>JALAZF010000075.1:10000000-14800000 GCA_022829125.1 Lathyrus tuberosus
TTGATCCAAGATACAAGTTGAGTTACATTGAGTGGACGTTTAAGGACATGTATAGAGTTGGATCGAAGTTTGGTAGTGACTTGGTAAAATCTATAAAAGCGGATTTAGAAAAGTTGTATGATTGGTATAAGTAAGCTTATGACCATAAACAAAATTCCACACACCCTCTTGGTAGTGGTGGAAATAATGTGTCCAATGATGAAACAACTGCAGTTGCTCCCCGTTCATCCATTATGGCTAGAGCCGATGCTTTTGAGTAACATTTAGAGGAACAAGACTCGATTGATCAGCAAAATGAGCTTGAGGGGTATAATTCTAGTAAGTGTGTTAAAAGGGATCCTAACTTTGACATTCTTGTGTGGTGGAAACGCAATTCAGCCGAATATCCTATTTTATCTATAATGGCTAAAGATATTTTAGCCACACCAGTTTCTACCGTTGCTTCCGAAAGTGATTTTAGCACAGGAGGGAGGGTCATAGAAACCTATAGGACCTCTATAACCGCTGAAATGCCAGAGGCTTTAATTTGCACCCAGAATTGGTTAAGGCATTCTTTTACCTATTTCAAAGACATGAACCTCATGGAAGATTTTGAGCTTTCAGAAGATATTGTAACAGGTAAATTTATTAATTTATTTTGAATATATAAGATGTTCCATTGTTATATAATTATTTCTTTCTAAAAATTATTATTTTTTCATTATTTTAGAGTTTCAACAAATGTCTTCAGCAGCAAGGGGAGGATCGGGTGTCTTATCATCACAGTCTCAGCCACAACCTTCTGGTTGTGCTTGAAATGAATGTATGCATATCATTATTTACTTTATTACTTTATTATTTTATTTATAACTAATGTTTATGTTGTCCAATTTTTCAGGTCAACTATATTTTTTGATTTTTTGGAGTCATATATGACCTATATATAACTACTTGTGAGATATTGGATCGAACTCTAGTATGGTCGAAGGGTAGCTTCTGGTTCGACAAGAATTAAGCATGAGGTTGAAGTTTGTTCGCATGTGTTATGTCGGAGTAATGCGTGTTGTAGTCGAAGTTTGTTCTAACATGCATTAGTCAATATTGCCAAGTTTGTTAGCATATTGAATTGGGCCTTGCTTTTAAGCCCAATTGTTTAAGTTAGCTTATACCCTAAGTTAGCTTGTAATGGGTAATTGTTAAAAAGCTCATTAGGTTAGTGTGTTAGTTTTCTTATAAATAGCATGCTAGTCTTTCATCTTGTATAAGGAAAAATAGGAAGATAAAATCCTAATTCAAGTGAGAGAGGTTATTTTGTTATTCTTGTATACTTGTAATCTTGTTTGAAAGAGAAAGGAAAGAATAGCAATTTATAACCAAATTTGTGTGGTAAATCCTTATTAGGTTGAGAGAGGTTAATTGTTGGTATTCACTTGTAATCTTTGAACCTTATTGAGAAAGTGAATAGTAAAACAGATTTAACCAATTTTATTCTTCTTCTTCTTTTCTCTTCCTTTGTGAACCCTAATAGGGTTTCATGTGTTTGTTCAAGTTTTTCCTTCTTTTCTACCCTTGTGGATTTCTTGGTGTTCAAGAAACCAAATATATTTTGTTATTCTGGTATCTTTTTTCACAACAAATTGGTGCGGTGAGCATGGATGTTGCATTAACGGAAACTGAAAAGACATTGCCTAGTTGCAAGTTTTTCCACTGTATGCAGTTGATAAAGCTGCATAAAGAAAGCTAGTTTGTTCCTTTATGTTATAGAGTTTGTTTCAAGGTGGAGATTTGTGAGATATTGGATCGAACTCTAGTATGGTCGAAGGGTAGCTTCTGGTTCGACAGGAATTAAGCATGAGGTCGAAGTTTGTTCGCATGTGTTCTGTCGGAGTAATGCATGTTGTAGTCGAAGTTTGTGCTAACATGCATTAGTCAATATTGCTAGGTTTGTTAGCATATTGAATTAGGCCTTGCTTTTAAGCCTAATTGTTTAAGTTAGCTTGTACTCTAAGTTAGCTTGTAATGGGTAATTGTTAAAAAGCCCATTAGGTTAGTGTGTTAGTTTTCTTATAAATAGCATGCTAGTCTCTCATCTTGTATAAGGAAAAATAGGAAGATAAAATCATAATTCAAGTGAGAGAGGTTATTTTGTTATTCTTGTATACTTGTAATCTTGTTTGAAAGAGAAAGGAAAGAATAGCAGTTTATAACCAAATTTGTGTGGCAAATCCTTATTAGGTTGAGAGAGGTTAATTGTTGGTATTCACTTATAATCTTTGAACCTTATTGAGAAAGTGAATAGTAAAACAGATTTAACCAATTCTCTATTCTTCTTCCTCTTTTCTCTTCCTTTGTGAACCCTAATAGGATTTCGTGTGTTTGTTCAAGTTTTTCCTTCTTTTCTACCCTTGTAGATTTCTTGGTGTTCAAGAAACCAAATATATTTTGTTATTCCGGTATCGTTTTTCACAACACTACTGAATGAAAGAATATATATTTATATTTTATCCCTTGGATTTTGAGGTTTTGTGCAGCATCAGTAGTTTTGTAAATGGGCTGCAGGTAAATTTAGTTTGATGAATTCTTCAATGTGATCGTGTGATGGTTATGATAAAGTAGCTTTGTGTTCTGTGCAGCGTTTTGAGCCATCAGAGGTTGGTATGTTGGATAGATGCTTCTACTTGCCTCTTGTTTCCATTCGCGTTGGGAAGATCAACAAGGACATCACTCCCTTATGTCCTATTGCTAATAGGTAGTATATTATTCTAAATGATGATTATCTTAGTCTGATATGCTGTTGTGATATACTTTATGCTGTTGTGACCAACTTACTTTCATTGTTGCAGAAGCTTTTCCCATGATGGTTGCTTCTTTAGTTTTGATTTTTGAGGTATATAGTTCACTTGTTGCCACTTTTTATTTCTTTTAATTTATATTAGTTAAATCCTAACGTGTTTTCGTTTATTTCAGTATGCAAAACCGGATTCTGAAATAGGATTTCTAGTTGCCCTTGAACTAGTTTCTCAAGAATGTAAGATTTTTTGCAATTTGATTACCTTGTTGATTCATGGAGCGACTAATATAAGGTGTGCTGGAATTTGAAAGTGTAAAAGCAAAGGGCTTAAAGTGGTTGTTGCATCTAGCTGCAACTGGTTTACCATTGTCAATGTAAGCCAACATTCTGAGTGATTTGTTGAATGTGCATGGAGATATTGACCTACTGATAAGTGTATTTTGTATCGCTTTTATTTAGTATTTTTCCTTGTTATTTCATTGCATTTTGCCTACTTTCTTTGCTTTTTCCGTATTTTATGCTTTGGTATTATGTTTTTGTCATTTTCAAGTCATCACAAGCATATTGGAAGAAAAGGAGATAAAATCGGGCGAAAATCGAAGGAAAAGCACAAGAGTCAGAGCTTCCAAATAGAAAATCCAGAGCTCTGTTACGGGTGCCCGTAACGTGTGTTACTTCCAGTAACAGAAGGCCCTGAAGATTCCAAGAAGAGGGCGTTCCCCATACAAAAACCAGAGCTCTGTTACGGGTGCCCGTAACAGAGGTGCGAGAAGCCAACTTTTTGTTTTCTTTTTCGTCTCGATTTGATTCCTGATTTGAAGACCTTGGCATTGATATCTGGCTGATTCTCTTATGGAATGGCATTGAAGACCCTTTATTTGATTTTATTTGATTTTATTTTAGTTTATGGCTATTTAACTCCAATTAGAGGGAGTTTTTAGTACCTCATTTTTATCATATTTTCTTTACGCTTTCTGCAATTTTTATTTTCTACGCATCTTTTCTGTACAAGTCTTCATTGGAGCTGAACCAAGCTTATTGAAGCAATTTTATTTTCATCAGGTTTTTATTATTACTGTCTTTATATTTTATTTCGATTATGTCTTTTATTTTTACAATCGTTTTTATTGTTTCAACCCTCACCATGAGTGAGTAGTTCCCTAGGGATTAAGGGTCATGAGACCCACTCATGACTATTCATATGATTAAATAAAAAGCAATACAAGGATTTAACGCGTTCTTAGTTTAAAAGTTCGAGTTTTTATTTTAAACTTTGTTACGAAAGTAAAAGGTTCTTAGGTATTGGTAATGATGCGAAAGCACTTTGTCCGATACCCGAAAATGAATTTTTAGACAATCGAATCCGATGATGCGAAAGTACTCGGACGAGGTTGAGAAAAGCGTCATCTTAATAGACCGCGCGGTAACATAAAGGTTTCGGTAAATTCTATTGAACATGCGAAAATTGACAGATTATTTACCGAAACCATGATAACACGCTGCGAAAGCCGGTGTTATCTACAAAATCTATTTTCTATAATTCGTGTAAAAATCCTTGTAGCGCGATTAATCCAGTCATACGAAGATGTTGGAGTGAGGAATCATGATCTTAAATCCTGTTTGTTTTAATTATTTATCTAATCCTTGTTTCAGATCTGTTTCTCCAACTTTTCGGTCGCTTTAGATTTACAAAGATCAAACAGAAATCGGTACTTAACCATTGGTCCCTGTGGATCGATAACTTTTTATTACTACGATATAGCCGTGCACTTGCGGCCGTGTCAAGTTTTTGGCGCCGTTGCCGGGGACCAATTGCGTTAATATTGAATTTCTATTTGATTACCGTAGAGACTAGAGCTTATTTTTCTGTTTATTTTATTTTGTTTGTTTGATTGTTCCTTTTTTTTGTATGCATGGGATCTGTCCAAAATATGTTCAATTTTGTGAACAATAACTATGGAAACTCCTATCCCGATACCTATAATCCAGGGTGGATGGATCACCAGAACTTTTACTATGATAACCACTCCCACTATTTTGAGGAACCACCAAATTTCCAACAATCCAACCTTGAAATGTTAATGGAGAATTTCATTGAGACAAACACTCACTCTAACCTGGAATATATGATAGAGAGTTTTGTGGCAACACAAACTCTCGTAAATGAAGAGGTTATAAGTCAAAACCTCCTCACCATTGAGAAACTTAGGCAGTTGGACACTATGGTTGAAAATGTTATCACTCATGCCAAAATGTCGGAGACCCATGTGAATGATGTAACAACCGCAAGTGAACAACAAGTTGAAACTCCTAGGGAGAATGAAAAAAAGGCTGAGGAGGGTTCTAGTGAGAAAAAGGTGGAGAGTGAGGAAAATCCACCTACGTCATTCAAAAGGAAGTTATCAAAGAGGTAGAGAAGGAAGCACCTTATGTTTCTCCTCCTCCCTACAAGCCACAAATTCCTTTCTCTTAAATATTGGTGAAAGCTAAGGTGGACATCTAATCCAATAGGTATGTGGAGATAGTGGAAAAGATCCTTACCAATGTACCATTAATAAAGGTCCAATCTAAAAAGAGAATATTAGAGGACCATGAAGCCGAGAAAATTACTGATGTTAAGAGGGGAAGGTTAACCTTTGAGGTGGGGGATGAAGGTATTAAATCCAAACCTGAAAAGTTGATACTTAGGATAGAACCGGAACCACCACCGTATGTTAAGAAGTATGAACCACCCCATAGGAAGAAGAAAAAGAAGAGTAGTGGATACGAGAGATGGCTTGATAAGTGGGCATGGACACCTAATACTATTGAGGTTGGAGTTGAGGAATTCTTTTTTAGGGAACCACCCTGAGTAGTAGCACTCATGGGTCGTCGAGCCATGCGACGTTAAACGAAGCGCTCGGTGGGAGGAAACCCACTATTTTCATGCTAATGTTTTTCTTTTCCTTGTTTTTGTCTTTGTTTTTGTAGGACAGCAGGTAAATGAACTGAGGAATCAAGAAAAATAGAGTTTCCCCCACCTCTTCAGTGAGGTGTCCTGTGAGTTCCCTCTCCCTTTCTTTTGCTAAAACATTGAGGATAATGTTTGGTTTAAGTTTGTGTGGGGGGGGGGGGGGTCTTTACCTGCTTTTTAGTTTTTAATTTTTCATGTTATTTGCTTTTGTTTTTCCTTTCAATAATCCAAAAAAGACTTTGATTTCCACCCCAAGCCAGAACCAATTTTTTTTCTACTTCACTTTGAGAATGTTGAGAAAGTATATTGAGTTTGAGGGAAGTGAGGCTAGTGAAATTCTGGTATCAGACGTGTGATGTTAAGGTGCGATGTCACAACAACACACTCTGCACAATGGACAAAATAAACAGCAGAATAACACATAGAATTGTTCACCCAGTTAGGTCTAACTACCTACGTCCGGGGGCTACCAAGCCAGGGATGAATTTCACTACTTGTAGAATTAAATTACAGACTCAACAACCCAGTTGACAATCTCCTAATCTTAATTCCCACTAGTGACTTTCTACCTAAGAAACCACTTAGATATGAGAACACTACTCAATCCCTTAAACCTCTCAAAGAACAACCTCTTTGAGAAACCTTGATTCTGCTTCACAGCTTTGATCAAGTTATAACTCTCTATTGCTTCACAGCTTCTAAGAGAGGACAGAAAACGACTCAGTAATTCAACCTAGAATTCTGCATACAAAACTCGTACAAAATACTCAAGACACTCAGCCTATGCTCTTGATCTTCTCTCTGTATTTCTGTACCTTTTCCTTTGGTCTTGTGCGCTTTAAATAGCTCTTTGAATTGGACTTGGACTTACTACAATATCTGACTTGATTTGTTATTTAAAACTGAATATTCAAAACATATTTTCTCCCAAAATCTTTTTAAATCTTCAACCTTTTAAATCTCCTAGAAATCTGCACCAGATCTCCTATGCAGCAGGAAATATCTATCCCAAGATATTCGCATCCAATGAGACAGCTTGCTCTCCACAATTCCAGCTAACACGCAAACCCTAACATCACACCTGATGTTATTAATTCTGCAGATCTAATGTCACAACATCGCCATGTGACATCAGACATCCAAGCTTCAGCAATTTAAATACTTAACACAACCCAGTGTTAAGACTCAATGTTGCAACATCGGCACTTTGACATCAACATTGAACATACTTTGTTTTACCATTCAACAATTTAAATACTTAACACAACCCAGTGTTAAGACTCAATGTTGCAACATCAGCACTTTGACATCAACATTGAACATACTTTGTTTTACCAAAATTCCAGCCAAGCCAAGAACTAACAATCTCCCCCTTTGGCTAATTTTGGCTAAAATAATCTCTGCACCTTAAGAGACTTCAGTAGTGGAAAAACATCAAACAATGATATTGAAACTCCAAGCAGCAGCAACAAAACAGCTACAATAATCAAACAGCTGCATATATTTCAACATTAGCAGCAACTTCAATTCACTTCAGCATCCAGCAGCAGCATCAAAAAACTTCATTATGGACTTTGCATCACAAGAACTCTGCTGCACATATATTTCAACATCTTCAACAGCAACAGCAAAAATTTTCAACAATGTTGCTCCCCCTCAATCATGAACCAGCAATTTTCAACAATGTTGCTCCCCCTCAATTTCTGCATTACTGTACTATAGCTAGCATATTCCTTTGACAGCACCACAACTCCTTTGACAGCATTAGACAATCATTTGACCCATTTGGCTTTCTTTCTTTGGCTACTTCTCCCCCTTTTTAGCCACAATTAGACAGTCTTCAATCAGAAGCCCTATAACTACAGTTATTACTCCCCTAGCTCTCATTGTTAGCCTCACAGTTAGTAACCAGGCAGAACAAATCATAGAACATAAAAACAATGTAATGGGTGCATATACAGCACAAAATTCAAATTACATAACCATGCACAACAGTGCTGAAACAAAAACAACAGAATCAAAATTAAAACTACTAACTAAGAAAAACATTAAAAGCTTTAATCATCTGAGCTGAGATCATCAGCATCTTTTTCTGAACCTGGCTCTTCAAAATCATCATTATTGTTAGCATTGACTGCTTCATCTTCTTTCTCTGCCAATCTCAGAGTCATGAGAAGTTTTTCAAATTTATGCTTTCTTTCAGTACTCACTCTGATGACTTCATCCAACTCCTTGTAGGCTTCCTCTAGTTCAGAAATCATATCAGTCTTGACATGAGTATGATGAGTAGATGTTGAGGCAGATGTCTTGACATGATCATCAACATGTTTTCCTTCAAACAGGTTCTGATGAAAAGACAAGTCAGGCTTCCTTCTACACACAATATCATACTGGTGAAGAATCCCAGGATGCTGAGACAGAATTATCCCACAAATGAGGGATGGAAATGCAATAGGCAATTTCACAGCTCTTGTTGCAGCATGCTTGATAGTCTGATTATAAATGTAAGAGCCATAATCAATTAGTCTCTTTGTTCCAATGGCATAAACTAATTTTCCCAAACCAACAGAAACATAGGTCTTGTGGTTAGTAGGAACCTAGTTAACAGCACCTATTCTATGAAGAAGAGCATATTTCACACTTAATAAACTTGCTGATAACTTCCCTTTTGAAGGCCAAACTCCTACCTGACCAGCTGTGATTTCTTTGCAGATAACATTATTAGAAACTTCTAATTCTCCATAATCTTCCTCACTTCTTCCTAAGTAGGCATTGATCACCTTAGGAGAGAACCAGACACACTTACCCCTAACGGTAACTCTTCTGAAGGTTAAGCTTTTGCTGTTATTAATAGACTCAGGGATATTCACTATAAATTCTCTAACCAGTCTATCATAGCAACTAGTCAATCCTGACACAGTCCTTATGAGACTAGCAAACTTAATTAGATCTATAATTCCAGTAGACTCTAAGTCATCTGTAACTAGCTCTCTTTCCAGAGCTATCCTTCTTTGGCTCACACAATTCCACATGGATGCACTTCTGGCACAGTGAAATGAGATGTTATCAGGCACTTGATCAGCAGCTCTGTTCCTTACAGGGTTGATGTCTTAAACTTCACACTCTGAATCTGATTCTTCCCTGATTCTCCTCTTCTTCCCAGATATTGCAACTTTGCTCCATGACTTGGGAGAGTCTGCAACTGAAGTCCTTTTCTTATCCTTGACCATATTTTCATTAGGAAGTGACTCCACTCCTTTCCCTTTCTTATCCTCCTTTCTTCTTGCTATCGCATTACCTATGATATCGCCATCAGACGAGTCCTCAACATCTATAACCTCAACCTGGTCCTTCCCTTTATAACTGTGACTATCATCCCTAGGGAACGATGTTCTGACATCAGGGATGACATCAGTATCTTCAAGATCTTCTTCTTTACTACCACCTTCAGCGTCTTGAATCACAGACAAGGCCAGTCTATGAAGATTTGTGTCCTCACTCTGAGAGTCCACCTGTTCAGCAGGCATTTGCCTTAAAGGGACAGAAATCCCTTTCACACGTATTCCCTTCTCAAGAATTTTGGCGCCAATCTACTCCAAATGCATGTCCACATCATACTTCTCCTCAACAGCTTGAGAAGACGATGACCTAGTTTCAGTTTTATTTAACTTGGTTGAAGGTTTAGAGATACCTGAATCTGGGAGTGCCATAGGAATGTGATCTTTGTCAGCAAGTTCTTTTTCCGAAGAAACCCTAGTTCGTACATGCGCAGGTCTTTGAGAATCAGAGTTCTTGGATGGGGAAGACATCGTTCCTTTGTAACAGACTAGGTTTAGAGAAGATTTTTCTATTCTGTTGAGATTAAGGGAGATGAACCGTTGAGAAGATAACGCTTTGATGAATCTTGATATAGAATGGTAAGGCGCCAGATTTTGAGTACCTCTTACAGACCAATTACTAATTTTCTCCCTCCATAGAGACTTTCCTTTTAAAAATTTAAAAGGATTCACACCAGAACTCATTAACTCTGAGTGACCTTTCAGCATCCTTTCACACCTGATGTCATGGTCTGATGTTATAACATCATTAACTTCAAGAGGAATCCACTGATAGCATTTATTTGTGGATCTGGCACCCTTCATAACAACTTGATTATGTTCACCAGATACCACACACTCATCTTTGGTGTAGTTAACTTTGTACCCTTCATCACATAACTGACTTATGCTGATCAGATTAGTATTCAACCCTTGGACAAGGATCACACTATCAAGAGTAAGACCATCAAGATTATTCACTCTTCCACTTCCTTCTACTACTCCTTTTTCTCCATTGCCAAACACAACCTTATTTGCATGGCAAGGATTGAACTCCACCAGCTGCTCCTTGGATCCAGTCATGTGCATTGAACATCCACTGTCAAAGTACCATGCATCCATGGCAAAATGTCCATCTGAGGTATGAGCCAATAGACACGTGACCTGAGCTTTAGGAACCCATTGTTTCACCACCTTGGGCCTGACCTCCTTCTGTCTGGGTTGAGGAGCAGAATTTGGATAACCATGAAGCTTGAAGCACGAGGACTGCATATGTCCAGACCTGCCACAATAGAAGCATCTGACTATGTCATCTCTGAAGTGGTTAAATCTTCTGCCACATTGATGATAATGTTGTGGATGCCACCCATAATGTTGTCTCCTTCTTCTGTACTGAGGACGCTGTCTCCTATGGTGATGAGGCTTTCTTCTTCCATAGTGATGAGGCACAGCATTGTTGTATCCATATCCATATCCATACCAGTCTCTCTGAAGTTGATACATCTGATGGGGCATGTTCTGTTTGAACCTGCCAGCTTTCATACTCTTGTGATATTGGGGAGGCATATACTGACTAGCTCCTCGAAGCTGCATCTTCCTCTGATGGGGACCATTCTTTTTCTCAACATTCTGAGGCTGAACAATCTTCTTAGGGGTAGGATCCTGTCTTTTTGTTTGAGACATTGGTTGGGATACCTCCTCCTTTGTTCCTGAAGTGCTTGCCACATATCCTATACCTGATTTATCTCCAGCCACTTTTTCTGTCTGAAGGATCTTATCAAGTGTGTCTATACCACAACTCAGCATTCTAACAGACTTGGTCATTTGATCAAGATGAGCTTTAACTAGTACAACTTCATTTTCCAGATCAGCTTTTTCATTCTCAAGCTGAGCAATCTGTTGCTTGTGGCACTTGTTTTCTTGACAAATCTCAGCACTTTTTAAACACAGCTCTTGATAAGTAGATGCTAACTCCTCATACGTTATTTCTCCATCACTAGAATCATCATCAGAAACAACAGTTCCTGTTAAAGCTTTAACATGCTTTGCTGATTCACCTTCACTTTCACTATCAGAGTCAGACCAGGAAACTGTCATGCCCTTCTTCTGCTTTTTCAAGAAGGTGGGACACTATTTCTTGACATGTCCATACCCTTCACACTCAAAGCACTGAACTCCTTTATCTTGGGCAGTTTTCTCTTCATCCTTCTCTTTTGACTTACTGATGTCAGAAGATATGTTCTTGACATTTGGCCTGGAGTTATTGTTCATCCTCTTGAACACTTTGTTGAACTGCCTTCCCAACATAACAATGGCCTGAGATAAGTCCTCCTGGGATTCAGTACTCTTCCCTTCCTCTTCTTGAGCATTTGAAGTCAAGGCTATACTTTTTGGCTTCTTTTCAGGTTCTCTTCATTCAAACCAAGCTCAAAAGTTTGAAGAGATCCAATGAGCTCATCAACTCTCATCTTACTGATGTCTTGAGCTTCTTCAATTGCAGTCACCTTCATCTTGTACCTTTTAGGAAGGGACCTCAGGATCTTCCTTACAAGCTTTTCTTCTGACATTTTCTCTCCAAGGGCACTGGATGCATTAGCCAGCTCAAGTACACTCATGTGGAAGTTATGAATGGTCTCATCTTCCTTCATCTTCAGACTTTCAAATTTTGATGTTAGAATCTGAAGTCTTGACATTTTAACTCTTGATGTACCTTCATGAGTAGCCTTCAAAATATCCCACGCTTCCTTAGCAACTTCACATGTATTGATTAACCTGAAGATATTCTTATCCACTCCATTGAAAGTTGCATTTAGAGCTTTGGAATTTCCAAGGGCAAGCTCATCTTCTTCCTTGGTCCATTCTTCTTCAGGCTTTGGCTTTGAGGTGCCTTCTTTATCTTTGCCAGTATCATCTTTCTCACACACAACAGGTGCTTTCCACTCTTTAATAATAGCATTCCAAGCCCTGCTGTCCAAGGATTTTAAGAAAGTGGTCATCCTTGGCTTCCAATAGTCATAATTGGATCCATCCAAAATAGGGGGTATGTTGACGAATCCTCCAACTTCTTTGTCCATCTTTACACCAGAAGGTAACTTCCCTAGATCTCACCCAGAGACAGACAGGATGCCTGCTCTGATACCAATTGAAATTTTGGTATCAGACGTGTGATGTTAAGGTGCGATGTCACAACAACACACTCTGCACAATAGACAAAATAAATAGCAGAATAACACACAGAATTGTTCACCCAGTTCGGTCTAACTACCTACGTCTGGGGGCTACCAAGCCAGGGATGAATTTCACTACTTGTAGAATTAAATTACAGACTCAACAACCCAGTTGACAATCTCCTAATCCTAATTCCTACTAGTGACTTTCTACCTAAGAAACCACTTAGATATGAGAACACTACTCAATCCCTTAAACCTCTCAAAGAACAACCTCTTTGAGAAACCTTGATTCTGCTTCACAGCTTTGATCAAGTTATAACTCTCTATTGCTTCACAGCTTCTAAGATAGGACAGAAAATGACTCAGCAATTCAACCTAGAATTCTGCATACAAAACTCGTACAAAATACTCAAGACACTCAGCCTATGCTCTTGATCTTCTCTCTGTATTTCTGTACCTTTTCCTTTGGTCTTGTGCGCTTTAAATAGCTCTTTGAATTGGACTTGGACTTGCTACAATATCTGACTTGATTTGTTATTTAAAACTGAATATTCAAAACAGATTTTCTCCCAAAATCTTTTTAAATCTTCAACCTTTTAAATCTCCTACAAATCTGCACCAGATCTCCTATGCAGCAGGAAATATCTATCCCAAGATATTCGCATCCAATGAGACAGCTTGCTCTCCACAATTCCAGCTAACACGCAAACCCTAACATCACACCTGATGTTATTAATTCTGCAGATCTAATGTCACAACATCGCCATGTGACATCAGACATCCAAGCTTCAGCAATTTAAATACTTAACACAACCCAGTGTTAAGACTCAATGTTGCAACATCAACACGTTGACATCAACATTGAACATACTTTGTTTTACCATTCAACAATTTAAATACTTAACACAGCCCAGTGTTAAGACTCAATGTTGCAACATCAGCACTTTGACATCAACATTGAACATACTTTGTTTTACCAAAATTTCAGCCAAGCCAAGAACTAACAGCTAGGAATAGGGACTTCGAGAAAATTCGAAAACTTGAATATGGCTTGAACACCCTAGGTCTCCCGGAGTAATGACACGAGTCCAACACGTAGATTTGTGCCATAGTACTCAACTTTGAGAAGTGCCCCCAAGTATTTTATCTTGACAAGTCTGACATGATCAAAAAGAAATCGAGGTTGGTTGAGAACCAAGGCACCGAAAAAGAAAAAAAAAGAATAAAAACAATAAAGGCAACCGACCTTTTAAGTTGGGTAACCTTCTCTCACTTGGTTACTTAGCCTAACGGCGGTTGAGTCTCAATTGTCAAATAAACGCCAGTGAGCGTAAAAAGAAAAAAAAAATACCAAAAGGGTGCCTAGAAAAAAAAGAGAAAAAGAAAAAATTGCTCTTGACCAACCTTATGCATACAAAGAAGCGAAAATGTCTTAATTTGACTGTCCGAACAAAAAGGGGAAAAATCGAGAAGAGACTTAAGCTCAAAGCGTAGTTGGAGAGGTGACTAAAAAGGGGTATCTAGGTCCATGGTTCTACCATGGTTTGTGTTGAATATCCTCGTTGACGGAGAAGTATTGGAAGAACGACGTCGAAGACTAGCCGATCAGAACGAGTAACTCCCGTATGAGTATCAACAAGATCTAATGTGAAGTACTTAGCTTGGTCTAAAAAGTGTTATCCAGTTCATTGCTCGAGGAAAAGCAACAGTTTAAGTTTGGGGAAATTTGATAAGTGTATTTTGTATCGCTTTTATTTAGTATTTTTCCTTGTTATTTCATTACATTTTGCCTACTTTCTTTGCTTTTTCCGTATTTTATGCTTTGGTATTGTGTTTTTGTCATTTTCAGGTCTTCACAAGCATATTGGAAGAAAAGGAGATAAAATCGGGCGAAAATCAAAGAAAAAGCACAAGAGCCGGAGCCTCCCAATAGAAAATCCAGAGCCTTGTTACGGGTACCCGTAACGTGTGTTACTGCCTGTAACAGAAGGCCTTGAAGATTCCAAGAAGATGGCGCTCCACATACAAAAACCAGAGCTCTGTTACGGGTGCCCGTAACGTGTGTTACTGCCTGTAACAGAGGTGCGAGAAGCCAACTTTTTGTTTCCTTTTTCGTCTCGATTTGATTCCTGATTTGAAGACCTTGGCATTGATATATGGCTGATTCTCTTATGGAATGGCATTGAAGACCCTTTATTTGATTTTATTTTAGTTTATGGCTATTTAACTCCAATTAGAAGGGAGTTTTTAGTACCACATTTTTATCATATTTTCTTTACGCTTTTTGCAATTTTTATTTTCTACGCATCTTTTCTGTACAAGTCTCCATTGGAGCTGAACCAAGTTTATTGAAGCAATTTTATTTTCATCAGGTTTTTATTATTACTGTCTTTATATTTTATTTCGATTATGTCTTTTATTTTTACAATCGTCTTTATTGTTTCAACCCTCACCATGAGTGAGTAGTTCCCTAGGGATTAAGGGTCATGAGACCCACTCATGACTATCCGTATGATTAAATAAAAAGCAATACAAGGATTTAACGCGTTCTTATTTTAAAAGTTCGAGTTTTTATTTTAAACTTTGTTACGAAAGTAAAAGGTTCTTAGGTATTGGTAATGATGCGAAAGCACTTTGTCTGATACCCGAAAACGAAATTTTAGACAATCGAATCCGATGATGCGAAAGTACTCGAAGGAGGTTGAGGAAAGCTTCATCTTAATAGACCGCGCGGTAACATAAAGGTTTCGGTAAATTCTATTGAACATGCGATAGCTGACAGATTATTTACCGAAACCATGATAACATGCTGCAAAAACTGGTGTTATCTACAAAATCTATTTTCTATAATTCGTGTAAAAATCCTTGTAGCACGATTAATCCAGTCATACAGAGATGTTGGAGTGAGGAATCATGATCCTAAATCCTATTTGTTTTAATTATTTATCTAATCCTTGTTTCATATCTGTTTCTCCAACTTTTCGGTCGCTCTAGATTTACAAAGATCAAACAGAAATCGGTACTTAACCATTGGTCCCTGTGGATCGATAACTTTTTATTACTACGATATAGTTGTGCACTTGCGGCCGTGTCACCTACAACTATGATTGATAATATGTAGGATATACTATTGCTATTTTCTTTTTGAAATTTTAATGCAAACTCTTCAATTAATTATAACCACACTGACACATTAGAATAAAGTAGTCTAAGATGAGCCTTACGTCTATTGCTTATTATATAATAAGTTGTTATATGTTTAATTTAACGAAAGGTAGTAATATATCCTTCAAGGTACATTATAGTTTAGCTATATGTACTATCATCACTATGTAGATACATGAAGAGCACAAAGGTACAATCTAGTATTTAAACGGTAATTAGATATCTTCCATTGAAACTGTTTTAATGTTCTTCTGGTGAAACATTAACTAGTATTTTGTTTATTGAAGTTGACATGTTAGTTAAAGTGTCTTCTTGATAATTTAGTTAGTTCAAGATATATGGTTGTGATTTATGACTTTGCATGAAATATTGAAGTATTGTAAACAATTTAAATTGATATTTTTAAATGAAAAGAAGAATTACAATGCAAAAGAAGTATTACAAACTGTTTAAATATTCTCTATGATATGTAACTCACAGACTTCCTTTAGTTTTATTATAATGATACTTTTTCATTGTCTTTGTAAGCTTGATACACAACTTGAGAAATTCTAATTGGTACTATATATGCTTGATAAACTCTAACTGGTACTATATATATGCTTGATACACAACTTGAAAAACTCTAACTGATACAGTTTATGCTTTTACTTTATTGTCTAAATATCATATAGAAATGTTGGTTTTTTATGTGTTTTATTTATTTACCTTTGTGAAGGTGGTGATGGATACAACCTTAGATCTGTCCTTATTATCGCATTTCAGTTTACCTTTGTGAATACTCTGCGTGACAATGTTGCTGCCATGGCTCGTCAATATGTAGGAAGTGTTGTTGGATCCGTTCAGAGGGTTGTAGGTTTCTTTCCATAAAGTTTACTTTAAAATTTTAGTATTCTCAATTATATTTTGATGCCTTATTGTTTATTATGTGTCTTTCTCAGGATGCACACTGATGCCGAGCTTTTCGGTGTCGAGTCTACTGCTAGTAATGCAATCTTGAAGCGACTTTGACACCATTCTGATGCAATCATGTGTTGTTATGTGAAAACAACTGCAATCATGTGTTGAAGCAACTTTTACTAATTTGTTGTAATCATGTTATGCTGGATTATAATTTGTATTAATGCTGGAATTATGTTGAGTTTATTGAATTTATGTTGGAATTTAGGACTTAGTAATTTTAATTTGAGTTGGAATTAATTTGTAGGTCAAAATGTGTTATTGGGCCCAATAAAAAAACCAGCCCAATAACCCGGTTAAACCGTGCGTATTAACCCGCAACCCGTGCTAACTCAACCCGTCCAAACTGATTGCAAAAATGGGCGGAAATGGGCTTACATATCTAAACCGCGGGTTGGGTTGGGTGTGGCTTTTGGGCCCGAAACCGCCCAACCACTACGCCAAACAAGACATTAGACAACGCTTTTTTAGGCCTTAGACAGCGCTTAAAAGCGCTACCTAAGGTTGCGCTGTCGTAGGTAAAGACAGCGCTTTTTATTTATGAAAAAGCGCTCTCTAAAGTATACATTAGACAACGTTTTTTCCGTAAAAATCGCTCTCTAAAGTGGGCCTTTAGACAGCGCTTTTGAAAAAGCGCTGTCTAATGTATACGTATAAAATTTTAATGAATTTTTTTATATACCTTTAGAGAGCGCTTTTTCACGAAAAAGCGCTGTCTAATGTATGCCTATAATTTTAGTTATCAATTTTTCTATACCTTTAGAGGGCGCTTTTAAGGAGAAGCGCTTTCTTTTGTGAACTATAGACAGCTCTTTTTCTAGAAAGCGCTGTCTTTTCTCTACGTATAATTTTAATGATTTTTTTTAAAAATCCCATTTTAACCATTTTTTTATGCCGAAACCTGTATAATTCAAGTCATTTCAATAAACCTGTATATTTCACATTTCCATTAATAATTTCTAGTATGGTTCATTAACCATTTCCACTAATCCCATAAATCACATAAACCACATAAACCATTTCCATTATAATTCAAGTTATTTACATTAACTATTCACAAAACTATACAATTACAATCCAAAAACACATAAAGGGCACAAACCATTCACAAAACTATACAATCCCATAAAATAAACCATTCACAAAACTATACTTCACATAATCCCATAATCCTATACCTTAGGATTCTTTTTTCAATAAGGTATTCGCACAATTCCTCCTTAATTTCTTGCAATTTATCCTTCGTGTAATGAGAACACGCGTATTCATCAAAGTACTACATAACAAAACAAAATATGCATGATTTAGTTAAAAATAATAAATTATATGACATATCCGATAAATATTAAAATAAATCCTAAGTTATAAATCCATGCATACCGTAATAGGAATCTCTAATCGATCCTTTTGAAGGATTTCTCTCATAAACCTCAAAACGAAATACCCGCGGTCCATGCCATTACGCTGACGAGGGCACTACACATAGACAAACAAATAAGAATTAATATATAGTTGTTTTGTGTTATCAAGTAGCGTCACTAATAAGCAACATTGTGAAAATTAATATACCTCCACTTTGACCCATGTAACGTTGGTTGCTTTAGCCCGTGCTACTCGAGATTCTCTTTGTGCTCGGTATACGAGTATTGCTCTATAAAAGAAAAACGTAAATTTAGAACAATCTCACAGAAATAATTAAATATACAAATACACACGAA
Organism: Lathyrus tuberosus; assembly: GCA_022829125.1. Classification (NCBI taxonomy): domain Eukaryota; kingdom Viridiplantae; phylum Streptophyta; class Magnoliopsida; order Fabales; family Fabaceae; genus Lathyrus; species Lathyrus tuberosus. The sequence goes on from JALAZF010000075.1 coordinate 10,018,054, forward strand.
TATTTCGAACAATCTCACTTACGTATCAACCACATCCTTTATATCCTGATATGTTGACCAATCAGTATCCAATGAATTCAGATAATAGACCATTTCTATTGTAGGATTAATGGCAACCAACAACCAGTGTCCACTGTAAAATATAACAAAAGTTTAGATGGATAATTTCTACGCAAAAGATACAAATTAAAGATTAAAATGAAATTAGAATGAAAATCTTACCCGTTTCCAGTATTATACGGTAAAAGAAATAAACTTTCTGTCTTGCTGGCCATAAATCTCTCAGTTAAGTGGTCTCTTACTGAAAGTACATTCATACCAATTGTCGGTGCATTGACAAGGGTGCAAGAGAAGAAACGGAATCTGTTTGACAATTTCGTCCCCCGCATCAATTTTTCATACAAGCACCTTAAATAAAAACATAATAAACATTAGACTATTTTCATTGAAATGTGTAAATAAATTGTTCAACTAAATAAATAATAGATTGATCGGAGTACCAGATGTATGAATGCATAACACCGATGCCTAATTCAATATGCTTGAAAATCTGCTTTATGTCCTCTCTTCCGATTATCTCGGAATGAGGAAAACCAAAAACACCTTCGTCCATGTCTATTTGACGAATAGCATCATCCATCAATTCTGACATTGCCATAAGTGTTTCTAGACACGACTGAAAGCGAGGAGGAGCTCTTTTTGCCTGCACGGTCCTAGTAGGAGCTTTTTTCTTGCTGGCCCGTTGTGAAGCTTGAGCAGGAACCTAACAATCATATAATTTAGGTAAAGTAGAAAATCATGAAACTTTTGAATTCGGATAATAGAATAACACTTCAAATGTACCTCTCTTTGTGATGCAACATACTCGTTTTGCCGCAAAACCCCTTTATTCTTAGCTGTGGGTTTTGTAGGAGTTTAACATTACCATGTAAAAAAATGTAAGTAATGGTTCAGAATGATTTTCGTAATGGTTCAGAATGATTTTCATAATCGTTCAGATTTGACATTTGAATACTAAGAGATTCGTAATGGTCTTTAACATACCTCATCATCTATGGAAATGAGGTCTAACGGCCATGCAACAAAAGAACCTATTGCATCTCGCAGCAATGTAACCTCTGAAACCGAGTCAGGTATGGGTAGTACCGCATCCGTATCTAAAGCGATATCAACCGACACTTTCAGATGTCCATGAGGGAGCGGTTGATGGTGAAGTAACTCTCCCACATGGTTATGCATTTTTCCCTTGCCAACCATGCGATAAGTCGGTAACTACAAATACAGCTGACAAGATGAAGTGCCCTTAAGCAATAATAAATATGTAACTGTTAATGTGTATAAAGGTCAATTAAAATAAATGTGTTAATTTAATTAAAATTAATATGTGCTAATTACCTCGGGAATTTTATTTTGACAATTGATACTAGCTTTGTCACTAGTATCTTTCAAACCGGAACCACGCTTTTCCGCCTCATATCTCTCTTTATCCTTTTGCAATTCACGGGCTTGCGCCTTTAGTTTCTCCAATGATTGCATGACTTCTCGGTTGCTGGGATTTTTTCTCTTTGGATGCAAGGAAGATGGAGTCACACCAAATCCTTTACCTCTCACCCGGCCGACATACTCAGGAACATTTAGTACTCGACTAAGAATGCTCCTGTAATCCTCCTCGCCTGTGGTTAAGGATTTAGATAGAGTCTCCTGAAATTCATTGACATATTGAAAATTATTAGTGGGGATTACAAATTAATTATATTTTAATAAAATTTCGATTAACTTAAAGACATAATGTTATACTTACACATTCGTCATAAACATGCTGAACATCTTCCCTAACAACTCCATCCTTACCCACACGAGCTTCCTTCCACAAAACATGTACCGGAAGTGATGATTCTTCACTTTTTGTCTCTTTTAACTACATATTTAGTTAAATAATAAATTCATCAAGTATAACACAATAATACAATTAATAAAATCATAGCATTAATATATACTTACCAATTTTTGTTGTAACCGTGCATATCCCAAACGCCCTTTTTTGTATGGATACGCGGGTTTTGATGCTCTTTGGCGATTAATGGCACTCAAATCTTGGATAAACAAGTTTAAGTCATATCAGAACAAACTAATGCAACAAGTATATAATACAATTAATAGACATGACAAGATAACATTACATTGAATTTTTCGATTTTCCGTTTGGCTATAAACGTGCTCAACAGCAAACTTAACGAATTCCGATACCCCATTCTCGTACTCTTTCGACAATCGACTTGAAGACATCCATTTCTTATCCATAGTTATACTAATTAAACTAAACAAAAACAAAAATAAAAAATATTTACCTGTAGGGAAACGATCCGACTTTCACACTTTGATCACAAGTAACCCTTATATATAGCAAATTCAATAAGTTAGTAACTCCATCATATCAGTTCATTCAAAGCATTACTAATTACAGTGGCGAGAGAGAACAACTAATTACCTTTAGAGATGTAAACAACTTCTAGACCCACACAGTGTCCAGATAGGTTAGAATTACCAAGATCCCCCTGTACACGTATCATAAAATGAAATATCATTAATTGACCAATTATGAGTCATAACTTGATAAGTGGCAACATGTAATCACAAACTCGGATGTTGAAAACTAAAATGCGGAAACTCTAAATCATGTCTGCGAATTTTGCATGTGCAACAAAATGGAAAAAAATGCTTTGAGGATTCATTCAACACAAAATGGAAGTCACATGTAATGAAGCAATTCATAACATGAAAGTTCAAACCTTTTCAAGACGACATTAAAGATATATCATAAGAAGAGGTGCCTTTATAATCAAATATTTTACTAGAGCCTAGAGTTTCAATAAAAAGTTCATGACCACGTCCCAGCCTACGACACCAAGTTTATTTTATGTCTTTGCACCCAAAACGCAGCTGCTATCAAGGCAGCAGCTACCTCATTTGACCACAATTCTCTGCAATATCAATAATCGCTTTCCAACTGTGATCTTTATCGCAAATATGATTCCCTATAATATCAAGAACCATATTTTTTAAAAGGTACATTTTAATCAAAGTTATTTCACTAGGGTATAGGGTTTATAAACAGCTATTGACCGTATTCTAAGCCACAACATCAAATTCTTTGATGTCTTCATAGCTGCAACATCAATTTCATTCAACCACAATCCTCTCAATATTATTAACCATTTTTCAAGTGAAAGCACTAACCATCTGCGACTATTAATGCGTCGACAATTGTCTGTAATATTACAAATCACTTCCAAACCCCTCACCATAAACAAAACCCCGAGTAAAAACCTTATGTGACCACAACACTGCCATTGAAAAAAGAAAAAGCATAGCAGAATTTTTTTACAAACACAATCCTATTTCTTCAATTCATTCAAAAACAAGATAACACAAACTCAAATATCTTCACTCAATCTTCAAAGCTTTAAACTCATATCCATTCATGCAGGTAGAATAAGTTTATGGATAACAGAAGCAACAACAACAGCAACAGAACGACAACAACAACAAAAGAACGACGACAATGCTGACGGCAAGAATGAACGACAACAACAACAACAACGACAAGAACAATGTATGAAGCAAGAATAACAACAATAACATACCTCTTCTTTTCGTTTCCGTCTTCTCCTTCACGAATGCAAGAATAAACGATGGTAACGGTGACGACAATGGTTTCAGAACGACGGCTACGGTGACGGCAAAGGTTTCAGAACGACGGCAATGAAAGCAAGGGTTTTAGAAAGCATGCAAGAACAATTGAACGCGAGGGTTTCAGCAGAAAGAACGATTGAGAGCAGAAAATGAAAAGAAGTTTCTGAAAATGATATGAAATGTGTTTTATATTTTAATTCATAAATGACCTTAGAGGGCGCTTTTCAAAAAGCGCTTTCTTAAGTGCTACCTATGAGAGCGCTTTCCTTAGAAAGCGCTTTCTAAAGTGAGGATAATTTAAGACCTATAGCAGCGCTTTCTGAAAGCGCATTCTAAGGCTAACCTATAAGAGCGCTTTTTTAAAGCGCTTTCTAAGGTAAAACCTATAGCAGCGCTTTTCAAAAAGCGCTTTCTAAGGTGGCTTCCATTTAGGGCATTTAACAGCGCTTTTAAAAAGCGATTTCTAAAGGCTGTCTTTTACAGCGTTTTTTTTTTAGCGAAATTTTTTAAAGACCTATAGCAGCGCTTTGTCCAAAAAGCGTTGTCTTTGGTGCGATGTGAAAAGCCAATTTTGGCGTAGTGAACCCGACCCGTTGTCCAGCCCTAGACGTTGTTGCATGCGCCATGTGCAATGGTGCATATGAACAATTTAGAGTGCACGCGCCACATACAGTTGCACATTCTCTATATGACAAATTTTTTTTGTTTGAAACATGATTACTTTAATAAATAATTTAAAATATTGGTAATTTGAGTTTTTTTTGGAAAACTTGATTATTTTTATTTAAAAAAATCAAATTTTGAACTTCTACAAATTCAGTATTCTTAAAATGCTTTGCAATCAATTTGAAGTTAAAAATCCTGCAAATTGAGAAAAAAATCTTCTTAAGTATTTGAATTTTGAAATCTGATCAAAGTTACTTATGAACTTCATGTATTTTGAATAAATTTAGTTTTTTTTTAATAATATATGATGTGCCTGGATTTTAATATTTGGATAATATATCTGAATTTTGTAATTTGAGCATATCTATTTATTTGTATTTATTGTGGTTGAGATTGAATTTGTTGTATCTAAAATCGTATAAATTTAAATTTCCATATAGTGAAGAAAAGCAAGTTAAAATTTTTATAAAATTTGAAAAGCACCAACTAGAGTTTGAGAATACTATATAAGGTGTATTGAATAGCCCTTGTAAGTATTTTATTTTGTGTGAATTAAAGCTGGATATAAAAATTTGAAAAGCACCAACTAGAGTTTGAGAATACTATATAAGGTGTATTGAATAGCCCTTGTAAGTATTTTATTTTGTGTGAATTAAAGCTGGAGGTTTTTAGTATGAATTAAAGATTGTCTCTTTCCAAATAAAAGATATTTTCTATCTAAAAATATGTGTATTCAATGTTCTAAAAACTTAAATAATTAACTTTTTAAAGAATATTGTGTGTATTCAATGAACTAAATATATAAAATTTTTCTTATTTAAAATTTTTAACCAGTGTTCCAGAAACACCGGTTAGCATGACCCTTATATGTAACCAATATAAATTTTGTTAAAAAAAAAAACTAAAATAAGTACCAAAAAAAAGAAAAAGGACACGCAGTTACTGGCATCTGGGCGGATGGGGAAGCTTCCATGAAAAGTGAATAATATAAAAGCTAACGGACAGTTGCAAAAGTCAGAAAAAAGAAGAAACACCAAGATATTCGGTAAACTGTTCTGATCGTGATTAACCAAATTAATTATTCTCCCTTGCGCCGTTTCAAATTCGTATAATCATAATGTTAATACTTTATACGAAAAGCATTTAAATAATTAAGAACATATCCAAATATCTAATGCTTATAATGATTCGATATAAAAAGTATAAAAACCATAAGATAATTCCATATACATTTTTGTGGATTAAAAACTGTTCGGAATAGTAGACCGGCAACCCGCTGAACTGGTATCTCTGAAGGGTCAAGACTCAACAGCGAAAGACAGGGACAATGAGAATGGGTAATCTAGTAAGCAACAGTTGGCATTCGTGGGGCCCACATCTGCATTTGATTATTTTAGGGTAGTTAATGAAAACAAACAAATAAATTCAATTACAGCGGTTTTTGAATCTGGTTCCTCAATCTACTACTCTGGATGTGGGACCCTACCTTTCACCTTCACTGTCCCACCGTTTTTTTCTTTTCTTATCTCCATGCCATTACCAAAGCTCACCTAACACTTAAGTGAAAGAAGTATTTCATAGCAAAATATAGCATTATCTTGAGTGAATTGCTTATATTAATTATCGTTATTTTATCTTTATATTCTAATTATGTTATATTTTTATCTTTTAATTTGTAATAAATATTATGTAAGACATATTATCTCTATACATTTATAAAATAATATAAAAAATCAATAAATTAGTACCTCACTCAATTGTTTTAATTCTTGTGATTCATTAAAAAAATACTATATGTATATATTAAAAGTAAATATAATAGTACTAGTATTTAAGACTTTTTTTTTTTTTTTAAGATTAGAGTCAATTTTATGTGTACACGTAACTCATTAATTTTTAAGTGATGATATTGAATAAACATTATATCCTCTGATATAACCTTTCATTTATTTTATAATAAATGAGTCTAACTAATAAGTATACAAGAAAGAAGTAAAAGATTACTTTTATTTCTTGTTCTCTCATTTCTTACAAAGCAAGCAAGCTCTTGCTCTAATAGATTTGATATTTCGAGTCTAATTCTTAATTGAATAGAATATGCATATTTTGGAATTCTTTTTAACCATTACCAACCAAGTAAAGATGAATGGAGGTAACCTTCCAAACACTTTTTAATGACAAGAATTAGGAGAGATGACAAACAGATGAAGAATTTGTTTGGCTATCAAGACATGTTTGTAGTAGTTGTTAAAGAATTTTAAAAACTTCCTGCAAATACAACACTAATATAATAGAAGCACAAAAGAATGCTTATAGAATGATGAAGAAAAAGAAAAAGTACAAGGCAATGTACTAAATACAAATAACAATATATGTTGCAAAATTTGACAAAATCTCTTTTGTTCAAAATGCAAAAGAGACTTGGGACGTTTTCAGTGAATACTATGAAGGAGGTGACAAAGCGAAAAGTGTGAAGTTGCAATCTCTGAGAAGGTAGTATGGATTACTGTGAATGAACAAGAATGAAACAATTATCAGTGCATTAACACGATTCTTGTATAATAACTATTACACAATAAAAAAATTGTGGTAAAGTGATGACTAAGAAAATGATGATCGAAAAAGTGATGAGCACCCTAAGTCCTTATTTTTATCGTGTAATAGTTACTATACAAGAATCTAACGTATTAACAACTATGAAGATGGAATATCACATAAGGTAACTAGAAACACATTAGTTGAGGATTCCTGAAAAAAATGGAGTACAAGATTCAATTCAAGCATTGCAGGCTCGAACATTCAAGAAAACTGGTTATTTTGAGAGGCATATAGGCAAGAAGATCCAAAAGTAATTCTAAAAGCATGCAAGATCAAGCTTAAAAAAGACTGAGTTTGATGGTAAAACTGAATCCTTTACGAAAAGAGAATGGACATTAAACTTAAATTAACAAAAGACTTATAGCAAGGAGAAAAGACACATTTAATGTTATAACTGTGAAAAATAGGGGTCATTATGCCTCAGATTGTTGGTACAAAAAAGAAAATGAGAAGACTAAAGACAAAGGTTATGATGAAGCAAAGATAATACAAGATGACTCAGATGATGTCACTGTAGTTTTCATGGTTGTAGTGTATATAAATCAAAATAAAGTTGGATCATGGTTTCTAGATACAGGTTGCTCAAACCACATAACAAGTCACAAGAACTGGTTGGTCAAGTTTGACAACACGAGAAAGAGTAATGTGATACTAACATATAGTAGAACCTTACATGCTTAAGGAATTAGCAACATGATGATCAAAATGAATGATGAAAGATAAACAATCATTGAGGATATGTTGTTTTTACTAGGAATAAAGTGGAATTTTCTAAGGTTAGCTAACTTATAGAGAAGGTTTCTTAATAATCAGGAAAAATGATGTTTTTGAACTGTGTGATTAGCCCTGCATGATTGTATTGAGGTCGCCACTTACAAAGAATAGAACATTCATGACAATGATTAATACCACAAAAGTAAAATGTTTGAAAGCAATGGTAGATCACAAGAAAAGGTGGATGTGGCATCTAAGATTTTGTCACCTTAACTTTGAATTTTTGAATCAATTAGTTAGTCAAGATATGGTGTTAGGTTTGCCAAGTTTCACAACACTTGATAAGATGTGTGATGGATGTTGTTCTGGACTGGACCAATGGCTAGAATTGGCTCAATCCGCCTCTGCTCCAGAGCGGCCCAAATTGCCTAAGTCCAATCCACAGAGGGGCAAAAATGACCTTTCTGCCCCTCTAACCGGGCAGGGAATGCAACGTTCCTCCCCGACATTGATGCCCGTTACGCACGACTTCCTCGCTGCCCGAACAGCAAAGGACAGGTGCCCGGAACTACGTTATGCCCGACATAACGGCTAGTTTCGAGCACCCTGTCCGGCATAACAGCTAGTTTGGGCAGTTACCTATTCTTTGGGGGAAACGGTTATTTCGCCCCGAAAATAGGACCGTTGGCCACGCGCTGGGGGCTCTATATAAACCCTCTCGCTTGAGAAGGTCAGGTATCCAATATTCACCCTAAGAATTCATACTTTGTACTTGCCCCTTTTCTCTGGCCCTTTCTCACTTGAGCGTCAGAGTGCCTTGCAGGTACACCCTCTCCTCTCCATACGACCAACATCCTTGACGCACTTGGCGACCTGATTCTACAGGATCTGATCCAGCCTTCACGATCAGATGCTTAGTTGGTAAACAACCTAGAAATACATTTAATGCCAATTAACCAATGAGTCATCAAATGTGCTATGTTGTGCACTCAGATACACGTGGACTTTTTGACGATAAATCCAGGCCTGGCCGTGCACAAGTGCAGGGTGCTCTACAGCATTGGGCCCCAAATCTTTGGGGCCCAATTTTATTTTTATTTTTATAATTTGTCAAAGAAAATATAAAAAACAAATAAAAAAAATATTAAAAACACAAAATTTGTATAAAAGAATTTATAATTTAAACAATACTCTGAATTTTTCAGTGTTTCACTTAGTTAATATACAATTGTATTTTTGATGTGTTATTTTTAATTAATAAAATTATATATGTTTTAAAAAAATATAGGGTTATTTTTTAAATTAAACAGGGTCTCTAAATTGATTGGGCCAGTCCTGGATAAATCACTAAGTGACAATAGATACCTCATCTCATTTGTTGATGAATATAGTAGGAAAATATGGATATATTTGATTCAATATACTGGTGAAATGTTTGACATATTCAAGAATTTCAATATTTTGGTTAAAAACTAAAGCAATAAAAGAACTAAAGTTATGAAATTCTTTTATGGTGATACTGAATATACATCAAAGGCCTTTAAGTCATTTTATGGTGATCAAGACATACAACATGAAGTCACAACTCCATATACACAACAACATAATGACTTAGATTAAAGGAGAAACAAAAATATATTGGATATGGTCAGATGCATGGTAAAACTAAAAGGTATGCCCAAATCATTTTGGGGAGAAATAGTTAGCAATGCAACATATGTGTTAAACACATGTCCAACTAGATGGTTAAAAAACAAGGTAGCCAAGGAGGTTTGGAGTCATGAAAAGCCCAATTAACATCATTTTAGAGTATTTGGTGCAATGTGTCACAAACATGTCCCAAATGCCAAAAGAAGGAAACTGGATGACAAATCACACAAATGATTCTAGTTGGTTACAATGTAACTATTGCCTATGAAATGTATGATCCAATCATCCAGATGTCTGTCAATAAATACATGGTAATAGATGAGGGAAACTCATGGGATTGACAATTAGGGAATGGTTTAAGCAAGTCTCAAGTGAACTCATTACTCACTGATGATGATGTCATCAGAGAAATGTGTGGAAGCACTAAATGTTGAGGTGAACGATAAACTACAAAGAACAATGAACATTCAAATGAGGCTACAAGACTATTAACTGGTCAATGAGAATTAAGTTACTAAAAAAGGCGACTTTGTTTATATGACACTGAGGACAAATGCTAAGCCCAACAATCATCATGAAGACTTAATGAACAAGGCATGGAAAAAGCTATGAAAGATGAGTTATTTGAAATTGAAAACGAGCATGGTGTTTTTATAATTTTACTTATTTGCTAACGTTTGCAGATTTTGGTGGCATAATAGTTAAGGTCCACTAGGCTCATGCGTTTAACTCGCAATTATTGGCGGACTGAACCAATGTTTTGGACCTATACAATCAATTTGGCCAGCTCTGTCCTATTTTTAGGTAGAATTTAGCGAGGCGATGCTAAACAGAATGAACATGCTCATTTGCCACCCCTTCATTTTATGTTCGTGGAGAATCTGGAAATATTAAGACATATTTTATGGTATTGGATTAAGATAAACATGCCCATTTATCACCCCTTTCATTTTATGTCCGTGGAGAATCTAGAAATATTTAATGGTGCTGGATTAAATGACTTATTTTACAATGTTAGATTTATTGAGACTTATTTGTTAGAAGTGTTTTATAATTTGTTTTATGATCATTCATTAATCAGAGTCGTCTTAAAAGTGTGCAAGATGAACTACAACGCATGAGCTTAAATTTTGTAGGATAAAATTATGAGTAAATAAAGCCTCATAATGGATATCTCATGCTTAAACCATAATAAATAGAACCCTTATTTATTTTGTCACAGTTGAATCATAGCTAATCAACATAATATCTCTAAAAACTTAAAACGACCTTGACATATCTAGTATAATTAAACGTAGTTCTAAAATATAAGACTCTCCTATTTTAAAATATAAACAAGAAAAATGAATTTACTTTTAAAATATAGAACTCTCATAAATATTAACTAATTTTTTTAAAGATAAATTTGTAAAAACAATATCAAACAAGTTTAATATTACAATCAATTTTTATTTTTATTTTTACTCAAAAGAATTTTATACTTGAACACTTAAAAATTATGGTTAGTAATATTTAAAATTATACTAATTAATTATATACAATAGAGAACTAATAAATTTTAACACCTTATTGTATTATTTATTAATTGAAAATAATTAATCACATAACCTAATTTGTACTCCCTCCTTTCTATAATAGGTGTCACATTTGAATATTTCACATTTTAAAGATGATAATTAATTATACTAGTCATATTAATATAACAAATTTTGTTTATTAAAACAATTTAATTAATTGTAATCAGTTAAATTGATAATTAAATTAAAACACAATATTAAGAATATATTAGTATAAAATATTAATAAATAATAAATTTGTATTTTCAAATAACAAATAATTCGAGGAAAAAATATTGAGAAAGGAAACATAATATAAGCGGGAGAGAGGATTAATCATTTAATTTAAATTTGAAATTTGTTACTACTTTGTATGAAAATACTAACCTATTAAGTTGATTTGTTGACCAAAAAAAACATTAGTTAATTTTCAAATGAATTTAATGATGCACAAACACGTTAATTTCTTTATTTATAGAACCTCTCTAACATTATTCGCCATCATTAATTTAATTTAGATGGCTTAGATTTTAAAAAAAGAAAGAAAAAAAAAGCAACAACTTCACATGGGGTTAGCTTAGTTATCTTTCTTCATCTAAATACTCTCTCACGCAACTCCAACACCATACTCTCTCATGTTCTTCCATTCTCACAATGGCTCACTCAAAATCAAAACTCAAAACCCTAATTTCTCTCTCTAAACTCTTCCTCTCTTTCTCTCTCCTCCTTCACACCGCCATTGCCGATGACGGCGTTTTCATGTCCAAGCTGGCGAAATCACTTACACCAACTCCCACAGGGTGGTCGGCGAGCACATTCTGCAGCTGGACCGGCGTGAAATGCGACGATTCTAACCGCGTTTCATCGATAAACTTAGCTTCCAAGTCGCTCAGAGGAACAATACCTTCCGATCTGAACTCACTCTCTGAACTCACGTCCATCTCTTTTCAGTCCAACTCACTTACCGGCGCGTTGCCTTCACTCGCTAACCTTTCTAATCTTCAATCGGTTTTCCTCAGTAGTAACAACTTCACCTCAATCCCCAATGGTTGTTTTCAGGGACTTACTAGTCTCCAGAAACTTTCCATGACTGGAAACACCAACCTCAAACCGTGGACGTTTCCGTCTGAGTTGACACAGTCTTTGAATCTCGTTGAACTCGACCTTGGTCAAACGAACCTCGTTGGTTCCTTGCCGGATATATTTGGTCCATTGTTCAGTTTGCAGAACCTTCGTCTCGCCTACAACAACCTCACCGGAGATTTACCAAACTCGTTTTCAGGATCTGGGATTCAGAACTTGTGGCTCAACAATCAGCAAGATGGGTTTGGGTTCACTGGTTCTCTCAATTTGCTTTCAACGATGTCTCACTTGACTCAAGTGTGGTTTCAGAAGAACAAGTTCACCGGTCCCATTCCTGATTTATCAAACTGTACTAATTTGTTTGATCTTCAGCTTCGCGATAATCAGTTAACAGGTGTTGTTCCTCATTCTTTGATGAGTTTATCTAGTTTGACGAACGTTTCATTGGATAATAATAATTTGCAGGGTCCTTTTCCTTCTTTTGGGAAAAGTGTAAAGGTTACTCCTAATGATGGGATCAATAGCTTTTGTAAAACCACTCCTGGACCTTGTGATCCGAGGGTTACTACTTTGCTTGATGTTGCTGCTGGTTTTGGGTATCCTCTTCAGTTGGCTAGTTCCTGGAAAGGGAACGATCCTTGTCTAGATTGGAGCTTTGTTGTTTGTTCAGGAGGGAAGATTATTACCGTGAACTTGGCTAAACAGAATTTGAATGGAACCATTTCACCTGCATTTGGGAATTTAACTGATTTGCGGAATTTGTATCTGGGTGGTAACAACTTGTCCGGTTCCATACCGGGGAGCTTGACGGGTTTGACTCAACTTGAGGTTTTGGATGTGTCTAACAACAATCTATCTGGAGAGATTCCTAAGTTTTCTACTAAAGTGAAGTTCAATTCTGCTGGTAATGTTTTGCTCGGGCCTTCTGGAGGTGATAGAGGAAAGGGAACTACTCCGCCGGAGAGTTCTGGTGGTGCACCGAGTGGAAGTCCATTGGGAAAGTCAAGTGGTTCTTCGCTGTCACCTGCTTGGATCGCAGGTATAGCTGTTATTGCTGTGTTTTTTGTTGCAGTGGTGTTGTTTGTGTTTTGTAAGTGCTATACTAAGAATCGGAGACATGGGGAATTTGGAAGGGTTAATAATCCTGAAAATGGAAAAGGTGAGATTAAACTTGATGTCATGAGTGTTTCTAATTCTAATGGATATGGTGGAGTTCCGAGTGAGTTACAGAGTCAAGGAAGTGAGCGTAGTGACAACCTTCAGGTTTTTGAGGGTGGAAATGTTACTATTTCAATCCAAGTTCTTAGGCAAGTAACCGGTAATTTCAGCCAAGATAACATTTTGGGTAGGGGAGGATTTGGAGTTGTTTATAAAGGGGAATTGCATGATGGAACTAAGATTGCTGTGAAGAGGATGGAATCTGTTGCAGTGGGAACCAAGGGATTGAATGAGTTCCAAGCAGAGATTGCAGTTCTAACTAAAGTTAGGCATAGGCATTTGGTTGCTCTTTTAGGATTCTGCATTAATGGAAATGAAAGGCTTTTGGTGTATGAGTATATGCCTCAAGGAACATTAACACAACATCTATTTGATTGGGGTGAAAACGGATGTGCTCCTTTGACTTGGAAACAAAGGGTAGCAATAGCTTTGGATGTAGCGCGGGGAGTTGAATACTTGCACAGCTTAGCTCAGCAAAGCTTCATTCACAGGGACTTAAAACCCTCCAACATATTATTGGGTGATGACATGAGAGCAAAGGTTGCAGATTTTGGGTTGGTTAAAAATGCACCAGATGGGAAATATTCCGTTGAGACGAGGCTGGCAGGAACATTTGGATATTTGGCACCTGAATATGCAGGTATTGAAAGCCTTTAATTAATCTTGTCTTGAGTTTTAATAAAGCTCTTATTTATTTCCATTTTTGGTCATTAGCTATCTCTATTAGTTACTACAATTAAGGCCATGATTTGTTTAAAAAAGAAGCTTTCAGAAAGCCAAAAACATTTTGAAGGAAAATTCATTGATGTTTAATTCCTAATATATCTCTGAACTACTCGCTGTGATGTCTTTTCCTTTGTGGTTAACAATTTGCATATTATGTCTGTCCCTTTTCATTAGTTTTTTTTTTTCCATTTAAATTGTTTTTTCATATGTATCTCCTTGATGGGTAGTTTCAGGGCTCATAATATGTTTTTCCATTTAAAGATAGATTGTTACAAGTAGATGTCAACGATTTGGCTACATCAAATATTGGATTAATCCACGAGTTTTCCTTTATCCTTCTAATACTGTATAAAACTTTATAAAAAAGGTAATAAGTAGATATTTTTATTGCGTACTGAAATTTATTAATGGTACATGTTTTCTTAATTAACTGGAAGCATTTAATAGGGTTTATTAACTGCTCTTTAACCAGCTTCCTTCTTGCACTTGTTAGTAGGACCTTATATTTATTGTTGTCATGGGTTTTGGTTGCATTTGTACATAGATTTTAGCTGGAGCAAAATTATTGTTTAATCAGATGTGAATGGTTGCATTTGCTTTATGCTGGCCTATTTCCTGATTTGTAATAACTGTAATCATGTTTCTTTGCAGCCACTGGAAGAGTGACAACCAAAGTAGATGTTTATGCATTTGGAGTAGTTCTGATGGAATTGATTACTGGTAGAAGGGCATTGGATGATACCATGCCTGACGAACGATCCCATTTGGTTTCATGGTTCCGCCGGGTACAAGTCAACAAGGAGAACATCCCTAAAGCAATCGATCAAACATTGAACCCCGACGAAGAAACCATGGAGAGTATATATAAAGTGGCTGAGTTAGCAGGCCATTGCACTGCTCGCGAACCATACCAGAGGCCAGATATGGGACATGCAGTGAATGTCCTGGTTCCTCTGGTAGAGCAATGGAAGCCCACCAGTCATGAAGAAGAAGATGGTTATGGTATTGACCTTCACATGAGCCTTCCTCAAGCTCTGCAAAGATGGCAAGCCAATGAAGGCACTTCCCAAATGTTTAATGACGCATCTTTCTCACAAACCCAATCAAGTATTCCTGCAAAACCTTCCGGATTCGCCGACTCCTTTGACTCAATGGATTGCCGATAACTAAAATGACAACCTCTAATTGCTTCTCAGTTGGGATTGAGAAAGTTAAGCTGTTCTGATCCAGCAGCATTGCGGAATTGTATCACGAATTTAATTAATTTATTTTTTAAATGTCAATTTTTTGGTGTTCTTGCAATCTCTCCTGATGTATAAGTCTGATATGGTTTATTGATTTTTTAAAGCTAGCGAGTTGGTATTAGTGTTTGGGATTCTTAGATAGAAAATATAGAAATGTTAATTGTATGATGTATATAACATCTTTTAATTATCAGAAGAATATTTGCTGTATTTTGTTGTCTTGTTTAGTGAGTATATAATGATGTTTGTCCCTTTTCTTTTCGACCAAGCATTTGTAAGTTGCCATGATTCCAATTCATTATTACCAAAACCGCGTAAATCAACATCAATTGGCCAACTGGAGAATTTTGGATCTAAAACTAACGATTCTTTTGTTTACTTTTTCTTTTATTAATGGCTGTCATGATCTTTTTCCTTCACTTTTCTCCTTTCTCATGGGTCCACACCCACCTTCTACGCCATGATACAAGTCTACACGTTTGCGCATGTCACGTTAGTTAGAGCTGAACAACAAAATAAACTCCACCAAAATATGGTCGCGGATAGGTGAGTTTTGAAACAAAGCACATGCAGCAGGGGGTTCCATTTGGAAACAACACATGCAGTGAAACAAAGCACATGCAAGGGGTTCCATTTGGAAACAACCCATGCAATGATTTGACTTTCTAGATTCCAACCTTCAAATCAGGAACCGCAGCGTAGTGGCGCATATACAACACGCCGGGACGAATTTAAACTACTTTTTTTTCCACTAGAAATCTCACTAAAAAAGAAATTTCTTAATTACTCATCATAAAAAATTGGGTGGAATTATCTTTAAGTTAAAATACAATAAAAACATCCAAATTTAAACTATTTAATAAATAATTAAATATAATAAAATGAAATAATGTTAATTGTTTGATTGAAGGTATAATATTCAACTTTTTATGATGGGTAAATAAACATTCATATTAATTTTTATTTTATTATAATTTTAATAAATATCATTTACTCTCCCTTGGTCGTAGAGGAAAAAAAGCATAGAGAATAGTTAAGCATAAAAAAAGTTGGCGACCACAAAAAAAAATAGTTGATTGTGAGAATTAACTTATAATCGGGCTAGTGAATTTTTTTTTACAATAACATATTATTTAAAAAAAAATACCAACATAACTCATATTTTAAAAAAAATTACAAAAGTAACATACTTTGTGTAAAAAACAAAGCCATTGATTTAATGCATGCCTCTTTGCATGACATGACTACACTTCTATGTTTTAATGCTTTACAAGTTACTACAAAGACTTTATTACTATTATGAATACTTTTTGTAAATACTTATTATTATTATTATTATTATTATTATTATTATTATAATAATAATAATAATTATTATTGTTATTATTATTATTAAATATTATCACATGTCTTGCATGCATCATGTGATTCTCTGCATGACAAAACTACACTATCATGCCAAGAATCTCACATGGGGTGCAAAAATACACTATTCTTTATCATGTCTATACACTATTTCTTTAGCACACTATACGAAATAGTTATTCACTTCTTAGATGTCTTACCAAGAATCTCTGCATGACTACAATTGTTAGATTTACATGGCTACCATAATAGTCTTCTAAGACTACAATTCCAAGACTACACTAAAGTCTTACCAGACATTAAATGGCTTCACATGCAATGCCTGCAAGATTCTCTGCATGACAATGACCAAGAATCATGTAAGAGAACACTTACACGATTCCTTACACAAAGTGCATCACATTTCACCATGCATTTTCATGTGACTCCTCTCATCACATTCTTCACCATTATAAATACATTCTCATCATTTTACAAAATCTTCTCATCCTAAACTCTTCTCCTCCATTACAAACTCTTCTCCTCAAATTACAAAATCTTCTCACCCATCACAAACTCTTCTTCTTCATACCAATTACTAAAAAATGTCTCTACTCACGATGGGCAACGATCACAGAGGAACACCTGAAAACGTTGCAGAGTTTGTAAGTGTTTTGCTTTATTTGTTTTGTCTTCCCTTACTTAGATGTATTTTTTTTATAAAACTAATGTTATTTATATTTTTGTTCAGGAGGTATCAAGGTTTCGTTGTCGTGGGCATGACTACATACCACACGACCCATTCATAGAAGGATACCTAAATGCATGTGGCTTTGGTGATTTGATACAAATCAAATTATACTCGCTTGACCCCAAATTTATTCTAGCTTTGCTAGAACGTTGGAGGCCAGAGACCCACATATTTCACCTTCCTTTCGGTGAATGCACGGTCATACTACAAGATGTGTATATGTTACTTGGCCTACGCATCGATGGAAAAGCCGTCAACGACAAGGTTTGTGTTGATAACCAACTTTGCGAAAATTTGTTGGGCGCCCCACTTTGTGTCGAAACACCTCTGCCAACACGTGATGGTCGACCTAGGGGCCAAGGTATTAATTTAAAATACCTAAGAGAACAATATCATTTTATTATATTTAACGAGGAATCCACCGAGTATGACAAGATAGTTAAAACTCGGTGCTATATAATGATCTTATTTGATCATTTTTTATTTCCAAAAAGTACTGAAAATAGTGTAAATATTATGTATTTACCATTGTTATCCAACATTAATAAAGTGAGCGACTATAGTTGGGGTTCACCTGTCCTGGCCCATCTCTATAGTTCACTATGTAAAAATTCAAAAAAAATACTTGTACTTTTTATGGCTGCGCCTATCTACTTCAAGCGTGGGGTTGGTCTAGAATGCCAACACCAGCTCCTGTTAACCGTAATCCCTTCATATTTCCCTACGCAAACAAGTGAGTTTAATTTTAAAACTCGAACTTGTATACTTTGATGAAATGTTTATTTGTAACTAATATATTTGTGTCACTTTTTTTAGGTGGTCAGTTCCGAGAATGAATTACCAACGAAATCCCAGGAACTCAATAAACGTCTACCGCAACCTTATAGATCACACTGGGACCGACGGTGTAATTTATTCTTAAACTACCATAAATTTGTCTAATAAATTACCACACCGCAGAATTTCTCATTAAATCTTTTGTTCTTGTAGTTTGTCTGGAGGCCGTATGAGGGTCTCGGCCATCAGCCCAACGCGAATGATGCTGCAGTGTGGACATCAAAAACACCCATAATTTGGTTCACTACCGTGGAGATGCATCAAAGTGATCGGGTGAAACTGCAGTTCGCAATGCATCAGGATATTCCAGTCGCTTCGACATGTTTGTGAGAGTGGCATCAACGTAGAGTGGATACACAATGGGTTGTAGGTCATTGGAATTTTTTTGCAAAAGAGATGTTTCAACATTGAGAGAATCGACATCGACACATCTTAGCCGAACCTGTTGTGGAAGGGGCTAGACCAACTCAATAATATATGATTTGGTTTAGGTCAGTTACAACACCCCAACAATTTATGTCTGAGCCGACGTATCTGATTGATCCGCGCCAACGTGCTTCTTCCTCATAGCCACATGCCCAACATCAAACACCGTATTATACCCAACAACAAGTATACTAACCGAATCAATCTTCCAAAACCGCAACCCTTTCATGCCACCAACTCAGTCCCAACAACAAGAGCCTTACCCCTACTGCCAACCCCCCTACACCGACCCCACTTCTGCCTATAGCCCTGATAACTCTTTCGAACCCACCCCAGCCCACCATAGCCCCCCACAAGTGAACACATAATCATCCTACCACCAACATACCCACCCACTATTTGACTCTCAAACCCCACAACAACTATTGCATCGTTTCTAAAACGATTCAATGTCACAATTCGGCCAAACATACCGTCCACACCCAACCCAACCCCCCCGTCCCAACTACGAAAACATGGGTATGCAACTGGATTACGGAAGCGTCGTTGGCGGCAACCCTCCCCCCGGTTATTGGGGACAAATGCTTTAAAATTTGTCTGATACGCCGGGACCATCTCAACAGATGCCTCTTCCACAGGTCAACACGCAAAGGCTAGAGCCACCTCAACAAAATTGTGGTAGACCTCGACGCCGCGCAAATGCCCCGACATGTGGAACCAGTGGACGTTTCGATAGGGCCGGTCATTGAATTTTTTTTCTATCAGTTGTACAAAATTTTATATTGTAAACATTGTTATCTAATTTTTCTAGCCATTTTTTTTTATTTTTTTCCATTTAATTTTTTCATTTCCTAAATAAAATAATAATTAAAAAAAAGTAACTGAACTGAGGCGCCATATGAAATGGCGCCTCCCCTGAAAATCCAAATTAGGACAAAACTAAATATACTGAGTCGCCATATAAAATGACGTTTTGAAAAATTTTATAACAGAGGCGCCAAACCATATGACGCCAGCATGTTATTTTTTTTTAAATATGTCATTTTGGTAAATTTTTTGAAAGTTGTGTTATTTAAGTATTTTTTTTGAATAACTTTGTTATTCTAAAAAAATTTCCAGGCTAGTTGTTAGAGATCGAGTGATAGTTAAAAAATTGAATATGAATGCTTTAAAAGATTATTAGGTCACTCAACAAGGGATACATGTTAAACTTTTAACTAAAATGAACTAAATTAAAATCGTCTACATCTATTTTTGCTAACGCAATATCATTTAAACTAAGATTAGTTGAACCAAAATCGTTCAAATAAAAATCAAGTGAACTGAAGTTAATTAAATGTAAGATCTATTAAGTTGTAGTCCTAGTTTAAAATGTTAAAAGTTAATTTGTAGTTAGTTGTTTGATTAAAAGGTGGTTAGAGTTAGTTAAGTAATGTGTTGTACAAGTTATGTGTGTATAGTGTTTGTTAAGACCTTTCTTGTATATATAATTACGCTGATCTTTCAAATTCTATTCCACTTATGACCACAAATTTATTCTCTCTTGCTTTGATCTTCATATTTCAAGATGTTCTTGAAATTGTGAATAACGGACTTGCAACATTAGAGAACAACGTAAAAGAGGTGCAAAGAACAATGCATCACGAGTAAAGTAAAAAAGAGGTTGCTCATGGTTTATCAATGCATATATCTAAATATCTTTGAGAAATAATTGAAAAAGAAAGAACAAAGGTGTATAAGATACATTCAAGAGAGCTTATGGTGGTGATGACAAGTTTAAAAAGGTAATGTTTTAACACCACTATACATAATATATTACTACGCCAAAGAATATCTTTAGCAGTGTTTTTTTTTGCCTTTAGCAGCGCTTAAAAGTGTTGCCAAATGTGGCACTGCTAAAGGTAAAGACAACGTTTTTTTTCCTTTTAAAAGCGTTGTCTTAGGTCCCCCTTGGACCCTCTTTAGCAGCGCTTTTAAAAGCGCTTTCGTATGACCCCCATATAACAGCGTTTTTCCAAAGAAAAACGCTTTCGTAGGACCCCCTTTAGTAGTGCTTTTAAAAGCGCTGCTAAAGGTCCCCCTTTAGGCAGCACTTTTTCAAAGAAAAGCGCTTTCGTATGTCTCCTTTAGCAGCGCTGTCTTATGTATACGCCATGACCCCCCTTTAGGTTGCGCTTTTTTTAGAAAGCGCTGTCTTTTATAAAAGTGCTTTTTAAAAGCTTTTTTTTTTAAAATCAATTATTAAACCTGTATAATTTAACCTGTATAATTTAACAGAATCCATAATCATTCAACACATGGCCTTTGATACCATTATAATTCAACACATAGGTCTTATACCATTATAATTCAACAATAGGCCTTTATACGATTAAAATTCAACACATAAACCGTAAAAACCATTATATATACAACACCAAAATAACCATTACATATATATAACTCAATACAAACTATACAACACCAATTCCACGCACCAATTCGAAACCTTATACACCATTTCCATCACCTATATATACAACACCTTCCATAAACCTAACACGATTTCTAAAACTATTCAACAAATTCTCATTTCAACCATGTATTGACACCAATCCTCCTTTATTTCTTCCAATTTATCTTTCGTGTAGGTGACACACTTGAATTCATCAAAATACTACATATAACATAATATGCATGGTTTAGTTAAAAGTAATTAATTAGATGAAATATCCGATAATAAATCTTAAAATAAATCATAACTTATATATAAATCTATATCATGTTTGGAATCTCTATTTGTTCCAAATGAATAATTTCTTTCATGAATCTCAAGACAAAATAACCACAATCGATACCATTACGCTGCCGAGGACACTACACATAAAAAAAGAGTATTAATATGTATCATAGATGACTTGTGTTATCAAGTAGCATTACTATTATAATAACAAATTATACCTCCACTCTTATCCATGTAATATTGTTTGCTTTGCTCTTTGGTACCCGAGCTTGTCGTTGTGATCGAAGTATTTGTATGGATCTATCATAATATAAACGAATATTTAGAACAATCTCACATAAATAAAGAAATACACACGCTAATATTTAGAACAATCGCATCACTTACGTATCAATCATCTTCTTCATCTCCGAGTATTTTGTTTGATCACCCTCTAGCGAATCCAGATAATAGACTATTTTTTTATTGGATTAATTGCAAGCAACAACCAGTGTCCACTTTAAAATAAAACAAAAGTATAGATGGAAATATTATACACAAAGTAAAAAAGCGACAGATTATAATAAAGGAAGTTAGGATGAAAATCTTACCCATGGCCAGTATTATATGGTAAAGATACAACTTCTCTGTATCAATGTTGGTCATAAATGCACCTACTAAGTGATCTTTGACCTCATATGTAGTTCGATTGATTAAATTTGCATTGACATAGTTGAGAGACAAGAAGGAGTATCTTTCAGTCAATTGACGCGGGAGCATCAATTATTCATACAAGAACCTGAAATAAAAACAGATTATAATAAATATGTTATTATAATTAACATTCTAATATTCATTGAAATGAGTAAATAAATTTATCAATTAAATATATAAAATCGATGGATTACCTGATGTATGAATTCATAACACCGACGCCTAATTCAGAATGCGTAAATATCTGATCAAAGTCTTCTTTAGCAATTGTTTCTGAATAGGCCAACCCAAAAATACCTGCTTCCATAGGTATTTCACGGATACCACCTTCCATCAAATCCGTTGTGCCTACAATTGTTTCAAGGCACAACCGAAATCGAGAAATAGATGTTTTTTTTACCTTGGCTACTACTGGCTTCTTATTCTTGCTCCCTTGTTGCACCTCTTGTGTAGGAATCTGAAAATCATATAAGTCATAAAGTTAGTAATCATGAAGCTTTTGAATTCGGATCATAGAATTAACATTTTCGATGCATATATATCAATGTACCTCTTTTTGTGATGCAACTGACTCGGTTTGCCGCACAATCCCTTTATCTTTTGATTTGGATTTTGTAGGAGTCTAACAATGTCATATAAATAAAATGTAGGTAAAAGTAAGCATAACATAACTTATATACAAGTAAAACATTTGAAAACTAAAAGTTTAATAATGGTTTTCAACATACCGAGTCATCTATGACGATGAGGTTTGATGGCCATGCAACATACGGCCCTATTGCGTCCCCCACCAATGTTGCATCTGAAACATCGTCAGATATAGGTAGTAACGCATCCTGCTCTAAAGCAATATCAATCGAAACCTTAAAAAATCCAGCAGGGAGCGGTCTATTGTGAAGTACGTCTCCCGGAGTGTTATGCACTTTTCCCTTGCCAACCATGCGATATGTCGGTGCCGATAAATATAGCTGACAAGGTGAAATGCCCTAAATAAAACAAAAATAATACGAAATTGTTATTGTGCAATGATGTCAATATAAAAAACTGTACTAATTTAATAAATATAATTACCTCCAGAATTTTTTGTTGACAATTGATACTGGCCTTGTCACTAGTATCTTTAAATTCTGAACTGCGCCTTTCTGACATATATCTTTCTTTATCTTGTTGCAGTTCACGAACTTGAGCTCTCAATTCTTCCAATGTTTTCATCACCTCTCTATTGCTAGGATTTTTTGTGTTTGAACGCTTATACAAGGCAGATGGAGTGACTCCAAATCCCTTACCCCTCACGCGACCAGAATACTCAGGAACATTTAATACTCGACTCAGTATGCTCCTGCAATCCTGGTCTTCCGTGAGAGTTAAGGACTGAGATAGTCTCCTGAAATTCAATATTAGAGCAACGCATAAATATATTAGATAAACAAGAACTTTCTATCTAATTAAACAAATAACATTATACTTACACATTGTTCAAAAACTTGTTGAACACCTTCAGTAACAACTCCATCCTTTCCCACACGGGCAGCCTTCCACAAAACATGCTACGGAAGAGATGTTTCTTCACTTTTCTCCTCTGCAAGCTACACATTAAGTCAAGAATTAGGATGACTAATAATACAAAAATACCATAGCAATTATATATACTTACGATTTTTTGTTCCAAGCGTGCATATCCCAAACGTCCTTTCTTGTATGGATACGCGGGTTTCGAGGCTCTTTGACTATTTACGTCACTCACAACCTGCATAAACAATTATAATTCATATCAGAACACATGTAATAACTACATGAATATAATACAATGTTTATGATACATTAAATTAAGATTACGTGGAATTCTTCAGTTCTTTGTTTGGAGACAAAAGTGTCCTATTCTTCGAGTGCAATCAAGTCCACATACTTCTTCGGGCATTCCGCTTCAACAAACTTTCCTTGGGCATCCTTCAGAAACTTGTTGGATAAAAATGCTCGGAACCCTCTAAGTCTTCTTCCGGCTAATTGAAGACAATATTTTTGCTTCTCGTCACCAATGTTAAAAGATCTCTACAATAACAAAAAAAATGTGTTAGTATAATTAATTTAAAAATATAATCATCAAAAATAACAAATAACATCAGATATAGTATCTGTATCTCACTCCATATTTTATCTTTGGCGGGTTTCAACTGTGGATTTCGCCAATTGTCACAAGTAATAGGAACTAGTGAACGGACAAGTGCACCAATGTAACTAGTCAACATTGCGCCATTAGGCTCAATTAGTTGACCTGTTTCATTCCAATGAACGTCGTATTTTATTCCCTTGTCTCTAGCACGAATAACTCCTTTCATGATTGTTATTCCTCTTGAAATATCTCCTTCCGCATCTTGAACTGATTCTTTTGGATCATTCTTGGAAGTATCGTGCGAGTTCTCCTCATTAGTAGCCATTTTACCTATAATAAAGAAAAACACATATAAATCCATAATCCATATTGCATAATCCAGTCTCAAATATGAAATGACAAGTACGTAATATAATCCATAATCCATAATCAGTTGAACATAATATAATCCATAATCAAATATGAAATGACAAACACACGACTAACATATAAATCCATGATCCATAATCAAATATGAAATGACAAACACATGACAAACATTTAAATCTATAATCTATAATCCATAATCCATAATCATTCTCAAATATGAAAAATACATGACAGAATATATAATTTTACTATTACCTCTTTATTAACGTCTCTTTCTTTTCCAGGTAGGAAGATGATCTACTTGTCTCTTAACAACACGGATGGATGGATTGATCCAAATTCCCTCATTATGATCATTTCTAATATATGATTCACTCGCTCCAACAGTCTCATCTTGATCACTTATAATATATGATGCATTCGCTCCAACAATATCACCTTGATCTCCAATGTTATCATCAATTACTTTGTTAGATAAAAGCACTATAGACCATTTCGTACTTGTCGGGTCAGTGACATAGAACACTTGTCTAACTTGAGAGGCTAGAATAAAAGGTTCATCTTTGTACCCCACCCTATTAAGATCCACTTGCAAAAATCCTGATTTATCCATTCGTATGCGACTATTATTTTCAACCCACTTGCAACCAAAGATAGGAATCTGAAACTTCTCATAATCAAAAACCCAAATGCGCTCGATAACCCCAAAATATGACATATTTGCATATTTGGGGTTTAAGTCCTTCACACTTGAAATGTGCATTGATTCAGCTACCAAGGTGACACCACTATTTTGCATTATACTTTTGTCATCTTGTTCTTTGGTATAAAATGTGTATTCATTAATTGCGTATGCGCTATAAGAAAACACATGCAAACTTGGACCATATGCTAAACATTTCAACCTTTCTGTTATTGAAGCGGGATCTACACAAAACTTTGAATATATGTGATCTTTAAACCATGGTATGAAACTTCAATTGTGCTCTCGTACTATTCAATTTTCATTTTTATTCGGATTTAAACCTCAGAGAAAATCCTTGTGCATTTCAACATACGGCTCAACCTCATTGTCATTGTGCAGAACATACAAATGCACTTGCTCCCGTTCAGCCCTTGATACGGTCACAATTTTATTTCAAATTAACTTTTTT
Organism: Lathyrus tuberosus; assembly: GCA_022829125.1. Taxonomy (NCBI): domain Eukaryota; kingdom Viridiplantae; phylum Streptophyta; class Magnoliopsida; order Fabales; family Fabaceae; genus Lathyrus; species Lathyrus tuberosus. The sequence goes on from JALAZF010000075.1 coordinate 10,043,608, forward strand.
CCTTCTTTTTTTTCAACGACGTGAGATTTGGGAAGTCCAATGGATTAAACGTTGGAAAGATATTTAGTACAAAACTCAATCGCTTCTTCAACAATGTATCGTTCAACAATATAATTCTCTGGTCGACTTCAATTTTTCACATACCCTTTTAATATTTTCATATACCGTTCAGTATGGTACATCCATCTCATATAAGCTGGTCCACACAATTGTGTCTCCTTTACAAGATGAATAACTAGATGTACCATTATGTCAAAAAACGAGGGAGGGAAAAACATTTCAAGCTCACATAATGTAATGACTATTTCTTTTTGCAATATTGGTAAGATCACAGAATCGATCACCTTACTACAAATTGACCTGAAGAAGAAACACAATTTAGTTATTGTGTGTCTTACTTTTTCCGGAAAAATAGAACGTATACCTATTGGTAGAAAATGTTCCATTATAACATGGCAATCATGCGTCTTTAAACTCTTTAATTTGAGGTCTTTCATAGACACAAGTCTTCTAATATCTGAAGAGTATCCTTCTGGAACTTTAACTTCACTTAGAAACTTACACAATATTTTTTTCTCCTTTCTAGATAGAGTATAGGTAGCAGGTGGTAGATATGTTCGCTTTCCTTTCTTCAAAGGTCATAATTCAGTTCTTATCCCCATCGCTATCAAGTCCTTTCTTGCTTTAAGGCCATCCTTAGACTTTCCTTGTATATTGAGTAACGTACCAATAACACAGTTAAATACATTTTTTTTCAATATGCATAACATCAAGAAAATGTCTTACATACAACGACTTCCAATGTGGCAATTCAAAAATAAAATTGACCTCTTCTTCCACCCACTCTTGACAAGGGTATGTGCAAAAGGCTTGCCAAACTGAGTACTCACATCTTTCACCTTTTCAAAAACTTGATCACCTGTCAATATAGGTGGAGCTCTACCTTGTTCTGCCTCTCCATTGAAGGCTTTTCTCCATCCACGGTAGTGATGATTAGAATTTAAGAATCTACGATGACCGAGAAAGACATTCTTCTGACCAAACTCTAATCGCGTCCAATCTGTTTTATCTTCACAAATGGGACACACACATTGACCTTTTATGCTATACCCTGATAGATTTCAGTATGCTGGAAAATCATTAATTGTGCCAAACAACATCGCCCTCAAGTTGAAACTTTCTTTCCTATATCCATCATAAACCTCCACACCGTTCTCCCACAAAATCTTTAAATCTTCGATTAAGGGTGTCAAGTATACATCTATGTCATTCCCTGGTTGTTTAGGCCCAGAAATTAACATAGATAACATCATGTACTTACGCTTCATCATAGCCATGGAGGTAGGTTATAAATCATAATGATCACAGGCCATGTGGTATGTGAGATACTTTGAAGACCGTGCAGGTTCATTCCATCAGTAGATAATGCCAAGCGAAGGTTTCTTGCTTCTTCTCCAAATTTAGGATAATCATTATCAATTTTCGCCCACTGTGGTGAATCTGTCAGATGTCGAAACTATCCATCTATAATTCTTTCATCTGCATGCTAAGTCAAGTTTCTTGCATCAGTTTCACTACGAAACATGCGTCTGAATCTCGAAATTATAGGAAAATACCACAAGATTTTTGCTGGAGACAACTTTTTCTTATATCGAGAGACACCGCATTTGGGACACTCATTTAACGATGTATACTCATTTCGAAACAAAACACAATCGTTTGGACAGGCATATATCTTATCATAGCTCATGCCAATAGAGCACAACATATTTTTGGCCTCATATGTTCGATTGGGAAAAACATTATCCTCCGGAAGAATATCTTTCATAAGGGCTAATAACTCTGTGAAACTTTTATCCAACCATCCATTACCCGCCTTTAAGTTGTACAACTTTAATACCGCAGATAATCTTGTGAATTTAGTGCAACCCTTATACAACAGTTTCTCTGCATCTCTTACCAACCTCTCAAACATTTTGGGACAATCCTGAAGATCTTCTTCAAGTGCTTCTGCAATCTCTTCGAATCGATCACAATCGTATGTATCTGTGGCATTGTCGTTTGAAGCATAGGTCGTATTATCCCCTGGTTCAACACTCCTATTACTTTTCTCACCATGAAGTGTCCAACTTGTATAACTTCGATCAATTCCATGCCTCTTAAATGCGACTCCATCTGACCCGCGTCAATCTGACGCCCAAAACAACAACCCAAGCAAGGACATGTGATTCGACTGGGGTCTTTGGCGTGTTCAACAACAAACTTAACAAATTCTGATACCCCATTCTCGTACTCTTTCGACAATCGATTGGACGACATCCATTTTTTATCCATGATTTTACTAAGTAAGCAAAACAAAAACAAAAGAACAACTACGTACCTGTATATATAGAAGTCAGCAACTTCTGGACTGAACCACAAAGTGTAAGATTCTAGAAAACGACCCGAATTCACTCTTCACAAGTAATCCCTATAGCAAATGAACGTAAGTTAGTAACTGATGGTGTATACCACATATAACAAGACAAATTTAGTATACAATATGACAAACAAGAAATATTGGAGGAACAAGTCAAAGTTTTAAGATACAAATTTAGTAAACATCATCATTAAATCAAATAGCATGGTATAGTTTCAACTCAACATTGTAAAAAAAAAACAACTTCAACGCTTAAGTTCAAGTAACTTCAAAGTTCTATCATCAATTCAAATTCAATTAACAATTCAATCACTATTTATCATTTTCAATTAACTCTCAAAATAATAATTAATTTTATAATTAATTTCAATCATCTCTCAAAATAAATTCAATCACTAGTTCACTTAACTACTAATTTCATTATCATTTTCAATAACAACCAAATTCTTACATCACTAAAATTTTCCGATAAATATTCACTTTAACTTTACAAATAGCCCTATAACAACCTCAAAAATCTAACTTCTACAACACTCTTAACTACCTTGACTTTTCTAATTAATCACTATTCTACAAATTTTACACATTAAACTAACTTCTACTATTCTACAAATTAATCATTAAACTAACTTCTACAAATTAATCACATTTTACACAATAATCACTATACTAACTTCTACTAATTAATCATTAAACTAACTTCTACAAATTAATCACATTTTACACAATAATCACTATACTAACTTCTACTAATTAATCACTTTTCTACAAATCAAAAATCAACAACTAATATCAAATCAAATTTATCAACTAACATCAACAATCAAAAATCAAATCAAAAATCAACTAATAATACAACTAATATCAAATCAAATAAAAAATCAACAACTAATCACATTTCTAATTAATCACTAACAAACTTCTACAAGTCAAAAAATGAAAACCTAACATCAACAACTAATAATACAACAAATTTATCTCACAGAACTTCTACAAATCATATTTATCTCACAACAAATTCCATTAATGGAGAGAAAACCAGAAAAAAGAGAGTAAAAACCTCAGAGAAAAACTCAACAATGGCGGACGGAGGGAAGCCACGAACAGGGGAAAAGCCACGAATAGAGGAAAGCCACGAACGAACGGAGTAAAGCCCTTTGCAGAAACGAACGAACGAACGGAGTAATGGCGGATGAAGTTTCGTTCGTTTGCAAAAAAAAGGAAGAAGAAGAATAGTGTCGCGAGAGTTAGGGTGTTTGCAGAAATAGAAACGGTCCTAAGAAAATGGAGGGATATCTGATTATGTTTTAATTTTAATATTTTAAAAGACCTAAGGCAGCGCTTTTAGAAAGCGCTTTCTTATGTTACTCCTTTAGCAGCGCTTTTGGGGTAAAAGCGCTTTCTTATGTGGGATTAATGAAAGGCCTTTAGCAGCGCTTTCCAAAAGCGCTGGCTAAAGCGTGTTGTACGAAAGTCCTTTAGCAGCGCTTTTCAAAAGCGCTGCCTTATGGTACCCTATAGCAGCGCTTTTCAAAAGCGCTGCCTTATGGTACCCTTTAGCAGCGCTTTTCAAAAGCGCTGCCTTATGATACCCCTTTAGCAGCGCTTTTCATAAAATGCTTTCTAAAGTTCACCTGCCTTAGAGCTTTAGCAACGCTTTTCAAAAGCGCTGTCTTAGGTCCCCCATATAGCAGCGCTTTTTTCTTTCGTTTTTTAATTTTTCTTTTAGCGAAACATATAGCAGCGCTTCTGCTAAAAAGCGTTGTCTTTGTTGTGCTGCCAAAACACAATTTTGGCGTAGTATTCATAACAATTTTCATCTCACCCAACCAAAAACCTAGATAAAAGATCAAGGTGTGTCATGTTTTATTTTTTATATTAAATACCACACATGCTTCTGGTTTCTAATTAATATAACCGAGAGAAAAAATAATTAAGGACATGCTTTGAATCACAACAACAACAATTTATGTTTTTATTTCTTTAAAAGTGGTGCATTCATTTTTATTTTTTTATTTTTAAAGTAATGATATATTCCTTCGATTATATTTAATAACCAAGGGATTAGATTATCAGATTTTACTATAAAATCTCTCGTTAATCAGATTTTACACTAAATTTAACTTATATGTAACCGCTCCAAACTTGTACACATCATTCTTTGGGATGAATTACAAGACAAAAAAAACCTTCAATTTTCTTTAATCTTGAACAAATTACTTTTTCTGCTCTTGCAATCCATCCCAACATAATGGTGTTGATGTTGTTGTTGTATTTTTGGAATAATCTTCCTATGTTGTCAATCAAAGAAAACATTGAGAAATTTATTACTTTCCTCGGTTGACAACATTGAGAAAATTATTCCTAAATACAATCATCTTGTTCTCTTTCATGTGAAAACATTTGCAACGAAAACATTTGCTCAAGATAATGAAATCTCTCTGGGATGGATTGCAAGAACAAAAAAAAATTGCTTTTGGTTGAAACAGATAACTTATCTGAAATTTGAAAAGATTTGCTGTTCTCTAAGAATCCATTGTCAAAATCTGAATTTGTTTAAACAATTTATTTTAACATTCTGTGTAAGCAATCTAATTAAAAAAAACTTTTTTCCTCGATTTTTATAGAAATCGAGAGGTATGTGGCGCTTGGGATGGAACATATTTTATTTTATTTTTTATCTAAAAAGAAACACATTTTACCTCGGTTTTAAGTAATAACTGAGGTAAAATATAAGCGTGTTTATTTAGTTTCTTCACCGTCCTAAAACAAATCTTTGTCGTCCATTTAATGAGTATCCACGCTCAACACACTACCATTAGTGATTCACATGAAACCTAAAATCCTCATTATAAAAGCATTTTGAATATTAAAATTTGATAATGAAACATTTGACATGAAAACGGTGAAACTTAAAAAAACGTTAATTTTATATGGGAAAATTTCTCTAGGATGGATTGCAAGAGCAGAAAATTATTTGGGTTCAAGGTTTGTGGTATTAAATTATCATATAACTAAATATTAATTTTTTTTATCAAACCTTTTTTTTTATATTAGACATTTGATCTTCCACAAAATCAATGAAACGAGGATCCCCAACATTTGTTCTACCCTAATATATCTAACATTTGTTCTTCACCGACAGCGATGACGATGAAGAACACATGTAATTTTTTGTGTAAACAATGTAATGATATATATATATATATATATATATATATATCCTCGGTTTTGTTAATAAACTGATAGGTATATGGTGCTAGTTTTGAAAATATAAAAAAACTATTACTGGGGATCGAACCAATGACCATTTCAACTATTCCCCGACTATTCTAAAATCGATGGGTAAAATGGCATCTTTTCATGACTCCCTTCATTACCTCGCCTTTATACCTGAGATTAAATCAATTTCGTGTCTAAGGTTACACATATTTTTTGTAGTAGTGTAAGCATTTAAAAGCCAACACAAAATGCCCATATTTAATGAACAAGAGTTAGTGACTAAATTCCTCACAAGATTGGTGGTGGTGACTAATCAAATGAGATTTTTAAGCTCCCCTTGAGTCTAATAGTCCAAAATTTGGGTTTTGTAAGCTCCCCTTAATTCCTATCCAAGTTAATTAAACTTATTTTGATAAAATAATGTTTAGATGAAAACAATATTAAAATAATTAGGTTTCAGGTAAATAAAAGCATTAAAAAAATACTTTTAATCCTCTTAAATACTCCCATGAATTTCTCCTCCTTTTGTCATCAACAAAAAGTGAGTTTGGACATGTCAGCATAAACAGAGAGAAAAAATATTTTAGAATGAAAAATGCATGAAAGAATTAAAATATGATAAACATAGCAAAAACAACTTTTTGCACTTCCCAACAGAGAAAGAAACGACTAGATTGGTTGAAATGTTTCTGCACTTCTCAAGACTGTCACACATCAATCATGAATTTCAACCATCAGAAGTAATCATGGCAATAAAGAGCTAGAGAATTAATTCACTAGATGTTTCATCTTCCATAAGCAGCGTACAAGTCACTTAAACTGTTCTAAAAAAGCACAACTTCTTAGTCAGACTTCTCATATATTCAACCAGTTCTTCTTACATCCTAATAACATGAGTTATCCTTCACAAAAAGCTAAAAGCATTGTTTCAAAAGAGACCATTGTTGAGACCACTACCACAATCTTGGTGCAACACCAACAGTAGTCGACTAAAGAGGCCCAACCATATGGGTCGACCACTATTCGAGATGCACTAAGGGTGGAGAAGGCAAAAAAGAAGAAAGACGCTGAAGAAGAAGAAGAAGAATATAAGGGTGCTGAGGAATATGGTTTATTTTGACTTAGATGAGGGTAGTGATGAGCGATTGTAGATTAGGAAGATTCCTGTAGTGCTAGGGCATATTGTTGAGATTTGGAAAAAAAATTATGTAACCAAAGAACTTGCACTCATTCCCTTTTGAATTAATGAAAAAATAATTTCTTCCAACCTTGTTGCAATAATACATTCTAAATAGTATCTTATTTCCAATTGAGTGAACCAATAAGTTCAAGAAGTTGCAGAAATAATCCATCCAAAACATCTCAAAAAGACAAAAATAGTTTTTAACATTATCAGATAAACATAATGATTCCCAAAAATATAGCTTAGAGTAAAAACATATAAGCATGCAAATCTTAAAATCAATAAAAATACCAAACATAACAGATCAAATAAAACAAATGATGTCATGTATAAAGAAATCATTTAACAAAGGAAAAATAAATAAAAAACCCCAAGGGTTGGCCTAGTGGTGGAGGCTTGGGTCTTGAGAGTGTGCTCCTCTCAAGGTCTCAGGTTCGAATTCTACTAGGTGCAATCAATCCTTGTATGGGTCAGTCCATACGAAGCTTTGCTATGACTTTAAATGGGCCCCCTCGCTAGTGGACGGTAGGATTAGTCCCTCTTGGATTAGTCGGTCGCAAGGCCGGATACCAAGATTTCCAAAAAAAAAAAGGATAAATAAAGAAAACACAAAATGGGTTCTAGATTCTAAGCCTAAGGTTTCTTCATAATATTCAATAGAGCTTTATGATCAACACTCATGATGTCTTGCCTAGCATCTGTTGACATCATCCTTTCATCCATTTCATTTTGCTTGAATGCCATGACTTGTTGAGTAGCAACAACAAAGGTCAGGTTTTTCTCCAAAAGATCTTGTCTCGAGTAGGAAGATGCAACAGACTCTGAAGTGACATCCTTCTGATTCTGAAAGACAAATGCAACAAAGGTCTGAAGAGAATCTCATTTAGGAGAATATGCTATTGGGTCATATGCAAATGGTCTTTCATTGACCAGACTCTGTACTTTATCCAAAAAGATAGTTTTGATTACATCCATGTTGGTTTGGATAATATGTGTCAGGGATGAAGTGTTTGTATGAGAAGAGCTAGAGAATTAGTTTTTATGGATAAATAGGTTTAGGGAGGTTTCAGGGTGAAGGAGGTCAAAAGGAATCTATTCAGACTCAACTCTAGGTTCAGAAGCAATTTGAACTAGAGATAGATCCTGAATAATTTGTTCAGTTTCACTCTGAAGTTTAGATACAACTTGACCTTGAGGTGTATTCTGAGCAGGACTAGGTTCTTTATGAGGTGATGCTTGGGATGAAGGTTGTCATGATGGTTGAGGTGGTTGATGTTCTAGTGGGGAAGTAATTTCTATTTGGATAATGGTTACTTGTTCGGCTTCAGAAGTAGAACATGTTTGGTTAGAAGGTAGGTCTTCAGGAGAAAAAGGTTTGAATGGGAATGGATAGGATAGGTATAATAAAAACAGGTTTAGGGTTTATGGATTTTAGGCCAAGGTGAGCTTCAAAACTTTCTTCATCATGTTCTGATTTAGGACTAGAAGAAGAAGTTTTTCCACTAGAGATATCTATAGGTGGTTCGAAAAGAGGTGAAGGTTGATTAGAAACAAAAACAAAAGTTAACTGATTTTGATCACTAGTAGGTTCAATAGTGGGTGAAGAATGAAGTTTAAAAGAGGGAATGGATGAGGGAATTGGTGAAGGGGTTAGTAATTTGTGGTTTAGGGTGGTGTAATCAAAATCATTTTCAGAGATAAAGTTGAGATTAATACATGTCATACCCCATATTCAGAGCATCTTAAGTAGCAAGTGTATCTTCAACAATGGCTTCTGAATAACCCTCTTCAGGAATACCACAGGCTTCAGCCTCAACAGACTTCAACCTTGCCATCACTTCATCAACCCGAACCTTAGCAAACTCTAGATCACCAACAGTAGCAGTCTCTTCTACCAGAGCATTCGAAGTTTCTTGATGTTTCTTTGAATGGTCCAGTATAACATATGCTAACGGTTGAACACTTCTGAAGACGGACTCAACCGCACTCTTATGAGCATTGTCATATGCAACTTTCTTTTTCCTGACCAAGGACACACCAACATCCTCTTCTTTTTCTTCCTCTTCAATCTCAGACAACTTTATTAATCTCTTCTTCCTCAAAGGTGTTTCTGATGAGACATGTGCAGAAACAACCTTCTTGTGGGATCTTCCACTTCTTGTTTTGGAGGACATCATCTCAATAGATGCAATTACTTCTTCAATTTCCTTCTGATGTATAGCTCTCTTCTTCGAGGGATTAGGAACATCCTTCTGAACAACTAAAGTCACATGCTACCTTTTTTTAGAAGGATTAAATAAATTATCATGAGTATCGCGTAAGTCTTTGAGTCTGATAACCACTCCTCAAGATAATCAGGATCAGTACATCTAACAGTGAGAGGCACCTTTGAAACAACCACATCACCTTTCTTCATAAGCTTCATGTTTGTAAGAACAAAAGTAAATAAGGTGTTTCCATGAATCTCCTTCAGATCCCCATTGTTAGGCAACATTTTAAGGTCATCGATTAAACGACCCTGATAAAATAGTTTAGACAATAATCTTACATATGGCACATTCTTCTTACGAAGCTTTGTGTTGTCCTTGATTGCTTCATACAGATGATTGAAGATGTAAGAAGAAATGTTGATCTTATCTTCATTTTTCAGATAGAAGATGAAGTGCTTATGATCCCATGAAATTTGGTCAGTATCTCCTTCTTTGGGAATTAAACAACCAATAAAAATCTTAAGCAGAAGCGTGAAATACTTCTGCATATTCTTGACCTTTCCAAAGTTAGAACAATACATATTTTCAGCATTAACAAACAAACCTCTTTTGATAGCATCTTCTTTAGGACTGTTGTCTTTAGTGTTCACAACAAACCTTCTAGAGTTTGGTGCTCTCAAAAGTTTAGCAATTGTTTTCTGAGTAATGACCACATCAACCCTCATCACAACAGATCTAATCTCTACTTTGTCAAACCAAATTCTTCTCCACTCTTCCCTTTCAAAGAACTGTCATTTTCTACCAAGAGTCTGAGTTCCTTAGAAGCAGAAAATTCTTCAAAGACTTATGCTCTAACCCATAAATATTTCACAAGATAAGGATAAGTGGATCCATTCAACATTTCAAAGAATGGAGACAACTCTTGTATTCTGAAGTAGCTCCAAAGATCATACCCGTTTTGATTGAATGAATCAAAATCGATAATTTATTCCACCGAAAGCTTTAGATCATCCTGATTTAAATAAATGGTTTTAGGCTTGATAGTCATATTTCTCTGATACCTTCTCCACTGGGTTCTAGTCATGGGATTCTTCCCTATGTAGTTCTTAGAAATATAAGAGTTTTTCTTGCATGTCTAGGAGTTATCGAGATAGGACGATCCCGCACCAACTTCTATAAGCTTCCACTTACCCTTATCCGCAGTCGACCTTTATGCAGGTCCAAACCTCTCCCTCAGAGGAACATTAGAAGGAGGGACATATGTCTTAAGTCTATGATTTTTTATGGCACTCCCCTCTAGTTGAAAAATAACTCTTTCTGTTGGCCTTGTCGACCATCTTTCTTTGACTGGTAAGGATTAACTTTCTCCAACTCCTTTGTAGTCTCTTTATCAAAAAAGACACTACACCGCAGGTACAACATGACCTGAGAGTCCTTAAGCTTGCACCTTTTTAAAAAGTCAATAACTTCTTCCTCATCTTTAGGAAAAACTACTTTCATCCGCTCATCATAGCTAGCTTCGACCTCCTTTATGTCATCGGTGATATCAACTATCAACACTTCAATAGTCTTGACAAGAAAAGCCTCCTCAAATTCGGGATCATCCTCTTCCTCGAGTCGAGGCTTTTGCTTGTTAGCAAATTTTAACCTCCATTCTTTCAATGCATTTTGAACTAAGTCCCTGAAAAGCATACATGAGAAGTTTTATGACAGAGGAAGTTATGAAATTTACAAAAATAATTTTTCTTTCTCTTCTCTAATGGAGAACTTAAGCCCTTTGGGGATTAGAATTTGAACATCAGAGACTAAAATATATAAAAAAAAACTTCGTCACATTTAGTTACATCAAACGTATAAGTTTTCGTGACTAATTTCTCATATTTTGGTACGACATGATTTTTCCCATTTGAAGGTTTTAGTAATTTACATACATAGGAAGGCACTGGCTTTAATTCTGCCCCATTAACCTTGCTTTCCACAATGTATTCAGAATCTATGTCGGACAAGTTTTCTATTTCTTCTACTTCGACATAGTCCACTTTCAATTTTTTATGATACTTACTTTACCTAGCTTTTTCAGCCTTCAGACGTTCGACCTGTCAAACTCTGTCTGCAAGTTGGGCCATATCTCTTAAGTATTGGGTGTCTAATTTTTCCTGATGGAATAATCAAGACCCCTGTGGCCAATTCGACCAAATCATGCTCACGAACTTAAGTAAAGCACCTTGATTTCATTATCCTAAACCAATTTGGGTAATTGTTTATGGTTTAAGTCACCTTTTACCTTACACTGGCCAATTCCTTTAGGCTAATCTTAGATTGGCCCATGTATAACTGCTCATCAAACGCTCTTTTTAGTTGGTTCCAACTAAATATGGAGTGTGGAGGCAATGTGGTGAACCACGTAAAAGCATTCTTTGTCAAAGAATTAGGAAAATAATCCATTTTTAAATTTTTTGTTGTTCGCTATATCACCATCTTCAGTCTGATACTTAGCAACATGTTCGATTGTGGACTCATTTGTCTCACCAGCAAATTCTGTGAATTTGGGGATCTTCCATCCCCTAGGAATTTCCGTTTGCCGAACATATTTTGACAAAGAAGATACATAATCAGGCCTATGAAGGCCAATATTAAGGTCATTTTGGGCCAAAATCTATCCGACCACGCAAGTTATATTGTTTTTCCCCTCAAAGTTGTTTTGGTTGACATTCCTAAGTACTTGGTCAGCATCCTGGTCTTTTTGTACTATAACTACTTCTAGGCCTTGGTTTCCTTCGACTACCCTCAGTGGAGGTTGTTCCATAGGTATTTGATTATTAGGTAATGATACAACTGGCGTCGGAGGAGCCCCAAAAAAATCAATAATTCTACCCATATTGCGGGCCAACAGTTGGTAACTATGTGTTGTGTTATGTATTGACGGATGAAACGCAGTACCTATCTGTTGTGTTAACATGTTCACCATATTGTGGTTACTCTCATCCGTTTGTTGCCTCATGGACACCATAGAATTTGTAGTTAAGGATGACATTCTTGGAGGAACATATCTAAATCCTACTTGTAGTTGTGTCATCCGACCAGGGTTTCTTATGGCAGATCCTGATGCCAAATGTGGATTTAAGGGTGAGGCTATCATCACAACATTATCTGCAAATGTCGAAGCATGACTTTGCAAGCCTGTCATCATGGCAATTGGCATGCCATATGGGTAATCCCTAGTAAATAAAGGTAGGTAAAACTTGGGACATAAGGGGGCGTAAGGCCCCCTACAACAACCAAAGTAGGCTTGAGTGTAGTTGTGATATTTGTTACTAGTGGTAACGAAACTACCACTCCAGGAATTTATGTCGAAGTTTTAACTAGGGTTAAGATTAGGCTTGTAACTCTGATAGGGTTTGATGTCCCTGCAGTACCAATCGGAAAAGTGACCGGTGGTTCTCGGTCTGGAGCATCATTTCACACACGGGAAGCATTTTTTGGATTAACCATTTTCGCTAAAATCCTACCACTTCTCAAACGCATATAACACCGGACATTGAAAATATTTCATGTAAAACATAAATTTCTAAATGATACAATAACTTCCTGTAAAAGAAAAGAAAAATTTGCACAAAAGCTCCCACTGGGCATGCCAATTTGTTCGCTTGTGTTTTTAGCGAACAATCACGAGTTTAAATAGACTGTGAGATTAACTTGAAAAATCTCGGAAGTAATCATGCAAACCACGTGTACAAGGAAGTATGTGTGTGAACTGATTGTGAATGTCTATACACAGACAAAATGAAGATAAACTTTAATTATGCAAAATCTTGAGTTAAAGTAAATGAAAACTGCAATAAATGGAATTAAACGAAAAACCCTAAATGACAAGAAATAGAAAAGTGTTTCAATTAAGGTAACAAAAAGAAAATTAAAGAAAGGGACGTAAATTCATATATGATTCTCACAAATTGTTTTCCTCCTTGACTCGGGTACTCCAGTTCTATAGAGAAAGATATGAACTTGTGTGACCTTCATTACAATGTATGAATCCACTATTTATTCTAAACTAGAGGTAACCATTGCTGGAGGATTATTCCTCGAAAAATAGACATGTATTTAGAACATGTAACTAAGTCTTCTGAAGACTTTCCACGTTGTCAGAACTTAAAAACTGCTGAAAATCATTATCTGATGTTCGTAACTGCTCTTAGCGACTAATAACTGTCTACTTGTCAAAGGTAGTTTTTGAAAGCCATTAGTGCTAAAACCTCTCTCAATTTTTTGGATTCCAAAAATCTTCTAAATATTTGAAGTCCGTCTAGCACTTCGACTTCGATATGGTGTCAAGTGGTCAATTATATTTGTTTCTAATACTCCTCTAAACCATGTTTCAAGATTTATCTGCTCTTGAGATTCTTCCAAACCATATTTAACATACTATTCAAAACATTCAGATCGATGTATTCAAAACACTTTATATGTTTCCAATGCAGTATTTAATTGACTTTCCCAAATAAAATTTCTAGGCCAACAGAACCCCAATAGGACGAATTATGCCATAATCACTAATCTTATTTAGCTTCTTGTTCTAAACCACTGTTGGTTGTTTAATGTTGGGACGACCTCCAGCCTGACCACCAGCCTCCACTTCAATGAAAACTCCTTGCACGAGTCTCATAAAGTCCATAAGTGGTAATTCAGAAACAAGAGTAAGATGTTGAAATATCTTATATGACATCTTGGTTTACTTCCCAACTTGACACATGTCATAAATTTTACCTTTTTCAATTTTGATATCAGACATACATATGATAGATTTCTCTGTAACAAAGTTCCTTGTACTCATATGCTTTCTATGCCATAGTTTAGTTTTTTTTAATCTAAAATGTCATTTATGATGTCAAAAACATGTTTTTCAACATTCTTGTTAAAGGTAGAAGCAATATGAACAAGAATATTATGCTTTCCATAAAAAAACTTGTTGATGACGCCTTTGAGAATTCTCATTCCACTAAGGATACATATGTTGGTGATGTAGTTGTATACCATACAATTTACAATAGTACAATAGAATGGAGCAGAAAAATAAATGCATTGGAAATCATGTGTGACAGAATATTGAGACATGTCACCTGACATTGTGCATTCTATTTTCTAAATAGGAGTAACAACATTGTTTTCCTAATCAGACCCACCTGCTTCATATGTCTTATCATTAGTGACATGATAGAATTTTCTTTGTTTCCTTAGAGAACTTGAACATTAAACTAGAATATGTCAATTTTTTTGCATTTAAGACATTGTATCCAGTTGAGATTTTCACCATATATTTCTTTATTTATGCTGAAATTTACACCTCTTGAAATTGTGTTGTTGATTGTCTTGAGCATTTGTAAAGACATTATTCCCATATCTCATATCTATTTTTCTCATGGATTTACTAAAGATCTTAGCAAGTCTGCGGTTTTCTTTAGTATCATAATCTATTTGGTCTTCACAATCTTCATATTTGTCTCCAGCTTATTCTTTGGAGGATTCTTAATACCATAAAGAATCTTTGGTCGATGAACTGCTTCCCCTTTGAAATTTTCCATCTTGAACATAATTAGAACCCTGGAACACATCAAAATAGAACAGGGTTCCTGCTCTGATGCCAACTGAAATTTTGTTCTCAGAAGAACAGACGTTGGACCAGATACCTAAGCCAATGTGTTGAACATCTTATAACAAAATTGATAGATAATAGAAAACACAATGATAAATCATAAAGAAATAAAGAACACAAAGGAATGTTAACCCATTTCGGTGCAAATTGACCTACGTTTGGGGGGATTTCAACCCAATAAAGAAAATTAACTCTCAATAGAATTAATACAAAGTGTCTTAGATGAATAATCATTATTCAATGCCCATATTCTTAGTTCTACCAGTGTATTTCTATTTAGGACTCCCCCTAAATATGAAACCTCTCTCACTTTCTCTCAATCATTAAACATGGTGATCAATACAATAATCAGAATATTGAATGTTTGAACTACAAATCAACTATCATACCAATCTTTATGCCTTTAGATATGAATGCATGTGTTAGAGTGGTACATAAACAATAACACAAACAAGAACTCAAAATAGAACCCCTAACACAAAGACCTTCAACTCTTGTGCACGCCTTCAAATGTTAGATTTGAGTCACCTTAAATAACAATGCAACTTCTGGGTTTTTCTCCAATGGACATAAGATTTGATCACGTCCAGATTTCTAGAAGATTCTGTTTTGATTTGTTTTTCAAAACCCTCCAACAAAAAGATTTGATTTTCTCTGATTCAAATTTAAATCTCTAATTAATTAGATTTAATCTTATTCAATCCGCCAAATAAATCTAATTAACACATTGCTAAAAGATAATAACAAATCTGATTGAAAAACAACCAGAATTTTCACTCAGAACAACAACCATGGTCTATTGACAAAGGCCAGATGTTGCTTACATGCTGGAACATCGTATCTCACATGTGTCATTTTCTTCACTAAAACATCTTGTACACTCTATGTTGTTTTGTATAATGCATCCAATAAAAAAGAACAACATAGAGATATCATTTAATTAAGAGATATTAAGAATAAGAAGCCTAAATGGAAGAAATATTTGTTTTAAAGAAATTTCAAAAACTTATAAAAAATTAAAGGATATTTTACACTCATTATATCTATAATTAGGTATAAATTCTTTTAAATTATGTGAATTATTGGGTATAAATTTCTCAAAATTCAATATAAATATATGATTTAACACCAGGTATATAAAACTGAGTATATAAAAGAAGGTGTAAATACCTTGAATTTCAATTTAAAAATATCTAACATTTTACACATGTTATTAGGAGTGGCAAAACGGGCCGCCCACCCCGCCTAAAGCCCGCAAAAAAAAAGGTGGGGCGGGCTTGTGGAAATGGGCATAAAAACCTAGTTTGCTTCGCCAAGGCGGCAGGTTGGCGAGCGGAGGGCTTGTCTGCCTACTTTTTTAGTTATTTATTTTTCATTTTTAATAGATTAATAGGCTTGTTTTTACATTTTAATTAGATTTTTCACTTATTTTTTAGAACAATTTTTATAAAGCATCTTTTTAACAAATTTTACTACAAAAAAATATTGCATATATTCTCAAATAAATGTATAAAATAAAACCATCGAGAATTGAAATTACTAGAATTAACTAAAGAAGGACGATTTTAAGGTGGGGCAAGCTGAACGAATAGGTGCGGCGTGCTTCCGCGGACAGCGAGTTTTGGCGGGACGGACTTTGGCGGGTGGCGGTCTTTGGTGGACGGCGAGTCCAAAATCCCCACCCAACCCGTCATTTTTTGGCGGGTGCGCGGGTTGGTCCGGCGGGCCGCGGCCTATTTTGCCACCCCTATATGTTATAGTTAAAATTAAATGCAATACATGCTTTTTACATCAATTTTAAAAACAAGTGTAAATTCTTCATATATATATATATATATATATATATATATATAATCCTCTTCCTACAACCCTGGTGACTCTTACACAAGTATTTATGTAACCAATACATTAACACTTTGAAAATATCTCTAACAAGTTTTGTTGAAATACTTGATTGGATTTTCTGAGTTTGACATGTCATTGAATATTGTGGAAATACTTTCATTGGCTTGCCTTCTTTGCTGAGCTTGAGGAAGACTCGAGTGAAGGTCAATACCATAACCATCTTTTTCATGGTAGCTAGGCTTCCATTGCTCTACTAGAGGAACCATGACATAGGAGTTGTAAAATTGATGGATTGGATGAATATGGATTGGATTGTTAATGGATGGATCAAAATAATCCATTTGTCCATTAACAATCCACTAAAATTTTCTTACAATTATCCAATCCATCCGTTAAGAATAAAATTCATCAAATCCATCCATTAACATATTTTTAATGGATGAATATCCATCCATCAATTTTTTTTTATTTTAAAAAAATCGATTTTTTTTCGAAAAAAAGTCGGTTTTTTTTTTTAGAAAAAAAATCGGTTTTTTTCAGGAATAAAAGTCAGTTTTTTTTCGAAAAAAAAATCAGTTTTTTTTTGAAAAAAAAAGTCGGTTTTTTTCGGGGAAAAAAGTTGATTTTTTTTTTTTAGAAAAAAAATCAGCTTTTTTTCTGGAAAAAAAAGAAGTTTTTTTTTTGGAAAAAAAATCATTTTTTTTTTCAAAAAAAAAAGTCGGTTTATTTTTTCGAAAAAAATCAGTTTATTTTCGGAAAAAAAAAGCAGAAAAAAAAAGATTTTTTTTCGAAAAAAAAATCAGTTTTTTTTGGAAAAAAAAATCGGTTTTTTCGAGAAAAAAATTCATTTTTTAAGAAAAAAAATAAATTCTTTTTAAAAAAAAAAATATTTTTAATTATTTTTTAAAAAATAAATCTAACGGAGATAAAAATAATCCATTGGATTCTTAAAATACGTTGGATGGATTGAACTAATCCTTACATATAAATGGATGGATTTAATCCAGTCAATTAACTTACTTTTTATATGGTGGATGGATTGGATGAATTTTTTGCTGGATGGATTGGATGGATTTTGTCTTAATAGATCCAATTGCCACCTCTACCGAGACATTCACTGCATGTCCTATATCAGCCACCTTATTTATGCTCTCCATGGTTTCTTCATCAGGGTTGAGTGTTTGATCGATTACCTTGGAGATGTTTTCCTTGTTGACCAGTACCCCACGGAACAATGAAACTAGATGAGATCTTTCATCAGACATGGTATCTTCCAATGCCCTTCGACCCGTAATCAGTTTCATCAGAACTACTCCAAATCCATAAACGTCTACTTTGGTTGTTACTCTTCCAGTGTCTTCAAAGAAACATGATTTACAGTTATTACAAGTCAGGAATAGGCCAGTATAAAGCAAATGCAGCTATTCAGATCAGATTAAACAATAGTTAGGGTCCATCTAAATCTATGTACAAATGCAACCCAAACCCATAACAAAACAAAAAGGTTTAATACCTTTTTAATATTGTAGATTAACTTCGGTGTTCATTTTAATACCATAATGGAGAAACATATTATGAGCTCTGAAACTATCCATCAAAGAGATGTATATGGGAAAAAAAAAACTTATAAAAAGGGACAAACATAATATGTAAATTACTAACCACAGAATGAAGAAAGCTAACGAGCAAAACTGAATAAGAGCTCTATTCAAACTTAAAGACACTCAATTAAAGATTTTATATACCTACATATTCAGGTGCCATGTATCCAAGTGTTCCCGCCAACCTCGTTTCAACCGAATGTTTCCCATCCGGTGCATTTCTAACCAACCCAAAATCAGCAACCTTAGCTCTCATGTCATTGTCCAATAATATGTTGGAGGGTTTTAAGTCCCTGTGAATGAAGCTTTGCTGAGCTAAGCTGTGCAAGTATTCCATGCCCCGCGCTACATCCAAAGCTATTGCTACCCTCTGTTTCCAAGTCAAAGGTGCACATCCATTTTTAGCCCAATCAAACAGATGCTGTGTTAATGTTCCTTGAGGCATATACTCATACACCAAAAGTCTTTCATTTCCATTAATGCAGAATCCTAAAAGAGCAACCAAATGTCTATGCCTAACTTTAGTTAGAACTGCAATCTCTGCTTGGAACTCATTCAATCCCTTAGTTCCCATTGCAACAGATTCCATCCTCTTCACGGCAATCTTAGTTCCATCATGCAATTCCCCTTTATAAACAACTCCAAATCCTCCCCTTCCCAAAATGTTATCTTCGCTGAAATTTTCGGTTACTTGCCTAAGAAGTTGGAATGAAAAAGTAACATTTCCACTCTCAAAAACCTGAAGGTCACTTAGCTCACTTCCCTGATTCTGCAACTCGTTCGGAACTCCACCATACCCATTAGAATTGGAAACACTCATCACATCAATTTTAACTTCACCTTTTCCATTTTCAGAATTATTAGCCCTTCTAAATTTCCCTTGCTGCCAGTATTTAGCATAACACTTACCCAACACAAACAACACCACTGCAACAAAAAACACAGCAATAACAGCTATACCTGCGATCCAAGCAGGTGACAGCGAAGAACCACTTGACTTTCCCGATGGACTTCCACTCTGTGCACCACCAGAACTCTCCGGCGGAGTAGTTCCCCTTCCTCTATCACCTCCAGAAGGCCCGAGCAAAACATTACCATCAGAATTGAACTTCACTTTAGTAGAAAATTTAGGAATCTCTCCAGATAGATTGTTGTTAGACACATCCAAAACCTCAATTTGAGTCAAACCCGTCAAGCTCCCCGGTATGGAACCAGACAAGTTGTTACCACCCAGATACAAATTCCTCAAATCAGTTAAATTCCCAAATGCAGGTGAAATGGTTCCATTCAAATTTTGCTTAGCTAAGTTCACGGTAATAATCTTCCCTCCTGAACAAAAAACAAAGCTCCAATCTAGACAAGGATCGTTCCCTTTCCAGGAACTAGCCAACTGAAGAGGATACCCAAAACCAGCAGCAACATCAAGCAAAGTAGTAACCCTCGGATCACAAGGTCCAGGAGTGATTTTACAAAAGCTATTGATCCCATAATTAGGATTAACCTTTACACCTTTCCCAAAAGAAGGAAAAGGACCCTGCAAATAATTGTTATCCAATGAAGCATTCGTCAAACTAGTTAAACTCATCAAAGAATGTGGAACAACACCTGTTAACTGATTATCGCGAAGCTGAAGATCAAACAAATTAGTACAGTTTGATAAATCGGGAATGGGACCAGTGAACTTGTTTCTGAAAACCCACACTTGAGTCAAGTGAGACATGGAAGAAAGCAAATCGAGAGAACCACTGAACCCAAACCCATCTTGCTGATTGTTGAGCCACAAGTTCTGAATCCCAGATCCTGAGAACGAGTTCGGTAAATCTCCGGTGAGGTTGTTGTAAGCGAGACGAAGGTTCTGCAAACTGAACAATGGTCCAAATATATCCGGCAAGGAACCAACGAGGTTCGTTTGACCAAGGTTGAGTTCAACGAGATTCAAAGACTGTGTCAACTCAGACGGAAAAGTCCACGGTTTGAGGTTGCTGTAAATATTTTACTGCAAATATTTAAAATAAATATGTTAGAAATCACCAACATAATAAATTCAAGGGTTAATATCTATTTTCCCCTCTGTCATATGGGCGTGTTTTGAAAAACCCCCCTGCGAAAAAAAAAGTTGCAAAATTGACCTTAACAAATTTTAAAAGTTTTGATTTAAACCTTTGTCAGGCCACATCATCAAAAATGCTTATGTGGCAATCATTTTTTTAATGTTTAATTGTAACATATTGCCACATCAGTTAATGAGGACATGCAATGACTATTTTACCCTCAACAATTTTCTTAACCATCTCCAACTTCCCTTTGTCTCAATCTCCACCATTACGCATCACCCAATACGCAGCACAAAAACCTCACACAACGACTCCAAACAATCTTCAATTTTCCGTCACAACAACTTTCTCCCCTCCTCCTTCAATCATTCTAAACCAAAAGCCTTCTTCAAAAAAACTAACCTCTCTCTTTACTCTCCTTCATTTTTTTCTGTCAACCCTTTCATAACGACAACAACCGCGTTTTACACCCAAACCTTTGCAACCTTCATCCTCCTCAAAACCCACAAAAAAATCTGCTGCTAACAACCTCCAAACACTCATCGCCTCTCCAAAACTCCTCCATTAATACTCCCTTGAAACCTTTGTTTTCCTTAAACCCTTCCTCAACAAGCCAATCTTCAACCCCTTTCACACCTTCAAACTGCCTCAACAATACACAACAAAACCAGATCGTGACCAAAACGAAGCAGAATCAAAAGATGAAATTGAACGAAGAAATAGAAACAAACCAAGAGTGATCAAAACACAAACCTGATTGAACAAATCGAAACCGATGAAGTTTGAGTTGAAACGAGAAAGAAGATTTAAGACGGATCGAGACTATACGCGAAAAGAAGGTTGGAACTGTCAACGCGTATTTCCGATTGTTGTTGTTTGTTGAAGCGATGATGAAGAAAGTATTCTTCTGGGCACTTTTTTTTCCGTTGCCATGGCCGTTTTGATGTCCAACTTTCCTTTGTCTCTTTTACCCAATGTGCAAAAATCTGGATATTTTTTTAAGAAAAGTGTTGAGGGTAAAATAGTCATTGCATGTCCTCATTAACTGATGTGGCAATATGTTACAATTAAACATTAAAAAAATGATTGCCACATAAGCATTTTTGATGATGTGGCCTGACAAAGGTTTAAATCAAAACTTTTAAAATTTGTTAAGGTCAGTTTTGCAACTTTTTTTTTCGCAGGGGGGTTTTTCAAAACACGCCCATATGGCAGGGGGGAAAATAGGTATTAACCCTAAATTCAATATGCTTAATAACTATAAATATTTATAAATATTATTAAGCAGTTATAAATATTTACGAATACTTTGTTGATTAAAATTAAAAAAAAAAAAGATATTGTGGTGATAGTGTCCCGTAAAAATAATGAACTTCAGCGATAAAAATTATAAGAGTTGGTATATAATAAAAACTTTATTATGATATACATATACATAATTTTATTTATTCTAAATGAAGAAAATATAATAAAAAAAATTAATATGAAAATTTTTCAACTATAAATTTGCAATATGGTTACACAAAATATAATTTATTTTTGATAAAAGATATCAATGATCCAAAATTAAAAAAAATAATTAAATGAAAATATAGAATTGTTTCAACCAATTCTTATAATGTTCCACGTATTCATTGTACCTATCAATAGATATTAAGGCCAAAGGCAAACTTTTATAATAAATTTTTGTAATTATTAATAATAATAAAAATTATGAAACTAATTTTTTATAATTTAAAACTTAATTTATATAGTTTTTAAAACTATATAAACAATCATTAAATTATTATATTTAATCTCATTTAATACTTCATTTTCAACGACCAAAAAATCATTAAAATTATTTGAGACATTATTGATTTTAAATAAAAATTTATTATTTTTAATTTTAAAAAACTTCTTTCAATAGTTAACATTCTTTTATATACAATTAGATATTTCTTAAATAATCAAATTGTTTATATAATAAAAATTAATTAGTAAATAAAAGTTTAAATATAAAAATGTGTTTCTCTTAATGTTTCGTATTTTAAAAATTATATTAATTAATGTATCATTTTGATAGGTGAAATTATTAACACATCAATAACACAAATAATAGGTATAAGAGGTTTATATAAATTAATATTTAATATAAAATAATATAGTTAATGAATAGGAGGTTTCATGAAAGAGAAAGAGGTGAATGGAAAGAGGTAGTGACAAAGAAGTACTATTGGGTTTTAATTTGAAATTGACAAATTCTATAATGACATGTGTTGGTTTGAGTGAAAGGAACAATTTGTTAATATGTGAATTACTGAAATAAGTATTTTGTAGTGTAAATTGTAAAATTGAAAAGGACATTTTAAAAAGATTGATAGTATCTTCCTTTAATGGGTAGGTTAGATAATTGATTTCTTGTTGAAATTTCACCAAGCGTGTTTTATAAGTTTTGTGGAAAATGTTGTGCTGAAAAAATGTAAGCAGTAACCAATTTGACTTGTCTTTTTTAATATACAATGTGGATGTGATTAGTAATAAACCCCTGTCATACACCGACATTTTTGTTTATTTATAAAAAGTTCAAAAGCAGACCAAGTCAGGATTTCTCATTTCGTTTTTTTTTTTTTTTTTTTTTTTTACACATATTAAAAAATTAATAATTACTATAAGATCGAAAAGAAAAATTATGGATTGTTTTATAAAATTATTCTTTATTAATAATATTAGAAAGATAAATTTACATTATTAAAAGGAGACAAAATATTAAATAGTTAAGAATATAATAAAAATATAGGGTTTAGGGTTAAATGCACATGTGGCATATGTTTCCTTGCTTATGCTGACTGTGTTATAATTTTTTAATTTTTTTCTTATTTTTTATGAATTATATATTTTTTTCTTTCTGTATTATTTTTTCTTAAATCTTTTTTTATGAAATTAATTATTTTTATTCGTTTTATTTTTATGAGTGATATTTTTTATTAATTTTTTTCGTATTATATAATTTTTACTTAGATTATATTTTTTTAAATTATTATTTTAAAAGGCCAAGATAAATTTACATTATTAAAAGGAGACAAAATATTAAATAGTTAAGAATATAATAAAAATATAGGGTTTAGGGTTAAATGCACATGTGGCATATGTTTCCTTGCTTATGCTGACTGTGTTATAATTTTTTAATTTTTTTCTTATTTTTTATGAATTATATATTTTTTCTTAAATCTTCTTTTATGAAATTAATTATTTTTATTCGTTTTATTTTTATGAGTGATATTTTTTATTAAATTTTTTCGTATTATATAATTTTTAATTAGATTATATTTTTTTAAATTATTATTTTAAAAGGCCAAGATATATACACAAGAAGCATTTGACATTCCTACCCTTTTTGGACCATATTTTTTCATATTGGTCTGTGTGTGTTTAATATATAAACACTATTAGTGTTTTCAAAACTTTCGATGTGGGACATAACACAAAATCCCCTTTTGAAGAACAAGCTCACGGCCAAACACTGAACACGGTTTCATCCTCTCCCAAACGTGATCTTTTTCTCCTATGCTCCCTTTAATCTTGTTTGGATTTAATCTGGGTTTTGGAAAGTATTAATTGCAGAAGCCAATTAATCTGGGTTTTGGATTTAATCTGTTATTGTGCTAAGTTTGTGTATCTGATGATGCAATTATGAGAATAGTAGGAGTATGAATGTTGCTAGTTCATATCATCTTATGTAGTTAGTGTTCTATTACAATGGCATTTTAGATTGAGTAATGCCTTCATGATGCTAAACTCCGCTGATCCGCGAGTGTGATAGTTAAATGATATGACAAGAAAATGCAGTAACCTTGTTAAATGCCTAAACAAGATCTTTATTTTGTTTTAATCTTTTATAACTAAGAAACAAAAAATGAGAGCACAAGCTGTTTGTGATGATGATGTATATATCAACACTTAATAAATGGCTAAAAGCCTAACAATTGTTTCTTTTTAAATTTTGATATCAAATCTTCTTCAGATGGAATCTCAACACCTGCTTCTGAGGTGTTAGACCACCATTCCATAATTTCTTCCGGCACAAAAAAAAACTTCATTTTCAGGATGGTAGCCATTTTTGGGAGGTAGAAGAGCAACGACTTCCATTTTTGCAGCGACAACTTCAACGGCCAAGCAATGTAAGTTCTGATATCCGTTTTTAAACAATGTAAGTTTCATGGTGCAGTTAATTGATGGTGATGATTTCTTGATGGTGATGATTTCTGATAATTACTGTTATAGCTCTGTTAAAAAGTTGATTGCTGCTAGTTTTAAGGTTAGTAGATTATTATTGAAGGTAAATTGAATGAAAAAAAGTGAGTTGTCTTTGAATTTCTTTGGATAGACATGTTTGGACTATTGAATCATGTTACGGAGTACATGCTTTTATATAAACTTTGAAACATGCCATGCTATGTTATGATATGTTCATGCTTAGGTTGTAATAGGACTAATGGATATTCTGATGTAAATGGTCAGGTGAGTTAACTGATTAAATGGAGTTAATCGAATGGAGCTAATGTTATTAGTTTAAAATATAGATGGAATGTGTTTGAAGGATGTTGGAGTTGTGTATGTGTATGTGGTTTTGTTGATGTATTGTGATGCTTTCTCCATTGGTGCAGGGATGAACTTGTGCTTGGTATTGTTGAAGTCCCACGTTGATCTTTTTAATAACAATATTAGTGTTTATATATCAAACACACACTAACCTAATAGAATTGAAAATGGGCTTTAGGTATATGGACCATAAGCCCAATGTATTTAATATATATTTTGTATAATATATTTCTTAATTTAAAAACAAAACGAAAATTAAAAAAAAAAATTAATTAAACATCAAATTTATAATTCATAATAAAAAATTAATATATAATATTTAAAAAACAAAACTAAAATAAAAAAAAATTTAATACCAAAATAATGTATATGGATTAAATGACATGGCATAAATAATTCCAACTCAATCATGCATGAGGGCAAAAGCAAATCTCCCTACTTTGACAGGGGGTGGAGTATATTTATCTCAAAAAAATAACATTAATGATTCATTGATATTATAAATAGTATATCTTTTTTTTTTCTAAAGCGCCTTATAATAAAAACAGAGGTAGTATTACACTTATAATATACGAATATCTTCGTGTCACCTACCAAATTTTACTTTGGCATCCCTAGTATTTTAATAATATTCATGTTGATCTTATGAAAATTAAAGCTAAAAATCCAAAAAAAAAATTAAAATATTCGATAGAATAAATTAAAAAGTTTGGACCTAACAAAAAATTTTCAAAATATTTGAAATTTTGATAGTATCGGTTTTTTAAAACATTTGGAAGTTACGGGATATTTTGTCCCTAAGTGAAAAATTCAGTAATTTTAAGAAGAGTGAAAATTGAATGGTTGAGATTTTGCAGATACTTTTGTACAGCTGTTATTGCACCGACTGTTTTGTGTGATTCAGAATGAATCTTAAGTTGTATAAATAAGAGTCATTCGTTGTTGAGAAATACATCTAAAGTCTAAGAGTGGAGGTGAATACTTCAAATGAGCGAGCCAAACGTCTCGTGTTCAAAATATTCAGAATGAGTGTAGGAAAGCTCCATTCTCACTCCTTCTCCACAACTTAGGCTCGTGGCGTGCAATTCCAATCGTATTTTTAAATGTTTTGAATTTTGAATTTTTTTGCAAAATGATTTGAAAGGATCAAGTATTTGGAGTTTGAAAGGTGAACTTGGTGTGAAATGAAATGAATGGATGAAAATATGAATAGAGTGAATGAGATGTTTGACGTTGGATCAAGCACTCGCGTTGCTTTCGAATGAATTTGATTTTGAAAAGCACTTGACGTTGGATCAAATGTATTTTATTTTTTTGAAAAAGTTCTTTTTATCGTTTTGACACTACGCCAAAAGTGTCCTTAGGCAGCACTACATAGGCAGCGCTTTATTACAAAAGCGCTGCTATAAGTTAAAAATTTAGAAAACACGGAAACTGTTCACTTAGAAAAATAAAATCGCGTCTAAATATAACACCTTAGACAACGCTTTTGAGGAAAGCGCTTTCTAAGGTCTTATAAATTAAAAAAAAAAATTAAAGGAAAATATTAGACAGCGCTTGCCTTAAAAGCGCTGTCTAAGGTCTTATAAATTAAAAAAAAATATAAGACCTGAGACAGCGCTTTTGGGGAAAGCGCTTTCTAAGGTCTTATAAATTTTTTAAAAAAATTAAAGTAAAATATTAGACAGCGCTTTACTCAAAAGCGCTGTCTAAGGTCTTATAAATTAAAAAAAAATAAAACCAAAAGCGCTGTCTAAGGCCCACCTTAGACAGCGCTTTCATTCAAAGCGCTGTCTAAGGTCTTTTTAATTAAAATAAAAATTGAAACGGTATCAGTATTAATACTGATACCGTTTCAACTTTCATTTCATTCTTTCCCTCTTTCCCTCTCTTTCTGCGAACAAGACGAACCAGCTGAAACCATCGTCCGTCCTTTCACCGTCGTCGTCCGTCCTTTCCCTCTCGTCCGTCCTTTCACCGTCGTCGTCCGTCCTTTCTCGCCGTCGTCCGTCCGGCCGTCGTCCTTCCTACATTTCCGGTAAGAGTTTTTCTTTTTATGTTAGAAGCAAGTGAGTTTCATATTTTTCTGTTAGGTTAGTGTTATTGTAGTTTAGGGTGTTACAATGGACTAAGTAAGTGTGTTTCTGTTAGGTTAGTGTGAGAATGAGGATGAAAATGTGTTTCATGTGCTCTGAGACTGGAACTGCATATATGCCACTATGTATAATATTGCTCTTTTGATTTTTTTTAACACAATGCAGCTCAGTTATCTCGGTGTGTATAGGTTTCATGACTTAGTACCAGGGATGTTGATTTTATACCTTCACTTTGTGATTTCCACCATAAATGAATGGAATGAGAATGGAATAATGTGCATGTTTGACAACAACTTGTTGCTATAGTTTGAGTTATTACGAAAGAAACTGCATATAATGTAAATGTTCAAAATCAGTTTTTCAATATATTTGATATCCTTGATTTCTTTATTACAGGTTAGATGGCTACTAACGATGATCACCCACATGATGATGATCACCCACATGATGATGATTACCCACATGATGATGATCCTATTCAGGATGAAAGTAAAAAATCTATGGAAGAAGAGATTAAAAGAGGAATAACCGTTATGAAGAAAGTGATCCGTGCTAGAGATCAAGGCATCATTTTAGATGTGCATTGGAGCCCTTCAGGCACTCTTGTTGAGCCTAACAGTCATACCTTGACAAGTTTCATTGGTGCACTTGTAAGGAATGCGATTCCTATTACTTGTGATGATTGGAGAAACAAACAGTTGAAGGAAGTCAAAGAAAAAATTTGGAATGAGATAAAGGTACCATAATTATGTCTTTAATTATGCCAACTAATCATGTATTTTAAATTATTTGTACTAACCAATGTGTATGGTTTTTTTAGAGGTGCTTCAACGTTGAGGAAGAAAGAAAAGCTTATTTGATGAGATTGGCAGGGAAGCTCCTAAGAGGGTTTAGGACATATTTAAACCGCACCTTTCTTAAGGATGCTGACGGTAACTTTGTTGATGCAGAGTATCCATCTAAATATGCAAGTTTGATTTCACCACAAGAATGGGTAACGTTTAAAGCCAAACGACAAACCCCGACATTTAAGAGTTTAAGTGCAATTAATCGGGAAAGAGCATCAGCTCCCCAGTATCGATACAGGAAAGGACGTGTTGGATATGGACGTTTGGAGCAATCTTTGGTAAGTATCAATAAATTGCAATAATATAATAATTGTTCATCATGAGTTATATTTGATCATATTATTTGGCTTTATATTTAGTTACAAAAGGCGAATAGTTCTGAAACATCTCTTCCTGCACATGTCTTGTGGAAGGAAGCCCGGGTGGGCAAGTCTGGAGTTGTTGCAGAAGGGGTATTTGAGAAATGTGTAAGTATAACAATATTTCTTTAATTAAATCAAAACTTTATTAACAAATATTTGACAAATATTCGATATTCATCTGATTTTCAGGAGGCGTTATCTCAGTCTGTATCTCTAGATGATTCCAGGAGCATACTTAGTCGGGCATTAGTTGTCCCTGAGTATTCTGGTCGGGTGAGGGGTAAGGGATTTGGGATCACTCCGACCTCTTTGAATATTAAAAAAGGAAAGGCTCCTAGTAATACAGAACTTCAAGCTAAATTGGAAGCACTGGAAGCTGAAGTTCGGGAATTAAGAAAGGAGAAAGAAAGGGATAACGCTTCAGGTTTTAGAGATGGATCGGAGAAAGATAGTATCAACTGCAGCTTTCGACCGAATATTCCAGAGGTAATTATATATATTTTTATGAAATTAAATTAGTAGCTTAAATTATTTAAATGACATATATACACATTAACAATGTCATATTTATTTTTGGTTTTAGGGCGTTTCCCATTGTCAGCTCTTCTTATCTTCACCAACTTATCGGATGGTTGGCAAGGGAAAAATGTATAACACTTCGGTAGAATTACTTCACAATAACCTACTCCCTACTGGATGCATGAAAGTATCGGTTGATATTGCTACAGAGGCGGGTGCATTATTACCCTATCCTGACGATGTTTCGGATGCAACATTGGTGGGAGATGCTATAGGGTCGTATGTTGCATGGCCGTCAAACCTCATACTCGTAGGATATGAGGTATGCTTAAAACCGTTATGAACCTTTGTTAACCTTAATGTGTAGATTCAAAGATTTTACGAGCATTTTATTTTCATTTTTTACATGGTAATGTTATTTAGACTCCAACAAGATCCAAAACAAAGGATAAGGGGATTCTGAAGCATACCGAGTCCGTTGTCTCAAAAAAAGAGGTACATCACAATTATATGATATTTATGCATGGAAAATGTTAAATTGGATATCTTATACTTCATCTAACAAATTATATGATATATAGCTGCCTGGTAAAGAGATTAGCAACGTTTCAACACAGAAAAATGTTGGTGCTAAGAAGAACAGGGCTAGAAAACAACCTATCTCCAAGTTTAGGTCGTGCCTTCAGACGTTTCTACAATTGACAGATATTCCGACCGGAGGTGTTCGTCTTATACATATGGAGAAAGGTATATATGGCTTTGAACATGAACAAACTATTGGTAATGACGAGTTCGAGCAAGTTTTCAATCATGAAGAATTGGGCGTCAGTGTTGTCAATACATACGTGAGGTATATATCCGATCTACTTTGGTATATTAATTGAACAACTTATTTACTTTATGTTTCAAATGAATAGTCTAATGTTAATGATGTTTTTATTTAAGGTTTCTGTATGACAAAGTTATGCGCCCACGTGGATTGCAGCAAAGATTTGCATTCTTATGCCCCACGTATGTCAACTTATCCTTAATAATAAATAAACCAGATGAGGTCCTGGCGTATGTACGCGACGTCTTTAAGGACAACCAAGAAACGAAAAAGTTGTTCCTTTTACCGTTTAATACTGGGTTAGATTTTCATTCTAAATTCATCTATTATAGTTTTTTTGTATTTTGACATCGTGTAGAAATTTTCCATCTAACACTTGTTTAATCTTACAGTGGACATTGGTTGTTGGTCGCAATTAATCCTAGCAGAGAAGTGGTGTATTATCTGGATTCGTTAGGAAATGATTGGACAACATACCCGGATATGAAGAAATGTATTGACACGTAAGTGAGATTGTTCTAAATATGAATGTGTATATTTATTTGTTTGTTTATTTATTTATGTGAATTGTTCTAAATATTCATTTATATTTTATTAGCGTTATACAAGCTTTCCGAGCACTACGAGATGGCCAAGTACCAAAGAGGAGAGTCAACCCCATTACATGGAATAGAGTGAAGGTATATTAATTATCACATGTTTTATTATATATTAGTGATGCTACTTGATAAAACTTAGGATTTATCCATATCTTCTTTTCATTTGTAGTGTCCTCGACAACGTAATGAAATAGATTGCGGATATTCATGTTGAGGTTTATGAGAGACACTCTTAATTTGGATCGAATAGAGATTCCATCCGATGTATGTATTTCTAACTTATGAGTTATTTTAATATTTAACACATATCTCTCATATAATGAAATAGTTAAAACTAAATCAAACTATGTTATATTATTATGTAGTACTTTGAAGAATGCAAGTGTGCTCATTACTCAATTTCTCAATTGGATGAAATTAAAGAGGAATGGTGTCAATACATTATGGAGCTCGGAGTTTTATCAGGTATAATATTGTACTCTTACTTTAATTGATGAGAATTTAAATATGTGTAACTTTCTAACTATAGACATTAATGTTGATGTATTCTTTTAATTGAATTACAATCTTTGTGTTCTTTCAGGACCTATGTAGATTTGAAGCAATGCTTTGGTTGGATGCAAAAGTAGTAGTATATAAGTAATATGTACATTTGTCTATATATATATATATATATATATATATATATATATATATATATATATATATATATATATATATATATTGGTTTGAATTGCCAATTGTTTTGGATATATAATTTTGGTGTAAATTGGTACATTTAAATAGGCCAAATTGGATTGATTTGAATCTCCAAATTATGGTATTTTTCTGGAAAAAAAATGGTTGAAAAACAGGTCAAATTTTGGTTGAAAAACCTGGTAAAAATTGGGTTTAAAAAAATTTATATAAAAATTTTCGTATACCTTAGATAACGCTTTACACTAAAAGCGCTGTCTAAGGTGGGGCTTAGAAAGCGCTTTCACCAAAAGCGCTGTCTAAGGTATGCCTAAAAATGTTCAAAAACGTGGGGCTTAGAAAGCGCTTTCACCAAAAGCGCTGTCTAAGGTATACCTAAAAAGTTCAAAAAGGTGGGTCTTAGACAGCGCTTTTTGTGAAAATATACCCCCCTTTAGACAGCGCTTTTGGTATTACCCAAAGCGCTGTCTAAACCTTTAGCAGCGCAGGTTTAGACAGCGCTTAAAAGCGCTGTCTAAGGCCAAAAAAAGCGCTGTCTAAGGTCTTGTTTGGCGTAGTGTGATTTTATCTTGGTTATTAACTGATCGGGAAGGCTAGATCAGATCCTGTAGAATTGGGCCGCCAAGTACGTCAGGGATGCTGGTCGTATGGAGAGGAGGGGGGTGTACCTGCAAGGTACTCTGACGCTCAAGTAAGAAAGGGTCAGAGAAAAGGGGCAAGTACAAAGTATGAATTCTTAGGGTGAATATTGGATACCTGACCCTCTCAAGCAAGAGGGTTTAGATAGAGCCCCAAGCGCGTGGCCAACGCTCCTAGTTTCGGGGCAAAATAACCGTTTTCCCCAAAGAATAGGTAACTACCCAAACTAGCCGTTATGTCGGGCAGGGTGCCCAAAATTAGCCATTATGTCGGGCATAGGCATAGTTCCGGGCACCTGCCCATAGCTGTTCGGGGAGCAATGAAGCCGTGCGTGACGGGCAGTAATTTCGGGGAGGAATGTTGTATTCCTTGCCCGGTTGGAGGGGCAGAAAGGGGATTGGACCATGTCTAGCCATTGGTCCAGTCTAGAACAGGAGCCCCCCAAGTCGTTGCTCCCGAGCATGAGAGTGATGACTTAAGGACAGTTCGTTGCTCCGGGAAGCTAGCATGGAGTCGTCGTTTGAAGACGAGGAGGATTGTCTTAATGCGCCCGTGACCCCTGGTGTTCGTGAAATTCGTGGTCGTGACCTTGTTGCCCGGTGTTCGGGGAGAGTAACGGTCAGACAGAATTGAAAACGATGGGATGCCACGTGTGCCTAGAGCTCCGTGTAGCAGTTAATAGGCAACGATGGCTAGTGGATAGCCATCATGACCTACGAGCGTGTGTTCGCACGTGCCCCTTTGTATGAAAAGGGGAAAATCATTTCATTTGGAACTTTTTGCTCTGAGTTCTCTCCGTTTCCTTCAGCATTCTTGCCCGTAACCGCCGTCCGCCTTCTCCGACCACCGCTTCAAGCTTCGAGCAGCTACTTCGTCAACTTAAATCAAGTAACTTTTCTGATCCTTTGCTTGTTTTTCTCCTTTTTGTTGTTAATGGTAGGTGGCATGTGGTTAGGGCTAGGTTTAGAGGACGAAATGGGTGAGTTTCCGGCGATTGTTGGTGGTGGACGGTGGTTGTGCCATTTTTCTACCTCTGACATGTCGCCGGAGTTAGTAGTATGTTTCAGCGAGCAGGGCGGTCCACGGCGATGTTGCGACAACTATGTATGTGTGACCGCCGTGTCTGTTCATCATCTGAGTGGGTGATGAGTTTTCCGGTAGGACATTCCCAGATTCCGGTGACGCTTTGCGATTTCCGGCAA
Source organism: Lathyrus tuberosus (assembly GCA_022829125.1). Taxonomy (NCBI): domain Eukaryota; kingdom Viridiplantae; phylum Streptophyta; class Magnoliopsida; order Fabales; family Fabaceae; genus Lathyrus; species Lathyrus tuberosus. The sequence goes on from JALAZF010000075.1 coordinate 10,076,163, forward strand.
AGTTTCAAACGAAAACTAGGTATGAGTGCGGGGAAGCTCCTCGCTCGGGATGATTGGCTTCGAGCGTCTCCTCTTGGGGAGGTGTCAGCTTTTCCTTTGCTGTTAGGGCTTAGGTCGGGGACGTTGTCCTCAGCCCTTTGCGCGCCCTTTCACTTGACTTAGCGGTGGAAGGGTGGATTTGATAACTTGTCGAATTCACTTTCTTCTCTGCTTTTCAGGTGAATGTAATGGCGACGGGGCCAGATAGAGAGGTTATCCTAGATACATCCGAGGAAGAAACAGGCTCTTCGAAAAATAGTAGCTCGACGGCTTCGAGCACCTCCAGTGATGTCGGGGAGGAAGAAGACTTGGAAGTTATGGACGAGGACGCCGCTGAAGGTCCTGATGAAGAATGGGAGGTGGTTGAGCCTTCCGAACATGTGTCCACTTTCGCAACATATTTGGGCGATGTCTTCACGAAGGTTGGACCGAAGGGGGAGTGGAAGGTGCACTTCCCTACTGAGGAAGAGCGGGTCTGCACGAACTTCGGGGACCGTTTTACGATGTACGAATATGCCTTTAAGGAGTTCGGCCTGAGGTTGCCGTTCACTGAATTTCAGCAGTCAGTGTTCGTTCATTTGAGATTGCCCCCTACGCAACTGCATCCCAACTCGTTGGCCTTTATCTGGGCGTTTAAGCTGGTACGTGAGCATCTCTCCATAGGGACTACTCCCCTTCTGTTCTTCACTGTCTTCCATCTCCAAAGGCAGCTATCGGGGAGGAAGTACGGCTGGGTTTCTTTGAAGCAGCCACGTGAGCTGTTCAAGCCTCTCTTTGAATCGATACGGACGTTCAAAGAGCGATATTACATTGTCGAGCCACTGTCCGAAGCTGCCCAGGACAGTACATACGTCTGGGAGATTGAGGTGGACGAGGATGGGAATGACCTGCGTGACGAGGAGGGGAAATTTATTGGGCGGAGAATCTATAAGTTCCCCATCCATTGGGCGCCCGATCATTTCGCCAAGAAGCCCAGCGACTATGTCCTCCAGCCGAACGAGCTCCACGGGCAGGATGCCGTGGCGTATGAGGAGTTGGTGAAGTGGGTCAACTCCTTCCGGCTTGCTGAGTGCTGGACGAGCAAGGGTAATCCGATCTTCGAGGAAGATGGAAGTCAGAGGGTTGAGCGTCGATTTATCAATATTAAGGCACTGCTGGAGTGCAAGACCCCCGTGGATGCCGAGAAGCTGCTTGGTAGTCTTAGTTATTTAGATTTTGTTCGCGTCATTTCTTTTCCTCGTATCTAACATGCTCGTATTCCGTTTGTGCAGGTGAGATGCCTCAGGCCCACGACAGAGTTGTGAGGAATGCTCTTGCGAGGAACAAGGCTGGGGCAGCCCCTCTGAAGTCTCGGTTTGCTGGTGCCCGTGTTCCTCCTCCCGTGCAGTCTCCTGCGGGGACCTCTTCTTCTCCTACTCCTGCTCCCCGGGGGTCTCCTCTTCCTCTGACTGGTCGATCCAAGCGGTAAAGGTTTAATGACGCTGTGGACCTCACTCGGACGTCGAAGAAGGGAAAGTTCGAGCTTCCTCCTTGCATCCATGATCGGAAGTTCTTCGAGGGGAACTCTCTGATTGTGCCTCGGGCGGAGTCTATTCGCTTGGAAGGTATGGATCGCCTGAGCAAGAGGGCGTTGGTGGCTCAGGACGCTTCTGCCTTGGTCAGGATGTTGGAGATGGCAGCTGTGTAAGCCGAAGGGGACTCGGCGACTGAGGCCGAACTTACTGCTGCCCGTGCTACCATGGCGTCCCTCAAGGAAGAAGCTAAGGGTGCCGACGATGCTCGGAAGAAAGCTGAGGAGGAGGTAGCTCGGTTGAAGGAGAAGAACTCGATGCTGGCGGCGGAGAAGAAGTCTGCCGGGGAGTTGATCCAGCGGCTGAAGGCGGCCAATGCCCCAGGTGACGATGAGCCGGAAGACGTGAAGGAATTGAAGACAAGATCCGAGCTGGTTGCCCGTTTGCTGACAGCCGAGGATGATGGTATTGTCATTGCGGAGGAGTCTTTCGGGAACGTCGTGGCTCAACTGCGGGTGGTGAACCCTGAGCTTGACTTTTCTGTCGAGGGCACCCATTATCTGGCGCACGTTGAGGATGGCCGGATCGTCATGCCCGATGCTCTCCTTGAAGGGAATGACGAGGACCAGCCCGCGGAGGACCAGGGGCCTCAGTCCGAGCCTGCCGAGCATGTGGATGAGTGAGGAGTTTATATTTTTGATGTTGTAATTTGTCCGACCTGCGTGCCGTGTAACCATTGTAATTTATTTCTTGGGGGGCGTGGCCCCCGTTTGATGTAACCTAGTGCAATCGTGGTCCTTGTGGCCACTTATCATGTTAAGTTATTATATGTTCGATTCTGTTATCTGCATGAATTTACTTGCTTTTATTTTTCGCTAAGTGTTGTACTCATGCTCGTTGTGAATGTATGTCCACCCGTGATAGGGGGTATTTGACTTGTGCGAATAATTTGGGGGGATTGCTCGTTGTAGATGTGTTCGGCAGTGATGGGAACTGGTCGAACGGCCGGGGAATATCCTGGCGGGGGTGCGGAGCTCAGGTCGCGTTTGAGGCCTGAGTTCGCAGCGTGAACGTCCCATCGCGAGCTGGGGTTATGCCAGTCATGGTACTTTGATGACAGCGATGCTCGTTCGAGGACCACTATCAAGCAGTTACCCGGCTCATTACTGAGCGAGGTTTTGCTTTATTCGTATGTGACGCTTGTACCTAGACGTGCATAGTGGTCGGTAGCTGACGTCCGTCGTTGTGACGGGTCGAACCGAGAATTTAGCTGTAGTATTGTTTTAGCTTTTCAGCGATTCATGGTCGAGCAAGTTCTTCCCCGGTGAGATGTTCTAGGTAGTAGGCCCCATTTTTCGTCTTTGCTCGGACGCGATAGGGTCCTTCCCAGTTGGCTGCTAGTTTGTCTTCTCGAGAGTCTTTGTGGTTTCTTCTTAGAACAAGGCTTCCCACGTCGAACTCTCATCGTATCACCTTGGCGTTGTGCCTGATGGTAATTTTTTGTTTCAGTGAGGCTTCGCGGAGGGCTGCTCCGGTTCAGATTTCCTCGACAAGGTCGAGTTCTTCTCGCAATGACTCGTCGTTCATCTCCTCGTCTAGGGGCGACTCTGTCCACCTAGAGGGCACGTGAACTTCAACGGGAATTACAGCCTCGGTCCCGTATGCTAGACGGAAAGGTGTTTCCCCGGTCGTTGAGTGTGGAGTTGTGCGGTATGCCCAGAGTACATTGTGCAGTTCCTCGACCCATGCCTTATTTGTTTCGTCTAGCCTTCGCTTGAGGCCTCGAAGGATGACTCGGTTGGCTGCTTCAGCCTGTCCGTTTGTTTGAGGGTGCTCTACGGATGCGAAGTGCTGCTTCGTGCCCAGTTAGGCGATGAAGTCTTGGAACTTCCTGTCCGTGAAATATGTCCCATTGTCCGTTACTATAGCTTGGGGGATACCGAAGCGTGCAAGGATGTTTCGTTTGTAGAAGCGCAGGATGTTGAGGGCAGTTATTTTGGCTAAAGCTTCCGCTTCTATCCATTTTATGAAATAGTCTACACCCACTATTAGGTACATGTTCTGGCTTGATCCTACCACGAAGGGTCCTAGGATGTCTAGGCCCCACCAGGCGAATGGCCACGGGGAGGACATAACCTTGAGCTCGTTAGGAGGAGTTAGGTGCATGTCCCTGTGTCGTTGGCATTTATCACATTTCTTCACGTGTTCTTTCGCGTTGTGCTGTATGGCCGGCCAATAGTACCCTGCTCAGAGGGCCTTTCGGGCAAGCGACCTTCCGTCGAGATGTTGGGCGTTGATTCCTTCATGGATTTCGTGCAGGATGTGCGTGACCATTTCTTCCTCGACACACTTGAGCAGCGGAATAGAGAATCCCCGCATGTAGAGTTTATCTTCGACCAAGACGTAAGAGCAGGCTCTTCGCCTAACTGTGTTGGCCTCCTTTGGGTCGGACAGAAGTTCGTCTTTGGCGAGATAGTTGTAGACAGGGGTTATCCAGCAGTTGTTGTCGCCGATCACCTGCACGTCGAGCGTCGGGGAGGCCTTCTCGATGCTGGGTCGAGGAAGTACTTCCTGTATGACGGATTTGTTTCCGTCTTTCTTCTTTGTGCTGGCTAGTTTGGATAGCACGTCTGCTCGCACGTTATTTTCGCAGGGAACGTGTTTCACTTCCACTGTTGTGAACTTCACCATCTCCTTCTTGACCAGGGCCAAGTATTCGGTCAGGTTGTCGTTTTTGGCTTGGTATTCTCCCCGGGCCTGGAGGGCCACGAGTTATGAATCCGTGCAAATGACGACTTCTTCTGTGCCCAGGTCCTTGGCAAGGCGTAGCCCTACGAGGAAGGCCTCGTATTCAGCCTGGTTATTGGAGGTTAGGAAGGACAAGGTGAGTGAAACTTCAACAATGATTCCTTCGTCACTCTCTAGTATGATGTACGCGCCGCTCCCTGCCGAGCTCGAGGCACCATCAACGAAAATGGTCCATTTGTGTGCTTCGCTCGCGGGGGAGTCTGCGAATGTCATTTTCGTGACGAAGTCGGCCAGAGCTTGGGCCTTGAGGGCTTTTCTGCTTTCGTATTGGATGTCGAATTCGGACAGTTCCAACGACCATTTGAGCATCCGACCGGCCATGTATGGTCGTCCGAGCAGCTGCTTTATAGGTTGATCTGTTCGAATCATGATCGTGTGAGCCAGGAAGTAGTGTCTTAATCTTCTGGCAGCATTGATGAGGGCTAGCGCCACTGCTTCGGTTGCTACGGCGAGGTACAGGTACAACGTTTCGCCATTGTCTGGGCGAGAGAGGACCGGTGGCTCTGAAAGTGCTCGTTTTAGATGGATAAGGGCCTTGTCACACTCCTCGGTCCATTCAAATTCCGCCTCCTTGTGGAGGAGTTTGAAGAACGGTAGAGCGTGCTGGGCGGACTTAGCCACGAAACGGGATAATGATGCGAGCATCCCGTTGAGGGACTGGATGGATTTTTTGGACTAGGGCGTAGAAAAATCGGACAATGCCCGAAATTTATCGGGATTAGCCTCGATTCCTCGTTTCGTTAAGTAGAAGCCGAGGAATTTGCCTGTCCGGACACCGAACGTGCACTTCTCCGGATTAAAACGCATTTTGTATTTCCTGGCCTGTTCGAAGACCTTTCTCAAATGGGCAGTATGATCGGTTTCCTCGTGGGACTTTACGATGATGTCGTCCATGTAGACTTCGATCATGTCACCTATTTCTCCCCGGAATACCTTGTTCATCATTCATTGGTACGTTGCTCAAGCGTTCTTCAGGCCGAAGGGCATTACGTTGTAGTAATAGTTGCCCGATTCGGTCATGAAGGCCGTATTTTTTTGTCGGACATTGCCATCGAAATTTGATTATAGCCCGAGTAGGCGTCCATGAATGATAAAAGTTTAAAACCAGCAGAATTATCAACAAGTTTATCGATATTGGGGAGGGGGTAGGCATCCTTCGGGCATGCCTTATTGAGATCGGTGTAATCAATGCACATGCGCCATTTTCCATTAGATTTTTTAACTAATATAACGTTGGACAGCCAAGTGGTGTACTTGGCTTCCGAAATAAATTTGGCCTCGAGGAGGTCCTTTACAACTTTTTCAGCATCCTCCGTCTTCTCCGGAGACTGCTTTCTCCTACGTTGTGCTACGTCCTTGACAGTCGGGTCAATTGTCAACTGGAGGCATGCGACAGATGGATCCAAGCCGGGCATTTCGGCGGCGCTCCATGCGAAGAGGTCGGCATTCTCGCGGAGGCATGCCTAGAGCTGCTTCCTCGCGATGTCGGGCAGATCTGCTCCAATCTTCACTCCCCGCTGAGGGTCATCGCCGAATAGAAATATCTCGAAGTTGCCATCCGGTATTGGGCGCATCAGATGGGAGTCGCTGCTGGACAATGTGGACGGGTTGGCTGAAGCTGTTCGTTCCTCCTGCTGGTCTTCTTCCTGGAAGCGACTGTCAAGGTCGATGGAGTCGACCTGGGGAAGAGGATTGGCTTCCTCAGAGCTGCTTGGCAATGCTGGCTTGCCCGATGCTTTTGGCTTGGACGCAATGGTGTTGAGCCCCTTTGTAGCTGCCTCGAAACACCTACGTGCAGCTTCGATATCGCCGAGCAGGGTGGCGACCATTCCTTTCGAAGTGTAATACTTCATCTTCAGGTGGACTGTTGAGGCTACCGCTACCAACTCGGCCAGAGTTGGCATTCCGAAAATGCACTGGTATAGCGACGGGAAGTCGATCACCAGAAATTGTACCTTGACAGATCTAGCCGTCTCAGCTGATCCGAAGGTTACGATCAATTTGACGTAGCCCTACGGCTTGGTCACTGATCCGTTGAATCCCTGTAAATCGGACCATACATAGGGGGTAAGGTGCGATTCGTCCAGCTGAAGCGTTGAGAACAACTGGGAGTACATGATGTCGACCGAGCTGCCCTGGTCGACGAGTATTCTGCGAACGTCGAAGTTCGCCATTCGGGCTCTGACGAGCAAAGGTATGCTCGAGTTCGGGGGTCCGCCGAGGAGTTCTTCCCGGTAGAAGGAGATGGGTACGGAGCCTTTCTGGGCCTGATCGAGCGTGGTCACTTTATTGGAACTCGTGTTGATCAGATGCTCGAACTTGCGTTTCACGGAGCCCACAGTGACTTTGTTGAAGCCCCCGCCAGAGATGACCATGGCGGAGGGAAAAGTCTCCCACGGGTTGTGGGCCGCGAAATAAGCAGGGGCGCTGAGCCCGTCCAGGACGTAGAAGTCCTCCGATCGCGATATGGACATAGTGACCTGTATATTGGCGTCTTCCGATGAGGGTACTTCCTCCTCTATCTTCTTAGACTCCTGGGCGTCCTGCCGAGGAGTGTCCTTCTTCTTCGCAAATTATTTCAGGTGCCCGTCCCTGATCAGTATCTCAATGGCATCCTTCAGATGGATGCAGTCCTCCGTAGTGTGGCCGTGACTCTTGTGGAAACGGCAGTATTTTGATTTTTCCATGTTTGGTCTGTTCGGCAGCTGCTTGGGGAAGCGGACCTCTGCCTGCTTAAACTCCGAATTGGCACATTCAAACAAGATCTTTTCCCTGGATACGGTCAGGGGAGTGTAGTCATGGAACCGCCCGGAGGGCCCCTTGTTGTCACGGGAGTCACGAGGACGATCCTCGCGCCTCCGTTCGCCCAGACGAGGTGTCGAGGCTTCCTCTCCTCTGGATGCCCGAGCATTCTCCTGATGGCGTGATGCTCGGACGTTGCTGGCCGCAACCTTCTCTTTGTACTGAATGTGTGATTGGGCTTTGAGGAGGAGGGCGTCTAAGTTCCTCGGTGGTGCGAGGCCAATGGCTTTAGAAAACTCGGAGCCTGGGCAGAGCCCTTGCTCGAGCAGAAACTTCTTCATTTCGTCCGTTGTAGGGACTTGTACAACTTCCTTGTTGAACCTCTCGATATATGCGCGGAGAGGTTCATCTTTTCCTTGGATTATGGCTCCAAGGGAGGCCTCAGTTTTGGGGTGGCGGCGAGTGTCGTACCTCGAAAAAATCGCTTAATCGAAGACACGACCCTTCGCACGAAAGGCGCGGAAAACGGTTCGACCGAGTCGCCACCGAACTTTATTTATCCCAAAAGAGGGAAAGGAAAATATCGAGAAAACCTTTAAGGATGGGTAAGAACATGGTCGTCGCAACCACATTCTGGGTTCGGGAGTCGGTTACGTGAGGGGAAGGTACGCGCACCCCCTCAGTCCGTTGTACTCAACGGGAACCTCTTGATTCGAATCGCGATGCTCGTTAGCTAAGTTTGTCTATTTTCTTCTCTAAAATAAATGCGGAAAGGTAAAGATAAAAGGAAAGGATACTAAGGGGAAATGGGGTGGTTTAAGGATAGGGTGCTCGGCAAGATTATCGCGACCTCGGGCCTACGTATGCTCATTCGGACGAGAATGAGGAATCAGAGCAATCGTAGTTCGACTACGGGGTTTGACGGAAGAAGATGGAAGGTAGTGTGAAAAAGGGGAAAAAGATGGTAATGTGGGCGCAAATGGGGGAAAAAGAAAAAGTGTGCTCACCAAGATCATCGCAATCTTGTGCCTACGTATCTTTATTCGGACGAGAATAAAGAATCAGAGCAGTCGTAGTTCGTGGTACGCCCACGAAACAAAGGGAGAGTTGGGTTGGTTTAGATGACGATTACTTGAACTTAAGAAAGATTCCTCGGGCCCAAGTAATCAGGAGAGTGAGTCAAAGATTTGGCTCTCTCTCTTTTTCATCTAAGATGGTTGAGTTTGAAAAGGTTTGATGGTTTGAAAAGTGTTTTGGAGGGTTGGACGGATGGTTGTCAAGTTGGACGTGTTTTAGAGGCGTCAATTGCTCACACACGAGTAAGAGAACTCACACCCAAACAATCGAAGGAAGATCAAAGACTTGAACCCCCATTTTTCATCTTGAAAGAGTTTTGATAGTTGTTAGTTGTTTTGAGGTTTGATTATGAAAATCCGCTTGACGTTGGATCAAGGGTTTATTTGTATGAAAAGATTTTGGTTTGAAAAAGGATTTGGTAAGAAGTTGATTTGAAAATGGCTCGACGACGAATCGAGAGTTTGGTTGAAAAGGGTTTGTTTGAAAATGGCTCGACGACAAATCGAGAATTAGTTTGAAAATGGGCTGTCTATGCTAGTCCCTAGGGGTGCTCCTAGTAAACAAACCACAATCAAAAGAAAACTAAATGCATACATCGGAATGGGAGAGGGGTACATTTAAAGTACAAGGGATGACATGAAATAAAGAGTCTCATTGTAAGGTAGCCCAAGAGAAAGCCGTGTGTGTGCAAGGTGTCCTAAACTAAGCCTTGAGCAAAAGTCGCCAAGCAACCAACAGTCCGTCAATTATTGTTTTAGGGTTTCGATATTTTTAGTGTTTTTTGATTAATGGTGATCAAATGAAATGGTTAGATAAATATGAATATGGTATGAACAATGATAATAAGATAATATGAACAATAGTATAATCAAGATAATATGACAAGATATAATATTGACATAAAAATAAAGTTGGTCTCGTCTTAATCAAGATTTAATCGAGAAATCGATAATCAACGATCTTTGACTTTCATTGACCAAAAATGAATAAAAGAGTATGTGAAATGAAAATTAAATAGAAATTAGAAATTAAATCGGAAAACTAGGAAAGGCCTCATCTTTACTAAGATTTTTAATCGAAAAATCGATAATCTTTAGTATTTGATTTTCATTGACCCAAAAACGAATAAGAATAATGGACAAATAATGGAAATGAAACAAAATCGAAAATGGTAAGAAAAATAATAAAAGTCTCACCTTTATCAAGATTTAAAATCGAAAATCGATAAATCTTAATATTTTGGTTTTCATTGACCCAACAATAAATAAAAATGATGAGAAAACGACAAAAATGAAATTAAATTGAAAAAGTATAGGAAAAAAAAAATAAAGGTCTCACCTTTATCGAGATTAAGTCGAGAAATCGACAAATCATCGATGTTTGGTTTTCATGACCCAAAATAAATGAATAAAAATAATGTAATGAAATAAATTAAAATAAAAAATAAATACATAGGCCTCATATAATTCAAGATTTTGAATCGATTTGAGAAAATCAACTTTAATCAAGATATTTGTGATATCATTGGCCCAAAAAAAAAAGAGAAACGAAGAGAAAATGAGACATAAACAAAATCAAAATGGAACGAAATAAATCATGGAAAAATCATGAAATAAAATCAAGATTCCCCTAAAAATATAATAATAATAAAAAATAAAACCAAAGTGGTTTATAATGATAAAAAAAAAGTGCACGTTGAAGATCATTTGGGTAGAATCATATGGGCTTTCAAATAGCCCATCATCTACTCCCAACAAAGCTCGGCTGATCCGCACAAAACAAAAAAAAAGAAAAAGTAAATACCAAACAAAATGTTCATATCCAAATTAAAAGGAAAGGGTTTGGCCGCTTCTGTAACTACATCAATGCTTTTTTTTTTAAATCCAAAATAAGAATACACTGTTTCTAACAAGTGACGCTCAGAAGAAACCAATTCTTCATCATTGTTGCGCACCAATCATCAAGCAGAAGCAAGGCTTCAAATCCAACCTTTTCCGACGAAGACAATCTCCCTCCGGTGTGGTTCCGTTTTGGTTTCTCACTCCAGGTTTCGAATACGGGTTCGTTGTTTGAATAGTGGGAGGGTTGAAGAGGGTTTGAACAAAATGGCGTGGAGGGTATCAATTAGGTTGTGATGAGGTTTTGCCTTTAACGAATGAAGAAAAGGGAAGATTGTGGTGTCGGTCAGAATTTATGGTTTGTAGAGGGTTCACACGATGAAAGAGAGTCCAGGTTTGATTTTTGAATACTAATTCATTAGCTTTATCTTTTCTATTCAACTCTTTGTCTCTGTTCGAAATCGATTTGGTATCAGGTGGTTTGCAATGTTGTATTTAGTCGGCATTTGGTATGTGGCTGTGTGGGAGTGAAAAAGTTCATGAAGGTGTGTTGTTTATTATAGATGGATGGGAAGAATGATGAAGAGTGGATGTCTATTTTTAGTTTGAAGAAGATGACACAAAGTTGAGGTTTTTAGGTTAAGGTCTCAAGATTGCAAGAGGTTCCTTTTTCAAAAGTCGTTCCGCAGAGTTTTTCTTTCAAAGGTATTTTTTGCTCTCCTCTATTTTCCTCCCCCTTTGAATTGTTCTGTTCTTCTTCTTATAGACCAAAATACAAACTTGTTGGTTAAGGCTTCAGAACTGTCCTGTTATTGTTGATGAGTCCTTTTCATAAACAAGTTGTGTTGGTTGTTGTGTAGAGCAAATTCGTTTTCATTACAGCCTGTGGTGCGCTTGGTGGAGGGCGTACGATTTGTGGGGCTTGCCTGGAGGTAACCGTTGTAGACTTCTAGTGGATGTTGGTGCAAGACTTGTAGCTTCCTTTTTTATTTTTGGTGTAACTTTTGGTTTTTTTTTACATGGGCTTATTGGAATCATGTAAAATAATGGGTCTTGTGTTTTTTGAACATTTTGTAATGGACTTGGAGTTTTAAGAATGGTGATGGGCATTTTGTAAATTGATGATCCAATGAATTTTTACAATTTCTCTTGTGAAGGGTATGTATGGATAATGAAGATGGATATGGTTAGAAAAACAAAATAATTGGATAATTGGATTAAAAGGACATGGTTTAATGAAATGGATTAATAAAATGGACTTTAAAAAATGGATAAAAAGAAAATTCAAAATTGGATTTGAATTGGATAATAATGGATGTGGTTTGAAATGGTGATTTGAAAATAAGGCAAATTAGATTTTTTTTGGAATTTTGTTTGAAATGGATAATGGGATAAATAGACATCTAACTAAAAAGAGTGGTTTTATGAATGGATACTTGAATTAAATTTGGATATGGAAATGGTTCAGATGGATATTTAATTGGATGAATGATAAAAGATGGTTAAAAACTAGATATGACTTAAAGTAAAAATGGATAACAAATAAAAGAGAGATGAAGTTGAAGACAACATGTTTTTGGATTTTTGAATACTTGTTAGTGGATGGATGTACAGATGAAAATTTATACAGGTAGGACAAATTTGGGGTATGACAGATGCCCCTATCTAATAGGCTTAAACCGAGTAAAAATGAACTGCTACGGTGTTCGTTCTATGGAGGTATAAGTCAATTAGATATAAAACAGACCACAAATTTGTCCGAAAGAAAGAAAAGGATTGAGAAGTTGAAATACAAGAAATCTGACACCAAAAGGATGACAGACCTATCACCAAAAGGATGATAGTGAACACACGTACACAAACCCTTTCACCAAAAGGATGAAAATGAGGTCACGGCCTGCTATTACCAAAAGGATAATAGGGCACACACGCACAGACCCTTCCACCAAAAGGATGAAAATCAGGTCACAGCCTGCTATTACCAAAAGGATAATAGGGCACACACACACGACCCTTCCACCAAAAGGATGAAAATGAGGTCAAAGTTTGCTACTACCAAAAGGATAATAGGGAACACACGCACACAGACCCTTCCACCAAAAGGATGGAAATGAGGTCAAAGCCTGCTATTACCAAAAGGATAATAGGGCACACACACACAGACCCTTCCACCAAAAGGATGGAAATGAGGTCAACGCCTGCTATTACCAAAAGGATAATAGGGAACACACGCACACAGACCCTTCCACCAAAAGGATGGAAATGAGATCAACGCCTGCTATTACCAAAAGGATAATAGGGCACACACACACAGACCCTTCCACCAAAAGGATGGAAATGAGGTCAACGCCTGCTATTACCAAAAGGATAATAGGGCATACACGCACACAGACCCTTCCACCAAAAGGATGAAAATGAGGTCAAAGCCTGCTATTACCAAAAGGATAATAGGGCATACACGCACACAGACCCTTCCACCAAAAGGATGAAAATGAGGTCAACGTCTGCTATTACCAAAAGGATAATAGGGCACACGCACACAGACCCTTCCACCAAAAGGATGAAAATGAGGTCAACGCCTGCTATTACCAAAAGGATAATAGGGCACACACGCACACAGACCCTTCCACCAAAAGGATGGAAATGAGGTCAACGCCTGCTATTACCAAAAGGATAATAGGGCACACACACACAGACCCTTCCACCAAAAGGATGGAAATGAGGTCAAAGCCTGCTATTACCAAAGGGATAATAGGGCATACACGCATACAGACCCTTCCACCAAAAGGATGAAAATGAGGTCAACGCCTGCTATTACCAAAAGGATAATAGGGCACACGCACAGCTATCTGACACCAAAAGGATGACAGACCTATCACCAAAAGGATGATAGTAATGCAATTGACAAAAGGTCAAGTTTGCTGGGGATATGATGAGTGAGATTTATTTGGGGACATCAACAAAACGGTTGAAGAACACAACTCAATGAGGAACGCCCACTGACTCGGAGAAATGTTTATTGGTTGAGCTGAGGATGACAACTTCATCAACAAAAGGTTGAGGAACACAACTCAATGAGGAACGCCTACTGACTCGCTTGGAGATCACAGTATCAACAAAAGATTGAGGACTTCATGAGGAACACCCATGAACTGAAGGAGATGCCCCTGAACGGGATGAAGATTGCTTTGACATCTTGTCTTGAGCTTGGTCAACAAAAGGTTAAACAACTTCGTGGGGAACGCTCACGGATTTGAAGAAGATGCCCCTGGCTGGGCTGAAGATCGTCTTGTAGTCTTGAGATTGATCCTGGATCTTGACATGCATATGCGAATGCTTGATTTTGTAATGATGTGCAATGCAAATGCTAACGCGCGGAGATGCAAGTGCTGGGGAAGTATGATTTGGTTTTGGTATGCATATGATGTTGAATGCGATGCTTATGATGCGTATGATGCGGACGGGTGATTGGGTATGTTTGGAGGTGCCAGCATGGTGGACTTTTGGGTAGTTGCCAATGAGGATTAGACTTTTGGGCGGTGGAAGGGATTTGATTTCCTCGACACTCAGTTTGTTGACGCCATGATTAATGCAGACGAAGATGACTTCACAACTCGTGCTTGATGATCAGGGTAGCCTGCTTGACCAACTTGAAGATACAAAGGGATCTGCCTGCTGCGATGGATCTTGCCCCAGTCTAAACATAGTAATGGTTTTCCCCTGATTAACCGGATCTGACGATGTCTGATCTTTGGCAGTTGATCTTTGATGTGCTTTGAGATGACTTACCCCTAATTCAGCTGCTGAAAGATTTGCCCCAGCCTGAGGGTTTTGAGGGAGTCTTGCTTCGGGTCGGCACCACTGAAAGTTCAAGTTCCTCTTTGATTGCCCCTTGTTGGAATTGCTTTGATGTCTAGCACTGATTTGCAATTAAAATTGAACATTCACAAATGGTAATCTTAATGCAATACTCATGCAAGTTTTTGAAAAAGAATCGTTTATTCGAGTGTCGTGATAGTGAGACGAATGGACCGTTAGCCCAAATGTGTGCTGATTTTGATGGTGTGAAAGATATAGCAAGGAGAATGACATTAATGCTGAAGATTAGCAAATATGGGGAGTCAGTTTACGCAACCTTACAATAGTATGCTTTTAGAATAAACCTCGCCTCAATTAGGTCTTTTGAGGGTTGTAACGTGGTCTGGTTCGCGGTTATGAAACAAAAGGATATAAGGCTCAAAACTTGGTTTGTACCCACCCCTTCTTCGTGATGAACTACCAGTCCTACGTTCAGTTAATTTTGCACATGTTTGTATTCCAAAAGGGTTGACGGTGTAAGCGTGATGATTCAAGGTTTGCTCGAAATGGCAGTCACCTTATTCTGTTTTTGATGGATGTCAGTGACCCTTTGGTTTTGATATGGTGGTCATTGGGTCTTATTTTGTTTTTGTTGAGGATTCGAGGGCCTCTTTTAATTTTTTGATCCCTATCTTTTGCATGGACTGATTTTGCTTGTCGAGTCCATCAGGGTTGCATTGACTTTTGCCTAAGTCTCCTTTGAGGTGCTTGACTTAGTAGGCTTTTGATTTTTGTTTTTGGTTTTGTTGGATGATTGTAACTGCCAAGTCATGGGTATTGATAAACAACCGTCATGTCTTTTGGATTTTGCTTTGTGATTTGAGTGCGTAATTGGGTTAACTGAACACTACCTGCCCCAGGTTAAGTGTAGGGGTTTGAATATTCGAAGGAAACTACTACTTCTAGGCTCGAAGTGGTTTACTAGGGATTAACTCCTTGTCTCTCCAGTGTTTAGGGGGATTGAGACAATGCCTGTACATCATCGACGAGATTCTGTCCGAAAGCATACATTTTACAATTATGGGTATTTCGTTGTCATCATCCTCCCTCCAATCATTGCTAAGCGACAGTTGATAAAGAGAATGAAGTGGATAAATGTGTCGGTGTTTTGCAGTAAATGGAAAAAATGAGTGAATACGACATAACTGATTCAAAACATGCATAGTCAATACATTAAGAAAACCAAATACGAAAGGTAATGTTAAAAGCATACAGTACTTAAACAAATAAAGACAAAAATACAAGAATGCAAATGACGGGATGGCAACAATGTCTGCCTTCTTCGGGGAAACTTGAACTTGACTTGACTTGACTTGATTTAACTTGGCTTGATGCTGACACTAGTTTGGCGGCGACATAGGGTTTTTGATGACGTTTGGAGCCCTCCCATTGAACGTGAGATACTTTGAGTCGATCATGTCTTGAACCTTGTGTTTGAAAGCTCTGCAGTCCTCGATCTGGTGTCCTGGAGCACCATTATGATACTCGCAATGAGCATTAGCATCATAGTCTAGAGGGATGATAGATGGAGGAGCCAAGTCTCTCGGAGTAATAGCCCTCTTCTCCATCAATTGAGCAAAGATCTGAGCATATGACATTGGCAGACGATCAAAGTCTCTATCAGACCTCCTTGTCCTTTGTTGATTAGGCTGACGTTGTTGAGCAGCTCTCTGATGTTGATTCTGAGGAAGATACTGGTACCCTTGGTGATTGTATGATTGTTGCTGAGGAGCCTGTTGTTGAGGCATTAGAGCTTGAACAGCTTGAACAGATGGCTGATAAGGCATCGGAGCATATTGCGTAGCAGCAACATATGGGTACTGGAAGTATGGCATTTGATAAGGCATTGGAGGGGGAGCTTGTTGAGCTTGACCTTTCTAAACAGAGATAGCATTTGTTTCGCCCTCTTTCTTTTTGAATCCATTGAAGGGCTTCTTGACTGCAGACTGACTGCTAGAACCTCCTTGGATCTTACCGCTCTTCAGACCTTCTTCAATTCTCTCACCGACAATTACCAAATCAGAGAATCCAGCATAAACATTACCAATCAGCTTTTCATAGTTTTGGCCTTGCAAAGTACCCATGAAGATGTTAATCAGTTCACGATCAACAAGAGGTGGATGCACCCTTGCAGCTAGCTCTCTCCAGCGTTGCGCGTACTCCTTAAAGGATTCGTTGTCCTTTTGAGCCATACTCTGAAGTTGAGTACGATTCGGAGCAAGGTCAGTGTTGTACTTGTATTGCTTGACAAATGCATCAGCTAGATCATCCCAAGTGCGCACATTGCTACGCTCCAGCTACATATACCATTCGAGTGATGCCCCAGACAAGCTGTCTTGGAAGCAATGGATCATCAGCTTTTCATCTTTGGCATGGGCAGCCATCTTGCGGCAGTACATCCTTAGATGTATGTGGGGACAACTGAGGCCTTTGTACTTCGGGAATTCCTGTACTTTGAACTTGGGAGGAATGACAACATCTGGCACCAAGCATATTTCCAGAGCGTTCAGAGATTTTGAGTTGCACCCCTCCATGACTCAGAGTTTCTCAGCTAGATCAAGACACATCTTGATAGCTTCAGAATCCTGAGCAGCAGTAGGATTGACAATTGGGATAGCAGCATGGTAGTTCTGTACCTCATCATACTGATCTACCAGATTTTCTTCAGCATGAGGAATAGGAATCTGAGTGACAACAGGTTGAGCTTGCGGAATAGGTCCAACAATAACTCCAGATGTTGGAAGTGGTTGAGTAGTGGCTCCTTCAGTGGCAGGAGTGAAGTTCATTGGTATCCCATAATTGATAGGGTTGGGAACAGGAACTGAGAGCCTTGAGGGTGACCCTTGCACAGGCACAGTGTTGTTGGCAGCAGCGACTTCACGCAGTTCTTCTTCTCTTCTGGCCATCATGATGGCTTCAAGAATCTGGTCAATCTTTCCCTTCATAGAGTCCATTTCTTCTCTGAAGGCAGCTTGCTCTTGCTGAATCTGCTCCATCGTTCTTCTTGTGTTGGCTCGAGTTGCGTACTGGTGTCGAGGAATCAACTTGATTTACTGGAGAAGGAAGGAAGTTGAAGTGAGATTCCGAGGTTGAAAATGCAATGCAAGATGCATAACAGATGCAATGCAATGCAATGATATGAGATGCAATGCAAGATGCAAGATCCAGGATCGCAGAATCAAACAGCTTCAAACAGTTATGCGGTTGGCCGGAGATGACGGGTCAAGAACCACAACTAGGATCAAAGAAAGCCCATGGGTAGGTTTCTAAGACGGGTAGGTGCCTAGAGTTATAAATACATTTCGAAAACATTATAACCAAGACGAAGAGACATCCGACCATAATATCCTCGAAATAATCTCGTCTAGGTGAGGTCTTCGTTTCTTCCCCACGAGAAAGATTCCTCGGAGGCGCCCATTACACAACCATCGACACACGGGTTCTAAATAGGGTTCTCATAATCATAGATCGAGGTCGAAAATATTACTGTCAGGAAGTAATACGTTCGAGAGATCTCATCTGATTGGGGCGTTTGCATTAACTCACATAGAATTAACGCTACCAACCACCATGGGTAAACGGGTTAATGGTCCTTGGGATCAACGACCCACCTCGAAAGTATTACCACCATGGCAAAGATTCACCACAACAATAATATCTCCAAGGGAATCTACTCCAAGCGGGGTTTTCGCTTCGACTCACGCGGAAGAGACCACACAAGCCTACACTACACAACCACCATCCTAATCCTAGGGTTTTTCTCGACTCGGGTGTAGAGCCATCTCACAAAGTTCCCAATATCAGAACATCCCAACGATGTTACAAAAGGTAACACCGATAAGGAAATAGGAAAGCAAGTAAATAAACGAACGAGAAGAAAAAGATAAACAAAGCTAAAGAGCTAGCGAGTCGAATCAAGATAGGCTTGACTCTCTCTTGCATGAAGCAAATATCCCCAGCAGAGTCGCCAGCTGTCGCACCTCGAAAAAATCGCTTAATCGAAGACACGACCCTTCGCGCAAAAGGCGCGGAAAACGGTTCGACAGAGTCGCCACCGAACTTTATTTATCCCAAAAGAGGGAAAGGAAAATATCGAGAAAACCTTTAAGGATGGGTAAGAACATGGTCGTCGCAACCACATTCTGGGTTCGGGAGTCGGTTACGTGAGGGAAAGGTACGCGCACCCCCTCACGTCTGTTGTACTCAACGGGAACCTCTTGATTCGAATCGCGATGCTCGTTAGCTAAGTTTGTCTATTTTCTTCTCTAAAATAAATGCGGAAAGGTAAAGATAAAAGGAAAGGATACTAAGGGGAAATGGGGTGGTTTAAGGATAGGGTGCTCGGCAAGATCATCGCGACCTCGGGCCTACGTATGCTCATTCAGACGAGAATGAGGAATAAGAGCAATCGTAGTTCGACTACGGGGTTTGACGGAAGAAGATGGAAGGTAGTGTGAAAAAGGGGAAAAAGATGGTAATGTGGACGCAAATGGGGGAAAAAGAAAAAGTGTGCTCGCCAAGATCATCGCAATCTTGTGCCTACGTATCTTTATTCGGACGAGAATAAAGAATCAGAGCAGTCGTAGTTCGTGGTACGCCCACGAAACAAAGGGAGAGTTGGGTTGGTTTAGATGACGATTACTTGAACTTAAGAAAGATTCCTCGGGCCCAAGTAATCAGGAGAGTGAGTCAAAGATTTGGCTCTCTCTCTTTTTCATCTAAGATGGTTGAGTTTGAAAAGGTTTGATGGTTTGAAAAGTGTTTTGGAGGGTTGGACGGATGGTTGTCAAGTTGGACGTGTTTTAGAGGCGTCAATTGCTCACACACGAGTAAGAGAACTCACACCTAAACAATCGAAGGAAGATCAAAGACTTGAACCCCCATTTTTCACCTTGAAAGAGTTTCGATAGTTGTTAGTTGTTTTGAGGTTTGATTATGAAAATCCGCTTGAAGTTGGATCAAGGGTTTATTTGTATGAAAAGATTTTGGTTTGAAAAAGGATTTGGTAAGAAGTTGATTTGAAAATGGCTCGACGACTAATCGAGAGTTTGGTTGAAAAGGGTTTGTTTGAAAATGGCTCGACGACGAATCGAGAATTAGTTTGAAAATGGGTTGTCTATGTTAGTCCCTAGGGGTGCTCCTAGTAAACAAACCACAATCAAAAGAAAACTAAATGCATACATCGGAATGGGAGAGGGGTACATGTAAAGTATAAGGGATGACATGAAATAAAGGGTCTCATTGTAAGGTAGCCCAAGAGAAAGCCGTGTGTGTGCAAGGTGTCCTAAACTAAGCCTTGAGCAAAAGTCGCCAAGCAACCAACAGTCCGTCAATTATTGTTTTAGGGTTTCGATATTTTTAGTGTTTTTTTATTAATGGTGATCAAATGAAATGGTTAGATAAATATGAATATGGTATGAACAATGATAATAAGATAATATGAACAATAGTATAATCAAGATAATATGACAAGATATAATATTGACATAAAAATAAAGTTGGTCTCGTCTTAATCAAGATTTAATCGAGAAATCGATAATCAACGATCTTTGACTTTCATTGACCAAAAATGAATAAAAGAGTATGTGAAATGAAAATTAAATAGAAATTAGAAATTAAATCGGAAAACTAGGAAATGCCTCATCTTTACTAAGATTTTTAATCGAAAAATCGATAATCTTTAGTATTTGATTTTCATTGACCCAAAAACGAATAAGAATAATGGAAAAATAATGGAAATGAAACAAAATCGAAAATGATAAGAAAAATAATAAAGGTCTCACCTTTATCAAGATTTAAAATCGAAAATCGATAAATCTTAATATTTTGGTTTTCATTGACCCAACAATAAATAAAAATAATGAGAAAACGACAAAAATGAAATTAAATCGAAAAAGTATAGGGAAAAAAATAAAGGTCTCACCTTTATCGAGATTAAATCGAGAAATCGACAAATCGTCGATGTTTGGTTTTCATTGACCCAAAATAAATGAATAAAGATAATGTAATGAAATAAATTGAAATAAAAAAAAAATAGGCCTCATATAAATCAAGATTTTGAATCGATTTGAGAAAATCAACTTTAATCAAGATATTTGTGATATCATTGGCCCAAAAAAAAATGAGAAACGAAGAGAAAATGAGACATAAACAAAATCAAAATGGAACGAAATAAATCATGGAAAAATCATGAAATAAAATCAAGATTCCCCTAAAAACATAATAATAATAAAAAATAAAACCAAAGTGGTTTATAATGATAAAAAAAAAGTGCACGTTGAAGATCATTTGGGTAGAATCATATGGGCTCTCAAATAGCCCATCATCTACTCCCAACAAAGCTTGGCTGATCCGCACAAAACAAAAAAAAAAAAGAAAAAGTAAATACCAAACAAAATGTTCATATCCAAATTAAAAGGAAAGGGTTTGACCGCTTCTGTAACTACATCAATGCTTTTTTTTTTAAATCCAAAATAAGAATACACGGTTTTTAACAAGTGACGCTCAGAAGAAACCAATTCTTCATCATCGCTGCGCACTAATCATCAAGCAGAAGCAAGGCTTCAAATCCAACATTTTCCGACGAAGACAATCTCCCTCCGGTGTGGTTCCGCTTCGGTTTCTCACTCCAGGTTTCGAATACGGGTTCGTTGTTTGAATAATGGGAGGGTTGAAGAGGGTTTGAACAAAATGGCGTGGAGGGTATCGATTAGGTTGTGATGAGGTTTTGCCTTTAACGAATGAAGAAAAGGGAAGATTGTGGTGTCGGTCAGAATTTATGGTTGGTAGAGGGTTCACACGATGAAAGAGAGTCCAAGTTTGATTTTTGAATACTAATTCATTAGCTTTATCTCTTCTATTCAACTCTCTGTCTCTGTTCGAAATCGATTTGGTATCAGGTGGTTTACAATGTTATATTTAGTCGGCATTTGGTCTGTGGCTGTGTGGGAGTGAAAAAGTTCATGAAGGTGTGTTGTTTATTATAGATGGATGGGAAGAATGATGAAGAGTGGATGTCTGTTTTTAGTTTAAAGAAGATGACACAAAGTTGAGGTTTTTAGGTTAAGGTCTCAAGATTGCAAGAGGTTCCTTTTTCAAAAGTCGTTCCGCAGAGTTTTTCTTTCAACAGTATTTTTTGCTCTCCTCTATTTTCCTCCCCCTTTGAATTGTTCTGTTCTTCTTCTTATAGACCAAAATACAAACTTGTTGGTTAAGGCTTCAGAACTGTCTTGTTATTGTTGATGAGTCCTTTTCATAAGCAGGTTGTGTTGGTTGTTGTGTAGAGCAAAGTCGTTTTCATTACAGCCTGTGGTGCGCTTGGTGGAGGGCGTACGATTTGTGGGGCTTGCCTGGAGGTAACCGTTGTAGACTTGTAGTGGATGTTGGTGCAATACTTGTAGCTTCCTATTTTATTTTTGGTGTAACTTTTGTTTTTTTTTTACATGGGCTTATTGGAATCATGTAAAATAATGGGTCTTGTGTTTTTTGAACTTTTTGTAATGGACTTGGAGTTTTAAGAATGGTGATGGGCATTTTGTAAATTGATGATCCAATGAATTTTTACAATTTCTCTTGTGAAGGGTATGTATGGATAATGAAGATGGATATGGTTAGAAAAACAAAATAATTGGATAATTGGATTAAAAGGACATGGTTTAATGAAATGGATTAATAAAATGGACTTTAAAAAATGGATAAAAAGAAAATTCAAAATTGGATTTGAATTGGATAATAATGGATGTGGTTTGAAATGGTGATTTGAAAATAAAGCAAATTAGATTTTTTTTGGAATTTTGTTTGAAATGGATAATGGGATAAATAGATATCTAACTAAAAAGAGTGGTTTTATGAATGGATACTTGAATTAAATTTGGATACGGAAATGGTTTAGATGGATATTTAATTGGATGAATGATAAAAGATGGTTAAAAACTAGATATGACTTAAAGTAAAAATGGATAACAAATAAAAGAGAGATGAAGTTGAAGACAACATATTTTTGGATTTTTGAATACCTGTTAGTGGATGGATGTACAAATGAAAATTTATATAGGTAGGAAAAATTTGGGGTATGACAGCGAGATGCTGTGAAGTGCCGCGAGAACATCCTGCCTAGCTGTCTCCACGAGGTAATGGACTCCTCGGGCAGTTGCTTGTACCATTTCATCGCTCCCTTGTGGAGCATGGTCGGGAATAGTCGGCATTTGATTGCGCCTCGTACGCTGCGGTAGTTTAACAGCGCATCGATGTTCTCGATGTGCTCGTCGGGGTCAGTGGTTCCGTCATACATGCCAAGTGACGGGGGTTTCCCCAAGCCTTTTGGGAGACGGGTAGCCAAGATCTCCTGGGACAACGGGCCGCGAGGCTCATCGTCGCTGCTAGAACTGGTGTATGATGGGGACCGAATGGGATGCTCGCGGCGGCGGTTCCTCCGGGGAGAAGGGGAGCGATTCCTTCGCGGAGAAGGTGAGCGGTTCCTTCGAGGAGAAGGCGATCGGTTCCTTTAAGGGGAAGGTGAACGGGCCCGTCCTTTAGACTTGACCGGCGGAGATTGCTCGTTCCTTCGAGTCCTGTTGCGGTTGTGAGCGGGCTGGTCACGCGGGGAGATTTGGTCGCGCTTCTGGGCTGCGCGAGGATCAGGCTCTTGGCGCAGTCTTCGGTCGATGTCTCTCCGGGGATGCGGGCTCCTTGATCGTCTTTGGTTCCTCCGCGTGGGAGGGGATCTTGGACGGTTGGACTCTTCTAACGCTCTGATCCTCTCGTTTTACTGCAGGATCAGGGTGTTGGTTTTGTTGATCGCCTCCAGGAGGGCTGCCACGGCCAGGTTGGCGTTGGGCGGAACAGGAACGGGCTGGACGTCAAGTGATAGTTGATCGTTGTTGCGATCAGCAAGGGTAGGGGAAGGAGAAGCAGTGACTCTGTCCTTGAGGAAACGGGTATCTCGGAGGAGAGATGACTGGCCGTCAACGTCAGATTTGTTAACAGGGAGGATGGTGGTTTGGAGAGCATCCTTGGTGCGATCTTGGGAGGCCATGATCGTGATGATGTTTGAGAATTGTTTTGATCTTTGGTTTCTGAGGAAAGAAAGATGGGGAGAACAATGTTTCCCACAGACGGCGCCACTGATCGGGAAGGCTAGATCAGATCTTGTAGAATTGGGCCGCCAAGTGCGTCAGGGATGCTGGTCGTATGGAGAGGAGGGGGGTGTATCTGCAAGGTACTCCGACGCTCAAGTAAGAAAGGGTCAGAGAAAAGGGGTAAGTACAAAGTATGAATTCTTAGGGTGAATATTGGATACCTGACCCTCTCAAGCGAGAGGGTTTATATAGAGCCCCCAACGCGTGGCCAACGGTCCTATTTTCGGAGCGAAATAACCGTTTTTCCCAAAGAATAGGTAACTACCCAAACTAGCTGTTATGTCGGGCAGGGTGCCCAAAACTAGCCGTTATGTCGGACATAAGCATAGTTCCGGGCACCTGCCCATAGCTGTTCGGGGAGCAATGAAGCCGTGCGTGACGGACAGTAATTCCGGGGAGGAACGTTGCATTCCTTGCCCGGTTGGAGGGGCAGAAAGGTAACTTTTGTCCCTCTGTGGATTGGACTTAGGCAATTTGGGCCGCTCTGGAGCAGAGGCGGATTGGGCCATGTCTAGCCATTAGTCCAGTCCAGAACATTAACATTCAAAGGAAAGCGGTAAAGAAGTAGGTCTTACGCTATTACATGTTCATGGGAGTGGAGAACATTTTACCCAC
The DNA here is from genome assembly GCA_022829125.1 of Lathyrus tuberosus. Taxonomy (NCBI): domain Eukaryota; kingdom Viridiplantae; phylum Streptophyta; class Magnoliopsida; order Fabales; family Fabaceae; genus Lathyrus; species Lathyrus tuberosus. The sequence continues at coordinate 10,099,788 of JALAZF010000075.1, forward strand.
CATGGGGGGATATGACACAAACCAATACATTTTCATGGGGATTAGGTACACTATTCCCCCAATAGAGGGAAGAATCACATACCACATATAAAAGATAAGTTCATACAAGCATACAAACCAATACAATGCCCAAAATCAATCAAGTGGCAATAAGAAAATCAAGCAACAATCACCATCATGATTCATGCAACATAGTGTAATAAAAAATTGATGCAAAAGAAATTAATTCTAATGAATATAATTGAAAGTTAATCTTAAAATTAATTCTAACTAAATCACTAATTAAAGACTAAGGTGAATTATTATTATTACAGATTTTCAATCAAGAATGTGACTAAAATCTAGTGTGGATCAAATTAGAGATAAATTCTAAAGATTAATTGAAATTTGTCCTAACTCTATGATTAATTCTCTAACTAATAGTGAATTCTTTAACGTTTTCAAGCTATTAATTAAATGGTAAAAAACAATTATGATCTAAAATGTATTTAAGCGGAAAAATGAGTTAGCATGATTTAACAAATATTAAAATGTTTTTAACAAAATTAAAATGTATAAAAACTATTAAATAAAAACTAAAAAACAAAGATTAAAAGGAATAAATGAAAAAAGAAGACAGGTGGTATGGCCATTAATCCAGGTAGGCATGGCAACGGAGCGGGTCAGGGGCGGGTTTAGCTAGCCCCGCACCGGCACCCGCCTTCCTGTTATAAACCCGCCCCCGCCCCCACACCCAGTTGGGGGTGAAAATTTACCACCCAAACCCGCCTCCGATAGAAACGGGTTTGCCCGTACCCGCACCCGCCTCCACCCGCAAAAAAATATTTTTTTAAATAGTAATAAAAATTAATAATTTTATTAAAAAATTAACTATTTTAATAATAAACTTGTTTTTAAAGATGTGAGTTTGAGTGAATGGTGAGAAATGACTAATGAGGATTTTTAATTACTTATTCAAAAGTGAATAAATGTGATATAAAATAATTTAAATATGGGTATTAAAGTAAATATTATAAGACCGGGCGGGGGCGGGGGCGAGTGCGGGCGGGTAGTAGCATCCCCCCGCCCCCGCACCCGCACCTGCAATTACAAACCGGATTTTACCCGCACCCGCACCCAATCAATTCAGGTTTCCCCCGTTAATTTCGGGTCGGGTCCGGGCAGGCCCCAGCGGGCCCGGGTTTTCTTGCCATGCCTAAATCCAGGGGTGCAAGCAACCATTATTTGGGCACGACAGAAAGCCCAAAGCCTCATTATTATGTCAGGAGGGATGTACACACACATTCAGGGGTACCAACATCAATATGGTAGGCTTGAGGCCCAGCTGCGTTTGAAAAGTGTGTAAACTGAGGTTCAACGCATCTATGTAGGGTGTCAGTAGTAATTACATGGGCTAGGAGGCCCAACCAAACACATTCACCTCCACCGTCCGTTTTGAGCACTTTTAGTTTTTAGCCACATTGTCGTTCCACCAAGGATTTAAACTTCTTGAACACATGAAACACCTCATCCTTCCTCTTGATAAGATAAGTCCATAGCTTTCTACTAAAATCATCGATAAAAGTGACAAAGTATTTATTGCCACCCAACGTGTTAACTTGCATCAACCCACATACATCGGAATACACCACCTCAAGGTGAGTTTTGGTCCTATGACTCGTATCCTTGCTAAAACTAGTCTTGCGTTGCTTTGCTTTCACACAACTCAGTTGGAATGTTGATGTTGGCAGCCCGGTAACCATGCCATTTTGTTGCAACGCTTTGAGATTCTCTACTTGTCGCTGTAGCTAAACACCTATGCTCCATATCTTCAGCTCCACCTGAAAGTCCTATTGGCAGCCATATGAGCCTTAAGGATCAAAACATTGTTTTCATCCACAACACGCAAAACCTTGTCTTCCATGCGAATTTTGTAACCCCTCTCAAGCAATTGGTCAATAATCAAGATATTACATTTAATTCCCGAAATGTAAAAGACATCTTTGATCATAGAATGTCCACCTTTCTCCTTTTTGATAAAAAATCACCGACACCTTCGGCCGCAAGAGTAGTATCATCCGCGAATGTAGCCTTCTGAGCATCTGTAGATTCTTCCCCAAGTGGTGTAACTCCATTGTTGATCACTTCAAGAACTTCTTGAGACCCAAGCTGAACTTTCATTTGTTTGAACCACTTGTCATAATTCTTTGAATCAATAATCGGTAGGTTGGTGGGTACTCTATCATTGAAAACGATATTCATCATTGCAGCAGATTAATGGATCAGAACCAGTGCTCTTTATGGCAAATGTTGGAACAAAGAACAACTCGATTAGGTTAACAATGGTGGAAATTAGAATTTAAGGGTTTGAAATTAAGAGAGAAATAATAGAGAGAGAGAGAGAGAGAGAGAGAGAGAGAGATATTAAAGGTGAGAATGATTATTGGCATTAACCTCAAAATGGGAGAACAAAAGACTATTTATACATCAAGTACAAAATAATTGGGAAAAACAAAACAACTTAAAAATAAGCTAAAAACACAAAACACGCCCAATTTAACCGGTTACCATATTTGAGGTAACAGGTTACCACAAAACTCTCGAGCCATTGTTTCTAGTGTAAAAAGCATGTAATTGGTTACCACATATCCGGTAACCAGTTACACCAACTGAAATGCGGAAAAACAACTTTCCAACACTCCATGTTGAGTTTTTTTGCAGTCCTAAAATCAATAGCTAGAGATGGAGCATGGTTCTAAGAGCTATTCAGATTGCTAGAGATAGATCATTGTCAACGCTTTGGATTTAAATGGATTCTATTTTAGTGTTCAAAACTTTTTCAAAGGATTTTATGGTGCTTTGGAAGTTAAGAAACATGTGGAATGCTTTAAGAATGTAATTGCAAGTCTGTCTTTTTTCATCTCCCACATTTATAGTGAGGATAATAGTTATGCAGATTATTTTGTTAGTTTAGGTCACACTTCTATATCTCTAACTTTTTTCGATTTTGTTCTTTTGTAAGTTAGAAATGACTTTATAAAAAATAGGTTTGACTTTTTTAGATTCAATATAAAAAATAGGTTTGACTTTTTTAGATTAATATCTTTTTTAGAGTATAATTCTTTATAAAAAAAATAAAGAAAAAGAAACTTACTATTTCGTTAGTCTACCCGATGAACCGGCTTGATCACACATATTTGTATTGAACAAATTATAACTACTGTCATATAACTTTTTCGAACCATCATACTCTCCAGTTCATTAGTCTAGACTAAGTTTTAAATGTTGAGAATTAAGTGTGAGGAAGAAGTCCCACATTAATTAGAAAAGGGAAGATTAAACACTTTATAAGTGGGAGAACCCACACACCAATTACCTTAAGGTTTCGGTGAGTATGTGGTGTGCCTCTCATAAAGGTGTGTCCCAAATAAGAAATGCTCCCTCGTTGACCCCCTCGATTGTTCCGCCAATAATGGTATCATGAGCCTTTGGTTCGAGAAAGGGATCGGCTTACTTGTATCGAAACACTTCCCGCAGGTGTGGGTAGAAGGTGTTCCGTTGAGTTCAACGGTGATACAAGTGTATGTGGAAGAGAGAGCTTCCACATGAGGGGGAGCATTGTGTATAAACTCACACTTTAGGGGGAGTGTTGAGAATCAAGTGTGAGGAAGAAGTCCCACATTGATTAGAAAATGGAAGATTAAACACTTTATAAGTGGGAGAACCCACACACCTATCACCTTAAGGTTTTAGGTGAGTATGTGGTGTGTCTCTCACAAAGGTGTGTCCCAAATAAGAAATGATCCCTCGTTGACCCCCTCGATTGTTCCGCTAACAATGGTATCATGAGCCTTTGGTTCGAGAAAGGGATCGGCTTACTTGTATCGAAACACATCCCGCAGGTGTGGGTAGAAGGTGTTCCGTTGAGTTCAACGGTGATACAAGTGTATGTGGAAGAGAGAGCTTCCACATGAGGGAGAGCATTGTGTATAAACTCACACTTGAGGGGGAGTGTTGAGAATCAAGTGTGAGGAAGAAGTCCCACATTGATTAGAAAAGGGAAGATTAAACACTTTATAAGTGGGAGAACCCACACACCAATTACCTTAAGGTTTTAGGCGAGTATGTGGTGTGTCTCTCACAAAAGTGTGTCCCTAGTAAGAAATGCTCTCTCGTTGACCCCCTCGATTGTTCCGCTAACATTAAACACCATTTAATTGTCTAGATATATTTCTCATTACTCTTCTTTCATTCTTTTGTGATTTATATTTCTTTCTTTTATTTTTTTACATCTTGTGTTAGAATAATAGTTTAAATATAGTTTTGGTTTTCATAAAAAAGTACTAAAATAAAATTTCATTTAAAAAAAACACTTCTAAGTTGGTAAACTTTCTCAAAAAAGTGTTAAAATAAGTAGGAGGATATTGACCATTTCTTTTTAGTTAATCTACAATGTTTCTAGTGAAATTCTAATTTTATATTTAACTAAACTCTTTGATAACTTCATTGAATATCGGTACTTATAAATTAAATTGATTTAAAGTTTAAATTAATTATAAATTTAACTGAAATACAATATAACACTATGATAACTTCATTAAAGTTTTATTTTAACTATGATGATGATAAATTGATAATATTACACTATCCGTACATATAATTAGTCTCAATTAATTTAAAATAAATTAATATAAAAAATTATACGATTGGAATTATTGAATGATAAATATATAGCCAACCAATCTCTAGATACAAAGTGTTCACACTTATTTCTAGTATATTCATACACCAGAAATAATGTTACAACAAGACAGAAATGTATCAAACTAGACGACAGAATACAAGATAGCAAAAAGACATCTAAGATGGAGCACCAAGATATGATGCAAGACGCAAAATATCACTGAATATTCCACCAGCTGTGACTTGTGCGCCAGCTCCTGGTCCACGAACTATCAGAGGTTGATCTCTGTATCTTCTTGTTGTGAATGCAATAATGTTATCCGAGCCGGATAATTGCGCAAATGGATGATCCTTCTTGTATCGTCGAAGCTCCACCGAGCCCTTTTGATTAGCCACGTCTACCACTCCCACATATCTCAACACCTTCAAACATCACATAAAAGCATCTAAGAATTTAGATATGAAGACTATGCTATTAAGAAAATGTCTTGGTGGAAAAACTAGTTGATAATGTAAACTTCAAACAGAAGCTTATCAAATATCAGGTTATGGCTAGTTATTACTTACTTCCCCTGCAGTGTTAGCATCTTCTTGTTTCTTTGATATCTCCTTATCAAATTTTGGTAAATTCTGCATAAACTCTTGAGTTGATGCACTAGCCTGCGATATCATCAAGGTATCCATTTTGAGTATAAAGTATATATTATTACTCAGTACTGCATGATTGAAGAAATTGGTTCTTACTCTTAATTGTTCCGGCACAAGATTTTCAACGGGAATATCAGAAAGCTCTAGCTTCAAGCCAGATTCCCTTGCAAGAATTATCACCTGCAGAACCACAGGAATTTAAAGCTAAATGCTTAATGTTGTGAATCAAAAACAAATATTCACGCATTTTGGTTCGTTCAAAATGTGAGGAAAAAATGAGGCAGATATGTTAAATATTGCACATTGCACCTTTCTCGCAACATCAGTTCCAGACAGATCATCCCTTGGATCTGGTTCAGTATAACCTGCTTCCTTTGCTTCAGTAACTACCTCACTAAAAACTCGTCCATCTTTGAAGTTATTAAAGATGTAACTCAAAGTCCCACTGCAAATTCAGATACAATAATATCTTCAGTTTGAAAGCATAAGATTGAATGAACAGAATCTAGAGATAATGATAATCCTTAAATAGATAATTTTAATTTATTTTTTCCTTCAAAGAGGGAAAAGTGCGGATGGACAGTTAGAGTGGAGGAAGAAAAATAGGTTTGAAGCGAACCTGAAGATGCCTTCAATTTGCAATATTTTGTCACCAGTTTCGAGAAGCCCCCGTAATGTGCTAAGAATTGGAAGACCGGCTCCAACGGTAGCTTCATAGAAGTAATGTGTGTATGATTGCCTCTGAAGAACTCTTAACCTCAAGTACTAGAAATAGAGAGTAAAGATGAGAAAGTCTTAAAAGTAGTAATTTATGAGTGAAAAAGTAACACAAAGAGTGTGTTAATGTTAATGAGGGTGACTTGTTAATCTTTCTCATAATCGAAAAACAATATCTTTCAGTTTAATGCATTCATTAGTTCAAAAAACTTAAAAACCCAACAACATATGCCACTGAAATGGAATCTCAAATTTTTTAATATGAGGGATTAGTTTACCTCATTAAGTGGTCCTGAATTTGCCTTTTTATTGGGGGTGATCACATGTATCCCTTTGCACAGCCAGTCATTGTAATGACTTGCTACGTTAGAATCAGCTGTGCAGTCCACTAAAACTGTGTTTGGTATAAAATGATTTCCACGCACATGTTGAACGAATTTTTCCAAATCAGTCACTTCGCCCTTTTCCTCTCGAATTTCGCTCCACTTTTCTAAGTTTATCCCCCTGCAATAAAAAAACTATAGTTCATCATAGTTGAACTAGAAGCAGATTAATATGACTAATAGAGCAGAAATAAAGCCAAGGGAATCAGCTAAAAAACTCAAGGATCATCAGATGAAAATTGTTGATCAAGAGATTTCATTGTTAATTCCTTAGCATTCAAGGGATTGGGCACAAAAAAAATTGACTTACGAATCATCGAGGAGCATCGACTTTGAACCCATGATGCCCATTACACGTAAGTCAATGTTTGATTCTTCTTTCAAAGTTGCTGCCTGCATTAACAGATGTTACGTGAGTTAATCTATCGATCAGGAAGCCATTATGCTTCTAAAAAAAATGAAACTATAACAAAGTAGTACCTGATCCCTTAGCTGATCAAGGAGTGTGCTCCCAATTAACCCAGGTCCAATTATGCCCATTGCTACGGTGGTTTTTGTGTTATAAAATCTAGAATGGACTGCCCGAAGAGCCTTTATAGAATCCTCCCGCTTAAGAACAACACTAACATTGTACTCAGAACAACCTTGTGCTATAGCAAGGATATTTATGTTGGCCTGTTTCATTAACAATTTTGACCATAAACAAGTTAAGCAAATTAATAGACACTACATTCCCTTTCTTTAATGTTTAGGGGCTGGTATAGCCCGTCAAAATTCTTGTACTTTAGCTTCACGTATTGGCTTATTACTAGTGTCTTACATAACTAAATAATAACACACTCTCTTAAATTTACGAAACATAGTATTGTGAACTTCACTAAAACTTTCATACAAGTTCAATACCTTAGCCAATGCATTGAAAAGGGTGGCACTAACTCCTGGGGTGCTTGCCATTTTCTGGCCAACAGCGGCCAAAATACTGCAATTTGGAACGACTGCAACCTGAGAAGTGGCATAATGAATATAATTTAACAAATTGTATATGTCAACATAATGAATATGTGCATCATTAAGAACTGAAATAAGGCTTCGAGCCTTCCACTTGGCATAAAATGCCACGACTTATATATTACTCCCTCGTCGTTTTAATACTCTCTATTTCCATTTAGTGGAGAGTTCAAATTTGTTAACGGATACCCCATGAAACAACCAAGCTTTTTGAGTATGTGATTAAAATAAGTACATCCCTAATTCATTAGGAACTTGTCAATAATAAAAAACGTAGATCCTGGGTCCTTAAGATTACTTCACAGTCAATGCACCAAATGAACAAAAGAATAATTCGGCACCTGAGAAATTCGCCCAGCATACAATTCGTTCTGGAACATAGATTGCAACGCATCAGAAACAGCTTTTACTTCCTTCTCGGGCACAGCAAAACATACAGAATGCTCACTACTAGCCTACACGGACGCAGTTAAACATCAAGTCAGTTTCATATATGTAACTGTGGAAAAGTGAGGGAGGGAAGCAGTAAAATACAGTGACCCGGTGAGTGTACCTGAGATATCATAATAACATTCGCTCCAACCTCTTTCACTGCTCTAAAAATAGTACTGGCAGTACCTGGAACACCAGCCATTCCGGTTCTACAAAACAAAACAATGAGCAAAACATTATAGTCTGCAACTTTTTAAGAGTAGTATTTAAGACTAATCAAAGAGAAAGCATCAAATATCTAAAAAACAAATCATCCATTATATGAAACGCCTGCAAACTCGTTACTCACCCTTCCACATTTACAAGTGCCAAGTTGTCTATTGTTGTAAAGCCTTTGACATAATTGATTAATTTCTTCTTATCTTCATTTTCCATTATAGAAGGATGGCAGACCTTTGTTCCAGGAGCAGAGGTATTGAAAATATTCCTTATTATAACTGGTATGCCATATCGAATAACTGGACTAATTGTTCGTGGATGTAAAACATTTGCACCAAAATAAGACTGCACAAGATGATGCAGTTTGAAAGTTAATCTCCTGAATTTTAAGGACACAAGAAGTTTTGACATTTTCCACTTTCCAGTGTGCAACTTACCATCTCCGATGCCTCTCTATAAGACAGCGTCTTCAAAATCACGGCATCACTAACTGGATAAGATATTGTATATGCAGAATCAGATCAATGATAAAGACAGTCGCGCATAAAACAAAACTAAAGCATCATCAATATAATTCAATGATGGTTAAACTTTTTCTAGGAGCACAACAAACCTTTTCTAGGATCTGCGCTGTACACACCATCAACATCAGTCCAAATGGTGACCTGACGTGCCCGGAATAGAGCGCCCATAATTGCTGCAGAGAAATCACTTCCATCTCTCTTGAGAGTAGTTGGAATATTTTCACGCGTGCTTGCTATAAATCCAGTAGCAATAATTACCTTAGACGGATTACGTGAGTACCATTTATTAAGTCTTCGTTCAGACTCCAAGTAATCGGGATCAACTTGATCAGCACTAGTAGGATTTACAATGAGGACTTCCCTTGTATCCATCCATTTGCAGTCGATACCTTTCTGCATAGTAGAAAGGATACATGCATGATGCAACCAGCATAATTCGCATAAATATAAAAAAGAAAAACCAAATTGCAGATATTTTCTTGTTAAAACAACATAGTACCTTCTTAATAGTATAAGACAATATCTGTGCCGACCATAACTCCCCATGTCCCGCAACTAAGTCAGTAAAAGATTCTGTAGCATGACCAGCTGCAAGGTATTAAGTGTGTTATTAGTTAGGATGATAGCCCCAGAAATTTCTTATAAGCAACAACATAGGTGTATTAATCATCCCAAAAGACCAGGGCAGTCTTTGAAGGCGTGGGCTACCGCACAGGACTCAAAATAGGGTCTCATAAAATATTTGTCAAAGTTAAATTATAGTTAAATAGGACTTCTATTTATTTTGTCATGGTTAAACTGTGACTAATCTACACATGATGTCCAAAAAATTGAGACGGCTCTGCCAGAGACATTTATACTAAAAGAACCGAACAAAAGAGAGAAACAAAAGGCATGTGTACCTATGTCTATAGCATGAAGCATTGCCTTTAAGTTTCTAATATCTTCATGCAAATTTGCTAAGAAAGTAGTAAGATCATGTCCATCAAATAATTCACGTGCAGTTAAACTGTGCTTCTCTTCAACAGCATCCAGTGCAGATATATAAGACTTATCCTGAGATTGAGCCTTGTGTATGAGATCATACATCATATCTGTTACTTTTGACATAGCAGACACCACCACCAACTTCCTCTCAGAATCATCATTGATAATTACATCTGCAACATTGTTAATCCTCACTGAACTTCCCACACAAGTTCCACCAAACTTGTGAACAGACCAAGTTTCTCCTTTTGGTAGCTTTTTCTCCTCTACAGCTACATCCACTGTGAAATCTAATAAAAGCACAAGCTAATTAGATAATTATAACTCTGCAAAATTATTACCTATGATGATTTCTAATATAGTATTAAAACAGTTAATCGATGCAAAAGAAAACCCCTCGTATCAAATTTTAACAGCATTGCTACCTTGACACCCCATTTGACACTACACCGTATGGGCGTACGGTACGGACGATACTATTCATCGTCCGTACTGTACGGACATATAATATTCATGTACGGAAATACGTACTGTTCATGTACGGACGGTACTGTTAATTATACAGACGAATAATATTCATCGTCCGTACATACGGTGTAGGGTGTAAAAATGGGTGTCAAAATATCATTTTTGAAATTTTAAATCGATTTTTTAAATCAAACAGACTAAAACCACATACACATATTTTAATATTTATTTTTTAATAATATATTGTATTACATGGTTGATTTTTAATTTGTTTGACTGCTACTTAATAGTTTCGTTAACTTTATTTTTATTATTTTATTTATTTTAAATATAATTGATCACTACGTTCTGTAATACTAAATTTTACATATTTAACATCAAACTTATTATCTTACTCTATCTTTATAATATTAATATATATTAATAAAAAAATATAATTGGTAATTAAATAATCAAAACCTAATTTAAATTAAACTGCATTAAATTAAACATAATTGAATAAAAATTTTAAGTTAATCATCTAAAATCAAACTGCAGTAATATATTTTTGAATTGAATACCATTTTGATTTTTTTTGTCAAATACTTTAATGACTGAAATTCATTCTTTAAAATCAAAGTGAGATATTATGAATTCAAATCCATACCCTCCATCTCATATCCTGATTCTTGTCCAGCTACCAACTAAATTGGATTGTTAGTTTAAGAGAGTCGGATGCCATTTTATTTTAAAATTAATCCAAATCGCACTAAAATAATTCATCCATCTGTAATAAAAATTGTCACAAAAAATAAAAATAAAATGTTTTGGTCAAAATCAAACTGCAGTGATATATTTTTGAATAGAATGTCATTTTAATTTTTTTTGAGATTCACTTTTTAAGATATACAAATGAAATGTCGCGAATGCATGTGATGTCTTGTCTGGATAGTTGCACAACTATCAACAGCTGCCAACTAAATTGATTTATAATTAGTTTAACGGATTCTCGGATGCCGTTTTACTTTAAAATTAATCCAAACCGCAATAAAAGCATGATCTATTTATAATAAAAATTGCCTAAAAAAATAAAAATAATTTTGGTCAAAGTTCGTTTAATTCCTAATACAACAGTAATTAATATTTTTCTCAATTTTGTCATTTAATTCATACTTAGATTACTCTCAATTTAATATATTTAATTTTGCATCTGCAATAAATTTAAACACAAGAATACAAATTAACCGTAGTATGAACCTGTAAGGGAAGAGTGTATCTTGAAGGTTCGTGAGTCTCTTCCCCATAGTAAACCAACACTCTTCCTGAACAAAAAAAATTCTCAAAAGTAAATGGAAATGAGATCTGTAAATGGAGTGTGTTTCCATTTCCATGAGATTTAGTTCACCTAATTAATGACAAAATAGCATTATTAGAGTTATGGAGTGTGAAGAAAACATACCGAAAGAAGTGTGAAGAATGGATGGAGAATAGGGAATGATGAGGTTGAAAGGTTGGATGTGGAAAACGGGAAGTGTTGGGAAATGAAGTGGAGAAGAGAGATTGGGGAGTGATTGGGCTAAACGAGGCCATTTGGCAGTGGGAGCAGGAACCAGAAAGGACAGTTTGTGAATGTGAGTGAGTGTGTTAGCGGAGTCTCTCATTTTATAGTGAATATATTAGTTAAATACGCGTCGCACGGGTAAAATGTGTACAGTATAATTAATTTATGATGATGTAATCACTAAAGGTTGCTGTCAAAGTCTATTATTGGTTTTGAATTTAAGAAAATATTATCAGTCCTCCATTATGAAGTAAAATATTTCCATAATTGATCAATAATTGATCAACTCGAATGCGATGTTTCTACGTATCTATCAATCGACAAGACTGTTTTTGAAAAGTACAAAGTGATCTAATACACAGGATTAAACTATAGTTAGATAGAACCTCTTAAAATATTAATCTAATCTGTGACTAATCTATACAGGACATTCAAAAACTTAAAACGACTCTGTCAACCGAGATGATCTAATATAAGGAAACAATAAAGATAATTACATTTCCCTATTTAAGCAGCTAACCTTTTTTGTTTTAAAATAAGGTCAATTTTGTAAATCACTTAAAATAGAGAAAATAAAGCTGTAATTAAACTTTAAAATTAATAATCAAAAATTCATTTTAAATTGTAAATAAATAAATCAATATAAAAAAATTGCAAATAGACTCGTTGATTTGAGACGAAGGAGTCATAATGCATTCAAAATCAACCGGATCTTTCTAGAATATTTAGAGATACCATTGTCCAACTGATTCAGGCATACTTCTATTTAAAAACGTGATTAATTTAGCTCTGTTTACAAATAAAAAATGTGATTAATTTACTTAATATTAATTAAATTGTTAATATAATATTGACTTGGATTGAGATATCGTATCTCTCATCCTAAATAAAAAATAACCAGTTTTTATATATAATATATAAAAAAATATTTTTAAAATAAACATGTATTTAATGATATAGTTAATTTTATATATAAGGCCCTACTAATTTACATCATAAAAAATTATACAAAAGTAAGTTATTTGATTATGTAGTTGAATATATATATATATATATATATATATATATATATATATATATATATATATATATATATATATATCAAAATCTCCTAAATTCTTTATTAAAGTAACTTCTATATATTTGTAAATTAAATATAATTTATTGAGGTCGCCTTATCAAAACCTTTTATTTGAACTTATTTTTTAGAACCGAGGCCAACTGAAAATAACTTGTCAGCATACCGATTACCTTTTCGATGGACGTGAGTGAAGATATTAGACAAAGACCTTAGCTTAACTAAGCAGTTTAACCATTTGTAGCGCATCTTCAAGGGCACCAAAAAGGCATTCTTCAAAGCAAGCACCATGTTTACCGTGAAAGTTGGTAAACAACCGCTGAGCTTCCAAATCTAACTTTGGTGACGCACAGGATCGATCAGATTGATCATAGGACATGTGCTAACGATTTATTTAAAGTAAACTGTATAAAGCAAAACACTTCGACAGTGCTCATAGATGAATGTTTGTCTAAAATGTGATTAAAGAAATGCGTAAAAAACTCTGAGTCGAAAAGGCTGAAAGTGTAAAGATTAAACGAAATGCAGAAAAATAACTTGCACAAAGTAAAAGATAAACTCTTAGTAAAAGACGTAAATACATTGCATTGAAATGGAAAGTGGTGTTTACATCACGTACATTCTCACAAAACTCGTTTCTCTACACGCGATACTTTGAGTAATTTTGAGTAACTTGTACAAATTGAACACAACACCCGAATCATATTGCTAGAACTCATATTTATACTAATTAGACTAACTGCTATTAACTGCCGAAATAATTAACATACGACAAGTGTCACGCTGCATGCTTCTAATCTCTGTATGTGCGCCACTTGTCTTTTTCAGGAGCGAATAAGAATAAGTATTCCCTCCTTTATTTGAATTTGAATTACTTCGCGTCGAATGCCATCAGCAGTATCTGTCGAATGGTATTTCCCAATGCTTGGAAATATTTCTAAGTCCCGTGCTTAGCTTTTCCTTATGCAAGCATACCTTCGACTTAGGCTCCCACCATGAAGATCCAGTCGAACTCCTTCAAACTTCTTCAAAGAGTTTAACATTTCAATTAATTCCTCTAACTTAAGATAGACGTCGAATTTAGGAGCTAACAAATTGCCCCCAAAAAATGTCCTTTTCGACAGTACTGAAAGAAAGGTTTTTTTTATAGTGTCTATTCGACGCTATCTTTCGACCCTACATAAGTGTTGACATAACTGACTACCCCACGTCCCAAAAAAATGTTCAGTTTCTTTTCAATCACCTTTATGACGTCACAGTTATTCATGATCATATCTAGAACGTTTCTTCAGAAGTCACATCAAATCACGAACCATCATCACCTTTCCTAGAGTCTAGGAGATCGTGGGTCTAGGGAGTAACTGCTACCGCCCCTACTTTCGCTCTTGGGAAGACGCGTGTCCCACTAGCTCTAGTCCCTTAATGATGATATATTAGCGACCTATTAGTATTTTAAATACTCTATAAATAGCTTCTTCTGTAACTATTTTCACTTTTTCACCTCCAAAGCACTCACTAAGTACTTCTTTTCTCTTTAAAAAAAAAACTTTCAGCTCTCCATCTTCAGCAAAACCCATTGATAACGAGAAATCGTATCATATAAACACCGCATTTTTAGTCCATTTTCATAGTACATTAATCCGTTTAACTCCCGATTGTTTCGAGTTTTTATGTTTTTCCACAGGTACAATGGTTCTCTACTCAAAAGTGTGCAAAAAGATCATATGAAGAAATTCAACATGAAAAGATAGAACGAACCAAAAATATGCCAAAGTCTGCATATTTTGTAGCTCTGACGGTCGTAACAGCTCTCTTACGATCGTAACCCACTTCTAGCGCATTACGACCGTCACATATTGCTTACGACCGTAACACGCTACTTAATGTGAAAAATTCCCGTCACCAAGTTCTTACGATCGTGACAAGCCCAATTTAGTTTTATTAAGAATGTGAAGACGTGGCCAACGAAAGGTGGAAGTGTCTTCAGTGACTCCTATTTTCTCTCAGCCTCAACGACCAACGAAACTGCCCAGTCTCCTGATTTCTCTCAACAAACAGCATGCTGAAGCCCACGAACTTTCTCCAACTGGCAAACACAAATGCTTATAAATACCAAAGAATCAGATGAAGAAAAGGAGGGGAGTTTTTGATATAATTTTCTTGCGGAAGCTTTGCCGAACTTGCAACCTAAATTTCCAGTTTTATTTCAGTCTTTATTTCTGTTCTTCATTTCCTATTTTTCCCTTTACCGTTAAATAACAATTTCCAACATCAGGAAATTGCTATCGTAGCTAGGATTTATTGGTTTTAGCCTCAGAACTTGTTAAATTTCAATTCCAAGAGTTCCAAACTTGCCATCATCTGTGGAAGAGGGAGCTTGAGGAATAGTGCATTGTATCAGGTTCTGAACCGTATTAATATAATTGTCATTTGTTTTATGCTAAATTATCGTTATTTAATTACTATGAGTATTCTACTGCATCTAGATTATATTGTTTGTTTATCTGTTTTGATTAGTATGTCTAGCTAATTTTCTAGAGTCGGTATGTATAAGAGTAACTGAGCGGGTAAAACCGGTCCTAAGCTAAAATCCTAAATAACTTAATTTCTGGCTGTGACTTTTTATTATAAAACCAGGCTTTTTGTTACGAGAGTAAGAAAAGTGGAATAGGTTAGGATCGAGACCACGAGAGTGTGAGGTTTTAACCGGATAGCTAAAGTTAGGCATTTGATTTAAATACAGGGAGAGCGCTTTAAAATGAATTAGACTTTATTAAGTTTTCAAAGAGTATTTTCTAAACACTTATGGGCTAGCGAGAGCAGGCATAGGGCTTTAGGAGTATAATCTAATACAAGACCACGATAGTGTGAGTTGAGGGTTTTTAAACAGATAATTTCTACAGAATAACTTAAGTGAAATATTTTCATATGCTTAGTTTCGATTAAATCCGCATAGGTTCACTATACTACATACCGACTGCTTTATTAATATTTCTTAATCCAATTTAGTTTCCCGCTTTAATTCTTTAGAAATTAAAACCGTGACATTATCCGCCTTAGCTAAACATAGTAACTATAGGTAGCACTAGATTGATTATCAAGTCCTTGTGGGTTCGATATCTTTTAAAACTACGCGATAGGACTGTGCACTTGCAGTCAGAATCTATAGACGTACTAAGTCGCAATCAAGTTTTTGGCGCCGTTGCCGGGGGACTTCGATTTAGTCAATAGTGCAATTCCATTGTTGCGCCGTATAGACTAAGGCACCAACCATATTTCCCTTTCATTTATCGATTTTATGCCAAGTACCCGCTCTCAAGGCGACATCTTGCAACCACCAATCGACGAATTAGAACGTTTCTTACGTTTAAGACGCATAATAGTAGAGTATCAACGCAAGCATAACATTCCCGATCTTCTTGCTTATCCTCCTGAACCAGACAACAAACAAGACATGGCCGACGGACCTCAGGACAGACCGCTGAAGTATTACGCTACTCCGTCTCAACAGGAGCCTCATACTAGCATTGCTCCTCCCGCTATCAACCGAAATGATTTCGAGTTGAAACCTTCATTGCTATCAGCCGTACAACAACACCAATTTTCTGGAAATCCGACAGACGATCCTAATGAACACTTGACCAAGTTTGTGCAGTATGCTGACACAGTGAAAGCAAATGGTGTGACTCTAGACGCGATAAGACTACGTCTTTTTCCTTTCTCTCTAAGAGATAGAGCTTGGGCTTGGTTGCAATCCTTTCCATCCAACTCTGTTACTACGTGGGAAGAGTTAAAGAAAGTTTTCTTAGCAAGATATTTTCCACCGAGTAAAACCACTATGCTAAGGGCTCAAATCAACGGATTTAAACAAAAAGATTCAGAATCTCTCTACGAAGCGTGGGAGAGATACAAAGACATGATGAGACTTTGTCCACATCACGGTCTTGAAAACTGGGTAACCATTCATACCTTCTACAATGGGCTTCTATACAACACCAGATTGACAATAGACGCTGCCGCGGGCGGTGCACTTATGGACAAGCCATACAATGAAGCCTATACCCTTATTGAAAATATGGCTCAAAACCATTGTCAATGGGGAGGTGAGAGAACTGCTGTGGAGAAACCCCAGACGAAAGGCGGAATGTATGAAGTAAGCAGCCTAGATCACGTCCACGCGAAGGTAGATGCCCTTGCCCAAAAGATTGATAACTTGACCATAACACCCCCAGCCACCGTGGCTGCTGTAAGTCCAAATTGCGAAATATGCGGAACTCCAGGACACACTGCCCCAGAATTTCAAATTTTAGCTGGAATGACCACAGACCAGGTGAATTATGCTCAAGGAAATCTGTACTCAAATACCTATAACCCAGGCTGGAAAAATCATCCGAACTTTTCCTATAAGAACAATAATGCCTTGTATGCACCTAACCAAGCACCTG
This sequence comes from Lathyrus tuberosus, assembly GCA_022829125.1. Taxonomy (NCBI): domain Eukaryota; kingdom Viridiplantae; phylum Streptophyta; class Magnoliopsida; order Fabales; family Fabaceae; genus Lathyrus; species Lathyrus tuberosus. Next base: position 10,116,899 of record JALAZF010000075.1, read on the forward strand.
CTGTACCACCGGGATATCAAAAACCAGCCATAGCCGCTTCAAACGTTCCTAGAAAATCCAACCTTGAATTGATGATGGAAAATTTCATAGCTACCCAAACTCAAACGAACAAAGAATTCCTAAATCAAAACATACACACTAGTGAACAGATTAAGTAATTAGCGAGCAAAGTAGACGCTTTAGCCACCCACAATAAAATGCTTGAAACTCAGATTTCACAAGTGGCTCAACAACAAGCATCTACTGCTGCTCCAGCTGGCACATTTCCAGGACAGCCACAACCAAATCCAAAAGGTCATGCAAACGCAGTTATATTAAGAAGTGGAAAAGAATTAGACAGGCCTATTGATCCTAGGATTGAAAACCCAGCTATGTACCAGAAACCAGATAAACCAACTGAAAAGGAGAATGAACCAGAAGAGAAGGAAGACAAAAATCAAGAGGTTGTGGAGAATGAGAAGCCTTATGTGCCTCCACCACCTTATAAACCACCAATTCCGTACCCTCAGAGATTAACCAAGTCCAAAACGATGGGCCAGTTTAAAAAGTTTGTTGAACTTCTGAAACAGTTGAATATTACTATTCCGTTTACAGAAGCTATCACTCAGATGCCCTCGTATGCTAAATTTCTCAAGGAAATCCTATCTAACAAGAAAAAGATAGAGGACAACGGAACAGTTACACTTACCGCTGAGTGTAGCGCTATTATTCAAAACAATATACCCCCTAAGTTAAAAGATCCAGGTAGTTTCTCTATACCTTGTAACATTGGAAAGTTCGTCATAGACAAAGCTCTATGCGACTTGGGAGCAAGTATCTGTGTCATGCCCCTATCTATTTACAAAAAGCTGGAGATGGGAGAACTTAGACCCACCAAAATGTTCGTTCAACTAGCTGACCGATCAGTTAAATACCCTGTAGGTATACTGGAAAACATTCCAGTAAGAATAGGTCAATTCTATATCCCGACCGATTTCATAATCATGGACATTACAGAGGACTCAGTTACCCCAATTATATTAGGAAGACCTTTCCTAGCCACAGCTGGAGCCATAATCGACGTGAAAAAGGGCAGACTAACATTCGAAGTCGGAGAAGAAAAAGTGGAGTTCATCCTCACTCAATTCTTACAAGCACCAGCCATGGATGACACATGTTATCTGATTGACGTGATAGACGAGTGCGTAAGAGAGATGGAAGCAGAACAAACCACATATTCGGAGATAATGAAAATCCAAATCCCCCCGATTTTCGAAGATGACGATTGGCGCGAACCGTATCAAGACGATAGTCTAAGCGTAAGTTTAGCACTTACACCGGATCATATGCCAAGTCCAAAGGAATCATACTCAGAACTGAAAACCTTACCCAGAAACCTAAGGTACGAATTCCTAGACACCGAATGTAAGCGACCAGTAATAGTCAATTCCAATTTAGGAACGCTGGAAACTAAGAAATTATTAGACGTCCTAAGGAAGTACCCGACTGCACTAGGTTACAACATTTCTGATCTGAAAGGAATATGTCCTTCAATCTGCATGCACCGTATTATGCTAGAAGAAGATTGCAAAACCTCTAGAGAACCTCAGAGAAGAATTAACCCAATCCTCAGCACTGTAGTCAGGGATGAAGTTAAGAAGCTACTGGAAGCAGGAATTATATATCCGATCTCCGACAGTCAATGGGTTAGCCTAGTGCATGTCGTACCAAAGAAAGGAGGTATCACTGTTGTGAAGAACGCAAAAGGCGAATCTATAACTCAAAGAGTTGTGACTGGAAGTAGAATGTGCATCGACTATCGAAAACTAAATAAAGCTACTCGAAAAGATCATTTCCCACTACCTTTCATAGATCAAATGTTAGAACGATTAGCCAAACACTCGTATTTCTGCTATCTAGATGGTTACTCCGGATTTTTCCAAATCCCTATTCACCCTGATGATCAAGAGAAGACTACATTCACGTGCCCCTATGGAACGTTCGCTTATAGACGAATGCCCTTCGGATTGTGTAATGCCCCTGCAACCTTTCAACGATGCAAGATGTCAATCTTCGCAGATTTCATAGATAACATCATGGAAGTGTTCATGGACGACTTCTCTGTATGCGGGCAAAGTTTTGAAGGATGCTTATCAAACCTAGAAAAGGTACTAGAAAGATGTGTGAAAGTAAACCTCGTGCTTAACTAGGAAAAATGCCATTTCATGGTCAGAGAAGGAATCGTGCTAGGACATATTATATCAGAAAATGGAATTGAAGTTGATAAAGCTAAGATAGAAGTCATAAAAGACCTTCAACCCCCAAAGACCGTATGAGAAATACGAAGTTTTTTAGGCCACGCCGGTTTCTACCGACGTTTCATTAAAGATTTCTCGAAAATCACTAAACCCCTTACCGGTCTATTAATGAAAGGCGCTGAGTTCATATTCGATGAAAAGTGTCTTAACGCTTTTGAGACTCTAAAAACAGCTCTTATCACCGCACCAATCATGCAACCACCCGATTGGAGATTACCCTTTGAGATCATGTGCGATGCGAGTGATTATGTCGTAGGCGCAGTTCTAGGAAAAAGGAAGGACAAGAAACTTCACGCAATCTACTATGCTAGTAGAACCTTAGATTCCGCTCAGATGAACTACGCCACAACTGAGAAAGAACTGTTAGCAGTTGTCTTCGCCCTTGACAAATTTCGTTCCTATCTAGTAGGAGCTAAGATAATCATTTACACGGACCACGCTGCTATCAGATACTTACTAACCAAGAAGGATGCCAAACCAAGACTCCTAAGATGGATCCTACTATTGCAAGAGTTTGATCTGGAGATCAAAGATAAGAAAGGCACTGAGAACGTCGTAGCAGACCACTTGTCAAGAATAGAAAGTATTAAACCCGAACAAGTGCCTATTAACGACGATTTTCTATACGAGCAGCTGATAGCGCAAATAAGAAGCGATCTAGCTCGACTAGATCCAAACAAACCAGAACCTAAAGAAGCCGTGGAAGCAATCCATACAGATGAGAGACTGCCATGGTATGCTGACATAGTCAACTACTTAGCTGCAGGCGCACTTCCACCGGATTTGACATATCAGCAGAAAAAGAAATTCTTCCATGATCTCAAGTACTATTATTGGGATGAACCCTTATTATTTAAGAGAGAACCAGATGGAATCTTCCGTCGATGCATACCCGAAGAAGAAATAGAAGATGTCATTTCTCATTGTCATTCATCTCCATATGGCGGACATGCAAGCACTTCGAAAACTTGTGCCATGATCTTACAAGCCGGCCTATTCTGGCCTAATCTATGGAAAGACGTCCACATCGCTGTGATCAACTGTGATCGGTGTCAACGCACTGGTAATATCTCAAGACGCGATGAAATGCCTCAAAGAGGAATATTAGAGGTGGAAGTCTTCGATGTGTGGGGAATCGATTTCATGGGACCCTTCCCATCTTCTTTCGGAAACAAGTACATACTCGTAGCTGTTGATTATGTTTCAAAATGGATCGAGGCTATAGCTTCTCCTGCAAATGACACACGAGTAGTAATTAAGCTCTTCAAGAATGTAATCTTTCCAAGATTTGGTGTGCCTAGACTTGTCATTAGTGACGGTGGCTCTCATTTCATCTCGAAAATATTCGACAAATTACTGTCTAAGTATGGAGTCAGACACCGTGTAGCAACACCTTATCACCCACAAACCAGTGGACAGGTTGAAGTCTCAAACAGAGAAATAAAGCAAATTCGAGAAAAGACTGTCGCCATATCTAGGAAAGATTGGTCATCCAAGCTTAACAAAGCTTTATGGGCTTATAGGACTGCCTACAAGACACCTATAGGAACTACACCCTTCAAACTTGTGTACGGAAAGTCCTGTCACCTCCCGGTAGAACTAGAACACAAAGCATATTGGGCGATTAAAATGCTGAATATAAACTACACTGCCGCAGGAGAAAAGCAAGTCCTTGATATAAACGAACTGGAAGAATTAAGATTAGACCCTTATGAGAACGCTAAGATATATAAAGAAAGAACCAAAAGATGGCACGACAAGCGTTTATCTAGGAAAGAATTCAGTGTGGGAGACGTTGTGCTCCTTTTCAACTCTAGACTTAGGCTCTTTCCTGGGAAATTGAAATCTAGATGGTCAGGCCCCTTTGAAATTACGAAAGTGTTCCCTAGCGGAGCGATAGAAATTAAGGGTAGGAATAGTGAACCGTTCACAGTAAACGGACAACAATTAAAACATTACCATCACATAGAAAATAGAGACTATGCGAATAGTCTAAAACTCTTAGAGTTGTCCACTAATTCCCCTGACTAATCTACCACTAAGCACTACGTCAGGCCCACCTTATTGCTTTCTTTGTTTTATTTTTATTTGTTTCTCTTCATCATTATTGATTTTATCTTATTTTCTACTTTCTGCATTTTCGTTTCTTTTAAAGCTTTGTTCTCATTATTTTCTTTCGTGTTGTTTTTAAAATTTTTTATAAAACTACTGTACTGATTTAAAAATTCTACATGCTACAGGATTTCTAAAAAGCCTTTTCTACCTTACCCTTTTTTCCCTGATTTGTTTCTCCTTCTCTAACATTCACTATGGAACCAAAACCACAGAACTTTATGGAAACCACTTTTAGAGGAAGAAACCAAATGAGGAAGTTTGAAGAGTTGTCACAGAGGAACATTGGTATGACTCTGTATTATGATGAACCAACTATGGACATCCTAGGTATCTCTGACAGTATCCTTTACCTGTATAACCAACTTGGATGGGAAAAAGCCCACATTAAGTCTATATTTGTCACCTACCGCGAGCTTACCTTTGAATTCTTGAGCTCCCTAGTTCATATACCTGAGCGCGGTTTCGGACCTAGAAAAGGATTTATCGGTTTCAGACTATTCGGTATTGAATTCGTTTATAACCATAAGGAATTAGCTGACCTCCTAGGATTCCCTAGCGGACCTTTTGCTTTTACTGAAACCCAGGTAGAACTGATGGATATTGAGCTGGATTTCTTTTGGGGAACCTTAACCGAAAATTATCACCCTGAGCCGAATAACATGGATAACAATGAAATAAATAATCCTGCTATTCGCTATTTCCATAAGATCCTAGCCCATACCATATTCGGAAAGGAAGAAAACCGAACCGAGGTGTCTAAGGATGAGATATTTTTACTGTACTGTATGACCCAAGGCCGCCCTGTCAATGCTGTGCCCTTCATGATGAAAACCTTTTTCCGCATTCTTCAGGACCCTGATGCACCGATCATCATAGGAGGCCTTGTCACTATGATTGCTAACGCACTTGGACTTAGATACCAGCTGCATAAGTGTACACCCTTTGGTTCCATTCGTCCTATGAATATAGATTTCTGTTTTGACCGACGCCTAATAGGAAATATAGGACCTGCACCTTTTGAATACCTGATAAGGGACAAAGTTGTCACCTTATTCACCCTTCCGAACCATGCAAAAGTGAGTGTCCACAATCGTGACAATTGGCTTTATGAGCTGAACCCACCTGACCATCCATCAACACCTGAGACACCACAATCTTATCAAGTCATTGATGAAAAGATGTCTGATTATGAGAATGATCCTGAGACCCCTTCTGGTTATTATGAAATTAACAACATTGTTGAGGATACTAATGCCCCTGAAATAAACAAAGGAGAGTACACTGAGAGTTTGAACAAAATCTTAACCACTCTGGAAGTTTATCGGACTGAGATTAATGGAGTTAAGGATGAATTGAAAAGCATGCGTCTCGATATAATAGGCTTAACTGACATTACAGTGGACCAATTTTATCATATGAATTCAGCCTTGGAAGAATTAAAGAAGAGACTTGGATGATGCAGTAGTGATCAACATTTTTATTTTTCTTTCTGTTTTTGTTTCTAGGTAGTTTCCCTTTTTGCAATTTACATTTCAGTCTGATTCAATTCTGTACAATTTTACTTTCTGCAAATTTTAAATTTCTGTTCAAAAACAAGTATTAATTTCAATGCAAATTTTATTTAGTTTTCTTATTTACAAGTTTCGTTCAAATTAAATTTACTGCATATTTATTACTTTTCTGCTCATTAAATTGCTATCAGTAAATTCTAATACTGATATTTCTAAATTTCAATTTTTGATTGTTGGTTTTATAATGATTGGGATGTGTATTCACCTTAACTGATATTGTGTTCATTCTATATATATTATAATGTTGCAAAGCTGTGTTGGAATTAAGTTGAAGTAATCAAGAAATTCAAATTTTTGTTGTTGTAACGGTCGTAATAGACCCCTGACGAGCGTAAAACGCTCTTACCCGTGTTACGATCGTAACCCATACGTGAGGATCGTCACGCCCTTCTGAATCACGCACTCTGTAATTACAGAGGCGTTTCCTCTTCTTCCTCCCCCTAATTTTTCTTCTCCCACGACCGTCCAACCTCCACACCTCTTTTTCTTTAACCGCCCATTATCACCACTTAATTCCCATAACTTCACTCCATTACCCCATTCACATTCAAACTTCCCACATTCCTTTTCCTCATCTATATATTCAAACCATTTCTTCATAAATCTCCATATCTCTCAAACCCAAACCTTTCAATCTCAAAACTTGTTGCATGCTATGGCCAACAACCAACAACAAATCCACAACATAGTTCTGAGAGAAGGAAACCAAGGTGAAACCCAAAGAACCAAGTACCAGAAATTCCAACGCCGCGGTCTCCAACCGACTCGGTATGTCGACCATGACTGCCTAAGGACATTGGGACTGTTTGAGAGTGTTCAACATCTTCTGCAGAATGTCAACTTATGGCAGCTGTGCAGCCAGCCTCAACCTATTTACAAAGCCCTCACGTTGGAGTTCCTGAGTTTATTTGTTTACATAACTCCATCAGGATCTACCAGCCAACTCACTGGCGTGGCCACATTCCGCATGATTGGCGTAGAATATCAGTACACACAAAATGATATCGCGCACTTGCTTGGTTTTAGTTACGGTGAGGGAGTTCATCACCGTGTGCCCGATAATTTCAATGAGGAAGCCTTTAATTTATGGCACAGATTATCCAACAATCGTGCAGCATCATTCGAGAGCCTCAACGCCACTCTCATTCATAACCCCGCCATCCGGTACTTCCACCGCATCCTGTTCAACACTATTTTCGCCAGAGATAGCAACCACAAGCTCAACTCCAAGGAGCTTTCCTTCCTGCATTGTGCATTGACCGGCCAACAAATAAACGCCGCTCCGTTTCTCTTGGCTCATATTCACTCCATTTGCACAAGAGGTTGCCAACCCTTCTATTTCGGAGGGATTGTCACTTCTATTGCCTTAACTTTGAATCTTGGTGCCGCTCTCACTGATATGCCTTCTATGGCACCGACTTTGCTTACCCTGGACCACTGCAAGTCTGCACACCTCATCCATGAGCAAGAAGATGGCAAATTCAATCCGGTGATCCGAGGTGTCATTTATCATAACATTATTTTGCCTTGCAGGAACCGAGTTGATCCACAAAACCCAGCCAATTGGCTATTTGATCCAGCAGCTCCCGAGGGCCACATTCCTATTCATGAAGAGCAGCCTAATGCCCCCGTGGACGAGATAGAGGAAGAGATGGACCGTTATGCTCCCGTTCACGACATACCTGAGAATTCATCCAGGCAGCCTCCAGCCGATGTTAATCTTGAAGAAATTCTCCGTGCCATCCACCAACAGAACCAACTTGCCGCCGCACTTGAAAGGAAGCAACAAGAGCAATATGATAGCCTCTTTGCACAAAATGTTCAGATCTTAAGCAGGCAACAGGCGATGGACGAGAAGCTCGCAGAAGCTTTAAGTGAGATAGGCACCTTGAGAGCGGAAGTCAGCACTCTTAGCGTCCATGACTCCGACAGCGAAGCCACACCTACTAGACGTGCACGCACCAAGAGCAGAGGACGCAGTCATCAGTAGTCTAGTTTTATTTTAGATTGCATTTTCCCTTTCGTTTTGTTTTTATATTGTATTTCCCTACTATTATATCACAACATTGAGGACAATGTCTGATATAGTGTGGGCGACATACCTTTCCTTTCCTTGTATTTCCCTTCCGCATTTTCACTTAGGCATGAATTTCTATATGATATCTCTCATTTTCAATTTTCCCCGCTTTATTTAGCCATACTGAAAATTTTTGCTTTATCTTCGCATAGCTCGATATATCTACCTTAATGGAATCTTAGATAGGAAGCCGAGAAAGATTCAACAAGATCGATACAGTTATGACACCTTTGACTTCTTACTTGCGCGATCCGTTTCAATAACTGTTATACCTATATCTTAAGTTTTAGTTCTAGAGTAACCCCCAGTAGTTTATACTAGCAGTCAGCACCGTCTAGACACAAACCACGTGGGGAGCCGATGAATATAAGTGTTTGATACCTAATCAATGAAATATCCTTCTTATCTCGCTGCTAAGAAAGAAAAAATTTGCACCAAAATTATACGGTCGCATACAAGAGATGAGCAAATAATGAAGGAATCCATTGTTGGTTGGTTCAGAGGTATCTGGTTCTGAACTCGGTAGGGCGTGCTACAGCTCGATCCCCCACAACCTCCAATTTGGATAATATGTAAAGGGTTGCCACACTCGTGTACCAGACCCCGTGCTAAAAAGGATCAAAGTCACTAACCGGCTACTCCACTACGTGCGCGAAAAGACAAAGGGCTTAATGTGATTGCGCTAGAACGAAATCGGGTGAAATAAGAACAAGAGACTCTAGGCAAAATTATAACAAATATATTGAACAACTTGTTTAAAATGGAAGTCCACGACTCAGCTTGTTGCTTGTGTCATTAGTGTATCGTTAGTGTTTTACTTAAGTATCGGTCTAACTAACAAATGGTTTCCCGTAATTGTTTCGAAAACCGAAGATATGTTATGCATGTGCGTCTGATAAAACTTGTCCGATTTTCTAATTGATTATTTGCTTGAGGACAAGCAAAGGTTTAAGTATAGGGGAGTTTGATAACGAGAAATCGTATCATATAAACACCACATTTTTAGTCCATTTTCATAGTACATTAATCCGTTTAACTCCCGATTGTTTCGAGTTTTTATGTTTTTCCACAGGTACAATGGTTCTCTACTCAAAAGTGTGCAAAAAGATCATATGAAGAAATTCAACATGAAAAGATAGAACAAACCAAAAATCTGCCAAAGTCTGCATATTTTGTAGCTCTGACGGTCGTAACAGCTCTCTTACGATCGTAACCCACTTCTAGCGCATTACGACCGTCACATATTGCTTACGACCGTAACACGCTACTTAATGTGAAAAATGCCCGTCACCAAGTTCTTACGACCGTGACAAGCCCAATTTAGTTTTATTAAGAATGTGAAGACGTGGCCAATGAAAGGTGGAAGAGTCTTCAGTGACTCCTATTTTCTCTCAGCCTCAACGACCAACGAAACTGCCCAGTCTCCTGATTTCTCTCAACAAACAGCATGCTGAAGCCCACGAACTTTCTCCAACTGACAAACACAAATGCTTATAAATACCAAAGAATCAGATGAAGAAAAGGAGGGGAGTTTTTGATATAATTTTCTTGCGGAAGCTCTGCCGAACTTGCAACCTAAATTTCCAGTTTTATTTCAGTCTTTATTTCTGTTCTTCATTTCCTGTTTTTCCCTTTACCGTTAAATAGCAATTTCCAACATCAGGAAATTGCTATCGTAGCTAGGATTTATTGGTTTTAGCCTCAGAACTTGTTAAATTTCAATTCTAAGAGTTCCAAACTTGCCATCATCCGTGGAAGAGGGAGCTTGAGGAATAGTGCATTGTATCAGGTTCTGAACCGTATTAATATAATTGTCATTTGTTTTATGCTAAATTATCGTTATTTAATTACTATGAGTATTCTACTGCATCTAGATTATATCGTTTGTTTATCTGTTTTGATTAGTATGTCTAGCTAATTTTCTAGAGTCGGTATGTATAAGAGTAACTGAGCGGGTAAAACCGGTCCTAAGCTAAAATCCTAAATAACTTAATTTCTGGCTGTGACTTTTTATTATAAAACCAGGATTTTTGTTACGAGAGTAAGAAAAGTGGAATAGGTTAGGATCGAGACCACGAGAGTGTGAGGTTTTAACCGGATAGCTAAAGTTAGGCATTTGATTTAAATACAGCGAGAGCGCTTTAAAATGAATTAGACTTTATTAAGTTTTCAAAGAGTATTTTCTAAACACTTATGGGCTAGCGAGAGCAGGCATAGGGCTTTAGGAGTATAATCTAATACAAGACCACGAGAGTGTGAGTTGAGGGTTTTTAAACTGATAATTTCTACAGAATAACTTAAGTGAAATATTTTCATATGCTTAGTTTCGATTAAATCCGCATAGGTTCACTATACTACATACCGACTGCTTTATTAATATTTCTTAATCCAATTTAGTTTCCCGCTTTAATTCTTTAGAAATTAAAACCGTGACATTATCCGCCTTAGCTAAACATAGCAACTATAGGTAGCACTAGATTGATTATCAAGTCCTTGTGGGTTCGATATCTTTTAAAACTACGCGATAGGACTGTGCACTTGCAGTCAGAATCTATAGACGTACTAAGTCGCGATCACCCATTTTCCTTCAATCTTTAACAATGGCGTCCTCAAACACCATAACTCAGGATTCAAAGAAAAGCCAAAAAGCTAAAGGGTCAAAGAACACTATGCCACGGAAGGGAAAATACAGCGCTTTTTTTCCTTTTAACAGCGCTTAAAAGCGCCGCCTAAGGTGGCGCTGCTATAGGTAAAAACAGCGATTTTGTTTTATGCAAAAGCGTTGCCTTATGCAGGCCTTTAGCAGCGCTTTTTCTGGAAAAACTCTTTCTAAAGTAGGCCTTTAGCAGCGCTTTTTTCTGGAAAAGCGCTGTCTAAGGTGGGCCTTTAGCAGCGCTTTTTCTGGCCTTTTATGCTTTCTATTGGCATCTTTAGGCAGCGCTTTTTCAGGAAAAAGCGCTTTCTATTGTCCCCCTTTAGACAGCGTTTTTAAAGCGCTGTCTAATGTATTTTTTATTTCACTTTAAGGCAGCGCTTTTTCTGAAAAGCGCTGTCTTTTCTTCACGTAAATTGTGCTTTTTAAAAGCACTTTTTTAAAAATCAGAATTTAGGAAGCGTTTTTTATTTAAATGCGCTGCTTATTCTTTCTTTTTTAGAAACCATATTTTTGGAAATAATACCATAAACCTATATAATTCAAGTCTTTATTTCAAACACATAGGCATTATATGACATTCAACAAGCCTTTATTTCAACACATAGGCCTTATATTTCAACCATTGAGCCTTTATTTCAACAAACAAGCTTTTATTCAAACATAGGCATTATATACCATTATAATCCAAAATATATACACCATTATAATTCAACACATAAACCATTTGATATAAAGCAACACAACAACTTTCATACCTTATATGATTCTTTTCTCAATAAAGTATTCACACAATTCCTCATTGATTTCTTCCAATTTATCTTTCGAGTAATGAGCACAATTGTATTCATCAAAGTACTACATAATAAAACATAATATGCATGATTTAGTTAAAAGTAATAAATTATATGAAATATTTGATAAATATTAAAATAAATCCTAAGTTATAAATCCATACCATGATTGGAATCTCTATTTGATCCAAATGAAGGTTTTCTCTCATAAACCTCAAAACGTAATAACCGCAATCTATACTTGTATTTCTCTAACAAAATAAACACAAATAAGAATATATAGTTATCTTGTTTTATCAAGTATCATCACTATTATAAGCAAAATTGTGAAAATTAATATACCTCCACTCTGATCCATGTAATGTTGTTTGCTTTAGACTGTGATACTCGAGCTTCTCTTTGTGATCGAATTAATAGCAACCAACAAACCAGTGACCACTGTAAAAAAACAAAAGTTTAGATGGAAATTCACTAAGTTAGAATTGATGGTGTATGCCAAATATAACAGGACAAATTTAGTATATAATAGGACAAACAAGATATATCGGACAAATTTAGTATATAATAGGAAATTCACCAAGTCTCAAGAATCAATTAATTTCAACAATTTCATTTTCATTTTCATCACTAACATACCAAATATAAAAATTAATTTCATTATCATTTTCAATCAACAATTAGATTAAAATAAAGTAATCACTAAAAAGTATCCATCAACAATGTCATTATCATCAATTAATTTCAACAAATCATCACTAACATTTAACATCAACTTACAAAGTTAACACCAATTCCCAACATAAATCCACCACAAATATCACTATTTATCATCTTCAATTTTACTACAACAACAATTTCAAAATCAAATTCAAACAACATCCACATCAACACTAATTCACCAAATCGACAACAACCACATCAACACTTTGATACTCTAACAACACTCATTTTTCTATAACACTCATTTTTCTAACAACCCTCATTTTTGTAATGGATATAATTTCCTATAATATAACAACACTCATTCAAACTACATTCAAACTAAAAACAAAACAAAAACAAAACAAGATGCTCAAGAACAAACCCTCAAGAGAAAACGATGAACAGTGCTAGTCGGAGAACAAACACGTGACACTCATGGAGGAATGCCGGTCGGAGAAGATGGAGATACAAACAGATGGATAGTGCCGGTCGGAGAAGACAGATAGAGGAACGCCGGTCGGAGAAGACAAACTGTGCGGAGAGAGAAGTCGCGAGAGAGGGGGAGACACGACGGAGGGAGAAGTTGCGAGAGAGAGAGAGAGAGAGAGAGAGAGAGAGAAAGAAAAGAAATGATTAGGGCATTGTAAGTTCCTGGATTGGCTGGAATTTTGGTAAAACAACAAGGTGTTCAATGCTGATGTCATGGTGTTGATGTTGCAGCATTGAGTCTTAGTACTGGGCTGTACTAAGTTGTGAAGGTTAACTATGTTTGATGTCATGGGCTTGATGTCATAACATTGCACTTAACACTGGGCTATGTTAAGGTTGTTAGTTGCTGAAGTGGATGTCTGATGTCACATAGGTGATGTTGTAACATCAGACCTGCAGAACTGAAGCTAATGACAACATGGGCTTGTTGTTATTAGGGTCGCGTATTAGCTGGAATTGTGGAGAGTGCTGACTCGTTGGATGAGAATATCTTGGGCTAGATATTTTCTGTTACATGGGAGATTTGATTGCAGGTTTGTTGGAGAATTAAAAGGTGGAAGATTTAAAAAGATTTTGGGGATAAAATATGTTTTAAAAGATTCAGTTTTTAATTAACAAATCTGATCAAATATTGTGACAAATCCAATCCAAATTCAAGGAGCTATATAAAGCGCACATGACCAAGGAAGAAGGTACAGAAAACAGATTGAAGATCAAGAGCTGGAGGCTTAGAGTCTAGGGTTTGTTTAGAGTACTTGTAATCACACTATTCTAGGTTGAATAGGTGTTGAATTTTCTGTCCTCTCTAGAAGCTGTGAAGCAATAGAGAGTTGTTGATTGATCGAAGCTAGGAAGCAAGATCAAGGGATCTCAAAGAGGTTGTTCTTTGAGTGTTTTAGGGGATTGAGTAGTGTTCTCATATCTAAGTGGTTTCTTAGGTAGAAAGTCACTAGTAGAGTATAAGTTTAGGAGATTGTCAACTGGTGTGTTGAGTCTGTAAATTATATCTACAAGTAGTGAATTTCATCCCTGGCTTGGTAGCCCCCAGACATAGGTAGTTAGACCGAACTGGGTGAACAATTCCTTGTGTTTTCCTGTTGCTTATTCTGTCCATTATTGCAGAGTGTGTTGTTGTGACATCGCACCTTAACATCACACGTCTGGTACCAGAATTTCAGGCATTCTGAAACAATGAAAAGTTTTTTAATATTTATGAAATAATAACATAAGACAACGCTTTTGGAAAACGCTTTCTTATTTATTAGCTTTAGCAACGATTTTTCTCTAAAAGCGCTTTCTTTTTAATTGTCTATAGCAGCGCTTTCAGAAAGCGCTTTCTAATGTGTGACCTACGTAAGGCCTTTAGCAGCGTTTTTAAAAGCGCTTTCTAAAGTGTACCTTTAGCAGCGCTTTCCTGAAAGCGCTTTCTAAGGTGTCACATTTATATGGCTTTTAACAGCGCTTTTAGGAAGCGCTATCTAAAGTAGGCCTTTAGGCAGCCCTTTTTTTCAGTGTGTTTTTTTTAAACATAAACCAGCGCTTTTGATCAAAAGCGCTGTCTATGTGGTGCTGCCAAAAAGCAATTTTCGCGTAGTGGAACACACCGCTATTTCCTCCTTTCGCTACACTGAGCGGACCCAAGGTGGTGAAGAACCAATAGTTCATTCCTGAACCCCTTAAAGAAGAGAAGAGGCACATCTATGAATCTCAGGTATTGATTCCTGTCAATGTTTCTGGTAAATCATTTGCTCTGTCTGGCCCTTTATCTACCATAGGTGTAGATTATGAAACTATTAGAGATTTTTTCCCTTCGTACCACAAACCTAACCCTTAGGACAAAAGGATAAAGTTAAGGTAGCAACTAATCCTCATGACAATGTAGCTCTAAAAAATATAGATTTGAAATATCTGAATGATGGATCTAGGCTGTTTAGAGCAACCCCATACTTTAAGGATTCTGACCTCTATTTGAATTGGTTAGCCAAGGTAGAGAAGGTCAAAGCCCAAACTTGGAAAGATTTGGGAATTTATGACCTAATTATGCTGTCGAAAACAGGTACTGCTTATTGTCCGACCTTGTTAGTATCATCCTTGTATTTCTGGGTTAGCACCCATTACACTTTCCATCTCCCTTGTGGGATGATGACCCCTACCCTTTTCGACATAGCTGCTATTACAGGGCTAAAACCAAACGGGATAGTCTATGATCCTGAGGTAGATGCCCAAGATACCATAGGGTTTTCGACCACAAAACACACCTACACCCACTTCATGAACCACTATCATGATAAGCAAGATGACACGGTGACGGATCAAGAGCACATAACATTTCTGACTATATGGCTTTTTCGCTGTGTATTTTGCACAAAGTCCCTACAAGTGGCCAGGAAATACCTGACTCTGGCCAACCAGTTACACAACGATCGAGGTATTTGTCTGAACGAAATGATACTGGCCAGCTTGTATGAATCCTTGAGTGAAGGCGCTACTCGCCTCAAAGATCTAGAAAGCAATGGGAACCTCTTGTTGTCAGGACCCTTTTGGCTGCTCCAACTTTGGCTCAATGCCACCTTCGAAGCCAGTCTTCCTAACAAAGGAACTGTGGATAAAGACATTGCAGAGGTTAAGGAGAGGCGAGTCGAATGAACTCGATTGGTGAAGCTGACCCCTAATGAAGAAGGGAAAACACTTAGAGCATCCTTTTGTGGCTTTATCAAAATGTTTGCCAAACGTTACGAGTTCACACCAAGGATGGCCCCGTTTGCTGAAAGAAAATACGGCCCTGAATGGTTCGTCAGGCCTTTTCCTCCTTCATTCAAGAAGCACAAAGAAGAGTCGAAGCTTATCTGGGAAGCTTTTCTAATCCCTCGACTCATTATTCATCGAATCAACCTGCTGAAGGGCCAAACAGCTTTGATGGCCTACCAACCAAATCTTGTCTCTCGACAATTTGGTTTGGTTTAAACTCTTCCCAAGTGCTTGTATGAGAAGAAGGTCCATATGATACTCCATCACACTAGCTTTGATGCCGTAGGGAGCTCAACACACCTTGCTCGACATGCCCACAGATCGTTCCTTACTCTTGTCTACTTCGAACCCACTCATCTCTGTACTCAAGAGTTCCATGACTGGCGGTCGAAGCACTATACTGAAGAGTTCTTTGACGTTTCTAGCTTCTCTCAGCTAATTAATCAGGCTTTTGTTGATGTGCAGGAGAAAACCAAGAAAGGTAAATCCACTCATATTAAAGAGATTCAAGCCTTCCAAAAGTACTTTGAAACTGTTTATAAACCAGATGACATTAGTCGAACCGTCCGTGAAGTCGCAGTTATGTTGAAGGGGAAATTTTTAAAGAAAATGGAGAGTTTGAAATTCCCTTCATACGTTCTTCCTGAGAAACGCTATGAAATGGATTTCAAACTATTTCCTCCAAAGACTCCTCGACTGCCCACTACTGATTTTGGAGTGGCTCTAGCCCCTCCATTTCCAGACTGGTTCATCTGTAGGGATTCGATAAAAATCCTTCACCAACAAGCAAAACCCAAGGCTCAGCGGGTGGTTCCGACTAAGCATACGCTAGACAGTTTCAAAGGACACCTTCATATTGGTATCGAAGATGTTCGCATCGAATCCAAAATATATGAAGGTTCAGATTCTTCGATTTTATATTCTTTAATTCAAACTTTATCATTAATGATTTGTGGTAATTTTGTTTGTTTTGCAGCTGCACCTAAGAAGAGTACACCTCAAAAACAGGTCGAAGTAAAGATTGAGAAAATGGATGAAGGCAGCAAGGTACGTCACACAACTTTCTCCTTTTGTTGATAAGTGGTTCTTTCCTCTAATGCTTTATACTACTCCAGGCTTCCCGCAAACCACCTCCGACACCTCAGAGGAAGTCGAAGAGGGGCACCGCCCAAGTCATTGTTGACTTGGAGGATGATAATCAATCTCCTCCTTGAAGATTCAAAAATGAAAAAGAGGAAAAAACCAACTCAGGTTACAGATGCTGCTGCTGGCCAATCTAAGCCCAAAGTGGCTAAGGTCTCCAAGAAGACAACCACTACCAGTGGTGCTGCATAAGCCTCTTCTGGGGCTGCCTCTAAACTGTCCGCGGGCCTTGCTGAAAGTGACAATTCTAGCCCTAGTGCTGAAGGTGTCAAGGTAAATCCTTTCACATTTATTTAACTGTTTACCTTGTTTCTCTTTGACCTGATTTGCTTCGATTTGACTCAGGCTGATGCAAGTGGCTCAAACCCACTAGTGGTTAAGTCTTCCTCTCTGGCCACTATTCTGAACAGCCAAGGTGAGCCTACATACCACCCTAATTCCGACTTAGGCTCTGGAAGGAGTTCAATAGATGAAATTAATAAACCTGGCTTTGAAACAGTTCCTCCTTCACCAACAAAGACTACTTCTCAACAGTCCCAAACAGATGGCTCCGACCATGATGAAGATGATGGTCAGAATAATCTTGAAGCAGAGAACCCAGGGACCATCGCCATGGATGAAGATAAAATCCTGGCTGATGAGGATGGCTCACCATTGGTCGAAACCCTTGGGGCTGAAAAAGCTTATCCAGGGGGGAGGAAGAGATGGAGGAGGGTGAAGAACCAATGCGCCAAATTGAGCTTGGTGGCAACAGTGATGGATATAATACTGATGACCACATGGATGAAGATGAAGAGGAGGAAGACAAAGGCGAGGAAAAGAAAGCTGATGAAGGGCCTGCTAATGATTCGACTCCTATCGGAGCCACCACTACTCCAGCAACTACTATTGCTACTGAAGGCAACATAGCCTTGACTGTGTATGGAGCAGGCCTCTCTGAAAAATAACTTGATGCCTTGAAGGTCAGCGGCCCTCGAAGGTACATAAAGATCCTCCTTGGCAGTCGAGGAAGTTCCTTTGACAAGACTCATAGTGCTTCAACTGCCTCTGAGGATCAACCTTCGAGCAAGCCAGAGGACAGCATCCTCCTGAAGATCAAAGAAAAGATTTTTAAGGGTGACCTCTTCAAGCTCTTACAAATGGACGTTGTCACTCATATTTCCCTGAAAAGTCTCCTTCAACAGGTCGACATCGACACTATTTCTCCTGAATCTGCTAACATCATTTTAGAGCTTGGCACTATGATCGACCAAGTACATGCTGACCTCAAGCGACTGCCTCAAATTGAGGATGCAATTTCAATCAAATCTGGAAGCGAGGCTGCCTCTTGGACCGCTGCCACTGAATCTGAAAATAAGGTAGCAGAACTGGAGGAAACCAAAGAGAAGAACAAGTAAGAGATCACCTTTAATGATCGAAACATTGCCTCTTGGGAGCGAAAGATTAAAAAGCTTCGAGCCAAGATCTCGAAGGCCAAAAAGCGTAACGCTGAGCTGTCTGCCTTTGATGACTCTAGCTTGTCGAAAGAACTAGACAATGCCATAACCTTTGCTGAGGAAGCTCGACAACTGGAGAAAGATATTGCACGTTTAAGATCTGACAAGACCTAGTGTGAGAAGCGCCTTGAACTCCAGAAGTCAAAATATTTGAAGGTGAAAGAGAATCTCCCTTTTTAGCTTGTAATTTCTTTGTAATATTTTCTTTTTAGTACAATGTTTCATAGCCCTTTGAGGCTTTTTATGTAATGACTTTTAAGCCATTTTGGCATTTATGAATACCCATGCTGGCTTCGCCTTTTTACGTCGAATTACTCTTTAGCAATTTTAATTTCTTGAAGTGTTGGTTTATATTTTTTCAAATACTTTCCATTTACTTTCAAGATTCTTTTATCCTCGTCTAATTCTTCGACTTCATAGGCCCCATTAGAAAATACTTGCATAATTTGGAATGGGCCTTCCCATTTTGGGGACCATTTGTCCAAGGCTCTTACCTTTAGATCCATAGGAAGGATTACCTTCCAAACTAAATCTCCAGGCGAAAAGGTCTTAATCTTAACCTTTTTGTTGTAAGACATCTCCACTCTTTTCTTTTGTCTCTTTAGCAATTCCAAAGCGTTAAGTCTTTCTTCGTCCAAATCCACCGATTCATCTAACATCATATTCCAATAAGACTCAGAAGGAATTTCATGATGTCTTTGGATCCTTGTTGACTGAAGGTAGATTTCGACAGGTAATACTGCGTCATGACCAAAAGTCAATCGAAATGGAGTAGTGTTGGTTGCTTCTTTGGGAGAGGTTCGACATGCCCAGAGGATCTGATCTAATGTCTTATGCCAATTTATAGGCTTCTTTCCCACATGTTTCTTGATCAAACCAATCACCACTTTATTAGCCGCTTTGACCTGACCATTAGCCTGAGCGTAATAAGGTGCAGAGGTTAAGAGTTTGAAACCCATTTCTTTAGTAAACTCCTGCATTTTCTGACTAGTAAAGACTGATCCTTGATCTGTTGTAATCGTCTCTGGGATTCCAAACCTATAAATGATGTATTTTTGAATGAATTCTATCACATCTTCTTGATCCACATTTGGTAAAGGTATCGCTTCGATCCACTTCGTAAAATAGTCAATACCTACCAAAATGTATCTCTGATTTTTAGACGATGCAGGTCGAATCTCTCCAATCAAATCCAAACCCCAACCTCTAAAATTCCAAGGTTTGACTATGGAATGTAGCTCACTTGCAGGGATATGTTGTATGCCAGCATGAACTTGACATTCCTAGCAGCCCTTGGCGAATTCAATGCAATCCTTTAGCATGGTAGGCTAATACATGCCTTGTCGAAACAAAAGCCATTTCATCTTATGACCTACTTGACGTGCCCCACATGCCCCACTATGGACAGTCTAAAGGGCAAGATATGCCTCTGATTCACTCAGACATTTAAGTAAGACTCCCTCAAGGGTCTTTTTAAATAATTCATTACCTAGAAAAACATAACTTAAGGCTTGATACATGACCTTTCGCTCTGTGGATGCTGTTGGATTCTGTAAGTATTCAACTATGGGCTTCCTCCAGTCTTTATCCGTCAAGCTGCCTATTGCAAAAATCTCGAAATTTTCTTCATCAGCGTATCCAAGCTTCGTCACTTCTAGATCTGATGGGCATAATCCAACAGACACAACTTTACCTCTAACTTCGATTGCCTCTTGTAAATTTTCCTTCGAAACTTTATACCTAGAAGCAATCTGAGCTAAGTCATTGGCCACTTGATTCTCTAGTCGAGATATGTGTCGAATGCTTACCACTTTGAATTTCTTCTGTAGTCTGTTGGCTATTACAAAGTACATGATAAGATTTTCCTTAACACATTTGTACTCCTTTGTAGTTTGCTTTATGACCAACTCTGAGTCTCCCATTATTTTGACTCGAGTTGCCCCCAATTCTAACAAAATCTCAAGTCCAGCTATTAGGGCTTCATACTCAGCCTCGTTGTTGGAACAAAGTCCTTCGACCTTGTACTTGAATTTTGTTGGAATTTTATTAGGAGAAATAATTAACATGCCTACGCCTGTTCCATCTTTATGGCTAGAGCCATCGAAGTATAGCTTACAAGGTTCCAGTTCGACGTAATTCAAAGTGCTTTCATTTATGGAGTGGTCGACTATGAAGTCCGCTACCACTTGTCCTTTAACTGCCTTTAAAGGCTTATATGTTAAAGAGTATTCAGTTAATGCTAGTGCCTATTTACCAATTCGACTATGCAAAATAGGTTTAGACAACATATGTTTAATAACATCAAAATGAGACGAAACATAAACATCATCTGGTTTTATATATTGCTTTAATTTTGTACAAGAAAAATACAAGCATAAGCATAATTTTTCGATCATGCTATACCTAGTTTCTGCAGCATTCAAAACTCTACTAAGGTAGTAAATGGCCCTTTCGACGCCATTCTCATCTTCTTGAGCTAACATTCTCCCTAAGGTTTTGTCTGACTCAGCTATGTACAATCTCATACTCCTATTCCTACAAGGTGGTGAAAGAATTGGAGGATGGCTCAGGTATTCCCTGATCTTGTTGAAGGCTTCCTGTTGAGCTTGCCCCCATTCGAACCCATCTTTGTTAAATCGAAGTAATGGTGAAAAGGCCTGCGTTTTTCCGCTTAGGTTCGATATGAACCTTCTCAAGAAATTAAACTTGCCCAGCAGTGATTGCAACTCCTTTTTTGTTGATGGCGCTTTCGCTTCCATGATGGCTTTGGTCTTATTTTGATTGATCTCGATCCCCTTTTTGTGGACCACAAAGCCTATAATATCCCCTACCTGCACACAAAATGCACATTTAAGAGGATTCATTTTAAGACCGTGTCTTCTCATCCTTTCAAAGGACCGTCGAAGATGGTCTAAGTGACTCTTCCCTGAAATAGACTTAACCATAATATCATCAATATATATTTGCATGAAAGTCTCTATGTAATCATGAAAGATTGAGTTCATTGCTCGTTGATACGCTGCCCCATCGTTTTTGAGGCCAAAAGGCATTACTACCCACTCGTAGGTGCCTAAGGCTCCAGGACAACAAAAAGCTGTCTTGGGGACATCATCTTCAGCAATGAATATTTAGTTATACCCAGAGTACCCATCTAACATACTAAGATACTCATGTCCTGCGGCGGAATCGACTAGTATTTCTGCCATAGGCATAGAATATTCATCCTTTGGAGTTGCAGAATTTAGAGCTCTAAAGTCTATGCAAACTCTTATAGAACCATTCTTTTTAATAACAGGTACAATGTTAGCTAACCATTCGACATACCTGGCAGTGCAGATGAATTTGCATCGAAGCAGTCTTTCGACTTCCTCTTTTATCTTTGAGAGAATTGCTAGTGCAAACCGTCTTGGATTCTGATTGACTGGCTTCTTCCCAGGCTTGTTCGGCAACTTATGCTCGACCAGTTCTCTACTCAAACCAGGCATCTCGTCATAATCCCATGCAAAGCAGTCCTTAAACGCCTGTAGCAATTGGGTGACTTCGACCTTGAGTTATGGGTCGAGGTTGGCACTGACATATGTTGGCCTTCTGGTTGCCCCCTCTCCCAGGTCGATCTCTTCTAGTGGATCATGTGCAAGCATCTTAATGTTATTTGCCAGCGGATCCTTTTTAAATCCCAAAGGCTCGTCATCATAGATGACATTGAGCCTCTGGCCTTGCTATACACCCTGAACCTTATCAGGTGGTTCTGGGTCGAAGTCCTTACCAGGACCTTCTTGGTGGAACCCTGAATTGGCTTCGACAGCCATATATTCATTGGCAGCTTCCAAAGCCACTTGTAATTTGGTTTCGGCCACATAAGCCGAAATTATTTTCAACGTTTCGAACTTAGGCATTATCACTGAATTTGCTTCCCCACCCTGTGGGGTCTACTGAAGGCGTGCCAAGGTATGAGAGCCTTTCTCCTGGCACCTCCTTATCCCAACGGAAACCGTCGACGAGATGCAGGTACAATGAGCAAAATGTCTCATCATCTAGGACAAACTCAAAGTCTGCTGACCACAAGGGGCAATATGAGCCAGATGCTTGTCGAACTGACGTCTGTCGACATGATTTATTGGTGCTTTAAAATACCCTTGGTCAGCTTCGATGTTCTCGACTATGCCATCCGGCCTCTAGATGGTAATCCTCTGATGCATCAAAGATGGAACTGCTCCAATGCCATGTATCCACTCTCGTCCTAAGAACAGATTGTAGTTGGCTTTTGTTTCCACTACCATGAAGACAGTAGGCCTAGTAACCGTCCCAACTGTCAAGTCAACTTGTATAACACCCAGTGTGGTGCCAACTTTTCCTTCATAATTTGAAAGAACCATATTGTGTGGCTTAGTATCAGTATCATACTTGCCAATCTTGTTTTATAAGAAATGTGGCATCAGGTTTACTATTGCGCCACAGTAAACTAATATCTTGTTCACTGCCACATTCTCAACTTTTCCCGTGATTTAAAGAGGCTTTAGATGGCTTCTCATCGCCTCAGTAGGTCGTTCAAAGAAGGCGTTCTGCTCTTCGACGCACCCATTATTCATAACATAGTAGCACACAGGCTTGTGTGCCGCCATTTCTGCTTCAGTGCAAGCGTCTAAGTCTTCGACCTCTGTAATTCGGTCGAAATCCCTAGGCATTACAGACACCACATTGACTATGATGTCAAGGGAAGCCTCAGATCCAGAGTCGTAGTTGTCCATAATTTCCTCATCATCTGCGACAGCCTTCTCATGTTTCTCCTCTTGGGAGGAAAACAATTTTCGCCCCACGGGTACTTTTTCAGCAATCTTTATTTGGTCCCCTCCGTTATTAACAGTAGGGACATTGGTACTGGACTCTCCTTGGTCCTTCGACTGAGCCTCCCTGAGGGCTTTCCTTCTACGTTGTTCTCTCCTCCATTGTGATCGAGACATCGGATTCTTCCCTTTGTAGTTTTCAGAGATGTAAGCCGATTTGTTGGAAGTCTGGAACTCCTTTCGATACACAATTGAAGAGCCTCTGTCCCTGTCAAACTTCTGCCATTTTTCTGACCTTTTTCCCTGCCTTCGACAGGTTTCATCTAACTTCCCATCGGTGCATGACTTGTTGGTTTAAAAGTGTTGGGTTTGGCCCCTGGGAACTGCGTTTTTCCTACCACTTGTTTTGAAGAGGACCTTCTAGGATCGAAACCCCTTTGACGATGAGATGTTTTCTGCTCACTTCTTTCTCTAGCCTTCCTAGTCCTCTCAAGATTGTGGGCAGCTTTTTGTTCTAAGATTGCACTGCATCTAGGACATAGCATGACTCCTGGCCCCTTTTTTTGGCAGCAGTGAAGGAAATCAATGATAGTCTCTTCCTGTTTCAGATACGCCATTTTGTTATACTCTTCTCGGCGACTTTCTTCATCAACCTCCATGGTCTTTTGTTGTGTAATCTCGACCATATTTATGTCCATGTCGACATCAGCGCTAAGATCTAGCTTGCAGAAGTCTACATCAAGGCCTTCAGCAGCCTTGTCCATCCTAACGAAACCATCAGCAGTTTCTTTGGTAACCAGCATCATGTTGGAATCTTCGGTGATCCCATCGTCCAAGCCATCAGTAGCTTTGTCGAAGCCATCAGCGGCCTCACTCATGAGTTTCTCCATGGAATTGATGTCAATGTCTTCAGTAACCTTGACTAGAAGAGTATCATTGGCGAAGTCCTCAGTAACTTCCACCATATTGATTGAGCAGTCGAGGTCATCAGCAACTTCGACCATGTGCACCTCTGTGGGCTAAGCATAGTGGGCATCCACTGTTTGTAAAGAATCAGAGTCAATTTTCATTTGGCTTTTGCTCTTCTCCCCAAATTTCAGCCTGCCCTCCTGGATAGCGTTTTGCACCAAATCCCTGAAAAGAAAACATTGAGAAGTTTTATGACCCAGAAAATTATGGTATTTACAAAACCCTCTCTTTTTCCTTTGTTCTAAAGGTGACATTTTAGCGCCAGCGGACACTATCATTTGTCCATCTTTAACTAACAAATAAAAAATTTCATCACACTTAGTGATATCGAAAGTATATGTTTTCTTTGGAAACCTATCAATCTTTTCAGGTTCGACGAGATTTTTCCCGTTCGAAGGGGCTAACACTTTGCAAGCATACAGAGGACCCTGCTTCAACTCGGCAACATCTATCTCACTTTCGTCGAACTGCAATGGTTCATCATATAAACCTTTGACATCCTCATTATATTCAACATAGGCTATCTTTTTACCCTTATTTACCTTAGCCTTTTCGTCTTTCAGACGTTCTAACTGTCGAACCCTTTCAGTCAATTGGGCCATATCCCTCAGATATTGGGTATCCAACTTCTTTCTAATAGAGTAATCAAGGCCACCAGCGGTCATTTCGACCAATTCATGTTCTGGCACTTGTGTAAAACACCTAGCATTAAGTAATCGAAACCTATTTAGGTAATCGTCTATTGGCTCAGTAAATTTTCCTTTTATGCTAGCCAATTCCTTCAAACTAATCTTGGTTTGCCCCATGTAGAATTGTTCGTGGAACAAACGTTCTAACTGAGTCCAATTATGGATTGAGTTAGGGGGTAGGGTTGTAAACCAAGTGAAAGCATTTTTGGTAAGAGAGCTTGGGAAATATTTTATCCTAAGGCTTTCGTCATTTGCAATTGTAGCGAGTGATTTTTGGATGTGGTTGCGAAGCACAATCGCTCTAGTACTATAGCTCGATTCATTTTTTATACTATTGAAGCTGATGAAGGAAGGGAAATAGATGTCTCCAACTAACCCTGCTTGCATACTGAGGTTAAACAGTCAAAACTGTTGGTTTACAGATGCTACAAAGATTCGGGGTCTCTCCAAGGTTATTTTGTTAAAAAATAGCGTCCGGTCGATTGGTGGGAAGTTAAGACTGATGCTTTTCGATTGAGATGGAAAGGTATGGGATTTTGGGTTTTTGTTTAGGGTGCTCGCTAAGATTTTTCTTTCAATCTTATGCCTACGTATTCCCGTTTTTCCGAAACAGGGAAATCAGAGCGATCATAGTTCCTCCTATTCTACGGGAGGAAATGGTGTTTTGGTGTCTTGTTCAAAGCCCAAGACGTGAAGCTAAAGGTAATTTGTATCTTGTTCAAAGCCCAAGATATGAAGCTAAAGAGTCTATTTGTATCTTGTTCAAAGCCCAAGATATGAAGCTAAAAGAGTTTGACTTTAGAGAGAATTTGTCATCTCTAAAGAGGGGTTTGTATGTCACAACTGTTTATAAAGGAGAATTACTTTAACCGGGATTTGTGAATCCGGCAATGCCATAATTTCCTTTATAGGGGATTTCCAACCTGAAGGATAAGACTTTAACTCAGTTTAGAGCAATGCCATCTTTCCTTAGGAATTTCTCATGCTAAAAGAGGGACAGTGGCGTAGATGTAAATAATCCAGAGGCTTGCCGCTTACAGCGATTAGATGAAGAGGAAGGAGTTGTTGATGTTTGTGTACTGTGAACGCAGCACAACTTTGATGCTAAAAGGTTGATTGGATCAACCAGTGGTTTTCTTATACAAAGCCTAAGAGGAGGCTAATATGTGTCTCGTACAAAGCCCGAGAGAGAGGCTGAAAGGTTTTGACTCAACGAGGGAGTCTTTTGGTATCTCGTATAAAGCCCGAGATGGAGGCTATTTGACTCAACAAGAGAGTTTTTTATATCTCGCACGAAGCCTGAGATGGAGGCTAAAGATGGTGACTCACCAAGAGAATCTTTTATACTCAACAAGAGAGTGATTTTGTATCTCGTACGAAGCCCGAGATGGAGGCTATTTGTTAGCTCCGCTGGGGATAATCATTGTATAAAGCCCAAGAGAGAGGCTATGGTGCTGTTTCAGTTGAGTGACAGGTCCAGTATGCTGATTTAAAGAGAAAATCAGTTCTTATATGAGTAATATTTGCACTCATGGATTTGTTTCAAGGATCGGGGTTATTTCCTGTTCTTTAAGGAAATGGGAAATCCAAAGGGTATTGAGACTGTCCGAGTCTACGGGGTTCCTTCCTATTCTTGAAGGGTGCTTGAGAATGTCTTTGAGACTCAAGGAAATTAGACTGTCCAAGTCTAGAGTTTCATCTTTTGTACTATGCTTTGAGAATTAGTAGTAGACTCTTGGAAAGACTGTTCTATTAAGATGACTGGTTTCTGTTCCTATACCTTTAGGAGGTCGTCGGGACAATTTGTACGAAGCCCAAGAGGAGGCTGGAAACTTTTAAGAAGCCGAGTGGTCCTTGTATGAAGCCCAAGAGGAGGATATCATTCCCGGAGGGAGAAATCATTTATACGAAGCCTAAGAGGAGGCTGTGAATACTTCTAAGAAGCCGACGGGTCCTTGTACAACGCCCAAGAGGAGGCGGGGATGCTTTTAGGAAGCCTGTGGGTCCCCAAACCCCGAGAAATTCAAGACAGACTATTCACAAAGAATAGATCAAGCCAGGAAAGTTCGAGAATTTGGAAGAAACTCAAGAGATGCCATTCACGGAGAAGAGATCATCTCTGGGGAATAGAGTTTCTTGACAAGTACTTTTAAGAAGCCTGTGGGTCCCCAAACCCCGAGAAGTTCAAGACAGGCTATTCACAAAGAATAGATCAAGCCAGGAAAGTTCGAGAATTTGGAAGAAACTCAAGAGATGCAATTCACGGAGAAGAGATCTTCTCTGGGGAGTAGAGTTTCTTTGACAACTTCTACGAGTGACAGTCTATGAAAGGGTTCACTGAGAATGCTGCCTTTCACGTCTCCTTATTGTTTAACCCCAAGAGGAGGGAAGACTGTGTCTAGTAATCCTATGGGGATCTAGGTTTGACTATTGAAGAGTGATCAACGGGCTTAATGCTAGACGTAGTTGTCGGGGAAACTCTAAATATATATACTATTATTACACAGTTGATATGAGTTTATGAAAGAAGACTTACAGCGAAACAGCCCCACAATACAATTATATGTATATGAAAGCGGTAAATGAAAGCGTATAAACACTTACTCGGTTGTAGAGATTCCATGCTATTTGGTTAGTTGTTCAACAAAGAAAGATTGAAAACAACCGTATATTTCAAAATCAAAGGAGAAAGTGCTTTGAAAAAGAAAGATTTGGGGCTTACAGCTCAAGGAGAGGCCCAGGGTTTTACCAGTGATTGCACTGTTAAATTTGTACAGAGGGGCTTATACAAGTGACTGAGGCCCAAAAATTGTTTTCTGTACAAAGGGATGGGTCTTACACTCTTTCAAGAGGCCCAAAAGGTTTAAAGAAAAAGAGTGGGGCTTATAACACGAGGGTAGGCCCAGATGATTTTTCGTTTAAAATGGCGATCGCGCCGAGATTTTCTTTTAACGCAAAGGGGCTTATACAATATCTGAGGCCCAAATTTGTTTTTGGTTAAAAAGGGATTGGGTCTTACACTCTATTAGAGGCCCAAAAGTTTTGAAATGGGTCTTACTACTCGAGGGTAGGCCCAAAGTTTGTTTTTCAACGGACGATGATCGCGCCGAACGTTTTGAAATACAACGGGACTTATACAATAAGTGAGACCCAAAAAGGTTGAATTTACAAAGGGTTGGGTCTTACACTCTAATAGAGACCCAAATTGTTTTGAAAATGATTTATGAGGGTTGAATTAATAAAAAACCCTAATTTGTTTTCAAAATGTGTTTTAATTGAATAAAAATTCAATTAAAATGATCAAAATTGTTTAACATATGGAAAACAAATTGTGATCTTGGATTAATGCTTCAAAAATTAAGTATTGACCTACAAAATAATTAGAAGGCATTAAAAGTTGCAAAATCAAGGTGGAAAAAATATTCAAAATGTCAAAAAACAATTAAAATATTAATTCTTTGCAAAAATATCAATTATATGAAATAAATAATATTCTTCGGATTTTTTGGGAAAATAAAATATTTTAACATTTTTGTAAATTATTAAAAAAAGAATCAACTCAAAATCATTAAAACTCAGAGAGAAATTAATTTTTGAATCAATTAAATAAAATCACAAAATTCAAATATTTGAATTTGAGAGAAATGGCGCCAAGAACAGCTGAAGAACACGCGCGTTTTTCAATTTTGCCCAGATTTGCATTTTCTATCCAATCTCACTGAATACTTGATCATATCATGCAATCCACATACCAATCAACTCGTTTCAACCTCACGATCATGTCTATGGCAATTAATTTCATTTAAATTAAGCATAAAACAAGAAATCACGAAAAATCCTCAAGAACCCTAAATTCTGCATGAAGGCTGGGATTTTTTATACACGATTCAAACAAAGCAATTACTTGAGGGGAAACATTCCATGCATGATTATGAACATTTGGCAAAAGTATTGTGCGAGGAAATATGCATAGATTGAGAGATGACCAAGTTTAGGCTTACCTCTAGGTCGTGACAGCAAGAGCAAATTGATTTCTGAGTAGGAAGTGTTACAGATGAATTGTGATGATCTGAACAACTTCCCTACACCCTATGGAGTGTGTTTGAATGCTTGGACTTGATGGAAATTGGTTGGATCACTTCATGGCATCTCAACTGTAACTTGGTTAAAACCTTGAGCAATTGACTGGTGATTCTGAGAAATCAGTGTTCCAGATGTTGTTTAAGTGTTTGATCAGCTCACATATGATGTATATGAGGTGTGTGTGTGTGTGATTGGTTTGAGTGGAATTGCTCTCTAATGAAAAACTCAATAGTGACTTGCTAAGAAAGGCATTTTTTAGAGTGAGAAATGGATTTTGAGAAAGGCAAGTGTTGTAGGCCTTTGGTGTATTTAAACTGATCACAATTGAGCTCTATTTATAGTAGAGCAAGTTTGTTTTGCAAGGAATAATGAATGGCAACTGCTGAGTAGGTTTGGCCAATGTTGGCAAATGAAAATCCAAGTCTCCTCTAGCCATTGAATAGAGGTTAGGGCACAGGCTGTTGGTCCCCTTGGTCTTGGATAAGTCTTGACTGAATTCAGTTACTAATGGCTCAGTCCATGCCACCTTGGTGCTTCCATTGAATGCTCCAATCCAAAATTGGAGTCTTGTCCCTATTTTGGGCAATTCTAGGTTTAGCATGCTATTTCTTGTTCCAAGGACTTTGGAGGCTTGGCTCAGTGATTGTCCCCTTTAGATTCAATCCTCAGATGTGTCCAAAGTGATGACAAGGCTTGGAATTGGCTGATTTTGGCAAATCGACCAAAAGTGCAAAAATCTGCCTTGCTTTGGCAGATTTCAGCAAGGCAACTTGTCAATGTCATATCTCATGGCTCAAGTTGAATTTGGTGATGTTCTTGGCCATTTTGGAAAGCTCTTATATGATACAACAACTGTTTGATCATATTTAGTTTTGATACTTTTTGGATCCAAGTGAAAAATGTCCCTACATTTGGAAAAAAGTAAGGCAAAATCTGACTTAGTGAAATTTTCACCAAGTGTTGGAACAAAGTGACTTTTCTTGATTTTGATCACTCCATGACTCAAAATCCATAAGGAATTTGGATATAGGTCAGCATGAAGCTTTTGTAGAGGGCAATGAGATCTACAAATCAAGCTTTGGATGGAAAAAAATGGCTTTGTGGTTTAGGAGTTATGATCCTCCAAAGTTGGTACCTTTATCACTTTTTTTCATAACTTAGAAAATTTTCTAAGTTTTTATGGTTACCCCTTTTACAAGTTATCCCATTTTCTTTGATTTTTCTTGATGAATGATGATTCAAACCATACATTAACATCATTTTATGGTTAAAAATCCATTTTTGTGAAAAATCTCAAAAAGTCAAAGTTGACTTCTGTGCACAGTTGACTTTTTATCAGATGAATTCCAAACTGTGCAATTCTTCAGGAAATCATGTCCTTGACCTAAATCAAACTTGATGGACATGTTCCATGGGTGTTATAGGGTATGTTGAATCATGTCTTAGGGCTTGGGAGCATGTCCTGGTTAAAAGTCAAAGTTACAGTTGACTTTTCGCGCGAAACCCTAACTGTGGTTCAGATGAAATTGAAACTTGTTGCTCAAGCTTCTTGGATCAATACATTGTCCCAAATGGATCAATATGGTATACTAGAGACCCTAAAATCATGTCTTGAGTTCTTGGTTCATGATTTGTCCCAAAAGTCAACTTAGGGGTGAATTAGGTCAAGAAACCCTAATTCCTGATTTTTGATGAATGCATCCCCTGAGGCAAGATTGACTTGATGATTGGGTCCATGAGGTTCCATGGAGCATATTAGGTTATGTTTTGGATCTTTGGCTTATGCCCAGATGAAAATTTCCATCTGGAGGCCCTGGTCGACCAAAACCCTAATTTGGTGACACTGTCGATCTTGAAGCTTGATCCATCTAGAAGGGAGCAGCCTTGTGCTTAATCCTTGAAGTGGGAGTCCTATTGATCCTTTGTGGATGTTTAAGAGGTTATACAAGTTGAAGATCATGTCATTCCTTGATTGATCCTTTGTCTAAGCACTCAGAGAGGGCTTGAAACCCTAATTTTGATTTTAGTAAGTGCTCACCCATCTTTGGGGAGACTGATGAGGTATGATGATTCATCAATATTGTGATGATGATTTGCACAATGATGGGAAATATTAGTGGTCAAAATTTGGGGTATGACAGATGCCCCTATTTAATCTTCTTGAACCCGAAGGTGTGAATGACGAAGGTATTCGGGCATTCGGGGTGCAAGAGGATTAAATATAGGAATACCCAAAATTTTGATGGTGATTATGAATGGTAGCTTATACATTCATCTTCTTTTGCTAAGCCATGATGCTTAGAAAAGGTAAACTTCCCCTCGATCCTGGTTTCCTACCAAGGAACTGGTCTCAGTTGCTGGAATAAACTTCCCCTCGATCCTTGTTTCCTGCCAAGGAACTGGTCTCAGTTTTCTTTTGAAATAAACCTCCCCTCGATCCTGGTTTCCTACCAAGGAACTGGTCTTAGTTTTTGATTTAAACTTCCCCTCGATCCTGGTTTCCTACCAAGGAACCGGTCTTAGTTTCTGATGTAAACTTCCCCTCGATCCTGGTTTCCTACAAAGGAACTGGTCTTAGTTTCTGATTTAAACTTCCCCTCGATCCTGGTTTCCTACCAAGGAACTGGTCTTAGTTTCTTTTGTCAATAAACTTAATTGACAAGGGACGCTAGGCGTAGCGGTTTTCCTTAAACTTCTCACCGAATTTTCCTGGGGAGATGCCATTTGATGGAAAAAGTTTCGATGCCAGACTTGCTGGGGAACCCAGTCGTCTGAGTTGTAGAGGTGTACAAACTTCTCTGTTAGAGATGCCATTTGTTGACTCTATTTGGGGAATGCGAGTCCCTTGAAAGACTGCTTTCACGCTTGGGGATATTACATCATACTTTTCTCGGGATCTTCCTGGAGAAATGCCATATGATGGGATCCAATTTTGAGGTGCCGATGACCTTTTCATCAGTGGTTTTTTCAGAGAAAAACTGTTGTACCACCGAATCTCTGATTAAGAGGCTTCCTCTAGGGATTTTCCTTAATCCAGGAAAGCGAAAATATCATCTTCAATGGCGAAGAGAGACATTGGTTGAAGGTTCTCTGGTCTTTCAGAGGTTCAAGTTATCAAAGTGGTCGAGGAGCCAACTTTATTCCAGAAATAAACTGGAGGAGAGAGATTGTTCAGACGCAACACTTCCTGACGAGGAAAAAACTTGACAACTCGATTGAGAGGACTTTTTATCACCAGGGGATAAGACCGACTAGAGTGACAATGATGCAATGTGAATGCGAATGCAAATCAACAATGCATGATGTATGTATGTTTATGCTGATAGAACTGACGCGACATACAGACTAATGGATGAACATGACGGGATACTCGGCCACAGTGGGAGATGTAAAGTATCACTTGTTCACGATAGCGATTCTGCCTTGCTTAGGAGAGATAATCCCTGCGGGGAATACCGTTAATCGGGCTTAGGAGATAAAGACTCTGCCGAAGATGTCAGATGGATTAGTTGCATCCGCCGCTGTTGATCCTTCATTCAGGCGCACTGGCGTAGAAGGAGTACTTTGATTCTGCACTTTGAAGTTCACTTACTTCTGGAGAAGCGGTTGATGCTCTTTTGATGTTCAACAGTCAAAAGAAATTGCCATCTTTATTTTAAAAGCAGAAAAAATTTTACAAGTAAATTCATTTTTGTTTTATTTCAAGAATTGTTGAGCATGTTAAAATGCCCTTCTGTAAAGCTAAAACAAATGAGAATTACAAACAAAATCACAAGGGCTCAAATTTTATTGATAAGATGGAGATCAGCCAAACGCGTGATTCCAAAGAGTATATACAAAGCTAGAAAATGGTAATTTCCAGGGAAAAAGGGCTACGTTGAAACATAATGACCACTATCCTTCTACCAAATTTGAATTCTGGGCATCCTGAGCTTCTGTCGAAGATGACCTTGACTGGAGTTTTCCTCCGATGGATGGTGTAACTGCTGCTGAGGGACTTGCCTCTGTTGAACATAGTTACTTGCCATTATCCCTAACTTTTGCCTGGATTGTACTGTGATGTTTCCAATCCACCGGGATGATGATTTTTTTATTTTGTCTCTAACTTTTGCCTGGACCGCCCTTTCGGGTTTTCAATCCACCGAGACGTTTTTTTTAGGCGAAGTATTTCTTGACTACATCAACATTCATGGGGTAGACAAATTCCTCTCCGTCCATGGTTGCGAGTCTCAAGGCGCCGCCTGAGAAAGCTTTCTTGACCACATAGGGGCCGTCATAGTTCGGGGTCCACTTGCCTCGTGAATCAGTGAGAAATGATTGTATCTTCTTGAGCACAAGGTCTCCTTTCCTGAAGACGCGAGGTCGGACCTTTTTGTCGAACGCCCTCTTCATTCTTTGCTGATACAACTGACCGTGGCATAGAGCTGTGATTCTCCTTTCTTCGATCAGATTCAGTTCGTCATGTCAACTTTGACACCATTCAGCTTCTATCAGCTCAGCTTCCATCAATACCCGGATTGATGGGATTTCTACTTCTATGGGGAGCACTGCTTCCATGCCATATACTAGAGAGAAAGGGGTTGCCCCTGTTGAAGTGCGGAAAGATGTTCGATAACCATGAAGAGCAAAGGGTAGCATCTCGTGCCAATCTTTGTAGGTTATAACCATCTTTTGAACAATCCTCTTGATGTTCTTGTTAGCCGCTTCTACCGCTCCGTTCATCTTGGGTCGGTAGGGAGATGAGTTATGGTGTTCGATCTTGAACTCTGCGCACAACTCTTTCATCATCTTATTGTTCAAGTTAGATCCATTATCTGTAATTATCTGGCTTGGAACACCATAACGGCAAATGATATTATTTTTGATGAATCAGACCACCACTTGTCGGGTTACATTAGCGTATGACGCTGCTTCGACCCACTTGGTGAAGTAGTCAATGGCGACCAGAATGAACTGATGTCCGTTCGAAGCCTTAGGTTCAATCACGCCAATCATGTCGATTCCCCATATGGAAAAAGGCCATGGGGAAGAGAGAACTTTGAGATGCGTTGGTGGTACATGAATTTTTGTCGGAGTATATCTGACACTTGTGACACCTCCTCATGTACTTGTAGCAATCAGATTCCATTGTCAAACAACAGTACCCTGCTCTTAGAATTTTTCTCGCCATTGTGTGTCCGTTGGCATGAGTGCCAAAGGATCCTTCATGAATTTCTTTTATCAGCATGTCTGCCTCTGGTCTGTCGATGCATCGGAGCAAGACCATGTCAAAATTTCTCTTATAGAGGGTATCACCACTCAGGAAGAAACTGCCAGCCAGTCTTCTGAGGGTTTTTCTGTCCTTCCTTAGTGCCCCAGGTGGGTACTCTTGTTTTTGAAGGAAGCATTTGATATCGTGATACCAAGGTTTGTCGTCTATGACTACTTCAATCGTGAAGATGTAAGTGGGCCGTTCAAGGCGCATGATGTCGATCTTAGGTAGGTCATTCCATTGACCCACGCTAATCATGGAAGAGAGAGTGGCTAATGCATCAGCCATGTGATTCTCTTCACGAGGGATATGATGAAACTCGATTCTGTTGAAGAAAGGTAACAACCTTCTTGCATAGTCTTTGTAAGGAATCAATTCTAATTGGTATGTGTTCCAATCTCCTTTTATCTGATTGATAACCAAGGCTGAGTCGCCGTATACGTCCAAGTTCTTGATCCTTAAATCAATTGCTTCCTCGAGACCCATAATACAAGCTTCGTATTCGGCCTCGTTGTTTGTACATTTGAACGTAAGTCGAGCAGTGAAAGGAATGTGGGTACCCTAAGGGGTAACAATTATTGCCCTAATTCTGTTTCCATAATGGTTAACTGCTCCGTCAAAGATTAGTCCCCACTGGGAACCTGGTTCTGGCCCTTCACTGGGTAGCGGTTCATCGCAATATTTCATTTTTAAATACATGACATCTTCGTCTGGGAAGTCGAACCCAATTGATTCTCAATCTTCAATCGGTTGAAGAGCCAAATGATCGGCTAAAATACTCCCCTTAACGGCTTTCTGATCATGGTACTCTATCTCATATTCTGATAACAACATCTGCCAACGGGCAATCCTTCCCGTGAGAGCAGGTTTTTCAAATACATACTTGATTGGATCCATTTCGGAGACCAACCAAGTAGTGTGACGAATCATGTACTGACGAAGACGTTTGGATACCCAAGCCAAAGCACAACAAGTTTTCTCGAGCATCGTGTATCGAGTTTCACAGTCGGTGAACTTCTTGCTTAGATAGTAAATGGCAGACTCATTCCTTTTGGTTTCGTCTTGTTGGCCAAGTACACACCCCATTGAGTCTTCCAAGACTGTGAGGTAGATGATCAGTGGTCTTCCTTCCACTGGAGGTGATAGAATCAGAGGATTCAACAGATATTCCTTAATACTGTCGAAGGCGGTTTGGCAATCTTCTGTCCAAATGCAATCCTAGTTCTTTTTGAGTAATTTGAAAATCGGTGCACATGTGGCAGTCATGAGGAATATAAATCTGGAGATGTAGTTCAAACGTCCCAGGAACCCTCTAACTTGTTTTTTCAGTTTTTGGAGAAGGCATTTCTTGAATGGCTTTGACCTTGTCAGGATCAACCTCAATTCCTTTCTGGCTGACGATGAACCCTAAAAGTTTCCCTGAACGGACACCGAAGGTGCATTTGTTGGGATTCAAGCGGAGTTTGTACTTTCTCAGACGCTCGAATAGTTTCGACAGGTGGGTCACATGCTCCTCCTCTGTTTTAGATTTGGCAATCATGTCATCGACATATACCTCGATTTCTTTGTGTATCATGTCATGAAACAGAGTAGTCATGGCCCTTTGATAGGTTGCCCCGGCGTTCTTCAAACCGAACGACATCACCTTGTAACAAAAGGTACCCCATGGGGTGATGAACGAAGTTTTCTCCATGTCTTTTGGCACCATTTTGATCTGGTTATAGCCCGAGAATCCATCCATGAAGGAGAAAACTTTGAACTTTATTGTACTGTCAACCAGCATGTCAATGTGTGGTAAAGGAAAGTCGTCCTTTGGACTTGCCTTGCTTCTTACTCTTCTTATTACCATAATGCAGCTCAAGTGATGGGGAATCAAAGCCCTATGGTCCATTGCTAAGATCACAACCCTAAGGTGTTTAATTTCAGTTTGATTTTTTGGGGTTCTTGGAGGTTTGGCTTCGATTAGTGTTTTTAGGTAATGTTTAGGTGAAATGGATTAGAGAAGTAGAAAGAGGATGAGAATTGGATTTTAGAGGTAGTGGTTTCAATGGGTTCTGGGCTACGCCTCTACCAGAGAGATTTTCGGAGATGTTTGAGTTGAGGGAAGAAAAAAGAAATAATTGAGTGAATGGAAGAATATTTCCAACCCTTTCGCCCCTTACTCTGAGTTCACATCTGGGCTCCACAAGTAGGCCCATTATTTTACTTACATGCACCCTCTTTCTGAAACTCAAACAAAAAAACCAGTTTGGTTTAAGCAACCCCTCCCCCCGCCCCCTCAATTTGGTTTACTTGCATGTTTGCCTTGTGAATCCCCTGGTTTAAGCAACCCCCCCCCCCCTCTTTTGTAGGTCTTGACCCCCGAGTCTAGGCAAACCCCTGCAACATTGCAATGGTTAATCACCATTTAATGGTTAAAATATCACACTCTTAGTTTAGACACCTCATTCATGGGTTAATAACAATCTCATGGTTAAAATACCTCATTTTTGGTTTAGACACCACTGTATGGATTCAAACACCACACTCTTGGTCTAAACAACACATTTACAAGCATTCACAAACCTTTTCAATTCATTATCCAAACAAAAATCTCTTTCACAAAAGTACTGCTATAATTTATTCCTTAGCAGTCAGACCAAAAGCTTAGAGCATTCGAGCGAGGATCAATCCAGCTAACATCAAAACACTTCTAGGATATAATTATAACTCTGTTCCCTAAAAACAACCAAAAAATACTTATTTTCTACCACGAACTACATACCTCTGATTTTCTCATTGCACTATGAGAATACGTAGGCATAGGATTTTGAAATCTTGGCAAGCACACTAATTAAAAACTTATTTTCCTCTTAATTAAAACCAATCTTAAGTAACCTTTAGATAATAACACTCATCTGCGCATAGAACAAACAAAACAGTTCTCATTGAGTACAATGGATGTGAGGGATTCTAATAGCTTCCCTTTGCTTAACCGACTTCCTTACATGTTTCTCTTCCTTTTGGGTTTTATTAACATTTTCCCTCTTTTTTAGAATAAATAAAATTAAGTGGAGACTCCGTTGTATTTTCGAGTGTGCGATGCGCTCGGGTATTTTTTGCGCAACGACAGTCGGTGAAGAGAAAAGGGTCACCATTGAGGAATATGTGGAAAAGCTATACAACGTCTGATTCATCCCTGAAACAAGATACCTCACTTAGCAGGTCAACATGGTCCTTGTGAGAAAGGCCAACAACAAATGGCATATGAGCGTAGATTGCACAGATCTGAACACCTCCTGTCCCAAGGATCCATATTCGTTACCACACCTCAACCACTTGATTGAAGGTTCCTCATGCTACCGGGTGTTGAGTTTCATGTACTCCTACTCAGAATACAACCAAATCAAGATGGATCCACTGGATACCCTCAAACCCGCCTTCATGTCGAACCAGGGCAACTAGTCATGCCTTTTGGCCTAAAAAACGTCGGTGCCACCTACCAACGATTCATGGACAATGTGTTCTCCCATCAAATAGGGGAGCACCTCGAGGTATATGTCGACAATATGATTATCAAAATGGTTGAGGGACATAGCCATGCTGACGACCTAGAGGATATCCTACAATCAGTGAGAAAGTATGACATGCACCTGAACTCTGTCAAATGCTCTTTTGGAGTATAGATGAAGAAATTTATGGTATTCATATTGACGATGAGAGGATTGAAACCAATCCTGACAAGTTCTAGGCAGTCATCGATATGAGGAGGCCCGCTAATGTGAAGGAAGTACAACAAGTTATTGGATGCCTACCCACTCTTTTATCATTTCCTCTCCTGTGTGGACGACAAAGCTTTCCAATTCTTTGCCGCCTTGAGAAAAAAAAGAAGAAGTTAGAGTGGACAACTAAATTTGAGGAAGCTTTCGCTAAGATCAAGAAGTTCCTCACATCACCCTAAATCCTCATCACCCGAAGGAAGACTCACCTTTGCCCCTCTACCTCTTGGTCACTGAACGGGCGATGAGTTCATTCCTCATCCCAAAAATAGACAAAGCCTATAAACCTATGTATTTTAAAGGAAGAGTGTTCAAGGGTGGGGAAACACTCTACCAGAATATTGAGAAGCTCGTGCTAGCCATTGTCACCGTAGAAAGAAAACTCCGACCTTATTTCCAAGGGCACGCCATTCTGGTAAAAACTAACTACCATATCCGTCAAGTATTGAAAAACCATGACCTAGTGGGTAGAATGGTATCCTGGTCAGCAGAAGTCTCGGAATACGACATCCAATACGTCCCGAGGGGGAGCATCAAATCACAAGCCCTGACCGATTTCGTTGTCGAACTTAGTTTGCCCATTGAAGATAAGCCTCCGTCAGAATGGGTGTTATATATGGATGACGCCTCTAACGTGAAAGGGAGCGGTGTAGAAATAGTACTCGAAGGACCAGGTAATATAGTTATTGAGCAGGCATTGAAGTTCGAGTTCAACACCAGCAACAACCAAGCGAAATATCGAGCACTCATCACCGGTATGATCTTCGCCTTGGAAAGAGGGGCTACCTGATTAAAGTCCAAAAGTGATTCTCAAATGGTAACCAACTAAGTCTCCGGAAAATACCAGGCCAAAAGGCCCATGTTGATGAAATATCAACAGAAGGTATAACATTTGTCCTCATGTTTCATTTCTTTTGAAGTAGATCACGTCCTCTATAAACAAAACTTCAAGGCAGACCTTTTATCAAAGCTAGCCACCTCAAAAGTTACAAAGTTCAATAATAAATTCATACATGAAACTATGGACAGTTGGATGTCGCCCATACTACACTACCTGCAGTCTGGCGAACTCCCACCTGTCGCGGGAGAAGCGAAAAATATCATAAGAAAAGCTGCTAAATACACCCTACTCTTAGGGAAACCTTACATAATGGGGAAGGCCGCTCCCATGCTAAGGTTATTGGAAGAAAGAAACATCACCTTAGTTATCGCAGAAGTCCATAAAGGGGCCTGCAACAGCCATATCGGCAGGAAATCTCTTGCCAACAAACTATTAATAGCAGGTTGTTACCCTACATTAATGAAAGACAATATTGACTTCATTAATAAATGCGATCAATTCCAAAGACATGTTGACCTTCACCACGCCCTGACAGAATTTGTCCAGTTGATGACCTCACCTTGGCCATTTTATTAGTGGGGCATAGATATCTTGGGCCCATTCCCTCTAGCGCCAGAACAGTTGAAATTCTTGATAGTAGGAATGGTCTACTTCACTAAATGGATAGAGGCGGATATGGTGGAAAAATCACGGCAGAAAGGGTCAAAGGATTCTATTGGAAAAGAATCATGTGCCAATACAGTCTCACTGGCGCTATTGTTTCGGACAATGGAACCCAATTTGCCATTACTTTGGTTATTGACATCTGCAAAGATTTGGGCGTGCAGACAAATTTTTTATATGTGGTACATCCTTAAGGCAGTGGACAAGCCAAATATACAAACAAGGTGATCCTCAAAGGACTCAAGAAGAAGCTGGATGACTCCAAGGGTATGTGGGTAGAGCTTCTACACGAGATATTATGGTTGTACCACACCACACCCTAGTCCACCACCAAGGAAACCCCGTTTTCCATGGTATATGGGGTAGGCGCAATGCTTCCCGTAGAAATAGAGACGTCGTCATTGCGACGAGCGCATTTTGACAAAGGAACAAATGAGATAGGATTGAAGTGTGCTAGAGATCTGGTCGACGAGCTACGAGAGGCCGCCCATGTCCGAGAGTTTGCTCCCAAACATAGAGCTGCCAGAAGATACAACTATAAGGTAAAACCAAGGGAGATGGATGAGGGAGAACTAGTATTAAAGGAAGTGGTCATACCTGCACAGTAGGGGAAGTTATAGCCTAACTAGGAAGGCCCGTACTGCATATACCAAAATCTGCCTTACAAAACATACAAATTGCAAGAACTTGAAGGACCGCTCCTGCCCTAGACTTAGAACGCACTACACCTCTGATATTACTATAGTTAAAAAAATTTGTAACTTTCCAATAAACATTATGACCATGTAATTTTGAACAATCATTTCAATGCTTTGTTTCGCCAAGGACCCCCCCCCCCCTCCCCGTTCTCTTTAAAGTAAACTATATGTTGGACCTTCATGGAAGGGTCCTT
This sequence comes from Lathyrus tuberosus, assembly GCA_022829125.1. Taxonomy (NCBI): domain Eukaryota; kingdom Viridiplantae; phylum Streptophyta; class Magnoliopsida; order Fabales; family Fabaceae; genus Lathyrus; species Lathyrus tuberosus. The sequence continues at coordinate 10,156,914 of JALAZF010000075.1, forward strand.
GCCATCCCCCGAGGCAATAATATTATGGACCTTCACTAAAGGATCCTTGCCTCCCCTTGAGGAAATTTTATATTGGAATTTCATGGAAGGTTTCTTGCTGCCCCTCAAGGCAATTGCATGTTGAAACTTCATGGAAGGATCCTTGCCGCCCCTATAGGCATTGTATATTGGACCTTCATGGAAGGATCTTGCCGCCTCTCGAGGCAATTGTAGGCTAGACCCTCATGGAAGGATCCTTGCCACCCCTCGAAACAATTGTATGTTATTCTTCCACGTGAAGATCCTTGCTGCCTATCGAAGCAATCACGTGACTAAACTCTCATAGGGAGATTTTCGCCGCCCTCCTGGACCGTACCCGACTTACTGAGAGAAAAAGCTTTCACCCAAGGGACTCAGTATCTCCTCGGGCAAGATAGCTTCTTAAGTCATGCCTAAGGGGCACGACCTGTATCAAGCCCCCGAAGACTTGGTGTCAAGTCTTGTAAGAGGGCTTGATATAAGTCCTGCCTGAAAGGTCAAAAACGACCTGCCTGAGGGACTCGGTGCTCCTCTGGCCGGGCTACGCGATATAATATTTGAGGGAGTTAGAATTCTCAGATCAAGAATAAGCTTTCTCCCGAGGACTCATTATCTCATTGGGAAAGATAGCTTCTAAAGTCATGCCTTAGGGGCATGACTTGTATCAAGCTCCAGAGACTTGGTGTTAAGTCTTGCTAGAGGGCCCAAAAGAAGTCCCACATGAAAGATAAAAAAATGAACCGCCTGAGGGACTCGACGTTCCCGCAGCCAGGCTACACGATATAATACCTAAGGAGTTCAATGCATCGGTAGTTAAGTCGTATGGACATAGGTCAGTAGAAACCTGAATTCTTAAGGGTCTCCAAAGGCCTCACAAAGGAAAATGTCAGTCCTCGAAATACTCCCATTAATCGAGAGTGAAAAACACTTCGCCCTCTGCCTAAGGACTCGTGTCAGAGGGGCTGTGTTGTGTTATATTTGCAAATATCCCTCACCCGAAGGGAGGTATCGCCTCGTCCATACGTTTTCCTCGCCCTAGATAGAATAAATCTGTGATAAGATATGTCTTTGATAACGGGAAAGTCAAGATAGTTACTGACCCACATATTCCTTAGAAATAGGAATTCAACAGTCCACCCTTTAACTGGGCAGACGACGACCTTTTCCAAGAAGGCCATGAGAATCAAGAATCCACATAAATACCTCATCCCTCAAAGAGAGGAGGATTAAGTAATATTCATTCAATGTCACCCATGTGAAGACAAGCTTTTCCAAATGATAGTTTTGCTGAAGACAAACTACAAGAATGTGTTCATATCAAAAAGAATGGATCAAGACTCGTGTCAAGATCTAGTGCAATAAAGTCCAGATTTTAAGTTTTAAAGTTCAAGCTTTAGATGCTTTTAAGGATTTATCATGACATTTCAAGGTATAAGTTTGCACTCTCTTTATGTTAAATATAAGTGCTCAAAATTTCATACAAAAACATAGCATATTGCATTACTATTTTTTCCTGCATCAACTTGGCCAAACCTCAATTTCTCTAAGGTATCTTTCTGCCTCATAGTGTAACACCCTAAACTCCAAAATAATTTATTTATAAACGAAACTAATTTCTAGGATGTTACTTCATCACAAAAACTCAATAAGCAACATGTATTTATTAAAAATCACAGCGGAAGTAAAGATAAACATGTAACGGTCTGAATAAAACATCTCCAACAATAAAATCTATAAGAGTAATAAAATCCAATACATAAGGAAACATAACTGGCCGAAACCCCAGTGTTATAGTTCAGAGCATTTTATTCAACTAAATGGAAAATAATACAATAAAATGATGAGAGGCGTTCTGGCGTCTCGCATTACTCACAATCCTATCACTCCTGTTGATCACTTGTACCCAAGCCGTATGGATAACAACAAACGAAGAGAAAAAAGGTGAGAATACATTTACATGTAATAACGATGAAATTTTAGCAAGAAGAATGATATAACACACACAACAAAGTTCTCAGCATACTAACATGAGTATTATAAATATAATACTTTATTTATGCAATACTTTATACTCCAACTCCATCCTAAATGCATGTAGTACCAAGTGTTTATGGATATTCATTTTTCACGGTCTCCAACCCTTCCTCCGAACCGGCGATCCCCACCAATGGATCTAAGACCCGCCTCTGGCCTCTCAATAGACCAACGATCCTACCAATGGATCTGAGACTACCAAATAGACCGAAGTCTAACCTATCTCTGAAATATATGTATGCATGATTATGTCAATATTTTACATATTCATTTCATTCAAATAATCCACTCAAATATTTGTTAATTATTTAAATCACCAAAAATTACTTTCAAATAAACCCCACATTGCCGAAATGACCACCAAAAATATCCCAACGATCTCACCCAAAAATATTGGTTCTCATATATATATATATATATATATAACATACTAAATTATTTTATTATTTTTTGTAAATTAAATAAAATCCTAATTTCATTTCACCACTCACCAAATATATAATTCCCTTAATTATAAAATTACAAAAATAACCTTACAACTTCAAAAATCACCAAAAATACCACAATAACCAAATAAATCACCCATTGCATCATTTTAATAATATAATATGCTAATAAAATATTAAAATAAATTAGGGGTGTTACACATAGCAGTGGTAATCGGTTACCATAATTCTTGTAATCGATTACATGACTCTAACGTTAACTTTTTTTAGTCTTTTTCAGTTGGTGTAACCGATTACCATATTTCATGTAATCGGTTACATGCGTGTAAATTTTAAATTTTTTTACACCACTTCAGGTGTAACCGGTTACGCTCTTTTTGGTAACAAGTTACCACTGAAGCAGTGATAGTAGTTCACTCATTTTCTGATGCAAACGAATTTTTGAAAGGCCTTTTGAACCATGGCATCATTTCATGCATTTGTACACTTTTAGAAATGTGTTAATGCACTATATAAACCATACTTTTTAGATTTTGAAACTCAACTCTTTCATTTGCAATTCAAAAATTTATATTCTCTCATTTTCAAAATCAAGTGTTCTTGACATAACTTTTTGTTGAAACTTCTGCACATAAATTTCACTGCATTTTTAATAGTTTCAACTACATAAAATCTTTGAGCACCTGTACTACATATTGAGAATTGTTTACTTGAAGGAGAAGATTAATACAAGGGATTGATACATTGCTATACAACTTTAAAATTCTTGTAAACATACAAATTAATGTTGATTTCCTTGTTATCGAGGATTGTTGGAAGCAAGAGAGTGATTAATGGAGGATTGTTCTCTTATTTCACTTTGTAAGATCATAAGGGGATTGTCCTTATTTATTGGTTTATATCTTGTGTATAGTGGCTAGGATAGCTTGTAAAAAGTCCAAACAAGATAGTAAAATCTATTATTGCGTAAGAGGACTGAAGTACTCTCGAATTGTGAGGAGAACTAGGATATATCGTCGTGTCCTTTATTTTTCCACATTTTACCGCTTTCATCACATAACATCCAACCAGAAAAATAATCACATCTAAGTCTAAAACCAGAAAAATTTTAAAGTGCCTAATTCACTTCCCTCCCCACCCCCCTCTTAGGTGCATTCCATACTTACAATTGTCATCGGAGTAGGCTATAGGTAACATGTTCCTACAGATCCAGAATGGCTTCCGCAAGTGTAAATCCGATTTTCAAAGATGGTGGTTGCAACAATAAACCCCCATTATTTTCTGGTGAATATTTTGACTTTTGGAAAATTCACATGAAGGCTCATTTAGAAGCACAAGGAGAAGGAATGTGGGAATCTGTCCAAAATGGTCCACATAAACCTACAAGTGTTGTTAATGGTGTTGGTACTCTAAAGGTTCAAAGCTCTTGGGATGAAGATGATAAGAAAAAGGTTCTTAATAAAAAGTAAGCCATCAACATACTTCGAAGTGCACTTAACATGGATAAATTCTTTCGTGTCTCTCAATGTACAATGGTAAAGCAAATTTGGGATACATAGGTTGAAACTCATGAAGGAGCCGCTGATGTAAAAAGATCTAGATTGAATACTTTAAGTCAAGAGTACGAGATTTTCATAATGCAGCCCAGAGAATCAATCGTCGCGTTGCAAAAGAGATTTATACACTTGACAAATCATTTGATTATTCTCGGTAAGACTTTTACTAACGATGATCTTAATCTTAAAATGCTTAGGTCTTTAACCAGAGAATGGAAATCAAAAGTGATGAAAATGTCTGAAAAGAAAAGTCTTTCTACCATGACATCCGCATCATTGTTTGGAAATCTCCAAGAACATGAACTTGAACTTGGAAGACTTGAGAAGCATGAGAATCAAGAGAAGAAATCTAAAGGCATTGCTTTGAAAGTCGATTCAAAAGAAGAACAAGACGATGATGCTTCGGAAGATGATGAAAACTTTATGCTCCTTGTGAAAAGGCTTGGTAAGATTCTTGGTAAAAATGACAAATCCTTTAATTATGCAAAAAGAAAGAAATCTTTCAGGAAAAAGGAGGCTTCCACTTCAACACAAGATATCACATGTTATGAATATGGTAACTAAGGGTATATAAATACGGGTTGTTCAAAAATCTCCAAGAAAGGTGGCTTCAAAAGTAGAAAAGAGAGTAAGAATAAAAGAGCCTACATTACATGGGAAGATAATGAGATAAGTTTATCATCTGATTCGGAAAGCGACGAATGTGCAAATATAACATTGATGGCTTCACACCAATCTGATGACCAAGATGAAGAGGTTAGTAATGGATTTTCCATTTATGATAATGATGCACATGGTGCCATAGATGAACTTCTTAGTGAATGCAAAATTCTGTAAAAAAAACCATGTCAAAACAAAAGAAACAAATTTCATCTCTTGAAAAAAAGATTGACACTATGGAAAAATATTTTGAAGTTGAAAAACAAAAATTTATTAGTGAACAAAAACAGAATTTTGTATGCAAAGAATGTGAATCACTTTCCTTCCAAATTGTTCAATTAAAAAGAGTTCTTGAAAGATATGAAAAATGGAAAATTGGATTGGAGGGTGTCCTTAGTCAAAAAATATATTCCAATGATAAAAGTGGTCTTGGTTATTCAAAATTTAGTAAACCAAGTTCTAGCAAAACTATCTTTGTTAAGGCTAGTGACCAATCCACCAAAGAGAAAGTAAACAAGGCAAAAGTTGTCCATCATTATCCAAAGAGAAAAATAAGTTTTAAGAAGAAATCTTATGTTCTTAGATATAGAAGTAACTTTGTTCCTACTTACTTTTATTGTGGTATAATTGGTCACACACATAATGCTTGCTATGTTAGAAACTTTAGTGTGGCAAGTGGGCATTATGTGCGGGTTAAGAAAGGGACTAATTATGAAGGACCCAAGGAAATTTTGGTACATAACAAAACTTAATATGTTTTGTAGGTATGCTTGAAGAGCACATCAAATCTATGGTATCTCGATAGTGGTTGTTCTAAGCATATGACAGGAGATATCAACAAATTTTCAAATCTAGTGCTTAAGGCCAATGGATATGTCACTTATGGAGATAACAACAAAGGAAAAAATCTTGGAATAGGAAAAGCCGGAGCACCGCCTTTCACATCCATTGAATATGTTCTTTATGATGAAGGACTAAAGCACAATCTTCTAAGTATTAGCCAACTTTGTGACAAAGGCTTCAATATCAAGTTCACCAAGGATGAATGTTTGATTAAAGATGAAGTCTCTCATGAGGTAAAACTCAAAGGTAAAAGAATTAATAATATATTTATGAATTTCTTAGATGATTTATCTTTGAAAGTAAAATGTCTCATGGTAAGCAACAATGACTCATGGCTTTGGCATAAAATGGTTGCTCATAATTATATGGAACATTTAAATAAACTAGTCAAGCATGATCTTGTCTATAAATTATGTGATGCTTGTCAAAAGGGAAAACAAACCAAATCAACTTTCAAACCTAAGAATGTGGTGTCCACTTCAAGGCCACTACAATTGTTGCATATGGATTTATTTGGTCCATCAAGAACAAGAAGCTTCGGAGGTAATGTATATGCTTTAGTTATTGGTGATGATTTTTCTAGATATTATTGGACATTCTTTTTAGTGCAAAAAAGTGATGCATTCAAGGCGTTCAAGAAGTATGCAAAACAAATTCAAAATTCAAAATCTATAAAAATTGCCTCCATAAGAGGTGATCATGGTGAAGAGTTCCAAAATGTTCCTTTCAAAGAGCTTTGTAAAGAACATGGAATCCTTCACAATTTTTCAGCACCAAGGACTCCTAAAAAAATGGAGTGGTGGAGAGAAAGAATAGGTCTCTAGTAGAACTTGCAAGAATGACGCTTAGTGATTCAAATCTACCAAAATAATTTAGGCAGGATGCGGTAAGCACAACATGCTATGTAAGTAATCGTGTTATTATTAGACCTATTTTGAAAAAGACCCCCTATGAACTTTTCAAGGGAAGAAAACCAAATATTGCTCATTTTTACATATTTAGATGCAAATTCTTTGTCCTAAATAATCACAAAGACGATCTCGGTAAGTTTGATGAAAAATACGATGAAGGTATTTTTCTTGGCTATTCACTTACTAGTAAAGTATATAGGATATATAACAAAAAGAACTTTAACAATTGAAGAATTTATGCATGTTTCATTTGATGAATCTAACCCCTCCAAGGAGGATATTATTGTGTGTGATGATGATGATGATGATGATGATGATGATATTATTATTGATGTTTCTAAAGAAGATTCTTCCAAAATCAACATTGACAATCAACCGAAACACCATGAAGAACCAATTCAACAAGAAATAAATGATAGTGATCTACCTAATGAATGGAGAACCCATCAGGGTCATTGATGACAGTCCGTCATTACATAAAATCAAGCGAAGAATCGAAGAAAAACGAGTAAAAGAGGATCTAAAATGATGAAGAATGCCCCAAGAATGGGTGAAAAATAGTCAAGTATGAAGGAATGGGACTTATTGGAAATTTTGGTGAAAAAATGGTGAAAAACACGCAGCTACTGGAATAATCACACGCAGCATCGCGCCCCATCGTGCAAGCGATAGAGATACAAAAGGCACATCGCGCGCAATGCTTCTGTATTGCGCGGAATGACAACTTTTTCTGGACTTTTTCTAACGCGTTCTGACCCTTTCTGATAGCTTTAAAAGGGGATTTTCTGCACTTTTACAGGGGTTACAAAATTTGGCATTGGGAGCACAATTTTACAACATCAGACGGTGATTTTGAGAGCATTAGAAGCCATTGGAGGTCAATCCTTAAAGGGAATTCACATGTTATTCATCTTTTATCAATTGGTATTGTAATTTTATCATGAGTAGCTAAATTCTCTAGATTAGGTTGTGTGTGATGAACTTTATTCAATCTTGTTGTCATTATATGGCGATTTGACTTTGTATGAACCTTATTACTTATATGTTTATTCACTTGTTTCTTTTTCTTAATGTGTATTATTTGAGATACTCTGTTAATATGATGTTAGATGCATAAGAATTCTTGACCCGTACCCTATGTATTGGATCTAGGGTAACTGTTCTATTTAAGTTGGTTGAATAGGGATAGGATACCTCGAATAATGGCATAGAGAACTAACGGTCTATGCAATGCCTAACACTGCTTATGCTGGCGGACTAGAGATAGAAAGCTCCAAGTAGTTGTTAGTGAGTTATTTCGTGGGGGACTAGGAATAAGATAATTCATACAAGGTATTTTTCATCAACAAGAGGGGATAAAGGGAATCTAAAACACAACATAACTGCGTTTGTAACATCGTTTTCTCGTTTAATATATTTTTGAACTGAAACTTGCAAAACCCCCTTTTACTTTTTTTACTTAAATTGTATAAATCATTATCTTGTTCAAACACAATCCTTGTGGGTTCGATCTTTTTATTACTGCGACATTATTGGTACACTTGCCAAGAAGTGATTAGTGCATCTTGATGCACATTCTTCACCTATTGTACTTAGGAATTTCTATAGCTTATTTTATTAGATTTACTAATTTAATGTGTTTTTATATTTAAGTTTATTTCTGGATTTATTGTATTTTCGCACTTTATTTTTCAGCTTAAATTGTTATTTGATACCTATTCACTGTGAAGACCATAACTTGAGCTACGAGAATCATATTGACGCATTTTAATAAGAGTTGGAAAGCTAGGAGAAAGAGCTACAAGTTTTGTGTTGAACTCAACAGCTGATTCGGAGTGAAGCAGAGTCAAATAATTCATTGAAGTTTCAGACTTTAGAAAAAAACTAGTTTTGGGCCGGTTTTTAAATTTTCCGACCCGGTTGGGATGAGAACCTTAATGCTTATTTATTTATACCTAGTAGCAGGCGCGCTACTGTTCATGACCGTTTTTATTATTCTACATTCACAAAAATTAGAGGCTACGATACGACTTTTATAGAGAACTAAAGTTCGCACAGTTGATATGCTGTAATTGGTTTCCGCCGACACTTTGAGGTTTTATAAATTTCAGTAAAATATTGATTTCTTTTCAATTCCTCTTATAAAATCATTTGCTTAATTCGATTGCTTTCGTTTGCTTAATTCGATTGCTGCTTATAGGATAGAGTTGATTAAATTCGATTGTTGCATGATCCTTAACTATAATCATGTTAGCGTAGCTTTTTTGTTATCGTGATTGATAAAATCGTGTTTGCTTAATTTGTGAGAGATTAAATCCATTTTCTTAATTCGAATAATAGGAACATACATCACATAATACCAATTGTGCTTCTCAGTGGGTACTGTAATCGAATAGGGTTAAATCCGCTTAGGGAACTGAAAATTGTATTAACCAATAATAAGTTAGGAAACCGAAACAAGAGACCAGCTTATTTCATAATCACTTTTTATAATCACTTATTCTCAATCGAATCAAAACCAACCTTATTTCAATCGGTTGGTAAAAATTAAGACAAGAGTCCTTGTGATACAACATTCGAGTGTCGCTACCCTAAACTACACTTTTAAACTTGTTTTTGACCCGTGTGCGACTGAGGATCAAATTGGCACAGTTACTGGGGACTCTTGTAGATTTTAACCAATATTGTTAGAGTAATGGGTATTATGTTTCAGCGTTCTTGCATTCTGGTCTTTTCGCATTTTAGCATAAAAAATTCTGTTTTTAGGAGAATCATCTGAGATTAGTCCGATTCTTTACCAATTTATTAGAAATAAATCAGGGATCAAAAACCTTTATTTAGAAACTAAATCCTGGACGCTGCCCTAAAAATCCGAAATTCATCATTTTTCTATTTTTTAATGAATATTTTATTGTTTTCATAGTTTCAGAAAAATCTGAAAAAATTCCCAAAATTCTTATTTTGCTTAATTAGATTAAATTTTGTGTTTTTGTATTTTTTTTTTTTTTTTTTGTGTTTCCCGTCTATTTTACTGTTTAGGGACATTGTCGGTATTTTTCTATTTGTTGTTGCATTGCTGATTCTTGTTCTCTCATAATTTGTTTGATTCTGATTTTGAGTTTCATTACCATAACATGAGTGAACAAAGAACCTTAAGAGAACTTGTTGCATCTGATTCACTTTTTTCCGATTTCCCTTCTTTGTCTGATTTTGATGACATTTATACCTGTGATGTTTGTACTGACACTCACTTATGTTCAGTTTGTGCTGAAATAGAAGTTGCCTTACATGTTGATACTTCTTATGAGATTTCTACTGACAGAGTTGATGTTGCGGATTTAAATGTAGTTCATGTTCCAAAATTTTGTCATCCATTGAGCAACCATCTGCTTTAGAGCTTAAGTCACTTCCTTTAAATTTTAAATATGCACTTTTAGAATTGGTAGAAAAGTTGCCTATAATAATTTTGTATAAACTTGAATCTGAACAGGAACAAAAAGTGTTGCAGGTATTAAAGAAACATAAGAAGGCAATTGGATGGACCTTGACTAATATTCCTAGTAATAGGCCATCCATGAGTATCCATAGGGTCTCACTTAAAGATGGAATAAAAGTACTGAGGCAGCCCCTTAATCCTTTGATTCTTGATGTTGTGAAAAATGAGATCACGTTCACGTGCCCATTCGACACTTTTAGTCATTGAAGGTCTTTCTTTGATCCCGGAATAACAGACGAAGGCACTACTAAAAAATTCAAAATCAAATGGACACTGCCCTAAGCTACTCCACGAGAGCCCCACTTTGGAAGAAGAGAGTGTAGAAGAGCTCTCTTTGGAAAAGGTTGTTTATGCGATCATCTATCCGCCTTGACTCCTTAGGTGTGTTCTTTCCTATTTCTCCTCACTCTTATTTTATATTTTTATACTTTCACTGAGGATAATGTGTGTCTTAAGTGTGGGGGAGGGAACCTTTTACTTTGTTTCTATTTCATATAGTCGATAAGTACAAATTGTAATTATTTTTGTATATAAGTTTTGTTGCACTTATCGATACTTTTTATTAATATCGTTCGAATAAACCCCGCCTTGTTTGTAAATACGTTTAGTTTACGTTATAGAGTATATTTTGCGAATCATGTAAATATCATTGAGTTTATTTGATTTTTCTCATTTGTGTAGGTATTCAAGCAATGATATTTTTCCATTGTTGTATAGAGCATTGAATAAGCTTTCCAGCGCTTCTGACCGTGAGTCAATCCGAGTTACGGTTCAGAAGTTGTGGTCAAAATAAGGGCTGGTTTGCTGTCAAGTTCGCTTTGCGAACTTTCTAGCGAATGTTCGCTTTGCGAACTTCCCAGCGAATGCTCCCAGAATTATGGCAGAGGAAAAAGGGACCAAAGTTCACTTTGCGAACTTTCCAGTGAATATTCGCTTTTCGAATAAAAGTTCGCATTGCGAACTTCTGCAGAAAAGCAGAGGCGGTTTGACTATTCTGAGGCACTTAAGTGCCAATTTTTGGAGTTCTCTTTGTGAATAAAAGTTCGCACTGCGAACTTGACGGATTTTGAAATTGTATTTAAGTCATTTCAGTCATTTTTTAGGTTATGGTTTTGGGGATTTTTGCTCCCAACTCCATCCAATTCATTTTTCAGTAGATTAGCTTAGAAAAAAACATTGAAGCTTGCACACGGATGATCCAGGGTGGATTTCTTATCGACCGGCGTTGACAAACTGCGAGATGTTTGGTTTATTTCTTTTTTTCTTTGTGTATTCTTCATTTGTTGGGTTTTGTATATGTATTTACTTTGAACTCAAGTATATTTGTCGCCCATGGCGTTGTATAAAATCCGCTTTACAAATCTTTATCGGTGATTGTCCTTGATTTTTTGCTTTATGCTCGGGGTTTGGGTTGTGTTAGAGATAAACATCGCAAACTTTGATTAGGGATGATTATCTATTAGTTTCTGGATGCTAGAGATAGATTTAGAGCTAACAATCTTTATGGGTGTCGAAACTTAATGCCTCTATATCTTGAGTCGAGTGCGAGAGTGTCGACGAGGGTAACACGGTTGTTCTCTCAGCTCAGTGTGTCAGAGATGGACACTGTTGTGAGCGATGCTGGACGATATTGAGGAGTATTGTAGGTTGAATATAACTGGTTGGTAAGTTTAAGTTTGTGAGGAGTGGATTATATGCATACCGGATAAGTTTCTTCTCTCTGATTAATGAATTCTTTTTACGTTAATATTCAATTTTCTGTTTCTATGTTTGAAACCATTTTAAACCCAAACTCTTTAACATTTAAATTGTCGAACGACAGTTCAATAACACCGATCTCTGTGGACACGATAAATTCCCGGAAAAATACTTCCAAATCTTTTGTTGCTTGCCGCTATACCGCCTCCAACAAAATGGCGTCGTTGCCAGGGATCGGTGTTTTTATTGTGCCTTGCATTGCGATAGTTTCGATGTTTTGGAGTTTTGTACATAATTGTTTATATTGTATATATGCTTGTATAGATACTTGTTTGCTTTTATTTTCCATTATGTTTGTTCAATTGTTGTATACATTTTGTTCCCGTAACGTTTGTTCAAGTGTTTAGTTAGGACATTTGCTTTTGGTTTGCGCGGTGAGGCATCACCATGACATGAAGGAAGGAAGTTACTAGCTAAGCACAGTAAAGGCGTCGAGCTTACGACGTAAAACAATCATGTTTTATCGTTTTTGTTTCATTATTACATTTTCATTCTAGCTTAGGTAGTGTGGTGAACATTCATTAAACAAGTTGTACTCGGATTTTTCATAAATTCTCAAATCTTCACTTTACAACTTGTTTAATCGATTTTCACCCGGTCTTTTAGTTTGTTTATATTAATAGTTTTTTTGTTTGTCTAAGAGCTTGTTTTGAGTAGCTTGAGGAAATTTGTGGTGATGTTCCAAGTTTGATCGTATCAACTTGCGGATGTATGGTAATGATATTGTTAAGTTTTGTACACGTCCAAGGTATGTGTTTATCGCTTTCTAGACTTTAGCATATTCATGATACTAAGGCTTTTTACAAACTTCCATGCCATTCATTCTTTTGTATACTTGTTCTTGATGTGTGGTCGCGACTTTCTGAGTCTAACGGTTACTAACTGCAAGTGCACAGCCTATCGCGTAGTAATAAAGATATTGATCCCACAGAGACCTGATAATCAACCTAGTGCTATGGGTTGTTACTATGTTTAGCTAAGGCGAAGTTGTTTTGGTTTTAAGTTCAAAAAGGGAGACTAAAGGGAATCTAAATTTTAGAATAAACTAGTTAATATTAGAATATCGGTACGTAACTTAGTATACCATCGTGGATTCAATAAAACCTAAGCGTATAAAAATAAGTCACGTTATATTTATGTAGAAAATATCAGTTTAAAAGCCCTCACCTCACACTCTCGTGGATCTTGCTTCGGACTATATTCCTAAATCATAACGTCTGCTCTCGCTAGCCCATTTGAGTTTAAAAATACTTTTCAAAAACTAATACAGTCTAATTAACTTTAAAGCGCTCTCGTTGGTTTTAAAACCAATGCCCGATTTCAGCTATCCGGTTAAAATCTCACACTCTCGTGGATCTTGATCCTAACCTTTACTACCTTTTTAATCTCGTAACAAAAGTAAAGTTTTAATTAAGAAATCACAGCCAGAAAATAAGTTGTTTATGGCTTTAGCTTAGAATTATTGAATCCATTCCAGTTAACTTAATTACATACCGATAAATCGGATTTAGCTAGACATATTAATTAAAACAAACATGCATAAAAATAGATTGCGAAATAGTAAATTAAACATTGCAATGAGAAATGATAATGCTATTATCATGATAATGAATAAAAACCTGATAAATTTGCAATAAGTTGATTCTCGCATTTCCTCCACAGGTCGGTAGGCTTTTGCTCGATGTATCGGAATAACGAATGATGAAGGTAAGATTGAAAACAAAATTCTAACTATGGTGCAATAGCTCCTCAATGTGAGAAACTACCACCAATTCAAGTAATGGTAAACAAGGAATGGGAACGAGAAATAAACAAGGAATGCAAATAAAGTAAAAATTCGGAAAATAAATTCTGCAGCAATTCGGGTGAAATTCTCTATATGGTGTGTCTGTTGCTCTTCAATCCATGTTGTATTTATAGCCAAAGCATTGCCTTAACGTTGGAGAGAATATTGGAGCACAACCTTTGGCGGTTGAGAAGTCTAAGGGAGACTGGCTCAAGTGAGTTGAAACTGAAGTTGAGAGAATGTAGGAGAAAGTGCTGATCGTGCGTGTGCATTGGTCTGCTTTTTCCATGTTTGCGTTTCTGAACGTAATAACCACTTTGGTGCGTGTGACGGTTGTGGGGACTGTGTGACGAGCGTGGTGCGCTTTTGGATTGCGTGACGGTCGTCACACACACCACTTTTCATTTTCTGCTCTTTTTCTTGACATTTCTTCCTGTTTTCTACTCTTTTCTTCATGTTTCTCTACTTTGCTCCTTTTTAGCTTGGACAATGAAATACCTGTGAAAACACTAGAATACTCGCGGAATAATCGGAACTTGGACTGAAATAACGTAATTATTAGTCGTAAATCAAGGCAAATATATGATACATTTTTGTGTTATCAAACTCCCCTACACTTGAATCTTTGCTTGTCCTCAAGCAATTAGTCAGTAAGAATGTCGGACAAGTTTTATCAACGCACACACATGACATACCTTTTGTTTTGAAAATGTTTTGTAAGGCATTTTTGTTAAGATGACGGATACTCAAGTAAAACAATAAAGATACATTAGTGACACAAGCAACAAGCATAATCATAGACCCCCCCTCTATACAAGTAAGTTCTAATCATTCTATTATAGCTCAACCTAAAGTTTCTCATGTCTATTTCACCCGGTTTCATTCTAGCGCAATCACATTAAGCCCTTTGCCTTTACACGTACGTAGTGGAGTAGCCGGTTAGTGACTTTGATCCTTTTTAGCACGGGGTCTGGTACACAAGTGTGGTAACCCTTTATACATATCCTAATCGTAGGGTATGGAGATCGAACCGTAGTTCGCCCTACCGAGTTCAGAACCAGGTTCCTCTGAACCAACCAACAATGGATTCTTTCTTTTCTTTTGTAATACTTTTGCAATCGTAGGTTTGGTGCATTTTTCAATTTTTCACAACAGCGAAGAATACGAAAGCTATTTAATGATTTGGAATCAAACACTTATCTTCATCGGCTCTCCACGTGGTTTGTGTTTAAGACGGTGCTGACTGCTAATATAAACTACTTGGGGTTACTTTAGAACTAGAACTGAGGGTATCGGTATAATGGGTATTGAAACTGATCTCGCATATGCAAGAGGTCTAAGGTGTCAAGACGGTATCAATCTTGTTAAATTTTTCTCGATTTCCTAACATAGCCTATGTTTCGGTATGTTAAGTTGTGCAATGATCATAAAATTTTTTGTTATAGCTGAATAAAGTGGGGAAATTTTGAAATGTACGAAAATTTCATATAAATGATTCTTTATTCAATAGGAAATGCGGAAAGGAAATACATAAGGGAAAATAAAAGGTATCTCTCCCACACTATATCGGACATTGTCCTCAATGTTTCGATATAAACACGGAAAGAAACTACAAAAAGAGAAAAAACTAGAACAAAAATAAAATCTAAATCTAATGAGGTCCACGTCCTCTGCCTCAGGTGCAAGCGCGTCCATTCCGGGCTACATGATCTGGAATGCCTACGTGATGGATGTAATCATGTAAGTCTTGCACGCGTAGCGTCAGGGTACCCATCTCTTCTATCATACCGTAGATCTTTTGTCCTTGGTGGACTTGCCCCTGTTGGATTTGTCGCATTAGGCTCATCATCTCATTGTGATGCCTCTGTTGCTGTTCCTCTCTTTGGGCAGCCAATTGGTTTTGTAGCCATATGCCCCTTAAGATTTCTTCATTAGTGACGGGGTCTTGTTCTGGAGTGGCGCGGCGACGACGTCTGGTGGATGTTGAGGCATCTTGGGTAGGAGGTGGTGGGTATTCATGAGGTGGCTGATCCATCTCTTGCTCCATTTCATCGACTGCTTCATTATCTTGGTTTTCTTGAGCAGCCACGTTGGGCTCAGGAGCACGGAGATCAAAAAGCCAATTTTCTTGTCTTTGAGGGTCGATGCGGTCTCTGCATGGCATGATGATGCTCCTGATTATTCCGGTACGGACCACTGGGTGGTATCGTCCATCCACCCTTGCTTTAATAAGGTGGGAGGAGCGACAATACTCTGTATCCAGGGACTCAGGTGGTATGAAAGGTAAATTAGTAAGGTTGTCTCCCAGACCAAGGCCGAGTGCGATAGAAGTTACTATACCTCAGAAGTAGAAAGGTTTAGAACCTCTAGCACAGCTGGCGCGGATGTGCGACAGAAGGAACGGAGATGCATTAATTGATTCAGGATGGAGCACACAGTGAAGGAAAAAGAGCTCCTTGGAGTTTACCTTGTGGTTGTTGTCCCTTGCGAAAATTGTGTGTCCTAGAACTCTATGGAAATACCATATTGCTGGGTTATGAATATAAGTAGCGTTGAGGCTGTCCCAGCTCGAAGCAGCTACACCTGTAAGTCGATTCCATAGGTCAAAAGCTTCCTGGAACCAGGCATCGTTAGGCAACCGACAATGAACATTCTCGCCATGGTGGAATCCAAGCATTTGGGCGAGTTGGTTTTGGCCCACCGAATACTCAGAGCCAAACATGCGGAATCTAGCTACACCAGAAAGTTGGTTTGTTTCTCCCGGAGGCGTAACATAAGTAAATGAGCTTAGAAATTCCAGAGTCAGAGCTTTGTAGGTAGGCTGCCCTTGTGTGCAGAGCTGCCATAAACCGGCATTTTGGAGCATCCAACGTACACCTTCTAGCATACCCAACTCTTCAAGGCTGGCAATGTGGACGTACCGCGTCGGCTGGAAAGAGCGTTGGTAGAAGCTGACGTAACTTGCTCTTTGGCGGTCACCTGCTTCTCCCTCTCTGAATGTAACAGTGGAAAGGTCAGGAGCTTGTCTTGTGCGTCTGGCCATGGTGCATGCAAAGTGAAAAAGGTTTAATGGAGGAGGTGGGTATGGGTAAGAGTTGTTCTGTGAGAATGAGAGTGTTTCGTGAGGTTTAAATAAGAGGGTTTGGAAATATGAAGTGTTGGAGAGAAATTCGAATTTAATGTGAAGGGTTTATGGAGAGTAATGTGAGTGGTTTATGGAGGGTAATGTGAGTGGTTTATGGAGAGTAATGTGAGTGGGACGGTTAAGGAGAGTGAAAGGATAGTGGGTCGTTTGAAAAGAATTTGAAGAGAAGAGAAGATGAAGAGAAAAGGGTCTCTGTTATAAACAAAGAGCGCGTTAAAACAGGTATGACGCTCGTCACGAAACCGTCACGGTCGTAACCGTGTTACAGTCGTGACAAGGGCGTTACGCCCGTCATGCTCACAAAATCTGCTATTCTCGCATAAGTTAAATAAAATCTAGCATATTATATATTGGATATGGCAATTATAAATAGCAGTAAAATATGAAATAAACATTAGAATGCATATAAAATGACTGAAACAAATTAAAATAAGCAGGAACATTATATCATCAACTCAACCACAAGCAATAAACACGAATTAAATACTTTATTTAAAATTGGAACTTCATAATAGTGTACTCAAAATAAAATTGCAGTAGAGTATTAAAGTTGAAATTGAACTGAAATACTTGTTCCTTGACATTATAAAGAAATAGACGGTAAAGTAAATGGCTCTAAAACATTAAAAGAAAAGCAATTAAATGGAAAAATTGCAGTGTGACATAATTAGCCACGTTGCTTCTTCAAAGATTCCACAGCTTGGTTTAGATGATCAAATTCTCTGACAGCGGTATCCATTAAACCGACAACGTCAAGACGGATAAGTGTAGCGAGCGATTTTGGACGCGGTTCTTAAGCGCTGGTCGCTCTCTGCGGTTTGAGCTTTAAACTACAGGTCGATTCATTTTTTATCCTATTGTGAGCTGAATAAGGAAGGGAAATAGATGTCTCCAATTAACCCTGCTTTGCATACTGAATTTAAACAGCGGTCTGTTAGGTTACGGATGCTATCAATGTGGGGGGGCCTTTGTACTGGTTATTCCTATTTCGCCAATACAGATTTCTTTCTTTCTATCTAGGCAGAAGGTTTCTGCGGGGAATAAGGATTAGGATGTTAGGACTGATGCTTTTGAATTACTGCTTTTAATTGATGGAAATATGGGATTTGGGTTTTTTGTTGATTATGCTCGCTAAGATCTTTTCTTTCGATCTTATGCCTACGTATTCCCGTTTACCGAAACAGGGAAATTAGAGCGTTCGTAGTTCCTCCTATTCTACGGGAGGAAATTGGTTTTTGGTGTCTTGTTCAAAGCCCAAGACGTGAAGCGAAAGGTGATTTGTATCTTGTTTAAAGCCCAAGATGTGAAGCTGAAAGGTTTATTTGTGTCTTGTTCAAAGCCCAAGACGGGAAGCTAAAAGATCTCGGCTTTAGAGAGAATTTGTCATCTCTAAAGAGGGGAAAAGGAGAATTACTTTAAATGGGATACGCGGATCCGAGCAATGCCATAATTTCCGAAGAAAAGGGTTTTAACCTGAAGGAGAAGACTTTAACTCAGTGTAGAGCAATGCCATCTTTCCTTAGGAATTTCTCATGCTAAAAGAGGGATAGTGGCATGGATGTAGATGATCCAGAGGCTTGCCGCTTACAGTGATTAGATGGAGGGAAAGGAGTTGTTGATGTTTGTGTACTGTGGTCGAGGCACAGCTTTGATGCTAAAAGGTCGATTGGATCAACCAGTGGTTTTCTTATACAAAGCCTAAGAGGAGGCTGATTTGTGTCTCGTACAAAGCCCGAGAGAGAGGCTAAAAGTTTTTGACCCAGTGGGGCATATCGTTATACAAAGCCTAAGAGGAGGCTAGCAAAGACTTCGACTCTTGCTTAAGGGATTTATATCTCGTACGAGGCCCGAGATGGAGGCTATTGTAACTGTTTCAGTTGAGTGACAGATCCAATATACTGATTTAAAAGAGAAAATCAGTTCTTATATGAGCAATACTGTACTCAGGGATTTAATTTGAGGATCAAGGATATTTCCTTCTCTTTGAGGAAAACGGGAAATCCAAAGGGTATTGAGACTGTCCGAGTCTGCGGGTTTCCTTCCTATTTAACGAAGGGTGCTTGAGAATGTCTTTGAGACTCAAGGAAGTTTAGACTGTCCATGTCTAGAGTTTTATCTTTTGTACTATGCTTCGAGAAACAGTAGTAGACTCTATGAAAGGACCGTTCTATGAGGATGACTAGGTTTTGTTCCTATACCTCTAGGAGGTCGTCGGGACAATTTCTACGAAGCTCAAGAGGAGGCTGGAATCTTTTAAGAAGTCGACGGGTCCTTGTACGAAGCCCAAGAGGAGGCTATCATTCCCGGAGGAAGAGATCATTATACGAAGCCTAAGAGGAGGCTGTGAATACTTCTAAGAAGCCGTAGGGTCCTTGAATAATGCCCAAGAGGAGGCCGATGCTTTTAAGAAGCCCGTGGGTCTATCATCTCCTTTCCATTAGGAGAGATAACTCTTTTAAAGATAAAAACCACTGGTAAACGTGCGAGGTTTACTATCCAGCGACTATTAACTTTTAAAGAGGGTTCCTTAGTTAAGGTCCAAGATTATGACCGTAGTGGGTACCCAAACCCCGAGACATTCAAGGCAAGCTATCCACAAGGAATAGATCAAGTCAGGAAAGTTCGAGAATTTGGAAGAAACTCAAAGATGCCATTCACGGAGAATACATTCATCTTGGGGAGTAGAGCTTCTTGACGATTCCTAAGGAGGACACCCGAAGAGAAGACTGTATCTGGTGCTCCTATTGGGGATCTAGGCGTCTATTTCTACGAATAAATGAAACGGCGTCACCTAGTTCTAGACGTAGTTGCCGGGGAAACTCGAAATATCTATACTATTATTACACAGTAGATATGAGTTTATGAAAGGAGACTTACAGTGAGGAGCCCCACAATACAGTTTATAATATGAAAGCAGTAAATGAAAGCGATAACCACTTACTCGGTTGTAGTGCTTCCATGCTGTTTGGTTAGTTGTTCAACAAAGAAAGATTAAAAACAATAGTATATTCAAAATCAAAGGAGAAAGTGCTTTGAAAAAGAAAGATTTGGGGCTTACAGCTCAAGGAGAGGCCCAGGGTTTTATCAGCGAGCGCACTGTTTGAATCTGTACAGAGGGACTTATACAAGTGACTGGGGCCCAAAATGGTTTTCTGTACAAAGGGATGGGTCTTACACTCTCTCAAGAGGCCCAAAAAGGTTTAAAGAAAAGAGTGGGGCTTATAACACGAGGGTAGGCCCAAATGATTTTTCGTTTAAAAATGGCTATCGCGCCGAGGTTTTCTTTTAACACAGAGGGACTTATACAATAAGTGAGGCCCAAAAATGTTTTGGTTAAAAGGGAGATTGGGTCTTACACTCTAATAGAGGCCCAAAAGTTTTGCATGGGTCTTATAGCTCAAGGAGAGGCCCAGATGATTTTTGAAAAGGCGACGATCGCGCCGTTTGTTTTTTGACGGTATCGGGACTTATACAATAAGTGAGGCCCAAAATGATTTGGTCAAAAAAATGATTGGGTCTTACACTCTAATAGAGGCCCAAAGTGTTTTGAAAATGATTTATGAGGGTTGAATTAATCCAAAACCCTAATTTGTTTTCAAAAATGTATTTAATTGAATAAAAATTCAATTAAAATGATCAAAAATTGTTTAACACATGGAAAACAAATTGTGATCTTGGATTAATGCTTCAAAAATTAAGTATTGACCTACAAAATAATTAGTAAGCATTAAAAGTTGCAAAATCAATGTAGAAAAAATATTTAAAATGTCAAAAACAATTAAAATATTAATTCTTTGCAAAAATATAAATTATATGGAATAAATAATATTTTGGGGATTTTTTGATAAAATAAAATATTTTAACATTTTTGTGAATTATTAAAAAAAGAATCAACTCAATATCATTAAAACTCAGAGAGAAATTAATTTTTGAATCAATTAAACAAAATCACAAAATTCAAATATTCAAATTATATGAAAATGGCGCCAAGAACAACACCAAGAACACGCGCGTTTTTCAGTTTGCCCAGATTTGCATTTTCCATCCAATCTCACTGAATACGTAATTATAACATGCAATCCACATATCATTATGCTCGCCTCAACCTCACGATCATGTCTATGTACTTTAATTTCATTTAAATTAAACATACAACAAGAAATCATGAAGAGACCTCAAGAACCCTAATTTCTGCATGAAGGCTAGGATTTTTGATACACGATTCAAACAATGCAATTAATTGAGGGAAAACATTCCATGCATGATTATGAACATATGGCCAAATTATTGTGCGAGGAAATATGCATAGATTGAGAGATGACCAAGTTTAGGATTACCTCCAAGTCGTGACAGCAAGAGCAGATGTGATTTTGAGTTGGAGGTGTTACAGACAAGTTGTGATGATCTGGACAGCTTCCCTACACCATATGGAGTGTGTTTGAACACTTGGGTTGAATTGAAATGGACTGGATCAGTTTATGGCATCTCAGCTGCAACTTCACTTCAAACTTGTGTGGATGGCAAGTGATTTTGAGATTTTGATGTTTCAGAAGTTATGTGAGCGTTTGATCAGCTCATATGTGATGTATGTGAGGTGTGTGAGTGATTGGTTTGTGCAGAATTGCTCTCAAACTCAAAACCCGATAGCTACCTTGCTAAGAAAGGCATTTTTGCCAAGAGAAAGAGATTTTGAGGAAAGCATCTGTTAGATGGCTTTGGTGTACTTAAACTGACCACAATTGAGCTCTATTTATAGTAGAGCAAGTTTGTTTTACAAGGAATAGTATATGGCAGCTGGTAAGTAGGTTTCCTCAATGTTGGCCAATGGAAATGAAAGTCTCCTCTAGCCATTGACTAGAGGTTAGGGCACAGAGCTTTGGTCCCCTTGGTCTTGGATAAGTCTTGATTAATTTCAGATGAGAATGGCTCAGTCCATGCCACCTTGATGGTTCCATTGAATGCCTCATTCCAAATTTGAAGTCTTGTCCCTATTTTGGCCATTCTAGGTTCAACATGCTATTCTTTGTTCCTTGGACCTTGGAGGCTTGGCTCAGTGATTGTCCCCTTTGGATTCAATCCTCTGAGGTGTCCAAGTGGATTGGAGCAATTGCAATTGGCTGATTTTGGCAAATCGAGCCAAAATGCAAATTCTGCCTTGCTTTGACAGATTTCAGCAAGGCAACTTGCCAATGTTGTATCTCATGATGTAGGTTGAATTTGGCAATGTTCTTGGCCATTTTGGAAAGCTCTTACATGATACAACAACTATTTGAACAAGTTTGGTTTTGATATCTTTTGATTCCAAGTGAAAAATCCCCCTACATTTGGCAAAAAGTGAAGCAGAATTCTGACTTAGTGAAAATTTCACTAAGTGTTGGAAAAAGTGACATTTTCACTTTTAAGCCACTTTGATCACTCCATAACTCAAAATCCTTAATGAATTGGAATAACTTGTAGTTGAAATTTTTGTAGGTGATAATGAGGGCTACAAATCCATCTTTGGATGAGAAAAAATGGCCTTGTGGTTTAGGAGTTATGGTCCTCCAAAGTTGGTACCTTTGCCACTTTATTTTTAACTTAGAAAAATTTCTAAGTTTTATGGTTACCCCTTTTACAAGTTATCTCACTTTTCTTGATTTTTCTTGATGAATGATGATTCAAATCATACATTAACATCATTTTAGGGTTAAAAATCCATTTTGGTGAAAAATCTCAAAAAGTCAAAGTTGACTTTTGTGCACAGTTGACTTTTTATCAGATGAATTCCAAACTGTGCAATTCTTCAGGAAATCATGTCCTTAACCTAAATCAAACTTGATGGACATGTTCCATGGGTGTCATAGGGTATATTCAATCATGCATTAGGGTTTGGGAGCATGTCCTGGTCAAAAGTCAAAGTTACAGTTGACTTTTCCCTTAAAACCCTAATTGTGGTGCAGATGAAAATGAGACTTGTTGCTCAAGCTTCTTGGATCAATGCATTGTTCCAAATGGATCAATATGGTGTATTAGAGACCCTCAAATCATCTCTTGAGGTCTTGGCTCATGGTTTGTCCCAAAAGTCAACTTAGGGGTGAATTAGGTCAAGAAACCCTAATTCCTGATTTTTGATGAATGCATCCCCTGAGGCAAAATTGACTTGATGCATGGGTTCATGAGGTTTCATGAAGCATATTAGGTCATGTTTTGGATCATTGCCTTATGCCCAGATGAAAATTTCCATCTGGAGGCCCTGGTCGACCAAAACCCTAATTTGGTGACACTGTCGATCTTGAGACTTGATCCACCTAGAAGGGAGCAGCCTTGTGCTTAATCCTTGAAGTGGGAGTCCTTTTTGATCCATTATGGATGTTTAAGAGATTAGACAAGTTGAGGATCATGTCATTTCTTGATTGATCCTTTGTCTAAGCACTCAGAGAGGGCTTGAAACCCTAATTTTGATTGTATTGGATGCTCACCCATCTTTGGGGAGACTGATGAAGCATAAAGGTACATCCATATTGTGATGATGATTTTCACAATGATGGGAAATCTAAGTGGTCAAAATTTGGGGTATTACAATAAGTTGAAGTTCATCTCTCATATCTTGAAGTGTAGTGCGGAAGGCTTCGAGAGTGGCATGTATGTTAGAAGGGGGGACAGTGTAAGTATTTCTCATGGGATGCTCAGGGTAATTATGATAGTGAGGAGGAGTTTCAGGGTCGGTCTCAATGTCAGACACATGACTTTCAAAATCTCTTTCAGGTTGGGGCTCATCTAAATCATACAGCCAGTTGTGGCGGTTATGCACACTAGTTCGCTCGTGATCAGGCAGTGTAAAGTGTGAAACAACTTTATTATTGATCAGGAGTTGAAACGGGGGTGGTCCACGATTTCTAATGAGTCCACGGTCAAAACAAAAAGTTATGTTCATTGGCCTATATCCGCCTAGAGGGTTTACTTGGGAAAGTCGTGTTCTAAATCCCATGGCATCAGCAATTTTTGTTACGAGGCCACCTATCAAAATGGGACCGTGATCAGCTCGAGCAATCCTGCGGAGATTGTCAAGCATAAAAGTAGCTCCATTGACAGGTCGGGATTGAAACACGCAAAACATGATAAAAAGCTCATCTCTAGAGATTAGGGTGTCATTCTCGGCTTTTCCAAGGAGGGTGTAGGCTAAGATCATATGAAAGTACCTTATGGTCGGGTTGTGAATTTTGGTGGACACCATAGGGTGCAGTTCATGATGAGGTTGTCTTGAAATACTACTCCAGAAAAGGTCCAGTTCATCTTCCATTACTAAATCTTCCTGTGCCATAGTAAAAACGTCGGGTCCATTGGGGAAATTCAACAGGTCCGCAATCTCTCTAATGTTGAAGCAGCACGTGTATCCAAATAGCCTATAGGTTATGTTACCCTTATTAAATCCTATGCCATAGTTAGGGTTGTAGGACAATGAGCTTAGGAATTCTAGGTTAAGCCTGTGGTAAGTTGGATACTTCTTTCTAGCAAAACCTTCCCATCCTATTTGGATAAACATAAAGTCTATGCTATCTCTTATACCTAAGGCAGTCATGGTAGGTCCATGGGCAAATTTGGTTAAGGCCATAGGTCTGCGAGAGAGAACCTCATAGCGGTGCCATTGGACAGCGTCCCTGAATAGCACAACCATGGTGTCTTTGTTATCCATCTTAACAGTTAGTCGGAAAAGTAAAGCAGATGTAGAAGGAAGAAGGTAGAAAGACTTTAAAAATCCTGTAGCGTGTAATTATAAGATCAGCAAAGCAATTTCCATAAAAATTTTAAATTTTTAGAGAAATGAAAATAAATAAAAATGAAAAAGTAATGAAGATAAGATTAAGAAAGTAAAGGGAAACAAAAAGAAATAAAAATAGACTTAAGAAAAATGTAAAGAAATTTAAAAAGGAAATGAAAATAAAAGAAAGTTAAAAGGAAAGAAAACAATCTCGTGGGTTGCTGATGACACTAAATTATACTGTATTTTCGACTCTGATGTCACATGCATATTAGTTGTTTTTCTATTTTTATGCTTTGTTATTGTTATGTTTTCCTTTGTTTTTAGGTTTTCAATAAAATCGAGGTCCCAGACGGAAAAGGATGCAAAAGGAGCAAGAATTCCAGTTTGGCAGCAAATTGCTCTTGTCGCTTCTCTTGTCGGGGACGCCCCAGGGTAGGCGACGATGTGTCCCATGATCTCCTCAACTCAACTGCCACGTTCCCACGATTAGCACTCTCCTTTGCCACTTTCTTCTTGTCGCGGGCGCGATGATCCTGTCGCGGGCACGACCAGGCAAATTGCGTTCCCGCCCATTTTCAAACCAAGGTCGTTTTTGTCCTTACACCGCGCCAACTTTGCCTATAAATACTTGTAGAACTCGAATTTTAGGGATCATCCAATCTTAGTTTACTTCACCCTAGGCATAAATTTCACTCTTGTAAAGCGGTAATCTTTTCACATCGAGGAGTTATTGCACTGTGTGTGATCGAGTTTGTAATCAAGTCTTGGAGTGTCTGTAATCAAGTTGGAGCATTTTATTTTCCGTGCATTGTACCAGATTTAAAGACTCCGCTGTGGAGCAGGTTTTATTTTAATCGCATTTACTTTCATTTATTTCTCGCACTTGCTTTATTTTGTTTATTTATTGTCTTGCCTTACTTTTCAATACTTTACTTTTCAAAAGACTTAATTCCATACATGATAAGAATTAACATGACTGTTGTTACTACCATGGCTGGCTAAGTTTTAGATAGGTAAGAATGTAAAGACCATAACCACCGTAATACGTCTATGTGTTAATAGAAATACTTAAGGGCTGTTTTAATCTTTAACACAAGTTTTCTGTTCCTAAAAGCAATGTTGGGTAAGATCGAAAGCCGTCCAACAATTTGTAAACCTATTTAGTTCTCAACTGATCAAATACAGCGAAAGCGCTTTGCTCAGTTGAGTAGGGTTTTTAACACTTTAGAAAAGAGGTTTTAAAACTATTTTCGGACGCGTTAGTGGGATTAGAATCTGGTTCATTTCGAACCTCTTTAGTTTAGAAATTTCAGGTCAAAACACTTTTCTGTTTAGTCTAGAATTTGCATTTCTTAAAAGTAAGTTTTCCATGACTCTAACGCAATGCGCGCCTTTTTATAAGTGACAATAAAGGGGTTAGTTTAGAGGGTAAACTTGGTTCTGACTACGCGAAAGCGACAGTTCCTGTTAAATTGAATTCTTTTCTTAAAATAGAAGATATTGCCCGTAAGTAGTTCTGTCGATGAATATAGAAATATTATCGGTTATGAGAATTACATTCAAGCCTATTGTTTTGTCTGAATTTTATTACCTCGTCATTTACTTTTATTTATTTTCCTCTGCATTAGTAAACCCTGAATTGAACTGCCTTAGATAAGCACTGTAACAAACGAAAATCGTTAGATCGACATTTGGTCCCTGTGGATACGATAACTTTTTATATTACTCTGACGCGATTCGTGCACTTGCGAATACAACGCATTAAGTTTTTGGCGCCGTTGCCGGGGACTAATTTCGCCGAATTTCAAATTTCGTTTGTTATCACCGTTTAGACTAGGGCCGCACGAACTGGTCGATGCGAAGATCTCGCAGCTCCAGTAGTGTAATAGATCCTTTAGTGGAACCAGAACGTTACGCTCGCGCACGACTTTGGCTTCGTCGAATTAAGCAAGCTATGGCCGAAGATCGTAACCAAAGACCCCTTAAGGAATTCGCTCAGCCTGCTGACGAAGAACCGAGCTCTAGTATAGTTAACCCTACCATACCTGCCAATAATTTTGAACTAAAACCGTCCCTATTACAACTAGTTCAACAAAACCAATTCGCAGGACTACCATCTGAAAACCCAAACCAACATCTAAAAACCTTTGTCCAGTTGTCAAACACCTTTAAGACCAATGGTGCTAGTCCTGAGGCGATTCGTTTAAGACTATTTCCCTTTTCCCTTAGAGGCAAAGCCCTAACTTGGTTAGATTCCCTTCCAGCCAATTCTATAACAACATGGGAAGACCTTAGGAGAACATTCCTTGCTAGATACTTTCCCCCAAGCAAAAAATCCGTTCTCCGAAACCAAATAACAAGATTTACCCAAAACCAAGGAGAATCGCTATTTGAAGCTTGGGAAAGGTATAAAGACCTTCTAAGGGCTTGTCCACACCACGGTTTGGAGCAATGGTTGATTATACATACCTTTTACCACATACTTCATTATAACACAAAGATGTCCATCGACGCTGCCGCTGGCGGTGCCCTGATGAACAAACCCTATCCTGACGCTTGTAGTCTCATTGAAGATATGGCTCAAAACCATCATCAATGGGGAAACGAAAGAGCAACAGTGGAAAAGAAAGAAGCCCGAGGAGGTAAACATGAGGTAAGCTCTATAGACATGATGCAAGCCAAAATGGATGCTATGGCCCTCAAGATCGATCAAATGTACGCACAACCAACCGCTGCAGCAGCAGTAGTGTCGGATTGCGAACTTTGTGGTACTAAAGGTCATCAATCAGCTGACTGCCATCTGTTAAACGAGACTAACCCAGACCCAGTCAACTATGCCCAAGGAAACCCGTTCTCAAATACTTACAACCCTGGATGGAGAAATCACCCTAACTTTTCCTACAAAAACAATAACCCTACCCAAAACCAAGCACCTCCGAGATCAACCAACAATCAAGCACCTAGACAAAACCAACATGTGCAAGCAGTGCCACCTAAGCCAAATATTGAGAAAGTGCTAAATGATTTTATGACAGCACAAGCCCAGCAAAACAAAGAGTTCCTAAATCAGAATATTCATGTGAATGAGTTGCTTACCCAACCAGGAACCAAAATGGATCAAATGGCCACCCACAGCAAAATGCTTGAAACCCAGATCTCTCAGGTAGCCTTAAAGCAAGCACCCCAAACTACTCCTGGAGGACAATTTCCCGGACAACCTCAACAGAACCCTCGAGGGCAAGCTAACGTTGTTACCTTACGAAGTGGAACCACTTATGAAGGGCCTAAAAACCCAACATTGAGTGACTCCGAAGTTTCCAAAAAGGATGCTACCCCCGAAGGTGAGGAGCCAGTAGAGATTGAGAAACCAAAAGACAGAGATAAAGGAGAAGTTACGGACAAAGCTTCAGCACCCCCTCAGCCATACAAACCACCAATTCCCTATCCACAAAGACTCAAACAAACTAAGATCAATGACCAATTAAAAAAGTTTGTTAAATTTATAGAAAAAATTCATGTAGAGATTCCTTTTACAGAAGCCATCACCCAAATACCATCTTATACTAAATTCCTGAAGGACATCCTCACCAATAAACGTAGACTTGACGATCCAAAACCAGTGGAGTGTAATTCCATTTCCGAGAACAAACTTGCCAAAAAAGAAAAAGATCCGGGGAATTTCTCCATACCTTGTATTTTGGGGAATCATGTCATAGATAAAGCCTTTCTGGACTTAGGAGCCAGTGTAAGCCTAATGCCCCTATTTAATCTTCTTGGACCCGAAGGTATGAATGACGAAGGTATTCGAGCATTCGGGGTGCAAGAGGATTAAATATCGGAATATCTAAAATTTTGATGGTGGTTATGAATGGTAGCTTACGCATTCATCTTCTTTAGCTAAGCAATGATGCTTAGAAAAGGTAAACTTCCCCTCGATCCTGGTCTTCAGCCAAGGAACTGGTCTTGGTTTCTTCTGAACTTCCCCTCGTTCTTGGTTTGCTACCAAGAACTGGTCTCAGTCTCTGAAATGAACTTCCCCTCATTCCTGGTTTCCTACCAAGGAACTGGTCTTAGTTTCTTATTTAAACTTCCCCTCGATCCTGGTTTCTTACCAAGAACTGGTCTTAGTTTCTGATTTAAACTTCCCCTCGATCCTGGTTTCCTACCAAGGAACTGGTCTTAGTTTCTGAAATGAACTTCCCCTCGTTCTTGGTTTCCTACCAAGGAACTGGTCTTAGTTTCTTTTGTCAATAAACTTTATTGACAAGGGATGCTATTCGTAGCGGCTTTCCTTCAAACTTCTCGCCGAATTTTCCTGGGGAGATGCCATTTGAGTGGAAAAAATTTTGATGTCAGACTTGCTGGGGAACCCATTCGTCTGAGTTGTAGAGTTGTACAAACTTCTCTGTTGGAGACGCCATTTGTTTCTACTGGGGAAAGCGAGTATCTTGAGAGACTGTTTTGATTTGGGATCTTTCATCATACTTTTCTCGGGATCTTCCCGGAGAAACGCCATATGATGGGGTCCAATTTTGTGGGGCCGATGACCTTTTCATCAGCGGTCCTTTCGGAGCAAAACTGGCATGCTGCCGAATCTCTGATCACGAGGCTTTCTCTGTGGATTTTCCTTAATCTGGGAAAGCAAGGATATCATCTTCAATGGCGAAGAGTGATGTTTATTGAGAATTTTCTCTGGCTTTTCAGAGGTTCAAGTTATCAAAGTGGTCAAGGACCGACTCTGACCTAAAGATACACTAGTGGCGAGATTGTGCAGACGCAACACTTCCTGACGAGGAAAGAACTGACAAACTCGATTGAGAAAACTGTTTATCACTAGGGGACAAGACCGACTCAAGTGATAGTGATGCAATATGAAATGTAAATGCAAATAAAAAATGCATGAAGTACGTATGTATATGCTGACAAAACAGACGCGACATACAGACTAATGGAGGAACACAATTGGATACTCGGCCATCGCGGGGCGAAGAAGTACCGTTGATTCAAAATAGCAATTCCACCATGCTTAGGAGAGATAGTCCCGTTGGGAGCTATGCTGGTCGGGCTTAGGAGATGAGAACTCGGCCGAGGATGTCAGACGAAACAAGGTCTCTGACACAGTTGATCCCTTCATTCAGGCATACTGGCTTAGAAGGAGTACTTTGATTCTGCACTTTGAAGTTCGCTTACTTCGGGAGAAGCGATCGATGTTCTTCTGA
This sequence comes from Lathyrus tuberosus, assembly GCA_022829125.1. Lineage (NCBI taxonomy): Eukaryota > Viridiplantae > Streptophyta > Magnoliopsida > Fabales > Fabaceae > Lathyrus > Lathyrus tuberosus. The sequence goes on from JALAZF010000075.1 coordinate 10,186,527, forward strand.
TGTTCAACAGTCAAAAGAAATTGCCATCTTTAATTTAAAAGCAGAAAAAGTTTAACAAGTAAATTCATTTTTGTTTTATTTCAAGAATCGCTGATTAAGTTTAAACAACGTCGTTCTGTAAAGCTAAAACAAGTTAAGAATTACAAACAAAAGCACAAGGGCTCAAATTTTATTGATAAGAAGGAGATCAGCCAAACGCGTGATTCCAAAGAGTATATACAAAGTTAGAAAATGGTAATTTACAGGGAAAAGGGCTACGTTGAAACATAACGACCACTATCCTTCTACCAACTTTGAATTCGGGGCATCCTGAGCTTCTGTCGAAGATGACCTTTGACTGGAGATTTCCTCCGATAGATGATGCTGTAACTGCTGCTGAGGGATATGCCTCTGTTGAACATAGTTACTTGCCATTATCCCTAATTTTTGTCTGGATTGTACTATGAGATTTCCAATCCATCGGGATGATTCTTTTTTTTTCCATGTCTCTAACTTTTGCCTGGACCGCCCTTTCGGGTTTTCAATCCACCGAGACGTTTTTTTTTTTAGTTTAGGCGAAGTATTTCTTGACTACATCAACATTCGTGGGGTAGGCGAATTCCTCTCCGTTCATGATTGCAAGTCTCAAGGCGCCGCCTGAGAAAGCTTTTGTGACCACATAGGGGCCATCATAATTTGGGGTCCATTTGCCCCGAGAGTCAGTGAGAAATGATCGTATCTTCTTGAGCACGAGGTCTCCTTTTCTGAAGACACGAGGCCGAACCTTTTTGTCGAACGCCCTCTTCAGTCTTTGTTGATACAACTGACCGTGGCATAGTGCCGTGATTCTCTTTTCTTCGATCAGGTTCAGTTCGTCGTGTCGACTTTGACACCATTCAGCTTCGGTGAGCTTAGCTTCCATCAATACCTTGATTGACGGGATCTCTACTTCTATGGGAAGCACTGCCTCCATACCATATACTAGAGAGAAAGGGGTAGCCCCTGTTGAAGTGCGGACAGATGTACGATAACCATGAAGAGCAAAGGGTAGCATCTCGTGCCAATCTTTATAGGTTACAACCATCTTTTGAACGATCTTCTTGGTGTTCTTGTTAGCCGCTTCTACCGCTCCTTTCATCTTGGGTCGGTAGGGAGATGAGTTATGGTGTTCGATCTTGAACTCAGCACACAACTCTTTCATCATCTTATTGTTCAAGTTAGATCCATTATCAGTAATGATCTCGCTTGGAACACCATAACGGCAGATGAAATTGTTTTGGATAAATCGGACCACCACTTGTCAGGTTACATTGGCGAATGACGCTGCTTCGACCCACTTGGTGAAATAGTCAATGGCTACCAGGATGAACCGATGTCCGTTTGAAGCCTTGGGCTCAATCATACCAATCATATCAATTCCCCATATGGAAAATGGCCATGGGGAAGAAAGAACTTTGAGATGTGATGGCGGTACATGAATTTTGTCGGAGTATATCTGACACTTGTGACACCTCCTCATGTACTTGTAGCAGTCGGATTCCATGGTTAACCAGTAGTACCCTGCTCTGAGAATTTTTCTCGCCATTGTGTGTCCGTTGGCATGAGTGCCAAAGGATCCTTTATGAATTTCTTTCATGAGCATGTCTGCTTCTGGTCTGTCGACACATCGGAGCAAGACCATGTCAAAATTTCTCTTATAAAGAGTGTCACCGATCAGGAAGAAGATTCCAGCCAATCTTCTAAGGGTTTTCCTGTCTTTTCTGAGTGCCCCAGATGGGTACTCTTGTTTCTGAAGGAAGCATTTGATATCGTGATACCAAGGTCTGTCGTCTATGACTGCTTCAATCATGAAGATGTAAGCGGGCCGTTCAAGGTGCATTATGTCGATCTTAGGTATGTCATTCCATCGACCTACACTAATCATGGAAGAGATAGTGGCTAATGCATCAGCCATGTGATTCTCATCACGAGGGATGTGATGAAAGTCGACTCTATTGAAGAAGGGTAACAACTTCCTTGCATAGTCTTTGTAAGGAATCAATCATGATTGGTATGTGTTCTAATCTCCTTTTATCTGGTTAATAACCAGGGCTGAATCGTCGTATACGTCCAAGTTTTTGATCCTTAAATCAATTGCTTCTTCGAGACCCATGATACATGCTTTGTATTCGGCCTCGTTGTTCGTACATTTGAACGTAAGTCTGGCAGTGAAAGGAATGTGGGAACCCTGAGGGGTAACAATGATTGCCCCAATTCCGTTTCCATAACGATTGACTACTCCGTCAAAGATAAGTCCCCACTAGGAACCTGGTTCTGGCCCTTCACTGGGTAGCGGTTCATCGCAATCTTTCATCTTTAGATACATGACATCTTCGTCTGGGAAGTCAAATACGATTGATTCTTGATCGTCAATCGGTTGATGAGCCAAATGATCGGCTAAAATACTTCCTTTAACGGCTTTCTGAGCATGGTACTCTATGTCATATTCTGATAGTAACATCTGCCAACGGGCAATCCTTCCCGTGAGAGCAGGTTTTTCGAAAACGTACTTGATTGGATCCATTTCAGAGACCAACCAAGTAGTATGACGAATCATGTACTGGCGAAGACGTTTGGCTGCCCAAGCCAAAGCGCAACAAGTTTTTTCAAGCATTGTGTACCGAGTCTCGCAGTCGGTGAATTTCTTGCTTAGATAGTAAATGGCAGACTCTTTCCTTTTAGTTTCATCTTGTTGGCCAAGTACACATCCCATTGAGTCCTCTAGGACTGTGAGGTAAATGATTAGTGGTCTTCCTTCCACTGGAGGTGATAGAATCGGAGGATTCAACAAATATTCCTTAATACTGTCGAGGGCAGTTTGGCAGTCTTCTGACCAAACGCAGTCCTGGTTCTTTTTCAATAACTTGAAAATCGGCGCACAAGTCGCGGTCATAAGGAATATGAATCTGGAGATGTAGTTCAAACGTCCCAGGAATCCTCTGACTTGTTTTTCAGTTTTCGGAGAAGGCATTTCTTGAATGGCCTTGACCTTGTTAGGATCAACTTCAATTCCTTTCTGGCTGACGATGAACCCTAGTAATTTCCCCGAACGGACACCGAAGGTGCACTTGTTGGGATTCAAGCGGAGCTTGAATTTTCTTAGACGTTCGAACAATTTTGACAGATGTTCAACGTACTCATCCTCTGTTCTTGATTTTGCAATCAAATCATCGACATATACCTCGATTTCTTTGTGTATCATGTCATGAAACAGAGTAGTCATAGCCCTTTGATAAGTAGCCCCGACATTCTTCAAACCGAACGGTATTACCTTGTAACAAAAGGTACCCCATGGGGTAATGAACGAAGTTTTCTCGATGTCTTTCAGCGCCATTTTGATCTGGTTATAGCCCGAGAATCCATCCATGAAGGAGAATACTTTGAACATTGTTGTGCTGTCAATCAACATGTCAATGTGTGGTAAAGGAAAGTCGTCCTTTGGACTTGCCTTGTTCAGATCTCTGTAATCAACACACATTCTGACCTTTCAGTCCTTTTTGGGAACGGGTACGATGTTGGCTAACCATTGAGGATATTCAGATGTGGCGAGGAAACCCGCGTCAATCTGTTTCTGTACCTCCTCTTTGATTTAGATGGCCATGTCCGGGTGAGTGCGTCTCAACCTTTGATTTACTGGTGGGCATTCCGATCTCAACGGTAAGTGATGTTCCACGATGCTGGTATCCAACCCTGGCATATCCTGATAGGACCAAGCGAATACATCGGGGAATTCTTTGAGAAGCTTTATCAAACCCTCTCTGGCAGTTGGACTGAGCAGTGCTCCGATCCTGATTTCTTTTCTCTCTTTTTCTGAACCCAAGTTTACAGTTTCCAACGGTTCTTTGTGAGGTTCAATGGACCTTTCCTCTTGTCTGAGTAGTCAGGAGATCTCTTCTGGAATTTCGTTGTCATTTTCTTCTTCAGCCTCGAATATCGGGAACTCAAAGTTGGAAGAAGGCATCGAATCGTATGTTTAGACGGGGTATAAAATAAGCAATCTGCATGACGTGATGATTTGTGTTTAGAAGAGATAGAGAAAATGCAAGTGTGTGCAGTGTTTTGATTTTACTGCTTGTTTTTGTTTTTTAGGATTACCATTTTCTGAAAAAGCAAAAAGAGAAAACAGCAATTAATGCGGAAATTACAGAACGACGTTATTTTATTAATGAACAAGTCGAATCTTGAAACTACAGCCCTATAAAACAAATCTCACTCGCTTTGGGCAAAGCGAAGAGGGAAATTTACAGAAAGCGAGCCCTATCAAAACATCCGTTTCACCTGGGCAGGGTGAAAGGTTAAAGATGGCAATTACTTTGACTGAAGAACGACCTTCGGAACCTCGACGGCAACCCATTGGCGGCGAACTCCTCGGTGAATCACAAAGTCTGGCACCTTCCTTGATTTGTCTTCAGAAATGACGCTGATTTCTGGTGGAGCAGGATCATTGGAATCTGTCTCCCAAGCAGACTTGTCGTAGGAGGATTCCTCTGTTGTATTTTGCATAGCATTGGTGCTCTCAGCTGTATCTCCCCATCCAGTTGGCTGGATATCTTCGAGCCTGATACGAGAGCTTTCGGGAGCAGTGTACTTGACCATAAAGTCGTATTTTCCACTTGGTTGTCCCAAAGTATCCCAAACTTCTTTGGAACTGGAGAAATCATCCCTTTCGATGACGTTGACCTCAGGAAAAGCATAGTTGATGAATTCAAGTCCTGCGAACGTTATGAATTCATCTTCATGTCGAGTAGTCTATGAATGACCTGAGTGTTGATCCCATGACATGGCGGGGACACAGGTATTCTGTTCAATGATGGTCAACTGAGTTTCATTACTCGGCTGACTTTCTTGCCCCAAGTTTCCTGGGTAAGGCTGCCACATTGGCAGACCATCCATCGGGCCATAGTAAGTAGAGTCAAAGTTGTCTTTCATCGGAGTGTCTTCCTCTAATGAATTTGGCGGAGCACGACATCCTTCCGGATCACAATCCCCGTAGATCATTTCGACATCTGATCTTGGTATAAATCTCGGACTTTCTGTAGGAAAGAAAAAAGGCATAGGCACCTCTTCCTGAGACATATAGTCGTCCTTGTTAAGGTAGGACTTCCATTCTTCATCTGTGTCAGAGGGATCTTCCTCATTGATAGCATGAACTGTCTGAGACACTGGGTGGAGAAAACCTCCACTGTGGAAGAAGTTTTGAAGGGGATGAAGACTTTCATCGTTGGCGGCCGTCTGGGTACAGGTTGCAGAAAAACCAAGACCCTTCTTTGTTTTATTGTCAATAGGAATGACAAGCCGTCCCCATCCTGTTGTATCGGTACTCTCGACCGCTTTGATAGCATCTTTGTATGAGGAAATTGAAGTTCCTTCTTTGGATTGATCATTCTTGCTCATCGATAGTGCTTGGAACTGAGTTCCAATAACCTCCTCGGGTTCTACACAAGTAGATGATGATAAGTTGCTTACAAGCAAGGCTTGTTCCCCACAAACCGTGACAAGTTGATCGTTCTTGACAAACATTAGCTTTTGGTGGAGGGTTGAAGTAACCGCTCCAGCCTGATGTATCCAAGGTCTTCCTAATAAACAACTGTATGTTGCCCGGATGTCCATGACCTGGAAAGTGATTTGGAAAGTGTGAGGACCAATAGTTATGGGAAGATCAACTTCGCCGATAACTGTTTTTCTGGATCCGTCGAATGCTTTGACGACGGCCTCGCTGACTCTCATCGGAGGGCCTTTGAATGATAATTGCATCAAAGTGGACTTCGGCATAACATTCAGGGCTGACCCTGTGTCTACCAGTACGTTGGCTAAAGCATCGCCCTGGCAGTTAACTGTAATGTTGAGCGCCATGTTATGACGACGACCCTCTTCAGGTAATTCCTCATCACTAAATCCCAAATTATTGCAGGAAGTGATGTTAGAGACAATGCTATCAAACTGTCTAATTGTTACATCCTGTTCCACAAAGGCTTGCTCCAAGACTTTCTGTAGAGCCTCTCTGTGTGCTTCTGAACTGAGTAACAGTGATAATACTGAGATCTTTGAAGGAGTCTGTAACAGTTGATCAACAATGTTATATTCACTCCTTTGGATGAGCTTTAGCATCTCATCTTTGTCTTTTGAAAAGTCGGGATTACCAGATTGACCTACTGGTGGATCAGGAATTTCCGCCTGAAGTTCCTTTTCTTTGTTGGATTCTCTAACCCCTCGGTTGAAGATTCGACCGCTCCGTGTTACACGACTGATGTCTGCAATATTCACGACGGAGGGTAATGGAATTTCCTTTCCATTCTCGATTATTGTTGCACCGTATTTGTAAGGGATCGCCATAGCTGATTCATACGGTAATGGCCCCGGTAGATAGATGACTATAGGAACCTTCTGATTTTTCTGACCGTCATAAGTAACCTCGATCCGTTCCCGGTTGGGAACTCTAGATTTGTCAAGTAGAGGAATGATGGCAAAAACATCCCTGATCTGGTGATGACCAGAGATCGTGACAACATCCTCAACTTGATCGGCAAGGTAGTTCGGCGACCAAATGATGGGTCCAGAACCCGGATATGGATGAATTTCTCCATGATCGATCTGACCCTGAAGAGCTGCTCTCACAAGGTAACACCCTTGGTTACTTTCCGAACAGACGCTACAACTATCATAGTTGTGTGGTGGCACCTGGCCACGCCCACTTTGAATGCAATGTAACCTCACTAGGTTACCTTCCATTGATCGGACATCCTGACTTTGACGACGAGTAGGATTCCCGTGATTGATACTAATCTGCTGAGTATCTTCGTCCATATAGATTGGCATCCACCAGTGATTTAACAAGTGCTGAAGTGCCTCCTGGACAAGGGTACAACCTCGATCATTTTCGCAACCCGCTTTACAGCTTTGATAGTCATGTGATATTAAGAATCTGAGTCGGACCTGCTCAGCATGTAACTCTACCAGGTTGGTATCCATTACGCGGATATCGAAGGTCTGAACCATATTGATTTGATAGGAGTTCCTATCATGGTAGTCTTGGATCCATCCAAGATCCATCTGACGCTGGAGGGCCTCTTGTATGAAAGAGCATCCCTGTTTGTTTACCGAGCAAATCAGACAGGAACTGTAATCGTGCCGCGGCAGATTATGATACTGGCTTTGCCTTGAGTGCATCGCCACCAAGTTGACATTCATCGCACGGATGTCGTGGTTTTGAATGACGTTGGAATTCGTGTAAACCATGTTAACTCCACGAACTCGGTGCTCTTGGATCCATCCAAGATCCATTTGTTCCTATAGAGCTGATTAAACTACAGAACACCCCTGGTTGTCTTTAGAGCAGATATCACACTGGTGATAGTTATGAGGTGGCACATGGCCATATCCACTCTGTCTACAATGCATCTTGACCAGATCGGTCCCCAATAAGAGTACATCGTGAATTTGATAGACATTGTTAGTCTCTTTCTCAATCAGATTGACTGCAGCCTTCTCATGTTGAGGCAGCGGGTTCGTGAGAACATTGGGATTCGTATCTTTGAAAGATAAGAGCCCGCTCCTAACAAGCTTTTGCACGTCGGATTTGAAATTGAGACAAGTCTCAATATTATGCCCTGAACCTCCTTGATGATAAGGACATGTTTGATCCGCTTTAAACCAAAAAGGCGGATTTTCCGGAACTGAAAGGGGAGACTTAGTCTGAATGTGCCCCTTAGCCAGCAGTAACGGAAACAGTTCTACATACGTCACGGGTATAGGATCAAATCCTGTGGCCGTGTTGTACAGTTGTTGTTATATGGAGGACGAGCCTGCTGAAGAGGTTGTTGTGTCCTTTGTTGGTCAGGTTGGCTCTGCGCAACCTGAGGTTGATACGTAGGAACGGGCGCGGGGCCGATAGCAGGAGTAACAGCTGCTACTGGCTGATAACGTCGCCTTTGCTTTCCGAGAGAGATATTCCCAATATCTTGCTCTTTTTTCTTAGGGAGAGCACAACCATATTTTTTAGTACCACTCGTTGATCCAGTGTCTTTTACCAAACGTCCTTCTCGGACGGCTTCCTCAAGACGTACACCCATACCGACCATTTCGGTGAAATCACTGGGCGCACTGGAAACCATTCGGTCATAGTAAAATGAGCTTAAGGTCTTTAAGAAGATCTTTGTCATCTCTTTTTCCTCAAGAGGTGGACAAATTTGAGCGGCAATTTCACGCCACCTTTGAGCATACTCCTTAAAGGTTTCCTTGTCCTTTTGCGATATTGATTTGAGTTGATCTCTGTCGGGTGCCATGTCCAAATTGTATTTGTATTGTTGGACGAAGGCAGTACCAAGATCTCTGAAAGTACTGATCGTAGTACGGTTTAAACCCATGTACCATTTGAGTGCGGCACTGGTTAAACTATCTTGGAAGTAGTGAATCAGCAGGTCCTGATTCTCCGTCTGAGCTGACATCCGCCGAGCGTACATCACGAGATGGCTCTGAGGGCAAGAGTTACCTTTGTATTTTTCAAAGTCGGGCACTCGGAACTTGTGCGGGACTTTCACATTTGGGACTAAGCAGAGGTCTGCGGCGTCCTTCCCAAATAGATCCTGACCGCGAATGGCTTGCAGCTCTTTCTGCATTTCCAAGAACTGTTCCTGGAATTCATCCATTCTGTCAAACATAGTTTCCTTCTTATCAGAAGGTGTTGGTGTAATCTATCCTTCCGGGACAGTGTGCACCACAGGGGGTGGTACCGTGACTACGGCAGTAAGTCTTTACGCTTCCCGAAGTTTGTAACCTTCAGGAGTCTTGAGTATGCCCCTAGCATCTTCGCTTTCCCGAAGTTTGTAACCTTCAGGCCCAGCGGCTTCTGTTGCGATTCCCTGATCTTCAGTGATCGGCGGAACATATCCTTCCGGGATATAGTTAACAGGCATGCCCCAAGGACGATCTTTCGGTATCTGATACCTAGGATCATACTTTTCTATGATGGGCGTTGAGGTGATCTCTGAGATCACATTTCTTTGTAGCTGAGCTTCTGCCATGGCTTGCATGTCGTTACGAAGCTTTCTCATATCCTCTCTCAGAGCGTCGATCTCTTCTTTCAACTCTCTGTTTTCTTCCTCAAGATCATCCATCTTTTTCTGACGATTGGCCCGAGTATTATACGAATGAGACAGTTTGACTCTAGAATCGAGACACAAACGTGAGATTCGTAGGGAAGAAGAATACGCGATGTGAGAATGATGAATGCAATGATTATATTAATTGTTGTTTTTTTTGTTTAATCAAAATAAACTTCGACAATTAGATTGCAAATATCAAACAGTGGGGAAACCCCTTTTCATTGAAATTCAAAGGATTACAGAAATGGAAATACAGTAGATTACAAAGTGCAGAAACAGAAACCTAAACTAATGGGTCCTGAGTCCTCTCTGAAGAGAAATCAGGTGCTGATTTTGGTATCTTCCTTTTCTTTGACCGGGGCGCTTGGGCCGTTGTCGGGTTGTCATTCCTTTGCCAAGTGAAATGAGTGAGCAAATTCCTTTGGTCATCTTGATTCTCTACAGCATGCTGCTCCAAAATTTCAATCAGAGCATCTTTCTCTTTTAGTAGTTGTTGTATTTGGATACACTCTGCGTCGAGGGTGCGGTACTTGTTCTTCCAAGACCTTCTTTCCTTTTGAACTTTGTTGAGAGTAACCTGAAGCCTTTCAGTTTCCGTCATGAAGTACATGACAATTTCCCTCGGCGGAAGAATTCCGTAACGAGGATAAGGCATCTTTAGCTTGAGAGCTCTAGTTTGTACCCAATGGAGATAAGGCTCCACCGAGACACAGCCCGGTTTTCCCAGAGACTCTCGTACTTTCTTATGAACATGTTTCCAAGCTTGCACTATTTCCATCTTTAGTGCTCTGTCGTTTTCTCCTTCTTTGAAGAAAAGACCTTCCAGATGAACACCCAGTGGGATGTGTCTCATCGGGTATCCAAATTGACGAAGAACTAATATCGGATGATAGTTGATTCCTCCTTTAGTTCCTATGAGGGGTACGCTGGGGAAGTTTCCACAACGGTCAATGATTCTGATTCCCTCATAAATCCTATTACACCAATCTAAATCGGAATTGGTGAGAGACATGATCTTCTGCGACCAACGTAAGACACTCTTGCAATCCCAAAAAGCGGCAGACTTGGGCAAGTGAGAGATAAACCACTTGTAAAGAAAATGTACACAGCATGTGATCTCCCCTCCGCTGTACAAATTTCCTAAGTGTACAGAATGATACGCATCTGCGAGCAAAGTCGGCACAGGGTTTCCAATGAGAAAAATCTTAATAGCGTTGATATCGACAAAGTTATTGATGTCGGGAAACAAAAATAACCCGTAGGTGAGCAAGACAAAGATGCTTTCAAAAGCAGTCCCGTTCCCTATACTAGCGAAGTATAGAGCCTTTATTGTCAAGAACTGGGCTGGCAAACCTTGGATGCCACCCTTAGTAGTCATGTGAGTCCTGACCTCAGACTCGTCCAAATGAATTGCTCTTGCAATAGTCTGATTCTTTGTAATTTCTTCCAGTCCAGAAAATGGAGCTCGATCAGTGATATGTAAATCAGTCAGATGAGAAAACTCCTCCAGCGTTGGTGCCAGCTGGTAATCCGGGAATGTGAAACAATGATAAACTGGATCGTAGAACTGAATGAGTGCGTCCATGATCCCCTTAATCACATGGACTCTTAACAGTGGTTGCAAACCACCGTGCTTGGCTCTGAAAGCCTCTGGGTTAACGACCATCCTCGCTAACTTTCTCAAATCCCCTAGTTTTGGAACCTTGAAGGTATACTGGTGAGTTCTCCTTCTACCAAAATCCATTAATGCAATCTTTTTCTCTGATATTTGCAATCACAGTCTTAGTTTAATTTGAAAAACAGAGAGACTAGAAGAGAAGTTTTTTGAATGTTTTAATGTTTTATTAAATGAATGCATGAATGCAGCACACAAAAACATAGAAAAAACATGGGGTCAGAGGGTCGTTGTCATGAAGTCAAGGCTCTACCCATCCCCAACGGTTTATACTAGGGTGATTTTTGTACCTGTACTCATTATCATCAGCTCCTCCCAGGAAAGCAAAACAACAAGCGGATCGCCAGCGAGTTGTGTGCAATCTTAGAGTAAGTGCCATTCACCGAGAATAGATCACCAGCCTCAAATGAGGGTAGTATCGCGTAACAGCTATTTCCGATAGCTTCCGCACTACGAAAAAGGTTGGTTTTTCTTAAGTGTATACTCAATCTCACCACATGCGGCATCACACGCATTCCCAGTAGCAGAAAAATAAACACGTATAGCAATTAGGAAAAGCAGTATATATATTTGTCCTAATCATCCTAGACTTATAAAGCTATGAATCTTAAGTTCCTGACAGAAATGGGTTCCCCGGAGGAAGCCCCAATCTGTGGTTCCCTGCCTAAGAGATGGACCAGCATAGGTCAATCTTTCTCTTCGGTAGAGTTCCCATTTTCCGTAGAAAACGGGGATGATGCCCTAAGGAAGAAAAGGAGACTCCCCAGCAGAGTCGCCATTTTACAAGGAAAACAGACAGAAATAAAAACTGGCCCCACGGTGGGGGCCACTTTTCTGTAGCGAGCGATTTTGGACGCGGTTCTTAAGCGCTGGTCGCTCTCTGCGGTTTGAGCTTTAAACTACAGGTCGATTCATTTTTTATCCTATTGTGAGCTGAATAAGGAAGGGAAATAGATGTCTCCAATTAACCCTGCTTTGCATACTGAATTTAAACAGCGGTCTGTTAGGTTACGGATGCTATCAATGTAGGGGGGCCTTTGTACTGGTTATTCGTATTTCGCCAATACAGGTTTCTTTCTTTCTATCTAGGCAAAAGGTTTCTGGCGGGGAATAAGGATTAGGATGTTAGGACTGATGCTTTTGAATTACTGCTTTTAATTGATGGAAATATGGGATTTGGGTTTTTTGTTGATTGCGCTCGCTAAGATCTTTTCTTTCGATCTTATGCCTACGTATTCCCGTTTACCGAAACAGGGAAATCAGAGCGTTCGTAGTTCCTCCTATTCTTATGCAAAAGGAGCAAGAATTCCAGTTTGGCAGCAAATTGCTCTTGTCGCTTCTCTTGTCGCGGACGCCCCAGGGTAGGCGACGATGTGTCCCATGATCTCCTCAACTCAACTGCCACGTTCCCACGATCAGCACTCTCCTTTGCCACTTTCTTCTTGTCGCGGGCGCGACCAGGCAAATTGCGTTCCCACCCATTTTCAAACCAAGGTCGTTTTTGTCCTTACACCGCGCCAATTTGCCTATAAATACTTGTAGAACTCGAATTTTAGGGATCATCCAATCTTAGTTTACTTCACCCTAGGCATAAATTTCACTCTTGTAAAGCGGTAATCTTCTCACATCGAGGAGTTATTGCACTGTGTGTGATCGATTTTGTAATCAAGTCTTGGAGTGTCTGTAATCAAGTTGGAGCATTTTATTTTCCGTGCATTGTACCAGATTTAAAGACTCCGCTTTGGAGCAGGTTTTATTTTAATCGCATTTACTTTCATTTATTTCTCGCACTTGCTTTATTTTGTTTATTTATTGTCTTGCCTTACTTTTCAATACTTTACTTTTCAAAAGACTTAATTCCATACATGATAAGAATTAACATGACTGTTGTTACTACCATGGTTGGCTAAGTTTTAGATAGGTAAGAATGTAAAGACCATAACCACCGTAATACGTCTATGTGTTAATAGAAATACTTAAGGGTTGTTTTAATATTTAACACAAGTTTTCTGTTCCTAAAAGCAATGTTGGGTAAGATCGAAAGCCGTCCAACAATTTGTAAACCTGTTTAGTTCTCAACTGATCAAATACAGCGAAAGCGCTTTGCTCAGTTGAGTAGGGATTTTTAACACTTTAGAAAAGAGGTTTTAAAACTATTTTCGGACGCGTTAGTGGGATTAGAATCTGGTTCATTTCGAACCTCTTTAGTTTAGAAATTTCAGGTCAAAATACTTTTCTGTTTAGTCTAGAATTTGCATTTCTTAAAAGTAAGTTTTCCATGACTCTAACGCAATGCGCGCCTTTTTATAAGTGACAATAAAGGGGTTAGTTTAGAGGGTAAACTTGGTTCTGACTACGCGAAAGCGACAGTTCCTGTTAAATTGAATTCTTTTCTTAAAATAGAAGATATTGCCCGTAAGTAGTTCTGTCGATGAATATAGAAATATTATCGGTTATGAGAATTACATTCAAGCCTTTTGTTTTGTCTGAATTTTATTACCTCGTCATTTACTTTTATTTATTTTCCTCTGCATTAGTAAACCCTGAATTGAACTGCCTTAGATAAGCACTGTAACAAACGAAAATTGTTAGATCGACATTTGGTCCCTGTGGATACGATAACTTTTTATATTACTCTGACGCGATTCGTGCACTTGCGAATACAACGCATTAAGTTTTTGGCGCCGTTGCCGGGGACCAATTTCGCCGAATTTCAAATTTCGTTTGTTATCACCGTTTAGACTAGGGCCGCACGAACTGGTCGATGCGAAGATCTCGCAGCTCCAGTAGTGTAATAGATCCTTTAGTGGAACCAGAACGTTACGCTCGCGCACGACTTTGGCTTCGTCGAATTAAGCAAGCTATGGCCGAAGATCGTAACCAAAGACCCCTTAAGGAATTCGCTCAGCCTGCTGACGAAGAACCGAGCTCTAGTATAGTTAACCCTACCATACCTGCCAATAATTTTGAACTAAAACCGTCCCTATTACAACTAGTTCAACAAAACCAATTCGCAGGACTACCATCTGAAAACCCAAACCAACATCTAAAAACCTTTGTCCAGTTGTCAAACACCTTTAAGACCAATGGTGCTAGTCCTGAGGCGATTCGTTTAAGACTATTTCCATTTTCCCTTAGAGGCAAAGCCCTAACTTGGTTAGATTCCCTTCCAGCCAATTCTATAACAACATGGGAAGACCTTAGGAGAACATTCCTTGCTAGATACTTTCCCCCAAGCAAAAAAGCCGTTCTCCGAAACCAAATAACAAGATTTACCCAAAACCAAGGAGAATCGCTATTTGAAGCTTCGGAAAGGTATAAAGACCTTCTAAGGGCTTGTCCACACCACGGTTTGGAGCAATGGTTGATTATACATACCTTTTACCACAGACTTCATTATAACACAAAGATGTCCATCGACGCTGCCGCTGGCGGTGCCCTGATGAACAAACCCTATCCTGACGCTTGTAGTCTCATTGAAGATATGGCTCAAAACCATCATCAATGGGGAAACGAAAGAGCAACAGTGGAAAAGAAAGAAGCCCAAGGAGGTAAACATGAGGTAAGCTCTATAGACATGATGCAAGCCAAAATGGATGCTATGGCCCTCAAGATCGATCAAATGTACGCACAACCAACCGCTGCAGCAGCAGTAGTGTTGGATTGCGAACTTTGTGGTACTAAAGGTCATCAATCAGCTGACTGCCATCTGTTAAACGAGACTAACCCAGACCCAGTCAACTATGCCCAAGGAAACCCGTTCTCAAATACTTACAACCCTGGATGGAGAAATCACCCTAACTTTTCCTACAAAAACAATAACCCTACCCAAAACCAAGCACCTCCGAGATCAACCAACAATCAAGCACCTAGACAAAACCAACATGTGCAAGCAGTGCCACCTAAGCCAAATATTGAGAAAGTGCTAAATGATTTTATGACAGCACAAGCCCAGCAAAACAAAGAGTTCCTAAATCAGAATATTCATGTGAATGAGTTGCTTACCCAACTAGGAACCAAAATGGATCAAATGGCCACCCACAGCAAAATGCTTGAAACCCAGATCTCTCAGGTAGCCTTAAAGCAAGCACCCCAAACTACTCCTGGAGGACAATTTCCCGGACAACCTTAACAGAACCCTCGAGGGCAAGCTAACGTTGTTACCTTACGAAGTGGAACCACTTATGAAGGGCCTAAAAACCCAACATTGAGTGACTCCGAAGTTTCCAAAAAGGATGCTACCCCCGAAGGTGAGGAGCCAGTAGAGATTGAGAAACCAAAAGACAGAGATAAAGGAGAAGTTACGGACAAAGCTTCAGCACCCCCTCAGCCATACAAACCACCAATTCCCTATCCACAAAGACTCAAACAAACTAAGATCAATGACCAATTCCAAAAGTTTGTTAAAGTTATAGAAAAACTTCATGTAGAGATTCCTTTTACAGAAGCCATCACCCAAATACCATCTTATACTAAATTCCTGAAGGACATCCTCACCAATAAACGTAGACTTGACGATCCAAAACCAGTGGAGTGTAATTCCATTTCTGAGAACAAACTTGCCAAAAAAGAAAAAGATCCGGGGAATTTCTCCATACCTTGTATTTTGGGGAATCATGTCATAGATAAAGCCTTTCTGGACTTAGGAGCCAGTGTAAGCCTAATGCCCCTTGCAGTTTGTGAACGATTGAAACTAGGAGATTTGCAACCTACTAACATGTCTCTCCAATTAGCTGACAGATCTATAAAATACCTTGTAGGCTTATTAGAAGACATCCCAGTTAGAATAGGCAAGTTGTTCATTCCCACCGACTTCGTCTTAATGGACATCAAAGAAGATAAAGATATCCCAATCCTCCTAGGTAGACCCTTCCTATCAACTGCAGGAGCCATAATAGATGTCAAGAAAGGAAAATTGACTTTTGAGGTGGGTAACGAAAAAATAGAGTTTGTCCTAGCAAAGTTTCTCGTGGCACCAGTAATAGGAGATGCATGTTATGCAGTTGATGTTATTGATGAATGTGTCCATGAACTTAATCAGGGAGAGCCAATAGAAAGAATAAAACTACCTTCAATGCCCATTGAGAAAGATGATGACAGTATGGAACCCTACATAGATGACAGCCTTTTTGAATGTTTATCCTTAACTCCAGATCCTATACAAAGCCCCAGCAAACCAACCTTAGAATTAAAAGAATTACCCAAGAATCTAAGATATGAGTTTTTAGACAAAGAAATGGACAGACCAGTTATAGTCAGTGCCGTTCTGAACCAAAATGAAACGAACCAACTCTTAGATGTCTTGCGAAGATATCCCTCAGCACTAGGGTACAACATCTCATATCTTAAAGGAATAAGTCCATCCGTGTGCATGCACCGGATTTCACTTGAGGAAGATGCTAAACCTTCGAGAGAACACCAAAGGAGGATTAACCCTATAATGAGTGACGTAGTTAAGAAGGAAGTTCTTAAGTTGTTGGAAGCAGGGATAATATATCAGATCTCGGACAGTAAATGGGTAAGCCCTGTGCATGTAGTACCTAAAAAGGGAGGCATCATCGTGGTTCAAAACGAAAAAGGTGAGCACGTTACAAAACGGATAGAAGGAGGTTGGCGTATGTGCATAGATTACAGAAAATTAAACAAAGCCACTAGGAAAGACCATTTCCCATTACCTTTTATAGATCAGATGTTGGAACGTCTAGCTAGATATTCCTACTTCTGTTACCTCGACGGATATTCAGGTTTTTTTCAAATTCCTATACACCCTGATGACCAAGAGAAAACAACCTTCACATGCCCATATGGAACTTTTGCCTATAGACGTATGGCTTTCGGACTCTGTAATGCCCCAGCAACTTTTCAGCGTTGCATGATGTCAATCTTCGCTGATTATCTTGATGGAATTATGGAAGTATTCATGGACGATTTCTCAGTCTGCGGATTTGATTTCAATAACTGTCTAGTCAACCTTGAAAAGATCTTGAAGAGATGTGTCGAAGTAAACCTGGTATTAAATTGGGAGAAATGTCACTTCATGGTCACTGAAGGTATAGTTCTAGGACATATCGTTTCTGAAAAAGGCATTGAAGTTGATAAAGCTAAGATCGAGGTGATAGAGAATCTTAAACCACCCAAAACAATTAGAGAAGTTCAAAGTTTTCTCGGACATGCTGGATTTTACCGGCGTTTCATTAAAAACTTCTCTAAGATCACTAAACCTTTGACAGGTCTTCTGATGAAAGATGCCGAGTTCATTTTTGATGAAAAATGTAACGAAGCATTCAACCTTTTAAAACAAGCTTTAATCTCAGCACCCATTATGCAACCACCGGATTGGACAAAACCTTTTGAAATCATGTGTGATGCTAGTGATTACGCTGTAGGAGCAGTGCTAGGGCAAAGATCTGATAAGAAGTTACATGTGATTTACTACGCCAGTAGAACTCTAGATGCCGCTCAGCTAAACTATGCAACCACAGAAAAAGAACTCCTAGTCGTAGTTTTCGCCATAGACAAATTTAGATCCTATTTGGTGGGAGCCAAAATAATTGTTTACACTGATCATGCCGCCATCCGATACCTTTTGAATAAAAAGGATGCTAAACCTAGGTTACTCCGGTGGATACTTTTATTGCAAGAATTTGACGTTGATATCAGAGATAAGAAAAGCACCGAGAATGTAGTTGCCGATCACCTTTCCAGGCTTGAGTTCTTGAAACCTGATATAGTACCCATAAATGATGACTTTGCTTACGACAGGTTAATCGCTAAGCTAGATGCCATTGGAGATATAAGTTTAGAAATCCTAGAAGACTCTGAAAAATCCTTAGCGGTAAATAATGTACCTTGGTATGCAGATTTTGTTAACTATCTTGCTGCAGATATAATACCTCCTGACCTCAGTTATCAGTAGAAAAAGAAGTTCTTCAATGACGTTAAACATTTCTATTGGAATGAACCACTTCTCTTTAAGAGAGGCACTGACGGAATCTTTCGCCGGTGTGTTCCAGAGGAAGAAGTGCACCATATCATAGAACATTGTCACTCAGCACCCTACGGAGGACACGCAAGCACATCTAAGACTCACGCTAAAATCTTACAAGCTGGTCTTTATTGGCCAACTATATGGCGTGATGTTCATACATATATAACCAAGTGTGACCCGTGTCAATGCTCCGGAAACATCTCGAGAAGAACTGAAATGCCATTAAGAAACATTCAAGAAGTAGAACTTTTTGATGTTTGGGGAATCGACTTTATGGGACCTTTTCCGTCATCCTTAGGAAACAAATATATTTTAGTCGCTGTCGATTACGTGTCCAAGTGGATTGAAGCTATAGCTGCACCCACAAACGACACTCGAGTGGTGATTAAGATGTTCAAGCAAAATATATTCCCTAGATTCGGAGTTCCCAGACTAGTCATAAGTGATGGAGGATCACATTTTATATCTAGGATTTTTGACAAACTATTGAGGAAGTATGGAGTTAAACATAGAGTAGCCACACCTTACCACCCGCAAACCAGTGGGCAAGTAGAAGTATCCAATAGAGAAATCAAGCATATCTTAGAAAAAACTGTCTCGATATCCAGAAAGGATTGGTCACAGAAGCTTTCAGAAGCACTGTGGGCCTAGAGGACAGCCTACAAGACTCCCATTGGAACAACCCCTTACCAACTAGTTTACGGAAAATCATGTCACTTACCCTTTGAATTGGAACACAAAGCATATTGGGCCATCAGAACTTTAAATTTTGATTACTTAGCAGCTGGTGAGAAACGCATCTTAGACATACATAAGCTAGAAGAGCTCCGACAATCAGCCTATGAGAATGCCATCATATATAAAGAGAGAACCAAGGCATGGCATGACAAGAAGATCATCAAGAAAGACTTCAACATAGGTGACCCTGTTCTTCTATACAATTCAAGACTACGACTTTTTCCAGGTAAGCTTCGATCCAGATGGACGGGCCCGTTCGAAGTTTCCAAAGTCCTAAAATCCGGGGCAGTGGAAATTAAGAACAAATCTTGCAGTCCGTTCGTAGTAAATGGACAAAGGCTCAAGCATTATGAAGGAGGAGACATTCCAGCATACTACTCCAGGTTCACGTTAACAGACCCACCTATCCTCGCACCAGATACATGACTTGAACTCGTCGAGCTAACGACGTTAAACAAGCGCTGCATGGGAGGCAACCCATGGCTCTTTTCCTTTTTGTATTTATTTTTTCTTGATTTACGTTTATTTGCTTGTTTGTACATATATGTCTAACTTGTTTTGTGTGTTTGATTTCAGGGCCTGTTTTTCCTAACCTTTTCTTTCAGGATGCCACCAGTGGACGACATGCTGGTGACCTTTAGAGACGACGCTCAGAGAGAGCGTTATGCGATGCTTTCACTCAGACCCATGGCACCCACTCGCTACCCAGACAGTGATTGCATGGAAGCTTTGGGCATAGAGCCCAGTGTCCGATACTTGGCCCACCAGCTCAAATGGGACCAGTGCGCTGATGATTTGCATCCCACCTATATGAACCTCACTCTGGAGTTCCTCAGCTCTTTCTCCTATGATCCGTACTTGGGATCAGATGGCCACACTAGTTTCAGGTTATTTGGCACAGAGTATTCGTTCACCCATACTGAGTTCGGTGATCTTCTTGGATTTGAGACTGGAGTTGGCGCTATCCCTGAGTTGCCCATGGGTTACTTCATGAATAGAGACGTGGAGAAATTTTGGAGTGACATCTCTGGAGGTGGAGGCCCTGACCCTGATACTCACATTTCACAGGCTATCCATAACCCAGCTCTTCGATACTTTCAGATGATCATTGCCCATACATTCTTTGGGAGAGCAGATACTGATGACCACGTTACTGAGGAGGACATATTTTTCATGTTTTGTGCGAATCAGTCGCGTCGTTTAGCTTGTGGTAACTTTATGCTGTACTCCTTTAGTGGTGTTGCCACCTGGGCAGGAGAACCTATACACGTAGGAGGTAATGTGACTGAGATTGCTGCTGCTCTAGGACTTGGCCGAAAGCTATTTCATTTGACTCCCTACTGCAGCCATACCACCATGGATATTGATTTTTGCTTAGATCGGGGACTGATGAGAAGGAACTCCTTTAATCACTCTCAATTCAGACTCCTGATCGACGGTGAGACCATACATCATTTCACTTTGCCAGATCCTGTTATGACCAGTGTCCATGACCCAGCAAACTGGACATATGCCTTAGAGGGACACGGTGAGACGGTAGACGCACCACGACCCTGCCCATAGCCAGAATACATTCCAGCTCCACCAGCTGACAGGGCTACGGTATGGTCAAATAATCATGCATTAGGTACTCCAGATATGCAGACCCAGATGGCGATGATGCGCCAGGAGATAACAGATCTCCGACAGACTCTTGCTGACCTACACCTGAGGATGGAAGTGTTAAAGCTGACCCACGCTACTGAGTCTGATGTGCTGCATGAAGACATAGCGGAGCTCCGTCGTGAGATAGCGAGACTCCGTGGAGATGACCAGACATCTTGATTTCCATTTTCGTATTATTTACTATATTTCTTATGCATTGATTTACTTCCAGTATCACCCAGACATATTTCCTACTATTTGCATGTGATATATTTCCTATTTATATTGAGACTTGAGTTTTTTATGTTTATATGCTAATATTCTCTTTTATTTCATTTTATTTTTTCTTGACAAAATATATAGAAAAAAAATTATTATTGTAAAAACATAATATATATACTTTTTGGGAAATTTTATGCAAAAAGTACATTTTTAGGAAATGTGGAATGCTAAAGAGGCCCCCCAAGGCCAAAGGAATGACACAAAGGCCCATTCAAAATGACAAAGGCCCATCAGCGGATTTGCCTTGTCGCGCCCGCGACACACCTATCGCGCCCGCGACGGCGTCCCTGTAAATTCGGGGCAGAACTTCCATTTTCACCATTTTTTAACCTCTAACTTCTCCAAACCCATTTTTTCCCTCCGAAAATTCCCTATAAATCCCCATTGATTTCACATCTCTAACATTCAACCATCATCTTTTACCCTTCCATTTCAAATTCCATCAACAAAAACCCAAAAAAATTCAACCTTTATTATACCCATTTTTCCACCCTCTTCACCATCTTCATCAATGGAGTTCAACGGGATCACTCTTCGTGAAGGACAATCCGGGAATAGGCAAAGGAGACAACTTCAAAAGCTTCAGGATCGAGAAATTCTCTCGACGAGGTATGTCGACGATTCTTGCTTGCACACTTTAGGGGTCCATCATAGTGTTTTTCATTTGTTAGAATTTGTAGGTTTAAGCACTATTTTTACCGCAAAAGAACCCACCTATGAGCGGATGACGGTTGAATTTTTAAGTTCATTGGTTTATACCGTCCGTCCCGACACTGCTAGCACAGTCGGTACTGTGCATTTTAGACTGTTTGCTGTTGAGTATGAGTTCAGTACCGATGAACTAGCAGGTCTATTGGGATTCCCTCATGGGGAGGGTGCTGTTTGTGAGGCTCCTTCTAGTGCTGAATGGTCAGTCAAGGTATTCGCCTTCTGGCGCAGGTTGTCAGATACTATTGCTGATTCCTTTAAGGGATTACTTGCCTCGACCATTCATAACCCGGCCATAAGAATTTTCAGATATCTTTTGGCATGCTCTATTTTTGGCCGGGAGAATCAAAACAAGGTTAATAGCAAAGAACTTTTGTTCTTGCAAGGATGCCTCACAAATATTAGAATCAATCCGGTCCCATTTATGATCGCCCACATGTGCTTAACGGTAAATAAGGGTGGACCGATAGTTTTTGGCGGATTGATTACGTCTATTGCTCGGGCACTGAATTTAAATGATGAGATAGCTACCTTGGAACCACTGCCCCCTCGCACAATTAATTTGAAATTTCTGAAAGACATGAAATTGTGCCGATCAAGGAGGGCTGGTGGTTATGAGTTAATGATTCACGGGGTAGCCATCGAATCGATTGTTATACCATGTAGTAGACGTACAGATGTACGATTCGAGAGGAACTGGACCTATGACCTTACTGCACCACCTTTTCTAGGTCCAATTCCTCCTAATGACCATGACAACGAGGGGCCCGACACAGATGATGAGTATGACCATAGAGAGCATGTGTCCCCCCCTCGTCCTACACAATCACACACCACACCATCTGCTTCTAACACTTTTGCAGGAGCTGCTCCCGGATTTTATATTATGGAGGAGATGTGGCAAGACATATGGCTAAAGAAGCACGACATGAAGACCTGTTATCTTCCATTCAGCAACAGATGGCGGACCAAATGAGCTTTATGCAAGAGTCCCGGCAGAGAGCAGACCAGTCTTTCGAGACCATATCCCGTACTCTGCTTGCGATCACCAATGAGCAGTCCCGTCAACAGCAGTATAATCATCAGCACTTTCAGCTTATGGAGGCCACTCAGGGTTCCATCTTAGGTAACCTTCGTGAGGTGAAAGCTGCTCAGACAGACTTGATGGCTAGGATGGACCAGCGAGACCGTCACCGTAGCAGATCCCGTCATTCCGAGCATCCAGCACAGGGCGGCGAGGGCACCAGCGGTCCTCACTAGTTTTGCCAGGTTCCTTTCTCCTTAGCTTACTTCGAAACATTGGGGACAATGTTCGATTTAAGTGTGGGAGGAGATTTCATCGTTTTTATCTTTTTTCCGTCATTTTAGTAGTTTATTTTTATTTCCCTTCAGTTATTTACTTTTGTTTCTGTTTTAGGAAATGCATGTGTTTGAAGAGTCACTAGTATAAGTATGTTTTTGGTTCACCTTCATTTTTTTTTCCACATTTTTAGCCCCAATAAAATTTTTTTTAGAAAATAAGTGTTGTTCTGAAGTTTTTTTTTTTTTGGACTTTAAGACAGGTTCGGGTTAGGATGCGGTGACTTGGGAGAACCTTTGAAACATCAGTATCGTCCTTACACCATGAACTTTGTAAATATAAGAATCACACCTGAAACCCCATGTACCATGGCCCTAATTTCATTTCAAAATCATCCTTAGTAGTTTATTTCAGCAATCAGCTCCGGCCTAAACATGTTCTAAGTAGGAGACCGACGAATATAAGTGACTGGTCTGAGTGCATATTCAAAAAAAAAAAAAAAAAAAAAAGAAGAAAAAAGTAAAAAGTAATAAGATGTTTAACTTGCTCATTTCAGTTGGTTCAGAGGTATCTGGCACTGAACTCGGTAGGGCGGATTACGATCCGATCCCCCACAACTGCACTTGAGAAGAATAAAGGGATTTTACACAGTTCCCTGTGCCAGAAATCTGGTATGAAAAGATCAGAATCACTAACAGGTCACTCTACCATGAAGCATGTACGGAAAACGGGCTTAATGTGATTGCGCTTGAATGAAAAGGACTCAAAAGAGATGGAAAAGGAAGGCCTAAGTATTGTGGGATATAATGGGTAGATTAGTATAGGAGCGAAGTTTATGTCCGTATTTTCGGGATTAGTGTCATCACGATGCCCTTGGTTCACTCAGTTAGTACAGACCGCTGCATCCAGACTCGGACTTAGAAGCCCTTTTTGTCCAAAATCCTCGATCGACACTGATTTTTCTTCTGAGCTTTAAATGTTTTGCTTGAGGAGAAGCAAAGGTCTAAGTGTGGGAGAATTTGATGACACTAAATTATACTGTATTTTCGACTCTGATTTCACATGCATATTAGTTGTTTTTCTATTTTTATGCTTTGTTATTGTTATGTTTTCCTTTGTTTTCAGGTTTTCAATAAAATTGAGGTCCCAGACGGAAAAGGATGCAAAAGGAGCAAGAATTCCAGTTTGGCAGCAAATTGCTCTTGTCGCTTCTCTTGTCGCGGACGCCCCAGGGTAGGCGACGATGTGTCCCATGATCTCCTCAACTCAACTGCCACGTTCCCACGATCAGCACTCTCCTTTGCCACTTTCTTCTTGTCGCGGGCGCGACCAGGCAAATTGCGTTCCCACCCATTTTCAAACCAAGGTCGTTTTTGTCCTTACACCGCGCCAATTTGCCTATAAATACTTGTAGAACTCGAATTTTAGGGATCATCCAATCTTAGTTTACTTCACCCTAGGCATAAATTTCACTCTTGTAAAGCGGTAATCTTCTCACATCGAGGAGTTATTGCACTGTGTGTGATCGATTTTGTAATCAAGTCTTGGAGTGTCTGTAATCAAGTTGGAGCATTTTATTTTCCGTGCATTGTACCAGATTTAAAGACTCCACTTTGGAGCAGGTTTTATTTTAATCGCATTTACTTTCATTTATTTCTCGCACTTGCTTTATTTTGTTTATTTATTGTCTTGCCTTACTTTTCAATACTTTACTTTTCAAAAGACTTAATTCCATACATGATAAGAATTAACATGACTGTTGTTACTACCATGGCTGGCTAAGTTTTAGATAGGTAAGAATGTAAAGACCATAACCACCGTAATACGTCTATGTGTTAATAGAAATACTTAAGGGCTGTTTTAATCTTAAACACAAGTTTTCTGTTCCTAAAAGCAATGTTGGGTAAGATCGAAAGTCGTCCAACAATTTGTAAACCTGTTTAGTTCTCAACTGATCAAATACAGTGAAAGCGCTTTGCTCAGTTGAGTAGGGATTTTTAACACTTTAGAAAAGAGGTTTTAAAACTATTTTCGGACGCGTTAGTGGGATTAGAATCTGGTTCATTTCGAACCTCTTTAGTTTAGAAATTTCAGGTCAAAATACTTTTCTGTTTAGTCTAGAATTTGCATTTCTTAAAAGTAAGTTTTCCATGACTCTAACGCAATGCGCGCCTTTTTATAAGTGACAATAAAGGGGTTAGTTTAGAGGGTAAACTTGGTTCTGACTACGCGAAAGCGACAGTTCCTGTTAAATTGAATTCTTTTCTTAAAATAAAAGATATTGCCCGTAAGTAGTTCTGTCGATGAATATAGAAATATTATCGGTTATGAGAATTACATTCAAGCCTATTGTTTTGTCTGAATTTTATTACCTGTCATTTACTTTTATTTATTTTCCTCTGCATTAGTAAACCCTGAATTGAACTGCCTTAGATAAGCACTGTAACAAACGAAAATCGTTAGATCGACATTTGGTCCCTGTGGATATGATAACTTTTTATATTACTCTGACGCGATTCGTGCACTTGCGAATACAACGCATCAGTTGCCTCCCACTAAGCGCTGTTTTTAACGTCGTAAGCCTGACGAAGGCTTAGTGATAATTCAGTTATAGGGATGAGCGGGCAGCTCTAAAAGTCTTAGACTATTCAAATAATCTCTGTTTGCAATATTATGATAATGTTTTAAGCGTTGCCCGTTTACTATGAATGGTTCACTATTTCTTCCTTTTATTTCTATCGCTCCACTTTGAAAAACTTTAGAAATTTCAAAGGGTCCGGACCACCTAGATCTAAGTTTTCCTGGAAAAAGCTTAAGTCTCAAATTAAATAGGAGCATGACGTCTCCCACACTAAATTCTTTTCTTGATAAGCGCTTATCGTGCCATCTCTTAGTTCTTTCTTTATATATGTGGGCGTTCTCATAAGCATCTAGTCTTAGTTCTTCTAATTCGTGCAAATCTAAGATTCGTTTTTCTCCTGCGGCAGCGTAATTTAAATTGAGGGTTTTAATAGCCCAATAGGCTTAGTGCTCTATTTCTACCGGCAGATGACAAGATTTTCCATAGACTAACTTAAATGGAGTGGTTCCTATGGGGTTTTGTAAGCGGTTCTGTAAGCCCATAAAGCTTCATTAAGTTTAGTTGACCAATCCTTCCTAGAGGTAGCGACAGTCTTTTCTAAAATTTTTTTTATTTCTCTATTCGAAACCTCGACTTGTCCACTGGTTTGTGGATGATATGGTGTCGCCATACGATGTTTGACTCCGTATTTTGATAGCAATTTATCGAATATTTAAGATATGAAATGGGAGCCACCGTCACTAATGACGAGTCTTGGCACACCAAATTTAGGAAAAATTATGTTCTTAAAGAGCTTTATCACTACTCGTGTGTCATTTGTAGGAGAAGCTACAGCCTCGATCCATTTGGAAACATAATCGACAGCGACGAGTATGTACTGGTTACCAAAAAAAGACAGAAATGGTCCCATGAAATCTATTCCCCACACGTCAAAGACTTCTACTTCTAGAATGCCCTTTTGAGGCATTTCATCGCGTCTAGAGATGTTACCAGTGCGTTGACACCGGTCGCAATTTATAACCGCGATATGGACATCTTTCCATAAAGTAGGCCAAAAGAGGCCAGCATACAAAATCTTAGCACAAGCCTTTGAAGTGCTTGCGTGCCCACCATAGGGCACGGAATGATAATGAGAAATTATGTCTTCCACCTTATCTTCGGGTACACGACGACAGAAAATACCATCGGCGCCCCTCTTGAAGAGAAGTGGTTTGTCCCAATAATAGTGTTTAAGGTCGTGGAAGAATTTCTTCTTTTGTTGATAGGTTAGATCAGGTGGCAGCACTTCAGCTGCTAGATAGTTGAGAAAGTCAGCATACCATGGCAGCATGGTCTTAGTGTAAACAGATTCTACCACTTCATTAGTTTCTGTATCAGTATAAGTCAGGGATTGTTCTATTGTATTGCTTTCTAACTGGGCTAAGAGTCTTTCATAAGGGAAATCGTCATTAATAGGTACTTGGTCTGGTTGGATGTTTTCCATTCTCGACAGGTGGCCAGCTACTACATTTTCAGTGCCTTTCTTGTCCTTAATTTCCAAGTCGAATTCTTGTAGGAGTGGAATCCACCTCAGAAGTCTCGGTTTGGCTCCTTCTTGCTTAATAGGTACCTGATTGCAGCGTGATCGGTGTAGATGATTATTTTTGCTCCTACTAGGTAGGAACGAAATTTATCTAATGCGAACATGACAGCTAAGAATTCCTTTTATGTGGTAGCGTAGTTCATTTGTGCATGATCCAAGGT
This sequence comes from Lathyrus tuberosus, assembly GCA_022829125.1. Classification (NCBI taxonomy): domain Eukaryota; kingdom Viridiplantae; phylum Streptophyta; class Magnoliopsida; order Fabales; family Fabaceae; genus Lathyrus; species Lathyrus tuberosus. The sequence continues at coordinate 10,213,305 of JALAZF010000075.1, forward strand.
TCTACTGGCATAGTAGATTGCGTGAAGCTTTTTGTCCTTTCTTTGTCCTAGGACTGCACCTACAGCATAGTCACTAGCGTCGCACATGATTTCGAATGGTTTATTCCAATCTGGGGGTTTCATAATGGGTGCTGATATTAAAGCTTGCTTGAGTGTTTGAAATGCGTCCAAGCATTTGTCATCAAAGACGAATTCAGCATCTTTCATTAACAGCTCAGTTAGGGGTTTGGTTATCTTAGAGAAATCTTTAATGAAACGTCGATAAAAACCGGCGTGTCCTAAGAAACTTCTTATTTCTCTAACGGTTTTTGGTGGCTGGAGATTTTCTATAACTTCTATTTTTGCTTTGTCGACTTCGATTCCTCCATCGGATACTATATGTCCTAGCACGATTCCTTGTCGGACCATGAAATGGCATTTTTCCCAATTGAGTACCAGGTTGACTTTTACACATCGTTCGAGCACCATTTTGAGGTTTGATAGACATCCTTCAAAACTTTCTCCACAGATAGAGAAATCGTCCATAAAGACTTCCATTATACCATCTAAGAAGTCAGAGAAGATGGACATCATACATCTCTGAAATGTTGCGGGTGCGTTACATAATCCGAAAGGCATTCGCCGGTAGGCAAAAGTTCCATAGGGACATGTGAAAGTAGTCTTTTCTTGGTCGTCAGGATGGATAGGAATTTGGAAGAATCCTGAATATCCGTCTAAATAGCAAAAATGGGAGTGTTTAGCCAGACGTTCAAGCATTTGATCTATGAAGGGTAAAGGGAAATGATCTTTACGAGTGGCTTTGTTTAGTTTTCTATAATCGATACACATTCTCCATCCGGTTTGAGTACGTTGTGCTACAGATTCGCCTTTTTCATTTTTGATGACTGTAACACCTCCTTTCTTGGGTACCACGTGAACTGGGCTAACCCATTCACTATCTGATATTGGGTATATGATTCCTGCTTCTAATAGCTTTTGCACTTCTCTCTTAACGACATCACTCAGAATGGTATTGATTCTCCTTTGATGTTCTTTAGAGGTTTTACAGTCTTCCTCAAGCATAATGCGATGCATACAGATAAAGGGACTTATTCCTTTCAAGTTTGAGATGTTATAGCCTAAAGCAGTCGGGTACTTTCTCAGGACATGCAATAATTTCTCGGTTTCTATTTGTCCTAAGTCTGCATTGACTATAACTGGTCGTTCGAGTTCTGTATCTAGGAATTCATACCTTAGATCTTTGGGTAATGTTTTCAGTTCTACAGATGGTTTCTTTGGGCAAGGCATAGGGTCAGGAGTGAGTGCGAGACATTCACTTAGATTATTATCTTCGTATTCACCACGCCAATTATCATCTTCAAAAATTGGTGGCATCGGAATTCTCAGCACTTCAGAACACGTGTTTTGGTGTTTTTCCATTTCTTTAACGCATTCATCAATTATATCTAGGAAACAGCACGAATCCTCTATAGCAGGTGCTTTGAAGAATTGTAAGAGGATGAATTCTACTTTTTCTTCACCAACCTCGAAAGTCAGTTTTCCTTTTTTCACATCTATGATGGCTCCGACAGTAGCTAGGAAAGGTCTTCCTAAAATGATAGGGATGTTTGAGTCTTCCTGGATGTCCATGATTATGAAATCTGTAGGAATATAGAATTATCCTATACGTACTAGAACTTTTTCTAGCATTCCTAGAGGAAATTTCACTGATCCATCAGCTAGTTGTACAAACATTCTTGTTGGTCTCAGTTCTCCCATGTTGAGCCTTTTACAAATAGATAAGGGCATTAAACTGATGATGGCTCCTAAATCGCACAGAGCTTTGTCTATGACAAACTTTCCAATCACACATGGTATAGAGAAACTACCATGATCTTTTAGCTTAGGAGGCATGTTGTTTTGGATTATAGCGCTACACTCTGCAGTAAGCATAACGGTTTCAGTATCCTCGAGCTTTTTCTTATTAGTTAATATTTCTTTTAGGAACTTAGCGTATGAGGGCATTTGTGTGATTGCTTCTGTAAAAGGTATTGTGACATTTAATTGTTTCAGAAGTTCAACAAATTTCTTAAATTGGCCTATGTTTTTAGATTTAGCGAATCTTTGGGGATACGGGATAGGTGGTTTATAAGGCGGCGGAGGCACATATGGTTCTTCTTTCTCTTCGGCCTCTTTGCCATTATCTTCCTTCTCGTTTTCCTTTAGTTCGCCTTCCTTTTCATACTCCTTACTAGGCTTTTGGTACATGGCTGGATTTTTTATTCTTGGGTCAGTGGGTCCTTCTAGTTCTGTTCCACTCTGAAGTGTTATAGCGTTTGCATGTCCCTTCGGATTAATTTGAGTTTGACCTGGAAGGTTCCCAGCTGGGGTAGCGGTAGCTACTTGTTGTTGAGCCACTTGCGAGATTTGTGTTTCTAACATTTTGTTGTGAGTGGCTAGAGTGTCAACCTTATTTGCTAATTGTTTGATTTGCTCACCGGTGTGAACATTCTGGTTAAGGAACTCCTTGTTCAGTTGAGCTTGTGCAGCAATGAAGTTCTCCATCATAATTTTAAGGTTTGACTTCCTAGGAATGTTGGGAACGTTAGCAGCAGGTTTTTGATATCCTGGTGGCACAGCAGGTGCTTGGCCAGGTGCATACAAAGTGTTATTGTTCTTGTACGAAAAGTTTGGATGGTTCTTCCAACCAGGATTGTAGGTATTTGCATATAGGTTTCCTTGAGCATAATTCACTTGATCAGCAGAGACTCCTGCTAAAATTTGGCATTTGGGGGCAGCATGTCCAAGTACTCTGCATAATTCGCAGTTTGGAGCTACGGCAACCACGATGGCTGCGGGTGTTATGGTCAAGTTGTCTATCTTTTGAGCAAGGGCATCTACCTTAGCGTGGACATGATCAAGACTACTAACTTCGTACATTCCACCTTTCGTTTGAGCTTTCTCCACTGGCGTTCGTTCACCTCCCCATTGGTAATGGTTTTGAGCCATGCTTTCGATGAGTTGATAGGCTTCGGTATAAGGTTTATCCATAAGTGTACCACCAGCGGCGGCATCTATTGTCATTCTTGTATTATACAAGAGGCCATTGTAAAACGTATGGATGACTAACCAATCCTCAAGACCGTGATGCGGACACATCCTCATCATATCTTTGTATCTTTCCCATGCATTGTAAAGAGACTCAGTATCTTTTTGTCGAAATCCATTAATTTGGGCTCTCAGCATAGCTGTTTTGCTTGGTGGGAAATATCGGGCTAAGAACACCTTTTTTAACTCATCCCACGTAGTGACGGAATTTGATGGCAAGGATTGCAACCAAGCCCAAGCTCTGTCTCTTAGTGAGAAAGGAAAAAGACGTAGTCTTATCGCGTCTGCAGTTACACCATTTGCCTTTTGCCTTCACTGTGTCTGCGTACTGCACAAATTTGGTCAAATGTTCATTAGGATCGTCCGTAGGATTTCCAGAGAATTGATGTTGTTGTACGGTTGACAGCAATGAGGGTTTCAACTCGAAATCGTTCTGGTTGATAGCGGGGGCAGCAATACTGTTGTGTGGTTCTTGCTCAGATGGGGTAGCATAATACTTAAGAGGACGGTTCTGTGGTCCTTCGGCCATGTTTCGTTCTTTGACTGCTTCAGGAGTATGAGCGAGAAGATCGGGAATATTATACTTGCGTTGATACTCACGTATTCTGCGTCTTAAATGTAAGAAACGCTCTAATTCGGTGATTGGTGGTTGCAAGTCTTCGCTTTGTGAGCGAGTACTTGGCATACAATTGAGAAAAAAAGGGAAATAAAATTTGTTGCCTTAGTCTATACTGCGCAACAAAGAATCGCACTATTGACTAAATCAAAGTCCCCGACAACGGCGCCAAAAACTTGGTCGCGACTTTCTGAGTCTAACGATTACTAACTGCAAGTGCACAGCCTATCACGTAGTAATAAAGATATCGATCCCACAGAGACCTGATAATCAACCTAGTGCTACGGGTTGTTACTGTATTTAGCTAAAGCGAACATGTTTTGGTTTTAAGTTCAAAAAGGGAGACTAAAGGGATTATCCTAGTGCTACGCTTTACAAATCTTTATCGGTGATTGTCCTTGATTTTTTGCTTTATGCTCGGGGTTTGGGTTGTGTTAGAGATAAACATCGTAAACTTTGATTAGGGATGATTATCTGTTAGTTTCTGGATGCTAGAGATAGATTTAGAGCTAATAATCTTTATGGGTGTCGAAACTTAATGCCTCTGTATCTTGAGTCGAGTACGAGAGTGTCGACGAGGGTAACACGGTTGTTCTCTCAGCTCAGTGTGTCAGAGATGGACACTGTTGTGAGCGATGCTGGATGATATTGAGGAGTATTGTAGGTTGAGTATAACTGGTCAGTAAGTTTAAGTTTGTGAGGAGTGGATTATATGCATACCGGATAAGTTTCTTTTTCTTTGATTAATGAATTCTTTTTGTGTTAATATTTACTTTTCTGTTTCTATGTTTGAAACCATTTTAAACCCAAACTCTTTAACATTTAAATTGTCGAACGGTAGTTCAATAGCACCGATCTCTGTGGACACGATAAATTCCCGGAAAAATACTTCCAAATCTTTTGTTGCTTGCCGCTATACCGCTTCCAACAATAGTTTTCATTACGTTTGTTTGTTTTCTTAAATAAATAAATAAATGCATGTTTTTCTTTGGTTTTTGAGTTACAATTGTGAAATTTCTCTATTCTATTGATTAAAGACTCATGGTGTGATGTGATTGATTCTTTTTGTGCATTCTTAGTATAATATGTAGGACTAAACTCTAAATTGTACATCATTTGTGGTAGAACATTTACCTATGTGAGATTTTGAGCCTAATAGTGGATAACATTAAAAAAATCCATCTCTTTCTTCTTGTGTGATTTCACTCATGTCTATTAGTCTCTAGAACTTGTATTAACTCTTTTTAAAATTGTTTGTTTACTTGTATTAACCCTTAATAATAACATCCCTGTTTGAATACCCCTTTGAGCCTATTATCCAATTCTTTGTTTAAACTCGTTACAAGCCTGAAAGTGAAAAACAATATTATCACCCATCCATAGGGTTGAAAGAGTCTTGTTTGGAGTTGTGTGGGGTTGAATAATTTAGTTATGATATTTGAATCAAAAAGTTGGCAGAAAAAGAACAAATGAAAAAAAATTGAATTGAAAAAAAAATAGAAAAAGAAAAGAAGGATGTCATTACATGTTCCTTTTGAAAAAGGAAAAAAAAAAGAATAAGATGATAAAAGTGAAGAAAAATAGCGGAAAAGTTGTTGTTTGAAAGTGGATGAATGTATAGTTCAACTCCCGCAAATTCTTTCATGTCTTTTTTCTCCCTTTGAATCTTGGCCTAGTTCCCCTTAGGATTTATCTCACCCATACCTTGGCCAAGTTACAACCGAATAAAAGTCCTTTTGATCTTTGTGTGCATGTATTTCAATTGTGATGTTAGAGTCTATTCAAGCTTATGGTAGTACTAATTTTCATGATGTGCTTTGAGTGTAAACAGTAACCTAAATACTTGAGAGTTGAGTGAATTTCATCTTGTGAGGATCTTACTGATTTTGATGTACTCTTTGGTAAACCGTTCTCTTATCTTCTTTAACTATCACAAGGAAGTTGATCACTAACTCCATACTCTTGAAGCTTAGAATTAGACTTTTACTTGCACTTTGTATCCTGAGAACCTTTAGAATTGCATGTTTTGTTTGTTTTCTGTTTTGAATTTATAATTTTGCTCGGAGTGTAAAAGTTCAAGTGTGCGAGAATTTGATAAGTACAAGAAGTCATCAAGTTTTTGGCACCATTGTCGGGGACTGTTGATTGCAACAAGGAAACGCTTTATGCAATGTATTTTTTATTTTATTTTTAGTTTAATTTTTGTTTATCTACTTTTGTTTATTTTCTTGTTTATCATAGTGCTACTGAGGTATTTTCTGTTTGTGTATGTGCAGTTCAAGATCGACATTACTACCATTTGATCTGGAAATTGAAAGAACCGCACGTTCCCTCAGAAAATCAGTTAGAGAAGCAATTATGGCTGACGGAGACCAACCCAAAGTAGATCCACCAATACTTTCTTCAGATTCAGAAAACGAGAATAACATGGTTGTTCCACAACTCCCAACAATGGGAGATTACTGCAAAAGGACTGAAGACGATCAAGTTTCTAGAGGGTTTGTACCGGCAGACCCAGTTAACTTTGATATTAAAAATTATGTGCTTTCAGGTCAAAGAGACAATCAATTTGACGAGAACTCTATCAGATATTTGTGGGCCCACCTTGCACGCTTCTACGAAACTGCTTCGATGTGCAAATCGGATAATGTCACGAATGATCAAGTGAAGTTGCAATTATTTGGTTTCTCACTTATTGGAAGAGCAAAAGATTGGTTACTATGCCTTCCAAATGGAACCATTCAGACATGGAAATAGCTAGAAGACAAGTTCTTGGAGATATTTTTTACTACCACCCAGTTTACTGAGATAAGGGATAAAATTTTGAATTTTGAGCGACAGGATGCGGAGACTTTATATGACTCATGGAGAGATTCAACTTATTGTTGCGTAGGTGACCCAACCATAATCTTAATAATATGGAGCAAATGCAAAGTTTTATCAAATGCCTAAAGAGTCACACATGCATGTTGCTAGATGCTTCTGCATGAAGCAGAATTAGGCAGATGACCGAGCCATAAGTTATGGACTTAATTGAGAATATATGCATGAATGAGTACCACACCAAGAGTGAAAGATCAGTAAAGGTTGAAACGGTAGGTACACCTAAAGGTATGTTAATTGTTGATACTCAAAATGCTTTATTAGCTCAAATTGAACTATTAAATAAGCAGCTAGCTGCAAGCTGCTGTAATAACACTAACATGAGCCAGGTACAAACGCTTAGATGTAGAATTTGTGGCGGAGGGCATGAGAACGAAAGGTGTTCATTGGAAGGGTTAAGTGAAGAGGCTCAATATGATAATTTTCAAAAGAAGAACCCTTATTCCAACACCTATAATCCAGGATGGAGAGATCAACTAAACTTCCATTAAAGCAATAATCAAAATCAAAGTGGTAACCAAGTTGTGCAACAAAATAACAAGATTCCAATGTCCAAAGGAAAGCCTCACGATTGGAAGAGACCTTGGAAAATTTAATGAAAACCACTCAATTTAGCTTGGAACAGGCCAAAAGAAACCATGAGACCATGAGTAGAAACCACGAGGCATCCCTCTAGAATTTGGAGACACAGATTCGCCAATTAACGCAACAAATCATTACTTTATCAAACTCAAGCGAAGGGGTTAGTTTGAAACTGGTGAATGATACTACAAACGAGTCATGCAAGGCTGTGGACACAGGCTATGAGGTGAGTGTTGTTAAAAGGAGGGGTGAAATAGTGGAAGAAGAGCCACTGGACAAGGTAAATGAACACCAGAGGGACGAAGAAGAAATAGGAGTCACTATTAATCAATTAATAGACAAAAACTCTCCAAGGAAAAGGACGAAGAAGCAAATCCTTAATGATACAAATCCTCCACTGCCTGACTACGTTAAGGCACCTTATCTGATACTTAAGAAGAAACCTCTACAGGAAAAGGAGGAAAAACAAATTTCCAAGTTTAAGTAGATGCTCCACTCGCTGCAGGTAAATATTTCTCTCCATGAGGTTTTAGAACTAATACCTAAATTTGCAAAATTTATGAAGGAAATATTAAAAGGCACCAAGAAAAAAGTGGAACATGCGCAAGCCAATATGATAGAAGAAGAGGAAAAGCTTATGCCTCAACCATTACCACCAAGCTTAAGGATCCAAGTAAGTTCTCTATATCTTGTAAAATTAGTGGAATGGAAATTCCATATGCCCTATGTGATTTAGGATCAAACATTAATGTGATCCCACTCGATAAGGTCAAGGAATATGAATTAGGGGATATTAGACTGTTTACTGTGAATTTTGGTAAACAACCTCTGGTCTATCAATCTAAACGCAAATTGATTAACTTACAGGATCGACCACACAAATCCTAGGACATGTGCTAAATTTGAGAGAAAAGTGTAAATTAAAGAAAATGTAAACTGAACTCCACGTTCGACAATGCTGAAATAAAATCTACCTGAACTCCACGTTCGACTACGTGCAATAAAGTAAAGTAGAGACTTGAAATTTAAAGTGACGTAAGTAAAGGGTGCATAAATTAAAGGCGTCGAAAAGAAATGACAATGAATAAAAAGCTTTGAAAGTAAAATGCAACGAACTCCACGTTCTTGGAAAGTAAAGGCTGGGATAATAAAAGTGCTGTCGAAAGTAAAGTGCAGGAAAGTAAAAGACTTTGAAAATAGAGGCAAATGGATTTAAAGGAGAACTCCACGTTCTCGAAAATAAAAGACTTTGAAAAATAAAGGCTTGAAGATTAACTGTTTGAACGTAAAAGTACAGTCGAAGGTAAACGCAGGAAGTTTAAATGGCTTTGAAAGTAAATTTGGCATGGAAGATAAAGTTCAAGAAACTGTAAAGGCATGGAAAGTAAATGGCTGAATCTTAAACATGCTGAAGATAAATTATATTGATGAAGAAAATGGTGTTACATTACGTACATTCTCACGAACTCGTTTCTCTACACGCGGGTACTTTGAGTTTCTTAGAGTAACTTGCACAAAAATATGAACACCTCATTTACATAGAACTAACTCATATTTATAGTGCTAGGAAATAACTACTAAGTGATGGTTACTGCTTCGAACGTGTTGATTTTGGCGCCTTCCCCTTGATCTCAATTGTTCCCACGTTCACAACTGCTCTTATTTAAATTTCAAATATTGGAAATTCCCTCCAACCTTAATATAACCACTGCAGCGCTTGTTACTACATTCTCATGGTCGAAACCCTTTCAGCACTTAGCCAATTTTGAGGTTCCTACACCTCTATTCGACTCATTGTTTCTCCAAAACTAGGTCGAAGCCTTCTTTATATTAAAAATAATTTTTTAACATAAAATAGCTTTGATTTTGTCTAGCGTCGAAATTGAGGGTTAACAAATTGCCCCCAAGGAATGTCCTTTCGCCAGAATTGGTAGGAAGGCCATTTCTTGATATAATAACCATTTCGACGCCTATTTGCATGGCCTTAACTGAACATCCCACTAATTACTCAATGGCTGGACTGTTCAGTTTCTTTAACCCACGCCTATGATGTCACACCATCATAACAAATCCTTAAAACGTCCTTTCAGCCGTATTCATCATAACACCTTTCTTGAAAACAGACGTTAACAGTCTGCACATAACTGCTACTTTTCATCACGCCTTCAGGAGAAAGACACGCGTCCCACTAACCCCTCAGCTTCAACGGTGGATCCAAGTCCCTTGAGATTTTTAAATATCTATATATACCCATTTCCGCCACTTTGTGATCCTTCCACACTTTTCGTATTCTCAAGCAAACTCTTCTTCTCTTCAGTTTTCTCACGCAAACCCAGCGAAGACACCATCTTTTCATCTTCTTCAACAATGGCATCTACCCAGATTAACCCTCAAGCAAAGAAGACTCAAAGGGGCAAGGCCACTCCATTTAAGCAAACCATCCCTCCGTTCGCTAACATCCCAGGCCCCCAACTGGTAGATAATCGCCACTGCATGCCAGAACCCACCTCTGAAACATCAAGAGCCATCTACCAATCTCAGGTAATGATTCCCATAGTTATGTCTGATAAAACTTATGCGTTATCTGGTCCTTTTGCTGATGTGAACATTTCTAACGAAAGGCTAGGTGAGTTTTTCCCCTCGTACCGGAGAACCAGACCATTAGGGCAAAAGAGTTTCCCTAAAATTAATCCCGCCGCTGGAACTTCCCCTGAAGAGATCCCTTTACCCAAAATTAACATTGGCTATCTCACTGATGGCACCAGGCTGGTGAGAGCTGTCAATCCTTTAAAGGAATTCGACCAATGGATGGCAAAGACGGAGAAGGTTAAAGCTGACCATTGGAAGGAGATAGGGATTTATGACCTCCTTATGCTATCGAAGACCAGCATACCCTATTGTCTGAACATGTTGGCAGCATCTTTACACTTTTGGGACAACACCCATTATACATTCCATCTGCCATGTGGAATGGTTACTCCAACCCTTTTCGACGTAGCTGCCATCACGGGGCTTCGTCCAGATAGCCTTGTCTATAATCCTGAGGTTGATGCTGAGGATACCATCAACATTTCAGGCTCCAAATTGACCTACACCCTCTTTATCAAGCACCACTTCCAACAAGAAGATGACGAGGTGTCTGATGAAGAACACATTGCTTTCCTCACAGTCTGCTGTTGAGGTATGTTTTTTGTACAAAGTCTTTGCAGGTGGCTAAAAAGTACCTGCCCCTGGCGAACCAACTCCACCACAACAGAGGGACCTGCCTGAGTGAACTCATTCTGGCGAACCTTTACGAATCTATCAGTGAGGGGGCTTCTCGACTTAAGAATGTGGAAGCCCAAGGTCCTATGCACTTGAACGACCCTCTTTGGCTACTTCAATTGTGGCTCAATGCTACATTTGAGGCTAGCCTCCCCAGAAAAGGCATAGTTGATGAAGCCTCTGCTGAGATCAAGGAAAGGAGTGTCGAAAGGGCACGTCTGGCCAAACTTACTCCAAATGATGATGGTGAAAACCTTCAAAGGGCTTTCACCAGTTATATTATGATGTTCGCCAAGCGCTATGAGTTCACTCCTAGCATGGCACCCTTTGCTCGACGAAGCTATGGCCCTGGGTGGTTTCAAAGACCATTTCCAAATCCTCTTCAACCTCTTGATCCAGAATCTATTGCTATCTGGGAAGCCTTTTTAATTCCTAGATTCATCATCCACAGGCTGAACTTAGGGAAAGGTTTATCAGCATTGATTGCCTACCAACCAAACTTGGTCTCTCGACAATTTGGGCTGGCCCAGAGCTTCCCTCAGTGCCTGTATGAGAGAAAGGGCCAAGTAATTCTTCACACTGCTTGTCTCGACGAGGAAAACGTCTCCCAAACACTCGACAGCTGGAGTGAAAAAATAAGAGTCCTTTCTCCTGTGTTTTTTTAACCTTCCTTTTTATGCACTTCATCCTTCCACCAATGGTGGTCGAAGCATTATAGTGAGCACTTTCTTGATGTGGCTACATTTTCTTCGTTACTTGACCAAGCTTTTCTCCATGTCCAGGACAAGACGAAAAAAAGTAAGTTCACTCACATCGAAGAAATACAGGCTTTTCAAAAATACTTTGAAACTATCTATCGACCAGATGATCTTAGTCGAACCATTCATGAGGCTGTTGTTACTCTAAAGAGAAAATTTCTAGAAAAGCTGGACCAACTAAAAATTCCTCCCAACGTCCCTCGTGAGAAACGTTATGAGGTAGCTTTTAAACTTTTTCCTCCAAAGTTCCCTCGACTGCCTAATGCTGATTTTGGAGTGGCGTTTGCCCCTCCATTTCCAGATTGGTTTGTCTGTGTGGAGCATTTAAAACTTCTTCAACAGTAGTCTCAGCCAAAGGCTCAATGAGTGGTTTCGACTAAGCATACGTTAGACAATTTTAAAGGGCACCTTCATATAGGAATTCAGGACGTTCGTGTCGAATCTGAAATATATGAAGGTTTGAAATCCTTAATCCATGGCTTTATGACTAACCATGTAATCATTAACTTGTAACAATTGTATGCTATCTTTCAGCTGTGCCTAGGAAAGCTGCTTCGACTAGAGCTGCCACCTTGCAAAGTGGCAAGGAACAAGGGAGTACACAGGTAAATTTCATCTCCTTTGTTTCTGCTTGTACTATGTGAATTTCTTTCTTATATTTGCACTGCCTCTTCAGACTGGTCGAAAACCTCCAACACCTTCCAAGAAAGGTAAGAAGGATACCCCAACTGTGGTTATAGCTTCAGAGGCCTCAGATGAATCTCCTGAGGAGGTTCTTACAAGGAAAAGGAAAAAACCCACAAAGGCCTCTGGACCCACTGGCCCACCTCCTTCGAAGGTGGCCAAAATACTCGAAAAGGCATCCACCACAAGTGGTGTCGAGAAAGAAACCTCCCAAGTGGCCTTGAGAACCCCTCTTGGTGACCATGGGAGTGATAAATCAAGTCCTGCTGTTGAACAAACTCAGGTATGTGCACCATTGCCCTTTTCTATTATGCTTGACATCTTTCGCCTATTATTTCATTCTCACTTTCTCCACTTGTGTTCTTTAGGCACCCATAATCAACAATCCAGATTCCCGACCAACTCCAAGCAACTTCGCCAGCACTGTAATCGACGATTCTATTCCTCACCCAACTTCAAAAAGCCTCACCACCACACTCCTCAACAGCCAAGGTGAGCCAACTTATCACCCATCTTCTGATATTGGCTCTGGTTTGAGTGAGATTAATCAACCTACTCCACATATTACAGCACCCACTGCAGCACCAGCTCCAACCCCAACTCAAAACGCACAGGCTGATGGAGCCAACTCTGATGAGGATGACGCCTCAAGCCCACCACCTTTCAATCTGGGTACCTCCATGGATAAAGGTCAGTTGGTCGAAGAAGAAATTCATGAACCTGAAGTCCAAACACATAACGCCAATCCTGATCCAGCTGTGCCCGAGGAGACAAATGAACTACCTCCTACACCAGCTGATGACCAGGAGAATATGCAACCAGCTGCTGAAGAGTCTGATGAAGAAATGGGAGAAGACCAAGATGAAGAAGGAGAAGAATCAGCAGAGGAGGAAGAAGAACAAGCTGAGCCTCGCCCCCACCATACTCCTTCGCCTATGGTCGCTCCACTACCTAGGGACTCGCTGACGACACTCAAGTGGTCGAACCCACGTGAGTTTACCAAATTGATTCTTGAGCAAAGGTATAGTTCTTCTTCTGTCTCTTTGACCTCAGCATCAGATGAGTTCGCCCAATCAATTCTCCAGGCCATCAAGAAAAAATTCTTCAGGGGGAATATTTACAAAGTTTTGGCTTCAGATCCAACTGCAACTGCTTACTTGAAGGACACCCTTGCAAAGATTGAGGTCACCACTCTCAATCCAGATGTTTTTGGTTTTCTGATAGAGCTAACTGCTGTGGTAAACCAAATAGCTGCAGAAATAAAGTTGCTTCCCTCGATCAGGGACACGATAGAGAGAACATCTAGCTGTGAGAGTGCAGCCTGGTGTGGTGCAAAAGAGGCGTACGAAGAGATCCAACGTTTGGAGGCTGATCAAAGGAAAAAGAAAGATGAGATAGCCTCCAACCAGAAGGACATTGAAGCCTGGAAGCAACAAATCACGGAGCTACAAGCCAAAATTAAAAATGCTGAAAAACGCAACCGTGATTTGCACCATTTCAACGACACTGAGATGGCTAAAGAAACAAAGACTGCTATTGATCGCATTGAGGCGGCCCAAAGATATGAGAAAGAGCTCGCAGAAGCAAAACTTGACGAATCTTTGTGCAACGCGCGCCTCAAACATCACATAGAATCTTTTTCTCAGTTGGCGTCGAGGCTTCCCTTCTAATACTTTCGACACCTTCGTTCATTGAATCATCACTTGTTTCTTGGCCTTTTCAGGCTTTTTATGTAATGACAATTTTTATGCCTGTTGGCATTGATTTAATTAATCATTATTATTTTGCCTTTAACTGCTTTCGACCCATACTGCCTGATGATGTACTTTATTGTTGTCTTTTATCAGTCAAATTTGCAATTAAGGCATTCTATCTTTTCCTTGGAAAGTCACCTTTCCAGCTTTAAATTCCAAGGCATAAGCCTCTAGCTTTTAAAGCAACATTTATGGCATAGCGCTCAGGCCTACCTCCAAGAATAACTCACGTGTTTCCACCGTTTGGCTGGCCAATCCAATCAGTCACTAGCCTCTATAAATTTCTTCCACCTGACCACGTTTTGCATAGAAGCAAACATGAATAATTCGGAGAAATCCTCAACCAAGAAGATGGCTGGAAAGGCCAAGGCAATTGAGGACACAAAAGAGATGAAGGCACCCCAGCAACCTAAAGCCTTCATTGGAGCAACCTCTCTAGCCAAGAAGAAAGAAACCAAAATGAAGATCTCTAAGAAAGGGCGCTCCAACACCCAAGACTCTGATGATGAGCCAGATGTAGATTATATGGACTTCCTCAAATCCATAGACTGGAGAGATTATGAATAACCTTTCCTTGATTACACATTGTTGTGCTAGTTTCTCTTTGCTTTGTATGCCATATTAGCCTGACTTGGCCTATTTTGGCTTTCTTTTATTAAATAAAGCTTATGTTTTAATGTGAATCTCTTGTAGCATAGGCTTATATTTTTTCAAATACTTGCCATTTACTTTCAAGACTCTTTTATCTTTGTCTAACTCTTCCACTTCATAAGCTCCATTAGAGAACACTTGTATGACTTGGAATGGACCTTCCCACTTAGGGGACCACTTGCCCAATGTTCTATCCTTTCGATCCATGGGCAAAATCACTTTCCAAACCAATTCCCCACATGCAAAAGATTTAGACTTAACCTTTTTGTTGTAGGATTCTTCGACCTTCTTCTATTGTCTTCTTAACAACTCCAAGGCTCTGAGCCTTTCTTCATCCAAATCCACTAATTCATTCATCATCATTTCCCAATAATTCTCAGAGGGAATCTCATGATGTCTTTGAACTCTTACAGACTGTAGATAAATCTCAACAGGCAGTACTGCATCGTGACCAAAAGTGAGTCGAAATGGGGTAGTATTGGTAGCCTCTTTAGGGGATGTTCGACACGCCCAAAGAACTTGGTCTAATGTCCTGTGCTAACTCCTAGGCCTTTTTCCCACATGCTTCTTAATTAGTCCAATTACTATCTTATTGGCAGCTTCGACTTGCCCATTGGCCTGAGCATAATAAGGTGTCGAAGTTAATAACTTAAAACCTATTTCTTTGGCAAATTCCTGCATTTTTCGACCAGTGAACACTGATCCCTGATCTGTAGTAATTGTTTCAGGAATACCAAATCTATAAATAATGTGATTTTGAATGAATTCAATAACATCCTCTTGACCTACATTCACCAGTGGTATTGCCTCAATCCATTTGGTGAAATAATCAATTCCCACCAAAATATATCTTTGGTTCTTCAAAGATGCTGGTCGAATCTCTCCCACTATATCCAAAGCCCATCCTCTGAAAGGCCATGGTTTCACTATGGAATGTAATTCACTTGCAGGGATGTGCTGTATGCCAGCATGAATTTGACATTCTTGACACCCTTTAGCAAATTCTATGCAATCCTTCAGCATAGTGGGCCAATACATGCCTTGTCGAAACAACAGCCATTTCATTTTCTGGCCAACTTGGTGTGCTCCACATGCCCCACTATGTACTGTCGAAAGGGCCAAATATGCCTCTGATTCACTAAGGCATTTCAATAAGATTCCCTCAGGGGTCTTTTTAAACAATTCATTACCCACCAGTACATAGCTTAAAGCTTGATATCTGATTTTCCGCTCTGTCGAAGCCGTTGGGTTTTGCAAATATTCAACTATGGGCTTCCTCCAATCTTCATCTGTTAAATTATCTATGGCAAAAATTTCAAAATTTTCGCCATCTATGCACCCAAGCTTAGTTGTTTCTAAGTCTGATGGGCATAATCCAACAGCCACCACCTTTCCTCTTGCTTCAATTACTTCTTGAAGGTTTCCTTTCAACACCTTGTATCCAGAGGCAATTTGAGCCAAGTCGTTAGCAACTTGGTTCTCTATTCTAGGTATGTGTTGGATGGCCACTACCTCAAATTTCTTTAATAATCTATTGGCTATCACGAAGTACATAATGAGATTTTCTTTAACACATTTATACTCCTTTGTGATTTGTTTTATAACCAATTCTGAATCTCCCATTATTTCGACTCTAGTTGCCCCCAATTCTAACAAAATTTCAAGGCCAGCAATTAATGCTTCATATTCAGCCTCATTGTTAGAGCAAGATCCTTCGACCTTGTACTTGAATTTTGTTGGAATTTTTTCAGGAGAAATAATGTGTATTCCTACTCCTGTTCCATTTTTATGACTTGATCCATCAAAGTATAACTTCCAGGATTTTAATTCGACGTAATTCAAATCATTTTCATTTATGGAGTGATCGACTATAAAGTCTGCAACTATTTGCCCTTTCACAACTTTTAAAGGTCGATATGTTAAGGAAAATTCTGTCAATGCTAATGCCCATTTGCCAATTCGACTATGCAAAATAGGTTTAGATAACATATGTTTTACAACATCAAAGTGAGACGAAACATACACATCAACGGGTTTTATATATTGCTTCAGCTTAGTACAAGAGAAATACAAGCATAAACATAACTTTTCAATCATGCTATACCTAGTTTCTGCATCATTTAAAACTCGACTAAGGTAATAAATGGCTTTTTCGACTCCATTTTCATCCTCCTGAGCTAACATGCTCCCTAGAGTTTTATCTGATGCAGCTATATACAATCTCATACTCTTGTTTCTACAAGGTGGTGAAAGAATTGGAGGGTGGCTTAGGTACTCCTTGATCTTGTCGAAGGCTTCCTGCTGTAATTGCCCCCACTCAAAACCATCTTTGTTAAAATGAAGCAATGGCGAAAAAGCTTGTGTTTTGCCACTCAGGTTGGATATAAACCTTCTTAAGAAGTTGATTTTGCCCAACAATGACTGCAACTCCTTTTTAGTTGATGGCGCTTTCGCCTCCATTATGGCTTTGGTTTTATTCTGATTTATTTCAATCCCTTTCTTGTGGACCACAAAGCCTAAGAAATCTCCTGCCTGCACACAAAAAGCACATTTAAGGGGATTCATTTTAAGACCATATTTTCTCATCCTTTCAAAGGACTGTCGAAGATGGTCAATGTGATTTTTCCCAGAAATAGATTTTATAACAATATCATCAATATAAATTTGCATGAATGTGTCTATAAAATCGTGGAAAATTGAATTCATTGCCCTTTGATAAGTGGCACCAGCATTCTTGAGACCAAAAGGCATCACTACCCATTCATAGGTGCCTAAGGCTCCAGGGCATCTAAAAGCAGTTTTATGAACATCTTCCTCGGCAATGAATATTTGGTTGTAGCCAGAATATCCATCCAGCATACTAAGATATTCATGTCCTGCTGCAGAATCTATTAACATTTCTGCTACTGGCATTGAATATTCATCTTTGGGAGTTACAGAGTTTAAATCTCTAAAATCAATGCAAACTCTCAAAGACCCATTCTTTTAATAACAGGTACTATATTAGCCAACCATTCGACATACCTTGCAGTGCGAATAAATTTGCAACGAAGCAGTCTTTCGACTTCCTCTTTGATCTTTGACAATATCTCTGGTGCAAATCGTCTTGGATTTTGCTTGACTGGTTTTTTCCCAGATGTCATAGGCAACCTGTGTTCGACCAACTCCCTGCTCAAACCAGGCATCTCATCATAATCCCAGGCGAAGCAGTCTTTGAACTCTTTCAACAACTGAACTACTTCGACCTTTAACTGGGGATCAAGATTGGCACTGATGTAGGTAGGCCTTTTGGTTGTCCCCTCACTGAGGTCCACTTCTTCTAAAGGATCTTATGCTAGCATTTTTATATTATTTACCAACGGATCCTTTTCAAATCCCAAAGGCTCATCTTCGTAGATGGCGTCGAGCCTCTGGCTTTGCTCTCCAGTTTCAACCTTATCTGGAGGTTTTGGGTCAAAGTCCTTACCAGGACCTTCTTGATATACTTCAAAAATGGCTTCACCAGCCATATAATCATTGGCGGCTTCCAAAGCCGCTTGTAGTTTTGTTTCGGCCACATAGGCCGAAATTCTTTTCAAAGCGTCGAACTCAGTCATGATCACTGAATTCATCTCCCCACCCTGTGGATTCTATTGGAGGTGTGCCTAAGCATGGCAATCTTCCTCCTGGTACTTCCCTGTCCCATCTGAAACCTTCAACAGGGTGTAAGTACAACGAATAAAACGTTTCCTTGTCAGGTGTAAACTCAAAATCAGCTGGAGGACATGGAGCAATGTTCGCCAGATGTTTCTCAAATTGCCTACTATCCACATGATTAACAGACACCTTGAAGTACCCTTGATCAGCTTCAATGTTTTCCACTATCCCATCTGGTCTCCAAATTGTGATTCTTTGATGCATAGACGAGGGTACCGCTCCTATCCCATGAATCCACTCCCTACCCAAGAGTAGATTGTAGTTAGCCTTTGTTTCGACGACCATAAACACTGTTGGTCTGGTAATAGTTCCCACAGTGAGATCCACCTGAATTACTCCCAGAGTGGAACCAACTTTTCCTTCATAGTTCGACAGAACCATGTTGTGGGGCTTAGTATCGGTCTCAAATTTTCCAATCCTGCTTAGCAAAAATCTTGGCATCAAATTAACCGTTGCACCACAGTCTACCAAAATTTCGTTGACAGGGACATTCTCTACTTTTCCAGTAATGTAAAGAGGCTTCAAATGACCCTTCATTGCCTCTGTGGGACGTTCAAAGAAAGCATTCTGTTCTTCGACGCACCCATTATTCATGATGTAATAGCACACAGGCTTGTGTGCCATCATTTCCAATTCAGCAGTTTGGTCTAAGTCTTCGACCTCTGAGACATGACCAAATTCTCTTGGCATCACTGACACCACATTTACCAGAATGTCTAGGGAAGCCGCTGACTCATTGTCGAAGTTATCAGTCATATCCTCATCCTCTTCGACCTTCTTTTCTGGCTGAATAATGAACAACTTTCGTCGTGTGGGCATCTTCTCCATTGCCCCAGCTTGATTATCCACATTGGTGCTTGATTCTCCTTGCACCTGAGCCTCCCTGACAGCCTTTCGTCTGCGCTGCTCTCTTCGCCATTGTGATCTAGACATGGGGTTTTTACCCTTGTAATTCTGAGAAATGTACGCTGATTTGTTTGTGGTGTGATTCTCTTTTCTATACTCAAATGACGAACCTCTTTCCACATCAAACTTCTCCCACTTTTTCTTCTGTCCTCTCCCTTCGACAGGCTTGATCCAACTACCTGTTGGCACATTCGCAGCTGGTTTGAACGTACCTGGCCTAATTCCTGGTGCTTGGTTTTTTAGCCATGTCAAAAGTCGCCTATGGTCAAAACCTCTGTGCCCTTTGTTCACCTTCTGCCCCCAGCTTTCACCAGCCTTCTTGACACCTTCTAGCTTGTGGGCGGCTTTTTCATCAAAAATGGCGCTGCACCTGGGACACAGCATTACTCCAGAGCCTTTTTTCTGGAAACGATGCAAGAAGTCCACGATTGTCTCTTCTGGCTTAGGATAAGCCATTTTGTTGTGCTTCTCTTGCTCATCTACCTGACTCACTTGTTCATTTCTTCGATCCGTGATTTCGACCATGTTAATATCCATTATATCCTTTAGGTGCATCTTGGAGAAACGGGCTTCCAGACTTTTAGTGGTCTTCGTCAAGCAGTTACCACCTACTGCTGCCTTTGCAGCTCTTTGGGAAGCGTTTTGCCAAGCAGCTTTCTCAGCCTCAACCATCTCCTCAGCATTTACTCTCTCGACATCAGGAGATGTCTTGAAAAAATTTTCAGCAGCCATACATATCCAGTTTTCCACCAAACAGCCATCCATGTCTAGCATCTCTCCTACCAAGAGCATGTCATCTTCCAATTCCTTAACAACTTGAATTTTGGGGGCATTTCTGCCTATAGCCTCATTGGTGTCGACACTATCTGAGCTAGAATCAGATTCTCCAGCCAACTCGACCATGTTAATGCCTTCATTGACATTTATCTTCCACCCACTCACGGTCATATCCAAAACCTTAGCAGCATTATCTATTTCAACAAACTTATCAGCAGTTTCTTTGGTCAGCAACATTAGACTGGTACCATCAACATTTAGGCCACTTGGAGCCTTACTAGAACCTTCAATTATCACAGAACTGGTGGCGAAGTCTTCAGTAACCTCCACCATGTTGACTGACTCATCGAGTCCCTCTGTGGCCTCCACCATCTGAACCTCGTGAGGCTCTGTGTAGTTAGCCTCGGCAATTTGCAATGGGTTAGAGTCAATCTTCATCTGGGCTTTGCTTTTGTCACCAAACTTCAGCCTTCCTTCTTGGATAGCATTTTGCACCAAATCCCTGAAAAGAAAACATTGAGAAGTTTTATGACCCAAAAAATTATGGTACTTACAAAAACCTCTTTTCTTTCTTTGTTCTAAAGGTGGTGTTTTAGCGCCAACAGGCACTATCATTTGCCCATTCTTAACTAACAAATCAAAAATTTCGTCACATTTAGTGACGTCGAAAGTATATGTTTTCTTAGGAAATTTGTCGTTAGATTCGACAGGATTTTTTCCTTCTGAAGGAGCTAATTATTTGTAGGCATAAGGTGGACCTTGCTTTAACTCAGCAACGTCAACCTCATTTCCGTCGAAATAAGATGGTTCACCATACAGATTCTCCACATCTTCATTACATTCGACAAAGGCTACTTTTTTACCCCTGCTGAATTTAGCCTTTTCTTCTTTTAGCCTTTCTAGTTGTCGAACCCTATCAGCCAACTGGGCCATATCTCTACGATATTGGGTATCTAATTTCTTCCTAATGGAATAATCAAGACCCCCAGCAGCCATTTCGACCAACTCATGTTCTGGAACTTGAGTAAAGCACCTGGCTTTAAGAAGTCGAAACCTATTCAGGTAGTCATCAATTGGCTCAGTGACTTTGCGTTTGATGCTAGCCAATTCTTTCAGACTAATCTTAGTTTGCCCCATGTAGAACTGTTCATGAAACAAACGTTCTAGTTGGGTCCAGTTATTATGGAATTCGGAGGCAAAGTAGTAAACCATGTGAAGGCATTCTTGGTAAGGGAACTTGGGAAATATTTGATCCTAAGGCTTTCGTCAGCTGCAATTTCGCCTGCTTCGATTAAATACCTAGCCACATGTTCGATAGTAGACTCAGTAGTATCTCCTGAAAACTTGCTGAATTTTGGAACCTTCATCCTAGGGGGTAATTCCGCTTGGAGAATGTAATCCACTATAGGCGAAGTATAATTTGGCCTGGCGAAGCCAAAATTCATACCATTTCTGGTCATTATCCTTTCAACCATGGCTGCAAGATTATTTTCTTCTGCTTGATTTTGGTGTCGAACCTGTCTAAGTAGTTGATCTGCGTTTTGGTTCCTGTTCACCATCACTACTGGTTCTTCCTCCATCTGGTAAGGCATCTGGTTTCTTGGTGGTTCGACTCTAAAATGATCAATCATTTCTTGATCCTCCAAATTCGCATCAGGTGTCTGACGTGGATGACGTCTTGGGATATCTTCGACAAAAGTTGTTCTTCGATCTACCGCTGGTACTCCCATGAAATCAGCCATGCGTGCCACTTGTGCAGCCAATTGTTGGTTGGTTTGTGTCGTATTTTGAATCAAAGGTTGAAAAACTTCTCCCATTGTCTGAGACAGCGTATGTACCATTTGCATGTTACTTTCATCCATCTGCTGTCTCAGACAATTTATGGATGTATTTGTAAGGCTAGGCGTTTGAACAGAGTAACCAACACCTATATTCTGGTTGTTTCGCCCTCCTGATCCTGACCCTTATAGTGGCGAAGACACGACAGTTTCTGAAGATACAGGCGGAGCATTCTGCAGATTTTGCATCATTGATGTAGGCATACCATAGGGTTGACTTCTTGACCCTGGATGTGGAAAACCTGGAGGAGGAACATGCCTGTACATTGAATTTCCTCCTGGGGGTGTTGGTGAATTAGAACTTTGTGGTCCTATGTACTCCAACACGGGTTGAGTATATGATTTTGTATATGTTGATCCTGGCTCAGACACTACTAATGGAAGTGATGCCTGTCCTCCCGTCGAAGACACTGGTGATGGTGTGCTTTGAGACCCCATACTGCTACTTGACTGAGTGTTCGAAATACTCCCTTGAGGATCAACTTGTTGGTTGGCATTGGTTGCCATTTTCTGAGTGTATCTTTTCTTTGGTATTCTTTCGTTTGCTATGGCTAACTTCCCACTTCTCAATAACTTCCCACTTCTTTCGTTTGCTATGGCTAACTCCCACTTTTCTTTGGTATAACTTAGCACTGGGTCCCATTGGGCGTGCCAATTTGTTTACTGTGAATTTTGGTAAACAACCTCTGGTCTATCAATCTAAACGCAAATTGATTAACTTACAGGATCGACCACACAAATCCTAGGACATGTGCTAAATTTGAGAGAAAAGTGTAAATTAAAGAAAATGTAAACTGAACTCCACGTTCGACAATGCTGAAATAAAATCTACTTGAACTCCACGTTCGACTACGTGCAATAAATTAAAGTAGAGACTTGAAATTTAAAGGGACATAAGTAAAGGGTGCAGAAATTAAAGGCGTCGAAAAGAAATGACAATGAATAAAAAGCTTTGAAAGTAAAATGCAACGAACTCCACGTTCTTGGAAAGTAAAGGCTGGGATAATAAAAGTGTTGTCGAAAGTAAAGTGCAGGAAAGTAAAAGACTTTGAAAATAGATGCAAATGGATTTAAAGGAGAACTCCACGTTCTCGAAAATAAAAGACTTTGAAAAATAAAGGCTTGAAGATTAACTGTTTGAACGTAAAAGTACAGTCGAAGGTAAACGCAGGAAGTTTAAATGGCTTTGAAAGTAAATTTGGCATGGAAGATAAAGTTCAAGAAACTGTAAAGGCATGGAAAGTAAATGGCTGAATCTTAAACATGCTGAAGATAAATTATATTGATGAAGAAAATGGTGTTACATTACGTACATTCTCACGAACTCGTTTCTCTACACGCGGGTACTTTGAGTTTCTTAGAGTAACTTGCACAAAAATATGAACACCTCATTTACATAGAACTAACTCCTATTTATAGTGCTAGGAAATAACTACTAAGTGGTGGTTACTGCTTCGAACGTGTTGATTTTGGCGCCTTCCCCTTGATCTCAACTGTTCCCACGTTCACAACTGCTCTTATTTAAATTTCAAATATTGGAAATTCCCTCCAATCTTAATATAACCACTGCAGCGCTTGTTACTACATTCTCATGGTCGAAACCCTTTCAGCACTTAGCCAATTTTGAGGTTCCTACACCTCTATTCGACTCATTGTTTCTCCAAAACTAGGTCGAAGCCTTCTTTATATTAAAAATAATTTTTTAACATAAAATAGCTTTGATTTTGTCTAGCGTCGAAATTAAGGGTTAACATAGACCGACAAACATCACACTTGCATTAGCTGACTCATCTGTTACTCAAATGGTTGGTGTTATACAAGATATATTAGTGCATGTAGATGGTTTAAAATTTCCTACATATTTTTTAGTATTGGACATGAAAGGAGGATCAGAGGGCTCGGTAATTCTAGGACTCATGTTCTTGGCAATTGGGAAAGCAAAGATTGATGTGGAAACTGGCAAACTCATATTGAAGTACAACAAAAAGAAAGTTATTTTCAAGGTGTATGAGTGGACACCATATGCAGATGATTTGGGTACTTGCAATTGTCATACCCTAATTTGTATCCATAAGATCCCACCTCATTTGCATCTTTACAATGCAACAAGATCACAAAAATTGATTGTCCTGCCCTTCTATGTGGGTTTACTTCTGAGGGAGATCACCAAGCATCTGTGTGTTTCTTACTTGCTTTAGGTTTGTTTATGTTTACTAACCTCTAACCAAAATACCAAAAACATGTTTCACTTTGCTTGTTTCCTTTCTCTGTGTGTTCAGGGTTTTGCAGGGAGACTAATGGCAAGGGCATTATTTCCAAGTTAAATATGGTTATTCATTAAAATCTAGATCAGATGGAAGTTTGACCTCATCTTGGTCAAACCATCAATAGTTTGCTTCAATTGCAAGTTATCTGTGTCAGTGGGCTATTTTTTTCAGGCAATGAGTATCCTAGGTCATGTTGTCTTGTGGTTATCAAGCAGTGACTCATAAGGAGTTTGGTTGAAAATCATATTCATTAAACCACAAGGATATCTTCATCAAAGATTTCTCAAGGTAAAGGGAATTAGGGTTTTAGTTCATTGTGCTTGAGCATTGATAATGGTTCCTTAGCTAATATTCATTGTGCTAGGGTTTCACTCCAAGGCTACATTGAGCACTACTTCTCTCTATTGCAAGTTCATCATTCATCTCAGAGTTTCTCCTAGTTATTTGCTTCACAAGTCAATATCTTTAATGAGGTTTAGAGGATTCCTCAAGGAATTACCTTTGTGGTTAGATCATCAATGAGAGAAGATTTTTTCTAAATCAAGACCTTTTGTTGATTGAGATGCAAGTATTGATCTTTGGATTCATTATGGCATCAAGTTCTTAAGAACCTATTTCATTTAAATTTGGTTCAAGTTGGAAGATGCATTGTATATGGCTTGCTTGGAATATAAGTTCAAGGCATGCTTTTAATATCCATTCAAGATACATTCTTTCCTAAATTCACCCTTTTTATTCATTATCCATTCTCCATATCCAATTATTCAAATCCATTTTTCAATAACCATTTCCTAATCCATTTTTAAACCATATTCATTAGCCAATTTTCAATTATCCATTTTTCTAACCAATTTCACATTCATAAACCATATCCACTTTTTGTATAAGTTCTTTAACCCAATATCCATAAATCTATTTTTCAATTATCTTTTTTCTAACCAAAAGTCCATTACAAAAAAAAACATATTTCAAATACAATTTTATATCAAATGGATGTTAAAAGTGTGTTTCTAAATGGTTACATTTATGAAGAAGTATATGTTCAACAACCTCCATGTTTTGAAAACTCTAAGTTTCCATAACATGTTTTTAAACTTAAGAAGTCATTGTATGGTCTTAAACAAGCTCCCAGAGCTTGGTATGAAAGATTGAGTTCTTTTCTTTTAGAAAATGACTTTACTAGAGGAAAAGTGGATACTACTCTCTTTAGTAAGAACTTTGGAAACGACCTCATAATATGCCAAATTTATGTAGATGATATAATTTTTGGTTCTGCTAATACTTCTGCATGTCAAAATTTCTCTAAGCTAATGCATGTAGAATTCGAGATGAGCCTAATTCAAGAGTTAAAGTACTTTCTAGGAATTCAAATCAATCAAACTCCAGAAGTAACGTTTATACATCAAGGAAAATACACTAGGGAATTTCTAAAGAAGTTTTATATGACAGAAAGCAAACCGGCTAAAACTTCCATGCATCCTACCTGCATTCTAGAGAAAGACAAAGTAAGTAAAAAAGTTTGTCAAAAGCTCTATCGTGGTATAATAGGCTCTCTTCTCTATCTGACTGCCTCGCGATCAGATATTTTATTCAATGTATGTCTTTGTGTTCGTTTTCAATTAGATCCAAGGGAAAGTAACTTAACTGCTGTTAAGAGAATCCTAAGGCATCTGAAGGGAACTTATAACCTTGGCTTGATGTATGAGAAAACATCATAATACAAGCTATCAGGTTTCTGTGATGCAGATTATGGTGGAGACAAAATAGAACGTAAGAGTACTTCTCGGAACTGTCAGTTTCTGGGTAGCAATCTCGTCTCATGGGGAAGCAAAAGACAATCTATAATTGATTTATCTACTGCAGAAGCAGAATACGTCTCAATATCACTTTGTTGCACTCAGATGCTCTAGATGAAAAATCAGCTTGAAGACTTTCAGACATATGAGAGTAAAATTCCTATCTCTTGTGACAATACTGCAACTATTTGTTTAAGTAAGAATACTATTTTGCATTCTAGGGCTAAACACATAGAAATCAAACATCATTTTATTAGAGACTATGTTAAGAAAGGGATTATTTCCTTACAATTCATTGATACAGATAATCAATGAGCTGATA
This sequence comes from Lathyrus tuberosus, assembly GCA_022829125.1. Lineage (NCBI taxonomy): Eukaryota > Viridiplantae > Streptophyta > Magnoliopsida > Fabales > Fabaceae > Lathyrus > Lathyrus tuberosus. The sequence continues at coordinate 10,239,186 of JALAZF010000075.1, forward strand.
TTTTTACAAAACCCCTAGCTGAAGATAGATTCTTATTCATTCTGAGACATTTGAAAATGGATTTTTGTCCAGAATGAACCTTCTATTGTTTAGCACCTTCTGAAAAATTGTGATTCTAATCTTATGCATTTTAGTGTATTTCTGATCTTTTGAAATTTCTACCAGTTAGAAACTATCTTAATCAGAAACATCTCAAGTCAGAAACCTTTTGGTTTTCTTATTCTTGAGAACATCAAACGCTAAAAATTCAAACTGACGGCTATGATTCACTCTTACAAGTGTAAATCATATTCTGATGATTGAGTGACACCTTGAGCTTTAGTATGTCTTGATATTAGGTTGAAATCATGATTACTTTCCCCCTTTTTTTGGTCTTTTTCAAGAAACAATAATTAATTCTTTTCTTTATTACTCACTATTCTCTTCATCACACATTATTCACTTCACTTCACACACTCTAAACCTAAATTTCAAATCCAACTATCCTCTCTGATAAACTTCTTCATTCATGGATGCTCAACAACTAGATATCTATAACTTCTCTAAACAAATGGAATAACAGACATGCCCTTCTCAACAATCTGGTACAGACCTCACATCTCCGATATCTCAAATCATGCACCAAACAGTGGTCGCTCCTCAACAACAGCAGATTCACATTCAAAATCGACCTGAAGAACTCTATCTGAAAATAGCCCGTGAGGTATTGGAAGTTTACTATGAACTCTTAGTTGATTTGGAAAACCTAAAAGAAAATGGGGTGGATTTAACTACTGATGTAAAGAATTAAAGCTGGGAAAATTATTTCAAGCGTCTTTTCGGCCCGTCTACACTACTCTGGTAAGAGATTTCTGGGTTCATGCTAATGCTGATGATCATTATATTATTTCGGATGTTAAGGGAAAAAGGGTTATCATCACCGAAAAATCAATTGTTGCTCTATTGAAAATGGAATACAATTTTCTTAAATAAAATAATCATACCTTCGATCTACACTCAACGCTCTGATGAGAAATCAAAACCTAAGGTAACGGATTTATCAAACCACATTCACATTTGGTTCAAGCTTATTCCGGGTTGCATTCACACCAAACCTTAAACAAGTTCCTCCGACTATGCTAACACTGATCAAAAGTACATATTGTACTTTCTGAAGCAAGGAGTGAAAATGGATCTTCCATCCATTTTGTTCAAATTCCTTTGAGACTCTGTCAGAGATTCTAGGGATAAGCCAAAAGGGCATATTCCTTTGGGAAGACTCATTTCAGATATTCTGATGGAAAGTGGTCTTATGGATCATCTGGTTAAACATAACTTAGCTGGTGATCTTGGTGAAGATATTGGAAAACCTTTCAATATCAATAATGTCAAAAGCATGTCTATTATCAAAGAGATCACTGTTGAACTCATGATGTGTAACGCCCCAGTTTTAGTTATTTTTATTTAATTGAGTCGTTTTGATTATTTTATCATTATATTATTTTATTTTTGACTTTTATTTGAAAATATGTTATTTTTCATCGAGATTATATTTTATCGCGTTTTGGGAGCGTTTGCGAGATATTTGAGTGTAGGGGTATTTTGGTCTTTTGTTTGGGTAGATATTATATTTTTCATATGAATAGAAATAGAAAGAGAGAAAATAGAAAGGAAAGAAAAAGAGAAGAAGAAAAAGAGGAAGAAAGAAAAGAAGAGAAGAAAAGAGAGAAAACTTGGAAAATTTAGGAACCGATTCAACCGACTTTTCAAACGCGATTTAATCGGGTAAGGGTGCGAAACTCGATTATACTATGTTTGTGTATGATTATGTATGTTTGTGTGGAAGTTTTATTGGTTTTCAATATAGGTCGAAATGAGATAAACGAGTAGAAATCGATGTTTTCGCGGTTGGAAATCGATGTAAATGTTGTAGAGTACTAGTTACCATAATTGGGTTATGTTTTGATTGCTATGTGTTGGTTTGGAAGTGTTTTGGAGGGGAAAATATGATTTTGGGTTATGTAACAGCGCTGTTGGGTTTTCTGGTTTTCGCAGGTTCGCACTGCGAATCCCCTAGCGAAGGGGAAAGCGAGCATTCGCTGGCTGTTCACACTGCGAAGGTGAGGACGAGCATTCGCCAGAGACTCGCACTGCGAACTTTGTGTTATTTTGTGTTGTTTTCTTTCTGCCACTGTTCGCTGGGAGACTCGCACTGCGAAGGGGAAAGCGAGCATTCGCTGGGAGTTCGCACTGCGAACGTTAGGAAAATTTTAGGCTATTTTCAGTTCTAACTTGGTTCGCTGGGACATTCGCACTGCGAATGAAGAAGCGGAGGACTCGCTAGGAGCTTCGCACTGCGAACATGACAGTTTTTCCCAATTTGTTTTCTTTATAACTTTTGATCCGTGAGCCGGTTTGAGGCGTGGTTTGGTGCGTTGGAAAGCTTTTGACATGTTCTTTCTTATATTATTGGTTTTGAGACTAGTGGCCGATTTAATTATGTCAGGAATTGGAATGATGTCATTTTGTTAACTTGTACTATTGTAAGTGTGTGTAGTTGATGTGTATAATGCAATATGTTGTTGATATGAATGTTGTATGACTTGTGTGTTGTTGTGTGAGGGAAATGCAAGTGATACATGTTGTGATGATGATTTGTGGCCTAAGGGCAAGAAAATGCGATGTGTGGTATTTGATGATATATGCATGATTATGGAATGTGTATATGTGTGCATTTGAATGTCATGAGTCATTGTATGCCAAGCATCATGATATGCATTCTTGTGATGTCGTGTGCCCTAGTGGGTGTGAGCGAAGAAATGATTCCAGAGGGAATCAGCTATAACATCGTGTGCCTTATACCAAGAGGTGTGAGCGATGATTATGGACGATCGTGTGCCTTATACAAAGAGGTGTGAGCGATCGGGTCGTGTGCCTTATACAAAGAGATGTTAGCGATCCATAAACGTCGTGTGCCTTATACAAAGAGGTGTGAGCGACGGGGAGCATCGTTTTCCCGACGGGGAGTTACATTAAGTAACAAGCGATGGTTCCAATAGTTCCTGAGTGAACTAGTGTTGAGATTGACGGATGGATGGTACCGCATGTGCATTGCATAGAGTTGTTGTGTCAGTCTCTGTGCATTTGCATAAATCATGAATGGATTGATTATGTGTGAGAATTGTGAATGGATGCGTTATGTGTGGAAAATCATGAATGGATTGATTGTGTGTGGAATTGTCGATGAAATTGATGAGTTAATATATGTATATATGTTGGTGATATTTGTAGTGTGCATGGTTGATATGCCTTGTCGATGGATATATGAAATATACACTGTGTCGTTTTATGATTGAATTCTGGTATAAGTTGTGGTGAGAATATTTTATATGTGTATTTTTGTGTTATATATAATTGTATGCAATTATATTATGATTGTGTTTCTCACCCTTCTGCTGTTTTTAAATGCTCTACGAGGCATTGCAGATTAGATGCTGGAGGTCTTTTTGTGAAGCTTAGGTCTTCATTCTTTTGTCAGTCGGCTCTGATATGTAGCACCGGGTAGTCGGGGGATCGAGTGTGATTATTTTGTATGATGTATATGTATCTTGTGGTTTGTACATGTATGATGATGTATATGACAGACAAACTTTTTATGATATATATATATATATATGAGTTTCAGTTACAGATTTTCCGCTTTTATTCTGTATCTGAATTGTGGGTGTTAGGAACTAAGTTCCTTTGTTATGTGCTACCTGAATTGTTGTATATCTATATGAGCAGGTGTATGTGTATTTGTTTCAATTGATGTGACTCCTCAGTCTATGCTGTGAATGTTTTAAATATACTCTGATGAAATTTTGACTTTTATTTATCGCTTGTTTATTGGGGGTATAGATTGGGGGTGTTACATTAAGTGGTATCAGAGTCAGTCCGTGTCAGTTTGTGTCAGTCCTTGTCGGCGTTTGTGTTTGGATGAGCTGTTTGTTTAACCATAGTTGCTGTTATTGGAAATGAACAGAATATGGTTGGTAGGAATGATGCTGCTTTGGCTGCTGCTATGCAAGCTATGGCTCGGGCTGTGCAGGGTGCACCTAATGCTGCGGGTAAAGATGAGTTCAGGAAGAACAAACCGCCTATCTTCAATGGAAGATATGATCCTGATGGTGCTCAGATTTGGCTTAAGGAGATTGAAAGGATCTTCCGAGTGATGGATTGTGCTGAGGATCAGAAGGTGAGACTGGGTACTCACATGTTGCTGGAAGAAGCTGATGATTGGTGGGTTAGTACACGTCATATGTTGGAAGCTGCAGAGGAGGAGATCACTTGGGCTGTGTTTAGCATTGAGTTTCTGAGGAAGTATTTTCCTGAAGATGTGAGAGGAAAAAAGGAAATTGAGTTCTTGGAGTTGAAACAAGGTAGTATGTCTGTTGTTGATTATACTGCTAAGTTTGTGGAGCTTGTGCAGTTTTATCCACATTATGCTGAAGCTACTGCGGAGTTTTCTAAGTGTGTGAAGTTTGAGAACGGGTTGCGTCCTGAGATAAAGCAGGAAATTAGTTATCAGAGGATAAGGAGGTTTTCGGATTTGGTGGACTGTTGTAGGATTTTTGAAGAGGATAGCAAGGCTCGTTCTACTCACTATAAGAGTGTGAACGAGAGGAAAGGGAAACAACCGTTTCGTAGTGGTCTGTATGTGACACCAGCTGATAAGGGTAAGCAGAGAGGTAATTTTGAGAAAAGGCCAAGTGGGGGAGGAATGTCTAGTCCTCTGAGATGTTATAGGTGTGGTGACCTAGGACATCGTCAGTTCGAATGCAGGAAAGATATGAGAAAGTGTTCCAATTGTGGAGGTTTATGACATATTGCAGCTGATTGTAAAAGGAACGTGGTGAAGTGTTTCAATTGTGGGGAACTTGGACATGTTAGCACGAAGTGTCCGAAACCAAAGCAAGCTCCAACTGGTGGGAAAGTTTATGCCTTGGTGGGAACTCAATCTACAAGTGCAGACCGTATGATCAGAGGTACTTGTTTTATTAATGGTACGCCTTTAGTTGCTATTATTGATACTGGAGCGACTCATTCATTTATTTCGTCTGAGTGCGTGAAGCGTTTGAATCTTGTGTTGTCTTCGATGGATGGAGAGATGGTTATTGATACTCCAGCAATGGGGTCAGTAACTACTTATTTGGTTTGTTTAAGTTGTCCTTTGACCATTTATGGTAAAGACTTTGAGATGGATTTGGTGTGTTTGTCGTTGGCGGGTTTAGATGTGGTTCTGGGTATGAATTGGTTGCAGTTTAATCGGGTTCATATTGATTGTTATCATAAGCTGGTAGGATTTCCTTCTCTTGAGGAAGACGAGGACTCGAGTTTCTTATCTACCAAAGAGTTGAAGAAACTTTTGGCGGATGAAGCTCAGTTGTTCGGGTTGTTTGCATCGTTGACTGTGGATAGTCAAGTTGCACTTGATGTGTTTCCTGTTGTGTGTGAATTTCCTGAGGTGTTTCCAGAGGATATTTCAGATGTGCCGCCAGAGAGAGAGGTGGAGTTTTCTATAGATCTAGTTCCTAGTACTAGACCTGTATCGATGGCACCATATCGAATGTCGACATCTGAGTTGGTTGAGTTGAAGAAGCAATTGAACGAATTGTTGGAAAAGAGGTTTGTGAGACCAAGTGTATCGCCTTGGGGTGCTCCAGTTTTATTGGTGAAAAAGAAAGATGGAAGTATGCGATTGTGTATTGATTATCACCAGTTGAATAAGGTGACGATTAAGAATAAGTATCCTCTTCCGAGGATTGACGATCTGATGGACCAGTTGGTAGGTGCGTGTGTGTTTAGTAAGATTGACTTGAGGTCGGGTTATCATCAGATAAGGGTGAAAGAGGAAGATATTCAGAAAACGGCTTTTAGGACACGATACGGTCATTATGAATATTCTGTGATACCGTTCGGGGTTTCTAATGTGCCAGGTGTGTTTATGGAGTACATGAATCGTATTTTCCACAAGCCTTTGGATCATTTTATTGTTGTGTTTATTGATGATATCTTGAATTATTCTAAGCCTCGGGAGGAACATGCGGAGCATTTGCGTATTGTGTTGCAGGTTTTGAAGGAAAGGAAACTTTTTGCCAAGTTGTCAAAGTGTGAATTCTGGTTGTCGGAAGTGAGTTTTCTTGGTCATGTGATTTCAGGTAACGGTATCGCTGTGGATCCATCTAAAGTAGAAGCAGTTCTACAATGGGAGGCTCCGAGATCTATTACTGAAATTAGAAGCTTTTTGGGTTTAGCCGGATATTATCGAAGGTTCATTGAAGGATTTTCTAAGTTAGCACTTCCATTGACCCAGTTGACTTGTAAAGGGCAAGCATTCATTTGGGATATTCGGTGTGAGAAAAGTTTTAATGAGCTGAAGAGAAGATTGACGACAGCTCCGATTTTGATCTTGCCGAATCCTACTGAACCATTTGTGGTGTATTGTAATGTGTCTTTGATTGGTCTAGGTGGTGTGTTGATGCAAGAAGGTAAGGTGGTGGCTTATGCTTCGAGGCAGTTGAGGATTCATGAGAAAAATTATCCTACTCACGATCTTGAGTTAGCGGATGTGGTTTTTGTGTTGAAGATTTGGAGGCATTATCTCTACGGTGCAAGATTCGAAGTCTTTAGTGATCATAAAAGTTTGAAATACTTGTTTGATTAGAAAGAGTTGAATATGAGGCAACGGAGATGGTTGGAATTTTTGAAGGACTACGGTTTTGGCTTGAATTACCATCCTGGTAAAGCTAATGTGGTAGCCGATGCGTTAAGTCGGAAATCGTTGCATATGTCTGCTTTGATGGTTAAGGAGTGGGAACTTTTGGAAGCGTTTAGAGATTTGAGTTTGGTATGTGAATTGACATCTGATAGTGTGAGGCTTGGTATGTTGAAGGCTACTAATGATTTTCTGTTGACCGTTAGCGTGAAATAGAAATTGGATGTGAAATTTGTGGATTTGATGACGGTTGGGGATAAAAGTGAAAATGGGGACTTTAAAGTGGATGATAAAGGTGTTTTGAGGTTCCGAGGTAGAATTTGTATTCCTGATGATGCGAAGTTGAAAAGGATGATTTTGGAGGAAGGACACCGGAGTAGTTTGAGTATACATCCGGGAGCTAATAAGATGTATCAAGATTTGAAGAAGATCTTTTGGTGGTTCGGGTTAAAGAGAGATGTCGCACAGTTTGTGTATTCCTGTTTGACGTGTCAGAAGTCGAAGGTAGAACATTTGAAGCCTAGTGGTTTGTTACAACCGTTGGATATTCCTGAGTGGAAATGGGATAGCATTTCTATGGACTTTGTGACAGGGTTGCCGAACACTCAGCGGGGACATAATGCGATTTAGGTGGTTGTGGATAGGCTGACTAAATCGGCACATTTCATTCCGATTGACATCAGTTTTTCTTTGGAGAGGTTGGCAGAGATTTATATCAGTGTGATTGTGAAGTTACATGGTGTTCCGTTGAGTATTGTTTCAGATCGAGATCCGAGGTTTACTTCGAGATTTTGGGAAAGTTTACAAAAGGCGTTGGGTTCTAAATTGAGATTGAGTTCGGCTTATCATCCGCAAACTGATGGACAGACCGAGAGAATGATTCAGTCGTTGGAAGACTTATTGAGGGCTTGTGTTCTTGAGCAAGGTGGTGCTTGGGATAGTTATCTTGCGTTGATTGAATTCACGTATAATAACAGTTTCCATTCGAATATTGGAATGGCACCATTTGAAGCGTTGTATGGACGAAGATGTCGAACACCGTTGTGTTGGCACGAATCTAGGGAGAGTGCGGTGGTTGGACCGGAGTTAGTGCAACAGACTACAGACAAGGTGAAACTTATTCGTGAGAAAATGAAGGCTTCTCAGAGTAGGCAAAAGAGTTATCATGATCGAAGGAGGAAAGATCTCGAGTTTCAAGAGGGCGATCATGTATTTTTGAGAGTTACGCCGGTGACGGGTGTTGGTCATGCATTGAAATCAAAGAAGCTTACTTCTCGGTTTATTGGTCCTTACCAGATATCCGCGAGAGTTGGTGTTGTGGCTTATAGGGTGGCATTGCCGCCGAGTCTTTCAAATTTGCATGATGTGTTACATGTTTCACAGCTTCGGAAGTATGCTCCAGATCCGTCGCATGTGATTCCGATGGACGAGGTTGAGGTAAGGGAGAACCTTACGATTGAGGCATTACCAGTGAGGATTTTGGATCGCGAGTCGAAGCGGTTAAGGGGCAAGGATATTGTACTTGTGAAAGTAGCGTGGGGAGGCGTTGTTGAGGGCAATTTGACGTGGGAGTTGGAGAGTCGGATGCGAGAGTCGTATCCGGAGTTGTTCGTCTCAGGTAATATTTTCGAGGACGAAAATTTCTAAGTGGGGGAGAGTTGTAACGCCCCAGTTTTAGTTATTTTTATTTAATTGAGTCGTTTTGATTATTTTATTATTATTTTATTTTATTTTTGACTTTTATTTAAAAATATGTTATTTTTCATCGAGATTATATTTTATCGCGTTTTGGGAGCGTTTGCGAGATATTTGAGTGTAGGGGTATTTTGGTCTTTTGTTTGGGTAGATATTATATTTTTCATATGAATAGAAATAGAAAGAGAGAAAATAGAAAGGAAAGAAAAAGAGAAGAAGAAAAAGAGGAAGAAAGAAAAGAAGAGAAGAAAAGAGAGAAAACTTGGAAAATTTAGGAACCGATTCAACCGACTTTTCAAACGCGATTTAATCGGGTAAGGGTGTGAAACTCGATTATACTATGTTTGTGTATGATTATGTATGTTTGTGTGGAAATTTTATTGGTTTTCAATATAGGTCGAAATGAGGTAAACGAGTAGAAATCGATGTTTTCGTAGTTGGAAATCGATGTAAATGTTGTAGAATACTAGTTACCATGATTGGGTAATGTTTTGATTGCTATGTGTTGGTTTGGAAGTGTTTTGGTGGGTAAAATATGATTTTGGGTTATGTAACAGCGCTGCTGGGTTTTCTGGTTTTTGCAGGTTCACACTGCGAATCCCCTAGCGAAGGGGAAAGCGAGCATTCGCTGGTTGTTCGCACTGCGAAGGTGAGGACGAGCATTCGCCAGAGACTCGCACTGCGAACTTTGTGTTATTTTGTGTTGTTTTTTTTCTGCCACTGTTCGCTGGGAGACTCGCACTGCGAAGGGGAAAGCGGGCATTCGCTGGGAGTTCGCACTGCGAACGTTAGGAAATTTTTAGGCTATTTTCAGTTTTGACTTGGTTCGCTGGGACATTTGCACTGCGAATGAAGAAGCGAAGGACTCGCTAGGAGCTTCGCACTGCGAACATGACAGCTTTTCCCAATTTGTTTTCTTTATAACTTTTGATCCGTGAGCCGGTTTGAGGCGCGGTTTGGTGCGTTGGAAAGCTTTTGACATGTTCTTTCTTATATTATTGGTTTTAAGACTAGTGGCCGATTTAATTATGTCGGGAATTGGAATTGTGTCGTTTTGTTAACTTGTACTATTGTAAGTGTGTGTAGTTGATGTGTATTATGCAATATGCTGTTGATATGAATGTTATATGACTTGTGTGCTGTTGTGTGAGGGAAATGCACGTGATACATGTTGTGATGATGATTTATGGCCTAAGGGCAAGAAAATGCGATGTGTGGTATTTGATGATATATGCATGATTATGGAATGTGTATATGTGTGCATTTGAATGTCATGAGTCATTGTATGCCAAGCATCATGATATGCATTCTTGTGATGTCGTGTGCCCTAGTGGGTGTGAGCGACGAAACAATTCCAGAGGGAATCCGCTATAACATCGTGTGCCTTATACCAAGAGGTGTGAGCGATGATTATGGATGATCGTGTGCCTTATACAAAGAGGTGTGAGTGATCGGGTCGTGTACCTTATACAAAGAGGTGTGAGCGATCCATAAACGTCGTGTGCCTTATACAAAGAGGTGTGAGCGACGGGGAACATCGTTTGCCCAATGGGGAGTTACATTAAGTAACAAGCGATGGTTCCAATAGTTCCTGAGTGAACTAGTGTTGAAATTGACAGATGGATGGTACCGCATGTGCATTGCATAGAGTCGTTATATCGGTCTCTGTGCATTTGCATAAATCATGAATGGATTGATTATGTGTGAGAATTGTGAATGGACGTGTTATGTGTGGAAAATCATGAATGGATTGATTGTGTGTGGAATTGTGGATGAAATTGATGAGTTAATATATGTATATATGTTGGTGATATTTGTAGTGTGCATGGTTGATATGCCTTATCGATGGATATATGAAATATACACTGTGTTGTTTTGTGATTGAATTCTGGTATAAGTTGTGGTGAGAATATTTTATATGTGTATTTTTGTGTTATATATAATTGTATGCAATTATATTATGATTGTGTTTCTCACCCTTCTGCTGTTTTTAAATGCTCTACGAGGCATTGCAGATTAGATGCTGGAGGTTTTTTTGTGAAGCTTAGGTCTTCATTCTTTTGTCGGTCGGCTCTGATATGTAGCACCGGGTAGTCAGGGGATCGAGTGTGATTATTTTGTATGATGTATATGTATCTTGTGGTTTGTACATGTATGGTGATGTATATGACAGACAAACTTTTTATGATATATATATATATATATATATATATATATATATATATATATATATATATATGAGTTTCAGTTACAGATTTTTCGCTTTTATTTTGTATCTGAATTGTGGGTGTTAGGAACTATGTTCCTTTGTTATGTGCTACCTGAATTGTTGCATATCTATATGAGCAGGTGTATGTGTATTTGTTTCAATTGATATGACTCCTCAGTCTATGCCGTGAATGTTTTAAATATACTCTGATGAAATTTTGACTTTTATTTATCGCTTGTTTATTGGGGGTATAGATTAGGGGTGTTACACGATGGATATAGACTTTGATAGTATCAAAGGACGAAGAACAATTGCTGACAACTATCCTCTTTAGACCAACTTGAAAAAAGAGGGTCATGATATATCTGGAATCTCGTTTGACCAACTCCTAGCTGAACCACCAAACCTTTACAAAAGAAAACATGTTTCCTCAAAGGTCATGACTGCAAAGAAAAAGAAGTTAGGGCATATGGAATTGGGAAATTCCTCCATGAACTTTGAACCTGCTGCCTTCTCCACTCCAACAAGTAACATTTCTGACTCCTCAGCATTGGTTGCTTCTAGGTCAGATACCTGAATTCTTGTGTCATAAATTCCTCCTCTACCACCATCATTCTCAACCACAGTCACTACCTATGCCATCCTACCCACACCACCCTGTGTTTCCGCTCCTCTTGAAAAATCCAAAATAACAACCTCTTCAACAACAACCATATCCACTACTGTTGCTCTTGTATCCCTTTTAGAACATGCCTTCTCATCCTTAACTCCACCTGTTTCCATATCTCCTTCAGAAATTATATTTCCAAACTTTGCCGCAACCCCATCGGAATCGCTGTCTTCTCTAACACCCTCAGCAAACACTGTTTCTACAGAATCTGCATTTGATGATGACACTCATCATGATTCTCAGCCTTTTGATTCTCAACCTCCTAGTAAGACACTGGCTGATGTTCTTTCTAGCCTTCTGGAAGAGGTTGTCACTAAAGCCCAAGGCTCTATGAAGAATCCAATTCTAATGACGAGCATACCCTTCTGAAAACAAACTAGAATCTCTTTAACACTTGGCTCACAGAAGAATTTCAAGAAATCAAGTGTTTCTCAGATCAAGTTAAAGAGAAGTTTGTAAGTCAAGCAGAAGTAAGACTAGCAGAAAGGAAAGAAAGAGAAAGACTTGATGAAGAAGCAATAAAGGAAGTTAAAAGAATTGCTAATGAGATTTCCAAGAAGGTCGCTCCAGAAAGAGAAGCTGTCCTACAAGCTGCTGCTGAAAAATGTGTCTCCGATGATAATCTTTTCCCAATTATTGCACAAACATTGGTAGACTTTCAGAACAATCAGAAAACAGTCCAAGAAAGGTTGGATAGTCAAGTTGAAGTTAGTTATTCCATCAAGGATGTGCTTACTCAACTTCTTGCTAGGACTCCTTCTACTTCCCTTCCCTAGGCACTTTAGGGCCTACCCTTGTCTTTTTCGTTAGATTCCAAATTATATTTTTGTATCTTCTATACTATTTATAAAACTTTTTTATTATGATAAAAAGGGGGAGTAATAGTAGGAATGATTTTGATATATATATATATATATATATATATATATATATATATATATATATATATATATATATATATATATATATATATATATATCTGCTCTCTAAAAACTCATGCTAACATTCTAACACCATATATACAATCATGTGAAAGAAATTGCAGGATTTTTCCGTTAGAAGCTTCTGGTGGTAAACATTGCAAAACGAATTCAACTCAGAAGAAGTAAACATGAGATATGATCTCAGGGGGAGTATTCTAAAACTTAACTATGATTTCTTTAGCACATTAAAGCATATACATTGTTTCATCAAAATACATGATTTTGTCATCATCAAAAAGGGGGAGATTGTTAGAACAAGATCTTGATTCTGCATATAATCTCTAGTTTTGATGATAACCATACATATATTTTATATGTAACAATTTGGTACTCTAATTCTATCTTAAGTGTGCAAATATACAATTCTCATTGAAATCAATTTCTAGCTCAACTCAACAAGATTCTGATACATAGTAGAGTTTCTAAAGAAGAGAATATGTGCTCCTCAAGAAAGCGTATGTTTCTAAGAAAGAATTCTGAAGTTTCTGATCAAATGTTAAAGTTCAAAATACATGATAAGGATCAAAAGCTCAAAGTCTAAAGCAAAACGTGAAGACCAAAAATCCGTACAAACGACTCTTTCCAAAAAAAAGTCTAAAGCAGAGATTTTGCTCAGAATTGACCAGAAAGCTTTCTAAGCTCTTACTACTTCTGCTCTCCAAGGATTCTACCGTTGAAGACAGTTAGCCAAACTCAAAGACATTTTTATCCCTCAACAAGGTTATAAATAGAAGACTATGTTGCATTGCAAATATAACAATTCACAAGTCAAAATGCTAAAGTACATTCTCTATCAAAGAATCTCAAAACACAAAGAGTTGTTGCTCATATTTGTGTAGAAATACTGTTCTTAAATTTGTTTCAACCTTCTTATTAATAAGCACTATTGTAAACATTCTTGTAACACTTTTTAAGTGATTTTCTTTGAGTGACTAAGTGTATTGGTCAATAGACTCGAGAGGGCTAAGTTGTTGTTGAACAACTTAGAGGTTGATTGTGAGTTTTCCTTGAGTGACTAAGTGTTTTAGTCAGTAGACTCGAGAGTGCTAAGTCGTTGATGACTTATAGGTTGTTGTATTCTTGTTAAATATTAGTGGATTAAGTCCTTGTGATAAGGAAAAATCACCTTGGCGGGTGGACTGGATTAACTTTGTTAACAGTGAACCAGGATAAATCAATTGTGTTCTTTCTTTCCATGGTTCATACCTTTTTTTGTGTAAGTGTGTGTTACAAAGTCTATTAAAATTTTCAAAACCCAATTCAAACCCCTTTTCTTGTGTTTTTCTCAAACTTTAGTTTGGAGGAGATTTCACTTTTCCAATTCGAACTTGTCATTGCTTGATTTCTAAAATTAATTATAGCATCATGTAGAGCTTTTCATTTCTATTGTTTACGCGTGTGTTTCGAGCTCCGCCGCTGCCAGCATGGAGCTCCGGCACGGCGGAGCAGTGTGAGCATGGAGTTTGCGCGTGACCTCTTTCTCACGAGGAAGAAGATGAATTCTAATTTCTGATCTTTTTTTTCTTGCTTCTTTAAAAATACCTTCACTCGTTGTGGATTGGGCCTGGCCGTGTGATGGTTTACTACCGTTGTGGATTGGGCCTGGCCGTGTGATGGTTTACTACCTTCACCCTTATTTTCACTTTTGGACCTTCATTCTCTTCTTTTCTTCTTGAAAATTAGTTTCCTCCATGTTTTTTTTCTTTAGTTCTTTTTTTAATTATTTCTTCATTGAAAATTTTCCTTAATAATTTTCTTGTTTTAATATTTTAGATAATTTTGTATTTCTTTAACCTTTTCATTTTTGAATTTTGTTTCAAAAATTCTTTTAAAATCATTTGTAAATACTTTATGCTTGATTTTATATTCTTGTTGATTTTTGGTATATTGATTGTTGTTATTACCTTGGATCTTGATTTTTGATAAAGATCTTATCAATATCAATGGACTTTGGGTGTTGATAAGAAATCCTAATCCACCAAGAGAGGTGATTGATATTGATGATGATTTAATTAATTTGAGATCCAATTTGGTTGTTTCTTTCTTCTTAACCTCTTTCTTCTTCCTTTTCACCCTTTCTTGGATCAATTTGGAGGATGTGTAGGTCACCTTGTTCATGAGATCTTGAGTGGTGATTTATAAACTTTCATCAATTCAAATCTACCATTTGATTGATCATTTGATCAATTGAGGTACTTTGGATTGATGCTTAAGTTTGTCCAAAGTACTATGAAAGGTTGATTGATGTAGTGGATCCATCTTTCCTTGACTTAGGTCTTGATCAACCTTGTTTTGACTTGTTCTACATGTTTTAGGAGTATGATCTTTATATCATATCTCTGACATGTATGGTACATAATGTTTATTGACCGATCTCCCATAGTATGATCTTCCTTATAGATTGTGCTATGATTGCTTAACATAGCGCTACATTTGTCCCTAATCGAAAAGTGATCATATTGGTCCAATTTTAGATATAAGTCATATTTAGTGTAGATGTAAATCTCCCATCTCCATAATGTGTAGTTTCTTTTCCACATAAGAGAGTTGGTGGCATACTTGTCGATTTTATCCAAGTTGGAGCCCTTCTCAAAGGATGATGCAAAGTTCTCACACATTGTTGGGTTGATTAGTTGAGTAATCTACTTCAAATGTCAGAATATCTTCACTAACCCTAATAGTAACTTTTAATTGTACTAACTTTTACTCTATGCTCTTTATTTTTATGCACCTTTATCTTCATGCTTCTTTATTTTATGCTCTTTATTTTTATGCTTATCATATTCATATCATATTATTCATCTTGTTTATGTATATACCTTTTTCTTTTTGTCCACTTGGACTTTCTTTTTCTTTCTAAGACATTAATAAAGGCCTAAACATCTTAAAACTCTTAATGTGCTCCTTGGAATACTTAGTGACTATCCTTTTCTCATGGATGATGGAATTAGAATTAGGATCTTTGACCTATGCTATGGAGTTATCTTGAGACCTTGGATCTTATTTGGCACTTTGAAACCTTGAGTTGACCTCTTATGAAGTCTTGGCTTGGATCTTTGCTTTGTATCTGATGCTTGGTTCTCTCTACTTGGTTTTCTTTGTTTATCTTATTGCTTATTTGGTTGCTTAAGTCCAAAGGATGGGAGTTTTGGCTTGTTATGTCAAAGGCTTGTATCTTGGTTAGATCTTTCCTTCCTTAGCCTTTATTTTATGCTTTAGGTTAGCCTCTTCATCTCATTCCCATTCTTAAATTTTCAAAATCTTCTCCCTATTTTCAAAACTTTCTTCTTTCAAACTAGAACCTCTTTCATAATAAACCTTGAATTTGTGAAGTGCATTTTCAGTTTCATTTTCTTAATAAAGGCTAGTCAACTTTAAGCATACGTAGACCATTTTCAAAAGACTTAAAAAAATACTTAACTCATTCAAATCATTTTTGTGCCTTTGTGCACTTTTCTTTTAAATTTTTCATAAAGTTTAGACATGAGTCATTTATAGTTGAGATATGATCCTCCTATCCCCATAGTATTGTTTGAAATAGGTAGACACTTTTCCATCTTTGAGAGTTAGTGGCAAACTTGTTGATTTTTTCTAAGTTGGAGCCCTTCTCATGGTGATGCAAAGGTCCATTTTCACATACTTGTGGGTGATTAGTTGAAGTTTTCTGCTTAAAATGACAAGTTGTCTTTTCATTTAAAATGAATCATAACACACCATTTTTGTTTTTTTACCACAAACTACGAGGTTTTGATCCTCTATTGCACTTTATGGGTACGTAGGCACGAGGCTCAGGAAGTCTTGTCAAACACAAAAATATTAAAAAATTCTTCTCTTCTCATCTCACCAATCTTTTACAAACAACACCTTTTTATTAGCCAAACGCTAGATTTTCAAAGAGGTTCCTATAGAGTACTATAGACGTTTTGGGTGCTAACACCTTCCCTCTGTGTAACCAACCACTTTACCCTGTCTCTGTTTATTAGTTATTATTTTAGAACTTCTTTAGGTTTTGTTCACTCTTTTCCCTTTCCTTTAGATAAAATAAAAGTGTGGTGGCGACTCTTGTTTTGTGAGTTAAGTTAATTAATAGCTTAATGTTAATTTTTTCCGCTACAACTATCATATGGAGGAAAGAGGAGAAAAAATAGACACGGGACAAAGAAGAAGCGAAATGACCGGCGTGAGGGTGTCCCTTGCACCTGATGTGCCTTAGGCACTAACTGTCAAGCTAATAACGTAAAAAAGTATTGGATGGGAGGCAACCCATCAGTAAGAAATTAGGTCCATTATTTTGATCGTAATTTATATTTTTTTCTAACTTGTCATGTCCGCATTTTATCATTGTGGAACTAAGATAACAGGTGAAAGGAGAAACCAAACAGGTCAAGAAGAGAGAAGACGGCAAAAAGAAAAGGAAAATAAAAAAAAATGAGACAGTCATCGTGCACGCGATGTAGATTGTGTGCGCGATATAGCCGTTGTAGAAGTTCTGGGTCGTTATCATCGCGTACGCGATGAAACCATTATGTGCACGATATAATCGTTATAAAGAGACGTTGGGCTTTACCGTTGCCATCGCGCGTGTGATGCATCCATAATGCGCGCAATGAGAAACAATCACGAAGGCTATAAAAAGGTTTATGTTCATTCCCTTTTCCTCACAATTTTTCTCTAATTTCCTTACGTTTTGACTCATTCTTAGTGAAATTTCTTCTACTTTCTCTCTCCACTTGTGTTGTCTGCATCATTTTTTTTTCTAGGTATCATAGCACCACCCAAAAGAGCAAGAGTTTTTTGTGGATCAACCTCAAGGAATGATCATACTCCCGATGCTCCCGTCTACCCTAACCACAAGTTCATTTCAGAAGCCAATTCTAAAAAATATCTTAAGCTGTAAGATTACCATATTGTGAAGGAGAGAGCGTTTGATTGTGATGATTTGCAAGGGTTTGAGGGCATCATCGAGGCACTCCAACAAAGGTGATGGGTAAGCTTTAACAATTTGATTATTGAAACCAATAAAACTATAGGATTCGAATTTTATACAAATGTCGCTTATGGGACACAAGGTACCTACCAATCGTATGTGCGAGGTAAGTACATAGATTATTCTCCTACTTCCATTAATTATCTTTTTAATTTACAATCTCCTCCAATCTGCGCCCTTAGAACATATAGGCAAGAATATAAAAACATAACCGGTGAGTTAGGCCAAACTATATTAGAACTTTTTTGTACACCTAACTCGATGTGGCATTTTGTGCGTGGCCTGATATTGCGTCTTAGAACTGTTGTCGTCCAACAAATCCCTAGGACTTGGGCGTCTTATTTTGTACCAAATTTAGAGGCCACACCAAACCAATCAAAATTTATTGTGAAATGGTGTTTAAGGTTTCTTGCTATTTTGAGGGGGGGGGGGGACTATTGATTTAGGGTGATTGATTGCTGATAATATAAGGCATATGGTTAACGCCCCATAAAAAACTTGTGGGAATTTTTGTGTTATTAATGAATTATGCAGGAGATAAGGTGTCCCTGAGTACCCTGACGACAAGAGGATCCTTCCAAAAGCACCCCTCAGCGCGTCTGCAATCATGAGGTTGGAGAATTTGCATCATGGAGAAGTTGCTAAACAGGATCAAGAAGAAAATCAAGAAGGAAATGATGGAAATTTCAACCAATACCCCATTCAACATCAAACTCAATAGATGCAAGGTCATGTGACATCAGAGTTCCAGAGAAGGATTGAAGCTCATGTTGTAGGGGTTACAAGGTGGATTGAGGAAGTCTCACAAACCTTGTATGTTAACCCTCCAAGATTCGCCCCCGCATTTCGATACTTCTACAACCAACAAGAAAACCACATGTCGGCTCAAAGTTTAAGGGCCCGGTTTGCATCAGCTGAAGACATGGATAAATACTTCACCAACCAAGATCAAGAGCAAGCTAGAATGAGAGATCACATGCGAGCCAAGTGGAGCAGACAGAACACACAGTTCAACAACACTATGAGTGATATACATGATCTTCTACACGATGAAGATATGTGACAAGCCATGTAGTTTAGTTTCGTATTTAAGAAGTTTTTTTTGTTTTGGCTATTTTAATGGATGTACCTATAGAAAGAGTTATCACTCTGGATGCTCTTTCCTTCCCCTCTTGTACTACAAAAAAATTATCCTTAATAAATAAGTTTACAGCAGTTGTTTTTTTCAGATTTACAAAGTTTAGCTTTAGCATTGAACAAATGATCCAACAAAAGAAAAAAAATGAAGAGAAGTGACTTGATCATGAGGAAAGCAACAAAGGACTTGAAGGTGATGAAAGAGAGAAGAACCGACCGACTTGTACTCAACCTGCAGATACCTCATCTAGTAAGGTTTGAGCCTAAATACTTCCATTGTTCACTTTTTATTTCTTAGAGTGTATCCATGCATTATTCTTTTATCTTGTTTGATTTATTTCTGATTTAGTTATCAAGATTGATCAATACACATTGAGGCAATTTTTTTTTATATATAACTTTGAGTCTTTATAAACCACCGTTTAGTATTAGGACTATCCTTTGCTAAACACTTTGAGCCTAAGCCTTTCTTTCGGTGACGTAGCCTTAAACACTTAGACATATTACTTGAAATACACTTTTGATTCAACTCTCTCTTTGGAGTTAGGTAGAAGTTTTGTTCTTCAAGGTATGAAAATTTTTTAAGTTTGGGGTTGCTCTTGGAAGTGAGCAATGTTTTAAGTTTGGGGTGGGGGGTACTAGAGAATTTGATCCAATTTTTTTTTAAAAATGTCAAGAAAAAGAAGTGAAAAATCTTCAAAAAAAATGATGAATAAATGATAAAAGAAAAAAGAATGACATTGAAATAAGGATCATAAGTCTCTAGTACCAACAACAAGGTATGATGAATGAGGGAGAACTAGGAACCTAACTTCAAAGGTTTAACCCTACTTTCTTAAATATATCCTACCCTAACATAAGCCAAGTTACAACCGAAAAAACCTTCTAAATGTGTGTGTTGAGAATTCTATGATTTACTCTATTAGAATGTAATCAAGCTAAGTTTAATTGATTTTGCATGTTGATTGAGTGTTGACCCTATCAATTGTGTGGGTTAAGTGAGCCGAGAGATTGGTTGAGTACTAGTCATGGTTGAGGACATTTTCTAAAATTATGGGATGGAAATTGGAAGTCGGAATAATGATCAGGTAGCTGTAAAAATATGGTGATGTTCAATTGTTATTGTGCGACTTGTTTTCTGTTGAAATGTGCAGTTTCAAGTGAGTTGCTTGAAGACAAGCAATGATTCAAGTTTGGGGGTTGTGATGACAGTCCATCATTACATAAAATCAGGCGAAGAATCGAAGAAAAATGAGTAAAAGAAGAGCTAAAATGATGAAGAATGCCCCAAGAATGAGTGAAAAAGAGTCAAGTATGAAGGAATGAGACTTAATGGAAATTTTAATGAAAAAGGGCACATCTCCCGCGCGATGCTTCTGTAGTGCGTGCGATGATAGCTTTTTTGCACTTTTTCTTACGCGTTTTAACCTGTTCTGACAACTTTAAAAGGGGATTTTATGCACTTTTACGGGGGTTATAAAATTTGGCACTGGTAGCACGATTTTACAGCATTGGAGGATGCTTTTGAGAACCTTGGAAGCCATTGGAGGCCAATCCTTCAAGGGAATTCACATGTTATTCGTCTTTTATCAATTGGTATTGTGTTTTTATCATGCGTAGCTAAATTCTCTAGGTTAGGTTGTGTGTGATGAACTTTATTCAATCTTATTGGCATTATATGGAGGTTTGAATTTGTATGAACCTTATTACTTATAATTTTATTCAATTGTTTCTTCTTCTTAATGCGTATTATTTGAGATACTCTGTTAATATGATGTTAGATGCATATGGATTCCTAACCTGTAGCCTATGTATTGGATCTAGGGCAACTGTTCTATTTAAGCTTGTTGAATAGGGATAAGATACCTCGAATAGTGGCACAAAGAACTAACGGTATATGCAACGCCTAACACAGCTTACGCTGGCGGACTAGGGATAGAAAGCTCCTAGTAGTTGTTAGTGAGTTATTTCTTGGGGGACTGGCTATAAGGTTTTGTTGGTTAATCGTAAAATTATAGGAATAAGATAATTCATACAAGGCATCGTTCATCAACAATAGAGGATAAAGGGATTCTAAAGCACAACCTAACCGCCTTTGTAACATCGTTTTCTCGTTTAATCTTTTTTTGCACTGAAACTTACAACTCCCCCTTTTTACTATTTTTACTTAAATTTCATAAATCATTGTCTTGTTCGAACACAGTCTTTGTGGGTTCGATCTTTTTATTCCTGTGACATTATTGTTACACTTACCGAGAAGTCATCAATCATCCAATTGATAAAGTCATTGGTGATATAAGTCAAGGCGTTCCAACAAGATTAAATTTCAAATATGCATGCTTAAATGTGGCGTTTGTCTCTCAAATTGAACCTTCCAAAGTTGATGAAGCATTAGGAGACGACCAATGGATACTTGCAATGCAATACGAATTAAATCAATTCGAAAGGAATCAAGTTTGGGAACGTGTTCCTAGGCCAAATGGTAAACACATCATAGGTACCAAGTGAGTGTTTAAGAACAAATTTGATGAGAATGGCATAATGATTCGAAACAAAGCAAGGTTGGTGACTCAAAGGTACAATCAAGAAGAAGGCATCGATTTTGAAGAAACTTTCGCTCTAGTTGCAAGGTTAGAAGCTATTCATTTATTACTTGCTTATGAGCGTTCATTAAATTTTCAGTTATTTCAAATGGACGTCAAGAGCACCTTCTTGAATGGTTATATCAATGAGGACGTCTATGTCAAACAACCTCCCGGTTTGAAGACTTCAAGAATCCTTCACACGTCTTCAAGTTGAAGAAAGCTCTTTATGGCTTAAAGAAAGAACCAAGAGCATGGGATGATCGACTTAAAACCTTTCTATGTGAAAGAGGATTTGAAAAAGGTAAAGTTGACAAGACCTTGTTTACTAAAAAAATAAAAGTTAACACTTTATTGGTTCAAGTCTATGTTGGCGGCATCATATTCGGTCAACAAACAAAGATCTTTTGAAGAATTTTCATTGACGATGCAAGGAGAATCCAAGATGTCTATGATGGGTAAGATGAACTATATTCTTGGACTCCAAGTTAAACAACTAAATAATGACATCTTCACTAACCAATCCAAGTACTGTAAAGAGTTGTTGAAAAGATTCGACATGGACAATTGCAAAGCAATGGCTACTCCAATGGGATCCGGAACTTATATTGATCAAGATGAATCTGAGGTTTCAATTGATGTCCCAAAATATCGAGGTGTGATTGGTTCATTATTATATTTGACAGAAAGTCATCTGACATAATGTTTAGTGTTTGTCTTTGTGTGCGGTTTCAAGCCAATCCAAAGGAATCACATTTTGCCTCTGTTAAGAGAATCATGAAGTATCTCAAAGGAATAACGAACGTCGGATTATGGTATCCTAAAGGTAATATATGTGACTTGATTGGTTATTCTGACTCAGATTATGTAGGATGTAAAACATATCAAAAAAGCATAGGCGACACATGTCATATCCTAGGAAACGCTCTTGTATCGTGGTCCTGCAAAAAGCAAGTATACGTGGCTCTTAGTACGGCTGAAGCAAAATACATTGCTACAGGCAGTTGTTGCGCTAAAATACTTTGGTTAAAACAACAACTAATTAACTACGATGTGAACCTTGGATGTATTCCGCTAAAGTGTGACAAAATAAGTGCCATAAACATAACTAAAAATCTAGTCATGCACTCAAGGACAAAACATATCGATATTCGACATCATTTCCTCCGTGATCATGTTCTTAAAGGTGATGTTGAAACTATATTCGTAGATACTCATAATCAACTCGATGATATATTCACAAAGCCATTTGCAAAAGAATCGTTCTATAAGATTCGAAGGGAACTTGGCATATTGGACGAGTTCGATGTATGATTCTTCAAAAATTTTACTCTATAATCGGTTAAAATTACTAAGGTACATGTAAACTTTCATATCTCTTTTAATTCACAATTTTATTGTGTGAATTATTCATAGGTTGGATGAAAATTCAATTTTTTATAGTGTGAACAAAGCATATGTGACATGTATACATGAAATATATGTGCTAAATGGTCTATGTTAACATATACAAGTGGTTGTTTCATGTTTTTCTATGCATGTTTTCTTTATCCTAGCTACTGCCTTCATGTGTGTTGTAACTTGTTACCTTAATTCTTGTAACCGTATATGCATTTGTGATTTACTGTTATTGGTGTGTTTTCGTGGCAGTAACTTGTTACCACATTTTATGTAACCGGTTACCACTGTTCAAAAATCAGAAATAAGTGATTTTTCTTGTACAATTACTTTTGGTCAACACTTTTTTCACTTTCCATCCACTTTTGTCTTGGAACTCTTAACTCACTCAAAACCCACTCTTCCACCCACTCTCTTCAATTCCCATTCAAACTCAATCAATTCCAAAACTCCATTTTAATTCTCTTAATTTCCACTCATAAACTCTCATTATATATTACTTTCTCTCTCAAACCAAAACCCATAACCTTCACAAAGTGCTTATTCCAAAAATCATTTACCAAACCCTAAACTTCTCATTTTTAAGCTTCTTCCATGGCACCCTCAAGAAAATATAGAGGAAAGGGAAAGGTTGGAGAAGGAAGCTCACTGCAAAACTCTAATGTTAAAGCCAACATTGCTGAACCCACTCTCAAGACAAGGAGATTGATGTTCAACATCAGAAATTGCCCTCTCATGCCGGAAAAGTATAGTAATCTAGCATCCTTTCCTTCTCAGAGCTTTGATTTTCCTGCACTTCTTCATTTTCAAGATTTGGATTCTCTGATTGCTGACTCTGGACCCATCTACCCATACCTAGTTAGATAACATTTTGCTTATTTGTCCATTGCTCCTGGTTGTATTTTATCATCTAAAGTTAAGAACAAAAACATTTTGTTGTCTATGGAAGAATTAGGAAAATGTTTGGCTATCCCCTAGAAGGTCAACATATTCATCAAGGGTTTGTTCCGGAGTGGCCAAGATATAGTAAGGTAATTTACTATTTTAGCATTTCCAGATTGACTCAGCAAGAAATTATGAGTAAGAAGAACCCATCTTTGACCCTTTGATTCTGTCTGGAAAGAATTTATTTGTTAGTAATAGGATGCTTCATTTTATCATTGCTTACATTTTGATGCCTAAACATTCTAATCACTCACAAATTGGAGATGTTGAAATGAATTGGGTTTATGTTATTATGTTTCACATGCAACACCAACAAGCTTTGAGTGGTGGTTTACCCTATGCTAGATTGATTACAAAAATTATGGAATATTGTGAAGTGGATTTGAAGAGGGAACCTAAGAAAATGATGAATCCGAAAGAATGTGAGATAAACGTTGGGGCTGTTGGAAGAAACACCGGAGTTATTCAAGATAAGGATGTAATTTTCAAGCATAAGGATGACCCTTCCGTCTCTGCTCCTCCACTCGCACGCGAAGGCAGCTATACCCCAGAAGCTATCTACAACAAGCTTTGCTCCGTGGAATCATACATTATATCCATGTTTAGAGATCTCCATCTTGAGGTTGCGTCACTCAAAAACCTTTACCAAAGGCAAAACCAAGGCCAAAGTAGTGAGGAAGAAGAGGATGACATGGATGAAAGTGACTAGGACCTATGTGTTTGTGTCTTATGTTATTATGTCTTAGTTTATGTTCTTCTAGTATTTTTGGAAACAATCTAATGTAATGTGTCTAAGTATCATGTTGTTGTATGACTTTTTCGTTCCGTTTATCCTTTTGTTTTCCGTTTAAGTTATTGTAGTTCTGTTTTGGTATCCTATGTCATACAATATTGTTATGTTATGAATTGTTATATACTGGTCCTATTGGTTTTTCATGATTATTTTAACTATATGTTGCAATTACATTATGTTATATTGTGTTATTTGGTGTGTGCTACTTGAATGCTTGTCATGTTTTAAGTCTTTTCCCATCCTTTTTAAATGACTAAGGGGGAGAAGATGTTATGTTGTCTTATATGTCTCTCTAACAATTTGCAGCAAGCATAAATTGTCAAAATCTCTCATTCATGGATCAATGGGGAGTTACATATGTTAGGGGGAGAAAATTGTATCTAACTTTCAAAGGGTTGTCATCATAAAAAAGGGGAAGAATGTGAAGACAAGTTTTTCCAAATAAGAGTTTTGATGAAGACAAACTACAAGAATGTGTTCATGTAAAAAAGAATGGATCAAGAATCATGTCAAGAGCTAGTGCAATAAAGTCCAGTTTTCAAGTTTTAAAGATCAAGCTTTGGATGCTTTAAATGATTGATCATGACATTTCAAGGTATAAGTTTGCACTCTCTTTATGTTAAATATAAGTGCTCAAAATTTCATACAAAAACATAGCATATTGCATTACTATTTTTTTCTTGCATCAACTTGGCCAAACCTCAATTTTTCTAAGGTATCTTTCTGCCTCATAGCAGTGGTAACCGGTTACCACAATTCTTGTAACTGGTTACACGACTCTAATGTTAACTTTGATGGTCTTTTTCAGTTGGTGTAATCCGTTACCATATTTCTTGTAACTGGTTACATGCGCATAAATTTCAAATTTTTTACACCACTTAAGGTGTAACCAGTTACGCTCTTTTTGGTATCCGGTTACCATTGAAGCAGTGACAGTGGTTCACTCATTTTCTGATGCAAACGAATTTTTGAAAGGCCTTTTGAACCATGACATCATTTCATGCATTTGTACACTTTAAGAAAGGTGTTAAGGCACTATATAAACCATACTTTTCAGATTTTGAAACTCACCTCTTTCATTTGCAATTCAAAAACTTATATTCTCTCATTTTCAAAATCAAGAGTTCTTGACATAACTTTTTGTTGAAACTTCTGCACATAAATTTCACTGCTTTTTTAATAGCTTCAACTACATAAAATCTTTGAGCACTAGTACTACATAATGAGAATTGCTTACTTGAAGGCGAAGATCAATCCAAGTGATTGATACATTGCTATACAACTTTAAAATTCTAGTAAAAATACAAATTAGTATTGATTTCCTTGTTATACAAGATTGTTGGAAGCAAGAGAGTGATTAAAAGATGATTGTTCTCTTATTTCACTTAGATCATAAGGGGTTTGTCCTTATTGATTGGTTTAGGATCTTGTGTATAGTGGCTATGATAGCTTGTACAAAGTCCAAACAAGATAGTAAAATCTCTTATTGCATAAGAAGACTGGAGTACTCTCGGATTGTGAGGGGAGCCGGGATATATCGTTGTGTCCTTTACTTTTCCACACTTTACCGCTTTCATCACATAACATCCAACCGGAAAAATAATCACATTTAAGTCTAAAACCAGAAAAATTTTAAAGTACCTAATTCACCCCTCTTAGGTGCATTCCATAATTACAACCCAATACTGCTCAGAGGGTATTTCGCAACCTAGCAGCGCTCGCCGCAGACAAGTCCTCTCATCCCACTTGAAATGATCCCTAAAACAACCTAAAAAACCACCACGCAGTACTACTCGCCATTGTGAGCTAGTCCTCACCCATTCGTATAATATAACTATTAGGGCCTCTGAGTCTTCCTGTCCTTGCAGGGGAACACACACACCATGTACTTTTTTGGATAGTACAACGATCATCATTGATGGATAATGTAAAATTATTTTACACTGACAATACATTTCTTTTTTTCTCATATATTATTTTTAATTAATAAATTGACAATAAACATGTATCTCATATATATAATTTATATAATAAACTATAATTTATGTATTTTAATATTTTTCAATATTTTATGTATACAATATTTATGTTTAATTACATTTTTTGTCAACATATTTTTATTGATTTAGAATTAGTCCACTTATCAAAATTCAAATAGTGTTAGTCATATCTCACTTTTTTTTTACTTAAAATTGATGTAAGGGACTAGCTCTTCCAAACTTTCTTTCAAATAGCTCTTCCGCTTCTTCCTTATATTTTAAATTTTAAAAGAAATATCATCTTATAAAAAAGGCTTAATTACACTTTTGGTCCCTATAGTTTGGTCAACTCACGAAATTGGTTCCTATATTTTAAAATTGAACGAATTAGTCCCTATAGTTTAATGTTTTGTGCAGTTTTAGTCCTCCATCCCAATTTTGAACCAAAAACGTACATGAACAGTGCATGTCCGTACATGAACAGTGTGTGTCCGTACATGAACAGTACATGTCCGTACATGAATAGTGCACGTCCAGTTGGAGCAAAATTGAGATGGGGACTAAAACTGCACAAAACATTAAACTATAGGGACTAATTCGTTCAATTTTAAAATATAGGAATCAATTTCGTGAGTTGGCCAAACTATAGGGACCAAAAGTGTAATTAAACCTATAAAAAATAACCAAGCATCAAATAAGAATATTTGTAAAACTCTAAAGATTAAAAAAGAGTCACACCTTATTATAAAAATAGACATGTCACTAATTACAGGTACACAAAAGAAAAAACACCTAACAACAGTTGGAACACAACTCCAATGTCACCACCAAGACTAAGTCTGCACTGATCCAACCATAAAAAATACCAACAAAGTAAACCTGATGTGCAACAACTCCACGTGAAACACAACTCCACGTGCTGTAAGAGTCCCATAATGCTTCGGGCATTTGAAATAAATAATACTACTCCTTTTCACTATAAAAAAATACAACTTTTTAATTAATTGGTTGTTCTGGGGTCTGCTAGTGTTCTTGTATTTGGCTATCTTTGGGGTGGGTGGTATTTGGGGTTTCATAATTGGTTTTGTTCTACATCAGTGTTTTTGTAGTGGTTTGTTATCTTGTACTTTTGTCTAGCACATCTTGTGCATTTAATAAATTTGGCTTTTTCAAAAAAAAAAAAAAAATTTTATTGGTTGTTGAATTAACGGTGGTTTGTAGTTTTTGAACTCTCCATGTGTTAGCAATTGATTTGCTGTATTTTTCTGTTTCTGTCATATCTTTTGCTGAGATATGGGTGGAATATTCTATTCCTGTCATATCTTATCTTATGATGAGATATGAGATATGTTATTAATGTCATTTTTTTTGTTTGTTTAAAAAATTATTTCCTCCGTCCTATCCTAAATAATTAATTAATAATTTTACGTAAATTAAAAAAAGAATAAATAAAAAATAAAATAATATTTTTATTAAAATATTTTTATCAAATATTGAAAATGTTAAAAATAATATTCACTCTATCTCAAAATAAAAAGCTTTTAAGATTATTGCATATAGATTAAAAAAATATAATGATTGAATAATTAAATATAACAATTTTTCTTTAATTATTTTTTATTGCCATAAATGCATACTCCCTCCGTCTCATAAAAAGTGTTTTATTTGCATTTTTTTCATGTCTCAAAATAAATGTCTCTTTAGAATACCAATACAACATTTATTATTTTTTTTTACTATTATACCCCTATTTATTAACTTTCACGCTTTTCAACTACTTCACTAATTATAAAGTAAGGGTATTTTAGTACAAACATATAATTTTATCTTTAAAGTTAACTCTTCCAATCATTTTCTTAAGAACCGCGCATATTCCATTTCACACATTTTTTATGAGACGGAGGGAGTAATATAATGTAATAGTTTGAAAATAATGTTGACAATATTTATTAGAGGTAATGACTTGAACTTGATTTGTTCCATAGGCTCGTACTAGTGTGTCCTTGTTGTTTAAGGAGACAGGAACTAATATTTGATGGATGAATCATGATCGTGTGATTGGAGTGTGATTAACAATTCCATGATGAAATTCTATGAGTGTTATCATATGCAATTGTAGATGATCAGTCTCAGTCGACATTGACTGGTTGGATCGGTCACACGGTAAGCTGACATATTTTAAAAATATATATATTTATTAGAGATAAAATTGATAAAAATTAATTAATGTTATATTAAAAAAGTAAAATAGACCCTTATGTTAAAATAGAGAAAATATTAGTTAAATAATATAATTTAAAATTTTGTATTAAAAATTAAAATAAATCATTTATTTTAAAACACTTTTATAATAGTAGGACACATGGTGTAAGAATCCCAAATTGATTCTCACTCCTTTTTACTATAAAAAAAAATATTATCCAACTCATTGATTGGATACGTTTTCACATAAATCCTCGTGTAAAACGTGGAACAGTGCGCCCAACTCATTGCATTTAACGACAAGTATTACTATATAAGGAAAATACTAATGCATGGGTTCAAAGTTTTAATATATTTTAAGATATAACTTTAAGAGACAAGTTTGTATGATTTTAAATATAATATATTTTCTTCCATTCTAAATGTTAGTTTTTGGAAGAAAAAGATATTTAAGTGTGGTTTTAATAGTTTGAGATTATAATTTATTAGTTATAAACTTATTTTTCAAATATAGTTAATATTATTCCTTTTTTTTACGAGTTTAATACTCCGTGTCTCCATGTGTTCCTAGTAATAGGATAATGCTATTATATCATTAGAGATTTGTTTAAAAACTAAAAGATATTATGGGAATAAATAATGTATTTATAGTATAGACAAATATTTAACATGTTTTTAGGCAAAATTTATTTTTATTAACTCATTAAGTAATGTCTTTAGAGTACTAGTTAATAATAATAATAATAATAATAATAATAATAATAATAATAATAATAGATTTCTTAGCCAGTTTAAAATATCTATTTTAATTATTCTAAATAGTACAATTTTGATCTATATTTTATGAGTTTATTGAATGAATCATTTGAATAGGTGATGTCAAAGAAAGTAATGGGTTAACAAGTAAGCAGATTGACTCTCTGGCCAATATTTATGAGGTGAGCCACTTATATGCTTCATGCATTTGTTATTTTCACCGAGGTAATTTTGGGATCATCATTAGATAAATATCTGTTTGATAGCTTGAATAAATAATTTTGAATTAGGTGTTCAAATTTATCGGATACTATGCGCGCTGATGAAAATATCTCTGTATTTCGAAGGTGCAAATTCGGACGCACTTTTTTTTTTTTTTAATTTTCAGTTTTTTTTCAGATGTGCATATCTGGTAGAAATTCGTATTTGCAAATCCAGAATAAAGCCTGACACAGAACACCAAAAATTCAACAATGTTTCTCACATTCATAAAATAAAATCAGAATTACATTCAGAAAATCGTCATTACATCGACAGAAATTTAAATATTACAAGATCAATAGCCGGGAATCGTTCTTCGTAACCGAAAAAAGTTTGTCACATCGCTCTAACATCGTCTTGATTCTTGAGCTCAACAAGGCTGTAAGCGACGTTTCCTTCGTTGTCAACCGAAGGTGAACGATACTGAAGCTTCGCAACCTTCCGTTTGTCTCCGTAAGGTAGAAGATGTTCGATGTCGTCAATGATCTCGCCGATGGAGATGTCCCTCGTTAGCTTAAACGTGCGACCGCGTGTTTTTCCGTCGGTGTAGGAGACACGTAATCGTTGTCCTCCAACAATTTCAACAGTTGTTGCATCTCACTCCTATCTCCCCTAATTGCCTTGTTCGTCTGATACCAAATTTTATACACTTGCTTTTGTTTGCTACATTTTCGGGTTCCTTCCGTTTCAACGTGGCAAGTATATTTTTCGGTTGGACAAGATTCAAGGTCATGTCGGCTATACATGTCTTCTCTTCCGCCTTGAGCCGACATACACTTGGATGGCCTTGAAACTTTGAGCACATTTTGTGGTTATGTATACCACAACGAACGGTAAATCTCCATTTCTTGGAAGCTAACATGTAACCACCAATTTTAAAAGGGCACTCACATTTTCTAGTACCGTTCTCATCTTTTTTTAACTTCCGTAGAGGTGCTTGATATTTGCCGCTTCTTTCGCACCCCAAAATTACAAAAGTCTTTCTTCTTTCCGAACCATTATCCGATCTTCCGATATTTACACTGAAGCCAAGCTCAATAGCCGTCCTACGAATGTATGCGAGCATGCTTTCACGATCATCAAAGTCTTGCTTGTTGTTAAAGTCACCGCCGACATCAACCGACTTTACGAGCATGCCTTCATCTTTCGGGGAAATCGGCGCAACTAATTCTTTTGACATGTTATCGGGGTGCACCATATCTATTTATAAACAAGAATAGAACAATAAATATATATAAATAAAACATATTAAAAATTGCTAAAATTTTAAATTAATTAGTTCCAGGCAATTTTCCGGATGTGCACATCCGGAAATGTTCATGCTAAATTCGTTCCGGATGTGCACATCCAGAGGTAGCGTAACTTGTTTTTTCAAAAAAATAGATTGATAATGTGAGCAATGTAGTGGATGAATTTGAATATTTACCTGAAATTCAATCATTTCTTGCTCCCTTTGATTTGTTGCACCAAAAATTTGAACTTTTGAGTGAGAAATGGTATTGATGAAGTAGAGTTTTTTGGGTTGGTGAGAGTGAGTGTGGAAGAAGAAAGGTTGATAATGGGAAGGGGGAGTTATCATGCAGCTTCAAATATATCAGCAATTATTCCGGATATACAGATCCGGAGGTCTTCCGGATATGCACATCCGGAACAACTTTTTTTAAGGTTACGGTGCGTCCGGATGTGCACATCCGGAATCAGGGAGCAAAAAAGAAATTTTACGTGGTGCCTAAGAAACTTGGGTGGTGTATTAAGAAACTCTCGTTATATATAGTTCATGTCCTTTTTCTTAAGATTAAGGAACATCGAAGTTCGAATTGTGTTTCGAATATCTTAGATGAATAACTATTCTAATAGTGTTTCGAACGTCGAATAATATTCTCTTTTTCATATGTGAAAGATGATGTCCTATTTCACAAACCATGTAAAATAATAGGAGCTCGAATTTTCATTTCGATGCCTAGACAAACTTCTATCTTATCTAATGTTTCGAGTGTCCTTGACGAACAACTAATCTGTTGCCCGCTAAGGTAAGGTTTTACAAAATTTACCCACTTTTCTTCTATTATGGACTTACCCTCCTA
This sequence comes from Lathyrus tuberosus, assembly GCA_022829125.1. Classification (NCBI taxonomy): domain Eukaryota; kingdom Viridiplantae; phylum Streptophyta; class Magnoliopsida; order Fabales; family Fabaceae; genus Lathyrus; species Lathyrus tuberosus. The sequence goes on from JALAZF010000075.1 coordinate 10,270,603, forward strand.
CGTTTCGACTACACTTAATAACAGGCCATAGGAATCAAAGTTTTCACTTATTCAATTCACTTTTTCTCTGAATCATTATATCGATTTCTACCAAAGGTTGAAGTATTATGATACTTCCGAAACTTCCTCACCGACGAATTCTTTATAGCTCATAGGGTTTCCTCACTTACCAGATATTTTCCTTTAGGTAAGTGTACATATACACACACATCATTAGGATTTCAGATTTCTATCCTAAATGACTTAAACTAGAGACATTCTCTATTACCATCATCAATCAGATGATCAACTTTCATTCAATTCTTCTTAATGATCCTTATCACTTAATGAATTCGAGTATCAAGAGCTTCCTATGTGGTGACCTCACTTGACCACTCATATTCTTCCATGGGACCATGCTAATTTAACCAACTAAGGTTTCACATGTTAATGTAATCATATTCATGCATGAATGTAACTAGGGGTATTCGTGGTGCTGTTTGGGCGATTTTGACGCTAAAAGTCATCCGAACTGCAAGAGAAAAAATGTGCGGTTTGGTTTGATTCGGTTGACTTTTAGAAATAAAATAAAATAAAATCAAACCAAACCAATGTGGTTTGGATTGGTTCAGTTGGTTAGGTTTCTCACAATATTTTTAGTGAATCATACATACACATATAGAGGAAAACATAACTTTGTGTTTAGTTATTCATACATTACCGAATTAGAACAAAACTCATCATATTTGGATAACAACTTCCCATTTAATATACAAAAATAGATTAGACAAAAGTGGAATAAAAAATATAAAACGGTAACATAAAAATATATAAAAAATATTATGATGAAACATAAAAAACAAAGGAGAGACAAGATTAGAGAAGATGAAAAAGAAAGAACAGGAGTGATGAGAGATTATAGAAGAAGATACACGACAAAAACAAAATTGGAAGAGAAAACAATAGCATAAAAATGAGAAGATGAAAAAGAAAGAACATAAGAGAGAAAAGATTAGAAAAGAAGAGGCAAGATGTATCTAGCAAAGAAGATGAGAAGAAGGCGTAATACTGCTAGGAGAGATTTGAGAAGGCTGAAACTGAAACCATACAAACTACAAACTACAAACTGAACCGAACCGCACAGTTCTTTTAAAAAAAATGGGCCAAACTGATCCGAGCCACATGCAGTTTTTTGCAGTTTTTGGTTTGGTTTGCTTAGCAGTTTTCTAATGGGTCAGTTCGGTTTTGAACACCCTTAAATGTAACTTAGTATCATAATACTATATATGTTTCCTCTCTTAAATCACAGGAAATAAGGTATACACATGCTATATTGATCATAATCAATCATACTTCTTAGAATATTATCATGATATCATGTCACGTTTACAAGTATCATCATTTAAACCACATAGGACAAGCAAACAAGTGAAAATTTCAAAGTTTCTGAATGTATAATCGGTTACACTAAAAGTTTAATCGGTTACATTAAAAGTGCAATTGGTTACATTATCTTTCTACCAAACATTTTCCACTTTTCAGAGGTGGTAACCGATTACACTAAAAGTGTAACCGATTACACCTGCGATTTTTTTTTCAAAAATCATGCTTGAACACAATTTTCCAACAACAAACAACACAATCTAGTTTGTCCTAAAAAATTGTAGCATGTTAAGAGGATCAATACTCCATCTAAGAAACACATGCACAACAAGTATTATTCCACATCAAGAATGTCATGAAATCATATCAACAACCACTAAAGTTCATGCATTAAAACATGATTTCTATGAAGATCAGGAGTTTCAAACTAGCACATATGCAAACATAGTGATCAATGAACACACCACATTTTCCAACTTAGTTCTCATGTTGAGACCAAGCATCAAGAAGCATCACACATAAAACCTCAAGAACATGCAAGGAATTACATACCATATGATGTTTCTCCCTTTCTCCAACATGCAATAACTAAAAAATGTTGTTTGTGAAGAAGATGTTCATCATCATCTTATCATTTATTTTGATGACGACAAAAAGGCTTATCTTAGAAAACAGATCAAAATAGAAAAAGATTGAAAGCATGTTTTCAGGATTGGTCAAACTTTGATAATCAATGAATTAAAGATAAAGATTAAGGTGCAATGCTAATTCATGTGTATATAAGCATTAGGTGCTAAAAATATCTTCGTATAAAACCTCTAGCATGTGCATATACTTTCATAAAGTCTCCTTTGTTATGTGTGCAAGTACATCTTAAAGCACAAGGAGAAAAAGCGTTGGATGATGTTGAATATGGTCCTTACGTTCCTAAAACAGTGATGAATGATGAAGAACGTGAAAAAGTAAAAAGTTATTGGAATGGTGATGATAAGAAAAAAGTTCTCTACGACACGAAAGCGAAGAACTTGCTTCAAACATCCCTAAGCATGGATGAATTCTTTCGTGTGTCTCATTTCAAAATAGCTAAATAAATATGGGATAATTAGAAGTCACTCGTGAAGGAGCCTTGGAAGTGAAAAGATCAAAATTAAACATATTATCTCAAGAATAGGAAATGTTCAAGATACAGCCCCGAGAATCAATTCTTGACTTGCAGTAAAGATTCACAAACTTGACTAACCACTTAATGGCACTGGTATAACACCCTAAAATTCCAGTGCACATTTTTAAAATAAAATCATGCAATAACATATTATTTTTACCATTGAGTGTCATACCTCTCTCATAAAACAGCTTCTCAAAATCTTTATAACAACGCAACAGAAATTCAAAATCATATTATCACAACCGAAAACATCCCATACTTCATCAAAACAAATTACTTAATCTCAACATAAGAAAATAAGTCAACAATTCTCTGAAAAGCATCAAATAACTGAAACTCGTCCCGATGTTACACTATAAGAGCAACACTGCGAAATGCTAAGACTCAAAATGATAAACATAAATAAGTAAGCATCTACGCCAATCCATCAAACAAGTAGCATCTAGTGCTCCTCTACCTGATATCTCCACCATCATCACAATGAGCAACACAACAAAAACATAAGGGGGTGAGAAATACATTCATAATGTTAATGGTGTATGTAAATAGATAGGATAGTTTAACAACAACATTGACAATCTCATAAAATAAATCACAAAAATTACATAATCATCAATGAAAATGTAATGCAATATATTTCTCCCTTACTCTTCAATGCATGTGGTACCAAGGTTTAGATGTGAGAGTTATGTTACTGAATTATTCATGTCTTTGGTTCCTCTATAAACCTCGTTCCTCTATGAACCAGAGATCGTCATTAGTTCCTCTCTAAACCATGACCTCACTGGACCGAAGACCTACCTATCTCTGATATACATGAATGTATGAATCTCAACATATAACATTTAAAACACATGCCCAACAAATAACATTCAAAGCACATACTCAACAACGGTTCCTCTCTGAACCTAGTTCCTCTATAAACCCATAAATTTGTCAATGTAAGGTTAACATTGAAGTTCCTCTCTGAACTACTCAACTCAACATGTTATAGAACTACAACTCAAATTAATGTAATTATGTAAATATTCACAATTATTCATCGGCAAGGTAAACACATAATTCCACATCCTTTACAAAGTTAACTTATAACTTGTTAGAGTTTTACATGCATACTATAGCCTTTATTCACTACTCATCAATGCAACTCTGAACACATCAGAGTATTCAAATTTAACCCTAACAACTCAATAAACTTACTCTAAATTACTCAATAACTAAAAAATTAACCCTTTTTACTTGGTAGCCTTAAACAAATAAAACTATTATTCAAAATCAGCTATATAATGTCAAAAGGCTCCAAACTCAATTATAGTGTATTATATACCTTCAACTCCAACTCTAAACTTGTCAAAGAACTATAGGAAAATAAAAATACAACTCTGAACTCATCAAAAGGCAACGAAAAGTCATCGAAATCACAAACTGCTAAAAACTCGCCGAACCGAACCACAAACTGTCGAATCGTTGCTCGCCGCCCAAACTGCCAACCATCGCGCAGACCCGCGCTCTAAGCATTGTTGCAGCCTCGCGTGCACTCGGTGTTGTTGTAGCCTCGCACCGCTGCAGCCTCGTGTTGCACGTACTGCTACGGCTACGCACCGCGCGCGCTTTCTGGCGCTGCCGACTGCAGCATCACGCCGCCGCCTCTCGTGCCTCACCGCCACCATTCTGGAACGACACCCTTCCCCTCGATTCTCGAATTTATCCGATTTTTTATTTGTTTCTTGTCATTTGATTTTTCGACTTTTAGGATTTTTGCACATAAACACAAATTCAATAGTCACCGACAATTCATACACAATTATCCAAATTTCACTTTTTCGCCTTATGGTGTAACCACCAATACTTAACAATAACAATAACATATCACGTATCAAATCATAATCAAAAGAAAAATATTATCATTGATCACCTCAAACGCTTTGTCCAATTTTTTTTGCCATAAATATCAAATACATATAAAGGAATGAAGAAGGCATGAGAGTAAGGACCCCTCACAATTCCTCTGTTTATCCACCCAAACATGAATCATTACCCCGCCCCCCTTTACCTCGAATTTGCAGATCGATGAAAACTTTTAGCCTTTTAGGATTTTTCCTCGCTCTCCAAGGTTCTTTCCTAGGTTCAGCCTTTTTGCCTCTTTTTCCATGTTTTGCACGTACTTTACAAAACTCTACCTCACTCTCTCTATTTATTTACCCTAACTTATCCTAATCTTCTCTCACCCCTCAATTCTGTTACACCCATACTCTTTCTATTTTTCTAAAATTCTATATTTTATTATAATATTATTTAAATTAAATATTAATCTAATTTAATTAAAATAACATAATTCTCTAATTTTTCTAATAAACTTAACCATCCCAACAAATTAATTAAATAGAATTAATTAATTAAAATACTCAATTAACTATTTAAAATACCCCCAACATCCAAATGAAATAATTAAAAATAGTAACAATAATATTAAAATAATATTAATACTATTAAAATAAAAATTGGGGTGTTACAACTTTCCCCACTTAAAAGGATATTCACCCTAAAAAATTATCTGAAGAGAACAACTCAGGATATGACCCCTTCATCTTACTCTTCAACTCCCACGCCACGCTACCTCCGGCAGATCCTCCCCACACTACCTTCACAAAATTAATCTCTTTACCTCTCAAATGATTCACCTTTCGATCCTCAATCCGTAAGGGTGATTCCTCAAGAGTCAAGTTATCTCTCACTTGCACGTCGTCCAATTGGATCACATAAGACATATTGGGAATACACTTTCGGAGCTAAGACACATGAAAAACATCATGAAGATTCGAGAGAGACGATGGTAAGGCAACTCGATATGTAACAGTTTCGACTCTCTGGAGGATCTGATAAGGACCAATAAAACGAGGAGTAAGTTTTCAAAACTCCAACACACGACCAACACCAGTCGCCGGAGATACTCTAAAAAACATTCTTCTGTTTGCTCTGCGATGCTTTCATCTTCTCTTGAATCATCTTAAACTTCCGACTAGTCTGCTGAACAATCTCTGGACAAAGCACAACATTTTTCAACAAAGCCATACCAACACAAAGGTGTCCTACACCTTCTACCATACAAACATCAAAAGGTGTCATTCCAATAATAGAATTGATATTATTATTATAAGTAAACTCGATCAATGGCAAGTAAGTATAACTACTACCTACCTGCTCTAAGACACAAGCTCTCAACAAATCTTCCAAGGTTTGGATAGTCCTCTCAGTCTAACCGACTGTCTGCAGATGGTAGGCATAACTCAACCTCAATTTAGTTCCTAAAGTCTCCTGCAAGATCTACCAAAACCTTTACGTGAACCTCAAATATTTATCATAAACTATACTCGGCAAAATCCCATGCAGCATCACAGTGACACTGATGTAGATCTCTGCTAAACTCTAGAATGGGTAATTGATCTTTATCGGAATAAAATGAGTCGACTTAGTCAGTCTATCCACAACAAACCAAATTGAATATCTCCTTCTAACGGTATTCGGGAAACCCTGTCACTAAATTTATAGAGATATTATCCCACTTTCATTGAGGAATACTCAACCGTTGCATCAGTCCACATAACTTTTGATGCTCAATCTTTGACTTCTGACAAGTCAAACAAGCGTAAACAAATTATGCAATATCCTTATTCATACCTGGCCACCAAAATATTTTCTTAAGGTCTTGATACATCTTAGTGGATCTGGAATGAATACTCAAACTAATCTTGTGACCTTCTTCTAGAAGTCTCTTCTTAAGCTTTGGAAATTCTAGCACACAAACTCTGTCTCAGAATCTCATAATCCCATTCTCATCAACTCTAAAGTCCACTTCTTTACCATGATTAATCAACACTAAATGATCAATCAATCCAAAATCCAGCTTCTGTCCTTCTTTGATTTCCTCAAGAACGTTGCTTCTCAACTTCAGCATACCCAATTTCACACTATCTGACGTCATCTCACACACAAAACTAAGATCTCTAAATTTCTCGATCAAATCCATCTATATAACCATAAGTGCAAACATATGCAAGGATTTCCTACTCAACGTTGGCTTTACCAAGATGGTAATTTAACCCGGAATCACAGTCCTTCAAAATTTTAAGCCACCTCCTCTGCCTCATATTCAGCTCATTGTAATCAAACAAATACTTTAAACTCTTATGATCAATGAAAACTTCAAACCTCGAACCATACAGGTAATGCCTTCACACTTTCAACACAAATACCACAACTGCAAACTCTGAATCATGGATAGGATAATTCCTCTCATGAAGACTCAACTTCTTTGAAGCATATGCAACAACCAGACAACTATGCATAATCACACCACCTAATACCATCTTAGAAGCATCACAATACACAATAAAAGATTCTTTTGCATCTGATAAAATCAAAATTGGCGTCGTTGTCAACCTCTTCTTCAACTCTTAAAAACTTTCTTCCCACTGAACATCCCACGCATAAGCTTGTCCATTTCGAATCAACTGAGTACAAGGAAATTCCAACTTCAAAAAGCCTTCTTTAAACCTCCTGTAGTAACCAGCCAAACCCAGAAAACTTATGATCTCTGTAACTGACTTGGGAGTCTTCCACTACAACACTGTGTCTACCTTGAATGGATTAACCTCTATTCCAGTACTGGAGATTACATGACCAAGGAAACTCACTTCTCGCAACCACAACTCACACTTGGATAGCTTAACATACAACTTCTTCTCTTGTAAAGTCTGCAACGCAAATCGTAAATGCTCTGCGTGCTCTTCATCAAATTTAGAGTACACTAAAATGTCATCTATGAACACCACAACAAACTGATCCAAGTAAGGATGGAAGATCCTATTCATATACTCCATGAACACACCTAGGGAATTAGACATACCAAACAACATCACTAGGTACTCATAGTGACCATATCGAGTTCTAAACACAGTCTTTGAAATATCTTCTGGCTTTACTCAGATCTTATGATAGCCTGATCTTAAATCAATCTTGCTAAACACACAAGCTCCAACCAACTGATCCATAAGGTCGTCAAATATGGGAAGGGGATATTTTTATTGATAGTAACCTTATTCAGTTGCCAATAATCAACACATAATCTCATGCTACCATCCTTCTTTTTAACCAACAACACTGACGCTCCCTACAATGATACACTACGCCTAACAAACTTCTTCTTTAGCAGATCTTGTAACTGTTTCTTCAGCTCACTCAACTCTGATGCCTACATTATGTATTGTGCCATCAACATAGGTCTAATATCAGGTACTAAATCTATGGTGAACTCACCTTCTCTCTCTGGTGGCAAGTCACTAATTTCATCTGGGAACATATACGAAAACTCGCACAACTTCATTTTCGACTTTCAAGGAAGCGAACATCGCAAACACTTGGGCATCATCTTTCAAGAACTCTTCCACTTGATTAGCAGATATAAAATTTGAATCTTCCTCTTTGTCAAACTCAAGGAACGCCATTGACTTGCTGAAACAATTGATATAGACATGGTTGAAATCCAAGCAATTCATTACCAAAATAACATCAAGTTGACTCAAAGGCAAACAAATTATGTGAACCCCAAAGTTCTTACCATAAATTGTCAAAGGACAATTCAGACAAACCAACGTATTAGTTACCTAACCATTAGCTGGAGTATCAATGACCATACTGCCATTTATATAAGACAACTCAAGATTCAATCTTTTTACACAGTCAAGATATATGAACGAATGCATCGCACCTGTATCATTAATAACAATCAAAGAGACATCGTTAATAGAACACGTACGTCGAATCAAGTTATCAAACCCATAAATCTTCATTCCAATCAAAGCAAAGATTTTTCCACCTGATTGATCTTGCTTTAGTTTCTAGCATTGAGTATAGATATGGCCTTGTTCTCCACAGTTGAAATATGTCACAACCACACTCTTGAATTCATTAGCATGATGATCCATTTTACCACACTTGAAACACTTCACAGCAGTACATTTTGAAGCACGATGTCCCAATCCTCCACACTTGAAACACTTCAGAGAAGTAGGAGCACCTCCCCCACTTGTTCCTTTCCTATTTGCGGTCTTCTATTGGAACTTATGTTTACCCTTAGCATCAAAGCTCCATAAGTTTTACCACGATTCTAATTGCTGATTTTCTTCTAACTAACACTCATGTAGTGAGTAGACATGGCACAATTATCCTCATCATAGATCCTACATTTGTTGACTAGCACTGGGCACTGACGTATCCCTTGGTAACCAATGAATTTTTAATCTCAAGGCGCAAGCCACTCTTAAACTTTGAGCACTTAGATCCTTCAGTTCCTACCCCATTGTAATAAGGGCAAAACCTAGACAACTCTTTGAACTTAGCCGTATAATCATCCACAATTATGTTTCCTTTCTTCAGCTTAAGGAACACAGTCGCTTTCTTACTGCGAACATCAACTGGAAAGTACTTCTCCAAAAACTCCCACTTGAAGTTCTTCCAGGTGATATAAGTACCCGCAGCTTGTAACCTTTGGCGGTCATTATCCCACCAATTCTCAGACTCCTATGACAGCATATGCATCCTAAACATAACATTTTGAGCATTCATGCAAGCCATAACTCAGAAGATCTCCTCGATTTCCTGAAGCTAACTATGAGCACCCTCAGGATCGTACCTCCGTTTCAACCTGTCATTTCTCTCTACGCAACAAGCTCAAACAAGTTAACTAATTACAATCAGTAAATCATGTAATTGTAAGGCATCGACAATGTTCACACATATCTCGCACACAAGGTTACAAATTAGTCACAACCTAGGCCGAATGGACTGACTTGCTATGAGACTAACTATGTAACACCATAAAACCCCGACACACATTTTTAAAATAAAATCATGCAATAACATATTGTTTCGACCATAGAGTGTCACACCTCTCTCATGAAACATGTTTTTCAAAAACTTTATAACAATGAAGCGCAAATTCAAAATCATATTATCTCAACTGAAAACATCTCGTACTTTATCAAAACAAATAACTTAATCTCAATATAAGCAAATAAGTCATCAATACTAATAAAAGCATCAAATAACCGAAACTCGTGCCGATGTTACAGTATCAAAGTGACACCGCAGAAAATTAAGTCTCAAAATGATAAACATAAAGAAGTAGGCATCTACCGAATCCTTCGAACAAGAAGCATCTAATGTTCCTCTACCTCATATATGCATCATCATCATAATAAGCAACACAACAAAAATAGAAAGGGGATGAGAAATATGTTCATAATGTTAATAGTGTATGTAAACATATAGGATAGTTTAACAACCATATTCACATTATCATAAAAATAATTCACAATAATTAGATAATCATCAATGCAAATGTAATGCAATGTATTTCTCCCCTACTCCTTAATGCATGGGGTACCAAGGTTTGGATGTCAGAGTTATCTTACTGGATTATCCGTGTCTCTGGTTCCTCTCTAAACCTTGTTCCTCTTTGAATGTGAGACTGTCATTAGTTCTTCTCTGAACTATAACATCACTGGACCGAAGTCCTACCTATCTCCGATATACATGAATGCATGAATCTCAACAAATAACGTTCAAAACACATACTCAACAAATAACATTCAAAAGACATACTCAACAAGGGTTCCTATTTGAACCTGATTCCTCTCTGAACCCATAAATTTCCCTATGTTACGCCAACATTGTAGTTCCTCTCTGAACTACCCAACTCAACATGTTATATAATTACATCTCAAATTAATATAATTATATAAATATTCATAGTTATTCATCGGCAAGGTAAACACATAATTCTACAACCTTTATAGAGTTAACTCATAACTTGTCTGAGTTTTACAAACATACTCTAGCCTTAACTCAGTATTCATCAACACAACTCTTAACACATCAGAGTAATCAAACTTAACTCTAACAACTCAATAACCTTACACTAAATTACTCATTAACTAAAAATAAATCCTTTTGACTTGGCACCCTTGAACAAATAAAAATATTACTCAAAATCAGCTATATAATGTCAAAAAGCTCCAAACTTAACTCTAGTGTATCATATACCTTCAACTCCAACTCTAAATTTGTCAAAGGACTCTAAACAAATAAAAATATAACTCTGAACTTATCAAAAGGCAACGAAAAGTCACCAAAATAACAAACTGCTCAAAAATTACTGAATCGAACCATGAATTTCTGAATCGCCATTGAACCGCTGCTCTCCGTCCGAATTGCAGAGCTGCGCTCCAAGCGCCGTAACGGCCTCGCACTGTGCGCGCCGTTACAGCTTCGTGCCAAGAGCGCTTTCCGGCGTCGTCAGCCTCCCGCCGTCGCGTCGTGCACCTTCGGCGCAACTGACAACAACATCCTATCGCCGTGTCGCGCACATCATTAGCGCCGCGGCTCCAACGTGCGACACCCTCCCCCCTGATTCTATTTTTTTTCCTTTTATTTAACTTTTTGGCTTTTATGATTTTCACTCAAAAACACAAATTCAATAGCCGCCGACAATTCATACACAATTATCCAAATTTCACTTTTTTGCCTTATGGCGTAACCAACGATACTCAACAATAATAATAACAATAACATATCACATCATAATCAAAAGGAAAATATTATCATTGATCGCCTCAAAGGTTTTTCCCAAACCTCTTTAGCCACAAATATCAAATAGAGATAAAGGAAGGAAGAAGGCGTGAGGGTAAAGACCCCTTAGTATCCCTCTGTTTAGCTACCCATACATGAATCATTCCCCCTACCTCGAATTTGCATATCGATGAAAATCTTTGACCTTTTAGGATTTTTCCTCGCTCTCTAAGGTTCCGCCTCTTCGACTCTTTTTCCAAGTTTTACACGTATTGTACAAAACTATATCTCACTCTCTCTCTATTTATTTACCCTAATTTATCTTAATCTCTTCTCACCCCTCAATTCTCTTACATCCATACTCTTTCTATTTTTCTAAAACTCTATATTTTATTATATTATTATTTAAATTTAATATTATTCTAACTTTATTAAAATAACATAATTCTCTAATTTTTATAATAAACTTAACCATCCCAACAAATTAATTAAATAAAATTAATTAATTAAAACACTCAATTAAATATTTAAAATACCCCAACATTCAAATAAAATAATTAAAAATAATAACGACAATAGTAAAATAATATTAATACAATAAAAATAAAAATTGAGGTGTTACACTTCATAAGACTTTTTCTAATAATGTTCTCAATCTTAAAATTATTAGATCTTTGAACAGGGAATGACAACTAAAAGTGACAGTGATATCAAAAAAGAAGAACTTATCCAAAATGACTTCTGCAAGATTGTTCAGAAAACTCCAAGAGCATGAGATATAGCTTGAAATATTGGAGAAACATGAAAATCAAGTAAAGAATTCAAAAGATATTGCCTTAAAGATTAGATTAAAAAATCATGATAGAAATCAAGATGATGGGTCCACTAATGATGAAGATGATGATCTAATCAAAAAGTTTGAAAAGTTATTAAGAAAAGAAAGGAAAAAGAAGATCATTCAAAAAGAAGCACCAATAAGGAATGTTACATACTTTGAATGTGGAAAAAGAGGACATGTCAAAAATGAATGCCCTACACTTCAAAAGAAGAATAAAGTCAAAAGCAAGAAGGAAGAAAGGCCAAAGAAAGCATATGTAGCATGATTTGACAAAGAAATAAGTTCATCTTTTAGATGAAGATCATGCAAACAAGGTATTTATGGTATCACATCATTCAAGTGATGAAGAACATGAGGTTAGTGATTGTGAAATTGAAGACAGTCCTTCATATAATGAATTACAAAGTGTCTTTCATGAATTACATGATGAATTTTATAAACTTTCTAGAAAATGTTCAAAACAAAAGAAAAATATTTTAAATCTAGAAAGTGAGGCTAATAACACAAAAGTGGAGTTAGACTTAATCCAAAATTCATCATGCAATAATTATTCATCTCTTGAATTAAAAATTGTCAAATTAAACCAAGTCATTGCCAAATATTAAAAAGGACAGATTGGTGGATAATGTGTTAAGTAGTCAAATATATTCAAGTAATAAATATAGACTTGGCTTTTCTAATTTTGATAAACCTAGTATAAGTCAAACTATCTTTGTAAAGGCTACAAGCAAATTCAACAATAAGAAATCAAAGAAAGAACATGTCGTAAATCATCATAAAATGTATTATGATAGAAATCAGTTTTATGTCTATAAAAATAATTATGCTTTTAGACCTATATGTTTTTATTATAATGCAAAAGGCCACACTTCTAATGCTTTCTATACAAGAAATTATGAAATTCCTTATGGTGAATGTGTATAGGTGAGGAAGGGATATATCCCAAAAGAATCCAAAGAAAATTGGGTACATAAGCACTATTAATTGTTTTGTAGGTCCTTGAAGATCATATGCTAGTATTGTAAAATTAAGACTGATCTTTCAAGATACAATATCATATGTTATGGTAAAGTTTTATTGAATAAAAGATGTTTTAAAGAATCATCATCATGAGTAACAACTTTGACTTCATATGATAGTATTATGAAGAAGATAATTATCTTTTTATCAAAGTTTTTTGAAATTTCATATTTGCAAAATATTGAGGTTATATTCTACTACAACAAAGTGTAACCGAATATAAATTGTAAATAGAGACGAAATTGTGCAATCTGTATTCAACTACGAAGATCTTTATTTAAACAAAAGTCCTGCTGTATTCAACTACAAAGATTTGTATTTGAATACATGTCTTTAAAGTTCAAATTTTGATAACGTTGGACGGACTATATTCGACTACACATATCCTGTAGCCAAATACAAATTCGAATTAGTGCATTTTTCATTGCTGGAACTGTTTTAGACCAGTGCAAAGTTTCATGATTAATTGTGAATTATTGCATATTTATCAAGAAGTGTTCTAGGATGTATAAAATATAATTTACATCAGAGAACACACCAAGAATATGAACCTCTTTCAAATCATATTTTTCAATCAATTCATCTACTGTTTTTTAATGTGAGAATAACATTTTGAAAGAAACTTTTTGTGAATAAATTTCTTTCATTAAGAAAAAGTTTCTAATCTCTTGAGTACTTATTGTTTGTATATTTATTGAATTGATTCATTGAAAGAAAAGATCAAAATTATCAAGATATTAAATTATCATTCAAAGTTGTGTATAAATTATCAATTGTCTAAATTTGTACTTTTTTACCGAGTGTGGTGATATTTTTTATGCAAGAAAGTGGTTTGTCCTTTTTACATGTGTTTGTAAGTAGGAAATGTTGCTCTTTTTATTTGTTGGAAAAGGTCCTTTGAATCAGGTTGATTCAAAGTCCACTATTGTTCTGATGCTTGTGAAATCAAGGAAGTGGTGTGCAGCTTTGTTGTGTTAGAAATATTGTAGGATATGTATTGGTGTAAGAATTGTACAAAGATTCTAACATAGTGGAAATCTCTTACGGTATGTAAGGGGGCTAGACGTACGCTCGAATTATTAAAGAAACGAGTATAATTTCTTGTGTCATTTTACCACTTTGATCATCATATTCTAAACCAGAAAAAATAAGCCAATATTATCTCTAAAACCATAAAATTTTAATCACCTATTCCTCCCCCCTGTCTTAGGTGTAACTCTAATACTTACACTATTTTTTCAATTAAAGGCTACTAAAACCCACCTTAGCTTGAAGAATCTGAAATTTGGAGAAGAATGATGAGGATGGTGATGGTGATAATGTGAAATCATGATCCAAAAGCTGCCTTGGTGCTTTCTTCTTCAACAAAACTTTAAGAATCACACATGCAACTTGATTTTGGTGATAAACTCAAGGTTTCGTCATCTTCTCCTTCTTCAAGATTTTTGTCCTAGCCCTTTCTCCACTCCAATCCTCTCTCTCCACCTTTTGATTTTAGAAAGATACATGAAATGAGAAATGAGAGAATTCCTCACAATTTTGCCTTATAAAGAGCGGTTATGGAATTACCAACCTGCCATTGCCATTAAATCAAAATTTGTTAATGATATCATTACTTCTTAATTAAGACTTATTTTGTCATTTACAAGAGACTGACCCATCATTAAGGGAATGATTATTGTCATTAGAAATTTAGTGCATTGCATATTCAACCAAAAATTATGGTTGAATTGAATTTGTAATTCCTTAATTAAATTGTTTGTTTTATATTAGTTCCTAATTAATAAACATTACTTTACAATTCCTTAAGGTTCTATTTAGTAAAAAAAAACAACTAATAGATAGTAAAAAAAACTGCAAGCTTATCCTAAAAAATAGTTACAAACAATTTATTTATTTAGTATTATTTTTTGAAAACTTAGTATTCGACTTTGAGACCGACTAATTCAAGTAGATCAATCTCACCGTCTACTAGGAGAAACCTCATTTAAAGTCAAAGCAAAACTATATATAAACTGATCCAACACATAAATTTTAATACCTTGCGGGATTCGAACTTAAGACCTTGAGAGGAGTATACTCTCAAGTCTAAACATTTATTAATGTGAGGTTAAAAGCTAAAAGCTAACTTTTTTATCTAATCAAATAGACTCTAAGTATACTTCATGTTGTGAATTAGAATGCCTTAAAACAAAATATACTCGGTTTCTTTATAGGCAAGAGACATACAAGGGTTATGGCTAAGGAAAAACAGGGAGAACAACAAGGATTGGTTATAACTGTTTTTCTTTACTTTCTCTTCAAATCAGATTACAGGTACTCAAGAATAACAAATTACCATATCACCCTAATTAGGTTTTGTCACACCACAAAATGAGAGACTAGTATGTTATTTATAATAAAACCTAACATACTAAACTAATGGGCCTTTTAACAATTACCCATTACAAGCTAACTTAGGGTACAAGCTAACTTAAACAATTGGATCCTTAACACAAGGCCCAATTGGACAACTACATACTAGAACACAATTCGACTACAGCATGTAGGTCTTCGACAACAGCATGTGAGCAGACTTCGACGACATGCTACACTAGACTTCGATCCAATATTTCCCAAATCTCTACCTTGGATATAATTCTATATCCTCAAGAAATAAACTTGCTTTCTTCATGCAGCTTTATCAACTGCATACAATGGAAAAACTTGCAACTGGGCAACGTATCGGTGATCATATCAGCAGCATTATGATTTGTCGAAACCTTCAGCACTTGGACTTTTCCATGCTCGATTATCCCTCTGACGAAATGCAGCCTTACATCAATGTGCTTGGTTCGCTTATGATAGGCTAAATTCTTCGACAGGCATATTGCACTTTGACTATCACATTTAACAGTGACAACTTGACCTTGAAGTTTTAGCTCCTTTGCAAAACCTTCAAGCCACAATGTTTCCTTCACAATTTTAGTTAGAGCGATATACCTCACTTCAGTGGTTGATAAAGAAACGACCTTCTGAAGTGTTGTTTTCCAACTTATTGGTGTGCCAAACATAGTAAACACATATCCAGAAATAGATTTTCTGGAATCTATACAACCTGCATAATCAGAGTCGACATATCCTTCGCTTGCTACTTTACTATCTTCACCCAAGGCTCCGCCATAAATTAGGACTCTATTCAGAGACCCGTTTATGTACCTTAGAATCCACTTCAATGCTTGCCAGTGAGCCTTTCCAGGATTCACCATGTACCTGCTTACAAGACTTACTGCATATGCTATGTTGGGTCTAGTACAGACCATATCATACATCAAAGAACCCGCTATATTAGCATATGGAAAGCTATTCATATAAGCTATTTCGACATCAATACTGGGACACTGATCTATACTCAGCTTGAATTGAGGGTTTGTCGGAGTCACAACAGACTTTGAATTCGACATACCATACTTTTTTAGAATCTTTCGTAGGTATGCCTATTGAGATAAGCATAATTTCAACTGTTTTCTATCTCTTCGGATGTTAATCCCAAGAATCGTGGACGTTGCTCCCAGATCCTTCATGTCAAACTTCTTATCGAGTTCAACCTTCACCCTCATTAAATCTTCGACATTGTTGCTTGCTATTAAAATATCATCCACATAAAGAAAAAAAATAACAAATGAATTACCGGGTCAAAATCTGAAGTAAACACTGTGGTCGAACTGACTTCTAATGAAACTTATGCGTGCCATGAACTTGTCGAATCTCCTATTCCACTGCCGAGGAGACTGTTTCAGTCCATATAAAGATCTCTTCAGCTTGCACACATAATCTTCCTTCCCCTTTTCGACATACCCTTCAGGTTGCCTCATCAGGACTGTTTCATCTAGATCACCATACAAGAACGCAGTATTCACATCCATCTGTTCTAGTTCAAGGTCGAACTGTGCCACCATGGCATTCAACATTCAAATGGATATGTGCTTCCCAACAGGAGAGAACACATCATTGAAGTCGACACCTTCTTTCTGAGTGAATCCCATAGCGACCAATCTCGCCTTGTATCTCTTCGACACCACTCCTTCGATTCCTTCCTTAACTTTGAAAATCCATTTACAGCTGACTAACCTGGCTCCAACAGGTTTCTTGATCAGTTCCCAGGTGTTGCTATCATGAAGAGATTTCATCTCATCATCCAGGCCTTTAGCCATTCAGTCTTCTTTCAACTCCTCATAACTTCCTTATAGTATCTAGGTTCTTCGTCGAGAACCTCACTTGCAGAGATTAAGGCATAAGCTATAATATCTGCATACCCAAGTCTCTGAGGTGGCTTGATGACTTTCCTCAACCTGTCTCTTGCTAGCAGGTAGTCAGTATCAGTCTCCTCATCTTCGACAGTAGCTTTTGCTTCTTCTTCGACTTTATCTGGGATACGCAATTCAGCATCAACATGCCCTACCTCAACAGGAATCTCTCACTGTTCTAGCTCTTCGTCAGCATCATCAGTTTTCTTGAAGGTCATCTCAGCTTCATTGAAAACTACATCTCGACTGGTGATACATCTCCTGTGACCTGGCTCTAGGCACCATAGCCTATAAGCTTTGACTCCTTTAGGGTATCCCATGAATATGCATTTCAGAGCTCTAGGTTCAACCTTGTCTTTCCTAATGTGAGCATAGGCCACGCAGCCAAATACTCTCAGTCTGTCGAGACTAGGTGGATGTCCCGACCAAACTTTTGCAGGTGTCTTCATATCTAACGCAGTCGAAGGACATTTGTTTATCATATATGTTGTTGTCGAGACAACCTCAGCCCAAAACATCTTCTTTAATCCAGCACTAGTCAACATGCATCTAACTATTTCCAAAATAGTTCGATTAAACCTTTCCGCCAAACCATTTTGTTATGGAGTACCTGCAGTAGTTTTGTGCCTTGCAATACCTGAGGCAGCACAAAAACTGTCGAAAGCCTCATTGTAAAATTCAAGGCCATTGTCGGTTCTTAACCTCTTGACCTTTCTATCAGTCTGATTTTCGACCAGAGTCTTCCAACCTTTGAAATTCTCAAAAGTTTCATCCTTAGTCTTCTGGATGAATACCCATAACTTTCTGGAATAATCATCGACTATGGATAGAAAATACGTTACTCCTGAATGTGATGGACACCTTGCAGGCACCCAAAGATCAGCATGTATGTAATCAAGGGATCCATGAGTTCTTTGTTTGCCTTTGTTAAACTTCACGCCTCTCAAGACTTCCTTTGACCCCTTCATGACTCTTAGGATACTTTTCTCTCCTTGAAAAACATATCCCTTCCTGTCGAATTCACCAAGAGAAATCAAATTTCTCTTTAAATGAGGTACATACCTGACTTCAGTAAATAACCTTATTGACTCATCATGGAGCTTGAATCTCACAGATCCAATACCTATAATTTTGCAAGCTTTGTTGTTTCCCAGCAGCACTGATCCACCATCTTGATCACATAGCTCCTCGAATAATTCTCTATTTGGAGTCATGTGCCAAGTGCAACCTGAATCTATAATCCACTCTTTTCTTGAGCTGCCGCTTGAAACCACAAGAACATCAGATGAGTCGTAATCATCTTGAACAATGGTTGTGTTGCCATTATCCTTACCTCCATGATCTTTCAGGCGTTCAGGGAACACTTTTCTTGTGTGACCCTCCTTCTTACAGTGATAGCATCGAATACCAGATGCTTTGCCAGTATAAGACTTCTGCTGACTTTTACCTTTCTTCTTGTCGAACTTACCATCCTTTCGCAAGAACTTTCCCTTAACGGCCAAACCTTCACCCACCGTCGAAGGTTTATGCTCCTTTTGTTTGTTTAGGTCCTTAGAATACAAGGCTGATTGAACTTATTCAAAGCTTAGGGACTCCCTTCCATTTAGGAGAGTTTCTTTGAAATGAGCATATGTTATGGGCATAGCACACAACATCAACAGTGCTTGATCTTCATCATCGATCTTCACATCAATATTTTCAAGATCAAGAATCAGCTTGTTGAACATATCCAACTGCTCAGCCAACACTTTGTCTTCCCTCATCTTGAATGAATACAAAGCTTGCTTCAGGTAGAGTCGGTTCACTAGAGATTTGGTCATGTACAAACTTTCAAGTTTTAACCATAGGCCCGATGTCGTAGTCTCCTTTGATACATGTCGAAGAACCTTATCACCAAGGCTCAACAATATTGTGTTGTAGGCTTTCTCTATCATGGTCGTATTTTCATTTTCCTTTAACGCAGTGTCCATGGCTGCCTCTCCCTTCAACGCTTCCAAACAACCCTGCTGAACCAGTAGGGCTTTCATCTTCAAGCGCCACAGACCGAAATCGTTCACTCCGGTGAACTTTTCAATCTCATACTTTGTTGAAGGCATCTTCTCCACGCTCACCACACTAATTTGTTGTGAATTAAGATGCCTTAAAACAAAATATACTCGGTTTCTTTATAGGCAAGAAACACACAAGGGTTATGGTTAAGGAAAAACAGGGAGAACAAAAAGGATTGGTTATAAGTGTTATTCTTTACTTTCTCTTCAAATCAGATTACAAGTACTCAAGAATAATAAATAACCCTCTCACCCTAATTAGGTTTTGTCACACCATAAAATGAGAGACTAGTATGCTATTTATAATAAAATCTAACATACTAAACTAATGGGCCTTTTAACAATAACCCATTACAAGCTAACTTAGGGTACAAGCTAACTTAAATAATTAGATCCTTAACACAAGGCCCAATTCGACAACTACATACTAGAACACAACTCGACTACAGCATGTAGGTCTTCGACAACAACATGTGAGCAGACTTCGACAGCATGCTACACTAGAGTTCGATCCAATATTTCACACTTCGATTTGTAAATTTGATCATTTCTAATAGTAGTTGTTTTTTAATTAAAAAATGTTAAGTTTGTCCATATTAATATTTGCACATTATATGATATGGAGAATTTTACCTAGCGCCATTTTAATTGGTCCTGACACCCTCCACATAACCATTGATTTGACTATAGTACCCTTTAATTTGAAGAACTTATCAAAATTTTCAAAATATATGGTAATATATGTGAGGGGTGCTGGATTTCAAAAACAAAATCTGGTAGAAAAACCATTTTTTATAAATTTTAAGTGTTTGATTTCTTACCTGCAAAATTTGCTACGAAAATATATTACTTGCGAATTTTTTTGCAGATTTTAGATTATATGCTTTTATGCATTTTTCCAAACTCTTAAAAGATCGAACTCAAACTAAATTTTAATTTTAAAATGAGTGTCATACTTGACATTTTCACACAGACTAAAAAATACAATAAATAAAATAGAGAGAGTGGTGATTTTACTAAGTTATTTTTATCAATTATTTGTGTATTTGAATTAGTATTAATGCATAGTAAGAAAACAATAAATTAAGAGTATTAATTAGAAGGTACAATTGAAAGATAAAAATTAAAATTGAATTGGCAAAGATAAAGTGACAAGGATTTTGAGACAAATAATTTTTCTAAATGCACCACTTATTTTGAGACGAAGGGAGTACATCTTTATTGAATATCATTTAATATATGTGGTGCCAGAATCTTTTTTAAAATCTTGTAAAAAAATCAGTTATTTTATAATATTTTAAGTATTTGTTGTTTTACATGTGGAATTTGCTGCAAAAATATGTTATGAATGTAGATTTTGAATTATATGTATTTTATGATTTTTTTTTTTCAAAATTTTAAAAGACTGGTACTAAATTTTATATATTTTTATCGAAAATTTCAAAATATTCAATAATTTTACACATTTTTACTAGATTTTATTTAGATTTTTGTAAATGACAATTTTTTATTATATTTTAAGGGTTTGATTTTTATTTGCAGAATTTGTAACAGAATTTGTTGCGAATATACGTTACTTGTGAATTTTTATATATTTTTATTAGATGTTAAAAAAATTTGATGAAAAAAATAGGAGATTTTTTATATGGCCTACCAGATTTTTTTTTTTGTCTAAGAAAATATTTTAACATGTAATTAATAAAAAAAAAGAGAAAAATATTTTTGGTATTTAAAAAATATGGGATGTGAAATGATTTTAGAGTTGTTAGATAAAATTCTTGATGATATGACATCATGTGACCGAATAATTTAACATAATAAAAAATTAAACCCAAAACTCTCTATCTTCTTCATCTTAATTAATTTTTTAGATATTTCAAATTAATCCCATAAATTATCTTTGATTCCAAAACGTCGTCTTCATCGCCAAAAAAACACTTATTAAAAAAAATAAAACAAAACAAAGCTAAAAATAAACATAAAACAATACAAACCCAAAATCCACATAATTCTTCATTTTTCACATAACAAATATTTGTCAAAGTATAATATATATAACAAATTATATTTTTGTTTTTTATCTATTAGTCATAAATTAGATTTTCATTCTTTAAAAGTGAAAAAAATATATATTGTAGATTTGAACATACGTCCTAACAATTTTATGTTTGTACGCTCTATCAATTAAATTGTCTTAATAAAATACAATAACGCTAACTAAAAAATCTAAAATATAAAGAAGAAGATAAAAAGCTAACTAAGAAAAGAAATTTCATTTTATTTCTTTGATGTCTCAAATGTGTCAAAAACACTACAATGTCACTAATATGTGGAGGTTCCATATTTACCCTCTCTTCTTGAGTGTTTGAAGTTTCAGTTGTATTCATGATAAACTGGGTTTCTCTCTTACTCACTCTCGTTCTCATGTTCACACCACATTTACCCCCTCTTCTTGAGCAGGCTCTGATACCACGCTAGTCGGGAGCCTCCACATACCATGAAACCATCCCTCTAACTAGTATCCGTCGAGCATGAAATTTCGAACCATCACTGCCAACCCTTGTGGACTTACTAGGTTCTAGGTTCGGCCTGAGATACATCATCAGAGATATCATATCATAGTTGGAAGGACCGTAGCAAGGATTATTGATCAGAGGATTTCTGTTACACAAGATCCTCAAAGAGGCAAGTGTAGAGCATACTTTCATCTCTATGGGGTACCTATGGATAGAACATAAGAATTTAAGCTTTCAGAGAGAAGAGAGATGTTTAGAACATGTTTAGACTGAAAACACACATTTTATTGTATTTCAACTTGTGAAAATATGATACAACAGTTTCCCTTATATAGGAAAGGAGAAGCTTCGCACGCAAGCTAGCAAACACGCAAACATAGACACGTTACAAGACTAGTGGCAGACACACTTATGCCACCTTTTGACTAGAACGGAGAAAAGATAAATACATGACTAGTGGCAGACATACTTTTGCCACTAAGCATAATGGAGCATCTTTCTGTAGTGGAAGACAAACTTTTGACTCATCACAGATTGTGATAAGATTCTGGTCCCACCCGTCATGTTAGACTTTGACAATTAGTTCATGTGATGGTGACATCTTTGGATCAGAGTATTCTCCTTATGAGAGTTTGTTTGTCGTGTAGTGTGACTCATACTCACAGCTGTCCCTCAGCATTTCCATACAGATTTTGTGCATAGTAATCTGGATCCTCATGGGCTGAGTATAGTGCTAATTCTTCAAGAGCGTCTTCGTCAAGATTGTCCATGGATGGAGGATAGAGTGATGACTCATCCTGCTTGTTGTCTTCAGTCATATCTTGATCGTTGATTCTTTGATCATCCCTTTGAAAAAATTCTTGAAAACTCATTTCTGCAAATTGTTCTTCAATGTTCATCTGGGATGCTTCGTTGTTGACCCCTGAGCTTTCTCCAACTTCATATGTTGACCAAGTCGTCCATGGAGGTATCCAACAGTGAGGATCAGGATCTTCTGACATTTCTACAGCTTGCCATTGCGGAGGAAGGTTTCCATGACTAATACAAGTTGTATTAATTGGACACTTAACAGGATTATAAAGATTAATCAAATTAATATAATCCATTAAAGCTTTTAATCCTTCCAGGCTTGTGGGATAATCATCAATGGTTTCCCAAGCATTAATGTAACTTTTGCAGACTAGAAGTTGAGTTCTAGGATCAGTCTGATAAGGACGATGGAGGATATAAATTGTCTTGAATTTGGTAAGAACTTCAGAAGTTAAGTTCTGATCTCTGAGATCAGTGATGGCTAGACTGAGATTTTCTCTCCACCAGTTTAATGGAGAAAACCATTCTAGAGCAGTCCAAATTTAAGATCTGTGTGTCCTGGAATTCGTAAGGTGTTCGTACATTGCAATGGTAGGGATTAGGACAGGCATCGCGTATAAGCTAGTAGCACACCAAAGATACCATAGTTGATTTTTTGTAAATCTGAAAGCAGGATTTATCAAAAATGGTAGATGGAAAGGAGTATCTGGGAAGAAAGGGGTATGGTCAGGAAGAGGCTTCTTTCTAATGATTCTGAACAGAAAGTAAAAGAGGTTGTTCCTGGCATATTCTTTAAGCTGAGATACTAAGAAGGAGTGGTTGACTCTTGGAGGAAGGTTCATGGTGACCGAGGCATTGGTGGGAATAGGACGGACCATTAAGATTAATGGGAAGGTATGCTTGGTGGTGATGACCTGGATGGGTTTCATGGGTCTGGATAATAGATCCGGGATGACGTTCTGGGTTCCTTTGATGTGTTTCACTATGAAATTATATCTGTAAAACCAATCCTTAAGTCTCAATGTCTGTGGATCTGGAGGCATCTTGTTCTTGAATTCCAGAATTTTAGGAAAAGACGAATTGTCCATCTGGACTTCAAAGTGGTAACCTCTGAGGTGGAAGTCAAACTTCTGGATTCCCATCTTTACTGCAAGTGCTTCCTTGTAGGTGGTGCGGTAATGCTTCTCTGCATCTTTGAATTGACCACTGGCATGGCCAGAATAGTATTTCTTGCCACATATTTCTTCGATTAAAACTGCTCCCCAGTAGTGGTCACTTGCATCAGTCTGGAGGACTCGTTTCCCTTCTCCGGGGATTTTTAAAGCAGGAGGAGATTGGGATATTTCCTTCAAATCTTTTACAGCTTTGGTTTGTTCTTCTCCCCATGGTGGTGGTTTCTTCTTCAGCAATAGAGACAGAGCACGGGTGTATCTGGTTAGTCTGGGAATAAAGTCTCTTATATACTTGATTATACCGAGAAATTGCTGAATTTGCATGACAGTGAGATTCTCGTCTGGGAAGTTCAACAACTCTTGAGCGATGTGAGGTTGAGGACGATACTTTCCACTAGAGAAATGCATTCCTAAGAAGTCAATCTCAGTTTGACCCAATTGACTCTTTTTCTCAGAAAGCATTATTCCATGTTGTTGGGCTATCTTATGGAACTGGCCCACTAACTGTTTGTGAGCCTTCTCGTCTTTGGAGAATAGTAACACATCATCAATGTAGATGAGAGCACTGTGGAGAATGGGCTCAAATATCTTTGTCATGGCCTTTTGGAACAGTGATGGAGCAACCTTAAGCCCAAAAGGTAAAACAGTCCATTAGTACTGGGCATTAGGTATGCAAAAGGCTGTTTTTGGACGATCCTTTGGGTCAATACCCAATTGCCAAAAACCTAACTTTAAGTCAAACTTGGAATAGATCTGGGCGTCCTTGATGAACACGTTTAGAGATGTGGTCTTAGGAATAGGGAACTTGTGATCTTGAAGGAAATGGTTCAGAGGCTTGTAATCGATCACAAGTCTTTTCTTTCCACTGACCTTTTCAGATCTTTTTTCTACATAGAAGGCTTGGCAAGCCCACTCAGATTTCGTGGGTTCAATTAGACCTTGTTTGAGCAGCTGGCTGCATTCTTCTCTTGCCAAGGCATAATCATAAGAACTCATTCCAGGATGAGTGGCCTTTGTGGGATTGATATCCTCATTAAGCTTGAATGGAAGCTGGACAAAGAAGTCCTTATTCTTCCATAAGGGTTCTGGATGAAGGAACTTCTCGTGGCTATCTGCACAGAGCTTGAGAAGCCTTGACTTAATTTCTTCGTATCCCATAGGAACATGTGACAAGGAATACAACTTCATGATTTGAGAGAATGGTCTCAATTCTCTTTTGTATTTGATTCCAGTGGCTAGAATTTGAAGTTTCTCGGCTGCCACATAAACATCCATTCCAATGACAATGTCTTTGGCTGGAAGCTTTGTTCCTATGACCTGTGTCCAGATAATGCAATCTGGGAAGAACTTGATTCCTATCTTGTTCTTTGTCATCAAGTTTGTTGTAAAGGTCTCTCCATCTGCTGCCATAAAGTAAGCTTTGTGAGTTTTCCACAACTCCGTTGGCAAGATATCGCGATTCATCATTGTAACTTGTGCCCCAGTGTCCATGTACGCCATGACCTTCTTGGGTCGGGAGAACTTTGCAGCTAAGACATGGATTTCCACACAAGGTAGAGGAGGAGTAGGAAGAGAGCTTCCTATTTCCTTGTAGGAATATATGGGGACAAATCTTCACCTCCTGAATCAGAGAGGGAGGTTCCTTCAGATGAGTAGTCTTGAAGGGCGAAGATTGTTTCTTCGTCAGCTGAGCTTTGTTCAGAGTAAACTGATTCCAGGTCTCCTTCAACAGGATGGAGGGAGTTGATCAGTTTAGCAGCCTTGTGCTTATTGTTTGGACATTCTTTGGAATAATGTCCCTTCTGTCCACAGATAAAACATCTTTGTGATTTTCCCTTTCCACGAAAGAGTTTCTTCTTGAAGAACTTGACCCCTTTTTTCTTCTTTCTTTTGTAATCCTTGTAGAAGCTATACTTCTGCTTATGATGTTTCTTTTTGGTACGACAACTACACTTCCTATCTTTGCATTTGATCTCCAGATATGACTTCTTACAAGCCTTGTTGTACTTGAACTTTTGACTCAAGACTTCTGAGAATTGTTGTTGAAGTCTGCATAATTTATCTAGGGCTTCTAGAGTCATTTGATGGATTTTTCCAAGACTCATGGAGGGAATGTCTTTCTGTGCTGCAGTTATCATTTTATGGAGTTCTGGCTGAATCTCCTGAGGCAAAGATGCTACGTAAGTGTTCTTGAGGCTGGTATCATTAAAACCGTTTAAAGCATAGAATCTCTGAAGCATTTGATGATAATGCTTGTCTATGTCCTTGGTTTTGAAAGAACAACATCTTATCTCAAAGAACTCTTGTCTGTATTTTTTATTGTGAATGTCAACATCTCCAATGAATACTTGATGTATAACACCGAGAAGATTGGATGAAGTTTGTAAACGATGTAACTCATCCTGTTTGACAGCTCCAAAGTTAATGTACCACTCTTTCATTGTTCCCGTCATACGGCAACAAAATTCTTCAATTACTTTGTAGGGATCAGCAATGGATTTCATTAATTGAGTGTCGAGCCAAGCACTAAAATCAAGGATCCTTTTTCTCCATTTACTGGGTGGTATATCATCAATGGTGAACCAGGGTCCACCTGTAGGTTTGGTCTTTTCAGCTTCTGGATTTTCTTGAGAGGATTCTTCAAAGAAGGTATCTTCTTCCTTTATGTTAGCCATGAAGAGCTTCGGAATAAGGTCCTTTTCTGGTTCAGTTCCTAGAGATTCATCTTCTAGGGATAAAGTCTGTTGTGTCTCATCAGAGTCTGTGCTTTGATATGACTTGTCTTCATCTTCTTTAAACCAGTTGTCCTTTCTGGGCGTAGACGGTTCTGTGGTCAAATGATCTTCTTCTTGTGATGTTGAAGTATCAACAGCGGACTGGCTCTCCGAAGAAGATTCATGTTTAGTCGTGATGGCCAAGGCCTCAAAAGTTTTGTCAGGATCTTCTTTATTCCTGGGGAATGTAGTAAGAGGTATTTCAGGAATATCCTGAGATTCTGATGATGAAGTGCTCATTTGAGTAGTGTGTCTTTTGGATCTCGAAGTTGAGGCTTCTTGGGGCTTGGTAAATCTTAGTCTCCTGGCTTCTGTTGACCAATATTTTTGCGGTGAAGCAGTTAGGAAACCAGATAAGTCAGTTGTGCAGGCCTGGCTGGAGAAGCAGTTAGGAAGCCAAATAGATCAGGTTCTGAGGGTCTGGCTGGTCTTGAGTAGTAAGAAGGATAAGTGGGAACACCATGGAATGGTTCTTGTACAGGCTTTTCTTCTTGCTTATGCTTCTTCCTAACATAATCTTCTATTTCTCTCATTTGAGCTCGTAGATTGTTCATTTCTCTCTCCTTTCTGGTGAAGTCATAACTGAAGACTTCTGCGCCATGTATTTGGCTGAGATCTTGATCTAAGGAGGCCACCTGGGCTTTGAGAGATTTGTAGCTTTGTCTTAGCTTCATGGAAAATCCCTTGAGATACTCTTTTGTCTCTCTGGTAATCTTGTCCACCTTTTTGTCAAGATTCTGGAGCATCTCATTTTGTGCCACCATGTTCTCGGATTGCCAATTGAGAACTTCTTCGGCCTGGGTCAAAGGCTTCATTCTCCGATCAGCTTGAATTTTAGAGGGATTGATGAACGACTTTGATGTCCTATTGGTGATAGGATCTATTTTCCTTTCTAGAGGAGGAAAATGCTGGCCATATTCTGGTGTAGTGGCAGTATACGTGAAGCAAGGGATTAGTTGTGCTTACTGAGGAGGTTCTTCTGATCTGCAATGGTCCTTAGGAGACCATGATACTAGAGTAGGATTATCAGGAGGCAGAAGTCCTTCCTTTCTGAGGATTGCAAGGCCTTCCTCATAGATAGACAATGGCTTCTTCTTTCCACGGATTCCGATCCACGGGCCATCTTCAGGGTCTGATCTTCTTTGAGGAGGAGGTTGTGGTTTGCATGCTCCTTTCATTTTTCCTTTAGGACAAATGGTATCTCTGTCGATATCATTGTCATGCATCCAACAGTCGCAATCAGGGTCGCATCTGGAGGGATCAACATCCCATATGAAGTGTCCTTTTATCTTGTCCGTATAGTTGGGTTTAGCATCTGATGTAACGGCATGAATAGGGCACCAGGTTTCTTCAAGAGCTGGTCTGATCATCATTGTTTGAAAGATCTGAGAAGACGAACTGGGTTCTTCATCAGGTTTCTTAAATATCGTCTTGACCGTTTTGTCTGGGTATCTACGGAAAGAAACTTCCTGGGACTGGATTGGTCTTCTATCCGCATGGAGTCTTTCATAGTTAGTCATCCATTCTAGAGGAATTAGATGAGTTAACTTTTTTCTGTCAATCTTTCTGGGGATCTAAACGATTGACGGTATTTCTTCTTTCTTTCATAGTTAGTCATCTATTCTAGAGGAATTAGATGAGTTAACTCTTTTCTGTCAATCTTTCTGGGGATCTGAACGATTGACGATATTTCTTCTTTCTTTCATAGTTAGTCATCTATTCTAGAGGAATTAGATGAGTTAACTCTTTTCTGTCAATCTTTCTGGGGATCTGAACGATTGAGGGTATTTCTTCTTTTCCGGCCATAACCAACAAGGAATTGGAAGAAATACCCTCAATCGTTCAGATCCCCAGAAAGATTGACTGAAAAGAGTTAACTCATCTAATTCCTCTAGAATAGATGGCTAACTATGAAAGAAAGAAGAAATATCGTCAATCGTTCAGATCCCCAGAAAGATTAACAGAAAAGAGTTAACTCATTTAATTCCTCCAGAATGGATGACTAACTATGAAAGACTCCATGCGGATAGAAGACCAATCCAGTCCCAGGAAGTTTTTTTCCGTAGATACCCAGACAAGACGGTCAAGACAATATTTAAGAAACCTGAAGAAGAACCCAGTTCCTCTTCTCAGATCTTTCAAACAATGATGATCAGACCAGCTCTTGAAGAAACCTGGTGCCATATTCATGCCGTTACATCTGATGCTAACCCCATCTATACGGACAAGATAAAAAGACACTTCATATGGTATGTTGATCCCTCCAGATGCGACCCTGATTGCAACTATTGGATGCATGACAATGATATCGACAGAGATATCATTCGCCTTAAAGGAAAAAAGAAAGGAGCATGCAAACCACAACCTCCTCCTCAAAGAAGATCAGACCCTGAAGATGGCCCATGGATAGGAATCCATGGAAAGAAGAAGCCACTGTCTATCTATGAGGAAGGCCTTGCAATCCTCAGAAAGGAAGGACTTCTGCCTCCTGATGATCCTACTCTAGTATCATGGTCTCCTAAGGACCATTGCAGATCAGCAGAACCTCCTCAGCAAGCTCAACCAATCGCTTGCTTCATGTATACAGCCACTACACCAGAATATGGCCAGTATTTTCCTCCTCTAGAAAGGAAAATAGATCCTATCACTAATAGGACATCAAAGCCATTCATCAATCCCTCTGACGTTCAAGCTGATGGGAGAATGAAGCCTTTGACCCAGGCCAAAGAAATTCTCAATTGGCAATCCGAGAACATGGTGGCACAAAATGAGATGCTCCAGAATCTTGACAAAAAGATGGACAAGATTACCAGAGAGACAGAAGAGTATCTCAAGGTATTTTCCATGAAGCTAAGACAAAGCTACAAATATCTCAAAGCCTAGGTGGCCTCCTTAGATCAAGAACTCAACCAAATATATGGCCCAGAAGTCTTCAGTTATGACTTCACCAGAAAGGAGAGAGAAATGGGCAATCTACGAGCTCAAATGAGAGAAATAGAAGATTATGTTAGGAAGAATCATAAGCAAGAAGAAAAGCCTGTCCAAGAACTATTCCATGGCGTTCCCGCTTATCCTTCTTACTACTCAAGACCAGCCAGACCCTCAGAACCTTATCTATCTGGCTTCCTAACTGCTTCTCCAGCCAGGCATGCACAACCTGACTTATCTAGTTTCCTAACTGCTTCACCACAAAAATATTGGTCAAAAAAAGCCAGGAGACTAAGATTTACCAAGCCCCAAGAAGCCTCAACTTCGAGATCCAAAAGACACACTACTCGAATGAGCACTTCATCATCAGAATCTCAGGATGTTCCTGAAACACCTCTTAATACATTCCCCAAGAATGAAGAAGATCTTGACAAAACTTTTGAGGCCTTGGCCATCACAGCTAAACATGAATCTTCTTTGGAGAGACAGTCCGCTGTTGATACTTCAACATCACAAGAAGAAGATCACTTGACCACAGAACCTGCTACGCCCAGAAAGGACAACTGGTTTAAAGAAGATGAAGACAAATCATATCAAAGCACAGACTCTGATGAGACACAGCAGACTTTGTCCCTAGAAGATGAATCTCTAGGAACTGAACCAGAAAAGGACCTTATTCCGAAGCTCTTCATGGCTAACATAAAGGAAGAAGATACCTTCTTTGAAGAATCCTCTCAAGAAACTCCAAAAGCTGAAAAGACCAAACCTACACGTGGACCCTGGTTCACCATTGATGATATACCACCCAGTAAATGGAGAAAAATGATCCTTGATTTTGGTGCTTGGCTCGACACTCAATTAATGAAATCCACTGCTGATCCCTACAAAGTATTTGAAGAATTTTGTTGCCGTATGATGGGAACAATGAAAGAGTGGTACATTAACCTTGGAACTGTCAAACATGATGAGTTACATCGTTTACAAACTTCATCCAATCTTCTCGGTGTTATACATCAAGTATTCATTGGAGATGTTGACATTCACAATAGAAAGTACAGACAAGAGTTCTTTGAGATGAGATGATGTTCTCTCAAAACCAAGGACATAGACAAGCATTATCATCGAATGCTTCAGAGATTCTATGCTCTGAATGGTTTCAATGATACCAGCCTCAAGAACACTTACGTATCATCTTTGCCTCAGGATATTCAGCCAGAACTCCATAAAATGATAGCCGCAGCACAGAAAGACATTCCCTCCATGAGTCTTGGACATATCCATCAAATGACTCTAGAAGACCTAGATAAAATATGCAGACTTTATCAACAATTCTCAGAAGTCTTGAGTCAAAAGTCCAAGTACAACAAGGCTTGTAAGAAGTCATATCTGGAGATCAAATGCAAAGATAGGAAGTGTAGTTTTCCCACCAAAAAGAAACATCATAAGAATAAGTACAGATCCTACAAGGATTACAAAAGAAAGAAGAAAAAGGGGTCAAGTTCTTCAAGAAGAAACCCTTTCGTGGAAAGGGAAAATCACAAAGATGTTTTATCTGTGGACAGAAGGGACATTATTCCAAAGAATGTCCAAATAATAAGCACAAGGTTGCTAAACTAATCAACTCCCTCTATCCTGTTAAAGGAGACCTGGAATCAGTTTACTCTGAACAAAGCTCAGTTGACAAAGAAACAATCTTCGCCCTTCAAGACTACTCATCTGAAGGAACCTCCCTCTCTGATTCAGGAGGTGAAGATTTTGTCCCCATATATTCCTACAAGGAAATAGGAAGCTCTCTTTCTACTCCTCCTCTACCTTGTGTGGAAATCCATGTCCTAGCTGCAAAGTTCTCCCGACCCAAGAAGGTCATGGCGTACATGGACACCGGGGCACAAGTTACAATGATGAATCCCGACATCTTGCCAACGGAGTTGTGGAAAACTCACAAAGCTTACTTTATGGCAGCAGATGGAGAGACCTTTACAACGAACTTGATGACAAAGAACAACATAAGAATCAAGTTTTTCCCAGATTGCGTTATCTGGACACAAGTCATAGGAACAAAGCTTCCAGCCAAATACATTGTCATTGGAATGGATGTTTATGTGGCAGCCGAGAAACTTCAAATTCTAGCCACTAGAATCAAATACAAAAGAGAATTCAGACCATTCTCTCAAATCATGAAGTTGCACTCCTTGTCAAATGTTCCTATGGGATACGAAGAAATTAAGTCAAGGCTTCTCAAGCTCTGTGCAGATAGCCACGAGAAGTTCCTTCATCCAGAACCCTTATGGAAGAATAAGGACTTCTTTGTTCAGCTACCATTCAAGCTTAATGAGGATATCAATCCCACAAAGGCCACTCATCCTGGAATGAGTCCTTCTGATTATGCCTTGGCAAGAGAAGAATGTAGCCAACTGCTCAAACAAGGTCTGATAGAACCCACGAAATCTGAGTGGGCTTGCCAAGCTTTTTATGGAGAAAAAAGATCTGAAAGGGCCAGAGGAAAGAAAATACTTGTGATCGATTACAAGCCTCTGAACCATTTCCTTCAAGATGACAAGTTCCCTATTCCTAAGACCTCATCTCTAAACGTGTTTATCAAGGACGCCCAAATCTATTCCAAGTTTGACTTAAAGTAAGGTTTTTGGCAATTGGGTATTGACCCAAAGAATCGTCCAAAAACAGCCTTTTGAATACCTAATGCCCAGTACCAATGGATTGTTTTGCCTTTTGGGCTTAAGGTTGCTCCATCACTGTTCCAAAAGGCCATGCCAAAGATATTTGAGCCCATTCTCCATAGTACTCTCATCTACATTGATGATGTGTTACTATTCTCCAAAGACGAGAAGGCTCACAAATAGTTATTGGGCCAGTTCCATAAGATAGCCCAACAACATGGAATAATGCTTTCTGAGAAAAAGAGTCAATTGGGTCAAACTGAGATTGGCTTCTTAAGAATGCATTTCTCTAGTGGAAAGTATCGTCCTCAACCTCACATCGCTCAAGAGTTGTTGAACTTCCCAGACGAGAATCTCACTGTCAAGCAAATTCAGCAATTTCTCGGTATAATCAATTATATCAGAGACTTTATTCCCAGACTAGCCAGATACACCAGTGCTTTGTCTCTATTGCTGAAGAAGAAACCACCACCATGGGGAGAAGAACAAACCAAAGCTGTAAAAGCTTTGAAGGAAATATCCCAATCTCCTTCTGCTCTAAAAATCCCCGAAGAAGGGAAACGAGTCCTCCAGACTGATGCAAGTGACCACTACTGGGGAGCAGTTCTAATCGAAGAAATAGGCGGCAAGAAATACTATTGTGGCCATGCCAGTGGTCAATTCAAAGATGCAGAGAAGCATTACGACACCACCTACAAGGAAGCACTTGCAGTAAAGATGGGAATCCAGAAGTTTGACTTCCACCTCAGAGGTTACCACTTTGAAGTCCAGATGAACAATTCGTCTTTTCCTAAAATTCTGGAATTCAAGAACAAGATGCCTCCAGATCCACAGACATTGAGACTTAAGGATTGGTTTTCCATATATGATTTCACATTGAAACGCATCAAAGGAACCCAAAACATGATCCCGGATCTATTATCCAGACCCATGAAACCCATCCAGGTCATCACCACCAAGCATACCTTCCCATTAATCTTAATGGTCCGTCCTATTCCCACCAATGCCTCGGTCACCATGAAACTTCCTCCAAGAGTCAACCACTCCTTCTCAGTATCTCAGCTTAAAGAATATGCCAAGAACAACCTCTTTTACTTTCTGTTCAGAATCATTAGAAAGAAGCCTCTTCCTGACCATACCCCTTTCTTCCCAGATACTCCTTTCCATATACCATTTTTGATAAATCCTGCTTTCAGATTTACAAAAAATCAACTATGGTATCTTTGGTGTGCTACTAGCTTATACGCGATGCCTGTCCTAATCCCTACCATTGCAATGTACGAACACCTTATGAATCCCAGGAAACACAGATCTTTAATTTGGATTGCTCTAGAATGGTTTTCTCCATTAAACTGGTGGAGAGAAAATATCAGTCTATCCGTCACTAATCTCAGAGAACAGAACTTAACTTCTGAAGTTCTTAACAAATTCAAGACAGTTTATATCCTCCACCGTCCTTATCAGACTGATCCTAGAACTCGACTTCTAGTCTACAAAAGTTACATTAATGCTTGGGAAACCATTGATGATTATCCCACAACCCTGGAAGGATTAAAAGCTTTAATGGATTATGTTAATTTGATTAATCTTTATTATCCTGTTAAGAGTCCAATTAATACAACTTGTATTAGTTATGGAAACCTTCCTCCGCAATGGCAAGTTGTAGAAATGTCAGAAGATCCCGATCCTCACTGTTGGAAACCTCCATGGACGACTTGGTCAACATATGAAGTTGGAGAAAGCTCAGGGGTCAACAATGAAGCATCCCAGATGAATATTGAAGAACAATTTGCAGAAATAAGTCTTCAAGAATTTGTTCAAAGCGATGATTAGAGAATCAACGATCAAGATATGACTGAAGACAGCAAGCAGGATGAGTCATCACTCTATCCTCCATTCATGGACAATCTTGATGAAGACGCTCTTAAAGAATTAGCATTATACTCAGCCCATCAGGATCCAGATTACTATGCACAAAATCTGTATGTGGATATGCTGAGGGACAGCTGTGAGTATGAGTCACACTACACGACAAACAAAATCTCAGAAGAAGAATACTCTGATCCAAACATGTCACCATCACATGAACCAATTGTCAAAGACTAATGTGACGGGTGGGACCAGAATCTTATCACAATCTGTGATGAGTCAAAAGTTTGTCTTCCACTACAGAAAGATGCTCCATTATGCTTAGTGGCGGGACCGGATAGTTTATCTTATCCCCGTTTTAGTCAAAAGGTGGCAAAAGTATGTCTGCCACTAGTCCTGTATTTATCTTTTATCCGTTTTAGTCAAAAGGTGGCATAAGTGTGCCTGCCACTAGTCTTGTAACATGTCAATGTTTGCGTGTTTGCTAGCTTGCGTGCGAAGTTTCTCCTTTCCTATATAAGGGAAACTCTTGTATCATATTTTCAAAAGTTGAAATACAATAAAATGTGTGTTTTCAGTCTAAACATGTTCTAAACATCTCTTTTCTCTCTGAAAGCTTAAATTCTTATGTTCTATCCATAGGTACCCCATAGAGATGAAAGTATGCTCTACAGTTGCCTCTTTGAGGATCTTGTGTAACAGAAACCCTCTGATCAATGATCCTTGCTACGATCCTTCCTACTATGAAATGATATCTCTGATGATGTATCCCAGGCTGAACCTAGAACCTAGTAAGTCCACAAGGGTTGGCAGCGATGGTTCGAAAGTTCGTGCTCGACGGATACTAGTTTGAGGGATGGTTTCATGGTATGTGGAGGCTCCCGACCCGCGTGGTATCAGAGCCTGCTCATGAAGAGGGGGTAAATATGGTGTGAACATGAGAACGAGAGTGAGTAAGAGAGAAACCCAGTTTATCATGGATACAACTGAAACTTCAAACACTCAACCTATTATAACTACCTCATCCCTCTCGCTTCCCAAACTCTGTAAAAAGATTTTCTCAAACAGAATCGAAAACCTAATAGAATATTCCTATGTCCCGGAAGATGCTCAAATTGTTGAGACCGTTCCTCCACTTCTGAATCCTTACAATATATTCAGAAGACATAATTCCCTCACGAGATCCATCAGAACCCTCATATCTACAAACAGACCCAACACCATCAAAGAGTGCATCCAGACGTCAAGACTGGATCAGTGTAGCCTTAGGGCTACCAACCAAGAACAATATGTAGATCTGGAGATCTCCCAAGATCTTATTAACGGATGGAAACGTGAAGGTTACACAACTCTCCACTTTGGAGCTGTCAGACTCATCCTTTCACTTCATGGAAGGAAGAACCAACCAGTCTTTGCCAAGATAGCTTTGCTAGACTCTAGTTATCTCAATTATGAGAACGCCGTTATAGGAATTGTGTTAACCATAATTCATGCTGGAAGTGTTGTCCTTACGGTGTATTCCAACTACAACGTCAGCCTCAGCGAGAGTACCTTGTCTACCAGATTAAAAGTTCAGATTCAGATCACTGGATCCGATCAAGTCCCTGAAGCTATGGTGGCAACTCTTCACCACCAGATCATCTACCGTCTACAGAACCATGCCATAGATCTTCCCACTGCAGGATGTTTTTCCGATTCCTTGCTGGTTATGGCCGGCAAAGAAGAAATACCCTCAATCGTTCAAATCCCCAGAAAGATTGACAGAAAAGAGTTAACTCATCTAATTCCTCTAGAATGGATGACTAACTATGAAAGACTCCATGCGGATATAAGACCAATCCAGTCCCAGGAAGTTTCTTTCCGTAGATACCCAGACAAGACGGTCAAGACGATATTTAAGAAACATGAAGAAGAACCCAGTTCGTCTTCTCAGATCTTTCAAATAATGATGATCAGACCAGCTCTTGAAGAAACCTGGTGCCCTATTCATGTCGTTACATCAGATGCTAAACCCATCTATACAGACAAGATAAAAGGACACTTTATATGGGATGTTGATCCCTCCAGATACGACCCTGATTGCGACTGTTGGATGCATGACAATGATATCGACAGAGATATCATTTGCCCTAAAGGAAAAAAAGAAAGGAGCATACAAACCACAGCCTCCTCCTCAAAGAAAATCAAACCCTAAAGATGGCCCATGGATCGGAATCCTTGGAAAGAAGAAGATGTTGTCTATCTATGAGGAAGGCCTTGCAATCCTTAGAAAGGAAGGACTTCTGCCTCCTGATGATCCTACTCTAATATCATGGTCTCCAAAGGACCATTGCCGATCAGCAGAACCTCCTCAGCAAGCACAACCAATCCCTTGCTTCATGTATACAGCCACTACACCAGAATATGGCCAACATTTTCCTCCTCTAGAAAGGAAAATAGATCCTATCACCAATAGGATATCAAAGCCGTTCATCAATCCCTCTGAAGTTCAAGCTGATGGGAGAATGAAGACTTTGACCCAAGCCGAAGAAGTTCTCAATTGTCAATCCGAGAACATGGTGGCACAAAATGGGATGCTCCAGAATCTTGACAAAAAGGTGGACAAGATTACCAGAGAGACAGAAGAGTATCTCAAGGGATTTTCCACGAAGCTAAGACAAAGCTACAAATCTCTCAAAGCCCAGGTGGCCTCCTTAGATCAAGAACTCAGCCAAATACATGGCGCTGAAGTCTTCAGTTATGACTTCACCAGAAATGAGAGAGAAATGAGCAATCTACGAGCTCAAATGAGAGAACTCGAAGATTATGTTAGGAAGAATCATGAGCAAGAAGAAAAGCCTGTCCAAGAACCATTCCATGGCGTTCCCTCATATCCTTCTTACTACTCAAGACCAGTCAGACCCTCAGAACCTGATCTATCTGGCTTCCTAACTGCTTCTCCAGCCAGGCCTGCACAACCTGACTTATCTGGTTTCCTAACTGCTTCACCGCAAAAATATTGGTCAACAGAAGCCAGGAGACTAAGATTTACCAAGCCCCAAGAAGCCTCAACTTCGAGATCCAAAAGACACACTACTCGAATGAGCACTTCATCATCAGAATCTCAGGATGTTCCTGAAACACCTCTTACTACATTCCCCAGGAATGAAGAAGATCCTGACAAAACTTTTGAGGCCTTGGCCATCACGGCTAAACATAAATCTTCTCCGGAGAGTCAGTCCGCTGTTGATACTTCAACATCACAAGAAGAAGATCATTTGACCACAGAACTGTCTACGCCCAAAAAGGATAACTGGTTTAAAGAAGACGAAGACAAGTCATATCAAAGCACAGACTCTGATGAGACACATCAGACTTTGTCCCTAGAAGATGAATCTCTAGGAACTGAACCAGAAAAGGACCTTATTCCGAAGCTCTTCATGGCTAACATAAAGGAAGAAGATACCTTCTATGAAGAATCCTCTCAAGAAACTCCAGAAGCTGAAAAGACCCAACCTACAGGTGGACCCTGGTTCACCATTGATGATATACCACCCAGTAAATGGAGAAAAAGGATCCTTGATTTTGGTGCTTGGCTCGACACTCGATTAATGAAATCCACTGCGGATCCCAACAAAGTAATTGAAGAATTTTGTTGCCGTATAACGGGAACAATGAAAGAGTGGTACATTAACCTTTGAGCTGTCAAACAGGATGAGTTACATTATTTACAAACTTCATCCAATCTTCTCGGTGTTATACATCAAGTATTCATTGGAGATGTTGACATTCACAATAGAAAGTACAGACAAGAGTTCTTTGAGATGAAATGTTGTTCTCTCAAAACCAAAGACATAGACAAGCATTATCATCGAATGCTTCAGAGATTCTATGCTCTAAATGGTTTTAATGATACCACCCTCAAGAACACTTACGTAGCATCTTTGCCTCAGGAGATTCAGCCAGAACTCCATAAAATGATAGTTGCAGCAACGAAAGACATTCCCTCCATGAGTCTTGGACAAATCCATCAAATGACTCTAGAAGCCCTAGATAAATTATGCAGACTTCATCAACAATTCTCAGAAGTCTTGAGTTAAAAGTCCAAGTACAACAAGGCTTGTAAGAAGTCATATCTGGAGATCAAATGCAAAGATAAGAAGTGTAGCTGTCCCACCAGAAAGAAACATCATAAGCAGAAGTACAAATCCTACAAGGATTACAAAAGAAAGAAGAAAAAATGGGTGAAGTTCTTCAAGAAGAAACCCTTTCGTGGAAAAGGAAAAGCCCAAAGATGTTTTATCTGTGGACAGAAGGGACATTATTCTAAAGAATGTCCAAACAATAAGCACAAGGCTGCTAAACTGATCAACTCTCTCTATCCTGTTGAAGGAGACCTGGAATCAGTTTACTCTGAACAAAGCTCAGCTGACGAAGAAACAATCTTCGCCCTTCAAGACTACTCATATGAAGGAACCTCCCTCTCTGATTCAGGAGGTGAAGATTTTGTCCCCATATATTCCTACAAGGAAATATGAAGCTCTCTTCCTACTCCTCCTCTACCTTGTGTGGAAATCCATGTCCTAGCTACAAAGTTCTCCCGACCCAAGAAGGTCATGGTGTACATGGACACCGGGGCACAAGTTACAATGATAAATCCCGACATCTTGCCAACGGATTTGTGGAAAACTCACAAAGCTTACTTTATGGCAGCAGATGGAGAGACCTTTACAACGAACTTGATGACAAAGAATAAGATAGGAATCTAGTTTTCCCCATATTGCATTATCTGGACACAGGTCATAGGAACAAAGCTTCCAGCCAAAGACATTGTCATTGGAATGGATGTTTATGTGGCAGCCGAGAAACTTCAAATTCTAGCCACTGGAATCAAATACAAAAGAGAATTCAGACCATTCTCTCAAATCATGAAGTTGTATTCCTTGTTAAATATTCCTACGGGATACGAAGAAATTAAGTCAAGGCTTCTCAAGCTCTGTGCAGATAGCCACGAGAAGTTCCTTCATCCAAAACCCTTATGGAAGAATAAGGACTTCTTTGTCCAGCTTCCATTCAAGCTTAATGAGGATATCAATCCCACAAAGGCCACTCATCCTGGAATGAGTCCTTCTGATTATGCCTTGGCAAGAGAAGAATGCAGCCAGCTACTCAAACAAGGTCTAATAGAACCCACGAAATTTGAGTGGGCTTGCCAAGCCTTCTATGTAGAAAAAAGATCTAAAAAGATCAGAGGAAAGAAAAGACTTGTGATCGATTACAAGCCTCTAAACCATTTCCTTCAAGATGATAAGTTCCACATCTCTGAACGTGTTCATCAAGGACGCCCAGATCTATTCCAAGTTTGACTTAAATTTAGGTTTTTGGAAATTGGGTATTGACCCAAAGGATTGTCCAAAAACTGCCTTTTGCATACCTAATGCCCAGTACCAATGGACTGTTTTACCTTTTGGGCTTAAGGTTGCTCCATCGTTGTTCCAAAAGGCCATGACAAAGATATTTGAGCCTATTCTCCACAGTGCTCTCATCTACATTGATGATGTGTTACTATTCTCCAAAGACGAGAAGGCTCACAAACAGTTATTGGGCAAGTTCCATAAGATAGCCCAACAACATGGAATAATGATTTCTGAGAAAAAGAGCCAATTGGGTCAAACTGAGTTTGACTTCTTAGTAATGCATTTCTCTAGTGGAAAGTATCGTCCTCAACCTCACATCACTCAAGAGTTGTTGAACTTCCCAAACGAGAATCTCACAGTCAAGCAAATTCAGCAATTTCTCGGTATAATCAATTATATCAGAGACATTATTCCCAGACTAGCCAGATACACCAGTGCTCTATCTCTATTGCTGAAGAAGAAACCACCACCATGGGGAGAAGAACAAACCAAAGCTGTAAAAGATTTGAAGGAAATAGCCCAATCTCCTCTTGCTCTCAAAATCCCTGGAGAAGGGAAACGAGTCCTCCAGACTGATGCAAGTGACCACTAATGGGGAGCAGTTCTAATCGAAGAAATAGGTGGCAAGAAATACTATTGTGGCCATGCCAGTGGTCAATTCAAAGATGCAGAGAAGCATTACTACACCACCTACAAGGAAGCACTTGCAGTAAAGATGGGAATCCAGAAGTTTGACTTCCACCTCAGAGGTTACCACTTTGAAGTCTAGATGGACAATTCGTCTTTTCCTAAAATTCTGGAATTCAAGAACAAGATGCCTCCAAATCTACAGACATTGAGACTTAAGGATTGGTTTTCCAGATATGATTTCACAGTGAAACACATCAAAGGAACCCAGAACGTGATCCCGGATCTATTATCCAGACCCATGAAATCCATCCAAGTCATCACCACCAGGCATACCTTCCCATTAATCTTAATGGTCCGTACTATTCCCACCAATGCCTCGGTCACCATGAACCTTCCTCCAAGAGTCAACCACTCCTTCTCAGTATCTCAGCTTAAAGAATATGCCAGGAACAACCTCTTTTACTTTCTGTTCAGAATCATTAGAAAGAAGCCTCTTCCTGACCATACCTCTTTCTTCCCAGATACTCCTTTCCATCTACCATTTTTTATAAATCATGCTTTCAGATTTACAAAAAATCAACTATGGTATCTTTGGTGCGCTACTAGCTTATACGCTATGCCAGTCCTTATTCCTACTGTTGCGATGTATGAACATCTGATGAACCCTAGAAAGCACAGATCCTTAATCTGGACTGCCCTAGAATGGTTCTCTCCGTTGAACTGGTGGAGAGAAAATCTTAACTTAGCCATTAATGATCTCAAGGAATGGAACCCAACTGTTGAAGTTCTTAACAAATTCAAGACAGTTTATATCCTTCATCGTCCTTATCAGACTGATCCTAGAACTCAGTTTCTAGTCTGCAAAAGTTACATTAATGCTTGGGAAACCATTGATGATTATCCCACAAGCCTGGAAGGATTAAAAGCTTTAATGGATTATGTTAATTTGATTAATATTTATAATCCTGTTAAGAGTCCAATTAATACAACTTGTATTAGTCATGGAAACCTTCCTCCGCAATGGCAAGCTGTAGAAATGTCAGAAGATCCCGATCCTCACTGTTGGAAACCTCCATGGACGACTTGGTCAACATATGAAGTTGGAGAAAGCTCAGGGGTCAACAATGAAGCATCCCAGATGAACATTGAAGAACAATTTGCAGAAATGAGTTTTCAAGAATTTGTTCAAAGGGATGATCAAAGAATCAACGATCAAGATATAACTGAAGACAGCAAGCAGGATGAGTCATCACTCTATCCTCCATTCATGGATAATCTTGACGAAGACGCTCTTGAAGAATTAACACTATACTCAGCCCATCAAGATCTAGATTACTATGCACAAAATCTGTATGAGGATATGCTGAGGGGCAGCTGTGAGTATGAGTCACACTACACGACAAACAAACTCTCAGAAGAAGAATACTCTGATCCAAACATGTCACCATCATATGAACCAATTGTCAAAGACTAATGTGACGGGTGAGACCAGAATCTTATCACAATCTGTGATGAGTCAAAAGTTTGTCTTCCACTATAGAAAGATGCTCCATTATGCTTAGTAGCAGGACCGGATAGTTTATCTTATCCCCGTTTTAGTCAAAAGGTGGCAAAAGTATGTCTGCCACTAGTCCTATATTTATCTTTTCTTCGTTTTAGTCAAAAGGTGGCATAAGTGTGTCTGCCACTAGTCTTGTAACGTGTCTATGTTTGCGTGTTTGCTAGCTTGCATGCGAAGTTTCTCCTTTCCTATATAAGGGAAACTCTTGTATCATATTTTCACAAGTTGAAATACAATAAAATGTGTGTTTTCAGTCTAAACATGTTCTAAACATTCTTCTTCTCTCTAAAAGCTTAAATTCTTACGTTCTATCCATAGGTACCCCCATAGAGATGAAAGTATGCTCTACACTTGCCTCTTTGAGGATCTTGTGTAACAGAAATCCTCTGATCAATGATCCTTGCTATGGTCCATCCTACTATGATATGATATCTCTGATGATGTATCCCAGGCCGAACCTAGAACCTAGTAAGTCCACAAGGGTTGGCAGTGATGGTTCGAAAGTTCATGCTCGACGGATACTAGTTAGAGGGATGGTTTCATGGTATGTGGAGGCTCCCGGCCAGCGTGGTATCAGAGCCTGCTCAAGAAGAGGGGGTAAATATGGTGTGAACATGAGAACGAGAGTGAGTAAGAGAGAAACCCAGTTTATCATGGATACTGTAGCGGGGAAATTTGTGAGTGTAAGCTATTGATTAACTTAACTCAAAAATAAACAAGAGTCGCCACCGCACTTTTATTTTTATCCAAAAAAGGAAAGGAAAAAGTGCAAACAAAACCTAAAGAGTTCTAAAAAAACAAGAACAAACAGAGAATAGGTAAGGGGGGTTGGTTACGCAATGGGAAGGTGTTAGCACCCAAAACGACTATAGTATCCTATAGGAGCCCTTTGAAATATCTACCACTTTTTGGTTTGAAAATGGTTTGCTTGTAAAGAGATTGTGGAGATGAGAGGAGAATTATTTTTTTAAGATTTTTGTGTTTGGAGAGACTTATCGCCTCATGCCTACGTACCCACGATGTGCAATGTAGGATACTCTAACCAAAATGGAGCCACTTCAAAGCAATATTAAAAGAATTCCATCCTTAATCAAATTGGCCAATAAAGGCAAGTCTTCAATCGATACTCCAAGCAAAGGGATAAGAAGTCCTAATTCTAGGTCCATAAGTCCAATATTACTTCAAAAGAGGTCGATAAAGAGATCACTCTAAAGCATAGGATAGTAACCAAGAGTTCAAGATGAGGAGAATTAAGTTTTTTATGATTTAAGCCTTTATTAATGATTTGGTCCAATTGGACAAAGAAAAGAAAAACAAGCATAAGCATAAGCATAAACATGTGTCCAACGGACAAAGGAAAAATTGCGGAAGCATAAACATGATATGAAATGAAGCATAAAAATAAAAGAGATAGGGAGCGAGAAGGAAACATAAACAAAATTAATACAAAATATTGTTAGTAAGTTAGTGATTAGTTGTTAGTATTAGTGATCAATAAAAATTGAATAATTGCACGTAGGTCAAGGTTGATGAAACTCATTAG
Organism: Lathyrus tuberosus; assembly: GCA_022829125.1. Taxonomy (NCBI): domain Eukaryota; kingdom Viridiplantae; phylum Streptophyta; class Magnoliopsida; order Fabales; family Fabaceae; genus Lathyrus; species Lathyrus tuberosus. The sequence goes on from JALAZF010000075.1 coordinate 10,313,827, forward strand.
AGGATTGATAAGACCAAAGCCTCCTAACAACAAGTTTCATGAGTTTTGAACCATCAGACAAATAATCAACCATTCTTGATAGTTTTTCGATACGGGACAAATATTGCACTATGTTAAGCAATCGCCGAGTAATTTACGGAGTAATTACCCTACAATGAGGCCGGTCAATAGCTCTTTGTGCTAATGTATGCTAGATGAACGATATGTAGATCGGCATCCAAAAGCAATACCGCACGAAAAGAAAAGTAGCAACGATCTAGTCTTGATCGAAATTCAACAACGGAATTCCAAGATCCTTTAGACTTTCATCGAGCAAAAAGAAATGAGAAATAGATGAAGAGAAGGCCAAATTAAACCACAAAAATATGTGATCTAAGGCTAAGAACAAAGGAAAGAGGAAAAAGAGGGAAATAAAAGCAAAACAGTCCCAAAACAGAGCCAAAATGGCATTTTGGTCACTGGTTAATCGGTTAACACATTTGGTTAATCGGTTAACCAGTGCAGATTTGAATTTTCTGCGCAAAACAGGGTGTTAATCGGTTAACCAATTTACATTGTGTTTGGTTAATCGGTTAACACTGTATCAGAAGCAAAAAATGTGCAAAATTCAACATGATCCTCTTTCAAAACATTTTTCAAACACCTTATGATCATGAATTGAATTTGCACGAATTTTAGAATAAAAATAGACAAAGAAGCCTGCAATCAAACAACAAAATACGATCCAAAGGATCAACAACAAGCAACACCAAGGATCTACATCTTGAATGATTAATATAATGCTTTAACAATGGTGGAAGATGAATTACCACTCCAAATCAGAAAATTCCTTTGAATTGCAGCAAGATCTACACTCCAAAACCTTGATCTACTGTGATTGATGAACAAAAACAAGAAATGATGAAAGTTTAGCTCAAAGTTAAGCAAGAATTAATGTGAATTCTTACTAACTTTCAAAAGAAGAAAGAAGAGCTTTGGTGAATTTGTAGTTTGGGGAGAGAAATTGCAAGAGGTTTGTTGGCTATCAAAAGCTTGTGAAATGAGTGAAATGAAGCCTCTATTTATAGAGTTTAGGCTTGGGAATTTGGTGGTTTGGAATTAGACTTGGATGATCAAAATTTGGATTGGAATTCAAATTTGGAGGGAATTATCAAAAGAGTGGTGATTAGTGGAGGTGTACGATAGGAAATGATCAAAGTGATGTAGGGAATTAAAAGGAATGGTATGGAATATTCCAAAATGATGAAAATTGGTGCCAATTGCTGAAATTTGAATTTTGCTGCCATTTTTTTTCAAAATTTGCACGCGTTAACCGATTAACCAAATGTGTTAATCGATTAACACGGTGAATTTGGAAATTTTGGCTTTTTGATGTGATGTCTTGACGCCGGCTCGATTCTCTTGCTTGTCAAAGAAGGCATGGGAATAAACACATGAAGCTTGGAATTTCTTGAATAAATATCAATTAAATCTTGGAAACTCTTGATCAGATGAATTTTTGAATTGTTTGCAGATCAGCTTTGACTTTATCAGATGAAATTCAATCGAGCTGAAGGATTGTTGTTTTGGTATTTTTAACCTGTTCTTCCCCTGAAAATGTTAGTGAAAGAAAACAAAATATTTTTTGGCTTTTAATTAATGGTTAGTTAAATATAAACAAATTAAACAAATCAAGCGCACACAACCTTAAAGATCCTTGCAAGTCACAAACCTATAGAAGAGGGAACCAATATGTGATCTTGTTTGTGGTATACAAAAATGCAAATGACATGTGGGATCTTAGGGGTAAAAATTAGGGTATTACAGCTGCCCCTAATTAAGTTTCTTCTATCCGGAGATACGAAGATGGACATCTTTGTCTCGACGAGATAAAAGAGACTTAAATATAACAACAACCCAATTTTTGGCCCTAAGAGACCACAAAATGATATGATCATGCAAATGATATGCAAACCCAAGACCACTGTGGGGAGAATATGCCACAGGCGATAAACAGAAAAAACTGGGGAGCAAAAGAAAAGAGAAAAGACTCCGCAGGGTAAAACACATCACAGGATACCACTGACTAGTCGGGGAACACACTGCACAACTATTGGGACTCAGCTGAGGAAAAGATTCAAACTGGGGATAACTGTATGTGGAAATAAACCACATCACAACAAGGATAAAACTCAACAGGGAAGACCTAGCACAATAAGGCTCCACTGGGGAAAATCAATACCTCAACAATGAACTATCTCTAGCATACGGAAGAGACTAACCATCCATCGAAGTAAAAAAACTTCAACAACGAACTGTCCCATCAAACCGAAGAGACTTACCATTCATTGGAGTAACAAAATCTCAACAACGAACAGTCCCATCAAACCGAAGAGACTTACCATTCATTGGAGTCATAAAATCTCAACAACGAACTGTCCTGTCAAACCGAAGAGACTTACCATTCATTGGAGTAACAAAATCTCAACAACTAACTGTCCCATCAAACCGAAGAGACTGTTCATTGGAGTCACAAAATCTCAACAACGAACTATCCCATCAAACCGAAGAGACTTACCATTCATTGGAGTCACAAAATCTCGACAACGAACTGTCCCATCAAACCGAAGAGACTTACCATTCATTGGAATAACAAAATCTCGACAACGGACTGTCCCATCAAACCGAAGAGACTTACCATTCATTGGAGTCACAAAGTCTCGACAACGAACTGTCCCATCAAACCGAAGAGACTTACCATTCATCGAAGTAACAAAATCTCAACAACGAACTGTCCCATCAAACCGAAGAGACTTACCATTCATTAGAGTAGAACAAAATCTCAACAATGAACTGTCTCATCCAACCGAAGAGACTTACCATTCATTGGAGTCACAAAAGGTATTAACTGCAACGAGGGTAATAAACTCAAATGGAGAGATTTAATGAGATCTTTTAACAAATTCTACTTGGAGAACCTGCAGACGAGGTCCACTGCGGGGATTTCAAAAGATATCAACTGCAGGAGTCTACTGTCGAGACTTGGGACTTCATTTGGGAATACTTTCTGCCAAGATTTTTTTTTGGGAAATGTGTCAACCATAAAAAATTTACTGGGAAATCTATTGCCAAGATCAACCAGAGAACCTTCAAATGAAACACCTTATGCCAAGATTTTATATGTAATTCCTACTGCCGAGGAATAATCGAAAACATGCCTGCTGCCGAGGCTTTACTGAAAAATCTTTTAAGGATTCTACTGCCGAGATCCTAAAAAGAAAATACCTTCTGCCGAGGTTGTTGTAATAATTTTTTTTTTATTTTTTTATTTGAAATTATCCGAGAAATCTAGTGCCAGATTCTTGGAAAGAAAATACCTTCTGTCGAGGCTTGTTGAAAATTCTATTTTAAAATTCATTGGAGAATCTACTGCCGAGATCAACCAAAGAAATATGAAATAAAGCCACCTTCTGCCGAGGTTTGCTGGAAATCTTTTGAAAATATCCAAGAAATCTACTGTCGAGATTCTTGGAAAGAAAATACCTTCTGCTGAGGTCAACTAGAAATCTTCTGCCGAGACTTGCCAGGAACTAAGAATTAATAACTCTACCAGGGATCTTCACAGGAGATATGGGCAAGTTAGATCACGCAACAAACTTCTCTGACAGGCACAACCTGAGGGATACCATTTGATGGAAAAGATAACGTCTGATAACCGGAGACACACAAGTTCCTCAAATAAAGAGAATGCTGCTTGTTGTCATGCAATGGATTCCAAAAGAGTGTTGTCACAACCCTGCAGGAGAAACAAAATCTTCATCTTCTGATGGTAATCACAAACAGATCATCTGCTGAGTAATACAAAATCCTCAAAGGTGCAAAATAAATGCACGCCCAATCATCTAGGTTGCACAGCCTAGAGAGTTTCAAAATAGTCACCGCCGGAGACCAAAGTTCAATCCAGGAAGAAACGGTCAAACAAGACTCATCCCGAGGAGGAAATAACTCAAATGGGGATTAATTCCATCCAGACAACACACTGGGGAGGAAACTGAATCAATAATCATCCACGAGGAACAAATTCAGTGGGGAATTGGAAAGGATAAACACTTTCAGCTTAGGGTTAACACTCTAATAGAGAGAGGACACACACACACTGCGGAGGAAACCAACACCAGAGAGCCGAGAAGCAGTAAAACAGATGCAAAATGCACAATGCAACCACAACAATGCTATGCATAACAAATGAATGCACATACAATGCGTATGAGTATGAATATGCTGACAAAACAGACATAAGGATGAGCAGAGGGTGAAATAAACACAAAAACTCAGCTGAATACTCGGCCAATCTCAACAAGATAGAGATACCAAAAGAGATCCCGTCAAGGAGTACACACAAAGCCAACCCTAATGGGAATGTCAACCAATCGGGGGAATAAGAAGTCAACATTACTCTTTACTTAGGGAGTGATCAAAGCAAATCACAACAAAAGGTAAAACTCTGTGCGAGGATTCCACATCAAGGGAAAACATCACCCCAAAGCTTCACAAATACTTGATCATAACCTGGCTGGAGAATAGAATCATACTCAGCTAGGGAAATCTGAATCAAGACTTAGCCGGAGGAATATCCAAAATAGTACTTGGACGGGAAATACCCAAACTGGCGCTCAATTGGGGAATAATGGATTTTAAGAGTCCAACACCTCACAACAATCTTGAGGGAATCCATCATCTGATTAACAACTTGATTACATCCACAAGAATAAATCTTCTTATGTGCGTTGAATTCACCATTTAACTTTTGCCCCAGACTGCATGGTCTACAAAGGATCTTACACCAAAAGAAAACTTTGTACCATAACGAATTGAGATAATCTGTCCCAGTGTCTTCAAACTCTTGGAGAGATTCGTCGAATCTCGACGTAACTGCCCCAGATTAACTGAACTTGGCACATTCTTCAATCAATAGAGTCTTCCAGCTTTGCCCCATATGAAAGCATCAACTGGGAAAACAAGTTTGCTCATACTCAACAAAGCCTTCAGGCAACATGCCCCTGGATAGGATCATTCTTGAAATGATTTACCAATTGCTCATCAGAGTTTCAGGCCTCAAAAGATTAGACTCATCACTGATGCTCAAATGTAAGCTTCTATGATGTCAAACAAATGTATGCAAGCAGAAAAATGTTAGTTCTGAGAATGATAATTCTAATGCAACAGACATGTTAATCTTGAAGTTTTTACTGAAAAGATGTCGCAAAACCTTGTGAATGAATCACTAGTTTAGATACGACATTGATTTTTGAATGCACATGCAATACCAACAAAGATCTTTTAGCATAACTCATGGGAGTCAGGAACACTATCTCGTTTGAAGTACGCTCTCAAAATAAACCCTGCTTCAATTAGGTCTTTTGAGGGTTATAACATGGCCTGGTTCACGGTTTTCAGAAAAAAGGATTTTTAGGCTCAAAATTTATTTGTACCCACCCAATCTCCGTGATGTTCTTCAATCCTATATTCAGCTAATTAACACAAATGTTCATCTTTAAAAAGATTACTGAAACTGATGGTTTAAGAACCAATGAGGTTTTTTGGGGATAACAATCACCCTTTTTGTCCTTCGACTTGGTAGTCACACAAAGATTTGTTCTTTTGATGAGAATTTTTTTATTCTTGCTTTTTATATTTTCATTCTTTTTATTTTTCCCTAACTTTTGCCTGGACTGATTTTTTTTTAATTTTTGATGTCCAGCGGGATGCCCCAACTTTTGCCTAAGTCACTTGTTTTCAATCTTTTGACTTAGCGGGCTTTTTCTTTTTCTTTTGATTTTTTTTTTACAAATCATGTGACATTGGCTCATTAGGAAGGGTTGTGACTGCCTCTTTCCTTCATGGATGAGGAATAACCACCGTGGTTTCCTTTGACGCACACTCATTTTGAAATTTGGACACTTGGTAAAATTAACTGAAGACTACCCTGCCCCAAGGTTAAATGTGAGGGTTTTCTTATTTAAAAGAGAAACTCCTACTTCAAGGCTCAAAGGGGTTAACAAGGCATTATCTTCCTTATATCTCCGGTGTTTGGGAATTTGAAACAATGCCTTACATCATCAGCAGGGTCTTATTCAAAAGCACACAACCAGAAATTTTGCGTTTTCACTTCATCATCCTCCCTCCAAGAGTTTAAACAAGAGGTTGGTATTGCAAATGCAGAAAACAAATTACGAGCGAATGCGAATGGATTACTTCAAGATAAACATACTCATTGCATTAAGATTAATATTCAAAACAAACAAGTTCTACATGCAATCAAAGCAATAACAATCATAAAAGATTACAAATGAAAATGCAGTAATAAACTAGAGATCTGAAGAGACTGTGTCAGCTTGAGCTCGAAAGAATATGATCAACTTTCTTGGGAGACGCAGAAGCAAACAACACGACCACCAGGGGTCACTCTACTAATATCAGCATAAAGGCGTTCCATTCACAAATGTGTTTCCTTCCTTAAAGGTCAACACCTCATCGTCAATCATCTCTTGAACTTTTTCCTGGAAAACCTTGCACTCCTCAATCAGATGCCCCATTACTCCATCATGAAATTCACAACTGGCATTTGGGTTGTACCAAGGGGGCGAGACTTCATAGCTCTGGTCTTTCTGGGATTCATCACCGAGTTTCGGGCAAAATAAGACCATAATTGACTGTAATTCATTGGAATTGAATCAAACTGACGAGTCTTTCTTTCTGAATTATTCAGAGGTCTCTGCTGCTTTTGGAACTGGTTCTAGTGTTGGTGATAAAGCACCGAAACTGGAGCTTGCGGAATCTAAGGAGAATCATGAATCACATCAACTTCAACATTTTCTTCCTCTTGGGAATCACATACAGATTTCTCTTCACTTGCATGGTCATCTGGAACATCTCGGATCATTCCACATTTAAATGCATTCTCAAGGTTTATTCCAACTTTAACAATTTTGGAGAACTCTAGAGGTATAACGCCTACCATCCTGTCATAATAGGAGTCTGACAGCGTTCTTAGAAACATTTTGGACAGTTCTTTTTCTAAGAGTGGTGGATGAACTTGGGCTGCCAATTCTTTCCACCTTTGTGCATACTCTCTGAAGGATTCGCTGTCCTTCTGACTCATACTCATCAATTCATCACTATCTGGAGCCATGTCCAAATTGTAGTCATATTGTTTCACAAAAGCGCCAGCTAGGTCTTCCCAAGACTGAATATGGTTCCTTTTCAGTTTCATATACCACATCAAGGATCCCCCATATAAACTTTCTTGAAAGCAGTGCATCATCAACTTATCGTTGTCAACATGAGCTGTCATTTGACGATATTTTCCGATAGAACATCGTCAAATGGTTCCTTGGACAGCTGACACCCTTGTATATTTCAAAGACAGACATTTTGAACTTCGGAGGAATAACCACATTTGAAACTAGGCACAAGTCATGAGCCTTAAAACTAGATGCATTGGGTCTTGTCAACATTTTCAATTCCTCACTGAGATCACGAAGTCCTTCCTTCATTTCCACAACTTTAAGATCAATCATCTCTATCACAGGGTGGACATTCTGAGGATTTGGCATATACCTCAAAAATCGAGAATCTTTTTCAACAACTTGACCAACCAGATCATTTTGCACAGGTCGGGATCGAGTAGGAACATCCACTTGTGGAACATCGTCGTCCAGAGGAGAATCATACATCGGATTGGTCATTACTGTAAAGCCTGACATGAGATCAACACCTTTTGTTCTCTCCATGTTCCTTCAATAACTACCTCAAACTTGGTACGAATGCCAGAAAATCAGCTAAATCCTCTTCTTTCTCTGATTAGCCCGAGTATTATACTAGTGCGACAGCTTGGCTGAATGAAGACTAAAGGGAAACAATAAGACACCTGGAAAAGGCAAGAAAACAATGCAGAATGATGCGAATGCTAATGCAAAATGCAAATGTTTCATTCAACTTTCAAGGATCTTTAAAATATAAAGCAATTGTAAGCATCGTAAAGAAATAACACTTTTTTTTTTGAAATACTGATAAACATCTCATTTTATTGAATATTTTCTGTGATGTTTGCGAAAGGAAAATCTCTAAAATCCTTGAAAATCGACTGAAACAGAATGTCCATGAATTTATGAGTGCATGTATGCAGCAACCACAAACAAGATCACACAAAGCACACGGGTTCAAGGTTCCGAGTCACGAGCATGGAGCCAAGGGTAAGAACCAATCCCACAAAAGGTATGTACTAAGATTTTGTCTTCATTGTACCTGCAGAAAATAGTGGTTCTAACAAAGTGCCTAGGGTCCACAATCCACTATCAGACACACTAGCACACCGATTTGCTCGGAGGTTGGTAGTTATCCTCAAGAGAATCTAACCTGAGTGTAGCATCGCGTGACAGCTAAGTCAGATTTGCATCTTCATAGCTTCCGCGCTACGATCCTAAAAAGGCTAGGATGGGTTAAGGGTTACTACGGTCCTCAGTGTTATAGGCTTCTATGGAAAAAGTAATGCCTTCTTGATCGCTCGATCGACATCAGTAATTCCAAAGAGGCAACCATCGAGCGGATAGATTCTCAAGTTCTTCTTTTTCAGGATTCGACTCCTTCAAAGTTCCCTTGACTATACTATCCTCCAATCTCAAAGTACACTCTGGTCCGGGTATAGGACCTATCTCACACACATAGGAACTCCCAAACAAAACAAACAAATAAGAAGCAAATCAAATAAAAAGCAGTAAATAAATCAAAGTAGGCTAAACCCCTCAAGGGAGGTTGTCCCCAGCAGAGTCGCCACTTTTCTGTAACGGGGAAATTTGTGAGTGTAAACTATTGATTAACTTAACTCAAAAATAAACAAGAGTCGCCACCGCACTTTTATTTTTATCCAAAAAAGGAAAGGAAAAAGGGCGAACAAAACCTAAAGAGTTCTAAAAAAACAAAAACAAACAGAGAATGGGTAAGGGGGTTGGTTACACAATGGGAAGGCGTTAGCACCCAAAACGTCTATAGTATCCTATAGGAGCCCTTTGAAATATCTACCGCTTTTTGGTTTGAAAATGGTTTGCTTGTAAAGAGATTGTGGAGATGAGAGGAGAATTATTTTTTAAGATATTTGTGTTTGGAGATACTTATCGCCTCATGCCTACGTACCCACGATGTGCAATGTAGGATCAAAACCCCGTAGTTCATGGTACAAAGAACAAAAAAATATTTGTTTGATTTGGTTGATTTTAAGTGTAAAGACAAGTCGTCATTTCTAAGCGAATAATTCCGCTTAAAGAAATGAATCATGTCTAAACTTATGAAAAAGAGTTTAAAAGAAAAAAGGTGCATAAAAGCACAAAAGATTTGAATGAGTTTCATATTTTTTATGTTTTCATGAAATGGTCAAAATATTATTAAGATAGATTGACATTTATTAAAGAAAGGCAAGTTTTAAAAGTCACTTGACAAAAGTCAAGGTTTTATTATGAAAGCGGTTTTAAGTTTGAAAACAAGAAGGTTTTGAAAAAAAAGGGGGAGGATTTTGAAAATTTAAGAATGGGGAGGAGAAGAAGTGACTATCCTAGTACATAAAATAAAAGCTAGGGAAAAGAAGGATCCAACCAAAATGGAGCCACTTCAAAGCAATATTAAAAGAATTCCATCGTTAAGCAAATTGGCCAATAAAGGCAAGTCTTCAATCGATACTCCAAGCAAAGGGATAAGAAATCCTAATTCTAGGTCCATAAGTCCAATATTACTTCAAAATAGGTCCATAAAGAGATCACTACAAAGCATAGGATAGTAACCAATAGTCCAAGATGAGGAGAATTAAGTTTTTTTATGATTTAAGCCTTTATTAATGTTTTGGTCCAAATGGACAAAAAAAGAAAAACAAGCATAAGCATAAACATGTGTCCAACGGACGAAGGAAAAATTGCGGAAGCATAAACATGTGTCCAACGGACAAAGGAAAAATTGCGGAAGCATAAACATGATATGAAATGAAGCATAAAAATAAAAGAGATAGGGAGCGAGAAGGAAACATAAACAAAATTAATACAAAATATTGTTAGTAAGTTAGTGATTAGTTGTTAGTATTAGTGATCAATAACAATTGAATAATTGCACGTAGGTCAAAGTTGATGAAACTCATTAGAGGATTGATAAGACCAAAGCCTCCTAACAACAAGTTTCATGAGTTTTGAACCATAAGACAAATAATCAACCATTCTTGATAGTTTTCCGATACGGGACAAATATTGCGCTATGTTAAGCAATCGCCGAGTAATTTACGGAGTAATTACCCTACAATGAGGCCGGTCAATAGCTCTTTGTGCTAATGTATGCTAGATGAACGATATGTAGATCGTCATCCGAAAGCAATACCACACGAAAAGAAAAGTGGTAACGATCTAGTCTTGATCAAAATTCTACAGCGAAATTCCAAGATCCTTTAGACTTTCATCGATTAAAAAGAAATGAGAAATAGATGAAGAGAAGGCCAAATTAAACCACAAAAATATGTGATCTAAGGCTAAGAACAAAGGAAAGAGGAAAAAGAGGGAAAGAAAAGCAAAACAGCCCCAAAACAGAGCCAAAATGGTATTCTGGTCACTGGTTAATCGGTTAACACATTTGGTTAATCGGTTAACCAGTGCAGATTTGAATTTTCTGCGCAAAACAGGGTGTTAATCGGTTAACCAATTTACACTGTGTTTGGTTAATCGGTTAACACTGTATCAGAAGCAAAAAATGTGCAAAATTCAACATGATCCTCTTTCAAAACATTTTTCAAACACCTTATGATCATGAATTGAATTTGCACAAATTTTAGAATAAAAATAGACAAAGAAACCTGCAATCAAACAACAAAATACGATCTAAAGGATCTACAAAAAGCAACACCAAGGATCTACATCTTGAATGATGAATATGAAGCTTTAACAATTGTGGAAGATGAATTACCACTCCAAATCAGAAAATTCCTTTGAATTGCAGCAAGATCTACACTCCAAAACCTTGATCTACTGTGATTGATGAACAAAAATAAGAAATGATGAAGGTTTAGCTCAAAGTTAAGCAAGAATCAATGTGAATTCTTACTAACTTTCAAAAGAAGAAAGAAGAGCTTTGGTGAATTTGTGGTTTGGGGAGAGAAATTGCAAGAGGTTTGTTGGCTATCAAAAGCTTGTGAAATGAGTGAAATGAAGCCTCTATTTATAGAGTTTAGGCTTGGGAATTTGGTTGTTTGGAATTAGGCTTGGATGATCAAAATTAGGATTGGAATTCAAATTTGGAGGGAATTATCAAAAGAGTGGTGATTAGTGGAGGTGTACGATAGGAAATGATCAAAGTGATATAGGGAATTAAAAGGAATGGTATGGAATATTCCAAAATGATGAAAATTGGTGCCATTTGCTGAAATTTGAATTTTGCTGCCATTTTTTTCAAAATTCGCACGCGTTAACCGATTAACCAAATGTGTTAATCGATTAACACAGTGAATTTGGAAATTTTGGCTTTTTGATGTGTTGTCTTGACTCTGGCTCGATTCTCTTGCTTATCAAAGAAGGCATGGGAATAAACACATGAACCTTGGAATTTCTTGAATAATAATCAATTAAATCTTGGAAACTCTTGATCAGATGAATATTTGAATTGTTTGCATATTAACTTTGACTTTATCAGATGAAATTCAATCGAGCTGAAGGACTGTTGTTTTGGTATTTTTAACCTGTTCTTCCCCTGAAAATGTTAGTGAAAGAAAACAAAATATTTTTTGGCTTTTAATTAATGGTTAGTAAAATATAAACAAATTAAACAAATCAAACGCACACAACCTTAAAGAACCCTGCAAAGCACAAACCTATAGAAGAGGGATCCAATATGTGATCTTGTTTGTAGTATGCATAAATGCAAATGACGTGTGAAATCTTAGGAGTAAAAATTAGGGTATTACAGATACAACTAAATAATAATAATTAAAAAGTCCAATTAAGTAATCAATATCTATCTATTAAAAGAATAGTACCTGGAATTACCAAAACTAATCCTTTGATTAACAACTAAAACTTTTCTTATTCCAGGGACCTATTAGTCTTTTGCAAACTATCTCTAATCTTATGCATCCCACAATAAATGCATCTGATGTGGCAATCATAAGTTTTTTTTGCTAATTTTTAATTAAAAAATTAAAGCTTTTCTCTTTATTTATTTTCAGTTTTATTATTATTGGATATTGAAACAATACTTTTCTTGAAATATCAACAGTTGCACGGGTAATTGCACGAGTAACTACACCTTATTAAACTACCTTGGAATGAGAACATCTCAACTCTTCATCTTCTAATGCTTCGTCCCCTTTTACCCTCTACTCCTGTATTGGTTCATTCTTCTTTATCTAAGTCTGTTGTTCTTTCAGCATTCTGATAAGCTATGTTTCGTCCGATTGAAGTCGTTAGGGATATCGATGATACGAAGGATTTGTGGAAGATAGTTGTTCGATGTAAACATTTATGGAGTGTCACGAGTTCGTCCAACAAATAGCATTTGGAGATGGTTTTGCTTGATTCAAAGGTATGATTACGATTTATTTGCTTGATTCAAGTTCGATTTGTTCCAATTTTTTTTTTATTTTGATTAGCTTCTGATTCCGTTTCAGATGTTTCACGTGCTATGGATTGTTGTTGTTGATTTTCTGATCAAGTTATAGCTTTTGAAATGGTGGAAAGATTGTTATTTTACCGTCGCATACCAAGTGTTCGAAGAAATGCCCCAGCTGAATTTCTTCTTCTTTCTTTTGGTAATGTGATCTCAAAAGTTTTATAGTTTGAATTTTTGTTTTAATTTGTTTTCTTTTGTTTTAGACATGGAAATCTCTACTTAAAACTTATGAAGAGCAGTATGGAAAAGGGTGAAGATTACGCGAAGAACGAGATTCAATGTCCCCGTTGGCGGTACTAGGGGAAGATTTGTCTGGAGAGATGAAGTCTATCCTGGCTATTACTGGCAATAGGAATTTTCTGGTTGCAGCATATGAGAATGGATGCATAAAGGTTTATTGCTTTTATTGATTTGTGTTCCTTCCCATTAATTATTAATTAATTGTAGGCCACTTATACACTTATCTCCATATAATCGTCTCCTGGCATTGTTAGGTAACATCTCTTTAATTTTTTTGCTTGGTTAGGTCTGGAGTGACGTGTTCATGACTTCCAAAACATTGCATAGTGGTGCCATTTTTGCTATGAGTATGTAGGAAAAATGTCTCTATACAAGAGGTTGGGACACAAATGTTAATATACAGGTATAAATGCAAAATTTTGTGCTATGGTTTTGGGAATTACATGGTAATGAACTTAGTGAAGTCACCTTTCAATGTTAGTCATTTAAATTTGTGAAAGCTCAATTCTGATTGTTGAATTTATAGGGTTTTTACATTAACTGGGAAGAGATAGTTACAGGATAAGTTATAGGGTAAGTTTTAAGGTTTTACATTTACCGTGTTTACCACCATGTTCTTAAGAGATAGTCTGAGATGTCTGATGATAAAAAAACTTATCCTATGAGATTATCTAAGATATTTATGAGATACTTTAATGTTGTCTAAGACAACGCCTAAAGCTTTAAGTAAACTAACAAATGTACACCTTGAAATCGAAAATAACCAAATAATATATTTTTCATCTTAAGATCGGCAAGGCCAAACCACATATGGAACATGAATCAATACTAAATTGGAGGCCAAACCTCATTTGATGCAGTTGGTGATAGAGGCAGCAATGGAACGGGCGCAGGCATGGTGACCACTGCCGAGGCTTTGGAGACTTCTGTTGATACTGGGAAGTTAGTCTACACAAGAGCTCTGGTAGATCAAGGGACAGATTCAATGTATTACACACAAAAATATGAGAGGATATTTTTCCAGGTGTAGGATTGAACCTCCAAAGCTTTAACATGTGCATTGGTTATCTCTGTTACAAATGTACTTACATTATTATCTAGCATCATTGGCTTTTGTGAAGTTCTATTTTATTAGAATATTATTATTTGCAATTGACATTTGGTGTATTATGATTTGAGTTGTTTGATGTTATTGTATATTCTATCATGCACTAGCCATTAATTCTTTTTTATTCTTTATTTATTTATTCTGTCTTAGCTTGTGATCATGTTTTAGTAATTGTTTAGAGATTATATGAGTATCAATGGTGGTTTGAAGTGGTAATTGAAATGTGGTTTCCTGGATTTTTGTCTTCACTGTATTGAATGTTTGATTGATGATGATTTGGTTTGGAACATGATTTATGATGATTGAGTTTCAAAGGAATATGTTTATGGTTTGTTTTGGCAAGAAAATGAAGGTTGTGATTTTATGCTTAAACTTGCTGATTTTCTAATTTGGAAATGTATTGGTGTTCATGATTATTTGATTTCTTTCCATGAGCATGTAATCCACTTTGTTGTCTACATGATTAACGATATGTGTTTTCCTTTTTCAGATGGCTGCTATAGTGAATGCAGCGATGCATTAGAGCATGATTTCCGCAATACCGTTAAAAGCTTTAGTATCAACAGTATTTAATTTGACCTCCTCTTAAATCCACACGGGCACCCATAAATTTTATTTTGGTTTAATGTTCCTAAAAGATTTGGAATGAATATGTTCAAAATGGTTTATAAGCATGAGTGTAGTTTTAAAGGATAGTTTCCTACAAAAATGAATGAGTTTTTTAAGACCAAGTAAATCCATCACCAAGTAAAAAGAAAAAGAAAATGTGAGATTGTAAGCTTTTTGCCTTTAATAATCTTTTTATTTATTACATGTTTTGACTGTCCATGTCTTGAATCATCTCATAATACTATATTTTCTTCTCGACTTTTAACATTTTATCTAACTCTTTTTTCTTTATTTTCTTTTACAGTGCTGATCAGTACGGAAGCCGTTTTATCCAACGAAAACTTGAGACTGCTTCGGTGGAAGAGAAAACCATGGTCCGCTCTTTTGACTTTAAATTTGTGTAGTGTTTTTGTTATTGGTATGCCTAATGTATTCTGATTTGTGTTCAATTTTTCGAGCGTGGATCAGCAGAACAAATCAGAGAACTTGCTTACCAACTTACTGCTCATGTGCTGACACTAAGTCTACAAATGTATGGCTGTCGCGTTATCCAAATGGTCTGTTTGGTCATCGATTTATCTTTCTTACGATTTTCACCACAATATATCTGATTTGGATCAGTTACATCTATGCTTTCTCCATATTTTTTGGAGTGGTATGGCTACTGTCTCTACTATGGGGATTCATAATATATCTACTATCTAAGATTTCATGAAAGCCTGGTATAAAAATGGTTGAGTTTGTTATATAGGGGTTGAAGGATAGAGAAGAGGTATCTTTGGGAAGAAATCATGTGTATAGTATTTTTATTTTTGTTTTATGGAATTCACTGCAAATCTAACAAAAAGAATATATAACTCTGGCCAAATTAAGTCCTTAAGTCAATTATATGAGTTTACAATGTTTACTTATTTTTTTTAAGGTCGTTTACTGCTTCTGGTGTAATATCATTTGGAGGAGAAGAATAGACAATGCACATAATTGTTCCACTTGAGGTGCTTCAAAAGTTTCACAAGAACCATTTTCAATGAAGGCTAGCCAATCGGGTGATTATCACCGGGGAGTAGACCAGATCCATTGGGAGGCATTTGGTTTTTCTACTGCAAAGACTATAGGTTATGGTGTATGGTTGTATTGTAGTGGTTTTTTTGTAGGGATAATAAAGGTAATTGATATAGATTATATGAGTATCAATGGTGGTTTGAAGTGGTAATTGAAATGTGGTTTCCTGGATTTTTGTCTTCACTGTATTGAATGTTTGATTGATGATGATTTGGTTTGGAACATGATTTATGATGATTGAATTTCAAAGGAATATGTTTATGGTTTGTTTTGGCAAGAAAATGAAGGTTGTGATTTTATGCTTAAACTTGCTGATTTTCTAATTTGGAAATGTATTGGTGTTCATGATTATTTGATTTCTTTATATGAGCATGTAATCCACTTTGTTGTCTACATGATTAACATATTTGTTTTCCTTTTTCAGATGGCTGCTATAGTAAATGCAGCGATGCATTAGAGCATGATTAAAAGTTGCACATATTAATATATATTTGACATTTTTGAATTTATTTACCTTTTTATTTAAAATATGCAAAATAGAATACGGGTGTTTATATTAAAGTTACACATATTCATGAATTCATCAAATAAATAGAATATAATTTTTGTTCAAAGAAAAAATAAAACAGGCTTAATAAATATTAGATTTTTTAATGATAAAATGTTAACATTTATACTAAAAAAAATATAAATATTTGATCTTTATAACTAAAAAAATATAAATAGCATTTATACTAAAAAATAATATTGACCACAAATTACACTACGTGAAAAACCCAAAAGCCAAAACCATTTTGGAATTAAAAACTTTCTTTTTAATTTATTAAAAATCTAATCATTATAACTAATAATGTCATTTAATCTATAAAATATTAAATCAATTAAATTTGACGGAGAGCTGTCATATATTGTAGGTTTGTAAAAATTATAAATATGATATAATAAGAAGGATTTAAAATTGATATTTGACGGGAATCTGTTATAAATTTTAGGTTTGGAAAAATTGACTAATATCTAAAAAGTAATGTTCTTTGAATTGGAAAAATGATTTTATTCAAATCGGTAGTTTTAGAATTAACTCATCTAGATTCAACTGAGTTTTGTAACTTATCTGGATTCACGGGTAGATGTAAACGTATTTATAAGATACCAGCTGTAGACTGTTCATTTTAATGTCCATCTTTTAAATATTTCTCTTGCTGCTGTTTTATATAATTGGAGTTAGATAATCGACTGTATAATTTATTGTAAGTACGAATCAATGCTAAAAAGTTGGTGCATATTATTAGCATATATTTGTAACTATGTCAATGTTAACCAATTGAAGAATGAATTCAAACTTTACAAATGATGGTTTGGTAGACAAAATCAAACAGATTTAATATTATTAAACGTATCAATTTACTTTTATTTTCAAGATACCATGGACTGTAGATATTCATTTATAACTGAAATTTGACGGGGAGCTGTCATATATATTGTAGGTTTGTAAAAATTGTAAATATGATATAATAAGAAGATTTTAAAACTGATATTTGACGGGAAGCTGTTATAAATTTTAGGTATAGAAAAATTGACTAATATCTAAAAAGTAATGTTATTTGAATTGGAAAAATGATTTTATTCAAATTTGTAGTTTTAAAATTAACTCATCTGGATTCAACTGAGTTTTGTTAACTCATCTGGATTCACGGGTAGATGTAAACGTATCTATGAGTTTTGTTAACCCATCTTTTAAACATTTCTCTTACTACAGTTAAAAGTTGGCGCATATTATTAGTATATATTTGTAACTATGTGAATGTTAACCAATTGAAGAATGAATTCAAACTTTACAAAAGATAGTTTGGTAGACAAAATCAAACAGATTTAATATTATTAAACGTATCAATTTACTTTTATTTTCAAGATACTATGGAGTATAGATATTCATTTATAACTGTAATTTGACGGGTTGCTGTCATATATTGAAGGTTTGTAAAAATTGTAAATATGATATAATAATAAGGATTTAAAATTGATATCTGACGGAAGCAATTATAAATTTTAGGTTTGGAAAAATTGACTAATATCTAAAAAGTAATGTTATTTTGATTGGAAAAATGATTTTATTCAAATCTAAAGTTTTAAAATTAACTCATCTGGATTCAACTGAGTTTTGTTAACTCATCTGGATTTACGGGTAGAAGTAAACGTATCTATGAGATACCAGTTGTAGAGTGTTCATTTTAATATTCATCTTTTAAATATTTCTCTTGTTGTTGTTTTATATAATTGAAGTTAGAGAATCGGTTGTACGATTTATTGTAAGTACGAATAAATACTTAAAAGTTAGTGCATATTATTAGCATATATTTGTAATTATGTCAATGTTAACCAATTGAAGAATGAATTCAAAATTTACAAATTATAATTTGGTAGACATGTAATGTGAATCATCACACGGGTTTCTTACTAGTACTATTTCAAAATCAAACGCAATCACATAAAATACTATAATTAAGAAAAAAAACAGTAAATATAATTTCATGAAAAATATGAAGAAATATTTGATAGGGATGTTGCAATTAAATAGAAAATGAATGACACGTGACACAATTTGAATGTAGGAAGGGTGGGGCTGGTTAAAGTGTGGAGAGGAAGTATTATTGTTATTTCCCTGGCATATCTTATGCCTTATTTTTAATAAAATCTTCTTTTAGCCTTTCAAAAAAAATTATTGTTATTGTTATTTATTGTTACTCTCTCCGTTCATTTTTAAGTGTCACTTTTAAAATAATTTTTTGTTTTTTTTTAATTGTCACTTGCTAAGTTCAAGGAAGTATTGATTGCACTTTTATCAAAATTACCCCTATGTATTTATTGAAGAGAGAGAAAAAAGTAAAATAAATGTAATAAATAAGTAGGGGTATTATAGGTAAAAAGATAATTATTGTATAAAAAGTAGTAATGTTGATTAGCTTTCTTGGTATTTGTAAAAAATTAAAATGTGACACTTAAAAAGGAACGGAGGTAGTATTATAAAAATAATAACCATAATGATGATGAATACTTTCAACACTCAACCAAATAATAGAATACAGGATATGGTAAATTATTGTCAGACGTGTTTCTCAACACGTGGTTGTTATAATTTTGTTTTCTTCTCACTCATTTCTTTTCCACACAAAAGTTGCATCAGACTTTTCAGATTCGATAGTTTTAGTGGTGGTTTTAATATCATATCCAGTGGTTTTGATGGCGGATTTAGTGGTTCTAATAGTAGATCTGGCAGTTTAGGCGGCGGTGGAGGAAAATAGGAGACCTTGAAATTGAAGATGAAGGTTTGAATTGTGGTTTCCATGGTAGATCCGGTGGTTTCAATACAGACGGCCGTGAGGTCGTAAGTGCAGTCGGAGATGACACCGAAGGTGTTGCCGTAAGTGACTTCGTCGCCGGAGATTTTGCCTGATATAATTATTGTGAATCTGAATTTTTTATTTTATTTGTTCTTCAAAAATAATTTTTAGTGCAATGTTTCGTAGTGTCTGAAATGAATCAGAAAGTTTATCTAAAAATTCTTTGAGAGACTCTTGTGAAATTTTGTTTGAATATGAATGACATGAGTTAGATAATGAAGGTAGAGGATCGATGATTGTTGATGTGGAGCAGAGATTGTCTGTTGTGCTTGTTGGTATGGAGTGAAGGTTGAAAATGGAGGATTTGACATTAGAGATTTAAAATCAAGGATGAAAGAACCCATTATTAAGATGCTAAAATAAAAATCCTAACCACTAAAAGACAACAAAAATTTTCTAATATCTAATAAAATAAACACTTTTTTATTTGTTTTCTTATATCCTAAAATTAGTGGGAGATCCGTGCATTCGCACGGGTACTGATATGGTACACGTATTTTTTTTGAAATTATAATAAAAATAAAATTAAAAAATTAAAATTTTCAACCAAAAAAGTTATTATTTTTAAAATATAAAATAAATAAGTATCTATAATCAACAACGAATTTGATCCGGTATATAAATATTAAATTTGTTTTGACATTATTTATATATTTGAATCTATATAAAAATATTTGAATCAACAAAGTATTTTTTTAGTATTTATTAAAATTTATGAATGACAAAAAATTGTCCCATAAAAAATTGTCAACAAAGTTCATCTTCCGACCATCAACTCTTTCTTTCTCGTATATATAAATAAATTAATCAACAACGAATTTGACCCCGTATATAAATATTATTTTGTTACCAAAAACCATTTTCATTATATTTTAGGAACGAAAGATCAAATGACAAACAACCCAAAGCGTGCGCCCTAGTCACTCAAGAATCCAAGGAATACGAGACTCCAAGAATTCAGTTCTTTCGTAATTTAATTAAGAAAAGATTTTGATTAGATTAAGTCGGATTTGAAAACGTTACTTGGTATTGGACCAAAGATTTTACTTATCGAAAAGTGTTTATCTAAAAAGTAATTTTTGCTTATAATATGAGACAGAGGATGTAACAATTAAATTTAAAGAAAACTATCGGTGTGGAGTTCATTTACATTGATGTTCTTGTCTCCTAAATAAAGTTTAATAAACTATATCATAAGTACATTGCTAAAGTATGGCGTGCTTCATGATATAAATGTTCATTTCTCTCTTTCCCATTAACAAAGGGAAAAACAATCATACAATAGTATAAATTTTATTTGAATTTGAATTTAGCCCCTTGGTGCATTATTTTCTCTACCCAACCGGTGATCACTGATCAACACAAGATGAATTTATGTACATAATAATTTCAGCTCACCAAAAAAAGATTTTGCTGAGAACAATAATCTATCCTTGAAGCATGCATTTAAGATTCTGAAGTCATTCGGCAGATATACTTCTCCTAAATCTTCTAGGCCTTTCAATAATCATAGGTGGTGGTGGATCTGAATGAAAACACACCATCACAACAGTTAAATTATCTGTTGCTCCTCTCTTTACTGCTTCACCTATTATTTCCTTGCAACATTGTTTAACATCATTATGCTGTTGAAGTCTCCTCCTGGCAAAATCAACTGCATTTTGGCTACGAAAAACTTCCCATATCCCATCGCTTCCGATTATCAAAAACTCGTCATCTTTTATCAATGTCATCAATTTAAGTTCCGGCTCAGCACTCAATGGTCCTCCTCTTCCACTCATTTCCTTCATTCCTTCAAGATGCCAGTTGCCTAGGGCATGCGTGACGCCTAACTATCCGTTCAAGTAACCGTCATCGACAAATCCGCCGAGCGACTCAATCCTCATCCTTTCTTTCATGCACAACGGATTGTGATCTTTGGACATTTCTATAGCCCCTCCAGCCCGGGACAAAACAGCGCGGCAGTCTCCAGCATTAGCCACAAGTAAAGACCTTCCAAATATAATTGCAGTCAATGCAGTTGTACCAGAAGAAAGGGAAGATTCAGCAGAGCATGTTTTTGCAAACTCGGAATTAGTCTCCAAAAACGACCTCGTGACCACCTTCTCGAGTTCAAAAGGGAAGTCAGCATCCTCAACAATCACCCTCGGCAAATGATTGCGAACAAATTGGGCAGCACTCTTCCCTCCATGTCCATCAAATACCTACACAAAATACCATTCACATTCAATGTTAAATCCGGATTAAGATTGGTTACTCATCGTCTTAAGCAGTACGACTAAAAGATGTTTTTCCCGATTTTGTTATGAAATCAATTTTTTGACAATAGACAGTTAGACAGCTTACACCATAAAAGAAAACAGCTTCGTCGCAGGCATCATTATAACCGAATTTCTTCGCCAAGTCTCCAATGCATATGTGAGTATCCTCCATGTAAGGCCGACCTCCGATATCAGACCACTCCTCGGACCGAAGCGTAGGGACAAAATTTATCAGGTTCTGATTTTTCTCTGTAATCACTGCATCTTCACAAATACTTTCCAACTAAAATGTAAACACAAATTATAATCATAAACATTAGCTATAGCCTTTGATAATCATTTCTAAGATAATTTCAAGGTCAAACAACCCTTAAAAATCATAATTTCTTCAGTCTCTCTTCAACCAAAGTAACAAAACAAAAGATAAAATAAAGTCAAGCATCTTTCATAAGTTGTTCTAAAAATCTCATGGAAATAAGCTAAAAACAAAATCATCTCAGGAAAAAATCATAAGTTGTTTTCAGAAATTCTCTCAAACAGATGCAAATAGATACACTCAAATAATTCAATTAAAAAAAAAGCTTCAATTATAATTAAAATCTAAGAAGCCAGATTGAAAAAAACATGTTAAAAACTCAAAAGCCAGCTTATAATAGAAAGGAAGAAAAGAAGGAATAGAAGACTAACAGGAAATGAATTCACAACATTGATCTTCATTTTCTGAAAAGAAGAGTCATTTTCTGAATTATAGTAGTAGTAGAAAATCAAACAGAAAACTCATCTACAAATGTTTATTCTTACCAGTTGTTGAATTCCACCTCTTTATATTTGGCTATGTTATCTCAATACCGACCAAAACGGCTCAACTTCTTTGAGGTTGTTCAGATTCAGAAGATCTTGCAATTCCTGTCTCATCCTCCAGAGGGAAGAAGCGAAGATAAGAACAAAACACCAACATAAATGGCTTTACCACAGCATTGATAATTGCTTCCTATTTGATAAAAGGATACTCTAAATAGAATTGTAGTGTGCACTAAGTTTTGCCTAATGAAAAGTATAATACTCAGTAGTCATCAACAGAAGAGTGAATGCCATACTCTAGCTTCAGATCTTGTTTGAACTGTAATCACTGTATTAAAGAAAATGGTCTAACCTGTTATGGCTGTAAAGGAGCTGCAGAGTCAGCTGTATTGAAGTTTCCCTAGACAAAATTCCCTTTATTTTGCTTAACTCCTCATCATATAACTTCTCACTTGGATCCTCAGGCACACTGACAGTAGAATCCGATTCACCATCGACCATTGCATTGTATCAACTACCCCATGACATTATTGTACCGGCTCGGACTTGCACTATATGGAGAGCTCGATGCACGTCCCATGACAAAGTTAGACAAGTTTTCTTTTTCATTCAATGGTGGCTCAAAGTTGAGTCCTGTCCCATAACTTGGACTGAAAAGAGTCTATTAATTACGACCGACATTAGCAGGGCTCAATCTACCGTCTATTCTAAGTCTGTGTCCTCCAATGAGGTTTGGATTATATCCCTGTGCGAAACCATTAGAAAAACTACTTACCCTATTCATAGTACCGTAACTAAATCCACCTAGCTGGCCTCTACTTGGACCTGGAGATAACTCCTTGGGGACAACCCTCTTAACTTCAACCATTTTACCGTTAAGCTCGTGGAAAGGTTTATGCAGCACTTTCTCGACCGATTCCTCAGAATCAAAAGTGATGAATCCAAAACCTCTAGGCCGTTGTGTGTTATGGTCATACATCACAACGTCAGTAATTGTTCCAAATTGATCAAGGTAATTCTTGAAATCACTCTCAGTAACTGTGGATGCTAGACCTCCGCCAAATATCTTCTTTGTGCGAATAGGAGTAGGACTCGGCGACCCGTGACTGTTGCTGTTGCTTCTGATAAACACGTTCTGATCATCTCTAGGGACAACTATTTTTGCTTTAACCTGCATGATAACAGTAAAACTCAATTACACACTATCACAACGAAGTTATAAAGCTTCTCGCAAAATGATTCTGCAGCTCAAATATCTACTACCACTTGATTACGAATCACATGGAAAGTAGTACATATCTTCAAGGAATATTCTGATGTATCTGTCAGCTTACAGAAACAGATGTTTCTTGGCGCACATTTTCCAATACAATACTACTTTTGGAATAGCTATCGTAGCGGAACAAAATTTTTCACTACACCAGTTTAAGTAACTATGATATTCATCAAGTGTTGCATATTGTTCATTAACATCTCAGACATCAATTTTCATTCATATTTGTCTAGCAATCGCTATCGTGCCAACTACCCTTAACAACAACCTCAACGATCGATGACTTCTAAACCAGCATCACCACGAACACGTCATATAAATCTCATTCACATACTTATAGCTAAATTGTATCTTTCAAGAAAACCAAAACTCCAAAAACTAACCAATATCATCTATAGGTGAAATTCTGCATCATAACACAGCAAAATGCATCGATCTTTCCCAACAAAGGACAACGAATCATAATTCTTTTCGGTCACTAAAAGAAAGTGATACAACAGTGACAAATAAACATAAATCAATTATCAATTATAGCAAACTTACAGTTCTACCATCTATGACTTTTTTTTAACAACAACTCGTTCGGCAACGGAAGGATCAGCAAAAACAAAAAATCCAAAACCACGAGCACGCCCCCTAGTACGATTTTTCATAATCACAGCTTCAACCACATCACCAAAGCTCTGAAAATACTCTATGAGTCGGTCTTCATTAGTATCCCAGGAAATCCCTCCAATGAACAGCTTCCCAGGATCCATTTCCACCTGCACTTCAACCTACACCAATCAAAATTCAAAATCCAATCACAAACAACAACAATTCAGATCCAAAAAAACAAAAACCTTAAAAAAACACACAATCCCCACCAACAACAATCATCAAACGAAAACAAAGTAATGCTGATTAAACAACCTACGAACAAAACAAAAACATGCACAACAAAAAAACCAAATCTATATTTTTTCCGACAACTTTAGCAGAACACTATGATGTTGATTATAATTCTCTACTTAGCTTAATGGATCCTTAATGGATCAACCCAGAATTCAAAATTTAAAAAAGCATAAAACTTGAAGACAAAGTCATTGAATTAAGAGAAAAAGTTTTACCAAGAGAAGACAAACCCAGATGAGAAATCTATAATATAGGAACTCCTCATCAATGACACTTTATGCTAGTAATGTTGTTGTAAATGCCATTGGAAGCCCAAACTTCACATTGTCATCAGCATCATAATAACCACCAACTTAGTCCACATGAAACAATACCTAATACAATTAACATGAATGTTTCTAACTATTAATTAAATGGAAGTGAAAATTAACAGGCTAAATTCAGAAAAATATCAAATATAAAAACAGAACAATAAGCAAATTGCTTCAACACCAACAATTAATTACAAATTTCAAAATCTATCTTTCACTCCTAAGCTCATGTTATATAACAGGGGAATGAATGTTAACTATGTTTTTTTGTTCTCTACATGGTTCTACTGCAGAAGTTTTTGTTTACATTTTTATAGTTATAACTTATATGTTTTCCTGTTTCATCGTTTTCTTAAAAGTATATATCTTCAAACCGAAAACATACTCTCTAATTGTAGTTTGAATTTTCTACTCTATTTTTTTTCCTTATATTCAGAACCAGAGGGAGTATTCACATCCAAAATGAAAGTGAGTCTAAACTTGCCCATGATTTGAAAATGAGTCTAAACTTGCCTGAACTTGCCCATTTATCATTTCAACCTTTCCGGATCCACACGCCCAATCTTATGCAGCCTATATCATCTTCGGATCAGCATCGTCCTCTGCAAGACAAAAAGTTTGATTACTGATATCATTTCCCAAAACGGCTTCTGATGCAGCCAAGTTTAAAATGTAAATAGGAATACCGTTGACATCAAACAATCCCCAAGTTTTCTCCGACAACGGTCCGTCAAACACAACACCTGCTACAATCATATTGATATTGGTAAATGTATTTAAAACATGCTAATGTATAACACTTCAAAGACATTCATCTTCATCCAAAAGTAGTACAGAAAGTCCCATGATTAGAAACAACACAATACAGAAAAAATCAAGAATTAAAACAAACACAGTGAGATAAATGCAGTCACCAACCCTAGTAAAAGCTGCTCAAAAAAATCAACCATAAAACCAAAACTCAAAAAACTAACCAACATTATCTATCGGTGAAATAATAATAAATGTACTTTCATCGATCTTTTCCGACATAGGACAACGATTCATAATTCTATTTGGTAACAGATTTCATATGTGCAGTTTTTGACATTACAACAAATATGATTTCATACCTTATGAATAATCGATTATCAGAAGAAGATCTCATAAGCTGAACCATTATTGAAGCTAATTTGAACCAAAGTGAAAGGTGCTAACCTTACCGAACAATGTAAATCGAGCCATGTTTCTTCATGAATATCCGATGAAGATGAACTGTTGTTGAGAGGAAGGAGGAAGAAGAAGAGGGGGAACGAAGAAGAAGAGAGAGAGAGAGAACGAAGAAGAAGAGGGGGAACGAAGAAGAGAGAGAATAAGAAGAAGAAGAGAGAGATATTTCAAAAATTGTACCAAATGCCAGCCTGTTTTGTCTGAACAGAGACTTGGAGTTGTTCCCACTTTCAAGTTTTCATTAACTAATTGGTGCAAAAGTAAGTAATATAGTGCAAAATAGACGGTTAGTATTGAATTAGATGCTGATTTGGTTGGAAATTGTTGGATTAGGACACAATTTGCCCCTAATTTGATGAGTTGTCAAGAAAAGATCAAAGGTTATATTAGTGTTATCCAGAACACATGAATTTCTTATATTAATGATGTGTAACTACATATAGTACTTATAATAGATAATGAAGTCTAAATATTAAGAGTCTGTTTGTTGCGCAGAATAAGAGACAAAATAAGATATATGTATGATATTTTATCCTAATTCAGTGTTTGAAAACACAATATTATATGATAAGTTAATCCTAAAACTTATCATATCCTGACTCACTAGTTTAAAATTTATTTTAAATATGAGCTGAGTTAAAATGAGGGAATAAAAAAATTAATTTATAAATGTATTCTTATAAAATATAATTTTAAATAAAAAATTAAATATATAAAATATAAATAAATATTAATTTGATACTTAATTAAAAAATATGAATAAATAATTTTTAAAAAATGTGTATGAATTTGTTATAAGAATAATTTTGTAATTTTGTATAATATAAAAAATTAAAATTTAATAAATTGGAAGTATTAAAAATAAAATAGTTAGTATAATTTAAAAAATACGCATACTAATTTTATTTTTTTATGAAATTAAATATATTTTTTTTGCAAGATTAGTTTTGTCATTTTCATTTGATATATACATATTTTTATTTTGCTTTTTCTAACATATATAATAAAATTCATGATCTTTTCAAGAAAAACTGAAATTGTTTAGTGTTAATGAATTTTTTTAATTATATAAGTTTTTTTTATCAATTTATAAATTTTAAAACATTTTACAAAATAATTAAAAAAAAATAGTTGTTTTACAAAAATATGGGAATCAAACACATGATTGAATAAGTTTTATCCTGCCTATATCATATTCCATCTTTATTATGCTTTACCTCTATCATATCCTGCGTACCAAACGAACCCTAAAAGAATCCAATTCATATCAAATCTTAAATTATCTTAATATCTAATTTATCTAATTATTAATAATTCTCTAGTCTAACATTGTCACCGATTCACTTAACCTTGTCCTTAAATTTCTAAATTAATACCAAAACATATACTATAATTTATTTATCTTTTATAAAATGACATTTTTTTGAGATATACCACATTGATTAGTTCATTTTGCCTAGTATTGTTAGATGATTGAATTGTGGTGAGAGAAAATGTTTTGACATGTGACAAAATGATATTGGAAGTTGTTTAATGCAGATGCATTAGGTTATGTAACCCAACACAGCAGTGAAAAATAGTAATCGTAAAAACTCATTATGTCTTTTTTTTTCTTCTATTGGGCTAATTGACCCATTTGCAAAGCCTAGTCCATCAGAATTGCTTTGACCTAGCTGTCGTACCTCGAAAAATACGATCCTCGCGATGGACGCGGAAAAAACTGTTCGAAACAGAGTCGCCACCGAACTTTATTCATCCCAAAAGAGGGAAAGAAAAATATCGAGAAAACCTTTGAAAGGGAGATAAGAACATGGTCATCGCAACCAAATTCGGGTTCGGGAGTCGGTTACGCAAAAGGAAGGTATTAGCACCCTCTACGTCCGTTGTACTCAACGGGAACCTCTTGAATCGATTCATGAGAAAGTCAACTACGTTTGTTTGTTTATCTTCTAAGGTAAAAGGATTAAATTTTTAAAAGGGAAAATGGGTGGTTTTTTATTAGTGTGCTCGACAAGGATTATAACCCTTGGGCCTACGTATTCCCTCGTGCAATGGGAAAGTCAGAGCATTCGTAGTTCGTGGGACTATAGTTAGTTGGTTTGTGTTTTATAAACGAACGAGTGTTTAATTCGCATTCTAACTGCTAAACGTTGGCTTGTCGGCTCGTCATGGGAGGCTGAAGCACTAGTTCATATGCGCAGAAGAATGGATTAAACAATGTTCTTTTTGTGAAAGTTGTTTGAGTATGAATTAAGTGTATTAGAGATTTGATTGAGAAAAAGATTTGATTTGGACGTGTTTTAGGCGAACGAGAGTTTAGGTTGCATTCTAACTGCTAAACATTGGCTTGTCGGCTCGTCAAGGGAGGCTGAAGCACTAGTTCATATGCGCGAAAGAATAACTTAAACAATGTTCTTTGGGAAAGGTATTGAATAGTGGATCGCACGGAGGCGATGACTTAGTGTTTTGGTAAGGCTCGATCGCACGAGAGCGAGAGGAGCGAGTTTGACATATTGGATGTCTTAGAGGCGACGATTGTTCACACACGAGTAAGAGAACTCGCACCTAAACAATCGACGGGTTAAGGTGTATGTCTTTTAGAAGTGTCAATTGTTCACACACGAGTGAGAGAACTCGCACCCAAACAATTGAGGAGAAAGACCAAAGACTTGGTCCCCCTCACAACACCTTTTGGAAATGGTGTTTGAATATATGATTAAGTGTTTTAGTGTTTGATTGAGAAAAGCACTTGATTCGGATGTGTTTAGAATCTCGGTCGCACGGGGGCGAGGAGTAGATAATTTTGATCGTATCGGATGTTTTAGGTGTGACAATTGTTTAAACCCGAGTAAGAGAACTCGCACCTAAACAATTGATGAGAAAGACCAAAGACTCGGTCCCCCTCACTTCACCTTTCAAAATGTTTAAGTAAGGTTTAATTGTATTAGTAACTTGATTAGGAAAATGTTGAATATGGTCGAGTTCGTATGTTTTAGAGGCGTCAATTGCCCACACACGAGTAAGGAAACTCGCACCCAAACAATTGAAAAGAAAGACCAAAGACTTAGTCCCCCTCTTTTCACCTAAAAAAAATGTGTTTGAATAGAGATTAAATGTATTAATGATTGATTAAGAAAAAGAGTTTGAGTGTTATCAGATTATATGTATTTTAAAGGCGTCAATTGCCCACACACGAGTAAGGAAACTTGCACCCAAGCAATTGAAAAGAAAGACCGAAGACTTGGTCCCCCTCTTTTTCACCTTTATGAAAATGTCTAAGTATTAGTAGGTATGTTGATTTGATTTGAGAAAAGTACTCGACGTTGGATCAAGGTTTTGATTTATGAGAAGGTTAAGAAATAAGGATGTCTTATGGTTTAAAGTGAAGGTTTGAAATACTTGATATATGGACCAAGTAAAATGCTTAAGATTGAATTTATTGAATTTATTTGGAAAATACTTGATGTTAGATCAAGTTTGTTTTACTCTTATAAAAAGGGTTGATTTTAATCTTATGGAATTAATTAAGCCATGATTAAACATAAACCAATCACATACATGCATACAAATCAAAATAAAATGGGTAATCGTTGCATAAGGCCAAAGAGGAGGCAAAGGGGAGGTCGGTTGCGATCGTGAAAACGATCGACTTATCAGGTATGAAAATGATTGACACGAAGTCCAAATATTAGTTGAAAAATATTTTGATTTGAATAAACACGCAATGACATAACATAATATAATCAAGGCATAAAAAATCCACAAGGTAAACATCATGCACCACACATAAAGATCATAAATAAAATGGGGGTAGAAAAAAATCAAGCATGTTAGTTAGGTTAGAAACCTAAATTCCTAAGGTTAATCTAAGGAGGGGAAGTTCTCAACTCAAATTAATTTCTAGGTTTCTTAAATTTTTAGAATTAAAATAGAAAACTCAAACAATTAATTAAATTAAACTAAAATATTTAATAAAATTAACCATTAAAGTTAATTAATATTAAATAAAATGGTTTAATAGAATTAATTGAAATTTGATTAATGAAAAAGGATTTTTATATTTTTTAGAATTAGGGAAAATGAATCAATTAAATTAATTAGATTAAAATCAAATGTTTAATAAAACTAATTATTAAATTAATTAGCTAATACTAAATACACAATTTTAATAAAATTAAAAATTAATCAATAAGAATATTTAATATTTTAAAGGAAATTAGTTAAAGTTTTTTTTTTAGTTTTTTAAACATATTAAGATAAAAAAAAAAATAGGAATGGGCCAAAAAAAACAGAAATCAGGGGGGTGTATTTGGCAACAGACCCTAGGCCCAATGGTTCCAGCCCACTTTGGGGAAAGGGTCCATCGTGGACACCCAGTCAACATGCTAACTGGCCACCAAATCTGGAGCATTAGATTAATCAGAGTCATCCATTCGACTTTGATCCAAAGGTTTTAGGCAAAGGGAACACGGTAGGGCTAAAAACAGGTTGGTACGTAGGATCAAAGACTGAACAAGGACCGGTGACACTTGTCACCGGTGGGTTGGGACACCCAGTCTCCTATTGACCGCCCATTAACATAACCAAAAGGAGAGAATGAGAGTCCATTCACTTCAAATCTTTGTCTCTCTCGTTTGTTTTTTCTTCTCTCACGATTCTCCTTCTCTCTCACAAAACAAACCGCCGGAAACCTGAGCCACGACCGGAGAAGCGGCGGCGCGCGGCGCCCGCCACCGTCTTCTCCGACGACACCACCACGATACCTCAAATGACAGATTTTTCTAATCCAAACTCAGATTTTTCTAAAATCTCACCAATAAACCAAATCGGAACCACCCCCAATCTAAACCCTAACTTCTAAACCTAAGCAAAATCAAGCAAAGTAACAAGGAAATGCAAGTAGTCAAGTTATGGGACAGCAAACAACACGATTTTCAGCAAGGGAGGCTACCTCTTGAAGATTCCTTCGGAAGAGCTTTTAGGACGTGTCCAGGTGTTTGCTTCCGACCTCTTCTCCGACTTTGTTTGCTCGATTCAAGTTTGTTTGTGATTTGAGGCTTCGTCTCACTCTCTTATTTGAATCGGTTCTGTTCTTCATTCCGTTCTCGTTCTTCTCTTCTTCCGTTTCGAAACTCAGGTTCGATTCTCTTTGTTTCTTGCTTCGGTTTTGTGTTCGATTCCTTCTTCGCAATCTTTCTCGCTCTGGTTTGAGTCTCCCTCTGTGTGATTTACAGATCTCTCTGTTTCTCTATTGCGAATCAAATGTTGTTGTGGTTAAGTTGATGTAAGACTGATGAAAGTGAGGGAGTGTTTAGGTGGAGTTGGGTTTTTTTGGTTCGAGTATGTTAGTGAAAACAAGTGGAGTTGTTGTGTTGTTTCAGACTACGCAGGTGGTTTCGAACACTGTTCTGGAGAAGGGAGTAAGCTCGGAGATGGGGTTGTCATGAAATGGAAGAATGAGGTGAAGCCGGAAATGGTGAGTTTGATTGAGTTGGTGGTGATGGCAGTGAAAAGAGTTGGAAGAAGAATGTGGAAAATGGAAGATTAAGGTTGGAAGATCATGTTAAAACGCATGAGGGAGTATGTTGTAGAGAGTCGTATTCGGTGGTGTGAAGGTGAGTTATCTTTCCTTTTTCTTCTTTCTTCTCCCCCTTGTTACGTTCTACTCATTCTTTAAAACAATCAAAGTTTTTTGAAACTTGTCTGTTGTCTCTGGTGTTGTCTCTTTCGTCACAGTAGTAGCAGGATTTGGTTATTGTTTATGGCACAAGATTTGAATTTTTTGGACTATTGTGCAGGGTTTGATCATTTTCAATATTGCAAACTTTGCAGGATATGTCGTTTTAAGGTCTGGTTGTAGCAAGTGCAGGCTGTATGGTTTGTGCAGTAGGAGTGTGATCGGGACAGCTCATTGCAAGGCTTGTTATGGAGTGTAGTAGGCTATGTATCATTGTGTTGTAGTTGTCCTTTGCAGCTTCTGCAGAACTTTGTGTAGCGACTTGTGGCATGGTTAATGGTAGAGTTTGGAATTTTGAGTGCAGATTGCATTATTTTCTCTTTGTAACATTGTAATGAGTTTTTTTTTGTATTTTTTTGCAAAATGGATTAATGGGCTTTGAAAAATAATAACAAAGAAACAGGCTTATAAACTTTAATAGATTTGAATGGATTAAAATAGTTATTGAAAATGAAAATTGGATGGACTAAAAATGGAAAATTGTTTGAAAATGAAATGGATTTTGAATTGGTTTAAAATGAATTAAATTGAAAGGTGGATTTGAAAAATGGCTTGGGTTTAGAAAAAGGATTTAAAGTGGATATGGATTTAATTAAATGGATTTGAAAAGAAATATGGTTATGGGTTGAACTTTTGGATATGGAATAATTAAATTGGATATTTGGATAAAAATGTATTTGAAATGGATTAACAAAGAATTTGAATTAAAAAAGATTAAAATGGATATGGATATTTGGATCAAAGTAGAATTAAAATGAATATGGTTTTGGATAATGAATTGAAATGTGGAAATAAATGATTTAAATGTGGAAAAAGAAAATAGACTTAATTGGATTTGAAATGGTTTTGATGAATGATTTGGTTTTGGAAATGGGTTAAAAAAATGGATAACAAAGTAGCTGGATTTAGACAGAATGGATAAAAGAAAATGGATATTAAAGAAAAGGATTTTTGAACAACAGAAAATGGATATGGGTTTTTGAAATGGTTATGGACTTTGAGAGACTAAACATTGAACTATACTCAACACCTGCCTGAGCCACATATTGATGGTTAGTGAGTGGATGTACAAATGAAAATTATCCACAGGTAGGACAAATTTGGGGTATGACAGATGCCCCTATCTAATTGGCTTGGACCCGAGAGAGTGAACGGCTGCATGGCGTTCATTTTAAGGGTAGAAGTCAATTAGATATAAGAATGCCCCCAAAATTTGTCTCACAAAAGGTAAAGTATTTGTAGAGTAAGAGCTAACAGAATGAAGTAGCGGGGTTCAAACTAAACCAAATAACTTGAGATCCTTTGGGTGGTCGAAGCAGTTCCTTATCCACTAAGGTTCTCCGATGATACCAAAGCAGTATCTTTGCGGTAAATTTTCTGAATAATAGCTGAGCAAGATTCCTGTCGGAGGAAATGTGCTGGCTTTGCAGGGGAAACTCACAAGAAACTTTCTAGGATATCCTTTGCTTGGGGAATAAGAAGTAGCAACTGTAACACCCTTCTACCCCACATACAATTTTAGAGAAATAAATCATGTTATTAGAGTATAATTCACAACCAAGGGTGTACATAATCAACACATCATACAATTCTCATAGTCCTGTCCCGTAACACGGGTTACTCAAAACATCATCAAAAGAAATCATAATCTTGCAACGGAATCAACTTGTCATTGTAAACTCAATTCAAACTTCACGAGAATTTTATCCAATCTAGAACAACATCATCAGTATACAATTCCAAAATAAATCAAAAGAACACGAATGTTCGCAATTCATCCCAACCCGATGTTACATGACACAGAGCAGGACACCTCTAAAATTAACGACATAAACGAGACACTCCAAGCTACCTCCTTCGTCACCTCGAAGCTACTCTTGGTTATCTGCAAGCTACCCACATAAGAGGCAACATTTCCAAGCAGGCAGGGTGAGAAAACATAATTCAATATAGTAATACAAGACATGGAAATCAAATAAATTAAGCAGCAACAACAACAGATCATCACTCACATTCATTCACATCATTATCAACTTAGAATTCATAATACGATTCATCATAATTACTCCATAATAAATGCAATGTTAACTTCAATGAAAATGCACCTATGCAATGCGGTACCGACTTTCCTCCATGCGATGGACACTGGCCATCAACCCTCCACAATGGGAGCACACCATAACAACATATCACTCTAATCCGCACGATGGGATTGAAGCTACCAATAGGCCGGAGCCCCATCATAAAAATATGCCATGAAATGCAATGATGCTAACCTCCTCATTTCATTCAATTATCGACATGTGCATCATTCACTTCATCTCAACAACATTCATCATAAAAATCATAGTTCATTAATTACATATCATCAATACTTCGACCCTAAAGAAACAACACAAAAAAACAGCGAGAGACTGCAAGGAAACAACAAAATATGAGACAACCAGTAGTCTGACACGGCCACCGTGTCCTGTGACACTGCCCGTGTCAGAAGAACTGGGACACGATTCCAAATCATAAAAAAAAATAGCAAGTCAGCAGCCTGACACGGCCACCGTGTCCTGTGACACGGCCCGTGTCAAAACCCCTGGGACCAATTTCCAAAAAAAACAAATTTTCTCATTCACGACCAGCAAGCTGACACGGCCACCGTGTCCTGTGACACGGCCTGTGTCAGAACCCCTGCAACACACAAATTTTATTTTTATCAACCAGTAGGCTGACAAGGTGCCCGTATTGTGTGACACGGCCCGTGTCAGAGCGCGACAAAACCCATTTTTTCCAAAAATCTATTTTTTCTGAAATTTTGATTCTCATAACCCCCAAAACCAATGTTCTACATGAAAATTAATCAAAATACTCATAAGACACACATATATCAACACATACTAGTGACATTCATCATAATCTCATCATGTTCATACATTTCACATTCAAAACCATCAAAATCAAACACAAATTCACACAATCCTAATCTATTCAATCTCCAATTTCGTAAACTACCAAGAATTAGGAATTCTCCCCATACCTTAGAATAATCCGAAGCTTTTCCTTCCTTCTTCAAGATTCTTCGAGAATTCCTCAAGCCCTAGTTCTCCTCTTCCTCTTCTCTGCTTCAGTTTCCTTCACCCAAAACACGATCAGTTAGAATGATCGTTCCCTTTTCTCTTTTAGTCATATATCCCAGTTTTTGAACTTCCCATCCTATCCTCACTTATCTCCAATAAGATCACCTTGCCCTTCCTCATTTTATTTTAAATTTTAATAATAACAATAATAACATAAATAATACATGATTATTCTTTTTATTAAAATTACTCAAAAATGCATCTTTTAATCCATAATTCTCCAAAATCATTACAAACCCCCTTAATTCCTTCTAAATTAATTAAATAAATGATTAAATAAATAATTTAGATTTTTCGGGTCGTTACAACTCTCC
Organism: Lathyrus tuberosus; assembly: GCA_022829125.1. Taxonomy (NCBI): domain Eukaryota; kingdom Viridiplantae; phylum Streptophyta; class Magnoliopsida; order Fabales; family Fabaceae; genus Lathyrus; species Lathyrus tuberosus. The sequence continues at coordinate 10,348,841 of JALAZF010000075.1, forward strand.
CCTACTTTAAGAATTTTCGTCCTCGAAAATTACCTGAAGTAAACAGAGTCGGATACGACTCCTTCATCTGATCTTCACGCTCCCAAGTCCAACTATCACCAGCTGGTCCACCCCACAATACTTTCACTAAAGCAATCTCTTTACCTCGGAGTTGCTTCAATTCTCGACCATCAATCCTCACAGGCAAAGCTTCTATTGTCAGGTTATCTCTTACCTGGACGTCATCCATCTGAATTACATGTGACGGATCCTGAATATACTTCCTCAACTGCGACACATGAAACACATCATGCAAATTTGCAAGTGACGGTGGTAAAGCCACCCGATAGGCAACCTCTCCTATTCTCTTCATAATCTGGTACGGACCAAAAAAGCGTGGAGTGAGCTTTCTAGACTTCAAAGCTCGTCCCACACCAGTCATCGGAGTGACTCTTAAGAACACGTGGTCTCCTTCTTGGAATTCAAGTGCTTTTCTCCTCTTATCATGGTAACTCTTCTGACGACTCTGTGACGTCTTCATTTTATCCTGAATCATTTTAATCTTCTCTGTTGTTTCTTGAACAATTTCAGGTCCAAGTACAGAACTCTCTCCCGACTCATACCAACACAATGGAGTTCGACAACGTCTACCATACAACGCCTCATAAGGAGCCATCCCAATACTAGCATGAAAACTATTGTTGTATGTAAACTCGATCAACGACAAGTGACTATCCCAAGATCCTCCTTGATCTAGTACACAAGCTCTCAACAAATCTTCTAAAGATTGGATTGTTCTTTCCGACTGACCATCCGTCTGCGGGTGATAAGCAGAACTCATCCTCAACTTAGTACCCAAAGCATCCTGTAGACTTTTCCAAAACCTTGACGTAAACCGCGGATCTCTATCCGATATAATACTCGAAGGTGTTCCATGCAACCTCACGATTTCATCAATATAAATCTCAGCTAGCTTCTGCATAGAGTAATTAATTCTCATAGGTAAGAAATGCGCCGACTTAGTTAACCTATCCACAATCACCCATATCGAGTCATTACCTCTTGTAGTCTTTGGTAACCCAGTCACAAAATCTAGGGAAATGCTATCCCACTTCCATTCAGGAACATTCAATGGCTGCATCATACCTGAAGGCTTCTGATGTTCAATTTTGGACTTCTGGCAAGTCAAACATGCATACACAAATTCAGCAATATCTCTTTTCATACCTGGCCACCAAAATAATCTACGAAGGTCTTGATACATCTTCATAGCACCAGGATGAATACTCAATCGACTTCTATGCCCTTCTTCCAAAATATTCTTTTTGATTCCAGAAATATCCGGGACGCACACTCTATCTCGAAATCTCAAAACTCCATCTTCATCAATTCGGAATTCACCGCCATTACCTTGATCAATTTTCATTATTTGGTCAACTAATTTCAAATCAGATTTCTGACCTCCCCGAATTTCCTCCAAAATTCCACTAGTCAGCTTTAGCATGCCCAATTTCACACTATCAGCGGTCGTCTCACACAACAAACTCATGTCTCTGAATTGCTCAATCATTTCAAGTTCTCTCACCATAAGCATCGAAATATGCAACGACTTTCTACTCAAAGCATCAGCCACTACGTTTGCTTTACCTGGGTGATAATTCAAATCGAACTCAAAATCCTTTACCAGTTTTAGCCACCTTGAACAAGTATTTCAAACTTTTATGATCACTGAATACCTCAAATTTCGAACAAAAAAGATAATGCCTCCAGATCTTCAGTACAAATACTACAGCAGCCAACTCTAAGTCGTGTGTAGGGTAATTCCTCTCGTGGACTCTTAACTGTCTAGAAGCATAAGCGACCACTTTACCATTTTGCATTAAAACTCCACCAAGGCCCATTTTTGAAGCATCACAATAAACCACAAAGGACTCATTCGGGTCTGGCAAAACTAACACTGGAGCAGTCGTCAACTTTTTCTTTAGTTCTACAAAACTCTCTTCACAAGCGACATCCCATACATACGCTTTCCCTTTTCGAGTCAATTGCGTCAAAGGCAAAGCCAACTTAGAAAAACCTTCAATGAACTTACGATAATAACCAGCCAATCCAAGAAAACTACGAATTTCTGTAGTAGACTTCGGAGTCTCCCACTGCAACACCGCATCAACCTTCGAGGGATCCACAGAAATTCCACCACTTGAAATCACATGGCCTAGGAAACTCACCTCATTCAACCAGAATCCGCACTTCGATAACTTAGCATACAATTTCTTTTCCCTCAACACTTGTAACACAATCTTCAAATGTTCTGCATGTTCTTCTGCTGATTTAGAATATATCAAGATATCGTCTATGAAAACCACTACAAATTTATCAAGATATTCATGAAAGATTCTGTTCATATACTCCATGAACACACCAGGCGCGTTAGAAACTCCAAATGGCATCACTGTATATTCATAATGACCATACCTCGTTCTGAAAGCTGTTTTCGGAATATCGTCAGCTTTAACTCTAATCTAATGATAACCGGACCTCAGATCAATCTTACTGAACACACAAGCACCTACGAGTTGATCCATTAAATCGTCGATTCTCGGAATCGGATATTTATTCTTGATGGTTATCTTATTCAACTGCCGATAATCGACACACAATCTCATACTACCGTCTTTCTTCTTAACGAGCAACACCGGAGCACCCCACGGAGAGACACTAGGTCGAATAAACTTCTTTTCTAACAATTCTTCTAGTTGTTTCTTCAGCTCATTCAATTCCGAATCAGACATCCGATAAGGAGCCATCGAAACTGGACTCGTACCTGGTATTAAGTCTACAGCAAACTCAACTTCACGTTCCGGAGGTAAATCACTTATATCCTCAGGAAATACATCTGGAAACTCACAAACCACAAGCAACTCAGCACTGACGGCCACACCATCCGCTGGCAACGATGCAAACACTGCGAACATCAACGCTTCATCTAATAAAAGTCCATCCACTTGTTTAGCAGATAAGAACATTAGTTCACCATCCTCACCTAACTCTGGAAACTTCACAGTCTTGTTATAGCAATTAATGTGAACGTAGTTGAACTCCAACCAGTTCATACCAAGGATAACATCGATTTGGTGCAAAGGTAAGCACACCAAATCCATCACAAAATCCTTCTCAAAGATTGTCAAAGGACACTTCAAACAAACAAGCATAGTAGTCACCGAACCATTAGCCGGGGTCTCTATTATCATACTACCATTCATGTTAGACAAATTCAAACCCAATCTCGTAGCACACTCGAGAGAGATAAATGAATGCGTAGCTCCAGTATCAATAATAGCAATCAACTCAACATTGTTAATAAAACAAGTACCTCGAATTAAGTTGTCGTTCTTGGGAACTTCTGAGCCCGCCAAAGCAAATACTCTTCCAGTAGTCTGGGCAGCAGTAGCAGTCTTCTTTGGTTTCTGGCATTGAGTACTGATATGTCCCTGTTCACCACAATTGAAACAGGTCAGACCCTCATTCGGACAATCACCAATCCTATGCCCGGTCTTGCCACAACGGTAACATCTCAGAACTTTGTTAGTACACACATCAGCTTTGTGACCTGGCTCCCCACACTTGTAGCACTTAGTAGGTGCATTAGCGGCTCCCCTACTTGACTTCTTCTCATCTGATACCTTCTGCTTACCCTTATCACCTGGGGTTGTATAAGGTTTTCCTCTAAACTGGCCCTTATCCTTCTTTTCACTTAGCTGTTTGTAGTGAGCAGATCGAGCTCGACTATCTTCATCATAGATCCTACTCTTATCCACCAGTTCCGCATACCTGCGAATCTGTTGACATCCAATCCCTTGTTTAATCTCTGGTCTCAGCCCGTTCTCAAACTTGAGACACTTAGAAAGTTCAGCATCTGCACGGTTGTAATGAGGACAAAACTTCACAAGCCTCTCAAATTTGGCAGCATACTCCGCCACAGTCATATTCCCTTGCTTCAATTCAATGAATTCCACTTCCATCTTACCACGAGCATCTTCAGGAAAATACTTGCCCAGAAATTCTTGTTTGAACACATTCCAAGTCACCGCAGTGCCAACATCTTCCAACCTCTGACGGGTGTTATCCCACCAGTCCTCGGCCTCCTCTTCCAGCATATGCGTTCCGAACTGCACTTGCTGTGCATCAGAGCACCCCATCACTCTAAAAATCTTCTCAATCGCCTTGAGCCACTTTTGTGCGCTCGCCGGGTCATGAGTCCCTTCAAACTTCGGTGGGTTGTTCCTCTGAAACTTCTCTAACGCGCGAAACTCATCAGGAGCATGGTTCCGAGCGAGAGCTGCAATAGCATCAGCAAGAGCATGCGTGTTGTTCCCAGCCATTCTGTACAACACATACCACGTCAGAAAACAAATAATCGTTAACAAGTAACGACTGACAACAGACTGACTACACAAAACTTGGCCGGACAGACCAACCAGGCTCTGATACCACTAATGTAACCCCCTTCTACCCCACATACAATTTTAGAGAAATAAATCATGTTATCAGAGTATAATTCACAACCAAGGGTGTACATAATCAACACATCATACAATTCTCATAGTCATGTCCCGTAACACGGGTTACTCAAAACATCATCAAAAGAAATCATAATCTTGCAACGGAATCAACTTGTCATTGTAAACTCAATTCAAACTTCATGAGAATTTTATCCAATCTAGAACAACATCATCAGTATACAATTCCAAAATAAATCAAAAGAACACGAATGTTCGCAATTCATCCCAACCCGATGTTACATGACACAGAGCAGGACACCTCTAAAATTAACGACATAAACGAGACACTCCAAGCTACCTCCTTCGTCACCAAGCTACTCTTGGTTATCTGCAAGTTACCCACATAAGAGGCAACATTTCCAAGCAGGCAGGGTGAGAAAACATAATTCAATATAGTAATACAAGACATGGAAATCAAATAAATTAAGCAGCAACAACAACAGATCATCACTCACATTCATTCACATCATTATCAACTTAGAATTCATAATACGATTCATCATAATTACTCCATAATAAATGCAATGTCAACTTCAATGAAAATGCACCTATGCAATGCGGTACCGACTTTCCTCCATGCGATGGACACTGGCCATCAACCCTCCACAATGGGAGCACACCATAACAACATATCACTCCAATCCGCACGATGGGATTGAAGCTACCAATAGGCCGGAGCCCCATCATAAAAATATGCCATGAAATGCAATGCTGCTAACCTCCTCATTTCATTCAATTATCGACATGTGCATCATTCACTTCATCTCAACAACATTCATCATAAAAATCATAGTTCATTAATTACATATCATCAATACTTCGACCCTAAAGAAACAACACAAAAAAACAGCGAGAGACTGCAAGGAAACAGCAAAATATGAGACAACCAGTAGTCTGACACGGCCACCGTGTCCTGTGACACTGCCTGTGTCAGAAGAACTGGGACACGATTCTAAATCATCAAAAAAAATAGCAAGTCAGCAGCCTGACACGGCCACCGTGTCCTGTGACACGGCCCGTGTCAGAACCCCTGGGACCAATTTCCAAAAAAAACAATTTTTCTCATTCACGACCAGCAAGCTGACACGGCCACCGTGTCCTGTGACACGGCCCGTGTCAGAACCCCTGCAACACACAAATTTTATTTTTATCAACCAGTAGGCTGACACGGTGCCCGTATTGTGTGACACGGCCCGTGTCAGAGCGCGACAAAACCCATTTTTTCCAAAAATCTGATTTTTCTGAAATTTTGATTCTCATAACCCCCAAAACCAATGTTCTACACGAAAATTGATCAAAATACTCATAAGACACACATATATCAACACATACTAGTGACATTCATCATAATCTCATCATGTTCATACATTTCACATTCAAAACCATCAAAATCAAACACAAATTCACACAATCCTAATCTATTCAATCTCCAATTTCGTAAACTACCAAGAATTAGGAATTCTCCCCATACCTTAGAATAATCCGAAGCTTTTCCTTCCTTCTTCAAGATTCTTCGAGAATTCCTCAAGCCCTAGTTCTCCTCTTCCTCTTCTCTGCTTCAGTTTCCTTCACCCAAAACACGATCAGTTAGAATGATCGTTCCCTTTTCTCTTTTAGTCATATATCCCAGTTTATGAACTTCCCATCCTATCCTCACTTATCTCCAATAAGACCACCTTGCCATTCCTCATTTTATTTTAAATTTTAATAATAACAATAATAACATAAATAATACATGATTATTCTTTTTATTAAAATTACTCAAAAATGCATCTTTTAATCCATAATTCTCCAAAATCATTACAAACCCCCTTAATTCCTTCTAAATTAATTAAATAAATGATTAAATAAATAATTTAGATTTTTCGGGTCGTTACAGCAACAGCTGCTGGGATTGTCATTATCAACTGCCTGGCTGAAGAATGACTTGTTGGGGAATAGAATTCCTTGAGCACGTGTAGGGTACCAACTCCTTTAGAAGAACATTGCTGACTTTGAAGGAGGACTGGCCAAGATGCTTGCGAACTGATCCTGGATCCTGTTATGCTATGCTGGGGATGGATATGCCATGCATACAGGAACGCAAATGAACTTGTTTATGAGGTGCATATGGGAATGCAACTTGGCAAGGCCTTATTTCTGGTTTCCAAAGAAGGATTAGTGGGGATTAGATTAAGCAAGGTGAAAGACTCACTGGAAATACTGGCATATCAACTCAGGGGTTGAGAAAAGGAAATACATCATCGACTCGGGGGTCGAGAAACAATAAGATAAACTGTCGTCAACTCGGGGGTTGAAAGAAAGGTAAAGGTAATATCGACTCGGGGGTCGAGGAAATAAAGACAATATCGACTCGGGGGTCGAGGAAATAAAGGCAAAGTAATCTATCAACTCGGGGGTTGAAGGAAATAACAAAATATCAACTCGGGGGTTGAAGGTAATAACAAAATATCAACTCGGGGGTTGAAGGAAATAACAAAATATCAACTCGGGGGTTGAAGGCAGAGATAAAGGCAATATCGACTCGGGGGTCGAGGAAATAAAGATAACAGTGACTTTGGGGTCAGTACAAGCAATAAGATGTCAACTCGGGGGTTGAAGATGTAATAATGATATCGACTCGGGGGTCAAGAAACTAAGGCAATATCGACTCGGGGGTCGAGCAAATAAAGACAAAATATCATCAACTCGGGGGTTGAAAGAAAGGTAAATATCGACTCGGGGGTCGAGGACGGAAGTAAAGGTAATATCGACTCGGGGGTCGAGAACAAAACAATATATATCAACGCGGGGGTTGAGGAAGGAAATAGGTTATCTGATGTATGCATATGGTGCACGTATGTTGTATGTGATGCATATGTGGATGCAAGCAGGTTATTGGTTTTATGAAGGTGCCAGCAGGGTGGACTTTTGGTGGTTGCCAAGCAAGGTTGGACTTTTAGAGGTGCCAAGCAGGGTTGGACTTTTAGAGGTGCCAAGCAGGGTTGGACTTTGGGATGTGAAAGGATTTGATTTCCCGACACTTAGTATCTGATAGTGCCATTATCAGAGGACAACTGTGGATGCTCTTGGTGCCCCAATTTTGATCTTTTGCATAAAGTTGGGTGCTTGGTTCATGAGAGAACCTCACTTCCAGCCAATATACCATAAATGGTTGTATGAGTGCAGCGACTTATCCAATGCATGTTGATTGCATGAGCGTAGCGACTTAACCAATGCCTTCTGATGGTGCATTTGCTCTGTCCCAAGGCTTTTAATACTTGTTGAATTCAAGGGTCGCTTAGTGCATGACATGGCCAGCTTGACCAACTTGAATGTATGAAGGGAATCTGCCCCTATCTAGAGGTTAATGAGATGATCTGCCCCAGTGTCTGGATTTTGCAGTTCTTTGCCCCAGTCTTGGCTTTTGAAAGACTTGCCTCAGATTGACTAAGTATTGCTTTGAAGGACTTGCCCCAGATTCACAAGGTTATGAGATAGTCTCGATTCGAGTCAGTGCCAACGAATGCTCAAGTTTTTCTCTGATTGCACTTTGTCGGAATTTTCATAATGTCAAATGCTAATTTACAGTTAAAATTGATCATTCAGAAATGGTAATTTTAATGCGACGTTCATGCAAGTTTTGAAAAATCATTTATTGGAATGGTGTGTCGGTGTGTGACGAGTGAACCATTAGTCCAAACGCAGTGCTGATTTACTGGTGTGTGAAAGATACAACAAGAATATGATACCAATTCAGAAGATCAGCAAATTCGTAGGAGTCAGTTTACGCAACCTTGATGTAGTATGCTTTCAGAATAAACCCCACCTCAATTATGTCTTTTGAGGGTTGTAACGTGGTCTGGTTCACGGTTATAGAAACAAAGGATATAAGGCTCAAAGTTATATTTGTACCCACCCCTTCTTCGTGATGAACTTCCAGTCCTACGTTCAGTTAATTTACCCACGTTTGTATTCCAAAAAGGTTGACGGTGTAAGCGTGATGATTCAAGGTCTGGCTCGAAATGGCAGTCACCTTTATTTTGTTTTTGATGGATGCTAGTGACCCTTTGGTTTTGATATGGTGGTCACGGGCTCTTATTTTGTTTTTGGTGAGGATTCGAGGGCCTCTTTTGATTTTGCTTTTGATCCCTATCTTTTGCATGGACTAATTTCGCTTGTCGAGTCCATCAGGGTTGTCTTGATTTTTGCCTAAGTCTCCTTTGAGGTGTTTGACTTAGCAGGCTTTTGATTTTTTTGTTTTTTTGGTTTTGTTGGATGATTGTGACTGCCAAGTCATGGGTATTGATGAACAACCGACATGTCTTTTGGATTTTGTCTTATGATTTGAGTGCATAATTGGGTTAACTGAACACTACCCTGCCCCAGGTTGAGTGTAAGGGTTTGAATATCTGAAGGAAACTGCTACTTCTTGGATCGAAGGTTAACTAGGGATTAACTCCTTATCTCTCTAGTGTTTGGGGATTTGAAACAATGCCTGTACATCCTTGGCAGGATTTTATCTGAAAGCACACCATTAGCAATTATGGGTATTTTTTTTTCGTCATCCTCCCTCCAATCTTTGCTAAACATAATTTGGTAAAATGGACGAAAGGTATAGGGATGAACATTTTTGTTTTTATATAAGTGAAGAAAATGAGAGCGAATGTGACGTGATTAGTTCAAAAAATGCATGATCGCTTCATTAATATTACCATTAATAAACAACAATGTCTAAAAGCAAATAGCATTTAACATAAAGAAATTACAAATGCATAGAAATGACATGATCTAAAAATTGCCAGCATTGGGGCTGGGCTTTTCTTTCTTGAGTTGTTGTTGGACTAGCATTCTTGTTCATCGAGACCACTATGATAGCCTTCTTCACACCTACTCTCAGCAACTTCTTCCATAACATGGGCGGATGGACCCACCTGATCAAGTGAAGGATTGACGTTGATTTGAAGACCTCGAGGTGTAAATGAGATTAGCTTAGACTCAATCAAGTCTTGGATCTTGTTTTTGAGCTGTTTGCAATCCTCAGTTGAATGCCCCATGGCGCCAGCATGGTATCCACATCGTGCACTGGCGTCGAAGCCTGGTGGGTATGGAGGAATAACAGGATCCAAGCCCTTTGGAACTATTAACCCACTACTAATCAAACGTGGCAATATATGACTGAATGACACTGACAGATGATCAAAATGCCTTTTTGGTCTTTGACTATAGTAGCGTCAGGGTTGTGAAGAGTGTTGTTGTGTAATTCGTTGTTGACGAGGGGGACCTCTATTGGCAGGAGTATATTGACCATGTGGAGAGAAAGGAATCGCACAGGGAGTCCCATGGGATTGTTGACTTTGAACATTTGAGATGCTTGGGTACTGAGGATAAGGTACCGGAGACGGAGCTTGTAAAGTGTCCCAGATTGCACTGATTTCATCCTCCTCTTTCTCTTGAGAACTGACAATGGATTTAGTCTCACTAGCATGGATGCTCGAGGCGTCTAGGATCTTTCCACTCTTGACATGACTCTCAATACGTTCTCCCATTAAAACCAAGTTAGAGAAGTTTGATGTCACATTGCTCATCATTTTTTCTAGGTATGGGCCTTGCAAAGAATCTATGAATAGGTCAACCAATTCTCTATCTGAAAGTGGTGGTTGAACGCGAGCAGCTACCTCTCTCCATCTCTGAGCATACCCTCTGAAGGATTCGTTCTCCTCTTAAGATAAACCTCGTAACTGTATGCGGTTGGGAGCCATGTCAAGATTATATAGGTATTGCTTCACAAATGCACCGGCTAGGTCCAACCATGATTGGATATGGCTACTCTGTAGCTGCATGTACCAACTCAGTGATGGCCCACTCAGACTGTCTTGGAAATAGTGAATCATAAGTTTGTCGTTGAGAGCATTGGTGGTCATCTTTCTGCAAAACATCACCAAATGTTGCTTTGGACAACTATCTCCTTTATATTTCTCAAATTTTGGCATCTTGAACTTTGGAGGTATTACAAGTCCGGGTACCAAACACATGTCCAAAGCATTCAGATCAAAAGCATCACTCCCCTTCATGGTTTCAAGCTTCTCTTCCAACACACGACATCTTTCTGCAAACTTAACATCTTGAGGTCATTCGGTATTCACCACCAGGCTTGTCCCTCAGGAATTCGGTGTAGTGAATGCAAAGCTATGGTATTCAACTGCATCATGAGACGAGGCATGTTCATCTTGAATAATGTGACATTCTTGTATAACCTGGTCCCCAACAGGAATCCGCACAGGCTGAAATTAGGCAAGATTATTCACTTGAGGCAGAATGACGTTCTTAGTGACTGTAGGCCTTTGAATGTTGTCCTCTTTCCTTGCCATAGCTTCCACAAGTTGGTCTAGCTGGTTCTTCATCAAGTCAACATCTGCTCTTGACGCAAATTGGTTCTGCTCTCCTGAGTCCATGATTCTTCCAAAAGCGGCTCAATTCCGATACGGGTGTCGGGAAATCAACTGCGGGTTGTGGACAAAGGATGGTTGAGTTTGTTGAAAAAATGACATGCATACATGCTGATGTTATGAGTATGCAATGCTTATGCACGGTTCCAGGATCAAAACAACATCTGATTCTGAGGAAGGAGTTAGACACAAGATATCTTTGATCACAAGACCCCCCATATGTAGGCTCTAATCGGGTAGGTGCCTAGAGTTATGGATATCTTTCAAAGACATTATAGCCATGACGAAGGAACATCAGACGATAATATCCTTGTAAGGATCTCGTCTAGGTGAGGTCTTCGTTTCTTCCCCACGAGAAAGACTCCTCGGAGGCGCCCACTACATAACCATCGACACATGGGTTCTAAGTAGGGTTCTCAGAATCCTAGATCGAGGTCGAAAATATTACTGTCGGGAAGTAATACGTTCGAGGGATCTCATTTGATTGTGGCGTTCGTATTAACTCACATAGAATTAACACTACTAACCACCATGGGTAAATTAGGTGTGGGTCCTTGGTATCAACAACCTACCTCAAAAGTATTATCACCATGGCGAAGTTTCACCACAACAATAATATCTCCAAGGGAGTCTACTCCAAGCTGGGTCTTTGCTTTGGCTCACGCGGAAGAGACCACGCAAGCCTCCACTACACAACCACCACCCTAACCCTAGGGTTATACTCAGACTCGGGTATAGAGCCATCTCACAGAGCACCAAAGACCTGAGAATCCCCACAGTGTCACAAGAGATAATAATAGGATATAATAAAAATAAGCAAGCAAGTAGATAATAGATAGTCAAGCAAGCAAGCAAACAAACAAGAGAAGATAAACAAACAAGCGGATCTAACACTCACGAATCGAGTCAAGTTAGGCTTGACTCTCTCTAGCATAGGGCAATGCAGATCCCCAGCAGAGTCTCCATCTGTCGTACCTCGAAAAATACGATCCTCGCGATGGACGCGGAAAAAACTGTTTGAAACAGAGTCGCCACCGAACTTTATTCATCCCAAAAGAGGGAAAGGAAAATATCGAGAAAACCTTTGAAAGGGAGATAAGAACATGGTCATCGCAACCAAATTCGGGTTCGGGAGTCGGTTACGCAAAGGGAAGGTATTAGCACCCTCTACGTCCGTTGTACTCAACGGGAACCTCTTGAATCGATTCATGAGAAAGTCAACTACGTTTGTTTGTTTATCTTCTAAGGTAAAAGGATTAAATTTTTAAAAGGGAAAATGGGTGGTTTTTTATTAGTGTGCTCGGCAAGGATTAGAACCCTTGGGCCTACGTATTCCCTCGTGCAATGGGAAAGTCAGAGCATTCGTAGTTCGTGGGACTACGGTTGGTTGGTTTGTGTTTTTTAAACGAACGAGTGTTTAATTCGCATTCTAACTGCTAAACGTTGGCTTGTCAGCTCGTCATGGGAGGCTGAAGCACTAGTTCATATGCGTGAAAGAATGGATTAAACAATGTTCTTTTTGTGAAAGTTGTTTGAGTATGAATTAAGTGTATTAGAGATTTGATTGAGAAAAAGATTTGATTTGGACGTGTTTTAAGAGAACGAGAGTTTAGGTTGCATTCTAACTGCTAAACATTGGCTTGTCGGCTCGTCAAGGGAGGCTGAAGCACTAGTTCATATGCGCGAAAGAATGACTTAAACAATGTTCTTTGGAAAAGGTATTGAATAGTGGATCGCACGGAGGTGATGACTTAGTGTTTTAGTAAGGCTCGATCGCACGAGAGCGAGATGAGCGAGTTTGACATATTGGATGTCTTAGAGGCGACGATTCTTCACACACGAGTAAGAGAACTCGCATCTAAACAATCGACGGGTTAAGGTGTATGTCTTTTAGAAGTGTCAATTGTTCACACACGAGTAAGAGAACTCTCACCCAAACAATTGAGGAGAAAGACCAAAGACTTGGTCCCCCTCACCACACCTTTTGGAAATGGTGTTTGAATATATGATTAAGTGTTTTAGTGGTTGATTGAGAAAAGAACTTGATTCGGATGTGTTTAGAATCTCGGTCGCACGGGGGCGAGGAGTAGATAATTTTGATCGTATCGGATGTTTTAGGGGTGACAATTGTTTAAACCCGAGTAAGAGAACTCACACCTAAACATTCGATGAGAAAGACCAAAGACTCGGTCCCCCTCACTTCACCTTTCAAAATGTTTAAGGTTTAAGTGTATTAGTAACTTGATTAGGAAAATGTTGAATATGGTCGAGTTCGTATGTTTTAGAGGCGTCAATTGCCCACACACGAGTAAGGAAACTCGCACCCAAACAATTGAAAAGAAAGACCAAAGACTTGGTCCCCCTCTTTTTCACCTAAAAAAAATGTGTTTGAATAGAGATTAAATGTATTAATGATTGATTAAGAAAAGGAGTTTGAGTGTTACCGGATTATATGTATTTTAAAGGCGTCAATTGCCCACACACGAGTAAGGAAACTTGCACCCAAGCAATTGAAAAGAAAGACCGGAGACTTGGTCCCCCTCTTTTTCACCTTTATGAAAATGTCTAAGTATTATTAGGTATGTTGATTTGATTTGAGAAAAGTACTCGACGTTGGATCGAGGTTTTGGTTTATGAGAAGGTTAAGAAATAAGGATGTCTTATGGTTTAAAGTGAAGGTTTGAAATACTTGATATATGGACCAAGTAAAATCCTTAAGATTGAATTGATTGAATTTATTTGGAAAATACTTGATGTTAGATCAAGTTTGTTTTACTCTTATAAAAAGGGTTGATTTTAATCTTATGGAATTAATTAAGCCATGATTAAACATAAACCAATCACATACATGCATACAAATCAAAATATAATGGGTAATCGTTGCATAAGGCCCAAGAGGAGGCAAAGGGGAGGTCGGTTGCGATCGTGAAAACGATCGACTTATCAGGTATGAAAATGATTGACACGAAGTCCAAATATTAGTTAAAAAATATTTTGATTTGAATAAACACGCAATGACATAGCATAATATAATCAAGGCATAAAAAATCCACAAGGTAAACATCATGCACCACACATAAAGATCATAAATAAAATGGGGGTAGAAAAAAATCAAGCATGTTAGTTAGGTTAGAAACCTATATTCCTAAGGTTAATCTAAGGAGGGGAAGTTCTCAACTCAAATTAATTTCTAGGTTTCTTAGATTTTTAGAATTAAAATAGAAAACTCAAACAATTAATTAAATTAAACTAAAATATTTAATAAAATTAACCGTTAAAGTTAATTAATATTAAATAAAATGGTTTAATAGAATTAATTGAAATTTGATTAATGAAAAAGGATTTTTATATTTTTTAGAATTAGGGAAAATGAATCAATTAAATTAATTAGATTAAAATCAAATGTTTAATAAAACTAATTATTAAATTAATTAGCTAATACTAAATACATGATTTTAATAAAATTAAAAATTAATCAATAAGAATATTTAATATTTTAAAGGAAATTAGTTAAAGTTTTTTTTTTAGTTTTTTAAACATATTAAGATAAAAAAAAAAAAACTAGGAATAGGCCGAAAAAAACAGAAATCAGGGGGGTGTATTTGGCAACAGACCCTAGGCCCAATGGTTCCAGCCCGCTTTGGGGAAAGGGTCCATCGTGGACACCTAGTCAACATGCTGACTGGCCACCAAATCTGGAGCGTTAGATTAATCAGAGTCATCCATTCGACTTTGATCCAAAGGTTTTAGGCATAGGGAACACGGTAGGGCTAAAAACAGGTTGGTGCGTAGGATCAAAGACTGAACAAGGACCGGTGACACTTGTCACCGGTGGGTTGGGACACCCAGTCTCCTATTGACCGCCCATTAACATAACCAAAAGGAGAGAATGAGAGTCCATTCACTTCAAATCTTTCTCTCTCTCGTTTGTTTTTTCTTCTCTCACGATTCTCCTTCTCTCTCACAAAACAAACTGCCGGAAACCTGAGCCACGACCGGAGAAGCGGCGGCGCGCGGCGCCCGCCACCGTCTTCTCCAGCGACACCACCACGATACCTCAAACGACAAACACGCACCCTAGTTATTTTTCTCCCCTGTTTTCAAATCCAAACTCAGATTTTTCTAAAATCTCACCAATAAACCAAATCGGAACCACCCCCAATCTAAACCCTAACTTCTAAACCTAAGTAAAATCAAGCAAAGTAACAAGGAAATGCAAGTAGTCAAGTTATGGGACAGCAAACAGCACGATTTTCAGCAATGGAGGCTACCTCTTGAAGATTCCTTCGGAAGAGCTTTTAGGACGTGTCCAGGTGTTTGCTTCCGATCTCTTCTTCGACTTTGTTCGCTCGATTCAAGTTTGTTTGAGATTTGAGGCTTCGTCTCACTCTCTTCTTTGAATCGGTTCTGTTCTTCATTCCATTCTCGTTCTTCTCTTCTTCCATTTCGAAACTCAGGTTCGATTCTCTTTGTTTCTTGCTTCGGTTTTGTGTTCGATTCCTTCTTCGCAATCTTTCTCGCTCTGGTTTGAGTCTCCCTCTGTGTGATTTATAGATCTCTCTGTTTCTCTATTGCGAATCAAATGTTGTTGTGGTTAAGTTGATGTAAGACTGATGAAAGTGAGGGAGTGTTTAGGTGGAGTTGGGTTTTTTTGGTTCGAGTGTGTTAGTGAAAACAAGTGGAGTTGTTGTGTTGTTTCAGACTACGCAGGTGGTTTCGAACATTGTTCTGGAGAAGGGAGTAAGCTCAGAGATGGGGTTGTCATGAAATGGAAGAATGAGGTGAAGCCGAAAATGGTGAGTTTGACTGAGTTGGTGGTGATGGCAGTGAAAAGAGTTGGAGGAAGAATGTGGAAAATGGAAGATTAAGGTTGGAAGATCATGTTAAAACGCATGAGGGAGTATGTTGTAGAGAGTCGTATTCGGTGGTGTGAAGGTGAGTTATCTTTCCTTTTTCTTCTTTCTTCTCCCCCTTGTTACGTTCTACTCATTCTTTAAAACAATCAAAGTTTTTTGAAACTTGTCTGTTGTTTCTGGTGTTGTCTCTTTCATCGCAGTAGTAGCAGGATTTGGTTATTGTTTATGGCACAAGATTTGAATTTTTTGGACTATTGTGCAGGGTTTGATCATTTTCAATATTGCAAACTTTGCAGGATATGTCGTTTTAAGGTCTGGTTGTAGCAAGTGCAGGCTGTATGGTTTGTGCAGTAACAGTGTGATCGGGACAGCTTATTGCAAGGCTTGTTATGGAGTGTAGTAGGCTATGTATCATTGTGTTGTAGTTGTCCTTTGCAGCTTCTGCAGAACTTTGTGCAGCGACTTGTGGCATGGTTAATGGTAGAGTTTGGAATTTTGAGTGCAGATTGCATTATTTTCTCTTTGTAACATTGTAATGAGTTTTTTTTGTATTTTTTTGCAAAATGGATTAATGGGCTTTGAAAAATAATAACAAAGAAACGGGCTTATAAACTTTAATAGATTTGAATGGATTAAAATAGTTATTGAAAATGAAAATTGGATGGACTAAAAATGGAAAATTGTTTGAAAATGAAATGGATTTTGAATTGGTTTAAAATGAATTAAATTGAAAGGTGGATTTGAAAAATGGCTTGGGTTTAGAAAAAGGATTTAAAGTGGATATGGATTTAATTAAATGGATTTGAAAAGAAATATGGTTATGGGTTGAACTTTTGGATATGGAATAATTAAATTGGATATTTGGATAAAAATGTATTTGAAATGGATTAACAAAGAATTTGAATTAAAAAAGATTAAAATGGATATGGATATTTGGATCAAAGTAGAATTAAAATGAATATGGTTTTGGATAATGAATTGAAATGTGGAAATAAATGATTTAAATGTGGAAAAAGAAAATAGACTTCATTGGATTGGAAATGGTTTTGATGAATGATTTGGTTTTGGAAATGGGTTAAAAAAAATGGATAACAAAGTAGCTGGATTTAGACAGAATGGATAAAAGAAAATGGATATTAAAGAAAAGGATTTTTGAACAACAGAAAATGGATATGGGTTTTTGAAATGGTTATGGACTTTGAGAGACTAAACATTGAACTATACTCAACACCTGCCTGAGCAACATATTGATGGTTAGTGAGTGGATGTACAAATGAAAATTATCCACAGGTAGGATAAATTTGGGGTATGACACTAGCATGTCATCTTTTCATAAAATTTGCAGAGTGCGTCTTTGAATGTTAATTAAAATTGACGCCTGGAACTTTGTTTCTAGAGGATTGCTTGACGAGACTAACGACAATGCTTCTGACAACAATGCCTCTTCTTGGTACATTTTGTTGTTTTGAAAACAGTGAAGCCACGTTTGCATTGTGTTCAGAGAAAAGAAAATGAGGCAGCAAAGAACACAAGACCAACTATACAATCTGGTGATGATATCACTTCTGACAACACATATGGAGATTCTATCAACAATACATCTGACATCATTTCTGGTGAACACACATGTGTCACTTCTAACATCATTTCCGATATCATCTTCTCTGAGGAAACTTTCAGATTTGCAACCGCCTCCGGCCAAACACTCTATCAGCATATTAGCAACGGCCTTCGGCAAAACCACCGGATGTGAAATCAAAATTACCAGAACAATTATCATGCCTCTGTGTAGCTCTATATGGTTGTTATTAATTTGAGACATAAAAGGAAAAAAAAGAAAAGAAATATGATGAAGAAGATAAAAAGATAACTAAGAAAATTAAATTTCATTTCATTTATTTGATGTCTCAAATGTGTTAAAGACATTACATTATTTAACGTTACTAATGTATAATCTTAAAAAAAATACATAAACACTAAAATCTAAACTAAATAATAATTGAAAAGCTCAACAAAATAATAACTCTTATTCCAGATAAACATTATTTGGTTAATCTCCCTAAAACAAGTCAGGTGAGATCACAATCATCTTGTCTGTAGAGGGATATTTGTTATTTGTTCCTATCTTCCTTGATGGGAAGCCTTTTTATACCTATTATGCCACCAAGGGCTATTTAAGAAGTGCCCCTTCAAATTCTGTGTTTAAATGGTATTTGATAAGTTTGTCATCCTTTCTTACTATCATGTAACATCTCCTCCATTATTTTTCTGTAACTCTCATACAATCATGAAGTTATCTTGTACCTCAAGTGACCGAGTTCGACCTACTCATGTTGTATGCTAGCGCTCTCATGGGGACCAAACCTAACCTGTTAATGTTATCTACCAATACTCTCATGATCGAGATCTAGCCTTGTCAGTATTTATGCACTCGGCGTAACTGTTCCTGAAATTCTGGCATAGCAGACAACAGATGTCCTAACACATGTCAAGACATTGTTCTGTATAAACATTTAAACAAAGAACAGAACAGCAGACTGATACTTTGAATATCAGAACTACAACAACACAGATGTTACGACATTTGATCCAATATGTTAATCAAGACTGAACTGTAAATTACAGAATGATAAACAACATAGAATATGATGACCCAGTTCGATGCAACTCACCTACATCTGGGGGATACTAATCCAGGAAGAAGAATTCACTATCAGTAGTATAGTTTTATGTAAACAACTTCAGGTTTACAGAAAACACCCACGCTAACCTATCACTACCCAATGAAGACTTTATCATTAAAAGTCACATCTAATTGATAAGAGAAACTCATCTCACTCCCTAAATCACAACCTGTGATTATCTAACACTTAATACCTCATAACTGTATCATTCCTATTGAAAGACACCCCTTCCAATACAAAGTTCAATCAAGCATCCTTGACTAACAAGTTAACTTGGATTTGCTTCAAAGCTTCATCCAAGAACACTACACGATTCATTGTCTATAGGCTTCTGAATCTGTACAAGTACCTATGTCTACCACACTGCATCAAATCGATACAGAGGGAGACTTACATGAGAAACCTACGACTCTCAAAACCTAAACCCTACTTTACAAAATAGGATTTCTAAGTCTATGTCGTCCTCTCTCTTTTTTTCATTAGGTCTTGGTCTTCTTTTATAGCATTTTGCTGAGTTGGGCTTTCAACTTTCTTTTGGCTTATAAAGTGTGATTCCTTGATCCATGTTCTGATTGCTCCTTAAATCTTGCAAATGATCTGTAACCATCATGTTGTTAGTAACAGACATGATGTCATATCATCGTGTTGGGACATCTTGTCTAACATGTCTTCTTTTAGCAGGATTCTTATGTGTTATTGGTACATCTTGTGCAGCAACCTGTTTTACCAAAATTTGTTCAAATGTTTAGGATCTTCAATATCCCCCTTTTGACAAATTTTGGCTAAAACCCCCTTTTGTACAATAAACCCAGGATGCTCCTTATAGAGTAGAAAGTCCCGAAGTCATTTCAGCTGACAACTTACACTCTTCTCATGAGGAAGCAGACTACTACTCCGAGTAACTCAGAACACAGGACACGATTGTGTTCATAACTCAGATCACAGGATATAAGGAAGAATTTAGAACACATAGGGAACTGAAAATTTGCAGCATCCTTGCAAACCATCTGCAAGGACAGACTCAACCCCTGACTTTTTCTCCCCTTTTTTAGCCAAAAATTGACAAACAGATAAAACTCATGAAGACTCAGCACAACAAAAGTCCAATCTGAGAAACGAAGAAGCCGAAACCCCCTTGATATATCCGAGTCACTTCCATAGGATGTAACAAACCACTGAAAATAACGCAGGTCTATTCAAGACGGTCATTAAAAGGGGAATGAAACTTCCAAAGAAAAATGTGCACCGCCCAAAACTCTTTTGACTGTTTCTTCTTTCAAGGGGAACCGTCCAAATCAGCTAATTAAGGTGCACCCACATGTCCTAAAAAATTTCTGACCCCTTGTCAGACCTTGTTTAACAGTGTAAACTCCCAGACACTTGTAACATTAGAGCAATGTCACGACATCTCATCTGACATCCTCTCCAGAGGAAATCTATCACAAACTGCTTGTAACCCCAACCAATCTTGATAAACACTCTGCACTAGTGCATCCAAATATCCACAACTGAAGTCTAACTCCCCCTGTCGTAGATATCTAGTGCTCCTTTCCCAGAAGAACACCCTAAATGAATGGAAAACATAAGACTCATCTTCATGTCTTCAAGAGCGCACCCTCTGTTCAACACACCTGCTGAACACATTCACCTACTGCTTGACCCTCAAGCAAACCATGTACCACACCAGTACATTAATCAGACAGAAGCTCTCCCTTATCTTTTTCAACAGATGCTTCTTCATCAAGAACCACCCAAAGTCACCACATGATATCCCATGACAACTTCATGATCATATAATGAGAGTACCAGGAACGCATCCTTGTACCATAACTAACAAACTCTTCCAGAAACCATCCATACACCACACGAATTCCTCTCGTCCAGAAACCATCCATACACCACACGAATTCCTCCTAAATTCTCATGTATAGATCTCCTTGTTCCCTGAGATACAACCCAATTGAATCTAAATGCTTCATATTCCTCAAAGAGACGCACAGGGCCCCTTAGTTTGCTAGCTCACACATATATTCTTCACACTTGAAGAACATTAAACACATGCTCCAGAAATCTTCAGCCCATTTGCTCCACAAGCACCAAACTAATCCACTTCTAGCCTGTCCCATTCACATCAGACTTCCAAGACAATCCTTTACCCATCATTCCCCCGTATGATAAGATAAATACTTCTTAGACAAGATGTGAGTGTAAAGTTCTACACTCAGAACTTAGTATCCTACTCCGAGGATAACCAACCCAGAAAATGTTCTAACATCTGTTAGGACATTCTTCACACATCACAGACACCAAACACCATGGTTATTAATATGCTCCACCACTGGACTTACTATCTGCATAGTAATCTAACTGAAGATCTTCAAACAACACTGCGCCACCAGCTTGATCAACAAGAACTCCAAATAACCAAAGAGAGAAATAAACTCTCATCCACCAAAAGAAGGTAATCTTTCATAAACTGAGAACTTCTGCCACAAGCTCCAAGAATCATCACCTCCTGACATTTTCAACCAAGTACCCTTCTTCCCAAGAGTAATCAGTTCCAATCACCCTGATGCGTCCGCAAGTGCACGGAAATATCAAAGTAATATAAAAGATTGTCAAACCCACAGAGACCAATGTCAACCTACCGTTATCTATCGCTGCGATGTAAAGCTAAGGCTAATGATAATTGCTAAAAGGGAAACTAAGACTAGAACTAAAATAAAACTAAGAAAATATGATAATAAAGAGAGGCCGGAATATGGATTCCGCGTTCCTAAAGGACTTTGTAGAATTCGGGTACTAATTGCAACTATAACTTAGTTCCGTAAAATATACCGACTTAAAAAATCCGCCTCACGCTCTCGCGGTATTAACTAAAGTCATGTTCCCTAATCCAAAGATTTTGATCTCGCTCGCCCGGTAACTAGGAAATATATTTTGAAAGCCAATAATATCCTAAACGTATCTAAAGCGCTCTCGCTGTATTTAGATATGTTGCCTAATTTCCACTATCCGTTTCGACCCCCACGCTCTCGCAGTGCCGGCTCAAACCTTAATTAATTTCTCACTCTCGTGACAAAATCGTGTTAAATAACCTCTCACTCTCGTGACAAAGCTATTTAAATTAGACTTGGAAATTAAAACCAAAACAAAATTTTAATCATAAGTTCGCACCTATTATTTTCTACTGAGTCCCGTCGGTAATGACGGTCCTCATACGCCGGACTCTAAACTATTTAGCTAGACATAGATAGGAAAATCAACATGCAATTACGGTAATAAAACATAATGAGAAACATGATTTAGCAATTAAATTAGAAAACAATAGCGGTAAAATAAACGATAAAGGGAACCTGGAATTAAATAGATGCTGAATTGTAATGCTTCGAATCAAAGTACAGAAATTCAATGCAGAAATAAAATCCTAAAACTATACTGGTAATAGTCCCCCGATGTGGAGAACTATCACTTTTACATGGTAAAAGAAACTGCCTAAAAACTAAAACAAGGAAATTCTGGCAAAAGAAAGTCGACCCCCGCAATAGAGGTTTGCTTTCTCTTTTATATTGAGTGCCGACAGTTGAGGAAAATGAGTTGCGTAAGAATCAGCTCGAGGAAATACCGGATGAAGAAGTGGAGATAAAAAAGGGGTAAGTGGGATATTTTCTCTCCTCACTCCCAGGTGGCTTGCCCCACCTCCCTTTTACCACATAGTGGCTTGCGCCACTTTAGGAGTTGAT
Source organism: Lathyrus tuberosus (assembly GCA_022829125.1). NCBI lineage: Eukaryota > Viridiplantae > Streptophyta > Magnoliopsida > Fabales > Fabaceae > Lathyrus > Lathyrus tuberosus. The sequence goes on from JALAZF010000075.1 coordinate 10,371,093, forward strand.
GGTGGGCGCCACCCCACAATGTGGCTTGCGCCACACATCTGTGAGTGGTGGTGGGCCCACCCTTTTATTTTTTGTTTTTATTTATTTTCTTTTTCTTCTTTTCTTTTCTAATTTCTTTTCTTTTCTTCTTCTTTCATATTTTCTTCATAACTTCTTCTTTTCTTCACATTTCTTCCTTTAATTCTTTTCTTTTCTTTCTTTTGTGAATTAATCCAAGTCACCTGAAAACATAGTAAATGATATATAAATCGAAACATAAATCAAATAAAACAAAGGAAATCATAACTAAAATTCATGTAAGTCAAGCCAAATAAACGATATAATTTAGCGTTATCAAACTCCCCCACACTTAAACCTTCGTTTGTCCTCAAGCAAACCATGACTCGTAAGAAAAATAGTTCATATGGATACTCGTCCTAGGCTACCAACTCTACTTCGGTTAAGTTTGTGTCGATGGGTACTTGCTCACACACTAAGGATATCGTAACAACACAATTCCGCTTTTTCGGTCATCAACCTCCCTCCTATACAAACTAGTCTGATTCATGTCATTATACCTAAGCCTAACTCACTCATCCTTCTTTTATCCCTTTTCATTCTTGCGCAATCACATTAAGCCCTTTATCCTTTCACACTCATGGTAGGATAGCCTGTTAGTGACTATGATCTCATCATCATCATTCTTTTTTTTTTTGCACATTGCTTAAATATCAATAAAATAAAGAAGTTTGCACCGTTGGGCTAAATGATCGGGTGAGGATCACCTAACTTAGAGGGAGCATTTTATTCATTTATTTTTTCCTTTCTTCTTAAATTACCTTTTAAGCCTGAGATCATACACTTATTTGCATCGGCTTCTTACTTAGTGCATGCTTAGGATGATGCTGACTGCTAAATAAACTACTTAGGGACTACTGAAGGGGTGAGGACTTAAGGCTATGGCATAACAAGTACTCAAATCGATTTCTATAATTGAGAGGCTCACGGTATTGAAATGATACCGATCTTGCAGAATTTTCCCAAGTCTCACAATCTAACCTCAATTTCGTCCGTAACCCAAAATTTTCAAAAGAAACACTATTTTTAACTCAAAAATTTTCAAAATATTTGGTATGGCTTATGAGAATGGGGAAATCGATAAGCAACATAAAATCACGCATAAAGACTCGACAACACATGCAAAGACACAACGAAACATTAAATCATAAATTTTTTTAAAATCATGCTAGGAAACAGTAAATCTAACTAGAAAGCGGTAAGGTTCCTCCCCCACACTTAAACCAAACATTGTCCTCAATGTTTTGATAAAAGGTGGTAAAGGAAAGATAGAACCTGTATGAATGCCATTGCATGCTACCATGGCCAAATTTGCGATGATTCTTCCCTTGTTGTCCTTGTCTTCGCTGGCCACTTCTACTCTGGTGTCTTGTACTACGAGTTATCTGAATTTACTGAAACTTCATTTTATTGAAGCCGCTCATCATATTGCCAATTTCCGAAAGAATTACCTGCAAAAATTGTTAGAAAAATACGGTACGGTGTATGCAGGTGGAACCTGACCATGCGAAAGGACAAGGAGGATGTAAGTTACAGACGAGAGAGACATGCTCTCTCCTATCATACTCATCATTGGCGTCACCACCAGCAGCGACATTCGTAGGAATGTGCGTGGGCACCAGGTCATCTCAAGGGATTGTCATCTAAAGATCTTTTGCCTAAATGTAGCTGAGACGTGATAAGCGATACAATTCTTTATTTTCTGCAAACACAAACAATAAAAGGAAAACATTAAATTAAAAACTCGTGGGTTTCCTCCCACGCAGGGCTTTGTTTAATGTCAATAGCTCGATGGATAGGAGTGTTAATTTTCGGTTTCCAAGGCCATTTATCAAGCCATCTCACATATCCCTCACCTTTTCTTTTCTTCCTTCTATGGGGTGCTTCATTCTTTTGAACTTGTGGTGGTGGTTCTGGATCTATCCTAAGTATTAGCTTTTCAAGTTTGGGCTTAGTTATTTCATCCATCACCTCAAAGTTTAACCTTACCCTCTTAGCACTAATGATTTCCCTAGTTTCATGGTCCTCGAATTTCTCTTTTTATGCAGGACCTCAGACAAAGGTGCATCGGTGTGGATATTTTCCAATACATCCACATACATTTTGGATTGGGAGTCTACCTTAACTTCTACAAACCTTTGCGGGAAAGAAATTGTGGGGTATAGGGAGGAGGAACGACATTAAATGCTTCATTATCTACCTCTTCGACAACCTCCCTTTCGGATGGTGTCGATGGATTTTTCTCAATCTCTACTCTCTTCTCACCAGAACTCTCCTCAACCTCATTATCACTCTCCTCGGGATTCTCAATTTGTTTTTCATTAATGGTTGATACAACATCCACATGCTCCTCAGGGGAGGGTCCTATAGGTGTCTATGCAAGCAGGGAGATTTGAGTCTCCAATGCCTCAGTGTGAGTCGTGAGGGACTCGACCATAGTGTTTATCTACCTAAGGGTTTCATAAGTATCGAGATGTTGTCTTCTAAGCTCTTCATTCTGGAGAGTTTGTGTCTCCACAAAGTGCTCCATCATAGATTCTACCCTAGAATTAGTTGTTATTTCAATGAAATCCTCCATTAATGCTTCGAGGTTGGAATTAACAGATTCTTGTGGTTCCTCGAAATATTGGGAATGGTGATCGTAGAGGAAATTTGGGTGCGGTTCCTCGAGATATTGGGAGTGAGTCAGTGTCGCATTGAAATCCTACATTAATATTTCTAGGTTGGAATTATGAGATTCTTGCGACTCCTCAAAATGTTGGGATTGGTAGTTGCGAAGGCAATTTGGGTGAGAATGAGTTAGTGATGCATTCAAATTCTCCATTTGTATTTCAAAGTTGGAATTATGGGATTCTTGCGATTCCTCAAAATACTGGCAGTGGTGATTGTAGAAAAAATTTGGGTGATACATAGTAATGTGTGCCTTAGTCTGTACGGTGCAACAACGGAATAACAATATTGACTGTTGGTCCCCGGCAACGGCGCCAAAAACTTGATGCGTCCGCAAGTGCACGGAAATATCGAAGTAATATAAAAGATTGTCGAACCCACAGAGACCAATGTCAACCTACCGTTATCTATCGTTGCGATGTAAATCTAAGGCTAATGATAATTGCTAAAAGGGAAACTAAGACTAGAACTAAAATAAAACTAAGAAAATATGATAATAAAGAGAGGCCGGAATATGGATTCCGCGTTCCTAAAGGACTTTGTAGAATTCGGGTACTAATTACAACTATAACTTAGTTCCATAGAATATACCGACTTAAAAACTCTGCCTCACGCTCTCGCGGTATTAACTAAAGTTATGTTCCCTAATCCCAAGATTTTGCTCTCGCTCGCTCGGTAACTAGGAAATATATTTTGAAAGCCAATAATATCCTAAACGTATCTAAAGCGTTCTCGCTGTATTTAGATATGTTGCCTAATTTCCACTATCCGGTTCGACCCCCACGCTCTTGCAGTGCCGGCTCTAACCTTAATTAATTTCTCACTCTCGTGACAAAATCGTGTTAAATAACCTCTCACTCTCGTGACAAAGCTATTTAAATTAGACTTGGAAATTAAAACCAAAACAGAATTTTAATCATAAGTTTGCACCTATTATTTTCTACTGAGTCCCGTCGGTAACGAAGGTCCTCATACGCCGGACTCTAAACTATTTAGCTAGACATAGATAGGAAAATCAACATGCAATTACGGTAATAAAATATAATGAGAAACATAATTTAACAATTAAATTAGAAAACAATAGCGGTAAAATAAACGATAAAGGGAACCTGGAATTAAATAGATGCTGAATTGTAATGCTTCGAATCAAAGTACATAAATTCAATGCAGAAATAAAATCCTAAAACTATATTGGTAATAGTCCCCCGATGTGGAGAACTATCACTTTTACATGGTAAAAGAAACTGCCTAAAAACTAAAACAAGGAAATTCTGGCAAAAGAAAGTCGACCCCCGCAATGGAGGTTTGCTTTCTCTTTTATACTGAGTGACGGCAGTTGAGGAAAGTGAGTTGCGTAAGAATCGGCTCGAGGAAATACCGGATGAAGAAGTGGAGATAAAAAGGGGTAAGTGGGAGATTTTCTCTCCTCACTCCCAGGTGGCTTGTGCCACCTCCCTTTTACCACATAGTGGCTTGCGCCACTTTAGGAGTTGATGGTGGGCGCCACCCCACAATGTGGCTTGCGCCACACATCTGTGAGTGGTGGTGGGCCCACCCTTTTATTATTTTTTTCTTTTTTTTCTTTTCTTTTTCTTCTTTTCTTTTCTAATTTCTTTTCTTTTCTTCTTCTTTCATGCTTTCTTCATAACTTCTTCTTTTCTTCACATTTCTTCCTTTAATTCTTTTCTTTTCTTTCTTTTGTGAATTAATCCAAGTCACCTGAAAACATAGTAAATGAGATATAAATCGAAGCATAAATCAAATAAAACAAAGGAAATCATAACTAAAGTTCATGTAAGTCAAGCCAAATAAACGATATAATTTAGCGTTATCACACCCTGCTTGTATGCACACTATGAAACCAACCAAATGCCACTTTTTGATTGATCTCACTCTTCTTCAGAACTCCCACAAGATACACTGATCCACCAATGAAATATGATCTTCAAGTCACATGAACTACTTGCTGCATAGCAAGACATCTTGGATCCACCAAGCCTCTAGACATGTAACATCTTCTCAATCCACAGCTCTCACAAACTGCATGAGAAAGACCTTTTTGAAGCATCCATAACTTCCATTCTCCTGTAGATCTCCTTATCTTTAAACTGATGTGCCACATCACCAGCTGAGATCCTGGTGTTAAGCTAGATGTCAGAACATTCTGATACGACATCCAGCTACTGAATTCAGCTCCTCCTTCTGCCACTTAGAAGAACCTCCTCCCTTTAACAGAACAAGAGTTCCATGCTCTCATAGACTTGATTCAACAACCAAGTTTGAGTAGACAACTTCCATCCTGTTTAGACTTATCACATATATTCCATACAAGCTCACACCTTGATGAATAACTGCTTTGAAACTTCAAAGACTTCACACCTGCCACGTCTGAATCTTCAGAAGAGAAAGTAGTCCTAGACTACACCATAGCCATACCAAAGAATGCCACTTTCCTTAGTAGAGAAGTCTGCAGAAAGTCAGAGATAACTGCCACTTAACCTTGACCTTCAAAATGAGCAAGATCCCATACTCCTAAGTACCTAGATCAGAAATAAACTGTTCCAAGCTGAGCTACCACCAACACTCCATTCTGGACAAGTCCCTTGCCAGGACACTTTCCAGATAAACACCAGATGCTTCTAGTAACAACTTGAACACACTTGTTGCACTCTAATACTCTTAGATCAGAAATAAATTGATCCAAGAACAATCCATCCAGATTATGATGTCTTCTTCTTCATCTTCTACATCACCATTGTCTAGACCGGTTTCTTGCCAGGAAATTATCCAGAGATCAGATGCTTCTTCACACCAACTGAAGCAGATTCTTAGGTCACCACCTAAGATAAATATGACCAAAAGCCTATGCACTACCCCTCCCATGATTCTGCACAAACCAGATGAAGAGATGTTCCAACATCTTGTTGAACATCAGCAATCTTGACTTTCAAGGATAATCAATTAAATACTTGTGAATTTCACAAATAGCAATTGATCTTAAATCCTTGTCCAATAATCATGTTTCACTGTTGTAGCTAAGCTCCAACAGATCACTTCATACACTTATCAAGTATTCAATCTTTTGCAAGTATCTTCTTTGATAATAATTATTGAGATACCAAGGTTGCCACCCTTGACTCAAGTAACTAAGATTCTCTCTGAACGAACCCTATTTACCTCAACAATTCTGAAAACTCCAATCAGATTGGATCCACCCTTAGGATTAGGAGAGATGAATCCTTCCTTGCTGTTTTGGATAGTGAAAATAAATCACCTCCACTTTCTTCTGGTTGTGTTTCATAGAAACACCTTCTAGTCAGAAGAATAACTAGAAGACTCCAGATGCACGACCGAGACACCTTTATGAGTGGACTTGAGAGAATTCTCAAGTATCTTTGACAACCTAGCCGATCAATAATTTATCAAACTCCCAGAGCAAGAACTTGATAAACCTAAACTCAAATCCTCTCCTCTTCAACTGACTTCATACTGCACCATGGAACCAAGCTTCTAAGTACCAAGTCACCATAACAGAGATCTTCCAATAACTCTTTCCATTCCATCGCTCCCTGTAACACCCATTTCTACCCCACAATTATCGCAGCAGATTAAACGAAATATCAGAGTAAAATCAGAATCACCTCAAAGGGTGCACATTTCTCAATAAATTCAAATCAACAAAATTGCTCGGTAAATAACGGGTTTTCCTCAAAATAACTCAAAAGCCTTCAAAGGACAGCAGAACCACCATAACCCCAAAATCCCACAAAAGGGTTTTTAAAATAAAACCATAGTCTTCAAATAATAACAAAATAACAGCCAAATAAAAACTCAACATGGTTCGACTCAACGACCCAACCCGATGTTACACTATCAGAGCAAGACCCTCTACATCGACCTAAAATGCAAATAAACTCCAAAGGTCCTCGAAGGCATCCACAACTAAACCTGATCACCTGCACGTTACCCACCTGGAGGCAACATTCAAACAGGCAGGGTGAGTAATCACAATTCATTATAATAAATATAAAAACAAGATATGCATAAAATGGCGTCATCATCATATACAACATCATCAGAGTCATCACAAGGCAAACATCAAAACACAACATCATAAATATCAACAAATACCACATAAATTCAATGCACAACCAGACTCATGCATGTGGTACCAATTGTCACAGTCAATGGACACTTAGGCCATCACCCTCCAAAGATCCCCGTTATTAGGATCGGTTCCACACAAGAACTGTAGCATGTCAAAAACCACCTCACATCCTCACAATGGGATGGAAGCCACAATAGACCGAAGTCTAACGTCATCACTGAAATGCTATGAATGCATGATGCACAACGTCATAATCATCATCATCAATAAAGTCATTACGTGCATCATCATTAATCAAAATCTCATATTCGTCATATCGTCATTTATTCATCAAAACATCATGCATCATCATCTTATAATCACCAATATAGCTCATGGTAATTCACATCAGTATTTAATCATCAAACACCAGGTATAAACAGCTCATAATCATTAATACACTCAAGGTAATTCATATCATCACCTAACCATCAAACATCATATATAAACAGCTCATAATCATCAATATACATCACGGTAATTCATATCATCAAATATTTCATCAAAACATCAAAAAATCATCATCACATGATCATCAATAACATCATGGTAAATCATCAGAAAAATCATAGCACCAAAACATCAAGACAGCACAACATCATGAAACAATTTTCGCGAACAGCAGTCGTTCGCTGCAGAGTTCGCCGTGCGAACCTGTTCGCTGGGTTGTTCGCTTTGCGAGCATCCCACGAACCCCAAAATCCCACACAAAAACCAGAGAGTTCCCATTCTGTCTCTCGCTCGCCACCCTCATTTGCTTTGTGAATCCACTCGCTGGGACATTCGCTTTGCGAGCTAGAAATCACACTTCAGAATTCCTCCAGTATTCACCAACAAAATCACCGCGCATTCGCTGCGCTGCTCGCATTACGAGCCTGGGGCGAGTGTCCGCCTTGCGAAGGAATTTTTCGCTTTGCAAACTCGCGATTTCAGGAAATCGCTGCTACGCATCAGTAGCATAACAAACCCAAACACCTTACGATTTCAACCTCAGTTCACCCAAAACATCCCCAAAACATTTCCCAAGGCATCATGGTAATCAAAGGCATAAAATCTATGACATTTAGGTAGATTAATTCCACTATCCTAACTCAAAATTACCTAAACCTTCACAAACCATCAAGATTCTCATAAACCTCATAAATCCCTTTCTCATACAAGATCCCACATATCATAAAAAAGGTTTAGCATCGAAGGCTTATTTTTACCCGAATCAATTCAACCCTTAATAATCCATCATCGATCCTCAGAAATACCCCTAAATCATCAATAACTCATAAACCCTTCAAAAACCCCAAAAACCTCAAAATCCACTTTAAAATACATCGAATCTCTATATTGAAAAAAATGAAAGGTAATACTCCCCATACCTTAGATTGTTGATCTGGAGCTTTTCTCTATTGAGCCTTTGGAAACCTTCACGAATCCTCGCCTTTTCCTTTTTCCTCAGAGCTCTGCTCCTTTCTCCTTATTTTCACGATCTAGCCAAATGAATCCTATTCCTCCCAATTCTTATTTGTTAAACCCTTGAGCTCCTAAAATGGGCTTTCCCAATAATACCCTCACTAATCCTCCTCAAAAGTCCATCTTACCCTTAATTCCTCTAATATTATTTAAATTAATAATAATACTAATATATTCATATTATATACTATTATTTAGATAAATAACCAAAACTCCACCAAAATACCGACGTCAACACAAACCACCAAAATTCACCGAATTTCACAAATATTATATTTAATAAATTAAATAAATATTCTAATAAATTTGGGGTGTTACAACTCTCCCCCTCTTACAGAATTTTCGCCCTCGAATATTACCTCAAAGAAATAGAGTCGGATACGACTCCCTCATCTGATCTTTGCATTCCCAAGTCCAACTTTCGCCAGCTGGTCCACCTCACAACACCTTCACCAAAGTTATGTCTTTACCCCGCAGTTGCTTCATCTCTCGACCTTCAATCCGCACAGGTAAAGCTTCCACTGTTAGGTTTTCCCTCACTTATACATCATCCATCTGAATCACATGCGACAGATCCGGAATGTACTTCCTCAACTGGGACACATGGAACACGTCATGCAAATTCATAAGTGACGGTGGTAAAGTAACTCGATAGGCTATCTCTCCTATCCTCTGCGAGATTTGATATGGACCAACAAAACATGGAGTGAGCTTCCTAGACTTCAAAGCTCGACCCACACCAGACGGTGGCATCACCCTCAAAAACACGTGATCTCCCTCTTGGAATTCAAGTGTCATCCTCCTCTTATCATGATAGCTCTTCTGGAGACTCTGAAAACCCTCTCATCCTTCCTTGGATCATCTTAATCTTCTCGGTCGTCTCTTGCACAATCTCAGGTCCGAGTACAACACTCTCGCCCCGACTCATACCAACACAAATGAGTCCTACACCTTCTTCCATACAAAGCTTCATAGAGCGTTATTTCGGTACTAGCATGAAAACTATTATTGTACGTGAACTCAATTAACGGTAAATGGCTATCCCAAGATCCTCCATGATCCAACACACAAGCTCTCAGCAAATCCTCTAAGGATTGGGTAGTCATTTCTTTCTGACCGTCCGTCTGTGGATGATAGGCGGAACTCGTCCTCAACTTAGTATCCAAAGCCTCTTACAAGCTCTTCCAGAACCTCGATGTAGATCTCGGATCTCTATCCGACACAATACTCGAAGGTATCTCATGCAACTTCACAATTTCCTCAATATACATCTTGGCTATCTGTTATACCCCAAATTTTGACCACCAATATTTCCCATCATTGTGCAAGTCATCATATTAATATGGATGTACCATCATGCCTCATCAATCTCCTTAAAGATGGGTGAGCATTCGCCATAATCAAGAATTAGGGTTTCAAGCCCTCTCAGAGCACTTAGACAAAAGATCAATCAAGAAATGACATGATCTTCAACTTATCTAAACCTCTCAAACACCCATAAGGGATCAAGAGGACTCCCACATCAAAAATCAAGCACAAGGTTGCAACATTCCAAGTGGATCAAGCCTCGAGATCGCCAGTGTCACCAAATTAGGGTTTTGGTCGACCAAGGCCTCCAGATGAAAATTTTCATTTGGGCATGAGCCAATTCTTCAAAGCACAACCCAAGATACTCCAAGGGACCTCATGGACCCAATCATCAAGTCAATTTAGCCTCAGGGGATGCATTCACAAAAAATCAGGAATTAGGGTTTCTTGATCTAATTCACCCCTAAGTATACTTTTGGGACAAAGCATGAGCCAAGACCTCAAGACATGATTTGAGGGCCTCTAATACACCACATTGATCCATTTAAAACAATGGATTGATCCAAGAAGCTTGATCCACAAGTTTCATTTTCATCTGGACCACAATTGGGATTTTGAATGAAAAGTCAACTGTACCTTTGACTTTTGACCAAGACATGCTCCCAAACCTTGGGACATGATTCAATACACCCTATAACACCTATGGAATCCATCCATTAGGTTTGATTTAGGTCAAGGACTTGATTTCACAAAGGGTCGCACAGTTTGGATTTCATCCGATAAAAAGTCAACTGTGCACAAAATAAAGTTTGACATTTTGGAAATTTTCACAAATATGGTCCCCCTAAGTAAAAAATAATGTTAATGTATGGTATTGATCATCATTCATTAATAAAAATCAAGAAAAGCGAGGTTTCTTGCAAAAGGGGCAACCTAGAGAAACCAAAATTTTTCTAAGTTATGGAACAAAAGTGGTTTTGGTACCAACTTCCAAAGACCATAACTTGAGATCCAAGCAACCATTTTGGGTGATCCAAAGCTGGATTTGTAGGTCTTTCTACACTCTGCAAAAGCTTCAACTACCCCCAACTCCAATTCTTTATGGATTTTGAGTTATGGAGTGATCAAAATCACAAAAACATGAAAATAACACTTTTTCCAACACTTAGTGAAAATCTGCCTAAGTTACCAGCCTTGAACATCAATGTTCATGAGGTTTTTTCAGTTGGATCCAAATAGTTTCAAAACAAGAGCCTCCCATAACTCAACCTGAGCAGGGAGATATGAATTCCTCAAAATCGTCATTTCCAACTGTCCCAAGCAAGGCAGATTTTGTGCATTTGCTCGATTTGGAAAATTTGGACAACTCCAAGCCTTGTCATCCATTTGGACACATCTGAGGATAAAACAAAAGGAGAATGATCTGATCCCCAAGCCTCCAAAGTCCAAGAATCTACATATAGCCATGCCAAACCTAAAAGAGCTAAAAAGTGCCAAGACTCCAATTTTGTTTCAATACATTCAATAGATGCATCAAGGTGGCATGAACTGAGGCAAGCTTAACTGAATGAGTCCAGCCTTATCTCTGAACCCAAAGACCATAGGCTTGTGCTCTAACCTCAAGTCAATGGCTAGAGGAGACTTGAGATTCCATTTGATCCACATTGGCCACAGACCTGCTGCAGTTGCCACACACTATTGTTGCCAAAACAAACTTGACACACTATAAATAGACCTCAATTGTGATCAGTTTGAGTACACCAAAGCACCCAAACTGATGCTTTACTCAAAAATCTCTTCTTCACTCCAATTTTGCCTTCTAACTCAAGTCACTATCGGGTTTTGAGATTGAGAGTGATTCCAACCAAACCAATCACACACACACCTCATAAACATCATGTATGAGTGATCCATAACGCAAAATCACATCTGGAACATCAAATTCAAAAAATCACCAGCCAATTGCTCAAGTTCTTGACAGAGTTGAAGTTGAGGTACCACAACCAGTTCCAGCTCATTTCAATCCACCCCAAGCATTCAAAAATACTCCTTGGCACCTAAGGAAGCTGTCCAGATCATTGGAACCTAGCTGTAACACCTCCATCACCAAACTCGATCACCAGCTGCAAGAGGTAAGCCTGAACCCTTCTAACTCTATGATCCATCCATCATGAATGAATTTTTGAGTTACCATCTTGTTTATGCATGTATGTAGAGTGATAACCCTCAATCAATTGCCTTAAATCAATCGTGTATGAAATTTCATTGTGTTCATGCTGAAATCAGGGTTCTTGAGGTTTTCAGTTGATTTCTTTCTCCATGCTTAATATAAATGCAATTAAACTATATGGTTGTGATCCTTGTTCAAAAACGAACAAGATTGGTACTTGAATCGTGCAAAACCATTGAGAAATCATGGAGAACAGTGAGAAAATGGAAATCTGCAAAAACAGAGGGCGCGGGCAAGAACCAAGTGTTCTTGGCGCCATAATTCAAATTTTTGAATTTTAGTTATTTTGTTTAATTTATTCAAAAATTAATTTCTCTCTGAATATTTATGCTTTTGAATTGATTCTTTTTCTCAAAATTCACTAAAATGTTTAAATATTTTATTTTACAAAAAAAATCCAATTTATATTATTTATTTAATATAGTTAGAATTTTTGTAATTAATTTCATTTTATTGTTTTTAAACAATTTTTAAAATGAAATTCCCACATTGATCTTTCAAAACTAATTGAATTTCAAGCTTTCATATGATTAAACATGATTTTTCAAAATATTTTTCAAAGTGTACAACTTGTTTTTTAATATATTTGATATTTTATCATTTATTATTTAAATTTCCTTTAAAAAATGACATTCTAATTTAAAATTAGGGTTTCCTCTCGATTTTAAAATTTTCAAAACACTTTGGGCCTCTATTAGAGTTTAAGACCCAATCCCTTTTTGACCAAAACCTTTTTGGGTCTCAGTCATTGTATAAGTCCCACTGCGATTTTAAAAATCCCGGTGCGGTCGTCGCCTTTTAAACAAAAAATCATCTGGGTCTACCCTTGTGTTGTAAGTCCCATTTCTTTTTCTTTTTCAAAATTTTGGGCCTCTATTAGAGTGCAAGACCCATTCCTTTTGTAAATACACAATCTTTGGGGCCTCAGTTATTGTATAAGTCCCTCTGTGGTTTTCAAAACCGCGACACGATCGTCACCTTTTCAAAATAAATCATCTAGGCCTCTCCTTGAGTTGTAAGCCCCATCACTTGTACATAAATAAACTTTGGGCCTCTTGATAGAGTGTAAGTCCCACCCCTTTGTAAATATAAACCTGTTTGGGCCTCAGTCGTTGTATAAGTTCCGGTACAGTTTACAAAACAACGGTACGATTACTGTTTTTTCATCTGGGCCTCTCCTTGACTATAAGCCCCAACAATCTTTTCAAAACAACTTCTTTTTTTATTTAGGTTCAAATCCATAGTTGTTATCAAAACTTTCTTTAATTTCTTGAACAACTAACCATACAGCTGTTACAATGGAAGCTTGCTCGCCGGTAAGTTTTATCAGCTTTCATTTACTTGCTTTCATATATATATATATATATATATAACTGTATTGCTGGAAGCTTGCTCACCTGTAAGTCCTTCTTTCATATCCTTTTAAATACTTGTCATATATCAACTATATATACTTGTATATCTGCTTAGAGTTTTCCCCGGAAACTAGGTCTAGAACTAGGTAAAGCCAGTTGGTCACTCTTTCAATACAGTCAAAACTAGTTCCCCATAGGAATTCCAGATACAGTCTTGCCTTCTCTTGGGCTTAAACAATATGGAACAAAGAGAAAGGCATTATTCCCGGTGAAACTTTTCTCAGACTGTCACTATTAGAAATTGTCAAAGAAGTTCAATCCCCAGAGAGGATTAATTCCCGGTGAAACCTCTCTTGAATTTCTTCAAACCCTATAACTGTTCACTAAAGAAAAGATTATTCCCAGTGAAACTTTTCTTGAACTTTTCTTAAGTTTGGACCCACAGGCTTCCTAAAAGCATCCCCGCTTCCTCTTGGGCTTTGTACAAGGACCCTCCGACTTCTTAGAAGTTCTTATGCCTTCTCTTGGGCTTAATACAAGGACCCTGAAGACCTCTTAAAGGTGTAAGACAGAACTTAGTCATCCTTCGTTAGAGCAGTCTTTCTAAAGAGTCAAAACCTCGTACCAATTTTAGGGTTGACACTCATCCCTTAGAATACCAACCTCTTCTTGGGCATCATACAAAGACAAACTCTTCCATACCAGTAGACTTGGACAGTCTAATCCCCTCTTGGATCTCAAAGATATTCTCAAGTTCCCTACAAACATAGGAAAAAACCCTGATCATTTAACCAATCTCCAGTAGAGTTAAAATCCTCACAGGATCTAAAACTCAATCTTTATCCTAAATTCCCCCAGCTAGGGAAAGCTTATCATGAGAACCTCAAGGCATCTGATACCTCAACTCTTTTGGAAACCCTCAGCAAGAGTTGATCCCCCTAATTTGGACCCGCCTCTGGATATCAATAATCCTCAGCAAAAGTCAGCCTCCTCTTAGGCTTTGTATAATGATTTCTCCAGCTTGTTCAGCCACAATCTTGGGCTTTGTACAATACAAATAAAAGCACTCTCTTGTTGAGTCAAACCTTTTTAGCCTCAATCTTGGGCTTTGTACAAGACAAACAAAGTACTCTCTTGTTGAGTCAATCACCTTTCCTCACTCTCTTGTTGAGTAAAATATTCTTTCTCAAAAACACTCTCTTGTTGAGTCATTCTTTTTAGCTTCAATCTTGGGCTTTTTACAAGAGATATATAGACTTTCCCCAATAAAGTCAAAATCTTCATAACATTCTCTTAAGCTCTGGATAAATATCTTCCCCAGCAAAGTCAATCCCTCCCAGCCTTCTTTTAGGCTTTGAGAATTAATATCCCTAAGCAGAGTCAATCCTCTCTTTAGCCTCAATCTTGGGCTTTGTACAAGACAGATAAAGATTTCTTTCCCACAGAGTCAGTTTCTTTTTTAGCCTCAATCTTGGGCTTTGAACAAGACACCGTATAAATCTCTCCAGCAGAGTCAATCTTCTTTTAGCCTCAATCTTGGGCTTTGTACAAGACAGATAAAACCTCTCACCCATAGAGTTAGTTGCCCCTTTTAGCCTCAATTTTGGGCTCTGTACAAGATAGATAAAGTATTTCCCCAGAAACACCAACTTTTAGCCTCCTCTTAGGCTTTGTATAATGATATCCCCCAAAGAGTCAGTCTCTTTTTAGCCTCAATATTGGGCTTTGTACAAGACAGATAAAACACTCTCTTGTTGAGTCAGTCTTTTCCAACCTTCTCTTAGGCTTTGGATAAGGACTTCCCCAAGTGGAGTCAATCAATCTCTTAGCTTCAACCTTGGGCTTTGATCAAGACACACAAAAATCAACATCCCCTCAGAGGAAATCAAAATCTCTCTGCAGGAAGTCATTCCTCTTTGTTATCACACATTAAAACAAACAAATCAAACAAACCCTAATCCCAGATAAATGTTGTAAGTGGCACACTTGTTGATTCAAATATCCAAGTTGTCGCCCATCTCTTATCCTGGTAAATCCCTTCCTCTTTCATCTAATTGCTGTAAGTGGCAAGCCTGTGGATTATTTATATCCATGCCACTGTCCTTCCCTTAGCATGAAAGATTCCTAAGGAAAAAATGGCATTGCTCTACACTGAGTTAAAGTTTTCTCCTTCAGGACAAATCCCCTATAAAGGAAATTATGGCATTGTTGGATTCTCATATCCCTGTTAAAGTAACCCTCCTTTATAGTCAGTCACCCAACAGTTGTGATAAACAGACAAGACGTCTCCCTTTAGAGATGACAAATTCCTTAGTCAAACATTTAGCTTCAATCTTGGGCTTTAAACAAGACACAAATGAACCTTTTAGCTTCAATCTTGGGCTTTGAACAAGACACCAAAACATCATCTTTTCCTCCCATAGAATAGGAGGAACTACGATTGCTCTGATTTCCCTGTTTCTTTAAACGGGAATACGTAGGCATAAGATTGCGAAATCTTAGCGAACATACTAATCAAAAACCTTAGGTCTAGTACCTTCATACTAATAAAAAACCTTAGGTCCAGTACCTTCATACCAATCAAAAACTGAGGTCCAGTACCTCACCAAAATCATCAAAAACTCAAACTCTCTCTCTCTCTCTCAATATTCCCAAACTTTCCCAACCCACAACAGATAAACACCATCAAGTGTAAAAGCAGAACCTAAAACTATCAACCTGTGGATAACCACATATAGGATGGGTAATTGACAACTCCCCATTGTATAACCTGACCCCGAACTCCCCAAATCTCTTAAGCGTTTGTTTAGTTAAACATTCGCGTGCAAGGTTAGTTTTAGATAGCTTCCCTTTCCCTTCCAGCTTCACGGGATAAATAAGAAATAAGAAAGTAGCACCCCCTCCCACCATTGCAGTGAGGAGAAACCCAATCTGCGATAAGGTGGTCGCGTCACCGACAAAAATCGAACGCTACACTAACTTCTGCATAGAATGATTAATCTTCATCGGCAAGAAATGAGCCGATTTAGTTAATCTATCCATAATCACCTAAATAGAATCATTCCCTCTCTCAGTCTTTGGCAATCCTGACACAAAATCCACGGAAATACTATCCCATCCCCCTTTTGGAATATTCAACGGTTGCATTATACCTAAAGGATTCTGATGCTCAATCTTCGACTTCTGACAAGTCAAGCACGCATAAACACGCAATATCCTTCTTCATATCTGACCACCAAAACAGCTTCTTCAAATCCTGGTACATCTTCGTAGCACCGAGATGAATACTCAATCTACTTCAATATCCTTCCTCAAGAATGCTCTTCTTAATTCCTAGAACATCTAAAACACACTCTCTATCTCGTAACCTCATCACACCATCCTCGTCGATCCGGAATTCTCCTCCGTTACCTTGGTTGATCAAAGTCAACTGGTCCACTAAATTAAAGTCAGATTATTGTCCCACTCTGATCTCTTCCAGAATACCACTAGTAAACTTCAATATTCCCAACTTCACACTATCAGGAGTCTCTTCACACACCAAACTCAAGTATCGGAATTGCTCAATTAATTCCGATTCTTTCACCATAAGCATCGACATATGCAATGACTTCCTGCTCAATGCATCAGCAACTACAATTGCTTTACCCGGATGATAGCTCAAATCAAAATCGGAATCCTACAACAACTCTAACCACCTTCTCTGCCTCATATTCAATTCTTTCTGATCAAATAAGTACTTCAGACTCTTATGATCGCTGAACACTTCAAACTTAGAGCCAAACAGATAATGTCTCCAAATCTTCAACACAAACACCACAACGACCAATTCCAAGTCATGTGTAGGATAATTCCTCTCATGAACTCGCAATTGTCTCGAAGCATAGGCAACAACTTGACCATTCTGCATCAGCACTCCACCAAGACCCATCTTTGACGCATCACAATACACCACAAAAGATTCACTAGGATTAGGCAAAATCAACACTGGAGCGGTCGTTAATCTCTTCTTTAAATCTATGAAACTCTCCTCACAAGCTACATCCCACACAAAAGCTTGACCCTTTCGAGTCAACTGAGTCAAAGGTAATGCCAACTTAGAAAAATCCCTCGATAAACTTTCGGTAATAACCCGCCAATTCCAGAAAACTTCGTATCTCAGTAGCAGACTTCGGAGTCTCCCACTGCAACACCGCATCAATCTTAGAAGGATCTACGACAATTCCACCACTCGAAATCACATGGCCAAGAAAACTCACTTCCTTCAACCAGGACTCACACTTCGACAGTTCCACATACAACTTCTTCTCTTTCAACACCTGCAACACAGTCCTCAAATTCTCAACATGCTCTTCTTCAGGCTTAGAGTATATCAGAATATCGTCAACAAAAACCACCACAAACTTATCCAAATACTCATGAAAAATCTGATTCATATACTTTACGAACACCAGGTGCATTAGATACACCAAACGACATCACAGTATACTCATAGTCACCACACCTCGTCCTGAAAGCTGTCTTCGGAATATCATCAGGCTTAACACGAATCTGATGATAACTAGACCTTAAAACAATATTGCTAAAACACAAGCGTCAACTAATTGATCCATCAAATCATCAATCCTTAGAAGTGGATACTTATTCTTGATCGTCACTTTATTCAACTATCTATAATCCACACACAATCTCATAGTACCATCTTTCTTCTTCACCGACAACACAGGAGCACCCCATAGAGAAACACTTAGTCGAAAACTTCATCCCAAGAAACTCTTCCAATTGTTTCTTTAATTCTCCCAACTCAGATACAGACATCCGATAAGGAGCCATTGACACCAGACTCATACCTGGTATCAAATCCTCCACAACCTCTACCTCACGCTTTGGAGGCCAATCACTTACGTCATCAGGAAACACTTCTGAAATTTCACAAACACCAGGCAAAACACCCACTTCTCCACCTTCACTAATACTCCAAGTTACCCTCAACTTAAACATCGGCACTATCCTGCATCGACTTATCAAAACCATCTCTAAGCACTTGGCTTAACTCGAAACAATTCACTGCGTACACCACTTAAGCTCGCAAAACACGTCTATCCCATCCAACACGATCCCGTCTTTTATCAACAAGAGATTAAGGGTGATTCAATTTATCAATAACAGCCGACTATCATGAGGCGATACAAACTATCTTACCAAACTATTGTAGTGTCCAACACCACTCTTAGCCATCGCTCCACACTTGAAGCATCTTGGAGAAGCACCATCTTCTCCCTCACTTGTTTCATTCCCAACCTGCAAATGGAAAACAAAACAAGCATCGACAGTGTTTTCACACACATGTCGCACACTAGGGAATAGACAACATTAGACAACCTGGCCGGATGGACCGACCTGCTCTGATACCACTAATGTAACACCCTTTTCTACCCCACAATTATCGTAGCAGATTAAACGAAACATCAGAGTAAAATTAGAATCACCTCAAAGGGTGCACATTTCTCAATAAATTCAAATCAACAAAATTGCTCCGTAAACAACGGGTTTTCCTCAAAATAACTCAAAAGCCTTCAAAGGGCAGCAGAACCACCATAACCACAAAATCCCACAAAAAGGTTTTTAAAATAAAACCATAGTCATCAAATAACAACAAAATAACAGCCAAATAAAAACTTAACATGGTTTGACTCAACGATCTAACCCGATGTTACACTATCAGAGCAAGACCCTCTACATCGACCCAAAATGCAAATAAACTCCAAAGGTCCTCGAAGGCATCCATAGCTAAACCTGATCACCTGCACGTACCCACGTGGAGGCAACATTCAAACATGCAAGGTGAGTAATCACAATTCATTATAATCAATATAAAAACAAGATATGCATAAAATGGCATCATCATCATATACAACATCATTAGAGTCATCACAAGGCAAACATCAAAACACAACATCATAAATATCAATAAATGCCACATAAATGCAATGCACAACCAGACTCATGCATGTGGTACCAATCGTCACAATCGATGGACACTTAGGCCATCACCCTCCAAAGATCCCCATCATTAGGATCGGTTCCACACAAGAACCGGAGCACGTCAAAAACCACCTCACATCCTCACAATGGGATGGAAACCACAATAGACCGAAGTCTAACATCATCACTGAAATGCTATGAATGCATGATGCACAACGTCATAATCATCATCATCGATAAAGTCATTACGTGCATCATCATTCATCAAAATCTCATATTCGTCATATCGTCATTTATTCATCAAAACATCATGCATCATCATCTTATAATCATCAATATAGCTCATGGTAATTCACATCAGTATTTAATCATCAAACACCAGGTATAAACAACTCATAATCATCAATACACTCATGGTAATTCATATCATCACCTAACCATCAAACATCATATATAAACAGCTCATAATCATTAATATACATCACGGTAATTCATATCATCAAATATTTCATCAAAACATCAAAAAATCATCATCACATGATCATCAATAACATCATGGTAAATCATCAGAAAAATCATAGCACCAAAACATCAAGACAACACAACATCATGAAACAATTTTCGCGAACAACAGTCGTTCACTGCAGAGTTCGCCGTGCGAACCTGTTCGCTGGGTTGTTTGCTTTGCGAGCATCCCGCGAACCCCAAAATCCCACACAAAAACCAGAGAGTTCCCATTCTGTCTCTCGCTCGCCACCCTCATTTTCTTTGCGAATCCACTCGCTGGGACATTCGCTTTGCGAGCTAGAAATCACACTTCATAATTCCTCCAGTATTCACCAACAAAATCATCGCGCATTCGCTGTGCTGCTCGCTTTACGAGCCTGGGCCAAGTGTTCACCTTGTGAAGGAATTGTTCGCTTTGTGAACTCGCAATTTCAGGAAATCGCTGCTACGCATCAGTAGCATAACAGACCCAAACACCTTACGATTTCAACCTCAGTTCACCCAAAACATTTCCCAAGGCATCATGGCAATCAAAGGCATAAAACCTACGACATTTAGGTCGATTAATTCCACTATCCTAACTCAAAATTACCTAAACCTTCACAAACCTTCAAGATTCTCATTATCCCCATAAATCCCTTTCTCATACAAGATCCCACATATCATCAAAAAAGTTTAGCCTCGAAGGCTTATTTTTACCCGAATCAATTCAACCCTTAATAATCCATCATCGATCCTCACAAATACCCCTAAATCATCAATAACTCAAACCCTTCAAAAACCCCCAAAACCTCAAAATCCACTTTAAAATACATCAAATCTCTATATGGAAAACAATGAAAGGTAATACTCCGCATACCTTAGATTGTCGATCCGGAGCTTTTCTCTATTGATCTTTTGGAAACCTTCACAAATCCTAGCCTTTTCCTTTTTCCTCAGAGCTCTGCTCCTTTCTCCTTATTTTCATGATCTAGCCAAATGAATCCTATTCCTCCCAATTCTTTTTTGTTAAACCCTTGGACTCCTAAAATGGGCTTTCCCAATAATACCCTCACTAATCCTCCTCAAAAGTCCATCTTACCCTTAATTCCTCGAATATTATTTAAATTAATAATAATACTAATATATTCATATTATATACTATTATTTAGATAAATAACCAAAACTCCACCAAAATACCAACGTCAACACAAACCACCAAAATTCACAAATATTATATTTAATAAATTAAATAAATATTCTAATAAATTTGGGGTGTTACACTCCCGACTTTGGAATAAAAAGATGCAGATATCTTCACATATAAAGGCCGATGATTGAGATCTTCCACCATCTGTCTTCAACAACAACTCCAGAATCCCATAATTCTAGAGCTCTTCCATCAGAAACATATGCAGTGGAACCACCAAGGAAACAAATTATGCTTGCCCTAATAAGATGTCAGAACATCTTATAAGACACCCCAACAAGAGAACTAGCCACTTCTCCTGCAGTTGTTGTAGAACCTCCTCAGCAACATGAACAACCACCAGGTTGTTACCTTCGATCCAGAATATCCATGCCATCCATTAATACCCTTGAGTATGTCTGAGTTGATTGATCTAATCTTCAAAACTCCTCCATGTTTAAACGCCAGAAAGTATCTCCCAAAGATCTCATCCAAAAACAGACAGGATGCCCGCTCTGATACCAATTGAAATTCTGGCATAGCAGACAACAGATCACCTAACACATGTCAAGGCGTTGTTCTGCATAAACATTTAAACAAAGAACAGAACAGCAGACTGATACTTTGAATATCAGAACTGTAACAACACAGCTGTTACGACATCTGATCCAACATGTTAATCAAGACTGAGCTGTAAATTACAGAATGATAAATAACATAGAATATGATGACCCAGTTCGGTGCAACTCACCTACATCTAGAGGATACCAATCCAGGAAGAAGAATTCATTATTAGTAGTATAGTTTTATATAAACAACCTCAGGTTTACAGAAAGCACCCACGCTAACCTATCACTACCCAATGAAGACTTTATCATTAGAAGTCACATCTAATTGATAAGAGAAACCCATCTCACTCTCTAAATCACAACTTGTGATTATCTAACAGTTAATACCTCATAACTATATCATTCCTATTGAAAGACACCCCTTCTAATACAAAGTTCAGTCAAGCATCCTTGACTAACAAGTTAACTTGGATTTGCTTCAAAGCTTCATCCAAGAACACTACACGATTCATTGCCTACGGGCTTCTGAATCTGTAAAAGTACTTATGTCTACCACACTGCATCAAATCGATACAGAGGGAGACTTACATGAGAAACCTACGACTCTCAAAACCTAAACCCTACTTTACAAAATAGGATTCCTAAGTCTATGTCGTCCTCTCTCTTTTTTTAATTAGGTCTTGGTCTTCTTTTATAACCTTTTACTGAGTTGGGCTTTTAACTTTCTTTTGGCTTATAAAGTGTGATTCCTTGATCCATGTTCTGATTGCTCCTTAAATCTTGCAACTGATTTGTAACCATCCTGCTGTTAGTAACGGACATGATGTCCTATCATTGTGTTGGGACATCTTGTCTGTCATGTCTTCTTTTAGCAGGATTCTTCTGTGTTGTTGAAACATCTTGTGGAGCAACCAGTTTTACCAAAATTTGTTCAAATATTTAAGATCTTCAATTCCCTCATACTTGACCTCAATAACTCGGTCTTAGGAATTCCGGGATGTACATAAGCCTCCCAATCACGAGGTCCAATAGAATGAAGTGTTCGGACAGAAAGTCCTAGAATTTATTCTTCCTTGAGCCGGTCACCTTTATAGAAAGTTACCGTTGTGACAGAGGGTTTCAAAAGAATTATAATGACAATCATTTTCTCTTTCCTTGTCATGATAATTTTTATGGGGAAACAAATTGCCATCATGACTCTAACTAAATAGAGTTTCCTGACCGTTGTAAAGCTTACTTTCATAAAAAAAACCCTTTCCATCTTTACTCCTTTGCTTATCGTTGGTGACTCTCGTGCCTCATTTCTTCAAGATTTACTGATCAATTTTTTTGAGCTTTCTACCAATCATTTTTTCAAGAACAAGCTTCAGGTATTAATTCTCTGTCTTATTTAATCTTTTTTAATTCCTTTAATATGGTTGTAATACACGAGTGTGGTGGTCCGGGAGAAGTACTGATTTCTCTAAATGCCCATGAGAGAAGAAAAACTCTAGGATGAATGTATGAGAGACTGTGAAGGTCATCTGGAGCAAGCAGAATTTGATCAGATTATTATGGAAGTTTATGGTGAAATTTCTTCACCTTATAGTAAAATTGACTTGGAGTCTTCGTGTCAGGTTTCGTGGACATTTTGATTGAGATGGTAGGGTCTTTGATTGACAAAGAAGTCCTAAGTTATGACCACAACATATTTGACGACAACTATATTTCAAAACCATGATCTAACTGCAAGATTTCTTCAACCAGCAACGAAGAAGATGTTGTGCTGGATCCCTGTGTGATTAGTGAGAAGGTTTTCATCACTCGACCAAAAAGAGTATCAGATGAATACTTTTATCTCTATTCAGGGGTGTCATACCCCAAATTTGGCATGCCCTTCATTCAACTTCATCTGGCTCATAACTTTTGATTCATCCACATACCTTTACCTCAATCATCCATTTTAGTTTAGGTCATTCATTCATTTTCATTTACATGTAACATTACTCAATCAAAAGTTCCACAATGCTTGGATTTTAACTATATAGTTCAACATTAGGTTATTAATTAGGTAATTAGAGTTGGCTTTCATTCCCACTTATTGTACAAGATGTTGTAAATGCTATTGGATCAAGATGTCTATATGACTAATCTTATGGTATAAGGGCCTATTGGTATGTGTTTGCTTGGAAATGAAGCTATTGGGTGGTAGTTCATTTGTTTGGTCAAAGTTACCTTTTAAAGATTGACTTTTGACCTAATCATTTGAGTTTCCACTCAAGAATGAATCATGACCATTGGTGCACATCATAAAAAGGATGATTTAGAAGCTATTCATAACAAAGTTAACTTTTGGTCAACAAAGTCAACCGTAGAGGGTTGAATTTTTTGACCAAGTCTTATGAGGGTTCTTATTATGATAACCATGGATGGGCTATTAGCTTTTGATCAAGGCATTCTAGATACATTGCATTCAAAGAGAAAATTCAAATTCAAAATTCAAAGTGGAAGGAAATTTTTTTCATTACTTGAAAGGCAAGTTACAAAGTCACCATTACATTCCAAAGGTCAAAAACCATTACAATAGTCAAATACAAAAGAATACACAAACAAAATGAAAATTACATAAAAATCCTAAGTTTGACCTACAATTGACTTTTGGTCAAACAGTTGACCAAGCCTTGACCAGAGTTAGACCTAATCCTAAATCCACCCTAGACCTATTCCTATTCAAGCCTTAAAGTCTTCTCCATCTTCATGAGATCATAACAATGTTGTATTAGAAAATGCTCCCATGTCCAAAACTTCATGCCAAGCTACCATGTGCAACTTCATGCCAAAGTCATCCTAATGCTCAAACCTGCACTAGGCCAACTGCTCAACCTGCACAATCGAAACGCAATCCATCATTGTCATTATGTTACCAGAACTACAACCAAAAAGTGATACATCATCACATTACAGGGGCCAATCCCACAATTCAAGCCATGCATCAAAACCATTCAATACCAAAATCATACACAAAACAGTTTCAAAGCAATCCAGTTCAGGAAAACTAATGCAGCATAGCACATACATTGACCCGACCAAGCATAGTTCAAGTCAAAACAAACCAATGAAATGCATTATGCAATCAAGAACCATTATTCAATCAAATCCATTATCCACAAACCTTTAACACACATGCACACACAACATACTTACATAACAACTATAACATGGATAAAACTCACACATAAAAATTCAGCATAGATACAATGTCATGGAAAATGCAATGTAAGCACATAACATACACTCCATGTGTAACACCCTAAACCCTGAATAATAGATTTTACATAAAAATAACAGGAACAAGATGTTACTCAATCATAAATGCTTCATAAATCATAAAACAATAGATGTTGCACAACAAAAATTTATTTAGAAACACCATAAAACATGTGTGAATAGGAAAGTAATGCAACCGAACGCCCTTATCCCCAGTGTTACAGATCAGAGCATTCTTATTCGAAAACTAGCAACAATGAACCCCAGTCCTGCTAATCACCTGTGCAAAGCACACCAAAAAACCAAGCAAACAAGAAAGTGGTGAGAATATACTTATATATAGTAATGGTGAATGTTTCGACAATAGTATGATAATCGAGAAACGATAATTCACTCAAAACATGAATGATAATCACGCAATCACAAACACAAAACACAACATTGAGCAACCCTCCATCACAAGGCATGTCGATGTATGCAAGACTAATGTTCACCAACTCCATCACCTAAATGCATGTGGTACCAAGGTTTTGTGAAAATCAGAGATATGTTACTGATATCGTCCACCATCATAAAATGTCTTCGGCCCCTCAACTAAACCGACGATCCCTGCCATAGGACCTGAGACTCACCCTTGGTCTTTTCCACCAAGGCCAACGATCCCCACCAATGGATCTGAGGCCACCAAAATTGACCGAAGTCACACCTAACTCCGAAATAGTACGAATGCATGACATGTTATAAGGATTCAAACTAACATCCATAAAAAATCACCCAAACATCATCAAAGGTAGTATATTCACAAAAAATTGATATTTCATCATTATCATCACAACATGTTCCAAGTATGAACCCAAATGTCATTCAACAAAAAGACTTATTTCAACTAAGAACAAAGATTTTGATAGTTTTAGCTTTATTTAAAAAAACTATTATTATTCACCAGAAAGAGTAATCAAAACTCAGAAATTTATTATAATCAAAAGGTTAATCCATATGAAATTGACAAAGGTCTTTAAATACATAAAACAAAGAAGCTATAATGAGTCTTATGGGCTTTTAATCCTAAACAAAATAAATAAATAAAACAAAAAAACATAAATTACTAAAATTTCAGAAAATAGGAAAGCGTTGTTTTCGGAACTTAAACGAACTTAAACGACTTAAAAATAAATAGTCTCTAAATAGCAGTGGGTTTACTCTTAGGACGATTCCTTTTCCGAAAAGTTATTATGAGTTATTCTGACATTGGATGGCAAATTTACGCAAAATTCTGTTGAACCGCTCTAAAGCGCGACTTCGAGAAATTTTACAAAAAAACAGGGTTCATAATTTTTTTGGGAAGAACATTTTATTAAGTTTTTTATATACCAATTACAAGGTTTTTAATCCCAATATCTAACACAAGTCAATCCACATTTCATCGTAAAAATATACTATGACCAAATGGGATTATCCCATTTGGGCACAGATCGATATAATCGATCGATCAAAAATCCCAGAAAGTGACCAATTGGGAAAAAATCCCAATTGCTCACAAATCGTCATAAACGATCGATTAACAACATAAATTTCACAGTTCTTGTATATATCCACCAAAACTTGTATTTTGATATGATACATAAAAATTTCACACAAATCATGCAATCATACATAACTATCATCGTAAAACATATATCAAATTCATGGATTATATCACAAACATCTCAAATACAGCGTATACAAACATACGATAAACATGGGTATCTCTACTTTTGGCGCAGGTGAGAGGGTAAGGAACCCTCTTCACACTGCTGCCTAGCCCACCCTATAGTAAGGAATCCCCCCCCCCCACACACCTTATCGATTGAAGTTTCAAGGTCTTGATGTTCCTCCCTCTCCAAATCGCAAACTCACGGTCGCTCTCAAAATGGTCTCCCCAGACTCAGATGTGCTGTTTAGCGATATGCCTCAAACCTTAATTTTGCCCTAACTCTCACACTCACCCTTACGATGTATATAATGTTTAATACAACGGTAAGATTAATTCCCAAATATTTAGTCCCAAATGAAATATTTATTTAATTGTTAAATAAAATAAAATAAATCTTAAATTAAATAATTATTCAATTAAGCGTCACACCTTTAATATTTAAACAAAATATTTATTTGATTTTAAAAGGAAAATATATTTTTAACATAAAGTGTCACACTATATTTAAATAATTAAATAATTATTATTATAAACCTCAAATATTTATCATCGTTATTTTTAAATAATTAAATAAAATCTACCGCTCTCACCCAAATATTTTAATAATTAATAAATAATTAAAATACCCTTAAATACTCTAAAACATCATAAAACACCCAAAAACACACCAGCGTCACATAAATAAATTTTCAAATAATGTATAAAATACTATAATTAAATAAACACAATTAAATAAGTTAGGGGCGTTACACCATGCACATACTCAAAATGAAACAAGGGTAGTGGAAAGCACATCACCATACATAGCAACCATGACATGATTGAGTTTACATTTCCATCAAATCCATGACATGACACACGTACGTTGCCTCAACTATCATGACATTCAATAGCTAAACCCTAACTCATTACTAAATCTTAACCAATCCCTATTCAGTTAACTAACTTCTAACAGTTAGTAACCAATATTTAACTAACCTAACACCCTAACAAACTAACTGTTAACCTCCAAACTAACCCTAACTTCACCTCTAACTAATAATCCACTAATCATAATTGTTTCTAACAGAACAACTAAATAAACTAACCAACTGCTCTAAAGCTAACCAGTTGCACAAATTAACTAGCCAAACCAAAGTTCAAACCCTTAACCATTCACCTTGTAACTAACTTGCACTTCAAGTTAATACCCTCAAACTGTCTAACTGCCCAATTGTCAACTAGCAGCCATCTGACATATGTCCCAGCTCAATTACCTAAATGCCCCTAAATCTAACTTCCCTCCAAAACCTTCTAACAAACTTTTAAACCCTAACTAATCCCTAACTACCAAAGAAACATACCTCGCCATCATATTTTGTAAAGAAATTTAGGTATAAACTAACACAAATCCACTCAAATTTTCTTCACTCAGCAAAAACATAAACCTAACTAACTCATCAATCACTCTCAACCATTGATTAACCCTATCCTAGGATCATTATCCAAGGGATAGAATTAAATCATTCCTAACTGATTCTGTTAACATTTCCCTCTAAATTTTTGTCACCTTTCATCTATATAAACTTTAGCTAAATTACTTCACTAAAAACAGAATCATTCACTCTAACAAAACTATGCTCAATTCACTCCCTAACCTCACAAACCTTCACTAACTCCCCCTTCTCCATTGACAGAGCTTCAACCTCTGAAGCTCTGTGAAATAGAGTTAGGCCTCTCCATTTCTTCTATCTCTCTACCCTATGGTTAATCATCAATCCTATATCTCCCAATTTCAATATCCTAGTCTATACTCTATCTTATTTCTACTTATCAACAAACAACAATCACAGTCCACGTAAAAAGATGAAAAGAAGAAGAAGAAGAGGTAGAAGAGGGAGTCGTGTGCAGAGAATCAAAGGCTAATACCTTATAATTGGAGGTTCATCTCTGGGTTTCTTGACCATCATCTTTAACTTACTCTGCAACATTCACCAGGGCATTCCTCCTCCTTGTAGTTAAACATGAGCTCCTTCAAAATTCTCCCTCTTTTCTATTGATTTTTGATACCATGCTAGGATGTGTAGCTTGCTGAACCTTATCCATCTTCCAATTGCTTGATTGCGCATAAAATTAGGTTTTAATTTAATTTTTTTCCCTGAGTTAGTTTTCGGTTAGGCTTTTGGATTGTGAGAGGTTCATAGGGTAATAAGAGAGATGAAGGTGAGATTCAGAGATAGGGTGAAGACACATGCATTTTAGTGGTGGTTTGGAGCTATTATGATTCGCGCCACTGCCGAAGGTGATTTCAGGCGCGGCGACAGGACTACAGGTGAGAGGGAGAAGAGAGGATGGGGAGATTTAGTGAAAACATGGAATGAAGGAGTTCATTTCCTTTCCCCCTTTGCTGACTCTCTCATGGGCCTGAAACAAATCCCAATGGCTTTCACCCAGCATACCACATGATCTTCTATTACACCTCTGTTTGATCAAAACTAACAATAACAATTGGCATGGGCTTCCAACTATGGGCCTAGCGCCCTCTAAATACTATTCACACCCAACTTTTCATTTTTACACCCCTGCCAGCTTCACTCTTCTTTATTTATTTATTTTAGAAAATTCTTTTAATTTTTTTAAATACACCAAAATGATTTCTAATGACAATTAGCATTTTAATATTAAATTCCTAAATTAGGATTAATTGTCATAATTAGGATTGGATTAGGTTAAGTAGAAATTAAGGTCTCATAACATTAATCATGATCTTTTCTTTTCCTTTGTCTTTAAATTATAATTGATGGTAGCTTTTTCTTGATGAATATAAAATGACCTATAATCTCTTGCATATTCCCTTAGGTTCTTTAATCAATTAATTGATTAATATCATTTGATTAATTAATTAAATTAGAAAGACTTTATGACTTATACTATGCATGTTCCCTTAGGTCAAAAGTCAAATACAAATCCTTCATGATCAAAACCCTAGACAAATAGGCTAATATATGCATGACAACATTAGGCTTTACTCCCCATTTTTAGGTACCCTAATTCTTTTAATCATTTCTTTATTATATCTCGGTAAAACTAATATTCTTTTTGCAAATAAAATAAAACACATAAAAAATACCATGTGATGCCAGGAGCCTTAAGAAATGCAGAAGGATGGGAGGGTGTATTCCTATCCTCATTCTGAATATCTTTGGATACAAGACACATGACCCAATTGTTCAAAGTATCCACATTCATTCATAGACTTTAGTGCAATTCAAATCAAGGTCGTTTTCATAATAAAAGGAAGAAAAAGAATGAGGATGTAGAATCTCTCTCCCCAAATGATTCAGACACTACTGCAGGGCTCCCCGAAATTATGAAATTCTTATGGTGAATATGTATAGGTGAGGAAGGGATTTAACGCAAAATAATTCAAAGAAAATTGGGTACCTAAGCACTATTAATTGTTTTGTAGGTCCTTGAAGATCATATGATAGTATTGTAAAACTAAGATTGATCTTTCAAGACACAATATCATATGTTATGGTAAAGTTTTTTTGAATAAAAGATGTTTTAAAGAAGCATCATCATGAGTATCAACTTTGACTTCATATGATAGTATTGTGAATAAGATAATTATCTTTTTTTATCTAATGTATCATTTCCATTATATTATTATACTCCTTTGGATTCTACTTTTTTTTTTATAATGTCAAAAGGGGGGAGAAGAGATAGTTGTTTTTATTGTATTTTTCAGGATCCAAAAACATAGATTAACATAGATTGCAAACAAAAAATTAGGGAGATATGCAAGATAAGGGGAGATATCCAATATAGAGGGATCAATTAAGTAGAAATCAAAAGATTTCATATCCATGGATTGTGAAGACATGGCTTCTCAAAGGTTTTGATGATGACACATTTTCTACAAGTCAAGGATGGATTAACAAAAAGGAATTATCAAGACTTCAAGCTCAAGAAAAAAAGTTCAAGAACAAAGTGTCAAATATTTAATCAAGTCTTGATGAATTTATGAAGATTGCCTAGTACAAAGGAAAAGGTATAACACTCAACCTCTATGTGATTATGCAAGTGTTCAAACCATCCCTCATTCATGCCATAACCATTAGGAGGGAATTTATGCATCTTAAAATTCTTTACACTTCATTTTTTAAGGCACTTTTCCAGTTTTGGGCTGAAGTAATCGATTAACCTATTAGGGGTAATCAATTACCCTGTTAAAATTTTCAAAATTTTCCAAACGTTACAAGCATGTAATCGATTACCTTAATAGTGGTAATCGATTACCACTGTTCTAGAAGCCAAAAATATTGCATCTCTTCATAGAAACTTTTTAAATTCTTTCTTTTGAAGCATGACATCCTTTGGTTAATTGCAACCTTTTGAGGAGGTGTTTAGAGGCTATATAAACCTCATAATTTCATATTTTCAAACTCACCTTCTTACAAATTTTCAATCAATTATTCATACTCGTTCAAAATTTGAAAATTTTGTCTAAATGTTCAAACATAATTTTCTTACAGTGAAACATTGTGCATAAACCTTTATAGTAAAGCATCATAGTTTCATCTCATACAAAGAACACTTGTATAATTATTGTGAGGATTGTGTGTTACAAGGAGAAGATCAATATTTTGATTGATAAGTATTAAATATTCATCTTGTACATACTTACAAAAACTTCAGATTGTACATGCTTGTTACATCTTATTTTTCCAGAATTGTTGGAAATAAGATTGTAAAGTTGTATTCCTTGTTGTCCTAGTTTTGGAAACAAGAGGTCCATTGTGAGAGGATTGTTCTCAATTCGACTTAGTGGAAAAATCCAAGAGGTTGTTCTTGGTGTGGTTTGTTAGTGTCTGTATAGAAAGACTAGGAAGAGTCTTGTCTAAGTCCTAACATTATTAAAAATCTCTTTCATGTTGAAAGGGGACTGGAGTACTTTCAGACAGTGAGGGGAACCAGGATATATTCTTATGTCTTTTACTTTCCGCGTTTACAGTTTTCATCACATAGTAATCACTTAGGAAAGTAAAACATGATACCGTCGAAAATCTGGAAAATTTTCTAAGTACCTAATTCACCCGCCCCTCCCCCCATCTTAGGTGCAATCTTAACTTACATTTGATATCAGAGCAGGTTATATGTAACCTGTTCCTACAGATCCAATATGGCTTCCACAAGCGCAAATCCGGTTTTCAAGGATGGTGGTAGTAGCAACAAACCTCCACTATTTTTCGGCGAGTATTTTGACTTTTGGAAAATCCGTATGAGAGCACACTTAGAAGCACAAGGAGATGGAATATGGGAAACTGTTGAAAATGGTCCACATCAACCAATGAGTGTCTTAAATGGTGTCGAAACTCCAAAGATTAAAAGTTCTTATAATGAAGATGATAAAAAGAAAGTTCTTGATGAAAAGAAAGCCATTAACATATTACAAAATGCATTAAGTATGGATGAATTCTTCCGCATATCTCAATGTAAATCCTCAAAAGAAATTTGGGACACTTTGGTAGAGACTCATGAAGGAACCACTGAAGTTAAATGATCTAGATTGAATACATTAAGTCAAGAATATGAAATGTTCCGAATGCAGCCTGGAGAATCCATCGTTGCTTTACAGAAAAGATTCGCACATTTGACTAATCACTTGATTGCACGTGGTAAAACGTTTTCTAATGATGAATTAAATCTCAAAGTTCTTAGATCCTTGACTAAAGAATGGCAACCAAAAGTTACGGTAATATAGGAAAAGAAAAGTCTTTCTACCATGACTTCCGCATCATTATTTGGAAAACTCCAAGAACATGAATTAGAACTTGGACGACTTGAAACACATGAACATCAAGAAAATAAATCCAAGGATATCGCATTGAAAGTAGATTTAAAATATGATCAAGATGATGATGCATCGGAGGAAGATGAAAGCATCATGTTCCTTGTAAAAAGACTTAGTAAGTTCCTTGGTAAAAATGACAAATCCTTTAACTATGCAAAAAGAAAGAAACACTTTAAGAAAAAGGAGGCTTCCACTTCTACACAAGATATCACTTGTTAATAATGTGGCAAGAAAGGTCACATAAAGCCGGATTGTCCAAAACTCTCCAAGAAAGGTGGATTCAAAGGCAAGAAGGATACAAAGAATAAAAAGGCATATATTGCATGGGACGACAATGATATAAGTTCATCATCCGACTCGAAAAGCGACGAAAGTGCAAATATAGCATTAATGGCTACACACAATCCCGATAATGAAGATGATGAGGTTAGTAATGAATTTTCTATTTATGATAATGATGCACAAGATGCCATAAATGAACTCTTAAATGAATGCAAAGTATTATACAAAACAATATCTTCACAAAAGAAACGAATTATATCTTTAGAAGAAAAAATGGAAACTATGGAAAAATATGCAAAAGATGAGAGACAAAAGAGAATTAGTGAAGAAAAACAAGAGTATGTATGTAAAATTTGTGAATCACTTTCTTTCCAAATTGTTCAATTAAAAAGAGTCCTTGAAAGATACGAGAAAGGACAAATTGGGTTAGAAGGGGTCCTTAGTCAACAATGATATTTAAATGATAAAAGTGGACTTGGTTATTCAAAGTTTTCTAAACCAAGTTCTAGTAAAACTATCTTTGTAAAGGCTAGTGACCAATCTTCCAAAGAGAAAGTGAACAAACCCAAAATTGTGCATCCTTATCCTAAAAGGAAAAGATTTGTGAAAAAGAAATCATATGTTCCTAGATATAAGAGCAATTTTGTTCCTACTTGTTTTTATTGTGGTATTGTTGGCCATACACCTAATTCTTGCTATGTTATAAACTTTATTGTTGCAAGTGGGCATTATGTGTGGGTAAAGAAAGGTACTAATTATGAAGAACCCAAGGCAATTTGGGTACCTAACAAAAATTAATTTGTTTTGTAGGTATGCTTGAAGACCACTTCTAATTTATGGTATCTAGATAGTGGTTGTTCGAAGCATATGACGGGAGACATTGACAAATTTTCAAGTCTAGTACTTAAGGCCAAGAGATATGTTACATATGGAGATAACAACAATGGAAAGATTCTTGGCGTAGGCAAAGTTGGAGCACCACCTTTCACATCCATTGAAGATGCACTTTATGTTGAAGGACTAAAGCACAATCTTCTAAGTATAAGCCAACTTTGTGACAAAGGCTTCAAGATCAAGTTCACCAAGGATGAATGCTTCATAGAAGATGAAGTCACACATGAGGTAAAACTCAAAGGTAAAAGAATTAATAACATATTCATGATTTCCCTTAATGACTTGTCTTTGAAGGTAAAATGTCTCATGGCAAAAAAACAATGATTCATGGCTATGGCACAAAAGGATTGCTCACATTCATATGGAACATTTGAATAAACTAGTCAAGCATGATCTAGTCATTAGATTGCCAAAAATAAAGTTTGTCAAAGATAATTTGTGTGATGCATGTCAAAAGGGGAAACAAAACAAATTAACTTTCAAATCTAAGAATGTGGTGTCCACTTCAAGGCCACTACAATTGTTGCATATGGACTTATTTAGTCCATCAAGAACAAGAAGCTTTGGAGGTAATGTATATGCTTTAGTTATTGTTGACGATTTCTCTAGATATACTTGGACATTCTTTTTAGTGCAGAAAAGTGATGCATTCAAGGCATTCAAGAAATATGCTTAGCAAATTCAAAATGAGAAGTCACTAACTATTGCCTCCATAAGAAGCGATCATGGTGGAGATTTCCAAAATGCTCCTTTCGAAGAATTTTGTGAAGAACAAGGAATCTCTCACAACTTCTCGACACCAAGGACTCCTCAACAAAATGGTGTTGTAGAAAGAAAGAATAGGTCACTTGTGGAACTTGCAAGGACAATGCTTAGCGACTCAAATCTTCTAAAGTACTTTTGGGTGGATGCGGTAAGCACGACATGCTTTGTAAGTAATAAAGTAAATATTAGACCTATCCTTAAGAAGACTCCTTGTGAACTTTTCAAAGGGAGGAAACCAAACATTGCTTATTTTCATATTTTTGGATGCAAGTGCTTTGTCTTAAACAATGACAAAGACAAACTTGGTAAGCTCGATGAAAAATCGGATGAAGGTATTTTTCTAGGTTATTCTCTTTCAAGTAAGGCATATAAAATTTATAATAAATGAACTTTAACAATTGAAGAATCTATGCATGTAAAGTTTGATGAATCTCACCCCTACAAAGAGGATATTATTTTGTGTGATGATGATGGTGATTTAATAGAAGTTCCTCAAGAAGATACTTCCAAAGTCGACAATGAGACTCAAACAGAACAACAAGAAGAACCGATTCAACAAGAGGCAAATGACAATGATCTACCTAAGGAATGGAGAACTCATAGAGATCATCCAATTGATAAAGTCATTGGTGATATTAGTCAAGGCGTTGCAACTAGACTAAACCTCATAGATGCATGCTTGAATATGGCATTTGTCTCACAAATTGATCCTTCCAAAGTTGATGAAGCTTTAGGAGACTACCAATGGATTATTGCTATGCAAGAATAGTTAAACCAATTCGAAAGGAATCAAGTTTGGGAACTTGTTTCTAGGCCAAGTGGTAAACACATCATTGGTACTAAATGGGTGTTTAAGAACAAGCTTGATGAGAATGGAATAATTATTTAAAACAAAGAAAGATTAGTAGCCCAAAGATACAATCAAGAGGAAGACATTAATTTTGAAGAAACATTTGCTCCGGTTGCAAGGTTAGAAGTTATTCGTTTATTACTTTCTTATGCGTGTTCATTGAATTTTCAGTTATACCAAATGGAAGTCAATAGCGCATTCTTGAATGGCTACATAAATGAAGAAGTCTTGTCAAACAACCCCCTGGCTTTGAAGACTTCAAGAATCCTTCACATGTCTTTAAGATGAGGAAAGCTCTTTAAAGCTTAAAGCAAGCACCAAGAGCATGGTAATGATCGACTTAGCAACTTTCTTTGTGAAAGAGGATTTGAAAAAGGTAAAGTAGATAAGATTTGTTCATTAAGAGAATTAAGTACAACACTTTATTGGTTCAAGTCTACATTGACGACATCATATTCAAATCAACAAACAAAGAACTTTGTGAAGAATTCTCGTTGATGATGCAAGGAGAGTTCGAGATGTCTATGATGGGTAAGATGAACTATTTCCTTGGATTACAAATTCAGCAATTAAAGGATGGCATCTTCATCAACCAATCCAAGAATTGCAAAGATTTGTTGAAGAGATTCGACATGGATGGTTGCAAAGCTATGTCTACTCCAATGGGATCCGGAACCTACGTTGATCAAGACGAATCTGGTATTTCAGTTGACGTTACAAAGTATCGAGGTATGATTGGTTCTTTATTATAATTGACGGCAAGGCGTCCTGACATAATGTTTAGTGTGTGTTTATGTGCCCGTTTTCAAGCAAATCCGAAGGAGTCATATCTCACCACTGTTAAAAGAATCATGCAGTACCTCAAGGGAACGACCAATTGTAGCGCGGTTTTTTTGGTTTCGAATCACTATCGCTTTGGTACTACAGTTCAATTCATTTTTTTATCCTATGAAGCTGATTAAGGAAGGGAAATAGATGTCTCCAATTAACCCTGCTTGCATACTGAGGTTAAACAGTCAAAATTGTTGGTTTACAGATGCTAGCAAAAGGGGGGTCTGTTTTTAGTTATTTGCTTAAAAGAACGGAGTGTCTTGACTGTACAGAAGGCTTTTGGTTAAGATGCTAGATCTGATTTTCTTTGATTGATGTATAGAGGTACTGGACTTTGGGTTTTTGATTAGTATGCTCGCTAAGATTTCGCAATCTTATCCCTACGTATTCCCGTTTAACGAAACAGGGAAATCAGAGCGATCGTAGTTCCTCCTATTCTACGGGAGGAAAAAGGCGTTTTGGTGTCTTGTTCAAAGCCCAAGACAGGAAGCTAAAGGTGGTTTGTATCTTGTTCAAAGCCCAAGATGTGAGGCTGAAGGGTTATTTGTATCTTGTTTAAAGCCCAAGATATGAAGCTAAAGGGTTTTGACTGAGAGAGAATTTGTCATCTCTAAAGAGGAATTGTTGATGTTTATATGCTATGAGCAAAGCACCAATTTGATGCTAAAAGTTTGATTGACTCATCCGAGGATTTCTTGATACAAAGCCTAAGAGGAGGCTAGAAGTTTGACTTTTCCGAGGAAAATGTTCTTTCTATCTTGTACAAAGCCCAAGATTAAGGCTAATAGGGATTTTTGACTCCGTTTGGGGAGAATGTATCTTGTATAAAGCCCAAGATGGAGGCTGAACTGAGTTTGACTCAACAAGAGAGCGCTTGTATGTGTCTTGTACAAAGCCTAAGACGGAGGCTAAAAGATTTGACTCAACAAGAGTGTCTGGAGCAGGTGATTGACTCAACAAGAGAGTCTGAAGGTTGATTGACTCAACAAGAGAGTCTTTTATACTCAACAAAAGAGTGATATGCTATCTCGTACGAAGCCCGAGATTGAGGCTAAAAGGAGATTGACTCAACAAGAGAGTATTTTATACTCAACAAGAGTGTGCTTGTATGTGTCTTGTACAAAGCCCAAGACGGAGGCTAAAAGTTGACTCAACAAGAGAATCTTTCATACTCAACAAGAGAGTGTTTTTATATGTCTTGTACAAAGCCCAAGACGGAGGCTAAAAGTTGACTCAACAAGAGAATCTTTTATACTCAACGAGAGAGTGGTTTTTTTATATGTCCTGTACAAACCCCAAGACGAAGGCTAAAAGTTGACTCAACAAGAGAATCTTTTATACTCAACAAGAGAGTGCTTTTATATGTCTTGTACAAAGCCCAAGACGGAGGCTAAAAGAGTTTGACTCAACAAGAGAGTCTGAAAAGATTAGCTCCGCTAGGGAGAATCATTTGTACAAATCCCAAGAGGAGGCTGTCTTACTGCTGAGGATTAGATCCATAGGCAGGCCCAGGGGTGGGGAACTCTCATGAGAGAGACCGGGTTCAGAGTGATCAGTGTTTCTTCCTGTGTTTGAAAGGAACTTGTGAATGTCTTTAAGACTCAAGAGTTTTAGACTGTCCAAGACTAACGTTTTATCTTTTGTACAATGCCGAAGATGAGGCACGAGCATTAAGGGATGAGTATCAACCCTAAAATGGCCGGAATTTTGACGCTGGAAAGACTTCTCTAGCAAAGGATGACTAAGTTCTGTTTTATACCTTTAATAGGTCATCAGGGTCTTTGTATTAAGCCTAAGAGAAGGCATAAGAACTTCTAAGAAGCCGAAGGGTCCTTGTACAATGCCCAAGAGGAGGCGGGGATGCTTTTAGGAAGCCTGGGGATCCCCCAAACCAAGAGAAGTTCAAGAAATGAAATTCACAGAGAAGAGATCATTCCAGGAAAGTTCAAGAATTTGGAAGAAACTCAAGAGATGCCATTCACGGAGAAAAAATCATCTCTGGGGAGTTAGAGTTTCTTTGACAATTTCTAAGAGTGACAGTCTGAGAAAAGGTTCACCGAGAATACTGCATTTCTCTCTGTTCCATATTGTTTAACCCCAAGAGAAGGGAAGACTGTATCTCGAAATCCTATGGGGATCTTGTTTTGTTTGTATTTAAGAGTGACCAATAGGGCTTTACCTAGTTCTAGACGTAGTTTCCGGGGAAAACTCTAAATAACTATACTAGTATTACACAGTGGATATGTGACAAGTATATAAAAGGATGTGAAAGAAGACTTATAGTGAAGCATCCCCACAATATAGTTATATACATATGAAAGTGGTAAATGAAAGCGGATAAACACTTACCCGTTGTAGAGCTTCCATGTTGTTTTGTTAGTTGTTCAACAAAGAAATTTTTGGTAACAACATATATTTGAATTCGAAATCAAAGGAGAAAGTACTTTGAAAAGATTGTTGGGGCTTACAGCTCAAGGAGAGGCCCAAGTTTTAACGATGATTGCACTGTTGTTTTGAAAACTGTACAGAGGGACTTATACAATATGTGAGGCCCAAAAAGTTTTTATGTACAAGGGGATGGGTATTACACTCTATTAGAGGCCCAAAGAAACTTAAAGAAAAGAAATGGGGCTTATAACACGAGGGTAGGCCCAATTGTTTTTGTTTTAAACTGGCGATCGCGCCGAGATTTTTTTCTTTTAACACAGAGGGACTTATACAATATCTGAGGCCCAAAAAGGTTTTGGTTAAAAGGGGATTGGGTTTTACACTCTATTATAGGCCCAAAGAATTTGAAAATGAATAAAGATGGGTCTTATAGCTCAAGGAGAAGCCCAAAGATTTTTGTTAAAAAGGCGACGATCGTGCCGAACTTTTTGACGGTATCGGAACTTATACAATACACTGAGGCCCAAAATTGTTTTTTTACAAAGGGGTTGGGTCTTACACTCTATTAGAGGCCCAAAAAGTATTTTAAAGAAAAGAAATGGGTCTTATAGCTCAAAGAGAGGCCCAAGTGGGTTTGTTAAAAAGGCGACGATCGCGCCGTTGTTTTTGAAAATACAGTGGGGCTTATACAATGACTGAGGCCCAAAAAGTGGTTTATTTACAAAGGGGATGGGTCTTACACTATAATAGAGGCCCAAAAAGGTTTTTAAAGAAAAGAAATGAGACTTATAACACGAGGGTAGACCCAAATGATTTTATTTTAAACTGGCGATCGCGCCGAGATTTTTGAAAATACTGTGGGTCTTATACAACGACTGAGGCCCAAAAAGGTTTATTTACAAAAAGGGGTTGGGTCTTACACTCTATTAGAGGCCCATGAGTGTTTGAAATGATTTGTTTAGGGTGATTAAGATCAAAACCCTAAATTAATTTCAAAATGTATTTTAATTAAATAAAAATTTAATTAAAATGATCAAAATTATCAAACATGTGTGAAAAACAAGTTGTGATCTTGGATTAATGTTTGAAAAATCATGTTTATATCCACAAAATGATTGGAAACCAATTAAATTTGGAAAATCAAGGAGGACAAAATATTTTAAATGTAAAAAACAAATAAAAGATTAATTCTTTTCAAATATATCAAGTATATGAAATCAATAATATTTTTAGGAATTTTTGGCAAAATAAAATATTTTAACATTTTTGTGAATTATTAAAAAAAGAATCAACTCAAAATCATTAAAACTCAGAGAGAAATTAATTTTTGAATCAATTAAATAAAATCACAAAATTTAAATATTCAAATATTCAAAAATGGCGCCAAGAACACACTCCACCCCTCTGTTTCTGCAGATTTGCATTTTCTCACCAATCTCACCGAATACTTGATGAAATCACACAATCCACATATCAATCTACTCGTTTTCACTTCACGATCATGTCCATGGTCTTTAATTTTATTTATTTTAAGCATGGAATAAGAAATCAAGACAAAACCTCAAGAACCCTAAAATTTGCATGAAGGCTGAGAATTTTGATACACGATTTAAACAAAGCAATTAATTGAGGGGAAACATTCTATGCATGATTATGAACATTTGGCAAAAGTATTGTGCGAGGAAATATGCATAGATTAAGAGATGACCAAGTTTAGGCTTACTTGGAGGTCGTGAGAGCAAGAGCAAAGTGATTTTTGAGTTGGAGGTGTTACATATGAGTTGTGATGATCTGAACAGCTTCCCTACACCATATGGAGTGGGTTTGAATGCCTGGACTTAATTGGAAATGGTTGGATCACTTCATGGCATCTCAACTGCAACTTGGTTAAAACCTTGAGCAATTGGCTGATGATTTTGTGAAATTGGTGTTCCAGATGTGGTTTAAGTGTTTGGATCACTTCTATATGATGTTTATGAGGTGTGTGTGTGATTGGTTTGGTTGGAATGACTCTCAAACTCAAAACCCGATAGTGACTTGCTTTGGAAGGAAATTTTGGAGTGAAAGAAGAGATTTTGAGGAAAGCATTAGTTTGATGGCTTTGGTGTACTTAAACTGAGCACAAATGAGCTATATTTATAGTAGAGCAAGTTCGTTTTGCAAGCAATAGTGAATGACAACTGCAGCAGATCATTGTCCAATTGCATCACTTTGGAATATTAAGTCTCCTCTAGCCATTGACTAGAGGTTAGAGCACAGGCCTTTGGTTCCCTAGTTCAGAGATCATCCTTGACTCATTCAGTTGGAAAATAACTCAGTTCATGCCACCTTGGTGCATCCATTGAATGCCCCAAAACAAAATTGGAGTCTTGTCCCCCTTTTAGGCATTTTAGGTTTGACATGCTACTTTTAGTTCCAAAGACTTGGGAGGCTTATGAATCAGTGTTTGTCCCTCCTTGGTCTCCCCCTGAGGTGTTCAGATGGATAAACTTGTTTGTCATTTGCACAAATTGCTCAAATCGAGCAAAATGCCCAAATCTGCCTTGTTACGACAGTTGCAGCAAGGCATATTGCCACTGTCATAACTCTTAGCTCAAATGGAATTTCATGGGGTTCTTGGACATTTTGGAAAGCTCTCATATGATACAACATATGTTTGATAATAGTTTGTCTTGACACTTTTTGGATCCAAGTGAAAAATACCCTTACATTTTGCAAAAAGTGAAACAAATTCTAACTTAGTGAAAATTTCACTAAGTGTTGGAAAAAGTGGCATTTTCATGTTTTTGTCATTTTGGTCACTCCATAACTAAAAATCCATGAGGAATTGGAGTGAGGTGTAGTTGTCAATTTTAAAGTATGCCATGAGAGCTACAAATCCATCTTTGGATCAGCCAAAATGGTTGCTTGGATCACAAGTTATGATCCTTGGAAGTTGGTACCCTAGCCACTTTGTTCCATAACTTAGAAAATTTCTAAGTTTTTTATGGTTACCCCTTTTACAAGTTATCCCACTTTTCTTGATTTTTCTTGATGAATGATGATTCCAATCACACATTAACATCATTTTAGGGTTAGGGAACCATAATTGATCAAAAAATCAAAAAGTCAAACTTTGACTTTTGGGCACAGTTGACTTTTTATCAGATGAATTATAAATTGTGCGATCCTCTATGAAGTCAAGTCCTTGACCTAAATTAAACTTGATGTAGTGATTTCATAGATGTTATAGGGTGTATTGAATCATGTCCCAAGGTTTGGGAGCATGTCCTGGTCAAAATCAAAGGCACAGTTGACTTTTTCCACGAAACCCTAATCGTGGTTCTGATGAACTTAAAAATTGTGAATCAAGTTTCTTGGATCAATCCATTGTTGTAAATGGATCAATGTAGTGTATTAGGGACCCTCAAATCATGCCTTGAGGTCTTATCTCATGCTTTGTCCCAAAAGTCAACTTAGGGGTGAATTAGGTCAAGAAACCCTAATTCCTGATATTTTATGAATGCATCCCCTGAGGCTAAACTGACTTGATGATTGGGTCCATGAGGTCCCTTGGAGTATTTTGGGTTATGCTTTGAAGCATTGGCTGATGCCCAGAGGAAAATTTCCACCTGGAGGCCCTGGTCGACCAAAACCTTTCCACTTGGAAGGTTGCAGCCTTGTGCTTAATCCTTGATGTGGGAGTCCTCTTGATCCATTGTGGGTGTTTGAGAGGTTAGACAAGTTGAATATCATGTCATTCCTTGATTAATCCTTTGTCTAAGAGCTCTGAGAGGGCTTGAAACCCTAAGTCTGATTGTAGTAGATGCTCACCCATCTTTGGGGAGACTAATGAGGTATGATGGCCCATCCACATTGTGATAATGACTTGCACAATGATGGGAAATCTTAGTGGTCAAAATTTTGGGTATGACACCAATGTTGGGCTATGGTATCCAAAAGGTAGTGTTTGTAATTTAGTAGGTTATTCTTGAAGGGAAATTTGCGATCTAAACGCAGCGGAAAACAAAAATTTCCCTTTAGAGATCCTTATGAAAGATCATGATCTGTGATAGAAAGGTTACCTCTTGTGGCAATGAAACCTTTGATTCCAAATCTATGGATGATCACGAGCGTTGTACGATGAACAACGCCTCTACTCAGTCCACACGAACAACTTTCTTCAGTCACAATGCTAGCTGATTACGATTGAAGGTTTTGAGTGAGGGAGAGGAAAAATAGAATACGTCCAGGGTTTCAACAACAACATTTGAGCTTCTTCACAAGGGTTCTATTTATAGAACTACTTGTGTGGGCTACAAGCTAAAAAGCCCAACTCAATAATAATATTATTATACTATTATAATAACTATTATTATAATAAATATAATTTTATTATTATTATATTTTATAACTATTATAAAATTAATAATAACTATTATTATATTACATGGTACCTTACCATATTCCGTATTCCATTCAAGTGCACCGTACCTTACGGTGTTCCTTATTTACTCTATCTCTTCTCCAACTGTCCTTATGTGTGTGACCCTGTAGGATTTCGCGACGTTGGCAATTATATTAAATAATGTATTTAACATAATAAACAGTGAGCGGTATCTAGCAACACATCACTACTACCCAAGTCACAAAATTGTTATGTGATCTGACAAAACCTTTTGTGATAGTACTTGTGTGTACAATTACCCTTTTGCTCCTATGTCTATATTGAACACAAGGCATATACCGTGTCATCCTTGTCCAGTTCAATATTGGGCCCTTAGACATTTATCCGGTTATGCAGGATGGGCAAATTCCATCTAGGCTACTCATGTCCCTCAGCATGCTTTGTGAAGTACCCATCAACTGTCTTTATGATCATCCAGTTACGGACAATGTTTGATCAGCAATAAAGTACTTGACTCTACATCAAAGGTACATAGTAGTTTCAGGTCGAAGGGTGGTATACACCACTATCACCATGAGAGTAACTTATGACACTTTGCATAACATTCTATGTAGTACTCTCATAGTGGGTCAATCCAGTATAAATATTACTCCTAATATTCATACCTATGTCAAGACTTGATAACTCCTTATCCATAATCCATGAGATGTGATCATCAGTCTATCTACATAATAATCTTAATGCTTTAAGGCTATCCCAATTCACATTAAAGCTCGACTATGGATGCTTTAAGAATAGTGTCCTTATGTTTAATGGAATCTCATGATTAAGTCATACTTAATGTTTCATTAAACGAACTAGCTATTCTAGGGACTTTATCATTTTGGAAAAATAAACATAATAAAGAAATGCCTTTTATTATTAATAAATAATTTGATACAAGTACCAAAAGTATTGGCCTCTAGGGCTTACACCAATAATCTCCCACTAGCACTAGAGCCAATCAGGCATACCCCTAATACCCATAGATCTAGTATGACCATCATGCTTCAGCTGCGCAAGAGGTTTTGTTAGTGGGTCAGCAATATTGTCAAGTGTAGGTACTCTGGATATCTTCACATCTCCACGATCTATTATCTCTCGAATGAGATGATAACGCCTAAGTATGTGTTTGGATCGTTGGTGAGATCTAGGCTCCTTAGCTTGTGCGATAGCACCATTGTTATCACAATAGAGATCAATGGGGTCCACAATGCTAGGGATTATGCCAAGTTCACTAATGAACTTCTTGATCCAAACAGCTTCCTTTGCTGCATTTGAGGCAGCAATGTACTCGGCCTCGGTTGTAGAATCAGCAACTGTTTCTTGCTTCGAACTTTTCCAGCTCACAGCGCCACCATTTAGGCAGAACACATAACCAGATTGTGATCTTAAGTCATCCTTATCTGTCTGGAAGCTAGCATCGGTGTAACCAATTTCCGTGAGCTCTTCCTGACCTCCATATATCAAGAATGAGTCCTTAGCCTTCTCAAGTACTTAAGGATATTCTTGACAGCTACCCAGTGAGCATCACCAGGATCAGATTGGTACCTACTCGTTGCACTTAAAGCATACGAGACATCTGGTCGAGTACATAACATGGCATACATGATAGATCCTATTGCAGATGCATATGGAATCTTATTCATGCGATCCCTTTCTTCCTTTGTTGAAGGGGATTGTGTTTTTGATAGACATAGGCCATGTTGCATAGGTATGAATCCTTTCTTGGAATCATGCATATTAAAGCGTCTCAACACTTTGTCTATGTATGTACTCTGACTTAGACCAAGCAGTTTTTGTGATCTATCTCTATAGATCCTGATTCCTAATATATAGGCTGCTTCACCAAGGTCCTTCTTAGAAAAAGCATTTCCCTAACCAAGCTTTTACTTGTTGCAAGGTAGGGATATCGTTTCCAATGAGTAATATGTTATCTACATATAATACCAGGAAAACGATTATGCTCCCACTAACCTTCTTGTTGACATAAGGCTCATCTTCATTCTTTATGAATCCATATTTTTGTACAGTTTCATCAAAATGAAGTTTCCAGCTTCTGGAAGCTTGCTTTAATCTGTAGATTAATCGCTGTAACTTGCATATCTTTTGGGCTTCTTCGGGTATGTCAAATCCTTCAGGTTGTGTCATGTACACATCCTCAAAAAGATTCCCATTAAGGAAAGCAGTCTTGACATCCATCTGCCATATTTCATAATCATGATATGCAGCGATAGCAAGTAAAATCCG
Source organism: Lathyrus tuberosus (assembly GCA_022829125.1). Taxonomy (NCBI): domain Eukaryota; kingdom Viridiplantae; phylum Streptophyta; class Magnoliopsida; order Fabales; family Fabaceae; genus Lathyrus; species Lathyrus tuberosus. The sequence goes on from JALAZF010000075.1 coordinate 10,416,014, forward strand.
AACAGATTTAACCATTGCAACTGGTGAAAAGGTTTCATCATAGTCTACACCATGAATTTGTTTATAACCTTTAGCAACCAGTCTTGCCTTATAGGTATGTACCTTACCATCCATGTCAGTCTTCTTTTTGAAGACCCACTTGCATCCTATAGGATTAATTCCTACAGGAGGCTCTACCAAGGTCCAAACCTGGTTTGTGTACATGGAATCCATTTCAGATTTCATGGATTCTAGCCACTTCTCAGACTCAGGACCAGTTATGGCCTCTTGATAGGTTAAAGGCTCATCTTGATCCATGAGTAATACTTCACCTTGATCATTTATGAGATATCCATATCTCTCTGGTTGGTGACGTATCCTGCTCGACCTACGATGGTCTTGTTCTACTTGAGCAGGTTCCTCTTCCACAACTACTTGTGGTTCCTTCTCTAATTCTTCCATAGGTGTATCAATGCTTTGTGATTCTTGAATTTCTTCAAGCTCTACTTTCCTCCCACTGATTCCTTTAGAAATAAAGTCCCTTTCCAAGAAAACTCCAGTTCGAGCGACAAACACTTTGCCCTCAGAAGGATTGTAGAAGTAATACCCTCTTGTTTCTTTAGGATACCCCACAAATAAGCATTTGTCAGATTTGAGCTCAAGCTTAGTTAAAATTTTTCTTTTTACATAAACTTCACAACCCCAAATCTTCATGTAAGACATATGTGGTTTCTTACCACTCCATATTTCATATGGTGTCTTTTCAACCTTTTTGGATGGAACACGGTTAAGTGTGTAAGCTGCTGTCAGTAGTGCATGTCCCCAAAAGGAGTTTGGAAGATCGGCATGACTCATCATGGATCGGACCATGTCTAACAAGGTTCGATTTCTTCTCTCAGATACACCATTCCATTGTGGTTTCCCAGGAGGAGTGAGTTGGGATAGAATCCCACACTCTTTTAGATGGTCATCAAACTCTAGGCTTAAATATTCACCGCCTCGATCTGATCGAAGAGTTTTAATATTCTTACCTAGTTGGTTTTGTACTTCATTCTTAAATTCCTTGAACTTTTCAAAGGATTCAGATTTGTGTTTCATTAAATAGACATAACCATATCTACTGAAATCACCGGTAAATGTGATGAAGTATTGAAAAGCTCCTCTGGCTGGTATGTTCAGTGGTCCATATACGTCAGTGTGTATGAGGGCCAAAAGATCATTAGCCCTTTCACCTTTTCCTGTGAATGGGGACTTTGTCATCTTTCCAATTAAACAAGATCTACATGTATCATATGATTCGTAATCAAGTTTCTCATTTATATGGCCTAAGTGACAATGCCAAAGGTAACTTGGATTTAACTCGTTAGGTTTCATCCTTTTAGTATTAATGTTATAAATTGGCATTTCAAGATCAAGGACATATAATCCATTATTCATTTATGCAGTAGCATAGAATATATCATTCAAATAAATAGAGCAACAATTGTTCTTTATTATAAATGAGAAACCAAACTTGTCCAAACAAGAAACAGAAATAATATTCTTGCTAATTGCCGGTACATAATAACAGTTCTCTAACTGAATTATTAAACCACTAGGTAATGTCAAAACATAAGTTCCTACGGCTAAAGCAGCAACCTTTGCTCCATTTCCAACTCGTAGGTTGACTTCACCTTTTGCCAAATCTCTACTCCTTTTTAGTCCCTGTACATTGGTACAAATGTGAGAACCACATCCAGTATCTAATACCCATGATGCAGAAGTAGATAAATTTATTTCTATAACAAAAATACCTGAAGTCAAAGTCACCACTCCATTCTTCTTATCTTCCAGGTACTTTGGGCAGTTTTTCTTCCAATGTCCGGTCTTACCGCAATAGAAGCAAGTGCCCTCCTTTTCTATACCTCCACTAGGCTTCAAAGCAAGGGTAGTATGTTTGGGTTTGGCAACTTCCTTGCCTTTCCATTTACCAACCTGCTTGGCGGGCCTTTTGTTCTGTTTCTTTCCATTACTGACCATCAGAATGAATTTCCCTTTTGTCTTCAGGTTTTGCTCACCAGTTCTTAACATGCTTAGCAATTCAGGAAGAGTTTTGTCCATGCCATTCATGTTGAAATTAAGGACAAATTGACCGAAGCTTTCCGACAACGATTGCAGGATCAAATCAGTCGCAAGCTCCTTTTTTAGGGCAAATCCCAATCTTTCAAGATTCTCCACATACCCAATCATCTTGAGTACATGGGGACCTACTGGGGTTCCCTTAGAAAGCTTGGCTTAAAAAAGGGCTTTTGAAACTTCAAACCTTTCATGCCTTGCCTGCTCTTGATAGAGCATTTTCAGATGTTCGATCATATCAAACGCTGCCATGTTTTCATGTTGCTTTTGCAATCCAGAATTTATAGTGGCTAGCATGAGGCAAGCAGTTTCATTGGCATCATCGACATGCTTCTTATAAGCATCTATTTCAGCCTTAGGAGCAGAACTAGGAGGTTCCTCATCAGGAACAGGTGTCTCTAAGACATGCAACTTTCTGTCATGTTTGAGGACAATCCTCAGATTTCGGTGCCAATCCAGAAAATTTGTCCCAGACAATTTTTCCTTATCCAGGATTGTTTGTAAAATGTTATTAGATGTGTTTGTTGTCATGGTAATCTACAAATGGAATGGAAAAATATAAGTATCACAACATATTCAATTAGGCCTTTAATTAAATATGCTCCCACTATTTTACTCAAACCAAATGACCCTCATCATTTGATTAAAAAAATCCCGTTGGAAGATTTTCTAGTGGATCGAGATCCATATTTCACTTTGTTTTAAGTCAACATTAGGCTGATTACACAAAACTTAGCTATTTAGGTAGGAACTCCTTCCAATTGTATCCAATACAATTCTCGAATATTTCAGTTGGGTGAATAACTCCTTATTCCAATCCATCATATAGACTATTCCCAACTCTTGCTTCTAAACGCATATAATATTATTATATTTTGTTTAGTTAAGTTTGACCCATTATTTTAGAAATTGGATATTACAATTATCCCATCGCACTTTACTAATATGGAACATGCACCTCGCGTTAGGCGAGACCTACAATATTCGATACTAGTCTTGATGAGTTCTAAAACTTGGAAAGCAAAAACTTAATATTTAGTTTTGAGGGATTTTTAAGTAGTTTGATCTCACCGGCTTATTTATCATATAAATCATTCCTCACACATGCATCAACATACATACGATATATATCAACATACATACATACAAATGAAACAGTTATGGCCCCTAGCGTAATTGTTCTCCCAAGCCAATGAGAGAACTTAAGCTAAACATAATAACGATCTTCACTTCTCCAAGCAAGATCTCCAAGGTTGCCCTTCTTTGTTTTGTAGTCTTCTCTTTCTTCATAATAATACATTACATAAAGGAAACTCGTTTTACATACGAGGGAGTGAGATGAGAAAAGAAGTTTCATGATGAGAATAAGAGAGAGGCACGACACGCAGGTCGTATTTATAAAATCTAAAACAAAGAAAAATAAACTAAGGCCATAACTGATCACCACAAGAAAAATAATAAATAATTTTTATTATTATTAATTTAAATCCTGTTTATTAAATAAATCAAATTAAATTTTCGGCGAATGCATGACCTAAAGTGCAGACTGCATTAACGCAACATTTGCGCCGTCATATTGCCTGTGACGACCGTCACACATCAGCCCATGACGACCGTCACGCTAACAGAACGCGTGACTTTTGACCGTCACGCTAACAGAACGCCTGTGACGACCGTCACAGTTTCCATGGCGATCGTCACACATCAGCCCATGACGATCGTTACGCTAACAGAACGCATGACTTTTAACCGTAGACCTCTTTGACGGCGCAACCCTTGTACCGTCATAAACCTTGATGCAACAATTTCATACCATCAAAACACCATGATCAATAATTCAGTATGATTGATCCGTATGCTATCGCTTCACCATACTAAAGTCGGATTCCGAAGCAGATAACCACAGATCGCTCAATCGAATGATAATCATTACGTGATTTGAACTAACGAAATAAAATAGTATATCCAATATACCATCTTTGCATCAAAGTTAATCATATCACATATGAATTAGATCGATCATATATGTGTAACTTATGGACGATTGACATATCGCTGCTTCACCATACTATTGTCGGATTCCGAAGCATAGTCAATATCAATCATCCAAACCATACACAATCTGATGCCAAAAAATTCAGTATCTAGATTTGATTTAATTTTTACGTGTGTTAATCCAATTAAAACAAAAAAAATGACAGAAAATAAATAATTACCAGACTCATGGTTTCGTAAGTGGCTCTGATACCACTGAAGGGAAATTTGCGATCTAAACGCAGCGGAAAACAAAAATTTCCCTTTAGAGATCCTTACGAAAGATCATGATCTGTGATAGAAAGGTTACCTCTTGTGGCAATGAAACCTTTGATTCCAAATCTATGGATGATCACGGGCGTTGTACGATGAACAGCGCCTCTACTCAGTCCACACGGACAACTTCCTTCAGTCACAATGCTAGCTGATTACGATTGAAGGTTTTGAGTGAGGGAGAGGAAAAATAGAATATGTCCAGGGTTTCAACAACAACATTTGAGCTTCTTCACAAGGGTTCTATTTATAGAACTACTTGTGTGGGCTACAAGCTAAAAAACCCAACTCAATAATAATATTATTATACTATTATAATAACTATTATTATAATAAATATAATTTTATTATTATTATATTTTATAACTATTATAAAATTAATAATAACTATTATTATATTACATGGTACCTTACCATATTCCGTATTCCATTTAAGTGCACCGTACCTTACGGTGTTCCTTATTTACTCTATCTCTTCTCCAACTGTCCTTATGTGTGTGACCCTGTAGGATTTCGCGACGTTGGCAATTATATTAAATAATGTATTTAACATAATAAACAGTGAGCGGTATCTAGCAACACATCACTGCTACCCAAGTCACAAAATTGTCATGTGATCTGACAAAACCTTTTGTGATAGTACTTGTGTGTACAATTACCCTTTTGCCCCTATGTCTATATTGAACACAAGGCATATACCGTGTCATCCTTGTCCAGTTCAATATTGGGCCCTTAGACATTTATCCTGTTATGCAGGATGGGCAAATTCCATCTAGGCTACTCATGTCCCTCAGCATGCTTTGTGAAGTACCCATCAACTGTCTTAATGATCATCCAGTTACGGACAATGTTTGATCAGCAATAAAGTACTTGACTCTACATCTAAGGTACATAGTAGTTTCAGGTCGAAGGGTGGTATACACCACTATCACCATGAGAGTAACTTATGACACTTTGCATAACATTCTATGTAGTACTCTCATAGTGGGTCAATCCAGTATAAATATTACTCCTAATATTCATACCTATGTTAAGACTTGATAACTCCTTATCCATAATCCATGAGATGTGATCATCAGTCTATCTACATAATAATCTTAATGCTTTAAGGCTATCCCATTTCACATTAAAGCTCGACTATGGATGCTTTAAGAATAGTGTCCTTATGTTTAATGGAATCTCATGATTAAGTCATACTTAATGTTTCATTAAACAAACTAGCTATTCTAGGGACTTTATCATTTTGGAAAAACAAACATAATAAAGAAATGCCTTTTATTATTAATAAATAATTTGATACAAGTACCAAAAGTATTGGCCTCTAGGGCTTACACCAATAATCTCCCACTAGCACTAGAGCCAATCAGGCATACCCCTAATACCCATAGATCTAGTATGACCATCATGCTTCAGTTGCGCAAGAGATTTTGTTAGTGGGTCAGCAATATTGTCAAGTGTAGGTACTCTGCATATCTTCACATCTCCACGATCTATTATCTCTCGAATGAGATGATAACGCCTAAGTATGTGTTTAGATCGTTGGTGAGATCTAGGCTTCTTAGCTTGTGCGATAGCACCATTGTTATCACAATAGAGATCAATGGGGTCCACAATGCTAGGGATTATGCCAAGTTCACTAATGAACTTCTTGATCCAAACAGCTTCCTTTGCTGCATTTGAGGCAGCAATGTACTCGGCTTCGGTTGTAGAATCAGCAACTGTTTCTTGCTTCAAACTTTTCCAGCTCACAGCGCCACCATTTAGGCAGAACACATAACCAGATTGTGATCTTAAGTCATCCTTATCTGTCTGGAAGCTAGCATCGGTGTAACCAATTACCGTGAGCTCTTCCTGACCTCCATATATCAAGAATGAGTCCTTAGTCCTTCTCAAGTACTTAAGGATATTCTTGACAGCTACCCAGTGAGCATCACCAGGATCAGATTGGTACCTACTCGTTGCACTTAAAGCATACGAGACATCTGGTCGAGTACATAACATGGCATACATGATAGATCCTATTGCAGATGCATATGGAATCTTATTCATGCGATCCCTTTCTTCCTTTGTTGAAGGGGATTGTGCTTTTGATAGACATAGGCCATGTTGCATAGGTATGAATCCTTTCTTGGAATCATGCATATTAAAGTGTCTCAACACTTTGTCTATGTATGTACTCTGACTTAGACCAAGCAGTTTTTGTGATCTATCTCTATAGATCCTGATTCCTAATATATAGGCTGCTTCACCAAGGTCCTTCATAGAAAAGCATTTCCCTCACCAAGCTTTTACTTGTTGCAAGGTAGGGATATCGTTTCCAATGAGTAATATGTCATCTAAATATAATACCAGGAAAACGATTATGCTACCACTAACCTTCTTGTAGACATAAGGCTCATCTTCATTCTTTATGAATCCATATTTTTGTACAGTTTCATCAAAACGAAGTTTCCAGCTTCTGGAAGCTTGCTTTAATCCGTAGATTAATCGCTGTAACTTGCATATCTTTTGGGCTTCTTCGGGTATGTCAAATCCTTCAGGTTGTGTCATGTACACATCCTCAAAAAGATTCCCATTAAGGAAAGCAGTCTTGACATCCATCTGCCATATTTCATAATCATGATATGCAGCGATAGCAAGTAAAATCCGAACAGATTTAACCATTGCAACTGGTGAAAAGGTTTCATCATAGTCTACACCATGAATTTGTTTATAACCTTTAGCAACCAGTCTTGCCTTATAGGTATGTACCTTACCATCCATGTCAGTCTTCTTTTTGAAGACCCACTTGCATCCTATAGGATTAATTCCTACAGGAGGCTCTACCAAGGTCCAAACCTGGTTTGTGTACATGGAATCCATTTCAAATTTCATGGATTCTAGCCACTTCTCAGACTCAGGACCAGTTATGGCCTCTTGATAGGTTACAGGCTCATCTTGATCCATGAGTAATACTTCACCTTGATCATTTATGAGATATCCATATCTCTCTGGTTGGTGACGTATCCTGCTCGACCTACGATGGTCTTGTTCTACTTGAGCAGGTTCCTCTTCCACAACTACTTGTGGTTCCTTCTCTAATTCTTCCATAGGTGTATCAATGCTTTGTGATTCTTGAATTTCTTCAAGCTCTACTTTCCTCCCACTGATTCCTTTAGAAATAAAGTCCCTTTCCAAGAAAACTCCAGTTCGAGCGACAAACACTTTGCCCTCAGAAGGATTGTAGAAGTAATACCCTCTTGTTTCTTTAGGATACCCCACAAATAAGCATTTGTCAGATTTGGGCTCAAGCTTAGTTGAAATTTTTCGTTTTACATAAACTTCACAACCCCAAATCTTCATGTAAGACATATGTGGTTTCTTACCACTCCATATTTCATATGGTGTCTTTTCAACCTTTTTGGATGGAACACGGTTAAGTGTGTAAGCTGCTGTCAGTAGTGCATGTCCCCTAAAGGAGTTTGGAAGATCGGCATGACTCATCATGGATCGGACCATGTCTAACAAGGTTCGATTTCTTCTCTCAGATACACCATTCCATTGTGGTTTTCCAGGAGGAGTGAGTTAGGATAGAATCCCACACTCTTTTAGATGGTCATCAAACTCTAGGCTTAAATATTCACCGCCTCGATCTGATCGAAGAGTTTTAATATTCTTACCTAGTTGGTTTTGTACTTCATTCTTAAATTCCTTGAACTTTTCAAAGGATTCAGATTTGTGTTTCATTAAATAGACATAACCATATCTACTGAAATCACCGGTAAATGTGATGAAGTATTGAAAAGCTCCTCTGGCTGGTATGTTCAGTGGTCCACATACGTCAGTGTGTATGAGGGCCAAAAGATCATTAGCCCTTTCATCTTTTCCTGTGAATGGGGACTTTGTCATCTTTCCAATTAAACAAGATTTGCATGTATCATATGATTCGTAATCAAAAGAGTCCAATAGTCCATCTTTATGGAGTTTGGAGATGTGTTTCTCATTTATATGGCCTAAGCGACAATGCCAAAGGTAACTTGGATTTAACTCGCTAGGTTTCATCCTTTTAGTATTAATGTTATAAATTGGCATTTCAAGATCAAGGACATATAATCCATTGTTCATTTATGCAGTAGCATAGAATATATCATTCAAATAAATAGAGCAACAATTGTTCTTTATTATAAATGAAAAACCAAACTTGTCCAAACAAGAAACGGAAATAATATTCCTGCTAATTGCAGGTACATAATAACAGTTCTCTAACTAAATTATTAAACCACTAGGTAAAGTCAAAACATAAGTTCCTACGGCTAAAGCAGCAACCTTTGCTCCATTTCCAACTCGTAGGTTGACTTCACCTTTTGCCAAATCTCTACTCCTTTTTAGTCCCTGTACATTGGTACAAATGTGAGAACCACATCCAGTATCTAATACCCATGATGCAGAAGTAGATAAATTTATTTCTATAACAAAAATACCTGAAGTCAAAGTCACCACTCCATTCTTCTTATCTTCCAGGTACTTTGGGCAGTTTCTCTTCCAATGTCCGGTCTTAACGCAATAGAAGCAAGTGCCCTCCTTTTCTATACCTCCACTAGGCTTCAAAGCAAGGGTAGTATGTTTGGGTTTGGCAACTTCCTTGCCTTTCCATTTACCAACCTGCTTGGCGGGCCTTTTGTTCTGTTTCTTTCCATTACTGACCATCAGAATGAATTTCCCTTTTGTCTTCAGGTTTTGCTCACCAGTTCTTAACATGCTTAGCAATTCAGGAAGAGTTTTGTCCATGCCATTCATGTTGAAATTAAGGACAAATTGACCGAAGCTTTCCGACAACGATTGCAGGATCAAATCAGTCGCAAGCTCCTTTTTTAGGGCAAATCCCAATCTTTCAAGATTCTCCACATACCCAATCATCTTGAGTACATGGGGACCTACTGGGGTTCCCTCAGAAAGCTTGGCTTGAAAAAGGGCTTTTGAAACTTCAAACCTTTCATGCCTTTCCTGCTCTTGATAGAGCATTTTCAGATGTTCGATCATATCAAACGCTGCCATGTTTTCATGTTGCTTTTGCAATTCATAATTCATAGTGGCTAGCATGAGGCAAGCAGTTTCATTGGCATCATCGACATACTTCTTATAAGCATCTATTTCAGCCTTAGGAGCAGAACTAGGAGGTTCCTCATCAGGAACAGGTGTCTCGAAGACATACAACTTTCTGTCATGTTTGAGGACAATCCTCAGATTTCCGTGCCAATCCAGAAAATTTGTCCCAGACAATTTTTCCTTATCCAGGATTGTTTGTAAAATGTTATTAGATGTGTTTGTTGTCATGGTAATCTACAAATGGAATGGAAAAATATAAGTATCACAACATATTCAATTAGGCCTTTAATTAAATATGCTCCCACTATTTTACTCAAACCAAATGACCCTCATCATTTGATTCAAAAAATCCCGTTGGAAGATTTTCTAGTGGATCGAGATCCATATTTCACTTTGTTTTAAGTCAACGTTAGGCTGATTACACAAAACTTAGCTATTTAGGTAGGAACTCCTTCCAATTGTATCCAATACAATTCTCGAATATTTCAGTTGGGTGAATAACTCCTTATTCCAATCCATCATATGGACTATTCCCAACTCTTGCTTCTAAACGCATATAATCTTATTATATTTTGTTTAGTTAAGTTTGACCCATTATTTTAGAAATTGGATATTACAATTATCCCATCGCACTTTACTAATATGGAACATGCACCTCGCGTTAGGCGAAACCTACAATATTCGGTACTAGTCTTGATGAGTTCTAAAACTTGGAAAGCAAAAACTTAATATTTAGTTTTGAGGGATTTTTAAGTAGTTTGATCTCACCGGCTTATTTATCATATAAATCGTTCCTCACACATGCATCAACATACATACAATATATATCAACATACATACATACAAATGAAACAGTTATGGCCCCTAGCGCAATTGTTCTCCCAAGCCAATGAGAGAACTTAAGCTAAACATAATAACGATCTTCACTTCTCCAAGCAAGATCTCCAAGGCTGCCCTTCTTTGTTTTGTAGTCTTCTCTTTCTTCATAATAATACATTACATAAAGGAAACTTGTTTTACATACGAGGGAGTGAGATGAGAAAAGAAGTTACATGATGAGAATAAGAGAGAGGCACGACACGCAGGTCGTATTTATAAAATCCAAAACAAAGAAAAATAAACTAAGGCCATAACTGATCACCACAAGAAAAATAATAAATAATTTTTATTATTATTAATTTAAATCCTGTTTATTAAATAAATCAAATTAAATTTTCGGCGAATGCATGACCTAAAGTGCAGACTGCATTAACGCAACATTTGCGCCGTCATATTGCCTGTGACGACCGTCACACATCAGCCCATGACGACCGTCACGCTAACAGAACGCGTGACTTTTGACCGTCACGCTAACAGAACGCCTGTGACGACCGTCACAGTTTCCATGGCGATCGTCACACATCAGCCCATGACGACCATCACGCTAACAGAACGCATGACTTTTGACCGTAGACCTCTTTGACGGCGCAACCCTTGTACCGTCATAAACCTTGATGCAACAATTTCATACCATCAAAACACCATGATCAATAATTCAGTATGATTGATCCGTATGCTATCGCTTCACCATACTAAAGTCGGATTCCGAAGCAGATAACCACAGATCGCTCAATCGAATGATAATCATTACGTGATTTGAACTAACGAAATAAAATAGTATATCCAATATACCATCTTTGCATCAAAGTTAATCATATCACATATGAATTAGATCGATCATATATGTGTAACTTATGGACGATTGACATATCGCTGCTTCACCATACTATTGTCGGATTCCGAAGCATAGTCAATATCAATCATCCAAACCATACACAATCTGATGCCAAAAAATTCAGTATCTAGATTTGATTTAATTTTTACGTGTGTTAATCCAATTAAAACAAAAAAAATGACAGAAAATAAACAATTACCAGACTCATGGTTTCATAAGTGGCTCTGATACCACTGAAGGGAAATTTGCGATCTAAACGCAGCGGAAAACAAAAATTTCCCTTTAGAGATCCTTACGAAAGATCATGATCTGTGATAGAAAGGTTACCTCTTGTGGCAATGAAACCTTTGATTCCAAATCTATGGATGATCACGAGCGTTGTACGATGAACAACGCCTCTACTCAGTCCACACGAACAACTTCCTTCAGTCACAGTGCTAGCTGATTACGATTGAAGGTTTTGAGTGAGGGAGAGGAAAAATAGAATACGGCAAGGGTTTCAACAACAACAACATTTGAGCTTCTTCACAAGGGTTCTATTTATAGAACTACTTGTGTGGGCTGCAAGCTAAAAAACCCAACTCAATAATAATATTATTATATTATTATAATAACTATTATTATAATAAATATAATTTTATTATTATTATATTTTATAACTATTATAAAATTAATAATAACTATTATTATATTACATGGTACCTTACCATATTCCGTATTCCATTCAAGTGCACCGTACCTTACGGTGTTCCTTATTTACTCTATCTCTTCTCCAACTGTCCTTATGTGTGTGACCCTGTAGGATTTCGCGACGTTGGCAATTATATTAAATAATGTATTTAACATAATAAATAGTGAGTGGTATCTAGCAACACATCACTGCTACCCAAGTCACAAAATTGTCATGTGATCTGACAAAACCTTTTGTGATAGTACTTGTGTGTACAATTACCCTTTTGCCCCTATGTCTATGTTGAACACAAGGCATATACCGTGTCATCCTTGTCCAGTTCAATATTGGGCCCTTAGACATTTATCATGTTATGCAGGATGGGCAAATTCCATCTAGGCTACTCATGTCCCTCAACATGCTTTTTGAAGTACCCATCAACTGTCTTTATGATCATCCAGTTACGGACAATGTTTGATCAGCAATAAAGTACTTGACTCTACATCTAAGGTACATAGTAGTTTCAGGTCGAAGGGTGGTATACACCACTATCACCATGAGAGTAACTTATGACACTTTGCATAACATTCTATGTAGTACTCTCATAGTGGGTCAATCCAGTATAAATATTACTCCTTATATTCATACCTATGTCAAGACTTGATAACTCCTTATCCATGATCCATGAGATGTGATCATCAGTCTATCTACATAATAATCTTAATGCTTTAAGGCTATCCCATTTCACATTAAAGCTCGACTATGGATGCTTTAAGAATAGTGTCCTTATGTTTAATGGAATCTCATGATTAAGTCATACTTAATGTTTCATTAAACGAACTAGCTATTCTAGGGACTTTATCATTTTGGAAAAACAAACATAATAAAGAAATGCCTTTTATTATTAATAAATAATTTGATACAAGTACCAAAAGTATTGGCCTCTAGGGCTTACACCAACAATTCTGACTAAGACTATGCAGGTTGTAAAACAGATCGCAAGAGCACAAGTGGTGCATATAACATACTAGGGAATGAGCTAGTATCATGGTCCTGCAAGAAACAAGCTTGTGTTTCACTTAGCACAACCGAAGCAGATTATATTGCAGCAGGAAGTTGTTGTGCCCAGATCCTATGGCTCAAGCAATAACTACATGACTACGGACTCAATCTTGGGTGTGTTCCTTTAAGATGTGATAATACAAGTGTGATCAACATAACAAAGAATTCGGTTATGCATTCAAGGACTAAGCACATCGACATACGACATCACTTCCTTTGTGATCATGTACTTCAAAAGGATGTCGAAGTCACCTTTGTGGATACACACAACCAACTAGCAGACATCTTCATGAAACCGCTTGCTAAAGAACAATTTTTCAAGATTCGGCGAGAACTTTCAATATTAGATGAAGGTGTTGTATAATACTTCAATATTTATTCTTTATAAACTATAATGAATCCAAGGTACACCAAATTGTAATCTTTTTAAAATTTACAACTTTTGCTAAAATATGTGTTTTGTGATAAAATTACATATCTTCATTTTACTTAAGTTTAAAATAATTTTCATGACATGTTTGGCCTATCCAAAGTTGCATTATAGTATGATATAACATGTCAAGTTGGAAAAATGTGGAATTAACATGTATTTTTAGAGTTGCAAACATTCTGTTTTTTCCTTATGGTAATCGATTATCAAGATGTGGGTAATCGATTACCCTGTTCATTTTTTGCGTTCCTCACTTGTTTAGCACCATGTAATCGATTAACCTATTTAGGGTAATCGATTACCACTGACACGAATGTAAATTTTTATTTCTTAAAAACTCAGAATTATTTTGTTTTTTCTTTTTATTTTATTTATGTTTTGTCACATGCAAATAAGTACTTATTTTGAGAAAAGCACTTTCACTTTTCTTCTTGGAACTCTTCATCTTTGACTCCATTCAACACTCTTCTTCACATTGGTACTCTTCATCTTTTTACTTTCCAACTCTCATTTACTTCACTCTTCCAACTACTTCTCCTACCTCCCATTAACTCCATTCAACCCAAATTAAAAACCCACTCATATATTCACTCTTTATAATCCCTAAATTCTCAAACCCGTACCTTCAAGCTCTCATGACTTCTCCAAAGAAAAACAACGGAAAGAAGAAAATAGGAGAAGGAAGTTCTGACCCTGTGGAAGAAGAGCACACACAAACTGTCAAATTTAGAAGACTTACTTCTGGTATCCAGAATAGTCCACTAATGCCAGTAAAGTATGTCAATCTCAAAGCTTTTCCCAACCATAGCTTTACTTTTCCTGCATTATTGAAAACTCAAGGGGTGGATAAGCTTGTCTATGAAGTATGGGCTTATTATCCTGATATGGTTAAAGAATTTTATACTACTTTGGAAGTTGGATTTGACGATTTTGAAGATTTAGTGTTGGTGGTTAAGGTTAAGAATACTGACATATGTATGACTTTGCAAGAGTTAGAAAATTGCTTAGGGGTACGTTTTGAAGGAGAAGAGATCCGTCATGGTGTTCAACCCGATACGAAAGCTAGGAAAATTTTTAGTAGTATGGATTATTTTATTTCAATCTCTAGAGGAACACAAGCTGATCTTATGAGTAGACAAAATCGAATTCCTCTAGGGTGGTGAGGTTTGCCAAAAACTTAACCATAAGCGATAGGATGCTACACTACATCCTTGCCTATGTCTTGGTACCAAAACACTCAAACCATGATCAAGTGAGTGATGTTGAACTTCAACTCATCCATGCTATCAAGAATGACATGAAGGTGAATTGGGCCTATGTAATAATGCACCACATGAGGCTTCAAAAAACTCTTAGGGGTGGTCTCCCATATGGTAGAATTGTTTCAAAAATTTTGGAGTTTAGTGGAGTGTTATTGCAAAGGGAACCAACAACGGTTATGACGGCTAAAACTTGTGAGATTAATGCGGATATGGCAACTAGGAACACCGGCATAATCAAAGGTCCCGATGGAAAATTTGCATACAAGGATCCAATTTTGTCCTCCTCTACTCCACCGGTTCTGGAAGGTGGATACACCAATGAGGTTATGAATCTTAACCATAGGGAACACAAGCGTGAGATGGCTTGTATGAGGTGCATGATAAGGAGCTTTTCCAAATCCCACATTCAAGAACCTAATGATGAAGAGGAAAGTGGTGAGGAGAGTAATGATGAAGGGGAAGATGATGTTATGTCCGAAAGCGATTGATCATGTTGTCTTATGTTTGCACTAGTTTTTCTAGTACTACTTTATGTCTTAAACTCTATTCTAAGTTATGTTTTAGTTTCTAATTTCTAAGTTATGTTTTTAGTCTTAAGTTAAAGTAGTCTATGTTGTGTCAATGATATGTCCTAAGTACTTTATTATGTATTCGTATCGTTCCGTAATATGTTGTTTGTGCACTTAATATAATATAATGTTCTATGTTCTATATCTTGTGTGTTGTACATATGTGTTATATTATGTATGTTCTAATTGTCATGTATATTGTTATATAACATGAACACTTTAATTTTTGCCTTTTCCCATCCTTTTTGTTAATGACAAAGGCGGAGAAGAATTGTATGTTGTTGTATGCTTTTCTCTAACAAAAAATACAGATGTTAAAGGCTCTCTAGAAATCATGGATTAAGGGGGAGCATTAATCAAGGGGGAGCATTGTGTTAGAGAAACAAGGTTGGAACAAAATTTCAAGAAGTAGTTATTGTCGTAACCCAAAATTTGGCCTCCCCTTTTGCCTTTTGCATAAGCATGTGCATTCGCATCGCTGGCAAACGCATTAACACTTTTTCTCTATGTTTTTGTTGCAGGAACGTTCAGGTTTTCAAAAGGCCGATTAATCATATCCTCACAAGGTCATCACATCATCAACACAAGCAAAATATAAGGGTTCTCATGCCTATTCATCAAAGCAAAATAGTGAAAATCGGAATCATGGCCACGGCACATGTTTTTAGGCAAACTGGGCAAGTTTTGCCTGTGGTAATCGATTACCATTTTGCTAGGAAAAATGGAGTAATCGATTACCCTGTGTAAAATGGCAATTTCTACTGCATTTTCATGACAACAACTTTGCACTCTCAATTCTCTTGTGGTCTACTTGGTTCTAGCATTGTGTAGAATCTTCTAGACAGTTCAAGACCTTTCAAGACACTTCAAGGCATTTATTCCAATACATCACCTTGAATTACGACTACCATGTAACTTCATCTCCAAGCATGAGGACCATTTGATTTGGACTTGCATTAGGATTTCTCCACTGAGTTAACCACCTAACTGACAGAGTCAACTTCCGACTCAGTGAGTTAAGTGTAACTAACTCTAAAGCTAGCTCCAAAGCACATTCCAAACCTAGCCTACTCCAAAGCTAGCCTCTATATAAACAAACCTCCACCATTTCACAAGAGACCTTCAATCATTTTCAAAATTCCTCACTCTTCACTCTCTCATTTCTCTCAATTCTCTCTGCATTTTCTGCTACCTCTTCACATTCATCTTCATCTTCTTCCCAAAACCACACTAGAGCTCAATTCCACCATTGAAGAGTATCAAACTTCACATTGAAATTGCTTTCTCTTGAGCTTAAACCTCCATCATATTGCATTTCTTCTTGGATCTCTGCAATCATAGCAACTTCTACTTCAAATTCAAGTGATCAATTCAATCGTTTCGGTGCAAATTTAATTTTGGAGCTTTTATCGCATTTTGATCGGTTTCGCTACGTTTTGGATCACAAGCTTGGAATCCTCTGGTTTTCTTGAATTATTCTCACTACATCGTACTCACAACAATCACCAAGGTAATTCTCCGCCTTGTAGGTTGGTAACTCTTGGTTAATCTACTGTTTCGATCACTTTCGCGCGTTTACAATGTAGTTTTGATAGGTTTTTGGTGTTGATTCATCATGTGATTGTTTGATCTTTGATCTTCATGTTTGATGCTTTCAATTGATGATTAATCTCTCATATTTGATGTAATTTTCGTGCACAAATGCATGCCATAACATGTGGTTGATTGAATAAGTGATTAGTTAATGGAAGTGCTTTTTGAAAAGATGTTTTTTGCCACTGTCTCAGTGGTAATTGATTACCTATATATGGATAATCGATTACCCTGCCGTGTTTTCCATAAATTCTGCAGTTTTCAAGCAGGTAATCGATTACCTGCATGTGGTAATCGATTACCACTGTGACAGAAGGCCATTTTTGTGCATGTTCAAGCTTGTTTGACATTCTTTCCTCATTTAATTTCCATGGCATGCTATGCTTGATATTTGTGGATGTTTTATGAGCTGTTTAACTTCTAATTGAAGCATGATTGCAAACTTTCGATGCACGGATTGTCGGTTCTTGTAATTGTTTGCATGTTTGGCATTGTATGGGCATGATGATTCTTGGACACTTTTGTTCACATGATAACATGATTTTTGATGCATGCTAATTGACATTTGGTAATGCCTTTGCCATTTCATTCTTGATCACATTAAGTTTGTTCTTTATTTAGCAATTTTAATCTTGTATAATCAATAATACACATGTTTGCTTTGACTATCTTCCGATCCGTTTGGAAGATTGTGGCTATATCATTTCCCGTGATTGATTGATCGAAACCTCGTTTCGATTGGTCAATTTCCCCTTGCTTCTCTCTCTAGGATTCTTTAAAGCCTTGTTCTCTTTATCCTCTGCTGAGTCGAAAGTCTGCATGACGCACTGGATCAATGTACAAGTTGGCACTATTACTCTGTCGGTTTCAATCTCCGCACTATACTTTGGTGCTAGAGATGGGATGAGAGTGGAGAATTCCTACAATCATCTTGATTATTTTGGGTAGGGGACGAATGACCCTGTGCCTGGAATAGTCGTCTCTATCTCCAGACTGTAGTGTATTTCAACCCTCAGTCGAGTCGATCCTTGATCACTCTTGCCTCTTTCAATCTTTCCTTTGATCAATCACCATTTTCTTGGTTAAAGATCTTTGTCACTTTGGGTTAACAACCATCTTTTGGTTCAACACCCTTTCTTTTGGCCAATCATTGTTCATTGATTCCCCACCATAATCATGATCATTTGTTCCTTTGATTAATCACAGTCATTCTGTTAAAATTAAACGCTCGTCTTCCCCAGCAAAGTCTCGCTCTGTTTTCTTCGGTTAAACACAGTTTTCCTGTTAAAACACTGAAACCCTAGTGGAGTTTGCAACCTTCTCTTGATTCATCTCCCTTTGATTGGTTAACCACTGCCTGTCACTTAAAACACCAATTTGCGCTTTTTTCTCAGTTAACCACAGTTCTTCTATTAACATACTGAACTTCTTTTGAATTAATCACCTTATCTTGGTTAATTACTCATTTCTTTTCGGTTAATAATAGTCTTTCTATTAACACCGAATCCCCAGCAGTTAGCAACCTCCTATTGGTTTAAACACGCGCACCTTTGGGTCACAACCTTCATTTGGTTCCACACCCGTCCTTTGGGTCACAACCTTCGCTTGGTTCCACACCCGTCCCTTGGGTCACAACCTTTTCTTGGTTCCACACCCGCTCTTTTGGTTAACCAATATTTATCAGTTAACATACTGAAATCCCCTCAGAGTCAAACATCTTCTCTTGATTCAGTACTCTCTCTTTTGGTTCATCATAGCCTGTCTGTTGACACCAACCCCTTTTTCACACAAAGTCCTACTCTCTCTTTCTTCGGTTAACCACTGCCAGTAAGTTAATATACCGAATCCTCATTCTCTTGGTTTCAAAACCATACCCTTTGCTTACTCCTCAGTAGAGTCACTACTATTCTTTTGCTCCTTTATCCTCTTGTTTTTGACACTACCTCTTTATCCATTCCTCAACAAATTGGCTTTTATACCTTTGCCTTTGTTTCTTGGTTTTGACACCATTCTTTTGTTTCTCCAGTGGGATCTTTCGACCTCTTTTGCTCTTGGTTTTGACACCATTTTCCTTTCCTTTGTTGTCTTTATTCCCGAACTACGTAGGCTCTGAATTCTTCATTGCACTATGAGGATACGTAGGCACGAGATTGTGAAATCTTGGCGAGCACCCTTCTTCCATTCTTCTTCTCTTTTCCCTGGTTTCATGAACTACGGAGCTCTGATTTCCTCATTGCTCTATGAGGGTACGTAGGCACGATGACCCTAATCCTCCGCGAGCACTCTCTTTCTTCGTCTCTTCTCTCTCCTTTTTTTTACCTAGAAGCCTTTAGATAGATAACCCATCCAAGCCTAGAAGCAAGCGAAATGGTTCCCGTCGGGTACAACAGATGCGTAAGGTGCTAGTACCTTCCTTTCGCATAACCGACCCATTACCTATTTCTCTTCCCATTGGGTTTTATCGATATTTTCCATGTCCTTTGGGACTAAATAAAGTTCGGTGGTGACTCTGTTGTATCTTTGAGTGTGCGATTCACTCAGGTATAATCCTGCTAGCTTCAATTGTCATCATCAAAAAGGGGGGAGAATGTGAAGACATGGCTTCTCAAAGGTTTTGATGACGACACATTTTCTACAAGTCAAGGATGGATTAACAAAATGGAATTATCAAGGCTTCAAGCTCAAGAACAAAAGCTCAAGAACAAAGTGTTAAATATTTAATCAAGTCTTGATGAATTTATGAAAATTTCCTAGCACAAAGGAAAAGGTATAACACTTAACCTCTATGTGATTATGCAAGTGTTCAAACCATCCCTCATTCATGCCATAACCATTAAGAGTGAATTTATGCATCTTAAAATTCTTTACACTTCATTTTATAAGGCATTTTTCCATTTCTGGGCTGAAGTAATCGATTAACCTATTTGGGGTAATCGATTACCCTGTTAAAATTTTCAAATTTTCCAAATGTTACAAGCATGTAATCGATTACCTTAATAGTGGTAATTGATTACCACTGTTCCAGAAGCCCAAAATATTGCATCTCTTCATAGAAACGTTTTTAAATTCTTTCTTTTGAAGCATGACATCCTTTTGTTAATTGCACTCTTTTGAGGAGGTCTTTAGAGGCTATATAAACCTCATAATTTCAGATTTTCAAACTCACCTCCTTGCAAATTTTCAATTAATTATTCATACACTTTCAAACTTTTAAAATTTTGTCTAAGTGTTCAAACAAAATTTTCTTAGAGTGAAACAATGTGCATAAACCTTCATAGTAAAACATCCTAGTTTCATCTCATACAAAGAACACTTGTATAATTATTGTGAGGAGTGTGTGTTACAAGGAGAAGATCAATCTTTTGATTGATAAGTATTAAATATCCATCTTTTACATACTTACAAAAAATTCAGATTGTACATTGCTTGTTACATCTTATTTTTCCAGGATTGTTGGAAATAAGATTGTAAAGTTGTATTCCTTGTTGTCCTAGTTTTGGAAACAAGAGGTCAATTATGAGAGGATTGTTCTCAATTGGACTTAGTCGAAAAATCCAAGAGGTTGTTCTTGGTGTGGTTTGTTAGTGTCTATATAGAAAGACTAGGAAGAGTCTTGTCTAAGTCGTAACATTATTAAAAATCTCTTTCATGCTGAAAGGGGACTGGAGTACTCTCGGATTGTAAGGGGAACCATGATATATTCTTGTGTCTTTTACTTTCTGCATTTATAGTTTTCATCACATAGTAATCACTTAGGAAAGTAAAACATAATACCGTCGAAAATCCAGAAAATTTTCTAAGTACCAAATTCACCCCCCCTCTTAGGTGCAATCTTAACTTACATGGATTTGTCAACATAAAAAAGGGGAGATTGTGAAGAAGATGTTCATCATCATCTTATCATTTATTTTGATGAAGATAAAAAGGCTTGTCTTAGAAGCAACATCAAAAGAGAAAAAGATTGAAATCAATTTTTCAAGATTGGTTAAGCTTTGATAATAAATGAATCAAAGATGAAGATTAAGGTACAATGGTAATTCATGTGTATATAAACATTAGGTGTTAAACAATCTCTTCATCTAAAACCTCTATCATGTGCATACACTTTCATACAAGTGTCAAAGTTTTTGAAACTTTCATTTTTACAAATTATTGAGGTTATATTCGACTACAACAAAGTGTAACCGAATACAAATGGTAAATAGAGGCAAAATTATGCAATCTGTATTCAACTACGAAGATCTGTATTTGAACACAAGTCCTTCTGCATTCAACTACGAAGATTTGTATTTGAATACATATCTTGAAAGTTCAAATTCTCATAACGTTGGAAGGGCTATATTCGACTACACATATCCTGTAGCCGAATACAAATTTGAATCAGTGCATTTTTACATTGATGGAACTATTTCAGATTAGTGCAAAGTTTAATGATTGATTGTGAATGATTGCATCTTTATCAAGAGGTGCTATAGTATGTATAAAATCTGATGTACATCAGAGAACACACCAAGAATCTGAACCTCTTTCAAATCATAATTTTCAATCAATTCATCTACTATTTTCCAATGTGAGCATAACATTTCATTCATTAAGAAAAATTTTCTAATCTCTTGAGTACTTATTGTTTGTATGTTTATTGAATTGATTCATTGAAAGAGAAGTTCAAAACTATCAAGATATAAGAGTATCATTCAAAATTGTGTATAAATTGTCAATTGTCTAAATTTGTACTTTTTCATCGAGTGTGGTGATATTCTTTGTATGTAAGAAGTGGTTTATACTTTTTACAGGTGTTTTCAAGTTAGAAGGAAAAGGTCCTTTGAATTGGGTTGATTCAAAGTCCACTATTATTTTTGTGCTTGTGAAATCAAGGAAGTGGTGTGCTTCTTTGTTGTGTAAGAAAAATTGTAGGATAAGTATTGGTGTAAGACTTGTACAAAGATTCTAACGTAGTGGAAATCTCTTGAGGTGTGTAAGATGGCTAGACGTACTCTCAGATTATTAGAGAAACTAGTATAATTTTTTCTTCATTTATTAATCTAGACTTTACTGCTTTGATAATCATATTCAAAACTAGAAAAAAAAAAGCCAATATTGTCTTTAAAACCATAAATGTTTAATCACCTAATTCACCCCCTCTTAGGTGTAGCTCTGATTCTTACACTATTTTCCCAATTAAAGCCTACTAGAACCCACCTTAGGTTGAAGAATCTGAAATTTGGAGAAGAATTATGAGGATGGTGATGGTGATGATGTGAAACTATGATCCACAAGTTTCTTTGGTGTCTTCTTCTTCTTCAAGAAAGCTTTAAAAATCACACATGCAGCTTGATTTTGGTGATAAACTCAAGGTTTCTTCCTCTTCTCCTTCTTCAAGATTTTCGTCCTAGCCCTCTCTCCACTTCAATCCTCTCTTCAACTTTTGATTTATAAAGATACATGAAATGAAAATTGAGAGAATTCTTCACAATTTGGCCTTATAAATAGTGATTGTGGAATTACTAAACTAATCTTGCCATTAAATCAAAAGTTACTAATTATGTCATTGCTTCTTAATTAAGACTTATTTCCTCATTTACAAGATGTTAACCCGTCATTCAGAGAATGCTTATTGTCATTAGAAATTTAGTGCATTGCATATTCAACCAAAAATTATGGTTTAGTTGAATTTTTAATTTCTTAATTAAATTGTTTGTTTTATATTAGTTCTTAATTAATAAACATTACTTTTTAGTCTCTTAAGGTTCTATTTAGTAAAAAAAAAAAAGCTACAAGCTCCTCCTAAAAAGAGTTATTAAACAATTTATTTATTTATTATTATTTTTTGAAAACTTAGTATTTGACTTTGATGAGACCAACCAATTTAAGTGGATCAATTTTACCATTCACTAAAAAAAATCTCATTTAAAGTCAAAGCAAAACTATATATGGACGGATCTAACACAGAAATTTTAATATCTTATAGAATTTGAACTTAATATCTTGAGAGGAAAATGCTTTCTAATCTAAATCTTTATTAATAATGTTAGTTTAAAAGCTAAAAGCTAGCCTTTTAATCTAATCAAATAGACTCTGATTATACTTAAATTTGACCATTTTTAATAGTAGCTGTTTTTTAATAAAAAAGGTTGAGTTTGTCCATATTAATATTTACACATCAGATTATATGAATAATTTTACCCGACATCATTTGAATTGATCATGACACTCCCATATAACTATTGATTTGACTATAGTACCCTTTAGTTTGAAGAACTTACCATAATTTTAAAAGTATGTGATAATATATGTGAGGGATGCCGGATTTTTTAAAAAATTTGGTAGTAAAACAATTTTTATAATATTTTAAGTGTTTGATTTCTTACCTGTAGAATTCGCTGCAAAATATATTACTTGTAAATTTTTTTTTGCAGATTTTAGATTATATGTTTTTATGCATTTTTCCGAACTCTTAAAAGATCGAACCAAGTTTTCTACATTTTTACTAGAATTTTTAAAATACCATGTATTATATGTGGGGTTGCCCGAATCTTTTTTAAAATCTTGTAAAAAACAATTTATTTAATAATATTTTAAGTGCTTAATGTTTTACGAGCGAAATTTACTGCAAAAATATGTTACCTGCAGTTTTTTATGTAGATTTTGAATTATATGTATTTATGCTTTTTTTTTCAGATTTTTAAATAATTGGTACTGAATTGAATTTTATATATTTTTATAGAAGTTATCAAAATATCTAACAATTTTACGCATTTTTACTTGATTTTATTTAAATTCTTATAAATAACAATATTTTTAATTATATTTTAGGTGTTTGATTTTTACTTGCAGAATTTATCACGAATATATGTTGCCTATGAATTTTTATATATTTTAACTATATTTTTAAAAAGAATAATGCTAACATGTGTCCTAACTCCTAAAAGCACATGCTAAGAGTTAAAAATAAATAAAAAAATTGAAAATTGTGTATTGACTTTATTAAAAGTTGATAATTAATTTTTTTATAATATTTTTCAATACAAATTTTTTATTTGTAAATTTCTTAACATGTGTCATAAAGACACATGTTAGCATTATCATTTTAAAAAATATAATAAAAAATATAGGAGATTTTTTTATATGGCCTACCATATTTTTTGTGTATAAGAAAAATTTTCAACGTGTAATTAATGAAAAAATGAGAAAATTATTTTTGCTATTACAGAAATATGATATGTGAGGTATGATTTTAGAGGTGTTAGATAAAATTCTTGATGGGTAAATAAGCAGTGATAAAAACCATGGAAACAAGCTTCCCCAGCAATTTACATTCAAATTTAGAACACTAATCTTAATCTGTGAATCATCTAACTTGTGTTTTCGGCTTAAATTCCTAGCCTTAGGGCTAGAGGCCTTGGCACCGGTTCGGATTGTTCTGGATTTTATTGTTAGTGTCTGTTCTAACTGTGGAAGCAAAAGATTATGAAGTCGGATTCGGAATGGAGGACTGTAGGAAGAAAGAACAATTCTGAGAACAAGTTGAAGGTGTCAATATGGAAAGATAGAAGTGAAAAACATTTGGGAAGACATGAAGACATTACTTCATATTTTTCACTGAGTTTCCAAATCATTACTTGGCTAGAGGCATGGCGAATATTTTCATGGAGTATGGTCTGCTGTTTGAGGTTTTTATCCCAGCTAAGAAAGACGTTAGAGGAAAGAGATATGGCTTCGTTAGATTCAGAAAAGTGGATGACGAGAGAAACCTGGCCATAAAATTGGACAATATTCATATTAATGGAAGAAATTTTTTTGTCAATACCCCCAGATTTAATAGGAAAAGGATCACGGTTGAGAAGAATGAGGGCATGAACCGGATCAGATTTCCTGGTCCCACTACAAAGAACATGAATTCTGGCTGGAAGAAGATTTCGCAGGGCAAGAAATATGCTCAAGTCACTGGAGGAACTAAACAAAACTGGGCGGGATTAACATATCATATCGAAGATAAGGAGATGAAACGCTTCGAAGCGGCATATGTAGGGACTATCAAGGAATCTGGGAATGCTTACAATATGCAGAACGTTTTTAGCAGGGAAGGATTTTTTCAGATAAAGGTTACCCCCATGGTGTAGCGAGCGATTTTGGACGCGGTTCTTAAGCGCTGGTCGCTCTCTGCGGTTGAGCTTAAACTACAGGTCGATTCATTTTTTATCCTATTGTGAGCTGAATAAGGAAGGGAAATAGAGGTCTCCAATTAACCCTGCTTTGCATACTGAGTTTAAACAGCGGTCGGTTAGGTTACGGATGCTATCAATGTGGGGGGGCCTTTGTACTGGTTATTTGTATTTTCGCCAATACTGTTTTCTTTCTTTTTTACCTGGGCAGAAGGTTTCTGGCGGGGAACAAGGATTAGGATGTTAGGACTGATGCTTTTGAAATACTGCTTTTGATTGATGGAGATATGGGATTTGGGTTTTTTGTTGATTGCGCTCGCTAAGATCTTTTCTTTCGATCTTATGCCTACGTATTCCCGTTTACCGAAACAGGGAAATCAGAGCGTTCGTAGTTCCTCCTATTCTATGGGAGGAAATTGGTGTTTTTGGTGTCTTGTTCAAAGCCCAAGACGTGAAGCGAAAGGTAGTTTGTATCTTGTTCAAAGCCCAAGATGTGAAGCTGAAAGGTCTATTTGTGTCTTGTTCAAAGCCCAAGACGTGAAGCTGAAAGACCTCGACTTTAGAGAGAATTTGTCATCTCTAAAGAGGGGAGAAGGAGAATTACTTTAACTGGGATACGCGGATCCGAGCAATGCCATAATTTCCGAAGAAAGGGTTTTAACCTGAAGGAGAAGACTTTAACTCAGTGTAGAGCAATGCCATCTTTCCTTAGGAATTTCTCATGCTAAAAGAAGGACAGTGGCATGGATATAGATGATCCAGAGGCTTGCCGCTTACAGCGATTAGATGAAGGGAAAGGAGTTGTTGATGTTTGTGTACTGTGAACGAGGCACAGCTTCGATGCTAAAAGGTTGATTGGATCAACCAGTGGTTTTCTTATACAAAGCCTAAGAGGAGACTAATTTCCACTAGGAAAATCATTATACAAAGCCTAAGAGGAGGCTATTTTGTGTCTCGTACAAAGCCCGAGAGAGAGGCTAAAAGTTTTGACCCGACGATAGAGTCTTTGTGTCTCGTACGAAGCCCGAGATGGAGGCTATTATTTGTTTGACTCAACCGGAGAATCTTTTATACTCAACAAGAGAGTTTTTTTGTATCTCGTACGAAGCCCGAGATGGAGGCGAAAAGTTTTGACTCAACGAGGGAATCTTTTGGTATCTCGTATAAAGCCCGAGATGGAGGCTAAAGCGTTGTTTGACTCTGCTAGGGAGAGTCATTGTACAAAGCCCAAGAGGAGGCTATGTCAGTTAAGTGACAGGTCCAGTATACGGATTTTGAAAGAGAAAATCAGTTCTTATATGAGCATCACTGTACTCATGGGTTATATCTGAGGATCGGGGTGGTCTCCTTTTCTTTGAGGAAACTGGAAATCCAAAGGGTGTTGAGACTGTCCGAGTCTGCGGGTTTCCTTCCTATTTAACGAAGGGGTCACTTGAGAATGTCTTTTGAGACTCAAGGAAGTTAGACTGTCCGTGTCTAGAGTTTTATCTTTTGTACTATGCTTTGAGAAACAGTAGTAGACTCTATGAAAGGACTGTTCTATACTAAGTTCTATTCCTATACCTCTAGGAGGTCGTCGGGACAATTTGTATGAAGCCCAAGAGGAGGCTGGAAACTTTTAAGAAGCCGACGGGTCCTTGTACGAAGCCCAAGAGAAGGCTATCATTCCCAGAGGAAGAGATCATTATACGAAGCCTAAGAGGAGGTTGTGAATACTTCTAAGAAGCCGTAGGGTCCTTGAATAATGCCCAAGAGGAGGCCGATGCTTTTAAGAAGGTTGTGGGTCTATCATCTCCTTTCCATTAGGAGAGATAACTCTTTTAAAGATAAAAACCACTGGTAAACGTGCGAGGTTTACTATCCAGCGACTTTTAGCTTTTGAAGAGGGTTCCTTAGTTAAGGTCCAAGATTATGACCGTAGTGGGTACCCAAACCCCGAGACATTCAAGGCAAGCTATCCACAAGGAATAGATCCAGTCAGGAAAGTTCGAGAATTTGGAAGAAACTCAAAGATGCCATTCACGGAGAATACATTCATCTTGGGGAGTAGAGCTTCTTGACGATTCCTAAGGAGGACAGTCGAAGAGAAGACTGTATCTGGTGCTCCTATTGGGGATCTAGGCGTCTATTTCTACGAATAAATGAAACGGCGTCACCTAGTTCTAGACATAGTAGCCGGGGAAACTCGAAATATCTATACTATTATTACACAGTAGATATGAGTTTATGAAAGAAGACTTACAGCGAGCAGCCCTACAATACAGTTTATAATATGAAAGCAGTAAATGAAAGCGATAACCACTTACTCGGTTGGAGTGCTTCCATGCTGTTTGGTTAGTTGTTCAACAAAGAAAGATTGAAAACAACAGTATATTCAAAATCAAAGGAGAAAGTGCTTTGAAAAAGAAAGATTTGGGACTTACAGCTCAAGGAGAGGCCCAGGGTTTTATCAGTGAACGCACTGTTTGACTTTGTACAGCGGGACTTATACAAGTGACTGGGGCCCAAAAAGGTTTTCTGTACAAAGGGATGGGTCTTACACTCTCTCAAGAGGCCCAAAAAGGTTTAAAGAAAAAAGAGTGGGGCTTATAACACGAGGGTAGACCCAAATGATTTTTCGTTTAAACATGGCGATCGCGCCGAGGTTTTCTTTTAACGCAGAGGGACTTATACAATAAGTGAGGCCCAAAATGTTTTGGTTAAAAGGGGGATTGGGTCTTACACTCTAATAGAGGCCCAAAGTGTTTTGAATGGGTCTTATAGCTCAAGGAGAGGCCCAGATGATTTTTATTTTTAAAAGGGCGACGATCGCGCCGTTTACTTGTACAGAGGGACTTATACAATGAGTGAGGCCCAAAAAGTTTTTGTACAAGGGGGGATGGGTCTTACACTCTCTCAAGAGGCCCAAAGAGTTTTGAAAATGATTTATGAGGGTTGAATTAATCCAAAACCCTAATTTGTTTTCAAAATGTATTTAATTGAATAAAAATTCAATTAAAATGATCAAAAATTGTTTAACACATGGAAAACAAATTGTGATCTTGGATTAATGCTTCAAAAATTAAGTATTGACCTACAAAATAATTAGAAAGCATTAAAAGTTGCAAAATCAATGTAGAAAAAATATTTAAAATGCCAAAAACAATCAAAATATTAATTCTTTACAAAAATATCAATTATATGAAATAAATAATATTTTTGGGAAAATCAAAATATTTTAACATTTTTGTGAATTATTAAAAAAAGAATCAACTCAAAATCATTAAAACTCAGAGAGAAATTAATTTTTGAATCAATTAAACAAAATCACAAAATTCAAATATTTGAATTTATGAAAAATGGTGCCAAGAACAGCTGAAGAACACGCGCGTGTTCTTGGTTTCTCAGATTTGCATTTTCTATCCAATCTCCATGAATACGTAATCATATCATGCAATCCATATATCATTATGCTCGTCTCAACCTCACGATCATGTCTATGTACTTTAATTTCATTTAAATTAAACATACAACAAGAAATCACGAAGAGACCTCAAGAACCCTAATTTCTGCATGAAGGCTAGGATTTTTGATACACGATTCAAACAATGCAATTAATTGAGGGAAAACATTCCATGCATGATTATGAACATATGGCCAAATTATTGTGCGAGGAAATATGCATAGATTGAGAGATAACCAAGTATGTGCTTACCTCTAGGCCGTGACAGCAAGTTCAAAGTGATTTTTGATTTGGAGGTGTTACAGATGAGTGGTGATGATCTGAACAGCTTCCCTACACCCTATGGATTGTGTTTGGATGGTTGGACTTGATTGAAATTGGCTGGATCATTTTGTGGTACCTCAGCTGCACTTTGGTTAAAACCTTGAGCAACCAGCTGGTGATTTTGTGAAATTGATGTTTCAGAAGTAATCTAAGTGTTTGATCAGCTCATATGTGATGTATGTGAGGTGTGTGAGTGACTGGTTTGATTGGAATTGCTCTCAAACTCAAAACCCGATAGTGACTTGCCTTAGAAGGCAAAATTGGAGTGAAAGAAGAGATTTTGAGGAAAGCATCTGTTAGATGGCTTTGGTGTACTCAAACTGACCACAATTGAGCTCTATTTATAGTAGAGCAAGTTTTTTTTGGGATCCACAGTGAATGGCAACTACAGCAGGTGTTTCCTCAATGTTGGCCAATGGAAATGCAAGTCTCCTCTAGCCATTGACTAGAGGTTAGGGCACAGAGCTATGGTCCCCTTGGTCTTGGATAAGTCTTGACTGATTTCAGATGAGAATGGCTCAGTCCATGCCACCTTGATGGTTCCATTGAATGCCTCATTCCAAATTTGAAGTCTTGTCCCTATTTTGGCCATTCTAGGTTCAACATGCTATTTCTTGTTCCATGGACTTTGGAGGCTTGGCTCAGTGATTGTCCCCTTTAGATTCAATCCTCTGAGGTGTCCAAGTGGATGGGAGCAATTGAATTTGGCTGATTTTGGCAAATCGACCAAAGTTGCAAATTCTGCCTTGCCTTGACAGATTTCAGCAAGGCAACTTGGCAATGTTGTATCTCATGGTGTAGGTTGAATTTGGCAATGTTCTTGGCCATTTTGGAAAGCTCTTACATGATACAACAACTGTTTGAACAAGTTTGGTTTTGATCTCTTTTGATTCCAAGTGAAAAATCCCCCTACATTTGGCAAAAAGTGAGGCAGAATCTGACTTGGTGAAAATTTCACTAAGTGTTGGAAAAAGTGACATTTTCACTTTTCATCCACTTTGATCACTCCATAACTCAAAATCCTTAATGAATTGGAATGACTTGTAGTTGAAGTTTTTGTAGGTGATAATGAGGGCTACAAATCCATCTTTGGATGAGAAAAAATGGCCTTGTGGTTTAGGAGTTATGGTCCTTCAAAGTTGGTACCTTTGCCACTTTATTTTTAACTTAGAAAAATTTCTAAGTTTTATGGTTACCCCTTTTACAAGTTATCTCACTTTTCTTGATTTTTCTTGATGAATGATGATTCAAATCATACATTAACATCATTTTAGGGTTAAAAATCCATTTTGGTGAAAAATCTCAAAAAGTCAAAGTTGACTTTTGTGCACAGTTGACTTTTTATCAGATGAATTCCAAACTGTGCAATTCTTCAGGAAATCATGTCCTTGACCTAAATCAAACTTGATGGACATGTTCCATGGGTGTCATAGGGTATATTCAATCATGTATTAGGGTTTGGGAGCATGTCCTGGTCAAAAGTCAAAGTTACAGTTGACTTTTCCCTTAAAACCCTAATTGTGGTGCAGATGAAATTGAAACTTGTTGCTCAAACTTCTTGGATTAATCCATTATTCCAAATGGATAAATATGGTATATTAGAGACCCTCAAATCATCTCTTGAGGTCTTGGCTCATGGTTTGTCCCAAAAGTCAACTTAGGGGTGAATTAGGTCAAGAAACCCTAATTCCTGATTTTTGATGAATGCATCCCCTGAGGCAAAATTGACTTGATGCATGGGTTCATGAGGTTCCATGAAGTATATTAGGTTATCTTTTGGATCATTGCCTTGTGCCCAGATGAAAATTTCCATCTGGAGGCCCTGGTCGACCAAAACCCTAATTTGGTGACACTGTCGATCTTGAGACTTGATCCACCTAGAAGGGAGCAGCCTTTTGCTTAATCCTTAAAGTGGGAGTCCTTTTTGATCCATTGTGGATGTTTAAGAGATTAGACAAGTTGAAGATCATGTCATTTCTTGATTGATCCTTTGTCTAAGCACTCAGAGAGGGCTTGAAACCCTAATTTTGATTGTAGTGGATGCTCACCCATCTTTGGGGAGACTAATGAAGCATAAAGGTACATCCATATTGTGATGATGATTTTCACAATGATGGTAAATCTAAGTGGTCAAAATTTGGGGTATTACAGATGCCCCTATTTAATCTTCTTGGACCCGAAGGTGTGAATGACGAAGGGATTCATGCATTTGGGGTGCAAGAGGATTAAATATCAGAATACCCGAAATTTTGATGGTGGTTATGAATGGTAGCTTACGCATTCATCTTCTTTAGCTAAGCAATGATGCTTAGAAAAGGGAAACTTCCCCTCGATCCTGGTCTTCAGCCAAGGAGCTGGTCTCAGTTTCTCTTGAAATAAACTTCCCCTCGATCCTGGTTTCCTACCAAGGAACTGGTCTTAGTTTCTTTTGTAAACTTCCCCTCGATCCTGGTTTTCTACCAAGGATCTGGTCTCGGTTTCTGATATAAACTTCCCCTCGATCCTGGTTTCCTACCAAGGAACTGGTCTTAGTTTCTTTTGTCAATAAACTTTATTGACAAGGGACGCTATGTGTAGCGGTTTTCCTTCAAACTTCTCGCCGAATTTTCCTGGGGAGATGCCATTTGAGCGGAAAAAGTTTCGATGTCAAACTTGCTGGGAAACCCAGTCGTCTGAGTTGTAGAGTTGTACAAACTTCTCTGTTGGAGACGCCATTTGTTTCTACTGGGGAAAGCGAGTCTCTTGAGAGACTGTTTTCATTTGGGATCTTTCATCATACTTTTCTCGGGATCTTCCTGGAGAAACGTCATATGATGGGGTCCAATTTTGAGGTGTCGATGACCTTTTCATCAACGAATTTTCGGAGAAATACTGATGTACTGCCGAATCTCTGCTTAAGAGGCTTTCTCTGTGGATTTTCCTTAATCCAGGAAAGCAAGGATATCATCTTTAATGGCGAAGAGTGACATCTGTTGAAGGTTCTCTGATCTTTCAGAGGTTCAAATTATCAAAGTGGCCACGTGCCGACTCTGATCTAAAGATACATTGGTGGCGAGATTGTGCAGACGCAACACTTCCTGACGAGGAAAGAACTGACAAACTCGATTGAGAAAACTGTTCATCACTAGGGGACAAGACCGGCTAGAGTGATAACAATGCAATATGAAATGTAAATGCAAATAAAAAATGCATGAAGTACGTATGTATATGCTGACAAAACAGACGCGACATACAGACTAACGGATGAACACAATTGGATACTCGGCCATCGCGGGGCGAAGAAGTACCGTTGGTTCAAAATAGCAATTCCACCTTGCTTAGGAGAGATAGTCCCGTTGGGAGCTATGTTGATCGGGCTTAGGAGATGAGAACTCGGTCGAGGCGTGTCAGACGAAACAAGGTCTCTGACACAGTTGATCCCTTCATTCAGGCATACTGGCTTAGAAGGAGTACTTTGATTCTGCACTTTGAAGTCCGCTTACTTCGGGAGAAGCGATCGATGTTCTTCTGATGTTCAACAGTCAAAAGAAATGCCATCTTTAATTTAAAAGCAGAAAAAGTTTAACAAGTAAATTTATTTTTGTTTTATTTCAAGAATCGCTGATTAAGTTTAAACAACGTCGTTCTGTAAAGCTAAAACAAGTAAAGAATTACAAACAAAAGCACAAGGGCTCAAATTTTATTGATAAGATGGAGATCAGCCAAACGCGTGATTCCAAAGAGTATATACAAAGTTAGAAAATGGTAATTTACAGGGAAAAGGGCTACGTTGAAACATAATGACCACTATTCTTCTACCAACTTTGAATTCGGGACATCCTGAGCTTCTGTCGAAGATGACCTTTGACTGGAGATTTCCTGACGGATGATGCAACTGCTGCTGAGGGACTTGCCTCTGTTGAACATAGTTACTTGCCATTATCCCTAACTTTTGCCTGGATTGTACTATGAGATTTCCAATCCATCGGGATGATTCTTTTCATGTCTCTAACTTTTTCCTGGACCGCCCTTTCGGGTTTTCAATCCACCGAGACGTTTTTTTTTTAGTTTTAGGCGAAGTATTTCTTGACTACATCAACATTCATGGGGTAGGCAAATTCCTCTCCGTCCATGGTTGCAAGTCTCAAGGCGCCGCCTGAGAAAGCTTTCGTGACCACATAGGGGCCATCATAATTTGGGGTCCATTTGCCCCGAGAATCAGTGAGAAATGATTGTATCTTCTTGAGCACAAGGTCTCCTTTCCTGAAGACACGAGGTCGGACCTTTTTGTCAAACGCCCTCTTCATTCTCTGCTGATACAACTGACCGTGGCATAGTGCCGTGATTCGCTTCTCTTCGATCAGGTTCAGGTCGTCGTGTCGACTTTGACACCATTCAGCTTCGGTGAGCTTCGCTTCCATCAATACCCGGATTGATAGGATCCCTACTTCTATGGGGAGCACTGCCTCCATGCCATATACTAGAGAGAAAGGGGTTGCCCCTGTTGAAGTACGGACAGATGTGCGATAACCATGAAGAGCAAAGGGTAGCATTTCGTGCCAATCTTTATAGGTTACAATCATCTTTTGAACAATCTTCTTGATGTTCTTGTTAGCCGCTTCTACCGCTCCGTTCATCTTGGGTCGGTAGGGAGATGAGTTATGGTGTTTGATCTTGAATTCTGCGCACAACTCTTTCATCATCTTATTGTTCAAGTTAGATCCATTATCAGTAATGATCTGGCTCGGAACACCATAACGGCAGATGATATTGTTTTTGATAAATCGGACCACGGCTTGTCGGGTTACATTGGCGAATGACGCTGCTTCGACCCACTTGGTGAAATAGTCAATGGCTACCAGGATGAACCGATGTCTGTTTGAAGCCTTGGGCTCAATCATACCAATTATATCGATTCCCCATATGGAAAATGGCCACGGGGAAGAAAGAACTTTGAGATGTGATGGTGGTACATGAATTTTGTCGGAGTATATCTGACACTTGTGACACCTCTTCATGTACTTGTAGCAGTCGGATTCCATGGTCAACCAATAATACCCGGCCCTGAGAATTTTTCTCGCCATTGTGTGTCCGTTGGCATGAGTGCCAAAGGATCCTTCATGAATTTCTTTCATGAGCATGTCTGCTTCTGGTCTGTCGAAGCATCGGAGCAAGACCATGTCAAAATTTCTCTTATAAAGAGTGTCACCGCTCAGGAAGAAGTTTCCAGCCAATCTTCTGAGGGTCTTTCTATATTTTCTGAGTGCCCCAGATGGGTACTCTTGTTTCTGAAGGAAGCATTTGATATCGTGATACCAAGGTCTGTCGTCTATGACTGCTTCAATCGCGAAGATGTAAGCGGGCCGTTCAAGGCGCATTATGTCGATCTTAGGTATGTCATTCCATCGACCTACACTAATCATGGAAGAGAGAGTGGCTAATGCATCAGCCATGTGATTCTCATCACGAGGGATGTGATGAAAGTCGACTCTGTTGAAGAAGGGTAACAACCTTCTTGCATAGTCTATGTAAGGAATCAATCCTGATTGGTATGTGTTCCAATCTCCTTTTATCTGGTTAATAACCAGGGCTGAATCGCCGTATACGTCCAAGTTTTTGATCCTTAAATCAATCGCTTCTTCGAGACCCATGATACATGCTTCGTATTCGGCCTCGTTGTTCGTACATTTGAACGTAAGTCTGGCAATGAAAGGAATGTGGGAACCCTGAGGGGTAACAATGATTGCCCCAATTCCATTTCCATAATGATTGACTGCTCCGTCAAAGATAAGTCCCCACTGGGAACCTGGTTCTGGCCCTTCACTGGGTAGTGGTTCATCGCAATCTTTCATCTTTAGATACATGACATCTTCGTCTGGGAAGTCAAACCCGATTGATTCTTGATCGTCAATCGGTTGATGAGCCAAATGATCGGCTAAAATACTTCCTTTAACGGCTTTCTGAGCATGGTACTCTATGTCATATTCTGATAGTAACATCTGCCAACGGGCAATCCTTCCCGTGAGAGCAGGTTTTTCGAAAACGTACTTGATTGGATCCATTTCGGAGACCAACCAAGTAGTATGACGAATCATGTACTGGCGAAGACGTTTGGCCGCCCAAGCCAAAGTGCAACAAGTTTTCTCAAGCATCGTGTACCGAGTCTCGCAGTCGGTGAATTTCTTGCTTAGATAGTAAATGGCAGACTCTTTCCTTTTAGTTTCGTCTTGTTGGCCAAGTACACATCCCATTGAGTCCTCTAGGACTGTGAGGTAAATGATCAGTGGTCTTCCTTCCACTGGAGGTGATAGAATCGGAGGATTCAACAGATATTCCTTGATACTGTCGAAGGCGGTTTGGCAATCTTCTGACCAAACGCAATCCTGGTTCTTTTTGAGTAATTTGAAAATCAGCGCACACGTCGCGGTCATAAGGAATATGAATCTGGAGATGTAGTTCAAACGTCCCAGGAATCCTCTGACTTGTTTTTCAGTTTTCGGAGAAGGCATTTCTTGAATGACCTTGACCTTGTCAGGATCAACCTCAATTCCTTTCTGGCTGACGATGAGCCCTAGTAATTTCCCCGAACGGACACCGAAGGTGCACTTGTTGGGATTCAAGCGGAGCTTGAATTTTCTTAGACGTTCGAACAATTTTGACAGATGTTCAACGTGCTCACTCTCTGTTTTTGATTTTGCAATCATATCATCGACATACACTTCGATTTCCTTGTGTATCATGTCATGAAACAGAGTAGTCATGGCCCTTTGATAGGTTGCCCCGACATTCTTCAAACCGAACGACATTACCTTGTAACAAAAGGTACCCCATGGGGTAATGAACGAAGTTTTCTCCATGTCTTTCGGCGCCATTTTGATCTGGTTATAGCCCGAGAATCCATCCATGAAGGAGAATACTTTGAACTTTGCTGTGCTCTCAACTAGCATGTCAATGTGTGGTAAAGGAAAGTCGTCCTTTGGACTTGCCTTGTTCAGATCTCTGTAATCAACACACATTCTGACCCTTCCGTCCTTTTTGGGAACGGGTACGATGTTGGCTAACCATTGAGGATATTCAGATGTAGCGAGGAAACCCGCGTCGATCTGTTTCTGTACCTCCTCCTTGATTTTGATGGCCATGTCCGGGTGAGTGCGTCTCAACCTTTGCTTTACTGGCGGACATTCTGATCTCAACGGTAAGTGATGTTCCACGCTGCTGGTATCCAACCCTGGCATATCCTGATAGGACCAAGCGAATACATCTGGAAATTCTTTGAGAAGATTTATCAAACCCTCTCTGGTAGTTGGATTGAGCAGTGCTCCGATCCTGATTTCTTTTCTCTCTTTTTCTGAACCCAAGTTTACCATTTCCAACGGCTCTTCGTGAGGTTCGATGGACCTTTCCTCTTGTCTGAGTAGTCGGGAGATCTCTTCTGGAATTTGGTCGTCATTTTCTTCTTAAGCCTCGAATCCCGGGAACTCAAAGTTGGAAGAAGGCATCGGATCGTATGTTTCAATGGGGTATAAAACAAGCAATCTGCATGACGTGATGATTCGTGTTTAGAAGAGATAGAGAAAATGTAAGTGTGTGCAGTGTTTTGATTTTACTGCTTGTTTTTATTTTTGAATTGTTTTTTAGGATTACCATTTTCTGAAAAAGCAAAAAGAGAAAACAGCAATTAATGCGGAAATTACAGAACGACGTTATTTTATTAATGAACAAGTCGAATCTTGAAACTACAGCCCTATAAAACAAAACTCTGTCGCTTTGGGCAAAGCGAAGAGGGAAATTTACAGAAAATGAGCCCTATCAAAATATCTGTTTCACCTGGGCAGGGTGAAAGGTTAAAGATGGCAATTACTTTGACTGACGAACGACCTTCGGAACCTCGACGGTAACCCATTGGCGGCGAACTCCCCGGTGAATCACAAAGTCTGGCACCTTCCTCGATTTGTCTTCAGAAATGACGCTGATTTTTGGTGGAGCAGGATCATTGGAATCTGTCTCCCAAGTAGAATTGTCGTAGGAGGATTCCTCTGTTGTATTTTGCATAGCATTTGTGCTCTCAGCTGTATCTCCCCATCCAGTTAGCTGGATATCTTCGAGCCTGATACGAGAGCTTTCGGGAGCGGTGTACTTGACCATAAAGTCGAATTTTCCACTCGGTTGTCCCAAGGTGTCCCACACTTCTGTGGAACTGGAGGAGTCATCCCTCTCGATGATGTTGACCTCGGGAAAAGCATAGTTGATGAATTCTAGTCCTGCAAACGTTGCAAATTCATCTTCATGTTGAGTAGTTTCTGAATGACCTGAGTGTTGATCCCATGACATGGTGGGGACACAGGTATTCTGTTCAATGATGCTCAGCTGAGTTTCATTACTCGGCTGACTTTCTTGCCCCAAGTTTCCTGGGTAAGGCTGCCACATTGGCAGGCCATCCATCGGGCCATAGTAATTGTGGTCAAAGTTGTCTTTCATCAGAGTGTCCTCCTCTAATGAATTTGGCGGAGCACGGCATCCTTCCGGATCACAATCTCCGTAGATCATTTCGACATCTGATCTTGGTATAAATCTTGGACTTTCTGTAGGAAAGCAAAAAGGCATAGGCACCTCTTCCTGAGACATATAACCGTCCTTGTTAAGGTAGGACTTCTATTCTTCATCTGTGTCAGAGGGATCTTCCTCATTGATAGCATGAACTGTCTGAGACACTAGGTGAAGAAAACCTCCATTGTGGAAGAAGTTTTGAAGGGGATGAAGACTTTCATCGTTGGCGGCTGTCTGGGTACAGGTCGCAGAAAAACCAAGACCCTTCTTTGTTTTATTGTCAATAGGAATGACAAGTCGTCCCCATCCTGTCGTATCGGTACCCTCGACCGCTTTGCTAGCATCTTTGTATGAAGAAATTGAAGTTCCTTCTTTGAACTGATGGTCCTTGCTCACCGATAGTGCTTGGAACTGAGTTCCAATAACCTCCTCGGGCTCTACACTAGCAGATGATGACAAGTTGCTCACAAGCAAGGCTTGTTCCCCACAAACCGTGACAAGTTGATCGTTCTTGATGAACTTTAGCTTCTGGTGGAGGGTTGAAGTAACCGCTCCAGCCTGATGTATCCAAGGTCTTCCTAATAAACAACTGTATGTTGCCCGGATGTCCATGACCTGGAAAGTGATTTGGAAAGTGTGAGGACCAATAGTTATGGGAAGATCAACTACGCCGATAACTATTTTTCTGGATCCGTCGAATGCTTTGACGACGACCTCGCTGACTCTCATCGGAGGGCCCTTGAATGATAATTACATCAAGGTGTACTTCGGCATAACATTCAGGGCTGACCCTGTGTCTACCAGTACGTTGGCTAAAGCATCGCCCTGGCAGTTAACTGTGATATTGAGCGCCATGTTATGACGGCGACCCTCTTCAGGTAATTCCTCATCACTAAATCCCAAATTATTGCAGGAAGTGATGTTAGAGACAATGCTATCGAATTGTCTGATTGTTACATCCTGTTCCACAAAGGCTTGCTCCAAGACTTTCTGTAGAGCCTCTCTGTGTGCTTATGAACTGAGTAACAGTGATAATACTGAGATCTTTGAAGGAATCTGTAACAGTTGATCAACAATGTTATATTCACTCCTTTGGATGAGCTTTAGCATCTCATCTTTGTCTTTTGAAAAGTCTGGATTACTAGATTGACCGACTGGTGGATCAGGAATTTCTGCCTGAAGTTCCTTTTCTTTGTTGGATTCTCCAACCCCTCGGTTGAAGATTCGACCGCTCCGTGTTACAGGACTGATGTCTGCAATATTCACGACGGAGGGTAATGGAATTTCCTTTCCATTCTCGATTATTGTTGCACCGTATTTGTAAGGGATTGCCTTAGTTGATTTATACGGTAGTGGCCCCGGTAGATAGATGACTATGGGAACCTTCTGATTTTTCTGACCATCAAAAGTAACCTTGATCCGTTCCCAGTTGGGAACTCTAGATTCGTCAAGTAGAGGGATGATGGCAAAAACATCCCTGGTCCTGTGATGACCAGAGATCGTGACAACATCCTCAACTTGCTTGGCAAGGTAGTTCGGCGACCAAATGATGGGTCCTGAACCTGGATATGGACGAATTTCTCCATGATCGACCTGACCTTGAAGAGCTGCTCTCACAAGGTAACACCCTTGGTTACTTTCCGAACAGACGCTACAACTGTCATAGTTATATGGTGGCACCTGGCCACGCCCACTTTGAATGCAATGTAACCTCACTAGGTTATCTTCCATTGATCGGACATCCTGACTTTGACGACGAGTAGGATTCCTGTGATTGATATTAATCTGCTGAGTATCTTCGTCCATATAGATTGGCATCCACCAGTGATTTAACAAGTGCTGAAGTGCCTCCTGGACAAAGGTACAACCTCGATCGTTTTCGCAACCTGCTTTACAGTTTTGATAATCATGTGATATTAAGAATCCAAGTCGGACCTGCTCAGCATGTAACTCGACCAGGTTGGTATTCATCACGCGAATGTCAAAGATCTGAACCATGTTGATTTGATAGGAGTTCCTATCATGGTAGTCTTAGATCCATCCAAGATCCATCTGACGCTGGAGGGCCTCTTGTATGAAAGAGCATCCCTGTTTGTTTACCGAGCATATCAGACAGGAACTGTAATCGTGCCGCGGTAGATTATGATACTGGCTTTGCCTTGAGTGCATTGCCACCAAGTTGTCATTCATCGCATGAATGTCGTGGTTTTGAATGACGTTGGAATTCATGTAAACCATGTTAACTCCACGAACTCGGTGCTCTTGGATCCATCCAAGATCCATTTGTTCCTGTAGAGCTGCTTGCACTACAGAACATCCCTGGTTGTCTTTAGAGCAGATATCACTCTGGTGATAATTATGAGGTGGCACATGGCCATATCCACTCTGTCTACAATGCATCTTGACCAGATTGGTTTTCAACAAGAGTACATCATGAATTTGATAGACATTGTTAGTCTCTTTCTCAATCAGATTGACTGCAGCTTTCTCATGTTGAGGCAGCGGGTTCGTGAGAACATTGGGATTCGTATCTTTGAAAGATAAGAGCCCGCTCCTAACAAGCTTTTGCACGTCGGATTTGAAATTGAGACAAGTCTCAATGTTATGCCCTGAACCTCCTTGATGATAAGGGCAAGTTTGATCCACCTTAAACCAAAAAGGCAGATTTTCCGGTACTGTAAGAGGAGACTTAGTCTGAATGTGCCCCTTAGCTAGTAGTAATGGAAACAGTTCTGTGTACGTTACGGGTATAGGATCAAATCCTGGTGGCCGTGTTGTACGGTTGTTGTTATATGGAGGACGAGCCTGCTGAAGAGGCTGTTGTGTCCTTTGTTGGTCAGGTTGGCTCTGCGCAACCTGAGGTTGATACATAGGAACAGGCTCAGGGCCGATAGCAGGAGTAACAGCTGCTACTGGCTGATAACGTCACCTTTGCTTTCCGAGAGAGATATTCCCAATATCTTGCTCTTTTTTCTTAGGGAGAGAACTACCGTATTTTTTAGTACCGCTCGTTGATCCAGTGTCTTTTACCAAACATCCTTCTCAGACGGCTTCCTCAAGACGTACACCCATGCCGACCATTTCGGTGAAATCACTGGGTGCACTGGCAATCATTCGGTCATAGTAAAATGAGCTTAAGGTCTTTAAGAAGATTTTTGTCATCTCTTTTTCCTCAAGAGGTGGACAAATTTGAGCGGAAATTTTACGCCACCTTTGAGCATACTCCTTAAAGGTTTCCTTGTCCTTTTGCGACATCGATCTGAGTTGATCTCTGTCGGGTGCCATGTCCAAATTGTACTTGTATTATTGGACGAAGGCAGTACCAAGATCTCTGAATGTACTGATCGTAGTACGGTTTAAACCCATGTACCATTTGAGTGCGGCACCGGTTAAACTATCCTGGAAGTAGTGAATCAGTAGGTCCTGATTCTCCGTCTGAGCTGACATCCGCCGAGCGTACATCACCAGATGGCTCTAAGGGCAAGAGTTACCCTTGTATTTTTCAAAGTCGGGCACTTGGAACTTGTGCGGGACTTTCACATTTGGGACTAAGCAGAGGTCTGCGGCGTCCTTTCCAAATAGATCCTGACTGCGAATGGCTTGCAGCTCTTTCTGCATTTCCAAGAACTGCTCCTGGAATTCATCCATTCTGTCAAACATAGTTTCCTTCTTACCAGAAGGTGTCTGTGGAATCTGTCCTTCCGGGACAGTGTGCACCACAGGGGGTGGTACCGTGACTACGACAGTAAGTCTTGGCGCCTCCCGAAGTTTGTAACCTTCAGGAGTCTTGAGTATGCCCCTGGCATCTTCGCTTTCCCGAAGTTTGTAACCTTCAGGCCCAGCGGCTTCTGTTGCGATTCCCTGATCTTCAGTGATCGGCGGAACATATCCTTCCGGGATATAGTTAACAGGCATGCCCCAAGGACGATCTTTCGGCATCTGATACCTAGGATCATACTTTTCTATGATGGGCGTTGAGGTGATCTCTGAGATCACAGCTCTTTGTAGCTGAGCTTCTGCCATGGCTTGCATGTCGTTACAAAGCTTTCTCATATCCTCTCTCAGAGCGTCGATCTCTTCTTTCAACTCTCTGTTTTCTTCCTCAAGATCATCCATCTTTTTCTGACGATTGGCCCGAGTATTGTACGAATGAGACAGTTTGACTCTAGAATCGAGACACAAACGTGAGATTCGTAGGTAAGGAGAGTACGCGATGTGAGAATGATGAATGCAATGATTATATTAATTATTGTTTTTTTGTTTAATCAAAATAAACTTCGACAATTAGATTGCAAATATCAAACAGTGGGGAAACCCCTTTTTATTGAATTCCAAAGGATTACAGAAATGGAAATACAGTAGATTACAAAGTGCAGAAACAAAAACCTAAACTAATGGGTCCCGAGTCCTCTCTGAGGAGAAACCGGGTGTTGATTCTGATATCTTCCTTTTCTTTGACCGGGGCTCTGGGGCCGTTGTCGGGTTGTCATTCCTTTGCCAAGTGAAAGGAGTGAGCAAATTCCTTTGGTCATCTTGATTCTCTACAGCATGCTGCTCCAAAATTTTAATCAGAGCATCTTTCTCTTTTAGTAGTTGCTGTATTTGGATACACTCTACGTCGAGGGTGCGGTACTTGTTATTCCAAGATCTTCTTTCCTTTTGAATTTTGTTGAGAGTAACCTGAAGCTTTTCAGTTTCCGTCATGAAGTACAGGACAGATTCCCTCGGCGGAAGAATTCCGTAACGAGGATAAGGCATCTTTAGCTTGAGAGCTCTGGTTTGTACCCAGTGGAGATAAGGCTCCACCGAGACACAGTCCGATTTTCCCAGAGACTCTCGTCCTTTCTTATGAACATGTTTCCAAGCTTGCACTATTTCCATCTTTAGTGCTCTGTCACTTTCTCCTTCTTTGAAGAAAAGACCTTCCAGATGAACACCCAGTGGGAGGTGTCTCATCGGGTATCCAAATTGACGAAGAACCAATATCAGATGATAGTTGATTCCTCCTTTAGTTCCTATGAGGGGTACGCTAGGGAAGTTTCCACAATGGTCAATAATTCTTATCCCATCATAAATCCTATTACACCAATCTATATCAGAGTTGGTAAGAGACATGATCTTCTGCGACCAACGTAAGACACTCTTGCAATCCCAAAAAGCAGCAAACTTGGGCAAGTGAGAGATAAACCATTTGTAAAGCAAAGGTACACAGCATGTGATCTCTCCTCCGCTGTACAAATTTCCCAAGTGTACAGAATGATACGCATCTGCAAGCAAAGTCGGCACAGGGTTTCCAATGAGAAAAACCTTAATAGCGTTGATATCGACGAAGTTATTGATGTTGGGAAACAAAAATAACCCGTAGGTGAGCAAGACAAAGATGCTTTCAAAAGCAGTCCCGTTCCCTATACTAGCGAAGTATAGAGCCTTTTTTGTCAAGAACTGGGCTGGAAAACCTTGGATGCCACCCTTAGTGGTCATGTGAGTCCTGACCTCAGACTCGTCCAAATGAATTGCTATTGCAATAGTCTGATTCTTTGGAATTTCTTCCAGTCCAGAAAATGGAGCTCGATCAGTGATATGTAAATCAGTCAGATGAGAATACTCCTCCAGCGTTGGTGATAGCTGGTAATCCGGGAATGTAAAACAGTGATAAACCAGATCGTAGAATTGAATGAGCGCGTCCATGATCCCCTTAATCACATGGACTCTTAACAGTGGTAGCAAACCACCGTGCTTGGCTCTGAAAGCCTCTGGGTTAACGATCATCCTTGCTAACCTTTTCAAATCCCCTAGTTTTGGAACCTTGAAGGTATACGGGTGAGTTCTCCTTCTACCGAAATCCATTAGCGTAATCCTCTTCTCTGATATTTGCAATCACATTCTTAGTTTAATTTGAAAAACAGAGAGACTAGAAGAGAAAGTTTTTTGAATGTTTGAATGTTTTATTAAATGAATGCATGAATGCAGCACACAAAAACATAGAAAAAACATGGGGTCAAAGGGTCGTTGTCATGAAGTCATGGCTCTACCCATCCCCAAAGGTTTATACTAGGGTGATTTTTGTACCTGTACTCATTATCATCAGCTCCTCCCAGGAAAGCAAAACAACAAGCGGATCGCCAGCGAGTTGTAGAGCAATCTTAGAGTAAGTGCCATTCACCGAGAATAGATCACCAGCCTCAAATGAGGGTAGTATCGCGTAACAACTATTTCCGATAGTTTCCGCACTACGAAAGGGTTTGGTTCCTCAACTTCTCAGACTTAACAACCGGCCCATTGGCTAGAAGAGTGAATGGGTTGCGTTGGTCAGCCTCCACTGAGGTTGATGGTCGACCCCGTCGCCATCACTTATCTTAAGTGTATACTCATTCTCACCACATGTGGCATCACACGCATTCCCAGTAGCAGAAAAATAAACACGTATAGCAATTAGGAAAAGCAGTATATATATTTGTCCTAATCATCCTAGACTTATAAAGCTATGATTCCTAAGTTCCTGACAGAAATGGGTTCCCCGGCGGAAGCCCCAATCTGTGGTATTCACACAAGTGAAGAGAAAAAAGGTTTGTCCAAGGTTTCCACCTTAAACGTTTAAGAAAGAAGATTTGGCCCCACGGTGGGCGCCACTTTTCTGTAGCGAGCGATTTTGGACGCGGTTCTTAAGCGCTGGTCGCTCTCTGCGGTTGAGCTTAAACTACAGGTCGATTCATTTTTTATCCTATTGTGAGCTGAATAAGGAAGGGAAATAGAGGTCTCCAATTAACCCTGCTTTGCATACTGAGTTTAAACAGCGGTCTGTTAGGTTACAGATGCTATCAATGTAGGGGGCCTTTGTACTGGTTATTTGTATTTTC
Organism: Lathyrus tuberosus; assembly: GCA_022829125.1. Taxonomy (NCBI): domain Eukaryota; kingdom Viridiplantae; phylum Streptophyta; class Magnoliopsida; order Fabales; family Fabaceae; genus Lathyrus; species Lathyrus tuberosus. The sequence goes on from JALAZF010000075.1 coordinate 10,460,111, forward strand.
GCCAATACTGTTTTCTTTCTTTTTTACCTGGGCAGAAGGTTTCTGGCGGGGAACAAGGATTAGGATGTTAGGACTGATGCTTTTGAAATACTACTTTTGATTGATGGAGATATGGGATTTGGGTTTTTTGTTGATTGCACTCGCTAAGATCTTTTCTTTCGATCTTATGCCTACGTATTCCTGTTTACCGAAACAGGGAAATCAGAGCGTTCGTAGTTCCTCCTATTCTATGGGAGGAAATTGGTGTTTTTGGTGTCTTGTTCAAAGCCCAAGACGTGAAGCGAAAGGTAGTTTGTATCTTGTTCAAAGCCCAAGATGTGAAGCTGAAAGGTCTATTTGTGTCTTGTTCAAAGCCCAAGACGTGAAGCTGAAAGACCTCGACTTTAGAGAGAATTTGTCATCTCTAAAGAGGGGAGAAGGAGAATTACTTTAACTGGGATACGCGGATCCGAGCAATGCCATAATTTCCGAAGAAAGGGTTTTAACCTGAAGGAGAAGACTTTAACTCAGTGTAGAGCAATGCCATCTTTCCTTAGGAATTTCTCATGCTAAAAGAAGGACAGTGGCATGGATATAGATGATCCAGAGGCTTGCCGCTTACAGCGATTAGATGAAGGGAAAGGAGTTGTTGATGTTTGTGTACTGTGAACGAGGCACAGCTTCGATGCTAAAAGGTTGATTGGATCAACCAGTGGTTTTCTTATACAAAGCCTAAGAGGAGACTAATTTCCGCTAGGAAAATCATTATACAAAGCCTAAGAGGAGGCTATTTTGTGTCTCGTACAAAGCCCGAGAGAGAGGCTAAAAGTTTTGACCCGACGATAGAGTCTTTGTGTCTCGTACGAAGCCCGAGATGGAGGCTATTGTTTGTTTGACTCAACAAGAGAATCTTTTATACTCAACAAGAGAGTGTTTTTGTATCTCGTATGAAGTCCGAGATGGAGGCGAAAAGTTTTGACTCAACGAGGGAATCTTTTGGTATCTCGTATAAAGCCCGAGATGGAGGCTAAAGCGTTGTTTGACTCCGCTAGGGAGAGTCATTGTACAAAGCCCAAGAGGAGGCTATGTCAGTTAAGTGACAGGTCCAGTATACTGATTTTGAAAGAGAAAATCAGTTCTTATATGAGCATCACTGTACTCATGGGTTAGATCTGAGGATCGGGGTGGTCTCCTTTTCTTTGAGGAAACTGGAAATCCAAAGGGTGTTGAGACTGTCCGAGTCTGCGGGTTTCCTTCCTATTTAACGAAGGGGTCACTTGAGAATGTCTTTTGAGACTCAAGGAAGTTAGACTGTCCGTGTCTAGAGTTTTATCTTTTGTACTATGCTTTGAGAAACAGTAGTAGACTCTATGAAAGGACTGTTCTATACTAAGTTCTGTTCCTATACCTCTAGGAGGTCGTCGGGACAATTTGTACGAAGCCCAAGAGGAGGCTGGAAACTTTTAAGAAGCCGACGGGTCCTTGTATGAAGCCCAAGAGAAGGCTATCATTCCCAGAGGAAGAGATCATTATACGAAGCCTAAGAGGAGGCTGTGAATACTTCTAAGAAGCCGTAGGGTCCTTGAATAATGCCCAAGAGGAGGCCGATGCTTTTAAGAAGCTCGTGGGTCTATCATCTCCTTTCCATTAGGAGAGATAACTCTTTTAAAGATAAAAACCACTGGTAAACGTGCGAGGTTTACTATCCAGCGACTTTTAGCTTTTGAAGAGGGTTCCTTAGTTAAGGTCCAAGATTATGACCGTAGTGGGTACCCAAACCCCGAGACATTCAAGGCAAGCTATCCACAAGGAATAGATCAAGTCAGGAAAGTTCGAGAATTTGGAAGAAACTCAAAGATGCCATTCACGGAGAATACATTCATCTTGGGGAGTAGAGCTTCTTGACGATTCCTAAGGAGGACAGCCGAAGAGAAGACTGTATCTGGTGCTCCTATTGGGGATCTAGGCGTCTATTTCTACGAATAAATGAAACGGCGTCACCTAGTTCTAGACGTAGTAGCCGGGGAAACTCGAAATATCTATACTATTATTACACATTAGATATGAGTTTATGAAAGAAGACTTACAGCGAGCAGCCCCACAATACAGTTTATAATATGAAAGCAGTAAATGAAAGCGATAACCACTTACTCGGTTGGAGTGCTTCCATGCTGTTTGGTTAGTTGTTCAACAAAGAAAGATTGAAAATAACAGTATATTCAAAATCAAAGGAGAAAGTGCTTTGAAAAAGAAAGATTTGGGGCTTACAGCTCAAGGAGAGGCCCAGGGTTTTATCAGTGAGCGCACTGTTTGACTTTGTACAGCGGGACTTATACAAGTGACTGGGGCCCAAAAAGGTTTTCTGTACAAAGGGATGGGTCTTACACTCTCTCAAGCGGCCCAAAAAGGTTTAAAGAAAAAAGAGTGGGGCTTATAACACGAGGGTAGGCCCAAATGATTTTTCGTTTAAACATGGCGATCGCGCCGAGGTTTTCTTTTAACGCAGAGGGACTTATACAATAAGTGAGGCCCAAAATGTTTTGGTTAAAAGGGGGATTGGGTCTTATACTCTAATAGAGGCCCAAAGTGTTTTGAATGGGTCTTATAGCTCAAGGAGAGGCCCATATGATTTTTATTTTTAAACGGGCGACGATCGCGCCGTTTACTTGTACAGAGGGACTTATACAATGAGTGAGGCCCAAAAAGTTTTTGTACAAGGGGGGATGGGTCTTACAGTCTCTCAAGAGGCCCAAAGAGTTTTGAAAATGATTTATGAGGGTTGAATTAATCCAAAACCCTAATTTGTTTTCAAAATGTATTTAATTGAATAAAAATTCAATTAAAATGATCAAAAATTGTTTAACACATGGAAAACAAATTGTGATCTTGGATTAATGCTTCAAAAATTAAGTATTGACCTACAAAATAATTAGAAAGCATTAAAAGTTGCAAAATCAATGTAGAAAAAATATTTAAAATGCCAAAAACAATCAAAATATTAATTCTTTACAAAAATATCAATTATATGAAATAAATAATATTTTTGGGATTTTTTGGGAAAATAAAATATTTTAACATTTTTGTGAATTATTAAAAAAAGAATCAACTCAAAATCATTAAAACTCAGAGAGAAATTAATTTTTGAATCAATTAAACAAAATCACAAAATTCAAATATTTGAATTTATGAAAAATGGCGCCAAGAACAGCTGAAGAACACGCGCGTGTTCTTGGTTTCTCAGATTTGCATTTTCTATCCAATCTCCATGAATACGTAATCATATCATGCAATCCATATATCATTATGCTCGTCTCAACCTCACGATCATGTCTATGTACTTTAATTTCATTTAAATTAAACATACAACAAGAAATCACGAAGAGACCTCAAGAACCCTAATTTCTGCATGAAGGCTAGGATTTTTGATACACGATTCAAACAATGCAATTAATTGAGGGAAAACATTCCATGCATGATTATGAACATATGGCCAAATTATTGTGCGAGGAAATATGCATAGATTGAGAGATGACCAAGTATGTGCTTACCTCTAGGCCGTGACAGCAAGTTCAAAGTGATTTTTGATTTGGAGGTGTTACAGATGAGTGGTGATGATCTGAACAGCTTCCCTACACCCTATGGATTGTGTTTGGATGGTTGGACTTGATTGAAATTGGCTGGATCATTTTGTGGTACCTCAGCTGCACTTTGGTTAAAACCTTGAGCAACCAGCTGGTGATTTTGTGAAATTGATGTTTCAGAAGTAATCTAAGTGTTTGATCAGCTCATATGTGATGTATGTGAGGTGTGTGAGTGATTGGTTTGATTGGAATTGCTTTCAAACTCAAAACCCGATAGTGACTTGCCTTAGAAGGCAAAATTAGAGTGAAAGAAGAGATTTTGAGGAAAGCATCTGTTAGATGGCTTTGGTGTACTCAAACTGACCACAATTGAGCTCTATTTATAGTAGAGCAAGTTTGTTTTGGGATCCACAGTGAATGGCAACTGCAGCAGGTGTTTCCTCAATGTTGGCCAATGGAAATGCAAGTCTCCTCTAGCCATTGACTAGAGGTTAGGGCACAGAGCTATGGTCCCCTTGGTCTTGGATAAGTCTTGACTGATTTCAGATGAGAATGGCTCAGTCCATGCCACCTTGATGGTTCCATTGAATGCCTCATTCCAAATTTGAAGTCTTGTCCCTATTTTGGCCATTCTAGGTTCAACATGCTATTTCTTGTTCCATGGACTTTGGAGGCTTGGCTCAGTGATTGTCCCCTTTAGATTCAATCCTCTGAGGTGTCCAAGTGGATAGGAGCAATTGAATTTGGCTGATTTTGGCAAATCGACCAAAGTTGCAAATTCTGCCTTGCCTTGACAGATTTCAGCAAGGCAACTTGGCAATGTTGTATCTCATGGTGTAGGTTAAATTTGGAAATGTTCTTGGCCATTTTGGAAAGCTCTTACATGATACAACAACAGTTTGAACAAGTTTGGTTTTGATCTCTTTTGATTCCAAGTGAAAAATCCCCCTACATTTGGCAAAAAGTGAGGCAGAATCTGACTTAGTGAAAATTTCACTAAGTGTTGGAAAAAGTGACATTTTCACTTTTCAACCACTTTGATCACTCCATAACTCAAAATCCTTAATGAATTGGAATGACTTGTAGTTGAAGTTTTTGTAGGTGATAATGAGGGCTACAAATCCATCTTTGGATGAGAAAAAATGGCCTTGTGGTTTAGGAGTTATGGTCCTTCAAAGTTGGTACCTTTGCCACTTTATTTTTAACTTAGAAAAATTTCTAAGTTTTATGGTTACCCCTTTTACAAGTTATCTCACTTTTCTTGATTTTTCTTGATGAATGATGATTCAAATCATACATTAACATCATTTTAGTTTTAAAAATCCATTTTGGTGAAAAATCTCAAAAAGTCAAAGTTGACTTTTGTGCACAGTTGACTTTTTATCAGATGAATTCCAAACTGTGCAATTCTTCAGGAAATCATGTCCTTGACCTAAATCAAACTTGATGGACATGTTACATGGGTGTCATAGGGTATATTCAATCATGTATTAGGGTTTGGGAGCATGTCCTGGTCAAAAGTCAAAGTTACAGTTGACTTTTCCCTTAAAACCCTAATTGTGGTGCAGATGAAATTGAAACTTGTTGCTCAAACTTCTTGGATTAATCCATTGTTCCAAATAGATCAATATGGTATATTAGAGACCCTCAAATCATCTCTTGAGGTCTTGGCTCATGGTTTGTCCCAAAAGTCAACTTAGGGGTGAATTAGGTCAAGAAACCCTAATTCCTGATTTTTGATGAATGCATCCCCTGAGGCAAAATTGACTTGATGCATGTGTTCATGAGGTTCCATGAAGTATATTAGGTTATGTTTTGGATCATTGCCTTGTGCCCAGATGAAAATTTCCATCTGGAGGCCCTGGTCGACCAAAACCCTAATTTGGTGACACTGTCGATCTTGAGACTTGATCCACCTAGAAGGGAGCAGCCTTGTGCTTAATCCTTGAAGTGGGAGTCCTTTTTGATCCATTGTGGATGTTTAAGAGATTAGACAAGTTGAAGATCATGTCATTTCTTGATTGATCCTTTGTCTAAGCACTCAGAGAGGGCTTGAAACCCTAATTTTGATTGTAGTGGATGCTCACCCATCTTTGGGGAGACTAATGAAGCATAAAGGTACATCCATATTGTGATGATGATTTTCACAATGATGGGAAATCTAAGTGGTCAAAATTTGGGGTATTACACATGGGAGCAAACATGTGTTTACTTGAAGATCTGGAAGATAATGCTATGAAAAAGTTAATTAGAGAAGAAGAAGATTGACTCAAAATTTGGTTTGACGATATTAGAGGATGGTCCCCGACTGAAGTGGATAAAGAATGCTTGACTTGGGTGAAATGTTTTGGTGTGCCTGTTCATGCTTGGAGAAATGAGTTCTTTAAATACATCACCAGTAGAACAGGGGTGTTTGTATGCTGCGATGAGGAAACAGAAGCTCAATCCAAATTTGACGTTGCAAGATTATTAATTAAGACAAGTTATACAAGTAATCTCAACGAAGTGATTAATGTAGAAGTCAATGGTCAGGTGTTTTGTATTAAAATTGTTGAAGATAACCATGGTCCAAAACGAATCGTAATTAATGACAAGAAGAAGCATTTGGAACTTAGTTCAGATGAATCAATGGTGGATGAAACTAAAGATGATACTGAACGTGAAAATGAAGACGATAGAGGTTCTAGCCACGGAGTAGGCTCGGAAGAAGAAAATGACGGTTCAGCAAACCAGGGAAGAGAAGTGAGAGAAGATCTCGACATTGGTGATGTCAGAGGAGTCTCAGAACCTAAGATCTACACAAGCCGATCTACTCTAAAAAAGGATGTCAATTCTCATCATGAGGCTGATCACATGGGGAAGACAAAAAAGTTGCTCAAAAAGGTCATTTTTGGAGGTAGTAGGGAAAACTGTCAGTCCCCAGGAAAGATAAAAAATAATAAGGTATTAAATGTTTGTATTGCGAATGACAACTTGACTGGACAAGATGTAGGTAATAAGCCTGTCAAAAGTAATTCTCCAAGGAGAGAGCGGTTGGATCAAGAAAAGGGTACTCTAGTGGATAATATGGGCCTTGGGGATACGATTGATGATTCCTTGGCTTTAGGGTCTCCGAACCAGTTGGAAACTATTGTGGGAGATAGGCCCAACATCTCAAATAGCTGGATGGTTAAGCATGGTGGGCCCAAAGTTTACACAACCCCCCCCCCCCCCAGGAAAAAGAAATCGCTAGAAGAGATATATGAAAACATTCAAATCCCTTTCGCGCCATCATTCTATTCTGCACTCTTACACTCTTCCATCAGCATTAAACCAGTTAATTCTCAAACTGTTAGAGAAGGAAACGATGATGAATTAATAACTATTTCAACTCAATTGGAAGACTCAGGATCTAGGTACTCGGGAGGTTCAATCCTATGTTGCGAATTATTATCTGATAACATGTGGAAATGGGAAATGATATGATTAAGAAGAGATCAGACGACGTGCCAGGCAAAGTATGGTCAATATTGAAAGAATTAGGAATAGAAGGAGATGAAGATGATGAAGCTTTAGAAGGAATCATTCGAGGATTGGAAAATAAAGACAAAGCCAGGTTTGAACATTTGAAGGAGGTCATCACAACTGTGCCATGAATTTAACCACATATAACATCAGGGGGTGCAACTCTTCTATCAAGAAGAGAAGAGTCAAACAGTTGATTGAATGGAACAAAATTGAGTTTTATTTAATTCAAGAAACAAAGTGCAAAAGTATTGATGATGGTGTGGTAAGCAGCTTGTGGAGTAGAGAAGAATTCAATTGGTCTGCTAGTTGGTCCTTGGGACAGTCTGGAGGTTTGCTATCTATTTGGAATAAAAACTCTTTCTGCTCTGATTTTAGTTTCTCTGGAAATGGTTATTTAGGTGTTCATGGATATAGTAGAGGTAGAAATATATATATAGTTAACATTTATTCTCCATGTTCAACTATTGAGAAAAGGAATTTGTGGGCGAAACTTATTAGATTGAAATCCGAATTTCCAATAGGAGATTGGATTGTAGGGGGAGGCTTTAATGCCATCAAAGTTAAGGAAGAGAGAAGAGGTAGAGGTAGATGTAATCTGTCAGAAATGAAGGAGTTCAGTTTATTCATAGAGGATATGGAGCTTGTGGACTTACCTGTTGTAGGTAACAGATTCACATGGTTTAATTCAAATGGATCTTGTAAAAACAGGCTGGATAGATTTCTTATCAATGAGGAGCTATGCCATCATTGGAAAATTGTGAATCAAAAAGTAGAAAAGAGGGATGTATCTGATCATAGGCCTGTTTCACTAATCTTGAATGATAGAAACTGGGGTCCAAAGCCCTTCAAAACAATTAATGCCTGGATGGATCACCCTGAATTTATACCTTTTGTTAAAGATGTATGGGAATCTTGCAAGATAAGGGGAGATGCAGGCAACATTTTCTACCAAAAACTGAAGATGTTAAAGACAAAACTAAGAGAGTGGAATTCAAAGGTCTTTGGCATCATGGATCTCAAGGTGGAGGAGAATATTGAGATATTAAATGAAATTGAAGATGAGATGGTTGGTATGGAAGATGATATTCTTGAGAATCGATTGAAGGAAAGAAGTAGCTTGGTTGAGGACTTGTGGAGCAAGCTTAGGATCAAAGAAAGTATCCTTCATCAGAAAGCCAGAACAAGATGGCTGATGGATGGAGACATCAATTCTAAGTACTTTCATTCGGTTATCAATTGCAGGAGGAGGTTTAATACTTTACCTCCTCTAAACATAGGCCTGGAGGAACATGATGAGGTGGAAAAGGTGAAACTGGTAATCCATGAGCACTTTTCAGAGAAATACAAGAACAAGATGGTTGAGGACTTCCATATGGATCTGAGTGCACTGAATAAACTATCTGAAGAGGATAATGATATGCTTACTGAACCCTTCACCAGAGAAGACATTTTGGAAGCAATAAGTTCCTGTGATGGAGATAGGACCCCAAGACCAGATGGGCTCTACATGAAATTCATAAGAGAGACTTGGGAAATTATTGGACAAGACTTTACCAACTGCATCTCTGAGTTTCATGAGAAAACACTACTGCCCAAATGTTTTACCTCTGCATTCTTTGTGCTTATACCCAAATGTGAAAATCCTCAGCCTCTAAAGGAATTCAGACCTATTGCCTTGATTGGATGCATTCAAAAAATAGTGTCTAAAATTCTTGTGGGTAGACTCAGGAAGGTTATTGGGAAACTGGTCTCCATATCTCAGACTGCATTTGTCCCTGGTAGGCAATTGATGGATAGTGTTCTAGTAGCAAATGAAGTACTAGATTATGCCATTAGGAAAAAGAAAAAGGGTTCCATGTTCAAGATTGATTTTGCTCAAGCTTATGACAGTGTAAATTGGAATTGTCTTTTCAAAATTTTAGAGGCAATGCATTTCAGGCCTGTATGGATAAGATGGATAAAGGGATTAATTTGCAATAATTTTGGATCTGTCCTTGTGAATGGTAGCTCCTCTAGAGATTTTAAGTTGCATAAGGGTCTAATGCAAAGAGTTCCACTTTCTCCTTTTCTGTTTGTGATGGTAGTTGAAATCCTTTCCTTGCTCATTAAGAAAGCTGAAGACAAAGGCCTATTCAGAGGTTTAAAAATTGAAGGGGAGACAGTCAACTCAGTTTTACAATTTGCAGATGATACCTTGGTAATCTATGATGATTCTTGGTGTAACATTTGGGCAATTAAATCTATTCTGAGGGGCCAGGAAGTAGTGAATGGCCTGAAGGTGAATTATAGTAAAAGCAAGCTATTGGGACTGGGATTAGAAGGAGACATAGTTGAAGCTGCAACAACTTTTCTATTTTGCAAGGCTGGAGAGTTTCCATTCAAATTTCTTGGTTTGTATGTGGGAGGCAGACATAGAGTGGAAGAAATGTGGAAACCAATCATCTCATCTATTAATCAAGACTGGCTACCTGGAGGGAGAGAAGATTATCTATAGGAGGGAGAGTAACATTAATCAACTCAGTCTTATCAAACATTCCAATACACTATTTATCATTCTATTTAGCACCTATCAAAGTGGTAAAGAAAATCAGAGCAATCCAAAGAAACTTTCTGTGGGGGAGTGAGTGTGAGAAGAACTCAATTGCTTGGGTGAGATGGAACCAAATCTGCAAACCTAGAATAGATGGAGGGCTAGGAATAAAAGAGGTACATACTTTCAACAAAGCTCTTGTATCTAAATGGATTTGGAGGGTGATGCATGAACAAGATGCTTTGTGGAGTGGAATCCTGAAAGTCATGTATGGAAAATCCATTACTAGTATGCTGAATAACCAATCAGAGGCAAACTCTAGACATTGGTCTTTATGGTGGAAAGATATTCTAAACCTTGCCAAACACTCAAATGATCAAGGGATTTTTAAGCAACTGATCTGGAAAGTGGGAAATAGAAGTAATACCTTATTTTGGCACTCAAGGTGGTTAGGTGGAAAGGCCCTTAAAACTCAATATCCAAATCTGTTTAACTCCTCCTTGAATCCGAATGTTACAATAGCAGAATGTGGAAAATGGAGTGGTGATAGGTGGTCTTGGGACTTGATAGGAAGAAATATTATTAGACCAGATGAAGGAGGGGAGCATGACTCAGAACTAGAACTATGCCAGCTTGTAGAAGAGGTGATCTTGGACATTCAGAATGCTAATGAAATTATTTGGCCCAGAGACATTAACAACAGATTCAGTGTTAAGATATGTTATGCGAATTTTGTGCAGAACCAAGAAACAGACTGTGCTGATGTTGATATGTATACAGCTCTTGAAGCCATGTGGAATATCAAGATTCCTCTAAAGATTTCAGTATTTGGATGGAGATTACTGCAAAACAAACTTCCAATTCGAGAGAACCTCATGAGGAGAGACATAATCACATACCCACATCAGGAATCATGCGTGTTGTGCTTTCAGGTCATTGAAGATACAACTCATATGTTTTTAAACTGTGATAAAACCAGACTGGTTTGGAGGGAGGTTACTTTATGGTTAGGAATTAACTTAATTAGAGGCCACAATTGTATGGAGGACTTTATAATTTGGAGTCATCATCCAGGGAAAGGAAAGTTTCTAAGATATTTCTTGATGGTAACATGCTGGTGCCTATGGAGAGCAAGGAACCAAGTTATTTTTAATGATCTTGTTGCATCCCCAAAAACTATTTTTCATGACATTGTTTTATGGTCTTGGAGATGGAGAAAGCTGGCTGTAAAGAGTAAGTCAATAGGATCTTTGTATGAATGGTATAAAATGCCTCATGAACTGTTTTTGTATTAGACATAGAGGAAGTTTAAGTGGAGGTGGAATTGCAAACCAATACTGGTAACTTGTGGTTTTGTTTGCTTTTCAACTTTCTATTTTCCCTGCACAATTACAGGCATCCTTGTAATTTAGTTTACACTTAAGACCTAATTAATGATATTTATTTTGATTATTAAAAAAAAATCTTGATGATATGACATGGTGTAACTGAACAATTTAACATAATGACAAATTAAACCCAAAACTCTCAATCTTCTTCATCTAAATTAAAATTTTAGATATTTTAAATTAAACCCATAAATCATCTTCTTTGATTCCAAAACGTCATCTTCATCACAAAAAAAACACTTATTAAAAATAAAACAAAACAAAGCTAAAAATAAACATAAAACAATACAAACTCAAAATCCACTTAACTCTTTATCTTTAACCTAACAAATATTTGTCATAAGTATAATTTATATAACATATTATATTTTTGTTTTTTATTTATTGTTCATAAATTTGATTTTTATTCTTTAAAAGTGAAAATAAATAAATATCGCAGATTCAAATATATATTCTTACAATTCTTACAATCTTATGTTCTTACGCGTTTACTAACTAAATTGTCTTAACAAAACACTATAAAGCTAACTAAAAAATATATTAGAAGATAAAAAGCTAACTAAGAAAAGAAAATTCATTTTATTTCTTTAATGTCTCAAATGTGTCAAAAACACTACAATGTCACTAATAGATAATCTAACAAAAGATCTAAATACTGAATGTCCAACTAAGTAATAATTAAAACGCCCAATTAAGTAATAATTCAAAATCAAACTCAATCACATAAAATAGTATAATTAAGAAAAAAAACACTAACTATAATTTCATGAAAATATGAAGAAATATTTGATAGGGATGTTGCAATTATCAATGACACGTGACACAATTTGAATGTAGGAAGGGTGGGGCTGGTTAAAGTGTGGAGAGGAAGTATTATTGTTATTTCCCTGGCATATCTTACGCCTTATTTTTAATAAAATCTTCTTTTAGCCTTTCAAAACAAATTATTGTTAGTTATTATTGTTACTATTATAAAAATAACAACCATACTGATGATGAATACTTCCAACACTGCAACCAAATCATAGAATGCAGGATATGGTAAATTATTGGCAGACGAATCGTCACTTCTAAACACGTGGTTGGTTGTTATTGCACCACGTGACATTGTCTCAAATCTCAATCTCTTATTCTTGTCTCATTTCGGAACATGAGGTTGTTACAGCACCATGTGACATTGTATAATTTTGTTTTTTGTCTCAATCATTTCCTTTCACCACAAAAGTTGCATGAGACTTTTTATCTCTCTCTCGAAAATTGTGTGGTTCCGACGGTAGCCGAGATTGTGGATCTGTAAACAGTGGCGAGTCTGGTGGTTAGATAACGGAGGTGGTAAATGTGTGGTTGTGAAATATTTTTCCGTCTCGCTACGAGTGATCCGGTTAACTATTTCATATAAATAAATAAAAATAAAACAATTAAAAAAGAGAATAATATTTTTTTTTAAAATATTACTCTATCCGTCTTAAAATAAAAGTCTTTTAAGATTGTTTCACATAAATTAAAAAAAGTAATAATTGACTAATTAAATATAACAATTTTATAAAATTATCCTTAATTACCATTGGTTGTCATAAAGGTGTAATGTGTTGTATTGTCTTAAAAGTTGTGTAGATAATAATTATTAGGGGTAAAGTTGGTAAAAATTAATGATTGTTACATTGAAAACGTAAAAAAAATTTTATTTTGAGACAAAATTTTGGCTAAAAAAATTCTTATTTTGGGACAAAAAAAGTAATTAAAAAGTATAATTAAAAAAAAATACATTAAAAGTTAAAGTGAATTATTCATTTTAAAACACTTTTTTATTTTAAATAAATTATTTGTAAGACGGGAGGAGTAATACTTTTGAGTGAGAGTTGAGGATAATTGTTGATGTGAAGCAGAGATTGTCTATTGTGCTTGTTGGTATGGAGTGAAGGTTGAAAGTGGACGATTTGAAAACGAATAAGACATTAGAGATTTGAAATGAAGGATGAAAGAACCCAATATTAAGATGCTAAAACAAAAAGCCTAACCAGTCAAAAATAAAAGACAATAAATTTTTTCTAATATCTTATAAAATAAAAACTTTTTTTTTTTGTTTCTTTATATCCTAAACGTGTAACTAGTACATAATAGTATTTATAATAAATATTAAGGTTTTGGATGATGCGCAGGATAAGAGATAAAATAAGATATATGTATTGTATCTTATTTCAATGTAGTATTTGATTACACAGTATGATATGATAAATTAATCCAAAATTTTAGCATATTTTTTTTTAACAATCAAGTTTCATTCATTGAGTCTAAATACACCAAATACAAATGAAACATATCATATCTTGTTTCACTAGTTCAAATTTTATATTGGATATTAGCTAAAGTTAAAATCCGGCCGAATAGAATATAAAAATAATTTACAAATTTATTCTTATAAATTATAATTTAAAATTAAAAAATTAAATATAATAAAATATAAATAAAAATTATTGTGATATTTAATTAAAAAATATCAATAAATAATTTTTAAAAAATATGTACGATTTTGTTATAAGGATAATTTTGCAATTTATATAATATAAAAAATTAAAATCTAATAAATTGGAAGTATTAAATATAAAATAGTTAGTATAATTTAAAAAATATGAATATTAATTTTATTTTTTATCAAATTAAATATATTTTCTTGCAAGAATAGTTTTGTCATTTTCATTTTATATAAACATATTTTTATTTTGCTTTGCTAACATATATAATAGAATTCATGATCTTTTTTAAAAAAATTGAAATTGTTTTCTTAGTAGTGTTAATGATTTTCTTTTTAAATTGTATAAAATCATTAATTTTTTTATCAATTTATAAATTTTAAAACATTTTAAAAAATAATTTGGAAAAAAATGTCGTTGTTTTACAAAAATATGGGAATCAAATACATGATTGAATAAGTTGTTGGAATTAATTTAATAATTATTATACAAACATGCTCAATAACAAAGGTTAAAACTATAATCTTACTTTAGTGCGGAAACCATATGAGCATATATATATATAAACTAGGATCTACAACATGTTAATTTATCAAGTATTGAGATTAGGAATACCTAGATAATATAATCATTGACATGACAACTTTATACTTTTCTGAAACACAAAATAAAGAGAGACGAATGACGAGCACCCGTTGACTTGTAGTTCTTTCTCAACTGGTACTCCTGATGCCTTAAATTCTCTTCAGATGGGGAGAAAAGATAAATTACTTATGTACGGTATATTGGGGACCATAGCCTATATATAGTTGTCATACCTCAAATTTGTCCTACCTGTGTATAACTTTTCATCTGTGTATCCATCCACTAGCAATTATTCAGAAAAAATCCAAAAAAATATGTTGTCTTCAACTTCATCTCTCTTTTATTTTTTATCCATTTTCATTTTAAGTCATATCTATCTTTTAACCATTTTTATCCTTCATCCAATTAGATATCCATTTAAAACCATTTCTATATCCATTTAATATCCATATATAAAATCCAATGTCCATATCCATTTCCACTTTCTATTTCTTATCAATTTCCATTATTTTCTATCAATTAAACCATATCCACTTTTAATATTCATTTCAAAAACTAATTTTTTTTTTAGTTATCCATTAAATCCTTTGGTTATCCATTTCCTTCATAAACCATTTCCTTTTTTAAACTCATTTCACAAATCTTTCTAATATCCATTTTCTAAAAACCCATCTCAACATCCACATCCATAACCCATAAATATCCATTTTACAATTTCTAAACCTCTCTTAATTCATTTTTCCTTTATATCCAATTTTAAATAATCAACATTCACTTTTTAGTCATTTTAATTCATCTTTTCTAATCAATTTTCAAAAAGCTCAAAAATCCCAAATTCAAATTCTACAATTGTCCATTACATTACAAACTACCAAAATTACACAAAAAAATAGGAACAAAGCCAAATAAACCAAGTCTGGCCCATCTTCATATCAATTCACCTTTCAAGCATGAACTCACAACACGCACCAGCCAGAACCAAATAACCTAAAGCTACACACTTTAGCCTAAATCTTCTCCACTACAAGCCACGACCCCATTTACCAAATAATATCAGCTACGACCATGCTTACGTCCAAAACAAAGCCAATACACAAGCCACCCTGCACCACAATTTCAGCTCGCCACAAGTAACATAGCCAAAGCCAACTTCTGCGAACCAACACGCTGCAGCTTATGATTCACGCCAAATTTCAACGCGCCATGAGCAGCAATTCCATCACACAACCTTCATGACCCCACAATTCCAAGGGCAACAAAAACCGCGAGGCTTGCGAAAATCTACACCAGAACCTGATTCACCAAGCACCATCTTATACAACAGGACACATCAACAACAACAAAACTGATAACAAGCCTGTACCTGCAAAATCAAAAACAACCTCAATAACCTCATGCTCCACACAACAACATCACGTGATTTTTCAGCAGAAAACAATACAACCCCACACCATCATCCAATGCCCTTACCACCACAACGACAACAACAAATACGCAACAACATCATGGTTCATTCACTCAAATTCCTCATAATTTCCTCTCCCCAAAACACCCTCAACGTCCCTTATAAGTAAACCCTTCCTCACCCTCTTTTCAAGACGGAGCCACCCCAAATCTGTCCCTAATTCCTCTTCACCCTCAACCGCACCTTCCACTTTTCACTACCCACATCACTCCTCTCAATCCTTCTTCAACCTTCAACACTCACCCAACCTCAAACCTCCCCTCTCTCAAACTTTTCTTCCGTACCACAACCTTCGACCTCAGCTCTCACCTTCCCTCATCAACAACTAACACATCTGATACAACCACTTCATAAACCCCAAATCGATCCCCAGTCTCAAATCAACAACTCCAAACAACCCACAAACTTTCCAAATTAACCATTCATAATACCCAAACTCACAACCCAGAACAGAAAATATGAGATGAAGAACCAAAACCGGATCTGAAACAAACCTGAGAACCGAAATCGTGCCGCTCCTAAGAAGATGCAAACGCGAAGCATAAATCTGAGTTGAGACGAGCAAGCTCGAGTCGACGGCGAGGTGAGACGGAATGATGTTGCTGAGTCGTTCTATTTCATTCGCTCGTTCTGTTGTTGAGTCAAAGAGGAAACGACAATGGTGTTATTTTGTTTCTACCGGTCCCTTTTGATTTTAAATAAAATAGGATTGACTTTTCAAAGTTGCTTATTTTTTAATGTTTTATTTTTTATTTATTTTATGAACACCAGACGAGGGTTACATCCTTGGGTGATAGGATGTTGAATCCAATGATGTTTTCTACCCCACCTTTTATTCTTATCCGAATGGTGGATGATGGGCTTGCAGCCCAAATGATTCCATTTTCACACACTACAGAATTTAGGCGTACTTCTCCCTCTTCCTTTTTCTTTTGATTTGTTTTTTTATAAAATGATTTTCATTAGTATAATACTAACCCTTTATTTAATTATTTTTAGTATTTATCCTATTTCAATTTAGATTTTTTTTTGGGCCAATGATATAAAAAATATCATGATTTGTGGATCTATTTCAAATAGATCTATAATCTTGATTAATATGAGGCCTACTATTTATTTATTATTATTATTTTTCATCTTGGGTCAATGAAAACCAAAATATCAAGATTTTTCGATTTTTCGATTTTAAATCTTGATAAAGGTGAGACCTTTATTATTTTTCTTGTCGTTTTCGATTTTATTTCATTTCTATTATTTTTGTTTCATTTTTATTCATTTTTGGGTCAATGAAAATCAAATACTAAAGATTATCGATTTTTCGATTTAAAATCTTAGTAAAGATGAGACCTTTGTTAGTTTTTTCGATTGTTATTTCTATTTCGATTTATATTCGCTTATTTTCACTTTTGGTCAATGAAAGTCAAAAATCGTTGATTATCGATTTCTCGATTAAATTCCGATTAAGACGAGACCAATTTTATTTTATGTCAATATTATACCTTGTTCCTATTATCTCGATTATATTATTCATATTCTTATCATATTATTCATATCCATATTCATATTTATCTAACCATTTTCATTTGTTCACCATTAATAAAAAACACTAAAAATATAGAAACCCTAAAACAATAATTGATGGACTGTTGGTTGCTTGGCGATTTCTATCAAGGCTTAGTTTAGGACACCTTGCACACACACGGCTTTCTCTTGGGCTACCTTACAATGAGACCCTTTATTTCATGTCATCCCTTGTAATTTACATGTACCCCGCTCCCCATTCCGATGTACGCATTTAATTTTCTTTTGATTGTGGTTTGTTTACTAGGAGCACCCCTAGGGACTAGCATAGACAACCCATTTTCAAACTAATTCTCGATTCGTCGTTGAGCCATTTTCAAACAAACTCATTTTCAACCTAATCCTCGATTTGTCGTCGAGCCATTTTCAAACAAACTCATTTTCAACCTAATCCTCGATTCATCGTCGAGCCATTTTCAAACAAACTCATTTTCAACCAAACCCTCGATTCGTCGTCAAGCCATTTTCAAACAAACCCTTTTCAACCAAACCCTCGATTCGTCGTCGAGCCACTTTCAAATCAACCTCAAACTAAATCCTTTTCAAACCAAACTCTTTTCATAACAAATGAATCCTTGATCCAACGTCAAGCGGATTTTCATAATCAAACTTCAAAAACAACTAACAACTATCACAACTCTTTTAAGGTGAAAAATGGGGGTTCAACTCTTTGATCTTCCTTCAATTGTTTGGGTGCGAGTTCTCTTACTCGTGTGTGAGCAATTGACGCCTCTTCTTTTAACAAATCAAATCCTTTTCAAAATAACCAAGCACATACAATAAACCCTTGATCCAACGTCAAGCAGACTTTCATAATCAAACCTCAAAATGACTAACAACTATCGAAACTCTTTCAAGGTGAAAAATGGGGGTTCAAGTCTTTGATCTCTCTCCGATTGTTTGGGTGCGAGTTCTCTTACTCGTGTGTGAGCAATTGGCGCCTCTTTAAAAATCAACCAACTCTCCTCTTTTCGTGGGCGTACCACGAACTATGACTGCTCTGATTCTTTATTCTCGTCCGAGTAAAGATACGTAGGCACAAGATTGCGATGATCTTCGCGAGCACACTGCCATCTTTTTCCGTCAAACCCCGTAGTCGAACTACGATTGCTCTGATTCCTCATTCTCGTCCGAATGAGCATACGTAGGCCCGAGGTCACGATGATCTTGCCGAGCACCCTATCCTTAAACCACCCATTTCCCTTTAGTATCCTTTCCTTTTATCTTTACCTTTCCGCATTTATTTTAGAGAAGAACATAGACAAACTTAGCTAACGAGCATCGCGATTCGAATCAAGAGGTTCCCGTTGAGTACAACGGACGTGAGGGGGTGCGCGTACCTTCCCCTCACGTAACCGACTCCCGAACCCAGAATGTGGTTGCGACGACCATGTTCTTATCCATTCCTTAAAGGTTTTCTCGATATTTTCCTTTCCCTCTTTTGGGATAAATAAAGTTCGGTGGCGACTCTGTCGAACCGTTCTGCGCCTTTCGCGCGAAGGGTCGTGTCTTCGATTTAAGCGATTTTTTCGAGGTGCGACAATAGTGTGATGGCCGATTAAGGTTTCCATTATTCCCAAATGGGTCATCCTGACATCCACTCATATTTGAGTCCATACCCAATTATTTAATTAATTAATTTCCAAATAAAATCTAAATAGCCTTTTAACATTATTTGATCACATAATTATTTTAGGCATTTTATTTGATAAAATAGCTAATATGATTAAATAAATATATTTGGCCACATAATTATTAGGATATTAATATACTACAAAATCATTAAAATATTCCAACAATCTCCCACTTGGTCAATATATCTTAATAATTATATCATAATTCTTTAGGCGCGCATCCGAATACTATTTATCTTTAGATTTCAACTTTACAATCTGGTCCACCTCATACATAAATAATGGGATCACCGCGGTTGTCGTCACTAACGTATAACGTGACGGAACCCCGACGACCACGACATCAATGTACTTGATGACATAGATCGATATGGATGAGTGGCATGGAAATTTCATGTAATGTGATCTCTGAATCATGCTTATTTCCAACTTGTCCACCCGAATTCTTTATCGAGATCAAATTGAAGTTTGAAAATTTAATATTTGCACAAAAGATATAGAAATGGTTATAACAATAATAACCTCATAAGCTTTGTTTCTGCAGATAATATTAACATAAAGTCTGTATCAATATCAAAACAATATTATAAAACATAAAGAATAAGTGACTCCCAATAATCTTGGGCATCCTTAGTGACAACAATCATATGAAATACCTTATATGTCAAGTCTTTGATTAATAAGTCAACTAGCATAAAATTTCTATCTATATGTTCTATCAATCAACAACAAGAATATAAGTTAATGAACTTTATAAAATAGTTGTTGAAACATTATCTGACTGACTTATGTCACAATATAGCTCGAGTTGTCTTTTAAAACCTTTTACTATATGCAACCAAGTGACATAAATACTTATAGTCATTTCTTGAGTTAGGATGCCCATTATATATAGACATCCAAAAGGATCAGAGTCGAACATCTTGATGATCTCCAAATCATTCGATCTCTAATATGTGAGCACAAGCCTTTTTGTTCTCTATAACAATCCTTATGGTTGCCTCATTTCAACAATTCAAATTTTGAATTTTCGTATCAGCCAAATTATCTCATTATATATACGCTTATTCTTGATGCATATACATAAGATTCTCAAAATTCAAAAAAGTATAGAAAACTCAATTCTCTAAATTTTCCAGATTCTTTTATTTTGGACAATGATTGAGACTTAATAGTCTCCCTTGATAATTGAGACATACCCTAGTTTATTGTCTTTCATGTCAATTTTATTATCAACTTTATTGATATATACATAAATCTTTTGTGCTAACCGGATGATACCTTGAGAATAATCTCTAAGTATCTAAATACCTAATACAAAAGAGATGTGTCCAAGATCTTTCATCGCTAAAATTTTGTTAGATATTTCTTGGTTTCACACAATAATCATATATCATTTCTGACTAAATAAAATAAAATCGACACATTATACTAGGAACATAAATTTACTCCCACTGAACTTGTAAAACCAATAATTTTTCATAATAGACATCTCAAAACCAAACGAGGCAATTACCTTATGAAATATTGTGGTATCACTAATGCGACAATTTCATTAACTCATAAATAGATTTTATCTGTTCACAAACCGTTAACTTTGTATCTATTGACACAAAATTTTCCCATGTTTTACCATATTGTATTTCTTAATGCCGCCATTAAGAAACACTAATTTGATATCCATCTTATGAAGCTCCAAAAATTATAACAAGTAACAAGTGTCACTACTATCATAATAGATTATTTCAATCATACCGAATATAATTTCTCTTTTTAGTCAATTCTTTATGACACTTCATGCTCTAGTTCTTGAGGATGTTGAGTTTGATCTTCAAGAATTAATTTCTTAATTTAATTGAGAGAAAGAACAATAAAATTCGTATGAGGGTCCAAATTTGCTATATAAATAACAACAGTATGAATTGAGTCAGAACCAATTCTTTCCCACTCAATTTTGTTCTTTGACCATATCTCTCCCCCAAACTCAATATTCTCAAGACACATTACAAAATTTGTCTCAAAATATTCTTTAACTTGGGACTAAAGTTTATATTTCTCAAAATTTTCAACAATTATAGATTGTCACAAGTCATGACTGAATTAATTAGAATAATATTTGAATTTAAAAGACAAATTGAATTCATCATTAAAAAAAGAAGTTATCATATTAAAACAAAACTTTATTCATTCACCAAATTATTTTTTAAATGCAAATTTAAGCTTATAATGACAATCTAAAATAAATTAAAACAACTATCAATCTTTACCAAATTTGCGCCCTTTAAATTGATATATATATTTCAACATCATTGAACATTTGTCAGTTCAAATCATATTTTCTTATTATTCTTTATTTGCCCTTATCCTTTGAGGTATTTACCGAATGAGCACTATTTTATTTTCTCTTGCTTCAATCTTTTCTTTATTGCACACTTTATGAAATTATTCTATTAAAGAATAATTTCTAACTTTAATAGTTATAAAATTAATTATGCAAAGAGAATACCATATGCTAAATTTTCGACAAAGTCACATAATTGACGAAACTATAGTGCTTTATCAAGATTAAATAATTTTATAATGCGCTTCAAATATTTTCTTTGCATAATAATCTTAATGAAAAGTCATCACTCCAATGAGAGTTTGACTTTCGCTTTATTGCTGCAGAAGCACTAGAATTTAAGTAAAGATAATATGAAAAACTTTATGTCATCTTAAATAACGCCTCTAATGTCTTTGGATTGCAATGCTTTAAGATCATAGACCTGTGTAATTTGGAGTGTACTCACTTTTTAAACTTGAGCCTCACTTTAAATATATTAAGTTGTGAGAAAATTTAAGTTTCTCCACCCTTATGTAAGGTTTAGATCCATGAACATAATGTTCATATTTTATTCCTAAAAGTTAAAACTTTTGAGAATCAAAATCTAACTTATTTTGCAGATACATAAACTATATTACTATTATAGTATTAGATAAGTATACAGTGTAATAGGTCTATCAGTAATGTTGTAGTCTCTGTAACTAACTCTGTAACTAACTATGCTGAGTCAGCACAGTTAGGGCTTGCTATATAAGCCTGCTTCTCCTTCTATTGTAACTAATTCACTGTTAATAAACCTTTATGTTTCATAACAAACTTCTCTCTCTCTCTCTCTCTCTCTCTCTCTCTCTCTCTCTCTCTCTCTCTCTTCTACTCTTATTCACTTTCTCTGTTTCTAATATGGTATCTAGAGCTTAAGTACGATCTGCGGCCATGGCTTCCGAGGAGAACTCGGCGAACACTGCCGGAAACATGACGCGAGAGACGCAGTCGGCGGCGATATTCAATTCGAAGAACATTTTCAATACTTTTTCGCAGCAAGTCACCCTCAAGCTGGACGAAAACAACTTCTGATCATGGAAACAACAGATCGAAGGTATTATTCGCACTCACAAGCTTCATCGTTTTCTGGTTAATCCTGAAATTCCACCGCGCTACCTGAGCGATGAAGATCGCACCAACAATGCTGAGAATCTGGCGTTTATTGTGTGGGAACATCAAGATTCGCTTATGTTCACATGGCTTCTCACTACGTTATCGGATTCCGTACTTCCAAGAGTGGTTCGCTATGTCCAATCTCATCAGATCTGGGATGAGATTCACAAATTCTTCTTCGCGCACACAAACGCGAAGTCTCGTCAGCTGTGATTGGAACTCAAATCCATTACCAAAGGTGAGAAATCCATTTCTGAGTATCTAGCTTATATTCAACGTATTGTTGATATTCTAGAGTCCATAAATGCACCTGTTTCACATAGAGATCAACTTGAAGCCATTCTTGATGGCTTACCTGAGGAATTTCATGCTTTAGCTTTTATTATTCAGTATCGTGCCACTCTCTATCCCATTATTGAAGCTGAGTCCATGCTACTTGATCATGAGGCAAAGTTAGAAAGGTCCAAGAAGAATTCTCTTACTGATCCTATGTCTATTAATGTTGCACAAACTGCTACTACTCCATAAGTTGTGCCTCAAGTTCAAAATGATCCTTCTCAAATGGTTCCAACCAACACTGTGCCTAACTTTCCTGATTCTCATGGGGGCTATCGTGGTGGTAGGTCCTCTGGTCGTCATAGAGGTGGCAGGTCAGGTGGCAGGTTCAGAGTGCAGTGTCAAATCTGCTACTAATCAAGTCATGATGCTAGTATATGTTACCATCGCCACTCCAACCTCATGCCTCATCCAATACAATCTCCATGGGGCTATTCAGCTGTTAACTCTAGGCCAGCATGGAATTAGTGTACTAACACCAGCATTCTTCAACCCCATGCACAACAAAATCAGTGGCTGGTTCCTCAAACTATGGTTGCTCCCCCTTCAAATTAGTGGCTCTCTCCAGCTCTAAGAGGACCTCCTCCAGGGTTTTCTCCTAGACCCTCTTATCAACCACAAGCTCTCTCTTATCATCTACAAGCTCATTTCACAGGTTTAGAAGTCACTGCAGTACCTCTGCAACCTCAAGTATGGTATCCAGACTCAGGTGTCACTCACCATGTGACCAATAATGCAGATTTCCTAGCTGAAAGTAGCACTTTACCTGGCACTGATCAGGTTCTCCTTGGAAATGGTCAAGTTTTGCCCATCACTTCTATAGGCACTGCTAGGTTTCAGTCACCTCACTTAGCACACACTCAACTTACACTTCAAAATCTATTACTTGTCCCTGCTATTACTAAAAACCTCATGTCTGTTAGTCAGTTTGCCAAAGACAATCAAGTCTTCTTTCAGTTTCATGCTGATAAATGCTTTGTGAAAACTCAGGCCAATTCTGAAGTGGTGCTTCAAGGTATTCTGAATAAAGATGGTCTCTATACGTTTGATTCCATTCAGCTCAATCCTCTCTTAGCAGCAGCAGTCAATAATATCACTGGAGCCTCTCCACAACCTGATGTAGGAGACTCAACATCAACACCAGCCTCTGCTCAACAACCTATCTCTCCTTACCTTCTGTGGCATAACAGATTGGGTCATCCTACTCATGAAGTCTTGAAGACTACTCTTCAACTGTGCAAAGTGCCTGCACCCCACAAATTTGTTCTGGATTTTTGTAGTCCCTGCTGTCTGGGCAAAATCCATAGATTACCTAGCTCATTTTCACACACTATATACACTAAAACTTTGATTTGTTGTTTGCTGATGTGTGGGGACCTGCCCCTGTACTGTCCTCATGTGGATACAAATATTTGTTGACTTGTGTTGATGCTTGTTCTAAATATACTTGGGTGTTTCCTCTGAAACTTAAATCTGATGTTCTTACACTCGCACACACTTTATTACAGTTGTTGAAGTTCATTTTTCCACTAGGTTAAAAGCTATTCAAACAGATGGGGGAGGAGAGTTCCAAGCTCTCAAGTCTCTCTTACTCACAAAGGGTATTGCCCACAGACTGACCTGCTCTCACACACAGCACCAGAATGGGAATGTTGAGAGAAAACACAGACATGTGGTTGAAACTGGTTTAACGCTGTTAGCTCAAGCCAATCTTCCATTGAAATTTTGGGATCATGCCTGCCTTACTGCCTCTTACCTTATAAACGGGGTGCCTACTCCTCGATTGTCCATGCAATCTCCTTACTCTCTTTTATACCAAGTTCAGCCTAACTACACCTTCCTTAAGGCTTTTGGGAGTGCCTGCTACCCACACCTCAGGCCATACTCTCCTCACAAGTTTAATTTTCACACACAAGAGTGCATTTTTCTGGGTTACTCTTCTAATCACAAAGGATACAAGTGCCTTG
Source organism: Lathyrus tuberosus (assembly GCA_022829125.1). Lineage (NCBI taxonomy): Eukaryota > Viridiplantae > Streptophyta > Magnoliopsida > Fabales > Fabaceae > Lathyrus > Lathyrus tuberosus. The sequence continues at coordinate 10,484,613 of JALAZF010000075.1, forward strand.
CTCCTAATGGCAAACTTTACATCTCTAAAGATGTTATTTTCAATGAGTATAGCTTTCCATATCCCCAATTATTTTCCACTAAGACTGCCTCTTCTGCTTCTGTCCCTCACAGTGCTTCCTCCCCATTTTCCTTTCCACCAAAACTGCCTTCTATACCTTTATCCCTTGCTTCTACATCCACCTCTTCTCCATCTTCCCCTCCATTTGGTGGCAGCCCTTCATCTCCTACTAACACAAGTGACTTATCTTCTTCATCACCTTCTATGCTCTCCTTAAATCAACCTACTGATTCTTATTCACCTCTTATTACATCTGACCCTGCACCATCCCCTCTTGCAACATCTTCAGCATCCTCTCTTGCAAGCTCTTCACCTCCAAGTTCTACAGCTCCAACTCTTCCCTTTCTCCATCCCTAAAATACTTACCCTATAATGACTAGAAGAAAGGGTGGCATGGTTCGGCCTAGACTGCATCCTACTCTGCTGCTTACTGAATTGGAGCCCTCATCTTACAAAATTGCCATGAAAGACCCTAAGTGGCTAGCAGCAATGCATGAAGAATATTTTGCACTGCTAAAAAAATTAGACATGGACTCTCACTTCCCTCTCACCCAACAGACATGCTATTGGGTGCAAATGGGTTTTTAAACTCAAACAAAACCCTGATGGTACTCTGAACAAGTACAAAACCAGGCTGGTAGCCAAGGGTTTTCACCAGCAGCATGAATTTGACTTCACAGAGACTTTCACCACCAGCAGCATGGGTTTGTATCTAGTAAATGTGATCCCTCACTCTTCACACTCGTCACACCTACAGTTACTATCTATATGTTAGTATATGTAGATGACATAATCATCACAGACAATTCTCCTACCCAAATTCAGTCCTTGGTCACTAAGCTTAATTCTCAATTTGCTTTGAAGCAGCTTGGGAATCTTGAATATTTCCTGGGAATTGAAGTAGCTCATCTTAAAAATGGCTCTCTATTTCTGTCTCAAACCAAGTATATTAAGGATCTTCTTTCTAAGGCAAATATGTCAGAAGCAAAAGGGGTTCCTACTCCTATGATTTCAAGCCTGAAGCTTTTTAAACATGGGACTGACTTAATGCCTGAACCTACCTTTTACAGATCCATTGTAGGTGCCTTGCAGTATGCTACAATTACAAGGTCAAAAATAAGCTATGCAGTCAACAAAGCCTGTCAATTTCTCTCTCAGCCCCTTGATTCTCATTGGATTGCTGTTAAGCGCATCTTAAGGTACCTTAAAGGGACTCTGCATCATGACCTTCTTCTTCAGCCTGCCTCCACACATATTCCGTTGTCCATTAAAGGGTTTTCTGATGCTGACTGGGGATCTGACCCAGATGACAGGAAATCTATCTCTGGTTCCTGTATTTTTCTTGGCCCCAATCTTGTCTCTTGGTGGTCCAGAAAACAGACACTTTTTGCCAGGTCAAGTACTGAGGCTGAGTATAGAAGCCTTGCCAATTCTGCCTCTGAAGTGTTGTGGATTCAATCCATTTTGACTGAACTCAAGATCCCTTTCATAACCCTTGTGATGTACTGTGACAATCTTAGCACAGTGACTTTATCTCACAATCCTGTCCTCCATGCCAAGACCAAGCACATGGAGATGGATATTTTTTTCTTGGGGGAGAAAGTGCTCAACAAAACTCTAAGTGTGCAGCATATCCCTTCCTTTGATCAGTATGCTGATTTGCTAACTAAGCCCCTCTCACCTCTCAGGTTCCTCCAGTTGAAAGACAAGCTTCAGGTTCAAGATAGGACATCTCTGCCTTAGGAGGCCCCTCATTTTGAGGGGAAGCTATTAGAGTATTAGATAAGTATATAGTGTAATATGTCTATCAGTAATGTTGTAGTCTCTATAACTAACTTTGTAACTAACTGTGTTGAGTCAGCATAGTTAGGGCTTGCTATATAAGCCTGCTTCTCCTTCTATTGTAACTAATTCACTGTTAATAAACCTTTCTGTTTCATAACAAACTCTCTCTCTCTCTCTCTCTCTCTCTCTCTCTCTCTCTCTCTCTCTCTCTCTCTCTCTTCTACTCTTCTTCATTTTCTCTATTTCTAATAATTACTTTATAGATAACAAAAAAAAAAATGTACTCACCAAAATACCAAGTGTATCATTCATGTCAAGTCTTTAGACAACAACATCAATTATTAGTGGTATTTTGTTGCAATGGTCAAACATTGACAATTAATATTGATAAACAATAAATCTTTATAATCGTCATATGTTTACCATCATAGGTGTGAATGTAATCCACTGAATACTTTCATGAGTTTACGTTCACACAACTTTATTAGGCACATCAATAAATTATTATAGAGATATGCAGATATTTAATTTTAAATTATAAGACAAAAACAAAATATCAAATGCACCATTAATCCACAATCTTTGATTGCCAAGAATTAACTGCAAGCGGTACTCTCAGCGTAATGATCAAATATTGGTAATAAGTCCTGTCAAATAATGTGCGTCTTTGACACCAACCATTACCCACACGAAAAAAAAACTTATTAGTTACCACATATTCACCATCACATGTATGTAATTATCTAGACAAACTGTGCCTTCCTTTTGGCCAACTATAACAACTTGCATGAATAATTTCATACTACATCTTCTGTAATTTCAACTGAATCAGATATACGCAACAGAGGTTTCTTTTGCAACTTGTTGTTTCAACCAACTCAATCAAAAATTACTAGATAAATTAATAAATTAAATGGGAAACACGTCTTAAATTTACAAGTCACTACCCATAAAATGTAGGCCAAATCCGCAAGCTTTGTCGCATTCCTCATAATCATAAGATTACTTAGCGACCCTTAATGTGAGAACAAACTCACAAGAAAACAAGAAATAGCATGAAATAAAATATAAAAAAATTATTGTAGAAACTTAATAACTATAAAATTCAAACATCATAATTATGCTATAAACCAAATATTAAATTTCAATTCAAATAAAAATTGAATCTTTATATATAGCAAAAAATTATTTCATGCTAAAATTGATTTACAAACATACTTAATGACTCTTTAAATAAATGAACAATTATTCTAAAATCAAAGTTTCCAATAAAAAATAATAAATAATAAATAAAACAAATATTCACATACTTATAAATAAACCATAAATATAGAATTCAAATTTTCTAAAATTTAAAGAGTCAAAACCTTAATTTAGTACTTACTAAAATCAGATCACAATATTTTGAGATTCACTATTAAGTGTTATATAAAGGTAATTGATCTTCCAATAAATTATATATAATAATCAAATTAAATATATATATAACAAATACACATATGCACGAAATAATTCTTTAAATAGATTATTTTAGAATCAATAAAATCAATTCTAAAATTCAAAGTATCTATAATTTAAAGAATCAAATATTTAAATTTACCTTATAATTTTGATAGACATTCAAAACATTCAAAACATTTCCACAAATAATATATAATAACTAAATATATATTAAACAAAATCATGTTAGGCGGCCCAATACGGCCCAATCCTCCTCATTTTTTGGCACATTAACTGCCCTACTGTCGAGGAGAGACTTCCAGCTACGAGGAGAGGCCATGACCCTCCTCAGACTCCCAGCTACGAGGAGAGGCAATGACCCTCCTCCTCGCTCGCGAGGACACATCACCATGTAACCTTCCACCTCCGAAAGAATCGGTCTGCCCTTCTTCCGGAGATCTCGGGACCGTTACCCCAGGGCGAAGACCACGTAGTGGTCTTCCTTACGCCACGTAAGCCCTGGAAGTCACCTGGATTGGGCCTTGCAATCCAGCCTAGTGCAGGCGACCGTTGGCCCCGCGCTGGGGGCAGCCTATAAATACCCTCTCTCATGAGAGGATCAGGTTACATTACTTTCTAACTCTAACACCTGCTTTCCTGTACTTGCTTGCTCCCTTTTCCTGACTTTGGCATCGGAGTACCTTGCAAGTACACCCCACCCCCCACCACCCCCCCCCCCCCCGCCGTTTCATCATTACTGGAGTTGCTGATCTTGTGACGTTGCTGGCCACTAGTCTCCCTTCTGATTAGGTAAGATCAGTGGCGCCGACTGTGGGGACTTTCTTGCTTCCCCATTTTCCTCTTCGAAAAACCAAAGCAACCTCTACTTTTCTGACAACCATGGCCAGCTCCCAGCCTGAGAACAAGACTCCGAACACCGCCTTTGTGCAGTTCGACAACGGAGACCACCGCGAGGACGCTGTGGCCGTCCACGTAGAAGAAGGCGACGAAAGGGACGGGCAGACTGCCTCCCCTTTCTCTGACGATGCGGCTTACCACGCCGCCCAACAAGACAACGCACCCGTTGTCTACCAGCCCGTTGATGCACTACCAAACGCTGACCCGAACACGGTGGCCCTGTAATCAATCAGACCAACCAGCTGATTTCCCAGCAGAACGTGAGGATTGAAGCGCTCGAAAGAGGACATCCACGACACTCTCCCCCGCGGAGACATCGTCGCCCTCCATCTCCCAGCCGTTCTCCTTCCCTGCGAAGGACACCGTTGGTCGATTCCAGAAGCCAGACGCCACCACCTGCAGGATGTCGCCCGCGCCTGGAACAACCCCAGCCTGTGGTCGCCTAGAAGCGACACCAATCACCTCCTCCTAAGGAACAACGACGCTCTCCTGCCCAGAAGAGGAGCAAAGCCGACGGCAAAAAGCCTAAGAGCCATTCGAGGAACTCTCCCCGACGACACGGGTCTGGCCGTGGCCACCACTCCCCATCACGATCACCAATTCGGAGTGATGAGGACGACCAGAGAACCCCTCTGTCAAAGGAGATTATGGACACCCCTATCCCTGTAGGGTTGGAAAAGCCTCCCCCATTGGGGACCTACGATGGTACCTCCGACCCCGACGATTATGTCAAGAGTTTCGAGGCCATGCTCGACTATAGGAACGTCTGGGGAGCTATTAAATGCAGGCTCTTCCCGACTACCCTCAGGAAAGGTGCCATGACTTGGTACAAAAGTCTTGCACTAGAATGCATCACGTCCTGGCAGCAACTGAAGAGGCAATTCTCCAGACATTTTTCTGCGTCTCGCCGACATCCGAACATGTTGGCCTCTCTAGAAAGGATCCTCCAATGGAGGAATGAATCTCTCAAAGACTACATCGAGAGATTCAACTGCGAAGCTGTTGAGGTCCCCACTACCGACGACATGAAGAAGCTCCTAATCGAGTGGGGACTGTATCATGGGACTGAGTTCGCCAAGTCTGCGGGCATCCATAGACCTCGCAACTTGGAAGACCTCCTCCACCGAGCCCAGTCGTACATCCAGTTTGAGGACTTGGAGGCCGCCCACGTTGCCCGAGACTCACGACACCAAGAGGGCTCCCGCGGCTCTAAAGATGAAGACTCTACTTCCCCCCGGCGCAGGGGAAAGAGAAGACGCGAAGGTCGTCCCAGGGACTCTTGCGAGCCGAGAGGTCCAGCTGGCCGGTTCACGGAGTACACTCCGCTCAACGCTCCCCGCGAGCGAGTTCGCACCTAGTGCGCCAACTCGGAATTCCACAAAGGGGGTGTCCGCTTTCCGAAGCTGACACCCCCCAAATCAAACATTGACGGGTCCAAGTACTGCAGGTTCCACCGGAGCCATGGACATGTCACTGAAGATTGCATCCACCTCAAGGATGCAATTGAGATCCTAATCAAGGAAGGGCATCTCAAGCAGTATACCAAGAGGAATGACGCTCCTCGTCCAGATGCCCGGGACACACAAAGCGTCGAGGATACGACACCTCCCTCTGTGGAAAACCGACTGTAAGTCGCCCTCAGCGTCACTCGACCCGAGGACTTTTACGTCCCGAGGGAATCGAGGACCCCGAGGCAGTTCGCAGCATATGGGGGAGCTTCCCCCCTGAAGACCCTGTCACTTCCCGCAGCACATGGGAAAGCTTCCCCACGGTGATGGTCATATCCGGCGGAGGCTTCGAGAAGGTCTCCATTGGGTCGATCAAGCGGAAGTTTGACGAGCAGGAATCCGCGACCTCAGCGCGAACTGCCACTTTTGTGAAGGTGCAAGGGAGATCAAACCCCATCACCTTCTACCTCGAGGAGCTGCCAGGAGGAGCGCCCAACGCCACCATCCTCCTCCTGATCCAGGCGCAGATGGAAAATTTTGACATCCGTAGAATCCTGGTCGATCAAGGGAGTTCGGTGGACATCATGTACGCCCACCTCTTCGAGACTCTCCAGCTCGACGAAAAACATCTGACCCCTTATGTGGGCTCGGATCTACAAGTGTTCAACGGCACCACCACCAGACCGTGGGGCTATGTTGAACTGATGGTCACTTTCGGGAGCGAGGACTCTGCCCGACAAGTTAAGACCCATTTCTTGGTGGTCGAATGCGTGTCCCTCTATAATTGCATCCTGGGGAGGACCACTCTGGCCGAACTCATGACAGTACCATCTACAGTCCATCTGAAGATGAAGTACAACACAGCCAGCGGCCGGGTCGTCACTATGCACGGGCACATTGAAGCTGCCAGGAGGTGCTTCGACACTACAACCAAGGGCCTGAGTTCCATCAACACCAAACCCAAAGCCGGAGATAAGTCATCCCCGGACGCAGTGCAGAAGCTGCTTCCGTGTGTCAACGCGGTCGACCTCGACAGTCGGTTCCCCGACGAGCAGGAAGAAGGCGGAGCAGCGGACAAAAACCTCCCAGCTGAAGGCAACGGGCAACCTCTCCACCTAACGCGCCCCGTCCCAGACAGAGAATTCGAGCTCGTCGCCCTCGGAGATGATCCAGATCGGAGTGTGAAGATTGGCACCGGGCTACTCGACCTGGAAAAGAAGTAGCTGATGGCATGCCTCCGGGAGAACGCTGATCTGTTTGCGTGAAGTGCATCTGAGATGCCTGGACTCGACCCAGAGGTGGCCTATCATCAACTCACTATAGATCCGGCCTCTAGGGCCATAGTACAACGTAGGCGTAGGAAGTCTCCCGAAAAAGCGGAGGCTGCTGAAAAAGCTGTAAAAGACCTCCTAGAGGCAAATTTTATTTCGGAGGCCAGGTACACAACCTGGCTGTCCAACGTTGTACTTGTCAAAAAGAATAATGGAAAATGGAGGATGTGCGTTGACTATACCGATCTTAACCGGGCTTGCCCGAAATATTCTTATCCTTTGCCTAACATTGACCAGCTGGTCGATAATTCTGGAGGTTTCAAACTATTGTCCTTCATGGACGCCTACTCGGGGTACAACCAAATCCCCATGGTTAAGGCCAATAAGCAGTACACCGCCTTCATGACCGAGTCGGGAAATTACTACTACAATGTAATGCCCTTCGGCCTGAAGAACGCTGGCGCGACCTACCAGCAGATGATGAACAAAGTCTTCCGAGGAGAGATCGACGGCATGGTCGAGGTCTACATGGACGACATGATCGTCAAATCCGCAGAAGAAGTCGACCACGCTGCCCATCTCAAGAAAGTCTTCGACACGGCGAGGAAATGCAGGATGAGGTTCAACCCCGACAAATGCACCTTCGGCGTCCGGGCGGGAAAGTTCCTTGGTTTCTACCTCACAGAGCGAGGAATCGAACCTCGACAAGTACAGGGCTTTCTCCGAGATCCCGGCCCCGAACTCGAAGAAGTCGATACAATCACTGAACTGGATGCTGGCCGCGCTTTCCCACTTTGTCGCCAAATCTGCACAGTACGCACTCCCATTTTTCAAGCTCCTACGACAAAAAGCCACGTTCGAATGGACCGAGGAATATGAGCAAGCGCTCCTCCACCTCAAACAAGTACTTTCACAACCCCCGGTTCTTTCCCGACCAGAGAACGGGGAGACACTGTTCCTGTACCTCGCCATCACGAGCGAAGCAGTCAGTGCAGTCCTTATCCGGGAACTCCCGACGGACAGAAACCGATTTACTTCACCAGCAAGGCCCTCCAAGGCCCCGAGCGCAGGTATCAGCAGATCGAGAAAGTCGCCCTGACCCTCGTCACCGCGGCTAGAAGGCTGCGGCACTACTTCTTGGCCCACACGATCATGGTAAGGACCGAGCAGCCCGTAAGACAACTCCTCGGTCGACCAGACATGGCCGGGAGGATGCTCAGATGGTCGCTCGAACTTGCCGAGATCGACATTCAATATGAGGGAAGAAATGCCCTGAAGGCTCAGGTGCTGGCCGATTTCGTGGCAGAAATGACCCTCCCGGAACCTTCGACCAACGGATCCCAGAAGTGCACGATCTACGTCGACGGGGCCTCCAGCTCGAAGGGTAGCAGGGCGGGCATCATCCTTGAAAATGAGAAAGGCATCCTGATCGAAGTTTCCCTCACATTGTCCTTCCCGACGTCGAACAACCAGGCATAATACGAGGCTTTCCTCGCATTAGGGTTGGCTGAGGACCTCGGCGCCAAAGAAGTCAAAATTTTCACCGACTCCCAGCTCGTGGCTTCCCAGGTCCGAGGAGAGTACCAAGCCAAGAACGATAATCTCATTGAATACTTGACCCTGGTGAAGGAAAAGATGAAAAACTTCACTGTAGCGGAAGTAACCCACATTTCGCGTGAGCACAACACTTGAGCGGATGTCCTGTCAAAACTAGCAAGCACAAAGAAGAAAGGTGGGAATAAATCCGTCATACAGGAAGTGCTTTCGCGCCCGAGCATCGACAAACCCGTCCCCGCCACTAACGTGAATGGCATCGGGGACAACAACTACTGGATGACACCGGTATACGAGTATCTCACCACTGTAAAGCTGCCCGACGATCCCAAGGAGGCCGGAGTGGTTAAGCGACGGGCATGCTCTTATACAATTGTCGAAGACAAACTGTACCGACGTGGCTTCTCGATACCCCTTCTCAGGTGTGTCGAAGAGTCCAAGGTCCCCGGCATACTCCAGGAAATCCATGAGGGGATCAATGCACAACACCTCGGCGGATGGTCATTAGCCCGCAAGGCGTTACGGGCAGGATACTTCTGGCCCACCATGCAACAGGACGCCAATGAGCACGTCAAGAAATGTGACAGATGCCAAAGACACGGGGACATGCACCTGGCCCCGCCCAGTGAGCTCAAAACATTTTCGTCCCCGTGGTCGTTCGTGTGGTGGGGGATGGATATCCTTGGGCCCTTCATCGTGGGGTCCTACCAAAACAAGTACCTGATCGTCGGCGTGGATTATTTCACGAAGTAGATCGAGGCGGAAGCCCTGGACAAAATCACGGCTCACAACATACTACGTTTCTACAAGAGGAACAGACTCGCCCGGTTCGGCGTACCCCAAGCGATTGTCACCGACAACGAGACACAGTTCACCGAAAAGAACTTCCAAGACCTCGTCACCAAGCTGGGCACGAAGCAACACTTCACGTCGGTCGAGCATCCTCAAACGAACGGGCAAGCTGAAACGGCGAACAGAGTGATCATCTGAGGACTGAAACGCTGACTAGGCAACACCAAGAAAAGGTGGGTCGAGGAGCTGCATAGCATCCTCTGAGCCTACCGAACAACCCCACATTCAACGACCGGGGAGATCCCCTTCCGCTTGACTTACGGAACAGAAGCGGTGGTGCCCGTGGAAATAAGGGAACCCTCGAGGAGAACGGAATCTCCCCTCGACGAGGAGAGGAACGATGAGGCCCTAAGGGAGGAACTCGACTTTGTCGAGGAGATAAGGGCGGGTGCATCCCTCCAAGAAGCCTCACTTAAGCAGAAAGTAACTCTACGTTATAACAACAAAGTTATTAAATGTGATTTTCAAGTAGGAACCCTCGTCCTACGAAGGAACCAGAAAGATTCGGGAGAAGACAAGCTCGCCGCAAACTGGGAGGGCCCATACCGCGTCCGCGCGAAAACTGGGACAGGAGGCTACTACCTCAAAAATATGCACGGGGAGGAACTTGCTCGACCATGGAATGCTGAGAAGCTTAAACAGTACTATAGTTAAACACTGCCCGCGACACAGCTACGTCGCGACCACGGGGGCACACTAAGGTATAAGCGCGACTCCCCTTCATGAAACACGAAGACAAGGGTCCGCGTTGTGTGTGCGCAGGACCCTTGATCCGACGAGGATACCTCGACCGAGCTCCATCGTCGCAGTACCAATTAGGCAAAACACCCAGCTCGCGATGGGAAGTTAACGCCACGAAGCTAAGACCTCGACCGAGCTCTTAGCTTCGTCGAAGGTCGGAATACATCTCTGACAACTCGACCAGTTCCCTACACAGTCGAGAATCAACAAAGTCGAGCAAAACCCCCAAATTACTTATACAAAAACAATAGATATAACATTAAGCATACAAACATTACACACACACAAATAGACGAAAGACAAAACATTAAACTGGGCAGAAGCCCATTGTGTAAATAGTACATACAAAAATGTCAGAAAGCCCCTGGCGCGCAAGCCGGCAAATGTAATCTCAAAAATCACGGCACGCAGGCCGAACTAAACAAAGTTAAAATAAAACGGCGCACATGCCGAACTAACAAAAGAAATTAAACAGCAATCTCTTCCTCGATCCGAGCATCAGTCTCCCCGCCACCATCTTCGTCCTCCCCTGGAACGACCAATTTGCCTTCGACCACACGATGGAACGGGCTGACTCTGTCGAGTGCAAGCTGGACGTCTAGATTCTCTACCTCGATCTGCGCCACAACACTCTTAAAACCCACCTCGAGGCCCTCCAAATAATCTTGCTCGAGTTCACGAATCTTGGCAATCAGAGCACCGCGGCCGATGAGGCGCCTCTCGTCCTCCGTCTCGTCTTCCGCTGGATTAGCAGCAACTTCCAGTTCGGCAGCCTTGTCTCGGAGATGGTCCCGTTCCTCTTGAGCTTTCTTCAGTTCTGCATTAGTCTCGTTCAGCTCGTGGAGGACGTTCACGCAGTTCTCGCACTTCGTCCTAGCCTCCTGCAGGTCACTCTCGGCCTTGTCTTTCTCCTTCTCGAGGACATTGTATTCATCCCTCAGCTTTTGTAGCTCGGAAGCAGAGCAGGTCTCATCGTTCAGAACCAATACGGTCTCAAAGATTCGCATCATGGCCGCCATGTCTTCGATAAGCGCCTTCTTCCTGGTCGTTATGTCAATTCCCAAGACCGCCTTCACCTCGGCCTCGGCAACAACGGGGGGACTCCCACCGAAGAAGTCCCGCTGAAGGTGACAGGCAGACAACATGAACTTCTCTGTTGGGATAGGGCTCTCGAGGTCCACGAGGACAGGTCCCTCGGTGCGCGGCCTCTTGGAAGAGGACCCTTTCGGGGGGAGACTGGCTGCATTGCGAAGACACTGAACAACTTCCTCCCTCGACTGGCACCACCATCTGAATGACTTCTTGGACCCGGCCCTTAGCCCTCTTGGGCGCCCGGGTGGAGGCCAGCTTTAGGATGCGCTCGGTGGCATTCGACATTTGACCTGCGACAGAAAACAAGAAACAAGTCAACATAAGAAAACGAGATAAAGTGAAGCGCCCGAACAAAGCAATGAGCTACTACCTAGGAACCTCTTGGCTTCATGCTTAGACTTGCACTCAAGGAGGGCCTTGGTGTTGATATAGCGGGGTTCGGTCACGATCTATCCCCGCGCGTCACAGACGAAATTACCATCTCTGGTTATACATTCATCCCGGTTAAAGCTGGTGATATACTGGACCATCTTCACGAACGCCTCCTTGTCTTCGACACCCAGTTGAATGCGCTTCAAGATGTTGGCCTCCGTGCCACTCGCGAAATGCGCTTCCTCCCACTCCAGCGAGCACTTGGACTCGAATCTTTCCTCCCCGCATCGCCGGTCACGATATTGAAGAGCGACCCCGCGGCTTCGTGCGTGGCGGGCATGACATAATAAAATCTGTCCTTGAAACACCGGACAGAATCTGAGTATGCCTTGAACAACTTCTTCGGCTGCTTGAAGGAAACCCAATTGTGTCACTCCTGATCAGTTGCTCGTTGTAGATGGAAGATATGGAAGAAGAGGGGGAGAGTGGTCCCGATGCCAAGGTACTCACACACGAGCTCGAGCGCCCGCATAAAGGCCAACGCGTTGGGGTGGAGCTGGGAGGGCGTCAGGTGCAACCAGTCGAACACCCCCCGCTGGAAGTCGCTGAAGGGGAGTCGGATGTCAGCCTACTTAAATGCGAAATCATACATGGGGAACCTTAACCCACCGTAGCTCGAGCATATACGGTGGTGCTCTCTGGGATTTGAAGACCGTCCAGTTCGTTTGCTCGCCTACGACAACGTCCTCAACAAATGCGAAGGCATCCGTGTCATCCAGAGCAAACCGCGACCTGATTCTTAAAGGCTCTTCTCCTACCCAATCCACGGGCATACAAAGGGGCTCCTCCCCTGGTTGTTGCGCGGGCTCGGGCAGGTCGGGTTCGGTATCGATCTGAATAATGCCCGCGATCCTCACGACCATTTTACCTGAAAAGCAGAGGAAACTGGTGAATTCGATAGCCCAGATCAAATCCACCCTTCCACCGCTGATTAAGTGAAAGGGCGAAGAAAGGACACGGGGACATGCTCGGGGTAACACCCCACCGACCATTGCGAGCGGGGTCACGAATAGGGGTGTTCGGTACCTATAACCCGATCACCTTTACTCCTCGGGACGTTCATCGGACGCCCCCCGGGACCTTCATTAGATCCCCGACGCCTTCGTACCATGTCCTCAGAAGGATTATCCTACGTCCTCGGGACCTTCATCAGGTCCCCGGGATATTCGTCCCAACTCCCCGCGGCATTAATAAAAAACTAAAGAAGCTCCGCAGGTTTCGCCGGAAACTCCGTGGCCTCCCCGGGGACTTCATCAGTCCACCGGAGGAACCACCATAGAAAAACAAAATAGAAGAGAAGAAGAGATAGAAGCTTACTTGGAATGGTGGTTGAGGGTTTCCGCTGCGGCAGCGGGTGGTGGCGTACGATGGAAGGACGGCTACGATAGTTGAAGAGGAGGAGAGAAAACTCGGAGCGAAAAAGATAGAAACATGCAAATGACACGAACTCAACCCCTATTTATAGGGCCCTCACGGGACTCGAGGCGTCCCTAGGCGTTTGAGTGCCCTAGGCCTAGCCGCCCTAGGCAATGATGGCGAGCGACACGTGGCACTCAGTTTCCCACGCGCGTCTTTCTTTTTCCCTATTGTGCTCGCATGTAGTACGCGATCATCTCCTTTCACCTCCCCGTGTCATCGACCATCACTAGTCTGCAGTCCTCGAGACTCCTGCCTGTCGAACACCGCCTACTCTCGATCACCCGCATTCTCCACCACGTCGATCCTACGAGCATGCTGTTCTGTATAACGCACGTTCTCCCCAGAGGGCCTGACCCTAAAGTCATTACTTCGACACCTCGGAGTAACGACTTGGGGGGCTCCTGTTCTGGACTGGGCCAACGCATGCCCACCAGTTGGGCAGACCCAACCCAAAATCATGCTAGGCGGCCCAATACGGCCCAATCCTCCTCATTTTCGGGCACATTAACTGCCCTACTGTCGAGGAGAGACTTCCAGCTACGACGAGAGGCCACGACCCTCCTCAGACTTCCAGCTACGAGGAGAGGCAACGACCCTCCTCCTCGCTCGCCACGTGCTCATCCTCGCAAGGACACGTCACCATGTAACCTCCCACCTCCGAAAGAATCGGCCTGCCCTTCTTCCGGAGATCCCGGGACCGTTACCCCAGGGTGAAGACCACATGCTGGTCTTCCTTACTCCACGTAAGCCCTTACAGTCACCTGGATTGGGCCTTGCAATCCATCCCAGTGCAGGCGACCGTTGGCCCTTCGCTGTGGGCAGCCTATAAATACCCTCTCTCATGAGAGGATCAGGTTACATTACTTTCTAACTCTCACACCTGCTTTCTTGTACTTGCTTACTCCTTTTTCCTGACTTTGGCATCGGAGTACCTTGCAGGTACACCCCCCCCCGTTTCACCATCACCAGAGTTTCTGATCTCACGACGTTGCTAGCCACTAGTCTCCCTTCTGATCAAGTAAGATCAAGAATCAATAAAATCAATTCTAAAATTCAAAGTATCTAGAATTTAAAGAATCAAATCTTTAAATTTACCTTATAATTTTGATAGACATTCAAAACATTTCCACAAATAATATATAATAAGTGAATATATATTAAATAAATTAGTATTTATCTTATCTCTCAAAATTCTAAATTCATGTGCAAAATTTTTGTGAATCAAATTGAAAGATAAAACAATAATTAAAAAATCAAATAAAAAAATTTGATAATAAAACTTTTTTTTTAATTAAAAACCAAGAATCAAATTACCAAAATAAGATTTAAATTCAATATTTATCTTTCCCAAATAATTGACATGAATGTATATTTCTAAATATATTATCTATTTAAGGAAAGGGGAGAATTATTCATATATGAGTGGTTAAACATAAGGATTAGGGGTGGAAGTAGGTCAGGTCGATAACAGGGGCCTACAGGCTAGCCTACATAGGCTCAGGCCAGGCCAAGCTATTTTTTAAATAGAAAAGGCCTAGGCTTTTTTATAAGTCTATTTAGTTAAAAATGCTAGACCTCAGGCCATAAAAAAAGCCTTTTAAGCCTAACAGGCCGACCTATTTAAATAAATATGAATAATTTTTTTTTTATTATCTTATGTTATGTTTTGTACTTGAGTTAAAATACGTAAATAAAAATTGGTTATTTTGGAGAACTTATGAAAATAAGATGAAAACACCTTATGAACAATGTTATAAGTTGTTTTCATAGGTTATCTTAAACAAATAGTCTCACAAAACTTATGCTAATAGGTGTGTTAAAATAAGTTAATGCAAACAAACTTTTAGTCTCATTGATTTTTTAGTCTGTTAGTTTATTTAAACATTATTTTAATTGCGTATTTACATATTTATAAAATAATAGGCTTTTATGTAGGCTAACAGGCTAACTAGGCCTTAGAAAAGGCCAGACTCAGGCCTAAAAATAAGCCTATGACAGGCTACAGCCCAGACTTAGACTTCAGTTTTTTGGCAGGCTAGGGTTAGGCTTGGCAAAGCCTAGCTCGGCCCAACCTATTTCCACCCCTAATAGGGATAGTGAGGGGCCCTTACCCTCATGGATTCTTCATTCCTTTATCGTATTTGATGTTCGTGGCCAAAAAAGATTTGGACAAAACCTTTGAGGCAATTGATTGATCATATTTTTACTCACGAATATGATATTATCATACCCCAAATTTTGCCTTGCTTTTTTCTTTTTATTTGGCTTGTTGCCTTCATCTGCATGTGCATTAGCATCATGACATGTCCATTTTACCATTTGCATTAAGCTTCAGGGTTTCAAAGGATGATCAATATAGGGCTAAGAAATCCTAATCCAGGGCATCTTATAATGTACTGACTAGTGGTGACAATTCTCTTGAATCCAAGGCCATAAAACCCTAATTCTTAATCTTTAGCATTTATGGATCATGTGGGTTGCATTTTTTGTTTTGAAATTAATCAGGATTTGTTGGTTAACTATGGAAGTTTGCATTGGATTCATTAATCTCTTTATAGACATTCTCCCTTTAGTTGTTAGATTTGGATTCGAGACATTGCAAGCTCATAGTCCATACTAGATACAAGAGTTATGATTCAAATTCAAAAGTCCATTCAAAGGTCACAAAAATGGTGGAAAAAACATTTGGATTTGCTTGAAAAACAAGTTACTTTTATACAAGTCATTTTCACTACTGACCAAACCAGACAACACTTACAAAATTCAAGCCATTTCATTACAAAAGACCAAATGTCATAAATTTACACAAAAATACATTTGTTGACTTATAATTGACTTTGGTCAACTATTGACTTTTTGGTCAACCAGTTGACCAAAGTCAACTGACTAAATCCTAACCCTAATTCCTATCCTTCTTCTTCCACAAGTCACCTCATTCTGGTCCTCAAGCATCTACATGGCCTTTGAACAATCATGATGCATTCGGCCATGCCAAAAACTTTGTCCATGCCAAGTTGTATCATATGCCACTAAGCTTCCAAACCTGTCACAAAGCAAACATAAGCATCTCATTCAACAACAATCATTCAAGGCTTGGCATTCCTCATGTTCAAACAATTGCATTGGTATCACATTCAACTAACAATTCACATATCCTATTTCAAGAAGTCCTCCTAACGCAACTAACTAAATGCCTTCACTTTACCAAATTCAAAGTTTAACTAAATTAACTTAGCATCAAATTCCCTCCAATTTAGCCAAAATTTTGCATTCTCATTCACATTCTTATAACTTTCTTAAAACCTATTAACATAACATGTAATAGATCATAATGAAAATAATTTCTATTTTTACTAACAATGCAATACACACCTCATGAACACATAGCAGTTTTCAAACTAATCAATCAGGGTATAGTCATATTCAAGCTAACAACATAACCACAATTGTTGACCAAGGTCTGAATGCATTGATTTAGTTCACAATAGCAGCCATTTTAATTCAGCTTAACTTTCCAACCATAACCTCTAGTTAACCTTCCAAATACAACATAACTCGAATAGACTCCTAATAAAAACTGAACAATTAATTTGCCTTAACACCATTTTTCATTCATAACAGTTTTTTAACATCAAAATTGGACTAACCGAGTTTTCTGATTTCTAACCAACTAGCTTTGAATCTTCTAACCTAACTTGCACAGCCAACTTGCCAACTTTTGCTAACATCCACATTAACAACTTTTGGAAAAGCATCACAACTCTAACTGGATTTCATAACCAAGGAACCACTAACTGTAACGAATAACGGAATTGCAAAACTCACTCACACTTTAACAAACTAACAACACGCTGACTGCAACATAATTAATTCATATTTCATAAACTAACTTTTACAACAGAATTTTAAATTTCCAATTTCATCAAGGCTTAATTCAAAAGCTCATAACAGAATTTCAACATGAATAAAAAGGAATCATAAATAACATTCATAATCAAATTACACTTCATCAATTACAATTTCCAGATCAGCATCTAAATCTAACAAACTCTCACAACTAATTCTAACACCTTAATATTTCCACTCTATAAATTCAAATCACCTTCACAATTGCATTAATTCAAATTCACGTTTTTTTCACATCACTCTTAAACTACACTCAACACTCACGGTTCATCACTCAATTCACCGTTTCACTGCTCTGAGAATCTCCAATCTTCTGATAGATTTAAAATAGGTTAAACTTAGATCTATGTTGCAAAAGAGAAAATAATAAAACAAACTTTTTCTTCATATCCAAAGCAGCAGCCAAATTACAATATATATATATGACTAGGGTTACTACTAAATAAAGGGCCATGGGCCAAAAATAAATAAACTACCCAAAGACATAAATTAATCAAAGGCATAAACTTGATAACAGCACCCCCTTAATTCAAATAAAAGTCTTTTAGTAATACTGATTGTCTTTTCTTTCTAATGGACTTAGGACTCTTCTTAACAATACTCACATGCCCACAAGAAACCTTGTCCTCAAGGTTTAAAGGCGGAGGAATTAATAAAAGGAATGGGCCAGACTTGGTAGTAAATGGGTTTGATGGAGTGGGCCGGTGTGATGAGGGGCCCGATATCTTGAGGGTGTTGGGTTTTGAAATCATACTAGGGTTTGGAAAGGGAATGGGCGGCGAAGAGTGCTGAGAAGGTATGGGCGGATTTGATAGTTGGCAGGATAAGGATTTTTTTTTGGATTGTGTGGCTGGCTTTTGAATAAAGTTCTCTTAGAGAGTGGGTTTTGTGTTGGGAATAGCTGGGCACGTGGGAGATTGTGTAGGCTTTTCCAGCAAGAGTAAGTGGGGTTTGGTTAGAAAGTGGGATTTGTTTTTGACCGTTTGGGTTCTTGAGTGTAGAAATGGAATTTTGGAGAGACAAGGGATCACATGAAGTCACAGACTTACACGCCACTTTAGACTTGGCTGTGTGGTGGGTTAAAAGATTTCTAGTACCTTCTTTTCTCTTACCACTCACAACTTCAAAGTCATTCCTCTTCTTTTCTTTTCCATGACCAAAAATTTTCTGCTTCTCCTCTCTCATTTCTTTTGAAAAGAATTCATCAGAATGCAAAACATTTTTCTTACTTTGTGTTTTCACCACCTTCACCTCTTTCGTCTGTTCCTCCACTCCGATGGTTGCATGTGGGGATCCGGTGGTATCAACCTCATCAACATAAGAAGGGAGATCATGACCCAACAGAAGAGACCAGAAATCTTGGACGACATTTGTACCGTGGTAGGGTTTGAGTAGCGAAACATGGAAAACTGGGTGCACACGGGATGATGACGGCAAATCTAACATATAAGCGACGGATCCAACACGTTTGATGATCTGAAACGGCCCAACGTATCGCTTTGAAAGTTTTTGTGAAACACGGTGGGCTACAGTGGATTGTCGGTACGGTTGGAGCTTCAGCCAAACGAACTCGCCCTCTTCAAAGGTATACTCTCTTCTTTTTAAGTTAGCTTGTTTTTCCATTTGAATCCGGCTTTTCTTCAAGTGTGTTTGCAACTGACTGAAAATTGTGTCTCTGTGTTGCATGTTGTTGTCCAAGAAATCGTCAGATACTGTGCCAGATAAATAGTTCGTGAGGTTGGGGGGATCCCGGCCATACAAGTCTCGGAAAGGTGTCATCGAGATTGCGGTGTGGAATGAAGTATTATACCAATACTCAGCCAAGTGCAGAAATTTGTACCACGAACGGGGGTTATCGCCGGCCAAACAACAAAGGTAAGTTTCAAGAGATCTGTTAACAACCTCCGTTTGTCCATCAGTTTCCGGATGGTAGGCAATACTATATTTTAACGTGGTTCCCTGTATTTTGAAAAACTCTTTCCAGAATGAGCTAAGGAACACAGGGTCTCGGTCAGAAATGATTATTTTAGGGGTTCCATGGAGTCTGAAAATCTCTACTGCAAATCTAGATGTGAGATCTTTTGCAGAGAACTTGGAGGGCAGTGCTATGAAGTGACCAAACTTGGACAAACGATCGCAGACCACCCAGATTACCGTATGGCCAAATGAGTTGGGTAAATGAGTGACAAAATCCATTGTTAGATCTTCCCAGACTTTAGCAGGAATCGGTAAAGGCTGTAGCAAACCCTTTTTTTTCTGTGTGTCATACTTGTTTTGTTGGCAAATGCTGCAAGCTCTAACTATGTTTTTCACCGCTAGGTACATTCCTGGCCAACAAAAGGATGAAGCAATCCGAGCTAGAGTGGCTTTCACGCCTGAATGACCAGCCGTTGGAGTAGCATGATACTCGTGAAGGATCTGTTGTCGGAGATGGAGAAAATCATGTATAAACACCTTATCCTTGTAATAGATGAGGCCTTTTGTGAACTTGTATAGTGTGTTGTCATTGTTGTTGATTTTCTTCTCCTTTACTAACTGCTGGCCTGTATTGTGACTAGCATAAAAGTCACGAAGGGTATGCAAGATATCTGGAATTGGGGAAGATAAGGCGAGAAGCAGGGGTTCCTCCGGGCCATACTTTCTACTCAAGGCGTCAGCCACTTGATTGGACTTACCAGGTTTGTAAAAAATTTCAAAGTTAAATCCTTGCAACTTGAAAGCCCATTTCTGTTGTTCCGGAGTCTGTATCTTTTGCATGAGTAAGTTCTTAAGGCTTTTTTGATCTGTGTAGATGTGGAAACACTGTCCTATGATGTATTAGCGCCACTTCTTCACAGCCTCGGTAATAGCAAACATTTCGCGGACATAAGCAGAGGCAGCTTGTAATCTTGGACACATTTTCTTGCTGAAGAAAGCGATGAGGTGACCTCCTTGAGAGAGAACTGCACCAACAGCCACACCATAAGCATCTATTTCAATTGTAAATGTCTTTATAAAATTCGGTAGGACTAGGACCGGCATGTCGGTCATTTTTCTTTTCAACTCTGTAAAGTAGTTATCAGCCTCTGTACTCCATTTGAACTTAGTGGCACGTAACAGGTCGGTGAGAGGAGCGGCGAGTGTGGCATAGTTACGCACAAAGCGTCGATAGAATCCTGTGAGGCCCAAAAATCCGCGGAGAGTCGTGAGTGAACGAGGTGGGGGCCAATCCAAAATGGCTCTCACTTTTTTCGGATCTGGTGCAACACCACCAACAGAAATCACATGACCCAAATAATCAATGGTATCCACTGCAAACACACACTTTGACAACTTGACAAATAAAGAATTAGACTTCAATAAGTAAAAAACAACCTGCAAGTGAGTTAAGTGATCCTGAAAATTTGAACTATAAATTAAAATGTCATTAAAAAAAACAAAACAAATCGCCTTAGATATGGTCTCAAAAGATCATTCATAGCAGATTGAAATGAAGAGGGAGCGTTTGTAAGGCCGAAAGGCATCACAAGGAACTCGTAGTGTCCATCAAAAGTACGAAAAGTTGTTTTATGTGTATCTTTATTTGCAACACGGATCTGGTGATAACCGGATCTCAAATCTATCTTGGAAAAAATGTTTGCTGAGCCTAGCTCATCGAGTAACTCATCTATGGTAGGTATAGGGAATTTGTCTTTAATTGTGACTGCGTTTAGTGCTCTGTAATCAACACAAAAACGCCAAGTGCCATCTTTCTTTTTTACTAAAAGCACGGGGGATGAAAATGGGTTGTTACTAGGAACAATAGTTCCTTCTTTTAGCATTTCCTGAATGATAGAAGTCATGGCATCCTTTTGGGAATGAAGGTAGCGATAAGGCTTCACATTAATGGGAGGAGTATTGGGTAAAAGAGGGATATGGTGATCATGAGGTCTGTTAGGAGGTAGGCTGGTTGGAGTTTGAAAATTGAAGTATAATTATGGAGAAGGGCTGAAAGTTTGGGGTCAAGGCCAGGTTTGAGTGTGGTTAATGGAGAAGGGAGTGGGTCAGCAATGTTTTGGGAGATGGCGCATGGTTGCATGAACATTAAATGGAATGAAGCAATTGAGTTTGTATGAATGAGGTGGCGAAGTTGGTGAAAGGTAGTGTGAATAGGATGGGCAGAAGTGTCACCTCTCAAAGTAATTTCACTTTTTTGATGGTAAAATGTGATAAATGGTATGGAGAAATCAGCTTGGATGGGGCCTAAGGTGCGCAACCAAGCCATTCCAAGAACTATGTCCGCACCCTCTATAGGTAAAAGATAAAATGGAAGTGTAAAAGGCTTGTCTTGAAGGTTAAGTTGGACATTTTCACAAATTCCTTCACATTGCAAATGAGAGCCATTGCCAACCATAACCGAAAATTGGGAAATAGGTGTAGTTGTGAGATTAAGGTGGTGGGCAATTCTTGGCTGCATGATGTTGTGAGTGCTACCTGTATCAACCAGAACCATAACAGAAAGTCCACTAATAGTCCCTTTGAATTTTAATGTTTATGGTGAGAACATCCCTGTCAAAGCTTGTGTAGATAATTGGAAATATGTATCCCCAAGATCATGCTCAACTTCAGATTCGTTTTCAGCTTGTTCAATATGAGTATCTTCCAGGATTTCATCTTCAGCCAAGAGAAGTAAGAATCTACTAGTTGTACATTTGTGGCCGGGGATAAATTTTTCATCGCAATTAAAACTTAGGCCTTGAGCACGCCTCTCCTGAAGTTGGGCTTGTGAGAGACGTTTGATTGGTAATTTGGAAGGGGCTGGGTTGGGTTGAATTTTAGGGGTAAAAGATACTTGTGGCTGGTTGGGAGGAGTAACTTTGGGAGGTTGGGGGTTGGAACTGGAGGTGTTTGGCTTAGAATAATAGTGTGTGAAAGGTTTGGGTTTGGGTTTGGAATCCTTGATTTTTGCTTCAATCAGCTTTGCAAGCCCAATAGCTTGGGATATTATTGTAGGATGATGAATAGCCATTTCATTTCGAATTTCAAGTGCTAGGCCAAAAATAAAACAATTTAAAATCGCATCGGGAGGTAATCCGAAAACTTGGTTGCCTAGTGTTTCAAAAGCTGCTTGGTATTCTGCTATGGATCCAACTTGTTTCAACTTGAATAATTCAGCTTGATGGTTATCATAGGTAGAAGGACCAAATCGTAATTCTAAGTCTTTAGTAAAAGAAAACCAATCACTTAAAAATTGATTTTGATGCATCCATTTGAACCATCCTAAGGCCTCTCCCTTCATATAAAATGAAATTAAAGGTAATCTACTTTCAGGTGTGATATTGTAAAATTGAAAAAATTGGCCAGCTTGGAATAACCAATCTAAGGGATTTGAGCCATCAAATATTGCAAGTTCAAGTTTAGGGGTTCTAAATGGGGGTAATGGTGTCATTTGAGGGTATTGAGGGTATGGGATTTGGGAATAGAGTGGAGGGTTGTAATGTTGGGTTGAATGAAAAATAGTTTGGGGAGATTGAGTGGAATGAATGAATGGTGGGGGTGGCAAATGTGAAGTGCGTGGCTAGGTTGTGACCGTTGTGAGGGGAAGGTTTTGAGAGAAAACCATGGGTATTCTAATAGGTGTATTGATGGGTGTATGGGTATGGGATGTAGGTGTAGGCGATGAAGAAACAAGAGGGGGGTTGTGTGTTATACCTGAAGAGCTTGCTGCCATTGAAACGTGAGGAGGAGGTTGAACCTTTAGTGATGACATCTTAATGGCAGCCATGACTTGTTCAAATCTAGAATCCTCCAAATGTTTGTCATTCTCTAATCTGGTGTGAATATGACCAATTTGTTTCTCCAAATCTGCAGCAACTCTTTCCAATCTCTCATCTAGCAGCTGCTGATTTTGAGCAATTACATTATCTAGGTGAATTTGGGCTGTTTGGACAGCCTCTTCCACAATTTCTTTGGGTGTGGGATTAGGTGGTTTAGGGGGAGCCATGAATTCAGCAAGATGAAAGCACCAATGATAGATTTAAAATAGGTTAAACTTAGATCTATGTTGCAAAAGAGAAAATAATAAAACAAACTTTTTTTTCATATCCAAAGCAGCAGCCAAATTACAATATATATATATATATATATATATATATATATATATATATATATATATATATATATATATAAACTAGGGTTACTACTAAATAAAGAGCCATGGGCCAAAAATAAATAAACTACCCAAAGACATAAATTAATCAAAGACATAAACTTGATAACAGCACCCCCTTAATTCAAATAAAAGTCTTTTAGTAATACTGATTGTTTTTTCTTTCTAACGGGCTTAGGACTCTTCTTAACATCTTCTCACTCTGTGTATTGAACACAACACTCTCATTCAGTCATTTGCTCTCACTGCTCTTATAAATTTCAATAATAGAAACAACAACTCAGAAGCATACGCAGCAAAACAAAGAACGAAGAAGAAGAATGAGTAGAACGAAGAGGACGAGGGAGCAGCGAAGTTGAAACTACTTACCTGAGATTGTTCTGGTTATGCGTCCATCATCATCACCTTCTCTGTCGCTGACAAATTTCTGCCTCGAAGGTACCTTTGATCTCGTTTATTTTGCTGGAAATTCTGTTATCGCGATGTAACTCGTGGTGTAGGGAGCTAAACCTCCATGGTTTGACCTCCAAGTCGCTAGGCAGTGGCGTTTCATTGCAGATTCGTATCTTAGGATTCATAAAATATAGTTTCGATCTGTGCATTTGGTTAAGGTTTAGTTGAAATTGATGGTAGATTCAGGCTGAGGAGGTTGAAACGATTCCAAAGATGTAGGTAATATGTGATTTCGTTCTCCACCGCCGCCGGTGGTGAGCTCCGGAGCGGCGGACGTTTTGTTTTCCGACATGGTCTTTTGGAGAGGGAGCACGTGATGAACTCTGAAGGGTGAGTTTGACTTTGTTATGTTGGACCCCTTTCACGCGTGTTAGGCCTCCGAAATCACGACAATGCTAATTGTGCCACCCTGTCACATATGGACCCTCTCCTGATTATGGTTCCTTTGTTTTTTGGGCTCTTTCTTGCCAAGCCCAAGCAGATATGCTTAATACAACATGAGCCCAAGCATTGCACCCCTTGTGCTAGTCTCTTATATTTTTTTCCTTGTTTCTATCATTTTATTTTTATTTTGGATTTTTTTTCTTTAAATTGTTGATTACATCCTTTTTTATCTTATTTTCTATCTTACCATGCTGAACCAAAATTGTGACTTGTTTTTTATTCTTAATTCATGCTATGGTGAACAATTGATCATTAACCCTGAATACTAACTAGTGTCTTACTAATTCACTAATTCCTAACTTTATTTTCTTACAATTTTATTTTTGCAACTTACTTTATTGTTCATTTACTTCTTGTTCTTTTACTTTATGTCTTTTTTATTTCTTTATCTTTTGCTCATTTATCTTATTACATAATTGAAAATGAACAAAAACATGAAAAAATTGAAAAGACTAAAAAGATTTAATCATTTTCTGTGTGACCTAAAAAAAAGAGATATCATGGAACTTATGAGGACTTGTTGGACCTTGTGTATGCTCTAAGCTTGTCATGGAGAATCATTGAGGACTTATTAGACCTTGTATATGCCCTAAGCTTGTCATGGAGAATTATCATGGACTCATTGGACTTTGTGTATGCCCTAAACTTGACAAGAAGAATTATCATGGAATTGTGACCTTAATTGCAAGATTGGTTATTCATGGCACTACTCTAAGGCAAAGGGACATGTAAATTTGATTCCAATATTCATTGCTTATCTTAGGATGTTTTGCACACACGACTTCCTCTTGGCCTACCTTACAATGAGACATTTTATTTCTCGCATATATATCCCTTGTAATTTTTCATGTATCCCTTCCCCATTTGGTGTACATTTTCTTCCTTGCCTTCTTTTGGCATGTTGTGGATTTCTAGTTAACTCATAGGGAGTAGGACCAACCTCACCATTTCTAAACAATCAAAAAACATTGATCCAATGGCAATTGACATTTTCTCAAACTAAAAAACACTTAAAAATACTATTAGAATTGAGCGCCACGAGCATTAAGTAGTGGAGAATGGAATATTTCTACCCTCATTTTGAGTGTTTTGAACACAGGACGCTTGGCCTGGTCGTTCGAGGTATTCGTCTTCACTCTTAGACTTTAGTGCAATTCAAGTCAAAACAATATTCTTTTCAAAACCCTAACATCAACATCAACTAATCAAACTCTTTTTGCGCCTTAGGGAATCATTCCAAAAACCCTTTTTCAAGGTATAAAAACAACCAGCACAAACTTATTTTTTACCTAGAACTACGGAGCTCTGATTTCCTTATTGCACCATGAGGATACATATGCACATGATTGCGAGATCTTGGCGAGCTCATTAATTTAAAAACTATTTTTCCCCCTTTAGCAAGTAACCTTTAGATAATAACACTCATTCGTGCATAGACAACCAAGATATTTCTCATTGATTACAACGTATGTGAGGGGTGCTAATACCTTCCCTTTGCATAACTAACTTCCAAATCCGTATTTGGTTGCGAGACCGTTTTCTTCACCTTTTAGTTGGTTTAATCGATATTTTCCCTTTCCTTTAGAATAAATAAAGTTTGGTGGTGATTCTGTATTTTTCGTGTAGCGACAAATATGTATTCTCATCGATATGCCTTGATGTCTTGTTTAACCTTGTTGATAACCTTGTTGATGACTTGATGATACTATTATCATGTTTGTGTATGGTGGTTACTTATGAGTTATAACTCTATTCAATAGGGCAAGAGTTATAATGTTTAATTTTCAATGGATATGTTTATCTGTATGTTTTTGGGGCGGTGAGAAGTCAAATAGGAAAAACATATGAGTTTCAAATCTGTTTAATAGGGAGAAAACGTAGAAAATCGCAGGTAGACATAGCAGGAGATTGATTATCATGTTTCACGCGTAACTTGAGTTTCGTAAGTCCTTTTAGAACATCGTCATTTGCGTTAGAAAGATAATTTAATGATTGAAAGCACTTGTTGTTTGACTAAATTTTGCTAAAACATTCTGATGATATAATTGAAGAATCTGCAAAAGAAAAAGATGTCAAAGAAGATGTCTTAGCATGGTGACTCGACATCCTGACTGACTTACTAAGTTAGCAGGTTTTAATGTGTTATAAGAATTAAGGAACAGATCAAGGAATCACAGGATCAAGATAGAAAGCCCAACAGAAGACTATATAAGAAGACTTAGACCCAGGGTTTTGAAATTGAATGTACTTTTGTATCACTTGTAACTTTGTAACCTAGTTCTCTTGTGTTGAATAAGGGTTTAGGGGTTGAGAGTCGTTGGCTCTCTTAGAAGTTGTAAGTCTCCACTCTGTAATATGGGATGCAGAGTGGAAGGCATAGGTACAGGGACACAACCAGAAGCCTGTAGGTAATGGTTGTTGTATTGTTCTTGGACGAAGCTTTGAAGCAAGTCCAAGATAACTTGGAGGTCAAGAAACTGCGACAGGTTCTGTATTGGCAAAAGACGGAGATATCACAGGTTGTGATTAGGATGTGAGTGGGGTATCTCATATCAGGGTTGTAAACGTTTGAGTTTAGCCTTGGTAAAGATGTTCATTGGGTAGATGTTAGGTATAAAGTTGTAAACAGGGGAGTTTAGCTTTGTAACAGTTCTACAGATAGTGAAGTCTTCGTCCTGGATTGGTATCCCCCAGATGTAGGTGAATTGCACTGAACTGGGTTAGCACATACTGTCTTATTTAACATTCTGCAATTTACAGTTTTGTTATTGTTCTTGATTGACATGTTGGATCAGATGTCGTGACATCTGTGATTGTGCAGCTATGATATTCAAGGTAACAGTCTGCTGTTGCGCCTCTGAGTTTAAATGATTATGTAGCACAATGTCTTGACTTGTGTTAGGACATTTGTTGTCTGTATAGGCCAGAATTTAAATTGGTATCAGAGCAGGCATTCTGTTAGTTTCTGGATGAGATCTTTGGGAGATACTTTCTGGCGTTTAAACAAGGAGGAGTTTTGAAGATCAGATCAATCAACTCAGACATACTCAAGGGTATTAATGGATGTGATGGATGTTCTGGATCGAAGGGAGCAACCCGGAGGTTGTTCATGTTGCTGAGGAGATTCTACAACAACTACAGAAGAAGTGGCTAGTTCTCTTGTTGGTGTGTCTTATAGGATGTTGTGACATTTTATTAGGGCAAGCATGATCTGTTCCTTGGTGGTTCTGCTGCATGTGTTTCTGATGGAAGAGCTCTAGAATTATGGGATTCTGGAGTTGTTACTGAAGACATTTGGTGGAAGGTCTCAATCGTCGGCCTCTATATTTGAATATATCGGCATTCTTTTATTCCAAAGTCGGGAGCGATGGAGTGAAAGGAGTTGTGGTTAGATATCTGGTATGATGACTTGGTACTTGGAAGTTTGGTTTCTTGGTGCAGTTGAAGTCAGTTGAAGAGGAGAGGAGTTTAGTTTAAGTTTATCAGGTTCTTGCTCTAGGAGTTTGATAAATTATTGGTCGGCTAGGTTATCAAAGATACTTGAGAATTCTCTCAAGTCCACTCAAAAAGGCATCTGAGTCGTGTATCTGGAGTCTTCTAGTTACTCTTCTGACTAGAAGGTGTTTCTTTGAAACACAATCTGACGAAAGTGGAGGTGATTTATTTTCACCATCCAAAAACAGCAAGGAAGGATTCATCTCTCTTGACCCTAAGAGTGGATCCAATCTGATTGAAAAATTGTTGAGGTAAATAAGATTTGTTCAGAGAAAGTCTTAGTTACTTGAGTCAAGGGTGGCAGCCTTGGTATCTCAACATTGTCCTTTGAAGAAGATACTTGCAAAAAGATTGAATACTTTATAAGTGTTCAGGACATGATCTGGTGGAGCTCAGCTACAGCGGTGAAGAAGGGTTATTGGACAAGGATTTAAGATCAATTTCTATTTGTGGAATCCACAAGTATTTAATTTATTATCCTTGAAAGTCAAGATTACTGATGTTTAACAAGATGTTGGAACATCTCATCATCAGAGTTTGTGCAGAATCATGGGAGGGTACTGCATACGCTTTAGCGTTTGTTTTAGTCTTAGGTGGTGACCTAAGAAGTGGCTTCAGTCGGGTGTGACAGAAGCATGTGTTCTCTGGAGAGTTTCCTGGCAAGAAACTAGTCTGGACTTTGATGTTGTTGAAGATGAAGATGAAGACATCATGATCTTGATGGTTACTGCTTGGATCAGTTTATTTCTGATCTAGGTACTTTGGAGCATGGATCTTGCTCTGTTTGTGAAGGTCGAGGATAAGTGGCAGTTATCTCTGGCTTTCTGGCTCTACTGAGGAAAGTGGCATTCTTTGGTATGGCTATGGGGTAGTCTTGGACTACTTATTTTCTAAAGATTCAAATGTGGCAGGTTTGAAGTCTTTGGAGTTTCAAAGCAGGATGGAGGTTGTCTACTCAAACTTGGTTGCTGAATCAAGTCTATCAGAGCATGGAACTCTTGTTCTGTAAAGGGAGAAGGTTCTTCTAAGTGGCAGAAGGAGGAGTTGAATTCAACAGTTGGATGTCATATCAAAATGTTCTGACATCTAGCTCAACATCAGAGGTCTCAGCTGGTGATGTGGCACATCAGCTTAAGATAAGGTGATCTACAGGAGAATGGAAGTTATGGATGCTTCAAAAAGGTCTATATCATGTAGTTTGCGGGAGCTGTGGATGGGAAGATGTTACATGACTAAGAGGCTTGGTGGATCCAAGATGTCTTGCTATGGGGAAAGTAGTTCATGTGACTTGAAGGTCTGATTTCATTAGTGGATCAGTGTATCTTGTGGGAGTTTTGAAGAAGATTGAGATCAATCAAAAAGTGGCATTTGGTTGGTTTCATTGTATGCATTCAAGCAGGATGCTTGAAACTGATTGCTCTTGTACAGAAGAGTAGTTAGTTGAAATTATAAGGAGGTTCTGGTTCTCTGGGAGCTTGTGGCAGAAGTTTTGGGTTGAGAATGGAAGCATACCTTCTTTTGGTGGATGAGAGTTTATTTCTCTCTAGGTTTCTGAAGTATTCTTTGGTCAAGCTGGTGGCGCAGCGTTGTGTGAAGATCTTCAGTGTGGATTACTATACTGATAGTAAGTCCAGTGGTGGAGCATATCAAGAACCATGGTGTGTGGTGTCTGTGATGTGTGGAAGATGTTATAACTGATGTTAGAACATCTTTGGGTTGGTTATCCTTGGTGGAGGATTTCAGGTTCTATGAGGAACTGGTTACTTGCATCGTGTCTAAGAAGTATCTACATTGTCATACGGGAGAATGATGGAGTAGAAGAACTATCTTGGAGGTCTGATGTAAAGTGGTTTTGGCATACTGGAGTGGATCACGAGTTGATTGCATGAAGTTCTGGTTTCTGATGCGTTCAGAAGTGGATATTCACTAAAAATTAGAAGTATTCCAGGTTATTATACGGGAGAATGATAAGGAATGACTGTCTTATATTGTGGGGTGTCTATCTCTATTGTTGGCTGGGTAAGGTCAGTGGAAAATCTTGCGAAGGGGATGTTGCCCCTGGCTGCGAGTCATGCTAGTAGTGGATCAATTTAGCAGCTGTGGAGTTCTGGAGCATGCATACGATAGCTGACATCGTTATAACAAACTAAGGGGCCCTGTGCGTCTCTTTGAGGAATGTGAAGCATTCTTGTTCAATTGGTTTCTGCCTCAAGCAGCTGGAGGTCTATACATGAGAATTCAAGAGGAGTTCGTGTGGTGTGTAGATGATTGCAGGATGAGGGGGATCAATGGGACTTTGATCTCAAGCAAAGAGTTTGTTATGGTTGGTATACATTTCCTCACGGGTAGCATGATGGTGATCATGTGTGAGTGATTATTGTTTCTTGTCAGAGGAACCAATAAGAGAGTTGATGATTGTGTTCAGCTGGTAAGTTGAACTGAGGGTGCGCTCTTGAAGACATGAAGATGCATCTTATGTTTTCCATTCATTAGCTTAGGTGTTCTGTGGAGGAGCACTGGTTACTTTAGATAGGGGGAGATGCCCCTTGATCTAAGATGAATTACTGCGAGGATGCAGTTGAAGTTCCAGTTTGCATTTGTGCGTCAAGCAAGCTGAGATGTCAAGGAGGATATCTTGACATTGTTGTATTGTTGCAAGTTGTGGGAGACTTGGCAGTGCATGTGAAATGGTTCTTATTGGATGCTTAAGAATCATTGGTTGAGTCTGGGAGAATTTATTTTTCTCTGCAGACTGTGATCATAATTATGTGAAGAAGTCTCTGTAATGTCAAATCAGAAGAAGAATCTGGGAAGAATAGACAATGTCTGACATGATGTCAGGACATTGTTATAGATCATGTGTGCATGTAATGGGTTCTTTGGTCGGCGTTCTTAAAAGAAGAAAAAGTCAAAGCAGTCTTGGTCAAGGCGTTATTAGTGGAGTTATTACCTTCGATTAATGGTCCTTTGAATTGACTAGCATAATTTTCCGTGGTTCGTTACTTCCTAAGGAAATGGCTAGGCTATAAATAGGATTACTTTGATCTTCTTGAGTCTCAATACTCTCTTTGGTTTGGTGACAGATGGGATTCTTCAAAATCTGGGTATGTTGCGTCTGGGTTTGGAGCTGTCTTGGTCACTTTTGCCAAGTTTTGGCTAAAAAGGGGGAGAATGGTTATCTGTTGCTTTCTGGGTACATTCCTGCAGTTGTTTTGCAAGAATGTTAGGTAAGATGTTCTGACATCTTAATAATCTTATTATCCTTGTGTCTTGTGATCTGAGTTGTGAAGCAGGTTGTGTCTTGTGACCTGAGTTACGCAATTTTTGCTCTCAGTGTTACGAAGTCTACAACTGCTGTCTCTTTTCTGGAGGAGTCTTCTGGTTCTCAAGACCTCCCTTGAAAGGAGGGGGAATATGTTAAAGGGGAGACTCTCTCAGACCTTAGCTCCAATCAATTCTCAAGATGAGTCTTGATGTAGGAGTCTTGCTGATTGCAGAAAGCAGAAGAAAATGTTTTAGCCAAAATTTGTGAAAAATGGGAGATTGAAAGCACTTGTTGTTTGACTAAATTTTGTTAAAACATTCTGATGATATAATTGATGAATCTCTAGAAGAAAAAGATGTCGAAGAAGATGTCCCAGCATGGTGACTCGACATCCTGACTGACTTACTAAGTTAGCAGGTTTTAATCTGTTGCAAGAATTAAGGAACGGATCAAGGAATCACAGGATCAAGATAGAAAGCCCAACAGAAGACTATATAAGAAGACTTAGACTTAGGGTTTTGTAATTGAATGTACTTTTGTATCACTTATAACTTTGTAACCTAGTTCTCTTATGTTGAATAAGGGTTTAGGGTTTGAGAGTCGCTGGCTCTCTTAGGAGTTGTAAGTCTCCACTCTGTAATATAGGATGCAGAGTGGAAGGCATAGGTACAGGGACACAACCAGAAGCCTGTAGGTAATGGTTGTTATATTGTTCTTAAACGAAGCTTTGAAGCAAGTCCAAGATAACTTGGAGGTCAAGAAACCGCGACAGGTTCTGTATTGGCAGAAGACAGAGATATCACAGGTTGTGATTAGGATGTGAGTGGGGTATCTCATATCAGGGTTGTAAACGTTTGAGTTTAGCCTTGGTAAATATGTTCATTGGGTATATGTTAGATATAAAATTGTAAACGGGGGAGTTTAGCTTTGTAACAGTTCTACAGATAGTGAAGTCTTCGTCCTGGATTGGTATCCCCCAGATGTAGGTGAATTGCACCGAACTAGGTTAACACATACTGTCTTATTTAACATTATACAATTTACAGTTTTGTTATTGTTCTTGACTGACATGTTGGATCAGATGTCGTGATATCTGTGATTGTGCAGTTTTGATATTTAAGATATCATTCTGTTGTTGCGCCTCTGAGTTTAAATGATTATGTAGCACAATGTCTTGACATGTGTTAGGACATCCGCTGTCTGCACAGGCCAGAATTTCAATGATATTTCAAACTGAAAAGTTTAGTAATTTCATCATGAGTATATAATTTTTTCATGTTATTTTGAATTCAAGCATTATGTTTTAGAGTTTATGCATGATTTTTTGTGGTAAGGTTGAACTGAAACGAATAGAACTAGAGTTTTGTAACTCCATTTGAGATGAGGTTAAGTGCATTGGAAAGAGGTTTAAATATATTTTATACTAGAGAGTTTCATAATTTTATTATAAGAATATAATATTTGGTGTTATTTTGAAGTTAGACAATTTTAGAGTTAGGTATAGAGTTTTAATCAATTTTGAGTGTAGTGATATTTCGTTACATTTTTGAAAAGTTTAAGAGTCCTATTTTATTAAGTTAGAATTGTTATAGAATTTTCATAGTTGCTTTTGATTTTTTTAGAGTTGGAGATCAGAACATAAGATACACTTGAGTTGAACATAGATACACTTAAGTTATTTTAGAGTTTGAGTAATATTTTTATGTGTTTAATCTTGTTAAGGAAAAAGAGTTAAAATTGAGTTGTTGAGTAATTAATAATAATATTGTTAAGTTGAGTTGTGATATGAGTAATTTTACTCTTTAGGGTTGTTTTGAGTTATATTATTACTTGAGTTAAGTCGCCAAGCCAATAGATATCAATTTGAGTTTTTATCAATCATGCAAGAGTTATCAATTGTGTACTTTAAAGTACTTTGGAGTACTTCAGAGTCATTTAGAGTTATTTAAGGGTTGTAAAGATTGTCATAAATTGTTTAGAGTTTGCCTTGAGAACTCTGTTGAGTAAAAGTCAAGAATTATTAACCTTTGATTAACCTTTGACGAGATGCAAGTATTAAATAAATTAATTATTACCCTGTTGGTATGTTTCAAGATTTTGTGGAATTAAGTTGTAAGTTGGAGTTGTTGAGTAATAACATAACTTTACTATGATTATTCTGAATATTTTTTAGTAATAGTATAATTATTAAATTTTAATTATATGGATATTTTGAGTTGAGTAATTTAGAGGAATTACAGTGTAGCATTGTATTGGCGAAATTATTGTTCAGAGAGGAACCTGTTTTAGTATGATTTTTGAGAATAGTTTTGTTATTGTTTTTGAGTTTTGTGATTGTTGTTTCCATGTTCATGCATATATGTATATTACAGTTAGGTAGGACTTCGGTCCCGTGAGGTCAGGTTCAGAGAGGAACCATGATGATTTCATGTCCAAAGAGGGACATGGTTCAGAGAGGAAGCAGAGACATGGATGAAATCAATAACGCAACTCTGATACCCACAAACCTAGTACCACATGCATATTAGAGGAGGAGTATAGTGCATCATGCATTTGCATTATAATTATTATTGTTGGTTGTGAACTTTATGTGAGAATGACATTAAATGTTTGTGATAACTATCCCACTGTTTAATTTCACCGTTAACATTATAAACGTATTTTTCAACCCTTTTGTTTTCTTGTGTGGCTTGTTGGGCCCATGGTATAGATACTCAAGTAGAGGAGCTTCAGTTGTTGTTGAGTTAGAGAATGACGTAGTGGCCTTCTTTGTGGTTTATCAATTTGAGTTTATTTTAGATTTTGCGTGTCGCTCTGATAGTGTAACATTGAGGTGAGTTATCTTTATGTTTTGTGTTCAGAGAGTTAGAACTATTTGTTTTCATTTAAATGAAGTTGTTTTGAATTATTAGACAATTATGTTGAAACATGTTCTTGAATTTCGCTGCTTTATTCTAAAATTTTGAGAATGGTGGTTTTATGAGACAGATGTGAAACCCTTTGATGAGTAAAAAATATTTCTTAACATGATTTTATTTAAATAAGAGTTTTGGGGTTTAGGGTGTTACATAGTTGGTATTAGAGCCAGACCTCTCCCAGTATGATGTGGTTCGGGGATGAACCAAGCGGAAGCTGGGGGACATCTAAGACCGAGGCCGAAGAGCGCGGAGGGGGGATGTAACACTCGAGACCGAAGGGGGCGGAAAGTGGTCGCCGAATTTTTATCGGAATAAAAGGGATCCCAAGGTTGTGCAGGAATGAGACTACATGGTTCAAGGAAGACTTATAAGGATTTATTGATACTACATATACCAACAAGATGCATCTTCTGTTAGGTAACCTAACAAAAAAGAACTCCATGTTAAGTGTGCTTAACTTGGAGTAATATTTGGATGGGGTAACCTTCTGGGATGTTTCCCAAAAAACGTGTGAGTGAGGACAAAGCATACTGAAAAAACCTATGTTGGTTCGCGGGTTAGTCAGTAGTTCTTAAAACAGTATGGGGTGTTACAAATAGTATTAGGGCAGGTCGGTTCATTCGGTCTAGGTTGTGGACTTGTTTGTACCCTAGTGTACGACATGTGTGTGAAACACTGTCGACACTCTTTTTCCTTTAATCGCTAGCTAGAAGGAGTAGGTTTGAAACAAGTGGGAGAGGATCAGTTGAGGTTAACGTGACAAAAAGGTTAGAGAACCAGATGAGAGCGAATTATGGTGAGTTGTTAATTTTAGGTAATTTCCGTGGACGAAAATTCTTTAAGTGGGGGAGAGTTGTAACACCCCATTTTTATTTATTCCTTTTAATTGAATTTATAATATTTATTTGAGTGCTTTATTTAATTAATTATAATTATTGATGAGGGATAGAGATTTAACTAGTATTATTGTTAATTTAATTAGAAATAAGAGATATTTTAGAGTTGGGAGAATATAGAGTTTTATTTAAAATTAGAGGGAAAGAGGTATTTTGAGTAAAGAGTTAGGGTGTGGTGAGAATTAGTGAAAATGTTAGAATTATTAAATGAATATTTGAATTATTGGAATAATTAATTAATTTTTATTTTATGGATTTAGATATTATTTGAAATAAAAATAAATAGTAGAAATAGAGATTTAGTGATGGTGTGAGGAGAATTGAGAGGTGAAAAGAGTAAGTGAATTAATAGGTTAGAATAAAATAGTAAAGTAGGGTCAGTTTTGGAGAGTACGTGCAAAAGTTAGAAATATGGCAGAAAGAGAGAGGCGGATCTAAGAGGATTCAGAGAGCGAGGAAAAATCCCAAAGACAAGAAATATCACCTATCTTCAAATCTTTGAGGTAAGACGGGATAATTATTTATATATGGATAGTTAAACATAAGGATAGTGAGGGGTTCTTACCTTCATGCCTTCTTCCTTACTATATTGTATTTGATGTTTGTGGCCAACAAAAATTGGGCAAAACCTTTGAGGCGAATGATTGATCATGTTTTTACTCTCAAATATGATATGTATTCTCATTGATATGTCTTGCTGTCTTGTTTAACCTTATTGATAACCTTGTTGATGCCTTGTTAATATTATTACCCTATTTATGTATGGCGGTTGCCAACGAGTTGTAGATCTATTCAATAAGGCGAGAGTTAGAATGTTAAATATTCGTATGTTTTTGGAGTAGTGAGAACTCAAATAGGCGAAACATATGAGTTTGAAATCTGCTTAATATGGAGAAAAACGCAGAAAATCGCAGGTAGACATAGAAGGGGATTGATCGTCATGTTTCATGCATAAATTGAGTTTCGTACGTTCTTTTTGGACGCCATCAAATGCGTTAGAAAGATAATTTAATAATCTTTCAAACTGGAAAGTTTCGTAATTTTATCATGAATATTTAATTTTTGTGCTATTTTGAAGTCAGACGTTTTACTTTAGAGTTTATGTAGGAATTATTGCGACTGGGCTAAGTTGAAATGAATAGAACTGTAACCCCTTTTGAGATGTGGTTAAGTGTGTTAGAAAGAGGGTTTATATATATTTTAAATTTGAGAGTATCATAATTTTATGATAAGTCTATAATATTTGGTGCTATTTTGAAGTTAGATAATTTTTAAGTTAGGTCCAGAGTTTTGAGCAATTTTGAGTGTGGTGACCTTTCGTTACATTTTTTTTAAGATTTTAAAAGTCCTATTTTATTTGGTTAGAGTTTTTATAGAATTTTCAGAGTTGCTTTTTAGTTGTTTAGAGTTGACGATCAGAATATAGGATGCACTTTAGTTGAACTTGGGGCACTATTGACATTATACGGTTACCTTTTGAGTAATATTTTTATGTATTTAAGGTTGTTAAGGCAAAATAGTTAAAATTTATTTGTTGAGTAATTAATAATAATAATATTGAGTTGAGTTGGGATCTGAGGAATTTGACTCTTTAGAGTATTTTGAGTTATATTATTACTTGAGTCAGGCCGCCAGCCAATAAAGTTCAATTTGAGTTATTATCAATCTTGCAAGAGTTGTCAATTGAGTACTTTAAAGTACTTTGGAGTACTTCAGAGTCATTTACAATTATTTTAGAGTTTTAAAGATTGTCATAGAGTTGTTTAGGGTTCACCTATTAGAAAATTTCATGTTTTGGATCTTGATATCATGATTTTCACACTATTCCAATTTCTATGAAAAACGGTAAAAACATACCCAAATTCATAACGTCGATTCTTGTCCGATTCTCGATCTTGTTTCTAATTGTTCAGTTCTTAACATGTGATTTGAATGGTTTTCTCCTATCTTTCTTCTTCTTTTCTGTATCTTTGATAATTAAGATATTTTCATTTTTTTTAGATAACCAGAAAGAATGAGAAAAATTGCTGTTTCTTTCTTTATGGTGTCTATTTATAGGCATCTTATTCCAACAGTCATATCATATCCCAACGGTCATGTCCCAATAGCCATGAAGAGAGAGAAGAGGAATTTAAATTTTATTTAAAAATTCAAAATTAAAACCCCAGTCACTTAATTATATCCATCAACCTAAACAATCATCGCATTAAGATATCTTTTATTTAATTTAATCTTTATTTTACATGACTCATTTTTAATGGTGACCTTTCGTTACATTTTTTTTAAAGATTTTAAGAGTCATATTTTATTTGGTTAGAGTTTTTATATAATTTTCAGAGTTTCTTTTGAGTTGTTTAGAGTTGGAGATCAGAATATAGGATGCACTTTAGTTGTACTTTGGGCACTATTGACATTATACAGTTACCTTTTGAGTAATATTTTTATGTGTTTAAGGTTGTTAAAGCAAAATAGTTAAAATTTATTTGTTGAGTAATTAATAATAATAATATTGAGTTGAGTTGGGATCTGAGTAATTTGACACTTTAGAGTATTTTGAGTTATATTATTACTTGAGTCAGGCCGCCAGCCAATAAAGTTTAATTTGAGTTATTATCAATCTTGCAATAGTTGTCAATTGAGTATTTTAAAGTACTTTGGAGTACTTCAGAGTCATTTAGAGTTATTTTAGAGTTTTAAAGAATGTCATAGAGTTGTTTAGGGTTCACCTTGACAACTCTATTGAGTAAGAGTCAAGAACTGTTAACCTTGGACGAGTTGCGAGTGTCATACCCCAAATTTTGACCACCAAGATTTCCCATCATTGTGCAAATCATCACCACAATACGGATGTACCATCACACCTCATCATTCTCTTCAAGGATTGTTGAGCATTCACTACAATCAAGAATTAGGGTTTTAAGCCCTCTCTGAGCATTTGGGCAAAAGATCAATCAAGAAATGACATGATCTTCAACTTGTCAAAACTCTCAAACACCCATAAAAGATCAAGAGGTCTCCCATATCAAGAATCAAGCACAAGATTGCAACATTCCAAGTGGATCATGCCTCGAGATCGCCAGGTCACTAAATTAGGGTTTTGATCGACCAAGGCCTCCAGATGAAAATTTTCTTCTGGGCATGAGCCAATGCTTCAAAGCATAACCCAAGATACTCCAAGGAACCTTATGAGTTCCATCATCAAGTCAAAATATTCTCAGGGGATGCATTCATAAAAAATCAGGAATTAGGGTTTCTTGACCTAATTCACCCCTAAGTTGAATTTTGGAGAAAAGCATGAGCCAAGACCTCAAGACATGATTTGAGGGCCTCAAATACACTACATTGATCCATTTGTAACAATGGATTAATTCAAGAAGCTTGATTCACAAGTTTCAAATTCATCTGGACCACAATTAGGGTTTTGAAGAAAAAGTCAACTGTATCTTTAACTTTTGACCAAGACATGCTCCCAAACCTTGGGACATGATTCAATACACCCTAAAATACCTATGGAATCCAACCATTAGGTTTGAATTGGTTCAATACACACAGTTTGGATTTTATCTGACAAAAAGTCAACTGTGCCCAAAATCAAGTTTGACTTTTTGGAATTTTTCACAAATATGGTTCCCCTAAGTAAAAAACAATGTTAATGTATTATTTTGATCATCATTTATCAAGAAAAATCAAGAAAAGTGAGGTTTCTTGCAAAAGGGGCAACCTTGAGAAACCAAAATTTTTCTAAGTTATGGAACAAAAGTGATTTTGTACCAACTTTGCAAGGTGATAACTCCTAAACCACAAGGCCTTTTTCTCCCATCCAAATCTCAAATGAAAGTTCACATGACATACTTCAAATATGTCAACTACAAGAAATTCCAAATCCTTATGGATTTTGAGTTATGAATTGATCAAAATCACAAAAAGTGAAAATAACCACTTTTTCCAACACTTAGAAAAAATTCTGTCCAAGACAGATTTTAAGTAAAACACCGAAACTTGGGAGATGTTTACACCTAGTTACAAGAAATCTTAAATGTAAACATCAAAGTTGTCATACATGTTGCCAACAATCCAAAGAGATCATTGGCATGAAACAACTTAACTTGAGCCAAGAGTTATGGCTGCCATAAGAGACATTGTTGCAACTATTTTCATGACAGTTTGGAACATTTCTTGCTAGCCACGATTTTCGGAGTCAAGTGCAATGATCATGATCAAACCAAATCAATGTGATCAGAGTGAGTCATAACAAACCTGCCAATGCCAAGCATTGAGTCAAAAGGAATCACACTTGGAACTTATGAGTTTTGTCACATTATGTTGAATTCAAAGGATGCATTTATGTACAATAGTTCACTTTCCACAAAGCCACTCTCCTCAGTCAAGGTTCATGCATAAACAACAATAAAAACATCTGAGGAATGTGGAATTGGTCAAAAGTTGGCTATGCTACTTAAAGAGCTATTGTGCCTTGCATGAAAAGCAAGCACACCTTGCCAAAATGCATTTAGTGAGCTCTTATCCATTATTGCAGTAGTATTCCACCAAGACAAACTCACTCACCTATAAATAGAGCTCCTTGTTGATCATTCAGGGTACACCAAAGCAGCTTACAACATTGTTTTCTCTCATTTCCTTCTTAAGCACAAAAACTCCATTTTCTTGAGAAAGCACTATCGGGTTTTGAGTTGGAGACCAATGCAACTCAAACCAATGATTCACACACCTCATATGCAACATATATGAGTGATCTAAACACTTACATTCAATCTGTAACATCAAAATCTTCAAGTCACCATCCTTTTGGTCAACTTTTCCTTAAAGTTGTAGATTGAGTTGTGTCAAGTGATTCAGAAGGTTTCAATCCAGTCTCAACATTGGAACACCATCCTTGAAGGTCAAGGAAGCTATCCAGATCATCAAAAAACTTCTGTAACACCTCTACAAGAGAATTCGATTCTCACTTGCAAGGTTAGTTTCCTCAAAACTGAACTCAATGAATCATGCATCATAAACATGTTTTCAAGTTACCAATGTGTTTTCTGGATGTTCATAGATCATTTCCCTCAATCAATTGTTATCTATCTCGTGTGTATGAGATTTCATTTAGTTCTTGCATTTTTTAGGGTTCATCTGATTATAACATGTTATCTCTAGATTCTTTGAATTTAAATAAAATTGAGTAATGCCATTCTATTCCTCGTCCAAAAATGTTCAAGTTTCATTCCTACATCTTCCAAAATGGTTGAGAAACGAAGGAGATAGCTTGCTTCACGCAAGTCTGATGATTGCCCAAGGAAGAAGATGGCCATGGAGCCATTCTTCAGGTTTTTAGAACCAAACATAGTATATATTATACTCTTGCCATTATATATTTGAATTGGCATTGCGCCCCAGTGGTTGATCAGTTGGTTTTATGTGTGTAGCGAGCAAAGGGTCTGGGGTTCGAATCCCCCTCGCCCCAGACCTTTTGATTTTATTTTTTTAACCATTTTCAAAAGTTTTTTCCATATATTATCATCACTTGCCATCCTCTATCAGCCACACGCAAGTGGCTCAGTTGGTAAACTTTTAATCTCACCACCCCAAGAGCGTGGGTTCAAACCTTGGGAGGACCATCCCATATTTTTTTTACCACTATTTTCTTTCATCTTTTTTTCACAAATTCTTAATAACTTCAAAAATTAATTTCTCTCTCAATTTTTATCATTCTTGAATGGTTCTTTTTTTCAAAATTCCCAAAAATGTTAAAGTATTTTATTCCACACAAAACCTAAAAAATATATTATTTATTTAATATTTTTTGAATTTTTTTTAAAAGAATTCCTTTTATTTGTTTTTAAACATTTTAAATGAATTCTTTTTCTTGATTTCTTTTATTCAAATGAGTTTCAAATCATTCTATGAATGAAACATGATTTTTCAAACACTTATCCAAGATCACAACTTGTTTCTCACACATGTTTGATAACTTTGATCATTTTAATTGAATTTTGTTCAATTAAAATACATTTTTAAAATCAAGTTAGGGTTTTGATTATTTTTCACCCTTACAAATCCTTTTCAAAGAAATTTTGGGCCTCTAATAGAGTGTAAGACCCATCCCTTATCACACTTAAACCATTTTGGGCCTCACTCATTGTACAAGTCCCTCCACGATTTTCAAAAACGACGGTGCAAGCACTGTCTTTCATTGGGCCTCTCCCTGAGTTATAAGTCCCATTATCTCTTCTTTTTAAAATTCTTGGGCCACTAATAGAGTGTAAGACCCATCCCTTGTCAAATATAATAAAATTTGGGTCTCAGTCATTGTATAAGTCCCACTGTGTTTCAAAAATCTCAACGCGATCGCCGCTTTCAAAACAAAAATCATCTGGGCCTTTCTTTGAGTTGTAAGCCCCATCTCTTATATAAAAATAAACTTTGGGCCTCTATTAGAGTGTAAGACCCAACCTCTTTTGTAAATACAATAAATTTGGGCCTCAGTCATTGTATAAGTCTCGGTACAATTTTCAGAATAACAGTACGATTGTTGTCTTTCATCTGAGTCTCTCCTTGAGTATAAGCCCCAATCTTCCTTTCAAAACAACTTTCCCTTTTGACTTAGATTCAAATTCATAGTTGTTATCAAAACTTTCTTTAATTTCTCGAATAACTAACCATACTGCTGTAGTGCTGGAAGCTTGCTCACCTGTAAGTTCTATCAGCTTTCTTTTACATACTTGTATATATTTCATTTGTATGTATATAT
The DNA here is from genome assembly GCA_022829125.1 of Lathyrus tuberosus. Classification (NCBI taxonomy): domain Eukaryota; kingdom Viridiplantae; phylum Streptophyta; class Magnoliopsida; order Fabales; family Fabaceae; genus Lathyrus; species Lathyrus tuberosus. The sequence goes on from JALAZF010000075.1 coordinate 10,525,882, forward strand.
GCTTGTATATTATCTTGCTTAGAGTTTTCCCCGACAACTAGGTCTAGGATTAGATCAAAGCAGTGGTCACTCTTTCAACACAGTCAAAACTAGTTCCCCATAGGAATTTCCAGATGCAGTCTTGCCTCCTCTTGGGCTTATACAATATGGAACAGAGAAAGGCATTATTCTCGGTGAAACTTTTCTCAAGACTATCACTACTAGAAATTTCTCTAAGAAATTCATTTCCCCCAGAGAAGCTTAACTCCCGATGAAACCTCTCTTGAATTTCTTTAAACCATAGACTTGTTCACTAAAGAAAGGATTATTCCCGGTGAAACCTTTCTTGAACTTTTCTTAGGTTTGGACCCACAGGCTTCCTAAAAGCATCCCCGGCCTCTTCTTGGGCTTTGTACAAGGACCCTCAGACTTCTTAGAAGTTCTCATGCCTCCTCTTGGGCTTAATACGAGGACCCAAAGACCTTATACAGGTATAGGACAGAACTTAGCCATGCTTTGATAGTTTAATCCTCCAGAGAGTCAGAATCTCAAAACATCAGAACAATTTAGGGTTGATTCTCATCCCTTAAAACATCAGCCTCCTCTTGGGCATCATACAAAGATAAACTTTTCATACCAGTAGACTTGGACAGTCTCATCTCCTCTTGGATCTCAAAGAAACCCTCGAGTATCCTAAAAAGCACAGGAAAAACCCTGATCATTTCATCAATAACCAGCAGAGTTAAAACCCCCATAGGTTTCAAAACTCAACCTTTAAACTCTCACTTTCTATTTCTCCAACTAGGGTTAAATTACTATCCATAAACCCTCAGTCAGAACCTCATGGTCTCTGATATTTCAACTCCTCAGTAAGAGTTGATTCCCCAATTTGGACCTGTCTCTGGATCTCAATAATCCTCAGCAAAAGCTAGCCCCCTCTTAGGCTTCATATAAGAAATTCCCCAACTAGCCTCCTCTTAGGCTTTGTATAATGATCACCCCTCAACTTTTTTTAGCCTCAATCTTGGGCATTGTACAAGACACATATAAATATTCTCCAGTTGAGTCATTCTTTTTAGCCTCAATCTTGGGCTTTGTACAAGACACATATAAAACCTCTCACCAGTAGAGTCAATCCCTTTTTACCTCAATCTTGGGCTTTATATAAGACAGACAAAATATTTCCCGGAAGAGTCAATTCCTTCTAGCCTCCTCTTAGGCTTTGTATAATGATCTCCCCAAAAGAGTCAGTCTCTTTTTAGCCTCAATCTTGGGCTTTGTACAAGACAGATATAAAACTCCCTAGTAGAGTCAACCTTTTAGCTTCAACCTTGGGCTTTGATCAAGGCACACATAAAACCAAAATCCCCTCAGAGGAAATAAAAAATATCTTTATAGGAAGACATTTCTGTGTACAATCACAGATCAAAACAGATAAATCAAACATAACTTAACCCCAGATAACTGCTATAAGGGGCACACTTGTTGACCCAAAATTCCAAGCTGTAGTCCATCTCTTATCCTGGCAAATCCCCTCTTTCATCTAATTGCTGTAAGTGGCAAGCCTCTGGATTATTTACATCCAAGCTAATGTCCCTCTCGTAGCATGAAAGATTCCTAAGGAAAAATGGCATTGCTCAACACTGAGTTAAAGTTTTCTCCTTCAGGACAAATCCCTTATAAAGGAAATTACGACATTGCTAGATTCCATATATTCCAGTTAAAGTAATTCTCATTTATAATCAGTTACCCAACAACTATGATGTATAGATGAGATATCTACCCTTAGAGATGACAAATTCTCTCCCAGTCAAACCTTTAGCTTCAATCTTGGGCTTTGAACAAGACACAAAAAACCTTTCAGCTTCAATCTTGGGCTTTGAACAAGACACAAATAACCTTTCAGCTTCAATCTTGGGCTTTGAACAAGACACCAAAACATCTCTTTCCTCCCATAGAATAGGAGGAACTACGATTGCTCTAGTTTCCCTGTTTTCTTTAACGGGAATGCGTAGGCATAAGATTGCCAAATCTTAGCGAGCACACTAATAAAAAACCTTAGGTCCAGTATCTTACCAAAAACATCGGAAAACCCGAAAAACAACAAAAATACTCTCTCAAACAATCCCAAAGAAGAAACTTTCCCAACCCATGACAGATAAACACCAGTAAGTAGATAATAGTAGAGTTTGCTAAACGATCTATGGATAACCATATATAGGATGGGTAATTGACAACTCCCCATTGTATAACCTGACCCCTGGCCCCCCAATCTCTTAAGCATTTGTTAAAGAAAACATTTGTGTGCAAGGTTAGTTTTAGATAACTTTCCTTTCCTTTCCAGCTTCATAGGATAAATAAGAAATCAAAAAGTAGCACCCAATTCCAACCAATGGCGATAAGGTGGTCGCGTCACCGACAGAAATCGCATGCTACAACGAGTATTAAATTAATTAATTATTACCATGTTGGTATGTTTCGAGACTTTGTTGAATTGAGGTGTAATTTGGAGTTGTTGAGTAATAGCATAATTTTACTCTGATTATTTTGATTCTTTTTTAGTAATAATATAATTATTAAACTTTAATTATATGTATATTTTGTGTTGAATAATTCAAAGGAATTACAATGTTGCCTTGTATTGGCGAAATTTTACTTCAGAGAGGAACCTATTTGAGTATGAGTTTTTATAATTTTTTTTTGTTGTTTTGGAGTTTTGTGGTTGATGTTTCCATGTTCATGCATACATGTATATTGGAGTTAGGTAGGACTTCGGTCTAGTGAGGTCAGGTTCAGAGAGGTACACGGTTCAGAGAGGAACCAGAGACAGGGTTGAAATCTATAACACGCCTCCAATACATAAAAACCTTATACCACATGTGAAGGTGCGAGAAAGACACAAGAAAGGGGGGTTTGAACTGTGTGCTTACTCTTTTTGTAACTTTTCGCATCTTGTTAAAGAGATACTCAAGAACCTTCAATTTTCGTTAAGAGATTCTGATCACTTAACTATGGAACTTGAGAACCATATTGGTTCTGATCATAGGATGCGATATACAGAACTTGCAGTGCGGAAGCTTATCAGAGATAGGCTGCGAGGTTCTGACTTTGCTTAATATAAGGTTCTGATATTCAATGCAGAAACATAAATAGAGATACTAAGCAAGAGAGTAAAGGACACACGATATATCCCGGTTCACCACGCGGGCTAATCCAGTCCACCCTCCTCAGGTGATTTCTCCTTGAACACAAGGACTTAATCCACTATAATCAAATCATGATTACATTTGCACGGGCCACGCCGGTGACTAACACCACAATGAACCGTTCAGGGATTCAATTTAATGAATATAACGAACATTGACCTGCAGGTTCCAATCTCTTCAAGATCTACTGCTAGGCTTTCACAGCAAGACGTTCAGGGATTCAACTTAATGAATATAACGCTACTGACCATATTTCAGGATTTTCCACAATGACACCCAACCATTGTCATCTCAAGTATCTGATCACCACGTGATCTACTCAAGGCCCTCAACTCACAGCTGAACCGTTCAGGGATTCAACTTAATGAATATAACATTCACTTGATGAGTCTCAATTCATTTAGTTGAATTGGAAAACTGGATATTACTAATTGTGCTTCTTAATAAGCAAATTTCTCCTAGGTTTAAGTACAAAGAACACACACATGTGTTCAAGCAAGTTTTGAGCAATCAGCTCCTTGCTTTCCTAAGAAACTACAAAGATGTATTTAGATATTATGGTTGTTGACATCTTATAGATCTTCTTCTTCTTCGTCTTCTGGTTGAGCAAGCTTTGAGCAGCAACTCCTTGCTTCAGATCTTCAATGTGGCTTTGACGAGAAGGTAGGTTGATGACTTGACTGATCTTCAATTGTTGTCTTCTTCATCAACAGCTTCTGTTTGATTGCTGTTGTTGTGTTAATTTGTTTGTTTGAGATTCAACAACAATTGCCATGAGTGAATTAATGACAGCTTTGAATATTCTAAGTGTTATAACGAGAACTCATCGTTGTTGCTATCTTCACACAATGACTTGGTCAATTTTGTAGATGAACATTCAGTTCATAATTCTACAAGTGATCGACACATCAGAAGCAAAAACTCTTTCCATTAAATATCCAGTAGAAATATAGCCGTTAGAGAATACTGTTGGCTGTTTGGAAAAGAGACGTTGTGATATAATGAATTGTACTGACATATCTTCTTTTTGCAGAGGCGGAAGTGACCAGACATCTTTCCTTGGGCAGTGTGTACATTTAACTCACAATGGTAATATTTAGACTTCGAAACTTCAGTGGCTTCTGATGTTAATTTGATGAAGCATGAGTGGAGTCTTTATAGCAGAATATCTGATGCTTCAAGTCTTTGTTAATTGAAGAAGTCCATTAGGAATCAGTCTTCAGAACTTCAGCACTTGGTCGTTAAGAGCGTTATCCTTTTCTGCTTTTAGTCTTCCGAATCTTCAGAGCCTGTTTTCAGAGTCTTCAGAATTTCTTGTTTGAAACCTTGATCTTCAGAACTCGTCAGTCTTCATATTCTTTCTGTACTTGGTCTTCAGCGCCTTCAGCCATCAGAACTTCAAGTCATAGGAGTCTTCAGAACTTTGGTTCTTTTTTAGTGTAATTCTTCAGAATCTTCGCTATCTTCAGAATCTTAATCACTTTCAGAGAGCATCCACAAGAGCATTGCAACAGCAATCTTGGCATCCTTGGATCTTGCTGATCATGACTAGATCAACAAGCGTTCTTGCTTCTCGCGACTTTAGTCACACATAGTAACTTTGCATATATATATATATATATATATATATATATATATTCAATCATAGTACATCTAGCTGGTGTATGTTGGTACTGATGTCTTTAGTTCTTATGATCTGCACACAACACACGTTAGACCATAAAATGGTTCTTTCACAAATACTTATTGTTATCATCAAAACATAGATTGACTTGTAGAGACAATTCTTGCTCTCACAATCTCCCCCTTTTTGATGATGACAAAACCAAGTATTTTGATTGAACATTTTATACAAGGTAATCACCAAAACAAACAAATTCAGAGTTTGGAACAACAGCTCCCCCTGAATGAGTTATCCTCAAAGCTTTATCTGAGATCATCTAGGATTTTATATAATCCAAAGATATACAGAGTAACAACTTGAGTTGTTAGAACAGGAATAGAAAAGAGTTACTTCTCTATCTTGTCTTTATGAAATTGAAGAGTCTTTAGCATCTGGACTAGTTCATCAGAACTTCCATCTTCAGATCTTTAGAACTCAGTTTTCTTGTTGTCGTATCAGAGCATATTATCTTCAGAGATATCTGAAGCATTTCTACTTTTCATCAGATTCCATTAAGCATAGGATCAGAACAGTTCTTGACTGATAGTCATAGCCTTACTATCTATCAGATACAGACACTGTCTTTAAAGGAAACTCCCCCTGAGTTTCAGACTATATGAAGATTTTTGACTTTATATTTTCATCTTCTGGGAAGTCTCCCCCTAATTACCATAAGTCATATATTGGGATCTTCAGAATCGAGATTCAGATTTGTAAGATTTTAATTACTAATGTAGAACATGACTTTTTAGAGTTTGACTTTTGAACACAGGTCTTCATCTCAGAACCTTGTTATTGTCACACTCAGTGGTTTATCAAAGCTTGATTTTTGATCAGATACCAATTGAAGGTTTAATTAAAGTGATCAATCAATGCTTAATTCTGAATCTGGTACTTATGATTTAATTTGGTCTGATATCACGTGATGTGCTGAGTCTTATTCCAGAGTAGTTTGAGTTTGATACCAAGTGAAGAACTTCTTCTCATACCATTTGAGAGGTATTTCATTAGTGTGCTGATATTGATACCAATGAAGGTATTTTGACAGTAATCCACAGCTTTACTATGATTGATGAGTCTTGATACTAGTCTTTGTATACTGAGTCTGATTACCAATTATTGATTTAGTCTAATACCAAATCGTTTTCATTTCAATTGGTTCCTGGTAAACATCAGAACGACTTCTTTCTTGGATCTTCAATCCAGATCTTCAGACAGCTCTTGGCTTCTAATTTGCGTAGTTCCTCTGAGTAAGCATCTTGAGAATGTGTACTTTGTCTTGACTGCTTTCAGAGTTTTCTTACTTCTTCTGATTCTTAGACAACTTCTATTATATGATTGGAGTTCTTCATTCTTAGCCTGTTCCTGTTCTTAGAATGCCTAGTGAACTTGTTTAGAGTTCCTCGGATAAACATTAAACAACAAACGTTAGTAGCAACGCATTTTATATGAGTACATACTTTGTTTGAGTTCTGCATTCTTTAAGAATTCTTCTTTTCAATCAAAATCTTTATATTTCTCCCCCTTTTTGACATCATCAAAAAGTGCAAGAACATAATCATATATTTCTACCTCATTTGAGCATTTAAGCATTTGAACATAATCATATATTAACATCATCATGTATATACTGGATATGTTAAACAACTTAGAACCATAGAGCCAACATTTGAGCAGTTAAGAGCAATCCAAGTCTTTTAGTGATAACCATCTTTAACCATAATAAATTCATTTGAAGAATTTTTAGACAAAATCATCTGATTACTAATTGAAGGTTTTAGTTCATCTGTAGTGATTAATTTTAGCATTTCATTTGTGAACAACCAGATATATGCATCAACATAAAATAGTTTTAAAATGCAGGGCATAGGTTGAGTCTTAATCTAGAAAAGTTCAAGATAATCAAAACATAGATATTTCATTTGATAATCTTAATAAGAGTACATAGAGTAGGAAACAGCATATCAAGACAGAAATCTTATACTTTAATTTCTATTTTTCCTTAGGGATTTCCAGATAGATTTGTAAGATCCATGGGTGAGCATTCAGTGGTTTCTCCTAAGTGGTTTAGCCTGGTAACCACATCTTGAATTTCTAGGACAAGGGATATAAATCTTCCATACAGGATGCTGAGAGAGGGTTTGTTTTTTGACAACAGAATTTGTTCTTTCAAATGATTGAACATAGTTAGGGGAAGGTTTATTTTCCTTCTGTAGATCAGACATAAGATGAACAGTCTATCTGAATGAGTTAGCACTTGTTCTCCTACTTCTCTAGGTCGAAGGTTTGTTTCCATTAATCTATGCCAGGCCTTAGCTGAGGGTTTGAGTGTGGAGATGCAGTTGGAGGGACCATTTCCATGATGAATATTGTAGATGAGATCATTGAAGATTTTCCTTTCCTTGTAGTCTTCAATGGTGTCACCGTTTTCATCGCACTTGATTGCTTCTGCAATGACAGAGGGTTTAATTACTACTGGAATTTAAGAGACAGCTGATTAAATGATGTGTTGGTTGTATTCGTTAGAAAACACATCAGCATTTACCCAGAACTCTTTAACAAGATCTGTGTAAATGAGACCTGGAAGCATCTCAAGATAACCTTCCCAGTTCTGACATCTTAATTCGGAAGAAGTTCTAGTGAAGCCGAGTTCTTTGAGAGAATTGGTGTTCACGGAGAATTCATTCAGAACGCTTAACTTAGCTATTTCACAAATAGTAGGTTTAAGACGAGAGGTGGACATCCTGGAGAAAGTACTAAGGAAGAGTACTGACTGGGATGGTTTGAAATGATGTATGGAGGAGAGAACATAATGCCTTAAGTAGGCAACAGATAGAGAGTTAATTAAATGCTCGTGACTCCAATTGTCAAGTTTGTCATTTTCTAGACATCACAGAGTCCGAAAAAAAAAGAAATCATGCGTAGGATACTCTAATTGATTCTTTGAAGGTAATAAGTGAGAGTATTATCGTTCTCTAGTGTTGAAGACATATTTTCTTCTTTCAAGAGTTTTGTCTTATATGTTTTATAAGTGCACTTATATAGGCATAACGAATTGAAAGTAACACATACTTCATTAATTTAATTTGCGGTTACACAGAATGAGCATATGATCTTGATAAACTATTACACATTAATGACTTAGCCTAAGTATGATAGATAGTCTTTTAAGTTCATGAGAACCATCTGCTGTCGAAGGTTTCACAAAAATTCCTATCCAAAGCAGTGTCTGGTCCACACCGAATTCTGGAAATTGCTTGCACAATACCAGCTCTGAAGAGAACTTCAGATAAGACTCTTCCGTAGGGAATGAATGACTTATCTATTGATCTTGACATAAGAATTGATTCCTTTAGATGATCAAATATTATTTGAGATAGATCAATAGGAGTTGGCCTAAGGAGACACATGATGAGGTGCTTATCGTCATGGTACAGAAAGTCTTTGTTTGAATTGCGAGGCTTGATATTAGTTAAGATGAATTTGAACCATCCTCTGGCAATTGGCACAGGTTTTTCAGGATTTGTGGGTTCAAACACCGATCCTTTATCAAACATATATTGCATTTCAGCATCAGAGGTGCATCTAATGGATGCATGGTTGGGAGTGACACCTCCTAGTGGACAGTTGATGGCTTCAGAGATTTTTGTGACATTGATGGTGACTGGAAGACTATAAATGTTAGAGGAGATAGTCAGACCATTTCTGCTGACGGAGGCGTTAATCCAAAAGGATTTTAAGAGGGTCGGATAAATTGAGCCTCCAAGCATATGAATGTATCCATTCCATTTTTGGAAGTGAATACCAAGATGAAAATCACTATTAGTATCTATTGGATTTGATCATTTTTCATTGATGACTTCAAGAAGATCATCATTGCCATAAAAGGTTCTTGGAGTCAGAGAATGAAAGGAAGGTTAGGACTAAGGAATAGTGATGAATTCTTTTCGGAACAGCTATGGTTTTAAATAGACAAGTGGAGGAGTTTGAGCAGGATAAGTCAGTAGCTGAGAATGACTTAAGCAGATTGGAATACTTAGGAGAAGTCCAAAGAGCGAGGACAGCTAAGTAGTTTGTAATTCTGAGGAAGATCAAGGAGATATGTACGTACTTTATTCTTAACAAAAGTTAGGTGGATGCATTAACTACTTTTATGAGGTCATTAATTCTAGACGACACGCTTTCGAATTTCAAAGTTTAAATGGCGTATAGTCAAGAAAGTACACAAAGAGGATTTTTCATTGTTCCCAACACTTAAAGGGAATCCTGACTTGTCAGAGCATAATTATTCCGTCTTAAAGTCAATAGCTTAGGTGAATAGCTATTTTGGTCAAGGTAGCTCGTTTCCCTATTCCGAGACTGAACAGATATCATTCAATGTGAGTAGACCAAGGATGCATAAATGTGCTGCCATTTAATTGAACATTCAGGTTCCGTAGACTAACTAGGTCAGATAAAGGGGTTCTAGGAGAGAGAGAGTTAGGTCTGGAATAGGAGTACTAGTTGGAGTGTACTAATAGGTTATAGGAAGAGATTATGCAGGGTGAATGACATGATACGGAGAATTTTTTACGTAGAACAGATTTCACTAGAGGACATATGCACACATAAGATCTTAGGCTTTATTACTTTGTCAGAGATATTCTAAATTTTCAAAAGGTTCGCAGTTATTATGGTGTTCCTTTGCGTGTAGATTTTGTTAAAGGATTTTCTTTTATCTAGCTAAATTTTAACATATATTCTTTTAGTGCAAAGTTTTCCTAATGAGTCCTAAACATTTTAACTAGTCATGACAATTTGTAAAAGTATTTTATGGGTTTACAGAGAAGGAGGTAGAGAAAGTGTACCTTAGGGATGCTTAACTTTTGAAGAGAAACTTTTAGCTAAACCTTTTCGTGAGAGCATTCCTTTCTGATTCTGCCGATTTATGTTGTAGATGTTTCTTGGGTTTTTCAAGATACGCTTGTGTTCTGACTTCTGAGGAAAATAAATATTTTATTGGGATGTGATCCTGGTTGAATTACAGCTTTCTCTCTTTTCCTGTTCAACCTTGTCCATCAACTCTCTAGGTTATAATAACTGAGATTAAGACTGATCAGAGTGACCACTTCATCAGAACTTAGCCAATTACATGCAATTCTTTCGGTAAGTGTGTTGTAATGAATGTTCTGAAAGAAAATTGACACTTATATGCTTGGGAGCAGTACTTTGGTAACCAATAAATTCTATTTTATGACCCCATTCCTACGCATCAGATTGCATCTGTTTTTGATTGCTTCTCACTTCTCACTTCCTTGATCCATAGAACCTGTTTGGTTCCGATACAGTTCTTTAAGTTATGGATCTGAATCTTAAACGACAAACTTTGAGAATTGGTTGAGTTCTCCTTTCATAGCCTGAATTTAGTTTGTGTTTGTGAGAATTTCTTTTTCTTTGAAAGATGGTTGATTTCACAAGATAAGTGAGAACCTTTGAGAGGTTATACAAAGAAGATTTTAACCTATCAGCATCTGACTTTGTTCCTCAAGATTGTTTCAGAACTTGTTCAGAACCAAAACGTCATCACGCAACACATGTGTACATCACTAGACATGGTTTGCATGAAACTTCTTATTCTCATTATGCTAATCAACTTATTTGGGGTTGGTCACACATATCCATGAGTTAACTGATTTCTTCAAAAGAACATCATTAACGTCATCTTTTAAGACATCAGTTAGAGAACCTAGATGTCTGGAATGATAACATCTAATTTCATATCTCAAGTGGTTCTGAGAACACTTGATCTGACGAAAATCAGATTATCAACATTTGATTCCATTAGGATAATCTCGAGTTGTTAGAGATTTATTTTTGAATCAATTAAGGCTTAAGAGTTCGATCAGAATCTTTTCTAATAATTTGAATTTTCAGATTCTGGCTTTAACAGATTTCATTCTGAAATTCAAAGTTTTAGAGCAGCAATCTTTCTTCTTTACATGAAGAGATTCAGAATGAGTTTTAAGCGAGAAAGTCAAGGGTGGACCTAATCCGTTTCTTGAAAACATCTCAAAAACTCATAAAGAATTAATCTTCAGCAAACAAGATTTCTTGCTTTCTGCTGATTCATCTTTTAAGCATATATGTGGTTTTATCCACGCGTATTTTCCAGAATGAGCATTCAACAGATACAGTTTCTTATCTGATTAATTTATCTTATCAGCTGATTCTTCACTTTTAATGAGACTTCATCTAGAATAAGTGAATTGCTCATGAAGTAATCAGATTGATTACAATTTTGTACACAGTCAACTACTGAACTGTTACAGAAATTGTAAGTGGATTTCAATCTCACCGAGAGTACTTCTACGCACCACATCAGGATCTTTTTCTGACACTGTTAAGTGTTTGATGTAAATCAATAACAGAACCGGAGCTCTGATACTAATTAAATGTGCGAGAAAGACACAACAAAGGGGGAGGGGTTTGAATTGTGTGTTTACTCTTTTTGTAACTTTTCACATCTTGTTAAAGAGACACTCAAGAACCTTCAATTCTCGTTGAGAGATTCTGATCACTTAACTATGGAACTTGAGAACCATATTGGTTCTGATCATAGGATGCGATATACAGAACTTGCAGTGCGGAAGCTTATCAGAGATAGGCTGCAAGGTTCTGACTTTGCTTAATATAAGGTTCTGATATTCAATGCAGAAACATAAATAGAGATACTACGCAAGAGAGTAAAGGACACACGATATATCCTGGTTCACCACGCGGGATAATCCAGTCCACCCTCCTCAGGTGATTTCGCCTTGAACACAAGGACTTAATCCACTATAATCAAATCATGATTACATTTGCACGGGCCACGTCGGTGACTAACAACTTGTACAGCCGCACTGTGACTAATACCACAATGAACCGTTCAGGGATTCAATTTAATTAATATAACGAACATTGACCTGCAGGTTCCAATCTCTTCAAGATCTACTGCTAGGCTTTCACAGCAAGACATTCAGGGATTCAACTTAATGAATATAATGATACTGACCCTATTTCAGGATTTTCCATAATGACACCCAGCCATGGTCATCTCAAGTATCTGATCACCACGTGATCTACTCAAGGGCCTCAACTCACAGCTGAACCGTTCAGGGATTCAACTTAATGAATATAACATTCACTTGAGGAGTCTCAATTCATTTAGTTGAATTGGCAAACTGGAGATTACTAATTGTGCTTCTTAATAAGCAAATTTCTCCTAGGTTTAAGTACAATGAACACACACATGTGTTCAAGCAAGTTTTGAGCAATCAGCTCCTTGCTTTCCTAAGAAACTACAAAGATGTATTTAGATATTATGGTTGTTGACATCTTGTAGATCTTGTTCTTCTTCGTCTTCTGGTTGAGCAAGCTTTGAGCAGCAACTCCTTGCTTCAGATCTTCAATGTGGCTTTGACGAGAAGGTAGGTTGATGACTTGACTGATCTTCAATTGTTGTCTTCTTCATCAACAGCTTCTGTTTGATTGTTGTTGTTGTGTTAATTTGTTCGTTTGAGATTCAACAACAATTGCCATGAGTGAATTAATGACAACTTTGAATATTCTAAGCGTTACAACGAGAACTCATCGTTGTTGCTATCTTCACACAATGACTTGGTCAATTTTGTAGATGAACATTCAGTTCATAATTCTACAAGTGATCGACACATCAGAAGCAAAAAATCTTTCCATTAAATAGCCAGCAGAAATATAGCCGTTAGAGAATACTGTTGGCTGTTTGGAAAAGAGATGTTGTGATATAATGAGTTGTACTGACACATCTTCTTTTTGCAGAGGCGAAAGTGACCAGACATCTTTCCTTGGGCAGTGTGTACATTTAACTCACAACGGTAATATTTAGACTTTAAAACTTCAGTGGCTTCTGATGTTAATTTGATGAAGCATGGGTGGAGTCTTTATAGCAGAATATCTGATGCTTCAAATCTTCCGTTAATTGAAGAAGTCCATTAAGAATCAGTCTTTAGAACTTCAACACTTGGTCGTTAAGAGCGTTATCCTTTTCTGCTTTAAGTCTTCCGAATCTTCAGAGCCTGTCTTCAGAGTCTTCAGAACTTCTTGTTTGAAACCTTGATCTTCAGAACTCGTCAGTCTTCAGATTCTTTTTGCACTTGGTCTTCAGCGCCTTCATCCATCAGAACTTCAAGTCATATGAGTCTTCAGAACTTTGGTTCTTTCTGAGTGTACTTCTTCAGAAGCTTCGCTATCTTCAGAATCTTAATCACTTTCAGAGAGCATCCACAAGAGCATTGCAACAACAATCTTGGCATCCTTGGATCTGGCTGATCATGACTAGATAAACAAGCGTTCTTGCTTCTTGCGACTTTAATCACACATAGTAACTTCGCATATATATATATATATATTCAATCATAGTACATCTAGCTGGTGTATGTTGGTTCTGATGTCTTTAGTTCTTATGATCTGCACACAACACACTTTAGAGCATAAAATGGTTCTTTCACAAATACTTATTGTTATCATCAAAACATAGATTGACTTGTAGAGACAATTCTTGCTCTCACAACATGCATATTGAAGAATGAGTATAGTGCATCATGCATTTGCATTATAATTATTATTGTTGGTTGTGAACTTTATGTGAGAATGACATTAGATGTTTATGATAACTATCTTGCTATTTAATTTCATCGTTAACATTATGAACGTATTTCTCACCCCTTTTATTAGCTTGTGTGGCTTGTTGGGCCGATGGTATAGATACTCAAGTAGATGAGGCTTAGTTGTTGTTAATTTGGAGGATGGTGTAGTGGTCTTCTTCGTGGTTTATCGGTTTGAGTTTATATTAGATTATACGTGTCGCTCTGATAGTTTAACACTAGGATGAGTTACCTTTCTATTTTGTGTTATGAGAATTTGAATTGTTTGCTTTTATTTAGATGAAGTTATTTTGAATTGTGAGACAATTAAGTTGAAGCATGTTTTTGAATTCTGCTGCTTTATTATAAAATTTTGAAATGGATTATTTTATGAGAGAGATGTGACACCCTTTAATGAGTAAAAAGTATTTCTTTTACATGATTTTATTTAAATAAGAGTTTGGGTTTAAGGTATTACATAGTTGATATCAGAGCCAGACTTCTCCCAATACGATGTGGTTCGAGGATGAACCAAGCGAAAGCTGGTGAACATGTAAGACTCGAGGCCGAAGAGGGCAGAGAATGGATGTAACACTCGAGGAAAAAGAGGGAGGAGAGTGGTCGCCAAATTGACATTGGAGTGAGAGGGATCCTGAGGCTGTGTGGGAATGAGACTACATGGTTGAAGGAAGTCTTATAAGGATTGATTGGTACTACATATACAAACAAGATGCATCTTTTGTTCGGTAACCTAACAAATAAGAACTCCATAGTTAAGCGTGCTTGACTTGGAGTAGTATTTGGATGGGTGAATTTCTGGATGTTTCTCAGAAAGCGTGTGAGTGAGGACAAAGCATGCTGAAAAGAACCGTGTTGGTTTGTGGGGTTAGTCAATAATCCTGAAAGCATTTTGGGGTGTTAAAATGGTATCATAGTAGGTCAGTTCATTCGATCTAGGTTGCAAAATTGTATTTATCCTAGTGTACGACATGTGTGTGAAACACTATCGACATTATTTTTCCTTTAATCGTTAGCCAGCAGAAGAGGGTTTGAAATAAGTGGGGGAGGATCTGTTGAGGTTAGCTTGACTAAGAGATTAGAGAACCATATGAGAGAGTATTATGGTGAGTTGTTACCTTTGAGTAATTTTTGAGTGCGAAAATTCTTTAAGTAAAGGAGAGTTGTAACACCCTAATTTTTAATTATTCCTTTTAATTGGATTTATAATATTTATTTGAATTTTTTATTTAATTAAATAGAATTATTGAGGAGGGGTAGAGATTTAACTAGTATTATTGTTAATTCAATATTAAATAAAAGATATTTTAGAGTTGGGAGAATATAGAGTTTTATTTAAAATTAGAGGGAAAGAGGTATTTTGAGTAAAGAGCTAGGGTGTGGTGAGAATTAGTGAAAATATTAGAATTATTATTTTAAATGAATATTTGAATTATTAGAATAATTAATTTATCATTATTGTATTGATTTATACATTATTTGAATTAAAAATAAATAATAGAAATCGAGATTTAGTGAGGGTGTGAGGAGAATTGAGAGGTGAAAAGACTAAGTGGAATATTAGGTTAGAATAATTAGTAAAGTGAGGGGAGCTTTTGGAGAGTATGTGCAAAAGTTGGAAAGGAGGCAGAAAGAGAGAGACAGATCTAAGAGGATTTAGAGAGCGAGGAAAAATCCCAAAGGCAATAAAGCTCAACGATCTTCAAATCTTCGAGGTAAGGGGGAGAATTTTTTATATATGGATGGTTAAACATAGGGATAATGAGGGGTCCTTACCCTCATGCCTTCTTCCTTCCTTTATCATATTTGATGTTTGTTATAGTTGTCAAACTCGCGGTTAGACTCGTAAACTATCTAGGAAGCAAAAATGAGTAGACTCACACATATAATCATTTTTTGATAGACTCGAATAGACTCGGGTAGACTCACACAAACTGGTATAAACTCACGAGTCTATAAGTTTTTTTGAATTTTGTCTCTTTCTTTGTTTGCGTTTGTTCCCGTAAATCAATCCTTCATTGTGTAAGTAATTTCTTATGTGTTTCACTTGGATGTTTCTCTTATACATTCTCTTGTATATTCTCTTGCGTAAAGATGATGAATGAATAACTGAAGATCCTAATGAAGAAAATGTGCAAACGAAAGTTATTGTTGAGTAAGATGATATCATTGTTGACAATGTTGTAGAAGTTGATGTTGTTGTTACTAATGTTGTGCAAAGTGGTGGTGGTGGCGGCAATATTGAATTAGTTGGAAATGAAACTTCAAGTAATCCAACTTTGGTTAATGATGAAAAAGGTGTTTCATCCAGGGCATAGATTGATGATGATACTCAAGATATTGATGAAGATGATGGTGATGATATTAGTGGTGATGATTTCACTAGAGCTTTGGATGTTTAAAGCCATTATGATATATGTTTTATGATTTTTTTTTTGCTTTACGTAGTAGCCAATTAAGAAGAAATTAGTACTTTAAGTCTTTAACTACATACTTTGTTATTTTTTGTTTGTTTTATTATTGAGTTTTTTTGTTAAGAAATTTGTTATGGAGTATGAAATTTAAGTTTTGATGTGAATTGGTGTTCTATTATATATATATATATATATATATATATATATATATATATATATATATATATATATATATATATATATATATATATATATATATATATTTGTATCATATATGAGGCGTTTACAAGTTTAAAAATATATGTGTGTGTCATGTACATGTCAGATACATGTTTTTGTAAGTCATTTTTTTATTTTCCATAGACTCGTATAAGTTTGCGAGTAGAGTCTACGAATCCTTTATGAGTCTAAGTAGACTTGCGAGTTTGAAAACCTACCAAAAACTTTGGGCAAAACATTTGAGAAGATTGATTGATCAAATTTTTACTCTCGAATATGATATGTATTCTCATCGATATGTCTTGATGTCTTGTTTAACCTGGTTGATAACCTTGTTGATGCCTAGTTGATATTATTGCCCTGTTTGCGTATGGTGGTTGCCTATGAGTTATAGATCTATTCAATAGGGTGTGAGTTAGAATGTTTAATTTCTAATGGCTATGTTTATACGTGTGTTTTGGGGGCAGTGAGAACTCAAATAGGGGAACCATAAGAGTTTCAAATTTGTTTAATATGGATAAAATTGCATAAAATCGCAGGTAAACATAGAAGGGCATTTACCATCATGTTTCATGCGTAACTTGAATTTCTTAAGTTCTTTTTAGGCGTCGTCAGCTGCGTTAGAAAGATAATTTAATGATCTTTCAAATTTGAAAGTTTCGTAATTTTATGATGACTATATAATTTTTCGTGTTGTTTTGAAGTCAAACATTTTGTTTTAGAGTTTATGCAGGAATTATTGTGATAGGGCTGAACTGAAACAAATAGAAATGGAGTTTCGTAACTTCTTTTGAGGTACAGTTAACTGCGTTGGAAAGATGGTTTAAATATATTTTAGAGTGCAAAGTCTTATAATTTTATCATACGTCTATAATATTTGGTGCTATTTTGAAGTTAGACAATTTTAGAGTTAGGCACAGAATTTTGAGCAATTTTGCGTTTGGTGACTTTTCGTTACATTTTTTTTAAGAGTTTAAGAGTCCTATTTTATTTGGTTAGAGTTGTTATAGAATTGTCATAGTTGCGTTTGAGTTGTTTATAGTTGGAGATCAGAATATAAGATACACTATAGTTAAACTTGGAGCATTGTTGACATTATAAGGTTACCTTTTGAGTAATATTTTTATGTGCTTAAGGTTGTTAAGGCAAAAGAGTTAAAATTGAGTTGTTGAGTAATTATTAATAATATCATTGAGTTGATTTGTGATCTGAATAATTTGACGCTTTATAGCTGTTTTGAGTTATATTATCATTTGAGTTAGGTCGACAACCAATAGAGTTCAATTTGAGTTATTATCAATCATAAAAGAGTTGTCAATAGGGTACTTTAAAGTACTTAGGAGTATTTCAGAGTCATTTAGAGTTATTTTAGAGTTGTAAAGATTGTCATAGGGTTGTTTAAAGTTCGCCTTGAGAACTCTGTTGAGTAAAAGTCAAGAATTGTTAACCTTTGACGAGTTGCGAGTATTAAATTAATTAATTATTACCATGCTGGTATGTTTCGATATTTTGTTGAATTGAGGTGTAAGTTGGAGTTGTTGAGTAATAACATAACTTTATTCTGATTATTTTTTATTAATAATATAATTATTAAAATTTAATTATATGGATATTTAGAGTTGAGTTATTCAGAGGAATTACAATGTGGCCGTATATTGGCGAAATTATGGTTCAGAGAGGAACATGTTTGGGTATGAGTTTTGAGAATAATTTTGTTGTTGTTTTTTAGTTTTGTGATTGTTGTTGCCATGTTCATGCATACATGTATATTAGAGTTAAGTAGGACTTCAGTCCAGTAAGGTCAGGTTTATAGAGAAACCATGAAGGTCTTATGTCTAGAGAGAGATACAGTTCATAGAGGAATCAAAGACAATGATGAAATCAGTAACACACCTCTGATGTTCAAAAACACGGTACCACATGCATATTGGAGGAGGAGTATAGTGCATCATGCATTTTCATTATAATTTTACTGTTAACATTATGAACGTATTTCTCATCCCTTTTGTTTGCGTAATGGCCTTCTTCGTGATTTATCAATTTGAGTTTATTTTAGATTCTGCCTCACTCTGATAGTGTACCACTTGAACGAGTTACCTTTCTGTTTTGTGTTATGAGAGTTTGAACTATCTTTTATTTAAATTAAGTTGTTTTGAATTATGAGACAATTAAGTTGAAATATGTTTTTGAACTCCGCTGCTTTATTCTAAAATTTGTAGAAAGATGGCTTTATGAGAGAGATGTGACACCCTTTGCTTAGTAAAAAGTATTTCTTTTACGTAATTTTATTTAAATAAGTATTATGGGGTTTAGGGTGTTATATTACTCAAAATAAATTTTTTCAATATCTTCGACAAATGTGAGATTTGAGATCTTTCCAATATATATGAATAAACAATGTATTTATAATATAGACAATATTTATCATGTTTTTTAGAAGAAAGTTATATTTATTAACTCTTAAGTAATATCTTTAGAGTATTACTTATGATGATTATAATAATAATAATAATAATAATAATAATAATAATATTTAATGTATCTTTTGGACTCTTAATTTAATTTAAAGTTTTATTTTTTATCCCTTATTTAATAAATGTTACATTTTTTGCTTTAAAAAACTATTACTTTAATTAAATTAGTCCATTTTGTTAACTTTTAACTTTAATGTCTTATGTTGAATGACCATCATAAATTTTTTATTTTTATTTTTTTAAATTTAACCATTTAATTTTTTTAACGAATTTTACACATTTGAATATTGAGGGTCTATTAATTATAAAAGGTTCACCATCAACATCTAATATGTATTTTACCTATGTTCATCTTCTTCCCTTTTTTTCATCTTCATCTTCATCCCCATCTTCACTAATCTTCATCCAAATCTCAAAAAAATTCAAAAAAAATAAATTTTCCAAAAATCAGTAAACCTAAATCTCTCAACTAATGTTTTAAAACTCATACCGATCAAGCTATTAGGTTACCGAGTTATTGGTCGGACCAGTGGGTTACTGGTCGTACCACATGACTTCTAATAATGTGAAAATATAATTTTGTTTTTATTTTATAACATGATTTTTTTCGAAACTTTTATTAATTTATAGTATTAATATATTGCTTACTTAATTTTATAAGGGTTAACTATATGACACCCCCTGCAATGTAAGCGATATTTGGTTTACACCCCTGTAAAAAAAATTTTTTGCCACAACACTGTCATTCCTAGAAAGGAACACGATCCCATTATTTTATCATAAAATCTATTTTTTAGACCTTTCTCTTTCCACAAATTAGGACTAATAAGAACATGCAATGAGTTAAATAACGCTCTTAGAGTCCTTAAACTTGTATCACCCAAAAGAAGTGTCACTCATATTGAAAAACGTCGAAGTCAACTTAGGCTAGTTGAAAACATTTTAGACAACACTGCAATAAATCCTCTTTGTGATAATTCAGTTATTTTAAAGATTGTTACTTAAGCCATGATTGAATCCTTTGTTCTAGATATGGAACAAGGATTGGGAATTGATGTGTGTTTTTTTTCTTCGCATTCTTTGAGTTCATGTGAGTGCAAACAAGACCTTTATGGAGGTATTCAATATCACTATTTGGCAATAACAATTGGGTTCAATGCTAATGTTAATGTTGGAAGATCTTTTATAAGTTTGTATAGTAGATGCAGTTTGTTAAGGGATGCATACTGTGTGTTTGATGAAATGCCTGAGAGAAATGTAATTTTATGGACGACGATCATTGCTGGGTTTGCGCAAGAATGACGTGTTGATATGTGTTTGGAACTCTTCCATCAGACAAGGGATTTGGAATTGAAACCTAATTATTTTACTTACACTAGTCTGCTTAATGCTTGTATGAGCAGTGAAGCACTTATTCATGGGAGAGGTATCCACTGTCAAGTAATTCAAATGGGTATTATTTGTTATCTTCATGTTGACAATGCTCTCATTGCTATGTATTCCAAATGTGGGGCAATTGATGATGTGTTTTACATATTTGAAAACATGGTGAATAAGGATGTTGTAACATGAAATTCTATGATTATTGGGTATGCACACCGTGGGCTTGCACAAGAGGCAATTTGTCTCTTTGAAGAGATGATCAAGAAAGGTGTTAATCCAGATGCTTTAACTTTTCTTGGAATTTTATCCTAGTGTCGACATGAAGGTCTTATTAAAGAAGGTTAAATTTACTTTAGTTCCATGGTTGATCATGGTTTGCACCATAACTAGATCATTATTCTTGTATTATAGACCTTCTTGGTCGATCTGGTTTGCTTGTTGAGGCTCTTAATTTCATAAAAAAATATGCCTATTTGTCTCAATGCTGTGATATGGGGTTCCTGCTTTCTTCTTCTAAACTTCATGGAAGCTACTATGTAATATATATTTAACAAGTAAATATTATAAACAAAAGGCACATTAGTCCTGTGGTTAAAAATATCGCCCACTAAGCTTAGGTATTGAGTTCGAATCCCATTGGAAGCAAAAATTAGAATTCTTTTAAAATAAAAATAAAAATGCCACATGGAATTAAAACAAAAGTCGCGTAAAATTTTTTATTATTATTTTTTACTATTTGTTGACATGGATTAAAAAAAAAAGTTAAATTAAACGACCCATGGACAAGTCACGTTAACAAATAGTGCACTCAATGGTCATAGACGGAAAATCTTCACATTAGAATGGAGGGTAAAAAAAATCTTTTATAAGAATGTAAATCAAATTTTACTTACATTGCAGGGGTGTTATATATTTAACCCTTTTTATATTATTTATTTATTTATTATATTATTTTATTTTATTGCATGATTATTAATAAATAAGTTTAATGAGAATTACGTTAAAGAGAATTGTTATAATTATTAAATTTAAACTTTATTCTCTTTGACCAAATTAAATATCAAAGAGATTTATGATGGAGTTGGTAAAATTTAACAAAATTCCATTTTTATGATTTTAACATAATTTAATTGTCATAAATAATTAACATAATTATAAATATTAACAAAATCTAATTTTAAAATAGGACACCAAAACTTAAGAAAAATAAAATAATATATAATTAAGTTAAAAAGTAAACATAAAAAAATTAATTCACTGGTTTAAAAAATCCACCGGTTTATTGGTCTGACCAGTGAATCGGTCGGATCACATCAATTTTCACCGGGTCAGTTGCAACTATGGTCCGATGACCTTACCAGACCGCTTTATCCACTGGTTCACGGTCTAACCGGACCGACCAGCCGGAAGGGTCCAGATTTTAAAAAATTACCTTCAACAACTTTAAAGTTAAAAGTAGAAAAATATAGGTTTTTGTTCTCTTTACAAAAACTGCAGAAGTCAAAGTAAAAAATATAGATTCTTGGACAAAAACTGCATAAGTCAAATCCCTTTTTGAAAGAGAAAGGCTTCAATCATACAAACTATATGAAATACCTATGTTGTTTATCCATCTGAATCTACTGTTCACTAAATGTCACCCGTATACAAAATTCATTAAACAAATTTTTAAAACTAGGAACATTTGTAACAGATTTATGTATATGAAGATGAAGAGCTATACATTTATATAGAATATGATGTAGTTGATTTAGCTAAAATGAACAAATTCAAGGTCGAAAATGTTGGGGTTGATTGAAAATATACATGTTGAAGAAGTCCCATATCGCTTAGTTTTGTGAATGAAGAGAGTTCAATGCTATATATAAGATACAAGCTATTTGAAGTCCCACATCGCTCAGTTTTGTGAAGGAAGTGGGAGTTCAATGCTATATATAGGATTCAAGTTCTTCATTCATAGATGCCCCAGTCAAAAGCACTTTAAGCTTGTATTTGACTTTCTTTGTCCTCTTATACTCTTGTATTAGAGTGTTGTTAGATGTAGTTAAATATTTCTTTTGGAGGATGTGGGTGTACTGGGGGCCTGGGTTAGTTTAGGGTATATTATGTGTTGTAACAATTTTCACATAATGTTATTCTCTGGTTGTCTATTGACAATGGTCGTGGTTTTTTCTCCGATTTTTGGAGTTTGAACGATTTGTTCTTGTGTTGTGATTGTGCTCCTCTTTTTTTCTATGATTATTTTATTTTTTCCCAACAACTGGTATCAAATCTTTTGGTTTGATCCAATGATAAGTGTTCTTAGTATGCTCTGTGGTTGCAGTTTTGTCTGATCTTCCACATCAGAAAAGAAGGGTAGTGTTGTGAAAGAGTTGTTGAGCTGTAGTCATAAATTCCAATGTGCAATTTCGCCAAGAGAAAATTGATGGAAGAATTTTTTGCTAATGTGCAATATTATTTCGGTGGTTAAAGAGCTTTCTGCCAACAAGG
The DNA here is from genome assembly GCA_022829125.1 of Lathyrus tuberosus. Classification (NCBI taxonomy): domain Eukaryota; kingdom Viridiplantae; phylum Streptophyta; class Magnoliopsida; order Fabales; family Fabaceae; genus Lathyrus; species Lathyrus tuberosus. The sequence goes on from JALAZF010000075.1 coordinate 10,548,370, forward strand.
AAGTTGCACCATAATGTTTCAACCTGGTTTTTGACATGTGAAAATTCTTGAAGTGGTTTACCTTCAAGGGAAGTATACTCTTCTTTAGGTGGAGTATGATAGTTTTTTAAAACTATGATTGTTGGTGAAGACAATGTGAAATTCTTGGAATGATTTAGCATCAAGTGAAATTTATTCTTCATGAGAAATTATATGATTGTCGGTTATGACAATGTGAAATTCTTGATGTGGTTTATTTCAAGTGAAATATATTCTTCATGAAAGAGTATGATAGTTTTTAAAACTATGATTGTCGATGAAGACAATGTGAAAATTCTTGAAGTGGTGTAGCTTCAAGTGACTATACTCTTTATGGTGGAGTATGATTGTCGGTGAAGACAATGAAAGTTTATGTATTATTTTCAATCAAGGTGGAGATTGTTGGGGTTGGTTGAAAATATACATGTTGATATTCTTTATGGTGGAGTATGATTGTCGGTGAAGACAATGAAAATCTTATGTATTATTTTCAATCAAGGTGGAGATTGTTGGGGTTGGTTGAAAATATACATGTTGAAGAAGTCCCACATCGCTTAGTTTTGTGAATGAAGAGTTAATCCAAGGCTATATATAAGATACAAGTTATTTTAAGTCCCACATTGCTTAATTTTGTGAAGGAAGTGTGAGTTCGATGCTATATATAGGATTCAAGTTCTTCATTCATAGATGCCCCAGTCAAAAGCACTTTAAGCTTGTATTTGACTTTCTTTGTCCTCTTATACTCTTGTATTAGAGTGTTGTTAGATGTCGTTAAATATTTGTTTTGGAGGGTGTGGGTGTACTGGGGTCTAGGTTAGTTGAGGGTATATTATGTGTTATAAAAAATTTTACATAGTGTTATTCTCTGGTTGTCTATTGACAACGGTCGTGGTTTTTTCTCTGGTTTTCGGAGTTTCCACGTTATATTCTTGTGTTGTGATTATGTTCCATTTTTCTCTATGCTTTGTTTGTTTTTTCCAAATAGAAGAAAGGGGAGGGATGGTTGAAAGTTTAGTCAACTCAAGAAATCCCGATAACCAATTTCTTTGTTACACCAAGTTGGCCCTCATCTATATACAATTACAAGAATAATGTATATTTTTAATGATCTATATAAAATGCAAATGTTTTCCAAGAAAGAGCAAAAGAAAAGGTGAAAAACTAATTAAATAGAATAAAAATGAGAGGTACACACCAAAAGAAGAGTTGTCATGAAGAAATGGGCGATAATGTTGTTTTGGAAATGAGCCTTTTGAAAAAAAGAATTTACAGGGAAAAGGTTTTTCACACATATCTGTACCTTTGTTTCCTGAGAAATTAACCTGGCATCCCCCACTTATACCTCACCCCCCTTAATCTGTATGAAAAGATGAAACTAACCCTGCAAATTCTTTTTTCCCAAAATTTCAAAATTTACGGTTCATGAGCGAATTTTTCAAATTTTAGTGGCGATAGCGGACATTTCAAAACAACTACCGAAAATTTGGACACAAGTGAGTTTTCCACGAAAATTTCTAAATTTACGGTATTTTGTACTGGAAATTTTGAAATTTATGGTATTTTCTACCTAAAATTTCCAGTACAGAACCCAAGATTTTTTACCGGAAATTTCAAAATTTCCGGTAGTTATAAAAATCTAGTTTTGTACCAAAAATTTTGAAATTTTCGGTAGTTATAAAAATTTAGTTTTATACCGGAAATTTATAAATTTCCAGTTGTTGCCATTATTATTTTTATCTAATATTTTTTTTTCTTTTGTAGTGAAATTCAGAGGCAGAGACGGTACTATTGCAGGGAGAGCTGCGGATCAAGCATCATACTAGGGTAGGGGTTCCAGGGATGCTGATGCTCAGTTTTCCCAACTACGAGCAGGACGAGTGGTCTTCACCGGTTCACACCGGAAGTGGATGGCTGAGCGAGGTCATTTCCGGGCACTTCGTTCCACTCGACGCCGGTCAGTTTGATCAGCAGAGCAGCCTACAGATGAAGTGCTTCCATATGTTCCTGTAGTTGATCCCATTGTTGAGCCGGTGGTTGATCCAGTTGGTCAGGAGGTTGTTCAGAAGGTTGCTCAGGAGGTTGTTCAGGAGGTACATCCAGATGCTGATGCTGGTGAGTCGGGCCCATTGGTTATCGTTGACATAGAGGTTACGGCTCCTTCGTCTGAGTGCTCTGTGCACACTGATGGAGGATTCCCGGGAGGACCCATCGACCGGTCTGTTCTTACAGGGTATGCTGAGCATGTGGCCTTACGATTATGGCAGGGCGAGGTATATGTCTTTTATGTTTAGTTAAAATTTTTGTTTATATATGTCTGTCACATGAGATATCAACTAATTTGTTTATATTTTGTTGTCACAAGAGCGACCCACATTAAAGGTGACATCTCACGGGTCGAAGATGAAGGACTTCCCGAAGATTCTGATGCCTGAGCAGGTCAGTCAGATTATATGGGACTTCCAGTTGCTTGATTTTTCCCACCGCTCCCTCACCATGCTAGACGCTCTTTTGCTTAGTGCCTTTGTTGAGAGGTGGCACAAGGAGACATCATCATTTCATCTTCCGTTCTGAGAGATAACTATCACTCTGGATGATGTCTCTGCATTGTTCCATTTCCATACCGGCGGCAGAATCTGGACGACTCCCGTTCTTAGCATGACCCTTGCATGTCAGGTTGTGGCACATGATTTGAGTTTGTCTGAGGCGAAGGTGTTAGAGGAGTTTGATGTGACCAGGGGTGGGCACTTTCGTATGCATTGGCTTCAAAAGATATACGACCAGCTTGTAGCTGCTGTGTGGTATGAGGCTGTTGCTAGGGCGTACATGCTACATATAATAACATGTACTCTCTTTGTATACAAGTTAGGTGTTTACATTGATGCCCGGTACTTGTGCCTTTTCATTAGTCTCGAGGACACCAGCTGGGCTTGGGTGTATGTTGCGTTGACCCAGTTGTATACAGCCCTTAGAGTGGTGACAGTCTTTAAGACCAAATAGCTTGCTGGCTATTTGAGTTTGTTACAAGTATACTTTAAATTATTATATGTTGTTGCTTTCGTATTTATTTTTTACGCGTGATCACTATAAATTATTATTTGGTGCATATGTGTTTTGATTTGAGTGTTGGATATACGAGCATTTCCCTACCATCTGTGACACGAGGGTGCAACATTGCGAGGTGGGGGGCCCACGGGCGAAGAGGTGGAAGGCGAGACAGTCACATCCTAGTGGTGTTGCTGAGTATAGGAGAAGGCTCATGCGCTGATTGTAGATGATGCCATCTGGACACCATACACTGGTCATAGAGTCCACCATAAGTTTGAGTAGTCGTCATTATATTTGAGTCATATGCGGTGGGAGACCATGGTTGCTAGGCACTTTCCCGAGAGGTGTTTGCAACAATATGGTTATGTTCAAAGTATCCCACTACCAGTTCCAGATATTCCAGCTTCAGGGATTAATTTGTGGTTTCAGAGTAACTTCATTAGTTTTGGTCGTGCCATCAGAGATTGAGCGGTCATTGTTTAGCACCCCTTGCAATGTGAGGATGGTTATTTAGAGTTGTACCTTACTATATCACACCCTCGCATCACCCCACCCTAGCTGATGATGGGCCTTCTGATGACCGGGTACCTATTGATGATGTGTTACCGCTGCCTCCTCCAGTAGATCACGCCATTGATCAACAACGCCTCAAATGATTGCAGGGATTATGGATAACCTCATGGGTTTGGTAAACCTAGATGGTGAGTTTTAGACTGGATTAGCTCGGGTTGCACACATAGCCCGTGGGGGGCCTATTTAGATATCTTTTGTATTATTTGTATATTATTCAGACATCTTCATCATAACACTTTATTAGCTAATGTTATTAATCTTCCTTAAATTGCAGTGTGGACGTTAACTAACATCTGACAATGGATTACATAACTTAAACATAAAACACTTAACACTAAAATATGATTAATAAATAAGAAAAAATTAAACACTACCACACGCTTCAGGATGTTTCAGCATCTCCATTATGCCATCTCCACATTTCCTTCATGTCTTCGTCGGTCTTCAACTCAATAAGGCTGTATTTCACCCTCCCGTTAGTATCAATCCAATCTTCACGAAACTTGATCTTTCTCGCCTTTATGTTGTCGCCATCAGACAACAATTCATTCAACTTCGACGTCAGGCCGACAAAAGAGGTGGTGCCATTGGGAAGCAGGAACTCTACAGGAGAAGAAGCTTCGTTAAAGTACACTTCTGCCTTAATCAAATATTAAGGAAGAGACATTTTTTGGAGGTGTGTTTATCAATAACATGTGACCCCTATTTATACAAATTTGAATCTATTATGGACCACACAAACTGTCGGTACAATCACAGCCATACAAAATTGTCGGCAAAATCCTGATCATCCAAAAAATCATAAAAAATGGAACTACTAGAAATTTCAATTAGGTTGAAATTTCCGATATCACCCTGGAAATTCTAAATTTCCGGAACATTTTAAACAATACCGAAAATTTTAAAATTTCTAGTATACTGGAAATTCCAATTGAACTACCGAAAATTTCTATATGCCTATCAGAAATTTCATACTAAAATTTAGTGTGTGTTATTATTCAAAAGCAGTTTTGACATTATGAAATATTGGAGTGCCATCTACAACAAATTTTAGAGTTTCTTGAATTAAAGAAAATTAACTATGGATAAGAAGCAACTAAAAATAAATAATTAATTGAAAGAAGAAGAATTATTATTAATTTGTGTCATTTTGGCATACTGAGGTTATCACACCATACTCGAACATAAAATTTATGATGCTAGGTATTATTCCAATACACTTATTCAAAACTCTTTTGCAACTTTTTTTTATGCATGAAAACGTAAAAGACTAAATGGAAAAAGCTAGTTAGAAAATCTCAAAAAGAAGAAAAAGCTAATTAGATGAACCTTGAGTATGTTGTAAATCATATTTTTATAATTGAAAATTGTTTTTTACATATACAATTGAGTTTTATATGTTTGAGTGGTTTCTTATAAAACTATAGTTTTTAATTGATTTTTTTTAGTTTTTTTATAATTAAATTGTTTGTTTTATATTAGATGTTAATTAATAAAAATGACTTTAATATCTCTTAAGGTTCTATTTAGTAAAAAATAGTTAATAGATAGTTAGCTAGTATTTTTGACATAGTTAGTTCGACGAAGAAAAGTTAATGTCGATTAAAGATATGGTCATATTTGAAGTTATTTAGTAATATTTTGTTCGATCAATATTTGGTCAACTTCAACATACTTGTTTTCACATTTGTGGGACTTAACATATTTTGGCAAATGTTAAAAGATGGTTGAGACTTCGACTACAACCACTTACAAAAGGATAAAGATCAAGTAACTGCCACTTAAAGAAATCTGAACGTTGGAGATACGTGGGAGTTAGCCATCAACCCCAAGACCACGTGGAAGGGTACATGTTGAGCATGCAAGTCACAACTGTCGAAAACAGTTATATCATCACTAGTATATATAGATAGTCTATGCGTAGGGATTATGGGTGACAAATCATATACAAAAACTCTATAGAACTTGAAGTACTTGCGTCAAAGAGAGAAACAAGTTTGTGAGGTAATGTATGATCTTATACACCGTCTTTTATTCATTTAATTGAAACCATTTACATCATTTCTTGAGCATTTATTTTGCTTTCATTGTCTTTATATTTATTTTACTACGGTTCTTGTTTCTGACCCAATCAGTATCTTTACTTAATTCACAGTTGATTTGTCAAACTTATGAACATTCAAAAACCACTTATATAATTTACACACAATATGTCATATGATTCACTAGTCGAGCCTGCAAGTAACGATCTTTAAGACTAGCATATGTTTACAAAAAATCAGAGTAAACAAATTCGCATGCCCAGTTGGACCCTCGTGTGAAGGTTTTTAGGAAAGTTTTATTAAGAAAATAATACTTGGTTGGGATCTTTGTTTTATGGTTCTCTGTATGGGTTATTCCCAATGGTCATGTGTGTATACGTTTAAGGAGTGGTAAAGTACTTCCAAAAATGTCGCGTCCCCCCTCTAGAAATGTTCCTCCACCAGACCCTCAGAATAACCCTCAAAGCCAAGGAGGGCAACCAACCTAATCGACAGTTAGTGGCGTTGCTACTACACCCGTGATCGGGGTAACCGTCCTTATTCCTGTTTCGACGTCGATAACTTCTACAATTCTTGAACTCGTGTCGTCTTCACCACTACCAGTGAGTGTTCATACAATGCTCGTGCCTACGAGACCCATAGTTGGAAATATTATCTACCCATGAATCCCTTATACACCATAGTTTTCATTACAAATGGTGACGAGGGATTATACTTATTACATGCCAACGACAATGACGGCAAACTTACAAATAAACGCGTCTACATACGCAGACAATACAATGACTACTTTTTCACCTTATAGTCCTCAAGTGGCGTCAGGGTCAACGTTAAGTAACCATAGTCAAACAACTCGACCCCAAACAATGGTAAGTTACGTTCCTCATCCTACATCATCTTTGAACACAACATTTCTTATGTTTGTAAGTTCACAAATAGACAAGAGCAATCATGAAATGGTTAACATTCTTACTCAGCAGATTCCTCAGATCTAGAGTGTTTGGTCGATGCAAAAATTAGAAGTATCGAACAATAGAGGAACTCCCATGAATCAAGGGTTGCAGCAAGTTGTGGCCAAACCAGTCGAGGCTCCTAGACAAGTAGAGGTCGAAGCCAACGTGGGGCAGAATGACCCAGAAGTAGTTTTTGTCAACAGAAACCAAAATCTGGACGAAGTATATAGAAATGTCAAGCGAAATGACTTTGGAAGGAAGAATAACTTGGCCCACATGGTCAGAACTATTCTTGCCCAAAATGGTCTTAATATAGGTCTCTATAGACCAAATCTTGTATCTTTCTTGTTAGAGTACGTACTACATACTAAACTCCCAAGGGGTGGAAGATCCCCAAATTTACAAAGTTTGTAGACGACACTAGTGAGTCGATCGTCGAACATGTGGCTCATTATCTGACTGAGGAAGGGGTTTGACGAATAATGAGAATTTGAGAATGAAATATTTTCCAAATTCTATGACTAAAAGCGCCTTTACATGGTTTACCACACCCCCCCCCCCCCCCCCCCCACACTCCATATGTCATTGGAGTCAACTAGAGAGAGTGTTCCACAAAGAATTTTACATGGGTCAGTAAAAAATTAGTCTTAAGGAACTGGCTAGCGTTATACGCAAAATACATGAGTCAATTGATGACTACTTGAACATGTTTAGAATTTTGAAGGCAAGATGTTTTACTCAAGTCCCTGAACATGAGTTGGTTAAAATGGCTGCAAGAGATTTAGACAATTCCATTAGGAAGAAGTTAGAAACTCAATATCTAAGGGACATGGCCCAATTGGAAGAAAGAGTTCTCCAAGTCAAACGATTAAAAGCTAAAAAGGCCAGGTCGAACAAGTATAGCAAAAAAGAGAAAGTTTCTTACTTAGAAGCAGATGACTATTTAGAGTCTGATATATTTTATGGATCTGTCTAAGAAAGTGAAGTCCATGTGGCAGAACTAAAGCCTGGACCCCCATATGTTTGTATACTTTTGAAACATTCGAATGAGAAAAATCACGTTGAACCTAATAAGAATGAAAAATTCGTTACAAAGACATATACGTTTGATATAACGAGTGTGACAAAACTTTTTATTTGTTAGTCACTTACAGATAGATTATAATGCTTCCAGGCTTAAATACTCCACCATTAAAGCAGATAAAAAAAGAGAGGTTTTTGTAAGTACAATAACTTCGTGGATCATAAAAATTCTCAATGTGTGCTTTTCAGAGACTTGGTACAAAATTCCCTCAAAGAAGGAAGACTACAATTTGGGGAGAAATCCAAGGCTACGATGCAAGTAGACTCAAATCCTCTCCAAGTCAAAATGGCACACTTTCCTGAACCTGCCAAAAAGGCTTGGACATGGAAGTTGAGCACATCGTTGTGGAAGATGCTGAAGAAAAGATGAAGGTGGTGTTTTCCAAAGATGGAGAGGAACTCATTGACTTCCTAAATCGATGCAAACTAAGTGCCTTTTGGGTTATGCTATGCCCAAGATATAGTGTTGTGTTACATGAAGAGGCTGCTAAAAGCCTTGAAATTGGAAAATTCTCGCATCCAAAGAAGAATAGACAGGGTTGATTAACACCCAGTTTCACCTTTGACAAGTGGGGTGTCCCAGACAAGAACTAGAGCTCTCAAATTTTTTTTTTGGAAATCACCAAAAAATTTACATTCCACCTTTTAACATCCCTAAAGGAGAATGGGTTCGAACTTCAAACCAATGAGAGCCAAACTAACAAAAGTGGAAGGCTGTCAACATGGGCGTAGGATCCTTCTACCATGACAACTCGCACGTGACAGAGAAGTATTCCTACTGTCCTTAGAATTATTTGGGAAATAAACCCATGACGAGGAAATAATGGTGTAGACACCAGAGGAATAAAAAAGCAGCATATGAAGCTGCAGGGTCATAATCCAACAGTAAATTACCTAAAAAAAGAACTAGTGAAATGGCCAAAAGGCTTTCAAGACAAAGATTGTTTTTGGCGTTGCCACAATTGGAGAAAAGTGATTATGTAGATCCCATAGTACTGAAGGTGGAAAGAAGCACAAGAAAGGGGGGGGGGGTTTAATTGGGTTTCTAAAAATAAAATCTTTTTCAACACCAATTCAATAATCAAATATACGAACAATAAAAATAACACGTTATTTTTATACTGGTTCGCTGTTAACTAAGTCACCTTTAGTCCACCCTACCAAGGTGATTTTGCCTTCTAAAAAAGGACTTACTCCACTATAACCAAAGTAATTACAGACACTACAAAGGCAATCGTCTTAGTCTTCTCGAGTATACAGACTAAACCCTAGTCACTCAAGGTAACCACTCAAACAAATTTGAGATTTACAGACTGTGTTTACAAAGAATGCTTCTAGTAAGCATATTAACACAAGTTTACGGACAATGAAAGTGATCGCACAAAATAAAAAACAACTTTATGTGTGTTTCTATACAATATTCACAAGAATAATATTTTTCAGAGAAAATGACGCAACGTGAATAATGTTGTGTAGCGTGTGAATTATCAGTAAATTAGCAACCTCATTAAGTCTTCCAAGACTTTCTTATATAGAAAAAGAAAGATTCGTTGGAGGGTAGAATAGGAATCTTCACGAATGAGTTGGTGCCTTGAATAACCGTCATCAATAGGTGGGAGACAAAATCGTACAGAATAAATGTCCTTACTCCATGAAATCTGCTTAGTGGAAGGAATGTTTTGATCTTGTACTGTGTGCTATTTATCTCATGTAAATCCTTTTGATCTTATCTTCTAATCTTCAAAGGCTTATAAATAAAGTTTTTTGAAGCATGTTTAGAATAGTCAAGGGTCTGGTTGAGAAACTTCAGAACTTAAGTCTTCAGAGTCTTGACACTGTTCCTCAGAACCTGGTCTTCAGATTCTTCAGCACTTTGTTCTTCAGAATCTACAAAACTTGAGCACGAAATCTTAAAGGTAGACGACCCTTCAAAGGATCTTTGATTAGAGTCACAATCATAAGCTTTAGCATAAACGTTCTTCATAATTGTTGTCTTATAGCTTTTTAGGACTTGACACCATCTTGTGAAGCACTTGTATATCTTCAGAGTTAGAGTATGTTGATTTCAGAATCTGATGACGTTACGTGTAAGAGCTTCAGAGTCAGAACCTGTTTAGAAAAAACTACACACTAGACAGAAATCATTAGTGTTCAAAATTTTTATTTACGAAACACTGTATTGTTATCATCAAAACTAAAGCTCAGATGCAGAACCAAAACTTGTTCTCGCAATCTCCCCCTTTTTGATAATGACAAAATCATGTATTTTGATGAACAATTTTACAAGGTTTAATCACATAATATATTAGAGTGACGTTTGTAAGCTCCCCCTGAATCTTATATTGCTTAAAAATTATTTTTCAACTTAGAATTTCAGAGTTAGGTTTGCAAACTCCCCCTGAATTTAAGACTTTAAAATAATTTTAACACATATAATTGTTTTAAATCAGCATGAAAGAAATAACTTCCCTTATGGCATAAGCCAGTCTGTTACAACTTTCTTTTCAGACAGAAGCCTGGGCAATATCTTCCTGTATGGTAGAAGCCTGGTTGTAGTGATTGAGGCAACATCCCAGATTGCAATAGCTTGGGTACATAAGTACTTGTTCAGAATCTTTGTCTGAGTATCAGAAGGTATGGATATCAGTCTTGACACAGAGCATGATTTGTCAGAGCTTTCTAATGTCTAGTTTCAGATGCCAGGTTGTATAATATAAGTCTAATTGAAAATATAACTTGTTTAGAGCATTGGTTGAACTTCGTTCAGAGCACTTGTTTTGGAATATAGTCTTGATCAGAACTTGTATATGCCTGGTTTCAATATGCCTAATTCAGCTTTGGTTAAATGAAACACTTGGTTCAGAGCCTTAAAACCTGAAACACTTGGTCAGAATGATGAGCTTTCTCAAAGTTCTGAGAAAAATTACCAAGTTAAAAGTTGTTAGAAACATGTTTGGGTTTTCATAATGGGTATTAGATATATCAAAATCATACACCCTTTCTCCTCCTTTGTCATCATTCAAAAAGAAGTAAAAAGACAAAGTAAATAAACCAAACAAAAATTAATTTCATTAATCAGATAGGCAAATACATACAAAAATGAAAAAGAAACAAAACAAAGATAACACAAAGTAAAAAAACTAAGGTTCAGAAGGTTTAGGCAGTCTTGACAGAATCTCTCTAAGCATCCCTTCAATCTTTGTTGTCCTTTCCTTCGCTTCAAAATTCTCTACAGTCAGATCCTCCAATTTCTTCAGAATGTACTCCTTAGAACCCAAAGTCTTCTTGGTGCCAGAACCACTTGAAGCTTCAAGAGAAGTCTCAGCAGGAACCAATGTAGTCTGAATTGAGGGTGGAGGAAGAAATGCTTCTGGTGCAGGGAGCAGAAGACTGGATGAAACCTTTTGAAGTAGAGGTTCAATAATCCCAGAGAGTTTGGAATGGAAGTTCCTCTTATCTTCCTTCAGCCAGGCAACTTCCAGCTCTTCAGAAGTGACTTATATCCATCTTCTGAAGGCGTTGGTCAGATAACATACTTCAGAGAAGTTTGCATTCCCTTTGCAAGCTTCAGTGAGAGTTGTGAGTCTATCAGCAACATCCTCTTCAAACTGAGAAAATAATCATCCGTGGGAGTATGACAAATGTTTTTTTTTTTAGATTAAATTTTGTTGGAAAAAGGTTTAGAGGGCCTGTCTGGGTAGATAATGAGCTCAATTTCTGACTCATCATCAGAATTGATAGTTGAAAGGTAAATGTAGGTGTTAGAATGAGATGTGTTTGATGGTTGAGGAGTTTTTGAAGGATTTTGGGGCAGGGTTAAGAGATTCCCAGTCGAGACATTTCGGTGCATTGGGATTAGGTTAAGAGAAAAGACAGAAATGTTAGAAGGCCAACAACAGATGAAGGTATGATGATTGGGAATTGTAGGTCAGAAGAAGGTAAAGTATTATTCGGATTTGTGGTTTGGGGAGCACGGGAAACAATGGGTTCCAGAATGAATGGAATGGAATAAGTTATAGTGGATGTGGGGGTAGATGAACTATTTATAGTAGTCAATTGAGGAGCAACAGAAGGAACAACAAGTCCAGTAGCAACAGTAGCAACAACATAGGTTGCTTAAGAGGAATTCTCCAGAGTTTACTTAGCATCCTTAGCCCTTTTGGGGAAAACCTCCTTATCTCCTTGATAGCTTTTTCTCTTCTTATTTTTCTTTTAATAAAACTTTTTTATCTCTTTGGAAGGCTAAGAAGTTGAAGGAATAACATTAGCATAGTTATTGTTGACTTCTCTTCCCTCATAAGAAGAACATTCTGGATTGGAGAACAGATGAAAGTCATCCAGTGGAATCATTTTGCAGCGAATGAACTCCTTGGGGATCTCAACAACTGTGCTCTCAACAGAAGAAATCTTGCCCATATTCTTTAGAATCTTGGCATTGAGAAAACTTCCTATAAAAGATACCAGTCCTTGAGAATTGTCATCATCTGTTAGAGACTCTATTAGACGACTCTCCATAAGAATATATGAGATAATTATGCCAAAAGGAATCCAATATCTCATCTTTCTGCTTTCATTCCTTGAGTCCTTCACAAAATCTCTTAAGAATCGAAAGATAAATGAAGGTAGGTTCACTTTAATATCAGGAACAATAAAATGTAGAACATATTGCTGATCAAGGTTGATGTAGTCAAGAGAGTTTGTTGCCTTCCTAGGTTTGAAACAACCAATAATGATTCTTGCCCAAATCCTCAAAGTAGGATGAAGGTTCTTGATTTTGCTGGCATGGATTCTAGTGATGGAAAAATCTTTGAGCACCTCAGCAATATCAGATCTTATCTCACTCATCATCTCACACTTGACTCCATTATCACCATGACTAATGAGTTTGGCAATGAGATATTCAGTGATGACAATCTTTTTACAAAAAAACAAAAGACATTATTTAAGTAGAGGAGGTCTTGGCATGAATTTAGAACTTTCTTACAAGAATAGGGAAAATAGGTCCTTGAAGAGGATCAAAATATTTGTCCCAACCTTGAGTTTGAACAACGGGTAGAAGGTCGAATCCATGAGCCTTCAAACTGTCAAAGTCCACCATAAGTTCGTGGAGAACTTCCAAGTCTTCTTTAGGTGTAGAAAGTATGACTTTGGGAGAGTCATACGTATCTTCAGTATACAAAAACCTGTTAGGATGCATAGTAGGTGGTGTCTTGTGAGATTTGATTAGATGTGGAATGTACTCAGGAGGTTGTGACGAGGTAGCTCTACGAACAACCCTTTGAAAGGCTACATTTTGAAGATCTTCGGCAATGACCTGTGGATGTTGCTGAAGAATTTGCAGTTCTTGTTGTTGTGGTTGTGAAGTAGATGATTGTTGTTGTTGTGAAGCCATTTATGTAGAGAGAGGTTTTAAGGTTTGATAACTTTTTTGGTTTGAAAACAAGAAAGTGTGGGGAGTGAATAGTTGTGAAGGTGTGTGAAGTGAGTGGAGTGGGTTTAAATAGATATTTTTGAAATCATGACACAGATAAATAATAATAATGATAATTAAAGCAATCAGCACAAAAACTTACAAAGGGGAGTAAGGCGAAAAGATTCAACCTAATCCCAAGATTAATGATTAAACCCAATGTGTCATGTATGTGTTAGAAATCAGTTCAGTTTTCTAAGATAATTGTCTTTAAAATTATTTCATTTTCCAACACTGATTGAAAACTATTTAATGTAAAAATTGTTCAGTATCCAAAAAGTAGATTTGTTTAACCTAGCGAATTCCAACTAGATACCTCTGAACTTATGAAACCTTCTCACTTCAGAAGTCTCACACCTTCAGAACCAAAACAAATCTTAGAGTCTCATTTTACCATTCTGAGTGATTGACATTCTGAGGTAATAATCAGATTCATTCTGGACATAATTCCATTTTCAAAATTTTCAGAATGAAAACAAATTTATCTTCAGCAAGGGGTTTTGTAAAGATATCAGCCCATTGATGGTCTGTATCAATAAAGTTTAGATCTAAAATACCCTTTTGAACATAATCACGTATAAGTGATTTTTTATCTCAATATGTTTGGCTCTAGAATACAAAATGGGATTCTTAGATAATTAAATAACAGGAGTATTATTACAGAGTATAGGAATGTTACTCTCAAAAATATGAAAATCTTCTAGTTGACTTTTCATCTAGAGTATCTGAGTGTTGCATCCAGAGGCTACAATGTATTCAGCTTCTGTAGTTGATAGTGCTATTGTTGATTTCCTTTTGCTGGACCATGAGATCAGGTTATGTTCTAGAAACTGACAAATTCCAGAAGTGCTTTTCTTCTCAGGTCTATCTCCAGCATAGTCAGCATCACAGTAGCCTACTAGCTTGTAATCTTTAGATTTTCTATAACACAAGCCAAGGTTAATAGTACCTTTCAGATACTTGAAGATCCTCTTAACAAAAGTTAAGTTGGATTCTCTGTGATCTAATTGGATGCAAGCACACAAACACACACTAAACAAAAAATGTCAGGTCTATAAGCAGTTAGGTATAGACGAGTGCCAATCATACCTTTATATAGCTTCTCATATACCTTACCACTTACCTCATCCTTCTCAATTATACAGTTAGGATGCATAAGAGTCTTAGACATATTACATTCTGACATGTCAAACTTCTTCAGAAGTTTTTTGGTGTACTTGATCTAATGGATGTACATTCCTTTTAGACTCTGATTGATCTGAATCCCCAGAAAGAACTTGAGTTCTCCCATAAAACTCATCTCAAACTCTACCTGCATAGACTTAGCAAAATCCTGGCATAACGTAGCATTAGATGAATAAAAAATAATATCATAAACATAAATATGTACGACAAGGATATCATTTTTGAATTTTTTTGCAGAAAATAGTTGTATCTACCTTCCCTCTGGTGAAATCATTTTTTAGAAGAAAATTGCTTAGTCTTTCATACCATGCTCTAGAAGCTTGTTTACCATACAATGATTTCTTAAGCTTGAAAACAAAATTTGGATTTTTAAAGTTTTCAAAGCCAGGAGGTTGGTGTACATATACTTCTTCACTAATGTAACCATTCAGTAACACACTCTTAACATCCATCTGATATAAGATGATGTTATGATTAACAATAAAGGAAATCAAAAGATGAATAAACTTTAACATGGAAACTGGTGCAAAGGTTTCTGTATAGTCAATCCATTCTTGCTAACTGATCGAAAAAATAGCAAGTGTACTATTTTTACCGATGTAGTAAAAAAAAGGGGGTATTATCCCCAGAATCGATCTCGAGGACTGCGTAGGAAATATAAGTTTGATAATGATTCAATTAAACAAAAATTACTTTGGGGGTTTGGTTTGTTTTGAAAATAATAACGGTAATGAGAAAATAGAGCAGAAGAATAAACTTGACTTTTAAACAATATTATGAAACATACTAGAGCAAGGTATGTGAATTGCTCTGCGATAACCTCAATCCTTATTCTATGATATTTTTCTTTCAACCAACTCTTACTGATTCTTAAGATTATTTTTCCCTAATTCCTTAGCAGAAAAACCTTTGAGACTCAGTCTCTACCCTAATTCCTTAGCAGTCTAGAAAGAATCGCAAGCATTATATTTTATCAAGAATGTTACGGTTACTACCGGGAATCCTCATTCCTAGGCAATATCTACGGTATTATTATCATGCAAACATCGTTAAGTTGGTTTGTCCGACCTAAACCTTAATCGTAAATCAGATTACATTTGTCCGATGTAAAGAGCAGTAAGCATTTTGCAAGATAAAAGAGGTTAAGATCAAAAGCATCCGTATCATAAAATAAGGAACATAAAAGTTATTACATCGCAATTCAGGGACACCCTCTAGCATTGGGGGGTTTAGATGCTCATAATATTCAAAGAGATTACAACAGATAAATTAGACATTACAAGATAAATGGATGGCTTTGATCTTCAATGCAAGTGCTAATGAAAATATATGTTCTCCGAATCCTTTGAAAGCTCCAATTCTGATCGTAAAATCCTTCTGTATTCCCAACAGTCCTTTTTCCTTTCTCAAAAAGAGTCTTAAATACTCTCAGGTCCAATACATTAATGGGGAAATGCCCAAAATACCCTCATGGAACATAAAGGTCAAAAATCCAAGAAAATAAGAAGATGAAGCGTCCAATCCAACACGGGCCGTGTCAGCTGACACGGGCGGCCGTGTTGGCTCCTTGTTATTCTGATAAAAAACTCTTCAGTGCCAGACTTGCTGACACGGGCACCCGTGTTAGGCCTCTATTTTTCTTCATATTTTCGTTCTATTGGCTTCTTCCTGACACGGCCCGTGTCAGGTGACACAGGTGGCCATGTCAGGCCACTGTCTCCATTCCAATTTCATTCCGAATTTTGTGATTTTTCTCGCTTTTTTGCTCCGATTCATCCTGAATGTTTATATGAACCTGAAAACACTAAAGAACACAACCAAGGCATAAAATATGGTAAAAGAGATATAAAACAAATAAACAATAACAACATATTAACAAAAATAAATAGTGAAATAAGGTATGAAAACCATTGATCAAACTCCCCCAAACTTAAACTGTTGCTTAACCTCAAACAACAAGCTTGCATAAAGATTTTTCAGATCAAACGGTACATATCAAATGAAAGACTTGTGAAGGTAAGGTGTGTCGATACTCATACGTGAGCCTTTGTTCCGATTGGCTAAAACTAGTTCTCTTAGTAATCGCTCGTTAACGAAGGTATTACACACACACATACCATGGTAGAACCACAGATCTAAATCCCCGTTTCAGTTACCTCTCCAACTATGCTTTGGGCTTAAGTCTTTTCTTCGATTTTCTACCCCTTTCATTCAGATAATCTGATTAAGGCATTTTTTTATCGTTTTCCCTCACATGTACAAGATTGACCGAGACTTTTTCTAAGCACCTTTATATATATATATATATATATATATATATATATATATATATATATATATATATTGCGCATTGGCGTGACAATTGAGACTCAACCTCCATTAGGCTAAGTAATCGGGTGAGGGTTACCCAACTTAGAAGGACTAGTTATCTTTATCGCCATTATTCACTTATTTGGTGCCTTAAATCATTCTCTCAATCAACCCTATACATGCAATTCTTTTTAGTTATGCCGGACTATCACTATGAACTAATCGGGGAATACTTCTCAAATCCAAGTACTATGGCACAAATCTACATGTTGAACTCACTTTCTTACTCCGGGGAATCTAGGGTGTTCGGGTCATTCCTAAGTTTTCAACCTTTCCCAATGTCCCTAGTTCTAACTTCTCTCCCCTCGAACTCTATATACTTTCCTGACTACCTCACACATCACAGAATTCACAAGAAAATTTTTCGGCTCTAATTCGAGGGGGATTCAAAGTGGTTTCAATAAAACAACATACAAAAACACAAATAACAAGTCTAAACGGAAGAACTAAAAATAGTAAATCCTCCCCCAAACTTGAACCGCACATTGCCCCAATGTGTTAGAACAAGAGCGAGAGAGGTTACTCACATATATCCTTACTGAGGAGGCGGACGGTAATGCAACATCAACTGCTACATCATAGCTCGCACCCGTAAGGTCTTATTTATTTCCTGCAAATGAAACAAAACAAACAACAAAAAGAAAGTGCTCAATCATTAAAAGTGTGGGTTGCCTCCCACGTAGCGCTTCATTTAACGTCGCATGGCTCGACGGATCACTCCCCAACATTATGGGGGATACTTCAGCTTCCATGTATTGTTGCTTGACCTTTCCGCAACTGAGGACCAGTCAGGTTCAGAGACAAAAACTACTTTATGTCTCAACTCACATCCAACTTCCACATTCTTTCTTTGATGTTTTTCTTCTTCTTTCTTTGATGGTTCTTCTTCTTATTGACTTCTCGACCGAATTTTGGAGTCTTGCTATGTGCAATAGATGACTCAGATGCTACAACCTGATGGATTATTCCAGAGACTTTTTCATGAAGTGGTTTTGAGCTTTTGCTTTTTCCCACTGTTCGGATCATTCCAACTGAGGGGTGATTACTTTCCTCTTAACCTTGCTTCTCGAGCTCCAACACTTTTAAGGTTATTTCCTCCTCAAAATATTTCAAGGTTAGAGTACCAGCCTCAATATCCACACTGCACCGACTAGTCATCAAGAATGGTCGACCCAGTATGATAGTTATCTCCTTATCCTCAGGTAGATCAATGATCTCAATGTCTACTGGATAGGTGAAGTTATCAATGGTCACAAGCACATCTTCTGCTAAGTCGTATGACTGCTTGGTTGTGAGGTCGGTAAACTTCATATTTGTTCCCGTTTCACTTATTTTTTTATACCCAGCTTTTTGAAAATTGTGAGGGGCATGAGACTCACACTAGCACCCGAATCAATCAAGACTTTCTTAAAAGTTATGTCCTTTATGGTACAAGGGATTGATACAGAACCAGGATCTTTCCGTTTGATGGGAATTCTCCTACCTTGTGATCCCCCACTGCTCTCCTCAATTATACTTTTTAGCTCCTCTCCACTAGGTCTCTTTTTCCCAATGACCTCCTTCATGAATTTCTTATATAGAGGCATTTGTTCAAGTGCTTCAAAGAGGGCATATTAATCTCTAACTTTTTGAACAATAAGCTGAATTTCTCAAAGTCTTTTTCTTGTGAATCCTTCTTTGTCATTTTTGAGGGGTATGGTAACTTGATCTTTGGATTAACCGCCTCTTTCCTTTTCTCTTCGGTTGGCTTTATAGGTGGCCTGGCTTCTTCTGGCTCTCTTTGATTTTCTCGCACTTCCAGATCCACCTCTATACATTGATACTCATTGGCCGCCCCTTCTTCTTCTTCTGCAACTTTCCTGCTTCTTGTGGTAACAGCATTAACATTCTCATGATTCTTCGGATTGGGTATTGTGGCGCTTGGGAGGGCGCCTGGTGCTTGAGAATTTGAAAATTGTTGAGCTATCTGACCCAATGGAACCTCCAGATTTTTTATGGATGTTGTGGTATTCCTATGGTTATTTCGGATCTCTTCCTAGAATTGCATGTTATGAGCTGCCATCTTCTTAATGGCAACCTCCCATTGTGCTTTTTGGGGAGCCTGCTGCTGCTGTGGGTATTGGTGTTGATTCTGATCTTTCTAGGAGAAGTTAGGATGATTCTTCCACCCCAGGTTATAAGTTTGAGCGTAAGGATTATTCTGCTTCAGAAATCTTATCTCTTCAATTTGTTGCGGAGTCGCAACATAATGTGCAGTATGATGGGGTCCACTACAAATCTCACAACTCATGGGTTGACCAGTTTGAACTTGTGCCACTTTCATAGCCTTTAACCTTCTTTCAACTTCTACAGCAATCTGATCTTCCACTTTCACAACCTGATTATTCAACTTCAAGTCAATCACACCCTCAGGTTTACTCACACTTCGATCATATAACTCCAAATGTTCATTGGCTGCAATAACTTCAATAATCTTCTTGATACCAGTTGCGGTGGTGAAGTTAGATGATCCACCAGCAGTTGTATCAATAAGTTGCTTAGTTTTCATTCGGAGGCCATTTACGAACATCTGCATCTGCTCAGTTTGATCTATGTTGTGAGTCGGGTAGGCTACCAAAATCTTCTTGAACCTCTTATAGGCGTCGCCGAGTGATTCTCCGTCCTTCTGTTTAAAGTTCACAATATCATATCTTTTTCGGATATAAACAGAGGCAGGAAAATACTCATTCAAAAATGCCTTCTCCATCTCTTCCCAAGTGGTAATACTCCTAGCAGGTAACGAGTAGAACCACTCTTCAGCATCTTCCGAAAGAGTGAAAGAAAATATTCTTAACTTTTTTACTTCCTCGGTGTGCCAATTTCTTGAGAGTGGTACTCATAGTCAGAAACCTTTGTAAATGTTTGTTGGCATCTTCATTGACCTTTCCGGTGAAAGGTCTCCTCTCAAGCTGAGTGATGGTGCTCGGATGCAACTGGAAATTTGTCACATTCACCGGTTTGTTCACAATTGTTAATCTACCAGTCGGTGCATTTGCTACCCCGTAATCACCAAGGAGTCTCTCTGCTGGTGGATTTCAGCCATAATCAAAGTGTATTTATCTAACTCTGAACCTGAGTTTGAATGCTCCGAATGAACAGACACTTCTTCTGGTGCTGGAACTGAATGTTCTGTTTCAGAAGTGGTCAGTCTTGCTTGTCTACGCCTTGCGTGTAGAGTTCTTTCGATTTCTGCGTCAAAAGATAAAGCAGCTGAGGATTCTCCTCGTATAAAAATGTTAGACGCAGATTAGTAGTAACAGAATAAAATAAAATAAAATAAACTGAAAATAAAATTTTAGTCGACGAGTGACAAAATTTCAATTGAACTAAAATTAAACTTATACTTATGGCAGTCCCCAGCAACGGCGCCAAAAACTTGATCGAAAAAATAGCAAGTGTACTATTTTTACCGATGTAGTAATAAAAAGGGGGTATTATCCCCAGAATCGATCTCGAGGACTGCGTAGGAAATATAAGTTTGATAGTGAGTCAATTAAACAAAAATAACTTTGGGGGTTTGGTTTATTTTGAAAATAATAACGGTAATCAGAAAATAGAGCAGAAGAATAAACTTGACTTTTAAACAATATTATGAAACATACTAGGGCAAGGTGAGTGAATTGCTCTGCGATAACCTCAATCCTTATTCTACGATATTTTGCTTTCAACCAACTCTTACCGATTCTTAAGATTATTTTTCCCTAATTCCTTAGCAGAAAAACCTTTGAGATTCAGTCTCTACTCTAATTCCTTAGCAGTCTAGAAAGAATCACAAGCATTATATTTTATCAAGAATGTTACGGTTACTACCAGGTATCCCCATTCCTAGGAAATATCTATGGTATTATTATCATGCAAACAACGTTAAGTTGGTTTGTCCGACCTAAACCTTAACCGTAAATCATATTACATTTGTCCGATTTAAGGAGCAGTAAGTATTTTGCAAGATAAAAGAGATTAAGATCAAAAGCACTCGTATCATAAAATAAGGAACATAAAAGTTATTACATCGCAATTCAGGGACACCTCCTATCATTGGGGGGTTTAGCTGCTCATAATATTCAAAGAGATTACAACAGATAAATTAGACATTACAAGATAAATGGATGACTTTGATCTTCAATCGCGAGTGCTCATGAAAATCTCCGTTCTCCGAATCCCTTGAAAGCTTCAATTCTGATCGTAAAATCCTTTCGTATTCCCAAATGTCCTTTTTCCTTTCTCAAAAAGTGTCTTAAATACTCTCAGGTCCAATACATTAATGGGGAAATGCCCAAAATACCCTCATGAAACACAAAGGTAAAAATCCAAGAAAATAAGAAGATGAAGCGTCCAAGCCAACACGGGCCGTGTCAGCTGACACGGGCGGCCGTGTTGGCTCCCTGTTATTCTGATAAAAAACTCTTCAGTGCCAGACTTGCTGACACGGGCCGTGTTAGGTGACACGAGCACCCGTGTCAGCCCACTGTTTTTCTTCATATTTTTGTTCTCTTGGCTTCTTCCTGACACGGATGGCCATGTCAGGCCACTGTCTTCATTCCAATTTTATTCTGAATCTTGCGATTTTTCTCGCTTTTTCGCTCTGATTCCTCCTGAATGTTTATATGAACCTGAAAACACTAAAGAACACAACCAAGGCATAAAATGCGGTAAAATAGATATAAAACAAATAAACAATAACAAAATATTAACTAAAACAAATAGTGAAATAACGTATGAAAACCACTGATCACTGACTATAACCTTGTGCTACCAGTCGAGCCTTGTTTCTAACTATCTCTCCTTATTCATTTAGCTTATTTCTAAAGACCCACTTAGTTCCAATAACATGAGTTCCTTTTTTTCTTGGCACTATATCTCATACATATTTTTTGGAGAATTGATTGAGTTCCTCTTGCATAGCCATAATCTATTCAGTGTGTTGTAGTGTTTCATAAATTGATGTAGGCTCTATCAAAGACACCAAACCTAGAAAATTTCCTTCAGAATGCTTAAAAGAGGATTTGGTTCTGACAGGTTCATTCTTGGAGGCACGAAGTTGTTTTTCAAAATAAGATTTTCTTCACTCAACCTTGAAAAATCTTTCTGAAACTTACAGTATGCTTCTGATTCAGATATATGAATCTTCTTCAGATTCTTGTATTTGTCCAGATGGGTTTTGATATTTTTCCAGAACTTCAAATAAACTAGATTCAAGCTCAAAACGAGAGAGTTCAGAAAATACCTCTTCAGAATCAAACTTAGATTCTAATTCTGATTGACTCGGTTCTGCAGGAGCTTTTGTGAATGCCATTAGAGCCACATTCGCCTGCTCTTCTTCAGAGTCATCTTCAAAAGACTCAGAGTCGTCCCATGTAGCCATAAGACCCTTCTTCTTCCCACAAAAGTCTTTCTTCTTGGGTCTATCCTTTTTCAGCTTGGGCAGTTATTCTTATAATGACCTGGCTCATTGCATTCATAGCAGATGACATCTTTGCTGGCTCCAGTTTTCTTGAATACAAAAGTGGACTAAGAACGATTGCATGTCCTTCTTTGTCCTCTGAATTTGCCTTGCCTTTTCTTTTAGATTTGATTTACGCGCCTGGAAAGAAGAGATAATTTATCTTTTTCTGATTCTTGTTTAGACTCTTCATCAGTATCAGCTTGAAGAGCTTTAGTTTTCTCATATCTTCTTGAAGACTTCAGAGCAACAAACTTGCTCTTTCTCTTGGCATCATCTTCTTCAAGCTCAATCTCATGGCTTCTTAAAGAACTAACCAGTTCTTCAAGAGAAGTGTTGTTGAGGTCCTTTGATAACTTAAGAGCAGTTACCATTGGTCTCCAATGCTTAGGTAGACTTCTGATTATCTTTTTGACATGATCAACTGTAGAATACCCTTTGTTCAGAACCTTAAGCCATGCGACAAGAGTTTGAAACCTTGAGAACATGTTCTCAACAGTTTCCTCGTCCTCCATCTTGAATGTTTCGAACTTTTGAATCAAGGCAAGAGCCTTTGTTTCTTTCACTTGTGCGTTTCCTTCATGTGTCATCCTCAGAGAATCAAATATAGATTTAGCAATATCTCTGTTGGTGATCTTTTCATACTTAATGTATGAGATAGCGTTTAGCAAGATGGTTCTTGCTTTGTGATGATTCTTATAATCTTTTTTTCTATTGATCCACCATCACTCTTATTTCAATTATTTTGCCACTTGCATCTACTGGGTGCACGTAGCCATCAACTACCATGTCCATAGATCAACATCGTGACCTAGAAAGAAGCTTTCAATTCGGTCATTCCAATAATAAAATATGACTCCATATAAAACAAGAGGTTTAGCATTATAGTGATCTCTATCATTTGTTTGAAGAACTGGAGGTGGAATGGCAGCCATTGTATATCACACTAGATCTTTATCCGACACTGTTAGGTGTTTGATAATCTTATCAAGACCAGAACTGGAGCTTTGATGCCAATTGATGGTGGCAAGAAAGACAAGAAAAGGGGGGGGGGGGGGGGGGGGGGGGGGGGGGGGGGGGGGGGGGGGGGGGGGTTGAATTGGGTTTCTAAAAATCAAAGTTTTTTCAACACTAATTCAATACACAAATATATGAAAAATAAAAGTAACACGTTATTTTTATACTGGTTCGCTGTTACCTAAGCTACCTCTAGTCCACCCCACCAAGGTGATTTCGCCTTCTCAATAAGGACTTAATCCACTATAACCAAACTGTTTATAGACACCACAAAGACAATCGTCTTTTTCTTCTTGAGTATACAAATTAAACCCTAATCACTCAAGGTAACCACTCAAACAAATTTGAGATTTACAGACTGTGTTTACAAAGAATGCTTTTAGCAAGAAGATTAACACAAGTTTATGTACAGTGAAAATGACTACACAAAATAAATATCAGCTCTATGTGTGTTTCTATACAATATTAACAAGAATAATATTTTTAGAGAAAATGACACAACGTGAATAATGTTGTGTAGCATGTGAATAATCAGTAAATTGGCAACCTCATTGAGTCTTCCAAGTCTTCCTTATATAGCCAAAGAAAGATCCGTTGGAAGGTAGAATATGAATCTTCATGAATGAGTTGGCGCCTTGAATAACCTTCATCAATAAGTGGGAGAAAAATCGTACAAAATAAATGTCCTTACTCCACGAAATCCACGTAGTGGAAGAAATGTTTTGATCATGTACTGTGTACTATTTATCTCACGTAAATCCTTTTGATCTTATCTTGTAATCTTCAGAGGCTTCTGAATAAAGTTGTTTGAAGCATGTTTAGAAGAGTCAAGGGCCTGGTTTAGAAACTTTAGAACTTAAGTCTTCAGAGTCTTGACTTGGGGGACAAAACACTTAAAAGACCAACATCGTGCCAGTCTTACCTAGAGAATTTGATTGTGTCTATGAAGTCTCTGAGATAGAAGATCATAATTTGACCGAAGAAGCAACGAATAAAAAACCAGTGTGTTACTATGTAATGATCAATGGCGTTGTTGAAGAGAAATATACCATGTTTGAAATACCCGATGTAGGTATGATGAATCTTCTTAAGCCTTTATTTATACGAAAAAAGTAGACAACTTTGGCGTTAACAAAGTATTTGTTAATGGAGGCGCAATAGTAAATATGATGCCTCATTCCTTGTTAAAAAGGATTTGAAAGTATGACACAAATTTGCGTCCACACAATATGATGTTATCTAATTACGAAGGAAACACAAGTCATATCTTGGGTGTGATCCAAGTTGATCTTTCAGTTGGCACATTAACAAGACCAACCCTCTTTATGGTTATACCGTCCAATGAAACTTATAATATATTATTAGGACGAAAGTGGATTCATGGGATTGGAGAAGTTCCTTCAACTCTCCACCAAAGCCTTTCCATATGGCACCCTGAAGGAATAGTTAAAAATATAGAGGCTGACCAAAGTTATTTCATGGCTGAAGTTATGTCGATGGAAAACACTTCAAAAACATTTTGGCAAAGATGTCCCCATGCTATCCAACAGAATCAACATTCACACCACATGAGAATTCATTCTATTTTCTAACGCTACACCCCGCCCATGGCTTCATTTAGGATCGAGAAATAATGGGAGACGAGGGTGTTGAAGAAGGAACCATCCCACCAACTAGGTGGGAGATAGATGATAACAATGATGATTGATTCGAGTGTCTTTGCTCGAATTTTGACCTATATGCTCGAAAATAGAATTAAAGCGGCCTTCGAGGATGATATTTCACAAAATATGGCTGTTGAGACCATAATTGTCGAAAATCTTGAAACAAAAGAAAATGGTCACTTTCGCTAAACATCAGCTTCAGAGAGCCGCATGCTCAATTGCATCTACAAAGACGAGCGTTTGAGATTAAAAAACGATCCAATGAATTCAACCAAGAAAATCCAAGCTCAAGGCCCATTAGAAGAGATTGACTTGGGGGACAAAACACTTAAAAGACCAACCTACATAAGCACTAAAGTTGACCCAGACCTAAAGGAGTAGATGATCAAGTTACTCAAAGAGTTCACAAATTACTTTGCTTGGGACTACAACGAGATGCATGGTTTGAGTAGAGACGTAGTGGATTTAAAGCTGCATATTCGACCTGGTAAGAAACCAGTAAAGCAACAATTAAGGAGGTTCGCGCCACATATAATGTCCAAGATCAAAGAAGAGATCGAGAGACTCCTCAGAAGCAAGTTCATCAGAACTGCCAAATATGTCGAATGAGTGACTAGTATAGTACCTGTCATTAAGAAAAACGAGACTCTTAAGGTATGTATAGACTTTAGGGATAATTAATTGTTGTAGTTACATACATAAAGCGTTTACGACGACATCCCTGAATTTCTCTGTTCATGCTTTGCGTCGTGGGTAATTTATTGATTAGTCGCACACGCGTAGCATTTGTATCATCACCACTAAATTATTTTTCGCTGAGCCTCGATTTTGTCAATTATTTTATTTTATCTCTATAAAAAGACTCAATTTTAAAAAATAAAAAGAAAAAAGTGTGAAAAGTAATTTATACGGATCAAGAAAATAGTAGAAAGATACATCAAGAGAACACAAAAAAAAATTTTAATGTATCTCTTAAAACTTTGAAAACCAACTTGACTCCAATTCTCAACTTTGATCCTTTTGCACAAGCTGAACTTATTAATAAACATTTGAATAAAATAAAAAAAAAAAGACTCCATTCAATATATAATAAATAAAAATAATTTTAAATATCAATTTTAAATTAATCGGCAAAGTCCAATATCAAAATTAAAAATAAAATAAAAAGAACTTAAAATATCTATTATCAGATACATCCTCCGTTCTATATTATAACTAAAAATTATTTTTTACATATATTAAATAATTAATATATCTGATCTATATATAAATCAGATACATTACTTATTTAAAATATCTAAAAAATAGTATGTGAGTAAAATAAGGGTTGTCAAACACGGTTGTTGTGATTTTAATACAATATGGTAACAAGTACTCGCATGGATCCAATCTTGTCCCTACATTACTCACATGGATCCGTGCTAACCTTATTCAGCCAATCAAAATACGAAAGTGGCACTGCCACATACTGCACAAGCAACCTGCCAACTTGTACGCACTGCACCATCTCAAATCTCATTGGCCAATTTAAAACAAACTTTCTCTCTAATTTCATAATAAACCCCACACAGAATCAACTACTATTTCTTCTCCAGTAGGTTTTCCTCAAATTTCACATTATCTCAACTTTATTAACAATCATAGATTCCTCTCAACAAAAAATAAACCATGCTCGCTAATTGTGTGTGCTAGTGGGAGCGTGTTCCCATAACAAAATCCAAAAGAAAAAGGGTGAGATAAATACACCCTCATTTTCTCCTTTTCATATTATAAGTAAAAGTTACTTTTTAAATGTATTAAATAATTAATGTATTTAGTCTATATATAGGTCAGATACATTAATTATTTAATGTATCTTATATTGTAAGATTTCACAATTCTAATGCAAAAATCTGAAATAGAAATGACAGTTTTGATGCCAAAAATGCACACACACTTCGGGTGTGTTTGGATTGGCGGTGAACAGAATTGATTCTAGCAGAATTGAGTTTGATATAATTGATTTTAACAGAATTGAGTTTAGCAGAATTGATTTATGTTTGGTTATATTTATGTAAAAGTGAGTTAAACAATAAATTTCAGTGTAAAAATCACCCAGAATCAATTCTGGAGGTAGAAGCTACAAATTGTAGCTTCAAGTAGAATCAATTCTAGAGATAGAATCAATTCTACTTTTGATAAAACAAATACTTCAAAATCACCCAGAATCAATTCTACACCTCTAGAATTGATTCTGGGTATTTCAAAAGTCAACCCAAACATACACTTCATCTAAGTTGCACACATGGGAAATATTCTATCAAAGATGGCACTGTTTTTTTTCCATTAGATTAAACAGGTACATGGTAATTCTAATTCTGGCTGAAGATAATAAATTTTGTAGATGCTTGCAAGGTAAATGTTAAACAAAGAATCAATATTTATTTTCCTGCACTTTAACTGAGTTTATTGATTTATTCATAATTTTCTGTCAATATTTTTGCTTATGTAACATTTTCAAATATATTGTGCCGTTAATCATGATTTTGAAAACCGTTTGGCTCTCTACAGGCTGGAATAAGTGGTGATTGTACCTAATCTTCTCATGTTGACAAATTTTTTGAGGTTTAATACTTTTTCTTACTCATATGTAGGCTATTGGCGTGAACTTGCAGAGCGAATATGGTTCAACAGAAACTTCCCCGGGTATTGCCGCTCGACTTATTTCTAATGTAAGCATAATTATAAACGGCACGATATCATGCCGAGTATAATTATTTAAAAGATATTCTATTTCCTTTCTGTAAATTAAAGCTTGCTACTCTACTTATAAGTTATAATGAATTATTGATGTTTAAAAAACTGAGAATTTGAGGTAACTGTGTAAACTGAATTTGATTATGGCTAGCTTGATCTTTACCTACGTACCACATTTAGTGAGGAAAAAAACCCAAAAAACATAATGGTGAAGTACATTATAATGGACACACAATCGTCCTACAATCTCATTTTGGGAAGGCTAGCCCTGAATGAGTTAGAGCAGTAATCTCGACTGCACATTTATGCCTTTAGTATCCACTAAAGGGAGTTCATGTTGGGATTATCAAAGGTGATCAACTTACCGCAAGAAAATGCTACGAAGACAACTTGCGAAAGAAAAAGATAAAAAAAAAAGTTAAAGGAACAAATGATGACATGCCTTATAATTTTTTGGATCTTAATCTTAGAGACTTTATTAAGGGGGTAGAGGAGTGGCGTCGAGGCCAATTGAGAAAATAAAGGAAATTCATATAGGGGATGAGGTTGTACAAAAAACAAGGTGGGGAACTTCTTTGTCATAAGTGATGGAAGAAGAGTTGAAGCACGTCCTTAGAAGAAACATAGATTTATTTGCTTGATATGCCAAAGAAATGCCAAGTATAGATCCAAATTTCATATACTATTGTTTGGCTATCGAACCAGCTGCGAAGATCGTACAACAGAGAAAGTGCAAGATGAGCCTTGAAAAGCAAAGGGCGGTAGAGGAAGAAAGTCATAAGATGGTAAGAGCAAACTTTATCAAAGAGGTGAAATATCCAACCTAGTTGGCTAATGTGGTGATGGTAAATAAGGCTTCAGAAAAATGGAGAACTCCAAACTATATTAATTTAAATAAGGTATATCCTAAGGATGCATATCAACTGCTTAACATTAAGGGTGTTCGTGGTTCATGAACTAAATTGAACCGAACCATATTAATGGTTCAGTGCAGTTCTTAAAAATCACTTTATCAAAAAGTGGTTAATCTATTAAACTAATTCAATTCAGTTCAGAATCAATTTATAATTTAGAACCAGTTCACCATTTTAAACCAGTTTAATTTAGTTTAACCAGTTTAAAACCAACTTTTTAGAAGAACTGGATTATTTTTTTTTACCAAATTTCAAACTGGTTTTTTTAAATATTAAAAAAAACCGTTTTTTTTGTGATTTTTTAAAATAAAATTGGATTCAAATATAGATTTTTTTAAACTTTTTGATTTAAATAGCAATTCTTAAACTTTTTGGTTTAAATAAAATTGGATTCAAATTTGGTTTTTTTTTTTACTTTTTGGTTTAAATATCAATTTTGGTTTAAACTTTTCAAATCTGTGATTGTTAGTGTGCAATTGAAAACACTAAAAATAGAATCCATAGTTCATATTATCCCTTCATATGAATCTATCTAATCCATTTTTGGTTCTCATCTACTATAAAGCAATTGGAAATAAGTGCATTGATTTTCCATTTCTGCCCTTTCCCCATAAATATTTTCCCCTGCAAAAAGGTTAAATTGGTAACTAGACAAATCACCACAATTCAATGCTTCCTTTTCACAAGAGAGTGCCATGTGCTTACTTCTCATTGGTCCGGAAATTTCAAATTACTACTCCCTCCAAACAAACCCTTAATCTCTCTCCATTCTCTCTCTCATTTTCTCTATAACCCGTGAATGTTGTCCTCGTCCCCTTTCTCCACCCACCACCACCACCAATTGATCTCAATTTTCCTCTTCAAACCCTAAACCGTGAATCATTCTCTCTCTCATTTCTCTCACGATTTCAATTAGAAACTTTCTATCTCCCTCTCTCTCTCTCTCGCACTGGTATCTTTCATCCTCTCTCTCACCTGTTAAACCCTAGCACCGATCTATTTCCGTTTCTTGTCGACAAGCAGAAGCCTAAACCTACCAAGCTCAGGTTACCTTTAATCATGAATCTCTCTTTTTCTTATTCATATGTTTAGGGTTTAAGAGATTTTGTGCTTTGAATTTCATTTTTAGTTCTTATTTAGATGTTTTGTAATAAATGGAATAATTGTCGGTGTTATTTGCAATATAGCAGTATAATAACACTCATGTTTTTTATTCATCTCTCAGGACAGCTGCTAGCAGCTTATGGCTATGGGGCTCCAGAATTTGAGTAAGGAATTTACACCTACCAAAGCGACGTGTACAGCTTCGGAGTCGGTATGTTAGAACTTTTGACAGGCCGTTAGTCCTATGACAGGTGAGACACTAACAAAAATAGATTTTGTGCTTTGAATTTCATTTTTAGTTCTTATTTAGATGTTTATTTTGTGTTGTGCTTTTTTTGTCTTTATTTTGTGTTGTCCTTCTTGATTAATTGGGTATATCTATCTATTACAGGTACTTTAATGCCTATTGTTATATATGTGAATATGTTTTAAGGGTATAATTTTGTTTTTGCGTAGCAAATGATATCTAAACTGAGGGTATGGGGGCCTTTTTAATGTCTCAGTTGTGTTTCTTGCTTTGCATCTCAATTTTCAACTGCCTTAAAATTATATAAGTTGACTTAGTTTATGTGCTTTTGATGCAGTTATATTCTAATGGCAAAACCTGATCACATATTGAAATTGAAGAAATAGGTTTGTCCTAATGTTGCACCTGGACCTGTTCCTCATCCTACTGCTGTTAAGAAAGTCACTGCAAAACCAAAGTCTGTGGAAGTAATGGATATAATAAGGCCTGAAGAAGACAGCAATAAAGAAAATTCCGTGCATAATAGAAAGAAATGAGAGGTTTATTCCAGGAAGAAATCGTCACAACCTGAGATTAACAACAACATGAAAGACATACTCATTGATTGTGTCCATTGCTTCATAAATTTCTGTAAATGCTATGAATGTTTAACTGTTTTTTGAAATCATTGTTCAAATTTGCAGTATCATTTAAGCATTTATCTTATTTGATATGCCTAACTCATTATACTTTCTAAACCATTGTGTCTTATGTTTTACATAATCATTACAACAACGAGCAAACCAACATTGTCAAATGGATGAAGTGGAATTAAAGTACTCATAAACTTGGATCACTCACAGGTTAACCTATACAGATCTAAGTAAATGTCCTTTGCACTTCAAAACAATGTTATTTTGTTATTTATCATTCTAAGCTTCTTTGGCATTTCTATTTCAGGTTAGGTTCTTATCGACCCTGTCAATAGGCATCTCAGGAAATGTCACAAAGATATGGCTCACAAAACTCAGAATGTGATAAATTTTGGACCAATTCTAAGGAATTCAAGACAATATCTGAAATCATTGGACAACATCAGGTAACTAGAATTCTTCTTCATCTTAGTTTGCTTGCATTTGTATTTTCCTATCCATTACTTAGCTTTTACATGTTTGTAAACAAGGACTGCTTCTGCACAACCATTGGAACAACAATGAGGTTCAAATCCACACCTTCTGACTGATACTATAATTGCTTCTCAGGATGTAATCGTGCAAACATAAATCATGATTTTCCTTTTCAATGCAACTGTGATGGTCATAATGTCGTCGAAGTCACCAAGTAAATCCTCATGTCTTAGTTTATGACTATGGTCTCAACTTTATTTGCTTCCTACTAATTTTCACTATTGATTATTGCAGATATAAAATTGATATTGATGTTGAACACGACAATTATGTTTGTATCTTCATGTGTTTGGGACAAAGACTCTGTCCCAGTTGTTGGAATGACTGCTGCCAAGTTGAGAGATATCATGAAAGAAGTAAGTTACTTATGTCTTATGAAGAAAGTTTTCCTTTTCATATATACTGTCTAAACTCATTGATCATGGAAGGTTACTAACTTTTGTGTTTCTATTGTAGGCCAGGGAAAATCACCCACAAATCTATCCTATATATCTTGATAGTCTTTTGAAGGTTACTAACTCCATGTATTAACTTTTGTGTTTCTGTTGTAGTCCCATTTGCTTTTTGTGTCAAGCATTCCACCTTCTACAAATAATGCTCAGTTGTTATGCTTAATATGGATGAGCAAGTCTACAAAATGATCAGTGAAATCATGAATCACAATGAGGTAATACATGGAGTATTTATTATAAACATTCTGACATGGTTTAATCACAATTTTTCTTACCTTTACTGCCAGAAAATGCTAAACATATATGTGTGGCTCAATTTGTAATTTGTCAGACCTATGAAACACTTGGGCCTTAGCTTTGCCTCATATTTTGTTATCACATGTTGAATCATTTGGCTAATTTTTACTTCAGTTAATTCTAATATCAGTCCTTTATTTTCTGTTGAATCTTTTGCTACACATTTTTTATGGACCAAAATCGATTTCATGAAAAATGATCATATTATGAAACAGTTAGACATTTCATCCACCACATGTATATCCAAGTTATCTTAAAACTATTAAGAAAAATATAAAAGCTCTGTTATGAACTGTATAACTGTCTAAGACCATGCACAATGTATGATTTATACATGCTCAAATTTTTAAACAATGCATGTGAAGTGAAATTGCATATTTTTTATGCTGAAGTACTGATATATGCTCAAAGGCACCTTATTATTCACATGTTATAACGTATATAAATACATTTTACCATTTCTAAAGGTTAACAGGTTTTCACAATTTCTTTGTAATAATGTGTCTTCATCTAAAACATTGAATTTTGTCCTAACTTAACTGTTGGATGATTTGATTATTTTTCCAGGGATATGATGGTTTCATTCTGATTGAAAATGTTCCAAAACTAGGAAAAGGAGGATTTCAACATCAAGGTCTTAGAGGTATTGCTTTTTCCATTGCCCATTTCTATTGATTTTTGTTGGATTGATGTTTTCAAATAAATATGTCTACAATTCTGTTAAAGTAACTTTCTCCAACTTAGAATCTATTGCATTTTCATTTGTCAAACTCATACCCTCCTTGAAGTTATTTCACTACACGTACTCTAGATGCATACATGTCCTTCTTGGATTACTTGAATACCACTGTTTCATATTTGAAGATTACACTGATACAATTTCTGTTTGATTATAATAGTAGTTAGTCCTTATGGAAAATTTATGTTACAGTTTTGTTTCTCATTTCGAATTGTAGGTGTTGTATCTGTTTCATTATTTTTTAGTTGATGCAGCATTTTATGAATCTCATTAACATTGTATAATGAAACACACGTTTTTCAATTTTGATGACAACAATTGAATTTTTCAATGGTTCGATGCATTCAGTTATGCCATAGATTGTTCTGTCAGTGTCTCTTGCAATGTGCAAATCTGGTGTTGGAGTTCTAAAAACTCCTCTTTACAAGGTAATTTATCCATGAACTGTGGCACTAAATTATATTTAGTTTCCTCTGTTGGTTAGATGATGGAACCATGGTATTGAAATAAAGTTGTTCATTACTGGAAGTATTTACTACTTTACGACCAGCTTGTATTCATGTTTGTGTGTCTGACTTTTGTATGGCCAACAACGCCTTAAAATAGTCATCCCTTTATTCTTGATCTTTTATATCCTATGGTCTTGCAAGTAAAGGTAGTTTGTGAGCATATTATTCTACATGTTTGTATTATGAGTTCTTGATTCTGAGGTTTGATTTTGTTCTGGTTTTTATCTCGATACATGTGAATTGAAGTATGGCTTTGCTTTATGCAGTGTAGTGTAGAATAACACTCTGCGTAGTATCAGGCCTGGGGTTCATGAGTGTGACGTGATTATAATGTCTTGTGTGCGTACTGGTCACGGGGTTGGTTTCGTTGCTGATATATGTCAGATGTGAATCATGTTGTTCTTGCTGTTGGTTTCGTTCCATATGCTTATTTTAGTCTTGCCGAACAACTTATGCACTGCACATTGAGGTTATTAGCAATTCTTCCAAATGTTTTCAATTATTCTTGATATACAATATTATCGTGACATTATGCATGTTGAGATTGAGTATCTCGCGATATTCGCACCAGCAGCAATTGTATTTGTTTTCACAATTCCTATTTTTAAGACTGAGAAGCATAATGGGATTGCTGAGTTCTTGGAAATTCTAGGGAGTATCATTAATGGTTTTGCTTTGCCTTTGAAAGAAGAGCATAAATTGTTTCTGGTTCGGATATTAATTCTGTTGCACAAACCAAAGTGCTTAGAAATGTATCATCAGCAGTTATCTTATTGCGTTACTCAATTTGTGGAGAAAGATTGCAAGCTTGCAGATACAATTATTAGGGGCTTATTGAAGTACTGGCCAATAACAAATATCTCAAAGGAAGTTATGTTCCTAGGTGAGTTGGAAGAAGTCTTGGAAGCAACACAACCTCCAGAATTCCAGCGATGTATGGTGCTGTTGTTTCGCCGTGTTGCTCATTGTTTGAATAGCCCCCATTATCAGGTACTAAATTTTCAATGATTTCCTCATGTTCATTTTCTTTTACTCTAAACAGTATATTATAAAAATAATAATTTTCTGAAATAACAAAATACGTTACCTTATGATTCATTTCCTCATAGTTGAGACTTGAGAAGAATTAACATATGAATTGCCTTAAAATGCTTATTTCTTAACCTTCTGTTTGGTTTGTTTTGTTTTGTACAGCCAAGATATATACGTGATTGTGATTACATCCCAAAATGCTTATTTCTTAACACAAAATAGACACAACCAAATGAGGTTAAGAGTATCCGTCAAATATGTGAATTCAGCAAGGTTTGTTGTATTCTTTAGCATGACTTAAGTTACTGTCTTAATCATATATTTGTTGACAATATAAGTTACTGTCTTAATCATCTATTATTAACTCTATTTTGTAACTCATATGGTTCTTTTGATTTTTTTGGATCAAACATCAGATCTTGTGATTAGTTAGTTATTAAAACAAATAAGTCTTGACATTGTTTAGTCTTAACTATTTTTTATTTAGATACTTAGCTTGTGTATTGTTAAATGCTCTCATTCTCAATTTTAGCTTATGCTTTGTTATGTAGTACAAATTCGGTTTCTTGAAGCACTAGCTTCAAATTCTTGCCCATTTCTTATGTTAATGTAATGACAATTGGAATTATACACTCATGTTATAATGGCTAACCTCTAGTTTTTCAAGGTGATGGAGCAGGATTTTCTGCAATTGGTGTCATTGTTGATGTCATTGGTGATGGTGCATACTTCACATCAGCTGGTGCAGGAGCTTCAGCTAGCTATGCAAGAGCCTCAATCTTAGGAGCAAAATCTTCAGCTATGGCTGGTGCACTAGGCTGCACATAAATTTACCTAGATCCATGTTTTTCTGAGTTTGATTTATTCTTTCCATTCTCTCACTTTTTATTGCAATTAGTTCCAATATTGAGTTTTAAGATAACTGCTAGATTTTGAATAAATGACATAGATCAAGAAGTTTAAAGATGCATTGGTGAAACACACTCCAGATAGATGACTGTAAAGATAAATTTCTCCATTAAGGTAAATTGGACATCCATCTCTTATAAATTCAAAATCTCTACATTCCTTCCAAGAACAAAGGTAAATCAATAAGTTTGGAAGTATTTAGTGATTTTAATGTTTGTCAAGATTAGACTTCATATTGTGAAAATTGAAATGATTTGAAGAGTGGTGTAGTGTTCCCTTAACTAGACGAAAATGATTTCTGACCATGTTCTCATTATTTTTATGTTGATTAGACTTTATGACCATGTTTCATTATTTTTCTTTCTATTAAATTGACAGATGTGAGTTGTTTGTTTCAAGCTATGGAATCACCGAAAAACTAGGTGCAGAGACGGTTGATTAGTTTATGGCAAAGGCGAGGCAAAAATCATCAAACCAGGATTCTTCACTGTCGCCTACTGCTGCAAGATTAAGGGAGTGGGATGGTCCATCTAGATGGGCAGATTACCTTGGAACAAATTCTGCTTCTCCACTGTCTTCTACCAATTCCAAGAATTTCGGTCATGACGGGCAGTCTCAGGGCTCTACGTCATCCCAACACAACAAGGGTCTTAACATGCAGATGGTTGTGCAGCTTATTGATGTTGCTGAGGGTCTTATGGCTAAGATGTATAGGTTAAACCAACTCCTGGATTATCCAGACTCCATCAATCATGTATTTTCGGATGGGTTTTGGAAAGCTGGGGTGTTCCTCAAGCATCCTAGAATCTGTGTTTTGCTCTCCAAGAAATTTCCAAAACACTTCAGTAAGCTGCAACTACAATGTGTAAGAAGGCGTGTCTGACGTGCTTTAAATTTTGAATGTTAATTAAGGCTTCTGTGATTTTTATTATTTGGGAATAACATGGATGCAAATAGATAAGATGGCTTAGGAATCGATGCAAGATCATGCAGAACTTCATATACAAAGCTTGGAACCATGGGTGCAGGTGCTATTTTTAAACTTTTATTTACTAATTTTCCACATGTTCTCCATTCATAAACCTAGCAGTCAATGGAGCTTTTCAGTATTCACATTTAGGTTGCATGCTCTCATGTTCAATATAAAATCATTCATGTGTTTGCACCCAACAACTTATGATTTCAGTTGGTTTGTTCATGACATGGTGCCAAAGGTTATATAAGGTTGTATGATCACGCATAATAGACTTCAAACGTTACTGCTCACATTCTTTTTTTTAATGGTTCACACATTCTTCCTAATAAAAGTAAGTTCGAAAAAGAATTGGGTGGGTATATGCAGTCTACCTTCAGCTGCTTTGTTGGTCAGTGGGTGTGAAATTTATTTTCTTATACTGAAATATATTTTTTGTGTTGAAATTTTTAGGTTGGTATGCTCATTGTTGATGAAATGTAACTCCACCTTTGTTTACAAAACTATGGATTTTTCATACGAGGTAATAAGCTACCCCTATTTTTCCTACTGAGTTACACGTATCCTTAACTTTACATTGAGGTGTAAACCCTTCATTAATGGTATATACATGTTTCACTTTAGTTGCAGTTCTCTGCATCATGTATTTATAATTTAATGTCATATATCATAGTTTCTAATTAAAACAAATCAGCTATAAGTCATGTTGCTTCTGTACTGTTATTGAGGAGATGTTGTTTGTCCTACTTCTGTTATGAACTTTACATCATAATATTGTACTGTTATCTAAGTGAGAGGTTCAGACTTTGTTTTTGTTCCAATTATAGTTTTCTTATTTCCAACTTAGTTAGCAATAGCATAAACACCTTTAGCAATTATAGTTTTCTTGGTTGTGACTATTTGTCACTGTTAATAGTTGTGACTGCTAAATATTGGTTTCATTGTCATGAAGTTAAATGCATTACATCTCTTGGTTCCACTATTCAATATTTGTTCTTACATTTCTCTAATTTTTTTTCTCCCTAATTAAGCTACACATGGCAGGAAAATCTGATATTCTACAAGCTAATTCATCATAATGAATTTGCATAATCTTACATAAAAAATCTAATATCCTTTATTCAAATTTATTTGTAATGTGTCAAGTATCAACTAAATTAGTTACTATGAGACAAATTACAAATATAATGGGAGAAAAAGCAACTAAATTTGTTTAACCTTGCAGTTTGTAAAAAAAGCCCAGGAAAAGATGTCAATATGCAATTCAAGAAAAAGCAATAGAAGCAGAAGAAAATTTCACTTTAAGCATAGGAAGAAGAAAAAGCATTGTAACTTAGATGAACTGTTTATTAATGTATTAGATTACTTGAGTTAGGTATTTCTAATTTTATTCTACTGAAATTTATGGATGTATAGCTATATTTCTAATTTTATTTTGCAGAAGCTTCCCAATAATATACCTTTTACCTAAATTATTTTTCTTGTGATTAAAAGTCATTGTATTGGACCATAATATTTGATTATAATCAGGTGCTAGAAAGCACCAAGGCAATTGATGATGATTGTGTTATACTTCTTCCCATAAAAAAGTGGAGTACTTCTATTTTTTTTACAACAAATTTTGTTATATAATAAGAAAAAGCATTTGCTATGAAAAAATGTGTAGTTAAGTAAAAACAAAATGGATTGGTGTGGAGTAAAAACTTAGACTGTAAGCAATTATGTTTGACCTTATCTCAAATGGAATTAATTATCACTAAAATTTAGTTTTTAATTTTAGTTTCTAATTTCATGAACTCTTAACATGTTGCTGCTTATTTGTTGTTTAATGCCGTTGAATTGATATGGATTCTGCTAATCACAACTTGGTTTGATTTTACATAACCATTTTTTATAGCAGAAACAAAGCTTGTTGTCGTTGTTGCACGGGACACTTTCATCGTATGTCATGTGCTGCAAATTGCATTCGTATCTAAGAATTTTTTTCTTGCAAATTTTGTATAACCATATTACAAATTTATAGTTGAAAAATTTTCATATCAAAATTTTTTATTATACATTTTCCATTTAGAATAAATGAGTTTTTTTACAATTGTATCTCAATATATTATTTCTACAATATCAAAATAAATTTACCCGTGCGGGAGAACGGGTGTTTTACTAGTGAATGAATTAAAAGTTATAACAGTAATTGGATATTATTCCATAGCAATGACAAGCTAGTCACATTTTAACTCTTTTTCATAACAAACATCCAATACATTTCAACCTATTAACACAAACTAATTTGACGTATCATTCCAAATTTTATATCAAGTAACATTCCAACATACCACATATATTTCATCCAATTTCATGACAACTCCATCTCAAACCACTCCATCTCAAACCAGTAACAAATTTGCATTGCTATTACTTGATATTGCCTTTTGATATACATGTGGCAAAGTCATATTTGAATTTCAAAAGGGGAGTTCCTGATGAAACGGCTTCTGGTGGAGATGTTGTTAGCATAGATGAAGATGATGAAGAGGATGCCAACAGCGGAAGGGCCTTGAAATTTGCACGTGTACTTCCACTAGAAGCAATTTCATGGAGCAACCTTGGTATTTCTGCTATACATGTGCACCTGACTACCTCTTAATTCCATTCACCATTACCTGCAAAATAGCTTCTGTCAAATAAAATAGGGCCATTCAACTCAAGTTGCAAGTTATTTCAATAAGCCAAATTCAATTCAATTCTAAGCTATTTTTAATCAAGTTGCAAGCCAATCCAAATACAAAATCTGGAAGCCAATTCAATGCCAAAGTCAAGCCAAATGCAAGCAATTTGTGAGCCAAATTTAACCTTAATTCTAACTTTCAATATTAACAATCAATCTAACAGATCACTTAACATTCAAGCCTATCTCTAATTCAGCTTAATTAACAGTCAATCATTTAACATAACTGTCGAATTTAGCCATATTATATCTGGTTCAAAAGAATTCAGTTTATAAGGAAAATATGCAAACATGAATGGAGAACAGTTGTCTTGGACAAGTCTGCTATACTAGATTAACATAACCTATAAAGAAATTAAAAGGTTGCAATAATAAAATACTAATGATCAAAGCTCAGAAGCCAAGCGTAACAAGTAAATTTCATTGGAGAAACCCACTTAGGGATTCTACTTATATGTTAACGTCTCATCACAGCTGAGGAACACCGAGTAAAACTCAGAGAATTTCAAAATAATAAAACAGATTATTTGGAATGTGATATTAGGATGAATGGATCAACTAATAAAATAGGGTAGTTGTCTGCAATGAACAATATAATTTGACAGATTCATACTAGAATAATTAGGGGAGATGTTATATACTTATTGATGAAAGCTCAGAAGCCAAGCGTAACAAGTAAATTTCATGGAAGAAACCCACATAGGGATTCTACTTATATGTTAACGGCTCATCACAACTGGGGAACACTCACTGGTACCGACAGAATTTCAAAATGACAACAGATTATTGGCAACATTTAAATAGGAAGATAACAAATGAAAAAGGATTGAGAGGCCTGCTTCCCCCACAAGGAACAAAATATGGTAGGGATAGAAGGGTTAAATTTATAAAAAATTCTTATGAACTATATAAGGTTAGAAAACTCAGAAGCCAATTTCATCGACAAAACACACAAGGATTCTATGTTAACATGCAAGAGTTAACATCTTATCAGCACTGAGGAACACTCATTTGCACAAGTTCAAAATGGTTGCAATTGCAATTAAACAAAGATTAATATGGAAGGATTATGAGGAATATAGTTGAAATGCCTAAAGTAATAAAGGTTGGTTGATTGATTAACAGTGCAAACAAAGAGGTAAGAGTTTTATTCACAAACATAACTTTTAAATAGTCAAAGCTCAGAAGCCAAGCGTAACAAATAGATTTCATTGAAGAAACCCACCTAGGGCTTCTTCTTACATGTTAAACGGCTCATCACTGCTGAAACATACTCACTCATACAGTCACAGGGTCATCACTATTGAATACAAATAAGCACTCACTAATTCAAAACTGATCAACAACTATCTAGTGAGTGTAAGAATTAATTGGACATTTAGCATCAAGTTACCAGAAATACACAAACAGCTATCACAACAATACTTTGAAAACACAATTAAATAAGCACAATTGACAAACCATTTCACTAAAATATAAAAACAGACTTTCTCACTAACAGAAAAGCTGAAAGCAGACAGAAACAAATAACCACAACACTACGTAACTAGACAAACATGCCAAACAGGTTGCTGACTTAAAACCTCCTCTGCAAATTTATTAAAGCAAACTACTGTTATGTAGAATGGCTTACCTCAATCGACAGAAAAAAGGAAACATCACTCTCAAATCATATACCTAAACAAAAATCATGTACAGCATTTACAATGTATTCAAAGATAGATATAGATATAGATATCCAGAGTGAGAGAGATAGAGAGAGAAAAAGAAGATCATAATGCATGCACACACACATTTAGAGCACAAAGGTTTGTTTAACATGCTAGCTTCTGATGCTTATCTAATGTTGTGAACTTCCTATCAATAAAGACAACTTCCGCCTATGGTGAATTTTGAAGCAAGAAGTCCACGATTCCACCAGAAAAATAGCATTTCAACTTCAAAACGACATTCAAAACCATGACAGAAAAATAGAATAAATTGCATCATTAACCTTGATAATGCACAAATTTCAGTTCTGAATCTCTCTCTCTCAATTATTCAATTCCCTTACTCTCAGATTCAGGGATTCACATTGATTCACTACTCTATCTCTCAATTTCTCTGATACTTCATACACAGAGAACAACATCACAGAAACAACATTAAATGTGAATAAAAAATATCGTAGAGAAACAAGATCACAGAAACGAGATCGTAGAGAAGAAGAAGAGGAACAGAGAAACAGAGAGGATAAGAAGTACCTTTGAAACAGATATATGGTGAAATTGAAGATGAATTTGAATTGGAGTGAAATTGAAGATGAATTTGAATTGGAGTGAAATTTGAGAATCTAGGGTTCAAATTTTGGGAAGAACAATAGAGTGAAAATGTGAATAAAAAATATAATATTAATCACTAATTAGAAATATTAAAAAATTGTAATTAAAATATTTGTTAAATAAAAGTATTTATATTTTTGATAAATTTATGGAAAGAGTTTATAACAATTTAAACTAGTTTTTAAATACAATTAGATTAATTGAATTGTTTAAAATAAACAATTCAGTTTATTAACCATTTAAATGGTTCAAGTTTATTATGGTTTAATTCAATTCAGATTAGGTATTTGGATCAATTAATCAAATTTTTGAACACCCTTACTTAGCATATATCAGTTGGTGGACAACCAAATTCGAATGCACCCGGAAGACGGGGAGAATGCCTTTATGATTGATAGAGCTCATTTTTGTAATAAAGTTATGTCTTTTGGTTTAAAAAAATGCTAGAGCTACCTATCAACGCTTGATGGAAAAAGATTTTAAAAGTGAGATAGGCAGGACGGATGATGTCTATGTAGATGACATGGTGGCCAAATCAGCGAGGTAGACCATCATAAGAGCCTTACTAAGGTTTTTGACTTTTTCAGAAAATATTAAATCAAGTTAAACTTTGAAAAATGTTCATTTAGGGTACAGGCAGGGAAAATTTTAGGCTTATGTTAACTAGAAGAGGAATGGAAGTTAACCCCGAAAAGTGTATACCAATCATGAAGATGGGGAGCCCAACCAATGCGATGGAAGTTCAACAGTTAACAGAACGAATTGTTTGTCTCACAAGATTTTTGTCGTGATCGGCCAATAAAAGTTTACCTTTTTTCCAGTTGCTTCGTAAAAATGAAAAGTTTTGTTAGACTAAGGAATGCAAGGAAGCTTTCTAAAAAATTGAAAGAATTCTTGACAACACCCTTATCTTGATAAAGCCCAAAGAAACACACAATTGGCGCGAGGAATCTCTTGGAAAATGTAACAACCACTATCTCTCTCTTGCAACACAACAAGGTTGATACTTATTATTTTGATTATCTTTCTTCATACTGTTTATGAATTATTTTTCTTAGGTTCAATTCATTTTTTATATTCATTTTCTTGAGTGAGTTAGCCTCAAGAAAATGGTTATTGGGTTAGAACTTTTTTTGGAAAATATAGCAATCACTTTCTCTCTTTCTCCATAACAAAGTTGTTACTTATTATTTATTTGATCTTTCTTTAGGTTTCTTAAACTTTCTTGTACGTTTCTTAAACTGTGCATAATAGAAACAGATATGTGGTCCTTTTTTACGGAAGACGTAATTTCAGGAGTCATACAGAAAATCACAAAAGCGTTAATTCATGCTTTGTGTTTGCCTGCTATAGCATTGTTGAGACTCTTTAGAATCATAATAACCTAAGGAGAGATAATTATGCTCTTTAAGCTGATCTCTGCAACTAGGAAAAAATACTATAAAAAATATGGAAGAAGTATTCCAAAGACATTAATGTTGATGAAGAACAAAGGTTGTATCTTACAATGTTTGCGCCCTTATAGAGCTAGTTGCTCGAATAATGGCATAAACATGTTAAGATATACTCCCTTCGTCTCAAAATAAAAGTCTTTTAAGAATAATGTACTTAGATTAAGAAAAGTAATGTTAAATGATTAAGTGTAACAATTTTACAATATTGCCCTTAATTACTACTGATTATCACAAAAGTATAGTATGATGTAATATCTTGAAAGTAGTGTAGACAATAATTATTAGGGGTAAAATTGGTAAAAATTAATTAATGTTTCATTGAAAACTTAAAAAGACTCTTATTTTGAGACAAATTTTTTTGGCTAAAAAGACTTTCATTTTGAGACAGAGGGAGTAACTTTTTTTGTTCTTGAATGCTTAGAGTGCAAAATACTCTCTCCCTCAGTTATATGATTCTAAAGAGTCTCAACAACCCTACAGACAAAGCGTGAATTAGCACTTTTTTAATCTCTATATGAATCATGAAATTACCACATATTTGTTCATATTTCGCACAGTTTAAGAAACGTATGAGAAAGTAACTGTCAAGAAAGTGTGGTTGGGTCTAAATCAACCCTACAAAACCGATTGGTAGAGTGAAGACTGCCCTCACTTATAAACACATGTTCAGATCATATATTATCCGATATGGGACTATTAACACCCCCACCCCCCCCCCCCCCCCTCACACACTTAGAACTAG
Source organism: Lathyrus tuberosus (assembly GCA_022829125.1). NCBI lineage: Eukaryota > Viridiplantae > Streptophyta > Magnoliopsida > Fabales > Fabaceae > Lathyrus > Lathyrus tuberosus. The sequence goes on from JALAZF010000075.1 coordinate 10,591,589, forward strand.
ACAACTGGAACGTGGAAATAAATGGTTGGTGGCCCGATAGCGGAAACCATAATAGGTGGCCCACCAGAGCTTAAACGAGACTCTAAATACCATGACAAGAAAGTGTGGTTGGGCCTAACTCAACCATACAAAACTGGTTAGTAGAGTGAGGACTGCCTCCACTTATTAACACATATTCAGGCCATATATTATTCGATGTGAGACTCTTAATAGTAATTAAGAAAGGATGTAACAAAAATGTTTGTAATGTAATCCACAAGCAATGTAATAGAAAGTAAGAAAAAAATATAAAAATTGCAAAAGATTAGAAAAACTTAATAAGTCACCTGCATAATGTTTGAGCATTTCTTAATGCACCACCCAAGTTTTAGGCACCACATGAAATTATTTTTTTTCCCCTGATTTCGGATATGCACATCCGGACGCACCGTATCCTTAAAAAATAAAAAGTTTCTCCGGATGTGCATATCCGGAATTCCTCCGGATCTGTATATCCGGACAAAAAAGGTGATATATTTGAATCTGCATGATCACTCCCTCTTCCCATTCTCAACATTTCTCCTACTACACTCACTCTCACCAACTCAAAAAACCCTACTTCATCAATCTCATTTCTCACTCAAAAAGTTCAAGTTTTTGGTGCAACAAATCAAAGGGAGCAAGGAAAGACTGAATTTCAGGTAAACATTCAACTTCATCCACTACATTGCTCACATTATCAATCTACATTTTTGAAAAAACAAGTTAGGCTGCTTCCGGGTCTGCGCATCCGAAACGAATTCAACATGAACATTTTCGGATGTGCACATCCGGAAAAATGCCTGGAGCTAATTAATTTAAATTTTCAGCATTTTTGAATATATTTTATTTATACATATTAATTGTTCTATTCTTGTTTATAAATAGATATAGTGCACCCCGATAACATGGCAAAAGAATTAGTTGCGCCAATTTCCCCGAAAGATGAAGGCATGCTCGTAAAGTCGGTTGATGTCGGCGGTGACTTTAACAACAAGCAAGACTTTGATGATCGTGAAAGCATGATCGCATACATTCGTAGGACGACTATTGAGCTTGGATTCGGTGTAAATATTGGGAGATCGGATAATGGGTCGGATAGAAGAAAAGCTTTTGTAATTTTGGGTTGCGAAAGAAGCGGCAAATATCAAGCACCTTTACGGAAGTTAAAGAAAGACGAGATCGGTATTAGAAGATGTGAGTTCCCTTTTAAGATTGGTGGTTACATGTTAGTTTCCAAGAAATGGAGATTTACCGTTCGTTGTGGTATACATAACCACGAAATGTGCTCAAAGCTTCAAGGTCATCCAAGTGTATGCCGGCTCAAGGCGGAAGAGAAGACTTGTATAGCCTACATGACCTTGAACCTTGTCAAACCGAAGAATATACTTGCGACGTTGAAACGGAAAGAACCCGGAAATGTTTCAAACATAAAGCAAGTGTATAACATTCGGTATCAAACGAACAAGGCAATTAGGGGAGATAGGAGTGAGATGCAACAACTGTTGAAAGTGTTGGAGGACAACGATTACGTGTCTCGGTACAGATATCGCGATGATGGAATTACAGTCTGAGATATTTTTTGGACTCATCTGGATTCCATCAAGTTGTTCAACACGTTCTCGACAGTGCTCATTCTCGATAGCACCTACAAGACAAACAAGTATCGTCTTCCATTGTTTGAGATGGTTGGCGTTACGTCTACGGATAAGACATATGTCGTCGGCTTTGCCTTTTTGGAGTGTGAGAAAGAGGACAATTTCACGTGGGCGTTGGAGACGTGTCGGTCACTTTTGAAGAAACATGTTCAAATGCCAAAAGCAATTGTTACGGACCGCGACAACGCCTTGATGAATGCGATTGCAAAGGTCTTTCCTTCTTCCAATGCACTACTTTGTCGATTTCACATAACAAAGAATGTGCGAAGTCAGGTTAAGACCATGGTGGGTGCGAAACAAGTGGAGTCGGAAGACGGAAAAGTGGTCAAGTCGGGTGTCATTGTAGAGAAAATTATGGATGCATGGACTCATATTCTAAATTCTTCCACAACGGAATTATATGCCGATTCGGTCATTAAATTCCGGAAAGAGTGTGAACGGTACCCCGCTTTGTTGAAATATGTTGAATCCACCATTCTTGATCAAGTGAAAGAAAAGATTGTTTGTGCGTGGACCGATAACGTACGACATCTTGGAAACTCTACCACCAATAGAGTTGAGTCGGTACATGCCACTTTGAAGAATTGGTTGGGGAATAGCAAGGGGGATTTATGTCGGGATTGGGACTCCGTGCATCTAATGATCAAAAACCAACACAATGAGATACACACCACTTTCGGTCGGAGCATCACAGTTTTGGAACATCGGTTTAAAGGTAACTTCCTCTACTCTCAATTGATCGGCAACATGTCTCGGGCGGGGTTGGGCTATATTTTTCACGAGGCCAACCGAGCCGAAACGGTAGGTGCCGATAGTGCAAAGTGTGGTTGCACTATTGTGAAAACCTACGGTCTTCCTTGTGCTTGTGCCATTTATAAAAAGTTGAAACTAGGTGAGCCAATACAAATTGACGAAGTTTGCCCTCATTGGATAAGACTTAGTTTTGATGATGATGGTTGTAAGGAAGGAGATAAACCGGATATCTCTATTTTGGCCGAATTGGAAGCGATTCAAAATAGATTTTCGAAGACCGACGACAATATGAAGCTACATATCAAAGAAGAGTTGAGGAAGATTGCCTTCCCCGAAACAACCGCAATGATACCGCCGTCTCAACCGGTTAAGACAAAGGGTGCTCCGAAGAAGTTGAAGCCTACACCAAATGTCGGCGCTACTCGGTAAAGGAGAGGAAGGTCATGCACTTGTACGTCATCAACTTATCCTAGAGTTGGAGACGCATAAAGAAGCATACTTGCGTCTCTATGAAAATCAAGAAAAGTACGACAAGGTTCACGAGTCACTTGTTCTGTGGTTGAGTGGTACGGCACCGGTATCGAAATGGATGAGTTTCCCCGAGATGGGTCATCTAATAGCATGCGTCTACGATATGGTGTGTATCGACTTGACGTGATACGGTTTTTCGGAAACCTTTTTTGCACTCCACACCGCACCTCCGTCGAATCCAAGTGATCGCATCATGTGTATCGGTTGGCTTGCGAAATCAAGACATTTCGTACAAGTTATCTTGAAACCCGGATGTCCGATACCACCTAAATCACCGCAATGGGCGACGCATGCAACCCCAATTATCGAGTCTTAGCCGGATAGTTTTGTCGAAAGGATGCTTGAATTTGAAAAATTGAACGCAATAGAAAAGGCATCAAATGCAGAAAATTCGAAAGGTCAAGCTCCGATAGATTTAGACAGAGATTTTTGTTTTAACTCTTTTGTATAATCATACGACACAATCTACATTATTGAAGTGAAATATATTGTATTTTTATCCATATGTCTTTTTAATACACTTACGAATTTTATTGCACTGAAAGTATTCCAAGTGCCTGCATCACATATTCAATTCTGTTTGAAAGTGTATCAGTCAAACTTTCTGATTTGCAGATCCAAACAATTTCCGAATGTGCACATCCGAAATTCATATTTGTAGGGTTTGTCTGGATCTGCACATCCGGAACGAACTTAGGCAGAATAACTTTACCCTCACTTTTCTATAAATTAGGGGTTTCATTTGATATCTTTCACACAAGCTCAAAATGTCTCAATTCTATCAAATTAAGGCCCGTTGGTATACCTCTAGTGTCTCCTTCACCGACGGCAAAACACACGATCAAACGTTTACGCTAACGAGGGACATCTCCATCGGCCAGATCATTGACGACATCGAACTTCTCCTACCTCACGGAGACAAACGGAAGGTTGCGAAGCTTCAGTATCGTTCACCTTCGGTTGACAACGAAGGGAACGTCGCTTACAGCCTTGTTGAGCTCAAGAATCAAGACGATGTTAGAGCAATGTGGCAAACTTATTTGGGTTACGAAGAACAATTCCCGTTCGAGTTCGAGGCGACCGTCAAAATCCAAAGAACGGTCAATGACATCTTAGAGATGTGCAAACGTCCACCGGGCTATTGATCTTGTACTATTTAAATTTTTGTCGATGTAATGCTGAATTTCTGAATGTAATCCCGATTTAATTTTATGACTGTCATTGCTGGATTTTTGGAGTTCTGTCTCAGGATTTAATCCGGATTAGCAAATACGAATTTGTTCCGGATGTGCACATCCGGAAAAAACTAAAAACTTTTAAAACTACGGTGCGTCCGGATGTGCACATCCGAAAAGCAGAGGTATTTTCGTCAGCGCGCCAGGTGCCTAAGAAGGTTGGGTGGTGTGTTAAGAAATTCTCTAATGTTTTTTAACTAATCTTGAAAGGAGTCCATGAGATGAATAAGTAATAGTAAATAACTTTTTATTCTTGAGAGAGTGTGTTTTGTTGCTTGTTGCCCTGATAAAGATCGAATGAGAAATAAGAAGTATGAAAATTTGCAAAATTGATGTATTAGAAAACATAAGAAATTCACTTGATTTATTGTTTCCCAATCCAAACAGAAAAATCAATGAGATTATAAATAAAAGATCTGCTATGAAGAATTAATCTTTTTATGGACTATCTCTTTCTTGACTTTAATCCACTAAAGAAAAGGAATATAAAACATGAATGGAAACTAAGAAAAACATTTATAAACAACATGATAAAAGATCAACAAAATATTAAGAAAGCAAGCATTTTTGTGCTGAGAGAAAGAGAAAGTGGTTGCTACATTTTCCAAAATAATTTCTAACCAAGTAACCATTTCTAACTCAGTAACCATTTTCTTGGTCTAACCCACTCAAGAAAAGGAATATAAAACAGAATTGAAGCTAACAAAAACACTTATAAACAATATGAAGAAAGATCTATAAAATAATAAGGAAGTAACAACCTTGTTGTGCTACGAGAGAGAGAGGTTGCTACATTTTCCAAATGAGATTCTAACCCAGTAACTATTTCTAATCCAGTATAAGAAAATTCTTGCACACTTAGGTTTTAGTTTACTCCTAAGGAGTGAGACTGGAAGGAATTAATGGGTGATGATGTAACACCCCTTTCTATACCCCCAAATAATTAATTAAATCATTTAGGCACGTGTTGAAAATTTCATCAGAGTATAATTGCAAACACGGCATAAAAAGGTATGTCACATTATGCTTGAAATTAAAACACATACAACATCTGCTCAAAATGATATGCAACAGTGGGGTAACTTTCAACAATCAAGGATCTCAGTCCTTATACCCACATGTCAACATTTAGAATAAAAGCGGAAACATCTAAACATTGATTAAAAAAACATATATACATATATATATATATATATATATATATATATATATATATATATATATATATATATCATACTCCAATAGTAGTCACCAATATCATTCATGTTTACATAAACATTCATCAGCTAGATACATGTACAAAAGTATCACAAAAGCTCATAAACACATCCTAGCTACCCGGTGCTACATATCAGAGCCAGACGACCAAAAAGGAAATGAAGCCACGCTTCACAAAAGACCACCAGATACCTAATCTGCAATGCCTCATAGAGCATCATAAAACAGCAGAAGGGTGCGAAATATTATCATAATAACGTTGCATATAATTATATATCTCAACATATAATACACATATACCACATTCTCACCACAACTCGTCACTATGCATATATATATACATATAACACCAAGCATATACCATAAATCAAATACACGGCATAACAATCCGTAATTAACGCATCCTTCACATAGGCATATTCATTCATGCTCAAATACATGTATCCCTAATACATCTCAATTCATCACCATTCATTCAACACAACACACATACATGTTTATTCACCAATGTATCATTACAAAGATACAACTCTTATCGCCATTCATCACATCTTACTCAATATACATCGCAAGGCATATATATATATATACAAAACCAAGCATATACATCACAATGCTTATCATTCAACATAAATACATATATTCAGGTTCCTTCATCAATGCACATATACAAAGATGACCAATGCAAATCATAGAGACCGACTCACGACTCTATGCAAATGCAATGCGGGTACCGACTCAATCATCACTAGTTCACTCAGGAACTCTGCTGGAATCATCGCTCGTTACATAGAGTAACTCCCCGTCGGGCCTACGATGTTCCCCGTCGCTACCACTTATCAACAAGCATACGACGTTATGGATCGTTTTTAGTCCTTTATAATAGGCACACGATCAATACAACAATTGCTTACACCCATAAGGGATCTACAATTCAACATGTATTGTTTACACCCACAAAGGGATCTTACAAAGTCTAACTGCATTGCTTACACCCACAAAGGGATCTTACAAAGTCTTCATGCATTGTTTACACCCACGAAGGGATCTTACAATGTCTTCATGCATTGTTTACACCCACGAAGGGATCTTACAATGTCTTCATGCATTGTTTACACCCACGAAGGGATCTTACAATGTCTTCATGCATGATGCATGTCATATAATGACCCATGGCAATCAAGACTCATACAGTAAATCATGCATTTCAAGTACATATAATACAATGCACATATTTTCCAAACGGCTACAAACCTTCACCACAACATCATATACCCATCAAACATCCCTCACACAAGTCATACGTTACATATCATATCCTATCGCACAATATAGAAAATAACTCAAAATTCCATTTTTACGGTTTCTCAGAAAAGTCGGCTAAAAGTCGGCCAAAAATAATATTTTCTATCATCATCAAAAAGTGCTCATCGACAGCTTCGATTCGGTATAAAGAACTCTTAAATACGATAAACGGTTGACAAGATATGAATATTTCAAAATAACGCAAAAACATAAACCGGACGCCCGACACTACGAAACGGTTCGTAAAAACTGTACCGATTGGACCAAGTTCAGACCCCAAAACTATTTTTCCTAGAAAGAACATCTCGTTAGCTTCCCAACGCTTCAAACGGGGGTCAAAACCGACTTACGGTTCAAGAGATATGAATTTCCGAAGTTTCCCCGACAAACCAGAATTTTATGGTTCAGCACAGTATGTATCGATACATAGGCTTATGTATCGATACAAAAAGCCACATGTATCGATACATAGCACGCATGTGTCGACACATGCTGTAGTGAAAATGCTGTTTTTCCCAATTTTCACAGTATGTATCGATGCATAAGGGTTATGTATCGATACATAAACCATTTCGTATCGATACATAGCTGTTATGTATCGATTCATAGCCCTGTTTTTCCCAAAAATCAGATTTTCTCAAAATACACCTTTGCTGTAACTTTTCCGAAAAGCCCGGAACTCGACTAAATCGAACATTTTCACCGAAACAAACATATACGCGCAATCACCAAATACATAAGAACAATTTAGAACACATAAACGAAATTTCTACGACGTTCGATTTTTCGATTAAATTTCAACCTTTCAAAAACCAGAATTTTCGAACATCTCCAAATCGAATAAAAAGCACGCTATACGACAACCTAACCTTACTCGATACAACTACGTAATTTATTCCGAATTCTAACCGTGAAAACATCGGTTTCTATCGATTTCCTACGATTCGACTTAAACGGAAACAACAACGGAAACATACCGAAAACTAACCGAAACATAACCAAACTTCATGAAACTTTAAACAGCAGCTCACATACATATAACCAACCAACACATGTATTCATACGACTTTTCGACCGTAAAAACATTGGTTTCTATCGATTTCGTCCAATACGGCATAACCGGAAACATATGGAAAACCAACCAAAACATCCACACAAAACACATACATAATCATACACAAAGTTAGGATAATAATATTTCACACCCTTACCCGATTATATCGACTCCGAAAGATTGATCTTGGTGATTTTCCACACTTTTCTCTTGCTCTTCTCTTTTCTCCTCTCTTTTCCTTCTTCTTCTCTTTTTCTCTCAAAATTCTGTTTTTCTCCCTTTCTCACCTCTAACTTTCTATTTTAATAAAACAAATATCTATCCCCACAAAAAGACCAAAAGACCCCTACACTCAAATATCTCGCAAACGCTCTCAAAACGCGACAAAATATAATCACGATGAAAAATAACATTTTTCTAAATAAAAGTCGAAAATAAAATAATATAATAATAAAATAATCAAAACGACTCGATTAATTAAATAAGACAAAACCGGGGCGTTACAGATGATCTCAAGGAGACCTGTTCAGCTATCTGATTTTTGCGCATATAGGATATGAGTGGACAACCGTTATATGATGTTAGTTGGTTAACTTATACAAAACCTCAAAATTTGACCCCCATGTGAGTGTTACTTGATGTATATAACGCCACGGTATTCTCTAATGGGTACGAGATACGTGAGCCATCCCTTCAGATTGATGTGAGATTTGGACTATCTCAATCTCAACGTATAATTTTGATTGTATGCTCATGAAACGTGAACATGAGCTCTCATGAGACAGAGTAGGACACTCGATGATATGCATGCCATACTTGTCAGCCTGCATAGTGGGTAGACGATCTTGCAGGATGGGTGTGTGTTATAAATAATTAATTAGTTTGTTATTTTTATTATTAATTGAAGTTTGGTTCTTTAGTAAGGCCCATTTGGTCATATTATTTTATTTAAAGAGATTAGCACTTGTATATTTTTAATAATGATGTATCAAATTATTCAACTTTGATATGGTATCACGGGCTCTCGTTCAAAAGGATCTCGCTTCTGCATAAAAAACCCTAGACGCCTTGATTATGGCTCTTTGGTCAAATACCTAGCCATTTTTCATTGTAGTATTGTTCTGCGCTATTATTTTATGGTATTGTTCATCATTATTTTGTACTATTTTTGGTATTGTTTTTGCGGTACTGTTTCGCATGGTTTCGACATTGTTCTCATACTATTCCGCATTGTTCATCACTATTTTTTGCACTGTTTCATGGTACTGTTCATCACCACTGTTTGAACATCAGCGTATACCTCCATCGACTTCTCAACCTCGCATTTGCTTGTGGTTTTTTTACTTGTATTTGTTTCTAAGTTTTTTCAATGGCTGATAGTAAAGATGAAACCAATCGTACACGTCTAAATTAGAATTACCTATTATTCCTCATATTTACAAGTTGAATAGAAAGAATTATTTAAAGTGGTATCAACTCTTAAAAACCACCTTGAAAGATAAAGGAAAAGCAAAATACCTTACATACGCACCTCCCAAAGAGACATATCCTAAATTTGACAAGTGGGATATAGAAAATTCATCGATCATTGCATGGTTATGGGCTTCAATGACTCTAGAGATTAGTGACACTTTCATGTTTTAAAGTACTCCAAAAGAGATTTGGAAAGCATTAGAAGAAAGTGATTCTAAAGTCAAAGATGTTGCCCAAATATATGATGTGATGGTGAAAACACTGGAAACTAAACAAGGCAGCAAAACAGTTATAGAATACGCTAATTATCTCAAAGCCTTGTGGATGGAGTTAGACCACTACAGAGTTATCAAAATTGAATGTACCGTAGATGCAATAAAACTTGGGGAGTACATTGAGCAAGATAGAGTCCACGACTTTCTGGTAGGACTCAACTCTGACTTTGACCATGTTAGAGTACAAATTCTTGGCAAAGAAAAAATATCGAACATTAATGATGTAGTGTCTATATTGAGGAGTGAAGCAAGTAGAAGGGAATTAATGTTGACACCACCATTTGTGGAAAGCTCAACAATGCTAGTTGAGAAGAGTTCAACCATGTTAGTTGATCAGAAGAAATTAGGAGAAACCTATGCCGAGAAGAAGGGCAGAGGGGTGTGGTGTACTTATTGCAACAAGCCTCGTCATACTCGAGAAAAATGTTGGAAATTGATTGGTCGGCCTCCAAATAGAGAGTGAGGACAAAAGAGAGAATTATCAGAAAGGGAGGACATCCACACATGGCCGGAAGTACTAGTGGAGACAGTCTAGAAGGAGGGGTGCACCTTAACCTAAGTGAAGTAGAAAAGGTGAAATCTCACCTCAGTAAGTTGGAGAAACCAACAGGTACTTGTTCTTTAACACGTCCAGGTACGTTTCTATTATCTTTTCCATTTGACAACTCTCCATTTTCGTTTAGACTTAATGCCTTAGATATACCCTTTAAACAAATACTGGATACTAGATTCTAGAGCCACTGACTATATGACACCCTTACCCACACATTTCTCCATCTATTCACCTTGCCTCAGTAACAAAAATATATCCACTGCAGATGGCACCCTTATATCTGTAGCAGGTGAAGGAACAATTAAACTTAATTCATCCATGACTTTTAACAACGTCCTTCATATCCCAAAATTGACTACTAGCCTAATTTCCATACATAAACTCACAAAAGGACCTATCATGTAATGTTACTTTCAATAACAACTCTTGTGTTTTTCAGGACAAGAATTCAGGGAGGACGATTGAAAGTGTTAGAGAATGGAATGATCTTTACTACTTGGATAACAAAGATTCAAACCCAGATTTTCTCATCAGCAATTCATTTTTGTCAGAATATACTACATAACCTAAAGATTGTTCAACTGAGAAGCATATTATACTTCTCATATAATTCTTGGATATTTCTTACTTACATATTATATAAACGTTTAAATCAAAACTAGTGGGGTCTTGTTCTAATTTAGGACTTCGAAGGATTGTCAAAAACTCGATCTTATTACTTCTTTCCATATTACTCCCAACTAGAACAAATCCAAAATATATATACTATCCATGAACCATACCATCAAACAAGACTCGTCTAATAACATTTCACAAACCATTTCAACAATCCATTTCAGTTTTTCAAAACAATCGCAGACGCATACAGTTCAAGTAAGAATAGGAATAAAATGGCATAACCATGTTTCCTCTCATTTCCTAGCACTTATAGACAACACTTCCAAAATCTATCATAAATCATGATCAAGATCAACACAAAACAGAATTTAGAATTCCCACTTATCTATCTAGAACTTAAAATTCACTCTTATCTATCTATTATAACAAAATATAACGCATAAAAACACATCACAGAATTTCCAGTTTTTATTATGTAGCCCCTGACGCTTGCATGTCCGGTGTCCGACACCAACATAACACCAACGCATGTGTTTCATAGTAGATTATTTTACACTACTCTTCAACTATAAATCTCAAAATTGTGACGGATTCTAAAAGAACCTACAAACCATAATCTTATAACACACATAGTAACTCATAACACACATAGTAGATGAAAACGAAAGAGACTGAGGGAGAGAAAGTAACTCAAATAAACAGTTGTGTGCTCTAAAATTGAAACTTTGAAACCAGTGTTTTAAAAACTGGACCGGACCGGCCGGTCGGACCGGTTGGACCGGGAACCGGCCAGGTAACCGGTCAGTTCGCTTGCTCGATCGCCCATGTCTTCGAACCGGTGGGAACTGGTGCGAATCGGGAAAACCGGAAAAACCGACGATTTTCGCAAACAGGTGGTTCAACTGCTTATTTTTAAAATTTTTTTTTTAAAATTTTTTTTTACTCAAATACATAGGAACTTTTCTCCAAAAATAATAGTGATCACTCATTTAATTCAAGTGATACACAAATTAAGTTTTGTAATATCCACAAAACTATTTTTACTATTTTGTATTTATATTGTGAAAAACCATCATACAAATATTTGTATAGAAATTTAAGAACACGGATTAAGAAACTAAATATAATATAATTTTAGACTTAACTGATTTCCATTATATATATAGACTTGGAAAATTTATTATTTAGAATAATGTTAATATTTGTGTTATTTTAATTATTAACATTAAAACTGGTTTTCTATTAACATTAAAACTATGAATTTAAATTAGACTCTGTTTAATTTAGACTCTATTTAAATTTTACAATTAGACTCTGTTTAAAATTTGAATTTAAATTATGAACCTGTGAATTTATGATATGATATTTTCAAAAAATTTAAGTGCTAGTTATATTTTTTAGAGACTGAATCATCCGATTCGACCGGTTTTACCGGTTTTATACCTATTATAATGACAGATTTATTCAACCGAGTTATCCGGTTTAATCCAGTTTGGTCATGCGGTTCGACCAATGACTCAGTGGTTCGATTGATAAACCAGTGACCCAGTACCCTCACCGGTTTGATGACCGGTCCAGTTTTTAAAACACTGTTTGAAACCCTAAAAAAGAGAGAGAGAGAGAGAGAGAGAGAGAGAGAGAGAGAGAGAGGTAACAAAAAAGAGAGAGGGAGAGAGAGTAACCGGTGGCTGGTATGTGAGACTGTGAATTCGTCTTCGTGTTCAAAAACCTTAGCACAGTGAGAAGAGTGGTTGAAAGGGAGATGAAACCAAATGAGAGTCTAGTAGCGCTTGGTGTGAGTGAGACTGAGACATAGTCATTATATTTAGGTTGGGTTATTTGTTTGATTATGTATAAATGGCTCATACAATTACAAAGTATGCAATGACATTCATCTGGGCCGGTCGGGTGTGGATAATTGTGGGCCAATAGTTGCTACCCTAAACCGACCGCCTAAACCCAATAAAATCCACCTTTCATTAAACTGCCAAACCAGTAAATCGGCTCACCCAAACCAGTCTATTACGGGTGGCATGGTTTGGTCGGGTTGGGCCGATTTTCACCCTTTTTATCCAACCCTAAATTAAAGTACTAATCAGTCGAAAGTATCGATACCCAAAAATATAATGCAGTATTATTAATGAGACTCATTTAATACAATTTGTTAAGGTGTCGGATTAGATGTATCTAGTAGTTATTAGATAGTTAAATTCTTGGGTATCCATACTTTAATGTAAATAAATTTAAAATTTTAATTTATTTTAAAATAAAAATATTAAAATATAATAACATTTTGAATATTATTAAGGACCTCATCATAAATATTATTAAAATATATATTAATGAGTCATCATGAATACTAAATAAAATATAATACTTCATATGATTATGTTTTTCATTATAAGTCGATTTAGAAAGAAAGAAAATTGTATCGAAGTATAAGTTATTTTACATTACCAATGGATAATTAATGTTATTTTTTCTATTATATTTTTAAAAGTTTATTATTCTCTATCCCTTTCAATTATACAACTTTATCTTCCCTATATTAGTAATGAGAATAATTTTGTAAAAACATTTATAATTTCTCATTTTTATACAACAATAATTATTTTTTTTAATATATATGAAAAGTTCAAAAATATTTATAATAAAAAACGGAGGTAATACTTTATGATTATGATAAGTGTATATAATATTAATTAGAAAATAAACTAGAAAATAATTAATTTTATATTAAATGTAAAAAAAATTACATTTATTTTAAAACAAAATTTATTTATTAAATATGAATCATATAATGATACTAGGGTAGTATAAATTTGACACGTTCATACATAAACATTAAGAATTTGTTTAAGAGTTTAAAGAGTGTTTTGAAAGAAAAAAAGAAAGATGGAGTTGAAAGAATTGAAGAAGAGAGAGATGAATTTTTTTTTTTTAATTAAGTAAAAAGAATTGAAGGAAAAGAAAGAGGAAAACTTCGTAATGAAAATGATAAAATAGAAAGAAATGAAGAATTTAAGAGAGGAAATTTCAAACGACTTTTTTTTCATAACAATTTTTTTAATTTGAGAGAGCTAAATAAATAGAGGATTTCTTAATACACCACCCAAGTTTCTTAGACACCACGTGAAATTTCATTTTTGTCCCCAGATTTCAGATTTACGCATCCGGATGCAGCAAATTTTTAAAAAACGCTGATATGTTCCGGATGTGCATATCCGGAAGAATTCCTGATTTGCAAATCCGGAAAAAATAAAAAAAATTTCATAAAATCATTTACTTCTAAATATAATAAAATCCAATATAATTAAAATTAATATCATTTTTTCAATATAATTAAATCCAATATAATTAAAATCTATATTAATTAAAATTAATATGATATTTAATATGATTACTTTTTTTCAATATAATTAATATGATTAATATGGTATTTAATTTTAAATGATTTTTTTATATTGAAAAAATTAATTTAATTATATTGGATTTAAAATTATATGGTATTTACTTCTAAAATTGGATTTAATTATATTGGTATTTAAAATTATATGGTATTTACTTCTAAATTATATGGTATTTACTTCTAAATTATATTTAAAATTATATGGTATTTACTTCTAAAATTAATTTAATTATATTGAATTTAATTATATTGAAAAAATCATATTAATTTTAATCATATTAATTTTAATTATATTGGATTTAATTATATTGAAAAAATCATATTAAGTTTAATTATGTTGGATTTTAATTATATTGGATTTAATTATATTTAGAAGTAAATGATTTTATGGAATTCTTTTGATTTTTTCCGGATTTGCAGATCAGGAATTCTTCCGGATGTGCACATCCGGAAAAAGCTGAAAAATTTTAGAGAAAGGGTGCGTCCGGATGTGCACATCCGAAAATTGGGGGCAAAAAAGAAAATTCAGGTGGTGCCTAAGAAACATGGGTAGTGTGATAAGAAACTCTCAATAAATATACTAAAATAATTTATTTTGGCAGTTTCGGATGGGTAAAATAAACTCTCTAAATTTAATCTATGTTGTTATAAAATAATTTAATTGTTAAAATTATTTTAATAATAAATATTCGTTTAATATTTTATATAGATTATCTCTTTTAAAAATAGTTAAAGTTAATATATAATAAATCTTGTATTTGCATCATTTTCCTTTATTTTGAAATCGGTTAAGTGATAATAAAGCAAAAACGTCATTTTGTATTTGCATCATTTTCCGCTGAGAAGTAGATTAGATAATTGATGAGTTCTATAAGTATTTGGTGACAAATGATATATTTATTGCGTCAGCTCCTCAACCATGGACTACGATATATAATTACATTTAATAGTTTTATAGAGTGTCACATCTTCAAATAAGAGAGAGAGAGAGAGAGAGAGAGAGAGAGAGAGAGAGCAGTCTAGGACAGACCATGTCGTTGATGTGTTATTGATCTGTCAGTGTATTGTAGCTATTGGGAAAGTGGGCATAGAGAGAGGAGAGTCTGAGGAAGACACTCGTGGGATGGTCATTGTACAGGTCATGATAGCCCTAGGCACGATATGCCTTGCGGTACATGAGGAGGAGGAACCAAGGGAGACAGGTATACTCAATAGTGCCTTTTTCTTTGTATTTTGATAATTGCCTTAAATGCTCTTTTGGACCCCCCCCCCCCCTAATTTGGGTATTTTAAACAAATGGTCCCCCTATTACGAAACCAGCGATAATGGTCCCTTAAGATAGAAGCATTTTGAATTTACTTGGTCCCATATTCAATTTTGATGATGTGTCATGTTTTTTAATGAGGTGGTTGTATTGTATGTACTACAAACAAACATGGTTCAAACAAACATGGTTTCGATTCAAGCCTTTGGAGCGATTTCAAGTGGAAATGAGCACAAATTCATATTAAGCATTGTGTTTTGATACTATGGAGATGTGGATTTGCACAATGTAATACCCCGTAAATTATTTTTACTTCGGATAGTATTAGTTGTGATCAACTGAGTCCCAGTGTACTCTGATGAATTATCTGCAGAGATAATTAGAATAACTGTGGAACTTAGAATAAATCCAATTAATATTATCTGACTCTGAGGTATTTTACTAATTTGGACTTAAGAGACTTTTTGGACATTTAGTAGTATTAATTATTAGTGATAGTTACTATGTGTTTTCTTTTCCTCCCATTTTCCAAATAAAAGAAAAAGATAATAAGAGAAGTAAGGAAAAAGGAAAGAAAGAAGAAAGAAAGAAAAGAAAGGAGAGAAAAGTGGAGAAGAGGAAAAATAGAAGAAATTCAAGATTTCAAGAGTAAATCATCATCAATCCTTCATCAAATCACCTCATCTCCTTCATCTTCAACTTCCAATCCATGTGGGTTCTAGTTAGAACTTTAGTTTTAGAGTTTTGGAGATATTTGAGTTAGGTTAGAATCTTTGGGAATCGATAATCTAACGGTTAAAAATTGGTATAAATTGTGTAGTATGATCATTCTATGCTTATGAACATTAATTGTGCTTGTTTGTGCTGATTGGAATCAATTTGGGTTGAAATGGTGATTTTTGGGACTTTGGAACCATGGAACCCGTAAGGGAAGAATTCTGGTTCTGGTGCGATTCGCCAGGCGGATTGACTCTCGCCACCATCTCGCCAAGCGATGTACTGGCGGAAGGGATTCGCCAGGCGAATTCCAGATTCGCCGGGCGAATTTGTTGAGACAGAATTGTGTTAGCTACTGGAACTTTTAATTTTCCAAAAATTGGGGTTTCGCCACCAGATTCGCCAGGCGAAGTTCTGGCGAAGGATGATTGACCAGGCGAAACACTAGCGAAGAGCTGGCGAATGCAAACTCGCCAGGCGAATTCCAGATTCGCCAGGCGAATCTGCCTGGGACCAAATATTTTTCTTTTCTTCAAAAATCTATAACTTTTGACTCGTTTATCCGATTTAAGAGTTCTTTATATAGTTGTGAAGCTGAGAAAACATTCTATACGATGGAGGTGAAAAATGTAAATTTTACTGCCCGATTAACTAATCGTAGAATTCCCAAAAGTGTTATATTATGTTTTACTTGTCGGATATTAGTCTATTGTGCAACTATGATATATCTTGCCTATGCTCTTATTGTTGGACATGTTGGAATAGGTATGCATGTTAAATATGAATAAGTAGAGTGAGGACCTTTACCGTAAACAATTGTCGACAAGTGTGGAATTGACATAGTGACAACGCTCGTGCAGAAGAGGCTGAGGCGTGTGTCTAGTAAAATAACCGGTTTATCTTGCGGTGTAGTTTCATGAGACTCGAGCACCTCCTCTGAAGCGTATGCACAACTACTTGGCAGGTTTGATTCCCGCGTATAGTACGATTGGAGCCTACGGGTAAAGAGACTTGTGACGGTGTACGGGCCGTGTGAAGTGACGGATCACGGTGTACGGGCCGATGATCCCGAATCCAATTCGTATGCCAAGTAGATACAAGGATCCATGACTCGAATCGTCTTCTAGACGTAGAAGCGAACAGGAATAGGGGATACCTTGGTACGATTATTGATTTGTAAGATTCTGGAGTAACAGGCTCAGAACTTACTGTGGTACTATTGTGAGTTGATAGGCTCACTAGTGTGAATGCTTTTATGGCGTGTGTGTACTCAAAGTCTTTTCCCTTCCCTTTTGACTTGAGTTAGGATGTTAGAACCTTGTAAAGCCGAGAGGACTCTAAGATAGGGAACTCACTGAGATTTGATGTATCTCACTCCACTGTTTTTGTTTACATCACAGGTTCTGCAGGTTCGGCGAAGGGTAAGGACAAAGTGGGTTGACTTTTCCTTACGGATGTTGGCTTTTGAGATGGCATGGCTTCCGCTATGGCGTTTTATTTTTGAGATCATTGTATTGATCTAGTTCTTAGTTTTTTCTGTGGAACATCTTGTAGATATACTATGCCGTAGTTGGTTGTATTTAGTCTTTTGGGCATGTATATGATAATGTGTTACTAGGAACTTATTGTTATTTCAGTACCAGGCGTGGAATTCATGTATAATATATGCTTTGATGTATGTATATATATATATGGGCTTTACATTTGGTATCAGAGCAGGTCGTATCCTCGACCTAGCCATGAAATAGTATAAGTGTTTCTTTCTGTTTCATATGTGTTGCGTCGCCATTGGTCTTACATGTTATATTTATGGTATTGAGCCTGATCAACTTAATCCTACTTGTATGACATTTAGGAACATGGCTGACCGGCACAGAAACAGCCGTGGTAGACCGAGAACTACTCCAGCAGGGATAAATCCGCCAGGGGACGAAGGGAATGCCCCTCTGTACCGATTCATGCAACAGATGTAGCAGCAGCAGAATCAGTTTGTGCAACAAATGGTACAGCAAATGGCTGGTGGTGTGCATCCTCTAGTGGTTGTGCCAGAAGCTACAGGGGGAACCTTTAGGGATTTCATTCGCATGAATCCTATGGAGTTTCAGGGAGGATTAGATTCGGTAAAGGCGCATGAGTGGATATCCGGTATGGAACGGATTTTCTTGATTGTACAGTGTAGTGAAGAGAATAAGGTTGTTTTCGTTTCTCACTTGTTAAAGGGTCCTGCTATGAGGTGGTGGGAGAGTGCTTCAGCCTTAATGACAATTCAAGAGGTACCGAAAGTGTGGGATCAGTTTAAGATAATTTTTATGGAGAAATATTTTCCAAGTTCCTTAAGGTCTCAGAAGGAGTTCGAGTTCCAGCAGTTGAGACAAGGCAACTTGACAGTGGCTTCCTATGCAGAAAAGTTTGAGGTTATGGCTGCTTATTCTAGGCAGGCCATGTATGCTCCTGATGAGAGGTGGAAGATCGATCAGTTTCTGTTTGGTTTAAGGGCTGAAATTTCACATAGTGTATCTCAAAGGGAATTCACTAGCCATGCTGAATTGTTAAGGCAGTGTTATGTGGCAGAGTATAGTTTGAAGAAGGTACAACCGGAAGGAGAATTAAGTAGGGTGAATCAGAGTGATCGTGGGAGAATGAATCAACAAGTTAGGGCAAGGCAACAATCATTCAAAGGGAAGCAAGTTCAGGGTTCTAGGGCTAGTGTGTCGTACTTGTGGTAGAAATCATTTTGGGAGGTGCAATTGGGAAGGAATAAGATGTTATCAGTGTAACAAGGCGGGTCATTTATCGAGGGATTGTCCTCAGAAGAGGAATCAGATGCCAGAAAAGAATACCGGATGAGTGTATACCTTGGATACAAGAAAGACAAAGGGTGATAACTCCTTGATTGCGGGTACGTGTTTTGTGAATGGAAATCCTTGTTTTGTTTCATTTGATTGTGGGGCAACGCATTCTTTTGTGTCCACGCGATGCGTGAAGCGACTTGGGTTGCAAGTTGTTCCTTTGACTCCACCCATGGTGGTTACTACTGCCATGGATGAAATTGTTGAAACACTGTTGATGTGTGAAAATTGTGTATTGTCGGTGAATGAAAGAGTCTTCCAGATTGATCTTATTTGTCTGCCGCTCAAGAAAGTGGATGTTGTTCTGGGAATGGATTGGCTTTCAGCTAATTCGGTTTTCATCGGGTGTGAAGAAAAACTAATCATTATTCTATCTACTGAAGCTACTCCGAAGGATGTGTTAACTACAATTTTAGAAGGTACGGTAGGAATGATTAATTTCTTGTTCGAGGAGGAAAAGTCTGTTCTCATGATTCTTACTAAGGAGGAGAGTAGTAACCTTCCAGTTTTGAGTATTCGGGTAGTTTGTGACTTTCCTGAAGTTTTCCCCAAGGATATCACTTCTCTTCCTCCGGAGAGGGAAGTGGAATTCTCTATTGACCTGATACCGGGAACGGCTCCAGTATCCATTTCTCCGTATCGGATGGCACCACTTGAATTAAGAGAATTAAAGGACCAATTGGAAGAGCTGTTGGCTAAGCATTTTGTTCGACCAAGTGTTTCGCCCTGGGGAGCTCCAGTGTTGTTGGTAAAGAAAAAGGATGGCAGAATGCGGTTGTGTATTGATTACCGTCAGTTGAATAAGGTCACCATCAAGAACAAATACCCATTTCCAAGGATAGACGACCTGTTAGATCAATTGAAAGGAGCCTGCGTGTTCTCGAAGATTGATTTACGGTCGGGTTATCATCAGATCCGGGTGAAGAGTTCAGACGTACCAAAGACTGCTTTTAGAACCCGTTATGGTCATTATGAATTTTTGGTGATGCCTTTCGGTGTGACAAATGCTCCGGCAGTTTTCATGGATTATATGAATCGGATATTTCAACCTTACTTGGACCAGTTCGTCGTGATTTTCATTGATGACATTCTTATCTATTCTCGTGACCCTCAAGAGCACGGAGAACACCTAAGAATCGTTTTATCCATTTTGCAAGAGAAACAACTTTTTGCCAAGCTAAGTAAGTGTGAATTTTGGATGTCGGAGTTGAATTTCCTTGGACATGTCATGTCTCAAGGGGGTGTAGCGGTTGATCTATCTAAAGTGGAAGCCGTGATAAATTGGGAGAGACCGAAGAATGTGTCTGAAGTTAGAAGCTTTTTGGGACTAGTAGGGTATTATAGAAGGTTTATTAAAGGGTTTTCCCAACTGGCCTTACCGATGACGAGACTTACTCGAAAGGATTGTTCTTATGAATGGGATTCGGCTTGTGAGCAAAGTTTTATGAGTTTGAAGGAAAGGTTGACGACCACTCCTGTTTTAGTCATTCCTGATCCTAGCAAGTCGTATGAGGTGTATTGTGATGCATCGAAGAGGGGACTAGGAGGTGTGTTAATGCAAGATGGACATGTAGTGGCTTATGCTTCACGACAGTTGAAAGTCCATGAAGAGAATTATCCAACGCACGATTTAGAATTGGCGGCAGTTGTATTTACCTTGAAGGTGTGGCATCACTACTTGTATGGTGTACGTTTTGAGATGTTTAGCGACCACAAGAGCTTAAAGTACCTCTTTGATCAGAAGGAATTAAACATGCGTCAAAGGAGGTGGATGGAATATTTGAAAGATTATGACTTGGAACTAAGATACCATCCGGGTAAAGCGAATAAAGTGGCGGATGCATTGAGTAGAAAGGTGTTGCATAATGCCGAGTTGATGATGCTAGAGTATACTTTATTGGAAAAATTTCGAGATTTAAATCTTCAATTTAATTGGACTCCTAATTGTGTGATTTTGGGGAATTTGGATATCAATTCTACTCTTAGGGAAGAAATCCAACAAGAGCAAGGGTTGGATGAGAAGTTGCAAGGAGTATTATTGCAACCGGGTTTTATGCGAGCTACCGACGGAGTCATTGTTTTTAACCAAAGGATTTGTGTTCCGGATAACGCGAAGTTAAAAAGGAGGATTTTAGAAGAAGCACATAAGGGTGCTTTTACTA
The DNA here is from genome assembly GCA_022829125.1 of Lathyrus tuberosus. Lineage (NCBI taxonomy): Eukaryota > Viridiplantae > Streptophyta > Magnoliopsida > Fabales > Fabaceae > Lathyrus > Lathyrus tuberosus. Next base: position 10,612,681 of record JALAZF010000075.1, read on the forward strand.
TACATCTGGGGTCTTCAAAGATGTACCAAGATCTAAAAAGGGACTATTGGTGGTCCGGGATGAAAAAGGATATTGCGGTGTATGTGTCGGAGTGTGCGGTGTGTCAACAAATAAAGATCGAACACCAAAGGCCGGGTGGCTTGTTGCAACCTTTAGAAATTCCGGTGTGGAAATGGGATAGTATTTCGATGGATTTCGCCGTGGGATTACCCCGTGCCCAAGGTGGTTATGATTCAATTTGGGTGATTGTGGATTGGTTGACGAAGTCTGCTCACTTCTTGGCCGTAAAGACTACTTATAAGGCGAGTCATCTCGCAAAGTTGTTCATTTCAGAGATAGTGAGATTGCATGGTATTCCTACTAGTATTGTTTCGGATAGAGATCCAAAGTTCACTTCGAGATTTTGGAGAGCTTTTCAACAAGCTATGCGGACGAAGTTGTGTTTGAGTACGTCGAATCATCCACAAATGGATGGTCAGACGGAACGGACGATATAAACTATGGAAGACATGTTAAGAGCTTGTGTCCTTGAGAGTGGAGGAAATTGGATAGAACTCTTACCGTTGATTGAGTTCTCTTATAATAACAGTTATCATGTGAGTATTGGTATGGCACCTTATGAAGCATTATATGGAAGGAAGTGTAGGACACCTCTGTGTTGGGCGGAAGTGGGGGAAGATAGTATGTTGGGACCCGAAATTATTCGCGAAACTACGGAGAAAATTAAGATGATCCGTGATAAGATCAAGCAAGCCCAAGATCGTCAGAAAAGTTATGCGGATAACCGTAGAAGACCTTTAGAATTTGAAGAAGGCGATCACGTGTTTCTGAAAGTTACTCCGAGATTGCGGTTGAAAGGACCGTTTCGGTCGCGAAAGTTAAGTCCGACATACGTAGGGCCGTATCAGATTTTGGAAAGAATTGGTGAAGTAGCCTACAGATTAGACTTACCACCTTCTCTGTCCGAGATGCACGATGTTTTTCATGTATCTCAGCTTAGGAAATTTGTCCCATATCCTCTTCAGCCAATCTTAGAAAAAATCCAATTAATATTATCTGACTCTGAGGTATTTTACTAATTTGGACTTAAGAGACTTTTTGGACATTTAGTAGTATTAATTATTAGTGATAGTTACTATGTGTTTTCTTTTCCTCCCATTTTCCAAATAAAAGAAAAAGATAGTAAGAGATGTAAGGAAAAAGGAAAGAAAGAAAGAAAGAAAGAAAAGGAAGGAGAGAAAAGTGGAGAAGAGGAAAAAGAGAAGAAATTCAAGATTTCAAGAGTAAATCATCATCAATCCTTCATCAAATCACCTCATCTCCTTCATCTTCAACTTCCAATCCAGGTGGGTTCTAGTTAGAACTTTAGTTTTAGAGTTTTGGAGATATTTAAGTTAGGTTAGAATCTTTGGGAATCGATAATCTAACGGTTAAAAATTGGTATAAATTGTGTAGTATGATCATTCTATGCTTATGAACATTAATTGTGCTTGTTTGTGCTGATTGGAATCAATTTGGGTTGAAATGGTGATTTTTGGGACTTTGGAACCATGGAACCCGTAAGGGAAGAATTCTGGTTCTGGTGCGATTCGCCAGGCGGATTGACTCTCGCCACCATCTCGCCAGGCGAAGTACTGGCTGAAGGGATTCGCCAGGCGAATTCCAGATTCGCCGGGCGAATTTGTTGAGACAGAATTGTGTTAGCTACTGGAACTTTTAATTTTCCAAAAATTGGGGTTTCGCCACCAGATTTGCCAGGCGAAGTTCTGGCGAAGGAAGATTGGCTAGGCGAAACACTGGCGAAGAGCTAGCGAATGCAGACTCGCCAGGCGAATTCCAGATTCGCCAGGCGAATCTGCCTGGGACCAAATATTTTTCTTTTCTTAAAAAATCTATAACTTTTGACTCGTTTATCCGATTTAAGAGTTCTTTATATCGTTGTGAAGCTGAGAAAACATTCTATACGATGGAGGTGAAAAATGTAAATTTTACTGCCCGATTAAATAATCGGAGAATTCCCAAAAGTGTTATATTATGTTTTACTTGTCGGATATTAGTCTATTGTGCAACTATGATATATCTTTCCTATGCTCTTATTGTTGGACATGTTGGAATAGGTATGCATGTTAAAATATGAATAAGTAGAGTGAGGACCATTATCGTAAACAATTGTCGACAAGTGTGGAATTGACATAGTGACAACGCTCGTGCAGAAGAGGCCGAGGCGTGTGTCTAGTAAAATAACCGGTTTATCTTGCGATGTAGTTTCATGAGACTCGAGCACCTCCTCTGAAACGTATGCATAACTACTTGGCAGGTTTGATTCCCGCGTATAGTACGATTGGATCCTACGGGTAAAGAGACTTGTGACGGTGTACGGGCCGTGTGAAGTGACGGATCACGGTGTACGGGCCGATGATCCCGAATCCAATTCGTATGCCAAGTAGATACAAGGATCCATGACTCGAATCGTCTTCTAGACGTAGAAGCGAACGGGAATAGGGGATACCTTGGTACGATTATTAATTTGTAAGATTCTGGAGTAACAGACTCAGAACTTACTGTGGTACTATTGTGAGTTGATAGGCTCACTAGTGTGAATGCTTTTATGGCGTGTGTGTACTCAAAGTCTTTTCCCTTCCCTTTTGACTTGAGTTAGGATGTTAGAACCTTGTAAAGCCGAGAGGACTCTAAGATAGGGAACTCACTGAGATTTGATGTATCTTACCCCACTGTTGTTGTTTACATCACAGGTTCTGCAGATTCGGCGAAGGGTAAGGACAAAGTGGGTTGACTTTTCCTTACGGATGTTGGCTTTTGAGATGGCATGGCTTCCGCTATGGCGTTTTATTTTTGAGATCATTGTATTGATCTAGTTCTTAGTTTTGTCTGTGGAACATCTTGTAGATATATTATGCTGTAGTTGGTTGTATTTAGTCTTTTGGGCATGTATATGTATAATGTGTTACTAGGAACTTATTGTTATTTCAGTACCAGGCGTGGAATTCATGTATAATATATGCTTTAATGTATGTATATATATATGGGCTTTACACACAAACACGCAACAATCATTAAAAATCCAAAATCAACTCATACGAGCTCAAAAAACCTAGATCTTTAAATTGAAATTTAATGCCAAAGGAACATGATTACATGTAATTGATGTGGGGGTTTTGCTCAGCATTCAAACACGCATCAACTAGTATCAAGAGATGTGAATTCAAGGCTTACCTGAGAAACTTGGTTCTAAAACAGTTCCTACAACAATGGAGTTTTTTTAACAATTATAATAATGTTATATTTAATTAAAATATGATTTAGGTATTTTGTAAATTTAATTATTTAATTTTATATTAAAATAATAATATTTGGTGATATGAAATACATACAATACTGCCACCTCATTAAAAAACATGACACGCCATCAAAATTGAATGGGGACCAAGTAAATCTAAAGTGCTTCTGACATAAGGGACCATTATCGCTTATTTTGTAATAAGGAGACCTTTGTTTAAAATGTCCAAACTAGAAGGATCAAAAATGTATTTAAGCCTTGATAATTTGTATTATGGTTTTTATTTTGTAAACAATGGTGTTTGGTTATTGAATATATCGTGGTACCATCGTTACCACCCTTTTGACTTAATGTAGAGTATTTTAATTGAATGAAAAATATATATGGCTTAATTGAATAACTATTATGTATACTTTGTCTCAATAACTTAAAATGTAAGGTTTATTAAAAATGTCAGAGTTTTAAAAAATTTATTGTTTAAAAGGTTAGTTTAGATTTTAAAATCTATATTCTCCACTAAGTTGTGAAAAAATTACTTTCACTAGTTAAAATTTTGTCTAGGTGTATGTCTGGGTCTTGATATCCGGACTCATCCTTCCCACAATGAAACACGCCATGCAGGCAATACATATGATTTATTCAGAAATTAAAATTTGAATTCATTTTGAAAAGAATGGGGATGCCTATCTGATGAAAACATTTGATTGTTGTTCTGGACTGGGTCGGGGCATGCTCATCAGTCGAGCAGGCCCAACCCACAAGGCCTGGGATAGCCCAATAAGGGCTCTTAGCGAGACCACTGCCGAGCACAGGCTCACCTTCACAGGTCGGGCACACGCCTAACCTCGGGAGTACGGCACCGGCGATTTAGGAACGGTTACCCCAGGGCGAAGACCACGTGCTGGTATTCACTACGCCGCGTAAGCCCTGGCAGTTACTTGGATTGGGCCTGGCAATCCAGCCCAATGCAAGTAACCGTTGGCCCTGCGCTGGGGGCTCTTTATAAATACCCTCTCACTTGAGAGGGTCAGGTTACTCACTTCTTACCACTCTAACCTTCTTCTCTTGTACTTGCTATTCTCTGACAATTACCTTACTTGAGCGTCGGAGTACCTTGCAGGTACACCCCCCCCCCCCCCCCCCCCCGCCGTCTTTCAACCGCATCGGAGCTGAAGCCCAGATGACATTGTTGGCCATCAGAAACTGTCTGATCCAGGTACGATCAGTGGCGCCGTCTGTGGGAAACTTGTGCTTCCCCGTTTTTCCTCCGTTAAACCAAAGCAACTCTCATTCATCACCATCATGGTCGGCAATTCGTCCGCTACCAAGGCTCTAGACACCGTCCTCGCGCAACTCGAGAACGGGAACCACCGCGAAGACGCCGCTGCCCTCTACATCGAAGAAGGCGACGTAAGAGACAGGCAGGCCGCCTCCCCAGACTCCCAGGACGCGGCTTACAACGCCACCCACCAAGACGATCAGCATGCCGTTTTCAGCCAGTTGCTCCACTACCCAATGCAGATGCGAGCACCGTGGCCCTGTTCGCCTTGATCAATCAGACCAATCAGTTGATCGCGCACTAGAATACCAGAATTGAAGCGCTTGAGCAAGGGCGGGCACAACGATCTTCCCCGCGAAGACATCGCCGTCCACCGTCGCTTCGCCGTTCCCCTTCCCCGCGAAGGACTCCTTCAGACGAATCTCGAACCCCCTCGCCGGTACACGAAGGTCGTCAGCCACGACTTGAGTGCCCCCAGCCGACGATCTCCGGGATACGCCCTCGTTCCCCACCTCAGAAGGAACCCAGGGCCTCCACCACTACGAAGAAGTCCAAGCAGAACGAGGCGAGGCCGAGACACCACTTGAGGAATTCCCCTCCACGGCATCAGTGATCCTCTTCGGTGTCCCCGACAGGATGTGACGACGACGACCAGAGGACCCCTCTGTCGTGGGAGATCATGAACGCCCCAATCCCCGCGGGCATCGAGAAACCTCTGCAGCTGGGAAACTACGATGGCCTATTCGACCCTGACGACCACGTAGAAAGTTTCGAAGCCATGCTCGACTTCAGAAACGTCAGGGGGGCCATCAAATGTAGGCTTTTCCACACCACCTTGAGGAAGGGTGCCATGACCTGGTACAAAGGTCTGGCACCCGGGTCGATCACATCCTGGAAACAACTAAGGCAACGCTTCACCAAACACTTTACCACGTCTCGTCGACATCCGAAGACGGAAGCTGCCCTAGAAAGTATCTTTCAGGGGAAGAACGAATCTCTCCGGAACTACATTGAGAGATTCAACAGAGAAGCTGTCGAGGTCCATACTACCGACGACATGAAGAAGTATTTGATCATCCACGGGCTACGCTTTGGATCTGACTTTGCCAAGTCCGTGGGCCTCCGCAGACCCTGCCGTCTCGAGGATCTCCTCCAACAGGCGCAGTCGTACATCGAGCTCGAGGAGTCAGAGGCGGCACAGATTGCCCTTGAATCAAGGCGTAAAGAAGGCCCCCGCGGCCACAAAGAAGAAGACTCCCCTCCCCGATAAGGAGGAGAAAGAAAGAGAGATAATCGTCCCCGGGAACCTCGTGAACCACGCGGACCAGCTGGCCGGTTCACCGAGTACACCCCACTCAACTCTCCCCACGCGCGTATCCTCGAATGCTAGAACTCAGAATTTGTGAAAGGAGGAGTCCGCTTTACGAAGCCCACTGCCTCCAAATCAAACTTTGACAAGTCAAAATACTGCAGGTTCCACCGTAGCCACGGGCATGTCACCGAGGACTGCATCCATCTCAAGGATGCGATTGAAATTTTGATCAAGGAAGGGCACTTAAAGAAGTACGCCCAGAAGAATGACACTCCTCGTCCCAGCTCCCGGGAAGCCCATAACGTCGAGGAGACAACACCTTCTCCCGACGAGAGTCAGCTTCAGGCCGCCCTCAGTGTCACTCGACCCGAAGATTTCTTTGTTCCCCCAATCATCGAAGGCCAAGAAGCAATTCGTAACATGTGGGCGACCTTCCCCGAAGAGGACCCCGGTCGACATCATGTATGCCCATCTGTTCGGGACCCTTCAGCTCGACGAGAGACATCTGACCCCGTACGTCGGTTCAGATCTGCAGGGATTCAACGAAACCACCACCAGGCCATGGGGTTACGTCGAATTAATGGTCACGTTCGGGGCCGAAGACACTACCCGACAGGTGAAGATCCGTTTCCTGGTGGTCGAATGCCCATCCCTTTATAACTGCATCCTCGGGAGGACCACATTGGTCGAGCTTACGGCGGTACCATCAACAGTCCACCTCAAAATGAAGTACTACACGGCCCGGGGACGAGTGGTAACAATGCACGGGGACATAGACGCAGCTAGAAGATGCTTCGACGCCGCCATCAAAGGCATGAGTTCCATCGGCGCCAAACCCAAGACCGTGGCCAAGCCACCCCAGGACACCGAACAGGTACCTCTCCCGCGCGTCAACGCGGTCGAGCTCGACAACAGGTTCCCGGGTGAACCCGATGAAGAAGGAGAAGAAGACCTCGACCTCCAGGCAGAAAATAACGAGCGGTCTCCCTACCCAACGCGCCCCATCCCAGACGGGGACTTTGAGCTCGTGATCCTCGGGGACGATCCAGATCGTAACGCGAACATTGGCACCGGGATCCCCGACCTGGAAAAGGAGCAGCTGAAGGCATGTCTAAGGGAGAACGTTGATCTCTTCGCGTGGAGCGCATCCGAGATACCTGGCCTCGACCCCGAGGTGGCTTGCCATCAGCTCGCAGTAGATCCGGCCGCTAGGGCCATAGCACAACGTAGGCGTAAGCAGTCTCCCGAAAAAGCGGAGGCTGCCAAAAAAGCTGTAAAAGACCTCCTAGAGGCAAATTTTATTTCGGAGGCCAAATACACGACCTGGCTGTCCAACGTTGTACTTGTTAAAAAGAATAATGGAAAATGGAGGATGTGCGTTGATTATACTGATCTTAACCGGGCTTTCCCGAAGGAATGTTATCCCTTTCCTAACATCGACCAACTGGTCGACAATTCTGTAGGTTACAAACTGCTGTCCTTCATGGACGCTTACTCGGGATACAACCAAATTCCCATGGACAAGGTCGACAAACAGCACACGGCTTTCATGACCGCATCAGGCAACTACTACTATAACATGATGCCCTTCGGTCTGAAGAACGCCGGTGCGACCTACCAACGGATGATGAATAAGGTTTTCTGGGCTGAAATCGGCGACATGCTCGAGGTCTACATAGATGACATGATCATCAAATCAGCGGAAGAAGTCGACCACGCCGTGCATCTCAAGAAGGTGTTCGACACGGCGAGGAAATGTCGCATGAGGTTCAACCCCGACAAATGCACCTTCGGCGTTGGAGCAGGTAAGTTCCTCGACTTTTACCTCACAGAGCGGGGAATCGAAGCTAACCCCGACAAGTGCAGAGCCTTTTTCGAGATCCCTACTTCGAACTCGAAGAAGTCGATACAGTCGTTGAACGGGATGCTCACCGCTCTCTCCCGCTTCATCGCCAAGTCTGCATAGTACGCACTCCTATTTTTCAAACTTCTTCGACAAAAGGCGGAGTTCGAGTGGAGCGAAGAATGCGAGCAGGCGCTCGTCCACTTAAAGCAAGTCCTGTCACAACCCCCGGTCCTCTCACGACCTGAGAACGGGGAGACACTCTTCTTGTATCTTGCAATCACGAGTGAAGCAGTCAGCGCCGTCCTCATTCGGGAAACCCCGGACGGGCAGAAGCCAGTTTACTTCACGAGCAAAGCCCTCAAAGGCCCCGAGCTCAGATACCAGCAGATAGAGAAAGTCGCCCTAGGCCTCGTTACCACGGCCAGGAGGCTACTCCACTACTTCCTCGCCCACACGATCGTCGTAAGGACTGAACAGCCTATAAGGCAGCTCCTCGGACGACCGGATATGACAGGGAGGATGCTCACGTGGTCGCTCGAGCTCGCCGAGTTTGACATCCAATACGAAGGGAGGAAAACCCTGAAAGCACAGGTATTGGCCGACTTTGTGGCGGAGATGACCGTCCCGGAACCTTCGACCAACGGATCACAGAAATAGACGATCTATGTCGACGGAGCATCCAGCCCGAAGGGGAGCGGGGCGGGCATCATCCTCGAAAACGAGGAAGGCATTCTGATCAAGGTATCCCTCGAACTGTCCTTCCCGACGTCGAACAACCAAGCCGAATACGAGGCCTTCCTCGCAGGACTTCGGCTGGCCGAGGACCTCGGCGCCAAGGAGGTCAAACTCTTCACCGACTCCCAGATCGTGGCCTCGCAAGTCCGAGGAGAGTACTAGGCCAAGAACGACAGCCTCATAGAATACTTGGCCTTGGTGAAAGAAAAGATTAAAAAGTTCACCTCCGCGGAAGTAACTCACATCCCCCGCGAGCACAATGCTCGAGCAGACGTCTTGTCCAAATTGGCTAGCACAAAGAAGAAAGGCGGGAACAAATCCGTCATACAAGAAGTGCTCTCTCGCCCGAGCATCTATAAACCGGCCACAGTTTCAGACATCAACGCCATCGGGGACAGTAATTGCTGGATGACCCCGATGTACGGATACCTCATGACGGGCAAACTGCCCGAAGATCTCAAAGAAGCAGGAATGGTCAAGAGGCGGGCGTGCTCGTACACTATAGTCGATGATAAGCTATATCTATTCCCCTCCTCAGATGTGTCGAGGAGAACAAGGTCCCCGGCATACTCCAGGAGATCCATGAGGGAATCAACGCGCAACACCTCGGCGGGCGATCGTTAGCCCGTAAGGCGCTTCGAGCAGGATATTATTGGCCCACCATGCAGCAGGACGCCAAGGAACACGTCAAGAAGTGCGACAGATGCCAACGCCACGGGGACATGCACCTCGCTCCCCCCAACGAGCTCAGTCCACTTTCCTCCCCGTGGCCGTTTGCATGGTGGGGAATGGATATCCTCGGACCTTTCGTCCAGGGGTCGTATCAAAACAAATACCTCATCGTCGGGGTGGACTACTTCATGAAGTGGATTGAGGCGGAAGACTTGGCCAAAATCACGGCCTTTAACATACTGCATTTTTACAAAAGAAATATCCTCGCCTAATTCGGCGTGCCTCAAGTTATCGTCACCGACAACGGAACACAGTTCACCAACAGGAACTTCCATGACTTCGTCGCAAAACTAGGCACGAAGCAACACTTCACGTCGGTCGAACACCCTCAAACGAACGGACAGGCTGAGGCGGCGAACTGGGTGATCCTCCGAGGATTAAGACGTCGACTAGGCGACGCCAAACAACGGTGGGTCGAGGAACTACACAGCGTCCTCTGGGCCTACCGGACGACCCCACACTCCACAACTGGGGAGACCCCCTTCCGTCTGACCTACGGAACCGAAGCGGTCATTCCCGTGGAGATCAGGGAGCCCTCGAGGAGGACAGAAGCCCCCCTTGAAGGGGACGCGAACGACGAAGCCTTGAGAGAAGAGCTCGATTTTGTCGAGGAGATACGTTCGAGCGCTTCTCTCCGAGAAGCTTTGCTTAAGCAGAAAATAACATTACGTTATAACGACAAAGTTATTAAACGTGATTTTCAGGTGGGCACCCTCGTCCTACGAAGGAACCAGAAAGACTCGCGAGAAGGCAAACTTGCCGGGAACTGGAAGGGCCCGTACCGCGTCCGCGCAAAAACGGGGACAGGAGCCTATTTCCTCAAAAATCTTCACGGGGAAGAACTTACTCGACCGTGGAACGCTGAAAACCTAAAACAATATTACAGTTAAGCACTGCCCGCGACGCACTAGCACCGCGATCACGGGGAAGCGCTAAGGTACGAGCGCGACACCCCTAGGCAGAACACGATGATCGAAGACCGCGTTGTGTATGCGCGAGGACTTTGATCCCGACGGGGACACCTCGACCGAGCTCCGCCGTCGTTGTACCAATCAGGCAGAACATCCAGCTCGCGATGGGAAGTTCACGCCACGAAGCTAAGACCTCGACTGAGCTCTTAGCCTCGTTAAAGGTCGGAATACATCTCCGACCACCCAACCAGCTCTCCACGCGGTCAGGGACTATCAAGGTCGAGCAATCCCAAAGTCTTTATTACTTAGACAGAAAAACAAAGTATAAAAGTCTTTAACACTTAGACAAAAAAACAAAGTATAGCAAACGCATTAACATCACACACAATTAAAACCATGCAAACAACACTAGCAGATAAACGAAGGTACATTAAAACGGGAAGAAGCCTAGTGTACAAATATTACAATCAGATGTCAAAAAGCCCTTGGCACGCAGGCCGGGAAAAATATTACAATAAATAAAAATGGCTCGTAGGCCGAACAAAACAGGGAAAAAATCCTACTCAGCGGCGGTCCCTTCAGGCTGCTCGGGATCATGGACCTCGTCGACTCTCATCGGCTGCACGATCTGGCCGTCGACCACCTCATAGTCGGGGTTGATCCCCTCTGTCGAAAGGTCAGGGTTAAGGACCCGAAGCTGCTCCACCGCGTTCTTGAAGCCTATGCTCGCGACCGCGAGATTGTCTTCCTAGGCTTCCCGAAGCTTCGCTATCAGCGCTGCCCGCGAAGTCAGCAACCTATCCTCTTCGGTTTCCTCCTCAGCGGGGCGGACTGCCTCCTCCAATTCAGCGTTCCTCGCCAAGAGACGATCCCTCTCCTCCTTGACACCGGCGAGACGTCTCCGCTCCTCCTCGGCACTCTTCAACTTTTCCTCCAATTTCTGTTTAAGCTCGACCTGGGCCTGGTTCTGGCTTTTGCAGTCAACCAGCTCCTTACCCACCTTCTCCATTTTGGCCGAGATGGACTGGAAACTTTCCCGCAACCTGTTCAGCTCACTTGCGGGGCACGCCTCGTCGTTCAGAACCAAGGCAGCCACGCAAACCCGCATCACGGCAGACATATCATCCACCAGCATCCTTCGCCGAGAAGCCTTGTCGACGCTTAAGATGGCCTGAGTTTCGGACCCACCCACGCAGAGCGAATTATTCCCTGTGAAGAAGTTCGGCCTTGTATAACAAGGCGGGAGCACAAATTTCACGGCAGGGGGGCTCTCGTGCTCGGTAAGGTCGATATCCATGGTTTCTGCAAGCCGTTGCCTCTTCGGGGAGTTCTGGGGGCTGAGAGAATCACTACCCTGGTGAGATCCAGAGGAACCCCCGGGTGTCGGGGTGGGAACGGACTCCTGCACTCGTAGCTGGTCGACACGACCCTTGCCTCCTTTCTTCGCAGCACGGGTGGCCTTCAGCTTCTTGAAGCGCTCCTCAGCATTCGATATCTTATCTGCAAAGAAAACAAAGAGGTTAGTTGTTCAAAAAGAAGGATGAGAGGAAAGACAAGTCGGGGAGACCACCCCCACCTAACAGCTCGAGGGCCTCCTCGTCAGAAAACGTCTCGAGGAGAGCCCTAGTATTGATCACTCGATGCTTCGTCAAGACCTGCCCTTCATCGCACAGAACGAAGTCCCCGTTTGGCGTCACGAGCTTTGCTTTGTTAAACCCACTGACGAACTTAACAATGGCCTCGTGAGCCAAGCGATCCCCTTCACAAAGTTTGTCGGGACTGACAATATAGCTGTCTGTTCCCCTCTTGAAGTGTTCTTCAGTCCAGAACAATGGGAACTTAGGCACAAGGGTCTCCTCTCGCCGTCCACCCACCTGTTTAACGACCCGAGTGTACATAGTATTCACGGCCTCGTGTGTGACCGGCCTCACGAGGTAATACCGGTACTTGAAATTCCGCACGGAGTCCATATAAGTGTGAAACAGGCTATTCACCTGTTTGAAGGACACCCAACCGTGCCTACCGTCCCCGACATGTCGCTGGAGGTGGAAAATGCGGAAAAACAAGGGCACAGTCGCCCCGATCTTCAGATACTTGCATACCAACTCGAAGACCCTAATAAATGCAAGAGAGTTGGGGTGGAGTTGAGAGGGGGCCAAACGCAGCCAGATAAATACGGCCTGCTGGAAGTCCGTGAAAGGCAGACGCCACCTCGCCTCGTCGAACATGAACTCGTAGACGGGGAACCGCATCCTGCTGTACGTCGAGCAGATCCGATGGTGTGGCAGAGGCCTAAACACGTTCCACGACTTTGGGGAGCCTATAAGGCGGTGCTCGACAGTACAAAATATTCCCTCCTCATCCAGGTCGACGAACTCGGACATCATGTTCACGGCCTCCTCGCAGGCCCAATTGTCGGGCGTCCTCTCCCCGGCGCTGGATGTCTCCGCCATAGGTGAACTAGGCCCGTCGTAGATATCCAAAGACCCCACAACCACTTGCAATGCGTCCATTTACCTGAAAAACAGAAGGAAACGGTGAATTCGATGACCCATATCAAATCCACCCCTTCCACCGCTGATCAAGTGAAAGGGTGAGGAGGGAACGTCGGGGAACGCGAACCCGCGACCGTCCTCAGGTCCGCGGGGAGGACCCCGAGATATTCAACCCACGTCCCCGTGACATTCTGCGTTTCCCCGAGGATTTCATCATTTATCCCCGGGAGATTCAACAAAAAAAACTGAGACGTTCATCCCACGACCCCGGGACATTCTTCATGTCCTCGTGGATTTCATCGTCTCTCCCCGCGAGATTCAACGAATAAACTATGAAATTCCGCCGTTTTCGCCGGATATTTCGTGATTTCCATGGGAACTTCATCAGTTCACCTTAAAAATCACCCTACAAATGCAAGCAAAAGAGGGAAAAGAAAGAACTTACTTCAAAAAGTACTTCCGGTGGGGGTCCGGTACGGTTGTCTGCGGCGGCGAACGGAGGCGATCGGAGGTTGAAGGGAGAGTGAAGGAAGAGAAAGTTAGAGCAAAGGGAGAGTGAAAAACGTGCAAATGGCACGGGCTTCCCCTATTTATGGGGCTCTCACGAGTCTCGAGGGCTCCTAGGCAATAGATTGCGCTACCCTAGGGTAGCCTCCCTAGGGAATGATGAGTTGTGACGCGTGGCACACGTTTCCCCACACGCGTCTTTTCATTTCCCAACGAGCGCCTTCCCTTTCACCTCGCTTCAGACTTCTCATCTCCCCGCAAGTCGATTTGTCTCTCCCCTCTCGACCTACAGCTCCTCGCTAGCATTCCTTCCTCGATGAGTCCTCGACATGGCTAGCCCTTAAGTCATCACTCTGATGCTCAGAGTAACGACTTGGGGGACTCATGTTCTGGACTGGGCCGGGGCATGCTCATCAATCGAGCAAGCCCAACCCACAAGGCCTGGGATAGCCCAATAAGGGCTCCTAGCGAGACCACTGTCGAGCACAGGCTCACCTCCACAGGTCGGCCACACGCCTAACCTCGGGTGTACGGCACCCGCGGACGGACCGTCGGGCGCATGCCTAAGCCTCCTCGGGCTCGCCTCTCCCCGACGCTCCTGCCCTCCTCCCCGAGAGGAGCCATCTTCGCCCGTAAGTGAGTCCTCCCCGCGAGGACACGTCTCTCCCCGACACGCATGACTCCTCCCCGCGAGGACACGTTCTCATGTAACCGCCCCACTCCCGATGGAATCGGTCTGCCCTAATTCCGGAGATTTAGGAACGGTTACCCCAGGGCGAAGACCACGTGCTGGTCTTCAGTACACCACGTAAGCCTTGGCAGTTACTTGGATTGGGCCTGGCAATCCAGCCCAATGCAAGTAGCCGTTGGCCCAGCACTGGGGGCTCTTTATAAATACCCTCTCACTTGAGAGGGTCAGGTTACTCACTTCTTACCACTCTAACTTTCTTCTCTTGTACTTGTTATTCTCTGACAGTTACTTTACTTAAGCGTCGGAGTACCTTGCAGGTACACCCCCCGCCGTCTTTCAACCGCACCGGAGCTGAAGCCCAGACGACGTTATTAACCACCAAAAACTGTCTGATCCAGGTACGATCAATTGTTAAAATAGGCACATCTAGATTTTAATCTCCAAACACCATAAAAGACATTTTAGAGTTTCGTAAAGGTGAATGATAACCTCGTAAGTGAAAAAAGCAATCCCAATATTAATTAATTTAATCCACGTGTGGAGGAGAGAGTGGGTCATATCATAGCCCGTGAGTTTGATACTTGGTTTTACTTGTTAATTGTTATTTTAATAAATTAACTTTATTAATGTAAAATACACACATATTTGATGTGAAATTGTGATTTATACTAAAGAGATTCGTTGATTTATTGATTTGTATTTAATTTATTTAAATTCATGGGGCCAAATCAATCTAACGTTGAGTGTGTTTACACACGTTTTAAAACACATTCGTGCAACTATAATTATACTATATTCATCATATTTTTGTTTGAGTTTTGCAGTAAATCTCCGACGCAAGGTCTATCGTAAATATGTTTTATAATCAATTTTTTTCTTAATTAATGACGAAGTTATTTAAATTAATTTTAACTTTCATTTTAATTCCGTATCAAATAAATGTTATAGTTTAGTCTTTTACAAAAGTTTTGTTAGTTAATTTAATTATTTCCATTAAATATTGAGAAAAAAATGTGATTAGTTAAACAGTTTTTAAAAGATTAAAAATGAACGTTTATTAGTCAAAGAGATTAAAATAAAACTTTAAATTAAGTTAAAAGATTAAATGATATATTAAATTTTTAAACTTTTTAGTTAGTTATAATATTTTTTTACCCGTAATAACTTTATATTTACCAAAACGAGCCATGGGATTATTTGACAACAATTGTAATAATAAAATGATAGTTCCACCATGAAAATGCGATATCTACACTACAATTCTCCCCACAAAGAATGTTTCTTTTTCAAAAAACTAAACCGAAACTGAATTCAACAACTTCTTGAAAGATTGAAGAATAATATAAATATCATACAATAAATTAATTCACAAATTTCAACAATTACAAGATTGGACCATCATATCATACGCACCAAAAACTCACATAAATATCACTTCAACCAAGTACCTACAAATTTTCTTACGACTACTTGTTCATATACACTAACAATTATATCTCTTACATGCTCTTCATCCATTATCTCTTCTTCTGTCAAATTCCAATGCCTCCAATTCCTATCAGCTCCTCCAACCATGCTTCTTCAACCTTCTTTTCCTATTCCATCCTTTCCATTCCTCGCTACAACTTCTCCACCACCATCAACGTTTCTCCAACCTCTTCTCTTCGCGTCTTTTGCCAAATTCAATCCAAGGTAACAACTAACTACTTCTATGATAAACATGTTGCAAGTTTTTCTGCATATATAATAATTATATATCAGTATTATATTTGTTATTTTTCTTATTTGGTTTGATTTCATTTATCTTGGAAGTTCCAACATCAAAGTTTTGTGTATATAGACGGAGAAAACTGAGATAAGAAGATTTTCACCATTATTAGAAAGTTCTGGTAATGGTGCTGTGGCTTTAGAGGATTGGAAAGCAGTTCCTGATATATGGAAAACTTCTGCAGAGAATTTTGGTGATAAAATAGCTTTGATAGATCAATATCATGAGCCTCCTTCAACTATGACATACAAACAGGTTTTCTTTTTCTCTCTGATTCAATTAGTGTAGAGTTTGATTCAAAGTAGTTGGAACTATTTACACAGAATATGTTTCCAACTAATTTTTATATTTTATTAGGTGATAATAAACATTTCCTATGTTTTGAAAATAAGCACTTGGTTTAATTAATGATCTTTGTGGTTTGTACTGTTTTATTTTAAGAGATATATGGTTGAGTTTTATTGGTGGTGGGACATCGATATCATATAAACAACTATCTTAATCTGTTGCCACAATTGACTCTGTTTTTTTTTTCATACTCTTAAACCTCTTATTTAACTTGTGGAATATGAATGTGATCATTTTGAATCTTTGATTGTTGAATTGTATGTTGTAATTTACGAAGCTAAGATATATAGTAGTTACAACTTAGCTACATCAACAAGAAATTTATAATAAAATATACAAACAAAAAATATTTGTAAATAAAAACATGGTTCATTCTTCATTAATATATAATGTCAAAACAAAAATTTCAGTCTATTTTTTCTCATTGCTATTATACATAAAAGTTAACAAGTAAGCCTTATCCCACTAAATGGGATTGACTACACGAATAAACTTTCGTCATAATATTTTATTCAGGACTATGCTTTTATCTAAATTGTCAATCTCGAGATTTTTTTAATAACAATTTTTTATAGTTTTTCTAGATCTTCATCTACCTCTAGTTATTTGACGCTCTATATTTAATCTACTCTCTTTACCACATAATCTACATATCTTTTTCTCTATATGCTAAAACTACCTAAGTTTACTTTTCACCATCATTTCTACTATTTGTGCTACCCTAACACTCTCTAATATTGTCATTTCTAATCTTATCATGTCTAGTCCTACGACACATCCAACACAATATGACCATTTCTTAATACACCACCCAAGTTTCTTATACGTCACGTAAAATTATTTTTTTGCCCCCCAGTTCCGGATGTGCACATCCGGACGCACCGTTTTTTTAAAAAACGTTGCCTTGTTCCGGATGTGCAAATCCGGAATGACAAGTTACGCGTATTCCGGATGTGCACATCCGAAAAAATGGCTGAAACTTAAAAAGGTATATTTATTTTAAGAAATAATAATATGTATTTTAAAAGAATAGCGATCAACAGTAAAACATTACTTCTATTACCAGAGTCGACACAAAGTTGGTGGTACTCCTATTACCACTTGCAGAATCAATGGACTGACTTTGGGTCACACGATACAGAGGAATTGTTTCTGCTCAGGTTCATTGCGAGGAGATAATTCAATATCTCTTTAAAATAACAGTGGATCCTTAGAAGGGAAATCGGCCCGCTAAAATGATAAGATAATTTTGTTAGATTTGTGTATTCCTCATGATAGGATAATTCAGGGAGTGACGTGTGGCTTTCTATAAATCAACTGGGTTTAAGCCTAAAAGGATTATATTTTACAGGTTCGCGTTGGTTTTTTCTAAATGATACATACTGATGTATATGTATATATTATAACTTATTTATTATGCTTATTATGCTCACTTGCTAGCTTATTATGCACACTTGCTGATGTCTATTGATGTGTATATATATATATATATATATATATATATATATATATATATATATTATAACTTGTATATTAATGATACAGTTCCTCCTGTTTATTATGTACACTTGCTAGCTTTCCGCGCTCGATACTACATAAGTGAAGTAGAAAATTATGATTCTGGTTCTGCAAGTGGTAATAGGAGATACGAAGAACAAAGTTTTCTATTGGCGGAAAACATAATCCATTGACTCAAGATCTTCATCACGCTATCAAGAATCTCTCCGCTGAACTTTATTGTAAAGATGTTCATTTTCTCATGGAGCTTATTCAAGTACATTTAACCTTTCATGATGCATTCATGATGTTAAATGATAGTTGTTTATATTCATGACCGTAAATCTGTTGTTAACTTTATCAGAATGCCGAAGACAACCATTATATTGACGGAGAGACTCCAACCCTAGAGTTTGTTATAACTTCTGATGACATTACTGCTACTGGTGGACCAGCCACATTACTTATTTTCAATAACGAAAAGGGTTTATCTCCGAAATATATTGAATTCATCTGTAGTGTTGGACGATCAACAAAGAAAGATAACAGGAGCAGTGGTTACACTAGAGAGAAAGGATCAACAAAGTTTTCTATTGAAGAGATACTAAGAACAAAGTTTTCTATTGGAGAGATACGAAGAACAAAATTTTCTATTGGAGAGATACGAAGAACAAAGTTTTCTATTGAAGAGATATGAAGAGCAAAGTTTTCTATGGGCGGGAAACCTAATCCCTTCTCGCTCCCCTCATTCGAATGTATATTAACTTGCGATGATATATTAACGTATGCGACTAACCGACAAAACCGATTTTAAAAAAATAAAATAAAGTTATGCTATTTTCCGGATCTGCAGTTCCGGAATTAAAAAAAATAAAGCTATACTATGTTTTCGGATGTGCACATCCGGAACACATCAGCGTTTTTTAAAAAAACGGTGCGTCCGGATGTGCACATCCGAAATCAGGGGGCAAAAACGAAATTTCACGTGGTGTATAAGAAACTTGGGTGGTGTATTAAGAAATGGTCCACAATATTCT
The DNA here is from genome assembly GCA_022829125.1 of Lathyrus tuberosus. Classification (NCBI taxonomy): domain Eukaryota; kingdom Viridiplantae; phylum Streptophyta; class Magnoliopsida; order Fabales; family Fabaceae; genus Lathyrus; species Lathyrus tuberosus. The sequence continues at coordinate 10,631,137 of JALAZF010000075.1, forward strand.
CATCTCTATTACATTTACTTTATTTTCATGTTGATTTTTAACCGCCAAACAATATGTCTCGTATAACATCACAGGTCTTACTGCAGTCTGGTAAAAAAAATTCTTCCGCTTGAGCGGTACCTTTGTGTCACATAACATCTCTAAAGCTCTCATCCATTTTAGTCACCCCACTTGAATTTGATGGTTTGCATCCGCTTTTATTTCTCCATCATTTTGTATTACGGATCTAAAATATTTAAACTGCATGACTTGTGGGATGATATGATCTCCAACTTTCACCTCTAGATTAGAAACACTTCTCATTTTGCTGAACTTACATTCCATATATTTTGTCTTACTTCTGTCTAAGCGAAAGTCGTGTGTTTCTAAATATCGTCTCCAACCTCATCTAAATCCTCCTTCGACTCTTCAAGTAGAATGATATCATCTTCAAAAAGTATGCATCTCGATGATAGTTCTTAGATATATTCCGTGAGTATATCCAAAATTTAATTAAAAAGATAGATTTAAGGTTGAACCTTAATGTAAACGTATTGCAATGGAAAAATTGTTCGTCTTTCACCCTTTGTCTTTATGCCTAAAAATCACGGCTTATAAATTTAATTCATCAAGAAACAACTTTACCAACCTTATCTCATACTTTTTATACTCTACATGTTTCATAGGATATGTATCCACCACGTTTCATAGGATATGTATCTACATGTTTCAATTTGAATCAAGTGAGAAACTTAGCCTATGAAATTTCATTCAGTTGCATGCTATATGCCAACTTTTCTTATCAAAATTTCAGTTGGAAGATACAATATTGGACTTTGCTGAGGGGTTGAGAGTTATTGGAGTAACACCTGATGAGAAGATTGCTCTTTTTGCCGATAACTCGTGTCGCTGGCTTGTAGCAGATCAAGGTGTGCAGAACTTTGTATATTATTTATAAGAACATGCTAGGTCATGCATGATATCTATCTACAGGAATAGTTATTATCTTTTTAATCACATCCAAGCTATGTTTTTAGTCTAGGCATGATGGCAATTGGAGCAATCAATGTGGTAAGAGGTTCAAGGTCATCAGCTGAAGAACTGCTGCAAATATACAACCACTCTGAAAGTGTCGCACTAGCTGTGGACAATCCTGAAATGTTTAATCAGATTGCAAAACCATTTTATTTGAATACTTCCATCAGATTTATTATTCTACTATGGGGAGAAAAATCAAACCTTGTCAGTGAAGAAAACAAAGAGGTTCCAATCTATACATTCATGGAAGTCATACAATTCGGGCGAGAAAGTCGCAGGGCATTATCTGAGTCCCATGATGCAAGTGCGTCACCTGCACATTCGCTATGATTATTTATTTATTTTGCGAATATTGAAAACAAACAGTAATCAGGTTCACTATAAACTCATCTACAATGTGATTGCAGGACAACAGTATATGTTCGAAACAATAAAATCTGATGACATTGCTACTCTTGTGTACACAAGTGGTACTACTGGAAATCCCAAAGGTGTTATGCTAACTCATCAGAATCTTTTGCATCAGGTTTGATTGCAAATTTCTCTTAAACTTTCTTGTGGCAATGGTGTACTTAACTATTTTCAGACATGTTTTGTTGCTTTTTAGAGTTTAGAAAACTATTATAAGGCTATGATTTTTCTCTTTTTAACATGTTAGGATTGATTCTTTATGTTATGTGTTAATGAATTTCTAGATCAAACACTTATCAGATGTTGTACCTACTAAAGTTGGGGATAGATTGCTAAGCATGTTGCCTCCATGGCATGCATATGAAAGAGCTTGTGAGTATTTCATTTTCTCGCGCGGTCTTGAATATATTTACACTACTGTGAGAAACTTGAAGGTATTATTACTTTTCATCCTAAGTTTCGACTTTCACACATCATAAAATAACACATGATTTCATTTGATTATCGTGATGTGTTTTATTTTTTTGTTCTAGGATGATTTGGGACTTTATCAACCACATTTGATGGTTTCGGTGCCTTTAGTTTTTGAAACTTTGTACAGGTAACCCAATTTCCAATGAATTGTATGAATGTCATTTGTAAATAGTAACATTTATCATTGTTTATGGTTCTTCTGTAGTGGCATCATGAAGCAGGTATCTACAAGCTCGCTTATTAGAAAGCATGTCGCTCTAACATTCATAAGGGTCAGCTTAAGATACATGGAATATAAGCGAGTTTACGAGGTCTGGTCATCAGCTCTATAATCATATTTCACATTCTTTTCAGATTATGATTATTTCCAAAAGCTGAAACAAACAGATAAAGAAAATCCTAAAAAGATAATTTTTTTCATAAACAATTTGAAACAAACAAGCTCTAATCATAGTAATTCTATTTCTGATCAATGATATGTTTGCAGGGTAAATGTTTAACAAAGAATCAGAAATCACCTTCATATCTCTATGCAATGTTGGATTGGCTATGGGCAAGAATTATAGCTGCAATATTATATCCAGTTCATATGCTGGCAAATAAACTGGTTTACAGTAAAATCCGTTCAACCATTGGAATATCAACGGTATTGTATTTTGTACTACTATTACTTGTGATTTGGAAATGTATCACTTTTCTGTTCACAATAATCGAAAACTTCCGCAGGCTGCAATAAGTGGTGGTGGTAGCTTACCTTCTCATGTGGATAAATTTTTTGAGGTTAGATATTTCTCACCTGTTACTCCCAAAAAGGAATTTTATTTTTGGCGTTGTTCTCACATTTTCTTACTCATATGCAGGCTATTGGTGTGAACTTGCAGAATGGATATGGTTTAACAGAAACTTCACCTGTTGTTGCTGCTCGGCGACTTGGTTGTGACGTAAGCCATAAATTATAAACTGCATAATATAAAGCCAAGTGTTCAACATTAAATTAGTGATATGGACAAGTAAGTGGTTATAAGTACAGGAAATTCTCACCCCAAGATCCAGGTTTTGTGATCGAGTAAAAGGCATTAACTCAGATTCTATGATGGTATGATTGAACCATTCATGTTATCTACGCATCAAACTCAATAGTCATGTGATAGGACTTGGGTATTATGGGGTGCTCAAAGCCCCATATCAATAGTATGGAATGCTCAGTGGAATATTTAAGTGGCTCAGTTCTTCTCCTTTGATAGCTAGCTTTTAAGGGAGTGCTCCTTAAGTGCTTAAATACTTATCACCCTTATGGATAGAAATATTACTTTATAAACAGGTTATACGAGGACGACTTAGACATAAAATCTTAAGTGTGAGAAAAACCTTGAAACTAACAATACTAGGTTTTAATCAGAAATTGAAGGGATAAATGAGATTTCTATTGAATTAGGTGTGGACCTGGCTGCTTAATATATTTATCTTTTCAAACGGCATCCATCTATTCTGCATAATATGTATAACACACTTATTCACGAGTCTCTTTATTTAGTTCGGCATTTGACAATGCTTTAAATGCCATCTTTTAAAGGTTATTGGCTCTGTGGGGTATCCACTAAAACATACAGAATTCAAGGTTGTAGATTCTGAAACTGGTGAAGTTCTTCCACCTGGTTCAAAGGGAATTTTGAAAGTCAAGGGCCCACAATTGATGAAGGGATACTACAAGGTAATCTTAGTCAAAATGTAAACTTCTTGTGTCTTGTCTTGAGATGTACAAGTTATAGTTTTATTCATTTATAAATATTTGATTGTCGGCTAAACTTTAAGACTGAGGTAAGGGCTTATAAAAGGCTCAAAAAAGAAGAATTCGGGATGTTATGTGACACCTTTTCCTGATAAACTAGCAACTTGTGTGATGGTCATAGCAGGCAATAATGTTGCTTACTTAAGAGCTCACATCACATTCATCCATGGGGAAGTTGTGTCAATTACATGTCTTTATTCTTGTATCAGAATCCTACAGCTACAAATCAGGCCATAGATAGGGATGGCTGGCTGGATACTGGTGACATAGGTTGGATAGCTCCCCACCATTCAATTGGGCGGAGCCGTAATTCTGGTGGTGTGATTGTCGTTGAAGGCCGTGCTAAAGACACCATTGTGCTTTCATCAGGTAGAACAGAAGTTTGTGTGTGTTAATCTTTGAATCCTATATGTAGTGTCCATCCCTCAATGTTGACCATGGGTCTGTTCTCCTTATGAAAGTACTAATCATATGTTTCAATAAGAGAAGGTGAAAATGTTGAACCAGGAGAACTTGAAGAAGCTTCCATGAGAAGTAACCTCATACAACAAATTGTTGTCATTGGCCAGGTGAATTTAAATCTTGATTTCTTAAAATAATTATGTTCAAGGCCTACATATAAACTGTATACAAGATATTTATAAATTGTAACGATTTCACTTATTTGGACATATAGGATAAGCGACGTCTAGGAGCCATAATTGTTCCCAACAAAGAAGAAATCTTAAAGGCAGCAAAGGAATTGTCAATTATAGATTCCAATAGTTCAGATGTCAATCAGGAAAAATTGACCAGACTAATATATAATGAATTAAAGACCTGGTAAGATCATGTCTTCTGTTGGTAAGAGTGAAACTAAATACATGGTCAGAGGTGTTATAAATGGGAAACAAATCAAATATTTTCTATCTGAATATTGAATCTCTCCCCATTATCATGCAGGACATCAGGGTTTCCGTTTCAAATTGGGCCAATCCTTCTAGTAAATGATCCCTTCACGGTTAGATTGAACATCATAGTAATGTCTTTCTTTATATTATTTAATAATAGAATTGACATATTTGATTAATTTTACTATAATGACAGATTGATAATGGGCTAATGACACCCACAATGAAAATTCGAAGAGATAGGATTATGGCTCAATACAAGGACCAAATAGAGAACATATACAAGTAAACTTACCTAATGCCAATGGTATGTTACAATCAGTTATAGCTCAATACAGGATCAAATGGAGAACCTATACGAAACTTACCTAATGCAAATGGTATGGCACAATAGACTCATACTAAGGGATAAAAGTTATACCATTACCACAATAATTAGATAGATAATAACATTTTATGATATCGATAGTGATTCGTGTAACTTCTAACACATTAATTCTCTCTTTTCATTTAAGATCTTTGTTTTTATGTTAAAGTATACTATTCCTCTAAGGGAAGCTTAAATTGCGTTTCTTTCACCAGTATACACATGTACTATACCTCAATTTTAATAGTGTTGAATGACTATGGAGAATCCTTCCAGCAATTCCTTTTTATAATTGTCACTTACAATGGCATTGGTGGTAAACAATTTTCAAATACTACTTTTATTGGCTTTCGAACTTCACCCAAATAATTATTTTATCTTTTATCATTCCATACTTGATATAGTTGGGGCTAAAACTATATGTTAATGTGATAGATTCTGAATAGTATTGATATAGAAAGGGAAAATAACACACAAACAGTTATGCAGTTATGCAACAGTATACAGCAGTTACAACTGCAACAGCAGTTATAAATATATAATTAACTGTATACAACCTCTAGGGTTAGAGAGCCTAGTCTCTCCCAAACCAAACCAATCAATAGCAAACTGAATGAGACTTTCTCATTCTTTATTCTACTTAAATACATTACATTTAACTATCTAATTTGGGCTTAATTCACTGGGCCTTGGGCCTACGTCTAACACAAACTTTCCATTGAATGAGCACTTCCACGACATTGGCAGCATTAGTACGGACATCCATGAGAACGTGGGGTTCTACTTGAAGTTCTAAATCCTCTGACAGCATAAGAGGTAATGGTTGAGGATTTAGGACTGGTGTGATAGCTTTCTTCAGCAGAGAGACATGAAAAACGGGGTGAATCTTACTTTCAGCAGGAAGGTCTAATTGATAAGCAACTGAACCGATGAGTTTAGTAATTTGATAAGGGCCATAAAAACGAGGACTAAGTTTTTCATTTATCTTCTTTGCCAAAGACTTGAGTCTATAGGGCTGCAACTTGAGATAAACCCAGTCCCCAACAGCAAAGGAGACATCTCGCCGATGTTTATTGGCTTGAGTTTTCATCCGGTTCTGGGCTCTCTCTAAATTGGAACGAAGGTCATGCAGAATGATGTCTCATTCTTGAGTCAACCTGTTAACTTCCTCCACCGCTGAAGGTGTAGTGGTTCCTTTAACCAAATGTGGTGGATCACGGCCATATAAAGCTCTGAACGGAGTGGTTTTGGTTGAGTTGTTGTAATTGGAATTGAACCAGAATTCTGCCCAACCCAGCCACTTGACCCATTATCGTGGTTTATGCCCGGTTAAACATCTCAAATAGGTCTCCAAGCACCTATTTGTGACCTCAGTTTGGCCATCTGTTTGAGGGTGATAAGCTGTACTGAACTTCAGTTTAGTGCCAGCCATCTTAAATAATTCTGTCCAGAAATGACTTAAGAAAATCTTGTCTCTATCAGAGACTATGGTGGAAGGGAACCCATGTAGTCTAACAATTTCCTGCAGGAAGATTCCTGCTACTGATTTAGCAGTAAAAGGATGGCTAAGAGGCAAGAAATGAGCGTATTTAGTGAGTCTGTCAATCACCACTAAAATAGCATCTTTACCTTGACTTTTGGGAAGCCCTTCAATGAAATCCATTGAGATATCGGCCCAAACTTGAGAGGGAATTGGAAGTGGTTGGAGAAGACCGGCAGGGGATAAGGTTTCGTATTTATTTTGTTGGCAAATGGCACAAGAAGCCACAAAATTCTGAATATCTTTCTTCATCCCTTCCCAATAAACCATGGCACCTAACCGTTTATAAGTGCGAAAAAATCCGGAATGACCACCTACTGCGGAAGAGTGGTATTCCTGTAGTAGTTGGGGAATTTTAGAAGAACTTCGGGGTAAGACTAACTTGCCTTTGTAGAACAACTTCCGGTTTTGGAAAGTATAATTCGGGTGAGTATTTGAATTTCGCAGCAAGTCGTGAATAATGCTTTGGAGTTTTGAATCAGCCAATACTTCTGCTTCCCATTCTTCCAAATCAGCAAAGTGTATCACAGAAACTGCCGCATAAGTCATGCAACGGGATAAGGCATCCGCTACTCTGTTATCACTCCCGGGTTTGTAAACAATATCAAAATCAAAACCCATTAATTTAGAAGTCCATTTGAATTGGTCTTCACCCAAAATGCGTTGGTCAGTGAGGAACTTCAAACTTTTCTGGTCAGTGTGAATAATAAAATGACGGCCCATCAAGTAGTGCCTCCATTTCTGCACTGCCATGACAATAGCCATAAGTTCTCGTTCGTAGACAGATTTTCGCTGTGCCCGGTCAGACAAGGTTTAGCTCAGAAATGCTACCGGTCGGCCCTGCTGCATTAAGACGGCGCCTAAACCTTTATTAGAAGCATCTGTTTCAATAACAAAAGGAAGAGAAAAATCTGGTACAGTAAGGATGGGTAATTCAGCCATGGCTTTCTTCAAAATCACATAGGCAGCATGTGCTTCCTCATTCCAACCGAAATTGTCTTTTTTAAGAAGTTGAGTGAGAGGTCTTGCAATTTTCCCATAATTTCGAACAAACCGTCGATAGTAACCCGTGAGACCTAAGAATCCCCTTAAGGCTTTGAGATCCCTTGGTATAGGCCAATTGAGCAATGCTTCAATTTTTTTCGGATCAGCTGCTACACCTTGCCCCGAAATGATGTGTCCGAGATATTCCAATTGGCTTTGTCCGAATGTACACTTTTAAGTTGGCAACTAATTGATTCTCTTTGAGCAAAGTCAAAACAGCCCCTAAATGTCTCTTGTGCTCCTCCTCAGTTTTACTATACACCAAAATATCATCAAAAAAGACCAAGGTGAATTTACGTAAATATGGTCGTAAAACTTCATTCATTAAAGCCTGAAATGTAGAAGGGGCATTAGTAAGACCAAAAGGCATAACAACAAATTCATAGTGGCCTTCATGAGTTCTGAAAGCTGTTTTGGAAATGTCCTCTATTTTCATTCTGATTTGGTGATAACCAGCCTTCAAGTCCAGTTTAGAAAATACTGTTGCACCTCCGAGTTCATCCAACAGTTCATCAATAATGGGGATAGGGAATTTATTTGGCAGTGTGATTTTATTTAAGGCACGATAATCCACACAACCGCCAGCCACCATCTTTTTTCTTGACAAGGATGATAGGGCTAGAGTAAGGGCTAACACTCGGTCGAATGACTCCCGATTGCAACATGTCATCCACTAATTTCTCAATTTCATTTTTTTGATAATGGGGATACCTGTAAGGCCGTAGATTGGGTATGGCAGCACCTTCCTGCAAGATGATTGCATGGTCATGAATCCGTTGGGGTGGCAAACCTTGTAATTCGGAAAAAACTTCTGGGTAGTCCTCCAAAACGGGTCGAATCCATAACGGTGTGGCAGCATGTGGGTCTTCTGCTTCTGAAATCATGTGGAATGTGATTATAAAACCCTCCCCTTGCTGGGAGAGTGCTTTACACATAGACTTGATAGATGCCGGTGCCCTGGAGAGTGTGGGATCCCCTTGGATGATGTGTGTACCCTGTGGTGTAGGAACTTTGAGAAGTAAGTCTCCAAAGTTAGCCCGGATTTCTCCAAGTTGTGCTAGCCATTCCATCCCCAACACAATATCAACTCCACCAAGTTCAAAAACATAAAAATCCTGTTGAATTATAAGGCCTTGAATGTCCAAGGTTAATTGTTGACACACCCCTCCACATTGAATTTTGCGTCCATCTCCCACCTCGACACTGAAAGAAAGTGTTGCAGCAATGGATAAGCCTTGTTGGTGTGCTAAGGGAGATGAAATGAAATTGTGAGAGGCTCCACAATCTATCAAAACCAAAACACGTTGTTCAGCCAAATATCCCCACAACTTGATAGTTTTCTTGGATGTGAATCCAGATATACTATACATGGATAATTGGAGGCTATGGAGAATTGGTTCCGCTGCCGTTTCAATAGTTTGGGCTGATTCCTTGTCGTCCTCTTCTTCCATCAGCATGACACGAAATTGTTTATTTGCACATACATGACCCGGAGCAAATTTTTCATCACAACGAAAACATAAATTTTTGGCCATTTTGTCCTGCATTTTTGTGTCTGTAAGGCGGCGAAAGGCTCGCCCACGCGACATAGTCGCTGGTCTTGGGTTGGATGTCTCGGATGTAGTAGGAGTAGTCGTTGTTTTGGTATTGGAGACCTTATTGTTGGAGTCCCAAGTAACAGTGCGGTTAGAAGGGTAACCTTTAATGAAAGGCTTAGAATGGGTGTTGGAGGAAGTGCCTTTGTCAAGAATGATATTTTTTCATCAATTTTCTGTGCGAAATCCATCATCTCGGCCAAGGTTGTAACCGGGTGTAATTTTAATTCTGCTTTCACACCCTCTTTTAACCCATTGAGAAAAATTCCCTCAAGATAATCTGGTTCTGCACTTCTAAGTGGGCCAGCATATAACTCAAACCGATCACGATATTCCTCCACCGAGCCCGTTTGTTTAAGGCTAAGAGGCAATTCATAGGGACTTTGAAGCATTGATGGTTGAAAACGTTTAATCAAACCAGCCTTAAAATCTGCCCACGATGGTGAGGGAGAACAAAATTCCCACCATTGATACCAAGTGAGTGCTTTTCCTTCCATGGCTATCATTGCAGCCTGTACCTTTTCCTCATCAGTGACACCCCTTAAATCAAAATAGCGTTCTACACGATTAATCCACCCAAAAGCATCTTCACCCTCGAATATGAGAATCGTAAGTTTCCTCCATTTTTCGTCAGAATTGCGGAGATTCTGTCCCATCACAGAGCCACCATAACCTAGGTTGTCCCATCACAGAGCCTCCATTTTTCTCAGTTTCCATCAGATTGCGCATTTCCTGAATTTCTTCTCTGGTTGCGACAAAACCTTCATGCGCCCTTTCTAAAAATTCCAATCTTGCTTCCATGTTGCGGCGCGTGTGGACCATGAATTAGTGCCAAGGATCGTTGTCTCTGTATACCAATGATAGATTCTGAATAGTATTGATATAGAAAGGGAAAATAACACACAAACAGTTATGCAGTTATGCAACAGTATGCAGCAGTTACAACTGCAACAGCAGTTATAAATATATAATTAACTGTATACAACCTCTAGGATTAGAGAGCCTAGTCTCTCCCAAACCAAACCAATCAATAACAAACTGAATGAGACTTTCTCATTCTTTATTCTACTTAAATACATTACATTTAACTATCTAATTTGGGCTTAATTCACTGGGCCTTGGGCCTACGTCTAACATAAACATTAGTAATTGGAGGTCTACTAACATAATGACACTAGCAATCACAAATAGAGGGAAAAAATGAATTAAATTGTAATATATATTTACCTCTCAGATAACAAACTTGCAGATTTTAATTTAAGAGAAAAAGAGTGTAATTTAAGTTTCATTTTAGGGACAAGATTCACGAGTGAATACACTATCCAATCGTATAATCTTTTAATTTTTGTGTCTCTAAATACGTGTTATATCACATTCATATCCCAAACTGTATTGGTTCTTTCTTGTTATTAATCTTAAAATTGGATATTGATTTTAAGATTTCAAATCAAATTCTGTAAAAGGATTTTAGCTTAATTTTCAGAATTAAATTGATTTTAAGATTTTAGAATATTTCTAGTCAGTAATCCATATTCATGTTTCTTGAGATTAAAGTTTCACAAAATAAAAACATCTTTGTTTGGTTCAATTGAATAACAAGCTTCAACAAGTTGTTTACATATCTCTGCAAGCAGAAATAAAACAGAAGTTCTATTCAACAGAAGAAAAGGTATAATAAAAGAGTACTGATAAGACTTACCTCACCAATTCTTTTCAAGAAGTACTCAGATCATTATGCAGGTGAAGGGGAAAAATATAGAATATCAAACAATATTGATATTGAGTTCTTCAATCAGAGTAAAAACTTATTCCTAAATTTTGGTGCTCTTCTCAGTCTTCCTGCTATGACATATAGAAGCAAAGAACATGATCCAACATGAGTTCTTGCACACATAAGTTAACCCATAAAATATTGCAAAACAAGAAGGCCCTTAACACAATTTTTGTCAACTCTTGAACACATGTATCATGTCAACTGAATAGTACAGGCCATGCATAAGGTTGCATACCCATAATAACATAGACCGGGCTCTTAGAACATATAAACACCCAATTTGGCCTTTAATAGCATGTAATGTTATGTTTTGCACCTCACACTAGCATTCTTCATAATAAGGGCTGTGGTTCAAAGTCAAATCTGTGGAAATTCTCTCAAGTCACCAGAAGTCATTACATGAACAATTACCATCCTTAAAATGGTGATATCTTTTGAGATCCCGAACATAAATTTCCCTACTAGTTATAGTGCTGATGAGCTTCAACACAGTGTGACAATCTCCACAAACACGAAGATTTTTCACTATCCGAATAGTAGTCCCCGGAACAGCCTTAAGAAGCCCATAGGCTAGAGCTAACCTCTCACTATGCCAGAAAAGTTGTCTTTCCTTCTCTTGTTGATCCATGTCATGTAAAACTGAGCTAGTATCAGGAACATAACCCCTTTTCCTCATTTCTGCATCTAATTTCCTCATCAAACCTAGAATCTCATCTTTCATAGGTTGAGATGCCTCTCCGGCATAAAACACCTGGCTTTCCTTTCCCAAGTCAATGGAGCTATAACCTGGCTCCTTTTTAACTTCCTTGACTACCATTAACTTTCTCACCTTTGAAACATTCTCCCACATACCAGCTCCGGCATATACATTAGATAACAATATATAACTGGAAGGGTCTTCTGGTTTTAAGTCCAATAGATTATCAGCAATCCTAACTGCCATGTTAATGTTACCATGCTGCTTACAAGCACTGAGTAATGCAGCCCAAGTTGGTTCATCAGGTTTGACCGGCATTGTTCTGATGAGATTCTCTGCCTCGTCAAGGTGTCCCGATCGACTAAAAAGATCCAGTAAACAAGTATAGTGCTGCAAAGATGGCCTAATTCCAAATTCTTCAATCATAGACTTAAACAAAGCGCGACCCTTGCTAACTAGACCAACATGACTACAGGCATAGATTAACCCAACAAAAGTCACCTCATTTGGCTTAACCCCTGCTAAAACCATGTCATCATACAAAGCCAATGCCTCCTCAGCCAGTCCATGCTGAGCAGTGCCAACAATTATCGAAGTCCAAGAAACAACATCCTTTCTTCTCATCTCACAAAATATATATTTAGCAGCAACAAGGTCACTGCATTTGGCATACATATCTACAAGTGCATTACTTATAAACAAACAAGACTCATAGCCAAGGGTTATGACTACACAATGCATCTGTTTTCCAAGCTCCCAAACAGCTGAATTAGCACTTGCACCAACCACACTTGAAAGAACTAAAGGGTCAGCAATACTAACCCCTTCACCCCTCATTTCAACAAACAAGTAAAGCGCATCAGTTGCATTCCCACTCTGAACCAACCCAGATATCAAAGCAGTCCAAGCATACAAATTCTTAAACGGAGATTGACGAAACAGTCGTAAAGCCTCAACCTTTCGTCCACTTCGCGCATACCCAGATATCATCGCAGTCCAAGAAATCGAATTCAACATAATAATCGAATCAAAAACAGCACGCCCATAATCAGGCAACTCGAATTTTGCATACATATCAACAAGCGAAGACTTAACAACATCATCTTCAGAGTAAGGTGAAAGCAAGAAACGAGCATGGAGTTGTTTCCCTTGCTTGGTATAACCATCACCCAAATTAGCACAAGCCTTGATGAGGGAAGAGAAAACAAAGTGGTCTGGCTGCAACCCTTCATTGAGAATGGAACGTGAGATGGATAAAGCTTTGTATGGGAGGTTGGAGAGGTTGCAAGCGGAGAGAACAGTAGCCCAAGCAACATGGTCTCGGTGAGGCAATGCGTCAAACAGCTTGAGTGCATCTTGGAGGAGACCACATTTGCCGTATGCATCAATGAGAGTTTTGGGGAAGGGATCGTGTTGGTTAAGACCAGATTTGATGATTTGTGCGTGAAGTTTCTTTGCAATGAATGGGTTCTTACGTGCGAAGGAGAAGAGTTGAGATTTGAGTGCGAGTGCACTGTGAGAGTGAGAGAATGACATTCATCAACTATCAACAATTTTGTTGTTCGAGATTATTAAAAAAATGGTTAATTATACGATCTCCTGCCATTAGGGCGAGATTTGGTTTTGCACCCTCAAGTATTTTTTTTTTTGAACACCCCTTTATAAAACAAATACTATATTTTTACCACACCCTTTTACCACACCCTTTGTCTATGTGTCATTGACCATTTGACCAATCTATGTGTCATTGACCAATCTATGCGTGGACCCCACCCTTCACCTTCCTTCTTCCTCATTACCCTCCATGACAACCAAATAACTCACCTCTTTAAATCCTCACCATCAAAACCTCACCCATCTTCCATGAAGCTACTGGGATTTTGAAAACTAAAACCACTTCGGCTTCAATCCACACGTTAATACCGCTTTCCTTTCTCCTTCATTTTTGTACGTAAAAGAAAAACAACATGCTATCAAAGCTTATATAAAACCAACAACACACTTCTCAATTCATTTTCAAAACAAAAAAAAAGGTTTAAAACTTCAGTAGAAAAAGGATCTTCATAGTGAAACAAAAAACAACAGTGAGCTTATGGCAGTTCTCAGCTGAGTTCACTGTGATGGTGTTCGCTGGTGAATTTGGCGAACAATCTTTGGTTTCCTAATTTATAAAAATTAGTTTACTAACAGGACCAACCAAACAAATCCTAGGACAAAGTGCTTTTGAGAATGTGTTTGATTTTGAAAAGTAATGTATTCGTTCTATGTTTCTAAGATTTCTTTTAACAATTAATTCGACTAATAGAACAAAACCTTGTAATGGCGAAAAAGTAATTGAAACAAACTTAAACTGAAAGTAAACTTCTGAAATGATAGATGACTTGAATATAAAGAAATGAAAGAAACTTGAAATTTTATTGAAATGCATAAAGGTAAACTGGTGTTTCCCACACATACATTTTCCAGAACACTCGTTTCTCTCGCGCGGTTACTTTGAGTATTTACGGTAATTTGTACAAAGTTTGGAACACACTGAATCTAACATCAAGACCCCCTATTTATATACAAACGAAATAGCTACCCATAACAGACATCTCTTCTAATGGCGACAAATGTCATTCTGCATGTATTTGCCTTCTAGATGCGTTCCACGCGTCCCATTTCAAAATGAAAACTCCCTCCAGAAATTTAAAATTCAAAACAACCGTCGAATGGTCGAAAACCTTCTCTCGTCGAAATTAGCTTCCTTACTTGGAAAAATCTGCTAATTTTTCTTTTAAGTACCATGCTTTTTTCGACTTGCATCTATTCGCCAAAACTTTCTAATTGCGAGATCAGGTCGAATTTGTCGAATTTTTCCTTTCTTTCTGAACCATTTTCCTGGCGTCGAAATTAGCCACCTATAAATTGCCCCCCAAAAAATGCATTTTCGACCGAGGGAGAAAAGCCATTTTTTGCTAATGCAATTCGACGCCATAGAGCATTCGACTAGTGACTGTTCACATGATTTAGACATTAGAAATGTCAGAATCATCATTACGTTTTTCCCAAACGTCATTTCAACCCACGTTTTTTAGATCTTCATCATTCCTACTCTACCCCTATCACATCGTGGGTCAGACCCTAACTGCCACCGTCAGCACTATCCACTTTATACTCTCCACGTGTCCAAAACTTTCCCACTACTTTTCCCACTTTACTTCCAGAATATCAACCGCTTCCACTTTCACCACCTATATATAAGCTAAAGACCTCATTTTTTCCACCTTTACGTTCTTTCTTTCCAAAAAACTCTTTTCAAAACTTCATCTTCCTCATTTCTCTCCACTTCTCTGCAACCAACAATGGCGTCCTCCGCTACTCAAAAGGTCACCGGTAAAGATCCTCGGAAGTCCAACTGTTTAGCACCGATGGAAAGGATCCTTGGTCCCAGGGTGGTGGGAAACCAAGAGTATGTTCCAGAACCTCCCAACGAAGAAGAAAAGCGCTCCATTTACCAATCCCAGGTACTTATTCCCATCTTAATTTCTGGAAAGTCTCATGCCATGTTAGGACCGTTGCCTGACTTAAAATTAGATCCCGTTAAGGTACGAGAGTTTTTTCCCACCTACCATCGCTATAAACCCATAGCAAATGGTGTTAGACCTAGGACAGATAAGGAGAAGATTATCGATGAAAAATCCAAAGTAGATGGTCAAGGGACCCCTTCTGACGAAGTAATAAACCTAGAATACATGAATAACTTTAGAATTTTTAGATCCTGCCCTTTGTCGAAGGATCCTTCAGATTATTTGGCTTGGCTGGAAAAGATAGAAAAGGTTAAGAGCAATGACTGGAAAACCATGGGCATTTACGACCTTATTCAATTGTCGAAAGTAGGGCCAGGATATTGCCCTTCCATGCTTCTGGCTTCTCTCTATTTCTGGGATAGTACTTACAACAATTTCCACATCCCCTGTGGGATGATTACCCCTACGCTTTTCGACATAGCCGCTATCACTGGTTTAAGTCCCCTAGGAGTCGACTATGATCCCAACTTGCTTGCTGATGACTCAATAGGTTTCGGCACCAACAAGGCCACCTTTACAGCCTATATTGCTAACTACCATGACAAGGAAACCAAGGAAGTCTCTGACCAAGAGCACGTAGCCTTCCTGGCCCTTTGGCTCTCGAGGTGTGTTTTTTGCTCCAGATCTCTTCAGGTGGCGAAGCGCTATATTACCATAGTGAATCAGCTTCACGTTGGGCACCGGCTATGTCTTAGCGAAATGATTCTGGAAAATCTATACGAATCGCTTGGCGAAGGAGTCACCATCTTGAAGAACATCAAGGAAAAGAAGACTTTGTTGTTATCAGGGCCTTTTTGGCTTTTACAACTGTGGCTCAACGCCACTTTCGAAGCCTCTTTTCCCAACAAGCCAACTATGAACCCAACTGTTCTAGGGGACAGGCGAGTCGAAGGTCTTCGTTTGGCGCAGCTGACACCCCAGGACGAAGGTCTAAGCCTCCGACAAACCTTTACTAGCTACGTCATGATGTTTGCTAAACGTTATAGTTTTACACCCAACATGGCTCCTTTTGCTGAGAGGAAGGTTGGACCCTCATGGTTCACTAGAAAACTCCCCTTGGAATCGAAATCTCTGGAGGACGAATTCCTCAACGTCTGGGAATCTTTCCTTACTCCAAGACTTCTAGTTTCCAAACTTGGCCCTTCAAAACTCAAAGTTTCCCTTGTCAACTATCAGCCCAATCTGGTTTCTCGACAGTTTGGGTTGATACAGATAATACCAAAACCTCTTTTCTCCAGGAAAGATTCTCTGATTCATTACAACATGACCCACACTGAAGATGAATGCTCTGAGCTGTTGGCGAAGTATTCTAACCTGATCGAAATCCAACCAGTGGTCTTTCGACCTAGCTTCCTCTGCACTCAAGAGTTTGATGAATGGTGGAGGGCTTACTATGAGTCTCAAATGTTTAACGTGGATTCTTTTACCACGCAACTGACTAGAGCCTTTGCCCTTGTGCAGGACAGGACCAAGAAAGGTACTTCTCGACACATCAAAGAAATCCAAGCTTTCCAGAAATACTTTGAAACTACCTACAGGCCTGATGATCTTAGTCGAACCATACACGAAGCAGCAGTTACTTTGAAACAAAAGTTTACAGAAAAACTTGATGAGTTAAAACTACCTTCGTATGTTCGACCAGAACAACGTTATGAGGTAGCTTTTAAACTTCATCGCCCAAAATTTCCCCCTCTACCATCTGCTGAATTTGGCGTGGCTTTTAGCCCTCCATTCCCAGATCGGTTCATTTGTGGGGAGTCTCTAAAAGTTCTTCACCAAGATAACCAAAAACGTGCCAAGCGAGTGGTTCCGACTAAGTACACCCTGGACGATTTCAAATGCCACCTTCATATTGGCATAGAACACGTTCGCGTGGAAACTCCTATATATGAAGGTGTGGAAAATGGGAAGCAGTTCAATCTCACTTTTATTTATTCGAATGTATGTTATTTTATGCCTGGCTCTTTTCTTCTTTTCTTCTCTAGCTATCAAGATTCCAATCAAGAAACCTGCCACAGGCGAAGCAACAACTACAGAAGATGCAGAGCCTCAGAAAGATACTGCCAAGACACCTTTGGCGAAGGTATCAATTTACTTCCTTTTAGTTCACCAAATGTTTTATTTTCTTGAACTAACTAATGGAATTTTCTTGATCCATAGGGCAGTCGAAAACCCCCATCAACGCCAAAGAAAAGGAAAGCCAAAGAAGTGTCAGCTGCTGATACTGACGATGGTGATGAGTCACCTGATCAAGCAAAACCCACCAAAAAGAAGAAAACAACCAAACCTCTTCCACAGAAACCTCCCACTCCCAGAGTTTTAGAAAAAACTTTATCAAAAAATCCAGGCGAAGAAACCACTTCTGCTCCAGCAGACAGCGCAAGCTCTAGCTTGAAGACGAAAATTCCACAGGTACAATTTTCCTCTTCCTTTTGATACTCAAAGGTTGTTGACTTGTGTTACCTTCTTTGTAATCTGTTTATCTTTTAGGTAGCTGTCGATATTCATGGACATCCCATGGTCCAAGTTCTCCCCAAGACCAGCAGTGATCCCACTTATAATCCAGCCAGCGCCTCCAAATCCTCTCCTAAGAATTCGGCGAAGGAATCAGCTACTGAAGTAAATCAACCTACTGCTATTTCTTCACGAATTCCAATGGTAGTGGAAGAAGAAACTGGTCCTGAAACTGAAGACTTAGTTGAAACTGGTGGGGATACTGTGATGCCCACTGCAATGGCTGCTACAAGAAATGAACCTGAAGACCAATCTCCCCCCACTCAGGATTTGATGTCGAAGAGAAAGATGAAGAGGGTGCAACTGATGTTGAAGAAAAAGAAGACGAAAAACCGCCAACCCCTGCCGCTGATACTGACGAAGAGACAGAAAACGTCGAAAAAGACCTCGGCAAAACAACTAAAGCTGCTTCGACCGGGACGACTTCGACCCAACTCTCCCATGAGGAGCTAGAAAATATGAAGGTACAAAGACCCTTCGAATACCTCAAGACCATGCTCAGTTCCCGCTACAATTTCGCTGACACTACCATCAGTAGTTCGACCACCTCAGGGACTACTTCTGATGCCAAATCAATGGACGAATCGCTGGTCAACATTCGACAGAAGGTTCTTGATATTGACTTATTTCAACTTCTGGAGAATGACTCTTCTGCTCAATTCGACCTGAAGAAAATCCTAAAGCAAGTCAATGTCCTAGAGGCTCCTCCTGAAGTTACTGATGTGGTGTTGGACCTTACTACCTTGATAGATCTTGTGGTAACTAACTTCAACCAACTTCGAGAGTATTCCAAAAAGCTTGAAAACAAAACAGAAACCCAACTTGCTGAGTGGGAAGCTGTGTCGAATTCGTCCAACAAAGTAACTGAATTGAAGCAGGTGTTTGAGCAAAATAAGCAGGAAGCAGCTTTGTGTGGTGAAAATATCCTCAAATGGAAGAAGCAAATTGCTGCTCTTCAAAGCAAAATTTCGCAGGCGGAAAAGCGCCAAGCAGAACTGCAGCAGAATGATCAGGAGGAAATCCGCAAAGAGCTTGAAGTTGGTGTTCATCATGTTGACAGGGAACACAAGCTTGGTGAGGAGATTGAGGAGATTTCGAAAAGCAAGACGCTTTGTGAACGGCGTCTTCAAATCCAGCGGTCGAAATTTGAGAAGCTGAAAGCATCTTTTCCCATTTAAATACTTGTAATTTTTGTTTGGCTTTTTAAATCCCTTTTGTAATGACAATGGATTTATATTATTTGGCGAGGAGATTTTTACTCCGCCATATTACTTTTTCTTCACAATTATTCGACTGTTATTTTAATTTCTTGCAATGTGGGCCTATATTTCTTCAAATATTTCCTGTTTATTTTTAATATACGCTTATATTTATCCATTTCCTCGACTTCATATGCGCCATTGGAAAATACTTGTATGATTTGAAAAGGTCCTTCCCACTTAGGGGACCATTTTCCCATAAGTCTGTCTTTTCGATCCATGGGGAGAATTACTTTCCAAACTAACTCACCAACTAGGAAAGTCTTATATTTTACTTTCTTATTGTAGAACTTTTCGACTCTTTCCTTTTGCCTTTTCAATAAATCCAACGCACTTAATCTTTCTTCGTCCAAATCAACTAACTCGTCCATCATCATACTCCAATATGTGTCTGATGGAATTTCATGATGCCTCTGAATTCGAATCGACTGTAAATAAACCTCGACTGGTAAAACTGCATCATGTCCATATGTCAATCTAAATGGAGTAGTATTTGTTGCTTCTTTAGGGGATGTTCGACAAGCCCATAAGATTTGATCCGACGTCTTATGCCAATTCTTATGCTTTGTCCCCACGTGCTTTTTAATTAAACTTATCACCACCTTATTTGCTGCTTCGACTTGTCCATTTGCTTGGACGTAATAAGGCGTCGAAGTGAGAAGCTTGAATCCCATCTCTTTTGCAAATGTTTGCATATTCCTCCCAGTAAACACAGACCCTTGATCTGTTGTTATTGTCTCAGGTATCCCATACCTATAGATGATATGCTTTCGAATGAATTCTATGACTGCTTCTTGGTCAAAATTTACCAAAGGTATGGCTTCTATCCATTTTGTGAAATAATCTATTCCAACCAAAATGTATCTTTGGCCTTTCGACAATGATGGTCGAATCTCTCCAATTAAATCCAAAGCCCAACCCCTAAAAGGCCAAGGCTTCACAATCGAATGTAACTCACTTGCAGGAATATGTGGTATCCCTGCATGTACTTGACATTCCTGGCAACCTTTTGCAAATTCGACACAATCCTTCAACATCGTTGGCCAATACATCCCTTGTCGAAATAATAACCATTTCATTTTATGGCCTGCTTGATGAGCACCACATGCACCCCTGTGCACATTCGACAATGCTATAAAAGCTTCATCTTCGCCCAAACATTTTAACAAAACTCCCTCTGAAGTCTTTTTAAACAACTCATTTCCAAAAAGCACGTAACTTAACGCCCTGTGCTTAACTTTCCTTTCGACTTTCTGATTAGGGTCTCGTAAATAATCCTTGATGGGCTTTCTCCAATCTTCGACTCTCGAGTCGTCTATATTAAATATCTCGATACTTTCTTCGTCACCATATCCTAACTTTATTGTCTCCAAATCTGATAGGGACAACTTAGTTGATACAACTCTTCCTCTTACTTCAATGGCCTTTTCCAATTTTTCTTTCGACACTTTATAACCGGATGCGAGTTGTGTCAAATCATTCACCACCTGATTTTCCATTCGAGGAATATGTCTGATAGTTACACTGTCGAATTTCTTCAAGAGCCTGTTAGCTATCACGAAATACATGATTAAATTTTCTTTAACACACTTGTACTCCTTGGTCACTTGTTTTATTACCAACTCAGAGTCTCCCATTATTTCGACTCTAGTTGCCCCCAATTCCAATAAAAATTTCAAGTCCAGTTATCAAAGCTTCATATTCTGCTTCATTGTTCGAACATAAGCCTTCGACTTTGTACTTGAATTTTGTTGGAATTCTGTTAGGAGAAATAACCAATAGCCCAATGCCGGTTCCATTCTTATGGCTGGAACCGTCGAAATATAATTTCCATGGCTCTATTTCGACATATCCAACACAATCTTGATTTATGGCGTGGTCAGCTATAAAGTCAGCCACCACTTGTCCCTTAACAGCTTTTAACGGCAAATACATTAAGGAATATTCAGTCAATGCTAAAGCCCATTTCCCAATTCGACTATGTAAAATTGATTTTGATAACATATGCTTTATTACGCCAAAATGAGAGGAAATATATACATTGACTAGCTTTATGTAGTGCTTTAACTTCATACACGAAAAGTAAACACACAGACATAACTTTTCTATCACACTATACCTAGTTTCGGCATCATTTAAGACTCTACTGAGGTAGTAGATGGCTCTTTCGACACCATTCTCATCCTCTTGACATAACATACTTCCTAATGTCTTATCTGATGTCGCTATATACAACCTCATACTTTTACTTCTACAAGGAGACATCAAGATTGGGGGATGGGTCAAGTATTCCTTGATTTTGTCGAATGCCTCTTGTTGATCTTGCCCCCATATAAAATCTTCCTTCTTCAGTCGAAGTAGAGGGGAGAAGGCTTGCGTTTTTCCACTAAGGTTGGAGATGAACCTTCTAAGAAAGTTGATCTTCCCAAGCAGAGACTGCAACTCCTTTTTTGTCGATGGCGCTTTCGCCTCCATTATTGCTTTGGCCTTGTTTTCATTGATTTCGATCCCCTTCTTGTGGACCACAAAGCCAAGGAAATCTCCCGCCTGCACACCAAAAGCACATTTGAGAGGGTTCATTTTTAAACCAAACTTCTTCATCCTTTCGAATGATTGTCGAAGATGGTCAATATGATTTTTGCCTGAAACAGACTTAATTACAATGTCATCTATATAGATCTGCATAAAAGTTTCTATAAAATCATGAAAAATCGAATTCATGGCTCGCTGATAAGTTGCCCCAGCATTTTTTAAACCAAAAGGCATTACCACCCATTCGTAGGTGCCTATGGCTCCGGGACAACGAAATGCCGTCTTAGGGACATCTTCTTCAGCAATAAAAATTTGATTATAGCCAGAGTATCCATCTAACATACTCAAATACTCATGGCCTGCAGCAGAATCTATAAGCATTTTCGCTATTGGCATAGGATATTCGTCCTTAGGGGTAGCTGAATTCAAATCTCGAAAGTCAATGCATACCCTTAATTTGCCATTTTTCTTTATTAAAGGAACAATATTTGCAATCCATTCGACGTACCTCGTTGTGCGGATGAACTTACATTTCAGAAGTCTTTCAACCTCCTCTTTAATCTTCGACAAAATTTCTGGTGCGAAGCGTCTGGGAGTTTGCTTTACAGGCTTCTTTCCCGCCATTATTGGCAACTTCAATTCGACCAAACTCCTGTCGAGACCAGGCATTTTGTCGTAGTCCCACGCGAAACAATCTTTAAATTCTTTCAGCAGTTGGACTATTTCGACTTTTAACTAAGGGTCCATCTTGGCACTTATGTAGGTTGGCCTTTTTTCTGCCCCCAATCCTAAATCGACTTCTTCTAATGTATCCTGCGCCAACATCTTCATATCAGTCGAAGCTGGATCTTTTTCAAACCCCAAGGGTTCATCATCATAAATGGCGTCTAGCTTTTGATGTTGCCATTCGCCAATCTCTGTGTGGAACAGATCTTCTTCAACGTCCCTTCTAGGACATTGTTTGTTGAAATCTTTTTTATTGGCTTCGACAGACATATACTTTACTTCGGCTTCTAGAGCCGCTTTGAGCTTATTTTCGGCTACATAAGCCGTAATCCTTTCGAGCGCTGATGATTCACTCATCGTCACCAAACTCGCTTCCCCAGCCAGTTGGCTCTATATGTGTAGCCCCAAAGATGTAGTTTGCTTCGTCGACCACTTCTATATCCCACTGGAAACCATATGTGGGGTGGAGATACAGCGAACAAAACGCATTATCAGTAGCGTTCAGGTCGAAATTTGTTGGGCTGCATGGAGCTATGTGAGCCAAGTGTTTGTCGAAACTGCACTGATCCACATGGTTTACCTCAGCCATGAAATAGCTTTGATCCGCCTCTATGTTTTCGACGATACCATCAGATCGCCAAATAGCTATGCGCTGATGCATCGACGAGGGTACAACACCTACTCCATGGATTCATTCTCTACCCAGAAGTAAGTTGTAATTAGCCTTCGAGGCTATGACCATGAACATCGTTGGTCTAGTTATTGTTCCAACAGTTAAGTCCACTTGGATAACGCCCATAGTTGTTCCTACTTTGCCTTCATAATTTGATAGTACCATGTTGTGGGGTTTTGTGTCGGAATCATCTTTCCCAATTCTCTTCAACAGGTAATGGGGCATTAAATTAACTGCAGCCCCTCCATCCACCCGGATTTTGTTTACTCCTATATTCTCCACCTTCCCCTTTATGAATAGGGGCTTGAGGTGGCCACGTATGGAGTCATCTGGCCTTTCAAAAAAGGCATTTTGTTCTTCGACACAGCCGTTATTCATGATATAGTAACACACTGGCCTGTGTCCTATAACTTCACTCTCGACAACATCCTCCTCTTCTTCGACCTCCATGATTTGGTCGTATTCCTTTGGGAGGACAGATACCACGTTACACACAAAGTCGAGAGATGCATCTGATTCGGACCTAAAATCATCCGTCATTTCGTCATCTTCCACCATTTTTTCCTTGGGTTGTACCGGCTCAATTGCATTGCATGAGTTGATGCTGTAAGATGCTCCTTGTTGATTTGCTACTTCAGTATTGCTACTTGACTCTGGTTTGCTTCTTTTGACGACTACTTCCTCAGCAGCTCCTTTTTCAGCAGCTTCCTTTTCCGCCCTTTTTTGTCTTTGGAAACGCCTCCATTGGAACCTCGACATGGGATTCTTGCCTTTATAATTTTCTGAGGGATAAGGCCTTGGTTTTGGCCTTTCACCTTCCTTGTTGCCAGCCATAGACGAACCCCTCTGAACTTCGAAATTTCTCCACTTTTTCTGTCCCTGGGCTTCCCTTATTGGTTGAACCCATTTGTCATTAGGAGCTTTGTTGGTGGGTTTGAAGGTATTTGGGTACCTTCGTCCAAACCTTTGCTGATTCTGATCACTTCGCCTTGGGTCGAACCTCTATGTTCTCGCAGGTGGAACTGCCCCCCAGTTTCCTTTCCTTTTGGCTTTTTCGATTCCCTCCAGGTTGTCTGCTGCCTTCTTGTCGAACACGACACTACAGCGCGGGCACAACATAACCTCGGACCTTTTCTTCTGACACCTTTGGAGGAACTCAATCAGATTCTCTTCTTCCTTAGGGTACGCCACTTTTTGATATTCTTCTCTGCGGCGTTTTTCGTCAGTCTGCATTGGAGCTTTCTGGGATACTTCAACCATATTAACGTTGGCCGATTGACCATCTTTAATACTTAACTTATTCATTTTCAAAGTGAGTCCCTCCTCAATCTCATGTTTCTTCTTAGCCAGGTCGAAATCCCCTCCTGGCTTATTAATGTTATGTTGGCAGCAAAAACCCACACATTTCTCTCTGGGATCCTCTGCTGTTTTTCGTAGAATCCCATAAACGGTTTGTTTTGTAGGGCCATCAGTGGTTTTTGCATTCACCTTAGTAAAATCTTCGCCAATCTCAGTACTGGCCTTGTTGGCTTGGTCAATAGCAACACTGAACTGCATGCTATCTTCATTAAGGCTCTCAGTAGCCTTATTCTTGTCTTCGACAAAGCTTTCAGTAGCTTCGTCATTCTTCACAAAGTTGAGACCCTCAGTAGTTTCGTCATTCTTGACAAAGTTGAAACCCTCAGTAGTCTTCTCTTCGTTCACATTGTTGAGGTCTTCAGTGGCCTCTTTGCTGACGCAATTTTTTAAGCTTCCTTCGTCAATGTATTGAGTAACCTTGATCATCACTGGTTCATTGACGAAATCTTCAGATATTTCCTCCACACCACTTTCGACTGCAGGGATCTCAGTGATTTCTACCATGTTCACACTTGCGTCGAAACCTTCAGTGGCTTCTATCATCTCAAAGCTCCAGTCAGAACCCTCTTCGACCTCCACCATGTTCACAGTGCATGGTTCAGCGTAGTGGGCTTCGACCATCTGCATCGGATTTGAGTCAACCTTCATTGGTGGCTTCGACTTGTCGCTGAACTTCAACCTTCCATCACGAATGGCGTTTTGCACCAGATCCCTGAAAAGGAAACATTGAGATGTTTTATGACCTAAAAAGTTATGGTACTTACAAAAACCTCTCTTTTTCTGTTGTTTTATGGAAGGCACTTTGGTGCCAGGTGGCACTATCATTTGGCCATCTTTAACCAGCAAGTCAAATATTTCATCACACTTAGTGACGTCGAATGTATAGGTCCTTTTAAGAAACTTATCATTCTTCTCAGGTTCGACAGGGTTTTTTCCGTTCGACGGAGCCAATACTTTACAGGAGTATGGCGGACCCTGTTTCAATTCTGCTAAGTCAACTTCTTGTTCGTCGAAACTAAACGATTCGCTCTCGTCATCATCATCTTCTTGACATACGCCTACATATGCCACTCTTTCTTTCTTATTTTTAGTTGCTCTGGCCTTTTCGGCTTTTAAACGTTCGACCTGCCTCACCCTGTCCGCCAATTGTGCCATATCCCTCAGATATTGGGTGTCTAACTTCTTCCTAATTAAATAGTCTAAACCACCTGCTGCCATTTCGACTAACTCGTGCTTAGGAACTTGCGTAAAACATCTCGCCTTAAGTAGCCTAAACCTATTTAAATAATCATTGATTGGCTCAGAGAATTTTCTTTTAACACTAGCCAATTCCTTCAAACTTATTTTTGTTTGTCCCATGTAAAATTGTTCATGGAACAGTCTTTCTAACTGGACCCACGTGTGGATCGAATTCGCAGGTAAGGATGTGAACCATGTAAAGGCATTTTTCGTCAAAGAACTTGGAAAATATTTCATTTTTAAATTTTCATTACGTGCAATCTCTCCTGCTTCGATCAAGTAACGGGCCACGTGTTCGACAGTGGATTCGCTAGTGTCCCCTGAAAATTTGGTAAACTTGGGGACCTTCCACCTTGGGGGTAATTCCTCTTGCAAAATATACTCAGACAATGGTGATGTATAACTGGGC
The DNA here is from genome assembly GCA_022829125.1 of Lathyrus tuberosus. Classification (NCBI taxonomy): domain Eukaryota; kingdom Viridiplantae; phylum Streptophyta; class Magnoliopsida; order Fabales; family Fabaceae; genus Lathyrus; species Lathyrus tuberosus. The sequence goes on from JALAZF010000075.1 coordinate 10,657,015, forward strand.
CTTTGCAGCCCCACATTCACACCATTTCTGGCCATAATCCTTTCGACCATGGCTGCTAAGTTGTTTTCTGCTGGCATGTTATTATAGCGTAATTGTTGCACAACATTATCAGCGTCTTGGTCTCTATGGACTAACACCCTTCTAGGCTCTTGTTGGACGGGAATTTCAATATGAGGCTGTTCGACCACTGCCTCTTGGTTTCTAGGATTTCCTTGAGGCATATTCGCCGGCCTCTGGTTTATTGTGGGCTCCTCTTCGATAACTACCCTGGGATTCTGAACTATTTGTTCCCTTGGTTGGGTTTGAGGAACACCAAAGAAGTCAGCAATGTGCGTCATTTGCGCTGCTAATAATTGGTTCGTTTGGGTGGTGTTTTAGATTAAGGGATTAAACACGGCCCCCATTTGTTGTGTTAACATCTGCACCATGTCATGGTTACTTTCGTCCATTTGTTGCCTAATGACTTGTGCAGAATTATTAGTGATTGCAGGCATGTAAGTTTGGTATCCCGTTGATACAGGTTGACCTATTCTGCCTATGTGGTTCGCACCAGACCCTGATCCTTGCAGGGGCGAAGTAACATTCATCAAAGGATCAGAATATAATGATGACGAATTGTGCAAACTTGCCATCACCGTTGTTGGCATTTCGTAAGGTTGTTCCCTATTATGTGGAGGCATTGAAAAATTCGTCACAAATGGCCTATGAACACCCCCTAAAGGAGGGGGAGTCATTTGAGGCATTTGGGGTCCCATTGTAGAAATATTGGGCGCGTTTTGGGCTGCCGAAAACGCTGGAATTGACCCCGTTGATGATGGTATGGGTTCTGACACAGAAACTGATGCCGTATTGTCTCCTGTCGAAGGAATAGGCGTTGGGTTAACATTTTGATTATTAGGCGTGCTTTGATTCGCCATTTTTCTTGTTCATATTCTTTTTGGTCTTTCTTCATTGTTCACGGCTAACTTGCCACTCCTTAGAATCATACAACAAAATAAAATTTTTCTTCTAAGAATTTGCTATAAGAACAAAGGATAAACTAAACAAATGAATGCGCTAGGTCCCACTGGGCGTGCCAATTTGTTCGCTGGTGAATTTGGCGAACAATCTCTGGTTTCCTAATTTATAAAAATTAGTTTACTAACAGGACCAACCAAACAAATCCTAGGACAAAGTGCTTTTGAGAATGTGTTTGATTTTGAAAAGTAATGTATTCGTTCTATGTTTCTAAGATTTCTTTTAACAATTAATTCGACTAATAGAACAAAACCTTGTAATGGCGAAAAAGTAATTGAAACAAACTTAAACTGAAAGTAAACTTCTGAAATGATAGATGACTTGAATATAAAGAAATGAAAGAAAACTTGAAATTTTATTGAAATGCATAAAGGTAAACTGGTGTTTCCCACACATACATTTTCCAGAACACTCGTTTCTCTCGTGCGGTTACTTTGAGTATTTACGGTAATTTGTACAAAGTTTGGAACACACTGAATCTAACATCAAGACCCCCTATTTATATACAAACGAAATAGCTACCCATAACAGCCATCTCTTCTAATGGCGACAAATGTCATTCTGCATGTATTTGCCTTCTAGATGCGTTCCACGCGTCCCATTTCAAAATGAAAACTCCCTCCAGAAATTTAAAATTCAAAACAACCGTCGAATGGTCGAAAACCTTATCTCGTCGAAATTAGCTTTCTTACTTGGAAAAATCTGCCAATGTTTCTTTTAAGTACCATGCTTTTTTTGACTTTCATCTTTTCGCCAAAACTTTCTAATTGCGAGATCAGGTCGAATTTGTCGAATTTTTCCTTTCTTTCTGAACCATTTTCCTGGCATCGAAATTAGCCACCTATAGATGGCTGACAAGCTTGTCGATATGTGCGCTCGGCTGCAGGACTGTGAGTCTGTGATGGTGGAGGCGGATTTATAAACTGGCTCAACTAGCTGGTATTTATCAGATATATGATCACCATAATGAAATGAAAGCAAACTTTTATAGCAAATATTAGAAAGCAACACAACTACATGAATACTTTAAACTGAACACATAATAACAATAACTTATTGCCACTCAACATACATCGACACTACAACAATTATTCATACTTAGTAGAGTACAAATTTTCAACAATAACACATGAAATGATGATAGCCTTGAAAATAACATCAACATGTCTTATGACTCAAAAGAATATGTAACATAGAGAACTTCAACAGGAGGCTGTGATTATTACTGGTTCTACTATAGACTTTGCGCCACCGGCAACTCCATTTTCCTCTTTATGAATCTTGTCGGCCGCCATGACAACAAAGCTCTCGAAACAATCCTCCATGCTCCTGAATGATTCCCCGGGATACAGCGCGCTAATCTCAACATCATGAACTCCATCTATCTTGTAACTAACTTGACATCCATTGATGAATATATCATGAATGAGTGATGCAACAATACTCTCTGGTATGATATTTTCTGCATTTCCACATAAACAAAAATATTTCATTCTTTCATATTATTTGTCACCTTAGAATATACATAATATTAAGAAGATAGTAGGTTGGATGACAACATCAGGGTTTTTAAACCCTGAACTCTGACTTTAAAAAGATATTAGGATTGAACCTGCGGCTATTGCTAGAAGATCGTTTTCAGAGACGACGAGTCTAGGAATTTTTCGAGCAATTTTATTCTCCCACAAAGAAGCGAGTTCATTCATGCTGTAGCAGTTGATAGAAGGACGAAAATGAATATTTTTGTTGATTGTTCTGTGGTCATCAACTATCTTCATAGTGAACTTTCCAATATCAAAGCCATCAACAAAGGAAGCTGCAGAATTCATAATCACGTTACTAATATGATGATAATTATATATAGTTAGTGTGGTTGTTTTACTATATACCTTTGACATTGTCGTTACCATAGACATGCAATTGATCCAACGGTGGAGGAAGCAACGATGGACGACAGTTGTTATAGTAAGGCCAAGATGCGATGGAGTTGCAACATATGTAGGTGTAGGAGAGTGGGAGAGAGTGGTGTGATCTAAAACCACAGAAACGGAGGTTTAGAGGTTTGGCAGTGGAGAGTGGGAGAGAGTGGTGTGATCTGGAGAATGTGGCGGCGGAAGTGGTGGGGGAGAAAGTGAGGGATAGAGAGGATTGCATTTTGTTGAGGAAGAAAAGAGAGAGAGAAAGTGAAAATTATATTCAATCCTTGCCCAGTCATCACTTTGGATACACTAATTGCACAGTCAGCAGGCCCAGTCACCAACACCAGTAAAAGAGTGTGGTAAAAGTAGGTTTTTGGTTTTATAAGGGGGAGTTCAAAAAAAAAAATTCAGGGGGGTAATATCAAATCTCGCCCTAATGGCAGGGGGATTTCATATAATTAACCCTTAAAAAAAAACAACTTTGTTGTTCGTTATTATTACAAGTACTTCGTAGCTTTGTAAGTCGTACGTTAACATCGGTTTCGTATCTAAGTAGATTAAGAAAATTAATTTTAAAATTGAAAATTAAATGAGGTTTAATAAGGCTTTTATTCCAAGTAAATATATCATTAAAACGATAAAAAAGAACATGTTTAAATAACTAATTGAAATTAATTTGTATTATATGTTGTTGAGTTTTTTTTTTTTTGGTTCTATGTAATTTGTTAAGTTGTTCAAGTGTTAATTTTTCTAAGGAAAGTGAGTTTTCTAAAGCATGTGATTTCTGAAAGGTGTAATTATTGTTTATACTACTAAAAAGAAATATTTTTAGTGAAAAATGCTTAAGTTTGTGAATGAGAAAAAGAGTTTGAAGAGTTATTACTCTATGTATATTGATTTTTTTTTAGTCTTGCCCTTAATTAATAGAGTGTAGGAAGTTACTCACCATAAATCAATGTAATCATGACAAAGGTTCTCATGCAAGTCATGCATACATAGAGTTGTTATCGTATGAATGAAGGAAGCTCAAGCATGCATGTGCAACTATATATATATATATATATATATATATATATATATATATATATAGAGAGAGAGAGAGAGAGGTCTTAGTATTGTAATCAAACTAATTTCAATTAATCAAAGTGAAATGAAATTCACAAAACACTTTTCTATTATGGTATCATTTCTCTCATCGGTCCCTTTCGCTCTCTAACACCCATCGGTCCCTTTCGCACTCTAACAGCTTTAATCGTTCTAACTGAATTCAATTACACCACGTGTGTGTAACTGCTTCTTCCTTCTTGAGCAGCCATGGTTGAAGTCACAAAACCACCACGAGCTTCATCACTGGCAACAATGGCAACGCATTTACAGAACATTTTATTCAATGCACCGAATTCTTCCTCTTTACATCACTTCGATCCCAAACTTCAATCAAACTTCAAGAAAACAACTACTTAATATGGAATCAACAAGTTAAGGGTGTCATTCCTCCAAAATTCAAAACGCTACAAGATCAAGCTGAAAACAAGTTCTCCGACGAATATAAAGCATGAATCGTGCAGGATCAGATGGTCTTCGTTTGGCTTTTATCCACCATCCATAATCAATGTTACAACGATTACTTTGCTTCAAACATGTGTTTGAAGTATAGGACAAGGTTCACAAGTACTTCAATGCGCACATGAAGGCTCGTGTGAGGGAACTTCGAGTTGAACTCAAATCAATCAAGAAAGGTAACAGTTCAATCATTGAATATATTCTTCGTGTCAAAGCAAATGCAAATTCCTTATTGGCCTTTGGTGATATTGTTTCGGAGCAAGATCAGATAGACTCGATACTTGACAAATTACTTGAAGAATATAATCCATTTGTGATGCAAATGTATGGTACAATGAGTCTCTTTCTCTCTATGATGATGAGGCGTTTCTCTGTGTTCAAGAAGCACAATTACACAAGTTTCGGCAAGAGCTGGTTGTAGCAACTCTGTCAGCAAATGTGTCTCATGAAAATCACCAAACATGTGATGTGTGTGATCAACACACAAATTCTCGTGGTAGAGACCGCATGTAACACCGTAAGGTACGATGCACTTAAGTGGAATACGGATTGTGGTAAGGTACCGCGTACTTAAGTGATATACGGTACATCATAAGATATCGTGTGCGTGCACTTAAGTGGGCTTTTTTTGCTTGCAGCCCACACAAGTGGTTCTATAAATATAACCCTTGTGCAGAAGCATAAACACTTGATGAAAATTCAGTTGTGAAACCCTAGCCGGATTTTCCTTCTCTCTCTCTCACTCAAAGCCTTTAATCGTAGAAGCTAGCACTGAGACTGAAGGAAGTTATTCGTGTGGACTGAGTAGAGACGTTGTTCATCATACATCACTCGTGATCATTCCTTCGATTCAGAATCAAAGGTTTCATCGCCACAAGAGGTAACCATTCTATCACTGATCATGATCTTTCGTAAGGATCGCTAAAGGGAAATTTTAATTTCAGCTTCGTTTTGAATCGCGATTTCCCTTCAGTGGTATTAGAGCCATTTGCGAAACCATGCATCAGATAAGTGTTTATTTTCTGTTTTTTTTTTGTTTTAATTCGATTAAAACACATAACAAAATAAATTAAATCAAGAAATTGAATTTTGGCATGAGGCTGTGTACGATTTGGATGATCGATATTGACTATGCTTCGGAATCTGACAATAGTATGGTGAAGCAGTGATATATTGATCGTCCTTAAGTTACACAAATATGATCGATCAAATTTTATATGTGATATAATTAACTCTGATGCAAAGATGGTATATTGGATATATTGTTTCTATTTCGTTCATTTAAATCACGTAATGATCATTATTCCTTTGAGTGATCCGTGTTCATTTGCTTCAAAATCCGTCTTTAGTATGGTGAAGTAGTGGCATATGGATCAATCATACTGAATTATTGATTATGGTGTTTTGATGATATGAAATTGTTGCATTAGGGTTCATGACGGCGCAAGGGTTGTGCTGTCTAAAAGGTATGCGATTAGGGTTGTGATGGCACAAAAGTTGTGCTTTAATTTTATGGAAAGTATCAAGTGTTAATACGAAAAATGACCGGGCAGCGGAACCCCCGTCTGCATAGTGTGATCATTCGCCAAAATTTAATTTGATTAATTTAATTAACAAGATTTAAATTAATAATAATAAAAGTGTGTTTATTATTTTTCTCCTGTGGTGATCAATTATGCCCTTAGTTTTCCTTTATTTTGTTTTGGGATTTTAAAATACGACCTGCGTGTCGTGCCTCTCTTTTAATCTCTTGATGTAACTTCTTTTCTCATCTCACTCTCTCGTATGTAAAACGATTATTCTTAAATGTAATGTAATGTTATGAAGAAAAAGAAGACTACAAGATCAAAGGAGGACAACCTTGGATATCTTGCTTGGAGAAGTGTAGATCGTTATTAGGTTTAGCTTAGGTTCTTTCATTTGCTTGGGAGAACAATTGCGCTAGGGGCCATAACTGTTTCATTTTGTATGTATGTTGATGCATGTGTATGTATGTTAATGCATGTGAGAGATGATTTATATGATAAATAAGCCGGTGAGATCAAACTAATGAAAATTCCCTCAAATTGAATATTAAGTTTATGTTTTCCAAGTTTTAGAACTCATCAAGACTAGTATCGAATAACGTAGGTTTCACCTAACGCGAGGTGCATGTTCTATATTAGTAAAATGTGATGGGATAAATGTAATATCCAATTTCTAAAACAATGGGTCAAACTTAACTAAACAAAATATAATAAGATTATATACGTTTAGAAGCAAGAGTTGGGAATAATCCATGTGATGGATTAGAATAAGGAGTTATTCACCCAAACAAAATATTCGAGAATTGTATTGGATACAATTAGAAGGAGTTCCTACCTAAATAGCTGAGTTTTCTGTAATCAGCCTAACGCTGACTTAAAACAAAGTGAAATATGGATCTCGATCCACTAGAAAATCTTTCAACGGGATTTTTCGAATCAAATGGTGAGGATAATTTGGTTTGAGTAAAATAGTGGGAGCATATTTAATTAAAGGGCTAATTGAATATGTTGTTTTAATGATAGTTATATTTTTCCATTCTATTTTGTAGATTACCAAGACAACAAAAACATCTAACAACATTTTGCGATCAATCCTTGATAAGGAAAAATTGTCTGGGACAAATTTTCTGGATTGGCATCGAAATCTGAGGATTGTCCTCAAACATGAAAAAAAGATGTATGTCTTAGAGACACATGTTACTAAGGAGGAGCATCCTAGTTCTACTCCTAAGGCTGAAAGAGATGCTTATAAGAAGTATGTCGATGATGCCAATGAAACTGCTTGCCTCATGCTGGCTACCATGAATTCTGAATTGCAAAAGCAACATGAAAACATGGCAGCGTTCAATATGATCGAACATCTGAAGATGCTCCATCAAGAGCAGACAAGGCATGAGAGGTTTGAAGTTTCAAAAGCCGTTTTTCAAGCCAAGCTATCTGAGGGAACCCCTGTAGGTCTCCATGTACTCAAGATGATTGGGTATGTGGAGAACCTTGAAAGATTGGGATTTCCCCTAAAAAAGGAGCTTGCAACTGATTTGATCCTACAATCGTTGCCGAAAAGCTCCAGTCAATTTGTCCTTAATTTCAACATGAATGATATGGACAAAACTCTCCCTAAATTGCTAGGCATGTTAAGAACTGCTGAGCAAAATCTGAAGTCAAAAGGGAAATCCATTCTGATGGTCAGTAATGGAAAGAAATAGAACAAAAAGGAGTAGAGTTTTGGCAAAAGATAAAGTTGACCTACGAGTTGGAAATGGAGCAAAGGTTGCTGCTTTAGCCGTAGGAACTTATGTATTGACTTTACCTAGTGGTTTAATAATTCAGTTAGAGAACTGTTACTATGTAGTTGCAATTAGCAGGAATATTATTTCCGTTTCTTGTTTGGACAAGTTTGGTTTTTCATTTATAATAAAGAACAATTGTTGCTCTATTTATTTGAATAATATATTATATGCTACTGCACAAATGAACAATGGATTGTATGTCCTTGATCTTGAAATGCCAGTTTATAACATTAATACTAAAAGGATGAAACCTAACGAGTTAAATCCAAGTTACCTTTGGCATTGTCGCCTAGGCCATATAAATGAGAGACGCATCTCCAAAATCCATAAAGATGGACTACTGGACTCTTTTGATTACGAATCATATGATACATGCAGATCTTGCTTAATTGGAAAGATGACAAAGTCCCCATTCACAGGAAAATGTGAAAGGGCTAATGATCTTTTGGCCCTCATACATACTGATGTATGTGGACCACTGAACATAGGAGGTTTTCAATACTTTATCACATTTACCGATGATTTCAGTAGATATGGTTATGTCTATTTAATGAAACACAAATCTGAATCCTTTGAAAAGTTCAAGGAGTTCAAGAATGAAGTACAAAACCAACTAGATAAGAATATTAAAACTCTTCGATCAGATCGAGGCGGTGAATATTTAAGTCTAGAGTTTGATGACCATCTAAAAGAGTGTGGGATTCTATCCCAACTCATTCCTCCTAGAACACCACAATGGAATGGTGTATCTAAGAGAAGAAATCAAACCTTGTTAGACATGGTCCGATCTATGATAAGTCACGCCGATCTTCCAAACTCCTTTTGGGGACATGCACTGCTGACAGCAGCTTACACACTTAACCGTGTTCCATCCAAAAAGGTTGAAAAGACACCATATGAAATATGGAGTGGTAAGAAACCACATATGTCTTACATGAAGATTTAGGGTTGTGAAGTTTATGTGAAACGACAAATTTCAACTAAGCTTGAGCCCAAATCTGATAAATGCTTATTTGTGGGGTATCCTAAAGAAATAAGAGGGTATTACTTCTACAATCCTTCTAAGGGCAAAGTGTTTGTCGCTCGAACTAAAATTTTCTTGGAAAGGGACTTTATTTCCAAAGGAATCAGTGGGAGGAAAGTAGAGCTTGAAGAAATTCAAGAATCACAAAGCATTGATACACCTATGAAGGAATTAGAGCAGGAACCACAAGTAGTTGTGGAAGAGTAACCTGCTCAAGTAGAACAAGACCAGCATAGGTCGAGCAGGATACATTACCAACTAGAGAGATATGGATATCTCATAACTGATCAAGGTGATGTATTACTCATGGATCAAGATGAGCCAATAACCTATCAAGAGGCCATAACTGGTCCTGAGTCTGAGAAGTGGCTAGAAGCCATGAAATTTGAAATGGATTCCATGTACACAAACCAGGTTTGGACCTTGGTAGAGCCTCCTATAGGAGTTAATCCTATAGGATGCAAGTGGGTCTTCAAAAAGAAGACTGACATGGATGGTAAGGTACATACCTATAAGGCAAGATTGGTTGCTAAATGTTATAAACAAATTCATGGTGTAGATTATGATGAAACCCTTTCACCAGTTGCAATGCTTAAATCTGTTCGGATTTTACTTGCTATCGCTGCATATCATGATTATGAAATATGGAAGATGGATGTCAAGACCGCTTTCCTTAATGGGAATCTTCTTGAGGATGTGTACATGACACAACCTGAAGGATTTGACATACCAGATGAAGTCCAAAAGATATGCAAGTTACAGCGATCAATCTATGGATTGAAGCAAACTTCCAGAAGCTGGAATCTTCATTTTGATGAAACTGTAAAACAACATGGATTCATAAAGAATGAAGATGAGCCTTATGTCAACAAGAAGGTTAGTGGGAGCATGATCATCTTCCTGGTATTATATGTAGATGACATATTAAACATTGGAAACAATGTCCCTACCTTGCAACAAGTAAAAACTTGGTTAGGGAAATGCTTTTCTATGAAGGACCTTGGTGAAGCAGCCTATATATTAGGAATCAGGATCTATAGAGATAGATCATAAAAACTGCTTAGTCTAAGTCAGAGTACATACATTGACAAAGTGCTGAGACACTTTAATATGCATGATTCCAAGAAAGGATTCATACCTATGCAACATGGCCTGTGTCTATCAAAAACACAATCTTCTTCAACTAAGGAAGAAAGGGATCACATGAATAAGATCCCATATGCATCTGCAATAGGATCTATCATGTATGCCATGTTATGTACTCGACTAGATGTCTCGTATGCTTTAAGTGCAACGAGTAGGTACCAATCTGATCCCGGTGATGCTCATTGGGTAGCTGTCAAGAATATCCTTAAGTACTTGAGAAGGACTAAGGATTCATTCTTGATATATGGAGCTTGCGGTAATTGGATACATCGATGCTAGCTTTCAGACAGATAAGGATGACTTTAAATAGCAATCTGGTTATGTGTTCTGCCTAAATGGTGGCGCCGTGAGTTAGAAAAGTTCAAAGCAAGAAACAGTTTCTGATTCTACAACTGAGGTCGAGTACATTGCTGCCTCAAATGCAGCAAAGGAAGTTGTTTAGATCAAAAAGTTCATTATTGAACTTGGCATAGTCCCTAGAATTTGGGGATCCCATTGATCTCTATTGTGATAACAATGGTGCCATCGTACAAGCTAAGGAGCCTAGATATCACCAATGATCCAAACACATACTTAGGCGTTATCATCTCATTCGAGAGATAATAGATCAGGGAGATGTGAAGATATGTAGAGTACCTACACTTGACAACATTGCTGACCCACTAACAAAGCCTCTTGCCCCTGCAGCAGAAGCATGATGGCCATACTAGATCTATGGGTATTAAGGGTATGCCAGATTGGCTCTAGTGCTAATGGGAGATTGTTGGTGTAAGCCCTAGAGGCCAATACTTTTGGTACTTGTATCGAATTATTTATTAATAATAAAAGGCATTTCTTTATTATGTTTGTTTTTCCAAAGTGATAAAGTCCCTAGAATAGCTAGTTTGTTTAATGAAATATTAAGTGTGACTTAATCATGAGATTCCATTAGACATAAGGACACTATTCTTAAAGTATCTGTAGTCGAGTTTTAATGTGAAATGGGATAACCTTAAAGCATTAAGACTATTATGTAGATAGACTGATGATCACATCTCATGGATCATGGACAAGGAGTTATCAAGTCTTAACAAAGGTATGAATATTAGGAGTAATATTTATACTGGATTAACCCACTATGAGAGTACTACATAGAATGTTATGCAAAGTGTCATAAGTTACTCTCATGGTGATAGTAATGTATACCACCCTTCGACCTGAAACCACTATGGACCCTAGATGTAGAGTCAAGTACCTTATTATTGATCAAACATTATCCGTAATTGGATGACTATAAAGACAGTTGATGGGTACTTCATAAAGCATGCTGAGGGACATGAGTGACCTAGATAGAATTTTCCCATCCTGCATAACAGGATAAATGTATAAAGGTCCAATATTGAACTGAACAAGAATGACAAAATATGCCTTGTGTTCAATATAGACATAAGGTCAAAAGGGTAATTGTACACACAAGCACTATCACAAAAGGTTTTGTCAAATCACATGACAATTTCGTGACTTGGGTAGCAGTGATGTGTTACTAGATACCGCTCATTGTTTATTATGTTAAATGCATGATTTAATATAATTACCAACGTCGCGAAATCCTACAGGGTCACACACATAAGTACAGTTTGATAAGAGGTAGAGTAAATAAGGCACACCGTAAGGTACGGTGTACTTAAGTAAATATGTAACACCGTAAGGTACGGTTCACTTAAGTGGAATACAGATTGTGGTAAGGTACCGCGTGCTTAAGTGATATACGGTACATCATAAGATATGGTGTACGTGCACTTAAGTGGGCTTTTTTTGCTTGCAGCCCACACAAGTGGTTCTATAAATATAACCCTTGTGCAGAAGCATAAACACTTGATGAAAATTCAGTTGTGAAACCCTAGCCGTATTTTCCCTATCTCTCTCTCTCTCTCTCTCTCTCTCTCACACACACTCAAAGCCTTTAATCATAGCAGCTAGCACTGAGACTGAAGGAAGTTGTTCGTGTGGACTGAGTAGAGGCGAAGTTCATCGTACACCGCTCGTGATCATTCCTTCGATTCAGAATCAAAGGTTTCATCTCCACAAGAGGTAACCATTCTACCACTGATCATGATCTTTCGTAAGGATAGCTAAAGGGAAATTTTAATTTCTGCTGCGCTTTGAATCGCGGTTTCCCTTCACGCTAACTCAGGTGCCTTACATCATCTAACCTCTAATCCTTATTTTTCCATTCTAAGAAAGCTTATAATGGTCTCAGTCGAGTCAATGTAGCAAATGGTCAATCTTTACTAATATAATGTGTAGGCTCTAGTGATGTTAATGTACATTATTGTCCTTCAATTGGTATGGATTTTAATTATGTCCTTCTGGTACCTTGCATTACACACAACCTGTCATCAGTTTCCAAATTCTCCAAAGACAAAAAAGTTTTATTTTAGTTTTGTACTCACAAGTACTTTATTAAATCTCAAGTTTCTAAAGTCTCTTTACTTTAAGGCTTTCTTGATTCATGTGGACTGTATTGTTTCCCACATTTTGTTATGGAGCCTTCAAGATATCACTCTTAAGCAGTTTCAGGATCAACTTCCTTATGTTATACTATTAATTCCATTTCATATTTTATTGTATCTGATGTAAATAAGCATAATTCTAGTCTCTTATGGCATTATAGACTAGGTCATGCAAACTTTCAAGCCATTCAAATGGCTCTTAAACATTCTAATGTGTCCATTTTCAATAAATCAGTTCCTTGATTTGCAAGTCATGTTGCATAAGAAAGTCTCATGAAATTCACGCCCTTTATCTTCCATTATTTACCATACTCCTTTTGATATTGTTCACATTGACCTTTGGGGACCTGCCCCATTTCCTTCTACTTCTTGTTATCTTTACTACATTGTTTTTGTATATTCCTTTCACTAAGTTTATTTATATTTACTTTTTAAAGCACATGTTTTGGGCATTATATGCTTTCAAGATCTATGCAAGCTTTGTTCAAACTCAATTCCATACAACAATCAAAGCAGTGCAGTCTCAAAAATGTCATATTCCATGAGAGTTCTTTCCCTACTAAAAAATGTTTCCAAATAATCTTGATGCCTCTAAAGTTTAACTAAGACCATCTGAATTACTCTCATTCCCTTCATTGACCACTTCTCCTATGGTTCATCGAGCTTTTTATTAACAATACAAGGAGTGTGATTCAAAATAGTACAACTGATCATATGAACTCACTAGTCCTAGTTACTGACAACTTTCCAACTGCCTCTGACCTTAGTGATGCATTGAGTTCCCACTCTTCAATGGCTCTTAGTTCTACCTCAAATCTCCCACCACTTATACCTATTGGTATACCTCTTCAAGTCTTCCTATTTTCAATTCCACTGATTCTAGATCTCATTCTTTTCATAGTTCTTTTGTTCCACGTGTCAATCAGTTTAATGAGCATTCCATGATGACTAGGGCCCAAACATGTCACTCCAAGTCTTAAACACTTCTTGCGCGTGTTGATCCAACCTTAGTCAAAAAATCCCTGGCTCATCTAGATTGGTCTAAGGCAATGCATAATGAGTATGAAGCACTTTTGGCTAATCGTATGTGATCCTTAACATCACTGCCGCCTCATAGGAAATTTGTGGGATGCAAATGGGTGTTTAAGGTGAAATAAAATCCTGATGGAACTGTTAACAAGTACAAGGCACGCCCCGTGGGAACTTCAAACCAGTTGTCAAACCAGCCACCATTTGTATCCTTCTAACATTGGCACTCACTAAGAAGTGGGAACTTCAACAAATCAATGTTAACAATGTGTTTCTCAATGGATCATTGCAACCGAAAGGCTTTATATGGAGTCAAACAAGCCCCTTGTATGTAGTATGAGAAATTTACTTAGGATCTTGTTCACTTTGGTTCCATACATAGAAAATGTTATCACTCTTTGTTCATCTAAAAACATCAAGGTATCACTCTATTTGCCCTTATGTATGTGGATGAGATTTTGATCACGATTTTTTCATCAATGTCGATTCATAAAATTGTTGATTCTCTCCATGACAAATTTACCTTGAAGAAACTTGGATACCTTGAGTATTTCTTATGTATCTATGTGCTTGCATGTTATGAAGCTCTACATCTAAAGTTTTGATGATGACAATGCATGACAATAACTTTCAACCTCGATGGTGATAACCAAAGAAAGTATCTTATGACTCTACAACAAAAGGACTCAAGGTCAAGTGCATGCACAAATCAGAAGTTATCTAGCAAAAGTTTTGAAGTCTTGGAGAAAGGTGTAAAAGCTCGCCAAGTCAAATATGTTTGTCTGTCTGAGTGACCGAAATATTGTTAAAGTAAGGGAGTAGCTTAAAAGTACTAAGGAAACACACACACACACACACACACACACGCATATAAACACACAGACACAAACACATACATGCGCGCACACACCCACATGCACACACACGCATACACACACACACACATGCACACACACCTAAAACTATTTTCTCAAATGTGTTTAAACTTAAAAATCATTTTCTAAGCCAAGATAAATGATCAAAAAACCGTCTAAGCCTTTTAAAACCACTTTCAACTAACTAATTGATTGGGAAAACATTTTTGAACCATCTAACCGAATAGAGCATCAAGCTAATCTATTAGAAGAGTGGTAATTGATTAATCAAATGACATGGATAATTCTTCGGTGCAATCTTTCTAACATTATCCTCTTGGGGATAGGACTGAGCGAACGTTCGTCCAAACTTGTATAAATCTTCGGTGCAATCTCTCTAACATTATCCTTTTATTTATGCAATTTACTTTTAGTACTTTATCTATGCTACAAATTACTCACTTAAAATTACTTATACAATCTTAACCGAGAAAGGTTTAAAATTAATCATGAATTTTAAATGCCACAATTCACCCCCCCCCCCTCTTGTGCTTGAAGTCGGTTGTCCAACAAGTGGCATCATATCCTAACTCTTGTTAAGGACTAATCGTTTCAGAAGGCAAAATATCTTTAATATATTCAATAAAAAACCTACATCCTTCAATGGAGAAAGGTAGAGTTTTTGGAAAGAAAGAATGAATTTTTTCATATAAGGGACGGATCATGGTATTTGGAATGCTATGAAAGAAGAACCATTTGTCTCTACATATGAAGTTAATGATGTTGTAGTAGACAAGCCTGTAAAGGATTGGTCCAAATAGGATAAAGAGAATGTGCAACACGGTTTGAAAGCTAAGAATATCATCACCACCACACTCGGTCTTGATGAGTTCCTACGAGTTTTTCATTGCGAAACTGGAGATTGCAACCCAAAGTCACTACAATTTATGAATCTAAGGATCTAGTGACTATGGACACACACACACACACACATACACACACTATTTGCTAAATTGAAGGACACGTGAAATGGAACTCAAAAGATTGGCCATAGATGAAGAAGGAGAAAATAAAAACCAAGAGCCTAACACTTAAAGTTGAAGAATCTAACTCAGATGGTGACATGGCTCTCATGGTAAAGAACTTCAAGAGATTTATGAAGAATGAGAAAAACCAAATAGAAGATCAAGGAAAGGATGAAGAAAAGATACCATTCATTTCAACATGTTACAACTGTGGAAATAAAGAACTTATCTGAACATATTCTCCTCTACTTAAAAAGGCTAATAAAAAATTCAAATAAAAAAAGAGAAAAAGAAGAAAGCTTATGTCGCATGGGAAGACAATGATATGCAATCCTCAAATGATGGAGAAGAAAAATCCAACATCTTTCGAATGACAAAGCGTCAAGATGATGAGGTAACCTCTCAATTTTCCTATTATGATTTATTTATAATATGTAAGAAACTAACAAAAGAAACTGTAACAATTGTTTCTACATATAAGGATATTATCTACTCTCTTGAATCTAAAAACAAAACCCTTGAAAAAGAAATAAAGCGTCTTAGAGAAGAAAACTCAAATTAAAAACCACATCAAACAATGAATCTGACACATGTGATAGTTGAAACAACTTTAAAAAAAATGAAGTTTGCGATCTTCAGAAAACACTCGTCAAGTTTACCAAAGGGAGAGACAACTTAGAAGTCTTATTAGAAAATCAAATAGCCTCCTAAAAAAGTTGGATTAGGTTATGAGCCAAAGAACAATAGCAAGAACTTTGATATCATATGTAAGACTAAGAATACATCTCATTTCAATATATTAAAATGCAACTATTGCAAGAAAGAAGGTCACATTGCCTTGTTCTGTTTCATTAAAAAAATCCATGAAAGCAAAGGAGAACATTCCACTTCATTCTTATATAAAAAAACATTGTGAACACAAAGCCAAAATATCAGCTAAATATGAGAAGTCACATATTCCTTGGACAAGGAATAAAACTGATTATGAAACTAACAAACAAGGACCCAAGATGATATCGGTACCTAAAGTTAAGAACTAACCTTTTTCTTGAAGGAATGTTTCATTGTCTCAAACACTAAATGGTATCTTGATAGTGGTTGTTCAAAGCATATGACTGGAGACAAAACCTTATTCTCCACCTTTTTTCTCAATGAAGGAGGATTTTCTGATAATAATAAGAGAAAAATTATAGGTTTTGTCACCATCAGTAAGTCCCTATCAACATATGACTTGAGTGTTGAAAAAAAATAGATTATGTGATGCATGCCAAAAGGGGAAGCAAGTAAGAGCCTCTTTTAAATCTAAAAATATAATTTCTACTGATTGGCAATTACAGTTGCTCCACATGGACCTTTTTGTCCCATCTAGAATTGTAAGCTTAGGCAAAAATGTTTATGCCCTTGTTATTATGGATGACTACTCTCGTTATACCTGGACAAAATTCTTATCTCAGAAAAAAGACATGTTTGCTGCCTTTCGAAAACTAACCATGGTTATCCAGAACAAAAAAGGATTAAGCATCGCATCTATAAGAAGTGATCATGGAGGAAATTTTCAAAATGAAGAATTCAAAAAAATTGTAAAGAGAATGGTATTCTGCATACCTTTTCTGCGCCACAAACTCCCCTTACAGAATGGAGTAGTAGGGAGGAAAAACAAATCTCTAGTAGAGCTTGCGAGCAGGGCCGGCCCAACAGACATTGAGGCCTAAGGCAAATCTTAAAATGAGGCCTTTTTAGGTTAATAGTATTTTTCATTTAAAATTTTATTTTGCGAGCTTTTTGAGATGCAAAATCATTTATTAAATTATTGTAATCTATTTCATTTAACATTTCTTTTTCAATTGATAATAAAGTCAATCCATTTTATCTTTGTTGAGACATTGTTGATCTTAAATAAGATTTTATTAACTTTAATTTTGAAAATCTTCTCTTGGCCGATGCAACCGTTATAGGAATTGTTAACAATATTCTATAAGCAATATACGCATTTGGAAAAGAATCGAGTCTCTTTATATAATTAAGTATATCAATTGGTGTATCATTTTTTACTTTTATTATTACTTTTAAAACTTGTAGTTCCATAAATAAATCTAATCCATCAATATCTGTTTTGTCATTATGTTTTAATGAATGTTCAAGGTTAATACAATTCTTTTTAAAATTTTCAACTTCAATGGATTTTAACATCTCAATACTAAATAGAAAACCAAAAATATCATTATATATTTTAAATTGTTGAAACCTACTTTGAAATGAAGTGATTGCTTGATCTATTATATATAAAAGCATAATCAATTTTAAATGACTCTTCGGGAGATTTTATAACTTCATTGTCAATAATCTCATCAAATTGTTTCTTTCTGCGAATAATACGTTTTTCACGAAATTTTGGTTTTATATTCATTTCAAAAGCAATTTCTTTTGCAGAAATCATAGCATTTTCAAATCCATTTTCCTTATATTTTTCTAAAAATAAAATAAGACCTTTTAATTATTCTATAGCAATATCGATACGCATATCTTTTGATTGCATATTTTTACAAATAGAGTTTACTGCAAATAATACATCATACCAAATAATCATGCCTAATAAAAATTCAAAATTTTCAAGCTCATAAGTTGCTAAACAATCAGCTTCGCTTTTTATTTTAGGTTCATCGGTAATTTCACATAATTTTAATAAAGCATCTCTTATTTGTAAAGTTTGAAATCTCAAAGCTTTCACACTTCCAATACGACTTTCCCAATGTGTTTGTGACAATGATTTAAGTGTTAGACTAGGAAGATGATCTTGCAAAAAATTTCCATCTTTTAGTAGAAGAAGAAAATAGTGTGTATATATGTTGTAGCACTCCAAAAAAAGATGTAGCTTTAGGACAACAATTAGTCATATCACAAAGTAATAAATTTAAACTATGACAACCACATGGAGTATAAAATGATCTAGGATAAATATCTAAAAATCTTTTTTGCACTCCTTGATATTTTCCTTTCTTGAGCATGTATGCTGTCGTACCCTAAATTTTGACCAGTGTCTAGCAATCATTCGGTTCCCTAATGACCTAAAAAAAGTCAAAGGGAGACCATTTGACTTTTTACCTTAGTTACTATTCTTGGGCATAATAGATTAGGGTTTAATACTTGTTAAGGGTATGGCTTAAATTTTGGGTCTCTAATACACATATCAGTGTGGGCTTTTGAGAATTTTAGTACTTCTAGACTCATTTTAGAAAGCATGAGGGATGTATTTCCAGGATTAATAAAATTTAACTATTATTATTAATTTGGTTCTTTATACTAAGATGATTTAAGCTAGTTGGATTTCTTAATTTAACTATTAAATTTATTATTTTTATTAGTATTATTGGGGATATTGGGTTAATCAAAATATTTTACACATTTTTGTTAATTATTTCTGAGGATTTATTATTGTTAATATTAGGTTTAAATTATTTTAATAAGGGTTTAAGTAGGGATTAAATTAGTAAGACTGTAGGATTATTGGGGATAATTAGTATTATTAGTAATAGCTTGAGGTTAATTAGGGGGGTCGGGTTTTAAAAGTCACAATTGATTAGGATATAAATTTTGTGATTTATTGTGAACCATGGGGTTGTATTGATTATTATTATATTAACTTTTAATATTAGGAAATAATTCAATTTTAGGAAAAAGGTCGTTTTCCAATTATTAATTAATCAGAGTTTTAATTCCAGTTTTAATATTAAGATTATTTTTGGATAATTATCTTAAGATTATTAGTCTTATTAGTGTTAGTTTTAATAATTAAATTTTTATTGGATTTATTCAGTCAAAATAGTTGACCAAGTGGGGTCTTCTTCTTCCCCAATCCAAAACCCTACTTTAGCGCGTAAGGGAATTAAGAACGAATCAAATAAAATCTTTTCATTTGGAATCGGATACAAAGATTGAAAGGCGTTACAAATTTTGGGAAATCATAATATGAATCAAAATCTAAAAATTACAACAAATCAAATATTACATGAATCTGATCTAAAAATTCCTAATAAAAAATCTAGCTAATTAATTCTAAACCTAATTCTGACACTATATAAGCTAAGAAAGAATTCAGAAAAAAGGGAGAACCCTAAGGCTAAGATCTGTTGCGCGAACCCCAAGAACTTTAGGGTTCTTAGCGTTCATCTAGAACCCTGAAGAACATATGAGGGTTTGGGTTTAAGGTATGAACATTTGAAGTTTTCGGTTGAGCTTCAATCGGAAACTGGGAAAGAAGATGTTTTTCAGGGCGCGGATATTGGTTGAGGGCGGCTGGAGGCTAAATCCTGGTGGTCGGAGGGGAAAGACGGGAGGAGGAGAAGAAAGTTAGAGAGAGAGGGAGAAGGTTAGAGAGAGAACGGGAATGAGAAATGATGGGGAGACTGAAGGAACTCCACTTCAAATACTCTCTTTGAGACGCCCCGGATGAATGCCAAATAGCTCATTTTTCAGCATCTGGATTAGTTGACTTCTCAGTCAACAAGTGATCCAACAAATGTTGTCCACTGTAATCCCCCAATTGACTTCTCATCATGATCGTCTATTGCGCATACACTTAGATCAAAGGCAATAAGTGGTTTTAGATCAGGTCCGCTGACTAGTGATCATACGGTCCAGACAGAGTCAACATGGACTCCCTTAGCGTGGACTAGCCCTCACAGACGGGCTTCACGCGTTTTGGGCTTAGTGTCCTTTGCTATTCTCACCCCTAAGCATCAAGCCCATTGCTACTGAAGTTCAAATTACACCCCCTGGTTTTTTTAATTAATTATTTTTGTTAATTAACTTAATAATTATTCTTAAGGATCTAATGGAGCAATTAGGATTAATTTAGGTCATTAGGGTTAGAAGGATTATTTTGTTGATTTAATTTATTAATAAGCTTAATATTTAATTAATTTGGGGAGTATTTCAATAATTAGGGCTAATTTAAATAATTAAGGGTATGTATGTTAATTGAGCTTAAGTTAATTGGGTTTTTTATTTATTAAATTATTTAATTAAGTAAATGGGTTTGTTTAATTATTTAATAATTTTTGGGGTTATTTTGATTAACTTTCTACTTTTCAAAATTAGGATTTATCATCATATATTTTTTTTAAACATATTTGGGGCTTGTTTAACTTATTTAATGATTAAATATTTAGGGCATATTTGAATTTAAATATTTAATTAATAATTAAATAATTAGGACTTATTTGAGGATTTTATTTAAGATAATTTTGCAATTTATAAAAAGGGATTATTCAATTACTTATTTGATAAAAAGGGTTTGTTTATTTAAAAGGACTTATTCAATTAATTTAATAAAAAAGGATTTATTTAGCTAATTTTGGGATTAGTAAAAAGGGTTTTATTTAACAAAAGGGTTCATGATTAATAAAAATGTTCTATTTGATTAATATTATGATAAAAGGGGTTATTTAATAAACATAAAGGGTTTTATTTGACTAATTTTATGATTAATAAAATTAGGGTTATATTAATGGATTGGGATTCATTTTAATTGGGATTAAAAAAATGGATAAAGAAATTAAGATTAGACTCTTAAGTTCCAAGAGTATAAATATAGGGCAAGGGATTAGGATTTTGGGATTAGACTCTTAAGTTCCGAGAGTATAAACATATGGCAAGAGATTAGGATTTTGGGATTAGACTCTTAAGTTCCAAGAGTATAAATATAGGACAAATGATTAGGATTTTGGGATTAGACTCTTAAGTTCTTAGAGTATAAACATAGGGCAAAGGATTAGGATTTTGGAATTAGACTCTTAAGTTCCAAGAGTATAAATATAGGGCAAAGGATTAGGATTTTGGGATTAGACTCTTAAGCTCCGAGAGTATAAATAAAGGATTTGGAATAGGAATAGGAATAGGGGTAGGGGATAGGGGAGGTGAACTACGGATACTTTGATCCTTCAAACTTGAGGGTACGTAGGCATAGGGTTGTAAACCCTAGCGAGTACAATAATAAAAAAACTTAGGGTCCCCCCTTTATCAAAGCCATCTTCTTTGGATAATAATAAGGCTTTTTATAAAAAGTCAAGCATTCAAGTAACAAACAAACATACACTATAACTTAAGGAGGATCCTATTGAGTACAATAGAAGTGAGGGGTGCCTAACACCTTCCTCTCGCTTAACTGACTCCCGGACCTTAGTGTATCTCCCTTAGGATTTAGGTTTTATCATTATTTTCCTATCCTTAGGACGAATAAAGGATGATGGCGACTCGATATTTTTGCCGGCCGCGACATATGCCAATTGTCTTATTTTTTAAACAATCTTAGTTCTAGATCAACCCGTGAACTCATATTAACAATGTGTTCATTAGTCATCTCATGACTCCTCAACTAAGAACTCAAAATTTTCCAATCTTTGATACCACAACTTGCTAATTTGCTTGTACTAGAAAGATTGTTAAATAATTTACAACAAAAACAAAAAACTTTATCCAAATCTTGAGAATATACTAACTGTTCCGGACTGGACCAATGAATAGGCATGACCCAATCCACTTTTGCTCCAGAACGGCCCAATTTACTATGTCCAATCAATATGAGGCAACATTTACCTTTCTGCCCCTCTACCCGGCACACATGGTCAGAGGGCCCACAGGGTCACATGCTCCTCCTCGGCATTCCTGCCCGTCATGCATGGCTCTATTATCCCGAAACAGCCACGACGCCAGTGCCCGAAACTGTGTCTTTGCCCGTGACAACGGCTAGTTTCTGGCACCTCTGCCCGTCCTAACGGCTAGTTTTGGGCAGTTACCTATTCTTTGGGAAACAGTTATTTCTCCCCGAAAATAGGGACCGTTGGCCAAGCGTTAGAGGCATTATAAAAACCCGATCAGGTATTCCAAATCATCCTAAGAAACACATACTTTTGAACTTGCCTTTTTCCTCTCTCGATTCTAACTTTAACATCGGAGTGCCTTGCAGGTACACCCTCTCCTCATCTCCCACACCCAGTATCACAGACGTCTCTCTTGGCCCAATTCAAGTTCTGATCAGCCTTCAACATCAGTGGCGCCGTCTGTGGGAACTTGTTATCCCCGTCTTAACATCCACCTTAGATTCAAGACTAAAACATCTCTCTGTCCAAGATTCCGATCATGGCTTGCCAAGATCATGTCCAAGATGCTCGTAATCCTGTTTTTCTCCCCGTCAATAAAACTGATGCTGACAGAGCCACGTCCTTCCTCGGAGGTAACTCCCGCCGTCTGAGAGATGGCGCCACCGCGTCACCTTCCCCTCCTCGTGCTGACCATGTTGGCGACCATTGAAGCTCTCAACAAGACCAACCTCTTGATCCTCCAACAAAACGAGAGGATTTGAGCCTTAGAAGAATCTACCAGTCCAAGATCCCCTCAGCCGAGGGAAGATCGCCGACGATCCAAAAGTCCATATCCCCAACAGGAAGGTGATCGTCGGGTGCGCCAGAAGCCAGAGTCCCACGCTGTTCGGAAACCTAACCATGTTTCCCCGCAAAACCAGCACTCCCCAGGCAACAAGAGAACCCGGAGAGATCAATGTTCACCCCCTGTGAGGTCGAAGGGCCGGGCACAAATGTCTTCTCCCCGCAGAAGTCACCGCTCTATCCCTGAGCGAAGCATCCGCTCCCCTTCATAGACCAGTTCCAGCAGCGTTGACGAGCTTCACGGCCCGTTGTCTCAAGAGTTCATGGCTATGGGCCTCCCCAAAGGCTTGGAGAAACCACCGTCTTTGGGCACTTACGACGGAACAACAGACCCAGATGAGCACATCGAAAATATCGATGCACTACTCGACTATTGTGGTGTCTGGGGCGGCATCAAATGACGTACGTTCCCTACCACACTCCGGAAAGGAGCAATGACCTGGTATAAACAACTGCTTAAGAAGTCCATCACCTCGTGGAAACAGCTGAGAAGAATGTTTTCTAGACACTTTACGGTATCTCGCCGCCATCCAAAGACCGAAGCCTCCCTTGAGGCCATAATTCAAGGGAAAGATGAGCCTCTTCGGGCGTACATCGAAAGGTTCAATAAAGAAGCGGTGCAAGTCCCTACCACCGATGACATGAAGAAATTCCTGCTCGAGCGAGGGCTTCGTCCCCGCACAGAATTCGCCAAACCTGTTGGCATTGCTCCTCCCAGAACTCTTGACGCTATCCTCCTCAAGGCACAGGCGTATATCCAATATGAGGAGAAAGAGGCGGCCATCTTTGCCCGAGTATCACGCCACCAGGAGACTGCCCAAGCCTCTGAAAGTGATGAACCCTCGACATCCCGTTAGGGAGACAGAAGACGTGAAGATCGTCCCAGGGAATCCCAGGACAACAAAGGGCCCTCCGACCGCTTCCATGATTACACTCCCCTGACTGTCTCCAGGGAAAATATTCTCTCCGAATGTGCTAGCTCGGAGTTTAAACAAGCGGGGGTTCGATTACCTAAGTAGGTACCGGCCAAGCCGAACGCCGATAAGTCAAAATACTGTCGTTGCCATAAAAGTCACGACCACACTACTGAGGACTGCATCCACCTGAAGGATGCTATAGAAATACTGATCAGGGAAGACCACCTAAATAAGTTTACAAAGAAGAATAATACTCCCCGGCAAGATCCCAGGAGTCGAAGAAATTCGAGGAAGAGGTGCCTTCCTCAGAAGAGACAAACCTCCAGGTCACCATGAGTATATCACGGCCTGAGGACTTCTATGTTCCCGAGGAGCTCAATGCTCCCACATATTTCACAGCCCATAGCCCATGGGAAACTTTCCCCTCCACCATGGCCATCTCTGGAGGGGGCTTCAACAAAGTCACTGTGGGCTCCATGAAAAGAAAGTTCGAGCATCTACTCAGCACAAGCTCTAACAAGAGTACAACCCTCGACAAGGTCCGAGGAGAATTGATCCCCATCTCTTTCTACAGAGAGGAACTCCTTGGAGGGGACCCGAACTTAAGCATTCCACTACTCGTAAGAGTCCAGATGGGAAATTTTGATGTTCACCGAATCTTAGTCGACCAAGGCAGCTCGGTCGACATCATGTACTCGCAGCTATTCTCAACCCTCCAGCTAGATGAATCGCACCTCACTCCCTACGTGGGCTCTAACCTACAGGGTTTCAATGGGTCGGTCACAAAACCCTGGGAGTATGTCAAATTGATTATGGCCTTTGGATCTGCAGAGACGGCCAGATCTATCAAAGTCCAATTCCTGGTTATTGACTGCCTGTCTCTCTATCAGTGCATATTTGGGCGGCCAACCTTGGCACTGTCCATCTTAAAATGAAGTACTACACTTCAAAGGGTATGGTCGCCACCTTACATGGGGATATCGAGGCTGCACGAAGATGCTTCGAAGCGGCCACCAAGGGACTCAACATCATCACTACCAAGCCGAAGATGTCCAGTAAGCCAGCCTTGCCCAGCAACTCCGAGGAAGCTAAGCCACTGCCACACGTCGACTCTATCGACCTCGACAGCCGCTTCTCCGAAAATGGTCAGAAGGAGGACCAGACTTGCCCAAGCAGCTCATCCACTTCGACTAGCACCAGCAACGACTCCTATCCAATGCGCCCGATTCCGGATGGCGAGTTCGAACTCGTCCTGCTCGGCGATGACCCTCAGTGAGGAGTAAAGATAGGGACCGGCCTCCCCGACATAGCGAGGAAACAATTCAAAGCTTGCCTTCAAGAAAACACCGACTTGTTCACCTGGAGTGCTGCAGAAATGCCCAGCTTAGATCCTGTTGTCGTTTGCCATCAAATCACAATTGACCCCGCCGTCAAAGTTGTAGCACAACGTAGGAGAAAGCAGTCTCCGGAGAAAACGGAGGCTGCAGAACAAGCTGTAAAAGACCTCCTCGAGTCAAACTTTTATTCGGAAGCCAAGTACACCACTTGGCTGTCTGACATTGTACTCGTCAAAAAATCTAATGGAAAGTGGCGTATGTGTGTTGATTATACTGATCTCAATAAGGCATGCCCAAAAGATGCCTACCCCTCCCCAATATTGATAAACTTGTTGATAATTCTGCCGGTTTTAAACTGTTATCATTCATGGACGCCTATTCGGGCTACAATCAAATACCAATGGCGAAAAGTGACAAAAAATACACGGCCTTCATAACTGTGTCGGGAAATTATTACTACGACGTAATGCCCTTCGGCTTGAAGAACGCCGGTGCAACCTACCAGAGGATGACGAACAAGGTCTTTTGGGGAGAAATCGGCGACATGCTCGAAGTCTATATGGACGATATGATCGTAAAATCCCACGAGGAAACCGATCACATGGCCCATCTAAGAAAGGTCTTCGAGCAAGCCAGGAAATACTGGATGCATTTCAACCTAGAGAAATGCACTTCCGGGGTGCGGGCGGGCAAAGTTCCTTGGCTTTTATCTCACGAAACGGGGAATCGAAGCTAACCCTGACAAGTGCAGGGCATTCTCCGAATTTCCAACACCTAACTCAAAGAAGTCCATCCAATCCCTCAACGGAATGCTCGCTTCTTTATCTCATTTTGTGGCCAAGTCTGCCCAGCACGCCCTGCCCTTCTTCAAACTCCTCCTCAAGGAGGCCGCATTTGAATGTACAAAGGAATGCGACCAGGCTCTCCTCCATCTAAAACGAGCACAATCAGAACTGCCAGTTCTCTCTCGGCCAGATAACAACGAAACTTTATACCTCTATCTCGCGTAGCAACCGAGGCCATTAGCGTCGCCCTCATCCGTGAAATGCCCGACAGGCAAAAGCCTATATACTTCACGAGTAAAGCATTGCAGGGACTAGAGCTGAGATACCAACAAATAGAAAAGGTGGCACTGGCTCTCATCAATGTTACGCGAAGGCTAAGGCACTATTTCCTGGCTTACACGATCGTGGTCTGAATAGATCAACCCGTAAAGCAACTGCTTGGACGACCTGATATGGTCGGCAGGATGCTCAAGTGGTCGTTGGAACTATCAGAGTTCAACATTCAGTACTAAAGCAGAAAGGCCCTCAAAGCCCAGAAGTTAGCCGATTTCGTCATAGAAATTATGTTCGCAGATTCTCCCACCTACGGGGCGCGCAAGTGGACCATCTTCGTTGACGGAGCATCCAACTCGGCGGGTAGCGAGACAGGTATCATCTTGGAAAACGACGAAGGAATCATTGTTGAGGTATCACTCACTTTATCTTTCCCTACTTCCAATAACCAAGCTGAGTACGAAGCCTTCCTTGTCGGTCTGCGCCTGGCCGAGGACATGGGAGCTGAAGAAGTCGTCATTTGCACCGATTCGCAGCTCGTGGCCTTTCAAGTTCGAGGAGAATATCAAGTAAAAAACGATAACCTGTCCGAATACTTGTCCCTGGTCAAAGAAAAAATGACGAAGTTTGCTATAGTAGAGGTAAAACATGTTCCCGGCGAACATAACGTCAGAGCAGAGGTGTTGTCTAAACTGGCGAGCACGAAGAAAAAGGGCGAAAACAAGTCTTTCATCCAGGAGGTGCTTCCCGACCCAACATCAAGAAAACCTCCCCAATCCTCAATGTACAAGTCATTGGCGATAGCAGCAGCTGGATGACCCCCGTTTATAATTAGCTCGCTAAGGATGAACTCCCGTTCGACCCCAAAGAAGCCATCATAGTCAGGTGCAGAGCCTGCTCCTACGTCCTGGTCAAAGACAAGCTCTACAGGCGAGGGTTCTCCATCCATTTACTCAGATGCATATAGGAAGAGATGGTTGCCCATGTCTTGTGCGAGATCCACGAAGGAATCAACGCCCAACACCTCGGGGGAAGTTCCCTCTCTAGGAAAGCCCTTCGAGCAGGGTACTACTGGCCAACCATGCAGCAGGATGCAAAAGAACACGTGAAGAAGTGCGACAAATACGAATGGCACAGGGACATAAACTTGGCTCCGCCTAACAAGCTCAAATTTATGTCCTCCTCGTGGCCCTTCGCATGGTGGGGGTTGGACATCCTAGGGCCTTCTTAGTAGGGTCAAACAAAAATAAGTACTTGATAGTGGGTGTTGACTACTTCACAAAGTGGATAGAAATGTGAGAGCAAGAATTGTCTCTACAAGTCAATCTATGTTTTGATGATAACAATATGTATTTGTGAAAGAACTATTTTATGTTCTAACGTGTGTTGTGTGCAGATCATAATTATAGAAGATATCAGATTTAACAAGCACCAGCCAGATGAGCGAAAATGATTATATGCGAAGTTACTATGTGTAACACAAGTCGCAAGAAGTAAGAATGGTTTTGCATCTGATCATGATCAGTCAGATCCAAGGATGCCGATATTGCTATTGCAATGCTCTTGTGGATGCTCGCTGAAAGTGGTTGTGATTCTGAAGATTGCGAAGCTTCTGAAGAAGAGAACCGAAGTGTTGAAGACTCTCATGACTTGAAGTTCTGAAGGCGGAAGGCTCTGAAGACCAAGTGCAGAAAGACTCTGAAGACTTATGTGTTCTGAAGATTACAGTTCCAAAGGTCAAGTGCTGAAGACTCTGAAGACGGATTCCTAATGGACGAATTCTGAAGTTTCGGAAGACTTGAAGTAGTAAAGGATAATGTTCTTAAAGACAAGTGCTGAAGTTCTGAAGACTGAATCCTAATGGACTTCTTCAAATGACTGAAGACTTGACGTATCAGATTTCCTATCAAGAAGGCTCTACTCATGCTTCATCAAATTACCATCAGAAGCCTCTGAAGTTTGAAAGTCAAATGTTACCGTTGTGAACAACTGTACACACTGCTCAAGAAGATATCCCGTCACTTCTCCCACAGCAAAAAAAGAGATGTGTCAGTTTAGCTAATTATTACACAACGTCTCTTTTCCGTCACTTCTCCCACAATTCAAACCCCCCTTTCTTGTGTCTTTCTCGCACCTTCAGTTGGTATCAGAGCTCCGGTTCTGTTATTGATGGATATCAAACACTTAACAGTGTCAGAAAAAGATCCAGATGCGGTGCGTAGAAATATTCTGGGTGAGATTGAAATCCACTTACAATTTCTGTAACAGTTCAGAAGATAACTGTGTACAAAATTGTAATCAATCTTAGTACTTGAGCAAATCACTGATTCTGGAAGTTTTTGCATTTGTCAAACAACTAAATCTTCCTCACTTAAGTTTTAATGAAGATTGGAGAATCAGCTGATAAGATAGATTCATCAGATAAGAAGTAGTATCTGTTGAATGCTTATCTTGAAAGATACATGTGAATGAACCACGTATTTGATCAAAGTTGAATCATTAGAGAACAAGAAGTCTTGTTTGCTGAAGATTAATTCTTTATGAGTTTTTGAGATGTTTTCAAGAAACGGATTAGGTCCACCCTTGACTTTCTCGTTTAAAGCTCATTCAGAACTTCTTCATGTAAAGAAGAAAGATTGTTGTTCTATGATTTTGAACTTTAGAATTAAGTCTGATGAAGTCAGAAATCTGATAAGTTCAAATTCTTAGAAATGATTCAACATTTGAATCTTGAATGATCAGAAGTTAAAAGATTCAATGAAGAACTGAATATTGTTTTCATGGAGAGCTTTGCAGAAAACTGAAAGAATATTCAGGAAGAAGAATGTCAATGATTCATCAAGTATTTAATCAAGAATGAACTCTTAAGTTTTGATTGAATCAGTATAACTAAGTTCTGATGGCTTGAGACTATCTCTCAGTTGAATCAAATGTTATTGATCAATTCACTCTCTGATAAGTTGTTCAGAACCTCTCAAGCACTGGATTTAGAAGATGCTAAACCAGACACTTAAGCTTTCAACTTAAAGTCAAAAGGAACTTAAGTTAATGATGTTCTTCAGAAGGAAGAAATCAGTTAACATTCTGTTCAGAAGTAGATGTGTTGTTAGTCTTTGATGAATTAACTGTGTACTAGTCAGATCAGCATTGTGAGATCAAGAAGAGTCATGCAAACTATGTCTAGTTTTATGTGCATGCTTGATGATACTTAGTTCTGAACAAGATTTGTATTTGGCTTAAGAAACAAGTCAAAATTGCTATCAGTTCCAAATGTTACGTTCGTCAAACGCTTGAAAAGTTATGGTAAGTAAAGAATCTCTGCAGAAGACTTCTGTACACATAACCTCTCAACGGTTCATGTTAAAGCCTTAAACACAATGACCTTCTGTAAACAAAAAGGCTCTTATGGACAAGGACTAGGTTCTAGCTATGAACGAAGAACTTGATCAATTCTCAAAGAATGATGTTTGGGATTCAGTTCCAAAACCTAAGAATGTTCATTGGAATCAAGTAGGTATTCAGGAACAAGCTTAATGAGAAGGGAGAAGTTGTTAGAAACAAGGCACGGCTTGTTGCTCAAGGTTACAATCAACAAGAAGGAATTGATTACAACAAAACCTTTGCTCCAGTTATCAGACTTGAAGCAATACGAGTATCAATTCCCTTTCAGTAAATCATAACATCACCTATATCAGATGGATGTTGTAAAGTGCATTCTTAGATAGTTAAATATCAGAAGTCTATCTCCTGGTTCTGAAAATTCTCAGAAATCAGACGAATGAGGTTGAATAGGAGAAAGAAAGAATTTGTGCTTAAAATGATTCCAGCTCTCTGCCTAGAATCAGAGTTCAGAAAATATTCACATTCTTCAGAAACCAGAATGCAAGTAAACCTTGAAGAATCCAAGAACCCACAACAGTTCACTTAGAAGCAAGCAGAATCAGAGAATCAATAATCAAGAGCTCAGAACGGAATGCATTTATGAAAGGTATGATATGGAATTTTTAATTCTCCAGAAAGAAAGATCAAAATCAAGATGAGAATAAGTTTGTAAAGATCTTTAAGGTACCATTCTTCTTTCATTCAGGACTTATTAAAACTTATGATAACAACCTGAAATACTCTAAGTTTTTAGTCATGTTATGTTTAGTTTCGTGAGAATTGGTTAGAAAAATATTTAGAAAATCATTTATTCCTCTCCAAATATGTCTGCATATGCTTTGTGAATAGTTAAAGTAAAATCATTCTTACACATAAGATTTTCTCCATCATATCGCTCTGTGTCAGCCACATCCTATAACCCATAAGTACACTCCAACTAGTGCTTCTATTCCAAACCTAACTCTCTCTCTCTCTCTCTTAGAGTCCCTCCATCTAACTTAGTTAAGTCTTAGAAACTATGGTGTTCAATTAAATTGAAAGACATTCTTTTAATTTTTCTCATATAGGAAAATCCGTTCAAATCCTTACTTAGAAAATTCGAAAAGAACTCTCTACTATCATTTATCTTCAACCTTCTTATCACCCTAATCGCTGTCAAACATGACTCCTAGAACCTTCTATGGCAACGATGATCTTCTTGAAGTCATCAATGAAAAACAACCAAACCCAATGGATACTAATCATGATTTCCATCTTGGTATTAACTTTCAAAATTGGAATGGATACATACATATGCTTAGAGGCTCAATTTATCCAAACATTTTGAAATCCTTTTGGATCAATGCCTCTGTTAATAGTAATGGTCTATCCATTTCTTCAGACATCTTTGGCCTTCCTATCACCATCAATGCCACAAAGATCGCTGAAGCCATTGGCTGTCCTCCAGGAGGTGTCACACTCAATCATTCATCCATTCGATGCACTTCCGACGCTAAAATGCATTACATGTTTGATAAAAGCCTTGCCTTCGAACCCACGAACCCCAAAAAACTTCTGCCTATTACTAGAGGATGGTTTAAGTTCATCCTGAAAAATATTAAACCTCGCAACACAAGTAAAGATTTTCTGTATCATGATGATAAGCTTCTCATCATGTGTCTTCTTAGGCGAACTCCTATAGATCTGTCCCAAGTCATCTTTGACCATCTTAAGAATTCTATCCTTCTGTCAAGAACTACTCACGAAACGGACATTCCCTATGGAAGAGTCTTATTAGAAGTACTCTTCAGAGCAGGAATTGTGCAAGCAATTTGCAGGATTCGGTGTGGCCCTGACACTGCTCTGGTTAGGAATTTATGTGAAACCTTTGACAGTAGTTGGTTCTCATAGGATAAGATAGTTGCTAGTTAAAACTAGGTTAAAGCTATCAGTGTAAACTGATCTATCAAGTATGTGTCTGTTTGTGTTTTGCTTTTATGATGAATAAACCGATGTTGCATTCTCCATTGTTATTTTACTCAATCTGTATTAAATATGTTCCTAAAATCTTTATCTTGATTAAAACACTTAAAACTGCAATCATATGCAAAATTGTGAAAAGCAAGAAACTGGCAATTACTCAAGCAGAAGAAAAGCTGCATGTCTCAAGAACTGATGATTCTGAAAGCCTACTCTCATCTTCTTCATCGTCCTCAGGCTCCTTTCGGTCTAACCCATAAGAACCCAGTGTCATTAAACCTAAGTCTAGGTGCTCTTATTATCTATGTTTAGATTACCTTAAACTCTTTTGGATTAAGATCAACCTACGCTTTAAATTCTAAATCTATTTTGTGGTTGTGTGTTGATGCTTCCATCTAGTTGTCGATCAATGAAAATGCTCTAAAACCTTCAATTGGTAATCAGATGATTCCATCTAATTGTCCTTCAATGAATGTGCTATGTTTAAAGATGGTTATCACTTAAAACTGTTCCATATCATATCAAGTATACTTAATGCTTAAATGAGGGAGAAATATATGATGTTGATTGGAAAGAGGTAATATATGCTTAAATGCTCATATGCTCTAACACTTTTTGATGGTGTCAAAAAGGGGGAGAAATATAATATGATTAAATATAATATGATTTTGATTGGAAAGAACAAATCTTAAAACAGAAAGAAAGAATGCAAACTCAAACAAGGAATCAATCATATGAAATGCATTACTACTAATGTTTATTGTTTGATGTTTATCCGAGGAACTCTGAACAAGTTCACTAGGAATTCTAAGAATAGGTTAAAGTAAGAAGAACCTTGCTAAAAGTTCTTATGAACTGTTGGTCATATGATAGAAGTTGTACACTTCGTGAACATGTGTTCAGAATCAAATCTACCCAGTACTGTTCAGAAGTTGAGAACTGTCTGAAAGTCAAAGTTTATCTTGATCTCTGTCTCACTTGGTTCAAAAGCTATAAGCTGTCTAAAAATATGAGATTCAGAATGTAAGAATCAGAAGAAGAAAAATCTGAAAGCAGTCAAGACAAAGTCTACATCTCAAGATGTTTATTCAGAAGAACTGTGCAAATCAGAAGTCAAGAACTGTCTGGAGATTCGGATTGAAGATCCAATCTGGTGTCTACCAAGAACCAATTAAGAAGAAAATGATTT
The DNA here is from genome assembly GCA_022829125.1 of Lathyrus tuberosus. Lineage (NCBI taxonomy): Eukaryota > Viridiplantae > Streptophyta > Magnoliopsida > Fabales > Fabaceae > Lathyrus > Lathyrus tuberosus. The sequence goes on from JALAZF010000075.1 coordinate 10,689,683, forward strand.
GGTATCAGACTAAATCAACAAATGGTAATCAGACTCAGTATACATAAAGATTGGTATCAGACCCAGTCTGCAGCAATATCAATCAGAGCTAAGTTGTGAAATGTTTTCTATACCTTCATTGGTATCAATCTCAGCACACTAAGGAAATACCCTTCAAGTGGTATGAAAAGAATTCCTTCAGTTGGAATCAGACACAACATACTCTGGTATAACTCAGTATCAGACTAAGATTAAAACTTATGTACCGAATTCAGAATCAAGCGTTGATTCATCATAATAATTAACCTTTAATTGGTATCTGATCAAAAATCAAGCTTTGATGAACTACTGAGTTGTGACAGTAACAAGGTTCTGAGATGAAGACCTGTGTTCAAAAGTCAAACTCTGAAAAAGTCATGATCTATATTGGTGATTAATAACTCATATTCTTGAATTACGATTCTGAAGATCCCAATATCTGACTTATGGAAATTAGGGGGAGACTACCCAGAAGATTCAATTGCTAAATCTAAAATCTTCACAAAGTTTGAAACTCAGGGGGAGTTTCTCAAAAGACAGTGTCTGTCTCTGATGAATAGCGATGCTATGTTATTAGATAATAACTATTCTATTTGTGCTTAAATGAATCTACTGAAAAGTAGAAATGCTTCAGATGTCTCTGAAGGTTATAAGCTCTGATACGACTACAAAGGAACTGAGTTCTGAAGATCTGAAGATGGAAGTTCTGATGAACTAGTCCAGATGTTGAAGACTTGTGTCTCCTTAAAGACAAGATAGAGAAGTAGTCATTTTCTATTCTTTGTTCTGGCAAATCGAGTTGTTATTATGTATGTCTTTGGATCATATAAGATTCTAGATGTCACAGATAAAACTTTGAGGATAACACATTCAGGGGGAGCTGTTGTTCCAGACTCTGAATATGTTTGTTTGGTGATTATCTTGTATAAAATGTTCAATCAAAATACTTGGTTTTGTCATCATCAAAAAGGCGGAGATTGTGAGAGCAAGAATTATCTCTACAAGTCAATCTATGTTTTGATGATAATAATACGTATTTGTGAAAGAACTATTTTATGTTCTAACGTGTGTTGTGTGCAGATTATAATTATAGAAGATATCAGATTCAACAAGCACCAGCTAGATGAGCGAAAATGATTATATGCGAAGTTACTATGTGTAACACAAGTCGCAAGAAGTAAAAATGCTTCTGTATCTGATCATGATCAGTCAGATCCAAGGATGCCGATATTGCTGTTGCAATGCTCTTGTGGATGCTCGCTGAAAGTGGTTGTGATTCTGAAGATTGCGAAGATTCTGAAGAAGAGAACCGAAGTGCTGAAGACTCTCATGACTTGAAGTTCTGAAGGCGGAAGGCTCTGAAGACCAAGTACAGAAAGACTCTAAAGACTTATGTGTTATGAAGATTACAGTTCCAAAGGTCAAGTGCTAAAGACTATGAAGACGAATTCCTAATGGACGAGTTCTAAAGTTTCGGAAGACTTGAAGTAGTAAAGGATAATGTTCTTAAAGATAAGTGCTGAAGTTCTGAAGACTGATTCCTAATGGACTTCTTCAAATGACTTAAGACTTGACGCATCAGATATCCTATCAAGAAGGCTCTACTCATGCTTCATTAAATTACCATCAGAAACCTCTAAAGTTTGGAAGTCAAATGTTACCGTTGTGAACAACTGTACACACTGCTCAAGAAGATATCCTGTCACTTCTCCCACAGCAAAAAGGAGATGTGTCAGTACAGCTAATTATTACACAACGCCTCTTTTCCAACAGCCAACAGTATTTCAAACGGCTATATTTCTACTGGGCTATTTAAAGGAAAGAGTTCTCGCTTCTGAAGGTATCGATTTAGTCCATGAATGGAGAATTGATCAAAGTCATTGTGTGAAGATAACAACAACGATGAGTTCTCATTGTAACACTTAAATATCAAAAGCTATCACCATTTACACATGACAATTGTTGTTGGAGCTTAAGATCAACATTCAACACAACAACAACAATTTGGAACATAAGTTGTTGATGAATAAGACAACATTGAAAATCAGTCAAGTCATCAACTTACCTTCTCGTCAGCGCTACATTGAAGATCTAAAGCAAGGAGTTGTTGCTCAAAGCTTGCTCACCCAAGAAGATGAAGAAGAAGAAGATCTACAAGATGTCAACAACTGTCAAATCATTATACATCTTTGTAGTTTCTTAGGATAGCAAGGAGTTGCTGCTCACATCTTGCTTGAACACTTGTGTGTTCTTTTGTACTTAAACTTAGGAGTAATCTGCTTGTTAAGAAGCAATTATGTAATCTCTTGTTAACTAATTCTTGGTGAATTAGGAATCCTTGAGTGGCCAGTGTGACCGGAGACTCGAGAAGACAATGGCAAGATGTTATAGTGGTAAATCCTGAAATAGGGTCAGTAGTGTCGCTGCCGGCAAAAATATTCGAGTCACCACCATATTTTTTAAAAGAAAATAATGATAAACCTAAATATCCTATCCTAAGGTAGAGATTCCTACGGTTCAGGAGTCGGTTAAGTAAAGGGAAGGTGTTAGGCACCCCTTACTTCCATTGTACTCAATGGGATTCACCTTTGAGTTTAGGGCATGTTTGTTTGTCTATATGAAAAGAAAACCTAAGTTTTTTCCTAATTATACTCGCTAGGGTTGGTTTGCAACCCTATGCCTACGTACCCTCAAAATGAAGGATCAGAGTAACCGTAGTTCACCTCCCCTATTCCTACCCCCTAATCCTATTCCCGTTCCTAATCCTAAACCCAATCCACTATTTATACTCTTGGATAAAGAGTTCTATCCCTTAAATCTAGTGTTTTTACTCCTAGATGAGGAGTTCTATCCCTTAAATCCCTTAAATCCCTATCCATTATTTAGACTCTCGGAGGAAGAGTTTTATCCCTTAATCCTTTTATTTATACTCTCAGATATCAAGAGTGCTATCCCCAAATCTCATCCTTTATTTAAGCTCTTGGACCAAGAGCTTTATCCCAAAATTAAAATCCTAAAAATCCCTTAGAGGAAACTCTTCAAATATCTATTAGAAAGTGAATTTCTAATTTTCAACAGAAGAAAAAATACAAACAAAAGAATAAAATCCAAATTCAAATTAATTCCTGAAAAAGTATTTAAATCTCCAAAATAAAGTTAAATAAAAATAACAAAAAAAACTTCATTTTTATCCCAACCCTAAAAACAATTCCTTTGAAATAAGACCTAAAATATAAACCCTTTAAAAGAAAATAATTATTTATTCATAACAAATAATTAATTAAACCAATAAGAAACAGAATTTTTATTGAAAATTAATGAATAAATTAAATCCAATAATTAATATAAACAAAAAAACCTTATTTTAACAAATTAAATTAAGGATTTAATTTAAATGTTAAAAACTATAAAACCCTATTTTACAACTTAAATTAGGAAATTAATTTAATTGTAAAAAAACAAAACAAAACTTATTAAAAAAATGAAATTAATTTAATAAAAAAAACTAGAAAAAACCAGGGGGTGCATCCCCTATTGAATTAGCAATTGGGCCCTTTCCAGGGGGTGTGGATAGTAATTGGGCGCAAGGCCCAATAGTCATAATCCAATTCAGAAAAAAAAAAAAAACCAATGGTGGAGAGGACCCAAGATTGAGCGTCTAATGATGATCAGAAGGTCCTACTTCCAGTAGATACTTACCCTCTGATCCTGTGTATGTTAATCATGCGAATGAGAAGAAGAGTCAGTGCAGACCCACCATAAACCCTTGCACACTGGATCTCTCAGTTGACTGGATAGTCAACATCTAAGGACGATCTGCACGCCACATGGCAGGGATCCGAACCGTTCGTGAAAAGATATATAAATTTAATTCACTTTAGAAATCTCTCATTTTCATTTCTTTTTCTCTCTCTATTCCCTCCCGTTCTTTCTCTTCTCTCGTTTGCTCTCTTCTTTCTCTCATCTTCGTCGGTGGGTTCCCTAACCACCGTGCGCCACCACCCAAAACACCATCAAACCCAGATCGCCGGTTGACATTCAACCGGGATCTTCATACCCCAAGAACCCTAAACCTACCCCAAACCCAGAAATACACCCAAACCTAAGAACCCTAAGGGGTCAACGATGAACCCTAACCTTATCAAAGAACCCTAACCCTAACATCTAACCAAAACCCAGAAATCCCATAATCTCCAAGAACCCTAACCCTTAAGTGATGAACCCTAACCCTAGAAAAAAACCCAGAAACTAGAAACACACAACAAAAACCAAATCTAAAACATTCAAACACAAGCAGATGATGACGCAGATTCAAATCTCCAGAAAAAAAAAGCTAAGTGGATTTTGTTTTTGGTTACCTCTCTTGCCGTGAATCTTTTCGTAAAACTTTATCCTTTTTCTTTTCTGATCTCAACTTCTAATCCTTTTCCTTGTTTGTTTTGCAGGTCTAGCTCAAGGTAGTTTAGGGTTCTGATGATGAACCCTAAATCCTTATTGTAGGAAGAGCTTTAGGTGAGAGGGTGGGATCGCGCAGCTTCAAGGAATTTCTTCCGGGGTCTTTTTTTCGTCTTCTAAATTCTTCTCCTTTTTATATCTTAGATTTAGGTTTTTTAGAAGTTTAATTAGATTGATGTATTAGAAAATTTTTGATGTACCCCTTTGATTCGATCCGATTTGTTTTCAAATAGTTTTGAAATTTGTAATTGATTTTTGACTTGTAATCTGAATTTGCCACCTAATTTGTATTGATTTTAGTTTGTAAATGCAAAGATTTGATTTTGCACTGATTTTAGATTTAATCCAATTTTCCCATTTCAGCCGCCCCAATTAGGGTTTCAGGATTGGAAGAAGAGAACCGGTCACTGGTCAACAAATTGACCAAATAATTAATAAAAAAATAAAAAATAAAGATAATAATTATAAAGAGCCCTAATAAATATACAAAAATAAAATAATTAACACAATAGTAAAACCAATAAAGTGACTTATTGATTAATTAATAATATGTATATAATATAAGAACAATTAGTGAATAAAAAATTCTAATATAAATAATGCATATCTTAATAACAAAATGCTTAACATAATTAATTTCAGTAAATAAATAAACAACAACTTCAAAAATAAATTAAAACAATTAATTAACATAGAACTCTAATTATCATGGCTAATCCCCTAATTAAAAAATCTAAATTTTAGTAATTAATAAAGTTAATTAATAAAAAGATATTAATAAAAAAATAATAATCCTTTTCCAACTAATAAAAATCTGAGATAATAATAATAATAATAAAAACCCAAAACATCCTTTTTATTATAATTAAACCAAAATTCTATAATCTAAATACACCTAATTATCTCTAAAATTCCAAAAAATAACAACCTAATTATCCTAGAAAATCTAATTAAAAAAACTCTAATAACCTTAATTATTACTAAAACCACAATTCCTAATTAATCTAAAAAATCTAATTTCCATAAAATGACTTTAATTTCAAAACAACATTAATAAAATTAAATAAACAAAACTTAATTATCTATTTTTAAATAAATAAAACAAAAAATTCGAAAATAAAATAGAACTAACCCCTAAAAAAATTCACTAAAACCTCAAATAGAACCATATCCCAAAACGAGCCCAAAAATTACTAATCAAACCCCCATTGCCCAAAATGGCCCTCCCTACAAAAAATCCAAAACCAATGGTCAAAATTTAGGGTACCACAGCTGCCCCTATTTAATTGTCTCCGGATTAGAAAGAGGAAGACGACGTGTCTTTCTCTTTTGAGGAGGAGATGATTAAATATAAGAAGGACCCTAATTTTGACCGCCAAGCCAGACAGGCAACACGCTGACTATCCTAAGATCCCTGATAATAAACTCGTGGTGAGATAAACGAATAAAACCCTTTACCTTAGAAAACGATCATATGCCATGTATGCATGTGTAAGGGCATGTATGCTTTTATGTATGATGCGTCTGTTTGAGCTAACGCCTCTTTTATGATATGCAGTGCCTGCTTTTTTTATTTATGGAAACCACATCCTTCCATAACATTCCAACTTCCCGACCCTGGAACCCTTAACTCCTTTGATGAGTGTAACAAGCCTTTTGCTTTGGAGATGCATAGAGAAACTCCCATAGTGATTGAATTCTGACCGTCAATTTGTGGATCCTTTATTTTTATCTTGAGAGAAAATATGATCCTTTTGCTGTTTCCGAATCGAAGTAAAATACCTTTTCCTTTTTCTCTTTTTTTTTGAAGCTCTTTGATTATACCCAATGTTTCAATGCATTATTATAAATAAAATTGGCATTTTATAATCAAGCAGAATAATTGAAAAGCAAAGAGAGTTTTATTTATTGAAGAAAGGCCCATGAATAGGCAATAGTACATAAGGAAAGCAATCCTCATAAGGAGGAAGTACTACAGAAAAATGAAGAGAAATGGCAATACGAAAAAAACAAATTTATCTATGTCCCCATTAAATTTAACACTGGCTAATATCCCTAAATCTCCGAGGTCTTGACACTTCGCTTCTGAAGATGATGACTGGATCGATCATTCCTTTCTGAATTTCGTTAGTGCTATCAGTCTTATGCCTTTTGGATATCCTTGATTTTTCCTGGACCGTTATTTTAGAATCTTAGTCCACCAGAATGCTATACCATTTTTTTCAACTAAGCCACCCTTTAGGATTTTCGACTTGTTGGGTATCATTTTTCTAAGTCCCTAATTTTTGCCTGAATTGCTCTTCCGAGTTTTCAATTCACCGGGACGCCCTAACTTTTGCCTAAGTCGCCCTTTAGGGTTTTCGACTTAGCGGACTTTTATCCTCTTTTTCTAGGCATAGTATTTTTTGACTGAATTGGAATTTACCGGTCGGGGTAAATCCACTCCATCCATAGTAGTCAATATTAAAGCTCCTCCTGAAAATGCGCTCTTTACGACATATGGTCCTTCATAATTTGGAGTCCATTTGCCACCAGGATCTTTATGGATAGGTAGCACTTTCCTTAACACCAGGTCTCCTTCTTCAAATAGGCGAGGATGAACTTTCTTATCGAATGCTTTCTTGAGTCTCCGCTGATACAGTTGGCCATGACATACAACAGCCATGCGCTTTTCCTCTATGAGATTCAGTTGATCAAGTCTATTCTGTACCCACTCTGCTTCATCCAGCTTAGCCTCCATTATGACCCTTAGTGAAGGAATTTCTACTTCAACAGGGAGGACCGCTTCAGTGCCATATACCAAGGAGAAAGGAGTAGCTCCTGTCGAAGTTCGATCTGAGGTTCTATAGCCATGTAGTGCAAAAGGGAGCATTTCATGCTAATCTTTGTAAGTCTTCACCATTTTCGGGATGATCTTCTTGATGTTCTTATTAGCCGCTTCAACTGCGCCATTCATCTTAGGATGATAAGGTGATGAATTATGGTGATCAATTTTGAAACTTTCACATAACTCATCCATCACTTTATTATTCAGGTTGAGCCCGTTGTCTGTGATGATTTTGTTAGGAACCCATAGCGACAAATTATCTCTTTCTTGATGAATCGTGCAATGACTTATCTTGTCACATTGGTGTAGGAAGCAGCTTCGACCCATTTGGTGAAGTAATCAATAGCAACTAGAATGAACCGGTGTCCATTTGATGCCTTAGGTTCGATCATCCCGGTTATGTCTATTCCCCACATAGAGAAAGGCCAAGGGGCAGTTAAGACATTCAGAGGAGTTGGTGGCACATGAATCTTATCTGCGTATATTTGACATTTATGGCACTTCTTGACATATTTGAAATAGTCTGATTCCATAGTCAACCAATAATACCCTGCTCGGAGAATCTTCTTAGCCATTGCATGCCCATTTGCGTGTGTTCCAAAGGATCCTTCATGTATTTCCTTGATAAGCATGTCCTGTTCATGTCCATCCAAACACCGGAGCAACACCATGTCATGATTTCTTTTGTAAAGTACCGTTCCATCTAGGAAAAACTGAGCAGTCAGTCTTCTGAGTGTTTTCTTATCCACACTGGAAGCATTTGCAGGATATTCTTGTTTCTGGAGGAACCGTTTGATATCATAAAACCATGGTTTATCATCCACTTCTGCCTCCACTGCCCCACAATAAGATGGTTCATCAAGGCGATCAATTCTGATGGCTGGTGCTTCATTATACCATTTGACCTTGAACATGAACGCCAAAGTTGCCAAGGCGTCTGCCAGTTGATTATGATCTCTAGGAATATGATGGAAGGTGATCTCATCAAAGTACACTATCCTTCTCCAGACACAATCTCGATACCGAGTTAATTTGGTATTAAGTGTCCTACATTCCCCTTTGACTTGATTGATGACGAGAGCTGAATCTCCATATACCTCTAAGATCTTGATTCCCAGCTTGATGGCTTCATTAATTCCTAAGATACACGCCTCATATTCCGCCATATTGTTAGTACATGAAAAGCATATCCTGGCGGTAAAAGGTATGTGAAATCCTGTGGGAGAAGTTATGACAGCCCCCACACCATGTCCTTCTGCATTTGAGGCTCCATTAAATATAAGCTTCCACCGAGATCCGGGTTCAGGTCCTTCGTAAGAACTTGGGATATCATCACCTCTTACAGCCATTACGTCCTCATCTAGAAAGTCAAATTGCATAGGTTGATAATCGTCTAACGATTGATGAGCAAGGTGATCAGCTAACACACTTCCTTTTATGGCCTTCTGGGTGACATACTGGATGTCATATTCAGTAAGTAACATCTGCCACCGAGCCACTCTCCCAGTCACTCCAGGCTTCTCAAATATATACTTGATAGGGTCCATCCTTGATATTAGTAAAGTAATATGGCACACCATGTATTGTCTTAATCGCCGGGCAGCCCATACAAGAGCACAACAGGTCTTCTCTAAGAGCGAGTATCTGGATTCACAATCTGTAAATGTCTTACTCAAGTAATATATTTCATGTTTCTTTCTCCCTGTTTCGTCTTGTTGTCCGAGTACACAACCCATCGAATTATTAAGCACCGTCAGATACATTATGAGCGGTCTTCCAGGTACAGGTGGTACCAATATGGATGGCTCTTGTAAATACCCTTTGATTCGATCGAAGGCCTTTTGACAATGTTCATCCCATTCAAGGCTTTGGCCTTTCCTCAATAACTTGAAGATCGGCTCACAAGTAGCAGTAAGATGTGAGATGAACCTAACAATGTAATTCAGCCTCCCTAAGAACCCTCGTACCTCTTTTTCAGTCCTCGGCGCTGGCATTTCTTGAATGGCCTTCACTTTATCAGGATCAACCTCTATACCTCTTTGACTGACGATGAACCCCAACAATTTCCCAGATCTGACTCCGAAGGTACACTTCGCAGGATTTAACCGTAGCTTAAACTTTCTCAACCGTTCAAACAGCTTTTGCAGATTGACTATGTGCTCTTCCTCAGTTTGTGACTTAGCGATCATATCATCCACATAAACCTCTATTTCCTTGTGCATCATGTCATGAAAGAGGGTGACCATTACCCTTTAGTAAGTTTCCCCTGCGTTCTTTAATCCGAAAGGCATCACCTTGTAACAGAAGGTGCCCCAAGAAGTAATAAAGGTAGTCTTTTCCATGCCGGAGGGAGCCATCTTGATCTGATTATATCCGAAAAACCCATCCATAAATGAGAATACCGAAAATTGAGCCGTGTTATCCACCAATACATTAATGTGAGGTAACGGGAAATCGTCTTTAGGACTTGCTCTATTGAGATCTCGGTAATCTATGCACATCCTGACCTTCCCATCTTTCTTCGGTACGGGCACGATATTGGCTACCCATTCTAGATACTTTACTGCAGCTAAGAACCCTGCGTCGAACTGCTTTTTAACCTCTTCCTTGATCTTGAGAGTCATATCTGGTCTAGTTCACCTTAACTTCTGCTTGACCGGAGGACATTCGGGTTTAAGCGGTAGCTTATGTTCAGCAATATCTGTGTCCAAACCGGGCATATCTTGATAGGACCAAGCAAACACATCCACATATTCCCGTAGCAACTTGATCAACCTCTCCTTTACATCCTCGTTCAAAGAAGCTCCCACTTTGACTTCCTTTTTATCCTCGTCAGTCCCCAGATTGATCACATCCACTGGTTCCTGATGTGGTTGTATCACTTTATCCTCTTGCTTTAACATTCTGGCTAGCTCTTCGGGAAGTTCACAATCATTCTCATCACCCTCTTCCGCTTGGTAAATCGAGAACTCGAAGTTGTAAGGGATTATAGCAGTGTCATTTTCAATAGGTTCATTTTTAAATCTGCATGAGGAATATTTTTATGCTTATTATTTTTTGAATTTGAGAAAAATGAAAGCACTGAAAAGAAAAAAGGTGTATTGCCATTTTAAAAAAGGAATAACTAAGAAAGAAACAAAAAGGATCTCAATTGAAGACAAAATGCAACTTTATTATTAAATAATTCAAAGAAACAAAAGGTGGCCCTACAAAGCTTGTCCATTTGCCTTGGGCATAGTAAATGACTTATTATTATTTTTTTTAGAAAAAGTAAATTACTTTGAAACAGAAATCATCTCGGGAATCTCGACGGCTCTCCAGTTGTTGAGAACTGTATCGGGAGAGCACTGGCATATCCAACCTGGTATCCCCTTATCTTCCTCTTCAATTGCGGTCACTTGGTCTTCGTCTTTGAACCCAACACTATGGAAAGTTTCTTCAAGTGGAGGAAATATCATTGGACCAGTCTTGTGCTCTTCATTTTTAGCCGGTTTGTAACCCAGCCCGAATTGATCCTTCTTTTCATGTATCTCTAGCACCTTGCCCCAGCCCTAGTGTCCCCATTCTGAATCAAGTCTGTGATCCTTTTCGGCCTTTCCTTCTGTCTAATGACTTGCTTATGACTGACCGTCGCAACCTCCAAAGCTTGAAACGGTATTTCAAATGTTTCTCCATCCACTTCTATGTATCTGAAAGATGCGAGATGACTGACAAACATGTCCTCCTCTCCATCAACAATTATTAAGCTATCTCCTGATATGAACTTCAACTTTTGATGAAGTGTTAAAGTAACTGCGTCCGCAGCATGAATCCAAGGTCGTCCTAAAAGACAAGTGTAAGAAGGATTGATGTCCATGACTTGGAAAGTGATCATGAAGGTATGAGATCCTATCACTGTAGGTATATCCACCTCTCCAATTACCGTTCTCTTTGAACCTTCGAAAGCCCTGACAACCAAAGAACTAGTTTTCATAAAAGTTCTCACCGATGTTAACTTCATTAGGGTATCCTTAGGCATGACATTCAGAGCAGACCCTGTATCCACCAACACTCTTGAAAGGACAGTGTCGTGGCATTTAATTGATATGTGTAAGGCCTTATTATGCTTTTTCCCCTCAGGAGGTAATTCCTCACTACTGAATCCCAGGCAGGTGTTGGCAGCAATATTGGAGACTACCTCGTCGAATTGAATTACTGATATGTCTTTAGTGACATGGGCTTCATTTAGGACCCTCAGCAAGGATTCCCTGTGTGCTTCTGAGCTTAATAACAAGGAAAAAATAGAGATCTTGGATGATGTTTGATTTAGTTGGTCCACCACCCTATAATCGCTCCTCTTTATAATCCTTAAAAAATCCCCAGCGTCTTCTGGAGATATATTCTTTTTGGAAGATCCTTTTTTTGTGTTGGTGGTCTCTTTCCTTTTTGAGCTTTCAGGAGTATCCTTCTTAGGTAGTTCAGATGAGTATACTCTTCCACTACGGATCATCCCTCCAATACCAGCTATATTAGTAACGGTTGGCGTTGGTGCTATAGTTTTTCCTCCCACAGATGCAGTGAGGTCATATTTCCATGGTACAGTCTTAGTACTTTCGTAAGGAAATGGTGCTGGAACATGGAAGACAATTGGGCCTTCAGATCTTGCAGGTACTGGGATCTTGACAGGTGCAGGAATAGGTATCTGAATTGGAGTTCGTGCAGATCCTGGAACTGGTAGCTGGATAGGTGCATGTGTAGGTCTTGGGACCTGAATTTGAATGGTTGACTGTCTTGGAACTGGTATCGGAATAGGCGCCTGCCTCGGAATTGAATTTGGAAAGGGTGCCTGTAACACCCCCTTTCTATACCCCCAAATAACCACATAAATCATTTAGGCACATATTAAAAAAAATTCGCCAGAGTACGATTAAAACATAGTATAAAAGAGGCATGTCACATCATACACGCATTTAATACATACAACACCTGCTCAAAATATTGATATGCAACAGTGGGGTAACTTGCCACAGAGGAACTTTGTCCTTACACCCACATCTCAATATTTAGAATAAAAGCGGAAAATCCAAACATTGAAATACATCCAAGTATATATATACGTAGATATATACATCACCAAGTATCATCCATCATTATAAGTCATGTTTTCATAAACATTCATCAACAAGATACATGTACAAATGTATCACAAAAGAATAATATACATCCTAGCTACCCGGTGCTACATATCAGAGCCCACCGACCAAAAGAATGAAGACACGCTTCACAAAAAGACCTCCAGCATAACTACTCTGCAATGCCTCATAGAGCATTATAAAACAGCAGAAGGGTGAGAAATATTATCATAATAACAATGCATATAATTATATATATATAAGCATAAAAATACACATATTACACATTCTCACCACAATTCATCACATTTTCATTCATATACATCACAATGTATATATATATATATCCACCAAGCATATTCATCATGCACACTTTAACAATTCTCAATCATTCCGTATAAACATACACAATTATGTTCATTCAACAACACATCATTATAAAGATGATAAATGCAAATCATAGAGACCAACTCACGACTCTATGCAAATGCAATGCGGTACCGACTCAATCATCACTAGTTCACTCAGGAACTCTGCTGGAACCATCGCTCGTTACCGAAGTAACTCCCCGTCGGGCCTACGATGTTCACCCATTGCTCACACCCCACATGGGCACACAATGTTTATGGATCGCTCACACCCCACATGGGCACACGACCCGATCGCTCACACCCCACACGGGCACACGATCCGATTGCTCACACCCCACATGGGCACACAATCATTTGTAATCATCGCTCACACCTCACATAGGCACACGACGTTACAACGGATTCTCATTAGAATCGCACAGCACAAGAATGTATTTCATGATGCTTCACATGCAAAATGACACAAGACATTCTTGAAATGCATACATATTCACAATATATTCATGCATTCATCTCATACAATCACATACAATCTATATACATTCACATCAATGCATTATTGTATGATTCACATTCAAAACACACATTCAAAATGGAAAAAGTCACAACAAGATACTATTCCCGACTTTCCAACATAATTAAATCGACTAACAATTTCCAAGTCATCATAATAAGAAAGAACATTCCATTAGCTTTCTAATGCATCAAACCACGCCTCAAACTGAACCACAGATCAAAAGTTATGCAGAAAACAAAATTACACGAACAGCACTGTTCGCTGGGCGAACCTCCCTCGTGAGCATTCGCTAGCTCCTTCGCTAGGCGAACATCCCTCGCGAGCATTTGCTAGCTCCTTCGCTAGGCGAATGTTCCAGCAAACCAACTGTTAGCTAAAAACAGACACAAAGTTCGCTAGGCGAGCACTTGGCGAACCAAGTCAGAACCAAACAGAGCCAAAAACACCCAAAGTTCGCTAGGCCAACACTCTAGCGAACCTTCGCTCATGCCTTCGCTAGGTGAATACTCGTAGCGAACCTTCGCTACCCTTCGCTGATTGGTTCGCTAGGCGAACCTGCGAAAACTCAGAATCCTTCAGCGCTGTTGAAAACCCAAAAACCCTATTTTTCAACCCAAAACATTTTCAAAACAACATACATCCATCAGAACTCAATCTAATCATGGCAACAAGCATTCTACCACATTTTCGTTGATTTCCAACCGCGAAAACATCGATTTCTCATTATCGACCTAAAATGGAAAACTATGAAAACCCCCAACCAATCCAATACACACATACACAATCATACATAATAATATACATTGATAAGATAATGAGATTTCACACCCTTACCCGGATTCCAAACTCGCTAATTGATCGATCTTGATGATTTTCCTAGTTTTCCCAACTTTCTCCTCTTCTTTTCTCTTCTCCCTTTTTCTTTCTCTTCTTTTTCTTTCTATCTTTCTCTATTTCTCTCTATTTCTCTCTATTTCTCTTTTCTATCTATTTTCTTTCTTTTCTATTTCTTTTCTCTCATTTTCCACTAAATCAGTTAATTCATTTTTCTCACAAAATTCTAATTCCACAAAATTTCTAACTTATGATTAATTGAGAAAAGTCTAAAATACCCTCCATTCTAATTTCCCTGAAAACTCTCAAAAACGGTAAAATAACATTTAACACACCAATTTAACAAATAAAATAATTTATCACCCAATTAAAATAAAAGACTCAAGAATAATGGAATAATCAAAATCCGGGCGTTACAACTCTCCCCCACTTTAGAAATTTTCGTCCTCAAAAATAATACCTGATTCAAACAACTCCGGATACGACTCTCGTATCCCACTCTCTAGTTCCCAAGTCATATTGCCTTCCGCAGCGCCTCCCCACGCTACTTTCACAAGCGCAATATCCTTGCCTCTTAGTTTCTTAACTTCGCGGTCCAAAATCCTAACCGGTAAAGCTTCCACCGTAAGGTTATCTCTCACTTCAACCTCGTCCATAGGAATAACATGTGATGGATCCGGAACATATTTCCGAAGTTGCGAAACATGGAATACGTCATGCAATTTCGAAAGGTTCGGAGGCAACGCCACACAGTAAGCCACAACACCAACTCGTGCAGAAATCTGATACGGACCAATAAAACGAGAAGTCAATTTCTTCGACTTCAAAGCACGACCCACACCCGTAACTGGTGTAACTCTCAAAAACACATGGTCGCCTTCTTGAAACTCAAGATCTTTCCTTCTCTTGTCATGATAGCTCTTTTGTCTACTTTGAGAAGCTTTCATCTTCTCCCGGATAAACTTCACTTTCTCCGTCGTTTGTTGTACCATTTCCGGTCCAACTATCATCCTCTCGCCGGTTTCATGCCAACACAAAGGTGTTCGACATCTCCGACCATACAAAGCCTCAAATGGTGCCATACTTATACTCGAATGAAAACTGTTATTGTAAGTGAATTCAATCAACGCCAAATAACCATCCCAAGCACCACCTTGCTCGAGTACACAAGCACGCAATAAATCCTCCAACGATTGAATCGTCCTCTCGGTTTGACCGTCCGTTTGCGGATGATAAGCCGAACTCAATCTTAGCTTAGAACCCAAGGCCTTTTGCAAACTCTCCCAAAACCTCGATGTAAATCTAGGATCTCTATCCGATACAATACTCTTAGGAACTCCATGTAACTTCACCACCACAAGAACATAAATCTCGGCTAACTTCTCCAAAGGATAACTAATATCAATTGGAATAAAGTGAGCATATTTAGTAAGTCTATCAACAATTACCCAAATAGCATTAAGACCTCTTTGCGTATTCGGCAATCCCGTAACAAAATCCATCGATATACTATCCCATTTCCATTCCGGAATATCCAACGGTTGCATAAATCCACTCGGTTTTTGATGTTCCACTTTAGACTTTTGACAAGTTAAGCATGCATACACAAATTGAGCAACATCTCTCTTTAAACCGGACCACCAAAAGATCTTCTTCAAATCTTGATACATCTTATTCGCACCCGGATGAATACTTAAATTACTTCGGTGTCCTTCCTCTAAAATCATCTTTTTTAACTCCACATCGTCGGGAATACAAATACGACCACGGAATCTCAAAACTCCAAAGTTATCAACCTTGAAATCCTCATTCTCATTTATCATTAAATCAACGAACTTCAAATCCAACTTTTGCTTTTCACTAACCGTTGCAAGAAAATCATTCGTAACATGTAACATACCAAGTTTCACACTTCGCGGCGTCATTTCACAAACCAAACTCAAATCTCTGAAATCCTCCAAAAGTTCCCATTCTTTCATCATCAATGCAGACATATGTAACAACCTCCGACTTAAGGCATCGGCCACCACATTTGCCTTACCCGGATGGTAATTCAGACCAAAATCATAATCCTTCAAAAGTTCTAGCCACCTCCTTTGTCTCATGTTCAATTCTTTTTTATCAAATAAATATTTCAAGCTCTTGTGATCACTAAAAACTTCAAATCTCGCACCATAAAGATAATGCCTCCATATTTTCAAAACAAACACCACGGCCGCTAACTCCAAGTCATGTGTAGGATAATTCTTTTCATGCACTCTCAATTGTCTAGAAGCATATGCCACAACTTTTCCATCTTGCATTAAAACACCACCTAAACCTGTCAATGAAGTATCACAATACACAACAAATGGTTCATTAGGATTAGGCAAAATCAAGATCGGAGTCGTTGTCAGCCTTCTCTTTAGCTCATTGAAACTCTCTTCACAATGAATATCCCAAATGAAAGTCTTTCCTTTACAAGTCAATTACGTTATAGGAAGTGCCAACTTCGAAAATCCCTCAATAAACCTCCGATAATAACCCGCCAAGCCTAAAAAGCTTTGAATCTCCGTAACCGACCTAGGAACCTCCCATTGTATCACCGCATCTATCTTGGATGGATCAACACTAATACCACTACCGGAAATAACATGTCCAAGGAAGCTTACTTCCGACAACCAAAATTCACATTTCGACAACTTAGCATACAATTGTTTCTCTTTCAAAATTTGCAACACAATTCTCAAATGCTCTTCATGCTCCTCTTGAGACTTAGAGTAAATCAAAATATCATCGATGAACACAACCACAAAACGATCCAACTGTTCATGAAAAATACGATTCATGTATTCCATAAACACACCCGGCGCGTTAGAAACCCCGAATGGCATCACGGAGTATTCGTAATGACCATACCGTGTCCTAAATGCCGTGTTTTGAATATCCTCTCCTTTCACACGAATCTGGTGGTATCCTGATCTCAAATCAATCTTGCTAAAAACATTCGCACCAACCAATTGGTCCATCAAATCATCGATCCTTGGAAGCGGATACTTGTTCTTAATTGTCACTTTGTTCAACTGTCGATAATCAATGCATAACCGCATACTCCCGTCCTTCTTCTTTACCAACAATACCGGAGCACCCCAAGGAGAAACACTTGGCCTTACAAATTTCTTGTCCAACAAGTCATTCAATTGCTTTTTCAATTCTACCAATTCCGATGCCGACATACGATACGGTGCCATCGAAATCGGTCTAGTACCCGGAACTAGATCAATAGAAAATTCAACTTCTCTTTCCGGCGGTACATCTGTAATATCTTCCGGAAACACTTCTGGAAATTCACACACCACTGGGAACACATCAAGCTCAACTTGACTCTCCACCGACAATGATGCAAACAAACCAAACAATTGAGCTTCGTCCGCTAAATGTTTCTTCAACTCTTTAGTGGATAGGAAACTCTCAAATTCATCATCTTCCAAAGAAGGAAACCTTACTGACTTGTGATAGCAATCTATATGAACTCGATTAAATTGTAACCAGTTCATACCCAAGATCACGTCCAATCCCACCAACGGCAAACATACTAAATCCATAACAAAGTCTTTACCATACATGGTTAAAGGACAACTCATACACACCAAAGATGTATTTACCGACCCTGAAGCAGGAGTCTCAATAACCATTTCAGCCCCCATCAAAGTTAACGCAAGATTCAAACGCTTCGCGCACTCAGACGAAATAAACGAATGAGTCGCTCCCGTATCAATAACAGCAACTAAAGGTATACTATTTGTAAGTTCTTGTAATTGGCTGTAATTTTGTTAAAACAATGTGTTGTCATGGTTGATGTTACAACATGAGCTTCTAACAGTATAGGTATGTTTTAACTAACATTCTGGTTTGCTGTTGAAGAATTAAAGTGCTGAAGAGTGATGTCACATGCGATGTCGTAACATCACTATACCAGAACATCAGACTTTAATGTGTGTAGGGCTGCACGTGGTTCTGGTGTGTTTGAGATTTTCTGCTAAAGAGATTCAGAGAATGCAGGCGAAAATCAAGGGAGATATATATTCTGTTACAATCTGTTATGAAGATCAGATTGTTACGAATCTAAAGCATAAAGATATGGAGAAGATTCTGATCTAATAAATGAAGATTTATTTGAAGATATGATTATATTTGTTACAGCTGATATGATATGATTGAAGGCCCAAATTCAGCTGGGATGATATTATAAATAGAGTGCTTGTAACCTAGAATGAGCACGGGTCCAAGATGTAGAACCTTAGGGCTTTGTCTAGTGAACCACTCGGGGTGTGAGATGGTCACTAAGGTTATCTCGAAGCCTGTAGGTAAGAGATGTATTGTTCTTGGAGGAAGCTGTTAAGCAACTCTAAGTATTGGTCTTAGTCATGAGGGTCATGTCTAGGTATTGTCATGGAAGTGTGTCTTCCAAAGTCTATGTAATAGAAAAGTTTAAGGAGTCAAGCTGTTGATGCAGTGATGGTGTAGTTGACTGCTAGACATCATTGAGATGATTGGAAGTGAGATGGAGTCTCTTACCTAGGGAGGACTTAGGTAGAAGGGTCATTGGGTAGTGATTGAATTAGGTAGATTGTCAACTGGTGTGTTGAGTCTGTAATTTGATACTACTAATAGTGGACTTCCTTCCTGGCTTGGTATGCCCCCAGATGTAGGTTGGTTGAACCGAACTGGGTGAACAATTGATTGTGTTCATTTACTTTTTCTATTATTGCCTTATTCAGTAGATTGCGATGTTGTGACATTGCACAAGACATCACACATCTGTACCAGAATTTCATTTGGTATCAGAGCAGGCATCCTGTCTGTTTCTGGATGAGATCTAGGGAAGATACTTTCTGGTTCGTGAGCAAGGAAGATAGTTGTTGAGTTGTGGACTAGGCCAGTTCATACGGTTGGGTGTAGGATCCCTTGAAGTAAAGGATGAACTATTTATCAGAGCTGCCATTGTGAGAGTGTTGACCCTTGGTGACAAGCAAGGATTTTTTAGCAGCACCTGAAGGTTGTTGAGGAGTCGTTGTATGTTCCGCTGCAGGTAACCCTGGTTGGTTCTCGTATCTCTGGTGGTGAGATTCTAGGAAGGTATTCTCTTGGAAAGACATTAAGGGTTGGTCTCCTCAGCAGGTTGGTCTCTGACGTGGTAGTTGGTGCTAGGCAACTTCAACTGGTTGGTTTGAGAGATCGAAGATTCTTGAGGATTATCTCATACCTTTATTTTGGGGAAAGAAGTGATCAGAAGGTGAATGGATTGTTTTTAAGGCTTGATGAAGAAATAAGAGGGTGGAGCCCAAGGCAAAAGAGTATCACTGTCAAATCTTTCATGCGGGAGTGAAGATCTTGATAAGGTATCTCTTAAGCTGAGTTATGGTGACCTATTCAGGAGGGTCTTTCTGGTCATGTTATCAGTTTCATCAAGAAAGAAGCTAAGCTTGATATGTCAATCCTAATGTCTCGACATCGCGCTACACATCAGCAGTTTAAAGGTAAATGCTGAGTCAAAGACCTGTTAGACTGTAGCTGTTTTGAAGGATCACTGAAGCTGTGAAGTTGAACAATTTGTGAGATGCTGTTCATATAAAAGGTAGTAAGCTTGAGCTAAACTGTCTGAGGACAATATTATAGGGAAAATGCATCCTAGAGTTTGTGTTCAATAGCAGTGTAAATCAGCCTGGGGTCAATTGGTGTCTGCATTAGTCGTATGGAGTGAACTCTTCCAGCTTTGAGGCTTAAAGGATTGGAAGTAGCAGAGTGTCTATGGTATGGCTTTAGATGCAGAAGGATGGTAGTTATCACTCTTAAGTTGACAAAGGTCTGAACCTTGTGCTTATAAGAAGAAGCTTTTGGAAGAGTGTGGTATGCAAGTTACTGCAGTTTTGTTGGTCTAATCTTGGAAGTTGATCAGATGTTGATATGTTCTCATGTGTCCCCTACATGAGATATGTGTGGATTAATATGGTCGGAGTCTCCAAATCCATTGTAGAAGTGTTTAATGTGATGAAGACTGATGTCAGAACTGATGTTGACACATCATTTCAGCCAAAGAAAGATAGTGATCAGTGATGTGGATTAGCAGAAGAGGGATCAACTAGGGCCTCAAGTTTTAGACCAGATCAAATGTTGAGTTTTTGTCTGTCTTCAACTAATGACAATATACATTGACGGGAGACTATGTATATGTCTGAGGTACAAGTGCAGGACTGCAGAAGTATTGAGAATTTATTTTTCTCTATGTGGCTGGTTATTTCTCTTTGTGGTGTGAGAATGTATCATCTGGTGGGGTTGATTGGTGACTGTGTACTTGGAGCATCATCCAAATTATCTGGGATAAGTTTGAATTAGAAGAGGCAGAGTGTTGAGGAATGTTGACAAGCTGATGTGTTTAAGGCTAAAAGATATGAAGACATCATAGTCTTGTGGGTTTCAGCTTGGATCAGTTTATTTCTGATCTAAGTGGTTTGGAGCAGGGTGGTTGCTCTGGTTGTGAAGGTCTAGGATAAGTGGCAGTTATCTCTGGCTTTCTACTGACGGCTCTACTAAGGGAAGTGGCATTCTTTGGTATAGCTATGGGGTAGTCTTGGACTACTTATTTTCTGAAGATTCAGATGTGGTAGGTTTGAAGTCTTTGGAGTTTCTAAGCAGGATGGAGGTTGTCTACTCAAACTTGATTATTGAATCAAGCCTATGAGAGCATGGAAATCTGTTTCTGCAAAGGGAGGAGGTTCTTCTGAGTGGCAGAAGGTTGAGCTGAATTCAACAGTTAAATGTTCTGACATCTTGCTCAACATCAGGAGTCTCAGCTGGTGATGTGGCACATCAGCTAATGATAGGATGATCTACAGGAATGATAGGGGGCTTTAAAAAGATCGTTCTCATGGCAGTTTGCAGGAGCTGCAGGAAGGAGAAGATGGTACATGACCATGGCTTAGGGAGTCTAAGTGGGTTTGCTTTTGAGCAAGTGGATCGTGTGACTTGAAGATCAAGATACCTTAGTAAGAGTTCTGACAAACGTGAAAAAGGTCAAAATGTGGCATTTGACTGGTTTCATATGAGGATTCGTGAATGAGGTGACCAAACTGTGGCATGTGGTTGATCTCAGAAGTGGATTCAAGGAATCAAAATAATCAGAGAGTGGCAGCTGGTTATTATTGAGGTTTGTCTTGGAACAAGTTACTCTTGGGCAGAAGGGTGATGGGTTGAAGACTCAAGGAGATTATTCTTCTTGAAGGTGGATGAGAGGATTACTTTGCTAGAGTAAGTTCAGTTGGTGGAGCATATCAAGAATCATGGTGATGATGTTTTGGTGTGTGGCAGGCATTCTAACTTATGTTGGGACATTATTTTGGATATCCTTGGTGAAGGATAATTATGCTCTAAGTCACGAGCTTGGTGCCTACATTATGCCTAAGGAGCGTCTACATAGTCATACAGGAGAATGATGAAGTAGAAGGTCTGCCTTAGATGGAGTATGTAGAGAAGATTGAAGTAGATCAGGATTGATTGCTTGAGAGTCTGAAAAGGGTTATTGTTTCAGTGAAGAAACGCCTGTGAAGGAGATTTAGCCCTTTGGTCAAGTCCTGCTGGAGAGAAGTTGATCAGCCTAGCATGTGAAGTGAACTAACCAAGAGGTTCAGCAGATATGTGAAGTAGTGGGCAAATGCATTGGGGTACTTGGCTATGGTTTCTGCTGCAAAGGTGCACATAGTGTGAAGCTTGCAGGGTGTTCAAGCTTGTGGAGAGTTAGCCTAGGTGTGTAGGTGTGTGACCTTGTCTGATATGGTTCAGATGTTGAGAGGAAGTTATTGCTGATGTTTCTGAAGACTGCATGCTGATCAAGAAGACTGGATATAATGTCAGACAACATGTTATGACATGTTGGTGTGGACATGACAATTTTGACCTGATTGAACCAGTAGTGTACATCTACCTCATTGTGTGAGTATGGTGGTTGGATGTTTAAGAGGTTGTCTTTGGAATTGTGTGTACTTGGTTGTCCTATTGTGGCTACAAGGAGGGATAGATAACCAATGTGTGTTAACTAAGAAGGCTCTAGGATTGAGGGGGAGTGCGCATGTTTGTACAGCCGGTTCCTGCCTTTAGGAGGAGTTTAGCCTTGTGAAGTTTTGGATGTGATTGATATTGGCTGTGTCTTGGAATCTACTATGAAGTCTTGGATTAGTTGTGCTGTGAACCAGCAGACAATGTCTGATGAGATGTCAGAACATGGGATATGACATGTTTCTCTTGGGCCAAACAAGGAATTATTCTGGACGGTGGTGTAAGGATAAGGTGCAACACGTGGATCCGACCCTGCATGGAACGGTATTGGCACAAATTATGGTATATATCAGTTAGGAAACAATAAATCTGGTCAAGACTGTTTTGGATGGAAGACATTGAATTTGGATGGAGTTTTTAGTTCCTAAAATAGCGTTTCCTTGACCAAGAACTTTGAAATATTCAAAGCTCATTATTTCCTAAGTAACTGATCCAAAATATGTAGGGGTTATTCTTCTCTCCTTCAAATAGTGAGTGTTCTTGTTTCATAAGTCTTATGGCTTTTGTGTGCCTTTCGGTGAGTACTTCTTGGATCTGGTTTTGTGAGGGCTTCCTTTGCCAATTTGTGGCTAAAAAGGGGGAGAAAAGTGAGAGATGGGCTAAATGGTTTGCGCAGATGTTTTTCCTGAAGTCTGCAGTCCCAGCTGTTGCAGAACGAGGTCTCAGCCACAGTTGGTGTTGAGTCTTTGTGACTTGTGTCCTGAGTTATGAACACAGTTGTGACTTGTGTTCTGAGTTACATGAGTTGGCAGATTGGCACGTCTTAAGTTTCATCTTATGCCATAGGTCGACTGGGGGCGTCTGATCAATTTAGGTGTGCATAAGTCTCTCATGCCACCATTGGTCTTTGATGTCTAGACAAGCATTTCTTTTCTGGAGGAGTCTTCTACATCCTCTCCGGGTCTGAGTTGAAAGGAAAAAGAAATGTGTTGTATTAAGGGGGAGTATTGGATATCTTCTTCCTCATGTGCACCTCCTGATGTGCTGCCTGGAGCTGATGTCGTATGGTGATGTCCTAACATCAGTCAGAAGAGGATTCCCCATGAATGCAGTACACTGTTAGGATCAGATAACACCCAACAGTAGTGTAGGATTGTAATTACTACTGTAATCTGAGTTGTAATATCTATGTATATGTTTTAGCCAAAATTAGCCAAAGGGGGAGATTGTAAGTTCTTGTAATTGGCTGTAATTTTGTTAAAACAATGTGTTGTCATGGTTGATGTTACAACATGAGCTTCTAACAGTATAGGTATATTTTAACTAACATTCTGGTTTGCTGTTGAAGAATTAAAGTGCTGAAGAGTGATGTCACATGTGATGTCGTAACATCACTATACCAGAACATCAGACTTTAATGTGTGTAGGGCTGCACGTGGTTCTGGTGTGCTTGAGATTTTCTGCTAAAGAGATTCAGAGAATGCAGGCGAAAATCAAGGGAGATATATATTCTGTTACAATCTGTTATGAAGATCAGATTGTTACAAATCTAAAGCATAAAGATATGGAGAAGATTCTGATCTAATAAATGAAGATTTATTTGAAGATATGATCAGATTTGTTACAGCTGATATGATATGATTGAAGGCCCAAATTCAGCTGGGATGATATTATAAATAGAGTGCTTGTAACCTAGAATGAGCACGGGTCCAAGATGTAGAACCTTAGGGCTTTGTCTAGTGAACCACTCGGGGTGTGAGATGGTCACTAAGGTTATCTCGAAGCCTGTAGGTAAGAGATGTATTGTTCTTGGAGGAAGCTGTTAAGCAACTCTAAGTATTGGTCTTAGTCATGAGGGTCATGTCTAGGTATTGTCATGGAAGTGTGTCTTCCAAAGTCTATGTAATAGAAAAGTTTAAGGAGTCAAGCTATTGATGCAGTGACGGTGTAGTTGACTGCTAGACATCATCGAGATGATTGGAAGTGAGATGGAGTCTCTTACCTAGGGAGGACTTAGGTAGAAGGGTCATTGGGTAGTGATTGAATTAGGTAGATTGTCAACTGGTGTGTTGAGTCTGTAATTTGATACTACTAATAGTGGACTTCCTTCCTGGCTTGGTATGCCCCCAGATGTAGGTTGGTTGAACCGAACTGGGTGAACAATTGATTGTGTTCATTTACTTTTTCTATTATTGCCTTGTTCAGTAGATTGCGATGTTGTGACATTGCACAAGACATCACACATCTGTATCAGAATTTCACTATTAATAAAGCATGTACCTTTAATCAAACGGTCTGCATTCGTAGTTTGAGTCCCCGCCAATGCAAACACCTTTCCGCCCGCTTGAGCTTGTTTCCGCTTAGTACACTTAGTACTAATGTGACCCACTTCTCCATAATTATAGCACTTCACCATATTCCTTCTACAATCTGTAGCAGCATGCCCAAGACCACCATAATTAGAACATTTCGCTATAGGCTTCCCACACTCGAATGATTTATGACCTATTTCACCACATTTGTAACACCTAACAACACCGGAACCTCCTTCTCCAGATCTCCTATCAAAGCTTCCCCTATGCTTGCCCTTATCAACGGGTGTCACATAAGGTCCACTTCTAGCTTGTTGCTTTCCCTTCCTCTCATTCAAACTTTTGTAATGTGTAGAACGAGCATTGCTATCTTCCACGAAGATTCTACAACATTCCGTCAAATCCGCAAACCTCCTTATCCTTTGATACCCCACAACTTGTTTAATCTCCGGACGTAAACCATTCTCATATTTAATACACTTTGAGAATTCAGCAGTAATCGCAGCATAGTGAGGATGGAATTGAACCAACTCCACAAATTTAGCAGTATAGTCCACCACCGACATACTACCTTGTTTTAGTTCAAGAAACTCCATCTCCTTCTTTCCCTTCACACTCTCAGGGTAATACTTCCTCAAGAATTCAGTATGAAATAAATTCCAAGTTACCTCTTCATCATCCATCTCAAGAACTTCACGCATACCGACCCACCAATCATCGGCTTCTTCCTTCAACATGTGAGATCCAAACCTCACCTTATTCTCCTCCACACAGCCCATAACTCTGAAGATTCTTTCAATCTCTTTCAACCAAAGTTGGGCACCCTCGGGATCAAATCTTCCTTTGAAAACCGGTGGTTGATTCTTCCTGAACTCATCATTAGCATTCACATTCGGCGCACCTTGCACCGCCCTAGCCATTGCTTCCAAAGCAGTAGCCATCGCATTGTCGTTTCTACCAGCCATCTTCTGATCATTCCCAAAATGACAACAAAGTTAAACAACAGTTCGACCAACACAACAACAAGACAGACACAACTGACTCGACTCTGGCTCTAATACCACTTAATGTAACACCCCCTTTCTATACCCCCAAATAATCACATAAATCATTTAGGCACATATTAAAAAAAATTCGCCAGAGTACGATTAAAACATAGTATAAAAGAGGCATGTCACATCATACACGCATTTAATACATACAACACCTGCTCAAAATATTGATATGCAACAGTGGGGTAACTTGCCACAGAGGAACTTTATCCTTACACCCACATCTCAATATTTAGAATAAAAGCGGAAAATCCAAACATTGAAATACATCCAAGTATATATATACGTAGATATATACATCACCAAGTATCATCCATCATTATAAGTCATGTTTGCATAAACATTCATCAACAAGATACATGTACAAATGTATCACAAAAGAATAATATACATCCTAGCTACCCGGTGCTACATATCAGAGCCCACCGACCAAAAGAATGAAGACACGCTTCACAAAAAGACCTCCAGCATACCTACTCTGCAATGCCTCATAGAGCATTATAAAACAGCAGAAGGGTGAGAAATATTATCATAATAACAATGCATATAATTATATATATATAAGCATAAAAATACACATATTACACATTCTCACCACAATTCATCACATTTTCATTCATATACATCACAATGTATATATATATATCCACCTAGCATATTCATCATGCACACTTTCACAATTCTCAATCATTCCGTATAAACATACACAATTATGTTCATTCAACAACACATCATTATAAAGATGATAAATGCAAATCATAGAGACCGACTCACGACTCTATGCAAATGCAATGCGGTATCGACTCAATCATCACTAGTTCACTCAGGAACTCTGCTGGAACCATCGCTCGTTACCGAAGTAACTCCCCGTCAGGCCTACGATGTTCACCCATTGCTCACACCCCACATGGGCACACAATGTTTATGGATCGCTCACACCCCACATGGGCACACGACCCGATCGCTCACACTCCACACGGGCACACGATCCGATTGCTCACACCCCACATGGGCACACAATCATTTGTAATCATCGCTCACACCTCACATAGGCACACGACGTTACAACGGATTCTCATTAGAATCGCACAACACAAGAATGTATTTCATGATGCTTCACATGCAAAATGACACAAGACATTCTTGAAATGCATACATATTCACAATATATTCATGCATTCATCTCATACAATCACATACAATCTATATACATTCACATCAATGCATCATTTTATGATTCACATTCAAAACACACATTCGAAATGGAAAAAGTCACAACAAGATACTATTCCCGACTTTCCAACATAATTAAATCGACTAACAATTTCCAAGTCATCATAATAAGAAAGAACATTCCATTAGCTTTCTAATGCATCAAACCACGCCTCAAACTGAACCACAGATCAAAAGTTATGCAGAAAACAAAATTACACGAACAGCACTGTTCGCTGGGCGAACCTCCCTCGCGAGCATTCGCTAGCTCCTTCTCTAGGCGAACATCCCTCGCGAGCATTCGCTAGCTCCTTCGCTAGGCGAATGTTCCAGTGAACCAACTGTTAGCTAAAAACAGACACAAAGTTCGCTAGGCGAGCACTTGGCGAACCAAGTCAGAACCAAACAGAGCCAAAAACACCCAAAGTTCGCTAGGCCAACACTCTAGCGAACCTTCGCTCATGCCTTCGCTAGGCGAATACCCGTAGCGAACCTTCGCTACCCTTCGCTGATTGGTTCGCTAGGCGAACCTGCGAAAACTCAGAATCCTTCAGCGCTGTTGAAAACCCAAAAACCCTATTTTTCAACCCAAAACATTTTCAAAACAACATACATCCATCAGAACTCAATCTAATCATGGTAACAAGCATTCTACCACATTTTCGTCGATTTCCAACCCCGAAAACATCGATTTCTCATTATCGACCTAAAATGGAAAACTATGAAAACCCCCAACCAATCCAATACACACATACACAATCATACATAATAATATACATTGATAAGATAATGAGATTTCACACCCTTACCCGGATTCCAAACTCGCTAATTGATCGATCTTGATGATTTTCCTAGTTTTCCCAACTTTCTCCTCTTCTTTTCTCTTCTCCCTTTTTCTTTCTCTTCTTTTTCTTTCTATCTTTCTCTATTTCTCTCTATTTCTCTTTTCTATCTATTTTCTTTCTTTTCTATTTCTTTTCTCTCATTTTCCACTAAATCAGTTAATTCATTTTTCTCACAAAATTCTAATTCCACAAAATTTCTAACTTATGATTAATTGAGAAAAGTCTAAAATACCCTCCATTCTAATTTCCCCGAAAACTCTCAAAAACGGTAAAATAACATTTAACACACCAATTTAACAAATAAAATAATTTATCACCCAATTAAAATAAAAGACTCAAGAATAATGGAATAATCAAAATCGGGGCGTTACAGTGCCTGCCTTGGAACTGGTATCTGAATAGGAGTCATGTTCTCCCTTCCCTGGTAGTGAGTCTCAGAAGGTACATGCCCCTAAGATTCTAAGGCATCCACCTCATTTACTCCCCTTGAATACCCAATTTGCACCATCCCTTGATCCATCAATTGTTGGAGAGTCCTCTTCATCTTTTCACAACTGTCAGGATCAGAGGAGCAGACCTTGTAATTGCCATGTAGTTCCTCAAACTCTTCATACCCAATCAACATCTCCCTTACCTTAGTCAAAGAGGTCTTCACTTGTCCCACACTCTTGATCAAAACCTTTTCCTCCAGCCCCTCAATGGAATTGACATTTGCCCCAGCATGTCCGGGGAAAAGATTATCACCTACGTTTGGAGTATCGTAAGTGAAGCTGATGACCTTTTGATCCAACAAATCCTGCACCCTAAACTTGAGATCCAAGCATTTTTCAGTTGTATGTCCTGGTGATCCAGCATGATACTCACATCTGGCGTTAGCATCATATCCTTTAGGGAGAGGCGTAGGAGGAGGTCCTAACGGTTTGATCTCCACCAATCCCCTTTGAATTAACATAGGCAAAACCTGAGTATATGTGGAAGGTATAGGGTCAAAGTCCTTCCATGGTCTCTTCTGTTCCCTTCGGGGATACCTTTGTTGTTGTTGATTTTGCGGAGGTGGGGCCCTTGGTTGTTGCACTTGTAGTGTAGGAGTTGCTTGATTGGGAGCCATGGCAGCCACATAAGGTGCAGCTGAAATGGCGTTGGCCTCCCTATTTGAACCATTACCAGAATACCTTCGGTTATTTGATTGACTGGAGGTTGACTTTCCAATCTTCCCACTTTTCAAACCATTCTCAATTCTTTCTCCAATGATAACTAAATCTGCGAATCTAGTTGAGACAGATCCAATCATCTTCTTGTAATATATCCCTTGCAGCGTTCCCATAAATGTGTCTACTAGCTCGCTTTCCCTTAATGGAGGTTGCACACGAGAGGCTAGCTCCCTCCATCTCTGGGCATACTCCTTAAATGATTCATTCCCTTTTTGAGACATATTTTGCAACTGCATGCGATTAGGGGCCATGTCTACATTATATTGGTATTGCCTTATGAAGGCACTTGCCAAATCATCCCAGTTCTTGATGTAGGTTCTTTCCAGCTGCATGTACCAGTCCAAGGATGCCCCACTAAGGCTGTCTTGGAAAACATACATCATCAGCTTTTCGTCCTTAGCGTGTGCCCCCATCTTTCGGGAAAACATCTGAATGTGGCTTTTGGGACAACTAACCCCTTTGTACATCTCGAAGGTAGGCGCCTTAAACTTAGGAGGCACGACCATGTCGGGTACCAAACACATTTCCATGGCATCAATCCCAAAGACCTTGGATCCTTCCACAGCCCTCAATCGTTCCTCAATTATCTTATACTTTTCATCCTCATTTCTTTCTTCCATGGCAGCTAGTTTGGTTTCGCGTACTACTTGTCTTGAGTCTTCCTCTCCATATTGGAGGTGCCAGTCATCAGAGACCTCACGAGTGACAGGTATCTGTATAGGTCGTGATTCTCCATTGTGCTCGGGTGGAGGAATAGACCTTTCAGGAGGTTGAGTGTTAGTCTTCCCTTTACTAGCCTCTAACGCTTCACGTTCCAAGTCGGCCATAAATCCCAAAAGAGGATTATTGTCTTCATACTGGGTAGAGGGGTAGGGACACTTCTACGGTTACTAGCCTCGGTGTCTCTTGCTATCATATTCTGGATAGCTCGAGTCAGCTGGTCGATTTTGTCCTTCATCTCCTCCACATTTCCCTTAACAATATCCACATCTCCCTTTAAAGCAACGTGATTCTGTTCCATTTGTTCCATAACTTTCCTCTGGTAAGCACGGGTGTTGGGTCGAGAAGTCAGATTGTTGCGAAGATTCTGAGAAACAAAGTGATTTCTGTTTAATGCCCTTTCTTTTATATGTTATGCATGAATGAATGTATGAGTATGCAAAATGCTTTTTTTTTCAGGATTCTTAAATTTTCAACCAATTAAGAGTCAAACCAAAGATAATGGAAATTCAAACATTTTTATTAATGAAAGAGAGTACTTAGGGTCGAAGCCCTATTTATTACATAAGCAAAACCAAATTAGGGATAACCCTTAAAATATTCATAACAAAATCCCAAAAAGTAAGAAAACAAACATAAAAAGCCTAAATCCTTCTCCTAATTCTGGCTCTGAAGTCCTCCACCATCTCACGACAAAGTGTAAGGAAATCAGAAATCTCCTTTGCTGGCTTGAAAATAATGGCTATTTCCTCAGCTTCCCTTAATTTCCGAGGGATCTCATGTATAAGGTCATTGGTCAGAAAGACCAACTTATCATATCTGTCTTCAAAGTATGCCTTTTCCCTTTGTAGATTATCCATGATCTCCAAGTCTTCTGCAACGGTGTGCTCTAATTGGCTATTGTGGACTTCAGCATAGTGGCCCCACTCTCTAAGCTCTTCATAGGATGCTTCCAATTCCTCATAGGCTCTCTTAAGTGCCTGGTTTTCCTCTTGAGCTTGTAACCACCCTTCGGGTCGTTGGGCAAGAAGTTCTTCAGCTGTTCTCAACCGTACGATTGCATCCAACGCTTGCCTTTTACTCCTGAGGAGAGCATCTGCCAAGCTTTGAACCTCAAATTCTAAGTCAAAGATTCGCCTATCATACCCTTCTCTGACCTCCTTTTGTGTTGAGGACATCCATAAGTTTCTCCATTCGTCCCTTTGCCTCCAAGCCCTATCTAGGTCCGCTTGTTAAGTTTGAAGGCGTGAGCTCAAAGCTTGAAGATCAGCATGGGCACGCTCCTTCTTTTCCTCCTCCATTCGAGCTAACCCTTCATTGACCTTTGATTGTCCCATGGCTTCCTTAAGGCTCAACCTCAGCTGGCTACTTTCTCCAGTAGCTTGGTAGAATTTAGCCTCCCATTCGTCTTTTTCTCTTGTCAATCTGGCAATGGTCTCCTTAAGCTTTTCACTTTCTTCCATGGAGATTGCGGTAGGTGGAGGAACCACGGGATCAACGGGACCATCTAAAGTAAAGGGAAGCTTTACCTTCCTTATCCTTTCCTCCATCCATTGTGAATATGGGACCCTTGATTCCTCTCTTGGCCTTTTCAGACTGCTCTTCCCTTTTATACTTTGCTTCCATGCTTCAGAAATTCTTAGGATATCAGGATGATCTCCTTTCACACCTTGTAGGACGAAGCCTTTTAGCAACTTGTCTTCTGGCTTGTAGGACAAAGGGTGTCGTAGTTGCCTCATCGCCAAAATAGGATTATAGCTTATGCACCCTCTCGAGCCAATCAAAGGTACATTAGGAAAGTTCCCACAACTCAAGATCACGTCATCCCTTTGGATTATTTGAGGAAACCATAGGATGTCCTTACCAACACGGGATACCAGATATTGGGACCACTCATAGGCCTTCATTTATCTCATGTCTCCTATGTCTTTCACTAGATGGGAACACAACCACTTGTATAATAGCTGAGGACAACATAGCATAGTCCCTCCCTTCTTCTCAAACCTACAATGGAGAGTGAAGTATATGTCTGCAAGGAGAGCTGTTGAATAGTCTTCTTCTCCAAGGGTAACAACTAGAAATAGATTGACAGCGGTGATGTCTATGAAGTTTGGAACACTTGGGAATAGGACCAACCCAAAGATAAGTAATACCATGATGGCGTCTAGGGCTACCCAATTCTTGCAAGCCGCAAAGTGACTAGCTTTACTCTCTAAGAACCATTTAGGGAACCCTTCGAAGTCATCTTTAGTTTTCCAATGAGCGTGTAGGTCCTCTTCACGAATATACAAACAGCTTGCCATCTCTTTCAATAAAGGTCTATACCCCAATGCTTTGAATGGACCTTTATTGTTTTTGGGGAAGTCCAGTATCTTTCGAACCTCTTATAAAGTAGGTGCTATTTGGAAGTCCTTGAATTGGAAACACCTTAACTCGGGATCATAAAATAGGGCCAAGGCAGTTAGACCCTCCTCTTGCATAGGAAATAGAACCAAGTCCAATATATCTCCATACCTATGAAGTATAGGTTTCCTTCTTTCCTTGGGTAATTCAGCAGCATAAGTCTTTAGGCCCTTTATGTCTGATATCCTTACTTTAATGGGGAGAGTTCTCCTTTTTCCAACTTCCATTGTCCTTTGATTTAATCCTTTTTGTAAAATTTTAAGATTCCTGTGAATGCAAAAAAAAAAAATTTATGAGGATGATGAATGCACATGACGTCTTGATTAGGGTAAAGGTAAAGTGTAAGCATGCCCCTAGTAAGGTGGGCTTCCCTAGAACAGGCTAGGTATAAGTTAAGAATACCCAATCCCCTCACAGGTAGGTTACCTAAATTTGGCCAGCATAACGACCCTAAAATGTTTAGACTATACCCTTGTTTTACCATGAGAAGGAGCAAGCCTTCCTACAGTAATCCTTCGGGATAAGTCTCATTTGGGATAAGACCCTAGTAACAACCCTTGAGGGTTGAATACATAAGGTCCATGATTGGTGTGGGGTAGGTTAAGGTTCTCAGAGTCTCGGACCACATCCAAATCATTCCACTACGAGAGGGGCTAACCCTTTCGTGAGGACAACTTTGGAGGGATCTACTCTGAGTGTGGCATCAATGCATTTTAGGGGACGTTGCGTCCCCCGCAAAAACATTTCTGTTCCACTTTAGGTTCTTGGGTTATCCTCCAAGCTTTGGGTTTTAGCTTCACTCCTTTTTTTTTATTGCCCCAATCCCTTGCATGATAACAAAATAAAACAAAATGTTAAATAAAAAATATATGAAATAAAAATAAATAAATAACAATAAAATAAAAACAAAAAAAAATAAACATCCAAGACAAACAAAACCCTAAATCCTAAGGCTAGGATTGACTCTCGCTAGGAAGGAATCCCCAGCAGAGTCGCCAGCTGTCGCGGCCGGCAAAAATATTCGAGTCGCCACCATATTTTTTAAAGGAAAATAATGATAAACCTAAATATCCTATCCTAAGGTAGATATTCCTACAGTTCGGGAGTCGGTTAAGTAAAGGGAAGGTGTTAGGCACCCCTTACTTCCATTGTACTCAATGGGATCCACCTTTGAGTTTAGGGCATGTTTGTTTGTCTAAATGAAAAGAAAACCTAAGTTTTTTCCTAATTATACTCGCTAGGGTTGGTTTGCAACCTTATGCCTACGTACCCTCAAAATGAAGGATCAGAGTAACCGTAGTTCACGTCCCCTATTCCTACCCCCTAATCCTATTCCCGTTCCTAATCCTAAACCCAATCCACTATTTATACTCTTGGATAAAGAGTTCTATCCCTTAAATCTAGTGTTTATACTCCTAGATGAGGAGTTCTATCCCTTAAATCCCTTAAATCCCTATCCATTATTTAGACTCTCGGAGAAAGAGTTTTATCCCTTAATCCTTTTATTTATACTCTCGGATATCAAGAGTGCTATCCCCAAATCCCATCCTTTATTTAGGCTCTTGGACCAAGAGCTTTATCCCAAAATTAAAATCCTAAAAATCCCTTAGAGGAAAACTCTTCAAATATCTATTAGAAAGTGAATTTCTAATTTTCAACAGAAGAAAAAATACAAACAAAAGAATAAAATCCAAATTCAAAATAATTCCTGAAAAAGTATTTAAATCCCCAAAATAAAGTTAAATAAAAATAACAAAAAAAACTTCATTTTTATCCCAACCCTAAAAACAATTCCTTTGAAATAAGACCTAAAATATAAACCCTTTAAAAGAAAATAATTATTTATTCATAACAAATAATTAATTAAACCAATAAGAAACAGAATTTTTAGTGAAAATTAATGAATAAATTAAATCCAATAATTAATATAAACAAAAAAAACCTTATTTTAACAAATTAAATTAAGGATCTAATTTAAATGTTAAAAACTATAAAACCCTATTTTACAACTTAAATTAGGAAATTAATTTAATTGTAAAAAAAATAAAACAAAACTTATTAAAAAAAATGAAATTAATTTAATTTAAAAAACCAGAAAAAACCAGGGGGTGCATCCCCTATTGAATTAGCAATTGGGCCCTTTCCAGGGGGTGTGGATAGTATTTGGGCGCAAGGCCCAATAGTCATAATCCAATTCAGAAAACAACAAAAAAAAACCAATGGTGGAGAGGACCCAAGATTGAGGGTCTGATGATGATCAGAAGGTCTTACTCCCAGTAGATACTTACCCTCTGATCTTTGTATGTTAATCATGCGAATGAGAAGAAGAGTCAGTGCAGACCCACCATAAACCCTTGCACACTGGATCTCTAGTTGACTGGATAGTCAACATCCAAGGACGATCTGCACGCCACATGGCAGGGATCCGGACCGTTCATGAAAAGATATATAAATTCAATTCACTTCAGAAATCTCTCATTTTCATTTATTTTTCTCTCTCTAATCCCTCCCGTTCTTTCTCTTCTCTCGTTTGCTCTCTTCTTTCTCTCATCGTCGCTGGTGGGTTCCCTAACCACCGTGCGCCATCACCCAAAACACCATCAAACCCAGATCGCCGGTTGACATTCAACCGGGATCTTCATACCCCAAGAACCCTAACCCCACGCAAGAACCCTAAACCTACCCCAAACACAGAAATACACCCAAACCTAAGAACCCTAAGGGTTCAACAATGAACCCTAACCCTAACATCTAACCAAAACCCAGAAATCCCATAATCCACAAGAACCCTAACCCTTAAGTGATGAACCCTAACCCTAGAAAAAAACCCAGAAACCAGAAACACACAACAAAAACCAAATCTAAAACATTCAAACACAAGCAGATGACGACGCAGATTCAAATCTCCAGAAAAAAAAAGCTAAGTGGATTTTGTTTTTGGTCACCTCTCCTGCCGTGAATCTTTTCGTAAAACTTTATCCTTTTTCTTTTCCGATCTCAACTTCTAATCCTTTTCCTTGTTTGTTTTGCAGGTCTAGCTCAAGGTAGTTTAGGGTTCTGATGATGAACCCTAAATCCTTATTGTAGGAAGAGCTTTAGGTGAGAGGGTGGGATCGCGCAGCTTCAAGGAATTTCGCCCGGGGTCTTTTTTTCGTCTTCTAAATTCTTCTCCTTTTTATATCTTAGATTTAGGTTTTTTAGAAGTTTAATTAGATTGATGTATTAGGAAATTTTTGATGTACCCCTTTGATTCGATCCGATTTGTTTTCAAATAGTTTTGAAATTTGTAATTGATTTTTGACTTGTAATCTGAATTTGCAACCTAATTTGTATTGATTTTAGTTTGTAAATGCAAAGATTTGATTTTGCACTGATTTTAGATTTGATCCAATTTTCCCATTTCAGCCGCCCCAATTAGGGTTTCAGGATTTGAAGAAGAGGACCGGTCACTGGTCAACAAATTGACCAAATAATTAATAAAAAATAAAAAATAAAGATAATAATTATAAAGAGCCCTAATAAATATACAAAAATAAAATAATTAACACAATAGTAAAACCAATAAAGTGACTTATTGATTAATTAATAATACGTATATAATATAAGAACAATTAGTGAATAAAAAATTATAATATAAATAATGCTTATCTCAATAACAAAATGCTTAACATAATTAATTTCAGTAAATAAATAAACAACAACTTCAAAAATAAATTAAAACAATTAATTAACATAGAACTCTAATTATCATGGCTAATCCCCTAATTGAAAAATCTAAATTTTAGTAATTAATAAAAAGATATTAATAAAAAAATAATAATCCTTTTCCAACTAATGAAAATCTGAGATAATAATAATAATAAAAAAACCCAAAACATCCTTTTTATTATAATTAAACCAAAATTCTATAATCTAAATACACCTAATTATCTCTAAAATTCCAAAAAATAACAACCTAATTATCCTAGAAAATCTAATAAAAAAAACTCTAATAACCTTAATTATTACTAAAACCATAATTCCTAATTAATCAAAAAAATCTAATTTCCATAAAATGACTTTAATTTCAAAACAACATTAATAAAATTAAATAAACAAAACTTAATTATCTATTTTTAAATAAATAAAACAAAAAATTCGAAAATAAATTAGAACTAACCCCTAAAAAAAATTCACTAAAACCTCAAATAGAACCATATCCCAAAACGAGCCCAAAAATTACTAATCAAACCCCCATTGCCCAAAATGGCCCTCCCTACAAAAAATCCAAAACCAATGGTCAAAATTTAGGGTACCACAAGTAGCATTATATTCATTGCGATGAATCCCTGAACGTCTAGCTGTGAAAGCCTAGCAGTAGATCTTGCGAGATTGGAACCTGCAGGTCAATGTTCGTTATATTCATTAAGTTGAATACTTGAACGGTTCATTGTATGTTAGTCACAGTGCGGCTATGCAGTTTGTTAGTCACCAGCTATGTGCTCGTGCATCTGTAATCGAGATTGATTATAGTGGATTAAGACCTTATGTTCAAGGCGAAATCACCTGAGGAGGGTGGACTGGATTAGCCTTTATGGTGAACCAGGATATATCGTGTGCTCTTTACTCTTACGCTTAATGTCTTTGTTTATGTTTCTCTGTTGAGGATCAGAACCTTACATAAGCAAGTCAGAACCTTGCACCTCTGATAAGCTTTCGCTCTGCAATTTATGAATGATGTACATAACGTTCAGACTCTTATTGGTTCTCATTCTCTAAGCATTGTCAAGTCTGAATATAACTTCGCAAGTCAGAGTCTCTCAACGAACTCTAATGTAACGTAAAGTGTCTTATTGACAAGAAGCGAAAAGTTGTTAAAAGAGTAATTACACAATTCAAACCCCCCGTTTCTTGTGTCTTTCTCGCACCTTCAAGAAACAGAGGCTCTGGCCAAAATAACGGCTCAAAATATACTTCTCTTCTATAAGCGAAACATCCTTTCCCGCTTCGGCATCCCACAAGCAATAGTCATCGACAACGGGGCACATTTTACGGACAGAAAGTTTCAGGACTTCGTCGCTCAACTAGGCATGAAACAACATTTCCCATCCGTCGAGCATCCCCAAACCAACGGGCAGGCCGAAGTGGCAAATAGAGTAATCATGAGAGGCCTCAAACGAAGGCTGGACGAAACAATGAAAGCCTGGGTCGAAGAACTGCACAACATACTCTGGGCTTACCGCACTACGCCCCACTCCTCGACCGGGGAAACCCCTTTCCGCCTAGCTTACGGGACTGAGGCAGTGATCCCCATCGACATACATATGCCATCCCGGCGGACTGAATCACCTTTGGACGAGGAGACAAATGACGAGGCACTAAGAGAAGAGCTCGACCCCATCGAAGAGGTCCGATCAGGAGCAGCTCTCCATGAAGCCTCATTGAAGCTGAAAATTGCAATCAGACACACCGCCAAGGTGATATGGCAGAAATTCCAAGTGGGCAGCCTTATCTTGAGAAGGAACCACAAGGATTCTCGAGAAGGCAAACTCGCCGCTAACTGGGAAGGACCCTATCGCGTCTGAGCAAAGACGGAAAATAGGGCCTACTACCTAGAACACCTTAATGGAGAAGAACTTGCTTGACCATGGAACACCGAAAAGCTAAAACAATATTATAACTAAGGCCCAGATTGTAGGTTTGCTTCGTCGAAGCGAAGAACATAAAATCCCGACTATGATGCACGCCCAGGTACAAGTGTCGCATACAACCTAAGACAAGATCCCACTCAAGAGCAAGTGAGACCCCTGCCCTACAGTGGTTCCTCAACTGAGCCCGCCGTCGTCAAAGTACCATGACAGGCAGAACACCCAGCTCGCGATGGGAGGTTTACGTCACGAGCTCAGGCCTCAAACGCGACCTGAGTTCCGTTCTCATGCTTGAAAGCTACCCAGACCGTTCGACCAGTCCCCCTCACTGTCGAACACATCTACGTCGAGCAACCCCCGAAACTATAAATCTCTCGAAGTTACCCTTATTATGGGCACACACACGTATCAAGCAAAATTTCTACACTTAGCGAAAATAAAAACAAAAAAAACCATGCACGAGTATAAAACATACAAAACCTACCAGGACGGCCGGATACATACATATCAAAATAATTACTGACCACAAGGGCCACGATTGTGCTTATTATATGATAAAGGGGCCACACCCCATACAAAACAATAATAAAATTACATAAAACATGGCACGCAGGCCAGAAACATCACAACAACAAAAGGGAGACATCATTCCTCCATCTGCTCGGCCTGCTCGGGGATAGGCTGCGTCAACTGAGACTCCCCGTTAAGGAGACGGGCATGCTCATCGCCAATACGGAGAAAGTTTGGATTAACTATTTTTCCATCTTCAACGTGACTCAAAAAACTGGTCCCCTCCGTGGATAGCTAGACCCTTGGATTCACCACCTTGAGTTGAGCCACGACATTGTTGAATGACTCCTCACCGATGGCATAGACATCGTCCTCCGCCTACGCAATACGAACAACCAGCTCGACCCTAGTTTTCAGCGCCTTCATCTCCTCAGGCTCATCTTCAGTCGGGGCCTCCGCAGACCTCATCTGCTCGACTAGGGCTTCAACAGTCTTCTTTTCAGCGACCAGGGTCTCCTTCTCCCCTTTCAGTTTAGCAGCCTCCTCCTGGGATTTCTTCCTTGCGTCATCAACAGCCTTGGCCTCCTCCTTGGCCTTCTTCACCTTTTCTTCCGAGGCTGATATCGCCGCTTGGGCCTTCTTTAGATCGGATTCAGAGGAGGAATCTTCCTCGGTGTAGACCGCCGCCATCTCCAGTACCCGGACCAATGCATAAGCATCTTGCGCCAGCATTGCCCTCTTGCTCGCACGGTCCATACCCTCGAGCTTTAAGGACTCTGCCTGAGGAACTGTTAGGGATATGCCCTCGAAGAACTTCCTGTCATGAAGGCAGGGAGAAAGTTCAAACTTGCTCTTCTCCGCCGCCCGACTGAGATCCACCAGCTCGTTTAGTCTGGTTCGCTTAAACTTTAAACCCCTGGGCACAGGAGATCCCTAGGCGGAAGAAGGAACAGGCGAGGAGCTCCCTGCAGCTAGTTGAGAAGGAGGCACTCGCTGAGTAAACCAAGGCTTGAGGTTGGTCGCGCCCGCCTTGCCCTTCGTTTGAGCATTCTTCACCATCCTCTCATGAGTAGAAGGCATTTCACATGCAAAAAATGTAACAAGCACGTTAGCAACCGAAGAAACTATAATTCGGACAAGCTAAAAGAGTAAAAACTACCAAGCAACTTAAGGGCGTCAGCATGGGTCTTGCACTCTAGAAGCCCTTTCGTGTTTATATAGCGGTTTTCCACTCTTTGCCCACCATCTTCATCGAAGATCGGGTCCCCCTTTTTGGTCCAGCACTCCGCGAGCTTAAAGATGTTAACATAGTTTACCAGCGCTGCGTAGCCAGCCCTGTTGTCCTCGTTCAGCATTTCCGGTTGGGCAAGGTAATGGTCGGTGCCCCGGGAGAAATGGTTCTCACTCCAACAGAAGGGAAACTTAAACACTCTGTCCGCTACCAACTTCCCATGCTCGTTATACAAATCATTACTGTCCTCGTCCAACGACACTTCCCAGGTATATGCAGTATCCTGGGCTTTCTCCGACACAGGTTCGATGATGTAGAACCTCTCCTTAAAGGTCCGGATAGATTCAAAGAAGGGCTTGAACAGTTTCTTCACTTGCTTCAGCGAAACCCAACCGTACTTTCTCCCCGAAACCTGCCTCTGAAGGTGAAAGATTGTGAAGAACAAAGCCAGGGTAGCACATATCTTCAGGAACTCACAAGTCAGCTTGAAAGCACGGATGAACGCCAACGAGTTAGAGTGCAGCTGTGACAGGACCAGGTCCAAGTGTACGAAGACGGACCGCTGGAAGTCGGTGAAGGGCAGCCTCAGCCCTATGTCTTTAAAAGCATACTCGTACATCGGGAACCTCTCCCCGTAATCCGTACATATGCGGTCATCCTGACTTGGGAAGTGCACCTTCCACTCCCCGTCTAGCCCCACATTCGTGAAGACGTCCCGGTATATGTCCACTCCCCGCAACTGTCCATTCCTCCGCGGAAGCATGCTCGGGATTCTCCCCACATCACTGGGGACGGTTGAAGCCTTAGTATCACTACTCTCCGAGGATCTCTCCTCAGACGAGTCGATAAGAATCTCTTTCTCGAGTTCATGTGCCATCTCGTTCACCTGAAAAGCAGAGGACAAAAGTGAATTCGACTGCAAAATCAAATCCACCCTTCCACCGCTAGTCAAGTGAATGGGCGCACAAAGGGACAAGGATGACGTCCCCGACCTAAGCTGTAAATCAGATAACACGAGGGTATCGTGCGAGGAGATGCTCGGAAGCAACCCCTCCTGCACGTACAGGGAGATTCTCCCCGAATCGCTACCTAATTTTCCGTTTGAAGCTCCACCGAAAAACTCATACATTCTGCGAAAAATTTATGAGAGCGTCAGAAAACTCGTAAGCTCCGCCGGATATGCTCCCGCTCGTCATCACAACGGCATTGAAAACAACCTAACTCTACGGTCCCATAAAGCTCCGAAGACCACGGCAGCAGCAGAGAGTGGCCAAGCCACCGTCTACCACTAACAATCGCCAGAAAATGCTACGGTATCTACCTAAAGTCATCCTAGCCACATGCATTCTAACAAATCGAAAGAAAAAATCTAGAAACAAAGCTAGAAATGAGTGACTTACGTGGTTGGGGAAGATTTGAAGGGTCGAAGAGCTTGCTCGGAGCTTTGTACGGTGGCAGATACGATGACTGACGGCGGCGACAGACTAGAAACTCAGAAAGAATAGTGAGGAAGGAGAGAGAAGAGAAAAGCCCAAATGAGCAGCTTTGCCCTCTATTTATAAGCACTCTAAAGGCACGTGCACGAGCACGCACGGCTAGGGGCATCATCATGACCCTAGCCTAGCCATCATGACGCATTTAATGTTGTACAAGGCTCGAGGCACACGTGGAATCCCGTCTCTTCAGACTCCCTCAACCGTTGGTCTCCCCGTATGCCAAGCAGACCAAACAAAGTTATGCATCCCGTGGGCACTGAAACCCCTGGGCATCAAAGGACAACTCCACCTCGTCGACAAAAGAAGACCCTTCTGAGTTCCCCGGGGCTGCGAGCTATCCTCAAGTCATCACTCCCATGTCCGGGAGCAACGACTTGGGGGGCTCCTGTTTCAGACTGGACCAATGACTAGGCATGGCCGAATCCACTTCTTCTCCAAGACGGCCCAATTGCCTATGTCCAACCAATATGAGGCCGCATTTACCTTTCTGCCCCTCTACCGGGCACACATGGTCAAAGGGCACATAGGGTCACATGCTCCTCCTCGGTATTCTTGCCCGTCATGCACGACTCTACCATCCAGAAACAGCCATAATGCCCGTGCCCGGAACCGCGTCTTTGCCCGTGGCAACGACTAGTTTCGGGCACCTCTTCCCGTCCTAACGGCTAGTTTTGGGCAGTTACTTATTCTTTGGCAAACGCTTATTTCGCCCCGAAAATAGGGACCGTTGGCCACGCGCTGGGGGCATTATAAAAACGCTCTAATTTGAGAGGGTCAGGTATTCCAAATCATCCTAAGAAACACATACTTTTGTACTTGCCTTTTTCCTCTCCCGATTCTAACTTTAGCATCGAAGTGCCTTGCAGGTACACCCCCTCCTCATCTCCCACACCCAGTATCACAAACGTCTCTCTTGCCCCACTTCAGGTTCTGATCAGCCTTCAAGATCGCTAACCATCTTCTTTCATGCTTTTCTCCGTTGGATTTTTTTAAATATAAAATGAGGAAGAAAAATGTCTTGAGGATTCATCTTTAGGAAAATCTATATCGACAACTTTAAGGGGGCCTTTTTCTACTATTAAATCTCTCAAATTTGCACTAATATTTATCCATCGACTTGGATCACGTACATTTCTAGTTGTGTCTACACTATCAAGTTCGTCTATTGATAAATTATTATTTGTATTTTCATCATTATCTAAGTTGTTAACTAACTTAACTTCATCTACATTGTTAAGTTCTTCTACTAAATCTACATTTTCATTTTCGTGCACCTCTACGATGTTAGCTTCTACATTGTTAGTAACTTGTTCAATCAATGAATAATCACCTAAATTTTCAAATTTACTTTTTTTGTTTGCTTTGATAAATTTATCTAAAGCTCCCTTTTGAGATTCAACTAAAGATTCAATTCTTTTTTTTCCTTCAATTTTGAAGCTCTTGATTCAAATTTTCGAGTTGACATTATTTTATTCTAAAATAAAATAATAAATATTTTGCAGTATATCCTAATATAAAATAAATAAAATTCACTAATAATAAAATTAAAACATATAAAATGATTAAAAATAATAATTAAATATTAATAATAAAATATTAAATAAATAAAACCTATTTTTTGAGATGCCTTTGTTCTTCTTCGTTTTATCCCTTTCTTTACAATTATTTTTATAATACTTGCAAGAGATAAAAATGTGTGAGAGATAAGAGGAAAGACTAAGGTGATGAATATATTAGAGAGAAAGAGAAGAAGAAAAAACAAAGACTTGAGATTTTGTGGGTGTAGAATTATGCTTTGAGTTTGAGAGTGAGAGTGAGAGAATAGAATTGAAAAATGTTGTTATTTAAAAGGCTTTTATGTGTGATTGTACTATTATATGAGATTAACTTATCTAATATAATATAATATGAGATGAATTTCTAAGAAATTAAGTGGAGATTAACTTATGCACCAATCTTAATTTTGTCTTATCTGAGTAAACCTTTTACAATGCAGTGTGATGTGTATGGTTCCTAATGGAAATGTTGTAACTTATGAATCCGGGCATCTCGAGAACCGTGAAGGGAATAATTTGACTCCTGACTTAGAATTACCAGGTAAGAATAAAAGACTTTTCTCTTTCCATTTATTTGTGTTTTGTTATATATAATAAAAGTTTCTATAATAATTTTTAATATAATCATAAATAATCAATTACAATCATTGTTATTATAAATGTAAAGATATATACATAATAGGATATGCATATAATAGTCAAATACACTCTATAGTAAAAAATGGAGGTTGACGAATGTTGAGACTGTCACGGAAATCATCAAAGAATTGTATTGAAAGTCCTTTGGTGAATATGTCAGCAATTTGATAACACGAGGGAACGTGTAAAACTCATTGGCCGTTGTAGCGTGCGATTTTTGTCGGTGACGCGACCACCTTATTGCAAATGGGTTCTTCTTCAACACAATGGTAGGGAAGGGGTGCTACTTTATGATTTCTTATTTATCCCGTGAAGCTGGAAGGGAAAGGAAAGCTATCTAAAACTAACCTTGCACGCGAATGTTTAACTGAACAAACGCTTAAAGATATTGGGGGGTCCGGGGTCAGGTTATACAATGGGGAGTTATCAATTGCCCATCCTATATATGGTTATCCATAGGTTGTTAGTTTTAGGTTCTACTTTATACTTGATGGTGTTTATCTGTTGATGGGTTGGGAAAGTTTCTTGGGAAATATGAGAGAGAGAGAGTGAGTTTTTGTTGATGTTCGGGTTTGCCGATGTTTTTGATGAATGAAGGTACTGGAACTAAAGTTTTTTATTAGTATGAAGGTACTGGACCTAGAGTTTTTGATTGGTATGCTCGCTAAGATTTCGCAATCTTATGCCTACGTATTCCCGTTTAAAGAAACAGGGAAATCAGAGCAATCGTAGTTCCTCCTATTCTATGGGAGGAAAAGATGTTTGCTTTGGTGTTTTGTTCAAAGCCTAAGATTGAGGCTAAAAGGTTGATTTGTGTCTTGTTCAAAGTCCAAGATTGAAACTAAAAGGTTTGACTGAGAGAGAATTTGTTATCTCTTAAGGGAGACATCTTGTCTGTTTATCACAACTATTGGGTGACTGA
This sequence comes from Lathyrus tuberosus, assembly GCA_022829125.1. Classification (NCBI taxonomy): domain Eukaryota; kingdom Viridiplantae; phylum Streptophyta; class Magnoliopsida; order Fabales; family Fabaceae; genus Lathyrus; species Lathyrus tuberosus. The sequence goes on from JALAZF010000075.1 coordinate 10,733,583, forward strand.
TTATAAAGGAGGGATACTTTAACTGGGATATGAGAATCCAGCAATGCCATAATTTTCTTTATAGAGGTGTTGTCCTGAAGGGGAAAACTTTAACTCAGTGTAGAGTAATGCTATTTTTCCTTAGGAATTTCTCATACTAAGAGAGGGACAGTGGCGTGGATGTAAATAATCCAGAGGCTTACCACTTACAGCAATTAGATGGAAGAAAGGGTTTTACCTGGATAAGAGATGGACTACAGCTTGGATATTTGAATCAACAAGTGTGCCACTGACAGCGGTTATCTGGGATTAGGGTTTGTTTTAATTTATCTGTTTTGATATGTAATAACACAGAGAAATGTTTTCCTACAGAGATTTTGATTTCCTCTGAGGGGATGCTGATTTTTGTGTGCCTTGATCAAAGCCCAAGGTTGAAGCTAAGAGATTGATTGACTCCACTAGGGAAGTCCTTATACAAAGCCTAAGAGGAGGCTGGAAAAGACTGACTCAATAAGAGAGTGTTTATGTATATCTTGTACAAAGCCCAAGATTGAAGCTAAAAGAGTTGACTTTTTGGGGATATCATTATACAAAGCCTAAGAAGAGGCTAAAAGATATTTTGACTCCGCTTGGGAGGGTTTGTATGTGTCTTGTACAAAGCCCAAGATTGAGGCTGAAAAGAAGACTGACTCTGTGGGAAAGAAATCTTTATCTGTCTTGTACAAATCCCAAGATTGAGGCTAAAGTGAGACTTTATTGACTCGGCTGAGGATATTTCAGGTGTCTTGTACAAAGCCCAAGATTGAGGCTGAAAAGATTTTGACTCTGCTGGAGAGTATTATCTGTCTTGTACAAAGCCCAAGATTAGGCTGGAAAGAGGATTGACTCTACTTAGGGAAATTTATATGGTGTCTTGTACAAAGCCCAAGATTGAGGCTAAAAAAGGTTGACTCAACAAGAGAGTGTTTTTATCTATCTTGTACAAAGCCAAGATTGAGGCTGAAAGGGTTGACTCAACAAGATAGTGCTTTTGTTTTATACCATTGAATCAACAAGAGAGTGTGGAAAGGTGATTGACTCAACAAGAGAGTCTGACGAGGTTAACTCAGCTGGGGAAAATCATTGTACAAAGCCCAAGAGGAGGCTAACTATGCTGAGGAAAGGAAGGATCATTATGCAAAGCCTAAGGGGAGGCTATCTTTGCTGGGGAAGAACAAAGAAAGAAATCCTTATACAAAGCCTAAGAGGAGGCTGTCTTCTGCTGAGGATTATTGAGATCCAGAGGCAGGTCCAAATGGGGAATAAACTCTTGCTGAGGGTTTACAGAAGGGTTGAGATATCAGATGCCTTGAGGTTCTGATTGGGGATAGTGTTATACTGATGATAAACTGACCCTGGCTAAGGGATTTTTAGGAGGAAGACTGAGTTTTAAAACCCATGGGTTTTAACTCTGCTGGAGATTGATAAAAAATGACCAGGGTTCTCCTATGTTTGTAAGGAACTTGAGAATGTCTTTGAGATCCGAGAGGGGTTTAGACTGTCCAAGTCTACTGGTATGAAAGAATTTATCTTCGTATAATGCCCAAGAGGAGGCAAGTGTTTTAAGGGATGAGAATCAACCCTAAATTGGTCTGAGGTTTTGACTCAAGAAAGACTGCTCTAGCAAAGGATGACTAAGTTCTGTCTTATACCTTTAAGAGGTCTTCAGGGTCCTTGTATTAAGCCCAAGAGAAGGCATAAGAACTTCTAAGAAGCTGGAGGGACCTTGTACAAAGCCCAAAAGGAGGCGGAGATGCTTTTAGGAAGCCTGTGGGTCTAAACTTAAGAAGAGTTCAAGAAAAGTTTCACCGAGAATAATCTTTTATTTAATGAATAGTTCTAGGTTTTGAAGAAATTCAAGAGAGGTTTCACCGAGAATTAATCCTCTCTGGGGAATGAATTTCTTTGACAATTTCTAATAGTGACAGTCTGAGAAAAGTTTCACCGGGAATAATGCCTTTCTCTTTGTTCCATATGTTTAAGCCCAAGAGAAGGCAAGACTGTATCTGGAAATCTTATGGGGACCTAGTTTTGACTGTATTGAAAGAGTGACCAACTGGCTTTACCTAGTTCTAGACCTAGTTACCGGGGAAAAATATAAGCAGGTATACTAGTATATATACAGTTAATATATGACAAGTATTTAAAAGGATATGAAAGAAGGACTTACAGGTGAGCAAGCTTCCAACAATACAGTTATATATATATATATATATATATATATATATATATGAAAGCGAGTAAATGAAAGCTGATAAAAACTTACAGGCGAGCAAGCTTCCATTCTAACAGCTGTATGGTTAGTTGTTCAAGAAATTTAAGAAAGTTTTGACAACAACTATGGATTTACACCAAAATCAAGAGGGAAGGTTATTTTGAAAAGATTGTTGGGGCTTATACTCAAGGAGAGGCCCAGATGAAAAACAGTAATCGTACCGTTGTTTTGTAAACTGTACTGGGGCTTATACAATGATTGAGGCCCAAAAAAAGTTTTCTGAATAGAGGGATGGATCTTACAACTCAAGGAAAGGCCCAAAAGTTTTGAGAAAGAAAATAAATGGGACTTACAACACAAGGGTAGGCCCCGATGAAAATGTTTTGAAAAAGCAACGATCGCGCCGAGATTTTGAAAACACTGTGGGTCTTATACAATGACTGAGGCCCAAAAATGGTTTTGATTTACAAGGAATGGGTCTTACACTCTATTAGAGGCCCAAAGTTTATTTTATATACAATTGACGGGGCTTACAACTTATGGAGAGGCCCAGATGATTTTTGTTTAAAAGGCGACGACCGCGCCGAGATTTTAAAATCACATCGGGACTTATACAATGACTAAGGCCCAAAAAGGTTTTGTACAAAAGGGGGTTGGGTCTTACACTCTATTAGAGGCCCAAAAGTGTTTTGAAAAGATTTGTTAGGGTGATAGTGATCAAAACCCTAATTTGATTAAAAATGGAATTAATTTTGATTAAAAATTAATGAAAATTATTGAAACATCTGAAAAAATAAATTGTGATCTTGGATCAATGTTTCAAAAATCGCGTTTTTATCCATGGAATGATTAAAAATCATTTAAGTTTGGAAAATCAAGAGGAATAACTATTTTAAATGTTAAAAACAAATAAAAAATTAATTCTTTACAAAATATCAAATATATGAAATAAATAATGATGCATGGATCATGGAGTTTGAGAGAGTCAGGCTTACCTCTTGCAGCTGATGATCGAATCTGATTTGGAGGTGTTGTAAGTTGGTTTCAATGATCTGGACAACTTCCTTAGGTGCCAAGGGATGTGTCAGAATGCTCGGAGTGATTTGAAATGGGCTGGAACTTAAGATGGTACCTCAACTGCAACTCTGTCAAGAACTTAAGCAGTTGGCTGGTGATTTTGTGAAATTGATGTTCCAGATGTTATGTAAGAGTTTAGATCACTTCTATATGTTATATATGAAGTGTGTGATCCATTGGTATGGTTGGAATCACTCTCAAATGAAAAACCCGATAGTGACTTGCAAAATAAGGTGTTTTTGGAGTGAAAGTGGGGATTTTGAGAAAGGCATCTATTTAGGACCTTTGGTGCACTCAAACTGAGCACAAATGAGCTCTATTTATAGTAGAGCAAGTTTGTTTTGGCTGCAATAGTGAATGGCAACTGTAGCAGGTCTGTTGCACATTGTGGATCAAATGGAATCTCAAGTCTCCTCTAGCCATTGACTTGAGGTTAGAGCACAGGCCTATGGTCTTTTGAAGACCAGCCCTCCCTGGACCTCCAGCCCATTCCCGTTTCGCCTAACACTGACCCCGCTATGGCGGCCCTTCTTGAGGCTCTCAACAAGATCAACCTCATAATCCTCCAGTAAAACGCGAGGATTGGAGCCTTGGAAGAATCTACCCGACCAAGATCCCCTCATCCGAGGAAAGATCGCCGACGATCCCGAAGTCCACCTCCCCGACGTGAAAGAGACCGTCAGGCACATCAAGAGCCAGAATCCCACGCTGTCAGGAAGCGTGACCACATCTCCCCGCGGAGCCAGTATTCCCTGGGAACCAAAAGAGCCAGGAGGGACCAGCGTCCGCCTCCACCCAAAGCCAAGGGCTGAGCACGAACCTCGTCTCCCCGCCGAGATCGTCGTCCGAATCTTGGGCGAAGCACCCGCTCCCCATCATAGACCAGTAGCAGCAGCGACGACGAGCCTCACGACCCGTTGTCTCAAGAGATTATGGCCCTGCGCCTCCCTTAGGGATTGGAGAAACCACCGTCTTTGGGCACCTACGACGGAACGATGGATCCAAATGAGCACATCAAAAATATCGATGTTCTCCTCGACTATCGTGGCATTCGGGGCACCATCAATTATCGTCTGTTCCCGACCACGCTCCAAAAAGGGGCAATGACTTGGTATAAAAAACTCCCCGACGAGTCCATCACCTCGTGGAAGCAGTTGAGGTGATTATTCTCCAGACACTTCACGGCATCTCGCTGCCACCCGAAGACTGAAGCCTCCCTTGAGGCCATAATTCAAGGGAAAGATGAGCCTCTTCACGCCTACATCGAGAGGTCCAATAAAGAAGCAGTGCAAGTCTCAATGACCAATGACATGAAAAAGTTCTTGCTCGAGCGAGGACTTCGTCCCCGTACCGAGTTCGCCAAAGCTGTTGGTATTGCACCTCCAAGGACGCTGGATGCTTTCCTCCTCAAGGCGCAAGCATATATCCAGTACGAGGAGAAAGAGGCGGCCAGCTCCGCTCGGGTCTCACGCCACCAAGAAAGTGCTCGGGCCTCCAAAAATGGTGAACCCTCGACATCCCGTTGGGGAGATAGAAGACGTGAAGATCATCCCCAGGAATCCCGGGACAACAAAGGGCCCTCCGGCCGCTTCCATGAGTATACACCCCTGACCGTCTCTAGGGAAAAGATTCTCTCCAAATGTATCAACTCAGAGTTCAAATAAGTGGGGGTTCGATTCCCTAAGCAAATACCGGCCAAGTCGAACGCTGACAAGTCGAAATACTGTCATTTCCACAAGAGTCACAACCATACTACGGATGACTGTATCCACCTAAAGGATGCCATAGAGATACTGATCATGGACGACCACCTGAAGCACTTTACGAAGAAGAGGGAAACTCCCTGGCAAGATTCTCAAGAGTCGAAGAAAGTCGAGGAAGAGGTGCCTTCCTCAGAGGAGACAAACCTTTAGTTCGCCATAAGCATATCGCGGCATGAGGACTTCTATATTCCTGAAGAGCTCAGCGCTCCCCCTACTTTGGAGCACATAGCTCGTGGAAAACATTCCCCTCTGTCATGGTCATTTTCGGAGGGGGCTTCAACAAAGCCAGTATGGGCTCTGTGAAAAGGAAATTTGAGCACCTTCTTAGCACGAGCTCTAACAAGAGTACAACGCTCGATAAAGTCCGGGGAGAATCTGTCCCCATCTCTTTCTACCGCGAGGAACTCCTCGGTGGGGCTCCGAACTCAAGTATTCCACTGCTCGTAAGGGCCCAAATGGAAAATTTTGATGTTCATTGAATCTTAGTCGACCAAGGCAGCTCGGTCGACATCATGTACTCGCAGCTGTTTTCAACCCTCTAGCTAGATGAATCGCACCTCACTCCATACGTGGGTTCTGACCTACATGGCTTCAACGGGTCGTTCACAAAGCCCTCGGGATATGTCGAGTTGATCGTGACTTTTGGATCTGCAGAGACGGCCAGGTCTATTAAAGTCCAATTCCTGGTTATCGACTGTTCGTCTCTCTATCAGTGCATCTTTGGGTGGCCAACCTTGGCCGAATTGGTGGTCGTGCCCTCAATTGTGCATCTCAAAATGAAGTATTACCCTTCTAAGGGTCTGTTCTCCACTTTACACGGGGACATCGAGGCAGCAAGGAGATGCTTCGAAGCAGCCACCAAAGGACTCAACACCATTGCTGCCAAGCCGAAGACTTTCAACAAGCCAGCCTTGCCCAACAGCTCCGAGGAAGCCCAGCCGTTGCCCTGCACTGACTCTATCGACCTCGACAGTAGCTTCTCTGAAGATGACCAGAGGGAGACCCAGACTTGCCCGACGATGACCCCCAGCGAGGAGTAAAGATAGGGACCGTCCTCCCCGACATAGCAAGGAAATAACTTAAAACTTGTTCGTCTGGAGCGCCGCGGAAATGCCCGGCTTAGATCCTGTTGTCGCCTTCCATCAGCTCACAATTGACTCCGCCGCCAAGGCTGTAGCACAACGTAGGAGAAAGCAGTCTTCGGAGAAAACGGAGGCTACATAACAAGCTGTAAAAGACCTCCTCGAGGCAAACTTTATTTCGGAGGCCAAGTACACTACTTGGTTGTCCAATGTTGTACTCGTCAAAAAATATATTGGAAAGTGGCGTATGTGTGTTGATTATACTGTTCTCAATAGGGCATGCCCTAAAGATGCTTACCCCCTCACCAATATAGATAAACTCGTTGATAATTATGCCAATTTTAAACTATTATCGTTCATGGATGCCTATTCGGGCTACAATCAAATACCAATGGCGAAAAGCGACAAAAAGTACATAGCCTTCATGACCGAGTCGGGAAAATATTACTACAATGTAATGCCCTTCGACTTGAAAAACGCTGGCGCGACCTATAAAAGGATGATGAACAAGGTCTTCTGGGGAGAAATCAACGACATGCTTGAAGTCTATATGGATGATATGATCATGAAGTCCTACGAGGACACCGATCACACGGTCCATTTAAGAAAGGTCTTCGAGCAAGCCAGGAAATGCCGGATGCGTTTCAACCCGAAAAAATGCATGTTTGGGGTACGAGCGGTCAATTTCCTCAGATTCTATCTGAGAGAACGAGGAATCGAAGCTAACCCCAACAAGTGCAGGGCCTTCTTCGAGTTTCCTACGCCCAGCTCAAAGAAATCCATCTAATCCCTCAACGGGATGCTCGTGTCATTATCTCGTTTCGTGGCCAAGTCTACCCAGCACGCTCTGCCATTCTTCAAACTCCTCCGCGAGGAGGCAGCCTTTGAATGGACAGAAGAATGCGAACATACTGTTATTTCCTTGGTTTTATGGTTGGCATTATTTTGCTAAAACTCATGTAGTAGCAGATGTTGAATGAAGATGTCTAATAATATGTTTCATTACTCTTTGTTTAACATGTCGTATGAAGATGTTCCATGGCAGCTCATAGGACATCGCGCTGTGAAGTCAGCTTTAATGCAGATTCTGTTACTATGATTTGTTACTGAATATTCTGTGAATATTTGGTTATCCTATGTGGCATCCAAAGCATTTTTGGATTAGGGTTATTTGTTGGTTTTCGGATTTGCTGCTGTTTCTAATTATGGAGACATAATAGGAAACTTTGGATTGAAGACCTATTTTATTGGAGTTAATTTTGCAGAATTGTGAGCAGTCTATTTGCTACGTTTTTGAAGCCCAATTCAGTCCAGATTACAAGCTATAAATAGACTGATGTAAACCTAGTTTTAGGTGTCGAACTTACATGTATTTTTAGGGTTGTGTGCTTGTATTTTGTGAGCCTAATTGGTATCTTATGATAACAGTATAAGGACTGTAGTGTAAGTTGTGTAAGGTTACTCATAAGCTTTTAAGCATTGAGTGACTGTGTGTTAATTCTCATAAGCTGTGAAGTATTGAGAATTTGTGTTTCGACCATTGTTACTTGTCTTGTAAGGAACCAGTCACGGGTTGTGATTGAAGAGGGATTTGAGGAGGGCCTCATACCTAGGGGAGTCTTAGGTAGAAGTCATAGGAAGGGTAGTGATTAAGTGAGCTGATTGAACTGGGTGTGGTTATCAGTGAATTGATACTATCGAATATTGATTTCATCCCTGGCTTGGTAGCCCCCATATGTAGGATAGTTAGATCCAAACTGGGTTAACAATTTCTGGTGTTCTTTACATTTTTTGCACACTTTTGTATTAAACTTGTTCATTGTTGTCGTATATCAGTGTCTCGACATCTCGATAGGACATCTGATATATAGGCCAAAATTTCAATTGGCATCAAGAGCAGGCACCCTTAGTTGTTTCTGGGTGAGATTCAGGGAAGGTACTTTCTGGTACAATGGACAAGGATGGAGGAGCTCTGAATAAACCACCTCTGCTGGATGGTTCTAACTATGAGTATTGGAAACCTAGGATGATAGCTTTCATCAAGTCCATGGATGATCAAGCATGGAAAGTTGTTCTCAAAGGTTGGGAGCCTCCAAAGGTAAGAGATGGAGAAGGAAATCTTACTGATGTTCTGAAGGAAGAAGAGGACTGGGATGATGCTGACTACAAAGGGTCTGTTGGAAATTATAAAGACATGAATGCACTGTTCAATGGTGTCAACAGAAATATCTTCAGGCTAATTGAGCATTGTACTATTGCCAAAGAGGCTTGGCAAGTCTTGAAAGTTGCTCATGAAGGGACCTCAAAGGTGAAAATGTCAAAGCTTCAGCTTCTCACTAGCAAGTTTGAGAGTTTGAAGATGAAAGAGGATGAGGGCATTCATGATTTTCATATGAACATTATTGAGATAGCTAATGCCTCTAGTGCCTTAGGAGAAAAGATGTCTGACAGCAAGCTGGCCAGGAAGATTCTTAGGTCTCTACCTAAGAGATTTGATATGAAGGTCACTGCTATAGAGGAAGCTCAGGACATTGACAAGATGAAGGTGGATGAGCTTATGGGATCACTCCAAACTTTTGAGTTAGGATTCAGTGAAAAAGCTAAAAAAAAAGAAGAGTATAACATTTGTGTCAAGTGCTGATGACTCAGATGATGAAGGAAAACTGGTCAAAGATGAAGATGTGTCCAAAGAGCTAGTATTGCTTGGAAGACAATTTAATAAAGTGTTGAAAAGGATGGACTGGAAGACAAGAGAAAATGTTCGGAACAAGTCTCTCGACATCAACAAAGATCGGGATGGAGGCAGAAGATCCAGAACTAAAGAAGACTCTAATCAAGGGAAGAGAGTTCAATGCTATGAATGTGAAGGATTTGGGCACGTAAAAACTGAGTGTCCCACTTATCTCAAAAGACAGAAGAAGGGATTATCTATGACATGGTCAGAAGATGATTATGAAACTGAAGCTGATGAGAAATTTGCAAAGTTGGTGACAGCATTAACAGGAGTATGTGAATCAGATGAAGAATCTGAAGAGCTAGCTATCTCTTATAAGAAGTTGTGCATTGAACATGAAGAAATATGTCAGCAGAAAGAAGAACAAGCATGTGTCATTGTTCATTTAAAAGTTGAGAATACTGAGCATATGTCTACTATAGCTGATCTACAAAGTGAAGTAAATGTTTTGAATTCAAAACTGGACAACATGATCAAAAATGTCAGAATGTTAAATGGGAGTTCGGATGTACTTGATGAAATTTTGAAGTCAGGGAGAGATGTTGGAGATGTTAGGGGTCTCGGGTTTGAAAGTTCCAGCGAGATGGACAAGGGAAAATGGCCTGAAGTGACACCTGCTCAACCTGAAAGGGAATCAAAGATGTCGTATAACATGTTGCAACATCCTCGCAGACATCAAAAAAATGTCACAAGAAACAAGAATCAAAGATGGAAATGCCACTATTGTGGAAGGCTTGGACATATAAAACCCTTCTGCTACAGATTATATGGCTACCCCAAGAATGGATTACAGTCCAGTAGGAAACAAGAGTGGGTTGGTGCAACAAAAGTGTGGACTCCTAAGAGTACTGCAAAGGAACACATAGTTCACAATTCTCTCAGTGTCTTTGCAAAGGAAAAATGGTACTTCGACAGTGGATATTCCAGGCACATGACTGGTATCATGGGATGTCTGTCAGATGTGAAGTCTCATTCTGTCAACTACGTGACCTTTGGTAATGGGTCAAAAGGGAGAGTAGTAGGTGTTGGACAACTGTACTGTGCAGGACAACCCAATCTGGAGGAGGTATTGCTTGTTGAAGGTTTAGATGCAAACTTGATCAGCATAAGTCAATTATGTGATCAAGGTCTCAAGGTCAACTTTACCAATTCTGAATGTGAGATAACAAACAAGAAGGGTAAGGTTATCATGAGAGGTAAGAGAGCGCCGGATAATTGTTATCTATGGAGTTCTGAGAACACTAAAATAAGCTTGAAAGATATTGGAAAGACTATCAAGTCAGAACAGGTACTGATAAATTGTAAAGCGACTCATGATGTTTGCTTGGTGAAATCTAGCAAGTATGCCAGCAAGGTAAGTTCAGAAGGAGAATTTGATAAATGTGCAATTGAAGCGAGTCGGGTAATCAAATTCTGTGAATACCGCTCTACTCTGGGCCCAGTTCTCAAAAGTATAAATAGGCGGGTAAACACCCCTTATTTTCAGCAAACTTACTCTACACAAATTCCTCTTGTACCTTCTCTTCAAAGCTCACGCGTCTTAGAGTTTTCTCCTAACATTCACAAGACTGTACCGTGTGATCAACTAAACATGTCTCAACATCCTAACTCCAATTCCATGCACGGCTCCCCTGATAACACTGGTTCTCCACGAATCAATGCTGGAGATGAAGAATCACTGCGGATGATAAACCTCTCTGACCTAGTGCTCGACGTTGCTCCGTTGAATGTTATGCCGACTGACCCAAAAGGCAACCAGCAAGCTTCTCACACATCGAATGTCAACATTCCAGGTAAGAAATCTAAACCTTTCTCACCTAAGAAGAAAGTCCACTCCATGACCAGTTTGTATGCTAACCAAGTAAGCCCTGAGAAAAACGTGGCTGAAAAGGGATCTAATTCTGGCTTAGTTGAGAAGAAGAAATTTACTAAATCTTGTGATGTGAACAAGAATTCCACTGATGATGATGCTGTCAAAAAGGATAAGGAAATTAGGAGGGTTGTTGCCTCTATTCTGAGTGGAATTAAGGCAAATGTCGAGTCTAATGCTCCAACATCAGTGACAGAAATTATCAATAGCAGCCCTACTGATAGGACTGATGGTGATGTTCCCATGCATGTGGACCGTGAGAGAAGAAGTAAAAGGAAAGCTGATGTAAGGACTGACGGTGTTATTAATGTTGATGACCTCACTTCTGTTGAGGAACCTATTGCTGGAATGCTGAGAAGAATTCAGAGAAGAAGAGGAAAAACTGTGATAAGTGAAGGCTCCAAGTCTTTGAAATTGCGTGGTAAACCTGGAGGTGGGGAAAGAAAATTCAAGCAGGGCCTCCTAAACAATGGAGCAAGGTTGTAGTGCCCACTAAGAAAAGGAAAATTACTGATCAAAGTGATTCTGACTATGAAGTTGAAACAGATGTCCAGGACATCATTGGTATAAAAACCTCCACCTGCAAGAAGGCTTCTACTGAAAGTTCTATGAGAAATACAGATAGATGGAAAATTGTTGATCAAAGAAGGATTGCTCTGGAGAGAGAGCTGGGAAAGGACTTCGAAAAGTACAAAGAAATCTTGGAGCTCATTGCTGCGGCTGGATTGATGAGAACAATGTCCAAGTTAGGACTCTGCTATGGAAATCTTGTCAAAGAATTTGTGGGGAATATATCTGAAGAGTGTGATGAGAACAGGGGCAACAATCTCAGAAAAGTATCTGTGAGAGGAGAAGCTGTCACCTTTTCACCTGAAATTATCAACAACTATCTGGGCAGGAGCAAGGAACCCCAACCTGAGTTGGAGGTAACAGACAATACTGTTTGCAAAGAGATTACAGGTGGCTGTATGAGACATTGGCCAAATGCAGAGAAGTTGTCGTATGGAAAACTAAGTGTCAAATATGCCATCCTCCACAGGATTGCTGTGGTAAATTGGGTTCCTACAAATCACACATCTACTATTTCCTCTACACTTGGCAGATTCATATATGCTATAGGGAAGAAGATTGCCTTTGATTTTGGATCATACATCTTTGAGCAGATCTTGAAACAAGCTAGCTCACCTGCTGTCAAGATGCCTATCTGTTTCCCTTCCTTGATTTGTGGTATTATTCTAGAACAGTGTCCTAATCTTGTGTTGAGGGGTGACACTGCACTCAAAAGGAAACCTCCTCTATCCCTTCACTACAAGCTACTTGGTGGAGCACATGTCTCAGACATTGCTGGGACATCTTCACAGACTTCCAGTCATGCTAATCTTGATGATGAAATCGTTGCTCAGATGCAAGAAACTTGCAAAGAGCTGGAAGAATCTATCAGGAGAGATACAGCAAAGAAGGCAAAGCTCGAGCAGCTGATTAAAGCCTTGGTTGAAAAGAGAAATGCTGCTAAAGACCAAGAGCTGACTGAAGATGATGGACAAGGTGAATCTACTGAGTCTGGTAGAAGGAGTGTCCAGTAGTCTGATGATTCTGGTTTTGAGAAGGGTGCTTCTGAATCTGAAGGAGAAAGTGATGAGGTTGCTGATGAAGAGAACAGTGCTGAATAGCTATAGGCTATCTGCAAGTTTATTTTCTATTTTTGTTTGTTTTCTCTTCTTTTAGGACAACTTAATTCTGTTTTGTAATTTGGTTACATTTGTCTGTGACCTCTCTTTGTCATATTTGTGGCTAAAAAGGGGGAGTAGTAAGTGTGAGGGGGAGCAGCATTGTTATGTGCTTGTGCTGTTGAGGGGGAGTGTGTGTGCTGCAGGTAGATTTTGTGTGCTGCAGGTAGATTGTGTGTTGCTGTTGAGGGGGAGTTGCTATGATGAGTTGTTTGCTGTGTTTATATGCAGCTGAGGGGGAGTTTGCAGCTGAGGGAGAGTCTTTTTTTGCTGCAGATGAGGGAGTTTTTTTTTTGTTGCTGCTATTAATGGTGTTTTTTTTCCGCTGCTGATACTGATGGTGTTTAAGTGTGTGTGAAGTTTTAGCCAAAAATAAGCCAAAGGGGGAGATTGTTATTTCCTTGGTTTTATGGTTGGCATTATTTTACTAAAACTCATGTAGCAGCAGATGTTGAATGAAGATGTCTAATAATATGTTTCATTACTCTTTGTTCAACATGTCGTATGAAGATGTTCCATGGCAGCTAATAGGACATCGCGCTGTGAAGTCAGCTTTAATGCAGATTCTGTTACTATGATTTGTTACTGAATATTCTGTGAATATTTGGTTATCCTATGTGGCATCCAAAGCATTTTTGGATTAGGGTTATTTGTTGGTTTTCGGATTTGCTGTTGTTTCTAATTATGGAGACATAATAGGAAACTTTGGATTGAAGACCTATTTTATTGGAGTTAATTTTGCAGAATTGTGAGCAGTCTATTTGCTGCGTTTTTGAAGCCCAATTCAGTCCAGATTACAAGCTATAAATAAACTGATGTAAACCTAGTTTTAGGTGTCGAACTTACATGTATTTTTAGGGTTGTGTGCTTGTATTTTGTGAGCCTAACTGGTATCTTATGATAACAGTATAAGGACTGTAGTGTAAGTTGTGTAAGGTTACTCATAAGCTTTTAAGCATTAAGTGACTGTGTGTTAATTTTCATAAGCTGTGAAGTATTGAGAATTTGTGTTTCGACCATTGTTACTTGTCTTGTAAGGAACCAGTCACGGGTTGTGATTGAAGAGGGATTTGAGGAGGGCCTCATACCTAGGGGAGTATTAGGTAGAAGTCATAGGAAGGGTAGTGATTAAGTGAGCTGATTGAACCGGGTATGGTTATCAGTGAATTGATACTATCGAATATTGATTTCATCCCTGGCTTGGTAGCCCCCAGATGTAGGATAGTTAGATCCGAACTGGGTTAACAATTTCTGGTGTTCTTTACATTTTCTGCACACTTTTGTATTAAACTTGTTCATTGTTGTCGTATATCAGTGTCTCGACATCTCGATAGGACATCTGATATATAGGCCAGAATTTCACATACTCTCCTCCACCTAAAACGAGCACTATCAGAGCCGCCAGTACTCTCTTGGCTGGATAAAAGCGAAACCTTGTACCTTTATCTCGCCATAGCAACCGAGGCCGTTAGCGCCACCCTCATCCATGAGACACCCGACGGGCAAAATCCCATATACTTCACGAGAAAAGCATTGCAAGGACCAGAGCTGAGATACCAACAAATAGAGAAAGTAACTCTGGCCCTTATCAATGCTGCACGAAGACTAACGTACTAATTTCTGGCCCATACGATCATGGTCGAAACAGATCAACCCGTGAAGCAACTGTTAGGACGACCAGACATGGCCGACAGAATGCTTATGTGGTTATTGGAGCTATCCGAATTCAACATTCAATATGAGAGCAGAAAGGCCCTCAAGGCCCAAGCGCTGGCCGACTTTGTCGTGGAAATGACGTTCACGAATTCCCCTACTTGAGGGGCTTGCAAATACACTATCTTCGTCGACGGGGCATCTAGCTCTGCAAGAAGCTGGGCAAGTATCATTTTGGAAAATGACGAGGGAATAATTGTCGAAGTCTCACTTACCTTATCTTTCCCTAATTCCAACAATCAAGCTGAGTATGAAGCCTTCCTTGTCAGTCTATGCATAGCCGAGGACCTGGGGGCCAAAGAAGTCGTCATCTGCACCGATTCTCAACTCGTGGCCCTTCAAGTCCGAGGAGAATATCAGGCCAAAAACGACAACCTATCTGAATACTTATCCCTGGTCAAGGAAAAAATGACGAAGTTTGCAACAATAGAAGTAAAACATGTTCCCTGCGAACATAATGTCAGAGCAGACGTGTTGTCAAAACTGGCGAGCACGAAAAAAAGGGTGGAAATAAATCCGTCATCCAGGAGGTGCTTCCCCGACCCAGCATCGAGAAAGCCTCCATAACCCTCGACGTACAAGTCATCGGTGACATCAACTGCTGGATGAACCCTGTTCATAATTACCTCGCCAAGGATGAACTCCCATCCGACCCCAAAGAGGTCAGCGTAGTCAGGCGCAGGGCCTGCTCCTACGTCCTGGTCGAAAGCAAGCTCTATAAGCGAGGGTTATCCTTCCCTTTACTCAAGTGTGTCGAGGAAGAGATGGTCGCCCACGTCTTGCACGAGATCCACGAGGGGATCAACGCCCAACACCTCGGGGGGAGATCCCTCGCCAGGAAAGCCCTACGAGCAAGGTACTACTGGCCGACCATGCATCATGATGCGAAAGAACACGTGAAGAAATGCGACAAATGACAATGACACGGGGACATACACCTGGCTCCACCCAACGAGCTCAAAGCAATGTCCTCCCTGTGGCCCTTCGCATGGTGGGCCCTAGACATCCTGAGACCATTCGTCGTGGGGTCGAACCAGAACAAGTACTTGATAGTAGTGTTGACTACTTCACCAAGTGGATAGAAGCAGAGACTCTGGCCAAAATAATGGCCCACAACATACTTCGCTTCTACAAGCGAAACATCCTTGCCCGCTTCGGCATCCCCCAAGCAATAGTCACCGACAATGGGACGCAGTTCACGGACAGAAAATTTCAGGATTTCGTCGCCCAACTAGGCACAAAACAACACTCTGCGACCTTCGAACATCCCCAAACTAACGGGCAGGCCGAAACGACAAATATAGTAATCCTGCGGGGCCTCAAACGAAGGCTGGACGAAACAAAGAAAGCCTGGGTCGAGGAACTGCACAGCGTACTCTGGGCCTACCGCACTACGCCCCACTCTTCGACCTGGGAAACACCTTTCTGCCTAGCTTACGGAACTGAGGCAGTGATCCCCATCGAGATACACGTGCCATCCAGGCAGATTGAATCTCCCCTGGACGAGAGAGATAAATAACGAGGCAATGAGGGAGGAGATCGACCTTGTCGAAGAGGTCCGATCAGGAGCAACTCTTCGTGAAGCCTCATTAAAACAAAAATTTACAATTAGGCACAACGCCAAGGTTGTACGGCGAGAATTCCAAGTGGGCAGCCTTGTCTTGAGAAGGAACCACAAAGATTCTTGAGAAGGCAAACTCGCCGCAAACTGGGATGGACCCAATTGTGTCCGGGCAAAGATGGAGAATGGGCCTACTACCTAGAATACCTCAACAGGGAAGAACTTGCTCGACCATGGAACGCCAAAAAGCTAAAACAATATTATAGCTAAGGCTTTGATCGTCGGTTTGCTCCATCAGAATGACGAGCATAACGTCCCGACTATGGTGCGCGCCCAGATATAAGCGTTGCATTCCAACTAAGGCAGGATCTCACTCAAGAACGAGCAGGACCCGTGCCCGACGGAGGTTCCTCAACCGAGCCCGCCGTCGTAAAAGTACCATGACAGACAGAACACCCAGCTCGCGATGGGAGGTTCATGCTGCGAACTCATGCCTCAAACACGATCTGAGCTCTACTCTCATGCCCGGATACTACCCTAGCCATTCGTGCAGTCCCCCTCACCGCCGAACACATCTATGTCGTGCAAATCCCAAAACAATAAACAAATCATTCAAAGTTACCCTTATTACGGGCACACACACGTATCGAGCAAAGTTACTACACTTAATGAAAATAAAAACAAATAAAGCCACGCGCGAATGTAAAGCATACAAAACCGACCAGGACGGCCGGACACATACATTTCAAAATAATTAGTGGTCACGAGGACCAAGATTGTGCTTGTTACATTGAAAAGGGGTCACTCCCCATACAAAGTAATAAATTACATAAAACATGGCACGCAGGCCAGAGGTACAATAACAACAACAACAACAACAAATGAAACATCACTCTTCCATCTGCTCGGCCTCCTCGGGGATAGTCCGCGTCGGCTGAGGCTCTTCTTAAAGGATATGGGCATACTCCTCGCCAATCTGGAAGAAGTCGGGAGTGACAATCTTGCCATCTTCAACATGATACAGAAAACTGGTCCCCTCCGTGGGCAGCTGAACCTCTGGATTCGCAAGTTTGAGCTGAGCCACGACATTGTTGAAAGATTCCACCCCGATGGCACAGACGTCGCCCTTCGCCTGCACGATGCTGGCAACCAGCTCAGCTCGAGTCTTTAGCGCCTTTAGGTCATTGTGCTCATCTTCAGCTGGAGCCGCCGCAGACCTCATCTACTCGACCAAGTCCTCAAAATCTTTCTTCTGAGTGACCAGGTTGTCATTCTCCCCTTTTAACTTAGCCACCTCCTCTTGTGACTTCTTCCTCGCCTCATCGGTAGCTTTGGCCTCCTCCTTGGCCTTTTCACCTTCTCCTCCAGGGCTGATATCGCCGCCTGGGCCTTCTTCAGCCCGCACTCAAAAGGGTAGTCTTCCTTGGCATAGACCGTCTGTCACTCCCGAGGATTTGCATCCATGGTACAAACGCGAAAGTGGTGCGGAAAATAGAGTCGCCAGCAATGTGTATTTATCCCAAGAGAGGGAAAGGGAACACTGCATAAACCTGAGGGAAGAGGAAAGCATATGGTCTCACGACCAAGAGAAACGGGTAAGGGAGTCGGTTACGCGAAGGGAAGGTGTTAGCACCCCACGCGTCCATCGTACCCGATGGGATCCACACTTGCTGTCTCGATCAAAGGGTGTCATCATCTGGAGCTCCACTGCTACTGGAAACGAAAAGGAACGGGAACGGGAAAGAACGGAGAAACGAAGAAGAAAAGAAAAAGAAGTGACTTGATAGGACATCGCTCGTCCTATGCCTACGTACTCCCTCGTGCAATGGGAAAGTCAGAGTCAACGTAGTTCGAACACGAACTAAGGGGGGAGGTTGCTCGCCAAGACATCGCCGCCTTGTGCCTACGTATCCTCAATCGGACGAGAGAGAGAGAGGAAATTAGAGCAGTCGTAGTTCGACCTAACGAGGTCGGTTAGTGTTTTTTATGAGCGACGTTAGATTTGCGTCCAACAGTTAGGGTCGATGCCTGTTCGCGACGAGACGGAAGTAACGTGCCCTTTTCTGAAAATGATTTGAAATCAACGATCTCGAAGGATAAAAAGATTTGAATTTGTTTTTTGTGTTTTTTAGACAGAAGTGGATTGAAGTTAGCTCGTAACTCACATTGCACCAAAGTCTACCATGCGGGAACGAGTGAATCGCATGGTCGCCCCCAAATGGGACGTATGCTAAACACTCTAGAAGAGGAGGGGAGACCCCTCGTTCTTCACTTCCTACACTTAAGGCTCGAGCGCAATATTCGTTATATTTATTAAGTGTTTTATAAGTGTTATGAGATGAGAAGAGAAGACACAAGGAAGAAGGTAACTCTAAGGGAATCACTATCCTAGTGTTGTCATGCCAAAGGGTGGTCCAATGGTTAGTGAAGTTTAGGCGAGAAACAACTACCTAAGACCTAATGCTAATCCTACTCCAAGCTTAATCGAAAATTAAGTTGGACTAGGTAGCTCTAAGGGGAAAAGAATCCAAGACTTAAACAAGTCTTGAGATCCAAGGGAAGAAAAGATTGAAAGAGACGAAAGAGGAAAAGAAGCGAATAAATAAAAACAGCAGCTACCACAACGTCCCTGCACCAAAACAGCGGTAAAAAGCAGCACACAAGCAAGGCAGCATGCAATACATTTGAATACGAATCAAGCATGGCAAAGCAAACACGCATCAAACATCATGCATTATGATTTTAAACACACCATATACCATGGTAAACAACACTTGGAGATAACATGAAAGAATGCACCACATCATGAACGGATGCACAACATTAAGCATGTGCACAAATCGGAACAAACATGCATCTCAAGGAATAGAAATAATTAGGCATGCATAACACAATTCCAGCAACATAAGCATTTAATCACATTCAACATGCTCAAAGAAGTGTGTGTATGGTGTTCATAGCATCAAGAAATCAACAACACAAGCATGAACATTCAATCGTGATAACCAAGAATCGCGTGTCGACAAAATCATGTTCATGCGATAATGTGAGGTGCAACAGCTCAAGAATAATCCCTAAATTAATGACATATTAATCCATGAAGTTTAGGTATGCATCGGATCTCAAACAACCAAGAAAATGCAAGAAAATATCACTCTGCAGCAGTGGTAATCGATTACACACTTTGAGTAATCGGTTACTCAGTTGAAACTTGACCAAAAATGTGAAAATTAGGCAGAGTAATCGGTTACTCTATTAGGGTAATCGATTACCACTGAAACAGAGGCAGAAAATCAACTTTGAAAAGCACTTTTCAACATCCAATCACTTATGCAAACATCCAAATGATCATGCAATCAATTAATCACAAAATTCACATCAAATATCAGTAATCAAACACCAATTTTATCAATCAAACAACAAGATCACAAATCAAATCAAGCAAATGGATCAAATCACATCACAAACCAAGGATCTACATTGCATAAGTTGAAATTAAGCTAAATCAAACATAGATCTAAGGAAAACCAACCTACAAGGCTGAGATTTGCCTTGGTGATTGTTGAGCACAAAAATTGGTGAATCCAAACAAGAAAACCAGAGATCTACACAATAATCTTCAAGATCCTAGCAAGAAACTTCAAGATCCAAGCAAGAACACTCCAAATAATCAAAAGCTGCTCCCAAAAGTGATTCCAAGATCCAAACCAGTAGCTATATAAGAATTAAGCCAAGAATGATGATGTGATGGAGGTTTAGCTCAAGAATTCACAAATTCCAAT
Source organism: Lathyrus tuberosus (assembly GCA_022829125.1). Taxonomy (NCBI): domain Eukaryota; kingdom Viridiplantae; phylum Streptophyta; class Magnoliopsida; order Fabales; family Fabaceae; genus Lathyrus; species Lathyrus tuberosus. The sequence goes on from JALAZF010000075.1 coordinate 10,753,125, forward strand.
GAAGAATTTGTGAATCTATGGATATGGAGCTTTGGTGAGGGGTTGAAGATGAAGATGAAAAGTGGAAAAAGTGAGAGAGAATTGAGAGAAATTCTGCAAAATTGGAGAGTGAAAATGATCTAGGTTAGTGAGGTTTGGAATGAATTGGTTTAAATAACCCCTAGGTTAGGAGTTAAGTTTGGGTTGAGAGTGAGGTTAAGTGAGTGGAAATTGGGGTGAAAATGGATTAGGAAATGAAATAAGGAATTAGAGTGGAAAAATGATGGAGAGAATTTGAATTTTGGGTGGAAAATGATGCAAATAGATCAGTTCTAGATCCTTTCCACACATGCACAAGCCAAGCACATGACCACAAAATGCTCCAAAATTCTACAGTGCTGAAAATGCCACATTTTTGCAATTTCGCCCAGAGTAATCGGTTACTCACTTTGAGTAATCGATTACTCAGTTCAAAATTTCAAAATTGGCGCCAAAAGGAGGGAAACTTGAATATTCGCCCGGTTCCACCTGTTCTGGACCATGATAGACCTCTGAAACTTGCCATTTCATATTACCACTGGAAAACACTTGAAATATGCTGTGACCTGTTTTTCCGTACTCCGATTAAATTGCTGATAACAATTGTCTGGTGCTGAATGACTGATCAAAAATCGACTGTCGGGGTTTCTGATCATCCAATAGCTTAATGAACAAAATAAATGCTCAAAAAGACTTGAAAAGTTATCTGCTGGGCTCTGAACACTGTTAAAAATCGTACCGGGACTGATGATGCCGTGAGCTGCTGAAAGAATACCTTGATCCCATGCTCAAAAGGACAATGCAAATGCAGGAATGATAATGCAAATGAAAGGAAGCATAAACCCGTCAGGTTAGAAGCAAAAGGGCAAATTTTGAGGTGTTACACCGTCGCCATCTCCAGTATCCTGATCAATGCAGAGGCATCCTGTGCCAGCATCGCCCTCTTGCTCGGGCGGTCCATTCCCTCGAGATTTAGGGAGTTTACCCAAGGAACTGCCAAAGAGAAGCCCTCAAAGAACCTTTTGTCGTGAAGACATGGAGGAAGCTTGAATTTGATCTTCTCCCCCGCCTACTAAGATCCACTACCTCGTTCTGCCGGATTCGCTTGAATTTTGAAGTCCCGGGCACCGGAGAACCCTGGGCAAGAGAAGGAACAAGCGAGGAGCTCCCTGAAACCAGATGAGGAGAGGGCACTCGTTGGGTAAGCCAAGTCTTCGGATTCTTCGCACCAGCCTTGCCCTTCGCCAGGGCATTTTTCACCATCCTCTCGTGCGCTGAAGGCATTTCACCTGCAAAAACTAAACGGACACGTTAGTAAACGAGGAAAACGATAATCTGAAAAAGCTAAAAGGCAAAGGCTACCAAGTAATTTTAGGGCATCAGCATGGGTCTTGCACTCAAGAAGCTCCTTCGTGTTGATATAGCGGTTTCCACCTTTTGCCAGCCATCCTCCTCGAATATCGGGTCCCCTTTCTTGGGCCAGCACTCCGCAAGGTTAAAAATGTTGACATAATTCACCAGTGCTGCATAAGCGGCCTTGTCGTCGCCTTCTAGCATCTCCGGCTGGGCGAGATACTGGTCGATTCCCTAGGAGAAATGAGCCCCGCTCCAGCAAAAGGGGAACTTCAGCACTTTGTCCGCCACCATTTTACCGTGATCGTCGTAAAGGTCATTCCCATCCTCATCCATCGATACTTCCCAGGCATACGTAGTATCCTGGGCTCTCTCCGACACAGGTTCGATGATGTAAAACCTCTCCTTAAAAGTCCTAATGGACTCGGAGAACGGTTTAAACAACTTTTTCACCTGCTTCAGCGGTACCCAGTCATACTTTCTCCCCGAAACCTGCCTCTGGAGATGAAAGATCGTAAATAAATAGGGGAGGGTGGCTCCTATCTTCAGGAACTCACACTTCAGCTCGAAGGCACGGATGAACGCTAACGAGTTGGGGTGCAGCTGTGATGGGGCCAAATCCAGGTGCACGAAGACAGATTTCTAGAAGTCGGTGAAAGGCAGCCTCAGTCCAATGTCTTTGAAGACGTACTCGTACATCGGGAACATCTCCCCGTAATCCGTACAGATACTGTCGCCCTCACTTGGTAAATGCGCCTTCCACTCCCCTTCAGGCCCCACAGTCGTGAAGGCATCCCCGGTGAACGAGGTGAAGACAGAGGCATGTTCGACGAGCTCTGTAACTGTCCACTCCTCCGCGGAGGTTCTATTAGGGGGAGTCTCCTCAACATCATTGGGGGTGGTCGAAACTTCTGTGTCACTACTCTTTGAGGAGCTCTCCTCGGACGAGTCTATCAGGATCTCTTGCTCAAGTTCGCGGGCTATCTTTTTCACATGAAAAGCAGAAGACGAAATTGAATTTGATGACAAAATCAAATCCACCCTTCCACCTCTAGTCAAGTGAAAGGGCGCGCGAAGGGTCGAGGACGACGTCCCCGACATAAGCCCTAATCAAATGGCATAAAAGTATTGCGCGAGGAGATGCCTGAGGCAACCCCTCCTACGCATACGGGGAGATTCTCCCCAGGTCACTACCCAGAATTCCGTTTGAAGCTTCATCAGGAAACTCATGAACCCGCCGGAAAATTCATAGGAACGCCGAAAAATTCATGAGCTCTGCCAGTAATACTCAGGCTCGTCGTCGTAACAGCGTCAGAAACAACCTAAATCTACAGTTCCCTAGAGCTCCGGCGACCACGACAGTAGCAGAAAGTGGCCAAGCCACTGTCTACCACCAACAATCGCAGAAAACTGCTACTGTAACTACCTAGAATCATCCTAACCGCATGCATTCTAGCGAAACATGAAGCAAAAAAGCTAAGAACTAGAGTAGAGATGAACAACTTACATGGTCGCGGAAGCTTTAGAGGGTCGAAGATGCTGCTCGGAACTCGTACGACGGTGGAAACAACGGTTAACGACGGTCTGAACGGCGACGAGTAAAGGAGGAAAGAGAAGTGAAAAGTACAAATGAGCAGCTTCTCCCTCTATTTATAGGCATTCTGAAGGCACATGCACGAGCACGTGCGGCTAGGGGTATAATTATGACCCTAGCCTAGCCATCATGACGCATTTAATGCAACACAAGGCTCGAGGCACACGTGACGTCCCACTTATTTAGATCACATCAACCGTTGGTCTACCCGTACGCCGGGCACACCAGACAGAGTTACGCATCCCGCGGGCACCAACTCACTCGGGCACCTTAAAATGCTCCACTTCGTTGGTAAGCGATGACTCGTTCCAGATCTCCCTGGAACGGCAGACCGAACTTAAGTCATCACTCCCATGCTCGGGAGCAACGATTTGGGGGCTCATGTTCCAGACTGGTCCAATGGCAAAGCATGACCCAATCCACTTATACTCCCAGAACATCCCAATTGCCTAGGCCCAGCCTGTAGCACCCCAAAATTTGCCCTCGTTTTTTTAACCTTAACTGGCTTTTGTTTCACATTCATTTTGCATCTTCATTAGGTCATAACTTTGCATCATTTCATTTGCATTGGTCTTCTAAGACATGGGATCGAAGGAATCTTCTTGTTATCAGTGTTTGCCCTATTCAGGGGTGTCGCTCCCGGGATTTTCATCCTAGTACAAACGCGAAAGTGGCACCGAAACAGAGTCGCCATCAATGTGTATTTATCCCAAGAGAGGGAAAGGAAACACCGCATAAACCTGAAGGACAGGATAGAGCAGGGTCTTATGACCAAGAGAAGTGGGTAAGGGAGTCGGTTACGCGAGAGGAAGGTATTAGCACCCCCACGCGTCCATCGTACCCGATGGGATCCACGCTTGCTTGTCTCGATCAAAGGGTGATGGAAAATGATACTGAAAAAGGAACTGAAAGAAATAAAGGAGAAAGGATGGAAAAGGAACGAGAAACAAATGTAGGGAAAATAAAAGAAGTGCTCGCATGGGCCCTACCCCACTGCCTACGTATCTCATCGGGAACATGAGAATCAGAGCGACGTAGTTCCCCTCAATAGGGATGGATTGTTTGTGTTTTTTAGGGAACGACTAATGTTCTAGCTTAGGTGTTGCAGGCTCGCTGGTCCGAGTGCGTTACCATATTGCAAGAGAACGAGTAGGAGCACGTTCATACGTTGAGAGTGAATGAGGTGAGAAAAGAATTCCCGAAGGAAAGACGTTATTGTTTGTTTTTGTCTTTTAGAAGGTAGTGTTTTGGATTTGTTTGCATATGACAGTGTATCTGGATCTTAGTCATTGGAATGTGTACATTCTCACATTCCAAGATGGAATGGGTAAGAAAGCACACTAAGAGTGAAGAAGACCCCCACACTTAGTTCCAATTGTCAAGGTTCAAACACACTAGCATACTTGTGTTTATTAAGTGTTTTTGTTGATTAAGAAATGAAGAAGTGTTTTTTATTTGTACCTTCAACAAGTATTGCATTTAAGTCCCTCATACAAGATCAAATGTATAACACATTGACCCAAGATGGGCTATATGCTACACATTCTAAGATTATAAGAGAAGACCCCTTGTAATCTTTTCTTTATATGAAAGGCCTAAATGCAATAAATGCCTACCTTTATTAGATAATTTTTGTATTTTCTTTAAGAGATGAGAAGAGAGACTCAAGAGAGGAGAAAGGTAAAATCTATGTGGACTAAGACTCAATCCTAATTGAAGATTAAAGGGAGTGGTCCTAATGGTTTGTGAGGTTTAAACCTAAAGTCTAAAGAAAGAATGAATTAAACAATTCATTTCTAAAGTAGAAGATGAATTGTAATTCACAAAGGGAAAGTGATGAGTTATTAAAAGAAAACACATAAGTGCTTAACAAAACACAAAATGGAATTGTAAAAGAGATGAAAGGAAAGAAGTTTGAATGTGGATTCCTTATCCACACTCAATTGCAACTTACCAAAGCCCCTGCATGATTAGTAAACATGTACAAGAAGTGTAAGAAATAAAAGAACATTTAATGCACTATAAAGCTCAAGAGAATTAGATGAGAAATCAAATTATATTAATCACAACCAGAATGTTCATCATATGGAAAACAAATGATTATCATCAAGCAAGTTCAAGTGAACAACCCCCCATCATCATCCATGGCATTAGAACATGCTATCATAAGAAAAAGGGAAATGAAAGATGAAAAGAAAGAGAAGAAATATGCATAAATGGAACATGTAATCCAAGGATCAGAATTGAAATGAAATGAAAAATGATTCACAAACATCTCACAAGTATTTATGCATGACACATCAAAACATTTAAGAAGTGATAGAAGAAGTAGAATTGAAATGGAAGTTCAAAAAAAGGAAAGTGCAAACACAACATGTTAAAGGTGCCCAAGGTTCAAATGATAATCAACATGCAAAGATGACATATAATATGTATCAATGACCTATTATGTCACATGAATGGTTCACCAAATATGCAAATGATCATGCAAGTATGTACAAAAGAAAACATGTAAACATGCACAAAAGTTAAGATGATATGACATGCTATTATGCTTCAAAGGTAATGCATCAAATATAAATCAAATGGCCTTAGGAAAATTAAGCAAGCATGGTTTAAAGATACACAAGTCATAAGTGAATCATATACCAAAATAGCATACAAGAAATCAAGGCAAAATGATGTCAAACAATGCATTTAGGTCAAATTGGATGCACATACCAAGTAACACAAAAATGAACACCAAACATGTCATGAAATGACTTAAAAAATCAAATAAAAATCATTCAACATACTTCAATATGTTAATGACTCAGTACAAAAAGAAGCAACTCAAAACAATTTTTAATGATCAAGAACAAAATTAAACAAAATCATGTACCACATTGAGAATGCACACAAAAGAAAATTAAAGAAAATTGTGGAGCAGGGGCAAAAATGTAATAAAATCAGAAACTAAAATCATCAAAAATTTTCTAAATGTTTTAAGAATACTCATGAATTTTTGTGGAATTTTATGATCCTATTTGATATTTTTAAAAATTGAAAAGAAAACATGTATACAAATGGAAAATAAAATGAAATGGAACTAAAGAAGGGGGTGCATGCATAGCAAATTAACAGTTCAAAAGTGGTTTGGGCTTAAGACATAGGGGTGCAAATATCAGTTTAGTCCAAGGTCCAAGTCTGCGCAAAACACACTAACAAGCATACACTCTCAGTCAACAAAATTGACTCACTCATGGCCATTGGATCAAGTCAGGGTCAAACGAAAGTCAAAGTAATCAGATCTAACACACGCGCATGAGTGACCACACACACTACCATGCACCGCACCACATTTTGATTAAGTGAGATTAGAAATAAAACATGTGAGGTGCACGTGCATTTTAATGTGCTGGCACGTCCTGAACCACACGATAATGAAAAATCAACGGACAAGATCAAAACTAGCATAAAACCCTAGCATTCAAGATCACCGGCCGGAGATGACCTCCGGTCATCTTCTCCGGCAAACCACCACCGTCTGCAACCTCAAATCTTCCAGAATTCCACAAACGATATACCAAAATGAAGAGGAAGTAATGTAGAGTATGAATCCAGTGATAAAACATACAAAATGTTCACGAAATGAGAGAATCGAGCAGAAGAAAATTTGCCCTAACATTTCAACTATGCCTCTAAAGGCCTATCAACTAGCCAGACAAGTTCTTGAGCTTATAGGAAGCTTCAAGAACCTGAAAATTTCTTCACATCAAGCCTATAATGGTGGAAATTCTTACCTGGAGATTTGAGACCTTGAGATATTCTTCAGAAAACCAGAGGTGCTGCTTCCTTCTTGAGCTACTCTTGGCCAAATAAAGGCTTAGAGGAAGAGATTGATGATGATTCAGTGGAGAAGAGATTGAAACCGAGCCTCAAACAAGTAGCACTGTGGAGAAATTGAGAGAGAATCAAGGAAGATTTAGGAGGAGGATGAACAATGTGAGCTCGAGAATTCTTTGCAATGGTGAGAGTGAGAGTAAAGCAGAGAGAGTTTTTGGAGAGAATGTGGAAAAATGAAGCTGACCAACGAATTTGTGAAGGAGTTTTCTATTTATAATGTGAGCTAACTATAGTTTAATGAGTTGAGTTAGGGTGAGTTATCATGGTTAACTGAGTCATCCCTAACTAGCTGAGTCAAGTTAGTTAGGGAGAGCAATGGTATGGTGATGGCAACTCATGATAAACTAAGGTGGAGGTGAAGAGAATTGAAATAGCAAAACTGTGTAGCAGAAACTTGCTCAGCAAGTTTGTTTCTTTCCATTCCCATGTATGCCAAGGCAAGTGTGCAAGGTGTAAGTCATGTGTGTTTGGTTTAATGTGGAAAGCTGATGTGATGAAGTGTTTGGGGTATGTGTGAACCAAAATCGTGCACCAGTCTGTCAATGCATCAGTATCAACATGAGGTGGTTTGAGGAAGTTTTTCTCTCTACTCAATGAATGAATTGGTGTGTTTTAGGAGTCATTGGAAAGAGGAGATGTAATGCTACATGTTTGGTATGAAGAATGAAATGAAATGATGCTTGGAAGAGGTTGAAAAATGACTTATAACACATAGGTTTGGAACTGGTATGAGGGCGTGGCAAAGGTTAGTTGACAAGGTAACATGGCCCTTAGGTTTTCAGCATGATCAAAGCACATTGGACTCAACATAACTTCTTGACCTTTGATCAAATGAAAAAAACATGAACACCAATCTTAAAGATCTCACATAGAGGAACAACTTTCATGTTGAAAATTTTTTCATTTGAGGCCTCTAACCGTGAGTAATTGATCCAAACATTTGGCCCACCATGTGTTTGTGAAAACTACACGCGCGTGACCTGAAAATCTTGGTCATGACCTAGTTTTGAACCTACTTTGCTCAAACTTTGATCAATCATATCTCACTCAATTTTTATCCAATAGAGATGTTCCACATATGGATGTGAAGCTTAAAACAAGATATTTTGTTGTGGCTGAGTGGAATTTTCATTTGGTGCTTCAATTTTAAATGACCTTGGTTCAAACTCTGATGCAAAATGGCCAAAACTTGCTATTTTTAGTAACCCTTCTTCTTCCAAAAATGGCAACTTTCCACCTCTTGATTTTTTTCATGATTCCTTTGGAGTTTCTTGACCAAATTTTGTATATTGGACACATATAACATGAATTTTATGGATTTGGCCTCAAAAAGTCAAGAGTTGACTTTTTTCTCTGATTATTTGACTTGCCCCCAAATTTCCTGATTTTTGATATTTCTTCCAATTGAACCACTTCTAAAACCAATTGAGAGGTAATTTTCCATACACATACACTTAAGAACATGTAGGACACCATGACATCAAGTTTTGTCCAAGAAATCAAAGATTCCCTGATTTAATGGGAAACCCTAGTTTTGGTGCCCACCTCCTAGGAGAAAAATGTGCAGTCTTCAATTTCAAATTCCTCAGAGTATGTTGTGTATCCTCTTAAAGGATGATGAGATATGCCATTTGAGGATGATTTTGGATCAATGGGCTATCTCTTTTGAGGGTTTTCCTTCAGTTTTTGAACTTCTTGCATAGTGAAAGATGTAGTGCTTCAATCTCCCATTGAATCTCTCATCCTTGAGGTTGTGGATGATCCCTTGAGATAATATGAGACATGAAAGACCTCTTGGCTTGCCTTGAGGAAACTTGATTGACCTTTTTGTGCTTTAAATGATCCCTTGATTGACCACCTTCCACCTGATCACATGCCCTGATGGTAAGAAGGATGCTATGCTTCATTTTTCTATGTTAAATGCAATGTAATGTTAATGAGGTGGATATGATATGATAAATGATAATGCCATGCTATGATGACAAAGAGGGAGAGCAAATTTTGGGGTATTACAGCTGCCCCTATTCAAGCGCTGTAGACCTGAATGCCTGAAAGCAATTGCTTTCGGACTTTCAAGGTATATAGTGATTGAATACCAAATATAACAAAAAATTTGCTCTGGATGATGAAGAAGAACCCCCCCCCCCCCCGACATTGCTGGATTGAATCTTCGATGAAACATTGTCGGAGAAATCTGTCCTTTGAACAACACCAGACGACTACTGGCCTGCCACGCTACTGGTGGACTTTGATAATGTCTTTTATGCAATTCCAGACGACTACTGGCCTGCCACGCTACTGGTGGACTTTAGAAATGTCTTTTTGAACGACGCCAGACGACTACTGGCTTGCCACACTGCTAGTGGACTTTGCAGCTTCGTGCCACCCGAAGACGGACTTTTGCCAATCCACTGTTGGACTTTTAGAATTTACCACCCTTAGATGGACCTTTCGCCAATCCACTGTTGGACTTTTGCCACCCGAAGACGGACTTTTGCCAATCCACTGTTGGACTTTTGCCACCCGAAGACGGACTTTTGCCAATCCATTGTTGGACTTTTAGCTGCTTTGCCACCCGAAGACGGACTTTTGCCAATCCACTGTTGGACTTTTGCCACCCGAAGACAGACTTTTGCCAATCCACTGTTGGACTTTTAGCTGCTTTGCCACCCGAAGATGGACTTTTGCCAATCCACTGTTGGACTTTTAGAATTTGCCACCCTTAGATGGACCTTTCGCCAATCCACTGTTGGACTTTTGCCACCCGAAGACGGACTTTTGCCAATCCACTGTTGGACTTTGCTAACGTCTTTTAACAATGCCAGACGACTACTGGCTTGCCACACTACGGGTGGACTTTCGCAAAATTCCAATACTGGATTACACTCTGCATCCGTGTCAGACATCTCTGCCGACTTTGCTGAGGAACAATGATCAATGACTTGACTTTAGAGGTTCCTGAGAGGATAGTATCTCTGCTGGAGAATGAATGAACAATCCGTCTGCTTCGAATTGTCAAGTTTGCCAAAAATAAATTGGACTTGAAGAATAATAAATCTGCCAGTAATCACTTCATCTGCTGGGGGAATGAATTCTGGTCACAGCGATTCCGCTGGGGATGAGAATTTCTTTGCATGGCGTCTTGCTAGGGAAGAAAAGTCATAAAAAACTCTGCTTGGGGATCTATCCAATCCAAGACCCTTTGTAGGGGTTATCAACCTTCTGACCCGGCTGGGGAAAGACCGTACCATCCTTGTTGAAGAATATATTCTGCCGATCTTATAAACCTCTGCGGGGAGAACAACAACTCAGCTGGGGAGTATTGCTGACAAGATTCGATGCTGACCTCTGTGGGGGATCATTACCAGAGACACAATCTTGCTGGGGATCAGGGCTACTCTGCCAGGGATATGCAAATCCTGGTTAGAACATTCCACTGCAACTTGCTAGGAAAGAGTCCTTAGAGATCTGTTGGGGAAACCCAAAGCAAATCCACAGTAGTCTGCTGAAGAATATGACTGTCGAGCTTAGGATAAGTACCCCAATGCCCCATGTTAGGCGAGCTTTCCCTTAGACAATTCCGTTGGGGATGACGAGTTTATAACAAACTCTGCTGTGACTTCGCCGGGGATAATGACCATCAGTTTCGGTATCGGCGAGACCACTCTTTTGGGGAACTTGTGACCGTTATCGACACAGAAAAGCTTGTAGCTGTTGGAAGTACTGTATGGGAGAATCGACTTAATAAGATACAACGGTACCCAGTTGAACCTAATTCAATGATATCGAACCGTTATGAACGACCGTCGACCGAACGATGAACGCCGACCTCCTTACCCGTAATTGCCCCAGTCTTTTGCGTGGGGTAATTGATTACTGGTCTTGTGCTTAAAATCATCCGCACCTGCTACCTGCAACAAAAGAATATGCACACATGCCCCGAATATTGCGTGGCTAGAATCCACCATCCGAGAGTATTCAACATTCAAAGTAATTTCAAATGTTTTTTTTTTTTGTTTTTTTTTTTTTGCGCATGTTATTGCAAGGCCACCATGTTTTCACATGCATTGTTTTATAAAAAATTAGGACGTTTTTGCAAATAAGGCAATAAAACAAAAAATAGAAAGCTTTTTATTGAAATTCAATTTATTGACTGAGAGCCCAGAATAGGCAATTACATCAGGAAGCAATCCCTGGAAAGAGGTGATCACTAAAAATTGAGAAAAGAAACTATCCTAATGGCAATGTGAAAACGGAATTCCACTGAGTTTCCATCCTGTTATGACCAGTATGTCTTCAAAACTCCCCGACCTTGCCTTCTGAGGAATGATCAGACCGATTCCTATCTTTCAGAATGTCAGTTGTTCAAACGGTAATGGGGTACAGATAACTTAGACCATAGTCATTCGCTTAAATCCTTCTTTTGCGTGGACCGCCCTTTCAGGTTTTCGATCCACCAGGATACCCTTTTTTGCCTAAGTTGCCCTTTCGGGTTTTCAACTTACCGGGTGTACAATTTTTCCAATTATATCCCTAATTTTTGCCCGAACCTTATTCTGTTTTTGGTTTGCCGGGATGCCCTTTTTTGCCTGGATTTTTTATTTTTATTATCCAGCGGGTCTATTCATGCGAAGTATTTTTTGACTACGTCCGAGTTGACAGGGGATGAAAAGTCTTCGCCATCCATGGTTGTAAGCAATAAGGCTCCGCCCGAGAAGACCTTTTTAACCACGAATGGACCTTCATAGTTAGGAGTCCATTTGCCCCTGTGATTTGTATTGGGAGGAAGGATCCTTTTGAGCACCACATCTCCGACTTTGTAAACCCGAGGACGCACCTTTTGGTCAAATGCCTGCTTCATTCTGCGCTGGTATAATTGCCCATGACATACAGCCGCCAATCGGTTTTCCTCAATAAGGCTCAGCTGATCAAATCTGGCTCGTACCCATTCAGCCTCATCTAGCTTAACATCAATCATGACTCTGAGGGACGGAATCTCTACTTCAACCGGTAGCACTGCCTTCATACCATATACAAGTGAGAATGGGGTTGCCCCAGTGGACGTGCGTACCGACGTTCGATACCCATGCAAAGCAAATGGTAATATCTTATGCCAATCTTTATACGTGACAACCATCTTCTGCTCAATCTTCTTGATATTTTTGTTGGCCGCTTCGACCGCGCCATTCATATTTGGGCGGTACGGAGAAGAATTGTGATGTTCAATTTTGAAGTCCCGGCATAATTCAGCCATCATCTTATTATTCAAATTAGAACCATTATCAGTAATGATTCTTTCGGGAACTCCATATCGGCATATGATATCCCGTTTTAAGAAACGAGCTACCACTTGTTTTGTAACATTGGCATAGGATGCAGCTTCAACCCATTTGGTGAAGTAATCAATCGCCACCAAGATGAAACAATGACCATTAGAAGCTGTAGGCTCAATCTTCCCGATCATATCGATGCCCCACATGGCAAACGGCCAAGGCGACGACATGATACTCAACGGATTTGGAGGCACATGCACTTTATCTGCATAGATCTGGCATTTATGGCATTTGCGGGCATATTTGCAACAATCTGACTCCATAGTCAACCAATAATATCCCGATCTTAACAACTTTTTAGCCATTGCATGTCCTCCGGCATGGGTACCGAAAGAGCCTTCGTGCACTTCAATCATCAATAGGTCTGCTTCGTGTCTATCCACACATCTAAGCAGGACCGTGTCAAAATTCCGCTTGTACAACACATCATCCTGATTCAGGAAGAAACTACCCGACAACCTTCTCAACGTCTTCTTATCTTTAGCGGATGCCCCTGGCGGGTACTCTTGACTTTTTAAGAAACACTTAATGTCATGAAACCATGGCTTGTCATCAGACGCTGCGTCGACCGCAAACACAAATGCAGGTCTGTCAAGGCGGGATACTTCAATCTTAGGTACATGGTTCCATCCTTGCACTTTGATCATGGAAGACAAAGTGGCCAAGGCATCAGCGAACCTATTCTCATCTCGAGGAATATGGTACAGTTTCACTGTTGTGAAAAATGTCAGCAATCTCCTTGTATAATCTCTATACGGCACTAGATTTGCTTGGTGCGTGTACCAACTCCCTTTCACTTGATTGATTACCAAAGCTGAATCACCAAATATATCAAGGGTCTTAATCCGTAGATTAATCGCCTCCTCGATCCCCATTATACAAGCTTCGTACTCTGCTTCATTGTTGGTGCATCCGAAAGTTATTCGGGCAGTGAAAGGCATATGAACACCTTCCGGCGTGATAAGAACTGCTCCAACTCCGCACCCATTCATATTGACAGCCCCATCAAACATCAGACTCCATTTGGATTCAGGGTCTGGCCCCTCCTCCGGGAGTGGTTCCTCACAGTCTTTAGCTTTGAGAAACATGATGTCCTCATCCGGGAAGTCAAACTTCATGGGTTGGTAATCATCAATCGGCTGTTGCGCAAGATAGTCGGACAAGATACTTCCTTTGATGGCCTTTTGGGAAGTGTACTGAATGTCATACTCTGTCAAGACCATTTGCCACCGTGCAACTCTGCCTGTCAGTGCTGGTTTCTCAAAAATGTACTTGATAGGATCCATTTTTGAAATCAACAAGGTTGTGTGCCTGACCATATATTGCCTCAATCGCTTAGCGGCCCATGCAAGCGCACAACATATCTTTTCAAGCATTGAGTACCGGGACTCACAATCGTTGAACTTTTTGCTCAGGTAGTAGATAGCATGCTCCTTCCTACCTGTCTCGTCATGTTGACCGAGAACACAACCCATGGAACCTTCAAGCACTGTCAGATACATTATCAGCGGTCTCCCTTCAACTGGAGGCATTAGAATCGGAGGTTCCTGCAATATTCTTTTATCTTATCGAATGCCACTTGGCAATCGTCATTCCACCTGACCGTTTGATCCTTTCTTAGCAGTTTAAATATTGGTTCACACGTGGCTGTTAGGTGAGATATGAACCTCGCAATGTAGTTCAATCTACCCAAGAAACCACGAACCTCTTTTTCTGTTCTCGGTTCAGGCATTTCTTGTATTGCTTTCACCTTGGCAGGATCAACCTCAATTCCTCTTTCGCTCACAATGAAACCCAACAACTTTCCAGATCGCACACCGAAAGTACATTTGTTTGGATTTAATCTCAGACGGAACTTTCTCAACCTTTCAAACAGCTTTTTCAGGTTAATCAGATGTTCCTCTTCTGTTCTCGACTTGGCAATCATATCATCTACATAACATTCGATCTCCTTATGAATCAAGTCATGAAACAATGTTACCATCGCCCGCTGGTACGTTGCCCCTGCGTTTTTCAACCCAAAAGGCATTACCTTATAGCAATATGTACCCCACAGAGTAATGAACGTGGTCTTCTCCATATCTTCAGGTGCCATCTTGATCTGGTTGTACCCGGAGAACCCGTCCATAAAGGAGAACACTGAAAACTGAGCTGTATTATCGACCAGCACATCAATATGAGGTAGTGGAAAATCATCTTTTGGGCTAGCTTTATTAAGATCTCGATAATCCACACACATTCTCACTTTTCCATCTTTCTTCGGTACTGGCACGATGTTGGCTACCCACGGAGGATATTTAGTCACAGCAAGAAACCCAGCATCCCACTGCTTCTGGACTTCCTCCTTAATCTTTAAAGCCATGTCGGGGTGAGCCCGACGAAGTTTCTGCTTGACTGGCGGACATTCTTCTCTCAATGGCAGCCTGTGCACAACAATATCCGTATCCAACCCCGGCATGTCTTGATACGACCAGGCGAAGATGTCAACGTACTCGCGCAACATTTCAGTCAAAGTTTTCTTCACATCTTCTTGCAAGCTGGCACCAATCCTGATCTCTTTCTTGGCGTCCTTGGCACCAATATTGATGATTTCTACAGTCTCCTGATGAGGCTGGATGACCCTTTCCTCTTGTTTCAACAATCTGGCCAGTTCTTCAGGGAGTTCACAATCTTTCTCATCCCCTTCTTCGGCTTGATAAATCGGATTGTCAAAGTCATACATAGCCATATCAAAATCGTTATCAGTGGTATCCGGAGGATCAAGTCTGCATGAACGGGTTCATGCCTTATTTTAGAATTTATTTTTAAACAAAACAAAAGAAAATGAAACATTGCCATTTTATTATTTTTGTGCAAAAATAAAAACTGAAAGACAGAGAACAAAATTTGATTGCAAAACGTCCTTTATTAATGATTAAAAATTGCAAATGCAACCAGGGTGGCCCTACAAATGAATCTATACGCCTTGGGCAGAGCGTAAGATTTTGACATGCATTATGGTTAGAAAAAAAACAAAGAAAAATTACTCTGTCTGAAGAGTAACCCGGATGACTTCTTCAACGAACCAGTTCTGCACTTGTTGTCCCGGAGCATGAGGGGTACCCAGTTGTCCAGGTCACCATCACTGTCAACACTATCCTCTGTAGCTGCACAAGACTGGTCCGTGTAGATAATTTCCCCACTATTGAAAATAATGGGTCCACTGCTCCCCGCATCTGAAGTTGTAGAGGGATGATAACCAATACCAAATTTGTCTTCCTTTATTGGGGTCTCTATCAACCTGCCCCAACCTTGGGCGTTGCCTGCCCTGACGACTTCGACAGCTTGTTTGTAAGATGAAATAGAGGTACCGGCCCCAACTGGTACAGAAGAAGACTCAGGTGCATCGTCAATATTGACCGCTTCAAATGATTGGCACAGCATCTCATGAATTTCCCCGTCCATTTCAACGTACTTGAATGTGGACAAGTGACTCACAAAGATGTCTTCTTCCCCGCACACCGTCACAACCTGCCCTTCAAACTCATACTTCAACTTTTGGTGTAAAGTGGAAGTAACAGCCCCGGCTCCGTGAATCCAAGGGCGTCCCAATAGGCAGCTATATGCAGGTTGTATGTCCATTACATGGAACGTGGATTTGAATACCTGTGGTCCAATTTGTACGGGAAATTCCACCTCACCAAACACAGATCGTCTAGTCCCATCGAATGCTCTGACCACCAATTCACTAGGCCTTAAGATCAAACCATCAACTTCCAGCTTCATTAACGCCTTCTTGGGCAAGACATTAAGTGATGAACCAGTGTCTACCAGTACATGAGATAACACTGCGCCCTTACACTCCATCGTGATATGCAAAGCCTTATTGTGGTTTCTTCCTTCAAACGTCAAATCTCTACTTGTAAAGCCCAAGCCATGGCTAACGTTAACATTGGAGATTACGCCCTCGAGCTGATTAACAGTAATTTCCTGTGGCACGTATGCACTCTTCAATACTTTCAACAACGCCTGCCGATGCGCATCAGAGCACATCAATAGTGACAAGATTGAAATCTTTGAAGGGGTCTGATTCAGTTGGTCCACAATCTTATAATCACTTTTCTTGATTATCTTCATGAATTCTTCCATCTCCTTATCAAAAGTAATCTTTGTCTCTGCTTCAGGTGTAGGCGCATTTTCAACCACCTGTTTACCCTTAGCCTTTGCTGCAGCTTCTGCCTCTTTATCACTTCTCAAGGTTTGGGGAGCGAACAACCTTCCGCTTCTTGTAAATCCCCCTACACCTCCTACGTTATCAACATTTAGGCTGACTGACGACTCAACTTCCTGCTTTTTACCTTCGTAATACACATCTGCCCCATAGTGCCATGGGATAGCCTTCGTAGATGTGAACGGAATTGGTCCTGGCACCGTGATAGTGACAGGACTGGGCCTTTCTTGCGCAACGTTCGCCACGGGAACTGCATTGACCGGCATTTGAATCTCAGCGGGAGTATAATAGATGGTCACGGTTGATACCTCATCAGTGTCTTTCACGACTCTGTCGAACTGTAGACATCCTTCATCGATCAGATTCTGTAAACCCATCTTCAACTTATCACAGCCATTCTCCTGATTCATACACTCAGAACAATCTTGATTACAGCTCGGGAACACCTGTCCCTTCAATAAACGATCTTTTACAACCAACAAAGAAGTTTTCACTTGATGGATGTCTGCCACCAAATTCAATCTCCTCCCATCTTCAATAGCATATACATTTGCTGCACTATGATCAGGCATGGAATGCTGAGTAATATTAGGAGCGGGAGAGAAATTGATGGCTTTAGCATCAATCAAATCTTGTATTTTATGATGGAAAGCCCAGCATTTTTCAATGGAGTGCCCCTGAGCACCTGAGTGGAACTCACAACGAGCATTAGCATTGAAGTTAGGTGGCAGGTTTCCAGCAACCGGAGCTTTCATAGTACAGAGTTCTACCAACTTTAACTCGAGTAGCTAGGGCAACAGCGCAGCATAAGTCATAGGGAGAGGATCCATCTTACGATCCCTCTGCCTAGACCTTTGCTGGAAAAAAGGTTGTTGTTGTTGCTGCTGAACTTGTTGTTGGGGTTGTTGTTTCTGAACAGACGGTGTGGGGATTGTTACAGCATCTACCTGATAATAAGCTTGAGAACGCCCTCTGCCTCGTCCTCTAAACACAGCATTCGTATCACCTTCTCTCCTTTTCTGGTTACTAGCAAACGGTTTCTTCGTCCCTGAAGAGCCAGCCCCACTCACATCTTGGATCTTTCCAAGCTTTAACAGACTTTCTATTCTTTCTCCCGCAATCACAATATCACCAAATCCAGTTGACGGACAAGCAGCTAATCTATCAAGATAGGCCCCTTGCAAGGTGCCCATAAACATATCTGCCATTTCTCTGTCTGACAAGGGAGGTTGAACCTGGGCAGCCATTTCCCTCCACCTCTGTGCATATTCTTTGAAACTCTCCTTGGCATTTTGCGACAACCCCTGCAATTGAGTGCGATTGGGCGCCATGTTGATATTGTACTGGTATTGCTTCAAGAACGCTTCTGCCAGATCTTTCCAACTCTTCACAGCAGCTCTATTCAACTTCATATACCAGGTCAAGGACGCTCCAGCCAAACTGTCCTGAAAATAATGCATCCATAGCTTCTCGTCCTCTGTATGGGCTGAAATCTTCCCAAAGTAAGCTTGAAGATGCGTTTGGGGACACGCATTGCCGTGATACTTATCAAAAGTGGAAGGCTTGAATTTAGGAGGAATTCTGACTCCTGGGACCAACCCCAAGCTAGTAACATCAATATCCATAGAGTTCTTGCATTTTATGGCCCTGATCTTTTCTGCTAACTCATCATACCTTCGATCACCGTGATTACCCACATCTGCATCCAGCAGAGTAAATTGGTCTTCCAGAGGATCTTCAAGAGTAACACCAGCATGCCTACCATTTCCATTACCCCGATTGTTACCACCAGGAGGAGGGTTGCCACCGGGAGGAGGAATGCCATGTCCCTGTGAATTGTCATACTGATCACCTTCGGGCCCATTGTCTGGACGCTCGACCAGAAGCCTCAATCTCTCCTGATTTTGCGCCATGCCAGTCATGAGGGTCATGAACTGGTCCATACGCGCCCTCATTTCAGCCAAATCACTTTGCACTTGATCCATGATTCTTACTTGATTTCTTCGCGTTGAATATCGGTGAATATAATTCTCAGCTATACTGCCTGAAACCAAATAAAGGTTAGAGACCCTGCAACGAGTACCTGAAAAGCAAGCAACATAAATGCAGAATGATATGCAATGCCATGCAATGTTATGTTTATCATTTCCAAAATGCTTTACACCCTGATTCCAATCCAAACCACAGAAATCTGAAGACCAGAAATCGTGATATAAAGAGACATATCGTGGTCATGTGCTTGTGTACAGATATCTGATAAAGAGTAATTCTGAATAAACTGCTCATACTCATTCAACAAAGTATTCAAGTATTTAAGAAAGGCTCATCCGCCAATGCAACACAAGGAAAAAATGGATCCATCAACAAGCCTGATGGTAACCACTAACAACAAAATACAGGGAAAAGAACATCAGTCTGACAGTTCCACATCCTTCAGCTTATCACTTGAATACTTGATCTCCTCAAAAAGTATACGGGTGCGCTGGTGATTCGGCTTTTCAATCATTTTTTTGATCAAGACATCCCTTTTCTCAAGAGCTTCAGTTAAAGAACCCATATGCAGCATAAGAGCTTCGTCATCATGCACTCCTTTGTGTCTCTTTATGCCAGCTTGCGTCTTGAGTATCTCTCTTTCTATCATGGCTTCTTCAAGCTCTTTCTTGGTATTCTTCAGCTGGCTTCTAGCTTCTTCTAACTGTTCTTGACTTTTACCGAGACTTTCCCGATACTTTCTCCTCTGCTCATGTGCCTTTTTAAGCTCCTCGTCTTTAGTCTTCGACTGATCCTTTAACTCGGCATTTTCAATTCTGACTTCATCCCAAGCTTGACGAAGTTGAGCTAATGAATCCTTGCTTCGGGCTAAAGCCTGTTTTGTAATCTTGTGAGCCTGACTAGTGTCATCTGCTCCCAAAGTAAGTTTCCGAAAGTACCGAGCTCTGTCATCAAAATCTTCCTCTTTGTCAGCCAAAGTTTTTTCCGCTTTCAAGGCTCTCTTTTCCAACTCTTTGTTGTCAGCTAGAGCTTTCTGAAGACATCTGCTCATTCCAGAATTCTCTATCTGCAGCTCTTTGACCATTTTCTTCCACTTCTCACATTCTTCAATAGCCACCATGGTGGGTTGTTCTGTCTGTACTGAACATAAAAGAGGTCCCCTTGAAAAGGGTAAAAGCAATTCCTTTACTTTCGTCTCAATCCACCTGTCATATTCAGGATAAGACCTACAATCTCCTTTCCCAAAAACTGCTTTTCCAATTTTGTGCTTATCTTTCCAAGCATTCACTACTTCTACCACCTTCGCATCTTTAGTTCCTGTAAAGAATAAAGATTCTTCCACATCTTGCTCTGTAGGAGGATTCCTGGAAGCATACCCAAACTGTCGGATGGCCAAAACTGGATTATAATTGATCCCTCCTTTTCTGCCAATCAAAGGTACATTTGGAAAATTTCCGCATCTTGTGACAAGCTCTATTCTCAACAACCGGTGGTCAAACCATACAATGTTATCAGCAGTTAAACCCATCAATCGTTTAGACCATTTCGCCACATCTTTGGTTTCCACAAAGGCACCTGCCTGAGGCAAATGCTTGAAAAACCAATGACTCAGCAGTGGAGTACAACAACTAACAGATCCTCCCCTTCTTTTCTCGTTCTTATAGTGTGCAGAATGATAAAAATTTCCTAACAAAGTAGGGACTGGATTTTTAAGAACGAAAACTCTTGTTGCTTGCATATCGACAAAGTCTTGCTGATTGGGAAAGAGAACTAGGCCATATATGCAGAGAGCCAGAATGGAATTGTAAACCGTCCAATTTTTAGCACTTGCAGCCTCTTGGGCTTGTTCAGACAGAAATTCTAAATGAAATCCGCTAACTCCATTTTTACTGCTCACACCACTCTTTACCACTGCCTGATCCATTTGTAACGCAGCAACAATTTCTTTTACGCTAGGGGAACTACCAGAGAAGAATGGTATTGCCGGCGTGATCGGAATTCCCAAAATAAATGAGAATTCTTCCAGTGTTGGCATCAAAATGTAATCTGGAAAAAGAAAGCATCTCAACGAAGGCTCGTAGAACTGCAGCAGAGTGTGCAAAGCATCATGTTCATACTTGGTGATTGTACGGACCATCCCAATCAAATTCCCGTAGCTCTTCTGAAACCTATCAAGAATACCCAGACCAACCATATCTATAACTTTGAGCAATGAATCCAAAACAGGGTCTGGAAACTTGTAAGACACATTGTTCTTTCTCTCGGCAACGATCTCTGTCGAACCCATGGATTGGAATCAGAAACGTATTATGCACCTGAAAATGACAAACATAATTGTTATGATATGATAATGCAATGCAAAAGGGCACGTGATCAGGTAATCAAGTGTCTGTGTCTGTATTGAACTGTGTGCACTGTGTCTCTGTATCGAATCTGGCAATATCTGAGATGAACACTCAAATCACTATCATAGGATACACTGTCTGAAATCATCATAGAATCACAAGTAAGGTAGGTAGGAGGCTGGGTTTCCTGCAAACCTGTAAACATCCCGCCCATACTCACATGTGGTTCTTAGAAAATAAGGCTTGTCAGCTTCGGAGGTTTGAGAAGCAATAGCACATTCAGCCCGTAGGATACAATGCTATGCCAATCAAAGAGGTCGTCCACTGACTCCCCTTAGAAAATAAAAGTCATCCTATGCAAGTTCCAAAGTGGGCCCTCGGGTGCGAATGGGTTTGCCACAGAATGTGGTCTGCCACTGTCACCGCTAAAGAGGGATGTTTCCACTAAGGTCCTCATGATCGGTCACTAGAGTCGACAGCTCTCTAGATCTACATCCTGGAACACGCAAGATGCGCATGCCACGACGTGTCCCAAGATAGCCTCGTCTAGCTGTGAATTTCGTGAACACCCAACGCACTCCAAACGGCACGTAGGTCCCACTACTCTCCACTCTAACTCTAAGTGTATACTCAAGCCTGTGTAATGGGCTTATCTCTCAGAAATCCCATCCCGCCAAACAGACAAAACAGTGCAACACAATATAATATATGATATGTAATGCTAAAATGCAGTAAATACAGTAAAATAAATAAACAGCAACATACAGCACAACAGTAAACACCCAATGAAAAAAACAAACAAGCGCTAGGATTGACTCGCTTAGGATGGACCAGCAATAGGTCAACCTGTCCCCAGCAGAGTTGCCAGCTGTCGCTCCCGAGATTTTCATCCTAGTACAAACGCGAAAGTGGCACCGAAACAGAGTCGCCAACAATGTGTATTTATCCCAAGAGAGGGAAAGGAAACACCGCATAAACCTGAAGGACGGGATAGAGCAGGGTCTTACGACCAAGAGAAGTGGGTAAGGGAGTCGGTTACGCGAGAGGAAGGTATTAGCACCCCCACGCGTCCATCGTACCCGATGGGATCCACGCTTGCTTGTCTCGATCAAAGGGTGATGGAAAATGATACTGAAAAAGGAACTAAAAGAAATAAAGGAGAAAGGATGGAAAAGGAACGAGAAAAAAATGTAGGAAAAATAAAAGAAGTGCTCGCATGGGCCCTACCCCACTGCCTACGTATCTCATCGGGAACATGAGAATCAGAGCGACGTAGTTCCCCTCAATAGGGATGGATTGTTTGTGTTTTTTAGGGAACGGCTAACGTTCTAGCTTAGGTGTTGCAGGCTCGCTGGTCCGAGTGCGTTACCATCTTGCAAGAGAACGAGTAGGAGCACGTTCATACGTTGAGAGTGAATGAGGTGAGAAAAGAATTCCCGAAGGAAAGACGTTATTGTTTGTTTTTGTCTTTTAGAAGGTAGTGTTTTGGATTTGTTTGCATATGACAGTGTATCTGGATCTTAGTCATTGGAATGTGTACATTCTCACATTCCAAGATGGAATGGGTAAGAAAGCACACTAAGAGTGAAGAAGACCCCCACACTTAGTTCCAATTGTCAAGGTTCAAACACACTAGCATACTTGTGTTTATTAAGTGTTTTTGTTGATTAAGAAATGAAGAAGTGTTTTTTATTTGTACCTTCAACAAGTATTGCATTTAAGTCCCTCATACAAGATCAAATGTATAACACATTGACCCAAGATGGGCTATATGCTACACATTCTAAGATTATAAGAGAAGACCCCTTGTAATCTTTTCTTTATATGAAAGGCCTAAATGCAATAAATGCCTACCTTTATTAGATAATTTTTGTATTTTCTTTAAGAGATGAGAAGAGAGACTCAAGAGAGGAGAAAGGTAAAATCTATGTGGACTAAGACTCAATCCTAATTGAAGATTAAAGGGAGTGGTCCTAATGGTTTGTGAGGTTTAAACCTAAAGTCTAAAGAAAGAATGAATTAAACAATTCATTTCTAAAGTAGAAGATGAATTGTAATTCACAAAGGGAAAGTGATGAGTTATTAAAAGAAAGCACATAAGTGCTTAACAAAACACAAAATGGAATTGTAAAAGAGATGAAAGGAAAGAAGTTTGAATATGGATTCCTTATCCACACTCAATTGCAACTTACCAAAGCCCCTGCATGATTAGTAAACATGTACAAGAAGTGTAAGAAATAAAAGAACATTTAATGCACTATAAAGCTCAAGAGAATTAGATGAGAAATCAAATTCTATTAATCACAACCAGAATGTGCATCATATGGAAAACAAATGATTATCATCAAGCAAGTTCAAGTGAACAACCCCCCATCATCATCCATGGCATTAGAACATGCTATCATAAGAAAAAGGGAAATGAAAGATGAAAAGAAAGAGAAGAAATATGCATAAATGGAACATGTAATCCAAGGATCAGAATTGAAATGAAATGAAAAATGATTCACAAACATCTCACAAGTATTTATGCATGACACATCAAAACATTTAAGAAGTGATAGAAGAAGTAGAATTGAAATGGAAGTTCAAAAAAAGGAAAGTGCAAACACAACATGTTAAAGGTGCCCAAGGTTCAAATGATAATCAACATGCAAAGATGACATATAATATGTATCAATGACCTATTATGTCACATGAATGGTTCACCAAATATGCAAATGATCATGCAAGTATGTACAAAAGAAAACATGTAAACATGCACAAAAGTTAAGATGATATGACATGCTATTATGCTTCAAAGGTAATGCATCAAACAAAAATCAAATGGCCTTAGGAAAATTAAGCAAGCATGGTTTAAATATACACAAGTCATAAGTGAATCATATACCAAAATAGCATACAAGAAATCAAGGCAAAATGATGTCAAACAATGCATTTAGGTCAAATTGGATGCACATACCAAGTAACACAAAAATGAACACCAAACATGTCATGAAATGACTTAAAAAATCAAATAAAAATCATTCAACATACTTCAATATGTTAATGACTCAGTACAAAAAGAAACAACTCAAAACAATTTTTAATGATCAAGAAAAAAATTAAACAAAATCATGTACCACATTGAGAATGCACACAAAAGAAAATTAAAGAAAATTGTGG
Source organism: Lathyrus tuberosus (assembly GCA_022829125.1). Taxonomy (NCBI): domain Eukaryota; kingdom Viridiplantae; phylum Streptophyta; class Magnoliopsida; order Fabales; family Fabaceae; genus Lathyrus; species Lathyrus tuberosus. The sequence continues at coordinate 10,777,017 of JALAZF010000075.1, forward strand.
AGCAGGGGCAAAAAGGTCATAAAATCAGAAACTAAAATCATCAAAAATTTTCTAAATGTTTTAAGAATACTCATGAATTTTTGTGGAATTTTATGATCCTATTTGATATTTTTAAAAATTGAAAAGAAAACATGTATACAAATGGAAAATAAAATGAAATGGAACTAAAGAAGGGGGTGGTGCATGCATAGCAAATTAACAGTTCAAAAGTGGTTTGGGCTTAAGACATAGGGGTGCAAATATCAGTTTAGTACAAGGTCCAAGTCTGCGCAAAACACACTAACAAGCATACACTCTCAGTCAACAAAATTGACTCACTCATGGCCATTGGATCAAGTCAGGGTCAAACGAAAGTCAAAGTAATCAGATCTAACACATGCGCATGAGTGACCACACACACTACCATGCACCGCACCACATTTTGATTAAGTGAGATCAGAAATAAAACATGTGAGGTGCACGTGCATTTTAATGTGCTGGCACGTCCTGAACCACACGATAATGAAAAATCAACGGACAAGATCAAAACTAGCATAAAACCCTAGCATTCAAGATCACCGGCCGGAGATGACCTCCGGTCATCTTCTCCGGCAAACCACCACCGTTTGCAACCTCAAATCTTCCAGAATTCCACAAACGATATACCAAAATGAAGAGGAAGTAATGTAGAGTATGAATCCAGTGATAAAACATACAAAATGTTCACGAAATGAGAGAATCGAGCAGAAGAAAATTTGCCCTAACATTTCAACTATGCCTCTAAAGGCCTATCAACTAGCCAGACAAGTTCTTGAGCTTATAGGAAGCTTCAAGAACCTGAAAATTTCTTCACATCAAGCCTATAATGGTGGAAATTCTTACCTGGAGATTTGAGACCTTGAGATATTCTTCAGAAAACCAGAGGTGCTGCTTCCTTCTTGAGCTACTCTTGGCCAAATAAAGGCTTAGAGGAAGAGATTGATGATGATTCAGTGGAGAAGAGATTGAAACCGAGCCTCAAACAAGTAGCACTGTGGAGAAATTGAGAGAGAATCAAGGAAGATTTAGGAGGAGGATGAACAATGTGAGCTCGAGAATTCTTTGCAATGGTGAGAGTGAGAGTAAAGCAGAGAGAGTTTTTGGAGAGAATGTGGAAAAATGAAGCTGACCAACGAATTTGTGAAGGAGTTTTCTATTTATAATGTGAGCTAACTATAGTTTAATGAGTTGAGTTAGGGTGAGTTATCATGGTTAACTGAGTCATCCCTAACTAACTGAGTCAAGTTAGTTAGGGAGAGCAATGGTATGGTGATGGCAACTCATGATAAACTAAGGTGGAGGTGAAGAGAATTGAAATAGCAAGACTGTGTAGCAGAAACTTGCTCAGCAAGTTTGTTTCTTTCCATTCCCATGTATGCCAAGGCAAGTGTGCAAGGTGTAAGTCATGTGTGTTTGGTTTAATGTGGAAAGCTGATGTGATGAAGTGTTTGGGGTATGTGTGAACCAAAATCGTGCACCAGTCTGTCAATGCATCAGTATCAACATGAGGTGGTTTGAGGAAGTTTTTCTCTCTACTCAATGAATGAATTGGTGTGTTTTAGGAGTCATTGGAAAGAGGAGATGTAATGCTACATGTTTGGTATGAAGAATGAAATGAAATGATGCTTGGAAGAGGTTGAAAAATGACTTATAACACATAGGTTTGGAACTGGTATGAGGGCGTGGCAAAGGTTGGTTGACAAGGTAACATGGCCCCTAGGTTTTCAGCATGATCAAAGCACATTGGACTCAACATAACTTCTTGACCTTTGATCAAATGAAAAAAACATGAACACCAATCTTAAAGATCTCACATAGAGGAACAACTTTCATGTTGAAAATTTTTTCATTTGAGGCCTCTAACCGTGAGTAATTGATCCAAACATTTGGCCCACCATGTGTTTGTGAAAACTACACGCGCGTGACCTGAAAATCTTGGTCATGACCTAGTTTTGAACCTACTTTGCTCAAACTTTGATCAATCATATCTCACTCAATTTTTATCCAATAGAGATGTTCCACATATGGATGTGAAGCTTAAAACAAGATCTTTGTTGTGGCCGAGTGGAATTTTCATTTGGTGCTTCAATTTTAAATGGCCTTGGTTCAAACTCTGATGCAAAATGGCCAAAACTTGCTATTTTTAGTAACCCTTCTTCTTCCAAAAATGGCAACTTTCCACCTCTTGATTTTTTTCATGATTCCTTTGGAGTTTCTTGACCAAATTTTGTACATTGGACACATATAACATGAATTTTATGGATTTGGCCTCAAAAAGTCAAGAGTTGACTTTTTTCTCTGATTATTTGACTTGCCCCCAAATTTCCTGATTTTTTATATTTCTTCCAATTGAACCACTTCTAAAACCAATTGAGAGGTAATTTTCCATACACATACACTTAAGAACATGTAGGACACCATGACATCAAGTTTTGTCCAAGAAATCAAAGATTCCCTGATTTAATGGGAAACCCTAGTTTTGGTGCCCACCTCCTAGGAGAAAAATGTGCAGTCTTCAATTTCAAATTCCTCAGAGTATGTTGTGTATCCTCTTAAAGGATGATGAGATATGCCATTTGAGGATGATTTTGGATCAATGGGCTATCTCTTTTGAGGGTGTTCCTTCAGTTTTTGAACTTCTTGCATAGTGAAAGATGTAGTGCTTCAATCTCCCATTGAATCTCTCATCCTTGAGGTTGTGGATGATCCCTTGAGATAGTATGAGACATGAAAGACCTCTTGGCTTGCCTTGAGGAAACTTGATTGACCTTTTTGTGCTTTGAATGATCCCTTGATTGACCACCTTCCACCTGATCACATGCCCTGATGGTAAGAAGGATGCTATGCTTCATTTTTCTATGTTAAATGCAATGTAATGTTAATGAGGTGGATATGATATGATAAATGATAATGCCATGCTATGATGACAAAGAGGGAGAGCAAATTTTGGGGTATTACAAGGGGAGGTTCAGTTGGCTTTCATCTTCAAGGCTGAATTCTCTTCATCGTGTGTATCTTCTTATCAAAGTTCATCAAGCAGAAATGTCGATTTCAAGTCAAGTTTAGTTGTTCATTCATAATGAGTTCAGATGGATGTTTGACCTACTCTTGGTCAAACTATCAAAGAGCTTGCTTCAACCACAAGTTATCCGTTTCAGTGGTTGACTTCTCAGGCCCTGTGTTGCCAAGGTTGAATTGTGGACTTCGTCAGTTTATCAAGCAGTGGTTCGTGTGATGTTGGGCTCAGAAAATCAAGTTCATCAGTCCATTAGTGATTCAGTTGTGGATTTATTTTACTTAGTGCAGATTCAATGATCAGGGCAGGGTTTAAAATTGATTCAGATGGTTATGGATTCAAATTCAAGTTGTGTATTGGTCCAAGACCCGTTTATTCATCTTAATCAGAGGTTGGTGGGAAAGTTCAAGTGTGGTCAAAGTTTGTATTGAGAATGCAACTTGGTTTTCATTGAGAATTAAGGAGTTTGGTCGAGTATTCATTCACGTGGTCGTTTGACGGTTTGAGTTCAAAAGTTGATATCCATTCATTTCACCATAACCAATTTTTCTTTATCCATTTGTAACCCATTTTCAAATCCAATTCAATTCAAACTTTCAAATATCCATTTTGAACCACTTCCATATCCATTTTAATTTCATCTCATTATCCAATATAAATACCCATTTTTATCCATTTCTATTTTTCTTTTTTTATATTTTATCCATTAAATATTCTTCAAATCCATTTTTCAATATTAATTCACTATCCACTTTTAATATCAAATATTAACCAATTTCAATTTCCATTAACCATTTATATCCATTATCCATTTACAATGCCTAAACCAATATCCATTCTTTTTATTATCCAATTAAACTTTCTTTTTCAAATTTATTTTCATCCATTTTCAAATTTTGATTCAAACCACAATTCAAAGGGCCCATACAATAATTTCAGAGAAAACTACAAGAAAATTGGCCAAAAAAAAAAATCAAGAATAAGCATAGTCTAACAAATGTCCCAAGTTGCTGCAAGCCATGCTTCTTACACGCCAGCCTTCAATTTTGATACACCAGCCTTCATACACCAACTGCCATGAGATACACACATAATTTCACAGATAAAAAAATCATAACATAATTTCTTTCACTCATAACAACTTTCTTCTAACAAACTTTCCTCTGGATCTTTCCAATCTTCTCTATAAAGCCTCATTCTCTTCACTATAGCATTTTTTGGTTTTGGTTCTCTCAGATTTCTTCATCTTAAAAACTCTCTCTTCTCCGATTCACCTTCATCACCAATCTCTCGATTCTTCTACCTTCGATCCTTAACATTCAATATGTTCTTCATCTCTCCATAGTCTCGTTTCCATCTTCAGTACCAGAACTCTGCTCCTTCCAATCCTCACGACAATCTTCATTTTCTATTAAACAAACCGGCAAGGTTCACCGGCACGAATTCACGACATCATCATCATTGTGTTGATCGTTCTTCAACCTGCAAAATTCAAGAACGTCATCAACTTACAACTTCGCCAATTCACAACTTTGCAACTTTGCGACAATTCAAATCAAGAACTGCAACAAATTCACGACGTCAATTGCAAAAGAACGGATACGCAACGACATTATCAACACATCTGCAAAGTCCGTAATTCGCGACAAGTTCGCAACAGAATGCAAATTACGTAGAAGAATCAATGAAGAGTAACAAGCAACATACAGAGAGGGAAGAAGAATAACGAAGCATAAGAGGTTGAAGGTTGAAGTATAAAAAACGAAGAAGGGTAAAGTACGATCACTACCTGTGAAGTCATCGGCGTCATCGAAACTGCACGGATTCGGTACGAACTCTGCAATTTTCGTTTAAATTATTGATGTAATTTGCTTCTCCACTGTTTCTCGCTAATTTCTTGATCCAAACTTGATCAAATCACATCTAATGAGCGTAATTGATGGAGCGATTCTTAAAATCGTGTTTGAAGTTAGCGATCCTCGAAATCGCGTTTGAATGAGAAGCGATTCTCAGAATCGCGTTGGAGTGAACGATTTGGGGCTTTAGATCGGTGACGATTTAGGGCTCATACGGCGGAAGGGGAATGAGATGGTAGAGTCGTGTGGCCGCCGCTGAGTTGCTAGACGATTGGGAGAAGAAAAGAGAAACGGCGCCAAGTGAGTGTGGAGTTAAAACATGGAGTTGATGATGGTCAATCCTTGTGCTTAGGGTTTATAGAGGCTTGTTATTGGGCCGGTGTACATGCTGATTTTGTTTCACACACTTCCAATATGCTCACCACACTACACGGTTACTTGTTTATTCTTTTTACTTTTTGAAACTAATTAGATGTAATTAGGTGTTAATTAGACTCCAATTTTAGAGTTAGGTCTTAAATTTAACCTTAGATTTAGGTTTTAATCAGATGTTAATTGAGATTTAGTTCAATTGTTTGAATTTGAAATTTTTTAGAATTGTTTTAGGATTAATTTCAATTGGATTTTGAATGTGAAATTAATCTTGACTTTGGACCTTAACTTTGCTAATTAGATTAGATTTTGATATTGATTTTTGAATATTCATTTTTAGCTTAATTGCTTAATTGTTTTGGTTTAATCATATCATAATTGATTGTTTTGTGCTTTCTATCTCACTATTTTTTGCTTAATCCCACTAATCGTTTTTTGCCTAATTGCACTAATTGTTTTTGCTTCCTAATGGTTTTTTAGCGTAATTGCTCTCTAATAGTTTTTGGCTTAATTGTCCACTAATTGTCCATTAATTGTTTTTAGAATTAGAAATAACTTTGAACTAATTGACATTGACTTAATTCTAACATTGATTAAACTTAGATCCTAATGCTAACATTGACTAATCTTTAGTAGTTTCATTAGTTAACTTTGTTAATATCCTTAATACTTGTTACATGTTAGTTTTTGACTAAGTGTTGTTTACATTTTAGTATTGATTTCAATTACTTCTTATTGACATTTCCTTTTGATCTTAGTTGCTCACTTTAGTTATTTCCATTTGAACTTTGACTAATCTTTGAGTTTATTTTGTAGTGTTTCTCACTTGATTTAGTTAATTGAATAAAGGTAGAAGTTGTTGTAACATACACTGCTGTAATGGGCAAAGTGTGCTGTAAAATGTTGCTATTCTGTCTAGTTGCATACACATCTGCCCTGTTCTAGAAATAGTAGCTGTTATAGGATGTTTTTACTTGTTGCTGGTTTTTACAGCTATGCAGGTGCTTGAGCGCTGTTGTTGCTGCTGTTTATGGCTTATGGCCTTGTTTTATTGTTTTTTTGAAGAGCATTTGGTTCCATGCCTTTCACGGATCCGTTTCACTTTCTAACACTTTTGCTCATTTATGTTAGATTACTAGAAGTTTGTCGGTTTGCTAAAACTTTTCTTACGTTGCTACGGATTGATATCCGTTCGGTATTACTTCTCTTCTCTTTTACTAATTCCGCATTTTTCCTTTTTATGCCATGAGAAGTAGGATTGGGAGTCCGTGCCACTTGTCCGCCAATGCTGGAAGTCCTCAAAGGAGGCTTTGTTTGTGATTGTTTAATATTGTGCCAAAAACCTCTAAAGAGGCATCCCATTCCCATATCCCCTTGTAAGACCTCCAAGAAGGCAAATGACGGAAGATAGGGTTCGCAACCGACCCCCGTTATTCTAGTTGAGTCGTTCTTAGCTCTCATTACATGATTGAAGCTTTGAACATCACCTGCTCTTGTTATCGAGGCGGTCAAGTGGAAGATAGGGTTCGCAACTAACCCCCACTCATTGTCTATAACTCGCATTGACCAATATGATGCTTATGTGATCTGATTCACATCTTCCCCTCTTACTCTGCTCTTCATGGTTCTCGATACCATTGGATGAGCACCCCTATGTTCCACATCTAGCTTGTTTGCCTCGGTTGATATGACCCCTTGGCTAAAGCTCCCATTTTCTTACTTTGATTGTGTGACATTATCATTGACTGACATTGTTTATTCTTTCATTGACTTTTAATTCATTTTGTGTTTGATTTATCCTGTGTTTACTTGTCTGATGACATGATCCCGTAGGATTCCTCCTAGTCCGACTTAATTTCTGATTAAGCTCGGAGTAGGATATACATTAGGCTCTCAATCCAAGCATGACAACATTAGGAGAGAATTCCCCTTAGTGTTTTCTTTTCCCTTGAGTCTTCTCTTCTCATCTTATAACTGTTAGTGCGTAAGGCACTTTTAGTGAGGAGAGAAAGAGAGAATAAGAAAATAAGGATTTGTATTATTTAATTGTGTAAATAATGATACAAGTTAGGTCTATTTATATACAACCCTAATTGGGCTTGGGCTAACACAACTTGGATTATATCTAAATATTAAATCTAATCAAATCTAATCATATCAAATCAAATCTAATTTAATATTTCAACACACCCCCATAATCTAAGTTGTCGAACCTACGCTAGTCGATCTGAACTATTCCTAATTTCTTTCTCAAATTCAGGAATCTGTCGATCTTCAATCCTTTGGTGAAAATATCAGCCAACTGTGCTTCACTTGAGTAGTGCCTAACTTCAAGTTCACCTCGATTTACCTTTTCCCTTAAGAAGTGAAATCTGGCTTCGATATGCTTACTCCTTCCATGTAGAACTGGATTCTTCGCCAGATTTATTGCTGACTTGTTGTCGATTTGCAACATAAGTGGTTTCTTCACTTCGACCTCCATTTCTTCAAGTACTGATCTGATCCAAATTACTTGACATACAGCATAGGATCCTGCTATATATTCAGCTTCACATGATGACAATGCCACCACATGTTGCTTCTTCGAACACCATGAGATTGGGGCACCAAATACTTGAAAGAAATAGCCAGTTGTACTTCTTCGATCTTCCTTATCTCCACACCAATCTGCATCTGAAAAGCAATTAACTATTGCTCCTTTGCCTTCAGAATCTCGTTTAAATATAATTCCAAAATCTGTTGTTCCTTTTAAGTATCTTAGAATTCTTCTTGCAGCTTTCCTGTGTGACACTCTTGGTTCGCTTATGAATCTGCTCACTAATCCGACCGCAAAACCTATATCAGATCGAATATTGCACACATATCTCAGAGATCCAACTATTTGTTTGAACAAAGTTACATCAACTTTGTCTTCTTCTCCATGCTTCTCTAACTTCAAGTTTGGTTCGACACGTGAGGATGCAGGATTCGAATCATCCATTCTGAATCTCTTGAGTATCTGTTTGACATACTTCCTTTGATGTAGCACCATACCTTGCTTCGACATATGAAATTCCATGCCTAGGAAATAAGACAATTTTCCCATATCTGACATTTCAAATTCCTTCTTCATCAGCTCTTTGAACTTCGATAAGTTCTTCAGGCTATTTCCAGTTACTAATAAGTCATCGACATATAAGCAGATGATTGTTACATCTTGTGTTACAACCTGAACATAGACACCATACTCAGACTTGTATTTTACAAATCCCAATTCGACTAAGTATGAGTTGATCTTCTTGTTCCATGCCCTAGGTGCCTGATTGAGGCCATAGAGTGCTTTGTGCAACTTATATACTTTACTCACTTCCTTTTGAATCACAAACCCAGGAGGTTGTGTGACATAGACCTCTTCGTCTAACGGACCATTTAGAAAAGCTGACTTCACATCTAGGTGAAATGTCGACCAACCTTGGTTACATGCCAATGCTACCACTAGTCAAACAGTCTCCAGTCTTGCTACTGGAGCAAATACTTCAAAGTAGTCAAGTCCTTCTCTTTGAAGAAATCCTCGAGCTACTAATCTTGCTTTATGTCTTGCTATCGACCCATCAGCATTGTGTTTTAACTTGAACACCAACTTTACTTCGATAGCTTTTGTATGTGCTGGCAATTCGACTAACTCCCATGTGTTGTTTCTTTCGATTGCCTGTAACTCTTCGACCATAGCTAACTTCTAATGTTGAATTTTTAAAGCTCCGTTATGGTTGATTGGTTCAGCACCTGCAAGTAAAGCAAAATGAACAAATTCGCCATCTGGTGTGACTTCATCATCACTAGTCACTTCATAATCATGAAGTCTTGCTGGACGAACTCTATTTCGCCGAGGTCTTTGGCTTGTTTCAGCCACAACCTCTGTATCGGGAATGTCAGTAACTGCTTCTACTTCGACTTCGACTTGATTCTCAACAATTCCTTCAACTTCGACTTCATCAGTTTCATCGTCGAAATCAGAGCTCATCAATGGCTTGTTAATTGAATTACTAGAATTCCAATCCCAGGAAGAATTTTCATCAATCACAATATCTCGACTCAACACAATTTTCTCATTAATTGGATTGAATAGCCTGTATGCACTTGTCTTATGATATCCTACCAGAATCATAGGTTCATTCTTGTCATTAAGCTTCCTTCTTCTTGCATCAGGAACATGCTTGTAACACATAGAGCCAAACACCTTCAGATGACTCACTGATGGTCGTTTCCACTCCACACTTCTTCAGGAACCTTGTTCTTCAATTTCTTGGTAGGGCACCTGTTCAGGATATAAACTGCAGTCGAAACAGCTTCTCCCCATAAAGATTTTGTCAAACTCTTCTGCTTGAGCATACATATCGCCATATCCACTATGGTTCTGTTTCTTCTTTCAGCAATTCCATTATGTTGAGGAGTATAAGGAGCAGTTACCTCATGATCAACAGCATGTTCAGCACATAATTTTTCAAACATATTCGAAGTGTATTCGCCACCACCATCAGTTCGCAAAACTTTGATCCTCTTCTCACTCTGGTTTTCGACAAGCATCTTGAATCTCTTAAAGGTTTCAAATACTTCGTCCTTTCTCTTGATCACATAGATCCACAACTTTCGACTAAACTCATCGACAAATGAAACGAAATATCTGTTTCCACCAATGGTATGTTCTTCGAATGGACCACATACATCTGAATGTACAACTTCGAGTATGCAGGATGATCTCATTGGCATAGTCGAAACGAAAGAATTTCTGGATTGCTTTCTGACTAAACATCCTTCACAAAGTTTGTCAGGCATCTCAAGACTTGGAATACCAGATACCATATCTTGAGTAATCAGTTGGTTGAGTGATCGAAAGTTCAAATGTCCAAACCTCAAATGCCACAACCAACTATCCTTGTGGCCGACAACAGTTTTTAGACATTGTACTTCAGTCGAACTGATCATGGTCTTAAACTTCCTGTTCTTCGACAATGGAGATTTCAAGACCAAATTGTTCTGGGTGTCGAACAATTTCAATACTCCATCTTTCATGACAACTGAGAAGCCTTTTTCGACCATTTGTCTAACATTTAACAGGTTGCACTTCATTCCAGGTACATAGAACACATCTCTGATCATAGCTTTCGCTCCATTACTCAGTTGAAAAACTATGTTGCCAGTGCCTTCTGCTTGCAACGAACTGTTATCAGCAAGTTTTATCTTGCTCTTCTTCAACTCATCAAAATCTGCCAACCACTCCTTTCGGCCAGTCATGTGATTTGAGCAGCCTGAGTCGAGAAACCAGATCTTGGATTCGACATGGTTATCTGCTACTGCAGCCATAACCACCATACCACCTTCAGAATCATCTGAATCTTGGCGTGCAAGGTTCGCTCCTTCGTCCTTGCCTTTTTCCGATCCATTGTCTTTCTTGTACCAATAATGTTTGGTCAAATGACCCCTCTTTTCACAGTTATAACACCGTATACCTTTCTTATGTTCTTTGTCCTTTCGATAGTTTCCTCCTCCTCTTTTCGAGGATTCAGAAGCTCTCTCTTCAACCTGATTCTTGTGAGGGTTCGACCAAGACTTCTTTCCTTGAGTCTTGTCGACTTTGCCTTTGAATTTGTTGGAACCACCATTCTTTTTCCATGACTAAGCCTGCAGTGCTTGTATCGAATCCTGAACTCCCTTTGTTTTGACAATCCTCATCTCACGCGCCTTCAACGAACCAACCAAATCTTCCACTTTTAGGGTTTCAAGATTGTTGGATTCTTGAATAGCTACGATAAGGTGATCAAAGTGAGAGGTCAAAGTTCTCATTACCTTCTCAACTATCATCTTATTAGTTATGGTTTCACCACAACCCTTCATGAGATGGACGAGTTTTTGAACCTTCGACACATATTCTGCAACTTTTTCGTCTTCTCCCATCGACAACAACTCATATTGTCGACGCAAGGTTTGTAACTTGACAACCTTGACTTTCTCACCTCCTTCATAATACTTCACCAGAATATCCCATGCCTCCTTCGCCGTTTCAGCATGAGAGATTCTGTCGAAGTTACACTACTACAATTTTGATATTTAATAGCACTAATATAATAGCACTTTTCACTAAAGTGCTATAAAATATTTCAAACGGAGACTTATAATAGCGCTTTTCTTATAAATGCTATTATAGCTTATTAACAAAAATAAGAAGAAAAATAGCACAAAAGTTTAATAGCCTTTTTATGAGAAACGCTAATAAAGAGGTATTCCTATGATAGCACTTTCTTAAAAAGTGCTATTATAAAACATTCCACAAAATTATAAAAAAGTAACATAGTTTCAAGGTCGCGTGTTCGATCCACGCTGATGGCACTTTTCATTTTATTGTTACCAAAAACAGTTCTAAATGATTTTTTTCTTATAAGAAATATAATAAAAAATAGACACTATTTTTTTATGTTGCACTGTGACTCAACCACCGCACTTTCTCACCTTCACCCTCACCTCCACTTCATGGAACTCAGAATCTCACCCTCATCTTCGACGGATCAAGTTCATTATTTTCTCCAAATCTAAGGTTAGAAATTCAAATTCACAATCACTTGTCCCAACCTTCTAATCTGAAATCCTTGACCTTCTCTGCTAGGACACTAAGAGCCCGCTGCTTCTCAACAAATCTACCACTTTGAGATCCGGCACACACAAACTCAACTGCTTCTACATCACAACTATGAGTTTCATTTGGACCGGTAAGTCTTTCGACTGTCTCAAACCCAATTGAAATTAATTTTTGAAATTCACAAGTTTTCTCTATTTAGGGTTTTTGAATAAACATAAGTTAAGCGCGAGCTTGAACCACGAGAGACTTTGGAGGATCTCATTCTCACTGGGCGTGGATTCCTTATCATCCGCATTTCTCGACCTTCATTGTTGTTTGTATTTCTTCAGTATGATTCTTATTCTACTAATTTCTTTTGATTTATTGATTTTCATTTGAGATTTGTTACAATTCTCATTTTTTTTTAGGTTTACTACACAATCCATCATGCTTATATTCCACTGTGGTAAATTGTTTAATATCGTTTGAATTGATAACGTATTTTAAACTTTAAATCATATCTCTCTCATATTATTGATTACTTTGAAGTTTGAGTAATCTAGATTCTAGCATCTAGGTTTGATGCTTCTGTTTTTAAAGTAAATTTGATACCTTATTATAGTTTTGTAATCTACAAGCTACTGTTATATGTTTAGTAGTGTTCAATACTTTCAAAACCATAGAAAGAGGATCTTAAGACACTTTAGGATGCTGTAGATTATGTCCCTTATATTGGCATATGTTTAGTAGTTTTAGTTGTCCGCGCACAATAACTTATATCATTTAACATTATTTCTATTTTGATGTGTTTTAACACTAGCTTTGTTGCCAACTTCTGTTTGTGTTATCAGTTATGGTACCAACTTTCAAAGACTTTGGATGAGGCAGCTGCTTGGGAATTTGTAAATGAAAACAACATTGACATGGTTGTTCTTAAATCTTAACCTAACAATGGTTGAAGGTCCTCTCTTACAACCAGAGGTTTATGAAAGTGTTCAACTAATTTTAGACATAATAAATGGTAATTTTAATTTAGGGGTATTTGGAAGAGCTTATTTGGACTTGTTTCATAACATAAAAAGCATATATGACATATCAGTATAGAAAATAACTTTGAGTAACAATTCTGTATACTGTGGTTTAGGACTAATGAATCTTATGATGCACTGCTAATGATTACTTATTGATTAATGTACTTGTTTGTTGCTCTGATTCATTAATAACAGTGAACTTTTGCAATGTGTGACATATTAAGTAATGTCATATTTATATCACAAAAGAATTGTCTTTTGCATAATAGAACAACTCCTTGAATTTTTGAATGCAGGTATATCTTTTCCAAATTATGCTTATAGATGGGTCAATGTGAAAGATGTTGCCGACGACGCCCATATTCACGCATATGAGATTGCTTCAGATAGTGGAAGATATTGTTTGTCTGAGAGAGTAGTACACTGTTCATAACTTGCTAAGATTTTACGCGATTTGTACCCAACATTACAAATTTCAGACATGTAAGTTCATTGCCATGCTTCCAAGGATTTAAATAGTTAACTTTTTTTCCTTTATTTTTTTATTTTTTACTAACATGCATGCACTCTCTAATTTTATTAGGTGTGAGGATGATGAGCCATACATACCAACTTACCAGATTTCCAAGGAAAAGGCTAACAGTTTGGGAATAGGCTTTATTCATTTGGAAGTTAGTCTTAAGGAAACTATGGAAAGCTTCCGAGAGAAAAATATTGTCGACTTTTAATCCGTCGCAATATCACACTTAGTAGAATAAAATGTTTAATTGTTGTTGAAAAAATGTTAACAACATGAATCAATGTTACTTACTGCATATTTATGATGTTGTGAGCTCTACTAAAATAAAAACTATCACATTGAAGGGTATCTATGTTGGATCACAGGTTTGGTATAGTGAGATATGAAGGTTTGCATATTTGGGATCTGCTTGCAAGATTTTGTTTTGTTTGGTCTTTTCTATTTTGTTGTGGATTATAATGGTAGTTGTAATATTAATTCGAGAAATTATATGTGGTCCTAAAGTTTGACAGAAAGTTTTTCTCCATATATTTGCAGTAGAGGAATGTTACATGCTTTGACTACTCTGCCTGTCACGTGCTTTATACAAGGGTTGACTTCTTTCAGTAATTGGAGTTGTGAGTCATTTTTCCTGAACATCTCTTCTATATATAAAGATTGTTACTGCATTGCATTTAAATGCTATATAGAACCTGCAGTTCCCAAGAAAGAGAAGAATTATGAAATATAAAACATGGTTTCTGCTAAGGTTGTATGGATGTGTAGTTCTATGCCCTTTTTTTACCCTTTTTATTAAGAATATTTACATGCTTGGTCTTGTTGATTTTTTAAAAAAAAATATTTTTAAATTAGTGGCTTAATAAGTGGGTTGAGCCTTTTGTCAATTCATTTAATTATTTAAAACTGAACTTTATTTTTTAATAATGGTTCTATCATGTAGGATTTTAGGAAGGATGCACCCTAGGTTCTCTGTTTGTTCATAGTTGAAAGTGGTAGGATCTATTGGTAGATACTAAATGCATCTATTCAATTAAATATGTTATATACTATTGGATCTTGGTAGATGCACATTATTCCATCTTTCTTCATTTATTTTAGTTTAATTTAGCACATATTGTTGTAAAACCATAAACAAATTGGAAAATTAATAATGTAAAAAATTGTTTAAGTAATTGGAGATACACAACAATTTCACAGATGGAATTAGAGATGCAAGATGTTAAAAATGTCATGGTTCCACTATCCTTTAATAATGTTTATTAGGTGTATCCATACGGATATTAAAACTCTTGTCGGCTATAATATAACCATGGTTATAGTTTTTTATTCATATGATAAATTTAATGAATTTTGATGCAAAGAATTCGCAATTCGACATAATTTTTTATGTGCCAAGTGATTCCAGTCCTTATTAGCATGGGCTTTTCATTTAGCCTGGAAAAATATGGAGTCGCTGCTGTAATTCAAGAATGCCAAGGGAGATCCATTATTTGTTACAAGAGATGAAAATTTTGGAGGACATTGTTGTTGCACTTGCAATTTTTGAGGTCCTTGATTTACTACAAGATAAAGCAGCTTCAAAAGATCCAACAAGGGTTAATAGCAATGTACGAATACAAGGTTTGTGATTATTTAGTTGATAGTGTCACTAGTTGGTCAAACAAGCAAGAATGACAATGTTTTATGACTAACACGGAGGATCTCATGGAGGTTGTTAGGTAAAAAAATTGACTTGGTGAAAATAAAGTATATATGAACCTAGAGTAAGGGTTGAGGTTGTACTTCTTAATATATTATGATAATAATGCCTTTGTTTCTTGTCTAAAAAAAGTCTTTATTAACATACTAGAATTGATGAACCACTTCAAATTGACAGCCACATTTTATGAGTTACAGACATGGAGACATTCAATTTGTAAAAGGCATATGCATATTTTTATCATATAAATTATGAATGAACTTGTTAGTACAAGAACTTTAAATTAAGTTATGTTTGTTTTAGGAATGATAAAAACTCACATGCTTCTCCAAATACATGAACTAATAATGTCAACATCTTCCATAAAATAATTAAAGGTGTGTGGTATGATAGCATGTTCTGTTTTTTTTTTTTCAAGTTAGTTTTATCAATGAATTCATGTTGATTAACTTAGTCGGCAATTGTCAGGTATAGGAATTGATGTCTTAAACTACACACATGATGACACTCGATTGAGTTTTTGTGGAACCATAATGTGCCCTCCAAAGTTCTCGTTTTCGGCTGGAGATTCCTTTTCAATAGGGTAGCGACTAAGGATCAGCTTATCAAGAGAGGGATTATGTCGAACCCGAGGGACACGGTTTGCATTTTCTGTTTTAGAAGTGTTGATTCTCTGCGTCATCTCTTTGCTGATTGTCAAGTTGTTAGTAGAATTTGGGACAACATTTGGGTGTGGCTTGGTGATGATCTGCAGATCAATATAATCGAGTTGAAGGAGTTCCCTCGGTTCCATCATAAAGTCACCAGAAGGTCTGTTAGACTTTCGATAGGTGTGATTTGGTTGGCGGTGATTTGGAGCATTTGGATTCAACGGAACGGTATTCAATTTAATGGCACGGTTTTTAGTTTTCTAGAGTGTATTTCGAGCATTAAACACAGGGCCTGGGTTTGGCTTGCTGTTGCCGCATTGTTGACGGTTAAAGTTAGTTTCGGTGAATGGAGCATAGCTCCTCTTTTATGTTGTAGACAGTAGCAAGGCTCTGGTGTAGTTTTTCTGAGGTACTTTGATTTGGCAGGCAGAGGGGGAGCTGTAGCAGTTTGGTGATAGCTGTTACTCTATCAGTGGTCTTTTCTCTTGAGGATGTAATTTGTTTTGAATTTTGTATCTGAGTCTTTGCACTTCTTGTGTTTTGACTCTTCTATTAATGATATCTTTGCTTATTCAAAAAAAAAAAAAGGTTCTATATAACAGTCTTTATCTTGATAATATGTATAGAATATAATAATACTTTATCTATCCATGTAATTATGCTTTTATGGTAATTTCAATACTTATGGATGGATGTATATATTACATACGTGGTATAAATTAGTCGTTATGGCTTGATTGTATTATATATATAGGCATTTAATAGCGTTTTTTTGAAAATTGGTATTAAAGATATTTTTCCTATGATAACGCTTCTATGAAAAACGCTATTAAATCCTATTAAAGAAATATCTCACGGTAGCTTTTTTGGGGAGTGCTATTTTTTACGCTACTTTCAATAGCATTTAAGAAGCGCTATTTTTTACTCTACTTTCAATAGCGCTTAAGAAGCGCTATTATAGACTGCATAGCAATAATAGCGGTGGATTTAATAGCGCTTAAAAGCGTTATTGAAGGCCAAAAAAAGCGCTATTAAAATACTTTTTTGGCATAGTGTTAGCAGCATCGACCGCCGTCTGAATGCAATAAGCAGCCTTGCAATCTTTCTTCTTGACTTCGTTGTGGGTTTTTTTTTTCTGTTCTTCGTTTGCATTTTCAGCCAACACAGGAACACCACCGCTAACCACTTCTAGGGTATCATGGAAGCCAAATAAGGATTGCATCTATTTTTTCCAACGGATCCAATTCTTGCCGTCAAGCATTGGAAGGGAACTCGGAATGCTCTTATCACTAGTCATCTTTGCAGCGTTTGATTCACTTGCCCTGGAAACACGATCTCTACGTGAAGTTCTTGAAAACTCGATCAAGAACAATAACCGAAAGCTCTGGATACCAATTTGTTGGGGGGAGTTTACTAGGGAATATTGAAACATAGTGTAGGATTAGGCACCTTTGTGAGAGACACACCACTTGTCCATCTAAAACCTTAAGGTGATAGGTGAGTGGGTTCTCCCACTTATAAATGCTTAAGTCACCACATTCCTATCCAATGTGGGACTATTTCATTTCCTCACTTACTCACACTTGCTATATTATTCCAACATTTGTTGGGGGAGTTTACTAGGGAACATTGAAACATAGTGTAGGATTAGGCACCTTTGTGAGAGACACACCACTTGTCCATCTAAAACCTTAAGGTGATAGGTGAGTGGGTTCTCCCACTTATAAATGCTCAAGTCACCACATTCCTATCCAATGTGGGACTATTTCATTTCCTCACTTACTCACACTTGCTATATTATTCCAACACTCCCCCTTAAGTGTGATTCCACAATGTTCCCCCTTTTTTATATACTTGTACCGCCGTTGACACCTTTTTCAAGGCACCTCTAATTAGGTATTTCGAATACACCTCTTTCCTTGGGCGTTTCGATTTCAACGGGACACCACTTCCTGGGCATTTCGATACAAATAAGCAGATCCATTTACGAACCAGGGCTCTGGATACCAATTTGTTAGTGCGTAAGGCACTTTTAGTGAGGAGAGAAAGAGAGAATAAGAAAATAAGGGTTTGTATTATTTAATTGTGTAAATAATGATACAAGTTAGGTCTATTTATATACAACCTTAATTGGGCTTGGGCTAACACAACTTGGATTATATCTAAATATTAAATCTAATCAAATCTAATCATATCAAATCAAATCTAATTTAATATTTCAACAATTACCTTTCTAAAACACTTAATAAAGGTTAACGTGTATTGCGCATGAGCCTTATATATGAGAAGTGAAGAATGGGGGACCTCTCTTCGTTCTTCTAGGATGCTTAGTGTACGTCCTGTTAGGGACGATACGCGACTTATTCGTTCCTGTGTTGTAGACTTGGGTGCAATGCAAGTTACAAACTAACTTCAATCTACTTCTGTCTAAAAAAACATAAAACAAACTCAAACCTTTTTATCCTTCGGGATTGTTAAGTTTCAAACCTATTTTCAAGAAAGAGCACGTTACTTCCGTCTCGTCGCAAACAGACATCGACCCTAACTGCCGGACGCGAACCTAACGTCGCTCATAAAAGACACAAACAAAGCAAAGCCTTCCCTAGTGAGGGGAACTACTTTGCTCTGATTCTCGCGTGCGAGCGAGATACGTAGGGAGGAGATCGTGCGAGATCTCTCCGAGCACAACCTTTCTTTATCACCTCTTTATCTCTTTTCGACCCGTAGGTCGAACTACGACTGCTCTGATTTCCTTTCTCTGGTTAGATTGAGGATACGTAGGCACGAGATGGCGATGTCTTGGCGAGCAACCTCCCCCTCTTAATTCGTGTCCGAACTACGTTGACTCTGACTTTCCCATTGCACGACGGAATACGTAGGCATAGGACCTCGATGTCCTATCGAGTCGCTTCCTTTTCTTTTCTTCCTCGTTTCTTCGTTCTCCTCCGTTCCCGTTTCTTATCCTTTCCAGTAGCAGCGGAGCTCCAGATGACGACACCCTTTGATCGAGATAACAAGCGTAGATCCCATCAAGTACGATGGATGCGTGGGGTGCTAATACCTTCCCCTCGCGTAACCGACTCCCTTACTCGTTTCTCTTGGTTGCGAGACCATGTCTTTTCCCTTCCCTCAGGTTTACAGAGTGTTTCCTTTCTCTCTCTTGGGATAAATACACATTGCTGGAGACTCTGTTTCCGTGCCACTTTCGCGTTTGTACCTGGATGAAAATCCCGGGAGCGACAGCTGGCGACTCTGCTGGGGACAGGTTGACCTCTTGCTGGTCCATCCCCTTTGCGAGTCAATCCTAGCGCTTGGTTGTTTATTTTCATTGGGTGTTTATTATGGTGCTTTATTTTGTTGTATATTACTGTATCACTGTATTACTGTTTTACTGTTGTATTGTATTTACCGCATTTATTGCATTTGTATTTCATTATTATGCTGGACTGTGTTGTGTTGTACTGGATTTTCTGTTTGGCAGGTTGGGATTTCTAAGAGATAAGCCCACTACCTAGGCTTAAGCATACACATAGGTATTAGCGTGGGCAGTCGTGACGCTCCCGTGGTGTTGGCCACGTATGGGTGTTCACGAGACCTACAGCCAGATGAGGTTCTATCGGGAGATATCTGCTACTGTATGTTGATACAGGCCAGTAGTTATTCTCTTGAGGAACTGTTGACTCTGGTGACCATTCCCGAGGACTTAGTAACGACACTCATCCCGAGATGTGATAATGGCAGACCAGAAATGGCAAAGCCATTACACATTCTTGATCTAAGAACCCAATGCTGGGAACTTGCTATAAGATATCCTTTTTTAGGGGAATCAGTTGAGGCCTCCTCGATTGATGATGATGCCAAACCAGAAATGGTGAACGTATCATCATTTCTCGACCTAAGAGCCCGGGATACTGGGGATCCTTGGTTTTCTAGTACCCACATGTGAGAGGGGATCGGTGTTTGTAGGTCTGTAGGTAACCGTAACCTTTAACCTACCTGGTATTCTGGATTTCTTATCAGTGCAAGCTTATCATCCTGGTATTTTGGTATTTTGAATGAGCCGTTACTTTGGATTTCTGGGTTTCTGATATTCTGGGTCTTATCCATTCAGCAGCACAACAGTACAGAGCTTTTTGGATACTTTGATCCCGTGTCTTTGCATTTGCATCACATGACATTTTGCATTTTCATACTCATATGCATAGCAGGTATTCAGAGCTGGGAATTCTTATCCTGACTTGGTATTTTCTTTAGAACTACAAACCTGACTTCTCACCACTACGTAACTCAGAGCAATCAAAAGAGAGCTATGGAACAGATGCAGGCTGAGATGGCTGCCATGCAGGCTCGCATGGCCTAGTTCATGGAATTAATGCAAGGCGTTGCACAGGGGCAAAAACAGCTGAGGACCATTGTCCAACCCTTGGTGGAAAGAGTTGACGAGGATGGCGTTCTTCATGGCGATTGTCATAACAATGTTGTTCCTCTGGGCTGAGGTGTTGTGGGTAACGGTGTTTAGAATGGTCCTCCGGGCGGAGGTATTATTGGTAACAGTGTTCAGAATGGTTCTCCGGATGGTCCCGTTGCTGGTGTTGTTATTCCTCCGGGCGGAGGAGACAATGTGTTTCCTTCTGTGGTAGGAGGAGGAAATAGCATCTGTGCAGTTCAAGGCCATCACTTCGATGACCAACAGGATGACATATTCTCTATACCAGGCAGGGATGCTGGTGTTCCCCCGATTGTTGATGATCAGAGGATCAGGTTGATTGAAGAACAACTGAAAGGGGTTGTGAATCAGCACTCTGTGGGTATGGATTTGGATGATCTAGGGCTGGTCCCCGGTGTCAGGATTCCGTACAAGTTCCAGGTTCCTACCTTTGAGAAATACAATGGTACCACTTGCCCAAAGACTCACGTCCGGGCATACGCAAGGAAAATGGTTGCGTACTCTAGTGACGAGAAATTAATGATGCATTTCTTTCAGGATAGCTTGTCTGGGGCATCTTTGGAGTGGTATATGCAATTGAAGAGATGTCATGTCCATAATTGGAGAGAACTGGTAGAGGCTTTTGTCAAGCACTACCAATATAACACTGATATGGCTCCCAATAGGACTTAGTTGCAGAGTATGTCTCAGAAGAATAATGAAAGCTTCAAAGAGTACGCCCAGAGGTGGCATGAATTGGCTTCCCGAGTCCAACCTCCAATGATGGAACGAGAGCTCATTGATATGTTCATGGATATGATTCAGGGGCCTTATTATGAGAAATTGGTTGGATGTTTGTCAGCCGGGTTTTCAAACCTTGTATTGGCAGGAGAAAGAGTCGAAAACGACATCAAAACCGGAAAAATTCAAATTGCTGCCGGTTCCTCTGAAGATGTAAGGAAACCTTATGTTGGGTCCTCCAAGAGAAAGGAAGGAGAAGCTAGTGTTGTGTATATTCCTCCTGTTGTTCAACAGCCTGTTTGGTATCAGTGGCCTTATGCTCATCAGCAACAGGGACAACAAAGATCACGAAGGCCTGCGAAAAGGTTCGATCCACTCCCTATGCCTCACAATCATGTTCTTGCCCATCTACTGGAGAGTTCTCTGGTTGAACTAAGGGATGCCAAGCCTGTTCCCGACCCCATTCCTCCTGGTTATGATCTGGATGCTAGATGTGAGTATCACTTGGACACACCAGGTCATTTAATTGAAGATTGCAACGTGTTCAAGCACAAGGTGCAAGATCTGGTCGACTCAGGTGTTATTGCATTCACTGCAGATGATATGTACATCAATTAAAGCCTCATTTCTCAAGTGAGCACTCAGACTGCAAGTATGCCATGAAAAGAAATAAGTCCAGACAAAATCAAGTTTCCTCAGCGATGGCAATCTTCAGCTTCTTTACTGCATTTTCATTTCTAGTTTTTCATTTCTTGTTAAAGCATTGTATGCATGAAAGGACTTGTTTGTTTTTAATGATGATCTTAATGCAATGAATATGTTTTTTATTGAAGTAGTTCATTCTTATTCACTCATATAATGTTTTTGCGCATTGCAATACCAATTTTCTTGCTTAAACTCTTGGAGGGAGGATGATGAAGTAAAAACGTAAAATCTTTGGTTGTTTGCTTTTGGATAAAACCCTGTTGAGGATGTACAGACATTGCTTCAAATCCCCAAACACCGAAGATATAAGGGAGATAGACCCTCGTCAACCCCTTTGTGCCTCGAAGTAGGAGTTTCTTTTCATAAGAAAAACCCTCACATTTAACCTGGGGCAGGGTAGTTGTCAGTAATTTGACCGAGCGCCCAAATCTCGAAAGGAGGGTGCATCTGAGGATTCATTACCTTTCTTCCCTCACACATCAGGAGATCAAGGGACGTGAAACCACAATGGTTATCCCTCATCGATCAAGGAGTGAGGCAGTCACAACCCTTTCAAGCAAGTCAGACAAAACGGTGTCACACGATTTGTTCAAAAAAAAAAAGAAAAGAAAGAAAGCCCGCTAAGTCGAAACTTGAAAACAAGCGACTTAGGCAAAAGTTAGGGCATCCCGCTGGACTTCAAGATTGAAAGATTCAAAAAGAATCAGTCCAGGCATAATCAGGGAAATAAAAAAAACGAAAAGCGGAAAAGGATGATCAAGAGAAAATCCTCGATAAAGAACAAAGTCGTGTGATCGCAAAACACCAAAGACACAAAGGGTGACTGCCACTCCAAAAAACCCGTGGGTCCATTAACTGTCACTCGTCACAGAATCCTTTTGAGAGATTAGCGCTTGTGCCAAATTAACTGAACGCAGGACTGGAGAACATCAAGGAGAATGGGTGGGTACAAACAAATTTTGAGCCATAAATCCTTTTTTCTAAAACCGCAAACCAGGCCATGTTACAACCCTTAAAAGTCCTAATTGAAACAGGGTTTATTCCGATGGCGTACTTCGACAAGATAGCGTTCTTGACTCTCATGAGTTGTGCTAATAAGATTTTTTTTGGTATTGCATGTGCGTATTGTTTTCCATTCAAAAATCGATGCTGCATCCTAGCTAGTGACATGTTCACAGGGTTTTGGCGACATCTTTTCAATAAAAACTTCAAGGTTAACATGTTTGTCGCAATAGAATTATCATTCTCACAATAAACATTTTCTAATTGCATACACGTGCCTAAGCATTAAGGAAGCTTACACAATGAGCGTCAGTCGAGAAGCTTGATCCTGCCGAGTTGGGATGCTTGAAAATTCTGAAGGACAATTGTGTCAAGGGGTATGCTGCCAAGAGACTCAGTGTAGAGCGGGCTCTCCCTAGTAAGTCGTGATGAGATGTAGCCAATCTGGGGCAGTCACGCCGAGAAATCTCTCCGAAGTTCAGTTATTCTGGGGCATTCATTTGAAGATCAGGGGCAAAGTTACTTCAAAGCTCATATCGAGGCAGGCCACCTCCGGAGCATGAGAAGTTATCCTCTCCAGAAGACGGCTAATCGAAAACACCTCTTCAAGATACTAAGGCGGAGTATTTCAAGTCATTATAAGTCCTCTCGAGGCAAATTCCTTCAAAGATCATACAGTCTGCGCCAGTTACGTCGAGATCCGATAAATCTCTCCAAGAGTTTGAAGACCCTGGGGCAGTGTGAATGCCCGGTCTTCTGTAAAATCCTCTTGAGATGATTTCTTCCATTAAACCTTGTTGGTCTGGGGCAAGTCGAGAATTAAAAGAACCGTTGTTCACTCTTGATAATCAGTATGCAGTTGATCAATAGAAACTTGAAGCGCTAAGTTGAGGCTTTTGAAGTCTCTTCCCTAGCAATGAGCCAGAAGGTATCTTTTGCCAGCGAGGTGTTGGAATTGCTATCCTTCCTCAAGCAGAGAATCGTCCTCAAATCGAAAAGGGTTCTTTATGAGGATTTCTTATCCCAGCAGTGTAGGTGGATTCCTCATTCTCAGCAGGGTAAGACGATGGAATATTTTCAAGCAGTCTAAAGACGGTGAGAAGTCAGAGTAGTCTCTTCCTCAAAAGTCAGATTCGACGTTTCCTCGCAAGTCAAAGTCCAATGGTTATTGGCATTCTCAGCGGTGCAAAGTCCAATCTTCATTGGCATCTCCCCAACAGAGTTTTCAATTCAGCTTGCAGTTCCCCGACATAAGTCGCATCGCCAGTGGTTATTGGTGGTACAGTTGGTTATCTCCCCACAGGAGATTGGATATTGGTGACCCCTTCCTCGGTGAAGTTTGCTTGTTCTATTATGCATATTCCCTGGTGGAGTGTCCTCTCATTTTTGCATATAGTAATCATCATTGCATTGCATCTACCAAAACGCGTAGCCTTTCCATTTGATATGGAGCATTACGCCATAGAAAAATTCAAACATGCATCGAAGTATAAGCCAGATTTGGTACCTTGCACGAAAGCCCATATCAACCCTCAACCAAAACAGTGATTCCCCAGCCTCTGGGTTGACACCCCTTTTTACCAACTTCAAAGTTGTCGTATACCTTTTCTCAACCTCAGAGTTGATGAATAATCATTTTTTCCCCAACCTCAAAGTTGACGCCCTTCTTCCCCAACCTCAGAGTTAAAGCCCTTCCTCCCCAACCTCAGAGTTGACGTCTGCCTGTCCAACCTCAGAGTTGAAGCCTTTTTTACCAACCTCAGAGTTGCCGTATATCTTCTCTCCAACCTCAGAGTTGAAGCCTTTCGTCCCCAACCTTAGAGTTGACGTCCATTTGCCCAACCTCAGAGTTGTCGCATATCTTTTCACCAACCTCAGAGTTGTCGTATATTTTCTTCCCAACCTCAGAGTTGACGCTTACCTGTTCTCCAACCTCAGAGTTGATGAACAATCCTTTCTTCCCCAACCTCCGAGTTGACGCCCTTTTTCATCCCCAACCTCAGAGTTGACGTCTGTTTGTCCAACTTCAGAGTTGAAGCCTTTTTTACCAACCTCAGAGTTGCCGCATATCTTCTCTCTAACCTCAGAGTTGAAGCCTTTTGCCCCCAGCCTTAGAGTTGACCTCCATTTGCCCAACCTCAGAGTTGTCGCATATATTTTCTCCAACCTCAGAGTTGTCGTACCTCTTTTTCCACCAACCTCAGAGTTATCGTATATTGTCGCATGTCTCCAACCTCAGTGTTGACTGATTCCTTTCTTCCAACCTCAGAGTTAAAGTCAATGTTTCTATCTCCGGTCTCAAAATCAATGTCTACCTTTTTACCAACCTCCGAGTTGACGTATATCCTTCTCCTAACCTTAGAGTTGAAGTTATGGTTTTTACTCAACCTCAGAGTTGATGTCTATCTTTTTCTCAAACATTCAAAGTTGGTGTTTAGTCCAGTTTTTCTTCAACCTCAGAGTTGATGGTTATCCTTTTCTTTCCCAGAGCTGATGATATTTTTTCCTCAACCTCAGAGTTGATGGTCTAACAATGTATCCCCAGCGAAGTCCACCTTCGGCTTGGCCTTTCTTTTTGAGTTCGCCTTCGGTCGTCCTCGTATTATTCTGTTGTTGGAAAGTCCACCTTCGGCTTGGCCTTTCTTTTCGAGTCTGCCTTTGGTCGTCCTCGTAAACACTCTATTTTCATTATCCCCACAGTTTGCAAATTTCAGGGTTCTTTTGGTATTAAATCTCCATGTATCCTTGAATGTATGAAAGTCGTTGCTATCATACCGTCAGGACCAAGTAAATTGAATAGGGGCAGCTGTAGCACCCCAAATTTTGCCCTCGTTTTTTTAACCTTAACTGGCTTTTGTTTCACATTCATTTTGCATCTTCATTAGGTCATAACTTTGCATCCTTTCATTTGCATTGGTCTTCTAGGACATGGGATCGAAGAAATCTTCTTGTTATCAGTGTTTGCCCTATTCAGGGGAGGTTCAACAGGCTTTCATCTTCAAGGCTGATTTCTCATCATCGTGTGTATCTTCTTATCAAAGTTCATCAAGCAGAAATGTCGATTTCAAGTCAAGTCTGGTTGTTCATTCATAATGAGTTCAGATGGATGTTTGACCTACTCTTGGTCAAACTATAGAAAAGCTTGCTTCAACCGCAAGTAATCCATTTCAGTGGTTGACTTCTCAGGCCGTGTGTTGCCAAGGTTGAATTGTGGACTTCGTCAGTTTATCAAGCAGTGGTTCGTGTGATGTTGGGCTCAGAAAATCAAGTTCATCAGTCCATTAGTGATTCAGTTGTGGATTTATTTTACTTAGTGCAGATTCAATGATCAGGGCAGGGTTTAAAATTGATTCAGATGGTTATGGATTCAAATCCAAGTTATGTATTGGTCCAAGACCCATTTATTCATCTTAATCAGAGGTTGGTGGGAAAGTTCAAGTGTGTTCAAAGTTTGTATTGAGAATGCAACTTGGTTTTCATTGAGAATTAAGGAGTTAGGTCGAGTATTCATTCACGTGGTCGTTTGACGGTTTGAGTTCAAAAGTCGATATCCATTCATTTCACCATAACCAATTTTTCTTTATCCATTTTTAACCCATTTTCAAATCCAATTCAATTCAAACTTTCAAATATCCATTTTGAACCACTTCCATATCCATTTTAATTTCATCTCATTATCCAATATAAATACCCATTTTTATCTATTTCTATTTTTCTTTTTTTTATATTTTATCCATTAAATATTCTTCAAATCCATTTTTCAATATTAATTCACTATCCAATTTTAATATCAAATATTAACCAATTTCAATTTCCATTAACCATTTATATCCATTATCCATTTACAATTCCTAAACCAATATCCATTCTTTTTATTATCCAATTAAACTTTCTTTTTCAAATTCATTTTCATCCATTTTCAAAGTTTGATTCAAACCACAGTTCAAAGGGCCCATACAATAATTTCAGAGAAACCTACAGGAAAATTGGCCACAAAAAAAAAGCAAGAATAAGCATAGTCTAACAAATGACCCAAGTTGCTGCAAGCCATGCTTCTTACACGCCAGCCTTCAATTTCAATACACCAACCTTCATACACCAATTTACATGAGATACACACACATACCCCACCTTTCAACATTCTGCAGGCGACAAAAAGAAAAGCAAAAAGAGTTCATGGCAGCAAAATAAACTCACTTGCAACGCGGGAAATGGAATGGGAAATTGACAGAAAAAGTGAAATAGTAATAACAGAATTGCAAAGATAAAAAAATCGTAACAGAATTTCTTTCACTCATAACAACTTTCTTCTAACAAACTTTCCTCTGGATCCTTCCAATCTTCTCTATAAAGCCTCATTCTCTTCACTATAGCATTTTTTGGTTTTGGTTCTCTCAGATTTCTTCATCTTCAAAACTCTCTCTTCTCTGATTCACCTTCATCACCAATCTCTCGATTCATTTACCTTCGATCCTCAACCTTCAATCTGCTCTTCATCTCTCTATAATCTCGTTGCCATCTTCAGTACCAGAACTCTGCTCCTTCCAATCCTCACGAAAATCTTCATTTTCTATTAAACAAACCGGCAAGGTTCACCGGCGCGAATTCACAGCATCATCATCATTGTGTTGATCGTTCTTCAACCTGTAAAATTCAAGAACGTCATCAACTTGCAACTTCGCCAATTCGTAACTCTGCAACTTTGCGACAATTCAAATCAAGAACTGCAACAAATTCACGACGACAATTGCAAAAGAACAGATATGCAACGACATTATCAACACATCTGCAAAGTCCGTAATTCGCGACAAGTTCGCAACAGAATGCAAATCACGCAGAAGAATAAATGAAGAGTAACAAGCAACATACAGAGAGGGAAGAAGAATAACGAAGCATAAGAGGTTGAAGGTTGAAGTATAAAAAACGAAGAAGAGTAAAGTGCGAGCACTACCTGCGAAGTCATCGGCGTCATCGAAACTGCACCGAATTCGGTACGAACTCTGCAATTTTCGTTTAAATTGTTGATGTAATTTGCTTCTCCTCCGTTTCTCGCTAATATCTTGATCCAAACTTGATCAAATCACGTCTAATGAGCGCAATTGATGGAGTGATTCTTAAAATCGCGTTTGAAGTTAGCGATCCTCGAAATCGCTTTTGAATGAGAAGCGATTCTCAGAATCGCGTTGGAGTGAGCGATTTGGGGCTTTAGATCGGTGACGATTTAGGGTTCATACGGCGGAAGGGGAATGAGATGGTGGAGTCGTGTGGCCGCCGCTGAGTTGCTAGACGATTGGGAGAAGAAAAGAGAAACGGCGCCGAGTGAGTGTGGAGTTGAAACATGGAGTTGATGATGGTCAATCCTTGTGCTTAGGGTTTATAGAGGCTTGTTATTGGGCCGGTGTACATGCTGATTTTGTTTCACACACTTCCAATATGCTCACCACACTACACGGTTACTTGTTTATTCTTTTTGCTTTTTGAAACTAATTAGATGTAATTAGGTGTTAATTAGACTCCAATTTTAGAGTTAGGTCTTAAATTTAACCTTAGATTTAGGTTTTAATCAGATGTTAATTGAGATTTAGTTCAATTGTTTGAATTTGAAAATTTTTAGAATTGTTTTGGGATTAACTTCAATTGGATTTTCAATGTGAAATTAATCTTGACTTTGGACCTTAACTTTGCTAATTAGATTAGATTTTGATATTAATTTTTGAATAATCATTTTTAGCTTAATTGCTTAATTGTTTTGGTTTAATCATATCATAATTGATTGTTTTGTGCTTACTAGCTCACTATTTTTTGCTTAATCGCACTAATCGTTTTTGGCCTAGTTGCACTAATTGTTTTTGCTTCCTAATGGTTTTTTAGCGTAATTGCTCTCTAATAGTTTTTGGCTTAATTGTCCACTAATTGTCCATTAATTGTTTTTAGAATTAGAAATAACTTTGAACTAATTGACATTGACTTAATTCTAACATTGATTAAACTTAGATCCTAATGCTAACATTGACTAATCTTTAGTAGTTTCATTAGTTAACTTTGTTAATATCCTTAATACTTGTTACATGTTAGTTTTTGACTAAGTGTTGTTTACATTTTTGTATTGATTTCAATTAATTCTTATTGACATTTCCTTTTGATCTTAGTTGCTCACTTTAGTTATTTCCATTTGATCTTTGACTAATCTTTGAGTTTGTTTTGTAGTGTTTCTCACTTAATTTAGTTAATTGAGTAAAGGTAGAAGTTGCTGTAACATACACTGCTGTAATGGACAAAGTGTGTTGTAAAATGTTGATATTCTGTCTAGTTGCATACACACCTGCCCTGTTCTGGAAATAGTAGCTGTTATAGGTTGTTTTTACTTGTTGCTGGTTTTTACAGCTATGCAGGTGCTGGAGCGCCGTTGTTGCTGCTGTTTATGGCTTATGGCCTTGTTTTATTGTTTTTTTGAAGAGCATTTGGTTCCATGCCTTTCACGGATCCGTTTCACTTTCTAACACTTTTGCTCATTTATGTTAGATTACTAGAAGTTTGCCGGTTTGCTAATACTTTGCTTACGTTGCTACGGATTGATATCCGTTCGGTATTACTTCTCTTCTTTTTTACTAATTCCGCATTTTTCCTTTTTATGCCATGAGAAGTAGGATTAGGAGTTCATGCCACTTGGCCGGCAATGCTGGAAGTCCTCAAAGGAGGCTCTATTTGTGATTGTTTAATATTGTGCCAAAGACCTCCAAAGAGGCATCCCATTCCCATATCCCCTTGTAAGACCTCCAAGAAGGCAATTGACGGAAGATAGGGTTCGTAACCGACCCCCGTTATTCTAGTTGAGTCGTTCTTAACTCTCATTACATGATTGAAGCTTTGAACATCACCTGCTCCTGTTATCGAGGCGGTCAAGTGGAAGGTAGGGTTCGCAACCAACCCCCACTCATTGTCTATAGCTCGCATTAACTGATGCTGATGTTTATGTGATCTGATTCATATCTTCCCCTCTTACTCTGCTCTCCATGGTTCTCGATACCATTGGATGAGCACCCCTATGTCCCACAGCTAGCTTGTTTGCCTCGGTTGATATGACCCCTTGGCTAAAGCTCCCATTTTCTTACTTTGATTGTGTGACATTATCATTGACTGACATTGTTATTCTTTCATTGACTTTTAATTCATTTTGTGATTGATTTATCCTGTGTTTACTTGTCTGATGACATAATCCCGTAGGATTCCTCCTAGTCCGACTTAATTTCTGATTAAGCTCGAAGTAGGATAGACATTAGGCTCTCAATCCAAGTATGACAACATTAGGAGAATATTCCCCTTAGTGTTTTCTTTTCCCTTGAGTCTTCTCTTCTCATCTTATAACCTTTCTAAAACACTTAATAAAGGTTAACGTGAATTGCGCATGAGCCTTATATATGGGAAATGAAGAATGAATGCCCTCCATTCATTCTTTTAGGATGCTTAGTGTACGTCCTGTTGGGGACGATACACGACGTATTCGTTCATGTGTTGTTGACTTGGGTGTAATGCAAGTTACAAACTAACTTCAATCCACTTCTGTCTAAAAACATAAAACAAACTCAAACCTTTTTATCCTTCTGGATTGTTATGTTTCAAACCTATTTTCAGGAAAAATCACGTTACTTCCATCTCGTCGCAAACAGGCATCGACCCTAACTGCCGGACGCGAACCTAATGTCTCTCATAAAAGACACAAACAAAGCAAAGTCTTCCCTAGTGAGGGGAACTACGTCGCTCTGATTCTCGCGTTCGAGCGAGATACGTAGGCAGGAGATCGTGCGAGATCTCTCCGAGCACAACCTTTCTTTATCACCTCTTTATCTCTTTTCGACCCGTAGGTCGAACTACGACTGCTCTGATTTCCTCTCTCTGGTTAGATTGAGGATACGTAGGGACGAGATGGCGATGTCTTGGCGATGTCTTGGCGAGCAACCTCCCCCTCTTAGTTCGTGTCCGAACTACGTTGACTCTGACTTTCCCATTGCATGAGGGAATACGTAGGTATAGGACGTCGATGTCCTATCGAGTCACTTCCTTTTCTTTTCTTCCTCGTTTCTTCGTTCTCCTCTGTTCCCGTTTCTTTTCCTTTCCAGTAGCAGCAGAGCTCCAGATGACGACATCCTTTGATCGAGACAATAAGCGTGGATCCCATCGAGTACGATGGACGCGTGGGGTGCTAATACCTTCCCCTCGCGTAACCTACTCCCTTACCCGTTTCTCTTGGTCGCGAGACCATGTCTTTTCCCTTCCCTCAGGTTTACACAGTGTTTCCTTTCCCTCTCTTGGGATAAATACACATTGCTGGCGACTCTGTTTCCACGCCACTTTCGCGTTTGTACCTGGATGAAAATCCCGGGAGCGACACAGCCAATTGGGGGCAGCTTTTACCTTTCTGCCCCCCTCACCGAGAAAATATGGTCAGATGACCCACCGGGCCACCTGCTCCTCCTCGGCATTCCTGCCCGTCATGCACGGCTCTACCATCCAGAAACAGTCACGACGCCCATGCCAGAAACTACACCTTTGCCCGTGGCAACGAATATTTTCGGGCACCTCTGCCCGTCCTAACGGCTAATTTCTCAGCCCCTCCTCATCTCACACACCCAGCATCTCAGACGTCTTTCATGGCCCACTTTCGATTTTGATAAGCCGTCAAGATCAATAAGCAATACTAATGTCATGATGATAAATAAATAAATAGTTATTATAAATATTGTGAGAGAGCCCCAATTTATCAACATAGTCAATGAATTTTCAGTACCATGCACGAGGTTCTTCTTTGAAACCATAGAGACTTCTTGAGTAGACACACATGCTCAAAGTGTTTTGGATTGCGAAATCCAGAAGGTTGGTGCATATACGCGGTTTCGTAAAGATTTTAGTGTAAGGATACATTTTTTACATCTAGTTGATGAAGACATCATGACTTAGATAATTCAATACCAAGTACCATGTGATTAGTGGCTGGTTTGATGATAGGGATTAATGTTTCACCATAATCAACGCCAGATTATTGATTTGATCCATTACCTACAAGACGAGTTTTATATCACTCAAAGGAACCATCAAATTTCTTCTTGTGCCTGAAAATCCACAAACTTCGAATAACATTAGCATTAGATGGATGAGGAACTAATTCTCGCGCCTTAATTTCAATAAGGGCATCATATTTGTATTTCATGGTCATTTTCCAACTATGATCATGTAATGCATCAATGGGATTAGTAGGTAAGGGAGATATAGAATTGTGGGTTGAAGTGTAAAGGTTAACAAGTTTGTGAGGTTTGACAATACCATGTTGTGCTCAGGTAGTCATTTGAAGGGAATAAGGTGCAAGAGGGGATATGTAAGTGCTAATGGATTTATTTGATGTAGGGTGATGGTTTTATGGGTGATGGAGTTGTTGGGAAGGGTGGTGTGTTGGTTAGTAGGTGAATGGTTTGTTTGAGAGGGTGGTGTTTGTTGTTATGTGTTTTGAGAATTTAATGTTGTGTTATGATAAGATGTTGTTGGAGGTGTTGGTGTGGGAGGTGTAAGGACGATGTGCATGTGTCAAGGAAGAAGAAGGATTATACCGTCATCCCATAAATTATTGTTAGTCACTGTAGGAGTATTAAAGTTAGAAAAGGGAAAATATTTTATTCAAAACGAACATGCCAAAAACTAATTATTTTATGACTTGACAATTCATAACATTTAAAACCTCTATGATTAGATGAATAATCTAGGAATACAGATGATGTAGAGCAAGGTTGTGATTTATTTCTAGTGGTGCTTGGAATTAAAGGATAACAATGACACCTAAACCGACAAATTTGGGAATAGAACGAGTATTTTTGGTAGATTATTTTGGTGGGTGATTGTAGGGCAGGGTTCTGATTAGGAAGGAAGTTGCGTATGTAAATGGCCATTTGAAGAGCATGATGCCAAAAGTTGATAGGATAAGGTATAAGCAAGAAGTTTTCAAATTATCTTATTGTTAGTTCAAATTTTTCTTTTGACCTTTTCATTTTGAGGGGAAGCGTACGAACATGAAAATCTAAATCACAAAATTTATGAAAAGAGCATTATCATACTCTTTGTTATTGTCACATTGAAAACATTTTATTTTGCGTTCAAATTATGTTTGTGAGCTTAAAATTGTATAAACGGAAAGCACTGGTGATTTATTTGAGATGGGAAAAGTCCATAAAAATTTGTAAAAATCATCAAGAAATAACACATACTAAAAATGTCCCCAGGAGCTTAAAACATGAAAAGTCCAAAGATTACTTTGAGTTATATGAAAAGGCGTAAAAATTAAAAGACAAATAATCATAAAATAGTAGTTTCATTTGTTTTCCAAGTGTACAAGAATGACAAAAAACTCAGTTCAAAACTTATTAGATAGCAGAAAATTGTTTTAATGAAGTGAATTAAAATGAGAGCTCCTGGTTGTCCTAAATGACTATGTCATAACTCGGTGGATGAAGTGGCAAGGGTGATGGTGACAATGGTGGATTGTTTGATCTTGTGGGAATAGTATAAAGATCATATGAATTATTACATCTCACTAAAAGCATTCATGTTTGAAAATCCTTCATAGAAAAAACAAAAAGACCAAACTCAATAGATACATCATTATCAATAGTAAATTTTCTAACAGAGATAATATTTTTTATTAGTTTTGATGCGTGTAAAATATTATTTAAGTTTAAGAAGTTGGATTAAGATGTATTTCCATAACCAATAATTGGAATAGGATGAAATGTGGTTACATGAGCTAGACATCCCTAATGAATGTCACGATTGTTGTGTCATTACCAAAACTATATTATAAAAAAGAATGACAGAAGGTGGTCCCGAGAGATTCAAATTCTAGAAAACTTAGTCATATGAAGGGCCTAGGTAGGAAAGAAGAACACAATATTCGAAAAGTTAGTCTTTGACAAGGAAAGACTGTATTGAGTCATCCCCAACATTTGGCAATAGGCATAGACTCTAGAAACATTGGTGGATGAAAATTCATACCGAGAACTTGGAGCACGAGCTTAATGGAGATGAAATTATTGTTGATTTCAGAAGTAGGTCAACTTGTGGTGGAGTGATTTGCAATGCATAATATATGTTTTCTATTGTTTTTTTTTCTTCTAAAATTTAGACTTACTCTAACCTCACAGCTAAGACTTGGTCCTTTTGAAGTGGTTTGAAGATTTCATTAGAGATTGGATATATGGAAATTGTAATTGAATTAAATTCAAGAGGAGCGGTTTTGTTGGTGTTGAACGAGTGTGGTAGGGGTCATCCTTATCAAATGTTTATTTCTGAGATTAATGATAGTTACATGACTATTGAAATCAACATGTTTATTGTGAAGGAAACATGTTCTTGTAATTCAATTTGAATTTACTTGTTACTCTTAAAAAATTTCATACTGTTCTTATTTTTTGTCTTTTTTAGCCATTTTGACTAATATGCTCCTTCTAAGCTTTTAATTTCTCCTTCTTTTATTTCTATTTGATTTGTTATATGCCCTATTTCTTCAATTTTTTTAAAAATAGTTCTATATTCACTTTTTGAATTTTGTGTAAGGCAGAGTCCAATTCATACCATAACTCTTTCTATTTATTTATTATAATTAAAAATGGTAATTCAAGAAGTAAAAAAGAAAAAGAAACATTTTTTTGGGAAACCATGTACTCCATATGTTAATATTTAATTAAACTTTTTGAAGACAATATTTAATATCATATCACTATATTTAGTCTTTACACGTCATATGCATATGTAACAAAAATGTCAATGAATTTGCCGTCAGCCACATCCACTCAAGACATGAGTAGTTTCCAACTTTCACAGCTAAATCGTGAAATGTAACTTAAAAT
Organism: Lathyrus tuberosus; assembly: GCA_022829125.1. Classification (NCBI taxonomy): domain Eukaryota; kingdom Viridiplantae; phylum Streptophyta; class Magnoliopsida; order Fabales; family Fabaceae; genus Lathyrus; species Lathyrus tuberosus. Next base: position 10,811,530 of record JALAZF010000075.1, read on the forward strand.
CATTTTGATATTTTTGTCTAACATTAAAATTGGTATGAAAATTCGCAGGTGAAAAAGAATTTACCTTTGAATTTTACCTTAGGATAAAAACTAAAAAGAAATTTAACATTCAAAATTATTTTAAGAAAACAAAGATACATTAACGAAAATAAAAAATTTGTTAATTTATATAAATAATTTATTTGTTTAAGCTTATACTTTATTATACTAAAATTATTTTTAAAACGTACCACGTGATCATTAAATTTAGGGTTAAATATGTATGAGGTCCCTATAAATATGTCAGCTTTCAATTATAGTCCCTCAAAAAATTTTCTTCAAACAATGGTCCTCATAAAGTTTTCCGTCCAAAAAAATGGTTTCTCCCGTTAGTTTCCTCTAACAGAGGGTGATGTGGCATGCCATTGGGATCCTTGTCATAGCCACGCCAATTTGAGTTGGAATAATTTTTTTGTTATCATAAATAGTAGAGGAAAATTGAGTGAACCTAAATCCCTTTGTTCACCGTCTTCATCTTCTTCTTCCTATTCCTTCCAATCATTCTTCTTCTTCTTACTCGTCTCCCTCATTCATCTCAAAAATATGTCGTCTTCATCTAGGTTAAGCAAAGTAGTTTCGTACTATTCGACGACTCTGACGAACCGTGGAGTGAAAAGGTGTGGATGCAATGATGTTTTGATTTCATACATGTGCAAGAACGGAAAGAACAAAGGTCGATTGTTTTGGAGATGTCCGTATTGGAAAAACAAGGGTACCTGCAATTTTTTTATTTGGGATAATGAAATTGCAAAAGTCAAGGATGATGAGGAATGCGTAGATTCAGAATGGAGGAAGGACGATAGTAATTTGAGGGAAATGCAAGCTTTAGAAAATCTGAATGAGCTCTATGAATCATCCATGAAGAAGAACAAAAGGTTGAAGATAAAGATTAAGGCAGAGGCATTTTGGGGGAAGCTGAAGACATTATGTGTTGTAGTTTCAGTCTTGGTCAATTTGTATTTGTTAATTAGGTGTAATTGTTGATTATGTGTAATCATCTGTAATGTTGTGTAATTGTTAAATTGCCTAAGTGGTATGTTGTGAAATCATCTGTAATGTTGTGTAAGTGTTAATCTTATCTAAGTGGTGTGTTGTGAAATGTAACATGAACTGGTTTTGTAATCTTGAATTGGTTTGAAATACAAATTGGAATTTTATGTAATTCATTTAGTATTGTTCAATTGATATGTTCAATTTGTTGTTTCAGTCAAGGAACATAATTTTGACACAATCTGACCTATAAATTAGACATAATATGAGATACAATTGATTATATAACTATCGTTGACTGTATAAAATTGACTGTGTAAAATTGAACATAGTTTAAGTCACTTAGTATTGTTTAGTTTGTCTAACTAGCATATAATTGAGTGTATAAAATTGATTGTATAAAGTGGGACATAGTTTCGGTCAATTAGTATTATTCTGTATGTCTAACTAACATATAATTGACTGTATAAAATTGACCTATTAGGTGGCCTTAAAATTGATTGTATAAAATTAAAACCATATGGACAAAACAGAATGTTCACAGGTTTACATTGAGCATACCATAACATGTTCACAAGATAGATTTGTTCTCAACAGATTTCATTAAATTAACATACCATAACAGGTTCATAAGAGTACATCAGTACAATAAACAGATCAATACAACACATCATTTCCATTACATCAAAAGAACATAATTTTTTCAAAAGGCTACATCAGTACATCACATTGAGCAAAAAAGTGCATTAGTACATTACATCAAAATATTTGTTCCTAAACAAATCCATCTGCTAAAAACTAATGCTTCATTGGGTTTGACCTTTGCCACTGGTGAAGGGTCATTGGGTTTCTTCCCAGAGCCAAGAATGTTCTTTGTTTTCAAGGTCCTCAATCTTTCACTATGCCTTTTTTTGTGCTGCAACATTGGTCTGTGTCTTGTACCTGCTTTGGGTTTTAAACTTAGGTGGTTCACTTGAACTTGGCCTTGAAAGATTTGTTCTAATACCAGGTGGTTTGAAAGGCTTGTTCTTGCACACTTTGGGTTGCTTACCAAAGAAAACCTTGACATTACTTTTCCTTGGTTCGGTTTCCTTGAGAGGTGATTTGTCAACCCTTAAAGGTTGAATATCCAAGACCTCATCACCTCCTAATAATGCAGCCAGAGTTTCATCCAATGAAGCACGTGTAGCTTGGTCAGTTGACTCACATGGTTCAGTTACCATTTCATCAGTTGGATCAGTTGGCTCACATGGTTCAGTGACAGTTGGATCAGTTGCCATATCCTCAGTTGGATCAGTACTAGCCTTTCCCTCATTGATACTTGACTTTCCTTTATTGACAGAAGCCATTCCTTCATTGACAAAAGTCTTTTCCTTATTGGAACTTGACTTTCCCTCATTGGCACTTGACTTTCCCTCCTTGGCACTTAACTTTCCCTCCTTGGCACTTGACATTCCCTCTTTGACACTTGACTTTCCATCTTTGACACTTGACTCTCCCTCTTTGACACTTGACTTTGCCTCTTTGACACATGACTTTGCCTCTTTGATAATTGACTTTTCCTCTTTGACAATTGACTCTCCCTTCTTGACACTTGATTTCCCCTCCATGACAACAACTTCCTCATTGACAATTGGTTCCACAGTGTTGGTTGCCTCATTAACAAATGCATCTTTGACTATTCCCTTTTTCACTTTTGTCTTCTTTGTTTCCCCCTTAGATGTACAATTGTTGGTAGATCCCTTAGGCCTCCCCTGCATGAAACAAACAAATAATTAACATTGTTACCCTTGCACAAAATACCTAGATAAACAATAAGTAAATGTAAGATTTAAGTTAAACAATACCCTTTTTTTGTGCCAAATTGACCTTGCTAGCCTGACTTGCTTGTGTAGGTAAGTCTTGAGTGGTCTGGTTTGGCAATTTTTGACTGGGCTGGGTGGGCAATTCTTGAGTGGCCTGGGTGGTATTACCAGAGGGAACAACCACAATCTGTTTGTTCTTCTTGCAGGTCCTTTTGTTGTGACCTAGTTCAAAACAAGCCTTGCACCTATGGCTTGTATTGGTTCTATGCCACTTTGTCTAGTTCACTTCATCTGGCTCTCTTCTTATAAGTTTCTTGGGCGTACCTGGGCCACGTTGGAACATAGGGGGCATCATGGTTTCATTGGATGTTTTTGGCCATTTGTTTTGGCCATTCAATGGGGTGATAACTTCACTATAACATTTTTCATAAGTGCTTTTGTGATAACACTTATGCACATATTTCACAGGGTCATCCACTTTCCTATGTATGGAAGCCACATCATATCTAAAAGGAATCCCAACAAGATCCCAATAGTTGCATGAACATGATTGTTTTTCTAAATCCACTACAAAACTATCACTAAACAAAACATGTGTGACTTGAAAGGTTAACCTACCAGCATAGGTTGCTGTCCAACTAGCAATTTTTTCAATCTCTCTATCTAACCTCCTTAATGGTTTTGTCATTATTTCCTCTTTATAACTATCTACCTTTTCTTTAAGTGTGGCAAACCTCCTCATTAGGTAATTCTTAATCCACTCAAACATGGTAATGATTGGTTTGTCTCTTTGTAACAGAATGGTTGCATTGAAATACTCACTTAAATTATTCATCAAGACATCACACTTTGAGAAAAAAGGAAAAGCATGCTTACACCGTTTTATTTTGGGAATTGCTTCTAACCACTCATAAGCCTCCAAACTGACCTCCTTGATCATAAGCATCCTAGCCTCATGTGCCTCAAAATAAGTTGCTTTTGATGCAGCCATCATAAGGTCTCTAAACAAGGTTCCTCCTCCAAACTTTTTTTTAAGTTAGCATACAAGTACCTTAAACAGAACTTGTGTTCATAGGAAGGATACTCCTCTTCAAAAACCTGACCAAAACCCTAAACCAAGAAAACATTATTTGCATTAGTATATTCAAGTGATTGAAAATTGTCAGATGGAAAATATTGATGAAAGTACAACTTACTTTTTGTTGGTCAGGGATGAAACACCATTTGGCATCTCCTATGTCTTCAATAAGCAATTTTAGAAACCAGCTCCATGAATCCTTTGATTCAGTCTCAACAAAGGCAAAGGCAATTGGCAAATATTAATCATTAGGGTCTCTCCCAACAGCAATGAGTAAAATACCACCATACTTGTGTTTCAAATGGCACTCATCTAGTCCAATGAATGTCCTGCATGCCTTTTTCAAAGCGTTCTTGGTCCCATCAAAACACATATTGCACCTCTAAAATCTAGGTTTTAAGCCAAGACTAGGAACACTGGTGTTGATCTTGAAAGTGTTCCCAGCCGAAGCCCTTCTTAACTCAGCAACATAGGACCATAAAAGACTAAATTGTTCGTTAGAATCTCCTTCGACAATGTGTCTTGTAATCTGTCTTGCCTTGAATGCTCTGCATCCTGGAATTTATGTTGCATACCTTTGTCTGACATCTGCTACTACCTCACTTAACCTCATCCTAGAGTTGTTCTTTAATCCATCAACAATTACCTTGGCCACCCACTCTGCTTTAGTACTTTTGTTGAATAACTGTCTTCCACATTTGTGCTTTGCAAACAAAGTCTTAATCCTGAATGTTGTGGATGTTAAAACTCTACTACACAACACTGTATAGTCATATTTTTTCTTATCCTTACAAACTACCCTACATTTGTTAGCATCATTTTTTTCAAACTTAACATCCTTACCATTCAAAATATTGTGCTCTAAGATAGCATCTTTGAACTGCCTCAAAGAAGAAAACTCCATTCCCACCTTGAAAGCAAAATTCTTGCTTAAAGATTCTTCTTGATTAAACCTGACTACACAGGGCCTTTCATCACAGTTGTCATCACCACCACCACTGTCAAACTCATCAGTCATGTAGGCATCCTCAATGACATGTTCCTTACTCATCTCTTCTTTTATAAACATTTTTTTTGTCTACATGAGCAGTGCCCTCTTCATTTGCAACAGGTCCATCTTTTTGTTCTACTTTAACTCCATTATCAAACACTTCATCAAGGTCTTCATCAAACCCTTTCATCCTCTCCTCCTCACTATCATCAAAGTGAACTCCTCTAACAGATTCATCACTAGAATCATCACTTTCTTCAGTCAACCTGTCAACATCTTCATCACATTTGATTCCCTTTCCCCTTTTTCTAAACATATCCATAAAGGTATCCTCTCCTACAACTTTGGGCTCACAAAATATCTCAACATTAGACTTATTTCCTATAGCATACATGGCTAACTCAGAAGCATCACCATCATCCTTAAATGGTTTTAAGTCGTGTTCAAATGATCCTTCTTCATGTTTCCACCACATCTTAACACCACCTATATCAAATTCAGGTTCAATCAACTTAACTAGGTCACACACTTCAAAGAAAGACCAATAATCAGGGTCTTGACCATTAAAAGCATAAACATCCGCTCCCTTATATCGTATGTTAGGGTCTTTTATGAAACAACCCTTTGAGTAAAATACAACCCTGAACCTATCCATTTCCTGTACACAATATTTAACCTACGTTTATATTTTACCATTACAATGTAAAAATGAATTACCCTAATTTTTTATAAAAAGGCGAACAAACTTAATATACAATAGAATAACAAATTGAATAAGGAAAGGGACCACGTACTGAGAAAGCAAATGATATGATATTCAAATTAGGGAACATAGAGGAGACAATTGCATCTTACCTGGGACCACTTGCTCGCCTTCTCAGGAACTTCTTTTTGGGACCACTCCAAAGATGTCGCTTTGGGACCACAACAAACAAACAAATCTCTTCTTTGAATGGCATGAATCAATGTTCGTTCTTCCCAGACTTGTGCAAATCAATACTCCTTGTTCATTGACTGATGCGCACCTTCAACACATAACCAATGTAAACTTCTGCTAGGGCGAACCTCTAAAGTTAACAGGATTTTCTTATATGCATTTTTCACGTTGGCAAATTGAAATAAAACATATCACACATAATCAAAGTTGCTATTACATGTGGCATGACACATAAGCTTCCGTTAGTGAAAACTAACTGGATGGACCATATTGTGAGACCGATAACTTTATGAGGACCAAAGTTTTAGGAAATTTTTTGTAGGAGTTAAACTTAAAAAGTGTCATATTTATAGAGACTAAAAACATATTGAGCCCTTAAATTTATCAAAGTTAAATACAATTAATTAGAATTTATAAAATACTTTTTAAATTAAATTATAATTAAATACGACTTCTATTTATTTTATTATCCTTACCGACTAACCCTTCGTAAACACGAATCAGTATTATACATGAGCACTTCTTAAATTTTGTCCTTCTTTTCTATAATGTCTTGAAGTCTATTTCTACATTCTACATACACGACAAACTTGGATCTCACATGATCACTTTCGATTGGAGAAAACTTACTATATTTTCTCCATTCTTATCTTGAACACTGTCACTCAAACATGTGTTGTGCAATCCTTCTCAGGTTTCGGTCATTTAAATTAGGATGTGAATGAGTAACTAATTAGTGTGGATTTATAAATTAAATCAGTTGTTATAAAAATTAATTTGAAATTTATAACTGATTTAGAATAAATCGATTTTAAATGGATTTTAATTTTAATCCAAATTATTTAATTAAATCTAAATTTTATTCCTTTTAAATTTATATTAATTTTTAAATTTAAATACTTAAAACAAATTTTATAAGTCTTTAAAAATATATTTTTATGAAAAAAATTCTTAAAATATATATATATATATATATATATATATATATATATATATATATATATATATATATATATATATATATATATATATATATATATATATATATATATATAATTCAGAAAAAAAAATGAATATAAATAATTATTTTTTCAAATATTTTTTTTATTTGAAAATTGAAAAACAAAATTCTGTATTTATTAATGTGTTATTCAAGAAATTTAACTCATCATAATGTGTATATGATAAACCATGAAAAGAGACAAACATATAAATTTAATACATAATAAATTTTAAATACTCAATAACTAAACCACATTATTATTATTATTATTATTATTATTATTATTATTATGGGTAATAGTTTATATTTGGATAACAAAATTGATAATCACTTTTATAATTTAGCATTTGGATTAAGTTTTAAAAAGTGAAACAATTTGGATATCAATTTGGTTAAGAATTAACTGTTATTTTCACACCCCTAATTTAGATATACATTTGTGATGAGACAATTGTTAGAAAAATTAATTTAAATCAAAAGGATTGAGTATTTCAAACACTTTCAAATTGTCTTAGAGTTCGTACATAGGAATACCAATGATAATTTAACATATACTCGAGTTTGCACAAGATCAATGAAAACTCAAATATAGAGAAAATAAAATCTAAAATTTTATGTTAAGAGGATAGATTTTTCTAATGTATTTTTTTGAATTCGGAATGCTCAATTTATAGGTCAAACTGGTGTTGTATCATAAGGTTGCGACCCTTGATGAAACACACTTTCAGCAACACTTTTGATAAATGTTGCGCTATTTCACATACAACAGTACTTTTCAAACGTTGCACTCTTTCGCCTACACCAACAATTTTTAAAGGCTGTAATGTTTCGCATTCTGCAACACTTCACAAATTCAAAAATTAATCTTCACTTGCATATTTTCTTGTCATTTTAGAACATACCAATTGTAATTTATTTTTTATAAATTACAACAATCCCCCACTTGTTATAGTAATTACAAGACCAATTCCGAAAAAAAAAAAAGAGAAAAAGAATTGTAATACAGTTAAGTATCTTTCAATTTGAACTTAACCTTAGTAAAGATAACACAAAGTTTAATCGAAATGTTAGGTAGTTATGCTTTGAACCGTTATCCCTTGGGATTATACTCGCGTTACCTTACACACATTTTTTAATGGTTCTTTGCCTGCATCTCTCGCCTAGCACTATTTATGGTCAAGTGAGTTTCCTGTTCTTGTAAATTTTTCATGAGAGAAACTCCAACTCTCACTTTGAGACGACACCATCTCGAAATTCATATAGGTGAAGTTTATTTTGTATCTATTTCGTGAGAAGATTAAAAAAAATCTCAAACTCTTGTCAATTTTTATATTCAAACAACTAGCATGTTTTCTTAATAAAACTCTTTTACCACCAAAGTTTCATTCATTCATTTTCATGTTTGGCATGATTAATATCTATCATGCTTCAGCTTATAAAATGTTGTTGAAATCACATAAGAGAATTAAGACCACACATAAACAGATTAATCCAATGACTATAATTTGTGAAATGCACATGAGATAAAGATGATTAAACTATAATTTGTGAAATGCAGATGAGATAAAGATGCGATTCTAATAGATAGAATCTCACATGTTTTCTAGAGAGAGGGGCTCTCACTTCTCTCTAAAAAACTTAACGTGCCTTTTTATCTTTTTATCCCTTCGGCGGATAAGTAAGATCTTTCTTCCCCAGTAATCTGGTTTCATCCGCCCACGTGGCATCTCCCCTTCCACGTGAAGGTTTTCCTTATCATTTTTACCTTAATTTCTCTTTCTCTCTCTAACCAATCTCTTTCTCTCATCTCTACGAAACTTTCTCAAAACCCTCCAAACTATCGTCTCATATCAGTATTTTCCATTCACCTGTTGCAAAACATCATCAAAACAAACCTTGTAATGGACAGATGGAAGAATTTGCAGCTAACGAAGGAGGAGGAAGAAGGCATCACGGCGAAAGCAGAAGAAGTTTGTGAAGGAGAAGTTTTTCAGAGAACTTTGGCTGGTAAACTGTGGACAGACAACAATTTCAACACAAGAGCTTTCACAAGTACGATCATATGAGCTTGGAAACTTAGGAACCCAGTGGAGGTTCAAGAGTTAAGCAAAAATCTCTTTCTCTTTCGCTTCACCACGAGAAGAGATTTGGAGAACGTAATCAAAAAAGGTCTGTTGAGTTTTGATAGGGATCTACTGATTCTTAGTCGCATCTCAGGAGAAGAGCAACCGTCTGAAATCAACATGCATTTCGGAACCTTTTGGGTAAGAATATATGAGCTTCCCCTAATGTTGAGATCTGAAGCTATAGCGAGGAAGATAGGAGGTATTCTGGGAGTTTTTGAAGAAATGGATCTTAAAGAAGCTCACAGAAACGGTAGATTTCTACACATTAAAGCAAGAATAGATCTGAAAAAGCCTTTGAAAAGAGGCACAGTGGTTCGGTTTAAGGAAAAGAACCTCAGAGTCCATTCCAAGTATGAAAGGTTACCTACCTTCTGCTTTGTGTGTGGGAGAATAGGTCATCAGCTTAAAGACTGTGAGGCAGTGTGAGACCTAAGTGAGGAAGGTTTTGAAGACTTAGACGAACAAGAGCTATCTTTTGGAACCTGGATGCGAGCTTCCCCCTACCTCGAATCCAAGAGGAGCAGAAGATGAAAGACTCAACATCGAGCTCTTGTAGCAGAATTTTGTTCAACATTTCCTCCAGCCAAAGTAGATGTGAGACAAAGGAGAAGGATAAAGATAAAGAGGAAGGTGAAGTGGAACAACTAAAGGGGGTGCGTCAAACATTAAGAGAGTTAAGGATCCTTCAGTTGCAAAGCCACATGAGATAAGGGAAACCAAGGAAATAGTTATCTTAGAAATTGAATCAATGGCAGAATCATTGGGAGTAGTGGATATCTCAAACAATGAGGAAGACAGCAAGAAAAGTAACGAAGCTAGGCTTGGTAAAAGAAGGAAGTGGATACGAAGAAGAAATACTAGGAGATCTAAACCAGAACAGGTGAAACAACTTGAAACAGAATGTGGTAAGCGAAGCTTGGTAGAAGTAATGGTCATGGAAAGAGATTTAGAATCTATGGGTGTGGGAGAGAAAAAACTCAGGGGGCAAAGTCTGAATTCAAAGGAAAACACAACTGAACCAGAGGTGGTGTTAGAGGACTAACACCGCCTAGACCAATGAAAATCTTAAGCTGGAACTGCAGAGGTTTGGGGAGCCGCCGTGCAGTTCGAGCCTTGTCCAGGCTCAACCGTCTTGAGAACCCCAATTTGTTGTTCATCATGGAGTCCATACTTTATAAGAATGAAGCAGAAGCTCTGAAACACAAAATAGGTTTTGAAAGTTGTCTGAAAGGGCTGGTGGGTTGGTACTTCTATGGCATGAGGATTGTGAAGTGGAAATCAAATCTTTTTCTACAAACCATATCTCAGGGGCTGTGAAGGACTCGCAGGAATCTGAGCAATGGTTCTTTACAGGAATCTAAGGATTTTCGGAGGAGGGTAGAAAGAGGAGCACTTGGAGCCTTCTTCATGATCAGGTCACTAGAGGTGGAAGTAAAGTCATTTGCTTTGGTGACCTCAATGATATAATATCATCTGAAGAGAAGAAGGGAGGAACTATGCGATCCACAACCCAACTTTCTTGGGGGAGGATCTTCCTGGAAGAAAGTGGTCTCATTAACTTAGACTATGTTGGACACCCTTATACTTGGTCCAATGGTAGAACAGGTGAAAACAATATATAATGCAGACTGGATAGAGCCCTTGCAAGCAACAATTTCATTAACAGGTTTTCCCCTATAAAAGTGCAGAACCTCCCTAGGTTTGGATCAGACCATGCCCCTATCAAAATTAATTTAGAAGACGAAGAAGGAGAGTCCAAAAGGAGGCGAAGTTACCTATTCAGATTTGAGGAAGTTTGGAGTAAATATCCTAGGTGTGAAGGTTATGTTAATCAGATTTGGAATAATTGTTCTAGGCAGACGGTTAATAAGTTACATGATATGCAGGAGCTCAGTGACTTGTTTAAAGAATATAAAGTCAACTCCATTTCGAGAGAGATCAAAAGACTGGAAGGGCTTTTAAAGGATGAAGCCAGATGGGACTCTGAGGAGTATTCAATTCACACATATAAGGCTTTAGAATCTCAAAGGGGCAGGTTGCTGCAGCTTGAAGAGATTTCTTTGAGGCAAAAGAGTAGAGCTGTTTGGCTTCAATATGGAGACAAAAATACCAGTTTCTTTCACAAAAAAGTTGAGCAAAGACGGCGAACCAACACAATCACTAGGCTCAAAGATGCAAATGGTCAATGGAGGAAAGGAGAAACCCATTGTGAGAGGATAATTGTTGACTATTTTAAGGAGTTGTTCACCAGCTCGAATCCCACTGATTTGGAGGATGTGTGTACTGTAGTGCAAGGAAAGCTGAAGGAGTGTCATGTAAACAAATGTTTAGATCCCTTTACAACTCAAGAGATCAAAGAAGCTTTAGATCAAATGCATCCCTTAAAAGCCCCTGGCCCGGATGGACTGTCTGCATTGTTTTTCCAAAAATTCTGGCATATTTTGGGTGGTGATCTCAGTAGGCTGGTTCTGAATATTCTTAACAATGGTAAGGATCCGAGGGGAATAAATTCCATGCACATTGCCCTTATCCCAAAATGTAAATAGCCCAACACTCCTAAAGACTTTCGACCAATTAGTCTTTGTAATGTGGTCATGAAACTTGTCACTAAGTCCATTGCCAATCGTATGAAGGCTTTCCTCCCAGAAATTATTGATGAAGAGCAAAGTGGTTTTGTTCAAGGCAGACTCATGACCGATAATGCCCTAGTTGCCCTTGAATGTTTCCATTGGCTGAAGAAGAAGAAGGCTGGAAAAAAAAGGTCATATGGCCCTCAAGATTGATATGTCAAAAGCCTATGATCGCCTGGAATGGAGCTTCATCACGAAAGTTTTGACTACAATGGGTTTTCCTCTCCAATGGGTTAATTTGATTGAAAGGTGTATCTCCACAGTTTCCTATAAAGTCCTCCTAAATGGGTAACCTGGTGAAATTTTTAACCCTGGAAGGGGACTCCGTCAAGGAGATCCCCTTTCACCTTACTTATGTATCATTTGTACTGATGTATTTTCAGGTTTAATCAAGAAGGAGGCCAATGCCAAAAAGCTTCATGGGATCAGAATAACTAGGAGATCACCCTTAATATCTCATTTATTTTTTGCAGACGATAGCATCCTTTTCGTTCGGGCGAATGAAGCTGAAGCTACCACGGTTCTAGAGATCCTACGAAGATACCAGCAGGCATATGGGCAGGTGGTCAACCTGGAGAAGTCAGAGGCATCTTTCAGTCATAATACTAAGGAAGAAATAAGAGATATGATCCGGATAAGGATGGGAGTCAAGACTTTTTACAGCCATGCCAAATATCTTGGACTTCCTATTGTCTTTGGAAGATCTAAAAAGGAAATCTTCAACCTGGTGGTAGAGCGAGTATGGAAAAAGATTAAGGGGTGGAAAGAAAAGTTCCTATCAAGAGTGGGTAAAGAAGTCCTCATTAAGACTGTAGCTCAAGCTATCCCGAGTTACATCATGAGATGTTACAAAATCCCGGAAGGAATCTGTAAGGAAATTGAGAATATGTTAGCAAAATTCGGGTGGGGAGCTAGAGAAGAAGAAAGGAAGATCCATTGGATTAGATGGGACAAATTGGTCAGGGCAAAAAATGATGGAGGAATGGGCTTTAGGGGAATTAGTGAATTTAATATCAGTTTATTGGGGAAACAATACTGGAGGCTACTAAAGAATGAGGAATCTCTTGTTGGTAGAGTGTTGAAAGGAAGGTATTTTCCTAACTGTAGCATTGATGATTGTAATGTTGGCTTTTGCCCTAACTATGCTTGGAGAGGTATCGTGGGTGCCAGAGCAGTTGTCCATTTTGGTGCTCTCTGGAGGATTGGCAATGGGAACAAAGTTTGTATCAGTAAAGATAGGTGGATCCCAAATAATCTAGGTTTCAAGCCTCTCCAACCGATCAGTCCTAAAAACCTTGATATACAGGTGCGTGATTTGATTGATCCCGATACTGGGCAATGGAATTCAGCAAAGGTCCTGTCAATTTTTAAAGCAGTTGACGCAACTCAAATTTTGGGAATCCCTCTCTCTAGACGCATCAATGAAGATGCTATCATTTGACACCATGAGAAGGATGGAAATTATTCTGTCAGGACAGCCTATCACCTCTGCCTAAAGAACAAAATATCCTCAAATCCTGGGCCATCTAGTGATCCCTGTCAGCGGCTTTGGAGGCTTATCTGGAAGGAGCAGATTCACAATAAAATCAAAAAATTCTTGTGGAGAATGGCGAAAAATATTCTTCCCGCCAGGACGAATCTTGCGAGACGAGGTTTGCAACTTGATACCTCCTGCCCTTTTTGTCTTTCTTGTCCTGAATCGGTTGACCATTTGTTCCTAAGCTGTGATTTTGCAAGGCAAGTGTTTTTTAGTTCAAACCTTGGCATCAGGATTCCTTCTGGTAGCGACCTTTGCAAATGGCATCAAAGGATGCTTGAGGTGAAAGACACGGATTTATGTCAAATACTTGCAACTCTTCTCTACAAGATCTGGAGTGCTAGGAATCTTCTTCTCTTTCAAAAGAAGGTCTCCAACCCTGCACAGACCGCTATGGATGCAGAGGCTATGGTTCATGAGTTCAATCAATGGAATTTCAAGGTACAGCGATCTAAGGAGCAGGATAAGCTGGTTCAGACTAGCTTTAGGGACTCATTTTCTATTCATGTTGATGCTGGTGTCTTTGATGATGGCTATACGGTTCTGGGTTGTGTCTTAAAGGATCCAGCCTCCAAAATTATTCACTCTGAGTGCAAGGTGGAGAACTTTAAAGCTGACCCGGCTGTGGCTGAGATCATGGCTATCCATTGGGGTCTGACTATAACGCGTGATCATAATGTTGGTAATCTCGTTGTTCACTCGGATGCCTTAAATGTGGTGGATTGTATCAACCAATGTCTCAAGTATGCTGCTATTGAACCCCTGGCTGAGGATTGTAGGCAAATGTGTAGGAGCTTCAATCTCTGTTCTGTAATTTTCATTCCTAGAAACTTAAATTTTCTGGCTCACAGTCTTGTTAGAGTTGGAAAATCCTATGGTTCAAACTTTTGGAGAGGGGAATGCCCCTTCCTTAATGCTCAGGGTCACTTTGTTCCCCCTGTTTTGTTTTAATGAAAGTAGTTTCCCATAAAAAAAAAGATGTGATTCTAATCATAAATGTTACTATAAATAAGGGTTGTTACCTTCAATTCAATCAAATAAGAGTTTATATTTCTCTATTCCATTTCTTTTTCTTCTCATGATATATTAGAAACTTAACAATGACTATAACCTTTTTTTAAAAATTATTCTATATTATCTATTATTATCTATTATTATTATTATTATTATTATTATTATTATTATTATTGATCGTACCTGGATCAGACAGTTTGATAGTGGCCAGTAACGTCGTATGGTCTTTAGCTCCGGTGGTGATGATACGGCGGGGGGTGTACCTGCAAGGTACTCCGACGCTCAAGTCAGGTAAGGTCAGAGAAAAACAAGTACAGAAAGCAGGTGTGAGTTTAGAATATGAAATAACCTGGACCACTCAAGAGAGAGGGTATTTATAGAGAGCCCCCAGTGCGGGGCCAACGGTTACTTGCACTGGGTTGGATTACAGGGCCTAATCTAAGTAACTGCCAGGGCTTACGTGACGTAATGAAGATCAGCGCGTGGTCTTCGCCATGGGGTAACGGTCCCGAGATCTCCGGAAGGTGGGTAGACCGAATCCTTCGGAGGTGGGAGGTTACAGGAGAACATGTCCTCGCGGGGAGGAGCCCTTGTGTGTCGGGGAGAGACGTGCCCTGCAAGGCTTGATGTCTCTGTTCGAAGGTCCCTGCTGCACGTGCCCGACACTGCTGAAGGCTCACACGTGCTCGACGCATGTATTACATGCAGGCCTTGTGGGGTCGTGCCAGACCGTGTGGGTTAGGCTTGCCCGTCTGAGGGGTAGGTTTCAGCCCAGTCCAGAACAGAAGCCCCCTAATTCGTTGCTCCGAGATGTCGGAGTAATGACTTAAGAGTCAGCAATCGTGTCGGGGACGTACCAGACTCGATTGTGGGACCGAGATGCTTCTTGTGTCACGGGGACCTCTTCGGCTCTGCCGGGCTTATACTACGAGCGAGGAATGTCAAATGGGGCAGAAACCTTGCCGTCTGCTTGAGTTTGACAGGCCACTGATGGGAGACTCTGCGGGGATACGAGAAGTTGTGGAGTCGGGCACCAGACATTGTGGAAGGATGCGTGTGGGAGAATGAAAGGGCGTAAGTGGGGAAGTGTGTGCCACGTGTCACGCGCCATCATTACCTAGGGAGGCTAGGCTAGGGTAGCGTAATCGAGTGCCTAAGAACTCCTTGAGTCCCGTGAGGGGCTTTATAAATAGTGGCCAACCCGCCTCATTTGCACTTTTCGCTCTCCCTTGCTCAGATTCTCTCCCTTTTCCTTCTCTGTCTTCCCCGCCGTTCTCTGCCACCTACCGCCGCGCCGGAACTTCGTAACAGCCATTTTTCAAGTAAGTTTCTTGATCATTTCTCTCTTTAAGGTGTTTTATATGGTGTTCATCCGGTGAACTGTTGAAGTTCTCGGGGAAACCATGAAATTTTCGGCGAAAAGGGCGGAATTTCTCTATGTTTTTGCTGAATATCGCGGGGAGATGGGATGAGAACCACGGGGACAAGAAGAATGTCCCGAGGACACGAGATGAATAACTCGAGGCTCTCACGGGATGAATTTTCCCAGGGTGACGCCCGGGTGACCTGAGGATGGTCTCGGGGACTCTCCTTCTTCGCCCTTTCACTTAATCAGCAGTAAAGGGGTGCATTTGATACGGATCATCGAATTCACCGTTTCCTTCTGCTTTTCAGGTAAATGGAAGCCTTGGCCGTGGCTGTGGGATCTCTAGACGTTGACTACCAACCTGACTCCCCGATGGCACCGATCAACTGTGTCGAGGAACGGCCGTCCGAGGAGTGGGTCAGCGATGAGCCTCTAAATATGATTTCCCAGTTCGTCGACCGGGACGAGGACGACATCTTCTGTACCGTCGAGCATCGCCTGATGGGCTCCGCGAAGACATGGAAAGTGTTCTGGCCTCAGGCGCACCATCGTATTTGCTCGACGTACTGAGGGATGCGATTTCCCCTGTACGAATTTATGTTCGACGAGGCGGGGTGGCGCCTGCCCTTCACTGATTTTCAGCAATCGGTGTTCGTTTGGCTACGGCTGGCACCCTCGCAGCTTCATCCTAACTCCCTTGCCTTTATCTGCGCCTTTGAGCTCGTCTGCAAATATCTCAAGATCGGGGTGATTGTGTCCCTCTTCTTCCGCATTTTCCACCTGCAACGCCAGGCAACTGATGGTAGACACGGCTGGGTGTCTTTCAAACAGGTGAGCAGACTGTTCCAGACCTATATGGACTCTGTTCACAAATTTAAGTACCAATACTACACTGTGAGGCCGGTTTCGCTCGAGGTCGTGAATTCGGTGTATCGTCGGGTCTTCCAAGAAGTAGACGAGCAACAGGAAGAAGCCCTCGAACCAAGATTCCCCTTATTCTGGATAGAGGAGCATTTCAAGAGGGGTACTGACAGTTACATCATCAGTCCTGGCCGACTTTGCAAAGAAGACCGGCTGGCGTACGAGGCGATAGTCAACTTCGTCACCGGATTTAACAAAGCCAAGCTCGTGACACCGGACGGGAAATTTGTCTGGGGTGATGATGGGCAGGTCCTAACGAAACCCCAGTTGATCAATACGAGGGTCCTCCTCGAGACATTTTCCGATGAGGATGCCATGGAGTTGTTAGGTGGTGGAATCTTCCTCGACTTACTCTTTCTACCCGTTCTAGGATCGATTTACTGACACATTTCTTTCTCTTTTGCAGGTAAGATGTCGAGTGCAGAGGAGCGCATCAAGAAACTGGAGGTTGCCCGAACGTCGAAGAAGGGTGGAAAGGGTCGTGTCGAGCAGATTCGGTCCCAGGGCTCCGGCCCCACTCCGGCAACCGGGGATTCTTCTAGCTCTCCCCAGGGCAGCCAATCTCCCAGCACTCAGGGGTCATCGAAGAGGCAGCGACTCGTTGAGCAGGTGGACGTCGATCTCACCGAGAACGAGAGTCCTCCCGCTGTGAAGTTTGTGCTCCCGCCTTGTCACTCGAGGCCAAATTTCTTTACGGGGAATAACTCCCTGTACGTTGGTGCACCCGAAGTTCAGATCATCTTAGGTGCGAACAGGGTTTCTCGGCGAAGGGCGTTGGTGGAGGACGTGTCCGCGGTGATACGGGTTTGCGCTGCTGCCTTTGTCCTGAACGATGAGGCATACCCAGCAGCCGAGCTGAACAGGCTACAGGAAAAATTCAAGTATATGAGTGTTGAGATGGAGAAAGCGAGGAAGGAGTTGACCGAGTGCAAAGAGCAGAATAAGGCACAGGCCGAGCTTCAAGAGCGGTTGGAGGAGAGGCTGAAGAATGCTGAGGAAGAGAGGACGAGTTTCTTGGCGAGGATCGCCGAGCTGGAGGAAGTTGTTTGCCCAGCCGAGGAGGAAATCGAGGAAGACAAGTTGTTGACCTCCCGGGCATCTTTGATAGCGAAGCTCAGGCAGGCCAAGGAGGATATCCTCGCGGCAGCGGATGTGGGCTTTAACAACGCCGTGCAGCAGCTTCGGATTGTGAACCCCGCTCTCGTCACTGAAGGGACTGGTCCTGACTATGAGGTGATCGATGGTCAGATCGTGCAGCCGATGCAGGAGGATGAAGTCGACGGAGGGGTTACTAAGCACGAGCGGCCAGAGGAGGACGTAGTCGACTAGGTGTTTATCTGTTCGTTGGCCTGCGAGCCACTTTCTTTTGTAATGACTTCTGCCCGGCCTGCGTGCAAGGGGATTTTTTGACATGTTTGTAATATCTGCACAATGGGTTTTTGCCCGGTTTTAATACTTTTCTTGTTGTACTTATTTGTGTGTGTGATGCTTGTGTATTTGATATACTTTATTTGTTTTTGTCTAAGTAATTTGATGATTTTGGGAGTTTGCTCGACTTTGATGATCCTCGACCGCGTGGAGAGCTGGTCGAGTGGTCGGAGGTGTATTCCGACCTTCAACGAGGCTAAGAGCTCGGTCGAGGTCTTAACTTCGTGGCGTGAACTTCCCATCGCGAACTGGGTGTTCTGCCTGATTGGTACGACGACGACGGAGCTCGTTCGAGGGGTCCTCGTCGGATCAAAGTCCTTGCGCACACACAACGCGACCCTTGATCGTCGTGTTTCATATAGAGGTGTTGCGCTTGTACCCTAGCGCGCCCCTGTAATCGCGACGTTGGTTTGTCGCTGGCAGTGTCTAACGGTAGTATTCCTTAAGTTTCTCAGCGTTCCATGGTCGAGCAAGTTCTTCCCCGTGTAGATTTTCGAGGTAGTAGGCTCCTGTCCCCGTTTTTGGACGGACGCGGTACGGGCCCTCCCAGTTTGCGGCGAGCTTGCCCTCTCGCGAGTCTTTCTGGTTCTTTCATAGGACGAGGGTGCCAACCTAAAAATCTCATTTAATAACTTTGTCGTTATAACGTAGAGTTATTTTTTGCTTAAGTGAGGCCTCCTGGAGGGATGCGCCTGTCCTTATCTCCTCGACGAAGTCGAGCTCTTCCCTCGGGGCTTCGTTGTTCGCGTCCTCATCGAGGGGGGCATCCGTCCTTCTCAAGGGTTCCCTGATTTCCACGGGGATTACCGCTTCAATTCTGTAGGTCATCCGAAAGGGGGTCTCCCCGGTCGTGGAATGCGGGGTTGTTCGGTAGGCCCAGAGGACGTTGTGTAGTTCCTCGACCCATCGTTGCTTGGTGTCGCCTAATCGGCGTTTCAATCCTCAGAGGATTACTCTGTTTGCCACTTCGGCCTGCCCGTTCGTTTGAGGATGCTCGACCGACGTGAAGTGCTGCTTTGTGCCCAGTTTGGTGACGAAGTCCTGGAAGTTCCTGTCGATGAACTGTGTCCCATTGTCGGTGACGATCGCTTGGGGCACGCCGAATCGGGCAAGGATGTTCCTCTTGTAGAAACGGAGTATGTTGAAGGCCGTGATTTTGGGCAAGGCTTTCGCCTCGATCCATTTCGTGAAATAATCCACGCCGACGATGAGGTATTTGTTTTGGTATGACCCCACGGCGAAGGCCCCGAGGATATCTATTCTCCACCACGCAAACGACCATGGGGACGACAATGTTTTGAGCTCGTTTGGAGGGGCAAGGTGCATGTCCCTGTGTCGTTAGCATCGATCGCATTTCTTGACGTGCTCTTTGGCGCCCTGCTGCATGGTGGGCCAATAATACCCCGCTCGGAGAGCCTTACGGGCTAAGAATCGCTCGCCGAGGTGCTGTCCATTGATTCCCTTGTGGGTTTCCTGGAGTATACCGGGGGCCCTGGTCTCCACGACGCACCTGAGGAGGGGGATAGAAAACACGTGGCGGTATAGTTTGTCCTCGACTATTGTGTACGAGCACGCTCGCCGCTTAACCATTCCCGCTTCCTTAGGATCCTCGGGCAGTTTGCCCTTCGTGAGGTATTCGTATACCGGGGTCATCCAGCAATTGCTGCCCCCAATGGCGTTCACGTCCGTCGTCGGAACGGGTTTGTCGATGCTCGGGCAGGAAAGCACTTCTTGTATGACGGATTTGTTTCTGCCTTTCTTCTTTGTGCTCGCCAATTTGGACAAAACATCTGTTCGGGTATTGTGCTCGTGTGGGATGTGGGTTACCTCTGCGGAGGTGAAGTTTTTCATCTTTTCTTTCACCAAGGACAAGTATTTGATGAGGCTGTCATTCTTGGCTTGGTACTCTCCTCGGACTTGCGAGGCTACGAGCTGGGAGTCGGTGAAGATTTTGACCTCTTTGGCGCCAAGGTCCTCGGCCAGTCGTAGCCCGACGTGGAAAGCCTCGTACTCTGCCTGGTTGTTCGATGTCAGGAAGGATAACTCGAGGGAGACCTTGATCAGGATACCTTCCTCTTTCTCGAGGATAATGCCCGCCCCACTCCCTTTCGTACTGGATGCCCCGTCGACATAGATTATCCATCTTTGGGATTCGTTGGTCGAAGGTTCTGGGACGGTCATTTCCGCCACAAAGTCGGCCAATACCTGAGTCTTCAGGGCTTTCCTTCCCTCGTACAGGATGTCGAACTCGGCGAGTTCAAGCGACCATCTGAGCATCCTTCCTGCCATGTCTGGTCGACCGAGGAGTTGCCTTATTGGCTGTTCGGTTCGTACAATGACCGTGTGGGCTAAGAAGTAATGGTGTAACCTCCTGGCCGCGGTGACGAGGGCCAGGGCTGTAACGCCCTAGTTTTGTCTGTTTTATTTAATTGAGTCGTTTCGATTATTTTATTATAATTTTATTTTATTTCTGACTTTTATTTGAAAATATGTTATTTTTCATTGAGATTATATTTTATCGCGTTTTGGGAACGTTTGCGAGATATTTGAGTGTAGGGGTATTTTGGTCTTTTGTTTGGGTAGATATTATATTTTTCATATAATAGGAATAGAAAGAGAGAAAATAGAAAGGAAAGAAAAAGAAGAGAAGAAAAAGAGGAAGAAAGAAAGGAGAAAGAAAAGGAGATAGAGAAAAAACTTGGAAATCTAGGAATCGATCAACCGACTTTTTTACACGCGATTTAATCGGGTAAGGGTGTGAAACTCGATTATCTTATCATTGTGTATGATTATGTATGTTTGTGTAGAAGTTTTATTGGTTTTTAGATATAGGTCGAAATGTGATAAACGATAGAAAGCGATGTTTTCGCGGTTAGAAATCTGTGTAAATGCGGTAGAATACTTGTTACCATGATTAGATTACGTTCTGATTTCATTATTTTGTGTTGGAAGAGTTTTTGGGTGAAAAATATGATTTTTGGACTTCAAAACAGCGCTGCAGAATTCTGGGTTTTCCTTGGTTTACCTAGCGAACCTGGGGCGAAGCAGTAGCGAATGAGTTTTCGCGGGTTCGCCTAGCGAACCAGTTAGCGAAGGTCAGCGAAGGTTTGCTACGTTGTTCGCCTAGCGAACTTTGTATCTTTTTGGTTCTGGTTGTTGCTGCCTTGGTTCGCCTAGCAAAATTTGTGTCTGTTTTTATCTGATAGTGGGTTCGCTGGACATTCGCCTAGCGAAGGTGGTAGCGAATGCTCGCTAGAGGGTTCGCCTAGCGAACATGGCTGTTTGTGCAATTTTGTTTTCTTCATAACTTTTGATCCGTAAGTCGGATTGGGGTGCGGTTGGGTGCGTTAGAAAACTTTTTAGTTGTTCTTGCTTGTTAAATTATTTTTAAGATTGTTGTCCAATTTAATTATGTTGGGAATTTGGAATGTGTGGTTTGTTGACTTTTACTGTTTTAATGATGTGCATTTGACGTGTTATTATGCAACATGCTTGTGAGATGAATTGTATGACTTATGTGCTGTTGTGAAATGAAGATGCACGTGATATATGTTGTGATGATGAATTGTGGCCTAAGGGCAAGAAAATGAAATGTGTGGTATTTGTTGATATATGCATGATTATGGAATGTGTATATGTGTGCATTTGAATGTCATGAGTCATTGTATGCTGAGCATCATGATGTGCATTCTTGTGATGTCGTGTACCCTAGTGGGTGTGAGCAACGAATCGATTCTAGAGGGAATCCGCTATAACATCGTGTGCCTTATACAAAGAGGTGTGAGCGATGATTATAGACGATCGTGTGCCTTATACAAAGAGGTGTGAGCGATCGGGTCATGTGCCTTATACAAAAAGGTGTGAGGGATCCATAAACGTCGTGTGCCTTATACAAAGAGGTGTGAGCGACGGGGAACATCATATGCCCGACGGGGAGTTACATTAAGTAACGAGCGATGGTTCCAATAGTTCCTGAGTGAACTGGTGTTGAGAATTGATGGAAGTCGGCACCGCATGTACATATGCATAGAGTCGTTGTGTCGGTCTCTTGCATTTGCATAATTCATGAATGGTTTGATTATGTGTGGAATTGTGGATGAAAGTGATGAGTTGATATATGAATACACGTGTTGGTGATAATTGAATTGTGTACGATTGATATGCTTTTGTGACCGATATGTGAGAAAATTCATTGTGTTGGTTTGTAGTTGATTTATGGCGTATAGTGTGGTGAGAATATTATGTTTGCGTAATCGTGTGTAATTATATAATTATATGCAATTATATTATGATTGTGTTTCTCACCCTTCTGCTGTTTTTAATGCTCTATGAGGCATTGCAGATTAGATTTGCTGGAGGTCTTTTTGTGAAGCTTAGGTCTTCATTCTTTTGTCGGTCGACTCTGATATATAGCACCGGGTAGTCGGGGTGATCGAGTGTGATTATTTTGTATTATGTATACATGTATCTTTTGGATTGTACATGTATGATGTTGTATATGATAGACAAACGTTTTATGATATATATATATGAGATTCAGTTACGGATCTTCCGCTTTTATTCTGTAATTGAATTGTGGGTTGTAAGAACTTAGTTCCTTTGTTATGTGCTACCTGAATGTTGCATATTATATGAGCAGGTTGTTGTATGTTTGTTTCAAATTGATGTGACCCCTCGGTCTATACCGTGATTTTTTTAATTATACTCTGATGAAATTTTGAATTTTATTTATCGCTTTAATAGCTTGGGGGTATAGATTGGGGGTGTTACATTAAGTGGTATCAGAGCCAGTCCGTGTCAGTTTGTGTCAGTCCTTGTTGGTCGTTGTGGTTGGGTGAGCTGTTAGTTTAACCATAGTTGCTGTTATTGGAATGAACAGAATATGGATGGTAGGAATGACACTGCTTTAGCTGTTGCTATGTAAGCTATGGCTCGGGCTGTGCAGGGTGCACCTAATGCTGCAGGTAATGATGAGTTCAGGAAGAACAAACCGCCTGTCTTCAAAGGAAGATATGATCCTGATGGTGCACAGATTTGGCTGAAAGAGATTGAAAGGATCTTCTGAGTGATGGATTGTGCTGAGGATCAGAAGGTGAGACTGGGTACTCACATGTTACTGGAAGAAGCTGATGATTGGTAGGTTAGTACACGTCATGTGTTGGAAGCTGCAGAGGAGGAGATCACTTGGGCTATGTTTAGCATTGAGTTTCTGAGGAAGTACTTTCCCGAAGATGTAAGAGGAAAGATGGAAATAGAGTTCCTAGAATTGAAACAAGGTAATATGTCTATTGTTGATTATACTGCTAAGTTTGTGGAGCTTGTGCAGTTTTATCCACATTATGCTGAAGCGACCGCGGAGTTTTCTAAGTGTGTAAAGTTTGAGAATGGATTGTGTCCTGAGATAAAGCAAGAAATCGGTTACCAAAGGATTAGAAGGTTTTCTAATTTGGTGGATTGCTGTAGGATTTTTGAGGAAGATAGTAAGGCTCATTCTACTCACTATAAGAGTGTGAGCGAGAGGAAAGGGAAGCAACAGTTTCGTGGTGGTCCGTATGTAACACCAGCTGATAAGGGTAAACAAAGGGGAAATTTTGAGCGAAGGCCAAGTGGGGGAGGTATGTCTAGCCCTCTGAGATGTTATAGATATGGTGATGTGGGACATTGTCAGTTCGAATGTAAGAAAGATTTTAGGAAGTGTTCTAACTGTGGAGGTTTAGGACACATTGCAGCTGATTGTAAGAGGAACGTAGTGAAGTGTTTCAATTGTGGTGAGCCTGGACATGTTAGTACGAAGTGTCCGAAACCGAAGCAAGCTCCAGCTGGTGGAAAGGTTTTTGCATTGGCAGGAACTCAGACTACTAATGCAGATCGTCTGATCAGAGGTACTTGTTTTATTAATAGTACGCCTTTAGTTGCTATTATTGATACTGGAGCGACTCATTCGTTTATTTTGTCTGAGTGCGCTAAGCGTTTGAATCTTGTGTTGTCTTTGATGGGTGGAGAAATGGTTATTGATACTCCAGCAATGGGGTCGGTAACTACTTCTTTGGTTTGTTTAAGTTGTCCTTTGACCATTTATGGTAAAGACTTTGAGATGGATTTGGTGTGTTTGCCGTTGGAGGGTTTAGATGTGGTTTTGGGAATGAATTGGTTGCAGTTCAATAGGGTTCATTTGATTGTTATCATAAGTTAGTAAGATTTCCTTCTCTTGAGGAAGACGAAGACTCAAGTTTCTTATCTACCAAAGAGTTGAAGAAACTTTTGGCGGATGAAGCTCAGTTGTTTGGGTTGTTTGCATCGTTGACTGTGGATAGTCAAGTTTCACTTGATGTGTTTCCTGTTGTGTGTGATTTTCCGGAAGTGTTTCCTGAGGATATTTCGGATGTACCGCCAGAGAGAGAGGTGGAGTTTTCTATAGATCTAGTTCCTGGTACTAGACCTATTTCTATGGCACCATATCGTATGTCGGCATCTGAGTTGGTTGAGTTAAAAAAACAGTTGAATGAATTGTTGGAGAAGAGGTTTGTGAGACCGAGTGTGTCGCCTTGGGGTGCTCCAGTTTTATTGGTGAAAAAGAAAGACAGAAGTATGCGGTTGTGTATTGATTATTGCCAGTTGAATAAGGTGACGATTAAGAATAAGTATCCTCTTCCGAGAATTGATGATCTAATGGACCAGTTGGTTGGTGCGTGTGTGTTTAGTAAGATTGACTTGAGGTCAGGGTATCATTAGATTAGGGTGAAAGAGAAAGATATTTAGAAGATGGCTTTTAGGACACGTTACGGTCATTATGAATATTTTGTGATGCCGTTCGGGGTTTCTAATGCGCCAGGTGTGTTTATGGAGTACATGAATCATATTTTCCACGAGCATTTGGATCGTTTTGTGGTTGTGTTTATTGATGATATCTTAATTTATTCTAAGTCTCGGGAGGAGCACGCGGAGCATTTGCGTATTATTTTGCAGGTTTTGAAGGAAAGGAAACTTTTTACTAAATTGTCAAAGTGTGAATTCTGGTTGTCGGAAGTGAGTTTTCTTGGGCACGTAATTTCAGGTAATGGTATTGCTGTGGATCCATCTAAAGTAGATGCAGTTCTACAATGGGAGGCTCCTAGATCCGTTACTGAAATTCGAAGCTTTTTGGGTTTGGCCGGATATTATCGAAGGTTCATTGAAGGTTTTTCTAAGCTAGCACTTCCTTTGACCCAGTTGACTTGTAAAGGGCAAGCGTTCATTTGGGATATTCAGTGTGAGGAAAGTTTTAATGAGCTGAAGAGAAGATTGACGACAACTTCGATTTTGATTTTATCGGATCCTAATGAACTGTTTGTGGTGTATTGTGATGCATCTTTGATTGGTCTGGGTGGTGTTCTGATGCAAGAAGGTAAGGTGGTGGCTTATGCTTCAAGGCAATTGAGAGTGCATGAGAAAAATTATCCTACTCATGATCTTGAATTAGCGGCTGTGGTTTTTGTGTTGAAGATTTGGAGGCATTATCTCTACGGTGCAAGATTTGAAGTCTTTAGTGATCACAAAAGTTTGAAATATTTGTTTGATCAGAAAGAATTGAATATGAGGCAACGTAGATGGTTGGAATTCTTGAAGGACTACGACTTTGGCTTGAATTACCATCCGGGTAAAGCTAATGTGGTAGCCGATGCGTTGAGTCGGAAATCGTTGCATATGTCCGCTTTAATGGTTAAGGAGTGGGAACTTTTGGAATCGTTTAGAGATTTGAGTTTGGTATGTGAAGTGACGTTGGATAGTGTGAGGCTTGGAATGTTAAAGGTTACTAATGATTTTCTTTTGACGGTTAGTGAGAAATAGAGAATGGACGTGAAATTTGTGGATTTGATGACGGGTGGAGAGAAAAGTGAAAATGAGGACTTTAAAGTGGACGATAAAGGTGTTTTGAGGTTCCGAGGTAGAATTTGTATTCCGGACGATGCGGAGTTGAATAAGATGATTTTAGAGGAAGGACACCGGAGTAATTTGAGTATACATCCGAGAGCTAATAAGATGTACCAAGACTTGAAGAAGATTTTCTGGTGGTCGGGTTTGAAAAGAGATGTGGCTCAATTTGTGTATGCGTGTTTGACTTGTCAGAAATCGAAGGTAGAACATCTGAGGCCTAGTGGTTTGTTGCAACCGTTGGATATTCCTGAGTGGAAGTGGGATAGCATCTCCATGGATTTTGTGACAGGGTTGCCGAATACACTGAGGGGGCATAATGCTATTTGGGTGGTTGTTGATAGGCTGACTAAATCGGCTCATTTCATTCCGATTGACATTAGTTTTACTTTGGAGAGGTTGGCTGAGATTTACATCAGTGTGATTGTGAAGTTGCATGGGGTTCCGTTGAGCATTGTTTCTGATCGAGATCCGAGGTTTACTTCGAGATTTTGGGAAAGTTTACAGAAGGTTTTGGGTTCTAAATTGAGATTGAGTTCGGCTTATCATCCACAGACGGATGGACAGACCGAGAGAACGATTCAGACGTTGGAAGATTTGTTGCGGACTTGTGTTCTTGAACAATGTGGTGTGTGGGATAGTTATCTTGCATTGATTGAATTCACGTATAATAACAGTTTCCATTCTAGTATTGGAATGGCACCGTTTGAAGCGTTATATGGACGAAGATGTCAAACACCGTTGTGTTGGCACGAATCTGGTGAGAGTGCGGTGGTTGGACCGGAGTTGGTTCAACAGACTACGGAAAAAGTGAAGCTTATTCGTGAGAAAATGAAGGCTTCTCAGAATAGGAAAAAGAGTTATCATGATCGACGAAGGAAAGATCTTGAGTTTCAAGAAGGCGATCATGTATTTTTGAGAGTTACGCCGGTAACTGGTGTTGGTCCTGCATTGAAATCGAAGAAACTTACTTCTCGATTTATTGGTCCTTACCAGATATCCGCGACAGTGGGTGCGGTAGCTTATCGAGTGGCATTGCCGCCGAGTCTGTCGAATTTGCATGATGTGTTCCATGTTTCACAGCTTCGGAAGTATGTTCCGGATCCGTCGCATGTGATTTCGATGGATGAGGTAGAGGTAAGGGAGAACCTTACGGTCGATGCATTACCCATTAGGATTTTGGATCGCGAGTTAAAGCGGTTAAGGGGCAAGGATATTGCACTTGTGAAGGTAGCGTGGGGAGGCACTGCTGAGGGCAATTTGACTTGGGAGTTGGAGAGTCGGATGTGGGAGTCGTATCCAGAGTTGTTCGCCTCAGGTATATTTTCGAGGACGAAAATTTCTAAGTGGGGGAGAGTTGTAACGCCCCAGTTTTGTCCGTTTTATTTAATTGAGTCGTTTCGATTATTTTATTATTATATTATTTTATTTCTGATTTTTATTTGAAAATATGTTATTTTTCATCGAGATTATATTTTATCGCTTTTTGGGAATGTTTGCGAGATATTTGAGTGTAAGAGTATTTTGGTCTTTCGTTTGGGTAGATATTATATTTTTCATATAATAGGAATAGAAAGAGAGAAAATAGAAAGGAAAGAAAAAGAAGAGAAGAAAAAGAGGAAGAAAGAAAAGGAGATAGAGAGAAAACTTGGAAATCTAGGAATCGATCAACCGACTTTTCTACACGCGATTTAATCGGGTAAGAGTGCGAAACTCGATTATCTTATCATTGTGTATGATTATGTATGTTTGTGTGGAAGTTTTATTGGTTTTTAGATATAGGTCGAAATGTGATAAACGATAGAAAGCGATGTTTTCGCGGTTAGAAAATCTGTGTAAATGCGGTAGAATACTTGTTACCATGATTAGATTACGTTCTGATTTCATTATTTTGTGTTGGAAGAGTTTTTGGGTGAAAAATATGATTTTTGGACTTCAAAACAGCGCTGCAGAATTCTGGGTTTTCCTTGGTTCGCCTAGCGAACCTGGGGCGAAGCAGTAGCGAATGAGTTTTCGCGAGTTCGCCTAGCGAACCAGTTAGCGAAGGTCAGCGAAGGTTCGCTACGTTGTTCGCCTAACGAACTTTGTATCTTTTTGTTTCTGGTTGTTGCTACCTTGGTTCGCCTAGCGAACTTTGTGTCTGTTTTTATCTGATAGTAGGTTCGCTGGACATTCGCCTAGCGAAGGTGGTAGCAAATGCTCGCTAGAGGGTTCGCCCAGCGAACATGGCTGTTTGTGCAATTTTGTTTTCTTCATAACTTTTAATCCGTAAGTCGGATTGGGGCGCGGTTGGGTGCGTTAGAAAGCTTTTGAGTTGTTCTTGCTTATTAAATTGTTTTTGAGATTGTTGTCCGATTTAATTATGTCGGGAATTTGGAATGTGTGGTTTGTTGACTTTTACCGTTTTAATGATGTGCATTTGACGTGTTATTATGCAACATGCTTGTGAGATGAATTGTATGACTTATATGCTGTTGTGAAATGAAGATGCACGTGATATATATTGTGATGATGAATTGTGGCCTAAGGGCAAGAAAATGAAATGTGTGGTATTTGTTTATATATACATGATTATGGAATGTGTATATGTGTGCATTTGAATGTCATGAGTCATTGTATGCTGAGCATCATGATATGCATTCTTGTGATGTCGTGTACCCTAGTGGGTGTGAGCGACGAATCAATTCCAGAGGGAATCCGCTATAACATCGTGTGCCTTATACAAAGAGGTGTGAGCGATGATTATAGACGATTGTGTGCCTTATACAAAGAGGTGTGAGCGATCGGGTCGTGTGCCTTATACAAAGAGGTGTGACTGATCCATAAATGGCGTGTGCCTTATATAAAGAGGTGTGAGCGAGGGGGAATAACGTATGCCCGACGGGGAGTTACATTAAGTAACGAGCGATGGTTCCAATAGTTCCTGAGTGAACTGATGTTGAGAATTGATGGAAGTCGGTACCGCATGTACATATGCATAGAGTCGTTGTGTCGGTCTCTTGCATTTGCATAATTCATGAATGGTTTGATTATGTGTGGAATTGTGGATGAAAGTGATGAGTTGATATATGAATACACGTGTTGGTGATAATTGAATTGTGTACGATTGATATGCTTTTGTGACCGATATGTGAGAAAATTCATTGTGTTGGTTTGTACTTGATTTATGGCGTATAGTGTGGTGAGAATATTATGTTTACGTAATCGTGTGTAATTATATAATTATATGCAATTATATTATGATTGTGTTTCTCACCCTTCTGCTATTTTTAATGCTCTATGAGGCATTGCAGATTAGATTTGCTGGAGGTCTTTTTGTGAAGCTTAGGTCTTCATTCTTTTGTCGGTCGGCTCTGATATGTAGCACCGGGTAGTCGGGGTGATCGAGTGTGATTATTTTGTATTATGTATACATGTATCTTTTGGATTGTACATGTATGATGTTGTATATGATAGACAAACTTTTTATGATATATATATATATATATATGAGATTCAGTTACGGATCTTTCGCTTTTATTCTGTATTTGAATTGTGGGTTGTAAGAACTCAGTTCCTTTGTTATGTGCTACCTGAATGTTGCATATTATATGAGCAGGTTGTTGTATGTTTGTTTCAAATTGATGTGACCCATCGGTCTATGCCGTGATTTTTTTAATTATACTCTGATGAAAATTTGAATTTTATTTATCGCTTTAATAGCTCGGGGGTATAGATTGGGGGTGTTACAAGGGCGACTTTCTCGATCTGCTGATACCTGAGCTCGGGGCCTTGGAGGGCCTTGCTCGTGAAGTAAATCGGCTTCTACCCGTTTGGGGTTTCCCGGATAAGGCCAACGTTGACCGCTTCGCTCGTGATTATGAGATATAAGAACAGTGTTTCTCCGTTCTCCGGCCGTGAGAGAACCGTGGGTTGCGACAGGACTTGTTTGAGGTGGAGGAGCACCTGCTCGCACTCCTCGCTCCATTCAAATTTCGCTTTTTGTCGAAGAAGTTTGAAAAATGGGAGTGCGTATTGTGTAGATTTGGCGACGAAGCGGGAGAGGGCGGTCAGCATCCCGTTCAGTAATTGTCGAATACCTTCTTGAGATGAGCGGCGTGGTCGACTTCTTCTACGAACTTAACGATCATGTCGTCCATATAGACCTCGAGCATGTCGCCGATCTCTCCCCGGAAGACTTTGTTCATCATCCGTTAGTAGGTCGTGCCGGCGTTCTTCAGGCCGAAGGGCATTACATTGTAGTAGTAATTGCCCGACTCGGTCATGAAGGCTGTATGCTGCTTGTCGGCCTTATCCATGGGGATTTGGTTGTACCCCGAGTAGGCGTCCATGAAGAACAATAGCTTGTATTCTACAGAATTGTCGACCAACTGGTCGATGTTAGGCAAAGGGTAAGAGTCTTTCGGGCACGCCTGGTAAAGATCGGTATAGTCAACACACATCCTCCATTTTCCATTATTCTTTTTGACAAGTACATCGTATAGTCAACACACATCCTCCGAAATAAAATTCGCCTCTAGGAGGCCTTTTACAGCTTTTTCAGCAGCCTCTGCTTTTTCAGGAGACTGCTTATGCCTACGTTGAACTATGGCCCTAGCAGCCAGATCTACGGTGAGCTGATGGCAGGCCACCTCGGGGTCAAGGTCGGGCATCTCGGAGGCGCTCCATGCAAACAGATCAGCGTTCTCTCGGAGACATGTCTTTAGTTGCCTCTTCGCCAGGTCGAGGAGTCCAGTGCCAATCTTCACGCTTCGGTCTGGGCGTCTCCGAGGGCGACAAGCTCAAAGTCTTCGTCCAGGACGGGGCGCGGTGGGTGGAGGGGCTGCCCGTTGTTCTCCGCCTGGAGGTCGAGGTCAGTTGCTCCGCTTTCTTCATGCTTGCCAAGGAACCTGCTGTCGAGGTCGACCGCGTTGATGCGCGGGAGTGGCTTTTGTATATCGTCCGGGGATGACTTCGCTTCGGTCTTGGGGTTGGTGCTGATGGAACTCATACCTTTGATTGCAGTGTCGAAGCATCTCCTGGCCGCGTTTATATCCCCGTGCATCGTAACGACCCAGCCCCTGGTCGTGTAGTACTTCATCTTGAGATGGACCGTTGATGGTACTGCTATAAGTTCGGCCAAGGTGGTCCTCCCGAGGATGCAGTTGTAGAGGGACGAACATTCGACCACCAGGAAGCAGGTATTGACTTGTCGGGCAGTGTCTTCGGCCCCGAATGTGACCATTAGTTCAACGTAGCCCCACGGTCTGGTGGTGGTGCCGTTGAACCCCTGCAGATCTAAACCCACGTAAGGGGTCAGATGTCTCTCATCGAGCTGGAGAGTCCCGAACAGGTGAGCGTACATGATGTCGACCGAACTTCCCTGGTCGACAAGGATCCTGCGAACGTTAAAATTTGCCATCTGTGCCCTGACCAAGAGGGGGATAGTGGCGTTGGGCGCTCCGCTTGGGAGCTCTTCAATTTAGAAGGTGATGGGGTTTGATCTCCCTTGCACCTTCTCGAAAGTGGTGGTCTTCGCCGATGTTGCGGACTCCAGTTCATCAAACTTCCGCTTGATCGACCCTACTGACACCTTCTCGTAACCACCTCCGGATATGACCATCGTCTTGGGGAAACCTTCCCACGTGTTGCGGGCAGCGACGAGGTCTTCGTGGGGGAATTTTACCCACATGCTGCGAACTGCCTCTTGGCCCTCGATGCCTTCGGGGACAAAAAAGTCTTTGGGTCGAGTGGCGCTGAGGGCGACCTGTAGTCGACTCTCGCCGGGAGGAGGTGTCTTCTCTTCGACGTTTTGGGCTTCCAGGGCACCGGGACGAGGGGCATCGTTCTTCTGGGCATACTTCTTTAGGTGCCCCTCCTTGATCAGGATCTCAATTGCATCTTTGAGATGGATCCAATCCTCTGTGACATGTCCGTGGCTCCGGTGGAACCTGCAGTACTTGGAAATGTCCGTGTTTGATTTGGAGGGTGTTGGCTTGGGAAAGCGGACGCCCCCTTTCTGAAATTTCGAGTTGGCGCACTCGGAGAGGATTCGCGCGCGGGGAGCGTTGAGCGGCGTGTATTCTGTGAACCCGCCTGCAGGACCTCTCGGTTTGCAAGAGTCCCGGAGGCAGCCTTCCTTCCTTCTTTCTCCCCCACGCTGGGGGGAGGAGAGTCTTCGTCTCTGTGGCCGCGGGGGCCATCTCGTCGCCGTGAGTCGAGGGCTATTTGAGCGGCCTGCGTCTCCTCGAACTCAATGTACGATTGAGCTCGGAAGAGCGGGTCTTCCAAGTTGCGAGGCTTATGGATGCCCACAGCCTTGGCAAAGTCGGTACCAGTGCGTAGTCCCCGTGCAATCAGGAACTTCTTCATGTCGTCGGTTGTGTGGACCTCGATGACTTCTTTGTTGAATCTCTCGATGTAGTCTCTGAGGGATTCATTTTGTCCTTGGAAGATGGCCTCCAGGGAGGCCACTGTTTTCGGGTGTCGACGAGAGGCGGTGAAATGCCTGGAGAACTGCGTTTTGAGCTGTCTCCAGGACGTGATGGATTCCGGAGCAAGCCTCTTGTACCAAGTCATGGCTCCTTTCCGGAGGGTAGTCGGGAAGAGCCTGCACTTGATAGCTCCCCTGACATTTCTATAGTCGAGCAGGGCTTCGAAGTTCTCGATATGATCGTCAGGATCAGTCGTGCCATCATAGGTCCCCAGTTGTGGGGGCTTCTCCATGTCCGCGGGGATAGGTGTGTCCATCATTTCTCTGGACAGAGGAGTCCTCTGGTCATCTTCATCGCTTCTGGCCGGCGATCTTGATGGGGAGTGGTGACCTCGGCCGGGTCCATGCCACCGAGGAGAACTTCTGGGGCGGCTCTTCGGCCTTTCGCCTTCAGCTGTGCTCCTCTTCTTGGTTGGGGAACGTCGAGGCTCGCCCTGCGGAGGTGAGCGAGGGCGCTTCTGGGCGACTGCTTGCTGGGGTCGTTCCAGGCGCGGCCGGCGGTCCTCGCGCTGCGGGGAGGGGCTGCGAGAGCTGGTTGGGCGATTCCTTCGCGGGGAAGGGGAACGGTTGGGAGACGGTGGGTGACGATGCCTTCGCGGGGAAGAGCGTCGTGGTCGCCCTCTCTCGAGCGCTTCGATCCTGAGATTCTGCTGGGCAATCAATTGGTTGTTCTGGTTGACCAATGTGAATAGGGCCACCGTGCCCGAGTCAGCGTTTGGTGGTGGAGCGACTGGCTGGTAGACGACCGGCGGGATGTCATGTTCGGCGGTGTCGTACGCCACGTCTTCAAAAAAAGGGAGGCGGTCTGCCCGTCCCTTACGTCACTTTCTTCGATATGGGCAGCAGCGTTGTCCTCACGGTGGTTTCCGTTGTCGAGCTGCGTGAAGGCGGTGTCCGGAGCGTTGTTCCCATGTTGGGTGCTGGTGCTGGCCATGGTAGTTATAAACAGAGAGATTGCTTTGGTTTAATGATGAAGGAAAAACGGGGAAGCAGTTGTCTCCACAGTCGGCGCCACTGATCGTACCTGGATCAGACAGTTTGATAGTGGCCAGCAACGTCGTATGGTCTTCAGCTCCGGTGGTGATGATACGGCGGGGGGGTGTACCTACAAGGTACTCCGACGCTCAAGTCAGGTAAGGTCAGAGAAAAACAAGTACAGAAAGCAGGTGTGAGTTTAGAATATGAAGTAACTTGGACCACTCAAGAGAGAGGGTATTTATAGAGAGCCCCTAGCACGGGGCCAACGGTTACTTGCACTGGGCTGGATTGCAGAGCCCAATCCAAGTAGCTGTCAGGGCTTACGTGGCGTAGTGAAGATCAGCGCGTGGTCTTCGCCCCGGGGTAACGGTCCCGAGATCTCCAGAAAATGGGCAGACCGAATCCTTCGGAGGTGGGAGGTTACAAGAGAACATGTCCTCGCGGGGAGGAGCCCTTGTGTGTCGGGGAGAGACATGCCCTGCAAGGCTTGGCGTCTCTATTCGACGGTCTCTGCTGCACGTGCCCGACACTGCTTAAGGCTCACACGTGCTCGACGCATGTATTGCATGCGAGCCTTGTGGGGCCATGTCAGGCCGTATGGGTTGGACCTGCCCGTCTGAGAGGCAGGTTTCGGCCCAGTCCAGAACAATTATTATTAAAGTTTTTTTTAACATTAATACATAAATATAAATATATGATGACGGCCGCCACATATGGACAATGTTCAAGATTTAATCACATAGAAATTTAATTTTTCAGTATTTTTTAATAAAAGTATTTTTCACAAAATTTGTTATTCTTTAAAAAATTGATAGTTATAAGTTCTTTAAAACAAAATCTAAAACTTTTGTGAAAATTTTCATTCTCATCTTTTTACAGGAGAATCAAGGGAAATAATAGAAATTATTAAAAGTTATCTCATAAATTTTTATGTTCAAAAATATTTTCCTAACCTTATATAGTTATATCAAATGTGAGTATAATTATTTTTTAATTATGTATATTTAAAATTTTAAACAAACGCCTCAAAAAGATGGATATAGTTTCTAAAAATATATATTTAAGATAACTCCACTATGTATAAGTAAAATATGTGTGATATACTAAGTA
Source organism: Lathyrus tuberosus (assembly GCA_022829125.1). Taxonomy (NCBI): domain Eukaryota; kingdom Viridiplantae; phylum Streptophyta; class Magnoliopsida; order Fabales; family Fabaceae; genus Lathyrus; species Lathyrus tuberosus. The sequence goes on from JALAZF010000075.1 coordinate 10,845,866, forward strand.
AGTTTGTTTTTGCTATTAATGAATATTTTCTCCGTTTTTTATTATAAGTCATCTTTTACTTTTTATGTTTATTAAGAAATATAATAATTATGATATAAAATTTTATTTGAAACATTTTATAAAATTGTCCTTTATTATTAGTATTTAAAAAGTATTAAAAAGACAAATTTATATAATTAAAAGAAGAAAAAATAATAAATATTTAAAAATATAATAGAAAAAATAACATTAATAATTTATTGTTATTATAAAACAATTTATAATTAAAAAATGGAAATAGTATATGATAAGTTTATGATAAATTTTTGTTCAAGAGATATTACATGTATGGAGGTTGAGGTGCATTTTCAAATTTATGATATTTTATTTGTTTATTTTGAAATAGTGAATTTCAGCTATTAGAATATTTAGAGAAAAAAGTGTATCGTAGTAAATAAAAATTAAAGATACTCTTTAAATTTTTAGAAATACGAATTAATTTTTTAGTTCAAAAATTATATTCTTACATCATTTTCTACACTTACACTGTATTTTATTGTTCATCAATACGATAAATAGTGAAATATTATAATATTAAATATATTTAAATATATATATATATATATATATATATATATATATATATATATAATATTATTTTTTATTTTTAAATTAAATAATATTTAATATGAAATTATATTATTAACCAACTTCATAACTTTATTAACTAACATTTTACACGTTATTAATCAATTTTATTTATTAAAAAGTATATTATTTACCATATAAATACGGTAAATAATACTATACAGTATAAGTATTGATATAAGATTATAGTTTATAAATAGCATTGCTGTTTTTAGTTCTATGGTTTATATTTCAAGACCTAAAACAATGATTTGACCTCTTAACGTTTATCCAACTCCTATCTTAAAGAACATATGATAAGATTTATTAATCTAAAAAGTAGAAAGCAAATATGTCAAGTTACTTTGCACCATAAACCAAGTTTATAAAATATATTAAGATGAGATTCGAATACCGTACACGTGTAAAGAGAAGTGAGTACGAATAGGGATGACAAAAATATCCGTATCCGCGGATATCTGTGGATAAAATCTGTCACGGATAACTTAATGGATATCCACATATAAAATAAATGGATATTTAAATATCCGTTTGTTAATGGATATGGATATGGGTTTAATGATATCTGTACCCGCGGATATCTATATCCGTTAATAAATTATAAAAATCATTTAAATATTATTAGTTTATCATACCTTATCTTTTCATCTTCTAAAATAAATAGTCTTATTATATTCCTTTCTTTTTTAAATGTTCTTTGAAGAAAACCTTTCACGTTTAATTCAAATTCTATTAGCCATTTCATATTTAAACTCTTCAATACTTCATACTCCACTTCAACAATTTCACAGTCCAACCAACTAGTGTTGTCATTCCTCTATCGAACCAGTGTCTCTCTGCCTACTTCTCTGTCGTTCGCTCTTCCATCATAACTCACAATCACAATATCTTTTATTTGTTTGGTTAAAATGAAAAAATGAAATGTATGGATATTATGTTTGGATCTAATTATATTTTGGTGAATAAGAAGAAAATTAATGTGATGAAATTTTATTGTTAAATTAAGAGCGAATTGTATGGATGTTATATGATAATAATTTTTTGTGTCTTTAAAAGAAGTTAAAAGTATATTTTAAAAAAATAATTTTCATAAAACAATATTATCCAAAGATATCTGTAAATATCTACGGATCCTGTAAAACCTGCGGATTACCCGCTTAACAGATATCCACATGGATATGGGGCGGATATGGATATCATATTTATCCAACGGGGCGGATAAGGATATTATAGTATCCGTCCCCATGGATATCCATTTACATCCCTAAGTACGAAGAATTAAAGCAAAACCTATGTTACCCATGCTATAAAAGAAAATGTTTTTTTTTTAGATTTTACAATTTATTTTTGTTTTTATTAAAAAAAATCAAAATTTAAATTATATTACTAAATCTAACCCACAGGAAAAAATAAAATCACAATTTTACTATAATTTAGAAAGAAAGTAAAAATTGAGACCGTGAATAGAGATTGAAGGAAACGAAATCAGAGAGAATAAAAGATCAACTCTGAAGATTTACAATTAGAGTTCATACAATAACGACTTTGTGTGCAATAACTTTGGAATAATGGATGAGTTTTTGCATGGAGCTTTTTGTTTTCGCAGTTTCCACGTCATTGTTGTCGGTCAAACCACCGGATGGAGGTGCATCTAAGCTTTCTAAATCGTCGTTCTGGGATATTCTTACTGAAGACCAAGGAGTCACTACTGAGAAGGAGAGAATGAATCAAGTTGAAAAGGGAATTATGAAAGTCTCTCTTGAAGAAGAAAATCGATTGCTACCAAAGGTCACGATGGATGAGAAATTTTTGCAGAACCTGTGTAACCCTTGGAAGGAGGCGTTAGTCATTAAACTTCTTAGGAAGAACAATGGCTATCATTTGATGAATGAGAGGTTGAAGAAAATGTGAAAACTTACCGGAGGTTTTGAGATTATTGACGTTGACATTGGTTTTTTTTATGGTCAAGTGCGAACTGCTTGCATATAGGGGTGTTGTTTTGACCATTATTTAGCAGTGACTCGATTGTCTCAAGAATTTTCATATCCTCTCACAAAATGAGATAAAACTCTGGTTTGGATTCGATTTATAGGACTTAATTTATTGTATTATGATGAAAATGTCTTTCTTGGTTTGACATCTGTTGTGGGTACTCCTGTTAAGGTAGATACTAATACCTTGAATGTAGAGAGATGAGGGTTTGCGAGAATTTGCATGAATATTGATCTAACTTTGCCGGTTATCGAAAATGTCAATGTTAATATGGATTGATACAACGTGCAATATGAAAGTCTTCACATTATTTGCTCGAATTGTGGCTGTTAAGGACATCACACACGTGATTGTAAGAAAACACCACATCATCTGACACCACCGGTCGTTCCTACGGTGGCGCAACCAAGAGGTCTACCAAAAAATGATTGTCCATGAGAAAAAGACTAACGAAACTACACCAGGAAGTGAGCGATGATAGCGCCAAAAAGCAGAAAAAAAATCTAGAGAAATAAATGCAATTCATTGTGATTTGATGGTGGTGAAAACGAAAAAATGCAACAAAAAAGTCAATTATGGTCCAGGGAAATCTTTATCCAATAATGCACCCAAAGATATGGGGAGTTCTAAAATCAAGGGGATTGATGTTTCCTCAAAAGGAATAAGCGTTGATGACAAAACTGTTGTACCCAAACAACTTGACGCAGTTTCCAAGAAAAGACGATTCAATAAGAGTGGATCCACCCCAGGAGTGCGTCAACCAACACGTAGAAGTGACCCACGCTCCAAGGCCATGTTTTCCATTTTGGAACCACTTTATGCTATTAGTGGGTCTTCACACAAAAATGGGCCAACTTTTAATTTTTGCCCAACACAAAAGGGTGTGCCTAGCACTGCTAAATACACCTCCATTGTTCATATAAAAATTTGGGTTTGAAGACCATTACAGGATACAACATTCAACATTTTGAACCGACTGCAAGTCAGGCTGATGAAAATAACCAATGCGCTATGGATGATGGTGCTACTCAAGAAGAGGAAGTTGTCTCATGTCAGGGACTTGCTTTTCCACCTCCATCAACATGACTAGTTATGTTAGGTTTCAATTAAATTACCATGCTTTCCTGAAATATCCGGGGAGCCTCTAATAATAAAACTAAAAGACACATGATGGATTTGATTAGAAAACACTCTCCAACATTTTTAATCATTATGGTAACACACATTGGTTTTCATAAGATAAAGTCCTTCTAGGACAGAGTTAGATATGTGAGTGTTCACTACGTCGATGCACGTGGTTAATCTGGGGGAATTTGGGTGTTAAAGCAGAATGGTAGTAACATTATGACTGTTGTGTATGATGTTTTTATGGATACAAGTACTATCAAGCTATCCCTAAGAACTTCCTCTTGGTATGTAACTGGAATTTATGCTAGTCCTGTGTACACTTCTTGTCTTGACCTGTGACTCCACCTCATTAAAGGGAGGAACACTGTTAATGGTCCTTGGATGTTGATTGGAGACTTTAACGACATCATTCATCCAAGTGAACAAAAAGGAAGTAATTTTAATCACTATAGGGAAACTTCTTTGTTGAATGTCATTGATAAATGTAGTTTAGTTGATGTAGACATTACTGGTGGGAAATTCATTTGGAATAGGCCTTATACTGGTAATCGAATGGTCTATCGCAAGCTGGATAAGGCCTTGGTCAATGTTGCTTGGCGCATGGCTTTCTCTGATGCATATGTTGAGGTGTTGTGTAAATTTCATTATGATCACAACCCAATTCTCTTTAGGTGAGACCTTCCTCTCAAAGACCATGTGTCGCGTTCTTGTAGGATTAAGGCAGCTTGAATCACTCACCCGAAATACTCTAATATACTCTAGACTGCTTGGGGGAAATCCCCAAATGACATTGTATCTTGTCTAAAAAATGTGAAGCACAATTGTATCATTTTTAATAAGGAAACTTTTTGCAATATCAACAAACGGAAACACAACATTGAGAAGAGACTCAGGGGTATCAAACGCTATTTGGATATCATAGATTCAACAAGACTAGTTTATGTCCAATAGGAGCTTTAACATGAGTATGATGAGATCCTTGCGCTAAAGGAGATTCATTGGTATCAAAAGAATCGAGATGATTGGATTAAATTGGGAGATTAGAAGTCCAAATTTTTTCATACCAAGATGGTAATCATGCAGAAGATAAATAAAGTCCATGACCTTCATTTTCCCAATGATATTTGGTGTAATGATGATACTATTCTCAGGGAAGAAGCACTCAAGTTTTTAAAGGTCTTTTCTGCCATACTTCTCCTACCTATATTCCCCTATAGTATGGGTGACTCAACTATGGCTTCGAGCCTTACTGAAGAAGCCCAACGCTCTTTGACTCAACAGACAACGGGGGAAGAAGTTATTTAGGCGTTGAATGAAATGCACCCTTTCAAGGCGCCCGACCCTGATGGTTCTAGGGTATTGTCGTTAAACAGTTTTGGCATATAGTTGGAGATGAGGTTGTCCAACTTATATCAGATTTTTTTGTGGCATGTAGTTTTCGCTCCTCTCTTTTTGAGACTCTTATCACATTAAAGTAGAGTGCCCCCAAATTTTTTAAGGAATTCAGACCCATTAGCTTTTGTAACATTATTTACAAGCTTATTATGAAGATAATGGTTAACATATTGAGTCCTTATCTAAATCAGATAGTTTGACCCTTCCAGAGTAGTATTTTGCCTAGTAAAGGGACAATTGATAATGCCATTATCCTCAAAGAAGCAAGCAATTCATTCTATACGTAAATCTAAAAATAAAAAAAAGTTGACATGGTATTCAAAATAGATCTTGAAAATGCCTATGATCGTGTTAATTGGGATTTCTTGGAATTTTGTTTGAAGCAAAACAGGTTTCTTTCCATTACTATAAAATTGGTCATGCACCGTGTAACTATCTCCTCTATGTCTATTCTTTGGAATGAGAGACAACTACCAATTTTTTTTTACTATATGATTATGACAAGGTGATCCCATTTCACCCTATCTCTTTGTTATTTGCATGAAATTCTTATTGCGGACAATCATCAGGGCAGTCAATGAAGGCCATTGGAAACCTATCAGGTTATCTCGTAATGGACCCCCTCCATCCCATTTATATTTTGATGTTGATATTCTTCTTTTTTGCGTATGTTTCTAACTCCCATGTAGGGATCATTTCTGATATCTTGAATCGTTTTGCCATGTTTTATAGCCTTAAAGTGAATGTTGTTAAATCAAAGGTGTTATTTTATACTATCACTAAGAGGAATAAAATGGACTTAATTGTCTCCGACAAGGTATCATGTGAACTCTTACTATAGAGAAATACATGGGTTTGCCTAAGTTGCATGGTCGTCTTCAATGCAAGGACTTTGAGTTCCTAGAGGATAAAATTAGTGAGAGGTTATCATCTTGGAAACATAAATTGTTAAACAAGGTTGGTCGTTTGACTCCGGTTAGGTCTGTCATGAACTTCATTCCAAATTATTATATGTAAGTGGCTTGGCTACCTCATCCAACTTGTGATTTTATTAATAGGATGACTATGAATTTTTTATACAAAGGTAATTCAAACTCTGGTGCGCATCTAGTTGGTTGGAATAAAATCACCAAGCCCAAAAAGTTGGGTGGTCTTGGGATCTGGAGAGCAAGAAAGGTCAATACCTCTATGTTGGGAAAACTAGTTTGGGATCTCCACTAGAATTATGATTCCTATGTGTCCAAGTTTTGAAGCATGAGTACATTAATGAGGAAATGTTCCTTAATATGAAAAAGAAATCGGGACGAATCTCTGTCCTAGATATAATCAGGACACTGAGATGTCTTTACATTGCTTAAGAGATTGTGAATTTACAACTCACTTTTGAAAATCTATTGGCTTCTTGGACCCACTATTCTTCAAAGAGGATAATTTATATGATTGGATTAAACATGACATCAACGATGACTCTATCTTTTTGGTTGCTTGCTGGTGGTTGCGTTGCACTAGGAACAAATTATATCTTGCAAATGAAGTGGTATCTTCTTATACTTTTAAACTCATCATAGTGAATTATGTTAATCTGTTAGCTAAATGTTTTCTCAAGCATAATATGTCTCATCCAACGAGAATGATCATGCGGAATGCACATAAAGGTAGTAATATGATTTTGAATGTTGATGGTAGTAGTCTCGGTGATCCTAGAGTCTCGTGTTTTAGTGGATTGATTTGAAATGTTGATGGTGCTTGGTTCACGGTTTTGCGGGTAATATTGATTATTAATCCAACATCTTTCATGCTGAATTGATGACTTTATATCATGGTTTGCGTATGACTTGAGAACTCGACATCAAAAACCTGATGTGTTATTTTGACTACAACTCTGCTGTCAAAATTATTTTCGAGTCTGTTAATGCTTGACATTAGTATGCCGCGATTCTTCACAATATTGAAGAACTTATCTCTAGGGAATAATGAATGCAAATATTTCACTCTTAAGGGAGGAGAATGTTTGTGTTGACTACATAGCAAAACATGGAGCTAGTAATGATGCGATGTACCAATCGTTTGTGAAGCCGCTTGTTAGAATCATCACTCTCGTGCTAGCTGATGGTAGTGTGGCTTTATTTTATAGATAATTTCTAACTTTATTATTTCTTTTTCTTTTTTTCACTTTACAAAGAGAAAAAAGCAAAAATAATATTTAAAAATTTGATGTTTTAATTTTAGTATCAATTTTAAATTGAAAACTTCAAATTAATGTTATATGTCATTTCAGAGAAATATATGCTCCCTCTAATTTTTTTATTATAAATAAAAACTATTTTTTTGAATTCATTGAATAACGGATATACACAATTAATTTAATGAATTAAAAAAATCATTTTATTTATTTATATGGAGAGAGTAACTATTAGTCAAATATTTTTAAATACTTTATCTATTATTTTCTCTATTCCAAAATAACTGTTATTATTGATCATTTCACGAATTAAAAAAATATAATAAATGAAAAAAAGAGAATAGTATTTTTAACAAATTATTTTAGTTAATTATTAATGTATTTGAATTATCATAAATGCATAGTAAAAGAATAATAAATTGAAACTATTAATTAGTGAATATAATTGATAGATAAACATCATAATTGCATTGAAAATTAAAATGCAATATTTATTTTGGGACAAATACTTTTATAAAATAACTATTATTTTAAGATGGAAGGAGTATAATTAACTAACAATGTAAGAAAAATCTTATAAATAAAATAAAATTTTATATTGGTAACTGTCAAAACTATTTGAAAACATTCAATGTTACAAAAAAACATGAGTAAAAAAATTAAATTAGGAACAAAATTTCAAAATTCAAATCCATTTAATTTTGGTCATTGTAATGTCATATTAGACCAATTAATGTACATCGATTCTAGACACACTTTAATGCGATATGTACAAAGACGATATTGCTGTTTCAATACATACACCAGTGTCACGAGTTATATACGCCACAACACTGTTTCTTTGTCATCGTCACCATTTCCATCTCTACGAGGTTATCTCATAAATCTTCTCACATTTTTCTTCCTCAAAGTTTTCTCAGAGAAAAAAATGGCAGAGAATGGATGCTGCAAATCAGGACCAGGCTATGCTACTCCTCTTGATGCCATTAAGGGTCCGAGAGAAACTCTTATTTATGTCACTGCTGTTTACACAGGTACAGATTATAATTGATCAATTGATTTTTTTTTTTGAATTGCATGCATAGTGTTTGTGATATTGATTGATTGAGTTTTGGTGATTTTTGTAGAAGAACGTTTGGTTTGATGATTTTTGAATTTGAATAATATAGGGACGGGAATTGAGAAGCCTGATTATTTAGCTACGGTGGATGTGAATCCTAATTCTCCAACTTTTTCGAAAGTGATTCATAGATTACCTGTTCCTAATGTTGGTGATGAATTGCATCATACTGGTTGGAATTCTTGCAGTTCTTGCCACGGTGATCCGTCTGCACAGAGAAGATTTCTCATCGTGCCTGGACTTACGTAAGTCTCACTATCTATATGTCGCTGTCATTAATACCAAAGCTTCTGATGACTGACTTGAAGCATTTGATCAGAAGCGTTGGTGTTTTTGATAGCGACGTATAAACTCTTGATAATTGTATTAGAATATAATCATATTTATATGCTGCATGTTGATTCCTATTTGAAATATATCTTTGGGTTGTATTTTTTTTTTTCATTTTGATTCCTGTTTGAAATGAATCAACTCTACTATGAACCCTAATTGTGTTGATTTTTGTGACTTGATGATTCCATGAACTAAAAAGAATGATATTAGAATATTCTAAAATGAACTTTATACTATTTCAGATCGGGTCGTATACATGTGATTGACACCAAAACAGATCCAAGGGCTCCATCTTTGTACAAAGTTGTAGAGCCTGCGGATATCTTGGAGAAGACTGGATTAGCTTACCCACACACATCTCATTGCTTGGCTTCCGGTGAAATTATGATCTCGTGTATCGGAGATAAAGAGGGAAATGCTGATGGAAATGGATTTCTTCTTCTTGATTCTGAGTTTAATGTGAAAGGAAGGTAAGTTTCAAGAATACTCACAAGATCAAACATTATATGATGTTGCATCTTCAGCCGTAGCTCTAGTTAGCATTTCAGTATGTTTTTTTTTTCTAATTATACCGTTTTGTATCTTGAAGGTGGGAGAAACCAGGTCACAGTCCATTGTTTGGATATGATTTTTGGTACCAACCGCGATTCAATACTATGATTAGCACATCGTGGGGTGCTCCTAAGGCCTTTAGACAAGGTTTTAACTTGCAGCATGTTGCTGATGGACTCTATGGGAGGCATCTTCATGTATACAACTGGCCCGGGGGCGAACTGAGACAAACACTGGACCTTGGTGAAAAGGGGCTTTTACCCTTGGAGGTAGATATTTTGTTTAAAATAATCTGCGAGATGTTTCAGATGCATTTTTTCTTTTCTTATTGTATTTCAAACAATGTTTTAAAAATTGAACCGGTTTTGATAGCTAAACTAGCTCAACCCTGCGCCTCCACTGTCTACAGTTCAATCGTTTGAGCCGTTTGTTTTCCGTTTCGTCCTGATTTTGAATGCAGATTAGGTTCCTTCATGATCCTGCTAAAGATACAGGTTTTGTTGGGAGTGCGTTGTCAAGTAACATGATACGATTTTTCAAGAAAGAAGATGAATCATGGGGCCATGAGGTATATCAAAAGATTTTAGTATCTACTCTCTTTTAAGACACCAAAATGGATCATAAATATTATCAATAGTACTCACAGACTAAGCTTTTTACTTGCAGATTGTGATACAAGTGGAACCATTGAAAGTGCAAAACTGGTTTCTTCCTGAAATGCCTGGGCTTATAACTGATTTTCTGATTTCTCTTGATGACCGGTTTCTGTACTTCGTAAACTGGCTTCACGGCGATATAAGACAGTATAACATTGAGGATGTCAAAAATCCTAAACTTACTGGTCAATTATGGGTTGGTGGCCTTTTCCAGAAAGGAAGCCCTGTAGTAGCAGTTAAGGACAACGGTGAAACTTGGCAAGTTGATGTGCCCGAGATTCAGGTATTTGATATCCCAATTTTTTGTTTTTAAACTTAGTACCCCTGTACTATCTCTGTGAAATAGTCTATGTATATAACACCGACACTTCACATAGTCTATTCGTCCGTGTCTAGTCCAGTGTCCAATACATGTCAGTGTCTAATGTATGTAATGTTTGGCGTTTCAGGGGAATAAGCTGAGAGGGGGTCCTCAGATGGTTCAATTGAGCTTAGATGGGAAGAGGCTGTATGTTACCAACTCACTATACAGTACTTGGGATAAACAGTTTTATCCAAAGCTTGTAGAGCAAGGATCTCACATTTTACAGGTTGATGTTGATACTGAGAATGGTGGTCTGAAAATCAACCCAAACTTCTTTGTGGACTTTGGAGCTGAGCCTAATGGTCCTTCCCTTGCTCATGAGATGAGATATCCTGGTGGTGACTGCACTTCAGATATATGGATTTAAATAAGCATTAGTTATAATAATTAAATCCCTAAGCATTACTATTATCATCATTTCATTGTATGAGTGAATGAAATGCAACTTGGATGCAGTCGAAATTTTAAATAAACATCGCTTAATAATGTACTTGTTCCTCTTCAATGATTAGTAATAGATTGGAATATATCATATGTCATTTCTTTAGCTTCTTTCTGTATGTTTAATAAAAATAGCTTTAATCCAAATGAGAAAAAAGCTTGTTTTTTCTATATTTAAATTGATAAATTCAGAGGGTTTGATTTTTTAAGAAAATAGCCTTTAGTTTGAGGTGCACCATAGTCAAGTCATCACAATATTTTCAATGCATAGAAAAATGAGGATGGACATTTCATAGTCTCTGCATAGAAAAAAGAGGACGGACATTTCTTAGTCTTTGAATTCCTTTAAATCTTGAAACTATACATTTAGGAAATGTGAAATGAAATTTACAAAGTTCTGGTAAATCTATGAATTAGTTATCCACTATCTCTCTTGAATTTTTTAAGCAACGTTTTTCTCCTTTAAATAGATGAATTTTTGAAGTGTTTCACCATCTCATCCAAATCCAAGAGAAGCAATTCAAAAGTGATAATAAGAAAGAGGGTTCTAACAAAATTATTTGAGAGAAAAAGAGAGTTTTGTTTTTATCACAATTTAGTAAGAATTGAGAGCTATTGTATACCCTTTGATTTGAGAGATGAAAATATATCCTCTTGTATTAAGATAGCTATTGTAATTTTACTTTTCTATATTGGAGATATTTTATTAGACTAGGTCTTGTGGTTTTATCATTTTACATTGAGAGAATTTTCTATATTATAGATAATTCCACATATTGAAAGTAGGTGATAGAAGACAACTTATATTACAAAGATTTGCATGGATCAATCACCTAAAAATATAAACTTGAGAAAAAAGCAAAAACGATTAGGAGACCTTAAATCAGAAGGCAATAGCTATGATTCGAAAAAGGCATCGATCAAAGCTTGTTCGAGTATGTATCAGGTTTTACCAATGCGTCTGAAGTGACTCCCTTCACATAGAATAACAATAAAATTTAAGAGCTTTTTTTAATACACCACCCAAATTTTTTAGGCATCATGCGAAATTTCTTTTTTGCGTCTTGATTCCGGATGTGCACATCCAGATGCACTAGTTTTTTTAAAAACGTTGATGCGTTCCGGATATGCATATCCGGAAAACTACCTGATCTGCAGATCCAGAACAATGTCTTATTAATTCGCGTCAGACCTTCTTCCTCCCCCTCATTTTTCACATTTTCATATTCCAAACACCAAACTCTCTCAAACTCTCAAATTCTCAATCCCACAAATCTCGAATTTTTTCACTCGAGTTCGGCGCAGAGCAACTTCTACAACGATCAAGACACTCCAAATCCTCCGTATCTCAATTTAATCGGTAAATTTTCAAATTTTAGAGTTTCGGAGTTATTTTCGAGTAATCGATTTAGAGTAGACATTTAGGTGTAGAAATTGTTAGGTAGTATGAATAACATAGGTTAGAGACGATGTAGGTATTGTTTGCTGCTTTAAACGGACGATCAGGGCATTAAAATGCCATTTTCCATGGTACAGTAGCCATGGTTGCTATTTTTGAACTTGAAAATACGTACCGGATGTGCAGATTCGGAAGGATTTTAACGTTAAATATTCTGAGTGCTTCCGGATGTGCAAATCCGGAAACACCCAACGTTATATATTTTGCGTACTTCCGGATGTGCAAATCCGGAAGACACTTGGTTTTTTTTTTTTTTTTTTTTAATTATTTTTAAAAAGTTCTAATTTATTTATTATGCTTTGCAGATTACATGGCTGACAGAGACAATCGTATCATACATGGACGGACAGCTCACCACGCATCTATCCAACGTGAACGGACGCAGTCTACAGCCGAGGCTTCCGGCGCAGAGGGAGATGGGGTAACCCCTACAGCTGAGGGACATCCTAAACCACATCCTACACCACAACCTTCCACATCACAGGTTCAGGCCACTTCCACATCACAGGTTCAGGCCGCTCCCCCGTCAGCCGCCGATTCTACATCTCGGAGGCGTCGGGTTTCTACTTCTGGTTCATCAGGGTCCCAGCCCGCGCGCAGGCGTCGTCGGGAGACTCCAGCTCCATCAGCTGCTCCTATTTCATCCCCTGTTTTTGTTCCTGAGGGTGATCACCCAGCACATGAAGATGGTGACGTCGATGACGATTTCGATGAGCTGGACGGTTACCCCGGGGGACCGTCTGATATGTCCCTACTCATAGGGTACTCTGAGCATACTGCCAGATATGTCTGGCTAGGACAGGTAACCTTTCTCGGTTTATTTATAGAATTGTTTTCGTTGAAAATATGTTCATTTGTAACATTGTTTTATTTGGAAATTTTCAGGAGAAGGATTCCCAAAAGTTCTATAACCATGGGGGCAAGGTTATAGACATGATTGCGGCGCTGCCAAGGGATGAGTGGTTCACGTCTGCATTTGCTACCTCTGGTCTCGGAGGCCTTTCTAGGATTGGGTATCCCCAGATCATGTACGGTATGCTGATGGCCTTTGTTGAGAGATGACACCCTGAGACATCCTCATTTCATCTACCGTACGGCGAGCTCACGATCACAATCGACGACATCTCGTGCCTTTTACATCTACCGATCACGGGTACCCTTCTCCGTCACGGTAAGATGTCGAAGGTGGACGTGATAGAGATGCTGACTAAGGAGTTTGGGGCTATCCCAGATGATGCACTTGCGGAGGTGTCCCAGTTGAGAGGCGCACGCGTCCGGTTCTCCTTTCTGACACGCAGATTTTGTGAGGAGCTTGCAGAGGCAGGACGGGCAGCAGGTGATCCAGCTGAGGTGGAGATCCATAGGCAGCGTGCCCTGAGATGCTATTATCTGTTTCTTCTCGGCACGCAGCTGTTTATGGACACCAGCGCCACTTACGTTGATATCGTTTACCTCAGGTACCTTTTGGATCCCACAGAGATCCATTGGTACAACTGGGGGGCGGCTACGCTGGCATTCACCTATTCTAGGCTCTCAGATGGTTGTCGTTGGCAGCCAAGACTGTGACAGGCAATTGTATGCTATACGTGGTAACATTCTTATATTCTAAGTTTTTTTTCATTTCTTTTCTTTCTATATTCATTATAATGTTTGACACCTGCTGTACCCCAAATTTTTACCCTTAGATGTCATCTTCATTTGTACATCTTAGGTCCAACATATTGCACAGCTAACCCTTTTATCAGTTTTTGTTTGCTTTATCTGTGAATTAAGTCTTGTTCTCAGGAGATACAAGAAGTGATTAACTAAGGTTGTGGGCAGAGCATTGGGATTAAGCGATTCTCTCAGATATTTCCATCACCCTCTCTTTGGCTTTTGTTTTTCATCCCCAATTATCATTATCATTTCTAAACCAATATCAAATAACTATTCACTAATATTGTTCTAAATATTTATTTTCTAAATCTAATCTTTTTCTAAAAATCATTTATTCTTTTTTTCCAAATTCTATTTCAATAACCAATTTCTAATCATTTTTGTCTAAATTTATTTCCATTTAATTATGTCAATTTTCCTAAAAACTAAATTCACTTATATTGTTTTTAAATTATTTCTTTCTAAAATTATAATAATAGATACTAAAAAAATGGTTACCTATTATTAGCTATTTCTAACCTTGTCTTTTATAATACAAAAAAAGAGATAATTAATTCAAAAGTTTATTTGCACCCATGAAGTCTTAGGCTCCAATTTTAATAACACGTCAAACCTTGTCTCATGTTTTCATATACCTTGGCTTCAATATCTTTTGTTTCATGCCAACTATCCAAGGAATTCAAAAAAACCATGTTGCTGGAAGCATTGGATCAATGTTGGTCGTACCATAACATAACTTGTTTCTTTCTTTCTAAATCATGCTAAAAGTCACAGCTTTCACCAAGTACACCTAGTTGTATTCTTTCAATATCCATCTCCAACACAAAAGCCACCAACCGTGCAAAAAAAGCTCGCAAGTACCATCAACTTTTGTACTTACAAGTGGACACACAAGAGTCAAAGCAAGGGTTCTTTGTGTAAAGCTTCACGTGTCATTTCTTCTTGGTCCTTGCATCAGTTTTTCTGCTGACTTGAACTTAGGATAAGCAACCATTTGAAAGTATCGCTTGGCTCGAGAATGAAAGGCCATACGCATAAAAACAAGTATCCGTTGGAGCTTCTTGGCGTTACCATGATGCTGCTACTATAAAAAGAGGTTGGCTTTCACTTCTCAAAAAAAAAAAAAAAGAACAAGAGGAGACCACCTCTCAAAACACCAACCATCAACACACCAAGCAAATACACACCTCAGACCAAAGTGAGAACCAAGATACACACTGTCCATAGCCAAGAAAAGCTTGTGAATAATTAACACAACTCTCACATATTGCCACCACACCATAGAAAGGAGAGAAGGATTTGTGAACAGTCAAGGAGGAAGCTACACTTGCAGAACTAAACATATCACCATCTTTGAGAAAGGAGTTCAACAGGCTTCCCATCCGTAAGTCTTTCTTTTCCCTATTCAGGGTCTTAATGCTTTCATAATCACTGTACAACCTTATTTATGTCTTATTATCCAGTTGAGTTGATCTTGAATAATGATAGGGGTGTTTAGCGAGTCTGTAATGTGTTATCAGTTTCTGTCAAGTTTTGAATATGTGATGTTGTGTCTTTTTTTGCAAGCCCTAGTTACTAGTTTACTTGGGATAAAGGTTTAGTTGCATTCTACTAAACGAGCACTACAGAAGGGCATTTTACCTTATGAATTTTGGTCGAGATTTGGGGTAGTTATTGATGGAGCAAGTTGAGAATATACCATAGCCTGAGATAGATGGTGTTCACGTTTTCATGTTACAGCTTAGAACTTGAGGATACCCTCTGTTTATCTACCTTATGTAGTTTAAGTCACATGGCATAAAGAGTTTGGTTTATACTTGTTTTGATTTCGATAGGTGTTTGGTCTTACTTTTGAGCACCTTTCCCATGTCGTTTTTCACTTTGAGCATGCTATTGCCTTGAGTTATGTGAGATTTATGTTTGTTCTTCATTCTGAGTAGTGCAAGATAGCGTCTTAATTCATGATTCTTGGGTTAAGTTTTGAGTATGTATTTGGTTGAACAAGAGAAGTACATGCACTGCTTTTTTATTTTATTTTGTGGTGTTTCACGATAATGTTAGCATGGTTGTTGCATGTTTACGTGACCAAGAGAGAGAAGTGTTTTGTGATTGGCCATTGGTTGTTTTGTCTGCTAGTGACTTAAGACATTACTTGACCGGTTGATAATATCATTAAGCATATCCTGGAACATTCGCTTCATGTGGGATTCTTTTAATAAATAGCATTTGGAGCATGTGAAGGTTTAAGTGTTTCTGGGGTGGGCTTATACAACGGATGTATAGCCACCCCAGTGGTAGAAGAGCCGCGCGTTGAACCTTGGGGTATGGGGTTCGAATCCCCCTCGCCCCAGACCCCTTTTGTTGGTTTTAATTTTTCAACCTTACATCTTTTTTATACTTTGGGCCTACGCATCACTATTTCCACCCCCATTTTTGGCCCATTTCAAACTCCTTTGCATTTTTAAAACTAGCCCAAGTTACTTCAGCACCCCCTGCGTATTTGTTTGTCTTTTTATTTCCTTTTCTATTTCAAATATTTTCTTTCCAAAACTTTTTTATTTTATTTATTTTATTTAAAACATTTTCTTTATTTCAAAAAAAACTCCAAAAATATTTTAATTAGCAATTTATTTCTTAATTGTTTATTTAAGCATTATTATTAATATGTGATTTATCTCTTAATTGTTAATTGTCTATATAATTAATATGCGAATTATTTCTTAATTGTCGCTTGTCTATTTAAGCTTAATAATTAATATGTGATTCATTTCTAATTGTTTCTTAATTATTCAAGTTTAAATTGTTTCTTAATTGTTTCTTAATTGGATAATTGTTAGCTTTATGAATCATCCTTATTGATTATTTAAGTGTTTATTTCCCTAATGCTTATTTAAGTCTTGAATAATTTCATTCCATGTTTGATTTATCACATGTTTGACTTTGATGTGCATTTTATTTTTCTTTAAGTATCATCTTTAATTAATATCATGCCTCTTTATCTTGTGAGTGTTCCTTATGTTTGTCTTCCTTAAGATTGAAACATATTGATATGTCTAGGTTTACATGCCTCTATGATGATCATGTCCACCTTGTCCATACTTTATTATGAAATACTTCTTGCCATACTCATGTTATTGTTGTTATCTTAATCATCTTATATCAATATCTCTTGTTATCATATCTTATCAACTGTTTTTATCCCCATTCCAAAGGAAGGTGATTATTGTTTACTCTTAAAGTCATAGCCCCCACCTTAACCTAGTAGCCTCATAAGAGCTAAACCTTATTTCTTGGCCTCATCAGAGCCAATGAATCATAACTAGCCTTAGGAGAGAGTTCTTACACTCTTGGTGATATTCATCCTAATGAATACTCACCTTCCCTATTGACTAAAACTTCAACATAGGACCATTATAACTAGACTTAGAGAGTTATTATACTCTACAATGAGTTCACACTCATTTCCCCTCTGAATATTGACCACAGTCAATCATTCAGTAGAAGTAGAACTACGCATACTCTGATTCTATACCCGAGGATACGTAGGCGCAAAGTGCGATGCTTTGTCGAGTATACTTAGATACTAATCCCTAGGGTTTCAACCTTTAGCATATAACCTTTAGCAAACTTAAGTTAACATTAAAACAAGAGGCTCTCGTAGAGTACTACGGACGTTTAGGGTGCTAATACCTTTCCTAGGCATAGCCAACCCCCGAACCTTATATCTTTCCCCTTTAGGTTTTTCTAACGATCTTGAACCTTTCATTTGGATAAATCAAAGTCGGTTGTAAAAGAAAATGATGCAAATTAATTAATAATTTGTTATCCAATTTTCACCGCAACAACACCGATGTTATGTTTTCCATTTCAGGCGTGGATTTTACAGCACTTTCCCAAGATTACTGGTTGGGGGAGTGTCGAGGGGTACACTGAGGATATGCCACGTGCTGCTGAATTTGTCCTGCTCAGAGGGAACCAGGCGCCGGACCCCTTTAGATTTTATCTTGATCGGATGGCTGCTGAGGACGTTTTTTATGACGCCTATGCCGATCACCGTGTGACGCGCCCGTTCGATGAGGTTTCGTTGTTCTCAGGATGGTTGGCTTGCAGTTCGACCATTACTGCTCGATACCTGCCGGAGCGCGTTTTGCGTCAATTCGATTACACGCAGACGATCCCCAGGATGCCTCATGAGTCCGCTCCTCTAGGCTTGACCCGCGTGCAAATAGATGAGTTATATGCTGACTTCCAGTCCCACTTGGTACCGGAAGAGGCTCGGGCGACCAGAGCGCCGAGAGACTGGAGCGTTGCGGCCGGGGTACATCATATGGTTCTATACCGTCTCACACCCATGCATGGTGCCCACTGCTGAGGGATCGCCACCGAGACCTGCTTATCAGGAGATATTAGAGGAGCGACAGTCTCAGTTGGACCATACTCAGGATGACCTACCTCGCTGTCGTGAGATAGAGGAGATAGCGCGACATGTCATTGCGGACGGTCACCTCCCTGAGGGCTCTGGTGGCAGACTTGCCGTTGATAGGATTATTGAGATTGCTCGGGGGGACACTTCAGTACCGCAGACATCGAGCCAGGACGGCGGGTAGGGGCAGAGGAGCAGGGGAGCCAAGACAGATCCTTCGCCATACACAGTAGTTTTTTGTTTGATGTATTCTATTTTTATTACATTTATGTTATGTATTTTGACATAAGTATTATTATGTATATATATTATTTTATTTTATATATGGATGTTTTCGAATGTATATTAAGTTGCGACGATATATTAACATATGCGACCAACCAACAAAACTGATTTTAAAAAAAAATAAAGTTCTGTTTTTTTTTCGGATCTGCAGATCAGGAATTTTTCCGGATTTGCACATCCGGAACACATCAACGTTTTTTAAAAAATTAGTGCGTCCGGATGTGCACATCCGAAATTAGGGGACAAAAATGGAAATTCCTGTGGTGTCTAAGAAACATGAATGATGTATTAAGAAATGCTCAAATTTAATTGAAAGGGATAATACATGTTATAGACATATATCTAAACTTTATAAGAGTAGGAAAGCTAGATAATATTGCAATGATAAATTAATTTTGAATTGATAAATGCAAGATCAATAAAGGAAGCATGATTATTTTTTGCAGAAAAAAGCAAGACTTCATTTAAATTATGTCCATAAATATTAACAAGGGAGATACCAATTTTGTCAAGGCACGAGCAAACAGTTGTAGCACAAACGAATTGACAAGTGAGTGAAAAAAGTTTGGAGATTTATGCTAAATATAATCTTCCAAACATCAAGATGAAAACGCCTGAATCATGTGAAGATTGTCTAGCATGAAAAAAACATATAATGTCTTTTTCAAGATTAGATGATTCAAGAAAAATAAAATACATTCTAGATCATGTTCTTTCAGATGGGTGCTTAACATTTGAAATGTCCCTTGGTAGTGGACAATACTCCCTCAATTCCTATTTATAAACAAATTTTAATATTTTAGATTTATTAAGTAATTAATATATCTAATGTATATATAGTTCAAATATATCATTTATTAAATGAATCTAAGAAGTCAAAATTGGTTTATAAAAGAGAATGGAGGGAGTACTTTGTTAACTTAATCAATGATCACTCAAAGACACGTGTGTGTATTTGTTAGAGAAGAAATACCGAGTTCTTCGAGTTTTCAAAATCTTGTAGAATAAGTAGGGCTAAAAATGAATCGAGTCGAATCGAACTCGCCTTAACTCGGCTCGACTCGTTAAGAATTAGTTCAGCTCAAATCTCGGTTCGAGTTTGACACGAACTTTTTTTTAAGTTCAAACTCGACTCGTTAAAAGTTCACGAACTATTCGGTTCATCTCGTTAGGTTCATCTCGTTAGGTTCAGCTCACTTGTTTTACGAACTTAAAAACCATTTTTTTAAGTCTATTTTATTTTTATATATTTGACATTTTAAATTAATATTTTTTTAAAAAAAATATTGAAATAAAATAAAAGTTATGAATATGAAATTTAACTTTGTTTCAAAAATCTATTAATTCAAAAACTACACAACTTTCAAGAAACACATTTGAAAGTCTAATTTAAAAAACACTCAATTGAAGTTTAAATTTATCTAAAAAATTCATAACTTCATCAAATATTTAGAGAACTTACAAATCGAATGAAATAATACACACAAAAATTACTAGAAATTGATACATTTTCATCACATAATGATTACACCATTTACAACCCTCATTACACATGTTATTTTAGCAAATACTATAATGTCTCTAATAAAGAAGACTCTAAATGTAATTGTCAGCTTTATTGTCATAACTAGTACATAAGGGACAATATAAGGTTAAAATTTAGAGTAAGTCTTTAAAACTACTCTTAAAAATAATATAATCATTCTCATATATAATTGAGTTCACTCATAAACCTAACAAATCGATCTATGTATAGTTCAAGTTCAGTTCATTTAGTTAACGAACATAATTTGTCGCTCATATCAGCTCATTTAGTTTATGAACCTAGTTCAATAATTTAATTGTCGAACCGAGTTCTAAATTATTTTTGAGTTAGTTCGGTTCATTGTCATCCCTAAGAATAAGCATCTAAGATAAAGTTGAAATGTTTAAGAGCCAATAACGGTGGAGAATAAAGCGTTCATCTCGTGGATTATTACAAACTCCATGGAATCAGACATGAGAAAGTTTCTCACAAGACTTCTCAAATGAATGGTTTAGCTGAAAGGATGGACATAATAACTATGAATATTGTTTAAAGCGTGATTTCTCATTCTAAAACCTTGAAGTTATTTTGGAGTGAGAGATTAGGAAATACAATTGATTTGATTAATTTGTCTCCTTTAAGACTTTTAAATGGATAAATACCAGACGAAGTATGGTTTTTAAAGAAAGCCTTTTATGGTGAATGATATGAATACAAGTGCACATTTGATCTGATACTCTTCAAGTTGTATTATATTCACAATAGTCGAGTTTTACAACTTAAAGTTGATATGTATTCTACTTCTCTTGTTGATAATGCAATGATTGATTGTATTTTGCTTGATTAGGAGATAAAATTTTCATCCAAGAATTGACACTATTAATGCATTCTTTTTCAATGCTATCTCGAACATAATCATCATCACATAATATTACTAACTCTTATACAACAAATAAAGATTAGTAATCCCTTTAAGATATCTAAAATTCCTCTTAACATATGTTAAATGGAACTCCCTAAAATCTAATTGGAATTTGGCTTAAAATCATATATAATAAATAGAAAGGTTAAATATGTTTTAGTTCCCTATAAAATTATTAAATTTTGTTTTTTATCCCTATAAGAAAACGTGTTTTGGTCTTTATAAAATATTTATTTATGTAGGTTTAGTCTCTACTGTTAAATCAATGTGTATTTTTGAATGATTATTTTGCAGATATGTTTAAAACGTTATAAAAAGTTCCTCGAAAAAAAATAAACTCAAAATTTGATTTATAAGTCGAGATTTTCATTACTTTTATCATTATCTTTTGAAATTAAAAAAATTCAAATTTAATTCTTCTCATTTTAAAAAATTATATAATTTGGAAAAGAAACATTTTATAGTAATCTGAACACATATAAAAAAATTATTCAAAAATTTAAAAGTTTAGGGGTAATTAATAGTTTTTAAATTTTAAAAAATAGTAAGGATTAAAACTGTATGCATAAAATTTTTGTAGGAACCAAAATATATCCTTTTTTTATAGGAACTACAAATGAAATGTGAGATATTTATAGGTACCAAAAACATATTTAATCCTAAATAAAAATATCAAACCTTAAAGAACTCATCATACCTCAGTATACTCTTTGACCTACCTTGTTGTTTGAATCATTTTTGTGAAGTGATCATGGATGCATTGAAGTGAGGATTGGTCAGCAACCTACCACACCAAACTTCTTGAGAAGTTTCTTTTTGTATTTTGTTTGAATAAAGTGTTGAACAAGAAACTCCAAAAACAAAGAGAGAGAGAGAGGCGGGGGGGGGGGGGGGGGGGGGGGGGGGGGGGGGGGTTGAATTGTAATATTTGATTTTCAGGAAGATGGTAGAATAAGAGAT
This sequence comes from Lathyrus tuberosus, assembly GCA_022829125.1. Lineage (NCBI taxonomy): Eukaryota > Viridiplantae > Streptophyta > Magnoliopsida > Fabales > Fabaceae > Lathyrus > Lathyrus tuberosus. Next base: position 10,867,886 of record JALAZF010000075.1, read on the forward strand.
TAATTAACGGAAAAGGTAAATGTCAAAAAAAATAAATAAATAAAGAGATAAAGTAACAGATATCACATAAGAGATTATCATGATTTGACCTTAAACCACATGACTTATTCCACTCCCCAAGAGTTTCCTCTCGAGATTTACACAACCAGAAACTTGAGATTTTACACAGGTTCAGCCCAACAACCTTGCTTCAATACTTTTTTACAAATTTAGCTTGCAACCTTCAAATCTATAACAAAATTACAAGATAATTAAGCTCTTGAGTAAACGAATTCAGCACAACACAACTCTCAGATGAAGCATTTCACTATCTCAACACTAACAAAATTTCTAGAGAATAAAATTAATAAAATAGGGTGAAGGAGAGTAGATAATTCATAAAATTCGTGATTTAGAAGTGGTGAAATCACTCATTTATATTAAAAAAATAGCTCAAAAAGAAAACAATCCATGAGTCTGGTCGCTTCCTAATAGATTAGAAACGGAAAGCTAATCAATTAGGTTAAACCAGAAATGGAAATCCTAATATGCTTCATCATTTAATCGATTAAAGGGATTTCTTAATGATTAGGAAGAGGCTCACATCTCAATCGATTAAATAAAAGGTCTAATTGATTAGACAATTAGTTTATCTTCCCCAATTGATCAAAATTGTTTCTCACTAATTTAAGTACTTGCCATGATTGGTTTTAAAAAGTTTTGAGAAAAAAAATAAAGATTTTGAAATAGTTTTAGTGCGTGTATGCATTTTCTTACTACTTTAACTGACCAAGTACAAGATTTAAAACACTTAGCACATGATCGAGCGATCTTTCACAACTTTAGTTTCTTCCGATTGATTCATTTAACTTTGTTTAGCTCTTTCAAATGGAGCTTGAACACTTTACCTTGTGCTTTCTTCTTGACTAATGATACTTGTAAATTATCTTTCCTTGTTTAGTTGTCATCATCAAAATCTTTAGAAGACATTAACCTGCATAACGCATAGAACTATATTATCCCCCTTTTTTTCTGTGACTTCGTGAAGGATCGTATTTTTCGAGATGTGACAAGCCCTTTAGACAAGACTTCAAATGAGTTCTTTTGGAAAGACACTAGTTGAGTCTCTCAGGCGAGATCTTAATTGAATCCCCGATAATGAGGCGGGCTTCTGTATGTGAACGACTCTAGGGTATGCTTCTAGGTGTCATTGATGTAATCCACACATTAGTTGAGGAAATTAGAACGTCAATTAACTGAAGGAATCAAACGTCAATCAACTGAGGGAAATCGAAACATCAATTGGGTAAAGTGTGCATTACATTGAATGTAATCGATGATGATCTTTCTTGGTAAGATAAATTTGATCATACTCCTTACATGTGTATTTGATGCAGGGGATCTTTCCCATTCCTTGTGACAGTTGAGATGCTCAATCGGTGGTAGGTTACCCCTACGATTGTATTTTCCTTCCTATAAAAAGGCATAAGTGTCCTTTCTCTGATATTTCCCCACTTTCATTTCCTAAACTTTTACTCATACAGTCAAGAGTTAGTACAGGCGAAGAGGGAATTTTCCCTACCCATTATATTCTTAACAATAATTATTTCTCTTTGGGATGTTTTTAAGGAGTAGTTGTGCTTTTAATATCACAAGTTGGAATTTTAGGGATGTGAAGGTCCAAATGTTTTTTTTATAGTAATTTTCTTGCTCTTCATACTTTTACGAATAATTAATGGAGGAGACGGGTGACAAACACTTTATCATGCAAGAATTTACGTCTTTGTATTCTGATGAGGAAATGATAACTAATTTTTTACGGCAGATTGGACTTTGCAATACTGGGCAAGAATAAGACACGATCTTGGAGCCCTGATTTGAAAGGAAGAGAGCCAACATGGCCGTCTAGGATGACTCACCCACTCCATATTTCTACCTTTAACTTCACATAATTCATGATTTGGGAGTCTTAATTCCCTTCCTACCGTTTGAGGCTAATGTTGCCCCTTTTCAAATTACACCTAATGTTTGGGGTATTAACAGGACGCTCTAAATTCTATGTCGCCGATTAGAGGTCCTTCATACCGTTGGGGTATTTTTTTTCTTTCCATGGATCCAGACTTACCCCTACAACTGGTTAGGTGACCTTGTTTGGTCTTCTGGGGAAAAGGTTACTAAAACCCAACTTCAAACCCTAGATAGACAAGAAGGACAAGTTTGTGAGGGTTACGGGACGGGACTGCACTTCTAAAGGGATTTAAGAGGATTTTTTTTTTCAAAAAATTTGATTCTTTTAACAAAACAATACTGATGAATGAATCTTTATTAAACAATTAATCACGAATCAATCACAAAATAAGAATTTCGAATTACCTCTTAAAGTATGCTTTAACTTTATTCACAAACATGGAATATGCCATTGTCTCTATGAAGCCCACACAAGAACAAAGGGGAAGGCGATGCTAGCTGTTTTTTAAATATGACATAAGCTAAAAAAAACCTAACTGGAGGGGAATAGTTTTTCTATTTATAGAGAGTTACTAAAATTCTAATGTTCGAAGAAAAATCTGCATGAAACCTAAAAAATTTCCTGCGGATTTCATTTTTAGGGACTAAAACCGAATGAAATTCAACATTTAAGAACTTTATCCAGAAAAAAAAGATACATGAACGAAAACCAAAAACACACCAAGTTACAGGGACCAAAAGACTATTTAAGCCATATATATAGGTTTAATATGTTTGTGGTCCTCCTAAATATCTCAATTTTCGATTTTAGTCCCTCAAAATATTTCCTTCAAAGAATGGTCCTCCTATAATTTTTCATCCACACTTTTGGTCCCTCTTGCAAATTAGCGACATTTTTTTTTACAACTTAGCGACGATTTATTGCTTAGCGACTGTATTAGCGACAATTTTAGTGTTAGGGACCAAAAGTGTCGATGAAAAATTTTAGGAGGACCATTCTTTGAAGGAAATATTTTGAGAGTCTAAAAACAAAATTGAGATATTTAGGAGGACCACAAATATATATATATTATATATATATATATATATATATATATATATATATATATTAATAAAATAAAATAAAATAAAATAATTATATTAAGTTATATTTAATTTAATTAATTGTCATTCTCATTCATTTAACTAAATCATATTTAATCAAATAAATTATATATGTGATAATGTATTTTACAATTTAAATACTATGAACACATAATTAAATTAAATCTTATTTAATTTAATCATCCATTCCACTATTAATACTCTATGCGTGTGACCCAGTAGGTTCTCATGACATTGACAATAATATTAAATCACCTATTTAATATTATAAACAATGAGCGGTATCTAGCAACACATCACTGTTATCCAAGTGACGAGAATGTCATGTGTTCTGACATAACCTTTCTATGATAATAATCCTGTGTATAATTACTCTATTTACCTTTATAAATATCTATATTGAACATAATGCATAAAATGTGTCACTCTTGTATAGTTCAGTATTATATTTCCTGATCCCAGAGTATTCTTTATAACAACAAATAAGTTTAATATCTCATATCGGCTTATTTAAGTACGACCATACATTTTACAATCATACTTAATCAAGGAGCCCATAGATATTACTCCTGTATATGTAGGAGGGGAAAATTCCATCTAGGTGACTCATTTCCCTTAACATGATTTGTAGATTACCCATTAACCATCTTTATGATCACCTTGTTACGAACAACATTTGATTGACAATAAAGTGCCCGACTCCACATCTAAGATCCATAACGATTTTAGGTCGAATTGTGGTATACACCATTATCACTATGAGAATAACTTATGATACTTACTGTTTCGGACTGGCCTAATGGCTAGGCATGACCCAATCCACTTCTGCACCTAGAACGGCCCAATAGTCTAAGCCCTGCCAGTTAAGGGCAAAGGAAAACACTTTTTCTTCTGCCTCTCAACCGAGAAGGGCTGACCAGCTGACCCCCCAGGATCAGCTGCCCTTCGTCACATCTTTGTCCGTCACGCACGGTTCAACCATTCAGGAACGGCCACGACGTGCTTGCCCGTAACCACACCCCTGCTCGAAGCAATGGTTAGTTTCGAGCATGTCTGCCCATCACAACGGCTAGTTTCTGGCAGTTACCTATTTTTGGGGAACAAATATCTAGGCCCGAAAATAGGGACCAATGGCCAAGCGCTGGGGGCATTATAAATACCCTCTCCTTTGAGAGGTTCAGGTATTCCAAAATCACCCTAAGACATTCTTACTTTGTACTTGCCTTCTCCTCTCCTGATTCTTACTTTGGCATCAGAGTGCCTTGCAAGTACACCCCCTCCTTGGATCCAGCATCGAAGACAAAGTCACTGGCCCACTTCAGGTTCTGATCAACCGGAAAAATTAGTGGCGTCGTTTGTGGGAAATTATGTTAACCCCGTCTTTCTTTCCCCGAAAACCAAATATCAAAGCAATTTTTCAAGATTCCAATCATGGCCAGCCATGATAAAGTCAACGATGCGCGCAACACCATCATCTCCCCCGTCAGCAAGACAGACAACGACGGGGCAAACCCCTTTCTTGGAGATGACGGTCCTCCACTGAGGGACGGAGTCACCACGTCCCCTCCCCGGATCGCGCCAACAACGTAGAGATCCAGTACTCAGAGGACCATCATCTCATCCTAGTTCCGCCCAATACCGACCCGGCTATGACAGCCCTGGTCAAAGCCCTCAACAAGATGAACTTTCTGATCCTCCAGCAGAATGCAAGAATTGGAGCATTTGAAGAGATTCACCATCCAAGATCTCCTTCATAAAGGTGCGAGCACCGGAGATCTAAGAGACACTCTCCCCGACGCGAAAAAAATCGCCAGATGCCAGCGGAGCCATAATCCATGTCGATGAGGAAACGCGATCGTACTCTTCCCTAGAGCTAACACTCCCTAGGGGCTAAGAGAACAAGAAGAGATCTGCGGGCAAAAAACCAACGTTCACCTCCGCCCAGACCTAAGGGCCGGCCGCGAACTCCTTCACCCCGTCGAGATTGCGGTCCTCACCTTGGCAGAAATGCCCGCTCTCGTTCGCGGTCGGGCAGCTACAGCAACGACGATGAGGCTCGAGGCCCATTATCCCAGGAGATCATGGACACTCGATTAGCCAGAGGGCTGGAGAAACCCCCACCCCTGGGCACATATGACGCCACGAACGATGCCGACGAACACATCGAGAACATCGATGCCCTGCTCGACTACTGTGGCGTCATAGGCGCCATCAAATTTAGATTGTTCCCGATTACACTGAGGAAGAGGAGCAATGTCCTGGTACAAGAGCATCCCCTACGAATCCATCACCTCATGGAGGCAATTGAGGAGGATGTTCTTGAGACATTTTACAGCCTATCACCGTCATCCGAAGACAGGATCCTCCCTCGAGGCTATCATTCAAGGAAAAGATGAATCTCTTCGAGCATACATCGAAAGATTCAATAAAGAAGTCGTTCAGGTCTCCACGACTAACGACATGATAAAATATTTCCTCAAACGAGGGCTCCGTCTCCACAACAACTTTGCCAAGGCGGTTGGCATCGAGACCCCAACAACACTGGACGCCTTCCTCCTCAAGGCTCAGGCGTATATTCAATATGAAGAAAAAGAAGCAGAAAACACTGCCCGAGACTCAAGGCACCAAGAGAACGCCAGGTCTTCAAAACACGACGACTCCTCGTCAACTCGTCGGGGAGCAGAAAAAAGAAGGGACGACTGCTCCCTGGAATCCCGAGATCACAAAAGGCCATCTGGTCGTTTCCACAAGTACACACCACTGACCGCCTCGCGTGAGAAGATTCTCTCCGACTGTGCAAACTCGGAGTTTCGGCAAGAAGGGGTCTGTTTCCTAAAGCAGATACCTACCAAGACGAACACAGATAAAACGAGGTACTGTCGGTTCCACAAGAGCCATGGGCACATGACGTACGACTACATCCATCTTAAGGATGCAATCGAAATCTTGATTAGGGACGGGCACCTGAAGCAGTTTGCAAAGAAGAAAGACGATCCTCGACAGGATTCCCAAGAATCGAAGAAGGTTGAAGGAGAAGTACCATCCTCGGACGACGTCAGTCTTCAGGTCGCCATGAACATCTCATGACCAGAAGATTTCTACGTCCCCGGTGGGCTCGACGTCTGTCTTTACTTCGCTACACATAGCCCCTGGGAAACCTTTCCCTCCACCATGGTCATATCAAGAGGAGGATTTAACAAGGTGACTGTAGGGTCAATAAAGAGAAAGTTCAAGCACCTCATCAATACGAGCTCGAACCAGAGTTCTACCCTCGACAAGATTTGGGGAGATTCAGTTCTCATCACCTTCTATCGCAAGGAACTCCTCGGCGGAGCCCCCAATTCCATTTTTCCTCTACTCATAAGGGTGCAAATGCCAGCTTCGATGTCCGGCGAATTCTGGTCGACCAGGGAAGCTCGGTCGACATTAAGTACTCCCAACTGTTCTCCACACTTCAGCTGGACGAGACGCACCTAACACCCTATGTAGGCTCAGATCTACAAGGCTTCAACGGTTCAGTCACGAAGCCATGGGGATACCTGTAACTTATTGTCACCTTCGGGGCAACGGAGACAGCCATATCCATCAAGGTCTAATTTCTGGTAATTGATTGCCCATCCCTTTACCAGTGCATCTTCGGACGACCAACGCTGGTCGAATTGATAGATGTGCCCTCCACGGTGCACTTGAAGATGAAGTATTACACTTCTAAAGGGCTCGTTGCCACCCTACATGGAGACATAAAGGCAGTAAGAAGGTGCTTCGAGGTATCCTTAAAAAGGCTGAACATCGTCGTCGCTCGACTAAACACGTCCAGCAAGCCTGGCTTGCAGCTCCGACGAGACGAAATCGCTGCCCTGCGTCGACTCCAACGACCTCGACAATCGTTTCTCCAAGGATGACTTAAGGGACCAGAAGAAGAAGGGGAAGGAGACTCAGTCAAACTCGAGCAGCCCCTCAACATCAACAAGCAGCGGCAAGCCTACCCATCCTATGCAGCCAATCTCAGATGAAGAATTCGAACTAGTCCTCCTCAGAGATGACCCCCTAAAGGGAGTGAAGATTAAGAACGACCTCCCTGACCTTGCTAGGAAACAGCTGAAAGCTTGTCTCAGAGAGAACGCGGACCTGTTCACGTGGAGCGCCTCGGAAATGCCCGGGTTGGATCCAGAGGTGGCCTGTCATCAGCTCACCATCGACCCCGCCGTTAGGGCAGTAGCTCACCATAGGCGCAAGCAGTCTTCGAAAAAATAGAGGCTGCCGAGCAAGCTGTAAGAGACCTCCTAGAGGCAAATTTCATTTTGGAAGCCAAGTACACTACTTGGTTGTCCAACATTGTACTTATGAAAAAATCTAATGGAAAATGGAGAATGTGTGTTGACTATACTGATCTTAATAAGACCAACCCTAAAGACGCCTATCCCCTCCCCAACATAGACAAATTAGTTGATAATTCTGTCGGTTTTAAATTATTGTCTTTCATGGATACATATTTGGGCTACAACCAAATACCCATGACCAAAAGTGATAAAAGGTACACAACCTTCATGACAGAATCGGACAACTATGACTATACCGTAATGCCATTCGGCTTGAAAAATGCTGGCGCTACCTACTAGAGAATGATGAACAAAGTCTTTCGAGGAGAGATTGAGGATATTCTCGAGGTTTACATGGACGACATGATCTTGAAATCCCATGAGAAATCCGACCATACACTCCATCTAAAAAAGGTCTTCGACCAGGCCAAGAAGTACAAGATGAGCTTCAATCTAGAGAAGTGCACGTTCGGGGTACGGGCAGGCAAGTTCCTAGGTTTTTACCAAACAGAATGAGGAATCAAAGCCAACCCCAACAAATACAGAGCCTTCTCTGGATTCCCTACGCCGTGTTCGAAAAAATTGATCCAAGCTCTGAATGAGACGCTCACCTCATTGTCCTGTTTCGTGGAAAAATCTGCTCAGCACGCGCTCCCCCTTTTCAAAATCCTCCGCAAAGAGGCAACTTTTGAGTGGACGGGTGAATACGATAAAGCCCTCCTCCACCTAAAGCAAGCGCTATCGGAACCACCGGTCCTCTCCCGACTGGACAACAGGGAGACCCTTTATCTCTATCTCACCGTCGCACCAGGAGCTGTCAACGCAACCCTCATTCGTGAAACCCTAGAGGGGCAGAAGCCTATATACTTCACGAGCAAGGCGCTGCAAGGACCAGAACTTAGATATCCACAAATCAAAAAAGTAGCCCTGGCCCTCATCAATGCAGCGAGGAGGCTGAGGCACTATTTTCTATCCCACACCATCGTAGTGTGCACGGACCAGCCTATGAGGCAACTATTGGGCCGCCCAGACATGGCCAACAGAATGCTTAAATGATCACTGGAGCTGTCCGAGTTCGACATAAGTAAGAGAGCAGAAAAGCCCTCAAATCCCAGGTGCTGGCCGACTTCGTGGCGGAGATGACTTGCCTACCTCCCCGAATTACAGAGCTCGCAAGTGGACGATCTTCGTTGATGGAGCATCCAGCTCGACGGGGACCGGGACATGCGCCATCTTGGAAAACGAGAAAGGTATCCTCATCGAGGTCTTGCTCGCCATGTGTTTCCCCACCTCTAATAATCAGGCAGAGTATGAAGCTTTCCCCGCGGGTCTACACCTTACCAAAGACCTGGGAGCCGAGGAAGTCATAATCTACACAGATTCCCAGCTCGTGGCCCTTCAGATACGGGGAGAGTATCAAGCCAAAAACGATAACCTCTCAGAATACTTGACCTTGGTTAAATAAAAAATGGCGAAGTTCACGTTCGTGGAAGTAAAGCACGTTCCCCGCGAACACAATGTCCGGGCAGATGTCCTGTTGAAGCTACAACTACCTTGCCAAATACAAACTACCATCCGACCCAAAGGAAGCCAGCGTAGTCAAGCGCAGAGCCTATTCCTATGTCCTGGTTGAAAATAAGCTTTACATGCGAGGGTTCTCCATTCCTCTCCTCAAATGCGTCGAGGAAAATACGGTCGCCCAGATCCTGCGCAAAATCCACAAAGGAATCAACACACAACACCTCGAAGGAAGATCCCTCGCCAGGAAAGCTCTACGAGCAGGATATTATTGGCCGACCATGCAACATGACACGAAAGAGCATGTGAGAAAATGTGATAAGTGCCAACGTCACGGGAACATGCATCTGGCACCGCCCAACGAGCTCAAAACAATGTCATCCCCATGGCCCTTTGCATGGTGGGGTCTGGATATCCTAGGACCGTTCGTCGTAGGATCAAATTAAAATAAATACCTAATAGTGGGCGTGGATTATTTTACAAAGTGGGTAGAAGCAGAGGCTCTAGCCAGAATAACTGCCCCAAACTTACTTTGTTTCTATAAGCGAAACATTCTTGCCCGCTTCGGCATTCTCCAGGCAATCGCCACCAACAACGGGACACAATGTCACTTCCAAAAGATTCGCATCCAACAGTACAAACACGAGAGTGGCGCGGAAAAACAGAGTCGCCAACAATGTGTATTTATCCCGAGAGAGGGAAAGGAAACACTGCGTAAACCTGAAGGGAGGAAGGAAAGAGCATGGTCTTGCGACCAAGAGATCTGGGTTTGGGAGTCGGTTACGCGTGAGGAAGGTATTAGCACCCCCACGCGTCCATCGTACCCGATGGGATCCACGTTTGCTTGTCTCGATCATAGGGTGTCGTCAACTGGAACTTCACTGCTACTGGAAAGGAAAAGGAACGGGAAGAAGGAAAAAGACAGGAGAGAGAGAGAGAACATGAAACAAATGTAGGGAAAATAAAAAAAGTGCTCGCATGGGCCCTACCCCACTGCCTACGTATCTCATCCGGAGCATGAGAATCAGAGCGACGTAGTTCCCCTTACTAGGGGTGGATTGTGTTTTTTAGAGAACGACTTACGTTCTAGCTCAGGTGTTGCAGCTCGTTGAATCGAGACTTAGGCGTTACCGTCTTGCAAGAGAACGAGTAGGAGCGCGTTCGTACGTTGAGAGCGAGTGAGATGAGAAAAAAATTCTCGAAGAGAGGGAAAGGAAAAGGAAACACTGAAGGGAGGAAGGAAAGAGCATGGTCTAGCGACCAAGAGATCTGGGTTCGGGTGTCGGTTACCCGCGAGGAAGGTATTAGCACCCCCACGCGTCCATCGTACCCGATGGGATCCACGCTTGCTTGTCTCGAGCAAAGGGTGTCGTCAACTGGAACTTCACTGCTACTGGAAAGGAAAAGGAACGGGAAGAAGGAAAAAGACAGGAGAGAGAGAGAGAGCATGAAACAAATGTAGGGAAAATAAAAGAAGTGCTCGCATGGGCCCTACCCAACTGCCTACGTATCTCATCCGGAGCATGAGAATCAGAGCGACGTAGTTCCCCTCACTAGGGGTGGATTGTGTTTTTTAGAGAACGGCTTACGTTCTAGCTTAGGTGTTGCAGCTCGCTGAATCGAGACTTAGGCGTTACCGTCTTGCAAGAGAACGAGTAGGAGCGCGTTCGTACGTTGAGAGCGAGTGAGATGAGAAAAAAATTCCCGAAGGAAAGACGTTATTGTTTGTTTGAAGTTTTTTAGCAAGAAGTGTTTTTTATAGTTATTTGTAACTTGTATTGCACCAAAGTCTGCCATGCGGGAACGAGTGAATCGCATGGTCGCCCCCAAATAGAACGTATGCTAAACACTCTAGAAGAGGAGGGGAGACCCCTCGTTCTTCACTTCCTACACTTAAGGCTCGAGCGCAATACACGTTAACCTTTATTAAGTATTTTTTACTTTTATTTTGAGATGAGAAGAGAGAAAACGTAAAGGAAATTCTAAAGGGAAACTAAGAGTCCTAATGTTATCATGCATGAATATCCTATGGTTCGTGAGGTTTAGGAGAAAAGACTAACTAAAACCTAATGCTAATCCTACTCCAAGCTTAATAAAAAATTAAGTTGGACTAGGTAGTTCTAAGGGGAAAAGAATCCAAGACTTGAACAAGTCTTGAGATTCATGGGAAGAGAAAAAGTGAAAGAGAAGAAAAGAGAATGAGAAGAAAAGAAATGAGATACAAATAAGTGGCAGCAAGCACATCATATCATAAATATTCAACTCAAATCAATCGACATGTTTCAAAGATCAATGCAAAACCATTCAAGTAAGCATACAAAGATAAACATGAAAGGATGCTAGCATACTTGAATTAAATGCACAATTAAACACACATGGATTTCATATCAAAGTGAAATGAAGGAGGCAAGATGAAAATTAAACAAGACTAGAACTCACATCATACCATCATCAACAATTCACAAGTGCAAAAGAGACTCACATTATGCAATGTTATGCACCAAAGAAGTTACAAAGCAAAAGGGATGATATGCATTACATAATTCAAACCATGATGATCAAGTGAGATGAAAATCAATTAATGAACCCAAAGGGCAGTAGCATACACATTAGCATCATGCCAAGATCAAACTCAAGTCATACAAGATTAATCATTAGGCAACACATTCAAAAACATGTATCAAAATTGAGAAAGACATCCACTTATCATTCATGCAAGCAAGCCAAGAAGTGAGAGGCATAAAGTGAAATGAAAATCACATAATGAACCTTAAATCAAGAGTACCAGAACCTCAAGCATGTCATACAAACCAAACAAAAGGTTTCATACATGAATGAATTCACACAAAGAAGCAATCACAAGATTAGGTTGAACATACCACAAGATTCAAGTCCAAAACAACATCAACTTGTAAAATCAAGAACAAATTGAAAAAAGATCAAATGAGGATGATTCCAAAGCCACAAGTAATCTCAAATAGAACATGATCATACCATAAAAACATCTGAAGCATCATTCCATTATAAGTAAGCAAATGCACTCAAACTAGATCATGAATCAAAGCATACCTCAATCAAACTTGCATCACAAGAAAAACTCAACCAAAAATAGCAAAGTGGCTCATTAAAATCTCCAAAAATAATCAAACACAAGTTAACTCAGTCAAGTAACATATGCAAAAATATCAAACCAAAATTCACAAACTAAGTTCCTCAAACAATTAGGCAAAGATCACATAAGAAACATGGTTCAACATGAAAAAGAGACGGACCAAAATGCAACATGAAATGAGTTTTAAAATGAAAAAAAAATGTTTTTATGCACTTCAGAATGTTATCTAACAAATTCAAAAAGAATGGATTGAAAATGTTTTATAGATGATGAGGAAGAAATTTTACAAGTTGGAGTGTGTAAGTGAAACAATTAAAAAAGAAAATTAGGCAATTAATTAAATCAGATGCCAAAAATAAAATAAAATGAGAAAATAAAATATGGAAAAATTTGATAAAACTAAAATGAGGTTTCATGATTTTTTTTATGATTTTTAGATGCATAAAAATAATTTTAGAAAATAAAATGCAAAACAAACGAATAATAAAAAAAGGAAATGAAATAAACTTGGGGGGAGGTCCAAACAGCAAGAAAAAATGCGTTGAAAACAAAACAAGGCCCAGATTTGGGGTGCAAATAGTAAAGCCCAATGCCAAAGGTCCAAAAACGCAAGTCAAAGATCCCATGCAATTCAGTCAACCAAACAGACTTAATCCAGACCACCCAATTAATCCAACGCATGCTAGAGGTCAATGCAATTAAAGAGTAATCAAGATCAACGGTCAGATCCCCAAAGCACATCATAACTCACACGTGTACACGCACACACAATCACAGAGAGCACCATACAACCACGCGTGACAAGCACATGCACTCATTAATGTGCTGTCACTCCCTCAACCATACGATCAGATCAACACACCATATTAAATCACCAATTCAAAAGTTCAACAATATTAGTGGACATGATCTGCGGTACACGTTAACAAGCACGTGGTAACATACACATAAGCATTAAATTAAAAACAAATAAAAAATGAAAACGTGGCGCAATGAGGAGCGTAGGATCAAGGTGATGGGCGGATGAGATTTCTTCTTCTCCAAATTAACCCTCGCCGGACTGAACTTCAGGCAGCCGCCGGAGCTAGGGCTCCGGCCACCCTCTCCGGTGAGCTGTAGTAAAAAAAAACTCCAGAAAATGCGTATAGGTACACCATTTCAACCAGAAAAACGCAAGGATCTCAAATATCCAATCCATTTCAACAAACAACCAACCAATAGTGCAAATCGAAGAGAATAAAATATGGATCCAAAACTTTAAACTCACAATACACACAAACTACACGTCCAAACTTCAAATAAAATAGATCAGGATAATCAGTGAACATCATATATCATAATGCACACAAGAAAATTGAGTTCTGTGAGTATGAAAAATTCACCAACCTGAACCTTGTAGAACTTGAAAACCTCCAAGTAATCCCTCCAAAAACTGCAGATCCACACCTTGGAATCTCTAGATGCAAAATAAATGCAACTAGAGCTTGAAATCGTGCTAGATCTTGAGATTTAAGTTTGAACCCTCTTGAATGACACTTGGTGAAATCCTCAGTATGAGCTCAAAATAGCAGTTGATTCTTGCTCTATTCTCTTCACTGATCAAGAATGTGAAGAGAAATCTCAAAGAAAATCCAAGGAGAGTGAGATTCAATGAGAGGAAGTGTGAGAGAAAAAAACCAAAACTTTTTGGAAATGGGAGAGAAAGATATTCAACTTTCATGTTGAAGGAAAACTCATTTGGAGCTTCCTTGATGATGAAAAGTCAAGTTGAATGTGGTGGAAAAATTGCGAAAAATGGAAAGTTTTCATTATAGGTCATTTTCCAAATTTAGTAACTTTTGCACAAACTCTTGATTCTTGAAGAATGGCGTGAATCTTGACAATTGAAGACCATATGAGGATGTGAGACCTTGAAAACCATGAAAAGACCCTCAAAATTCCACAGTTGACTTTCTCCTTTACAGTTGACTTTTCCTCATTTCACCAGCAACTGATCCACTGAACAGTCTTTACCATGAACCATCAACCAAATCTCCATCCATGAACACTTGTGAGCATATGGAAACCATAAAAACACGCTTGAACCCCAAAAGTCTTCAAGAAGCTCTCTTGAAACCAACAACCCTAATTGGTCTCTCTGGTTAGGAGGGAGAGATCCACTTGCAATCTTTTGCCATGCTTGACCTTAAGAAGATATGATGAACCCCATGAGCCACCTTGAAGCTTGAGACTTGAGAATATGGACCAAGTGCCTTGATCCCATGCCTTATGCTGAATGCCATGCTATGCAATCTATGACCTACTATGGAATGCAAATGAGTAAAGCATAGACCAATTATTGAGAAAACATGAAGGTAAATTTTGAGGTATTACACACAGTTCACGGACAAAAATTTCCAAGAATTCGTCGCCAAAATGGGCACCAAACAACACTTTGCGTCTGTCGAGTACCCGCAGACGAACGGGCAAGCCGAAGCAGCAAACATGGTAATCCTGTGAGGTCTTAAACAAAGACTGGACGATATCAAAAAACAGTGGGTCGAGGAGCCGCACAACGTGCTCTGGGCCTACCGAACCACGCCTCACTTGACAACCGGGGAAACCCCTTTCCGATTAGCATACATGACCGAGACAGTGATCCCTATCGAAATACACGTGCCCTCCAGGCGGACTGAAGTTCCCCTAGACGAGGAGGAAAACAACGAGGCACTGAGGGAGGAGCTCGACCTTGTCGAAGAGGTCCGATCAGGAGAAGCCCTCCTCGAGGCCTCGTTAAAACAAAAAATCGCAATCAGGCATAACAACAAAGTCATACGACGAGACTTCCAAGTAGGCAGTCTCGTCCTGAGGAGAAATCGCAAAGATTCTCGCAAAGGCAAACTCGCCGCAAACTGGGAGGGACCCTATTGTGTTCGAGAAAAAACAGAAAATGAGGACTACTACCTAGAACACCTCGACATGGAAGAACTCGATCGACCATGGAACGCCGAAAATCTAAAAAAATATTACACCTAAGGCCACAACAGTCGGCGTGCTTCATCAAAATAAAGAGCGCAATGCATAATAGAAGTGCGCACCCCGGTACAAGCGCTACCAACTAAAATCAATCAAGGCAGGCTTTTACTCTGGAACGAGCAAAATCCCTGTCCGACAGTGGTCCCTCGACCGAGCTCGCCGTCGCCACCATACCCGAAAGGCAGAATGCCCAGCTCGCGATGGGAAGTTCACGCCGCAAACTCAGGCCACGAACGCGACCTGAGCTCCGCTCTCTTGCTCGGAAACTACCCAGGCCTTTTGACCAATTCCCCTCACCATCGAACAACTATTTGTCGAGAAAACCTCTAAACACAGTGAAAAATCATTCACGAAAATAACCCATACAAGGGCACTCACGATGAGCAGCGCGTGACACTTAGCGAAATCAAGCAGATTAAAAAAATACACGCACAAATATCCAAAATAAATCATTCCCAAGCGACCACCAAGTTCGAAATCACATATCAAAAAAATTAAAACGGACACAAGGACTGCGATTATAAGGATATTACATAAAGAGATAAAGATACGATCACGAAAGTCAAAATTGTTTTAAAAATTACATAAAGGGGCCAAGCCCCATCCGAAAAAATTGCATAGGGATTGAATACAAAAATAACCGAGAAAATTTGCACTGTGGTTAGAGAAAATGCTGTAAAGGTAAGGAAGAAAATTTGGTGAAGAAGCCTTGGAACCATTGGACCCCATAGGAAACCTATCGGGAACTGGTGAACAACCTGTCGGGAACTGGTGAAATACCTGTCGGGAACTGGTGCAATACCTGTCGGGAACTGGTGAGCTTGGACCTGTTTTGCCTATCGGGAATGGGCAAGTGTACCTGTCGGGAACTGGCAAGGTTCAAACCAAAGGGAGCTGTCGGGGACGGCTACAGTTTATAACCAAGGCTTACCTATCGGGAATGGGTAACGGGGCCTGTCGGAAACTGGCATGGTTAAAACTCAAAGGAGCGGTCGGGAATGGCTGCAGTTTATAACCAAGGCTTACCTATCGGGAATGGGTAAAGAGGCCTGTCGGGAACCGGCATGGTTAAAACTCAAAGGAAGCGGTCGGGAACGGCTGCAGTTTATTACCAAGGCTTACCTATCAGGAATGGGTAACGGGGCCTGTCGGGAACCGGCATGGTTAAAACTCAAAGGAAGTGGTCGGGAACGGCTATAGGAATCCTATCGGGAATGGTTCCAAGAAACTTGCAAGTTGAGAGATATGACTCTGTGGGGAGAAAAATGATGAAACCCTTTGTATCGTTTCGCAATGTATGTCGGGGAATGAACTAGGCATTCTTTCTGCCTTTGTCAATGATATAAGGAGCAAAGTTTTGGGCTCTTGCACGAGTTATCAAAACTGGCCTATGCTTCACATGCATATGTTTAAATTTTGTTGTAATGCTCCATACGAAATGGAATGCTACGCATTTTAAAGGATGCTATGCGTACTATATGCAAAATGCAAAGAGGTTCCCCAGCAAAATAAATGCTGAGGAAAGGAAGACAACTCCGCTGGGGATAACTAGCTGGATTGACTTCGCAGTCGCAAACCGTACTGGGGAAGACAAATTGACCTGACCTCATGATCTGGGCACTGCCCTGACAAACCTGTTAAGGCTACTCTAGGAAAAGATAACTTTGCTGGGGAGGCATCATCTGAACCAGTCTGCTTGGGGAATAACTATAACCATAGAATTCCGCTGAAGATTAATGAGCTTACGACAAACTCTGCTGGGGGGATGTCCCTTGAGAGGATTTTACAGAAGACCACGCCTCTTCAAACTCTACTGGGGAACTAGGTTTACAACAAACTCTGCTGGGGAGAATCACTTTAAAGTGTCTCATGCCAGGGAATGTTTCTTAAGAGAATTTTACAGAAGATCCGACATCTTCCAACTCTTAAACTAATACCGAGATTTGAGCTAGGATGCAGTAGTTGGGAGGCCACTCTGTTGGGGATAATAGATCTGGAATACTCCTGCTGGGGAATTTCATGACGCTCCATACTTGAGATGGTCAACCATTTGCTTTTGCCCCAAGATACAAGTCTGATCTGGAGAAAACGTCCCAAGAGGATTTTACAGAAGATTCGACATCTCCAAACACCTGGACACTCACTGAGTCTTGAACATTACCTGTAAGGCGTATGACGCAACTCTACTGGGGAGTTTACAACCGTTATCAACACAGAAAAGCTTGTAGCCGCTGGAAGTACTGAACAGGATACAATACTACCCTTTTGACAACGCTGCTGGGGATCATGGAGCTCTGTAAGTACGCTGGGGATGACTACCTCCAAAAATAGCCTTCCTGCTGAGAAGCTATCTTTGCTTGGGGAGGAACGATCATTTACACTTCGCAAAAGGAAGACGTCATACATCTTTGCATAGCCATCCCGTGAAATCTCCACACATGCAAACAAAAGAATGCACACATATGCCCCAGAAAAATACGAGGTTCGGTAGTATTCAACCAAGCACACGCGTCATTTAAAGCAATTTTCCATGTTTTTCCTTTTAGGCATGTTATTGTAAAACCCCCAATGTTTTCGCATGCAAGTGTTTATAAAAAATTTGGACGTTTGTGTAAACAAAGCAAATATAAAAACAAACAACAGATAGAATTATTCTGAATAACGACAATTTTATTGATTGAAGAGCCTGAAAAATAGGCATTTACATCTAGAAGCAATTCCTAGAAAGAGGTAATTGCCAAAACAGAAAAGAAATTGTCCTAATGGCAATGTGAAAATGGAGCTTCAATGAGTTTCAACCCTGCTATGGTTCATATATCTTCAAGATTCTCCAACTGCTTTGCCTTCAAAGGGGGACGATTAAACTGATTCCTAACCTTCGGAGTGCTTACTGATTGAGACGAGGCAATACAGATTACTCAGATCGCAGTTTTCGCTACATTTCTCTTTTGCCTAGATCACCCTTTACGGGTTTTCAATCCACCGAGATACCCTTTTTTGCCTAAGTTGCCCTTGCGGGTTTTCAACTTACCGGGTGTACTTCTTTTTTATTTTATCCCTAATTTTTGCCCGAACCTTCTTTTTTTTTTATGGTTCGCCGGGATGCCCCTTTTTTGCCTAGATTATCTTTTTACTATCCAGCGGGTCTCTTTATGCGAAGTATTTTTTAACTGCATCTGAGTTCACAGGGAACAAAAAATCCTCACCGTCCATTATTGTAAGCATCAAGGCTTCGCCCGAGAAAACTTTCTTAACAACAGATGAACCTTCATAATTAGGCGTCCATTTGCCCCTGTGATCTGTATTCGGAGGATGAATCCTTTTCAATACCAAGTCGCCCGTCTGGTAAGTCTGAGGGTGCACTTTCTGATCAAATGCCCGTTTCATTCTCCTCTGATACAGTTATCCATGACAAACTGCAGCCAATCGTCTTTCTTCGATGAGACTCAACTCATTGAACCTCGCTCGAACCCATTCAGCCTCGTCAAGTTTAACATCCATCATGACCCTTAAAGAAGGGATTTCCACTTCAACCGGTAGCACTGCCTCCATACCATATACAAGCGAAAACGGGGTTGCCCCAGTAGATGTACGAACAGAAGTACGGTACCCATGTAAAGCGAAAGGTAGCATTTCATGCCAATCCTTATATGTCACCACCATCTTTTGAACAATCTTCTTAATATTTTTGTTGGTTGCCTCGACGACTCCATTCATCTTCGGGCGATAAGGAGAAGAATTGTGATGTTCAATTTTGAAGCTCTGGCATAACTCTTTCATCATCTTGTTGTTGAGATTAGAATCATTGTCAGTAATGATCCTTTCAAGCACCCTATATCTGCAGATAATCTCCTTCTTAATGAATCGGGCTACCACCTGCCTGGTAACATTTGCAAAAGAGGCAGCTTCTACCCATTTGGTAAAGTAATCAATAGCCACCAGAATGAAACGATGCCCGTTGGAAGCAGTAGGCTCAATCTTCCCTATCATATCAATGCCCCACATGGCAAAGGGCCATGGAGAACTCATCACATTCAGGGGGTTTGGTGGCACATGCACCTTATCAGCATAGATTTGGCATTTGTGGCATTTTCGGGCATACTTAAAGCAGTCAGCCTCCATAGTTAGCCAATAATACCCTGCTCGTAATAATTTCTTCGCCATAGCATGCCCACCAACATGGGTACCGAAAGATCCTTCATGTACTTCCTGCATTAACAGGTCTGCTTCATGCCTATCCACACATCTGAGCAAGACCATGTCAAAGTTTCGCTTGTACAACACATCCTCATTCAAAAAGAAGCTTCTTGCCAACCTCCTCAGAGTCTTTTTGTCATTATTTGATGCCCCAGTTGGATACTCTTGACTCTTCAAGAAACGCTTGATATCAAAATACCAGGGTTTATCATCAGTCGTAGTATCAGCGGAAAACACATGAGCGGGTCTGTCTAGTCTCATCACATCAATCTTCGGGATATGGTTCCACCAATTCACCTGAATCATAGAGGACAATGTAGCTAAAGTATCAACCATCTGATTCTCGTCACGAGGTATATAGTACAATTTTACTGTTGTAAAGAAAGTCAACAGTCTTCTCGCGTAGTCTCTGTAAGGAATCAAGTTCTGCTGGTTGGTATGCCAATCTCCATTGATCTGATTGATCACTAGAGCAGAATCACCAAATATCTTAAGAGTCTTGATCCTCAAATCAATGGCTTCTTCAATACCCATGATACATGCCTCATATTCCGCTTCGTTGTTGGTGACATTAAAAGTTAACCTGGCAGTGAAAGGTATGTGTGATCCTTTCGGAGTAATAAGGACTGCCCCAACACCACTTCCATTCATATTAACGGCCCCATCAAACATCAGTTTCCATCTGTCATCAGGATCCGGTCCTTCGTCAACCGGAGGCTCTTCACAATCTTTAGCCTTGAGAAACATAATGTCTTCATCAGGAAAATCAAACCTCATTGGCTGATAATCATCAATAGGCGACTCGGCAAGATAATCAGACAACACACTCCCTTTGATAGCCTTCTGGGAAGTGTATTGTATATCATATTCAGTCAAAACCATCTACCACCGAGCGACCCTTCCATTAAGAGCTGGCTTTTCAAAGATGTACTTGATTGGATCCATTTTTGAAATCAGTAGGGTTGTATGAGTCAGCATGTATTGCCTCAATCGCTTAGCAGCCCATGCTAGTGCGCAGCACGTCTTCTCAAGCATCGAATACCTGGACTCGCAATCGGTGAACTTTTTGCTCAGGTAGTATATAGCATGCTCTTTCCTACCTGTCTCGTCGTGTTGACCGAGAACGCAACCCATTGATCCATCACGTACAGTGAGATACATAATCAGTGGCCTCCCAGGAACTGGAGGCATGAGAATCGGAGGATTTTGCAAGTATTCTTTTATTTTATCAAAGGCCTTTTGACAATCACTGTTCCACCGGATTGATTGATCTTTTCTCAATAACTTGAATATTGGCTCGCAGGTTGTAGTAAGATGAGATATAAATCTTGCGATATAATTCAACCTTCCCAAAAACCCACGAACTTGCTTTTCAGTTCTCGGCTCCGGCATTTCTTGAATGGATTTTACCTTTGCTGGATCCACCTCGATTCCCCTTTCACTGACAATGAAGCCCAGAAGCTTTCCAGATCTTACCCTGAAAGTACATTTATTCGGGTTCAGCCTCAGCTTGAAATGTCTCAACCGTTCAAACAACTTTTTCAAATGTATCAAATGCTCTTCTTCCGTTTGTGACTTGGCAATCATATCATCCACATAAACTTCAATTTCTTTGTGAATCATATCGTGGAAGAGCGTTACCATGGCACGCTGATATGTAGCCCCAACATTCTTTAAACCAAACAGCATCACCTTATAACAGAATGTGCCCCAAGGGGTAATAAATGTAGTTTTCTCCATATCCTCGGGCGCCATTTTAATCTGGTTGTATCCGGAGAGCCCATCCATGAAAGAAAACACAGAGAATTGAGCCGTATTGTCTACCAACACGTCAATGTGTGGTAACGGAAAATCATCTTTTGGACTCGCCCTGTTCAAATCTCGATAATCCACACACATTCTGACTTTGCCATCCTTCTTCGGCACAGGCACAATATTAGCGACCCACGGCGAATAATTAGTAACAGCTAGAAATCCCGCATCCAACTGCTTTTGCACCTCCTCTTTAATCTTGATGGCCATTTCAGGTTTGGTTCTCCGAAGCTTCTGTTTGAAAGGAAAACAACCCTCTTTCAGCGGCAATCTGTGCACAATGATGTCTGTATCCAACCCAGGCATATCTTGATAAGACCAGGCGAAGATGTCGACATACTCTTGCAACATTTCAATCAGCTCTTTCTTTACATTCTCAGCCAGGCTTGGCCCTACTTTAACCTCTTTCCTTACCTCTTCAGTACCAAGATTGACGACTTCTACATCTTCCTGATGAGGCTGAATGGCTCTTTCTTCCTGTTTCAATAATCTAGCCAACTCCTCCGGCAGTTCACAGTCTTCCTCATCCCCCTCTTCGGCTTGGTATATTGGATTATCGAAGTCATAATAAACCATAGCAGAGTCGTCATCAATGAGATCCAGAGAATTACTTCTGCATGAATGATAATTCATGCCTTTAGAAACTGCTCTTTGAAAGGAAAAAGAAAAATGCAAGAAAACTGTGAAGAAAACATTGCCATTTTTATGATAAAAAATAAAAAAGAAAGACAGGGAGCACAATTTGAATACAAAACGTCCTTTTATTAATGATAAAAACTTGTATGAAAACAGAATGGGGGCCCTACAATGAAGTCACTATGCCTTGAGCAGAGCATAGGACTTTTGCATGCTTAATGAAAGAAAACAAAGAAAATTACTTATTTGGCAGAGTAACTTGGATGAGATCCTCCGAAAACCAATTGTTCAGCTTCACTCCTGGGGCACATGGACGCACCCAGTTGTCCAGGTCATAGTCACTATCTTCACTGTCTTCAATTGCCGCACAGGTATGGCCTGGATATATGACCCACCACTTGAGAAGAAAATTGGCCCTTGGCGCTCTTGACCCTGTAGTGGAACCTGAGGAGGTTTGTAACCAATTCCATTCTTATCATCCTTGAAAGGTATCTCAACCATTTGTCCCTAACCTTCGGTATGACCAGACTGCACCACCTCCAAAGCCTGCTTATATGAAGTCATAGAGGTTCCCACTCTTGCCTCACCAGACGGAGACAGAGAATCTTTCACCATATTCATAGTTTCAAATGCCTAACAGAGAGTTTCGTGGATTTCTCCATCCATCTCCACGTACTTGAAGGATGATAGATGGCTAACAAACCTGAAGATTCCCCAGCAGAGTCGCCAGCTGTCGCTCCCGAAAGATTCGCATCCAACGGTACAAACGCGAGAGTGGCGCAGAAAAACAGAGTCGCCAACAATGTGTATTTATCCCGAGAGAGGGAAAGGAAACACTGTGTAAACCTGAAGGGAGGAAGGAAAGAGCATGGTCTTGCGACCAAGAGATCTGGGTTTGAGAGTCGATTACGCGCGAGGAAGGTATTAGCACCCCCACGTGTCTATCATACCCGATGAGATCCACGCTTGCTTATCTCGATCAAAGGGTGTCGTCAACTGGAACTTCACTGCTACTGGAAAGGAAAAGGAACGGGAAGAAGGAAAAAGACAGGAGAGAGAGAGAGCGAGAAACAAATGTAGGGAAAATAAAAGAAGTGCTCGCATGGGCCCTACCCCACTGCCTACGTATCTCATTGGGAGCATGAGAATCAGAGTGACGTAGTTCCCCTCACTAAGGGTGGATTGTGTTTTTTAGAGAACGGCTTACGTTCTAGCTCAGGTGTTGCAGCTCGCTGAATCGAGACTTAGGCGTTACCGTCTTGCAAGAGAACGAGTAGGAGCGCGTTCGTACGTTGAGAGCAAGTGAGATGAGAAAAGAATTCCCGAAGGAAAGACGTTATTGTTTGTTTGAAGTTTTTTAGCAAGAAGTGTTTTTTATAGTTATTTGTAACTTGCATTGCACCAAAGTCTGCCATGCGGGAACGAGTGAATCGCATGGTCGCCCCCAAATGGAACGTATGATAAACACTCTAGAAGAGGAGGGGAGACCCCTCGTTCTTCACTTCCTACACTTAAGGCTCGAGCGCAATACACGTTAACCTTGATTAAGTATTTTTTACTTTTATTTTGAGATGAGAAGAGAGAAAACGCAAAGGAAACTCTAAAGGGAAACTAAGAGTCCTAATGTTATCATGCATGGATATCCTATGGTTAGTGAGGTTTAGGAGAAAAGACTAACTAAAACCTAATGCTAATCCTACTCCAAGCTTAATCAAAAATTAAGTTGGACTAGGTAGCTCTAAGGGGAAAAGAATCCAAGACTTGAACAAGTCTTGAGATTCATGGGATGAGAAAGAGTGAAAGAGAAGAAAAGAGAATGAGAAGAAAAGAAATGAGATACAAACAAGTGGCAGCAAGCACATCATATCATAAATGTTCAACTCAAATCAATCGACATGTTTCAAAGATCAATGCAAAACCATTGAAGTAAGCATACAAAGATAAACATGAAAGGATGTTAGCATACTTGAATTAAATGCACAATTAAACACACATGGATTTCATATCAAAGTGAAATGAAGGAGGCAAGATGAAAATGAAACAAGACCAGAACTCACATCATACCATCATCAACAATTCACAAGTGCAAAAGAGACTCACATTATGCAATGTTATGCACCAAAGAAGTTACAAAGCAAAAGGGATGATATGCATTACATAATTCAAACCATGATGATCAAGTGAGATGAAAATCAATTAATGAACCCAAAGGGAAGTAGCATACACATTAGCATCATGCCAAGATCAAACTCAAGTCATACAAGATTAATCATTAGGAAACACATTCAAAAACATGTATCAAAATTGAGAAAGACATTCACTTATCATTCATGCAAGCAAGCCAAGAAGTGAGAGGCATAAAGTGAAATGAAAATCACATAATGAACCTTAAATCAAGAGTAATAGAACCTCAAGCATGTCATACAAACCAAACAAAAGGTTTCATACATGAATGAATTCACACAAAGAAGCAATCACAAGATTAGGTTGAACATACCACAAGATTCAAGTCCAAAACAACATCAACTTGTAAAATCAAGAACAAATTGAAAAAAGATCAAATGAGGATGATTCCAAAGCCACAAGTAATATCAAATGCATTCAAACTAGATCATGAAAAAAGATCTCAAGCATCATTCCATTATAAGTAAGCAAATGCACTCAAACTAGATCATGAATCAAAGCATACCTCAATCAAACTTGCATCACAAGAAAAACTCAACCAAAAATAGCAAAGTGGATCATTAAAATCTCCAAAAATTATCAAACAGAAGTTAACTCAGTGAAGTAATATATACAAAAAGATCAAACCAAAATTCACAAACTAAGTTCCTCAAACAATTAGGCAAAGATCACATAAGAAACATGGTTCAACATGCAAAAGAGAGGGACCAAAATGCAACATGAAATGAGTTTAAAAATGAAACAAAAATGTTTTTATGCACTTCAGAATGTTATCTAACAAATGCAAAAAGAATGGATTGAAAATGTTTTATAGATGATGAGGAAGAAATTTTACAAGTTGGAGTGTGTAAGTGAAACAATTAAAAAAGAAAATTAGGCAATTAATTAAATCAGATGCCAAAAATAAAATAAAATGAGAAAATAAAATATGGAAAAATGTGATAAAACTAAAAAGAGGTTTCATAATTGTTTTTTATGATTTTTAGATGCATAAAAATAATTTTAGAAAATAAAATGCAAAACAAACAAATAATAAAAAAAGGAAATGAAATAAACTTGGGGGGAGGTCCAAACAGCAAGAAAAAATGCGTTGAAAACAAAACAAGGCCCAGATTGGGGGTGCAAATAGTAAAGCCCAATGCCAAAGGTCCAAAAACGCAAGTCAAAGATCCCATGCAATTCAGTCAACCAAACAGACTTAATCCAGACCACCCAATTAATCCAACGCATGCTAAAGGTCAATGCAATTAAAGAGTAATCAAGATCAACGGTCAGATCCCCAAAGCACATCATAACTCACACGTGTACACGTACACACAATCACAGAGAGCACCATATAACCACGCGTGACAAGCACATGCACTCATTAATGTGTTGCCACTCCCTCAACCATACGATCAGATCAACACACCATATTAAATCACCAATTCAAAAGTTCAACAATATTAGTGGACATGATCTGCGGTACACGTTAACAAGCATGTGGTAACATACACATAAGCATTAAATTAAAAACAAAAAAAAATGAAAACTGGGCGCAATGAGGAGCGTAGGATCAAGGTGATGGACGGATGAGATTTCTTCTTCTCCAAATTAACCCTCGCCGGACTGAACTTCAGGCAGCCGCCGGAGCTAGGGCTCCGGCCACCCTCTCCGGTGAGCTGTAGTAAAAAAAACTCCAGAAAATGCATATAGGTACACCATTTCAACCAGAAAAACGTAAGGATCTCAAATATCCAATCCATTTCAACAAACAACCAACCAATAGTGCAAATCGAAGAGAATAAAATATGGATCCAAAACTTTAAACTCACAATACACACAAACTACACGTCCAAACTTCAAATAAAATAGATCAGGATAATCAGTGAACATCATAGATCATAATGCACACAAGAAAATTGAGTTCTGTGAGTATGAAAAATTCACCAACCTGAACCTTGTAGAACTTGAAAACCTCCAAGAAATCCCTCCAAAAACTGCAGATCCACACCTTGGAATCTCTAGATGCAAAATAAATGCAACTAGAGCTTGAAATCGTGCTAGATCTTGAGATTTAAGTTTGAACCCTCTTGAATGGCACTTGGTGAAATCCTCAGTATGAGCTAAAAATAGCAGTTGATTCTTGCTCTATTCTCTTCACTGATCAAGAATGTGAAGAGAAATCTCAGAGAAAATCCAAGGAGAATGAGATTCAATGAGACGAAGTGTGAGAGGAAAAAACCAAAACTGTGCAAATGAGAGCCTCTACCCTAGCTGTGAGGGTATGAGTAAGCATATATACTCTCCATTAGTTCACTTATTAGGATTAAGAAGTGATTAGAACCTTGGTTAATGAGATTTGGGTGAAATTGCAAAAATGCATTTTACACCACCACCACTAATTCACACGTGGGAAACCCTTGCCACCAGCATAATTCACCTCCAATTTACTCATGTATCACCTCTGAATTGAATTTGGGCCTTGCACTTTCTTGGTTTGTAAGTTTTGAATCAATTTGCATTTTTGAATAATGTGAAAATAATGAGAAATATGGCATGGAATGAATTAATTCAAAGGCCACAAATGATCTTCTTGACTTGTATTTTGATATTGTAATGTGACATGAAGCAATTGGGAACATTACAAGTCCTTTTTAGTAAAAATGTAAATGGTGGAAAATTTGACATATAAGGAATCCATGAAAAGCACCTTGCATTGTTTTGACCATAACTAGAGTTCCACAAATGATATGGAAATGTTCTAGTACTTTTTGGAAATGGGAGAGAAAGATATTCAAGTTTCATGTTGAAGGAAAACTCATTTGGAGCTTCCTTGATGATGAAAAGTCAAGTTGAATGTGGTGGAAAAATTGCGAAAAATGGAAAGTTTTCATTATAGGTCATTTTCCAAATTTAGTAACTTTTGCACAAACTCTTGATTCTTGAAGAATGGCATGAATCTTGACAATTGAAGACCATATGAGGATGTGAGACCTTGAAAACCATGAAAAGACCCTTAAAATTCCACAGTTGACTTTCTCCTTTACAGTTGACTTTTCCTCATTTCACCAGCAACTGATCCACTGAACAGTCTTTACCATGAACCATCAACCAAATCTCCATCCATGAACACTTGTGAGCATATGGAAACCATAAAAACACGCTTGAACCCCCAAAGTCTTCAAGAAGCTCTCTTGAAACCAACAACCCTAATTGGTCTCTCTGGTTAGGAGGGAGAGATCCACTTGCAATCTTTTGCCATGCTTGACCTTAAGAAGATATGATGAACCCCATGAGCCACCTTGAAGCTTGAGACTTGAGAATATGGACCAAGTGCCTTGATCCCATGCCTTATGCTGAATGCCATGCTATGCAATCTATGACCTACTATGGAATGCAAATGAGTAAAGCATAGACCAATTATTGAGAAAACATGAAGGTAAATTTTGAGGCATAGACCACCATTCCACTGCTAGTCAAGTGAAAGGGCGCGCGAAGGCCCGAGGACAATGTCCTCAACCTAAACCCTTACTCAAATAGCGCAACAAAGGTGTGAGGAGATTCTTCACGGCAATCCCTTAAACCCTCATGGGGAGATCCTCCCCGACACTTTACCCAGCATTCCATTGAAGATCCACCGAAAAACTCATAAGTACGCCGGAAACTTCATAATTTTCACTGGCGACAAAATTATTCGTCGTCGCAACAGCGCCAGAATCAACAGAAAAACCTAAGTTTCTAACACTCCGACGACGGCACCGGCGGCTAAAAATGGCTCAACCACCGCCAGACACCAACATCCGCCGGAATGCACCTACTCTACCATGTTTTTTGTCCTAAATGCATGCAAATATAAGCAAAATGAGAATAAATCTTGCGTAAAACAAAGAAGGATCAGAAACTTATGTGGACGAAGAGAAATAAATTTTGGTCGGAGAAGCTTGGTCGGTGCTCGTACGACTATGTTGCGGCGGTGGACGGCAGAGAACGACGGGGACAACAGAAGAAGCAAAGATCGAAAACGAAGAAGAAAGAGAAGCAAAAAGTTAAAATGGACGTTTCCTCCCTCTATTTATAGACGAGTCAGAAGCACGTGTGCGAGCACGCGCGTGCATAGAAAGATGTAAGGGCATCATTATAACCCTATGATAGCCATCATTATGCATTAACTGCGGTGTGTGGCTCGATGCATGTGTGACACTTCATCCCTTCAAGTCCCATCAACTATTGGACTCCCCGCTCGCCGGACATGCAGGACAACACTTCGGGTTCCTCGGGCACATGTATCCTCGAGCACCACGAAACGACCCCTTCTCAGTAACAAACGTCGACCACACTTACTCCTCCTCGGGATCACGAGCCGCCTTAATTCATCACTCCTATGCTCAGGAGCAATGACTTGGGGGGTTCCTGTTCCACACTGGCCCAATAGCTACGCATGGCCCAATCCACTTCTCCACCCAGAACAGCCTAATAGTCTACGCCCTGCAAGTTAAGGGCAAAGGAAAACACTTTCTTCTGCCACTCAGCCGAGGAGGCTTGGCCAGCTGACCCCCCAGGATCAGCTTCCCTTCGTCACATCTCTGCCTGTCATGCACTATTCAACCATCCAGGAATGACCACGACGCGCTTGCCCGCAACCACACCCCTGATCGAAGCAACGACTGGTTCCAAGCATGTCTGCCCGTCACAACGGCTAGTTTCTGACCGTTACCTATTTTTGGGGAGAAGATATCTAGACCCGAAAATAGGGACCAATGGCCAAACACTGGGGGCATTATAAATACCCTATCCTTTGAGAGGGTCAGGTATTCCAAAATCACCTTAAGACATTCTTACTTTGTACTTGCCTTCTCCTCTCTCGATTCTTACTTTGGCATCAGAGTGCCTTGCAGATACACCCTCACCCTCCTTGGATTCTAGCATCGAAGACGAAGTCTCTGGCACACTTCAGGTTCTGATCAACCGGAATGAACACTTACATAACAAACTATGTTTTATTCTCATGGTGGGTTAATCCAGTATAAATATTACTCAGAATATTTATATTTATGTGAAGACTTGATATCTCATATCTATGACCCGTGAGATATGGTCATCAGTCTACTCACATAATAATCTCTATGCATCACTATTGTCCTATGTGACGATGAAGCTTGACTATGGATAACTTAAGAATAACATCCTTATGTTTAATTAGGTCTCACAATTAAGTCACACTAAATGTATCATTAAACATAACAATTATTCTAAGGACTTTATTATGTCATATACTAGTAACACAATAAATACAATGCCTAATATATATATATATATATATATAGGCTTAAATAGTATTTTCGTCCCTGTAAGTTGGCGAGTTTTTGGTTTTCGTTCCTGTATCTTTTTTTTTCTTCGGTTTTAGTCCCTGTAGCTTACTTTTTGTTGGTGTTAAGTCCCTACAGAGGTTTCCTGCGGATTTTCCTGTGGATTTTCCTGCGGATTTTGGTTTTTAGGAAAATCCGCCGGAAAATCCACATGAAACCTTCGGATTTTCCTACGAATTTTGGCTTTAGGGACTAAACACCAACAAAAAGTAAGATATAGGGACTAAAACCGAAAAAAAAAGATACAGGGACGAAAACCAAAAACACTCTAACTTACAGGGACGAAAACATTATTTAAGCCATATATATATATATATATATATATATATATATATATATATATATATATATATATATATATATATATATAGTGTGTGTGTGTGTGTGTGTGTGTGTGTGTGTGTGTGTGTTAATGAATTCAATGGTCATGACTGGCGTGACTAGCCCCCCCCCCCCCATTTTCCATTGTCTGGGACTGGGACGAGTGATCCGAAGATCATTACTGGTTTTGCCTCTGTCGATCTTTCCCCTTTGAGCGAGGGGTGATTCAAGAATTGTCCGACTTTAAGTTTATGTGCTCCCGCACCCTAATTTCTCTAGATCTAGGAGACAATATAGGGATATACAGGTATTTAGGTGAGTTTATCATCGGGAAACATCTTTGTTTGAGATTGTTTCTTAACTATTTTTCTATCTTGTTTTATCTATGCCTTTCGTACAGAAAAACACCAAAAATTCCACTAGTTAGGGGAAATGAATGTTTGGCTAGAAGGAGGGCTGAGTATCAATCACCATACCCCCCTCCCAAGTTGCTCGATTGAACGAATTTCAATGGAAAGTACTTAGCATAGTAAGGACCTTCCGGTGATTAATGAACACCCCTCCAAGAATCCAAATTAGGAAAGACCCGAGTGTCATAAACTTTATTGTCTCATATTGCTAGAGAAGGCAACCATTACGCCGACAAACTTGTCAATTTAGATCTCTCTTTTGTTGATGATGTTTCGTTTAACTCTTATCTTAACACTATTATTAGTGATTATTTTAGAAATAGATTTAGTTTATCTAATTTAAAATATATTTAACTTTAGGGAGTTTCCTTTCTCCCCTACTTGTAACTCCTTTTTTTTTTTTGGTTAATCCATGTTTAGCTGTCTTTTTTTTCATATAAAAAATCACTCTCTTTATTTTATTTTTCTTTCTTTTTTTATTTAAAACATTGTCTCCTTGTGTATGTATACCACCAAACAGTTATTTTAAAAAAAAACTATACATTTATTTGTGTTATTATTCACAAAGTTGATAATCTACTTTGTTTGGTCTTAGTTTCCAATTAGTGAAACATTTCACATTTTAACTAGTTAGAAACTAATAGTACATATCATTTTAATTAGGCATGACACTCTTTTTTTGGTACAAAGACATGACACATTTTACATAACATTTTAATTAGACATGACACATTTTACATTCATCTCACATTAATGTAAATTTTCTATGAACTAAATTGTCAAAGAGTTTTAGCTAGTATTCTTTTTTTCGTAATTATAACTGTGCAGACAAGTTAGTTTATGAGATACTGAAATTGCATAAAGATTATTCTCTGAATTTTTAATTTTGATTCTTTTAAAAGAATATTTGCTAACACAAAACTATCAAATTATAAATAGAGTAATGGCAATACAAATTATATCTATAATATAGGAACTTAAGTGGCTCTGCTAAATACATCACTAATCTTCTTCTACACAAATTCACGTCAGCTTTTGAGGGGTAAATGAAGTCTTAATCCAACAATTAGCAACCAGATTTCGGTTGGTTAGCCATGTAACTACGTACTTAGCATAAAACATGCATAGCTTGCCCACAGCTGCAACCAAAAGATGAAAAACAAACTGTGAAACTGAACTACAAAGTTGGAGTTGCCAGCACATGTACAAACAAGACTGTACAGAACTGCAATGCAGGTCATCATCAGCGCAGCTTTCGAAGCTGCTGCAACACACCAAACCACCCATACCTGCCGCTTTGGTTTACCGAGGGAGAAGGGTCATCATTTCACTACCACTCTCTTTGTGTTTCAAGTAGCACCAGAGAACACTCCATTTTGTTTCCACAACCAGTTTCTGTCTTCCATTCGCAAACTCTAAAATTCTTGAGAAAACCTTAACACCTCCAACCTCATCAATGGCAAGACCTTTTGCAATGGTTCAGGATTTAAATGATGGGAATGAGCTCTGGAAAATAGCGGTTCGTGTACATCACAAATGGAGTGTTGTTTCGAAAGCAAAGGAACACTTTGAGATGGTTGTCGTTGATAAAGAGGTATGTTTTATTCCCCTTCCTTCTTACAAAATATTGAAAACTTGGTTTCGTGAAATCATTATTCCATCTCATCATGTCGTTTGTACACTGGTATTTTGCAATGTTGTTTATATCTTTTAGTCAATGATAGTTCAATAAAAATGCAGGGTTCTGATATTCATGTAAAGGTGCTAACAATGCTGAAACAGGCCTTTGATTCCCTCTTATCAGTTAATAACACATACACTATTACAAATTTTCAACTCATCTCTAATGAACTGCTATTCAAGGCATCTGAACACAAATTTATGATCATATTTACCAGTGGAACCTCTGTCTGCGACAAAAACAAGCACAACATTCCCCCAAAAAGTCTGAGGTTCACACCCTTTGCTGATATTATATGTGGAAAGTGGAAAAGAGATGTTTTACTAGGTCTGTTTGAAATTTATATGTTGTAATACTTTGAATACCTAACTCTCAATGACAGTCATTTCAAAATTTTCTCATATGTATGCACCATTGCTTTCCAGACATCATTGGTATGGTCACCGACATTGGATACACGCAACTTCAAACTGGATCGAAGAAACAACAAATTAATTTGGTGTTGAAAGATTTAGGGTACTCCTTAGTAAATTACTTTTTTAAAGTCTCATTTTATCTACATGTTGTCATCTTTGTAACTTACTATTTTTTCTGCGTTGTTTAGTAACAACACACTCCATTGTACATTGTGCTGAAATTATTATGTTTTCTTCTTAAACATGTCAAAAAACCTTAGCTTAACCATTTCTTCTTCTGTATTTCTGCACTGGTTTTAATGTTGGACATCGATGAACTCTGTTTGTAGGTATAAGATTCTGCTTGAAGTCGTAAGTTAACGTTGTCGAGCCACTTTTGTGTTGTGGGATCGTGAGTGTTCACAACTGTTGGACATCTCCGCAGATCAATTGCGTGCCAACATGCTTACTGTAAATTTCTACACTCTATTTTTCACATGTACAAAACTATTATACAAACTTTAACCACGCATGATATTGCTACCATGTTTACATTAGGCCGAGGTCACTGACCCACTAGAATACCCTTTAGCACTTGATGCTTTGGTTGGTTTGAAGCTGGCTTTCAAGGTTAAGTGGCAACCTTCATGGAAAAATGCTTCTGTCGTCTCCATTTTTCAGGATGAAACTATAGTCAAGCAACTGGAATCATCACTAGCACCTGAACCGGTATTAAAAATCTAACTATACATAATAATTATACGATGCCTAAACTTTTATTCTGAGTTGTTCATTCTCATCCTTTTGCAAATAGATGAAATCGATATCTCCGGTCAAGGATGATATGCTGCAGGTATATATACATGTACTATTTCAGTTACTCCTTCCACTTTGACGCAATTATAATATAGTATATTAATACACTTTTTTTACATACTCTTCATTTTTTAGATCGTCGAGA
The DNA here is from genome assembly GCA_022829125.1 of Lathyrus tuberosus. Classification (NCBI taxonomy): domain Eukaryota; kingdom Viridiplantae; phylum Streptophyta; class Magnoliopsida; order Fabales; family Fabaceae; genus Lathyrus; species Lathyrus tuberosus. Next base: position 10,900,846 of record JALAZF010000075.1, read on the forward strand.
GCGTTTCTGAAGCCATTCCTATTGGGGAGTGGGAATTAGTTGCTGTAAAACATATTTCTATAACTCTTTCAGTAGTTCTATTTAGTTTCTCACAGTCTTATATCCACTCCATGTATTTCACTCTAAATTTTAAATGATCTTCAGGAAATTGATGTTACTTCGAATTTTATTCCTGATTCGGTTACACAGTCCACTACTTCAAAGCGGGCTGCAACAGCTGATTCGGATGCATTTGCAGTTTCAAATGACTTCGACGATTCTCAACATTCATCCACCAAACTTAAGAAAATCATTAGACTGGAGAAGTAATGCTTCCACCAATGGACAAGGAGTATTCAACATTATGTTACAGTCCTACAATCTCAATTCCCAACAGCTTTTTTTAATACAACATTCTTCCTTAATGTTGTATTTTGTTAAGACAATACCTATGCTAAAATTGTAGTGTATTTTCTTGATTTCTTAACAATGCTTTGATGTCTTTGTTATGTAATGAATCTTTAATGCATACTTTTGTATTTCCACTACATGTTATGTCAACTTTTTATAATTTTGTATTTTCGCAAACTATTTATAATGTCCTAAACAATACTCACTCCTATGTACCACGCCATACCCATTGTTTCCACACTATTATACCTTCTTCAAATATCCAGCCATGTCAATACACTCATTCATAGCGTTTTCAATATCATTTAATGCTAAAACCTAGCGTACTGGCTATTTCATGGTATACTGCTTAATTCCATCGTCCTCAAACTAAAAAAATGTGTTTAGAATTTAATGGGTTTCAAAACTGTTACTTTGTTATGTTTTTCACTTTTCTGAAGTTACTATATTGGGTCTGTGATATTATATTTTATGCCACTTTACCAGCATCATTACAACTGTACTACAATTTTGTGTTAGGTACTCCAGTTGCAACCTAATACATCACGTTAGTACTTTAAATTACAATATTATATAAACTTTCTGACTTGCCAACAATTATACACATTTTCCCAACACAAACTTGCTTCAGCCTGTACTTAGAAACCTTTGTCAACTCCTAGACTGCAACTTATATTTTAACATTAAATATTCATCTCACATCCCACACATTTTGCTGCTACCACACCATCTCAGGGTCGGCTTCTTTAATAACAAGATTTGAACACGCAAGGCATGCACCCCAATTCTCATTATATTTTTCTCTTCCTACGGTAGTTATTACTTAACACCTTATTCTATAAGGACCATAAACTATATGTATCTCCTACAACAATGACTCAACAATCCAACCTTTGAAATCTTAAGTCACCTGGGAAGACTATCATCAACCTGGATAATGAACACATGAAGCATTAAAGGTAATCGTTTTTAACCTCCTATCCATTGTATGGTCACAATTCCCTTACCACGACACAACATATTCAATATTTCAAAGTTTTATCTTTCAATAATCATTTTCATTTCTCCATACAGATATTTAAACAGCTACAATGCTAAATTCTAACCAAAACATGAATGCCACTGTTTCTACTATTGCAAGAAAGAAAAGAAAACTTTATATAGACAACAAAAGAAATAAAAGGAATAACTTCAACAAGGAGAATGCTGTTCAACAACAATATCATTCAACATTTTCCACTCCGGCTTCAACTTCCCGAAGTCGGGTCGTTACGCCGCTGACTACGGACATTACCAACACACTACATACTTATTTATCTGATCGTCATCACTTGGACAACCGAAGATTCAAAAGGCCTAGAATACCATTCCCTTCAACTGTTAATTTGATCACCGACTTCACGGAGCCTCAACACATTGTCACACCACTATCACGGAACGACCTATAATTCTGCAGCCTTCAACGTCTACTTTCGATGGTTTCGGACGTTCTACTCTTCATCCAAACACTCGCACAGCGGTCACTTCAGACAGTGACAAATCCAACAACTCTTGTGACGACGATACGTTTGATCAAACTTTGGGTGATGACGACGACGAACACTCTCTCCCGTTAGGAAGTTCTTATGCTCAAGGTTCATATTATTTCCCATTACATATCCTTCCAATCATTTTTACGCAACTCTGCTATTTGTTGCATATTTATGTGTAACATTCTAGAATAACCAACACTCTATTAATTACGTCTCAAAAAATTTGGTTGTTACTTTTATTTCCAGAACATTCAGACATTGGAGATCATTTCTGGGAATGCCAACACTGTCGCGCCGCTATGTGGTATCAAGAGCGTGTAGCTAAGGGGAGACAATCGATTGTTCCAAAATTCAAATTGTGTTGCAAGGGAGGAAAGGTTGTGCTTCCGCTACTTAAGCCTCCACCACCTCAATTGCAGAAACTTCTGGTTGATCATGACTGCAACCATGCAAAAAAATTTCAGTCCAACATATGCACCTATAATGCAATGTTTTCGTTCACTTCTTCGGGCATGAAATTTGATACATCCAACCCAGGGGGAGGAAGGGGTCCACCAACTTTGCGCCTGCATGGTCAAACATGCCATTGAATTGGATCCTTGCTTCCCGAACTTGGTCAAAAGCCAAAATATGCACAATTATATATCCACGACACCGACAACGAAATTGTCAACATGATGGGGTGTTTCAGGTTTCATTCTAAATACATTTATATTCATCATACGAAATCTTCAATATTGGTTTCTCTATCACTTTTGACTGTCATTTCTTTTTTTGGCAATGACAATAAAAACATCGACAGTTCCATAGTAACAGCTCTCAAATTCATGTTGGATGAACACAACCCCCATGCCAAGGCTTTTCGCATGGCAAGAGATATGTTGAAGCATAAAACTTTCCAGGATTTGAAACTGAGGCTAATCTCTGAAAGATCCACCGACGACCGCATTTATAATTGCCCAACCGTCTCTAAGATCGCGGCTTTGATAGTTGGGGATATCGATTCAGCGTCAAAAAGAGACATTATAGTTCAGGAGCGTGATGGACAATTACAACGGATTGATGAATTCCACCCGGCTTACTTGGCGTATCAATTCCCTTTGAATTTTCCTTATGGTGAAGATGGATATAGGCAAAACATACTTCACAAATTTATACATCAGAAAGTTTTCACCAAACAAAATCAACAAACAATCAAGGATTGGCTTTGCTTCTGCTTGCACGCACGAACCGAAGAGGCAAAAACACTTTTGAGTTCAAGGCGACTTTTCCAACAATTATTGGTCAACGGATACACAATGATGGAGACGGAGCGTCTAAACTGGCTGAGAAAAAACCAATCCAAACTGCGAGTCAGGAAGTACAGACAACTTAATGACGCTCATGGAAGTGATCAACAAAACCAACAAAACAAAATCGGACGAAGAGTTGTATTGCCGTCTACGTATGTCAGGGGAAAACGTTACATGGATCAACTTTACTTTGACGGTATTGGTATCTCAAGTGCGCTGGGTTTTCCTGATTTATTTATTACATTTATGTTCAACCTGACTTGGCCGGAAATAACGCGATTGCTTTCAAAGGATAACCTAAAACCACACGACAGGCCGAATATTGTTTCCAAAGTTTTCAAGATCAAGTTTAACGAACTTATGACGGACCTCACGAAACATCATGTATTGGGAAAAGTTTTGGCATGTCAGTCACTTAACATTTCATATATCACTAAATTATATTTTTCCCACACTTAACAGTTATTCCCATTTTTTTTTGTTTTGTAGACATTTATACAATTGAATTCCAAAAGAGGGGTCTGCCACACGCACACATTCTACTCTTCTTGCATCCGCAAAGTAAGTATCCTACTCCGCCTGACATTGACAACATCATTTTTGCTGAAATCCCTGATCCGACACTGCATCCTAAGCTGTATGAATTGGTAAAATCGCACATGATGCATGAACCTTGTGGTTTCACAAGGCTGAGTTCACCATGCATGAAGAATAACAAATGCTCTAAGTTTTTTCCAAAATAATTCAATGAAGAAACTATTGTTGATAGCGAAGGATACCCACTGTACAAAAGAAGTTCTCAAACTCATAAAATTGTCAAGTCAGGAATTTCATTAGACAATAGGCACGTTGTCCCGTACAACACACGCTTGCTCTTAAAGTTTCAGGCCCACATAAACATGGAGTGGTGTAATCAAAGTACTTCCATAAAATACCTTTTCAAATATATCCACAAGGGATACGACAGAATCACTGCTACGGTTGTTCCTGCATCAAATACTTTTTCAGCTGGTCAAAATGTCGTTGATGAGATCAAGGAATATCTTGACTGTAGGTATGTTTCCCCAAGTGAGGCATGTTGGAGGATATTTTCAAACAAAATTCATGGGAGAAAGCCTGCGATTGAGCGCATGTTTTACCATTTGATAGGCGAAGAACCTCTTTACTATACTGATTTCGAAAGAATGGAAAATATTTTGGAAAAGGCTAACGTAACGGAATCGATGTTCACTTCATGGTTACTCGCCAACCAAACCTTTTCAGAGGCTCAACATTTAACTTATGGCCAATTCATATCCAAATTTGTTTATGTTAAAACTAAACGGGCATGGAAGTTGCGTAAGAAAGAATTTACCATTGGCCGCTTAATTTGGGTACCTCCCTGTTAGATGTCAATCATGTTATATATTTGTATGAAATACTTGGCATTTTTCATTTCTTTCCAACGGTAAAGTGTGAATGTAAGCGGTAAATTGTGTTGTAAGGCTTACATTGGAACATATGTGTGGAGCTTGTAATTTGTGTGTTAATGTGCAGGTATAGGCATGAAAGGAGCAAAAGTCTGAAACACATAGAGTGAATGCAAGTTGCCATGAAAATTATTGCTGCAACAGAGCATTCGCAGTGCGAAGGATCTGGCGAAGGCCCAGCGAAGGTTCGCACTGCGAACGTTAGTGAATGAGCCAGCGAATGGTGGCAGAAAGTTTGAGTTTTGAAATGACAAAGAGTTCGCACTGCAAACTCCTGGCGAGGGTCCAGCGAATACTCGCTGGTTGGTTCGCAGTGCGAAGATGCTGACGAAGAGAGGCAGTAAGTTTGGGATTTTAATTGGCCTGGCTCGCTAGTTCATTCGCAGTGCGAATGAGCTAGCGAATCATTCGCTGTGCGAAGGAAAGGTTCGCACTGCGGACGCGCGATTTCTGCTTGGGGCGGTTTAAGTCTCATAGGCACTTAAAGTGCCATTTTCCCTCATTCGCAGTGCGAATGATGTGCTCGCAGTGCGAATAGTGCAGATTTCAGAAGTGTATAAATAGATTTTCACTTTATGTAATTGGGATCTCTTGTTCATTTTTCACTAGAATTCATAGTTTACAGTATTTTGATCATCAAAGAGTGTATTTTCGATTGGAGAAGCTGAAGTCGCATCCATTCTCGATTATTCGTCATGGATGCTCATTCATCTCCTCTCTTTACTTGATATCCAATCTACCATGAGAAGTGGTAGCTAAACACTCAATGTTGAGGTTAGAGGTAGTTGATCCTAACTTTATGTATTGCTGTTGATCTATTGTATATGAGCAAAGTCTTTGATCAATATAGATGATGTTGTTTTCTCTTAATGATCCATGTGTGATTTGTTTTGCTTTAGACATAGATTCTCCAAATCATGACCTAACAATTTTATCTCTTAAAACCCAAACTCTAGACATAGATTTGGGATTTGTTATTCGCATTGTGTTGATCTTAATGATTGTTGTTTAGATTGTTAGCGTGAGACATTATCTAACAGTCTAAACAATGATACTCACGACTTTGCTTTAGACATAAACGTAGTCGGAAGGATACGCGGTTATATTGATCGGAAACCGAGTTCATATGCTTGATTAATCGTTTATACATGAAAAGGATTGGCGAAACCTAACCTTAACATGCTTTTATAAAAACCTTTACAAAATCTTTGTCACCAATTAATCTTTGCTACTGGTTAATGTTAACAACAATTGAGAAACTTTTGAAACCATTGAACTTAGAATATCACAACTATTGAAAGGCAAGCATCAAATATCAAACAATCCCTGTGGATACGATTAAAAACAACCCCCACTATTATTCTACTAACAAAATGGCGCCGTTGCCGGGGATTGTTTAGTGATATTGCAAGCATTGCGATAGTTGAGCTATTTTAAGTTGTTACCACTTTATCTTGGACTTGTTAATCTGTTTTGTTTAGTGTGCAGACTTAGTTTATGCGAGGGAAACTACCGGCGGACCAACTTCTTTTCGATCCTGAGATTGAGAGAACCGCGCGTAGAATTAACAGCAGGACTAGACGAAGGAGGCAGCTAGCGAGACAGAAGCGAGAACAAGAGGAAAGTACTTCTACACCACCAGTTCCATAAATACATCCAGTTATGGAGGCAGATCCACCACCACCACCACCACCTGCTTCTAGGCCATACACGAATAGTCCGAGACACAATGCTCAGTTCGCTCGCCATGCACATAATGGTAGTCATGCTGAAATGAAGACCGGTATTCTCCAACTGTTATATCAACGTCCATTTACGGGTATGGATCATGAAGATCCCTTTACCCATCTTACAAAATTCTATGAAATAGCGGGAGCGACTGGTGCACCGGAAGCAGAAGAGGAGTCTCTGTTCAAGAGACTATTCCCGCATTCCCTCATTGGGAAGGCAAAGGAATGGTATCTTGATCAGTCAACTGCCATAATGACGGATTGGAATGCATTGGAAGAGAAATTTTTGGAGAGATTTTTCCCTCCACTCGGTTTATGGAAGCAAAGACCACCATCGCGGTATTCACACAAGGAGCCAATGAATCTCTCAACGAAGCTTGGGAGAGGTTCAAATCAATGTTAAGAAAGTGCAAAGGCCATGGTTTTGATGAATTATCACAAATTCATATATTTAGAAATGGGCTGCAACTTGTACACAAAACCTTGTTGGATGCCACCGCCGGTGGATCCTTGTTAACCAAAACTGCAGCGGAAGCCACATCTATCATTGATAAGATGGCCTTGAACGATCATCAAGGTAGTCACAACCGTGGACCTTCTCAACGAACTCCGGGAGTGTTGGAATTAGGAACAAACGATGTTATCCTTGCGCAGAACAAATTATTATCACAACAGGTTGAGTTGCTAACTAAGCAAATGTCTAAATTGCCGCAACAATTCAAAGAGATGCAGGAATCTTCAAGTAAAAATGTGCAGGTGTTAGTTTGTGAATTATGTCGAGGTGACCATCCGACCGGTTATTGTCCTCCCGTTGTGGAGGAGGCAAACTATGCGGGAAATCAAGGATACCAACCCCGACCTCCGTATCAACAAGGCAACCAAGGTTACCAACAAAGGCCTAACCAAGGTTATCAACAACAATGGAGACCGCAAGAAGCTGGGCCATCAAACCGTCAACAATATCAAAATTACACTCAACCTTCGCAAGCTCCCGTTGGAAATACGAAGATGGAAGAAACTCTCACACAATTTATACAAATGGCAATTTCCAACCAAAAGAACACCGATGCCGCCATAAGGAATCTTGAAACATAAGTCGGGCAATTATCAAAACAATTGGCCGACCAACAAAAAGGACACTTTACGGCAAATACGCTTCCGAATCCTAAAGATTGCAAAGCAATTCTTACAAGAAGTGGAAGAGAGATTGACATGGGTGTAGGTAAAAGAGTTGTGGAGGAGGAGGTTGTAGTCGAAAATGAAAAAGAAAAAGATAGTGAGGAGATTGAAGTAGAAAAAAATGTTGAGGGTGTTTTAGTTGAAAATGAGAAGGAACAAAGTGAGAATGAGGAAAAAAATAGAGAGTGAAGAAAGAGTGAATAGAGCTAGGAAGGGAAAAGAGCCGATGAACAATATTCCGATTCAACATCTACCATATCCGCATGCTCCTACAAAGAAAGATAGTGCGCGACACTATTCTCGGTTTATGGATATCTTCAAGCAATTACAAATAAATTTTCCATTTTCTGAGGCTTTGGAACAGATGCCTAAATATGCGAAATTCATGAAGGATATCCTCACGAAGAAGAAAAGGTATACAGATCAGGAGACGATTATGGTAGATGCAAGCTGTAGTGCCATCATTCAACAGACTCTCCCGCGAAAAGAATGTGATCCGGGACGAGTTACATTGCCGGTTACGATAGGAAACATGTATGTGGGCAATGGATTGATTGATTTGGGTTCTAGCATCAACTTGATACCATTGTCGATTGTGAAACGGTTAGGACACATGGAATTAAGGTCCACGCAAATGACGTTGCAACTCGCAGATAAATCCACTACCCGTCCTCACGGTGTAGCGGAAGACGTGTTGGTCAAAGTGGACAAATTTTTGTTTCCGATAGACTTTGTTGTCATTGAAATGGAGGAGGATGAGGATGCACCTTTGATTCTTGGAAGGCCTTTCATGAAAACTGCCCGAATGGCAATTGACATGGACGATGGTCTCATGAAAGTGAGAGTCCAAGATGAAGAGGTGTGTTTCAATCTTTATGATGCCATGAAGCACAAGAAAGATAAAGGTGATTGTTTCCGAATCGATGCAATGGAGAAAGCAAGTTTTGAAGTTACAAAGCAAATTCATGTCATTGATCCTTTACAAAGAGCTTTGGATGATTCCTTGGAAATATTCTCGGTTGAAGAAGAGCAAGCTCTTGAAGAGTGTTTGTTAGAGCTTGAAGCTTTGGAAGAATTACAACCTTGGGAGTATGAAGAGGAAATTCTAAAAAAAGTGGTTAATGATGAACCATCAAAACTTGAACTGAAAGTGTTACCGTCAACCTTGAAGTATGATTTTCTCGATGAAGGTGGTAATAAAACGGTGATCATAAGTAGTATTTTGTCTAAAAACGAGGAGAGCCGCTTAATTCAAGTGTTGAGAAAAAATCAGGATGCAATGGGATGGACGTTGTCCGATCTCAAAGGCATAAGCCCTTCGTATTGCATGCACCCTATATTCATGGAGGAAGATTTCAAACCGATAGCGCAACCTTAACGCCGATTAAATCCAATCATGAAAGAAGTGGTGAGGAAAGAAGTGGTAAAAATGTTAGACGCCGGAATGATTTATCCCATTTCTGATAGCCCGTGGGTTAGTCCGGTGCATGTGGTACCGAAAAAAGGCAGATTAACGGTGGTCCGAAACGAGAAAAATGAGCTCATTCCAACAAAAACAGTTACCGGGTGGAGAATGTGCATCGACTACCGTAGGTTGAACAAAGCTACGAGAAAAGATCATTTCCCTCTACCTTTTATGGATCAAATGCTCGAAAGGCTTTCCGGTCAACAATTCTACTGTTTTTTGGATGGTTATTCGGGTTACAACCAAATTATTGTGAACCCGAAGGATCATGAAAAAACCGCTTTCACATGTCCTTTTGGAATCTCCGCTTATCGGAGGATGCCGTTTGGATTATGTAATGCACCAGCGACTTTTCAACGGTGTATGCAAGCTATCTTCTCGGATTTGATCGAAAAGACAATTGAGGTCTTTATGGATGATTTCTCGGTTTTTGGACAATCGTTTGATTTGTGCTTGAAAACTTTGGATACGGTGTTGGAACGGTGTGTGGAAACCAATTTGGTGCTTAATTGGGAAAAATGCAACTTTATGGTTAACGAGGGAATTGTGCTCGGTCGCAAAGTTTCTTCAAAGGGCCTTGAAGTTAATAAAGCCAAGGTGGACGTTATTGAGAAATTACCACCACCGATGAATGTCAAAGGTATAAGGAGATTTCTTGGACACGCCGGGTTTTACCGAAGGTTTATCAAGGACTTCGCAAAGGTTGCAAAGCCGTTGAGCAACTTGCTCGTCCAAGGTAAGATTTTTGACTTTGACGAGTCTTGTGTTTTTGCGTTTAATTTTTTGAAAAAGAGTTTAACTACCTCACCGATAATCGTTGCACCTAACTGGAAATTGGATTTTGAATTAATGTGCGATGCTAGCGATTATGCGGTTGGGGCTGTTTTGGGTCAAAGGAAAATGAAAGTTTTCCACACTATACATTATGCGAGCAAGGTTTTAAACGAGGCTCAAATTAACTATGCAACAACTGAGAAAGAGTTGCTTGCCATAGTGTATGCGTTGGAGAAATTTCGTTCCTACTTGATTGGTCCACGTGTCATCGTTTACACGGACCATACGGCTATAAGGTATCTGCTCACCAAACCAGATTCTAAGCAAAGGCTTATTCGGTGGATCCTTTTGTTACAGGAATTTAATCTTAAAATTCGTGATAAAAAGGGATCCGAGAATGTGGTGGCGGATCACTTATCCCTCCTGGTCAACGTTGACGTGACCAAAAATGAATTTGAGGTAAAAGAGGAGTTCCCGGATGAAAAACTGTTTAGAGTGCAGGTTAGACTGTGGTTCGCCGACATGGCTAACCACAAAGCCGCAGGATTGATACCGGACGGTCTAACGCACCACCAAAAAAGAAATTTTTTGTCTGATACCAAGTCTTTCGTATGGGACGAACCTTATTTGTTCAAACTTGGTGTCGACAACCTCTTAAGAAGGTGTGTCTCAATGGAGGAAGCCATGAATATTTGGTGGCACTGTCATAACTCTCCGTATGGAGGACACTTTAATGGGTTGAGAACGGCCACTAAAGTCCTTCAGTCGGGCTTTTATTGGCCGTCCTTATTCAAAGATGCGCACGCGCATGCCTTTAGTTGTGACAGGTGCCAGAGAAGTGGAGGAATTTCACGGCGGCACGAGATGCCTTTACAGAATATGTTAGAGATTGAAGTTTTTGACTGTTGGGGGATCGACTTTGTCGATCCATTCCCATCTTCATTCTCTAATGAATATATTTTGGTCGTCGTCGATTATGTGTCTAAGTGGGTGGAGGCGATAGCTTGTGCTAAAGCCGATGGAAAAACAGTTGTGAAATTTTTGAAGAAAAACATTTTTGCGCGTTTTGGTACTCCTAGAGTGTTAATAAGTGACGGAGGATCTCACTTCTGTAACACTCAGAGCAGTATGGTGTGAAGCACAAGGTTGCCACACCATATCATCCGCAAGCTAATGGTCAAGCGGAGGTATCCAATCGTGAGATAAAACGTATTTTGGAGAAAACTGTTTCGGCCTCGAGAAAAGATTGGGCCAACAAATTGGATGATGCGTTGTGGGCGTATCGGACCGCTTTTAAGGCTCCGATCGGTCTCACACCGTTTAAAATGGTGTATGGTAAGAATTGCCACCTGCCGGTGGAGTTGGAGCACAAGGCGTTTTGGGCCTTAAAATTTTTAAATTTTGATCCAACTCTAAGCGGCGAAAAAAGAAAAGTGCAATTACAGGAATTGGATGAATTACGCCTTCAGGCGTACGATTCCAATAGACTGTACAAAGAGCGTGTAAAGTCTTACCATGACAAAAAAATAATCATCAAGCAATTTGAGGTAGGACAGCTGGTACTGCTATTCAATTCTCGGTTAAAATTGTTCCCGGGAAAGTTAAGGTCTAAATGGTCGGGTCCGTTTCAGATTCGTGAAATAAAGCCTTATGGAGCAATCGTAATAGAAGATACAACAACCAAAGAGAATTGGAATGTCAATGGCCAGAGACTGAAAGTGTACCTTGGAGGAAGTTTCGAGCGGAATCCCGCCATTGTTCCCTTCCGCGATCCGTGAGATTGTGGTGGACCGTCGAGCTTAGCCGACGTTAAACAAGCGCTCGTTGGGAGGCACTCCAACATTGTAAGTATTTGGCTATTATTTGCTGTTTGAAGTCATTTTTGTTAGACTAGTGTGTACATTGTAGTATTGTATTATGTTCAATATGGCAGCAGGACAGAACCAAAATTTTTGAAAAATCTGTCTTGTTCGCTGGCTTGTTTGCACTGCGAATCTGGGGTGAGCATTCGCTGGCCATTCGCACTGCGAACATCAGCGAACCAGACTGGGTGGTTTTGCTGCCACATCATTAAAAAGTTAAGGTTTTGGATTGGGTGGGCCTGCACGTAGGCCCAAGACCCATGTTGAAATTCTGAGAACTTGGGCAAACCAAACCCTAGTCCTTGCCTCTCACTTTCAACCATAAGCAAAAAGAGAAAAAAACCTCAAATCCTCTTCCCTCTCACGTGCAAGTTTCTGCCATTCTCTCAAGTTTTTTTTCTCTCAATTGCCAATTCTAAACAAGGTTTGAATTTCGTTTCTATGTTCTTTTTGTTATTTTGATTTTGTTTGGAAATTTACATGAGAAATCTTTAAGCATTTGGGGTAGAATTCTGTGTTAGGTTTTTCATTGCATGTCTAATTTTATGCTGGTTTTTTAGTATAGAATACATTTAGAATGTTGCTATGTAGTGAAATGTGGGTCTGCAAAAATTTTTCAAAATTTTCGTGCATTCGCTGGCTTGTTCGCACTGCGAACCTGGGGCGAGCGTTCGCCAGGCTTTGCAGTGCGAGTGTTCTAGCGAGCAGCCCATATTTTTGTTTTTCTGATAGTTCATTCTGATGCATGTGTGTGCTTATTTCTAATCATCTGTCTTGGTGTTTTTGTGTGGATTTGTTTGTCATTTGTGCAGATGGGTCCTAAAACCATGATCAAGAAAAGAAAAACATTAACATCCAGACAGGTTCCGATCACGTTCGACGACACTCGTTTCAAGGGTATTCGGCAGGCGCAGAGATATGAGGTATTGGAGACGAGAACCATCCTTGCTGAAAAGAGATTTATTTTGAATGATCAAGGGACTTATCTATCGGTAGCTGCCCTCTTGCATGAAAAAAAGTGGGATCAGCTGACAACGCCCCTTGATTCGTACAATGTGGAGATGGTTCGCGAATTCTATGCTAATGCCCTTCCTGATGAGGGAGATCTGTTTAATTGGACGACTGTTGTTGGAGGGAAAACTGTAAGGTTTGATAGAAGGACTATTAACTGTGTGCTTGGAGACCCTCTTCCATTGCGTGCAAGTGAGGAAGATGATTACCACAGGAACCTAAACCGCAACAGGGATATCACACGAATGACCTCTGATTTTTTGCGCCCAGGTAAAGATGTTAAGTTAAACCATACAGGAGTTGCTGTGAGATATCATCGAGAGGACATGTTACCTTTGGCTCAACTTGTCTTACTTTTGGTGGTGACCAACATTACGCCAAAGTCACATTCCTCTACCGTTCCGATTCGCTTGGCTCACCTTGTGCATACCATCCTTACAAACGTGGAAATTGATGTCGCGAGGATAATAGCAGATGAAATAAGGTCCATTGTTGAGAGTGGATTAGGAGGGAACGCTTCGAGGAAAAATTCCCCTCATGCTTTTCCGTGTCTTATCATGGCCTTATGTGCTGAAGCTGGTGTTAATTTACCTTCGCGTCGTCAGGTCACTGTCACGTCGGCCATCGATGATCGATATGTCGACAAATTTTGCAAACCAAAGGGTGTTAGAGGTGATACTTCAGGGGCTGTTGCTGCTGCAGGGGCTAGTACGAGTGGTGGTGATACATTTGAGTCGTCGAATTTCTATCCGTATCAGCAGGAGATCTGCCAATATAATTGGGATTGGATGGCTGCTCAGCAGCGTGCTATGACTGATATTCATGATTCTTTGCAGGTTCTCCAATTGCAGATCCGTGACCCTTCTACTGAGCGTACTATGATGTCGAGGGAGCAGTTCCTCGCACATGCTTGATGGCCTGAGGCCAGGCCCGTTTTTGGAGGGGAGAGGATTCGGCTGGTGGTCCTGCAGGTGATGAAGCAGATGATGATGGAGATGGTAATGAGATTGAGGGTGATGGCACTGATGTGGAGGTCTCGGGGAATACTTCTGATGAGGATGAAATGGTTACCGAGGTTTTGGAGATTGAGTCCGAAGAGGACTAATTTTGTGATTTTCAGACTTGTGCACTTCCTTTGGTCTCCAAAGTGAAGTTTTCTTATATTTTGTATTTTTCAGCTTTTACTAGTCTAGTGTATCCACATAGTGGAATATTTTGATATTGGTGTACTTGTACCCTAGTGGTACCATTTTGGATATTGTAGGTGTTCTTACACCAAGCACTTTATTTATTATGAGTATTGTTAAGTGTTCTGTTTAAAATTTTTGTTTTGCTTTTACTAATAATTTGTTAGTTTTTAATTGTTAGTATGTTTTCATGTTAATATTCCTTCTTTTATGATGGAATTTTGGAAGTAGGTTGGACTCTTGATTTTTAAAGAAAGACTCCTCCATGATGTAAGGGCTATGATAGTATCTTAAGCATTGCGTTGCGACAAGGTACATCGTTACCTAGTTCGAGAATTTTGTATGTTTTAGAACTGTGTGTCTTGTGTGATTGATAATGTTGTTTCATGTTACAACTTCCTTTGAATGCATGTGTCATTTTAGGATCAAAACCATTAAAGTGAGAAGCCTTCAAAGTGTTAGTATATGCTAAGGATTGTTGATGAATGTTGTTTTTATTTTTAATTCATGCCTTATCTTGTGACCATGTGATTTTGTGGAAGTAGGAGAAGTGATCAAGGCACTTGTTGATAATGAGAACAACCATGTCCATATAGTAATTCACCCGTGAGGTGTGAGCATTTGGTAGCCCCTTTGAGCTTAAACAGTTTAGAACTCGGTTTAGTGATGAACTTGTTCTATGTACCTAATTTGCAAGTTTGGTTCATCACTAAATTTGTTGAGTTTATAACATTTTCTTCTTGAACCTTTGAAATTGTATACTTTTTCTTCCTTGCCTTAAAAAGCAAGGAACATTCACGTTAGGTTGAGTCGAAAATGAGTTGGGGAGAATAAAAAGAATATGGGTGCATTACTCCAAATTTTGGAAAAAATATTCAAGTAAGCATGTAAAGAAAAGAGTGTGAATATGTTGTACAAATGAGAAAATGCTTGCTTGAATGAAAAAAATATAGAATCAATAATTGTGCACGGTAGTTTGTGAAGGTGGAATGAAAAATTGGTGAAATGAAGTGTGTTGTGTGAATATGTGTATAGTGAATGTTCTTTTGCGTCGGCAATTTCGTTTCAAAGACCGTTAGAAATGTCCCTTTTTTGTTCACCCGACTGAGCTACACCCTTGAAGTCCTTAGTGATCTTTTACTTCCATGATTTCTTTTGTGTTCATTGAGATCTGATATGAATTGCTTAGTATTGCATCATTGGTCATTTGAGTGTATTTGTCCCGTGTTTGTATGCACGTGCGCCTTCAATCCTTTTTCGAAGAGGAGTGTAGAATGACATGTGCAGGATGAGTTTGTTGTCTCTTGAAACACTGTTTGAAATTGTTTGGGAGGCAAGTTCTTTTACGTTATAGGTTCTTGAATTGTGTAATTATGCGTTGTTGTGATCGTTGTTTAGTTGAGCCGTTTTTCGCGTCTTGGTTGAATTGAATGCTCTAGCAAATCCTCGTGAGAGGCATACTTTGCTTGAGGACAAACAAAGAGTTAGTTGGGGAGAGTTTGTTAGATGTCAATCATGTTATATATTTGTATGAAATACTTGGCATTTTTCATTTCTTTCCAACGGTAAAGTGTGAATGTAAGCGGTAAATTGTGTTGTAAGGCTTACATTGGAACATATGTGTGGAGCTTGTAATTTGTGTGTTAATGTGCAGGTATAGGCATGAAAGGAGAAAAAGTGTGAAACACATGGAGTGAATGCAAGTTGCCATGAAAATTATTGCTGCAACAGAGCATTTGCAGTGCGAAGGATCTGGCGAAGGCCCAGCGAAGGTTCGCACTGCGAACGTCAGTGAATGAGCCAGCGAATGGTGGCAGAAAGTTTGAGTTTTGAAATGACAAAGAGTTTGCACTGCGAACTCCTGGCGAGGGTCCAACGAATACTCGCTGGTTGGTTCGCAGTGCGAAGATGCTGGCGAAGAGAGGCAGTAAGTTTAGGATTTTGATTGGCCTGGCTCGCTAGTTCATTCGCAGTGCGAATGAGCTAGCGAATCATTCGCTGTGCGAAGGAAAGGTTCGCACTGCGGACGCGCGATTTCTGCTTGGGGCGGTTTAAGTCTCAGAGGCACTTAAAGTGCCATTTTCCCTCATTCGCAGTGCAAATGATGTGCTCGCAGTGTGAATAGTGCAGATTTCAGAAGTGTATAAATAGATTTTCACTTTATGTAATTGGGATCTCTTGTTCATTTTTCACTAGAATTCATAGTTTACAGTATTTTGATCATCAAAGAGTGTATTTTCGATTGGAGAAGCTGAAGTCGCATCCATTCTCGATTATTCGTCGTGGATGCTCATTCATCTCCTCTCTTTACTTGTTATCCAATCTACCATGAGAAGTGGTAGCTAAACACTCAATGTTGAGGTTAGAGGTAGTTGATCCTAACTTTATGTATTGCTGTTGATCTATTGTATATGAACAAAGTCTTTGATCAATATAGATGATGTTGTTTTCTCTTAATGATCCATGTGTGATTTGTTTTGCTCTAGACATAGATTCTCCAAATCATGACCAAACAATTTTATCTCTTAAAAACCAAACTCTAGACATAGATTTGGGATTTGCTATTCGCATTGTGTTGATCTTAATGATTGTTGTTTAGATTGTTAGCGTGAGACATCATCTAACGGTCTAAACAACGATACTCACGACTTTGCTTTAGACATAAACGTAGTCGGGAGGATACGCGGTTATATTGATCGGAAACCGAGTTCATATGCTTGATTAATCGTTTATACATGAAAAGGATTGGTGAAACCTAACCTTAACATGCTTTTATAAAAACCTTTACAAAATCTTTGTCACCAATTAATCTTTGCTACTGGTTAATGTTAACAACAATTGAGAAACTTTTGAAACCATTGAACTTAGAATATCACAACTATTGAAAGGCAAACCTCAAATATCAAACAATCCCCGTGGATACGATTAAAAACAACCCCCACTATTACACTACTAACACTCCCACAACTGGAGAACTATTTTACCTCAGGATGATGCTCACTGTAGTCAAAGGACCAGAGACTTATGAGGACATTCGTAAGGTCGGAGAAATACAATATGATTCTTTTAGGGAGCATGCTTCGCAATGGGTTTCCTCGATAACGATCGCGAATACTTCGGAGCCATTAAAGATGCAAGTCAATGGGGGATCTGGCCATTTCATAAGAAAATTATTTGTTGTTATGCTTCTTTCAGGAACTATTAACAGACCTGCACATGTATGGACTGAGATGTGGGCCTTGCTGTGTGATGGTATTCTGCACAAACAGAGAGAGGTGGCAGGTAACCAAGGTAATTATTCTTTCCTATACCATCTTGGTATGTTGTTTGTGTTGTAACCGTTTCAGGAACTGCTATCCCTAATATAACGGTTACTCTTGCATCTTTCACACATTATACAGAACTGGTTTTACAAGACGACGAGTTAAAGAATTTGACACTTATTGAAATAGAATCATTACTTCAAGCCAACCGCAAGAGTCTTTCTGAGTTCAAAACCATGCCATCTCCTGATGGTTACATTCTGCAACAACTGGGAAACAGGCTAATCTATGACGAGAGAAGCTATGACACTGCTGTAATGAAATCTGAATTCGACTCTCTATTCATGGCACTGACCGGTAAATTATTTTTTTAACTACTACTATTTTTAATTCGACGATTTCGCCATCTTATATTTCCTACTGTATCTTTTAATTCATTAGACGAACATCGGGTGATCTACAACAAAATCATGTTCGCAATCACTACTCAGAAAGGTGGTGTGTTCTTCCTTCATGGTTATGGCGGAACCAGAAAAACCTATATGTGGAAAACTCTCGCAGCTTCTTTGCGATCAAAACACGATATTGTTTTGACTGTTGCATCTAGTGGAATTGCTTCACTTTTATTGCCATGTGGTAGGACCGCACATTCTAAGTTTAAAATACCCATTCCAACTTTGGAGAATTCAACATGCAAAATTGATTATCGTGATGACCACGCCGAACTCCTTCGACAAACCAAGTTGATTATTTGGGATGAGGCCCCAATGTCGAGCAAATTTACTTTTGAGGCTCTTGATAAAACTTTAAGGGATGTCATTAGTAAGCATGGGAATTCAGACGTTATATTCAGAGGTAAGGTTGTTGTCTTCGGTGGAGATTTCAGACAAATTTTGCCGGTCACTCCACGAGGGAGTAGGTCTGACATTGTCCACTCTGCAATAAACGCATCTTACATTTGGGATTCCTGTGAGGTTCTGACTTTAACTCGAAATATGCGTCTCCAATGTGGTTCTAATGACCGAGACTCAATTGAAATTGCAGAATTTTCTGATTGGCTTTTAAAATTGGGTGAGGGGAGGTTAAGTGAACCGAATGACAGATATGCCGATATTCAAATCCCAGCAGATATCCTTATTTCTGAGTTTGATGACCCCATTGTCGCAATTGTCGATAGCACTTATCCTGCTCTGTTGCAAAATTATACTTCTTATGACTACCTCAAAAGTTGGCCCATCTTGGCTTCCACTCTCGATATCGTTGATAAGACCAATAATCACATTCTCGACATGATGCCCGACATTTCACCTATATTTTTTTACTTTTTCTGTAAGTCATCAACAATCCGCCACTAAACCCCTTCCTTTTATTACTCTGATGAATTCTTTTTTTCATTGCCATTTCGTAGGCGATACCAAAGACTATTATAGCTCTAACTCAGTTGATCGCTCGGAAATACATGACAATAGCATTATGGAAGTCCTTACTCCTGAGTTTCTTAGCTCTCTACGGACTTCAGGCTTGCCCAACCACCACATTAGATTAAAGATTGGGACTCCAATCATGCTTATGAGGAACATTGATCAAGCTGAAGGATTGTGCAACGGCACGAGACTGATTGTTACCCGAAATGCTAACCACGTCCTTGAAGCTGAAATAATGGGAGGCAAAGGTCATGGAAAAATCATATACATACCACGAATGGATATGTCGCCTTCACAGTCACCTTGGCCTTTCAAACTAAGCAGACGACAATTCCCAATCATCGTATCCTATGCAATGACGATTAACAAGTCTCAGGGTCAGTCTTTGGATTGGGTTGGACTCTACATTCCTAAGGATCTCTTCAGTCATGGCCAACTTTACGTCGCTATATCGAGGGTAACTCGCAAAAAGGGTATCAAAATCTTGATACACGACGATGACAACAAACTGAAGTCAACTACTGCTAATGTCGTGTATAAGGAAGTATTCAGCAATGTTTAGCTGGTACAGATATTTCTGTTTACAATGCAGAATTACATTATTTGTTTTTCCTACCAATTGCACACTTTAACTATCAGTGGCTTCTTTGTCACTTCATTCAGACTGTTTTGCAGTATCCATCTTTTCGTACCAGTCTTAGGTATTCTTTTGTATTTTCCAAACCATTTCATTTTTGTTTTGCTTCCAGTACTCATTTGTCTTGCTCATTCTGTTTCCTCATTCTGTTGCCTTATGATTATTAATCTACTTCGTAATCAATATTGTGTCCGGTTTTTTAATCCATTTTCCATTTTCAGAAATACATTTTGTATTATTCCATACCACATTCACATCGCGTCTCGCAACTGCTCTAAATTTCATGACATATACACTAATAATTTTTGTTTTTTCCTCACAGGCTCATGGATAATTCTACATTTTTTGGGGAATGTTTTTGCAATCCTTACAGTACATGACATGACACTGTTTCTATTCACTCAGATGATTCACCCCTTTTTATTTCACCCTCTTTTACAAATTTTAAGTTATATACCTAATTACCAAACCCTTCCTTTGTATCTAAAAACATTATTTTTTATCATAATTCCCAATCTCACAACTATTGTATCACACTTTTAAAGGCTTCATTATAACACTTCATTATCTTACAAACCACAAATATATACAACGCTATTATATTAACTACATTCATCATGCACATTATTCAATCTGCCACCTTAAACTCATGCCATGCTACTTAGAAGTAAATAGTTATTAACAACTTTTCGGAATATTGATGTTTGGAACAACACTTTTTTTATCATCTTATTATAGATTTCTGTCAGTTATATAACTGTTTTTTTACAACCTGCAACAATTACCCTACAAAACATAATTCTGGAATACAAATAATTTAATCAGAACAACAATAACCGTCTTCCATTCCTCATTTCACAAAACATGATTCTTACATTTTCATATGTTCAACATGTTACATAATTACACTTAATACTAAAGTTCTTCACATCATCCCCATTTTGAAAACAGACAAAATAGCCATCATTTTACATGGTCTTCAGAAAACATAAACAAAATAACAACTAAATTACGGATGTCTCAGCAACTACTAACCCAAACCATACTGACATACTAATACTACAACCAACTTCGACATTCAAACGTACTTCAATTTTCCCTTCTCACAATAGACACATAAACTCTATCTCCTAAGGTTGTTATTTGAAAATGAAGTTGATCTCCCCTCCAAAGCCTCCTATACCGTGCGAACTGGTACCACCCACAACCCATGAACTTTTCTGTCTTCACTGTTTTTTTGTCACGCCTGGCTGAAATCACCTTCGCATGGTACAGTCTACCATTGTCCAGATCAACCAACTCGATGGTCCTCTGCTTCACTCCTAAAATATTCTTCGAAATGTATGCCGGAAAATACTGCAATATAGTCATCTCAAATTTTTTCAGTTACTCATTCAGCCACATTTCATACATCTACTCAATCATATTCATTTGTAATATTTTTAACAATTCTTACTATCACGTTTTTCATGGCTTTGTATCCATAGCTCAGGGTCTTTTCCCAGTAGTATTCTTCCTCTGCATCATCTTCGCTTGAACAATCTACCTCATCCTCAACTTTGATAGGATTAGCATTTCCAGTTCCTACATCAACCTGCCTAACAGGTTCAACATCTCTCTTGTCTAAGACAGGGTCTCCGGCAGCACTGACCCTGCATTGCCACCTTAAATGTATTATCTCAACAAACACACCCCTATTCCATGAATCAAACAATGTCAATACCGCACTTTTTAATATTGCATACCACTTGACAAATTAAATAAACCTATCAATAACTGACTATTCAATGAAATTCATGTCTTAGTATAGTCAAACATTTCGATAAAACACTCATTTTGTTATATTTTCTACAATCTTCAGACATAAATTCCATTTTTGTTTTTCGTCTCTATTATATTCGGCATTTTGTGTACCTAAGAATACTTCCGTGACCTCTTTGCCCACTATTGCCACCGTCCGTCTTTCTGCCACCAATCACTTCCACTGTAGCTTCCCCGAATCTTACTTTCTTCATAGCCTTACCTTGCTTCCCTTCTGACGTTTCGTCGTATGGTTCCACTCCTAACTCACGAAGCTTAGCATCAGTTTCGTGTTTTTCTTTCAACCAGGTCTCAACATTTCTACATAGCCAAAATTACAATAAATACATTATTTTCTCACACTACCATATCACACCGTAAATACTGGATTACGAAGATCATTCCTAAACTTTTAACGACCCTTCTATACTATACAAAAATCATGTACCTTGCTCTCAGGGTCTTCAGCTTTTCAGCATCTATATCTTCTTTCTCCAACAAAGCGACGCTGAGTTCGACTTCTCCCACGTTTCTATTCAATATCAAAACATCATACATTTTATAATTAAGACATATTGTACAATACCCATTCAAAATTACCCCTGAATTTTGATTTTTGTATGTCACACACAACTTCCACTCATCTTTCCTTTTCCCATACGTCTCCATCACATGCATGTCAAGATCAACATAGTTGCTTACCTTCCCTTACTGTAGCCTTTCTTCTCTACCACATTGCATTCACCTT
The DNA here is from genome assembly GCA_022829125.1 of Lathyrus tuberosus. NCBI lineage: Eukaryota > Viridiplantae > Streptophyta > Magnoliopsida > Fabales > Fabaceae > Lathyrus > Lathyrus tuberosus. The sequence goes on from JALAZF010000075.1 coordinate 10,922,609, forward strand.
CAGCACTTACAACGGCGAGATCAACAAAATCTGTCATGCATGCAGTTGCCTTTCCTTTCCAACGACCTTTCGTACTACCAGATACCTCCTCAATCATACGCTTCAGGGTGTCTTCGACATCTATTTTCTCTGGGGACCTATTTTAACACTCTCATTATTAGTTATCATTGGTGTCAACAAACAACATAATAATAATCATGTAAAAATTTATACATGCAACCCATTAAACTTACGGCGGTTGATTGTGGTTTCCTGTTTGTTGCGCCATTCCTAAAACCTCCCATACCTCTTTCGATACACTTGAAATAAAAAAAAAAATAACCCACTTGCTTTCCTTTACTTTTCTACGCCCTGAAGTTTTAAGTCGTCCTATGTCATATTTTTCTCATTGACAACACGTCCCAAATTTATAATTTTTCCAACTGTATATATTACTCATTTAACCTTTGCTTTATTAGCCCCTTCGCAATGTTTGGAATCCAGATTGTGGCTACAATTGAACTTTAACATATTATAATCCTTCAGTTTTTCTTTTTTGTCCCATTATGTACATATGGGTTTCAATTAGAAACTGCCATCATTAGGGCCTTTTTACTGGGTCCATACTATTCTTGCCCGGGCCCAATTCATTAAATACATATCCTTTGTTACTGTTTTACTTTCCCCTTTACTCCATTTCACCTCAGACTTCAGATTGAAATTTACAATACTTTTTTCACCAACGTTGCTCAAAATGGCCAACAACGTCAGGTTCTCGTCTCCAATCGGGTAAGTGTGTTAAATATTTTCACCATGCTTTACTTCATTACTGTGGATTCAATATATGTTGGGTGGGTCAAACATTTTGTGGATCAATGTCGTCTGGATCGTCTCACATTAAATAACAGAATCGTCTGAAACTTTTAACAGTAACGGTTCAAATTTGGTTTAAATCGTCTTCCTTGCAAACGCATTACATCAATCGTCTCAGATTTATCTGTGAAACTGTTACCTAGGGTTTATGCGTAATTTGTGTTTTTCAACATAACCTATTTGGTTTGTGGCTTTATTTTTTATTCTTCATGTGAAAAGCTGTAAAACTTCCTGGGCGTTTGGCAGTTCGCCCATCATTTTGTGTTTTAACTTTCATGCAGAGTTTGTAACGATCGAATGGCCAGAGAGCGTAAACGCAAAGACCTTATGATGCAACTTGATTATCTCGAATATGAGGAAACTCAGCAGCTTAAAAAACACCGAGAAAAATCATGTCATTTGACGAATTCCAAATGCTACGTCACGAAGGAGAATCTTCTACAAAACCAATAACCATTGCAGGGTACTTCTGCTCTTACAGTTACTAATATGTTATGTTTTACATCATTTTAACTTTACTGTTGTTTACATATATCTATTTTTGATACTGTTGTTATAAATTAGACCGTCTGAAGTTCAACGATCACCTCCTGTTTCTATCCCACCGCATATCATTAACGTAGATAAAGAACCAACGCCCAAACCTCCCGTTCCAGTCACACTCACACCCGACAATCAACCGCAACTCAAGACACCTGCTCATACATCCCGCATAACTGTTTCATCCGATAGTGAACGGTAATACGTTGTATACTACTTGACAGACTTTTCTATTTCTTGATTCCTAATCTTTGTTTATATTTTATACTTTTTATATGAAGTTTACCAAACCTTACTTCCTTCTCTCAATGTAACATGAATGCTTCGGAGTAGTTCCGATGCGGAGGCCAGTGCAAACATTTCACGCGGTGGTCCAAAGTATTTTGTTTGAAAACGCAAAATCAGGTCTGGGAAAACTTCAACAAACAACGTCCTTGTAAGTCGCAAGGTTTTCTTTTTTACCAACTTCACTACTAACTTTTACATCCCTTCGCTACTTTTTTCATACTTCTATTTTTTGTATAGAAAAACCCCCACAGAGTCATTAAGGAATGCTGCGAATTTGGAGTCAGGGTATTAAACTATTTGATGCGGATACTTGGGAACGTTACGAGTCTGAACTTCACCGATCCGAAAGAAAGTATGGGGTTCATATGTTCATTGGCAAGGGATGGTATGAGTTCGCGAAAAAGAAGCGTCTGAGAAAGGGTGATCGTCTCGCTTTCATTGTCATGGATCCTCGTGGTGACACCGTTGTTGTCAAACTTTTAAATCGCTAATGCTTTCTTTAAATTTTTCGTTTCCTACTTTGTTTTTTGTATGATGGATTGATGTTCCAAACACCCTACGTTACTAAAATCTGTTTGTATTAACCAACATGTGTTGGTTTTTTTGGTCTACTATCTCATTACTCTCCGTAGTTTGTATGCTTAACTTCGTTTTTTTTTTGTTTTATTGTACTACCTTCTATTAAAAACACTACTTGAATGAATTATATTTTTCATTTTGCATTCATATATCCCTATTCATTTTATGTAATGTAAGTTCGTTTTTCTTCTTCATTTATATTTCTTCTTCAAACTAACCATGATTTTTTATTTACATTATTCTTCTTTTTTTCCTCCAACAAAACAACTTTTTTTTATGTTTTTTAATCTTATATCGCAACCAATGCGCATACCATACCAGTATTATCAGAATAACTAATCATGACCAACATATAAGTGGAGTAATTTGAACACTTGCATTAATTTAATCTAGCAATCATCTAGGATACTATCACTATCAAGTCACCATATTACTATTATTGTCAACTTACCAAACATTCTTACCTCTGTTATCAACTTACCAAACATTCTTTGGTTCTGTTTCATTATAGCTTTAAAAAAAGTATTTTTTTTTTTTGGATTTGTGTAAAATAATAATTTGTTTTGTCTTCATTTAGGTGGCCCTTAAGCCAATTTTTTCTCTTTATATTTTTAATGTATTGATATAATTGTTTGTTTTAGGTGCAGATTAAATCTCAAATCGAAAGTATAAATGTTATATTTATAAGAAGGATGAAATATATATATATATATATATTTTGAATGCAAATGTAGTATTTCTCTCTATTTATAGACGTGGAACATTGAGTTTGTTGTTACTTTCGACTTTCTTATATTCTTCAACAAATAGTATTATAGTCGTGCGATTTAGTAGCAAAGCGGAAGCTAGATCATATTATAAGAAATATAAAGACTCACTTCTGAGAGATTATTTTAGTGTCATATTATTTAAATATAAAATGTTAAATTTATAAAAAAGAATATATCTATATAATATATAAAGAGAATATTTTGTTTTGGTGTAGCCCTTTTTTCTACCATTTTTATCCTTATTTTATTTTATAATTTCTTTAATAATTTTTAATTATTAACTTCCACATAACTTTTATTATTAACTTTCATATAATTTTTTATTATTAACTTTCACATAATTTTTTTTTTTACATTGTATTTAAATAAAAACTATCATTTATATTTTCATTCATGCGCATTAAAAAACGAACAGACGGGCACGCGAATGTCTGTCTGAACGTTAATGGTATATAATAGAAGTACTTAGAAAATGTCAGTTGCTATACCTAAAGTTTTAAGGTTTGAGGGAAGATTTGACGTCCCTATGGTCTTGAAACATTGAATTTGTTGCAGTTCTTTAACACCCAAAAGTTTGTCTCGCTCTATCTAGTACTTCTTGTGCCAAACTAGTTTTTTTATTTATTTTTATTTTTAAAGTTATTTGGCTGTTTTAAGAAAAATTATATAATTATTCAAAAAGATATATTATAAAAATATTTTTTTATAAAAAGTTATTTTATAAAAAATATTTAAACTATTTTTTAGTCAATTTTTATTTAGATTTGTTTTAAAAAAATATATAATAAAAATATTTAAAAAAATTAAAACAAATGAACTCTTTAAAACACTGTAAAAATAAATTAAGGCTTAATAACAACTAGTATAAACAATAATTAAAAAATAATAATAATAATAATTAAAAAAACAATTTTTAAGTCTTAAAGTTCAATTCTATGAAGTCATCCCGAAAACATTCATGAGTGGATGAGAAAAATAAAATTTAAAGTATACTATCATTTTGGCCCTTTAGCAAAAGAAAAGTAGTTTTGACCCCTCAAAAAAGTGGTCTTTGCAACTCTTTTGTAGTCAAAAAGACACCAAATGGTATCTTTAGGGTCATAGAAAATTACCCTTAATCAAAGCCTATAATAAGGGATTTTCCAATTAGAATCTACATGATTTTTATGTCCTCTCTCACCTCTACCTCTGTGACTATATTAAATGCTACCAAAATTTCATATGTTACATTACATGCCATTCACATGCATCCCATACCATACCTCTTCTATTCATCAATATGACCCTCTAAATTCTCAGCATTGTCCCTTTTTTGTCGGCAAAATGAACATGCAACTGAAGTACATAGACAGTAACTTCAACTGTCGGCAAAACAATAACTCTAAACTCTGTAAAAAAAGATAAATGTAAACCAACTAGTAACCATAATGAACAAATCAGAAAATATTTAAAATTTTAACTATGAATGCTTCTGTTCAAGCAAAAACCAGTATATATTATCTTCGTAATCGTAAACTAATGGTATTATTGAATTGACATAACACTATCTAGTTATCAGAAAATGTATACTTATAATGATCTTCATCAGCAAAACCAATACTAGGATCTCTCCCTTTCCTAATCTCTTCCCTTACCTTCTCAATTCTTCCAAGTATCCCTTTCAATGCTATATCAAATGCATCATCAAAATTATCTAACTTACCTCTAGGATCTGCATAAACAATTTTCGGAATAAGTTTTATAACCTCGTCTCTCATTGCACTCACTTCATTATCTGGAATTTCCAACAACACCTTTCCAATATCAACGTTCCATTCTTTCACATCCTTCACAGGTATATAAACAGAATATTCACTTCTGTTTTTCGGAAAATGCCACTTGTATTGCGAATAAGCAGTACCAGGATGAAAAAACACAGGAATACAACCAGCTAAAATTGAATCGAAAATCGATCTTCTTGTGTATGAATCACCAGCAGGTTGCAAAGAGAACACAGAATTTTCAAACACTTTCATAACATTAACAGGATCATCACATTTCTCAAAGCTACAATCAATGAACTTGCACAAACTCGAACCTCGACACTGTTCTATAATTTTCCCTCTGATAGAATCTTCAAGCTCAGGCCTTGGTGCACCAGTAAAAGTAAACAAGAATTTCCTCTTTTGATGTCTGATTTTACTCTGCCATTGATAAACATCGTTATCCAACAACGGATGAAACGAAGTCGGATACGGTATTGCATAATCATTATTCCATGAACTACCCTCCACTGCTAACATAGACATATTCATAGATTCAGGTAAAAACCTAAACTTACTCCCCCAATAAGCCAAATCATCAAACTGCCTTCTAAAATCCCAAGAAATTCTACCAGAAACAAGAAAATGATCTCTCCCCCACATTCTCTTCCATTCGGGCTTCTCAACAAGCCATCTCACAAGCTCAAAACCAGAAGAATCTCTCACAGTAAGATTCGCCACCCAAAGAAAACGACTAATATCAAGACCAATATACGACGGAACAAAAACAGCAGAAGCCAAAGCCGAATCATTCGTCAAACACTCATAATTCTTCATCCTATTATGAAAAATAACCTCCAACAAAAACTGGTTAGTTGCATACCAACTGTTTGTTAAAATAACATCACTAAAATTCTCACTTTTAATCTCAGGGCCCAAACCCATGTTGTTCATATAAGGACACATGTTGGGTTTATCGGTTCCTTTGGTGAGAAATTGACAGTTTTGAAGGAGAAACTGGTTGAAACGAGATGGGATGTTTTGGATGAAAACGTAGCGGCCATGGCAGGAATCAGAGTCGTTGATTGAGAAAGTGGCGACAGTGTTGGGAGATTGAAAGGTGTTTGAGGAATGAAAACGGAGAAATAATGAGAATAAGAGAAAGGAAATGAGAAATGCGAACCAGAGTTGGTGGTGATTGTTGGAAGTTCGAGAGATGAAAGCAGGGTTTTCCATTGACGTTTACAGTTCAGTTCAAAGTGTGTGTTTGAATGAGTTAGAGAGACCCTTTTATTTTTCAGAGAATTAACATGTAAAATTGTGTCTTTTTTTTTTACCAAATGTGAAATTGTGCCTTTTAAATGTTATTAAATAAAATCTGAAAAATATTCTCTTCAAAATTATAGATTTTTTTTTTTGTTCAAGGTAATTATAAAAGATAAGTTAGCATAATTTAAAAATTAATTATTTTTTATTCAATCATTTCCATAAATAATTTAATTGATATGCACGGTCAGTGTAAAGATTTTTTACACTGTCAATTAATCTCAATCGCTGATTTATTTAAATGCCTTGACTTTTTTTCTAACAACTTGAAAAGTAATACTCACGGATGATTGTGATGTATTGATAGTATAAAACTTATTATACTGATAGTGCATAACAATTAATCTTTTCCAAAAATAGACATATTTAAATATTTTTCTTTCTTAAAATAACCGTTTCATTTCAATTTTTAATACCGTTTAAATCATTTTTTTCAACATTACTATCTGATTAATATAATTTTTTAAATATTTCCATATGAATTATATTACAAGAATATTTTAATAAAACTATTTTTTATGTTTATAATATAAGAAAAAGGATAATATATTGATAATGTAAATTAATTTTATATTGTCAAGTAACCCATCAAATCAAAATAAAAATTTTAAATTATTTATATGAAATGACAGAGTAATAAATATTGAATGATAATAAGTGCATCTCCTTTAAATTTTTATAATATTTTTACTTTTAAAGAATTAAATAAAATTTAATGATTTTTTTTCATAAATGTGAAAATAAGATTCCCTCCATTTTTTATTATAAGTCGTTTTTTACTTTTCACACATATTAAGAAATGTAATAAATATAGTATGGAAAAGAGAAATTATGAATGATTTTACAAAATTGTCCTTTATTAATAATATTGGAAAGACAAATTTACATATTTGAAATGAGAGATAATAATAAATATTTAAAGGTATAATAGAAAAAATAACATTAATAATGCATTAGTATTATAAAACGACTTATATTGTGTTACAAATTTTTATTTTTAAAACAACTTATAATAAAAAAAACGGAGATAGTAATTTTTATTTATACATGGTTCAAATTTTATTACCACTGTCTCATAAAACCATGAGGCATGGCAGAAATAATTTCTTCGTTGTTGAGGTATGTATCCGCTAGAGGGAAAAAACCATGAAAACATGAAATGAAAAAAAGTCGAAGAAGTTCCATCTTATCAAAAGTTTACCTGAATTAAACTTGGAAAATTTGGATGAAGAAATGGATATACGATGGATCTGGATGAAAGCCTGGATCTTGTGTTCAAGCTTGAAGAATCAGATGTTGGAGAAGAAAGGGTGGGGGTCTGAAAATGGAGAGAGGAAATGGTACAATGAGAAGTGATAAATGATTTAAAATGAGAGAAGAAAAGTTTACCCGGATAATCACACAGCAAGGCACAACAGTGTTTTTATTTAAAGTTTTTCTTTTGTTTTCATTTTTCATTTTCACGGTGAGAGGGAAAGAGATAAAAGTGGATTTTGGGGGATTCGTGAGAGGGAAAGAGTATGGATTTGAATTTGTTTGTTCACGTGGCAAATTGGAATTGAATGAGAAGTTGTATTATTTTGGACATTTGTCATTTACTTGTTAGTCCTTTTTCTGTGTAAAATTTTGAAAGAAAATGGGCAATTTAGGGAATTTAGATGTATGTTTTGTTAATGGGTAGGTAGTTGGCATTGTTCATCACTTTATAAAGTTCATATCAGACCAAATGAAATTGAAAAAAACAAATCATTTAAATGGAAAAAGGAGTTGGTACAAAAGGAAATTTTTAAAACAACATTCCTAGTTCCAAAGAAAGATTAAATGCAACGAAATATTAGCATATGCATAACAAATTATCAAATTGCTAAAATCTCAACCAATGACGGTTATAATTCTGCACTTTACCCTTTAAAGTATACCCCTCGTTATAAAGGAGTCAAATTATACGTCTTAATGAACAGGTGTTGCGGGTATACCTGAGCTTTGTCACTTGCAGGTTGGTTTCAGATAACATACGATCTCCTGTTGGGTGTGCCTGGTGCATTTTCAGCCGTGTCTTGTTTCTCCTTGTGCACTTTGTCGAAAAAGTGAGTATAGCCATCAGCTGATGCAGGGTCATTCTCATCCCACTCACCAAACTTTGGAATAGTAGTACTTTTATTAGGCTGCCAAATCAAAGTCATAAAACATACAAAAACTCAGAAATCATTTGTGAAGCAAAGTTTGATTAAGTCTCAGAAGTCAAAGGTTCAAACCAGTGACATGAAATCTGTATATGCCTCAATCAAGTGAAACTGAAACTCATCAATTACAAACCGAAAACTAAAAAACATTAAATCTGCAGAGTTCATGATTTACAATAATAAGTTATCTAGGAATGCCAAAAGAGTCATGCCCAATGGAAAACTATGGTACTGATAACAGAATCTAAATCAGTAAGGAATACTTCTTTTTTTCAAACAAAAAGAAAAAAAAAACTCTATTGCTTCAAATACCTGGATTTGGTTGTTTCCAGTAAAAGGTGTTTTCCCTGTAACAAACTGATATAAGATTGCTCCAACACTCTATAGATCTGCCTGCATATTTAATTTAGGATTAATACGATGGAAACCAACAATGAATGCTTTTGTGTTTTGATGTATTAAATAAATTAGTGAAAAGTTCACTGCAATAGAACTGCGACCACACACAAAGGATTACTCCTCCAAACAGATCCTGTTACAAGCTCTAACTGAATCTGTTGTTGTAACTAACTGAATGACATTCACTAATTACATCAATATACATCTCTAGAAATTCTAATATGATGAGTGATATTCAAAAGTAAAAATAACTTTGGCATCATACTTCTGCAGTTGCATGATTTCGGGAGCCATGTAAAGTGGTGAACAACATAATGTTTCTGCAAGGCATTTCGGTTGCAGAGATCTGCCCAAAAAGAAATTGATGCTTTAGTAACTAAATTATAGAAAGGAGTAGATAGCCTTTTCCAAACACAATTCCTATGGGTTTTAAAGTAAAGCAAACAAACAAACTAAGGAAATGGTTTTGTAATCGTAAGAGAGCAGAAGTTTGGCATAAATAATTTCTTCATTGTTGAGGCATGTATCAGCTAGAGGGAAAAAGCCATGAAAACATGAAATGAAATGGAGTCGAAGAAGTTCCATCTTATCAAAAGTTTACCTGAAATGAACTTGGAAAATCTGGATGAAGAAATGGATATACGATGGATCTGGATGAAATCCTGGATCTTGTGTTCAAGCTTGAAGAATCAGACGTTGGAGAAGAAAGGGTGGGGGTCTGAAAATGGAGAGAGGAAATGGTACAATGAGAGATGATAAATGATTTAAAATGAGAGAGGAAAAGTTTACCCAGATAATCACACAGCAAGGCACAACCGTGTTTTTATTTAAGGTTTTTCTTTTGTTTTCATTTTTCATTTTCACGGTGAGAGGGAAAGAGATAAAAGTGGATTTGGAGGGATTCTTGAGAGGGAAAGAGTATGGTTTTGAATTTGTTTGGCCACGTGGCAGATTGGAATTGAATGAGAAGTTGTATTATTTTGGACATTTGTCATTTACTTGTTAGTCCTTTTTCATGTGTAAAATTTTGAAAGAAAAGGGGCAATTTAGGGCATTTAGATGTATGTTTTGTTAATGGGTAGGTAGTTGACAAACTACATATAATTTCATGAGATTGATTATATTTATTTTACACTTTTTAAAAATTTTCTTTGTATACAATATTCAATGTTAAATTAGTACATCAACTATCTTCTTTCATAAGTTATTAACAACTTGAAATCTTTTCTTAAAGTGACTATTGAAATTGTAATATATAATTGACCGAGTGAAAAAATAGGAGAAGAAATATAAACTTTAACATTTTTCAGTGATTGATCTTGACTCTTATTAATTGTCATTACAAAAAAAAAACAAATTGTCTTTGTTGAAATTTGAAAGAATTATGAAATCTAGGTATAAAGACTTTATCTCCAATATTACTTTCCAATATAACATTTCCTTCAACAACATATTTTTCCACCTTGGTTATTATCAGTCGAGTATCATTGCACAATCCTAAAAGCTAATTAGTATTTCTTAATAACATTATTGGTACCCTAACTTTAAATTTCAACGTGAGGTTTAGGATTCCAAAAATATTAACGGTGTTCAAGAATTCTAGTGTGTGAATGTCATCGAATACATCAATCTAGACATTTGATGAATACAGACTATCATAGCCCAAATATGTTTTTCCTCCGCTTGGAAATAAATCAAACACATAATCATTAATCATATCAATGTTGGAATTTTTCGGAGCCAATATAGCCCTGCTTTGAAAAAAAATATACCTTGTTAATATTATCTAAAATAGAAGGATATGTGCTTTTAACAATTGCTCCAAGATAAGTGTTATCTTTTGTAATAAGCAATGTCAATATATTATCCAATTGAACCACCACCAATACCCATCAGCAATTTTTCCGTAGAAGTCACATATTCTTGCACTACTACGGAAAACATATACAACAATGGTTGGAAAAGGGATAACATCACGTGTGACATGCCATTGTTACGTAGGGTGTGGTTGTATATGCGCAACTTACAATCACGGTCTTACGACCGTTGTAGAAAACCTGAAAGCGCCGCTATATATGATCACGATTTCTATTACTAACCGTGGTAGTATATACATTTAGGCAAATAAAATTTTATAACGGTTATTATAAATAACCATTGTTGAATGTATCCAGAGTTTATTATATAATATGTAGATTGCTTGTTTTTCAATAAACCTTACAAAAACTTACAATCATTCAAATTGATGAAGAAGTATATATATATAATCTTAAAATTAAACTATTCTTGAAAGCCAACTTAAACAAGCCACTGTTTTCCGAATTTCATCCATCTCATCATTCATCTCACGTTATTTAACGTATAGAATGTGGTTCAATGGTCTAAGTTCTTCATCACATTAATTCCTTATATTATAGTTTAATTTGAATAATATCAATAAATTATTGTTATTCAAATTAAACTATAAGAGAAGATATGGATGTGTTGAAGGAATCAAATCATTGACCCACATTCTATATGTTAAACAGAGTGAGATGAATGATGAGACAAATGCAATTTAGAAAACATTGTTTGATATGAGTTGGTTTTCAAATACAACTTAATTTTCATATTATAAGTTATTGTGAAAAACGATACCGGAATAACAAAGTATAATTGGTTTCTCTCACAATTTTTTATTTAAATCTCTCAAAATTTTTTGTTGGCTTGTACTATTCTATTTGTAAAACAATAATAGTGTATAAATGAAAGAGTATATATAACAATAATAAATAATTTCATTAAGAGGGCAAAGAGGGCGAAGTACATAAATTATTTCATTACATAATTTTATCATTGTCAGAATAATATCCCTTAGCAGCAAATGAATCTTCAAAATCTATGACTCTCCCCTCATAATCTATGACTCTCTTCACTAAGTCAGAATCTGCCTTCACTTTTTTCCAAATGTAGGGGCATTTTTCACTTGGATCCAAAAAGTATCAAAACCAATTATGATCAAACAGTTGTTGTATCATATGAGGGATTTCCAAAATGGCCAAGAACTCCATCAAAGTCCATGTGAGCCATGAGATATGACAATGCCAATATGCCTTGCTGCAAACTGTCATGGCAAGGCAGATTTGGGAATTTTTGCTCGATTTGCTCAAATTTTGCAAAGGGAGAGCAACTCTATCCATCTGAAACACCTCAAGGGGGGACCAAGGAGGAACCAACTCTGATCCCAAGCCTCCCAAGTCTTTGGAACCAAAAATAGCATGCCAAACCTAGAAATGCCTAAAAGAGAGACAAGACTCCAATTTTGGATTGGAGCATTCAATGGATGCACCAAGGTGGCATGGACTGAGCCATTTCCAACTGAATTCAGTCATTATCCAAGACCAAGGGGACCAGCAGCCTGTGCCCTAACCTCTAGTCAATGGCTAGAGGAGACTTGGATTCTCATTGCTCAACATTGGCCAAACCTCTGTTGCAATTTCCATTCACTATTGCAGCCAAAACAAACTTTCTCTACTATAAATAGAGCTCAATTGTGTTCAATTTGAGTACACCAAAGCACTACAACACTTGTTTTCCTCAAAATCTCTTTCTCTAGGCAAAAATACCTTCTTTAGCAAGGTAACTCTGAGTTTTTGAGTTAGAAAGCAATTCCACCATAGCTTATGATCCAAACACATCCAATATATCATATCTAAGCTGTCCAAACTCTCACAAGTGACCTGTAACACCAAAATCACAAAGTCACCTCTAAAAACCTCAAAATAGGACTTTTGTGCATTTTTCAAACCATGTCTTGATTCAGTCACTTTCCAAACCAGATAAAACCTCAAACACACTCCAAATATCATCCTTGAACTGTCCCAAATGGTTCCCCCCATCTGGAACACCATTTGAGAGAGTTGCTATTTTGGCCACTTTTTCCCCTTTTGCAAGAAAGAGCTCAAACTTGTTCCTGAGGTTTCCAGCTGATTCCAACCATCCTAAAAGCTTCTAAGAGATCATTTGAGGTTGTTCAAAGCATCAAATCATTTTTGGAATAAGTGGCTTGGCAGATTGCACAAAAGCTCCAAAAGAGGTAAGCATCACAACTTGGATTCTTTGAACCATGCTTTCTTTTGATGTCCACTGATCAAGCACACCTTATACATGTTATATGTGTTGTGATTGCACAAATTTGTCATGTAATTCACGCTTGTACCAAGAGATGGCACAGAAAATGCAAATCATGGCCTATTTCAAAACCACTATCGGGTTTTTCAATAGGAGCATGATCTGAAAAAAACACCACCACCATTGGATTCCTTGTGAAATTCTAAGCAGGATAGACCTAAATTTTGTCCCAATCCATGTAGAAATAAGAAAGTTATGGCCTTCACGTTTTCAACCAAAATCTTGCCTTGCCTTGCCTTGGGCCAGGCCAAAAACAAGGCAAGCCTTGTATATTTGTGGTTGTGTTTCTATCAACGGATGTATCACCACCCCAGTGGTAAGACGCGCACCCTATACACAAGAGGTCTGGGGTTCGAATCCCCCTCGCCCCAGATCCTCTTTTTGCTATTTTCTCCACTTTTTTATTGTTTTTCTTATTACTTTTAATGATTTGAAAAATTAATAACCCTCTCAATTTTAATTATTTTTTATTGGTTCTTTTTGCAAAAAATCACAAAAATGTTGAAATATTTTATTCCACAAAAAAATTAAATTTATATTAGTTATTTAATATAATTAGTATTTTTGTGAGTAAATTCATTTTTATTTGTTTTTAAACATTTAAAAGTGAATATTTACTTTGAAAATCAAAACCAAATGAGTTTTAATTTATCTTGTGATTAAAACCTCATTTTTAAAACCTTCAACAAAAATCACAAGTGATTTATTCAAACTTATTTGGTATTTTTATCATTTTATTTGATTTTCTTTAAGTATTTCCTTTTAAAAGAAAACAAATTTAGGGTTTCCTTGATTTTCACTCAAACAAAACTTTTAAACACTTTGGGCCTCTTGGTAGAGTGTAAGACTCATCCCCATTGTAAATACACCACTTTTTGGGCCTCAGTCATTGTATAAGTCCCACTGTATTTTCAAAAACAACATCACGATTGTCGCCTTTTTTAGCAAAACCTTGGGCCTCTCCTTGAGCTGTAAGCCCCACCACTTGTACAAAAATAAATCATTGGGCCTCTAATAGAGTGTAAGACCCAATCCCCTTTTAACCAAAGCAATTTTGGACCTCAGATATTGTATAAGTCCCTCTGTGTTAAAAGAAAATCTCGGCGCGATCGCCAGTTCAAAAATCAAACCCTTTGGGCCTACCCTCGTGTTATAAGCCCCATTCTTTAAAAATAATTGGGCCTCTAGTAGAGTGTAAGACCCAACCCTTTTTGAAAACCAAAATAATTTGGGCCTCAGTGTATTGTATAAGTCCCGATACCATCAAAATGTTCGGCGCGATCGTCTCCTTTTAAAACAAAACCTTGGGCCTCTCCTTGAGCTGTAAACCCCACCACTTGTACAAAAATAAACCTTTGGGCCTCTTGAGAGAGTGTAAGACTCATCCCTTTGTACATAAAACCTTTTTGGGCCTCAGTCACTTGTATAAGTCCCTGTACAATTTCAAAACAACAGTGCAATCACTGATAAAACCTTGGGCCTCTCCTTGAGCTGTAAGCCCAAAACAATCTTTTCAAAGCACTTTCTCCTTTGATTTTGAATATAATATTGTTATCAATGCTTTCTTTGTTGAACAAACTAACCAAACAGCATGGAAGCTCTACAACCGAGTAAGTGTTTACCCGTTTTCTTTATCCGCTTTCATATATATATATATATATATATATATATAACTGTATTGTGGGGCTGCTCACTGTAAGTCTTCTTCCACAAACTTTTATATACTTGTTAAATATAAACTGTGTAATACTAGTATAGTTATTTAGAGTTTTCCCCGGCAACTACGTCTAGCACTAGGTAAAGCCCTGTTGATCACTCTTAAATACAAACAAAACTAGATCCCCCAGACACAGTCTTCCATCCTCTTGGGGTTAAATAATATGGAAACGTGAAAGGCAGCATTCTCGGTGAACTCTTTCTCAGACTGTCACCCTTAGAAATCTTCAAAGAAACTCTACACCCCAGAGATGATCTTTTCTCCGTGAATGGCGTCTCTTGAGTTTCTTCCAAATTCTCGGACTTTCCTGGCTTGATCTATTCTCGGTGAATGGCATGTCTTGAACTTCTCGGGGTTTGGGGACCCACAGGCTTCTTAAAAGCATCCCCGCCTCCTCTTGGGCATTGTACAAGGACCCTTCGGCTTCTTAAAAGCTCTCATGCCTCCTCTTGGGCTAAGTACAAGGACCCAGAGACCTTTACAGGTATAGGAATAGAACCTAGTCATCAATTTGCTAGAGCTATCTTTCTGAGTCAAGTGTCATACCTGTTAACGAGTTGACCTTCATCCCTTAACATACCAACCTTCTCTTGGGCATCATACAAAGATCATTCACTATTTGAGAATCGATTTCTCAAAACACCAGTAGACTTGGACAGTCTCAATACCCTTTGGATTTCCTTAAAGAACAGGAAATAACCCTGATCCTCCGATCAATCCCTGAGCACAACATTACCCATATAACAACTGATTGTCTCTTTATCCAACATACCGGGCCTGTCGCTAAACTGAAACAGTCACCAGCACAATAGCCTCCTCTTGGGCTTTGTACAATGATTCTCCCCAGCGGAGTTAACCTATTCACACTCTCTTGTTGAGTATAAAAGACTCTCTTGTTGAGTCAACCACTTTTAGCCTCCATCTCGGGCTTCGTACGAGATACAAAAGGACTCTCTTGTTGAGTATAAAAGACTCTCTTGATGAGTCACTTCCCTTTTAGCCTCCATCTCGGGCTTCGTACAAGATAAAAATCACTCTCTTGTTGAGTATAAACGACTCTCTTGTTGAGTCAAACATTTTCAACCTCCATCTCGGGCTTCGTATGAGGTACAAAGACTCTCTTGTTGAGTCAAACACCTTTAGCCTCCGTCTTGGGCTTCGTACAAGACATATACAAAAGCACTCTCTTGTTGAGTCAACCCTTTTATCCTCTCTCTCTCGGGCTTCGTACGAGACACATAAAAACACCCTCTTGTTGGGTCAATAGCCTCCTCTTAGGCTTTGTATAAAGAAACGCCCAGTTGAGTCAATCAACCTTTTAGCATCAAAAGTTGTGCCTTGCTCACAGTATACAAACATCAACAGCTCCTTTTCCTTCATCTAATTGCTGTAAGCGGCAAGCCTCTGGATTATTTACATCCACGCCACTGTCCCTCTTTTAGCATGAGAAATTCCTAAGGAAAGATGACATTGCTCTAAACTGAGTTAAAGTCTTCTCCTTCAGGTTAAAAGTCCCCTATAAAGGAAATTATGGCATTACTGGATTCACATATCCCAGTTAAAGTAATTCTCCTTTATAATCAGTCACCCAACAGTTGTGACAAACAGACCAAATATCCCCCTTTAGAGATGACAAATTCTCTCTAAAGTCACACCCCTTCAGCTTCATATCTTGGGCTTTAAACAAGATACAAATAGACCCTTCAGTTTCACATCTTGCGCTTTGAACAAGATACAAACCACCTTTAGCTTCTTGTCTTAGGCTTTGAACAAGACACCAAAACAACTTTTTTTTCCTCCCATAGAATAGGAGGAACTACGATCGCTCTGATTTCCCTGTTTCGTTAAACGGGAATACGTAGGCATAAGATTGCAAAAGAATCTTAGCGAGCACACTAATTAAAAACATCAAATCCAGTACCTATCCAAAATCCCCATGAATAGTCCCGTCATTTCATTCTTAACAAAATAAGCAGAGAGAGGCCCACAATCTAAACCGCATCTGTAAACCAACAGTCATCTGTTTAAACTCAGTATGCAAGCAGGGTTAATTGGAGACATCTATTTCCCTTCCTTAATCAGCTCAATAGGATAAAAAAATGAATTGACCTGTAGTACCCCAGAGTGACAGTGCTTAAGAACCACGCCCAAAATCGCTCGCTACAGAAAAATGGCGCCCACCGTGGGGCCCCGCAGGGCATATTGTCCCTCTTATGTCTCTGGTTGAAACCTTAAGTCTGAAAACTGCCAGAAAGAATGGCGACTCCACTGGGGACCTTCGATAGAGATCTTGTTCTCTTCCTATCTCTTAGGAAGAAACCTTGAGTTCACAAAATGTCACAGAAATGACAGCTCTGCTGGGGAGTCATTGTCTGTATAGGATCATAAGACTAGAGGTCTATGATGATTAAGACAAATATATATACTGCTTTTTCTAATTGATATCTATGTTTATTTTTCTGCTAATGGGAATGCGTGTGATGCCGCATGTGGAAAGATTAAGTATACACATAAGATAGGTGATGGCAATGCCGGTAATCTTACTGGGAGTGAATTCTAGTTAAGAGCCCCCGATCGACCATCAAACTCAGTGGAGACTCCCTTTGCAGATACATTGCATATACGACTTCGGTTGTTGAAAGTAGTGTGGTCGACTGGGTTATCTGAGAAGCTGAGGTTTTTAGTAGACTTAAGCCATTTTGTAGTAATCGGAAATAGTTGTCACACGATACTACCCTCATCTGAGATCACTCTAGAATACATCAGCTCGCTGGCGATCTGCTTGTTGTTGTTATCCCAGAGGGGTCAATGATTTTGCGGATAGGTACAAAAAATCACCAGTATAAACCTTTGGGGGGGGGGGGGGGGGGGGTAGAGCCTTGACTTCATGACACCGACCCTTTGACCCCATGTTTTTTCTATGTTTTTGTGTGTTGCATTCATACATTCATCTAAAAAACATTAAAAAAAAAAAAGAATCTTCTCTTCTAGTCTCTCTTTTTCAAATTAAACTAAGACAATGATTGCAAATGTCAGAGAGAAAGGAGATTGCGCCAATGGATTTCGGTAGAAGGAAAACTCATAAGTACACCTTCAAGGTTCCAAAACTAGAGGATTTAAGAGGTCTGGCAAGAATGATCACTAACCACGAGGCTTTCAGAGCCAAGTATAGGAGATTGCTGTCCTTGTTAAGGGTTCATGTAATCGAAGAAATCCTGTCCACTTTAATCTAGTTCTACGATCCGATCTATCACTATTTCACATTCTCGGATTATCAACTAGCACCAACACTGAAGGAGTACTCTCACCTGACTGATTTACATATTACTGATCAAGCTTCCTTTTCTGGACTAGAAGAAATTCCAAAGGATCAAACCATTGCAAGAGCAATCTATTTGGACGAGTCAGAAGTCAGGACTCACATGACCACTAAGGGCGGAATCCAGGGCTTGCCAACCCAGTTCTTAACAAAGAAAGCCATGTACTTTACTAGTATAGGGAACGTGGCCACTTTCGAGAGCATCTTTGTTTTGCTCACCTACGGGTTATTTTTGTTTTCCAACATCGATAACTTTGTAGATATCAACGTCATTAAGATTTCCTGATCGGAAACCCCGTACTGACCTTACTCGCAGATGTGTATCACTCGGTACATTTAAGGAATTTATACAGCGGAGGAATGATCACGTGATGTGTACCCCTGCTATACAAATGGTTCACTTCCCATTTGCCCAAGTCTGTTGCATTTTGGGATCAAAAGAATACTTTATGTTGGTCGCAGAGAATCATGTCTCTTACCAACTCTGACATTAATTGGTACAATCGAATCTATGACGGGATCAGGATCATTGACCGTTGTGGAAATTTCCCAAATGTACCCCTTAGAGGAACTAAGGGGGGAATAAACTATCATCCAATTCTCGTTCGTCGTCAATTCAGATACCCGATGAGGCACATCCCACGAAATGCTCATCTGGAAGGTCTTTTCTTTAAGGAATGAGAAAATGACAGGGCACTAAAGACGGAAATAGTGCACGCCTGGAAACACGTTCATAGGAAAGGACGAGAGTCTCTAGAAAAACCAAACTGTGTCTCGATGGAGCCTTATCTCCATTGGGTACAAACTAGAGCTCTCAAGCTGAGGATGCCTTACCCTCGTCAGAAAGTTTTTCCATTAAGGGACTCTGCCCTTTATTTCATGTCTGAGACGGAAAAACTTCAGGTTACTCTCAGCAAAGTTCAGCAGGAGAAGAGGTCTTGGAGGAACAAGTATCGTATTCTCAATGTAGAATGTAAGAAAATACAGCAACTGTTAAGAGAAAAGGATGCTCTGATTGAGATTCTAGAGCAACATACTGTAGAGAATCAGGATGACCAAAGGAATTTGCTCGCTCATTTCACTTGGCAAAGGAATGACAACCCGACAACGGCCCAAGAGCCCCGATCAAAGAAAAGGAAAGCACCTGAACCAACACTTGAGCTCTCTTCAGAGAGGACTCAGGATCCATTAGTTTAGATTTCCTTTTCCAGCACTTTGTAATCTACTGTATTTCCATTTCCGCAATCCTTTGAATTCAATAAAATGGGGTTTCCCCACTGTTTGATATTTGCAATCTAATTGTCGCATTTTAAGAGCGTTTGGGAGATATTTGAGCTGAGGGGTATTTTGGTCTTTTGCTTGGGTAAGTTTTATGTTTTTATATAAATAGAAAGAAAAGAGAGAAAAGATAGTAAGGAAAAGAAAAAGAAAGAAAAGAGAAGAGAAGAGAAAAGGGAGGAAAGAACAGGGAGAAGAGGAAAAGTGGGAAAAATCGACATAACTCTGTTTCAATAACGATTAATCGGGTAAGGGTGAGAAGTTTCAATTATATCTTGCTTGTGTATGTATATGTGTATGTTTTCTTGGATTGTTTTGGATATTTTCTTATAGTTTTCATTTTAGGTCGAAATGGTAAAAATGAGTAGAAATCGATGTTTTTACGGACGAAAGTAGAATAAATCGCGTGGTAAAGTCGAGTGATGTTGGGTCGTGATTTAGCGTGATCGTTTGATTGAATTGAGTTGAATTTGTAACTTTTGCGGTTTTGATATATATCGATGTTTTTGTGCAAATTGATGTTGGGATCGATTAAAAGTGTTTGGATATGTCTGGTAACATTGGTATAGGTTGATATTTAATCGGGTAAGGATAGGAATTAATCGGGAATGGTTATTTGTGTGTTTTTGAGTGGTTTTGAGCGAGTTTGGAGTGGGGATAAACTGATAAAATTATGTTTCAAAATATTTCAAAAATGGAAAATGAGTTAGATGGCTTTTTAATGGTGGAAATATTGTAGTATGTTGAATTCTGAGATCGCAACTTTTTACGGAATCGAAATCGGAGGTCCGGAAGGCATTTAACGATCGAAAACTGAGTTTTTAGCAAAATCTGCGCATTCATGCGCTAACCCCCAGAATTATATGCTAACCCCCAGGTTTATGCGCTAACCCGGGCGAAATTTCCAGGATCATGCGCTGACCCCCAGACTCATGCGTCGACGCATGATCACAAAATTTTCCAAAATGTCCGATTTTGTTTTCTTCATAACTTTTGAACCGTAAGTCCGTTTTGACCCCTGTTTGAAGCGTTGGAAAGCTAATGAAATATTCTTTCTATTAAAAATGGTTTGTAGGATAAAATATGATTTAATTAATTTGTGGTTTTTGAAAAATAGTCGGGTTGTCGGGTTTTTATCGCGTTAATTGTGTGCGATTGATGTGTTATCATGCTATATGCCTTTGATATGTAACGCATAGCTGGTGTGCTGTTATATGGCGGGAATATATGTGATGAAATGTTGTGCATGATTGATACACATTGGTGATGGATGTATGATATTTGAATGGTGTTGTTTTGTCGACTTTTGTCGTTGTCATTGTGTGTAATTGATGTGTATCATGCAACGTGTTGTTGACATGGATATTGTATGACTTGTGTGCTGTTGTGAAATGAAAATGCACGTGATACATGTTGTGATGATGATTTGTGGCCTAAGGGCAGGAAAATTCAATGCGTGGTAATTGATGATATATGTATGATTATGGATGTGTATATGTGTGCATTTTGAATGTCATGAGTCATTGTATGCCAAGCATCATGATATGCATTCTTGTGACGTCCTGAGTGATAGATTGATTCCAGAGGGAATCTGCTATATCATCGTGCGCCTTAAAAATAAGAGGTATGAATCGCCTTAAAAATAAGAGGACCGAAAGCGATGGTTATAGACGATCGTGTGCCCATGTGGGGTGTGACCGATCGGGTCGTGTGCCCGTGTGGGGTGTGAGCGATCCATAAACATCATGTGCCCGTGTGGGGTGTGAGCGACGAGGAACATCGTATGCCCGACGGGGAGTTACACTAAGTAATGAGCGATGGTTCCAGCAGAGTTCCTGAGTGAACTAGTGATGAGAAATATTGGAAGTCGGTACCGCATGGCATTTGCATAGAGTCGTGGTGTCGGTCTCTGTGCATTTGTATAAATCATGGATTGATTATGTGTGAGAATTGTGAATGGATGCATTATGTGTGGAAAATCATGATTTTATTGATTATGTGTGGAAATTGTGCATCGATTTGTTATGTGTTGAGATTGTGATAGCATTGGTAATTTGATGTGCATATGTGATAAATGCATTGGTTGTGGATAATATGTATTATGCGTAGACATATGCTATGTGATGTGTGATGTGTTTCTAGATGTTATGACTTGGCATGCCTTATGTGCAAATATGTGAGTATATTGGGTACTTGATATATGCTATATTGTTGGATTAATAGATATATGTTACATATATGTGGTATGTTATATGTATTAGTATGTGGTGTTTGTGGTGAGAATAACTATGCATGTGAATTGTTATGTATTTGCATATTATTATGCAATCTTGATTTAGTTGTTATTTCTCACCCTTCTGCTGTTTTATAATGCTCTATGAGGCATTGCAGATTAGAGTTGCTGGAGGTCTTTTTGTGAAGATTAGCCCTCCGTTCTGTTGTCGGCCTTGGTGTCTACTCTGATACGTAGCACGGGAGTTGGGAAACGATTATATATATATATATATATATATATATATATATATATATATATATATATATATATATATATATATATATATATATATATATATATATATATATGTTGAATGTATTTCGTAGTACTTTTGTGTGTATAGTTGATGTTCTAAAATGATTTATTTTGTAAAACAAGTCGGTTATGGATCTTTCCGCTTTATTCCATAATTGACCTTTCCCTTTAGATGGAAAAAGTTTCCCGTTAATGATTTTCTCTATTATGTGTTATGTATCAAATAATTGAGCAGGGATTGTGTTTTCTTTTTTTAAAATGTGGCATCCTTGTTTCTGTCGGAAAAATAAATTTTTAGTTACTCTGATTTATTTATGTATTATTTATTCGCGATGAGAATTGGGGTGTTACATTAGTGGTATCAGAGCAGGTCGGTCCGTCCGGTCGAGTTGTTGAGTCTGTTGGTGTGACAGTTGAATACTGTCGGTGTTGTTTGTTTCTTAGTACGTGATATGTGTGTGGAACACTGTCAGTACTTTCGGGTTTTTCTAGTCCTTTGTCTGCAGGATTTAGATTGAGACAAGTGGGGGAGAAGCTGGTACTTCTCCAAGTTGCTTCGGTTGTGGAGCGTGGGCTCAGTGTGTCGTTGGTTGCAAGAGTGTAAGTGTTGTTTGGACAGTGTTTTCCCGGTTCCGGAGTGAATACGGAGGTAAAGTTTATGTCAACTAAGGATTTGTGCCTTAGGTAGTTTTGTGCACAAGATGCAAGAAATGCTATTATAGTTTGGTAAAGACGGTTTATGCCCCATCATGATTGTCGGCTGTCTATTGACAAATTAAGGAACTGATCACCCTTAATCTCTTGTTGATAGCAGATGGGAATTATGTTGGATGGAATAGACGTGTCTTTCCGGCTTTGATAGTGTGTGAAATGAATTATTTGGAATTAAGAAAATGATTACGGATTGTTTTGATGAGTCGATGAAGATGCTAATATCGGAAGATGAGCCAGATTAGAGATTTTTGTATGTTGGTCAAATTGGAATGTCTTTGAGAGAGAACGATTGGGCATCGTTAATGGTTGTTCTCAGAGAGTAGAGATTGAACTTAATTGGACGAAGGTGAATAGTTGAGGTTTATATCTGCTAAGTAAGTAGGAAACTCTTAGTAGATGGGAATAAGATGTTTGTTTTGTCTGCGATGGTAGTGTTCTGGAAATTGGCAGGAAGTCACAGTGATGTCCATCAGTTGGGCATAGTTTTCAGATGTGTTTTTGGATGGAACATTAAGGTGTTGTCTTAGAGAGCTCCAGTATTGTTGGTAACAAAGGGAAGGATGATTGCATGGAATAACAATCATGATGTGTATGACGGTATCGAGACTATGGGAAGCGAAACTTAGAGTTCTGGTGAGGTTTGGAGTCTTTGTAATTTTAGAGCATTAATAGAATTTTTGAGAGAACCTTTAGGTATGGATGTAATATTTAAGAGTTCTTTTTGGTTGGTTGTTGCTACATGTTGGGATTTATGGAATTTGGACGGTTAAGAGAAGGACTTGTGTATGGATTACTAACAGTGGAGTAAGGTAACGATTGAGAATAAGTGTCCACTTTCATGGTTAGATAACTGGAATGGTTTGGTTGAGTTGGAGTGAAATTACAATTGTTTGGCACGTTTGATAAGGATAGTGAATTGTGTGAGTTGAGGCTTTGATCGATTTAAGGTGACTGGTTATGGTTGTTAGCATTGGGATAGGCTGTTATTTACTCGATTAAGCTTGTTTGTAAGTCTGGACAAGTTTGGATGAGGGTTGGTTTGGTTGGGCATTACAATGCTCAGTGATGTTGTTTGGTGTTAGTAATGCGTCTGTAATGTTTGTGGAGTAGAGGAATCATATCTTCCATATTTATTTGGATAAGTTCATAAGGGCTTTGATTGAGAACGTTCGGATCTGTTATAAACCCAGAGGAAGAACAGGTAGAGTGTTTGAGATTTGAATTACAAGTGTTGAAAAGAGACGAAGTTTTATGCTAAGTTATTCAAGTGAGAATCTTGGTTGAAAAGGTTAGTTTTCTTGGATACATTATTTCAGATGAGAGTAAGATTATGGATCCCTCGGAAGTAGATGCCGTTCTACATTGAGAGACTCCGAAGTTGGTTAAGGAGATTAGAAACTTTTGGGCTCAGTTGGTTGTTACTGCAGGTTATGGAAGACTTTGCTAAGTTCGTACTTCGGTTATCTCAGTTGACTAGCAAAAGGTAAGTCGTTTGTTTGGGATGTTCGTTGTAAGGAAAGTTTCAGAAAGCTGAAGTAGAAGTTGTCTACGGCTTCAGTTTTGATTCTGTGTGATCCTGATGAACCGTTTGTGAGGTATTGGGATGCGTCTTTGATGAGTTTAGTCAGTGTGTTAATGCAAGAGGGTAAAGTCGTGGTTTATGCTTTACGACAATTGAGGATTCATAAAAGGATCTATACTATTCTGAACTTGGAATTGGTTGCGGTTGTATTTTATTGGAGTATTTGGAGATATTATCTTTATGGTTCTGGGTTCGAAATGTTTGGTAATCACAAGAGTTTAGAGTAATTGTTTGGTCTGAAGGAATAGAGTATGAGACACCGAGGATGGTTAGAATTCGTGATGAGTTATGAATGTGGTTTGGATTATCCTTCGAAAAAAGCTAATGTGGTGCCTGAAGAGTTAAGTCGAAAGTTTTTATCCAGGTTTATTTTGATGGTCAGGGAGTTAGAATTATTAGGGCAGTTCAGAGACTTGTGTCTGGTGTGTGAGATAACACAGTAGAGTGTGAGGCTGGGTATATTAAAGGTGAACATTGATTTTTGGTGAATATGAGAAAAAGTTAGACTTTGGACGTGAGATTGGTAGTTTTGATGGTTACGAGTAATCAGAGTGCGCAATGGAAGCGTGATGCGGCACAATTCGTATATTTGTGTGTGTGACTTGTACGAGTTCATAAGTTGAGCATTGGGAACATGTAGGGGTGACGAGAATATTGGACGTTTCAGAATGGCAGTGTTAAGTGAAAGTTTTAAATATTATTCAGGTACTACTATGTAGTTGGGTGTTTTGGTCGTATGTTCGATTGGTGAGTCGTAGCATTGTTGCAATATTGTTGTGTGACAAGGATGTTGGATTTTGGTTTTGTTGATGTTGTTGAGACGATGTGGTGTCGTGGAACTTTATGTTCTTGTTTGTATTGTTGCCTTGTTTCCATGGTGTTGGTTCGAGTGTGAGTAGCTAATTCCTGTGTGTGTTCGTAGCTTGGGTTTTCCTTGAGTCGTGAGTTGGTCGTCAAGTGCATTGTATGGGCTTTGCATCTTGTCGTTGTAGTTGTCGTCGTGTAGTGTTGTTGTAGTAGTTGTTGTTATCAGGGTGGTTTGTCAGTTGGTGTTATTCGTGGTGTGCCTAGTGTTGGCATGTTAGTTGGTTAGTCGGATGCGAGATTCGTATTTCGAGTTGTTCATCTCAGTTATATTTTCGTGGACGAAAATGTCTAAGTGGGGGAGAGTTGTAATGCCCCATTTTGTCTTATTTATTTAATTGAGTCGATTTAATTATTTTCGTTTTATATTATTTTATTATTGACTTTTATTTGACAATATATTATTTTTCATCGTTGTTTATGTTTTATCGCATTTTAAGAGCGTTTGGGAGATATTTGAGCTGAGGGGTATTTTGGTCTTTTGCTTGGGTAAGTTTTATGTTTTTATATAAATAGAAAGAAAAGAGAGAAAAGATAGTAAGGAAAAGAAAAAGAAAGAAAAGAGAAGAGAAGAGAAAAGGGAGGAAAGAAAAGGGAGAAGAGGAAAAGTGGGAAAAATCGACATAACTCCGTTTCAATCGCGATTAATCGGGTAAGGGTGAGAAGTTTCAATTATATCTTGCTTGTGTATGTATATGTGTATGTTTTCTTGGATTGTTTTGGATATTTTCTTATAGTTTTCATTTTAGGTCAAAATGGTAAAAATGAGTAGAAATCGATGTTTTTACGGACGAAAGTCGGAATAAATCGCGTGGTAGAGTCGAGTGATGTTGGGTCGTGATTTAGCGTGATCGTTTGATTGAATCGAGTTGAATTTGTAACTTTTGCAGTTTTGATATATATCGATGTTTTTGTGCAAATTGATGTTGGGATCGAGTAAAAGTGTTTGGATATGTCTGGTAACATTGGTATAGGTTGATATTTAATCGGGTAAGGATAGGAATTATTCAGGAATGGTTATTTGTGTGTTTTCGAGTGGTTTTGAGCGAGTTTGGAGTGGGGATAAACTGATAAAATTATGTTTCAAAATATTTCAAAAATGTAAAATGTGTTAGATGGCTTTTTAATGGCGGAAATATTGTAGTATGTTGAATTCTGAGATCGCAGCTTTTTACGGAATCGAAATCGGAGGTCCGGAAGGCATTTAACGATCGAAAACTGAGTTTTTAGCAAAATCTGCGCATTCATGCGCTAACCCCCAGAATTATGCGCTAACCCCCAGGTTTATGCGCTAACCCGGGCAAAATTTCTAGGATCATGCGCTGACCCCCAGACTCATGCGTCGACGCATGATCACAGAATTTTCCAAAATGTCCGATTTTGTTTTCTTCATAACTTTTGAACCGTAAGTCCGTTTTGACCCCCGTTTGAAGCGTTGGAAAGCTAATAAAATATTCTTTCTATTAAAAATGGTTTGGAGGGTAAAATATGATTTAATTAATTTGTGGTTTTTGAAAAATAGTCGGGTTGTCGGGTTTTTATCGCGTTAATTGTGTGCGATTGATGTGTTATCATGCTATATGCCTTTGATATGTAACGCATAGTTGGTGTGCTGTTATATGGCGGGAATATATGTGATGAAATGTTGTGCATGATTGATACGCATTGGTGATGGATGTATGATATTTGAATGGTGTTGTTTTGTCGACTTTTGTCGTTGTCATTGTGTGTAATTGATGTGTATCATGCAATGTGTTGTTGACATGGATATTGTATGACTTGTGTGCTATTGTGAAATGAAAATGCACGTGATACATGTTGTGATGATGATTTGTGGCCTAAGGGAAGGAAAATTCAATGCGTGGTAATTGATGACATATGCATGATTATGGATGTGTATATGTGTGCATTTTGAATGTCATGAGTCATTGTATGCCAAGCATCATGATATGCATTCTTGTGACGTCCTGAGTGACGGATTGATTCCAGAGGGAATATGCTATAACATCGTGCGCCTTAAAAATAAGAGGTATGAATCGTCTTAAAAATAAGAGGACCGAAAGCGATGGTTATAGACGATCGTGTGCCCATGTGGGGTGTGAGCGATCGGGTCGTGTGCCCGTGTAGGGTGTGAGCGATCCATAAACGTCGTGTGCCCGTGTGGAGTGTGAGCGACGGGGAACATCGTATGCCCGACGGGGAGTTACACTAAGTAATGAGCGATGGTTCCAGCAGAGTTCCTGAGTGAACTAGTGATGAGAAATATTGGAAGTCGGTACCGCATGGCATTTGTATAGAGTCGTGGTGTCGGTCTCTGTGCATTTGCATAAATCATGGATTGATTATGTGTGAGAATTGTGAATGGATGCATTATGTGTGGAAAATCATGATTTGATTGATTATGTGTGGAAATTGTGCATCGATTTGTTATGTGTTGAGATTGTGATAGCATTGGTAATTTGATGTGCATATGTGATAAATGCATTGGTTGTGGATAATATGTATTATGCGTAGACATATGCTATGTGATGTGTGATGTGTTTCTAGATGTTATGACTTGGCATGCCTTATGTGCAAATATGTGAGTATATTGGGTACTTGATATATGCTATATTGTTGGATTAATAGATATATGTTACGTATATGTGGTATGTTATATGTATTAGTATGTGGTGTTTGTGGTGAGAATAGCTATGCATGTGAATTGTTATGCATTTGCATATTATTATGCAATCTTGATTTAGTTGTTATTTCTCACCCTTCTGCTGTTTTATAATGCTCTATGAGGCATTGCAGATTAGAGTTGTTGGAGGTCTTTTTGTGAAGATTAGCCCTCCGTTCTGTTGTCGGTCTTGGTGTCTGCTCTGATACGTAGCACGGGAGTCGGGAAACGATTATATATAAATATATATATATATATATATATATATATATATATATATATATATATATATATATATATGTATACATTTGTTGAATGTATTTCGTAGTACTTTTGTGTGTATAGTTGATGTTCTAAAATGATTTATTTTGTAAAAAAAGTCGGTTATGGATCTTTCCGCTTTATTCCATAATTGACCTTTCCCTTTAGATGAAAAAAGTTTCCCGTTAATGATTTTCTCTATTATGTGTTATGTATCAAATAATTGAGCAGGGATTGTGTTTTCTTATTTTAAAATGTGGCATCCTTGTTTCTGTCGGAAAAATAAATTTTTAGTTACTCTGATTTATTTATGTATTATTTATTCGCGATGGGAATTGGGGTGTTACAGCCCCTGCGGCATGCCACTTAACTATATCTCGGAAGGATATATTCCGCCAATCATGGAAGATCCAGAAAATACAGCAGGAGCCGCTGGGCCTGAAGGTTACAAACTTCGGGAAAGCGAAGATGCCAGGGGCAAGATAGCAACTCCTGAAGGTTACAAACTTCGGGAGGCACCAAGAGTCTCTGCCATGATGACTATACCACCACCCATGGTACACACTATCCCGGAAGGACAGATTCCACAGATACTGTCTGGTGGAAACGAACGTATGTTCGACAGAATAAATGAGTTCCAGGAACAGTTGCTAGAAATGCAGAAAGTGCTGCAAGCTATTCGCGGTCAGGATCTATTTGGAAAGGACGCCGCAGACCTCTGCTTGGTCCCCAATGTGAAAGTTCCACACAAGTTCCAAGTGCCCGACTTTGAAAAATACAAGGGTAACTCTTGCCCTCAGAGTCATTTAGTGATGTACGCTCGGTGAATGTCAGCTCAGACAAAGAACCAGGAGCTACTGATTCATTACTTTCAGGATAGTTTAACCGGTGCCGCATTAAAATGGTACATGGGTTTAAACCGTGCTACGATCGGCACATTCAGATATCTTGGCGCTGCTTTCATTCAACAATATAAATACAATTTGGACATGGCACCGGACAGGGATCAACTCAGATTGATGTCACAAAGGGACAAGGAAACCTTTAAGGAGTACGCTCAGAGATGGCGTGAAATTGCCGCCCAGATTTGTCCACCTCTTGAGGAAAAAGAGATGACAAAGATCTTCTTAAAGACCTTAAGCTCATTTTACTATGATAGAATGGTCGCCAGTGCGCCCAGTGACTTCATCGAGATGGTGGGCATGGGGGTTCATCTTGAGGAAGTAGTCCGGGAAGGACGTTTAGTAAAAGACGCTGGATCATTAAGTAGTACAAAATGATACGGTAGTGCTCTCCCTAAGAAAAAAGAGCAGGATATTGGGAATATCTCTCTTGGAAAGCAAAGGCGACGATATCAACCAGTAGCAGCTGTAACTCCTGCTATCAATCCCACGCCTGTTCCTACGTATCAACCTCAGGTTACGCAAAGCCAACCTAATCAACAGCAATTTCAGCAAAGGACACAATAGTCTCTTCAGCAGACTTGTTCTCCATACAACAACAACCATACAACGCGACCACCAGGGTTCGACCCTATACCCATGTTGTACGCAGAACTGCTTCCATTATTACTGGTCAAGGGGCATGTCCAAACTAAGTCTCCTCTTACAGTACCAGAAAATCTGCCTTTTTGGTTCAAAACGGATCAGACTTGTCCTTACCATCAAGGAGGACCAGGGCATAACATAGAAAACTGTCTCAGTTTAAAATCCGATGTTAGGAGCGGGGTCTTATCTTTCAAGGATACGAATCCGAATGTTCTCACAAACTCGTTGCCTCAACATGGGAGAGCTGCAGTCAATTTGATAGAGGGAGAGTCTAACAACACCTATCAAATTCATGATGTACTCTTATTAAGGGCCAACTTGATCAAGATGCATTGTAGACAGAGCGGATATGGCCATGTGCCACCTCATAACTATCACCATTGTGATATCTGCTCTAAGAACAATCAGGGATGTTCTGTGGTGCAATCAGCTCTACAGGAACAATTGGATCTCGGATGGATCCAAGAGCATCGAGTTCGTGGAGTCAGCATGACCTATACGAATTCCAACGTCATCCAGAACCACGACATCCGTACAATGAATGTCAACTTGGTGGTGATGCACTCAAGGCAAAGCCAGTATCATAATCTGCCGCGGCACGATTATAATTCCTGTCTGACTTGCTCGATAAACAAACAAGGATGCTCTTTTGTACAAGAGGCCCTCCAGTGTCAAATGGATCTAGGATGGATCCAGGACTACCATGATAGGAATCCCTATCAGGTCAACATGATTCAAATCTTTGATGTTTGTCTGATGAATACCAGCTTGGTGGAGTTACATGCCAGGCAGGTCCAACCTGGTTTTCTCACTTCGCATGATTATCTGAACTGCAGAGTATGTTGTGAGAGTAACCAAGGGTGCGCTCTCGTTCAAAGAACTTTACAACACTTGTTAAACCACTGGTGGCTTCCAATCTATCTGGATGAAGACGCGCAACAAATCAGTGTGCTTAATGGAAACCCTACTCGGCGTCAAAGTCAGGATGTCCGATCTATGGAAATAGACCTAGTGAGGTTACACTGCATTCAAAGAGGACGTGGCCAGGTGCCACCACACAACTATGAACGCTGTAAAGTCTGTTCGGAAAATAACCAAGGATGTTACCTCGTACGAGCAACCCTTTAGAGTCAGTTAGATCGCAGGGAGATTCACCCATACCTAGCTTCGGGGTCCGTTGACTGGACGCCGGACTACTTCGCTGATCAAAGCAGAGACGTGGTTATAATCTCTGACCCTGAGAGGAACAAGGATGTTTGTACCATCATCCCTCTACTGGACGAATCAAAGGTTCTTAGCAAGGAACTGATTGAAGTTACTTACGACAGTCAGAAAAATCAGAAGGCTCCTATAGTTATCTATCTACCGGGACCGTTACCGTATGAATCAGCTAAGGCGATCCCTTACAAATACGGTGCAACAATAATTGAGAATGGAAAGGAAATTCCATTACCCTCCGCCGTGTCGAGTAACACGGAGCGGTCGAATCTTCAACCGAGGAGTTGGAGAACCTAACAAAGAAAAGGAACTTCGACAGAAGTTCCTAATCCACCAGTTGGTCCATCCAGTGATCCCGACCTTTCAAAAAACAATGATGAGATGCTGAAGCTCATCCAAAGGAGTGAATACAACATTGTTGATCAGCTGTTACAAACTCCTTCAAAGATCTCAGTGCTATCACTTTTACTCAGTTTCGAAGCCCACAGAAAGGCTCTACAGAAAGTCTTAGAGCATGCCTTTATGGAACAGGATGTGTCAATACGACAGTTTGATAGCATCATCTCTAACATCACTTCCTGCAACAACTTAGGATTCAGTGATGAGGACTTGCCAGAGGGGGGCAAAAGCCACAACATGGCGCTCAATATAACAGTTAACTGCCAGGACGATGCTTTGGCCAGCGTACTGGTAGACACAGGATCGGCCATCAACGTTATGCCGAAGTCCACTTTAATGCCACTATCATTCAAAGGACCCCCGATGAGGGGCAGTGAGGTCATCCTCAAAGCGTTTGACGGATCTCGGAAAGCAGTTATCGGCGAAGTAGACCTTTCCATAACTATCGGTCCTCACACTTTCCTAATCACTTTCCAGGTCATGGACGTCCGGGCAGCGTACAACTGTTTATTAGGAAGACCTTGGATACACCAGGCTGGGGCAGTCACTTCGACGCTGCACCAAAAACTGAAGTTCGTCAAGAACGATCAACTCGTCACGGTCTGTGAAGAACAAGCCTTGCTCGTGAGTAACCTGTCATTATCTACTTGTGTAGAACCCGAGGAGGTTGTTGGGACTCAGTTCCAAGCACTGTCGGTGAACAATGAGAATCAATCAGAAAAAGGAACCCCGATTTCCTCATACAGAGATGCTCTCGAAGTGATAAAAAATAACAATACAAAAGGATGAGGACAACTTGCCATTCCCACTGATAACAAAACAAAGAAGGGTCTTGGTTTTTCTGCAACCTGCACCCAGATAGCTGCTAACGATGAAAGTCTTCATCCCATTCAGGACTCCTTCCACAGTGGAGGTTTCCTTCACCCAGTACCTCAAACAGTCCATACTATCAACGAGGGAGATTCCTCCGATACGGATGAGGAATGGAAGTCCTATCTCAACGAGGACGGTTATATGTCTCAGGAAGAGGTGCCTACGCCCTTTTGCTATCCCGCACAGAGTCCGAGATTTATACCGAGGTCAGACGTCGAAATGACATATGGAGATTATGATCCAGAAGGATGTCGTGCTCCACCAAACTCATTAGAGGAGGACACTCTGATGAAGGACAACTTTGACCACGGCTATTATGGCCCGATGGATGGCCTACCTATCTGGCAACTGTACCCAGGAGACTTGGGGCAAGAAAATCAGCCGAACAATGAAAACCAGCTGAGCGTCATTGAATAGAATACCTGCGTCCCCACCATGTCATGGGATCAACACTCAGGTCATTCAGAACCTATCCAGTACGACGATGAATTGGCAAAGCTTGCCGGACTAGAATCCATCAATTATGCTTTTCCTGAGGTTAACGTCATTGAAAGAGATGACTCATCCAATTCCAAAGAAGTGTGGGACACCTTAGGACAACCAAGTGGAAAATTTAACTTCATGGTCAAGTACACTGCTCCCGAAAGCTCTCGTATCAGGTTTGAAGATATCCGGCCAACTGGATGGGGAGATATACCTGATAGCACCAATAATCTGCAAAATACAACAAAGGAATCCTCCTACGACAACTCTGCCTGGGAGACAGATTCCAATGATCCTGCTCCGCCAGAAATCAGCGTTATTTCTGAAGACAAATCAAGGAAAGTACCAGACTTTGTGATTTACCTAGGAGTTCGCCGCCAATGGGTTGCTGTCGATGTTCCGAAAATTGTTCATAAGTCAAAGTAATTGAAGTCTTTAACCTTTCACCCTGCCCAGGTGAAACGGATGTTTTGATAGGGCTCGTTTTCTGTAAATATCCCTCTTCGCTTCGCCCAAAGCGACAGAGTTTTGGTTTATAGGGCTGTAGTTTCAAGAATCGACAAATCATAAATAAAATAACGCCATTCTGTAATCTCCACATTAATTGCTATTTTCTCTTTTCGCTTTTCTCAGAAAATGGTAATCCTAAAAAACAATTCAAAATAAATAAGCAGTTTTTCAAAAAAAATACACTGCACACACTTGCATTTTCTCTATCTCTTCTAAGCACAAATCATCACGTCATGCAGATTGCTTGTTTTAAACCCCGTTGAAACATACGATCTGATGCCTTCTCCCGACTTTGAGTTCTCGGTATTTGGGGCTGAAGAAGAAGTTGACGACGAAATTCCAGAAGAGATCTCCCGACTACTCAGACAAGAGGAAAGGTCCATTGAACCTCACAAAGAGCCGTTGGAAACGATCAATGTGGGTTCAGAAAAAGAGAGAAAAGAAATCAGGATTGGGGCACTGCTCAATCCAACTGCCAAAGAGAGTTTGACAAAGCTTCTCAAAGAGTTTCCCGATGTATTTGCTTGGTCCTATCAGGACATGACAGGGTTGGATACCAGCATCGTGGAACATCATTTACCGTTACGGTCAGAATGTCTGCCAGTAAAACAGAGGTTGAGACGGGCTCACCCAGACATGGCCATCAAAATCAAAGAGGAGGTACAGAAACAGATTAACGCATGTTTCCTCGCCATATCGGAGTATCCTCAATGGTTAGCCAACATAGTACCCGTTCCGAAAAAGGACAGAAAAGTCAGAATGTGTGTCGATTATAGAGATCTAAACAAGGCTAGTCCAAAGGACAACTTTCCTTTACCACACATTGACATGCTGGTAGACAGTACAGTAAAGTTTAAAGTTTTCTCCTTCATGGATGGATTCTCAGGCTATAATCAGATAAAAATGGCGTCAAAAGACATGAAGAAAACTTTGTTCATCACCCCATGGGGTACTTTTTGTTACAAGGTAATGCCGTTCGGTTTGAAGAACGTCGGGGCAACCTATCAAAGGGCCATGACTACTCTGTTTCAAGACATGATACACAAGGAGATCGAGGTATATGTCGATGATATGATTGCCAAATCTAAGACAGAAGAGGA
This sequence comes from Lathyrus tuberosus, assembly GCA_022829125.1. NCBI lineage: Eukaryota > Viridiplantae > Streptophyta > Magnoliopsida > Fabales > Fabaceae > Lathyrus > Lathyrus tuberosus. The sequence continues at coordinate 10,956,515 of JALAZF010000075.1, forward strand.
ACATGTGACCCACCTGTCAAAGCTATTCGAGCGGTTGAGAAAGTACAAACTCTGCTTGAATCCCAATAAGTGCACATTTGGTGTCTATTCAGGGAAACTCTTAGGGTTCATCGTCAGCCAAAAAGGAATTGAGGTTGATCCTGACAAGGTCAAGGCCATTCAAGAAATGCCTTCTACGAAAACTGAAAAACAAGTCAGAGGATTCCTGGGACGTTTGAACTACATCTCCAGATTCATATTCCTCATGACCGTAACATGTGCGCAATTTTCAAATTACTAAAAAAGAATCAGGACTGCGTTTGGACAGACAACTGCCAAACTGCCCTCGACAGTATTAAGGAATACCTGTTGAACCCACCGATTCTATCACCTCCAGTGGAAGGAAGACCACTGATCATCTACCTCACAGTCCTAGAGGACTCCATGGGTTGTGTACTTGGCCAACAAGACGAAACAAAAAGGAAGGAGTCTGCCATTTACTATCTGAGTAAGAAATTCACTGACTGCGATACTCGGTACACTATGCTTGAGAAAACTTGCTGTGCTGTGGATTGGGCAGCCAAACGTCTTCGCCAGTACATGATTCATCACACTACTTGGTTAATCTCAAAGATGGATCCAATCAACTATGTATTTGAAAAACCTGCTCTCACGGGAAGGATTTCCCGTTGGCAGATGTTGTTATCAGAATATGACATCGAATACCATTATCAAAAAGCCATTAAGGGAAGTGTTTTAGCCGATCATTTGGCTCATCAACTGATTCACGATCATGAATTAGTCAGATTTGACTTCCCAGACGAAGATGTCATGTATTTAAAAATGAAAGACTGCGATAAACTGCTACCCAGTGAAGGGCCAGAACCAGGTTCCCAGTGGGGACTAATCTTTAACGGAGCTGTCAATCATTACAGAAACGGAATTAGGGCAATCATCATAACACCTCAGGGTACCCACATTCCTTTCACTTCCAGACTTACGTCCAAGTGCACAAACAATGAGGCCGAATACGAAGCTTGTATCATGGGTCTCAAAGAAGCGATCGACTTAAGGATCAAAAACTTGGACATATATGGCAACTCAACCCTGGTTATCAATCAGATCAAAGGAGATTAGAACACGTACCAATCAGGACTGATTCCTTACAAAGATTATGCAAGAAGGTTGTTACCTTTCTTCGACAGAATCGAGTTTCATCACATCCCTCGTGAACAGAATCGCATGGCTAATGCCTTGGCCACCCTCTCTTCCATGATTAGTGTAGGTCAATGGAACGACTTACCTAAGATCGACATCATGCGCCTTGAACGGCCCGCTTACATCTTCACGATTGAACCAGTCATAGATGACAAACCTTGCTATCACGATATTAAATGCTTCCTTCAGAAACAAGAGTACCCACCTAGGGCACCAAGGAAAGACAGAAAAACCCTCAGAAGACTGGCTGGCAGCTTCTTCCTGAGCGGTGATACACTCTATAAGAGGAACTTTGACATGGTCTTACTCTAATGTGTAGATAGACCAGAAGCAGACATGCTGATAAAAGAAATTCATGAAGGATCCTTTGGCACTCATGCCAACGGTCACACAATGGCGAGAAAAATTCTGAGAGCAGGGTACCATTGGTTGACAATGGAATCTGACTGCTACAAGTACATGAGGAGGTGTCACAAGTGTCAGATATACTCCGACAAAATCCATGTACCGCCAACACATCTCAAAGTTCTTTCTTCTCCACGGACTTTTTTCCATATGGGGAATCGACATGATCGGCATGATTAAACCTAAGGCTTCGAACGAACATCGGTTCATCCTGGTAGCCATTGATTACTTCACCAAGTGGGTTGAACCAGCGTCATACACTAATGTAACCCGACAAGTGGTGGTCAGATTTATCAAAAACAATATCATCTGCCGTTATGGTGTTCCTAGCCAGATCACTACTGATAATAGATCTAACTTGAACAATAAGATGATGAAAGAGTTGTGCGCTGAGTTCAAGATCGAACACCATAACTCATCTCCCTACTGACCCAAGATAAACAGAGCGGTAGAAGCGGCTAACAAGAACACCAATAAGATTGTTCAGAAGATGGTTGTAACCTACAAAGACTGACATGAAATGCTACCCTTTGCTCTTCACGGTTATCGCACATCTGTCCGCACTTCAACAGAGGCAACCCCTTTCTCTCTAGTATATGGAATGGAAGCAGTGCTCCCCATAGAAGTAGAGATCCCATTAATCCGGGTATTGATGGAAGCTAAGCTAGCAGAAGCTGAATGGTGCCAAAGCCGGCACGACGAACTAAATCTGATCGAGGGAAAATGGATAACGACACTATGCCATGGTCAGTTGCATCAGCAAAAGATGAAGAAGGTGTTTGACAAAAAGGTCCGACCTCGCGTCTTTAGAAAAGGGGACCTCGTGCTCAAAAAGATACAATCATTTCTCACTGATTCCCGGGGCAAATGGACTCCGAACTATGACGGCCCCTATGTGGTCAAGAAAGCTTTCTCAGGCGGCACCTTGAGACTTGCAACCATGGATGGAGAAGAATTTTCCTACCCCACAAATGTTGATGTTGTCAAGAAATACTTCGCCTAAAATAAAAAAAAAACAGAGGAAAAAAAAACGTTTCGGTGGATTGAAAACCCGAAAGGGCGGTCCAGGCAAAAATTAGAGACATGATCAAAAATCATCCCGGTGGGTTGTAAATCTCAAAGTACAATCCATGCAAAAGTTAGGGATAATGGCAAGTAACTACATCTGATCAGTTTAACTCCGCAGCAGTAATGCCATCCATCGAAAGAAAACTCCAGTCAAGGTCATCTTTGACAAAAGCTCAGGATGTCCCGAATTCAAAGTTGGTAGAAGACATTTCTTTATTATGTTTGTTTTTCCAAAATGATAAAGTCCCTAGAATAGCTAGTTCGTTTAATTAAACATTAAGTATGACTTAATCATGAAATTCCATTAAACATAAGGACACTATTCTTAAAGCATCCATAGTCGAGCTTTGATGTGAAATGGGATAGCCTTAAAGCATTAAGACTATTATGTAGATAGACTGATGATCACATCTCATGGATCATGGATAAGGAGTTATCGAGTCTTGACATAGGTATGAATATTAGGAGTAATATTTATACTGGATTGACCCACTATGAGAGTACTACATAAAATGTTATGCAAAGTGTCATAAGTTACTCTCATGGTGATAGTGGTGTATACCACCCTTCGACCTGAAACTACTATGTACCCTAGATGTAGAGTCAAGTACTTTATTGATGATCAAACATTGTCCGTAACTGGATGATCATAAAGACAGTTGATGGGTACTTCACAAAGCATGTTGAGGGACATGAGTAGCCTAGATAGAATTTGCCCATCCTGCATAACAGGATAAATATCTAAGGGCCCAATATTGAACTGGACAAGGATGACACGGTATATGCCTTGTGTTCAATATAGACATAGAGGCAAAAGGGTAATTGTACACACAAGTACTATCACAAAAGGTTTTGTCAGATCACATGACAATTTTGTGACATGGGTAGCAGTGATGTTTTGTTAGATACCGCTCACTGTTTATTATGTTAAATACATGATTTAATATAATTGCCAACGTCGCGAAATCCTACAGGGTCACACACATAAGGACAGTTAGAGAAGAGATAGAGTAAATAAGGAACACCGTAAGGTACGGTGCACTTGAATGGAATACGGAATATGGTAAGGTACCATGTAATATAATAATAGTTATTATTAATTTTATAATAGTTATAAAATATAATAATAATAAAATTACATTTATTATAATAATAGTTATTATAATAATATAATACTATTATTATTGAGTTGGGCTTTTTAGCTTGTAGCCCACACAAGTAGTTCTATAAATAGAACCCTTGTGCAGAAGCTCAAAGGTTGTTGTTGTTGAAACCCTGGCCGTATTCTATTTTTCATCTCCCTCACTCAAAACCTTCAATCATAATCAACTAGCACTGTGACTGAAGGAAGCTATTCGTGTGGATTGAGTAGAGGCGTTGTTCATCGTACAACGCTCGTGATCATCCATAGATTTGGAATCAAAGGTTTCATCGCCACAAGAGGTAACATTTCTATCACAGATCATGATCTTTCGTAAGGATCTCTAAAGGGAAAATTTTGTTTTCCGCTGCGTTTAGATCACAAATTTCCCTTCAGTGGTATCAGAGCCTGGTTACGAAACCATGAGTCTGGTAATTGTTTATTTTCTGTCATTTTTGTTTTAATTGGATTAAAACACGTAAAAATTAAATCAAATCCAGATATTGAATTTTTTGGCATCAAATTGTGTACGGTTTGGATGATTGATATTGACTATGCTTCGGAATCCGACAATAGTATGGTGAAGCAGCGATATGTCAATCGTCCATAAGTTACACATATATGATCGATCTAATTCATATGTGATATGATTAACTTTGATGCAAAGATGGTATATTGGATATACTATTTTATTTCGTTAGTTCAAATCACGTAATGATTATCATTCGATTGAGCGATTTGTGGTTATCTGCTTCGGAATCCGACTTTAGTATGGTGAAGCGATAGCATACGGATCAATCATACTGAATTATTGATCATGGTGTTTTGATGGTATGAAATTGTTGCATCAAGGTTTATGACGGTACAAGGGTTGCGCTGTCAAAGAGGTATACGATCAAAAGTCACGCGTTCTGTTAGCGTGACGGTCTCCATAGTTTCAGGTGTGACGGTCGCCATAGGTTTGTGACGGTCGTCATGGGATGATGTGTGACGGTCGCCATGGCAACTGTGACGGTCGTCACAGGCAGTATGACGACGCAAATGTTGCGTCAATGCAGTCTGCGATTTAGGTCATGCATTCGCCGAAAAATTTAATTTGATTTATTTAATAAACAGGATTTAAATTAATAATAATAAAATTTATTTATTATTTTTCTTGTGGTGATCAGTTATGGCCTTAGTTTATTTTTCTTTGCTTTGGATTCTATAAATACGACCTGCGTGTCGTGCCTCTCTCTTATTCTCATCATGTAACTTCTTTTCTCATCTCACTCCCTCGTATGTACAACGAGTTTCCTTTATGTAATGTATTATTATAAAGAAAGAGAAGACTACAAAACAAAGAAGGACATCCTTGGAGATCTTGCTTGGAGAAGTGAAGATCGTTATTAGGTTTAGCTTAAGTTCTCTTATTGGCTTGGGAGAACAATTGCGCTAGGGGCCATAACTGTTTCATTTGTATGTATGTATGTATGTATGTTGATATATATTGTATGCATGTGTGAGGAACGATTTATATGATAAATAAGTCGGTGAGATCAAACTAATTAAAAATCCCTCAAAACAAAATATTAAGTTTTTGCTTTCCAAGTTTTAGAACTCATCAAGACTAGTATCAAATATTGTAGGTTTTGCCTAACGCGAGGTGCATGTTCTATATTAGTAAGGTGCGATGGGATAATTGTAATATCCAATTTCTAAAATAATGGGTCAAACTTAACTAAACAAAATATAATAAGATTATATGTGTTTAGAAGCAAGAGTTGGGAATAGTCCATATGATGGATTGGAATAAGGAGTTATTCACCCAACTGAAAAATTCGAGAATTGTATTGGATACAATTGGAAGGAGTTCCTACCTAAATAGCTAAGTTTTGTGTAATCAGCCTAACGTTGACTTAAAACAAAGTGAAATATGGATCTCGATCCACTAGAAAATCTTCCAACGGGATTTTCCGAATCAAATGATGAGGGTCATTTGGTTTGAGTAAAATAGTGGGAGCATATTTAATTAAAGGCCTAATTGAATATGTTATGATACTTATATTTTTCCATTCCATTTTGTAGATTACCATGACAACAAACACATCTAATAACATTTTGCGAACAATCCTGGATAAGGAAAAACTGTCTGGGACAAATTTTCTGGATTGGCACCGAAATCTGAGGATTGTCCTCAAACATGACAAAAAGCTGTATGTCTTAGAGACACCTGTTCCTGATGAGGAACCTCCTAGTTCTGCTCCTAAGGCTGAAAGAGATGCTTATAAGAAGCATGTCGATGATGCCAATGAAACTGCTTGCCTCATGCTGGCTACCATGAATTCTGAATTGCAAAAGCAACATGAAAACATGGCAGCGTTCGATATGATCGAACATTTTGAAAGAGCAGGCAAGGCATGAAAGGTTTGAAATTTCAAAAGCCCTTTTTCAAGCCAAGCTTTCTGAGGGAACACCAGTAGGTCCCCATGTACTCAAGATGATTGGGTATGTGGAGAATCTTGAAAGATTGGGATTTGCCCTAAAAAAGGAGCTTGCGACTGATTTGATCCTGCAATCGTTGTCGGAAAGCTTCGGTCAATTTGTCCTTAATTTCAACATGAATGACATGGACAAAACTCTTCCTGAATTGCTAAGCATGTTAAGAACTGTTGAGAAAAACTTGAAGAAAAAAGGGAAATCCATTCTGATGGTCAGTAATGGAAATAAACAGAACAAAAGGCCCACCAAGTAGGTTGGTAAATGGAAAGGCAAGGAAGTTGCCAAACCCAAACATACTACCCTTGCTTTGAAGCCTAGTGGAGGTATAGCAAAGGAGGGCACTTAGTTCTATTGCGGTAAGACCGGACATTGGAAGAGAAACTGCCCAAAGTACCTGGAAGATAAGAAGAATGGAGTGGTGACTTCGACTTCAGGTATTTTTGTTATAGAAATAAATTTATCTACTTCTGCATCATGGGTATTAGATACTGGATGTGGTTCTCACATTTGTACCAATGTACAGGGACTAAAAAGGAGTAGAGATTTGGAAAAAGGTGAAGTCGACCTACGAGTTAGAAATGGAGCAAAGGTTGCTGCTTTAGCCATAGGAACTTATGTTTTTACTTTACCTAGTGGTTTAATAATTCAGTTAGAGAACTGTTATTATGTACCTGCAATTAGCAGGAATATTATTTCCGTTTCTTGTTTGGACAAGTTTGGTTTTTCATTTATAATAAAGAACAATTGTTGCTCTATTTATTTGAATGATATATTCTATGCTACTGCACAAATGAACAATGGATTATATGTCCTTGATCTTGAAATGCCAATTTATAACATTAATACTAAAAGGATAAAACCTAACGAGTTAAATCCAAGTTACCTTTGGCATTGTCGCTTAGGCCATATAAATGAGAAACGCATCTCCAAACTCCATAAAGATGGACTATTGGACTCTTTTGATTACGAATCATATGATACATGCAGATCTTGTTTAATTGGAAAGATGACAAAGTCCCCATTCACAGGAAAAGGTGAAAGGGCTAATGATCTTTTGTCCCTCATACACACTGACGTATGTGGACCACTGAACATACTAGCCAGAGGAGGTTTTCAATACTTCATCACATTTACCGATGATTTCAGTAGATATGGTTATGTCTATTTAATGAAACACAAATCTGAATCCTTTGAAAAGTTCAAGGAATTTAAGAATGAAGTACAAAACTAACTAGGTAAGAATATTAAAACTCTTCGATCAGATCGAGGCGGTGAATATTTAAGCCTAGAGTTTGATGACCATCTAAAAGAGTGTGGGATTCTATCCCAACTCACTCCTCCTGGAACACCACAATGGAATGGTGTATCTGAGAGAAGAAATTAAACCTTGTTAGACATGGTCCGATCCATGATGAGTCATGCCGATCTTCCAAACTCCTTTTGGGGACATGCACTACTGACAGCAGCTTACACACTTAACCGTGTTCCATCCAAAAAGGTTGAAAAGACACCATATGAAATATGGAGTGGTAATAAACCACATATGTCTTACATGAAGATTTGGGGTTGTGAAGTTTATGTAAAACGACAAATTTCAACTAAGCTTGAGCCCAAATCTGACAAATGCTTATTTGTGAGGTATCCTAAAGAAGCAAGAGGGTATTACTTCTACAATCCTTCTGAGGGCAAAGTGTTTGTCACTCGAACTGGAGTTTTCTTGGAAAGGGACTTTATTTCTAAAGGAATCAGTGGGAGGAAAGTAGAGCTTGAAGAAATTCAAGAATCACAAAGCATTGATACACCTATGGAGGAATTAGAGCAGGAACCACAAGTAGTTGTGGAAGAGCAACCTGCTCAAGTAGAACAAGACCAGCGTAGGTCGAGTAGGATACGTCACCAACCAGAGAGATATGGATATCTCATAAATGATCAAGGTGAAGTATTACTCATGGATCAAGATGAGCCTATAACCTATCAAGAGGCCATAACTGGTCCTGAGTCTGAGAAGTGGCTAGAAGCCATGAAATCTGAAATGGATTCCATGTACACAAACCAGGTTTGGACCTTGGTAGAACCTCCTGTAGGAATTAATCCTATAGGATGCAAGTGGGTCTTCAAAAAGAAGACTGACATAGATGGTAAGGTACATACCTATAAGGCAATACTGGTTGCTAAAGGTTATAAACAAATTCAGGGTGTAGACTATGATGAAACCTTTTCACCAGTTGCAATGCTTAAATCTGTTCGGATTTTACTTGCTATCGCTGCATATCATGATTATGAAATATGGCAGATGGATGTCAAGACTGCTTTCCTTAATGGGAATCTTCTTGAGGATGTGTACATGACACAACCTGAAGGATTTGACATACCCGAAGAAGCCCAAAAGATATGCAAGTTACAACGATCAATCTACGGATTAAAGCAAGCTTCCAGGAGCTGGAATCTTCGTTTTGATGAAACTGTAAAACAATATGGATTCATAAAGAATGAAGATGAGCCTTGTGTCTACAAGAAGGTTAGTGGGAGCATAATCGTTTTCCTGGTATTATATGTAGATGACATATTACTCATTGGAAATGATATCCCTACCTTGAAACAAGTAAAAGCTTGGTTAGGGAAATGCTTTTCTATGAAGGACCTTGGTGAAGCAACCTATATATTAGGAATCAGGATCTATAGAGATAAATCACAAAAACTGCTTGGTCTAAGTCAAAGTACATACATAGACAAAGTGTTGAGACGCTTTAATATGCATGATTCCAAGAAAGGATTCATACCTATGCAACATGGCCTATGTCTATCAAAAACACAATCCCCTTCAACAAAGGAAGAAAGGGATCGCATGAATAAGATTCCATATGCATCTGCAATAGGTTCTATCATGTATGCCATGTTATGTACTTGACCAGATGTCTCGTATGCTTTAAGTGAAACGAGTAGGTACCAATCTGATCCTGGTGATGCTCACTGGGTAGCTGTCAAGAATATCCTTAAGTACTTGAGAAGGACTAAGGACTCATTCTTGATATATGGAGGTCAGGAAGAGCCCGCGGTAATTGGTTACACCGATGCTAGCTTCCAGACAGATAAGGATGACTTTAGATCGCAATCTGGTTATATGTTCTGCCTAAATGGTGGCGCTGTGAGCTAGAAAAGTTCAAAGCAAGAAACAGTTGCTGATTCTACAACCGAGGCCGAGTATATTGCTGCCTCAAATGTAGCGAAAGAAGCTGTTTGGATCAAGAAGTTCATTAGTGAACTTGGCATAATCCCTAGCATTATGGACCCCATTAATCTCTATTGTGATAACAATGGTGCTATCGACAAGCTAAGGAGCCTAGATCTCACCAACGATCCAAACACATACTTAGGCGTTATCATCTCATTCGAGAGATAATAGATCGTGGAGATGTGAAGATATGCAGAGTACCTACACTTGACAAGATTGCTGACCCACTAACAAAACCTCTTGCGCAGCTGAAGCATGATGGTCATACTAGATCTATGGGTATTAGGGGTATGTCTGATTGGCTCTAGTGCTAGTGGGAGATTGTTGGTGTAAGCCCTAGAGGCCAATACTTTTGGTACTTGTATCAAATTATTTATTAATAATAAAAGGCATTTATTTATTATGTTTGTTTTTCCAAAATGATAAAGTCCCTAGAATAGCTAGTTCGTTTAATGAAACATTAAGTATGACTTAATCATGAGATTCCATTAAACATAAGGACACTATTCTTAAAGCATCCATAGTCGAGCTTTAATGTGAATTGGGATAGCCTTAAAGCATTAAGACTATTATGTAGATAGACTGATGATCACATCTCATGGATCATGGATAAGGAGTTATTAAGTCTTGACATAGGTATGAATATTAGGAGTAATATTTATACTGGATTGACCCACTATGAGAGTACTACATAGAATGTTATGCAAAGTGTCATAAGTTACTCTCATGCTGATAGTGGTGTATACCACCCTTCGACCTAAAACTACTATGTACCCTAGATGTAGAGTCAAGTACTTTATTGCTGATCAAACATTGTCCGTAACTGGATGATCATAAAGACAGTTGATGGGTACTTCATAAAGCATGCTGAGGGACATGAGTAGCCTAGATGGAATTTGCCCATCCTGCATAATAGGATAAATGTCTAAGTGCCCAATATTGAACTGGACAAGGATGACACGATATATACCTTGTGTTTAATATAGACATAGGGGCAAAAGGGTAATTGTACATACAAGTACTATCACAAAAGGTTTTGTCAGATCACATGACAATTTTGTGACTTGGGTAGCAGTGATGTGTTGCTAGATATCGTTCACTGTATATTATGTTAAATACATGATTTAATATAATTGCCAACGTCACGAAATCCTACAGGGTCACACACATAAGGACAGTTGGAGAAGAGATAGAGTAAATAAGGAACATCGTAAGGTACGGTGCACTTGAATGGAATACGGAATATGGTAAGGTACCATGTAATATAATAATAGTTATTATTAATTTTATAATAGTTATAAAATATAATAATAATAAAATTATATTTATTATAATAATAGTTATTATAATAATATAATAATATTATTATTGAGTTGGGCTTTTTAGCTTGTAGCCCACACTAGTTCAATAAATAGAACCCTTGTGCAGAAGCTCAAAGGTTGTTGTTGTTGAAACCCTGGCCGTATTCTATTTTTCATCTCCCTCACTCAAAACCTTCAATCGTAATCAGCTAGCACTGTGACTGAAGGAAGTTGTTCGTGTGGACTGAGTAGAGGCGCTGTTCATCGTACAAGGCTCGTGATCATCCATAGATTTGGAATCAAAGGTTTCACCGCCACAAGATGTAACCTTTCTATCACAGATCATGATCTTTCGTAAGGATCTCTAAAGGGAAAATTTTGTTTTCCGCTGCGTTTAGATTGCAATTTTCCCTTCAGGTAGAAGGATATTGGTTGTTATGTTTCAATGTAGCCCTTTTCCCTTAAATTACCGTTTTCAAACTTTGTAAATACTCTATGGAATCACGCGTTTGGCTGATTTCCATCCTATCAATACAATTTGAGCCCTTGTGCTTTTGTTTGCAATTCTTATTTGTTTTAGCTTTATAGAACGACATTTTAACATGATCAACGGTTCTTGAAATAAAACAAAAAGGAATTTACTTGTAAATTTTTTTTGCTTTTAATAAAGATGGCAAATTCTTTTGACTGTTGAACATCGAAAGAATATCGATTGCTTCTCCCAAAGGCGGTTGAGCTTAAAAGTGCATAATCAAAGTATTCATTCTAAACCAGTACACCTGAATGAATGATCAACTGTGTCAGACACGAATGTTCCATCTGACATCCCCGGCAGAGTTCCCACCTCCTAATCCCGACCAAGATGGCTCCCCGCATGGACTATCTCTCTTAAGCAAGGCAGAATTGCTATCTTGGACCAGTGATACATTTTCGTCCCCTGCAGTGGCCGAGTATCCAGTCACGTTCATCCATCAGTTTATATGTCGTGTTAGTTTTGTCAGCATAAACATACATACATCATGCATGGTTGATTTACATTTGTATTCATATTGCATCACTATCACTTTAGTCGGTCTTATCCCCTAGTGATAAAAGTCCTCTCAATCGAGTCGTCAGTTCTTTCCTCGTCAAGAAATGTTGCGTCTGCACTATCTCTCTCCTCCAGTTTATTTCTGGATTAGAGTTGGCCCTTGACCACTTTGATAACTTGAACCTCTGAAAAACAAGAAAACATTCGACAAATGTCACTCTTCGCCATTGAAGATGATATCTTCTCTTTCATGGATTAAGGAAAATCCCCAAAGAAAGCCTCTTAATCAGAGATTCAACGATACTGCAGTTTTTCTCCGAAAAATCCACTGACGAAAAGGTCATCAGCACCTCAAAATTGTATCACATCATATGGCATTTCTCTGAGAAGATCTCTGAGAAAAGTATGATGTAATATCCCCAAGCGACAGCAGACTCTCAAGAGACCTGCTTTCCCCGATAGAGTCAATAAATGGCATATCCAACAGAGAAATTTGTACCCCTCTACAATTCAGACATATGGGTTCCCCAGCAAGTCTGACATAAAAAGTTTTTCTATCAAATGGCATCTCCCCGGGAAAATTCGGCGAGAAGTTTGAGGAAAACCGCTACGAATAGCGTCCCTTGTCAAGAAAGTTTATTAACAAAAGAAACTGAGACCAGTTCCTTGGTAGGAAACCATGATCGAGGGGAGGTTTATTTCAGAAACTGAGACCAGTTCCTTGGTAGGAAACCAGGATGGAGGGGAAGTTTATATCAGAAATTGAGACCAGTTCCTTGGTAGGAAACCAGGATCGAGGGGAAGTTTATTTCAGAAACTGAGACCAGTTCCTTGGCTGAAGACCAGGATCGAGGGGAAGTTTTTACCTTTTCTAAGTATTATTGCTTAGCAAAATAAGAAGGACGTGTGAACTGTCATTCTTAACCACCATCAAAATTTCGGGTATTCCGATATTTAATCCTCTTGCACCCCGAATGCCCGAATACCTTCGCCATTCACACCTTCGGGTCCAAGAAGATTAAATAGGGGCATCTGTCATACCCCATATTTTGACCACTAAGATTTCCCATCATTGGACAAATCCTCATCACAATATGGATGAACCATCATACCTCATTAGTCTCCCCAAAGATGGGTGGGCATTCACTACAAACAATAATTAGGGTTTCAGGCCCTCTCAGAGCTCTTAGACAAAGGATCAATCAAGAATTGACATGATCTTCAACTTGTCTAACCTCTCAAACATCCACAATGGATCAAGAGGACTCCCACAACAAGAATCAAGCACAATGTTGCAGCATTCCATGTGGATTAAGCCTCAAGATCACCAGTGTCACCAAAATTAGGGTTTGGTCAACCAGGGCCTCCAGATGGAAATTTTCCTCTGGGCATGAGCCAATGCTTCAAAGCATAACCTATGATGCTCTATGGGACATCATGAACCCAATCATCAAGTCAATTTAACCTCAGGGGATGCATTCACAAAAGATCAGGAATTAGGGTTCCTTGACCTAATTCTCCCCTAAGTTGACTTTTGGGGCAAAGTATGAGCCAAGACCTCAAGACATAATTTAAGGGTCTCTAATAAACCACATTGATCCATTTGTAACAATGGATTGATCCAAGAAGCTTAGTTCACAAGTTTCAAGTTCATCAGAACCACAGTTAGGGTTTTGCAGAAAAAGTCAACTGTACCTTTGACTTTTAACCAGGACATGTTCCCAAACCCTAAGACATGATTCAATACACCCTATAACACCTATGAAATCAATCCATCAAAGTTGATTTAGGTCAAGGACTTGATTTCATAGGGGATCGCACAGTTTGAAATTCATCTGACGAAAAGTCAACTGTGCACAAAAGTCAACTTTAACATTTTGAGATTTTTCACAATTATGGTTCTTTAACCCTAAAATGATGTTAATGTGTGATTGGAATCATCATTAATAAAGAAAAATCAAGAAAAGTGGGATAATTTGTAAAAGGGGTAACCATAAAAACTTAGAAATTTTCTAAGTTATGGAACAAAGTGGCTAGGGTACCAACTTTGAAGGATCATAACTCCTAAACCATAAGGCAATTTTTCCCATCCAAAGCTGGATTTGTAGCTCTCATGGCACTCTACAAAAGCTTCAAACATAACTCATTCCAATTCCTCATGGATTTTGAGTTAAGGAATGATCAAAATCACAAAAAGTGAAAATGTCACTTTTTTCCAACACTTAGTGAAATTTTCACTAAGTCAGAATCTGCCTTCACTTTTTTCCAAATGTAAGGGCATTTTCACTTGGATCCAAAAAGTATCAAAACCAATTATGATCAAACAGTTGTTGTATCATATGAGGGCTTTCCAAAATGGCCAAGAACTCCATCAAAGTCCACGTGAGCCATGAGATATGACAATGCCAATATGCCTTGCTGCAAACTATCATGGCAAGGCAGATTTGGGAGTCTTGCTCGATTTGCTCAAATTTTGCAAAGGGAGAGCAACTCTATCCATCTGAAACACCTCAAGGAGGAACCAACTCTGATCCCAAGCCTCCCAAGTCTTTGGAACCAAAAATAGCATGCCAAACCTAGAAATGCCTAAAAGAGGGACAAGACTCCAATTTTAGATTGGAGCATTCAATGGATGCACCAAGGTGGCATGGACTGAGCCATTTCCAACTGAATTCAGTCAAGACTTATCCAAGACCAAGGGGACCAGCAGCCTGTGCCCTAACCTCTAGTCAATGGCTAGAGGAGACTTGGATTCTCATTGCTCAACATTGGCCAAACCTCTGCTGCAGTTGCCATTCACTATTGCAGCCAAAACAAACTTGCTCTACTATAAATAGAGCTCAATTGTGTTCAATTTGACTACACCAAAGCACTACAACACTTGCTTTCCTCAAAATCTCTTTCTCTAGGCAAAAATACCTTCTTTAGCAAGGTAACTGAGTTTTTGAGTTAGAAAGCAATTCCACCATAGCTTATGATCCAAACACATCCAATATATCATATCTAAGCTGTCTAAACTCTCACAATTGACCTGTAACACCAAAATCACAAAGTCACCTCTCAAAACCTCAAAATAGGACTTTTGTGCATTTTTCAAGACATGTCTTGATTCAGTCACTTTCCAAACCATATAAAACCTCAAACACACTCCAAATATCATCCTTGAACTATCCCAAATGGTTCCCCCCATCTGGAACACCATTTGAGAGAGTTGCTATTTTGGCCACTTTTGCCCCTTTTGCAAGAAAGAGCTCAAACTTGTTCCTGAGGTTTCCAGCTAATTCCAACCATCCTAAAAGCTTCTAAGAGATCATTTGAGGTTGTTCAAAGCATTAAATTATTTCTGGAATAAGTGGCTTGGTAGATTGCACAAAAGCTCCAAAAAGAGGTAAGCATCACAACTTGGATTCTTTGAACCATGCTTTCTTTTGATGTCCACTGATCATGCACACCTTATACATGTTATATGTGTTGTGATTGCACTAATTTGTCATGTAATTCATGCTTGTACCAAGAGATGGCACAGAAAATGCAAATCATGGCCTATTTCAAAACCACTATCGGGTTTTTCAATAGGAGCATGATCTGAAAAAAAACACCACCACCATTGGATTCCTTGTGAAATTCTAGGCAGGTTAGACCTAAATTTTGTCCCAATCCATGGAGAAATGAGAAAGTTATGGCCTTCACGTTTTCAACCAAAATCTTGCCTTGCCTTGCCTTGGGCCAGGCCAAAAACAAGGCAAGCCTTGTATATTTGTGGTTGTGTTTCTATCAACGGATGTATCACCACCCCAGTGGTAAGGCGCGCGCCCTATACACAAGAGGTATGGGGTTCGAATCCCCCTCGCCCTAGATCCTCTTTTTGCTATTTTCTCCACTTTTTTATTGTTTTTCTTATTATTTTTAATGATTTGAAAAATTAATAACTCCCTCAATTTTAATTATTTTTTATTGGTTCTTTTTGCAAAAAATCACAAAAATGTTGAAATATTTTATTCCACAAAAAAATTGAATTTATATTAGTTATTTAATATAATTAGTATTTTTGTGAGTAAATTCATTTTTATTTGTTTTTAAACATTTAAAAGTGAATATTTACTTTGAAAATCAAAATCAAATGAGTTTTAATTTATCTTGTGATTAAAACCTCATTTTTAAAACCTTCAACAAAAATCACAAGTGGTTTATTCAAACTTATTTGGTATTTTTATCATTTTATTTGATTTTCTTTAACTATTTCCTTTTAAAAGAAAACAAATTTAGGGTTTCCTTGATTTTCACTCAAACAAAACTTTTAAACACTTTGGGCCTCTTGGTAGAGTGTAAGACCCATCCCCATTGTAAATACACCACTTTTTGGGCCTAAGTCATTGTATAAGTCCCACTGTATTTTCAAAAACAACGGCGCGATTGTCGCCTTTTTTAGCAAAACCTTGGGCCCCTCCTTGAGCTGTAAGCCCCACCACTTATACAAAAATAAATCATTGGGCCTCTAATAGAGTGTAAGACCCAATCCCTTTTTAACCAAAACAATTTTGGGCCTCAGATATTGTATAAGTCCCTCTGCGTTAAAAGAAAATCTCGGCGCGATCGCCAGTTCAAAAATCGAACCCTTTGGGCCTACCCTCGTGTTATAAGCCCCATTCTTTAAAAATAATTGGGCCTCTAGTAGAGTGTAAGACCCAACCCTTTTTGAAAACCAAAATAATTTGGGCCTCAGTGTATTGTATAAGTCTCGATACCATCAAAAAGTTCGGCGCGATCGTCGCCTTTTAAAACAAAACCTTGGGCCTCTCCTTGAGCTGTAAGCCCCACCACTTGTACAAAAATAGACCTTTGGGCCCCTTGAGAGAGTTTAAGACCCATCCCTTTGTACAGAAAACCTTTTTGGGCCTCAGTCACTTGTATAAGTCCCTGTATAATTTCAAAACAACAGTGCAATCACTGATAAAACCTTGGGCCTCTCCTTGAGCTGTAAGCCCCAAACAATATTTTCAAAGCAATTTCTCCTTTAATTTTGAATATAATATTGTTATCAAAGCTTTCTTTGTTGAACAAACTAACCAAACAGCATGGAAGCTCTACAATCGAGTAAGTGTTTACCCGCTTTCTTTATCTGCTTTCATATATATATATATATATAACTGTATTGTGGGGCTGCTCACTGTAAGTCTTCTTTCACAAACTTTTATATACTTGTCAAATATCAACTGTGTAATACTAGTATAGTTATTTAGAGTTTTCCCCGACAACTACGTCTAGCACTAGGTAAAGCCCTGTTGGTCACTCTTAAATACAAACAAAACTAGATCCCCATAGGATTACCAGACACAGTCTTCCCTCCTCTTGGGGTTAAACAATATGGAGACGTGAAAGGCAGCATTCTCGGTGAACCCTTTCTCAGACTGTCACCCTTAGAAATCGTCAAAGAAACTCTACACTCCAGAGATGATCTTTTCTCCGTGAATGGCATCTCTTGAGTTTCTTCCATATTCTCGGACTTTCCTGGCTTTATCTATTCTCGGTGAATGGTATGTCTTGAACTTCTCGGGGTTTGGGGACCCACAGGCTTCTTAAAAGCATCCCCGCCTCCTCTTGGGCGTTGTACAAGGACCCTTCGGCTTCTTAAAAGCTCTCATGCCTCCTCTCGGGCTTAGTACAAGGACCTAGAGACCTCTACAGGTATAGGAATAGAACCTAGTCATCAATTTGCTAGAGCTGTCTTTCTGAGTCAAGTGTCAGACCTGTTAATGGGTTGACCTTCATCCCTTAACATACCAGTCTTCTCTTGGGCATCATACAAAGATCATTCACTATCTGAGAATCGATTTCTCAAAACACCAGTAGACTTGGACAGTCTCAATACCCTTTGGATTTCCTTAAAGAATAGGAAATAACCCTGATCCTCCGATCAATCCCTGAGCACAACATTACCCATATAAGAACTGATTTACTCTTTATCCAACATGCTGGACCTGTCGCTAAACTGAAACAGTCGCCAGCACAATAGCCTCCTCTTAGGGTTTGTACAATGATTCTCCCCAGCGGAGTTAACCTATTCACATTATCTTGTTGAGTATAAAAGACTCTCTTGTTGAGTCAACCACTTTTAGCCTCCATCTCGGGCTTCGTACGAGATACAAAAGGACTCTCTTGTTGAGTATAAAAGACTCTCTTGATGAGTCACTTCCCTTTTAGCCTCCATCTCGGGCTTCGTACGAGATAAAAATCACTCTCTTGTTGAGTATAAACGACTCTCTTGTTGAGTCAAACATTTTCAGCCTCCATCTCAGGCTTCGTACGAGGTACAAAGACTCTCTTGTTGAGTCAAACACCTTTAGCCTCCGTCTTGGGCTTCGTACAAGACACATACAAAAGCACTCTCTTGTTGAGTAAACCCTTTTAGCCTCTCTCTCGAGCTTCGTATGAGACACATAAAAACACCCTCTTGTTGGGTCAATAGCCTCCTCTTAGGCTTTGTATAAAGAAACCCCCAGTTGAGTCAATCAACCTTTTAGCATCAAAAGTTGTGCCTTACTCACAATATACAAACATCAACAGCTCCTTTTCCTTCATCTAATTGCTGTAAGTGGCAAGCCTCTGGATTATTTACATCCACGCTACTGTCCCTCTTTTAGCATGAGAAATTCCTAAGGAAAGATGGCATTGCTCTAAACTGAGTTAAAGTCTTCTCCTTCAGGTTAAAAATCCCCTATAAAGGAAATTATGACATTACTGGATTCACATATCCCAGTTAAAGTAATTCTCCTTTATAATCAGTCACCCAACAGTTGTGACAAACAGACCAAATATCCCCCTTTAGAGATGACAAATTCTCTCTAAAGTCAAACCCCTTCAACTTCGCATCTTGGGCTTCAAACAAGATACAAGTAGACCATTCAGCTTCACATCTTGGGCTTTGAACAAGATATAAACCACCTTTAGCTTCATGTCTTAGGCTTTGAACAAGACACCAGAACAACTTTTTTTTCCTCCCATAGAATAGGAGGAACTACGATCGCTCTGATTTCCCTGTTTCATTAAATGGGAATACGTAGGCATAAGATTACAAAAGAATCTTAGCGAGCACACTAATTAAAAACATCAAATCCAGTACCTATGAATAGTCCCGTCATTTCATTCTTAACAAAATAAGCAGAGAGAGACCCACAATCTAAACCGCATCTGTAAACCAACAGTCATCTGTTTAAACTTAGTATGCAAGCAGGGTTAATTGGAGACATCTATTTCCCTTCCTTAATCAGCTCAATAGGATAAAAAATGAATCGACCTGTAGTACCCCAGAGCGATAGTTCTTAAGAACCACGTCCAAAATCGCTCTCTATAGGTATTAGTAATGTAGCAATTTCACTGGAAGTGACTATCAGAATAATATCACCTTTTGATCTTAGGGCTGCAGATATGGCCCTCCAAATAAATCTTTTTCTTGTTCCACTATAAACATAAAGAAAAAATAAATCAGACTTTTTTACATTTACACTGTCCATTATCTTGTCGTAAACTCTTTGATATTCAATCATCGTCAACATCAATCGAACATGTTCATTTGCCAAACTTTATCTGTCATAATTTAATTCATCTTCTAATAATCTGTTTTGAGAGTGAAGTAGTAACATATCTGGTAGAGGCATTGTAGGAAAATCCGTTAATACTTCAGCTACTACTTTGTAACAAAATCTCAATATCGGCCAATGCATATATTATTTATTTATCTAATTATTTAATTAAATAACTAGCATTTTTCTACCAATCCCGACATAGTCTAAACATGCCAAAACACCTAATCTTCAATCCAATGCATAAAAATTCATTTAATTAAATAAATAAAGTATAAATAAAATTAAATAAATAATTAAAAAAACAGGATGTTACAAATACCAATTAAGACACAGACTACCACCAATCCCGACTATCAAGATTGAAAAACCACAATCACCACCCAGAACCTTGCTTTAGCAAAAAACTGGATCGCACAAACAGAAATACCACATATTTATCAACTAGCAGGAAAGGAAAAACAACACCAACTCTACACCAGAATCATGAACCCATATGAATAGCACTCACACAATCAGACCAAGGCAATCCAATTAGAGAAAATAGTGACACTAACACAAGCACCCTTGGGAGAAAAACAACAAGGAAG
The DNA here is from genome assembly GCA_022829125.1 of Lathyrus tuberosus. Classification (NCBI taxonomy): domain Eukaryota; kingdom Viridiplantae; phylum Streptophyta; class Magnoliopsida; order Fabales; family Fabaceae; genus Lathyrus; species Lathyrus tuberosus. The sequence continues at coordinate 10,976,540 of JALAZF010000075.1, forward strand.
AGGGAGGTTTAAAGGCACAAAATGGAGATTCATATAATCATATCTGCATCACTATGGATTATTGGTTAGAATCAAAGAATCTTGAAGTAAATCTTAGATCATATCTTGATGTATTTTTGTTTACCTACTATGTATATATCTTAAAGTGGAAAGGAAGAATGGATCACATAGATAAAAAATGTCCTCTCTCTTTTTAAAATTATCTTTTAAAATAAGATTAGTAAACATGTTTTATTTTATTTATTTTTTAAATAATTTTTTGAAATTAATTTTTTAAATAGGTTTTAAAAACTAAAAAATAAAACTCATTCAAACATACACTAAATATTTTCTTTTCACTTTTTCTAACATCCTTTACTTTTTTTATCTTCTTCTACATTACTTTATTCTCTTTCTTTTCTCTTATTATATTTGTCGAACAAAAGAATTTGCATTCAATTTTTTTTATAAAAAAGAACATTAAAAAAGGATCATTATTTTAACAAAAAGAGAAGAAGGTTCATTTTTTATTAAAAAAGAATGCAATTAAATTTGTAAGATGTAAATCACATATATGGAAGACAAAAATGTGTCATTATTTTATTTTATTTTGGCTTAAATGCAGTTTTGGTCCCCCTTGTTTCATTTTTCTAAACTTTTAATTCCCCCTTAAAAAAAATTAGGTTTTAAGTCCCTTAGTTTGATTTTTTCTAGGATTTTTTTGTCCCCTGTTCAGTTTGGTCTATGTGGTATGGTCAACAATGATGTGTCAAACTAAATGTTGACTCAGGCTGGAATAAATTTGCCACGTCATTAAAAAATATTTTATTTTAAACATTTTAAATAAAAAATATTTTTAATTAAACATTTTCAATAAAAAACTTTATAAAACACGTATTGAAGCTGAGTTTTGTTTGTGTTCTTCCCCATTTGCAACCTGTAAACCCTAGAAACGTGAAGTTCATGTTCTTCTCCAGAAAATCATGAAATTCATATCAATCTTCACGATCCAAGCCTCAGCGACCATGTCCCAATATTCAACATCAAGTAATCACAATGTGTCTCGCTTCAATCACGTCGAATGCAAATGTGGTATTCCTTCTCCGTTGATGCTGTGTGGACTGATTTGAACCCATGTCGTCATTTTTTTTGCTGTGGGATCTACAAGGTTAGGTTCATGTATATTTCTAGAATCAGGGATACAAGAGATGTAGTCACTTTTTCTGGTATGATGAAGAAATGTCTCAACGAGCCAAGGAAGTAATATCTTCAATACACCAAAAATTAAACCAAGAAAAGGTTAAGTTGAATGAAGCCATTATTAGAGAGGATCAACTGAAGTTGAAGATTAAGTTCTTGAAGATGATGAACAAGTTTACCATGGGAATGACATTAGTGTTGTTAATTGGGTTGGTTGTATCAAATGTAATAAATTAGTTGATTCGGTTAGGTTGTGTGTGTTAGGTTTGTTTGTGTTTGGTTGCACTGTACTGCTAATGCTGTAATGCAATATAATTGTTGCTGCTGTAATGTAATGTTATGACAGTTTGTAATGTTAATTGAATTTGTTAATGTTAATTGACATTTTTAAGTTGAATAAAGAATTTTGTTGTTGTATGTGTTAGATTTTTATGACAATATTGTTGTTGTAATGTTAATTAACTTTGTTAAGTTGAATGAAGAATGTTGTTGTAATGGTTATGTAATGTCATGGCAAACCTTTAAACTTGTAATAATAACAGACCTATAAAGTCAGTGTTGGTTATAACAAGCATATAATAACAGTTTGTAATGACTTTGTTATGACAGACCTATAAAGTCAGTGTTGGTCATAACAGACCTGTATATAATAATTTGTAATGACTTTGTTATGACAGACCTATAAAGTCAGTGTTGGTCATAAAATTTTAATAATAACAAACCTTTAAACTTGGCAATGACTTTGTTATGACAGACCTATAAAGTGAGTGTTGGTCATAAACTTGTAATAATTGCAGACTTGTGAACTTGGTCATGACTTTGTTATGACAGACCTGTAAACTTGTTCATAAACTTGTCCATGCATTCCAAAAGTGAGTGTTGTATGATAGACTCAAAATATCATTTCATAAACTTTTCCATACATTCCAAAATACTTAACCATTACAACTCAAAATATCATTACAACTTGTTCATGTCATACCAAAATACTTAAGACATAACAAAATACTTCAGCACGTCATACCAAAATACATAACTATTACATAATATACCAAAATACATAAGACATAACATAATTCCTAATCTTGAGTAGATGGAGGTCCTTGTGAACAAGATCCGACTTCTTGAGTAGGCTGTAATGCAGTATTTGACTTCTTTTTCTTACCTTTTCCCTTTGTTATTTTTTGCTTCTTGGTCTTATTCCCTCCCTTTGGAATGACCATATTTGTTGCTCTCTTTCCTTTACATGTTCTTTTGTTATGTCCCATGGATCCACATTTTGTACAAGTGATAGTTGCTAACTTCCTTGGCAGAACATGTGGATTCTTTGGTTCATCATTGGTCTTGTTCCTCAACTTTTTGGGACGTCCAATTGCCCTTCTCATCACTGGTGGATTTACCATTAATGTACCATCTACAGACCATAGTTGAGGGCCATTTGTAGGATATATGATATGGGAGTATGTTTTCTGGAAAGTTGATTTCCTGCACAAAACACCAACTCAGAAATATATTCAAAAGCTGCATAACAAACAAAACAACATTATTCATTTCATGACTGATCTGTAATGCTCAGAAATATATTCTTTAGGTTGTTTCTTGTTATGTCATATACATGTTATAGCATGGCTGCAAGGGATCCTAGTTAAGTCCCATTTCCTACAAGCACAAGTACCTTATTTGATGTTGACATAGTAAGTTTATATACTATTTGTTACACCAAAAAATGGCTATGTCATCATCACCATGCCAAGTTGAAGTCCAACTTTCAACAAACTTCTTATTCTTCTCTTAGCTCTATAAGATCGGTCAAATAATAGTTTGACACCCCACTTATCAAATGCCAAAGCAACTAGTTCAGCTAGCTTCATGTCAGGAGTATGGCTTAGTATATGACTAAACTGCTTGCCTAACCATTCAATCTTTGCTTGTCTATTCTAGGATATTCTATGACAATTATGCTCATCATATAAACTCACCACTTGCCAATATTGGTTACCAACCCTTTTACCAATTCTTATGTAGAACTTGCATTCATCAATGCACCTAACAACCATCCTCTTTCCATCATTCTTCTTTAGGTACACATTCTTTTTTTCCATCATAGCTTACTCCTTTATGGCTTCCCTTACCAAGTCCTTGTTATTAAATATCATGCCTAACTGAAACTTTGTCCCCTCACCAAACTTATAGAATGGAAATCTCTCATACTCTTCATCATCGTCACTCCTAGGTGGTGTCTGTAGTTGGTCAGAATCTTCACCATTATCATGGTGAAAGTCATTGTCATGTTGTCTACTTGTTTCATATGGAATTATAGTTGTCTAATCCAACTCAAGTTCATTATCCTCACCATCATCCAAATCAGCATCATCACCATCACCTACATTAGCATCATCACCATCACCTAAATCAGCATCATCACCATCACCTAAATCAGCATCATTACCATCACATACTTCAGCATCATCACCTACTTCAACATCATCACCTACTTTAACATTATCACCTTCTTTAACATCATCAACTACTTCGGCGTCATCAACTACTTCAACATTATTGTCCAATTTTACTTCTACTTCCACTTCATTATCTGCAAATTTCTCACCAGTACATTGAACCTCATCAACATCAGAAGTTATGTCATGCCCTATTTCTGCCTCATCTACAATGTCAGGTTCACTAATGTTATGCTCAACATACAAATTTATTACCTCACAACCATCAGCATCCCTAATTAGTTGCAACACATCATCATCACAGTTAAGTTTTTTAAGGCCACGACTAAAACTAAACCTAGGGTTCCAATACCAAAAACACCTAATGTCTATATACCCTTCTTTTTTAATCAATTCCAACAATTCAAAATACGACAGGTAGTCAACATCCCAATTCCAATTTATTTCTGAAATTAGCCCGACAACATACAATTTCAGAGGGGTGTCCACAAAGTATCCTCTATGATGAATTCTAAACCTAATTTTTTGAGACTGGGATGGCTTGGAATAAGTATTAAATACAAGTTAGAATAAGACATACAAACAATGGGACCATAACCCCTAAACAACAAAGGAACACAAACAAAATGGAACCACCACGTACATACGAAGACAAACCCTAAAACGAAAACGAAATGTTTCTATCATGGGGAACAAAATAATGCATACCTGAGACAAAACTTCTCCTCTTCATTGCTTTTCTCTGTTGCTGAAGGAATTTTGTCCATTGCTTTTCTCCGCCGCTTTCTGAATCGTGATGAAAGGTGGTTAAAGTTAACGATTGAGTATGCTGAAATCGAGGGTTAAGGGAAAATTGGGGTTCTTCACAATTTCTGGCCTAGGGTTCTTGTGTGATTTGGGAGAGTAGGGTTCTTTTGTGATTTAGGAAAAATGTTTGAGAATCTGAATGCAGTTTAAGTACGAATATGTTTTGTCTTGTTATAATCATTTTTCTACAATTCTTATTAAAAATGAAATATAATATGTTTTTTAATGACGTGGCAAATTTATTCCAGTCCGGGTCAACATTTAGTTTGTCACATCATTGCTGACCATGCCACATAAACCAAGCTAAACAGGGGACCAAAAAAATCCCAGGAAAATTCAAACTAAGGTACTTAAAACTTGGTTTTTTTTTAAGGGGGGATTAAAAATTTAGATAAATAAAAGAAGGGGGACCAAAACTGCAATTAAGCCTTTTAATTTATACTTTATAATAAACATAAAATTTTAATGAAATGAATAAATTTAAATAGAACCTGTTAAATTGTTGATTGTTCAACAAAGATGTTGCTTGATGATGATATATCAATTCAATCAGTGTTGGGACTTTTTTTTGTGTGCAATTATATGAAGATTAGATATTAAAGCTCAATTGCATGAAGTTATATTTAAAGAGGATTTCTTAATGCACCCTTTAATATTTTTAGTCACTACGCAAAAATACATAAATGCTTTCAGATTTCGGAGATGCAACTTCAGACTCACCAAAAAGTTCAGTTAACGTTAAAGTATTCCAGAGATGCATCTCCGGAATCTGAGGGCATTTAAATAGTAGTATTATGGTTTGTATTTTATTTTGACATCATGCCACTTTATTGGTCTCGATTGTATGATATTTTTGACATTTATTGATCTTTTATTTATATATTACACTTTTTGACCATCTGGATTTATGTACGTCTATTTTTGGTTTTCGATTGTAAGGTATGGTTTAAATTTGTATCTAAATACATGTAAACAAAACATAACATGAAGAGTTATGTTCTGATATGTTACGGAGATGTAACTCCGTAAAATTCACGGAGATGCATCTCCAGAACAATATACGTATATGATGGCTTCTGAGTGTGATGCATCTTCGAAATATTTCAATATTCATTCAGAATTCAGTGTGTCTGAAGATATATTTCCAAAATCTAAAGGACATTTAAATAATTTCATGTGATGAGTAAGAAATATAAAGGATGCATTAAGAAATTCTCATATACATATATGATTTCTTGGAGTGATAATGTGTCTTAATGGGCCAACTTTTAGTTTATAACAACAAGAATTCTAAAAGCCTGCATATATAAATAATATAAAATGAATAATTATTGTTTACATGGAATTAACTTAACGTTGGCCTGTCATTTTGATCTTTATTCCACCACCAATAAGCACCCTGACCATCAATTATCCCTTCTCCACTGATAACAAGACTATTTATATCACTAAACTGGATCCATGATTCATGATCATGATTGTTAACCCATTTCCATTTTTTAGATTTTTGTGGTGCAACGATGGTTCCCATAATCTACCAAATTAAATATTATAATGTTATTGGTTAATATTATTAAAAAAATAACACTATAAACAAAAATTAAATAATTAATAGGATAAATAGGCCTGAAATGAAAATGTATATGATTGACAAAATAACTAAAGTTTTTAATCCTATGTCCGTATAACAAAATCCACTATTGGATTGAAAACTATTATCATATAGATCACGACTATAAAATTTCACATAAATAAAAAATTATTTGATATATTAAAGAGAATGATAAAAAATAACAATTTTTGTGAAATTTTGTAAGACGTTAGTTTTTATGTATCTTATTGTCATGTCAAATAACTTCTGTTTGATATTAAATTTTATAGACGTGATCTACATGATAATAGCTTTCAATCCAGCAGTGGATTTTATTATACGAATATACGATAAAGAGTTATTGAAAGTGTCATGTTACTAAGTTTTACACCGTGATGTCATTTGATCCAGACTATATATATATATATATATATATATATAGATATATATATATATATATAGGGTTCATATCCTATGAGAATGCAATTTTTATGTAAGAACATGAGAATGAATCTGAATCATTAAATTTTAAAATAAATGGTGGAGATTATGCGTGGTTTTTTTTTTCTCTCTCCTCCATTATTAAAATATATGATGGAGGAGAGAGAAAAAAACTGACACATAATCTCCACGATTTATTTTAAAATCTAATGGTTCTGATTCATTCTCATGTTCTCACATAAAAATGACATTCTCATATGTTACGTTCCCATATATATATATATGAAACGTATCATACGAGAATGCTATTTTTATGTGAGAACATGAAAATGAATCTGAACCATTAGATTTTAAAATAAATGGTGGAGATTATGTGTCAGTTTTTTTTCTCTCCTCCATAATTTATTTTATTAATGGAGGAGAGAGAAAAACTAAAACCACACATAATCTCCACGATTTATTTTAAAATCTAATGATTCAGATTCATTCTCATGTTCTTACATAAAATTGTCATTCTCATAGGATATGAACCCTATATATATATATATATGGAACGTATCATATGAGAATGCCATTTTTATGTGAGAACATGAGAATGAATCTGATCCATTAGATTTTAAAATTAAAGGTGGAGATTATGAGTCAGTTTTTTTTCTCTCTCCTCCATCATTTATTTTAATAATGGAGGAGAGAGAAAAACAAAAACCACATATAATCTCCACCATTTATTTTAAAATTTAATGATTCAGATTCATTCTCATGTTCTTACATAAAAATAGCATTCTCATAGCCAGCTTTTGGGGATTGAGAACCAGTCATATTTAACATCGTATCAGAATCAGGTTAAAGACTGTAATGTGGTCATTTAACCCATGCTCACACTAGATGTGAGGGCAGGGCCGACCCAATCCATGTTAAGCCTAAGGCAAATTTAAAAAATGAGGCTTTTAAAAATTATTATTATTATATTCAAACTTATTTTTATGTAAAAATTATTTATTAATTTATTTTAAAATAATTTTTTAAATGTTTTTGGATAGAATAAAATTTAACTTTTTAACAGATTTTTAAGTTTTAGATTAATATATTTAAATATTGTAATTGACATTACATTAAAATTAAAATAAAAAATATTCTACAATAGACTAATATAAAAATAAATAAATAAAAATAAGACTGAATGTGAAAATAAAATGAAATACATCTCATATAAAACCGCTCTCACCGATATAAAATTGTTGATGAACAAATATAATTAAAATTTTAAACCAAAACTAATATATAAAATATTTCTAAAATTAGCTATTTGGTTAAAATAAAATATTTAAAAAATTTAGCTATGTGTTTATTAAAATTCAAATTCACTTGATCATCTTATCATTAATAATCAATTAAAAAAACTTAGTAATTATTAAATAGTTCTTCCTATACACTCCAAAGACATAAAGCTACATATTTGTTGCACATTAATAGTCGCCCTGCACATTGATAATTGCACTACATAGAAAAATAAGTACTATTGGTTCAGTGTATAGACAATTGAGAATGAATATAAAAAAGTCTCATGAAAAAACATATTCCCATGCATATTAATAAAAAAAATATGGAGGCCCTAGGCAAAGGCTTTATTTGCCTACCCCTAGGGCCGGTCTTGCGTGAGGGTAAGTGTTGAAGTTGATATTTGTGTTGTTGGAGTTTGTTTGAAGTCCTACATTGCTTGAGTTCCAGGACTCTTGATTGTATAAATATATGAAGAAAACCTCATCCATTGAACTAGTTTTTGAGTTAAGAACCAAAAACACGAAATTATATAGTTAGTATGTTAGTGTTAATGATGAAGAGCAATTTTGTCGTTTTTCGGAGAATACTCGACTAATCAACCATAAGCATGAAAACATGAATCTATACATCATTAAGAAAAGGGCTCCAACTCGGATAAAATTGACGAGTATGCCAACTAGCTCCCTTAATGACAAAGAGACAATCTATTTCACACCACACTATGGAGAGTAGGAGATTGACAATCTCACTTACAAAAACAACTTGATTTCCGATTTCGGGACAAAATGTAGCGCTATGTTGAGCAATCGTAGCACAACCTATGAAGAAGGTCATACTATAGTCAATACACTATTTGTGCTAATACAAGCTAGAGAAATGACATGTAGGTCAATCTCCTAAAGCTTGCCACACTAAAAGAAAAGAGGTAGTGGTCTCATCTTGATCAAGAACTTAAAAGTAAAGTTCCATTACATTTAAGATTTTCATTGATCAAAAGAAAAAAAAAGAAGAGGGGAGAAGGAAAACCAAATTGAATCACAACATTTGGATCATTCCATCTTCAATTTCCATCACTCTTCTTGGTGGATTAAAGTGCTAAACCTATTACTAATTCAAAGCACCTAAAATGAATCCAATGATTCACTTAAAGATAGATTTGAACTAATGAAAATTTATCCAACTTCATCAAACACCCAGAGTCCATGTAATTTGAAGAGAAAGTTAATCAATAAACATCATAATTCAAGTTAAAACAAAGGGAAATGGAAGAAGGAAGAAAATGAACCAAAATAGTCCCAAAACAAAGCCAAAAAACACATTTTGCACTGTGCAAATCGACTGCACAGTGCCAAACAACAAATCCAGGCAAAAAAACACAGTGCTAATCGATTGCATAGGGGTGCAAATCGATTTTCACCTGCTATGGCAACACCAATACATCATTTAAGAGGTAAAACCATGATCAATCATTTCTTCAAACACCTCATGATCATGGATGCAATTGAGCACGAAAATTCCATCAAATTAAAAGTAATTAACACCAATGGAATCACAAATCAACAAAGGATCACATTGTGAAAAGTTTAAAATAAGCTCAATAATGGTGGATCTAGAGATTTACCACTCCAAATCTGAATTTGCTTCAAATCAACTTTAAGAACCAATCTCTGAAGCTTTGATCTACACAATTTGATGTTGATGAAGTGTTTGGATGAAGGTTTAGCTCAAAGATTAGTAAGCTTCAATGAAATGCTTACTAACTTTAATGGAGGAAGAGCTTTAGTGGATTTGGGTAGATGAAGAAAATTGAGAGAGTGAGAAGAAATTTTGACAAGGTGAATTTGGCTATAAAAAGCTTGAAGAATGAATGAAATGAGGACTCTATTTATAGAGTTTTAGCTTGGAGTGAGTGGAGGATTGGAAGTTGGTTTGGAGCCAAAATTAGGCTTGGTAATTGGCTTGGAAGCAAAATCAAGGATCAAATGGTGCACATGTGTGTTTAAATGAGGGTGTATGATGGAATTAATCATGATGAGGTAGGTGAATAATATTTGTGTGATTTTGCTGCTCTAGAATGTTCTTTCTAATGTAAGAATGAATCAATGCAAGTGCCATCAAAAGTTAAATGTTGCAGAACTTAAAATTAACATTTTTGGCCAAGCTGCAGTGGTGCAATCGACTGCACTAATATGCAAATCGATTTGCACTGCTAAAAAAAATTACATTCCTGCGCCATTTAAAGGTGTGTAATCGATTACACTATAATGAAAATCGATTTGCATCAGTGAAAAGTGGAAAATTTGTTTTTTTGCTGCATCCTTTGGTCTTGGTTTGAGGTTTACTTGTTGAAGAAGGCATGAAAATAAACACATGAACCTTTGGCTTTCTTGAGAGACAAGTTATTAAACCTTGGGATGTTCCTAATTAAAATGAGCTTGAATAATGCTGAGGAACTAAGCTTTATATCCTTGAAGTCTTTCTTACCTATTTAACAACAAAAACAAAAAGAAACAAAACATATTTTTGGTATTTTGGTTAAGGGTTAGTAAACATAAACAACATAAAGCAAATAAGAAACACATAGGGGTGCTTGGTGATCTCCCTCAAAAGCAAAGCCACAAAGGAGGGTGAGAGAACCAAAGTTTGTGATCTTGTTCGTGTATGCAAATATACAAATGAACATACGGTGTCTTAGGGGTAAAAATTAGGGTATTCCAGGTTGAATGCATAGTCAAATTATCTGAACACAACTACCTTGCCCCAGGTTATGATTAAGGTGAAATTCTGGCCTATGCAGACAACAGATGTCCTAACACATGTCAAGACATTGTGCTACATAATCTTTTAAACTTGGAGGTGCAATAGCAGACTGATACCTTAAATATCAGAACTGCACACTCACAGATGTCACGACATCTGATCCAACATGTCAGTCAAGAACATTTGCAAAACTGTAAATTGCAGAATGTTAAATAAGACAGTAATTGTTAACCCAGTTCGGTGCAATTCACCTACATCTGGGGGATACCAATCCAGGATGAAGACTTCACTATCAATAGAACTGTTACAAAGCTAAACTCCCTTGTTAACAACTTTATACCTAACATCTACCCAATGAACATCTTTATCAAGGATATACTCAACCGTTTACAACCTTGATATGAGATACCCCACTCACAACCTGTGATATCTCTGTCTTCTGCCAATTCAGAACTGTTGCAGTTTCTTGACCTTCAAGTTATCTTGGACTTGCTTTAAAGCTTCGTCCAAGAACAATATAACAACCATTACTTACAGGTTTCTGGTTGTGTCCCTGTACCTATGCCTTCCACCCTGCATCCCATAATACAGAGTGGAGACTTGCAACTCCTAAGAGAGCCAACGACTCTCAAACCCTAAACCCTTATTCAACACAAAGGAACTAGGTTACAAAGTTACAAGTGATACAAACGTACAGTTCTCTTTTAACCCTAGGTCTAAGTCTCCTTATATAGTCTTCTGTTGTCTTGGGCCTTCAATCGTTTCTCCTTTATCCACTCTGCAAATTTGCACAAAATCTTTTGAAAGATTTGTTAAGTAATTAAACCTGCTATATTAGTAAGATGTTAGAATATCTTTGTTGACATCTTTAATCTTGAGCAGATTTCTTCATCTTTATCATAATCATGTTTTACCAAAATTTTGTCAAACCAATCTCCCCCTTTTGACAAATTTTGGCTAAAACATTCTCTTCTGTACTGGATGAGTGAAGTTGATAAAGTTCCTTGAGTCCCTTCATCTTGAGAGTTACCCTTATGATATCTTCTTCCTGAATTCCAAAAAGAGCTTAAACAGTCGTGACATGGAGTACATAAAATATGTAACTCATATCACAAGTCACAACCTGTTTTTCAACTCAGATCACAAGACATAAAAGCAATGCAAAAGAAACAAAAGAAACAAGTTAAGATGTCAGAGCATCTTATCCAGCATTCTTGCAGAACACCTGCAGGAATGTACCCAGAAAACAACAGAAAAATGACTTCCTTCTTCTCCCCCTTTTTAGCCAAAACTTGGCAAAAGTGACCAAGACAACCCCAAACCCAGAGTTTGAAAAATTCCATCGTTCACTAAAAGGAATGTAGAGACTAAGAAGAATTTATACAGTCTTATTTAGCCAAGCACTTTCCTTAGGAAGTAACGAACTATAGAAGATAACTCTGGTCAATTCAAAGATCCATTAACCGAAGAAAATCACTCCACTAAATGCTCACCGGCCAAGACTGTTGACTGTTTCTTCTTTTAAGAACACCGACCCACAAACCTATTACATGCAAACATGTTTAACAGCGATGTCCTGACATTGTGTCAGACATTGTCTATTCTTCATATGAGCTCTCTGATTTTGGTCTTTATAGAGATTTCTTCACAAATTTTGATCACAGTCTGCAGAGAAAAATACATTATCCCAAACTCAGTCAATGATTCTTAAGCATCCAATAAGAACCATTCAAGTATGCATTGCCAAGTTTCCCATAACTTGCAACAATACTCTAATGTCAAGACATCCTCCTTGACATCTCAGTTTGCTTGACGCATAAATGCAAACTGGAATTTCCACAATAATGTCAAGCCATCCTCCTTGACATCTCAGTTTGCTTGACGCACAAATGCAAACTGGATCTTTAATAATGTCAAGCCATCTTGACATCTCAGTTTGCTTGACACACAAATACAAACTGGAACTTCAACAATAATGTCAAGCCATCTTGACATCTCAGTTTTCTTGACGCACAAATGCAAACTGGAACTTCATCTCAGATCAAGAGGCCTCTCCCCCTGACTAAGGTAACTGGTGCTCCTCCACTGAACACCCAAGCTAATGACTGGAAAACATAAGACGCATCTTCTTGTCTTCAAGAGCGCACCCTCTGTTCAACACACCTGCTGAACACAATCATCAACTCTCTTATTGTTCCCTCTGACAAGAAACAATAATCACTCACACATGATCACCATCATGTTACCCGTGAGGACATGTATACCAACCATAACAAACTCTTGGCTTAAGATCAAAGTCCCATTGACCCCCCTCATCCTGCAACCATCTACACACCACACAAACTCTTGTTAAATTCTTATGTATAGACCTCCAGCTGCTTGAGGCACAAACCAATTGAATCAGAATGCTTCACATTCCTCAAAGAGACGCACAGGGCCCCTTAGTTTGTTATAACGATGTCAACTATCGTATGTATGCTCCACAACTTCACAGCTGCTAAACTGATCCACTACTAGCATGACTTGATCCAAGGGCTCCAATGCCGTATGCAAGATTTTCCACTGACCTCACCAGGCCAGCAATAGAGATAAATACCCCGCAATCCAAGACAGTCATTCCTATCATTCTCCCGTATGATAACCTGGAATACTTCTGATTTATGGTGAATCTCCACTTCTGAACGCATTCGGGAAACAGACTTCCATGCAATCAACACATGATCCACTTCAGTATTCTCAAACACTTACATCCTCCTTCCAAGGAACCCTTCTACTCCATCATTCTCCCAGATGATCATGTAGATACTTCTTGGACACGATTCAAGTAACCAGTTCATCACAGAACCTGAAATCCTTCACCAAGGATATCCAACCCAAAGATGTTCTAACATCAGTTAGGACATCTTCCACACATCACAGACACCACACACCATGGTTCTTGATATGCTCCACCACTGGACTTACTATAATCATAGTAATCCACACTGAAGATCTTCAAACAACACTGCGCCACCAGCTTGAACAAAGAAAACTTCAGAAACCCAGAGAGAAATAAACTCTCAACCACCAAAGAAGGTATGCTTCCATCCTCAACACAGAACTTCTGCCACAAGCTCCCAGAGACCCAGAACCTTCAAACAAATTCAGCTAACTACTCTTGTGCACAAGAGTAATTAGTTTCAAGCATCCTGCTTGAACGTACTTTGTGAAACCAATCAAATGCCACCTTTTGATTGACCTCACTCATCTTTAGAATTCCCACAAGATACCCTGATCTACTAATGAAATCAGATCTTTAAGTCACATGAACTACTTGCCCTATAGCAAGACATCTTGGATCCACCAAGCCTCTTAGTCATGTAACATCTTCTCATCCACAGCTCCTGCAAACTGCATGAGATAGACCTTTTTGAAGAATCCATCACTCCCATTCTCCTGTAGATCACCTTATCTTAAGCTGATGTGCCACAACACCAGCTGAGACTTCTGATGTTAAGCTAGATGTCAGAACATTCTGATATGGCATCCAACTGTGGAATTCAGCTCCTCCTTCTGCCACTTAGAAGAACCTCCTCCATTCGCAGAACAAGAGTTCCATGCTCTCATAAACTTGATTCAACAACCAAGTTTTAGTAGACAACCTCCATCCTGCTTTGAAACTCCAAAGACTTCAAACCTGCCACGTTTGAATCTTCAGAAAATAAGTAGTCTAAGACTACCCCATAGCAATACTAAAGAATGCCACTTTCCTCAGTAGAGCTGTCAGTAGAAAGCCAGAGATAACTGCCACTTATCCTCGACCTTCACAAACAGAGAAATATCCATGCTCCAAAGCACCTAGATCCAAAATAAACTGATCCAAGTTGTAACCATCAAGATTATGATGTCTTCATCTTCATCTTCAACAGCATCAAAGTCCAGACTAGTTTCTTGCCAAGAAACTCTCCAGAGAACACATGCTTCTGTTACACCCGACTGAAGCCACTTCTTAGGTCACCACCTAAGACTAAACAGATGCTAAAGCGTATGCAGTACCCCTCCCATGATTCTGCACAAACTCTGATGATGAGATGTTCCAACATCTTGTTGAACATCAGCAATCTTGACTTTCAAGGATAATCAATTAAATACTTGTGGACTCCACAAATAGCAATTGATCTTAAATCCTTGTCCAATAACCCTTCTTCACTGTTGTAGCTGAGCTCCACTAGATCATGTCATGAACACTTATAAAGTATTCAATCTTTTTGCAAGTATCTTCTTCAAAGGACAATGTTGAGATACTAAGGCTGCCACCCTTGACTTAAGTAACTAAGACTTTCTCTGAACAAGTCTTATTTACCTCAACAACTCTTTAATCAGATTGGATCCACTCTTAGGGTCAAGAGAGATGAATCCTTCCTTGCTGTTTTTGGATGGTGAAAATAAATCACCTCCACTTTCTTCAGATCGTGTTTCAAAGAAACACCTTCTAGTCAGAAGAGTAACTAGAAGACTCCAGATACACGACATAGATGCCTTTATGAGTGGACTTGAGAGAATTCTCAAGTATCTTTGACAACCTAGCCGATCAAACATTCATCAAACTCCTAGAGCAAGAACCTGATAAACTTTGACTCAACTCCTCTCCTCTTCAACTGACTCCAATCTACACTAAGAAACCAAGCTTCCAAGTACCAAGTCACCATACCAGATATCTAACCACAACTTCTTTCAATCCATCACTCCTGACTCTAGAATAAAAGAACACAGATATCTTCAAATATAGAGGCCGACGATTGAGACCTTCCACCAACTGTCTTTAGTAACAACTCCAGAATCCCATACTTCTAGAGTTCTTCTATCAGAAACACATGCAGCGGAACCACCAAGGAACAGATCCTGCTTGCCCTAATAAGATGTCACAACATCTTATAAGACACACCAACAAGAGAACTAGCCACTTCTCCTGTAGATGTTGTAGAATCTCCTCAGCAACATGAACAACCTCCGGGTTGCTCCCTTCGATCCAGAACATCCATCTCATCCATTAATACCCTTGGGTATTGTCGCTCCCAGGATTTTCATCCAAGTACAAACGCGAAATTGGCACCGAAACAGAGTCGCCAGCAATGTGTATTTATCCCATGAGAGGGAAAGGAAACACTGCGTAAACCTGAGGGAAAGGAAAGAGCATGGTCTTGCGACCAAGAGAAATGGGTCTGGGAGTCGGTTATGCGTGAGGAAGGTATTAGCACCCCCACGCGTCCATCGTACCCGATGGGATCCACGCTTGCTGCTTCAGTCAAAGGGTGTTAGAAAAGGATACTGGAAAAGGAACTGCTAGCTGAAGAACTGGAAAAGGAAAGGAGAGATAAAGAGAAACAAATGTAGGGAAAATAAAAGAAGTGATCGAATGGGCCCTACCCCACTGCCTACGTATCTCATCGGGAGCATGAGAATCAGAGTGACGTAGTTCCCCTCACTAAGGGAAAAGTTGTTTGTGTTTTTAAGTGGAAACGTCAACGTTCGCGTCCTAGCAGTTAGGTGTTGCAGCTCGCTGTAGGGAGACTTAGGCGTTACCTATTTGCGGTAGAACGGACCTGACGAGTCCTTAAGGAAGGAGTGAATGAGATGAGGAGAGAAATTCCCGAAGGAAAGACGGTATTGTTTGTTTTTTTGTCTTTTAAGAAAGAAGTGTTTTGATTGTTTTTGGTGTTTTGTAATACGTATTGCATTCAAGTCTATGATATAGGATCGAATGCGTCGCATGGTCGTACTAACAAGTCGTATGCTAAACATCCTAGGAAGGTGGAGAGAAACTCCCCTCCTTTCATTTCCCACATACAAGGCTCACATGCAATATGCATTAACCTTTATTAAGTGTTTTTTACTTTTTTTTGTTTTGAGCTGAAGAAAGAGACTCAAAGGAGGATCAAAGGTGAAAATCTAATAAGGGAGACTAAGACTCAACCCTAGAGTTATCATACATGGTGATCCTATGGTTAATGAGGTTTAAGGAACCTAATCCTAAAAGAAAGGAAAAGAAGAGCAAAAGAAGCAACTTACTTCCAAGGTGGAAGTTAAGTTGATCTTAAAGAGGGATGAAGAAGAATTTATTCAAAGAAAGCATGTCTATGCTTATCAAAACCACAATTTGAATCATTAAAAGAAATAAAAGAGGATGAGAGAAAAATGCATGTGGAAGCATATCCACACACTTACTCACCATTTACACCTACATGAAAAGGTTAGTTCAAGATTATTTACAATCAATCCTAAGTAAAAAATCAAACAAGCAAATGGAAGGAAATAATGAAAACAGCAGCTATTACAGCCCACATGCAACAAAACAACAGTAAATTCAACTTCATATATCCAACAGCAAACAACAGCGCATGTTCAACATACAAAATGGGTGTAACAAACATTTGACAGCACATACTACAACACATATGTGTATAGGCAACAGTGAAAAATCAGAAGCAGCATGCATTAACACACAATTTCAATCATGAACAACCACTATCATGCCTCAAGCCTTGCACATTCATCAAACAAACACGATCACAATCATATTACAAATCATGATGAACAATATTTGAAACCAAACATGTTATAATGCACATTACAAAAGAATACACATTGTCAAGAATATGAGCAAGTCAAAACAAGTATACATCTCTTGAAATGGAAAGCAAATGAACATGCGCATAGTGATTCCAGTAACCTAACATCAATTAGCAATTAATGAGCTCAAAGTGTGTGCATCATGTGCTCATTACATCGATTAATCAACAAAAGCAAACATACAGATTCATCGATTAACAATCAAGAACCGCATGTCAAAAAAATCACACTCATGCAATAGTGTAAAGTGAAACAGCTCAAGAATAGTCCACTGATCATCAACGGATCAATCCATGAAGTTTAAACATGTATTGGATGTTAAACAAGCAAGAAAATGCAAGAAAATATCATTCTGCAGCAGGGGTAATCGATTACTCACTTTGAGTAATCGATTACTCAGTGGAAATTTGGCTAAAATCATGAAAATAAGGCTGAGTAATCGATTACTCTATTAGGTTAATCGATTACCACTGCAACAGAGACAAAAATTCAGCTTTGAATAGCACTTTTCAGCAGTGAATGACTTATCCAAACATCCAATTGAACATGTAATCAATTAAGCACGAAATTACATTGAATTAGAGTCAACAAACATCAATTGGATTCAATTAACAACCACATCAAGAATCATATTCAAGCACATGAATCCAAATCGAAAATCCACAAAAATCTACATCGAATAAGTTGCGAATAAGCTAAAACAAGTGGAGATTTGAGGAAAACCAACCTACAAAGCAGAGACTTGCTTTGGTAATTGTTGCAAAGTAATCTTGATGCAGAAAAATGAAAGAAAACCAGAGATTCTTCAATCAATAGCCGAAACGCGTCGAAACCAAACAAAATCGCGAAAATCCACCAAAATCCAACTTGCACCAAAATAAATGGTGAGAAACCTGTGGATTGAAGAAGAACAAGCTGAAATTCCAGAAAATCCAACCAATGCAAACCAAGGGATGAAGTTTAGCTCAAGAATTAATCACTTTTCAATGTAAAAAGTGATTATTCTTCAAGAAATAAGAGCTTTTTTGTGTGGTTTTGGAAGAGAGAAATAGAAGTTGATGAAGAATGAGTAGAGAAATTAGAGAGAAGTGTGAGAGAATTGAGAGTGAAAATGGAGCAAAAAATGGTTGAAGGTTTGAAAATGAGTGAAGCATCCCTTAAATAGATTTTAGGTTTGGAGTATAAGTGGTTTGGAATGAGGTTTGGGTTTGGAGCTAGGGTCGGAGTTAGTTAGACTCAACTCACTGAGTCAAGTTAGTTAACTCGGTTAGATAGGATCAACTCAGTTGCTTGGAAAACAAGGAACAACAATTGGTGTATTGGTGTATGACTTGGGGTGCAAGCAAGGCCTTGTGACTTGTGAACTTTCAGCATGAAACCCCCATGTTCGAGCCCTCATATGACCTTCATAACTTGTTCAAATGAAAAAATGTCCAACACCAAAGTTGAAGCGGACATGGAGATGAACAACTTTGATGTTCAACAATTTTTCATTTGAAGCTTTATTGATGGAGAAAATTGGCTTGACATTTGGCACGCCAACTGTTCGATGGAATTATGGCCTATGGGCCTGCACTTGCCTTTCCATGACTAGATTCTTGCCTTGATTTTACCAACTTTGATTGATCATAACTCCCTCAATTTTGATCCGATGGAAGAGTTCTTTATATGGATTTGAAGCTTAGAACATGAACTTTAATTGGCTAAACTTGGGCCTGAGGTTTGGATCTTTTATCTTGGAGAAAAAGAGCCTCAAAGTAGGGTGCAAAATGGTTCAAACTTGCCATTTTTGGAAACCCCAAAGTTTCTATTTTTGGCAGTTTTGTAATTTCTTGATTTTTCCTTATTCCTCCATCATTCCTTGATCAAATCTTGTCCGATGAACATATATAACTTGAATTTCATGAATTTGACCTTAAAAAGTCAGGAGTTGACTTTTTCACTGCACAGTTGGCTTTTTTCCCTATTTCTTGATTATCAAGCAACCGATCAATTGAACCTCTTCTGAAATGAATCAATGTCCAATATTACATCCTTAGACACTTGATATTATGTAGAAAACATTGAGATCAAGTTTGAATCAAAATTTCATCAGGAGACCACTCTTGAATTCAAAACCCTAATTTGACTGTTTTTTATAAGAGATGCTGCACTATTCAATCCTCTGGATGATTTCCCTTCTTTCAATGACTTATGAGATCAAGGGGAGTGATGTATGACATAAAAGACCCTTGAGGCTTGTGGGAGACCTTTGGCTCTTGGTCTCTTGCTTTGGACAATCCACATCTTAGAGAAACAATTGATCCCATGCCCTTATGCAAGATGCAATGCAATGCTTAATGCTTAATGTTTAATGTTTTATTTTTCTATGCTTGAATGCAATGTAATGAAATGAAAGCTCATGCTAGATGATATGAAGAAATGAGAGGGCAAATTTTGGGGTATTACAGTTGCCCCTATTCAATCACTGTAGACCTGAAATGGATGATAGCGATTGCTGTCAGACTTTCAAGGTATGGAGGGATTGAATACCGAAAATAACCAAAAAATTTGCACTCTGCGGAGAAAAAGAAAAGGGATATAAACCCAACCAAATGAACTCTACTTGAATGAAACTCTGATGGGAAGAAATAACACTGAAGAGATGTCTTTTTGAACAACGCCAGACGAGTACTGGCTTGCCACACTGCGGGTGGACTTTAACAACGTCTTTTGGCACAACGCCAGACGACTACTGGCTTGCCACACTTTGGGTGGACTTTGGCAACGTCTTTTATACAACGCCAGACGACTACTGGCTTGCCACACTTTGGGTGGACTTTGGCAACGTCTTTTGTACAACACCAGACGACTACTGGCTTGCCACACTTCAGGTGAACTGTCTTTTAACACAACACCAAACGACTACTGGCTTACCACACTGTGGGTGGACTTTCGCCAAACTATGGTTGGACTTTGCAGCTGCATTGCCACACTACGGGTGAACTTTTGCCAATCTACGGTTGGACTTGCTGATGATTTGCCACCCTTGGATGGTCTTTTGCCAATCTACGATTAGACTTAGCTGCGGTCTTTTAAAGGGAGTCAGACGACTACTGACTTGCCACACTACGGGTGGACTTTTGCCAATCTACGGTTGGACTTCACCTTGCTTTGTCACCCTTGGATGGACCTTTTGCCAATCTACGGTTGGACTTTGCCTTGCTTTGCCACCCTTGGATAGACCTTTTGCCAATCTACGGTTGGACTTTGAGAATTTGCCACCCTTGGATGGACCTTTTGCCAATCTACGGTTGGACTTTAAGGATTTGCCACCCTTGGATGGACCTTTTTCCAATTTACGGTTGGACTTTAAGAATTCCAATACTGGATTACTCTCTGCATCCGTGTCAGACATCTCTGCTGACTCTGCCAAGGAACAATGATCAATGATTTGTTCTCAGAGACTCTTGAAAGGATAATGTCTCTGCTGGAGAATAAATGAACAATCCGTCTGTTTCGAATTGTCAAGTCTGCCAAAAATAAATTGGACTTTGAAATATGAGGGGAGTGATGATTCTGCCAGGAATTACTTCATCTGCTTGGGGATGAATTCTGGTCATAGCAATTCCGCTGGGGATGAGAATTTTTTGAATGGCGTCCTGCTGGGGAAGAAAAGTCGTTAAAACTCTGCTTGAGGATCTATCAAACCCGAGATCCCTTGCAGGGAGAATCAACCTTCTACTCGGCTGGGGAAGAGACTATGTTGATCAATAAGCCTCATGCGGGGAGAAAAACAACAACTCAACTGGGGAACATTGTCGACAAGATTCGATGATGAACTCTGTGGGGATACCATTACCAGAGATACAATCTTGCTGGGGGATCAGGGTTACCCTGCTGAGGATATGCAAATCCGGTTAGAAGACATCCCGTTGCAACATGCTGGGAGAGAGTTCTTAGAGATCTGCTGGGGAAACCCAAGGCAATTCCACGATAATCTGCTGAGGAATAAGACTGTCGAGCTTAGGATAAATGTCACAATGCCCCATGTTAGGCAAACTTTCTGTTTGATGACTCCGTTGGGGATGATGAGTTTATAACAAACTCTGCTGGGGAGAATCGCTTTCAAGCATCTCGTGTTGGGGAATGCCTTTTAAGAGGATTTTACAGAAGACCAAGTGACCTCAACTCTACTGGGGATAATAGATCTGGAACATCTTCTGCTGGGGAAATTCAATATGCCCCATGTTTGGGAGGGTCACAACCTCGCTTTTGCCCCAGATTACGCGACTGATCTGAAGAAAACGTCATAAGAGGATTTTACAGAAGATTAAGCATCTTCAAACTCCTGGCGACTTCACTGGGCATTGACTGTTAACTTTGGTGTCTGCACAACAACTCTACTGGGGAATTTGCACCCGTTATCGACATAGAAAAGCTTGTAGCTATTGGAAGTACTGAATGAGAGAATCAACTTAATAAGATACAACGATACCCAGTTGAACTCAATTCACTGATATCGAGATGTCGTGAACGACCGTCGACCGAATGATGGACTCGATCAGTAAACGTTGTGACAAAAGGGTGATACGGGAACCCTTCCCTAAACATGATTGCCCCAGTCTTCTGCATGGGGATAAGTGTTTACTCGTCTAGGAGAGATGCCTCTTGTGATCTTGGGATGACCTGCCCCTTTGCTTCAATCTTTTTGGCTGATTGACTGCATACGCGTGAACAATAGTTTTTTACTTGCCCAGCCCGTCATGGTCCACCAAAAGAAATTATCCCAAGAGGATTTTACAGAAGACTTGACATCCAAAATGCCTCAATGTCTTCAAACTCTGGGAGAAATTCATCGGATCTCGACGTAACTACCCCAGACCGTATGGTCTACAGAGAAATCTTGAAGTAATTGCCCCAGTTTCAATCTTTTTGGCTGAACTCTGAAGAGATTTCACACCTTAAAGAGATGATTCGACGTGACTGCCCCAGATCAACTACGTCTTAACACAAATTGTTGGGAAAGCTCCTGCTCAACAAAGTTTCCTGAGGAAGCACAACTGGATGTGGCTGGCCTTTGGGAGTCTCAGGATTTTCAACTCGGCAAGATTAAGCTTCTAGACTGAATTTCCATATGTAAACTTCTTTTGATGTCAAACAAATGTATGCAAGCAGAAAATGTTTTATTCTGAGAATGAAAAATTCTAATGCAACACACATGTTAATCTTGAAGTTTTACTGAAAAGATGTCGCAAAGCTGTGAACGAATCACGGGTTAGGATACGACATTAATTTTTGAATGAAAGAAATGCAATGCACATGCAACACCAACAAGATCTTTTAGCATCACTCATAGGAGTCAGGAACGCTATCTCATTGGAGTACGCTCTTGAAATAAACCCTGTTTCAATTAGGACTTTTGAGGGTTGTATCGTGGCCTGGTTCACGGTTTTGAGAAAAAAGGATTATGGCTCAAAGTTTATTGGTGCCCACCCACTCTTCGTGATGTTCTCTAGTCCTACATTCAGCTAATTTAACGCAGGCGCTCGCCTCTCAAAAAGATTTTGTGATCTTTAAGGAACCCATGCATCTGATGTTTTAACACCTAATGAGGCTTTGGAGTGACAGTCACCCCTTTGTTCTTTGTTCGTAATCACACAACTTTGTTCTTGCTCGAGGATTTTCTTTTGTAATCCTTTTGTTTTTCGCTTTCGCATCCTTTTGCCTTTTTTTTTATCCCTAATTTTTGCCTGGATTGATTCTTTTGAATCTTTGATTTCGGAGTCCAGCGGGATGCCCTAACTTTTGCCTAAGTTGCTTGTTTTCAAGTTTCAACTTAGCGGGCTTTTTCATTTCTTTTTTTTTATTCTCTTTCTTTTTTTTTCTTGAACACGTCGTGTGACACCGGCTGGTCTTGACTTTGTTGAAAGGGTTGTGACTACCTCACTCTTTGATTGTTGATGGATAACCATTGTGGTTTCACATCTCTCGACCTCTTGACGGTGGAATAGAAGGTAATGGATCCTCAGATGCACACTCCCTTTGAAATGTGAACGCTTGGTCAAATTAACTGATGCCTACCATGCCCCTGGGTTAAATGTGAGGGTTTTTTCATACGAAAAGAAACTCCTACTTCAAGGCTCAAAGGGGTTAACGAGGGTCTATCTCCCTTATATCTCCAGTGTTTGGGGAGTTGAAACAATGCCTGTACATCCTCAACAGAGTTCTTATTCAAAAGCAACACCCTAAGAGATTTTGGCATTTTCAAATCATCATCCTCCCTCAAGAGCTTAAGCAAGAAAATTAGTATTGCAGTGCACATTAGCATTAAATGAGTAAACACAAATGAAATTCTTCAAGGAAACATATTCATTGCATTAAAATCATCATACCAAGTACAAACAAGTTTTAACATGCAAACAATGTCTGAAGAAACAAATAAAGACTACATATGAAAATGCAACAAAAAAAGCTAAATGATTGTCCTTGTTGAGGAGGCTTGACTCCGTCTGGACTTATTGCTTCTGATGATGTCTTTCCCTTTTTTACATGCTCACTTGGGAAGCTTTGTTAACGTACAGACCATCTGCAGTGAAAATAATGATCCCAGCGTCAATCAGATCTTGCACTTTATGCCTGAACACCTTACAATCTTCAATGGCATGCCCCTGTGTCCCTGAGTGGTACTCGCACCTAGCATTCTTGTCATAACCTGTCGGAAGAGGATACGGGACAGGAGCAACTTCCCTTAACTGAATCAAAGAGTCTTGAAGTAAACGGTCGAGCAGCTGACTGTGAGGAACAGTAATGGGATCAAATTTTCTCTCGGGCTTTCAGGGTCTTTGATATCTCCTCTGGGATCTAGTCTGCTGCTGATACTGATTCGGGTACGCCTCTTTTCCCAGCATTTTCCTTTTCAAACTTGGCCTAAAATCGGGAACAAGTTGCTGATATGGGGATTTTGAGACCAAAGACTGCAAGATATGCCCTTGACTTGATGCCGCTTCAAGAGGGAACGCCGGGAAATTTATATTTCCTGCAGCAGTAGGAGTAGAATTACTCTGTATGCTTACGCCGCCTGGGGCAAGATCTATCGCCTTTGAATCAATCAGATCTTGGACCACATTCATCGATTAACAATCAAGAACCGCATGTCGAAAAAATCACACTCATGCAATAGTGTGAAGTGAAACAGCTCAAGAATAGTCCACTAATCATCAACGGATCAATCCATGAAGTTTAAACATGTATTGAATGTTAAACAAGCAAGAAAATGCAAGAAAATATCATTCTGCAGCAGGGGTAATCGATTACTCACTTTGAGTAATCGATTACTCAGTGGAAATTTGGCTAAAATCATGAAAATAAGGCTGAGTAATCGATTACTATATTAGGTTAATCGATTACCACTGCAACAGAGACAAAAATTCAGCTTTGAAAAGCACTTTTCAGCAGTGAATGACTTATCCAAACATCCAATTGAACATGTAATCAATTAAGCACGAAATTACATTGAATTACAGTCAACAAACATCAATTGGATTCAATTAACAACCACATCAAGAATCATATTCAAGCACATGAATCCAAATCGAAAATCCACAAAAATCTACATCTAATAAGTTGCGAATAAGCTAAAACAAGTGGAGATTTGAGGAAAACCAACCTACAAAGCGGAGACTTGCTTTGGTAATTGTTGCAAAGTAATCTTGATGCAGAAAAATGAAAGAAAACCAGAGATTCTTCAATCAATAGCCGAAACGCGTCGAAACCGAACGAAATCGCGAAAATCCACCAAAATCCAACTTGCACCAAAATAAATGGTGAGAAACCTGTGGATTGAAGAAGAACAAGCTGAAATTCCAGAAAATCCAACCAATACAAACCAAGGGATAAAGTTTAGCTCAAGAATTAATCACTTTTTAATGTAAAAAGTGATTATTCTTCAAGAAATAAGAGCTTTTTTGTGTGGTTTTGGAAGAGAGAAGTAGAAGTTGATGAAGAATGAGTAGAGAAATTAGAGATAAGTGTGAGGGAATTGAGAGTGAAAATGGAGCAAAAAATGGTTGAAGGTTTGAAAATGAGTGAAGCATCCCTTAAATAGATTTTAGGTTTGGAGTATAAGTGGTTTGGAATGAGGTTTGGGTTTGGAGTTAGGGTCAGAGTTAGTTAGACTCAACTCACCGAGTCAAGTTAGTTAACTCGGTTAGTTAGGATCAAATCAGTTGCTTGGAAAACAAGGAACCACAATTGGTGTATTGGTGTATGACTTGGGCTGCAAGCAAGGCCTTGTGACTTGTGAACTTTCAGCATGAAACCCCTATGTTTGAGCCCTCATATGACCTTCATAACTTATTCAAATGAAAAAATGTCCAACATCAAAGTTGAAGAGGACATGGAGATGAACAAATTTTATGTTCAACAATTTTTCATTTGAAGCCTTATTGATGGAGAATATTGGCTTGACATTTGGCACGCCAACTGTTCGATGAAATTATGGCCTATGGGTCTGCACTTGCCTTGCCATGACTTGATTCTTGCCTTGATTTTACCAAACTTTGATTGATCATAACTCCCTCAATTTTGATCCGATGGAAGAGTTCTTTATATGGATTTGAAGCTTAGAACATGAACTTTAATTGGCTCAACTTGGGCCTGAGGTTTGGATCTTTTATCTTGGAGAAAAAGAGCCTCAAAGTAGGGTGCAAAATGGTCCAAACTTGCCATTTTTGGAAACCCCAAAGTTTCTATTTTTGGCAGTTTTGTAATTTCTTGATTTTTCCTTATTCTTCCATCATTCCTTGATCAAATCTTGTCCGATGAACATATATAACTTGAATTTCATGAATTTGACCTTAAAAAGTCAGGAGTTGACTTTTTTCACTGCACAGTTGACTTTTTTCCTTGTTTCTTGATTATCAAGCAACCGATCAATTGAACCTCTTCTGAAATGAAGCAATGGCCAATCTTCCATCCTTAGACACTTGATATTATGTAGAAAACATTGAGATCAAGTTTGAATCAAAATTTCATCAGGAGACCACTCTTGAATTCAAAACCCTAATTTGACTGTTTTTGATAAGAGATGCTGCACTGCTCAATCCTCTGGATAATTTCCCTTCTTTCAATGACTTGTGAGATCAAGGGGAGTGATGTATGACATAAAAGACCCTTGAGGCTTGTGGGAGACCTTTGGCTCTTGGTCTCTTGCTTTGGACAATCCACATCTTTGAGAAACAACTGATCCCATGCCCTTATGCAAGATGCAATGCAATGCTTAATGTTTAATGTTTTATTTTTCTATGCTTGAATGCAATGCAATGAAATGAAAGCTCATGCTAGATGATATGAAGAAATGAGAGGGCAAATTTTGGGGTATTACAGGTATGTTTGAGTTGATTGATCTGATCTCTAAAACTCCTCCTTGTTTAAACACCAGAAAGTATCTCCCAAAGATCTCATCCAGAACCAGACAGGATGCCTGCTCTGATACCAATTGAAATTCTGGCCTATGCAGACAGTAGATATCCTAACACATGTCAAGACATTGTGCTACATAATCTTTTAAACTTGGAGGTGCAACAGTAGACTGATACCTTAAATATCAGAACTGCACACTCACAGATGTCACGACATCTGATCCAACTTGTCAGTCAAGAACATTTACAAAACTGTAAATTGCATAATGTTAAATAAGGCAGTAATTGTTAACCCAGTTCGGTGCAATTCACCTACATCTGGGGGATACCAATCCAGGATGAAGACTTCACTATCTGTAGAACTGTTACAAAGCTAAACTCCCCTGTTTACAACTTTATTACCAAACATCTACCCAATGAATATCTTTATCAAGGCTAAACTTAACCATTTATAACCTTGATATGAGATACCCCACTCACATCCCAATCACAACCTGTGATATCTCTGTCTTCTGCCAATTCAGAGCTGTCGCGGTTTCTTGACCTTCAAGTTATCTTGGACTTGCTTCAAAGCTTCGTCCAAGAACAATACAACAACCATTACCTACAGGTTTCTGGTTGTGTCCCTGTACCTATGCCTTCCACCCTGCATCCCATAATACAGAGTGGAGACTTACAACTCCTAAGAGAGCCAACGACTCTCAAACCCTAAACCCTTATTCAACACAAAGGAACTAGGTTACAAAGTTACAAGTGATACAATGGTACATTTCTCTTTTAACCCTAGGTCTAAGTCTCCTTATATAGTCTTCTGTTGTCTCGGGCCTTCAATCGTTTCTCATTTATCCACTCTGCAAATTTGCACCAAATCTTTTGACAGATTTGTTAAGTAATTAAACCTGCTGTATTAGTAAGATGTTAGAACATCTTTGTCGACATCTTTAATCTTGAGCAGATTTCTTCATCTTTATCATAATCATGTTTTACCAAAATTTCGTCAAACCACTGGAGCTTTCATAAGGGTTTTAATTCCGAAAGAAACACAAACTTCTAGGCTCAAAGTGGTTGACTAGGGATTAACTCCTTATTTCTTCAGTGTTTGGGGATTTAAAACAATGCCTTACATCATCGACAAAGTTCTATTCAAAAGCATACCACAATAATTTCTGGCATTTGGTTTTCATCATCCTCCTTCCAATCTTTATTAAAACAACAGTTTAATAAAGACAAGTGAATGGGGTAATTTTTGTTTATGATTTTTTGAAATAAAAAACGAGTGAATATGAATGGATTGAGTCAAAAGATGCATACAAATTTCATTATCTTACCAATTCAAATAAATAATAATGCTTAAAAGCAAATACACAATCAACATGCAAAGAAAATACAAAAGGAAATGTTGAAGGAGCCAAATGACTGCCAGCTTTAGGGAATTGAAAAAAAACTTGATTCTTGCTTCATCTTCCATGTCATGGGAGAAGGTTGATTCCAACATTTGGTCCCGCACCTTTGAAGTTCAAAATATTGCTTTCGATTAGCTCTTGAACCCTTGCTTTCAGAGGATAACATCATTCCAATGAATTCCCTAGTGCTCCCTTGCTTTCATAGGGATTGGTTCAAAAGTAGTTATTTCCCTCCTATTGTGGTTCTGATTGACCGGTGCATTATGGTTTTGAGGAGCCCGGGGCCTTGGTTGTTGATAAGGGCGAGCGACAGACGCTGGTTGGTATGGAGGAGCTACTGGATTCTACTGATACCCTTAAGCGAAAGGCTATTGATAAGGAGGAGGAACTACTTGTTGATAGTTGGTCGCCACAGAAGCTACATAGGGTTGCTAACCAAACTACATAGGATGAGCGGGTTGTTGATGAACAAATTGTTTCTGTTGCCTCTTCCACGAATGGCTTCTTCCTCAATTTGTAGACACAACATTTGTCTCACCTTCCTTCTTTTTATGGGAGCTTCCAGAAAACTTCTTAGCATTGTCGTTAGAAGTTCCAGCCGTACTGATCATTTTCCCATTCTTCAAGCCTAGCTTAACTTTCATGCCCACGACAACCAAGTTAGAAAAACTTACCGACACGCTTCCTACCATACTTTCGTAAAACATTAGTTGTATAGTGTCTATAAACCAATCTTCCAATTCCTTCTCTGTCAATGGCGGTTCAACTTGGGATGCCATCTCTCTCCAGCGTTGAACATATTCTTTAAACGACTCATTCTCCTTCTGGGACATATTCACCAATTGTCTTCTGTCAGGAACCATGTCCATGTTGTACTTATAATGCTTTATGAAAGCATCAGACAAATCTTGAAAACAACGGATGCGACTTTGATCAAGACTTAGGTACCACTTAGAGGGGGAACTCTTCAAGCTATCTTGGAAGCAGTGAATCATGAACATCCATTTTACGCTTGTACATGACAAGATGGATCTTAGGACAAGTCCGACCTTCGTATCTATCAAAATCAGGGGTCTTGAACTTTGCAGGAATTACAAAACCGGATACGAGACACATTTCTCTAGCAGCAACCCCAAAAACTTAATCTACCTCCATGGCCCTCAGCCTCTTCTCAATAGTATGGACATCCTCCTTAATGCCCCTTATTTCTACATGTATCTCTTCTTCTTCATCCTTAGACACTCTGGGACCATGTTGGGGGTCTTCAAAATAAGGTTGTGCATGACCGGTTGGAGGTGCAAAAGCGTGAACCAATGGGTAAGCCTCAGTGACTACTGGAAGAAGAACGGCTTGTTGAGTGGATTGCACTATAGCAGGTGGTGCCTGAGGTTGTGGTGTGAAACCTGGTGGTAGACCATAAGGAGTCCATGTAGAAGGTGTTATTGTTGCAGGTTGGAGTTCAAGTACTGGACCAACAATTTTTGAAACGATTGTCGGTTGTGTGTTCATTTTGGCCTTGATGACCTGCAACATCTCCATCATCTGCCCAAATCTCCCTCGAAGGTCTTCGAGTTCTGAGTTGACTCTCTCCAATTCCTGTTCTTATTCTGACATTCTCTGACGAGCTTGGCTTCTGGTGTTGTATCGGTGTTGAGGACTCAATGTGGAACTGAAGGAAGACAACGAAATGAGCTTTTATGAAGAAAATCATGAATGTATATGGATGTGTCAAAACACATTTTGTTTTGTTTTAGGAAAATGATATGCATGCATGCTGATGAAATGCAAATGCAATGAACTTAGGTTTGGGATATCAAGAATAACTCACATTCCCTATTTGGTAGGCTCTTTAACAGATAGTTCTAGGTTAGCTACCCATAAACCCACTCTGTAAAACCCCAAAATTTGCCCTCTTATTTATACCCAATAAGTGGCTTATGCTTCACATTTCATATGCATTTAGGTCATGAACATTGCACATACATCATTGGTCTTCCCAAGGCATGGTATCAAGGGTTCCTTCATCGTTGATTGATCCAAAGCAAGAAGAATGGAATATACTTAACCACTCAAGCCATGAAAAGCTCCTCAAGACTCAAAATATCTCATTTGGTTCACCATTTCATCAAGAGCTTGAGAGGTATAAGAAACTTGAAGAGAGTCACCTCACCCTATCCCTTGATCCTCCAACTAGGGTTTTGGTCATCTGAACATTTGACAATCCCACTGAGTAATTATCTTGGAGCTTTGATACCATCTCATCACCTACAACATCTTGGTTTAAGAGGATCTCCATTATCTCCATAGGAATTCGGGTATTGATTATTAGTCAACATCTCTTATCATCCAGTGCCAAAACTAGGGTTATGCCTATAGTCAGTTAATTTCTGATTTTTTGGGCAAGATTTGATCCCATGGCTTTCTATGTGTTCTCAAGCATCTAGGACTGGAATATGGATCATCAATGTCTTTCACAAGGGTTTTAATTGGCTAGATGATTGCAAATCAGACAAATTGGAAATAAAGTCAACTAATTAAGGAAAAAGTCAACTCTTGACTTTTTTAGGTAAAATTCATGTTTATCATGTCCAATATGGTCAATGGGTGAGATTTGATCAAGAAATGTCAAAGGAATCATGAAAAATCAAGAATTATGGAAAATTACCCAATTTGGAAAATTAGGGTTTTAGAGACTGTCCATTTTCGGAAAAATTTTCATGCCATGCCACCAACTTTATGGCCATTTTTCTCTATGATCCAAGCCTCATTTGGAATTTTTTTTCAAATGAAAGTTGTAGTGTGCATTCCAAGCTTTCCAACCATATAAAGAATGTTCCATTTGGATTTCTAGATCAAGAGTTATGATCAATCAAAGTTGGGATCATCAAGTTGTTCAAATGAGAAAAACTTAGAAAAATTTTCTATGTTCTAAAAGTCAGTTTTATGACCATGTTTTCAACACCAATTTCCATCATGTTCCAAGCCTCTTTTCAATCTGATTTCAACATGAAGTCGTAGTATCAAGTGTCCTCTTTAATTTGGTACCAAGAACTTGAAGATTGGATCAATATTCAATGAGATATGATGTTCCAAAGTCATGACCTCCAAGTTATGAAACATATAGAAAACTTAGAAATTTCTCAACACTTTTGGCAGCTTATGTCATGACACTTTCATGGATGATTTTTACCATGTTCAAGGCCTTTAATCCAATCTTATTAAACACCAATCTCATTCTATGTCATCTCCTCTTTTTAAAGACACCAAGATCATCCATTTTGGTGCCATATCCATGGAAATATGGTCCTTCAAAGTCACCACCATGATGTGTTTCTCAAGAAGTTCATGCCATGAAAAAATGCAAAACTGATGTGTGTCATTCCTACAGCCTCATGTATCATGCGTATACATCATCCTTTCTCATTTTACCTCATTAAACCATGCAATATCTTACACAATACATGCACCATACAAAACCTACCTCTTATGCCATAAAAGAAAAATGAACAAACTTAATGAACAAGCATGGCAGGTTCTGATTTGTACTAACATGATCCTTACCATCCATCACCATCACCATCATGATACATCATAACACTCACAAGATCATCTAACCCATGCCAAGAATGAACTCACTCTCTTTTTTCATTTTCATAACCTCGCTTTAAATGAACATTTTTAACCATGATTAATTCATTAACAACACACTAACCATATACATATAATCCCCAAACTCTAACAGAATCCGTCACACTCCACATTTTCACAAAAAATAGATTAATAAACTTCATTTTTCCTCTGAACTTCATAGCTTCGAATCAACGATTTTGAAAACTTCTTTCAGGATTTCTCTTCACAATCATCATCACCTAGCTTTTCTCTGGCAAGTGTATGCACTGAATCTCACCTGGAACCTCCATTGAAGCACCTTCCACGAGCTCATTTAAGTTCATCTTTCAGTTTCAATTTCAAGCAAGATTCAAGGGCTTGAAGCATTTATTTTGCTTCCCAAGGTATATCTCAAGAACTGCAAGAAGTCTTAGGGTTTCTAATACGCGATTTGGAGCTCACAACAGGTTTTTTTCTTAAACTTTCTTGCATCACATTAAGGCATGATAGGTGATTAAAACCATGAAATCTCTTGCTTCTGAAGTCCTACATTGTTGTAGGCAATGCTAGTGTTGTATCTGTGCCAAAATGTGAGATCTTGAAATTTCAACTTTAATTTATTTGGATTCGTATCGTATCTTGGAGTAACTATATGGGATTTTGGGGCCTGGATTTAGAATCTACGCAACGAAATGAGTAGAACGATGGTCGTTTCATCCATTTCTGGGTTTTTTTATCAGTTCACTGTGGCTATCCCACCGGAGAAAACGACTGGAGGTTTTCTCCGGCCACCTGAACTGAAACCCTAGCCCTTGGTCAAAATGGCGTGTGATGCCATGAATGGTCCATGTCACAATTCACTTGCCAGCGTGTGTTGTTTTGTCCCACGTGTGATTTTTAATTCAAATTGGCCAATGATGGAGCCCCAACGCATTAATGAACCACTTTTTTCCACACGTGCTTAATTGGTGTCCCAGTTTTTCTTTTTTTCTTTTTTTCCATGAAATAACAATCATAATAATAATATGAAAAGAGAAATTTTTGGTAGCATTGGGATTAACCCAATTGCTTTTTGCACACCCAATTATGGACCCATGTGGGAACTGAACTAGGCTTTTACTTTAGATGCACCCCCTAGTTAGTTCCTTGTGCTTTTTCTTGATTTCTTTACACGTTACAAAATTGCATATTAAAAATAGTTATTTTTTCACAAAAATTCCAAATAAATTCATGGAGATTATATGAGGCTTTATTTAATTTTTGATGATTTTTATTTTTATTTTATATCAAATTTAGTATTTGTTCTCAATTTCTGATTGATGGATATCCATATTGGTATACCTCGTGATTCAAGCCTTTAAAAAATGACTTTGCTCTAATAATTTTGATCCAATTTTTTGTGTGTATTTTGAAACTTGATAATAGAATCCTTACATGTTAAATTGATTCTTTGATGATGATTTTTGAGTCACTCTCCAAATGCTTTTTGTGACTTGTGCTTGTACGATCCTTAATTGAAACATGCCTAATGTTTGCAATTTTTTGAGCATGCTTATTGCATACTTTTGATCCATTTTTTTGTACATGATCACTCACTGAACTTAGCATGATATGGTTAATTTATCATAATTTTCCAAAGCATTTGACTACTTTTCATGGATTTTCCAAAGTGAACCCATTGAGTGGATGTATGCCTAGAACTAGGTAAAGTTTAACACTTGTTTGTGGCCATCTTAGGCCAACTTAGAGAACATGTTGGAGCATATTAATGATGAAATTTTGATGTGCTATTGTGATATTTTCATGTTGCTTTTTGATCATGACTCACATGATTTCTTTGAACCCTAAATTGCTTACCCGGTCTTACTCGATGCTTGCTTAGATGTTTTAGTTTGATGATGCACTTATGCAATCTTCTTTGGGATATTTTTTGTGCATCATTTCACATGTGGTTTAACATGAATTAAAACCTGCCCACACGGATTTATAGGTCATTTCACATGCTCTTAATTGGTATTATTCCTTCACACGTTTGAACATGAATGAGAATTTAACTTTGTTGTTTTCACTTGAACTTTGGATGTGTCATATTTGTCCAATGCTTTTGATATTCAAATGTGCCATTCCAAATATAATTTACCACTGCCCCATGTGTGTGAACACTTGATTTACTTGACCTTGGCCTTGCTTTTACATACTTGAACTTGTTTTGCTTCTAGTGGAAGATAAAGTTGATTTTTGACCACTACTTGTGGTATCTTTCATGAACATGTTGCCATGATGATTTTGGGAGATATAAATGATCATTTTGAATAGGGATAACAGGTATAAATTCACATAAGCATGAGTAGGAACTTCCTCATCCCATTTATAAGTCATTTGTGTACCTTAAGTGCTTACTTTTGTGTGAATGAGAACATGATTTGTTCACTAATTTTGATCACTTCCTTAACATCATTTGTGTGCCATCCTTGCTCATTTCATTTGGTATTCAAACATGAGATATTATAGGTCTCTCACCTCTGATGTTGATGCTTTGATATTACTTTACCATGTTATTTCTTTTCTCTTTGCTTGAGTGATAAGTTACATGCTTCTAAAGGATGTTTAAATTTGGTTTTAGCCCTTACTTACATTAGGTTTGGAGATTGAGTTTGACATGAAATGTTGTGAAAATTTGAGATTGGTCTTAAAAATTTAATACATGTTTATAATTCTGACCTAGATCTTCTTATGAGTTCTTTTCACACTTGTTTGTTCATTAAGTAACCTTGAATGATTAAAGCATGCTTAAGATGAATTCTTTGTGTGTAACTTTCAAACCTCTTGAACATGATTGATGTACATTCCATGATTACTTCTTCATACTTCAAGCTTGCTTTCTACATGTCTATATCACATATGTTGCTTGAGTACATGACTTGGCTTCCATTTGTGTGACTTTTATAAGTCTTTTTGACAAAGCTTGTGAATAACCAATGTTTGTGTATTAATGTAGAACATAACTTGTAACCTTTTGACATTGTTTAGGACATTAACATAGATAGGATAGATTAGGTTTAGCTAATGCCTCTTAGGTTCATATACTTTTAGGGTTCACTTCCCATTGCTTATTGTTTGATTTTGCTCCTAGGATAGAATTAGGGCACTTGCTTGTGCATTAGGACATAGTTTTACATTTTGCTTTCAACTACTTGATAGTTGAGCTTGGCTTGGAGATGGTAAGTATTTGTGCTACTTTACATGGTTGTTCACACTTACATGATTCCTTTTCATCTCGCTTCTCCTTTACTTCCTTCTTTTGTGATTGATTCGAATAATGTTTACTTGTGTTGATCACATGATCCCTTAGGATTCCTAGCTCGACTTAATTTCCGATTAAGCTTGAGGTAGGAGAGACATTAGGCTAGCAATCCAAGTATGCTGACATAGGTAGAAATCCCCTCCTAACCTCAACTATAGGGCCACCATTGCATGACAACATTAGGATCTAGTTTCCCTTAGTTATTTTCTTTTCAACCCTTGAGTCTCTCTTCTCTATCTCTCTAAAAGAAAAGCAAAAAAAAAACACTTAACAACTATTGTATATGGAGTGCGCCACGAGCCTTAAGCACATGAGAAATGATTAGTGAAGGTCTCCTTTACTACTCTAGGATGCTTTGCAAACGTTCCGTTGGGAGCGACCTTATAAAGTATTCGCTCCTATGTTATAGTCTTTAGCATGATACATACAACAAACACAATAAATCAAAACACTTTCTTCTAAAAAACAAAAACAAAAACAATCATCTTCCTTCGGGATTCTCTTCTCATCTCACTCACTCCAATCGTAAAGGATACATTATTTCCGTTCTACGGCGAACAGGTAAACGCGTGAGTCTCCACGCAACGAGCGGCAACACCTAAACTGCTAGAACGCGAACGTTAGCGTCTTCCACTTAAAAAACACAAAATAACAAAGACCCTGTAGGTCCAACTACGACTGCTCTGACTTCCTCTCTCTTGTCCGACTGAGGCTACATAGGCACAAGACGACGATGTCTTGGTGAGCAACCTTCCCCCACAATCCCGTAGTCCTCCAAACTACGTTGACTCTAACTTTCCCACTCCCGAGGGAATACGTAGGCCTAGGACGACGATGTCCTATCGATTCACCTTTTGTTTTCTTTTCTAGTTAGCACTAGAGCTTCAGATATCCACACCCTTTGACCGATACAACAAGCGTAGATCCCATCGAGTACAATGGACCCAAGGGGGTGCTAATACCTTCCTCTCGCGTAACCGACTCCCGAACCCAGGCTATGGTTGTGATGACTATTCCTTTCCCTTTTCTAGGTTTTCTTCTATCGTTTCCTTTCCCTGCTTCAGGATAAATAACGTTCGGTGGCGACTCTTCTGTCTTTTCTGCCGGTTGATTTTCGCAGATGCGACAGCTGGCGACTCTGCTGAGGACACTAGTTCCCTAAGCGAGTCAATCCTAGTGCCTGTTTATTTTCTGTTATTGGGTGTTTATCTGTATGTTTTACCTTTTTATTTATGGCTTTTATCGCATGTTTATTGCTTTTATCGCATTTTACTTGCTTTGCATTCTTTGATGCCATATATTCTGGACTGTGCTAGACTGCTGTTTCTTTGGTGGGATGGGTGTTCTGAGAGATAAGCCCACTACCCAGGCTTGAGTGTACACACAGGATTTAGAGTGTATATTCGTGTCTCTTGCGTGGTGGTGACCACGTGTAGTATTCACGAGACCCACAGGCAGACGAGGTTCCTCTATGAGATATCCAATACTGCATGTTGATGTAGGTCATTGGATGTTCCCATGGTGGGTTTTCGACTCTGGTGACCATTCCCGAGGACTCAGTTGAGGCACTCCTCCCAAGGGGCGATAATGTCATACCAGAAATGGCAAACACGTTACGCTTCTTGATCCGAGGACCCAAAGCTGGGAACTTGCTATAGGATGACCTTTTTGAGGGGAATCAGTTAAGGCCTCCTCGATTGATGATGATGCCAAACCAGAAATGGTGAACGTATCATCATTTCTCAACCTGAGAGTCTGTAACACTGAGGTTCCTTGGTTTTTAGAACCCACATGTGAGAGGGGATGGGTGTTTACAGGTTTGCAGGTAACCTTGACTTCCAACATACCCGGTTTTCTGGTATTCTTACAGAAGTGGACAGTTGATCCTATTATATTCCGTCAGTTATTATTCACTCAGTTCTGCACTAACACTATTCATACAGTTCAGCACAGACACGTCCAGTTATATGTGGCACCTCTGATACCATGCCTTTGCATCGCATCATTGCATACCCTAACATTTATGTTTTTCATTTCTAGGTTTATATCTTACTTTTGATTTCGGTCAGTGGGTTCTACAGGGATGGATACTGAGAAGAATAAGAGCATCATCATCTACATGTTTCCAAATCCAAGTCTAGGCCCTCTTAACAGTCTGAAAACTATGGTTAGTCCGGATGTGTTGGGAGCTTTCAACGAAAAATATGGGTGGATTCTGTCCTTCGTTCATAATGTCAGTGATTATGAATACAAAGGTCTTCACACTTTGATGCAATTCTATGACCCTCCTTTGAGATGCTTCGTATTTCGAGACTATTTTTGGGTCCCTACCTTGGAGGAGTATTCAAACATCTTGGGGATTTCTGTCAAGGAAGGTGCACCATTCTTCGGTTCTAAGAAAGATCCTGACTTCGGGGATGTGGCTAGTGCTCTTTATTTAAGTAAATCAACCTTGGAAGCCAACATCGCCAGTAAAGGAGGTTTCCAGAGTTATCATCTGAGGTATTTAACGAAGAAAGCTCAGGAAGCTGCTGGAGATAAAAAATGGACCGTTTTCAACGCAGTATTGGCTCTCTGTGTATACGACATCGTTCTATTTCCGAACGTGCTTGATTTTATTGATGTTGACGCCGTCAGAATATTTACAACACATAACCCTGTGCCAACCTTATTGGGGGATCTTTATCACTCAGTCCATAACAGAAATGAGAAGAGAAGATGAGGTTTTGTTCATTGTTGTGCACCTCTATTTTACAAGTGGTTCGCGAACCGTCTGCCTCGTTCAGGCGCTTTTATGGATACCAAGGATTCACTGGAATGGTGTCATCGACTGATGGGCTTGTCTGCCAAAGATATTGTCTAGGTAGATCATGGGTTGCTCTAGAAGGACACTATTCATAGTTGTGATGGGTTCCCTAATATTCCGTTGATAGGAAGAAAAGGGGGAATCAACTATAATCCCTCTTTGGCCATCAGACAATTCGGATACGCTCTGACAGGTCCACCCGTCAAGAGGGATGTGGTAGAGTCCTTATATTTCCAAGCAACGGATAGTCTAGAAATAGTGCAAAAAGCTTCTGAGGCTTGGTTCAGCGTACAGAAATAAGGTAAAGCTGTTCTGGGAAAAGCCAACAACCGAACTTATCCTCCATATGAAGACTAGATAAAGAAGAGGGTTAAAGACTTCTACTTTCCTTTCGATCCGGCACCTCCTTTGTATCCCGAGACTGCGGAAGAAAGGACCACTGTAGCCATCAAAGAATTCAACAAGCTGCAAGCTCTGGTGAATGAGCTTCGGGTAGAGAACTCCGACTTGAGTAGTCATCTTCAAGATGCTTTGCATATCAACATGGGATTGGAATGGAAGGCTCAATATGCAACGAAGCTACTAACAGAGAAGGAGAAGGACTTTATGGACATAGCTCAGTTTTATTGAAAAGCTAACTTAGCTGTCGAAGCCTCCGCTAAAGTTGTCAAGCAAACTAAACAACTCCTGTCCGAGGCAAATGTCAAACTTGCTAACTCTCGACAAATGTGGGACGAAGTCAGGATTGAAAATGAGGAAAGAGCTCCAAAAGGCAAAAAGGGGCAAGAAGCATTTCTCCAAAAAACTGAAGGAAGCTCAGAAAGAAATTAAAGAGCGCAAGATTCAAGCTGGGATCAAGAATTCAAAGCTCAGAGATGTCTTTGGAGACAACGATAGCGCAAAGCATATTGTCAAGCTGAATCAAGACATTGGGAAAAGGAATAAGCTGATCAAAGGGTTGTTAGAATGACCAACTCATCCAGACACCGAAGCCCTCCTCGAAGAAGTCAAGACCAGTTTGTACGGACTAGGGGTTTAGGATTGATTTGTCTATGTAGTTCTGTATGTTGTCTATTGTGATTACCATCAGGCTTGTTGATGGACTCACCCTTGGTTGTATCAGACATATTTGTATGACTTTCTGAAATGTTATATGATGAGATATTTGTTTCAGCCGTATTGTTTCAGTGGTATTCTCAACGATGTTGTTCCAGCTATATTTTCTCTACAATATCTATATGTTCCTGTGATATTTTCCCTGCAACGTGTCTGATCCCTCGCCCGATTAATACTGGAATCAAAGTATAGATGTACCCTGGAAATGATTAAACATAGCATATGCATGCATTCATACATTTCGTTTTTGCATAACAGGTACTTATTTCTGGATTTCCTAACCTTTTTGATTAACAGGCAGGATGGGTGACTATTATCATCACCATCATTCCACTCGCCAGAACCAACAACAAGCAATGGAACAGAATCAAGCTGAGTTGAGGGAGGTACAAAGCCAGATGGGGGAATTTATGGGGGACATACAAGCTTTATTCTAGGGTCAGAGAATGCTGAGTGAAGAAGTCCATCAGCTGAAGACTCAGATGGGTTTGATTATAGAAGTCGTGAGAAATGTGTTAAGAAAGGAAGGAAATCCCATGTTTGAGGCTGCAGCAGAAATTGTCACTCCTTCCTTGCCTGTGGGGTCCCTCCAAAAGGGTGATTTACCTCAGGGATCTTCTTCACAGCCTGAGGGTCCAGAACTTTCCCGCCAACAACTATCTCCTGTTTCCCAAGACAATCCCAAGGTAAAGAAGTACGTACCGAGGCCGAAGAAGCTCGCGAGGATCTTTGATCCACTTCTTATGCCTTATGCTCAGTTGTTGGGGCATCTTCTCCAACTTTAATTAGTTGAACTTCGGACGCTGGCTCCGCTCACTAGCACTCCCCCACCAGGTTATGACGGGAAGGCTCATTGTGACTTCCATTCTGGAGCACCCGGGCATAAAATTGAGAAATGCAAGGCATTTCAGCATAAGGTTCAGGACTTAATTGATTCAAAGGCAATCGAGTTCACTGTTGCAAAAGAGATGGATGTTCCTCTCATATCTCCAGGGGCAGCCTCAGGACAGGGGCATATTCCATAGTCTGGGGTTTGAGAATCCTCACGCCAACAACATTTATCTGTTCCTCGGCCAGCTCTGAAGAGGAAAGTGCCCGGACAGGTTGGGTGACGAAATCAGAACTGTCCCCAGAAGAGACAACAGAGGTCAAGAAGGCCTGATAAAAGGTTCGATCCAATCCCCATTCCTCACAGTCATTTGCTTGCTCGGTTGCTCGAAGGTTCTCTGGTTCAGCTAAGGGAGGCCAAACCTGTTCCAGATCCTATTC
Source organism: Lathyrus tuberosus (assembly GCA_022829125.1). Classification (NCBI taxonomy): domain Eukaryota; kingdom Viridiplantae; phylum Streptophyta; class Magnoliopsida; order Fabales; family Fabaceae; genus Lathyrus; species Lathyrus tuberosus. Next base: position 11,016,575 of record JALAZF010000075.1, read on the forward strand.
CTCATGGCTATAATGCAACTGCGATATGCGAGTTCCATCCGGGGGCCCATGGCCATTCAATCGAAGATTGGAGAGCTCTGAAGTACCAAGTTCAAGATCTAATCGACTTAAAGGTCATCGCATTTACTGTAGATGGTCTGCACATCAACTGAAGCCTCCCAAGTGAGCACTCAGACTGCGAGTATGTCGTCAAGAGCAATAAGTCCAGACGGAGTCAGACCTCCTCAACAATGTCAATATTTGGTTTCTTTACTGTACTTTCATTTGTATTTTTCATTGTTCATTAATACTTTGTATACATGTAAAATTTGTTTGTTTTGGATGATGACCTTAAGGCAATGAACGTGTTTTTCTTGAAGTAATTCATTCTTATTCATTCATATAATATTTCTGTGCATTGCAATACCAATTTACGTGCTTAAACTCTTAGAGGGAGGATGACGAATTGAAAACACAAAACTTTCTGGTCGTATGCTTTTGGGAACAAAACCTTGCTGATGATGTACACGCATTGTTTCAAATCCCCAAACACCAGAGATATAAGGGAAATAGACCCTCGTTAACCCCTTTGAGCCTAGAAGTAGGAGTTTCTTTTGAAAGAAAAAAAAACCTCACATTTTAACCCCGGGGTAGGGTAGTTGTCAGTTGATTTTACCGAGCGTTCAAATTCCAAGAGGAACGCGCGTCTAAAGATCCATTACCTTTTATTCTTCATCAGAAAGGTCAATAGGCGTGAAACCACAGTGGTTATCCCTCACTGCAAGGAGTGAAGCAGTCACAATCCTTTCAAAAAAGTCAAGACAGCCAGTGTCACACGATTTGTTCGGAAAAAAAAGAGAGAAAAAGAAAAAAAATAAAGAAAGCCCGCTAAGTCGAAAGTTTGAAAACAAATGACTTAGGCAAAAGTTAGGGCATCCCGCTGGACATCAAAATCGAAAAGGATTCAAAAGAATCAGTATAGGCAAAATCAAGAAAACCAATGAAAAAAAGAAGCAAATAGAAAAGGCAAAAAGGATTACAAAAGAAAAATCCTCGAGCAAGAACGAGTCGCGTGACTACAGGCAACAAAGATGAAAGGAGAGATTGCCACTCCGAAAGCAGTGTGGGCTCCTTAACCATCGCTGATGACATGCAATAACCTTTTGGAAGGTGAGCGCTTGTGTCAAATGAACTGAACATAGGACTGAAGGACGTCAAGGAGAATGGGTGGGTACAAACAAATTTGAGCCATAAATCCTTCTTTCTCAAATCGTGAACCAGGCCACGTTACAACCCTCAAAAGTCCTAATTGAGGTAAGGTTATTCTGAAGGCATACTTCTGATAAGACAGTCTTCCTGACTCCCATGAGTGGTGCTAAAATAGTTTGTTGGTATTGTACGTGCATAATATCTTTTATTCAAAAATTAGTGTCGCATCTTAACTAGTGATTCGTTCGCGAGGTTCGACGATATCTTTTCAATGAAAACTTCGAGATTAACATGTATGTTGCATTAGAATTATCATTCTCAGAATAAGCATTTTATGCTTGCATACATTGTACTTGATGCTAATGAAGCTTGCATAATGAACATTAGTCGAGAAGTCGGACCCTGCCAAGAGGAAATTCCTGGACAACTATATTGATGAGCATGAGCCAAAAGACTTCGTCAGGTAACTATTTTCTAAGCAAGTTATGCTCAAAGTTCAGCCAATCCGGAGCAGTCACGTCGAGGAATATCTCCGAGTTTAGCCAATACGGGGCAATCATGTCGAGATTCAGTAAAAGGGATAGAATTACTCCAAGACTCGTACTGAGGAAGGCCACCTCGGGAGCGAGAAGTTGTCCTCTCCAGAGGACGATTAATCAAGAGCACCTCTTCTAGATTCAGAATACTGGGGCAGAATATTTCAAGTCATTATGAATCCTTTCGAGGCAAATTCCTTCATAGGTTATGCAGTCTGGGGGCAGTTACGTAGAGATCCGATGAATCTCTCTAAGAGTTTGAAGACCCTGGGGCATTTGGAATGCCAGGTTTTCTGTAAAATCCTCTTGAGACTATTTCTCCCAGTAGACCAGGTGGTCTGAGGCAAGTGGAGAGTCCGCTTATGATAATTGGCATGCAGTCGATCAGCAGAAGTGTGAAATGCCAAAGTAGCTTTCCCCATTGGGGTATTAGAATTGTTGTTCATCCCCGGAAGAAATAGAAGGTTGTATTGTCCTCGCCAGAGGCTATGTCGTTTCATTATCCTCCCCAGCAGGAGTCCAGAGATTCGGTTTCCCCAGTCGGAATTGGATTTGTCTTTTCTCTCGTAGGAGTTCAAGCCTCGGACAGGGTAAAGATGGTTAGTTCTTGCCCTCCAAGCAAGTTGGCATCCCCAGCAAGAGACTCGTTTGAGTGCACGACTCCAGTAAAGTTTCTCTCCCTACAAAGAACTGGTGTATGATTTCCTCATCAAGTCAGGTAACATTTCCTCAGCAGAGGCCTGTTAACCTCTATGCTCCAACAAACATCTCCTTCCTCGACAAAGGTTTGTTTGATCTCAGTTCCCCAGCATCCAGGTCAGAAGGTTGTCATTTCCCCTAGCAAAGCCTTATGGTTATAGGTTCTCCTCAAGCAAGACTGGTTCTAGTGATGTCCTCCCAGCCAAGTCATCACTCCCCGCAATTCAGAGCCCCAGATGTATCAACATTCTTCCCCAACTGAGTTGTTGATCTTCTCCCCACAAAAATTCAGAAGATCAGATCAGTGGTCACTTCCTCAACAGAGTTGTTAACCACCATCCCCAGCAGTGGATTCTCTTTACATCTTGCATATAGTAATCATTGCATCCTCAAAACGTGTAGCATTCCATTTCGCATGAAGCATTACGCCATAGAAAAATTCAAACATTTACATCCGAAGCATAAGCCAGGTTTGGATATTCTCATTACCGGACGTTCCCCCCAACAGAAAATGGTTTAACTTAGGAGGTTCAGTCTTACCTTTATCCCCGGTGAAGTTACCAACGAACTCGCTCATCTTACTGACATTCCCCTGCAGAGTTATCTGTTCAGACTTCTCTTTTCCCCAGTAGAAAATAATGTAACTGTAACCCCAAGCCGACACCTCAATCAGTCCTTAGGGTAGTAGATCTGTCAATCTTCCCCCTTCCGATCTTTGTTCCCTAGCAGAGTCGTCTGACTAGAAGTCCATTATACCCTCAGTATTTTTCATTGATACCGGAAAGTATCATCCTTCGATACCGGTCAGTGTCGTCAACTCAATACTTCTTTGACACCCATATGTTTTCTTTTGATACCGGAAAGTATCATCTTTCGATACCGGTAAGTTTCGTCTTTTCAGTACACTCATTCGTATATGTATCTTTTTCTTGATACCGGAAAGTATCATTTTTCGATACCGGTAAGTGTCGTTACCTCAATTCTCTTAATACCGGAAAGTATCATCTTTCAATACCGGTAAGTATCATCGTTCCAGTACACTCATTCGTGTCTGTATTTTGTTTTGATACCGGAAAGTATCATATTTCGATACCGGTAAGTATCGTCTTTCCAGTACACTCATTCATGTCTGTATTTTTTCTTGATACCAGAAAGTATCATCTTTCGATACCAGTAAGTGTCGTTACCTCAATTCTCTTGATACCAGAAAGTATCATCTTTCGATACCGTTAAGTATCGTCTTTCCAGTACACTCATTCGTGTCTGTATTTTGTTTTGTTACCAGAAAGTATCATCTTTCGATACTGGTAAGTATCGTCTTTCCAGTACACTCATTCGTGTCTGTATTTTTTCTTAATACCGAAAAGTATCATCTTTCGATACCGGTAAGTGTCGTTACCTCAATTCTCTTGATACCAGAAAGTATCATCTTTCGATACCGGTAAGTATCATCTTTCCAGTACACTCATTCATGTATGTATTTTCTTTTGATACCTGTAAGTATCATATTTTGTTACCCGTATGTATCGTCGATTCAATACATATGTCTGTGTCTGTATCATCTTTCTTCTAATACCTGTAAGTATCATATTCTGATACTTGTCTGTACCGTCGATTCAGTACACTCATTCATGTCTGTATCTTTCCTTGTGATACCGGAAAGTATCATCTGCCGATACCGGTAAGTATCATCTTTTCAGAACACTCATTCGTGTTCGTATCTTTCTTGTGATACCGGTAAGTATCATTTCTGATACTCGTTCGTGTCGTTGTTCTAACCCTACATCTACGTCTTACCTCGGGATTTTAGACACCGGTCTGTGTTGTTTCTTCTTCATAGCAGATTTCTCAATCTCACCTACCCTTTTGTCCCTAGTAGAGTTTTACACTCATCCAACTTTCTACTCTTATTTATACCCACAGAGTGCAAATTTTTTGTTTCCTTTGGTATTCAATCCCTATTTACCTCAAATGTCTGAAAGCTGATGCTCTCGTCCCTTCAGGTCCATAGTTGATTGAATAGGGGCAGCTGTAACACCCTAAAATTTGCCCTCTTATTTATACCCAATAAGTGGCTTATGCTTCACATTTCATATGAATTTAGGTCATGAACATTGCACATACATCATTGGTCTTCCCAAGGCATGGTATCAAGGGTTCCTTCATCGTTGATTAATCCAAAGAAAGAAGAATGGAATATACTTAACCACTCAAGCCATGAAGGCTCCTCAAGACTCAAGACATCCCATTTGGTTCACCATTTCATCAAGAGCTTAAGAGGTACAAGAAACTTGAAGAGAGTCACCTCATCCTATCCCTTGATCCTCCAACTAGGGTTTTGGCCATCTGAACATCTGAAAATCCCATTGAGCAAGTATCTTGGAGCTTTGATACCATCTCATCACCTACAACATCTTGGTTTAAGAGGATCTCCATTATCTCCAAAGGAATTAGGGTTTTGATCACAAGTCAACATCTCCTATCATCTAGTGCCAAAACTAGGGTGTTGCCTATAGTCAGTTTACTTCTGATTGTTTAGGAAATATTTGATCCCATGGCTTTCTATGTGTTCTCAAGCATCTAGGACTGGAATATGGACCATCAATGTCTTTCACAACGGTTTCAATTGGCTAGATGATTGAAAATTAGACAAATTGGGAATAAAGTCAACTGATCAAGGAAAAAGTCAACTCTTGACTTTTTTAGGTCAAATTCATGTTCATCATGTCCAATATGGTCAATGGGTGAGATTTGATCAAGAAATGTCGAAGGAATCATGAAAAATCAAGAATTATGGAAAGTTACCCAATTTGGAAAATTAGGGTTTTAGAGACTTTCCATTTTGGGAAAAATTTTCATGCCATGCCACCAACTTTATGGTCATTTTTCTCTAAGATCCAAGCCTCATTTCAATTTTTTTTTTCAAATGAAAGTTGTAGTGTGCATTCCAAGCTTTCCAACCATATAAAGAATGTTCCATTTGGATTTCTAGATCAAGAGTTATGATCAATCAAAGTTGGGATCATCAAGTTGTTCAAATGAGAAAAACTTAGAAATTTTTTCTAAGTTCTAAAAGTCAATTTTATGACCATGTTTTCAACACCAATTTCCATCATGTTCCAAGTCTCTTTTCAATCTGATTTCCACATGAAAGTTGTAGTATCAAGTGTCCTCTTTAATTTGGTACCAAGAACTTGAAGATTGGATCAATATTCAATGAGATATGATGTTCCAAAGTCATGACCTCCAAGTTGTGAAACATAGAGAAAACTTAGAAATTTCTCAACACATTTGGCAGCTTGTGTCATGACACTTTCATGGCTGATTCTTACCATGTTCAAGGCCTCTAATCCAATCTTATTAAACACCAATCTCATTCGATGTCATCTCCTCTTTTTAAAGACACCAAGATCATCCATTTTGGTGCCATATCCATAGAAATATGGTCCTTCAAAGTCACCACCATGATGTGTTTCTCAAGAAGTTCATGCCATGAAAAAATGCAAAACTGATGTGTGTCATTCCTACAGCCTCATGTATCATGCGTATACATCATCCTTTCTCATTTCACCTCATTAAACCATGCAATATCTTACACAATACATGCACCATACAAAACCTACCTCTTATGCCATAAAAGAAAAATGAACAAACTTAATGAACAAGCATGGCAGGTTCTGATTTGTACTAACATGATCCTTACCATCCATCACCATCACCATCATGATACATCATAACACTCACAAGATCATCTAACCCGTGCCAAGAATGAACTCACTCTCTTTTTTCATTTTCATAACCACGCTTTAACTGAACATTTTTAACCATGATTAATTCATTAACAACACACTAACCATATACATATAATCCCTAAACTCTAACAGAATCCGTCACACTCCACATTTTCACAAAAAATAGATTAATAAACTTCATTTTTCCTCTGAACTTCATAGCTTCGAATCAACGATTTTGAAAACTTCTTTCAGGATTTCTCTTCATAATCATCATCACCAAGCTTTTCTCTGGCAAGTGTATGCACTGAATCTCACCTGGAACCTCCATTGAAGCACCTTCCACGAGCTCATTTCAGTTCATCTTGCAGTTTCAATTTCAAGCAAGATTCAAGGGCTTGAAGCATTTGTTTTGCTTCCCAAGGTAGATCTCAAGAACTACAAGAAGTCTTAGGGTTTCTAATACGCGATCTGGAGCTCACAACAGGTTTTTTTCTTAAACTTTCTTGCATCGCATTAAGGCATGATATGTGATTAAAACCATGAAATCTCTTGCTTCTAAAGTCCTACATTGTTGTAGGCAATGCTGGTGTTGTATCTGTGCCAAAATGTGAGATCTTGAAATTTCAACTTTAATTTATTTGGATTCGTATCGCATCTTGGAGTAACTATATGGGATTTTGGGGCCTAGATTTATAATCTAAGCAATGAAATAAGTGGAACCATGGTTGTTTCATCCATTTCTGGGTTTTTTTATCAGTTCACGGTGGCTATCCCACCGGAGAAGACGACCGGAGGTTTTCTCCGGCCGCCTGAACTGAAACCCTAGCCCTTGGTCAAAATGGCGTTTGATGCCATGAATGGTCCATGTCACAATTCACTTGCCAGCATGTGTTTTTTTGTCCCGCATGTGATTTTTAATTCAAATTGGCCAATGATGGAGCCCCAACGCATTAATGAACCACTTTTTTCCACACGTGCTTAATTGGTGTCCCAGTTTTTCTTTTTTTCTTTTTTTCCTTGAAATAACAATCATAATAATAATCTGAAAAGAGAAATTTTTGGTAGCATTGGGCTTAACCCAATTTCTTTTTGCACACCCAATTATGGCCCCATGTGGGAACTGAAGTAGGCTTTTACTTTAGATGCACCCCCTAGTTAGTTCCTTGTGCTTTTTCTTGATTTCTTTTATACGTTTCAAAATTGCATATTAAAAATAGGTATTTTTCTCCAAAAATTACGAATAAATTCATGGGGATTATATGAGGCTTTATTTAATTTTTGATGAATTTTATTTTTATTTTTGACCATATTTAATATTTTTTTCTCAATTTCTGATTGGTGGATATCCATATTGGTATACCTCATGATTCAAGCCTTTAAAAAATGACTTTCCTCTAATAATTTTGATCCAATTTTTTGTGTTTATTTTGAAACTTGATAATAGGATCCTTACATGTTAAATTTATATTTTGATCATGATTTTTGAGTCACTCTCTAAATGCTTTTTGTGACTTGTGCTTGTATGATCCTTAATTGAAACATGCCTAATGTTTGCAATTTTTTTAGCACCCTTAGTGCATACTATTGATCCAATTTTTTGTATATGATCACTCACTGACCTTAGCATGATATGGTTAATTTATCATAATTTTCCAAAGCATTTGACTACTTTTCATGGATTTTCCAAAGTGAACTCATTGAGTGGATGTATGCCTAGAACTAGGTCAAGTTTAACACTTGTTTGTGGCCATCTTAGGCTAACTTAGAGAACATGTTAGAGCATATTAATGATGACATTTTGATGTGCTATTGTGATATTTTCATGTTGCTTTTTGGTCATGACTCACATGATTTCTTTGAACCCTAAATTGCTTACTCGATCTTACTCGATGCTTGCTTAGATGTTTTAGTTTGATGGTGCATTTATGCAAGTTGTAACACCCCGTTTTATTTTTAATTATTATTATTAATTATATTTATGTGTTGGCGTGTGTAATTGTGTGATTTTGCGTGCTTCATCATGTTTTGAGTACCCTTGGTGGTGGGTAGTGGCCTTAAGAATTGTCTTTAAGGTAGTAGGGGTGTGTGACCAAAAGCGTAGAGATTGGTGGTGTGGGGAGTAAGACTAATTAGATTATTTTAGTTAGTAATTATTTAATTATAATAATAGTTGAATATTGATTTAATTAAATATGTGATGAAAAACTATTATTATTGCTATTATTTTATTAGTGGAATAAGTGATAGTAATGATAATAATATTATAATAATAAGAAAAAGGGGATTAGAGAAGAGAGAAATCAATATACGTTAAAATAAGAGAAAGGAGCAAGAGGGAAGTCAAGGGCTCAAGGGAGAAGAGGAAATCACCATTGTTTGAGGTAGAAGAGAATCTTGCAAGAACTCTAAGGTAAGAGTGCGGTTCTTTAATCTCTTAAGGGATATATGATATATGTATGAGGGTAGATAAATCGTTAGATTTTATTCCCGTATTTTGTTGATCGTTGAATGTTTTCGGTGAGAAGTTGAAGTTACGTGTCGGTAATAACGAAAATGCTCTAATTGTGTGAATTTCTTGATTGAATTGGTGTTTTATTGTGTTATAAGAGTTCATATTATATGTATAATGTTGCATACTGATTTTGGGGGTCAAATTATGTGGTATATGTGGTTTGGGGTTATTGGATTGGGGTTGAAAAGTGATTTTCGTAACAGAAACAACAGAGAATTGATTATGCAGGTCAAGTAACCGGTTACCGTGTGGGACGTAACCGGTTACATAGTGTAAATTTGGGGTTTTTGGGCATTTTTTCAACTGTGTAACCGGTTACGGCATATGTGCTAACCGGTTACCACTGAACGTGACAGTTTTTGTAAATTTTCAAAAATTCATAACTTTCAAACCGTGAGTCCGTTTTTGGTGCCGTTCGAAGCGTTGGAAAGCTAGCGCGATATTCTTCTTAATAAAAATATTTTTGTTGGCAGTAGGTGAATTAATTAATGCGTGGTTGTGTAAAATGGCATGTATTTTTGTGTTGTGTTGCTTATGAGGTGTATTAACAATGCATTTCCATACGGTGTGCTATGTTCACTTAAATGTCGAGTTCGTATACTATTTATATGATGAAGAGTGGCTGTAATTGGGGTTGTGTTAAGGTAGAGATGTTTGTATGTTGGTTATAATGATTTGTTAAACTCAATTATGTGCTGTGATAACATGCTTGGTGAAATATGATACCATGATGTTGTGTTGTTGTGATGTCGTGTTATCGTTATTGATTATAACATGATGCGTTGGATAATATGCATGTTGTTGTTGTGGATTGAAATGTTTGCATGTTTGAACAGATGGATAATGTATGTTGGACAATTGTGAGATAATGTATTGGTGATATGCTAGTCTTATGCATTGTTTCGTTGTTGTATGTTGTTGTTTGAGATGCATAACATATTGCATGAGTTGTGGGATAAGACGTGTGCCCATGTGGGGTGTGAGCGTTTATCCGAATTCTTCGTAAGGGAATCGTGTTGATGTAGTTGTTGAGGTGATTATGTGCCCGTGTAGGGTGTGAGCAATCATGGATGTCGTGTGCCCATTGTCGCTCCCGGGATTTTCATCCAAGTACAAACATGAAAGTGGGGCGGAAACAAAGTCGCCAAAAATGTGTATTTATCCCAATAGAGGGAAAGGAAACACTGCATAAACCTGAGGGAAAGGAAAACGCATGGTCATCGCGACCAAGAGAAACGGGTAAGGGAGTCGGTTACGCGAGGGGAAGGTATTAGCACCCCCACGCGTCCATCGTACTCGATGGGATCCACGCTTGTTGTCTATATCTAAGGGTGTGTCAAAAGTCTAAGCTAAACGGAAATGGGAAAACAAAGACGGACTTGCAAGGATCGTCGCGATCCTATGCCTACGTATCTTCGTGGACGAACGAAGAATCAGAGTCGACGTAGTTCGACGGACTACGCACTAATGGGGAGAAGGTTTGCTCGCCGAGACATCGTCGTCTCGTGCCTACGTATCCTCAATCTAGCCAGAGAGAGGAAATTAGAGTGTCCGTAATTCATGGACTACGGAAATAAGGGTGGGAAGTGTGCTCGTCGAGATATCGCATCTCGTGCCTATGTATCCTCAATCAGACAAGAGAGAGGAATCAGAGCAAACGTAGTTCGTGGTAACGACCACAACATAACAAAAACAAACAAGCTCGAGGAGTATCCATATTGCTCGAGTAGCACACATCCGACTATGGATTCATGTCATCACAGTGGCCAAGGGAAATGCCCAGTGACGATATCATATCATCGAAGCAGGACAAAGCAACAGGGACACCTAGCCACGATATCAAGTCATCAAGACAGAATAGGGGGAGCCTTAGCCACGGGGTCATATCGACTGCGACAAACAAGCTAGCTGTGGGAATATGGGAGCCTAACCACGATATCATGTTATAGGGTAGGACAGGAAATGCAGGGAAAGTAACTTGTGCGTACGAGCACAAAGCATCAATGTCGGACGATGCGAGCTAAAGACAAAGCATGGGGATCCGACTGCAAGATCCTTTTCCACTTGACGACTCGATAACAAGATTGGGGCATATGCTCAAGAGCATCAACACGTAGTGCGAGTTAATGAATGACTCAACTGAAAGTGCGGGGACTGATTGCTATACCCTTTTCGCTTGCCTTCACAAAGGACTTATCAGGGGGAATGGGAATGGGATGCCTCTTTTGAGGTCTTTGGCACAAAAGTAAACAATCACAAATAGAGCCTCCCACGAGGACTTTCCCAGACATGCATTGAAAAGCAGTAAATTACGGAATGAGATAAAAAGGGAATAGAAGACTACCAAACGGATGAAAATCCATGATACAGTAGACTATCAATAAAAGAAACCCAGAGGTCCTCGAGCAAGCTAGCATCCACAAACAAATCAAGTCAGACATCGCATTTCCAACATAAGCTCAAGTCATCGGTGTGAAAATAAATCACAATTAGTGCGCAAGTCGAATGCAACTACACAAATGCAACCTGCACAAAGTATAATCCAGACAAACAAACAGTACATAGCATAATAATTGTGTCACAGACGAGGCGGTATCCCACAAATAAAGTAGAATACCAAGTGCATAACCGTCGTCGGAATCTCCATGAAAACCTTGCATAAACTCAACAAAAGCATTAGAAACCATAAGGAGGTGCAACCAGAGGTTGCACCTATGCATCACAACTCAAAACCAAGCACAATGATGAGCATATGAGTAATAAACATGCATCGAAACTTGTGTTTCAAGACGGGGCAGCAACTACGCAACAACATAAAATATGCACAAAGTCAATCTGAAAATAAACAAATGCAAGTACAATGATCATGCATGAATAAGTAAGCATAAGCACATATCAAATTCAAGTCGACAAGCAAAATCCACACAAAACGGAGCTTAAAAGCCTCAAAACGGAAAATATGCATCAAAAATCACCGACTCGGAATTGAACGAAAATCGCATGGTAGCTTGCAAACGTGTGTCGTAACCCAAAATTTGACCTCCTCTTTTGATTTCTCCATAAGCATGTACATTTGCATCGCTGGGATATGCATTCGCACTTTTTATTTATGATTTTGGTTACAGGAGTATTCAGGTTTTCCAAGCACGGTTAATCTCACCCTCACAAGATCATCTCATCATCAAAACAAGCACAAAATAAGGATTTCCATGCCTATTTATCAAAACAAGAGGTGGAAAATCAGAACCGGAGCCATAACATCCATTTTTAAGCAATTTGGGCAAATTTGACTGAAGTAACCGGTTAACGCCTGGTGAGTAACCGGTTACTAAGTGCAAAATTGCAATTCCTGCTGCATTTTTGGGACAGCATCCATGCACTCTGTTTGGACTTTGGTTCTACTTGATTCTAGCAGTGTGTGGAACATTCTAGACTTCTCTAGACATTTCAAGACTATTCAAGACATTCCAAGTGTATTTATTCCAATGCATCACTCTAATTTAAGTGCACCATGTTACTTAATTTACAAGTATGTGGACCTTTGGATGTTGGAACTCACATTGGGATTGTTACCGAGTTGATCCTAACTAACCGAGTTAACCACCTTGACTTAGTGAGTCAAGTGTAACTAACTCCAACCCTAACTCCAAACCTCCCAAAGCTAAGTCCAAACCAAAGTCCAAAGCTCTCACACTCCATACCTAAACTCTATATAAGCCAAGCTTCACCATTTTTCAACTCCTCCATAATCATTCACACAAATTCACACTTTCTTCACTCTCAATTCTCTCATTCTCCTCTGCATTTTTCTGTAACTTCTACACATTCCTCTTCATCTTCTTCACCAAACCTCACAAAAGCTCGTAATCCTTGAAGAATAATCACTTTTCACATTGAAAGTGATTATTTCTTGAGCTTGACCTTCATCATCTTTCCATTCTACTGAATTTTGTGGAGCTTCAGTAGCTTTTGGATTCATTTCAAGTGATCACTTCAAGTTTCTTCGGTAATAATTCTCATTTTGGAGTTTTCGTTGAAGTTTGCTCGGTTTTGCTACGATTCGAAGTGCAATTGAAGATTCCTCTGGTTTTCTTTAATTATCTTCATCATTTTGCAATTATATTTAAGTATCTAGAGTTCTATTAGCTTTTGGATTCATCTCAAGTGTTTACTTAAAGATCCTACGGTGCAAATCCTATTTCGGAGCTTTTATCGCATTTTTGCTCGGTTTCGCTACGGTTCGAAGTGAAAGGGAAGGAATCTCTGGTTTTCTCTGGTTTTCTTCAATTACCTTCATCACATTTCATTCACAACAATTGCCAAGCCAATCCTCCGGCTTGTAGGTTGGTAGATCTTACTTTACTCACTGTTTCGATCGTTTCCGCGTATTTACGTTGTAATTTCGATCATTTTCGGTTTAATTTATCATGCAATTTCTTGATCTTTGATCTTCATGAATAATGCTTGTAATTTGTGTTTAATTCCTCTTACATGATGTAATTTTCGTGCACAAGTTCTTGCCCTAGCATGTGGTGGTTGGCATAAGTGATTAAATGCTGAAAACCACTTTTGGAAAAGTTGTTTTTTCTGTTTTTTTTCACCACTGTTCAGTGGTAACCGGTTAACACATGGTGAGTAACCGGTTACTCAGTTCAATTTTCACCAAAAACGCTAATTTTTAAGCAAGTAACCGGTTAACGCGTGGTGAGTAACTGGTTACCACTGAACAGGATGGCCATTTTCAGTTTTTTCAAGCTTGTTTGACATTCTTTCTCCCTCTAACTTCCATAGATTGATATACTTAATATTTATGGGTGTTTTTAAATGCTATTAACCTCTGTTTAAAGCATATTTACAATAATTCAATGATTTATTTATCAATTCTCGCAATTAGGTATGTTCTTGATATTTGCTTGAACATTCTAATTCATGTACAATCTTTGATCACTTGACACATGATGTATGACACATGCTAATATTTGTATGGCACTGTTATGCACTCCCTCTCTTTGCTTTGCATTAAGTTTATTCTTCATGGATGAACTTAATCTTGCACAATCTATTCACACCTTTTGCTTTAATGATTTTCCATTCTCTTTGGAAAGTTGTTAGCATTGCTTCCCTTTGATTAATTGATCGAAACCGTGTTTCAATTAGTTGATCTTCCCTCTTCCCTTACTTTGGGCTTCTTTTAGAACTTTTCCTCTCTCATCCCCCCCCCCCCGCGGAGTCGAAGATTCATACGACGTCCAACGTGCGACCCTGGAGCACTGTACAAATTGAAGCTGTTACGCTGTTCATTTCCCAACGCACTGGAGCACCGTACAACTAGGAGCTATTACGCTGTCGGTTTCAATTTCTACATTACACCCTGTGTGTTTGAGCAGGAATGAGGAGGGAGAATTCCCACTCTCATTCTGACTACTTCAGGTAGGGGACGAATGACCCTGTGCTTGGTTTAGTCATCTCTACCTCCAGGCGGTAGTGTGCTTTCCTTCCCCAGTCGAGTCGATCCTTGATCACTCTTTTCTCATTCCAATCTCTTTCGATCCTTGATCACTCTTTTCTCTTTGCGATCTCTTTCGATCCTTGATCACTTTTATCTCTTTGCAATCTCTTTCGATCTTCGATCACTCTTATCTCTTTCAATCAGTCTTTTGATCTATCACCATTCCCTTGGTTCACGATCATTAGCAATCTTCTGAGGGTCAATCTCTTGTCCTTATTCAATACCTTTCCCTTGTTCCCTTCAAAAGGGTTTCAATTACCTTTTCTTGTGGCTAGTCATTTCTTTTACTGATTCCCCATGAGAGTTGTATTCATTCTTCCATTGGTTAATCACAGTCATACTGTTAAAACCAATGCTCTATCGCGCTCTTTCTTCGGTTAAACATAATTTTCCTGTCAAACACCGAAACTTTTGCGGAGTTCGCAACCTTCTCTTAGTTCTTCTCCCTTTGATTGGTTAACCATTTCTTGTCAATTAAAACACCAATTTGCACTCTCTTCAGTTAAACACAGTTCGTCTGTTAAAACACTGAATTCCTCTTGGGTTAATCACCTCATCTTGGTTAATCACTCGTCTCTTCAGTTAACCACAGTCCATCTGTTAAAACACTGAATTCCTCTTGGGTTAATCACCTCTTCTTGGTTAATCACCCGTCTCCTCAGTTAACCACAGTCTGTCTGTTAAAATACTTAACCTTTTTCGAGTTAATCACCTTCTCTTGGTTAATCACTCGCTCCTTTCAGTTAATCACAGTCCGTCTATAAGCACCGAATCCCCAGCAGTTGGCAATCTCCTCTTGGTTCGAATACTTGCATCTTTGGGTTAGTAACCTTTCTCTTGGTTCAAATACCCTTTCTTCGGTCAGGTACTGCTTGTTCAGTCGGTGTACCGAACTTCTTTGGGTCACGACCTTTGCTCGGTCCTACACCCGTCCTTTGGGTCACGATCTTCGCTTGGTCCTACACCCGTTCTTTGCGTCACGACTTTGCTCGGTCCTACACCCGTCCTTTGGATCACGATCTTCGCTTGGTCCTACTTCCGTCCTTTGGGTCACGACCTTCGCTCGGTCCTACACCCGTCCTTTGGGTCACGACCTTCGCTCGATCCTACACCTGTTCTTTGGTTAATCACAGTTTTCTCTGTTAAAACCAATGCTTCTCTATCCCCACAGAGTTGCAATCCTTTCTTTTTTCGGTTAACCACTGCCAGTCAGTTAATATACCAAGGCCCCTTCAGAGTCAAACACCTTCTCTCGGTTCAGAACTCTCTCTCTTGGGTTATCACAGTCCGTCTGTTGACACCAGCTTCTTTTCCCCGCCAGGGTCCTACTCTCTTTCTTTGGTTAACCACTGACAAACAGTTAATATACCGAGTTTCCTTTTTCTCTTGGTTATGACACCATCCCTTTATTTGGATCCCCAGCGGAGTCCTTCCTATTCCGTTTGCTCTTACTTTCTTGGTTATGACACCATTTCTTTTGCGTCCCCAGTGGATCTTTCTCTTATTCCCTTATTCTCTTGGTTTGGACACCATTTCTCTCTTATTCCCTTACTTTCTTGGTTATGACACCATTTCTTTTGCATCCCCAGCGGATCTTTCTCTATCTCTTATTTTCTTGATTTCGACCCCATTCTTCTCTATTCTTAGTACAGTTACATTTTCTTTCCTTTGTACTCTTTTCTTGGTTTCGACACCATTTCTTTGGAATCCCCAGTGGAATTTCCTTCTTTCTTTTGCTCTTGGTTTTGACACCGGTTTCCTTTCCTTTTCCTTTTCCGTCTTAGTTCCCCGAACTACGGAAGCTCTGATTCTGCATTCTTCTGAATGTCAGATACGTAGGCACGAGATGCAATGTCTTGGCAAGCACACTTCCACCCTTCTTTCCTTCACCTTTTCTTCCTTCTTCTCTGTCCCCTGGTTCCAAGAACTACGGCGCTCTGACTTCCTCATTGCACTATGAGGGTACGTAGGCACGAGGACTTCGTTCCTCCGCGAGCACTTTCTTTCTTTCTTTTCTTTCCCCCCCTCTCTCTCTCTCTCTCTCTCTCTCTCTCTCTCCTTCTTTTAGCTAGAAGCCTTTAGATAGATAACCCATCCAAGCCTAGAAGCAAGCGAAATGGTTCCCGTCGAGTACGACGGATGCGTTAGGTGCTAATACCTTCCTTTCGCATAACCGACCCCCCGTTCCCGTTTCTCTTCCTCTTGGGTTTTATCGATATTTTCCCTGTCCTTTGGAACTAAATAAAGTTCGATGGTGACTCTGTTGTTATCTCTGAGTGAGCGATTCACTCAGGTAGTAAACCAGCCATCTTCAGCTGGCGACTCTGCTGGGGACAGATTGACCTCTTGCTGGTCCATCCCTTAAGGGGTTTAGCCTAGTTTTGTTTTCTCTCTTGCTTGCTTGGGTGTTTATCTTTCGTGCTTTACTAGCTTTATTTTTATGCTTTAGATTTGTGTTTGTTTACTGCATTTCTTTACTGCTTTGAATATTCATATGCTGCATATTCTGGATATCTGCTGTTTTCTGCTGTTGTTGGGATGTGTAGCTATTATTGGAGAGAAAGGTCCTAAAACCGGGCCTAGTATACAGATAGGCTAGAACATGGATAGTCGTGAGGCCTGCGTTTTGCGCATTGGGTTATCACGAGAGCCACATCCCAGATCGTGATTCGCTTGAGAATACTTCCGTCCTGTGAGAATTCACTACGGCGGGGGATTTTCACTCTGAGTCCTATGGTTTGGGCGACCTTTCTAAGGACCACCTTATTGTGTCTAGATCACACCTGTGAGGGGGATGGGTTTTTGCAGGAAACCAAGCCACTTCATACCTTTGTTCTCTCACGCACGTCAGATCTTCCCGTCTACACAGAGCTACATGGGCAGATTATCCAGAAGTTGTTGCATCTCTAACTTACATTATTGCATAACATTATTGCATAATGTTATTACATCATCATGTATACCGAACTTTTGAACTTGAGTTATTGCATCATCATGTGTATGTTGAACCTTTGCATCATCTAACCTTTGCATCATTGGCTGTTGCATATCTCATTTGCATTCCATCAGCATAAACAACGTACGCATACATGCCTTTGCATTGCATACATCCAAACCAGAAAAAGCTCACTTTCTTCCCTTCATCATCCCAAAGACAACGATTCTCCGTCGCCGAAAGCCAAAGAATCATGGAACAAGCTGGGTATGAGAACACAATGCGCAAGGAAGACAAGGTTGACATGGTTGTGGAACTACTTCTGGACAGTATGACAATGAACCCCACTGATCAGGTTGTGATTGATGACCAAGCCCAGAATGGACCAAAAGTGGATAAGGTGATGAATGTGGATGCAAGCAATCTGCCGGTTCACCCCTTGCCTAATCAGAAGACCACTCAAGGCAATCAGAAAAAAAAGCATAAACAAATCAGCAAAGGGAACAACAATCAAGGGAGGAGACGTCCTCGTCATGATCTAATTCCCGTGACTTACACACATCTACTGCCTATTCTGATTCATGTTGGGGCAATTGTTCCTAAAGAAATCAAGCCAGCCCAGTTTCTTTATCATCCTAAGCATGATCCTAATGCCACCTGTGGATACCATGCTGGATATGTGGGGCACTCTACAGAAGCCTGTGTTGTCTTTGAGGACAAAGTCCAAGAGCTCCTCGATCAGAAGTTGCTTTGCTTTACAGAGAAGCCTTGCCAGAAGTCTGCACCTGTGATTGCTGAAACATCTGCCGAAGTCGAGAATAGAGGTCCTCCTATTCACGTGCAGATTCCTCCAGCTGTTCAACCTGTTGGGCAACACCCATACCAAAGTTTTCAGTCTGCTAACTCTGGAACACCTTTAGCCTATCCTGGGGCACCTTCTGCTGTTGTACCTCCACTTGTTTACCCTGGGGCACCCTACACTCCGTATGGGATCCAATTTGGTCAGATGGCTAATCCTGGTTTGATGCACCCTGCTCAAGTGTTCCCGCGATACGCTACTCGTCAGGTTCATCCTCAAGCACCCCTGGCTCCTACGCCGTACTATTCATTCTCGCATGTTGCCGCAACCCAACATCAACAACCTCCTCAGACTCATAATCAGCGAACCCAAGGTCGAGAGCGCCAAAATCAGTGCAAGCCCCGGAACAATCTAGAACGAAGGAATGCTCCTCTAGATCCGATTCCTGTGACATACAGTCAGCTTCTCCCATATCTGGTTCAGAACTCGCTGGTGGTTCCTAAAGCTCTAAAGCCTCCACCAAAACCATTCCCACCTGGGTATGATCCCAATGTGCGGTACGGATATCATGCTGGGTCGGCTGGACATTCGACTGAGGATTGTAACGCTTTCAAAGCTAAGGTCCGACAGTTGATTGACAAGAAGCACTTAACCGTTCAAGGTGAAAAACTGTGGGTGAATAGAAATCCTGTGTCCGTGTAATCGCCAGATTGCAAAGGCATCCCTTATAATCCCTTGAATAAGCATGTGAGCACTTCCTCAACATCGGCAATCATCATGTCATTCCATCTTTTCCATTTGTAATCTATTTGTTTGTCAAGCATTGTTCACTTGTAAAACTTGTGTGTTTTTGAATGATAATAATAATGAAATGAATATGCATGTTTTGAATAAATTCATTCGTGTTCACTCATACTTTTTATCAATATCGCACACTTGATCAAGCAAAATCAAAAAGAGAATGATGAAATCAATAGACATGAGATCACTGTCTGTATGCTTTTGAATAAAACCCTACTGACGATGTAAGGCATTGGTTCCATTCCCAAACACCGGATTCATAAGGAAGATACTCCCTAGTCAACCCCTTTGGGCCTTGAAGTAGGAGTTTCTTTCTTTGCAAAAAAAAAAACTCTCAATCTTAACCAGGGGCAGGGTAGTCTTCAACTAGTTTGACCATGCGTTCAAATTTCAAAAGAGGAGTATGTAACGCCCCATTTTGCCTTATTTATTTAATCGAGTCGATTTAATTATTTTCGTTTTTCTATTATTTTATTCTTGACTTTTATTTGATAATATATTATTTTTCATCGTTATTATGTTTTATCGCGTTTTGAGAGCGTTTGCGAAATATTTGAGCGTGGGGGCAAAATGGTCATTTGATTAGTTAGATATTTTAGAAAAATTATATATTTTTATAAATAGAGATTTGAGAGAAAATAGAGTATTTTAAGGTAACTCTAATAATTGATCAATTGGTATTAGAAGACAAAATATCAATTGGAGATATTTTACCCTATTGGATTTATATTATATAATAAGTATTATATATATATATATATATATATTGGTTAGAAAGAGAGAAAAAGGGGAAAGTTAGAAAAGAAGAAGAAAAACAGAGAGAAAGAAGAGAAGGAAAAGGGAGAAGAGGAAAAAAGAGGAAGTTCAAGAATAGCTCATTTTCAAACACGATTTAATCGGGTAAGGGTGTGAAACTCGATTATCTTATGCTTGTGTATGATTATGTATGTATGTGGTTGAATGTTTACTTGGATTTCCATAGTTTTCATTTCTAGGTTGAAAATGAGAAAAATGATTAGAAATCGATGTTTTCACGGACGAAAGTCGGAATAAATTGCGTAGTAGAGTCGTGTGATGTTGGGTCTTGATTTAGCGTGATCGTTTGATTGAATCGAGTTGAATCTGTAACTTTTGAGTTTTTGATATATATATTGATGTTTTTGTGCAAAGGGATGTTGTGATCGAGTAAAAGTGTTTGGATATGTCTGGTAACATTGGTACAGGTTGATATTTAATCGGGTAAGGATAGGAATTAATCGGGAATGGTTATTTGTGTGTTTTCGAGTGGTTTTGAGCGAGTTTGGAGTTGGGATAAATTGATAAAATTATGTATCAAAATATTTCAAAAATGGAAAATGTGTTAGATGGATTTTTAATGATGGAAATATTGTAGTATGTTGAATTCTGAGATCACAGCTTTTTACGGAATCGAAATCGGAGGTTCGGAAGTCATTTAACGATCGAAAACTGGTTTTTCAGCAAAATCTGCACATCGTGCGCTAACCCCCTGCAACTGTGCGTCGACTCATGATTTCATGCGCTGACCCGGGCAAAATTCCCAGGTTCATGCGCTGACCCCCAAGCTTCATGCGTCGCCGCATGATCACAGGTTTTCCAAAATGTCCAATTTTGTTTTCTTCATAACTTTTGAACCGTAAGTCTGTTTTGACCCCTGTTCGAAGCGTTGGAAAGCTAATGAAAAGTTATTTCTATTAAAAATGGTTTGGAGGGTAAAAGATGATTTAATTAATTCGTGTTTTTGGAAAAATAGTCGGGTTGTCGGGTTTTTATCGCGTACAATGTGTGTGATTGATGTGTTATCATGCTATATGCTTTTGATATGTAACGTGTAGCTTGTGTGCCGTTATATGATGTGAATATACATGATGGAATGTTGTGATGATGGTTTGTGGCTTTATGGAAAATATGTGCATTGTTTTGAATTAGACTTCGATGCGGGATTAATGATGTTGTTGTGTGGTAAAATACATTGTTTGATTGAATATCAATGTATGTTGTTATGATGTGTTGTGGGTAGCCTTTGTTTTGTGAATCCCTTGTGGAAGTAATTGTGATGGCATGATTGTTGTGGTTTGTGGTTTGTGGTGAAATGCATTGTTTATGTGAAATTCAATGTATGTTGTGTGGTGGCCTTTATGGTTTGAAATGCATTGTTTGAATTGATTTGCAATGCATAAGTGTGATGATGTTGATTAATTCATATGGTTGAATTGTGAATGTATGGAATTGATGAGTTGAAATATATGCAAGAGTATGGTTGCATATATGTGTGAAGATGCATTTGATTATCATGAGTTCTTGTGTGTCAAGCATCATGATATGCATCTTGTGGGATCGTGTGCCCACGTGGGGTGTGAGCGACGGATTGATTCCTGAGGGAATCTGCTATAACATCGTGAGCCTTAAAAATAAGAGGAATGAAAGTGATCTGATTGGATCGTGAGCCTTAAAAATAAGAGGACTGAAAGTGATCTGATTGGATCGTGAGCCTTAAAAATAAGAGGACTGAAAACGATGATTATAGACGATCGTGAGCCTTATACAAAGAGGACTGCAAGCGATCGGATCGTGAGCCTTATACAAAGAGGACTGCAAGCGATCCATAAACATCGTGAGCCTTATATAAAGAGGACTGCAAGCGACAGGTGAACATCGTTGGCCCGATGGGGTGTTACTTCTAGTAACAAGTGATGGTTCCAGCAGAGTTCCTGAGTGAACTAGTGATGAGGAATGATGGAGTCGGTACCGCATATGCATTTGCATAGAGTCGTTGTGTCGGTCTCTTTGCATCTGCATGAATTATGATTGCATGGTTTATATGTGGAAAATCATGATTTAATTGATTATGTGTGAGACATTGTGATATGCATTTGTGATAAATGTATAGTGCATGATTAATATGCAATTGGGAATGGAGTAATTCTGTGATTGAGCTTGTGATAGCATTTGTGAATTGACGTGTATTCGTGTTAAATGCATTGAATTATGAATGATATGTTTTGTGTATAAACATATGCATTATGTGTGAATATGTGATTATGTGAATATAATCTATATATGCTTTATGTGTTGGCATATGATAATTGTGGTGAGAATACTTGATATGTGTATTTTTATGTCGATATATATAATTATATGCAATTATATTATGATTGTGTTTCTCACCCTTCTGCTGTTTTATAATGCTCTATGAGGCATTGCAGATTAGAGTTGCTGGAGGTCTTTTTGTGAAGCTTAGGACTTCATTCTTTTGTCGGTCGGCTCTGATATGTGACACCGGGTAGTTAGGGAGGCCGCTTGTAATTATTGTGTATTATGTATATATATCTTTTGGCTTGTGCATGTATAACTTGATGTATTACAAACTTTTCATGTGATATATATATATATATATATATATGATATTCAGTTTTAGATTTTCCGCTTTTATTCTAAAATCTGAAATGTGGGTGTAAGGAACTGAGTTCCCCTGTTGATTGCTACCCCACTGTTGCATATCTTTATGAGCAGGTGTTGTATGAATTATTTCAATATAATGTGACTCTCCCCGTCTATGCCATGATTTTTTAAATATACTCTGATGAAAATTTGAATTTTTTTATCGCTTTGTTTATTTTGGGGTATAGATTGGGGGTGTTACATTAAGTGGTATCAGAGCCAGTCCGTGTCAGTTTGTGTCAGTCCTCGTTGGTCGTTGTGTTTGGGTGAGCGGTTTGTTTAACCATAGTTGTTGTTATTGGAAATGAACAGAATATGGCTGGTAGGAACGACGCTGCTTTAGCTGCTGCAATGCAAGCTATGGCCCGAGCTGTGCAGGGTGCACCTCATGCTGCTGGAAATGATGAGTTCAGGAAGAATAAACCACCTGTCTTCAAGGGGAGACATGATCCTGATGGTGCACAGATTTGTTTGAAAGAGATTGAAAGGATTTTTTGAGTGATGGATTGTGCGGAGGATCAGAAGGTGAGACTGGGTACTCACATGTTGCAAGAGGAAGCAGATGAATGGTGGGTTAGTACTCGTCAGGTGTTGGAAGCTGGAGATGAAGAAGTTACTTGGACTGTGTTTAGCCGGGAGTTTCTGAGGAAGTATTTTCCCGAAGATGTAAGAGGAAAGAAGGAAATTGAGTTCTTGGAACTAAAACAAGGTATTATGTCTGTTGTTGATTATACTGCTAAGTTTGTGGAGCTTGTGCAGTTTTATCCTCATTGTGCTAAAGCGACTGCAGAGTTCTCTAAGTGTGTGAAGTATGAGAGCGGATTGCGTCCTGAGATTAAGCAGGCAATCGGTTATCAAAGGATAAGAAGGTTTTCTGATTTGGTGGAATGTTGTAGGATTTAAGAAGAGGATAGTAAGGCGCGTGCTACTCACTATAAGAGTGTGAATGACAGGAAAGGGAAACAACAGTCTCGTAGTGGTCCTTATGTGACACCCGCTGGCAATGGTAAACATAGGGGTAACTTTGAGAAAAAGGTAAGTGGGGGAGGAATGTCTAATCCTCCGAGATGTTACAAGTGTGGTGAAGTAGGACATCTTCAGTTTGATTGTGGGAAGAATAAACTGAAATGTTCCAATTATGGAGGTTCGGGGCATGTCACAGTTGATTGTAAGAACAATGTGGTGAAGTGTTTCAACTGTGGTGAAACAGGTCATATTAGTACGAGGTGTACGAAACCAAAGCAAGCTTAGGCTGGTGGGAAAGTTTTTGCATTGGCAGGAACTGAGACTACTAGTGCGGATCGTTTGATTAAAGGTACTTGTTTTATTAATAGTACGCCTTTATTTGCTATTATTGGTACTGGAGCGACTCATTAGTTTATTTCGTATGAGTGCGCGAAGCGTTTGAATTTGTTGTTGTCTTCTTGGGGTGGTGAGATGGTTATCGATACTTCTGCTTAGGGGTCGGTAATTACTTCTTTGGTTTGTTTAAATTGTTCTTTGACCATTTATGGTAAAGACTTGTGATGGATTTACTGTGTTCACAGTTGGAGGGGTTAGAATGAGATGAGTGAGGGAGAAGCTAGTACTTCTCCATGTTGCTTCAGGTGTAGAGCGCTGGCTCAGTGTGTTGTGAATTGTAAGATTATAAGTGTGGTTCCCGGTTCAAGACGGGATACAGAAGTAAGGTTTACGTCAACTAAGGATTTGTGCCTTAGGTAGTTTTGTGCACAGGATGTAAGGAATACTATTATAGTTTGGTGGAGACGGTTTATGCCCCATCATGATTGTCGGCTGTCTATTGACAAATTGAGGAACTGATCACCCTTAATCTCTTATTGATAGCAGACGAGAATTATGTTGGATGGAATAGACGTGTCTTTCCGGCTTTGATAGTGGTGCGGAATGGATTACTTGAAATTTAAGGAAATGATTGCGGATTATTTTGTCAAGTTGAGGAAGATTTTATGTCTGACGGTGATGCGGAATCAAGATTTTTGTATGATGGTTAAGTTGGGAAGTCATTGAGAATAAGTGTTAACTTTCAGGATTAGGTAACTGAAATGGTTTGGTTGAGTTTGATTAGAATTAAAATTGTTGGGATGTTTGATAAGAGTGGTGATTTGTTTGAGTTGAGGCTTTGATCGACTTTATGTGACGGGTTATATTTGTTATCATCGGAAGTAGATGCGGGGTTACTATGAGAGGCTCTGAAGTTAGTTAAGGTGATTAGAAACTTTTGGACTTTTGTTGGTTATTACCGAAGGGTATGGAAGGCTTTTCCAAGATTAGCATTTTCGTTACTTCAGTTGACTTGCAAAGAGGAAGTCGATTGTTTGGGATGCATCTTTGATGAGTATAATCAGTGTGTTAATGCAAGAGAGTAAGGTCGTGGCTTATGTTTTTCGACATTTGAGGATTCGTGAAAGGATCAGTACTATTGTGGAATTCGAATTGGTTGTAGTTGTATTATGTTGGAATATTGGAAGTATTGTCTTTATGATTCTAGATTCGAAGTGTTTGGTAATTACAAGAATATTGAGTACTGGTTTGGTCTGAAGGAATGGAGACAACGAGGATGATTCGGATTCGTGGCGAGTTATGAATTGGTTTGGGGCTATCCTTGGGGAAAGGCTGTTGTTGTGCCTGATGTGTAAGTCGAAAATCTTTATGCATGTCTGTTTTGATGGTCAGAGGGTTGGAATTATTTGAGCAGTTCAGAGGCTTGTGTCTAGTGTGGGAGAGAACACAGTAGAGAGTGTGGTTGGATATATTGGCAGTGATCAGTGATTTTAGTGGATATGGGAAAGAGTTAGGCTTTGGACGTGAGATTGGTAGTCTTGATGGTTTCGGGTAATCAAAGTGCGCAACGGAAGCGTGATGTGGCACATTTTGTATTTGAGAGTGAATCTGTGAGTTTGTGCTTGTGTATTCTTTGAATTGTGAGTTGGTCGTCAAGTGCATTGTATGGGCTTTGCGTCTTGTCGTTGTTGTTGCTGCTGTTAGTGAGGTGGTTTGTCAGTTGTGTTATTCGTGGTGTGCTTTTGGTTGGTCTAATGTTTGTTGGTCGGATGCGAGAGTCGTGTCCGGAGTTGTTGGTATCGGTTATATTTTCGAGGACGAAAATTTCTAAGTGGGGGAGAATTGTAACGCCCCGTTTTGCCTTATTTATTTAATCGAGTCGATTTAATTATTTTCGTTTTTCTATTATTTTATTCTTGACTTTTATTTGATAATATATTATTTTTCATCGTTATTATGTTTTATCGCGTTTTGAGAGCGTTTGCGAAATATTTGAGCGTGGGGGCAAAATGGTCATTTGATTAGTTAGATATTTTAGAAAAATTATATATTTTTATAAATAGAGATTTGAGAGAAAAGAGAGTATTTTAAGGTAACTCTAATAATTGATCAATTGGTATTAGAAGACAAAATATCAATTGGAGATATTTTACCCTATTGGATTTATATTACATAATAAGTATTATATATATATATATATATATATTGGTTAGAAAGAGAGAAAAAGGGGAAAGTTAGAAAAGAAGAAGAAAAACAGAGAGAAAGAAGAGAAGGAAAAGGGAGAAGAGGAAAAAAGAGGAAATTCAAGAATAGCTCATTTTCAAACACGATTTAATCGGGTAAGGGTGTGAAACTCGATTATCTTATGCTTGTGTATGATTATGTATGTATGTGGTTGAATGTTTACTTGGATTTCCATAGTTTTCATTTCTAGGTTGAAAATGAGAAAAATGATTAGAAATCGATGTTTTCACGGACGAAAGTCGGAATAAATCGCGTAGTAGAGTCGTGTGATGTTGGGTCTTGATTTAGCGTGATCGTTTGATTGAATCGAGTTGAATCTGTAACTTTTGAGTTTTTGATATATATATTGATGTTTTTGTGCAAAGGGATGTTGTGATCGAGTAAAAGTGTTTGGATATGTTTGGTAACATTGGTACAGGTTGATATTTAATCGGGTAAGGATAGGAATTAATCGGGAATGGTTATTTGTGTGTTTTCGAGTGGTTTTGAGCGAGTTTGGAGTTGGGATAAATTGATAATATTATGTTTCAAAATATTTCAAAAATGGAAAATGTGTTAGATGGCTTTTTAACGATGGAAATATTGTAGTATGTTGAATTCTGAGATCGCAGCTTTTTACGGAATCAAAATCGGAGGTTCGGAAGTCATTTAACGATCGAAAACTGGTTTTTCAGCAAAATCTGCACATCGTGCGCTAACCCCCTGCAACTGTGCGTCGACTCATGATTTCATGCGCTGACCCGGGTGAAATTCCCAGGTTTATGCGCTGACCCCCAAGCTTCATGCGTCGGCGCATGATCACAGGTTTTCCAAAATGTCCAATTTTGTTTTCTTCATAACTTTTGAACCGTAAGTCTGTTTTGACCCCCGTTCGAAGGTTGGAAAGCTAATGAATAGTTATTTCTATTAAAAATGGTTTGGAGGGTAAAAGATGATTTAATTAATTCGTGTTTTTGGAAAAATAGTCGGGTTGTCGGGTTTTTATCGCGTACAATGTGTGCGATAGATGTGTTATCATGCTATATGCTTTTGATATGTAACGTGTAGCTTGTGTGCCGTTATATGATGTGAATATACATGATGGAATGTTGTGATGATGGTTTGTGGCTTTATGGCAAATATGTGCATTGTTTTGAATTAGACTTCAATGCGGGATTAATGATGTTGTTGTGTGGTAAAATACATTGTTTGATTGAATATCAATGTATGTTGTTATGATGTGTTGTGGGTAGCCTTTGTGGTGTGAATCCCTTGTGGAAGTAATTGTGATGGCATGATTGTTGTGGTTTGTGGTTTGTGGTGAAATGCATTGTTTATGTGAAATTCAATGTATGTTGTGTGGTGGCCTTTATGGTTTGAAATGCATTGTTTGAATTGATTTGCAATGCATGAGTGTGATGATGTTGATTAATTCATATGGTTGAATTGTGAATGTATGGAATTGATGAGTTGAAATATATGCATGAGTATGGTTGCATATATGTGTGAAGATGCATTTGATTATCATGAGTTCTTGTGTGTCAAGCATCATGATATGCATCTTGTGGGATCGTGTGCCCATGTGGGGTGTGAGCGATCCATAAACGTCGTGTGCCCATGTGGGGTGTGAGCGACGGATTAATTCCTGAGGGAATCTGCTATTACATTGTGAGCCTTAAAAATAAGAGGACTGAAAGCAATCTGATTGGATTGTGAGCCTTAAAAATAAGAGGACTGAAAACGATGATTATAGACGATCGTGAGCGTTATACAAAGAGGACTGCAAGCGATCCATAAATGTTGTGAGCCTTATACAAAGAGGACTGCAAGCGACGGGTGAACATCGTTGGCCCGACGGGGTGTTACTGCTAGTAACAAGCGATGGTTCCAGCAGAGTTCCTGAGTGAACTAGTGATGAGGAATGATGGAGTCGGTACCGCATATGTATTTGCATAGAGTCGTTGTGTCTGTCTCTTTGCATCTGCATGAATTATGATTGCATGGTTTATATGTGGAAAATCTTGATTTAATTGATTATGTGTGAGACATTGATATGCATTTGTGATAAATGTATAGTGCATGATTAATATGCAATTAGGAATGGAGTAATTCTGTGATTGAGCTTGTGATAGCATT
Source organism: Lathyrus tuberosus (assembly GCA_022829125.1). Taxonomy (NCBI): domain Eukaryota; kingdom Viridiplantae; phylum Streptophyta; class Magnoliopsida; order Fabales; family Fabaceae; genus Lathyrus; species Lathyrus tuberosus. The sequence goes on from JALAZF010000075.1 coordinate 11,044,408, forward strand.
TATGAATTGATGTGTATTCGTGTTAAATGCATTGAATTATGAATGATATGTTTTGTGTATAAACATATGCATTATGTGTGAATATGTGATTATGTGAATATAATCTATATATGCTTTATGTGTTGGCATATGATAATTGTGGTGAGAATACTTGATATGTGTATTTTTATGTCGATATATATAATTATATGCAATTATATTATGATTGTGTTTCTCACCCTTCTGCTGTTTTATAATGCTCTATGAGGCATTGCAGATTAGAGTTGCTGGAGGTCTTTTTGTGAAGCTTAGGACTTCATTCTTTTGTCGGTCGGCTCTGATATGTGACACCGGGTAGTTAGGGAGGCCGCTTGTAATTATTGTGTATTATGTATATATATCTTTTGGCTTGTGCATGTATAACTTGATGTATTACAAACTTTTCATGTGATATATATATATATATATATATATATATATATATATATATATATATGATATTCAGTTTTAGATTTTTCGCTTTTATTCTAAAATCTGAAATGTGGGTGTAAGGAACTGAGTTCCTCTGTTGATTTCTACCCCACTGTTGCATATCTTTATGAGCAGGTGTTGTATGAATTGTTTCAATATAATGTGACTCTCCCCGTCTATGCCATGATAATTTAAATATACTCTGATTAAAATTTGAATTTTTTTTATCGCTTTGTTTATTTGGGGGTATAGATTGGGGGTGTTACAGAGTACCCCATTCTGAGGATCAACCACATCATATCCCTCGCAAGAGGTCGGAAAAATCACGAATCCACAATGGTTATCCCTCACCGACCAAAGGAATGAGGCAGTCACAACTCACCCTACAAATCAAACACATGTCACACGACTTTGTTCGAGAAAAAAAATTCAAAATCACAAGGAAAAAAAAAGCAAAAAATAAAAAGCCCGCTAAGTCATAAGTAAATGACTTAGGCAAAAATTAGGGCATCCCGGTAGACTGCAAAATCAAAATAATCAGTCTACGCAAAAATTTGGGAAAACAAAAAGAACAAAACAGAGAATCAAGAGAGAAATCCTCAATAAGAACAAGTTTGTATGGACACATGTGACAAAAACAAAAGGTGAGTGACTGTCGCTCCAAAACTCTCGTCGGTTCCTCTACCATCGCATCTACCATTCAAAATCCTTTTGAAAGGTGAACGCTTATGTCAAACTAATTGAACGTAGGACTGGAGAACATCAAGGAGATTGGGTGGGTTAAAATAAATTTTGAGCCTTATATCGTTTCTTTCTTAAACCATGAACCAGGCCACGTTACAACCCTGAAAAGACCTAATTGAAGCAGGGTTTATTTCGAAAGCATACGGCAGTAAAATCGTGTCAAAGCTGACTCCCAAAGATTTGCTTATCATTTGTGCTGATACTGACATGGCATTCTAAATGGTGATCCATTCACTATATGTCATAATCTTAGTGAACATGCTTGGATCTCAAAACTGACATATGCATGGCATTAGCATTATCATTTTTCAAAACAAACACTTTTTACCTGCAAACAAGCACTTGACATCAAGAAAGTTTCCACAATGGAAAGTGTGATCACCTAAAGGGGGAAAACTCCTGGAAAACTCCATTGGGCTTAGCCACTTCGAGACACAGTCAATCCGAGTCAATCACGACGAGATTCGACAAATCTCTCCATGATCAGTTGGTCAGGGGAATTCCTCTAAAGACTGATTAGACAGGAGCAAAATCACTTCAGAGCTCACATTGGGACAAGCCACCTCAAGAGCACAAGAAGTCAACCTCTCCAAGAGACGGTTAATCAGGGGCATATTATTCTGATACTCTGGGGCAAGTTAAATCAGGATCATCATATGGCACAACTGCTTTTCAGCTCGTGACTGGGGCATTTCATGCAGATACCCAACAGAATGAGGCAGAGACAGGCTACCAAGGTTCAAGTTTTCTCCCTGTTTTGAGGCAAGAGCAATGCTGCATCAACAACTGCTGATCATGAAGAAGGTGTCGGGGAATCATGTCTTTGTGGCTTACACCCTAACCTCAACTCCGCCTCGTTTCACAACAGAAGCATTAGAACCGTTGCATAGACCTCTTTCATGCATTGATCATGTCGCTTCACTCATGCATATCGTTCATTTGGCATAGCATGAAGCCTTAGCTTTATCATACTTGACATCTCTTCAGAACCCGATCACTAACATTCTGCATATAGTAATCATCATCGCATATCATTGCATCCTCAAACGCATAGCATATTCATCAAGTTGGAGCATTACACCATACAGGTTCAAACATGTGTCCCAACCAAAATCCAATTAGCTCTCACCTGAATTGCCTTCTCAAAATCCAGTTCTCGTATGGAAAACCTTTCCAGAACTTTTCAATTCCTTGATCCGTCCAGCACCTACAAACTTGCGATACGGTACCTTAACCTTGCATCCTTGCATTGCATGATACCAAGCATCATGTAGAACAGCGCATACATGGCATATGAATCAAGCATACTCCTTTTCTTTTGGCCTGATTCATCTTCCAATAGATATTCATCCTAACTTCGCACTTATCAACCCTCAAAACATTCAACCTCTCTTTTTGCCGCCGTCGGCCAAATTTTCTAGCTACTCTTATATTTAATCCCCTTCTACCTCGAATCATCGAAAAGCTAGCGCAATTCGTACATTCAGGTCCAAGTGGATTAAATAGAGGCAGCTGCCGTAACCCAAAATTTGACCTCCTCTTTTGCCTTCTCCATAAGCATGTACATTCTCACTTTTTATTTATGATTTTGGTTGCAGGAGTATTCAGGTTTTCCAAGCACGGTTAATCTCATCCTCACAAGATCATCTCATCATCAAAACAAGCACAAAATAAGGATTTCCAAGCCAATTTATCAAAACAAGAGGTGGAAAATCGGAACCGGAGCCATAACATCCATTTTTAAGCAATTTGGGCAAATTTGACTGAAGTAACCGGTTAACGCCTGGTGAGTAACCAGTTACTCAGTGCAAAATTGCAATTCCTGCTGCATTTTTGGGACATCATCCATGCACTCTCTTTGGACTTTGGTTCAACTTGATTCTAGCAGTGTGTGGAACATTCTAGACTTCTCTAGACATTTCAAGACTATTCAAGACATTCCAAGTGTATTTATTCCAATGCATCACTCTAATTTAAGTGCACCATGTTACTTAATTTACAAGTATGTGGACCTTTGGATATTGGAACTCACATTGGGATTGTTACCGAGTTGATCCTAACTAACCGAGTTAACCACCTTGACTCAATGAGTCAAGTGTAACTAACTCCAACCCAAACTCCAAACCTCCCAAAGCTAAGTCCAAACCAAAGTCTAAAGCTCTCACACTCCATACCTATACTCTATATAAGCCAAGCTTCACCATTTTGCAACTCCTCCACAATCATTCACACAAATTCACACTTTCTTCACTCTCAATTCTCTCATTCTCCTCTGCATTTTTCTGCAACTTCTACACATTCCTCTTCATCTTCTTCACCAAACCTCACAAAAGCTCTTAATCCTTGAAGAATAATCACTTTTCACATTGAAATTGATTATTTCTTGAGCTTGACCTTCATCATCTTTCCATTCTACTGAATTTTGTGGAGCTTCAGTAGCTTTTGGATTCATTTCAAGTGATCACTTCAAGTTTCTTCGGTGATAATTCTCATTTTGGAGTTTTCGTCGAAGTTTGCTCGGTTTCGTTATGATTCGAAGTGCAATTGAAGATTCCTCTGGTTTTCTTTAATTATCTTCATCATTTTGCAATTATATTTGAGTATCTAGAGTTCTATTAGCTTTTGGATTCATCTCAAGTGTTTACTTCAAGATCCTACGGTGCAAATCCGATTTCGGAGCTTTTATCGCATTTTTGCTCGGTTTCGCTACGGTTCAAAGTGAAAGGGAAGGAATCTCTGGTTTACTCTGGTTTTCTTCACTTACCTTCATCATATTTCATTCACAACAATTGCCAAGCCAATCCTCCGGCTTGTAGGTTGGTAGATCTTACTTTACTCACTGTTTCGACCGTTTCCGCATATTTACGTTGTAATTTCGAACATTTTCGATTTAATTTATCATGTAATTGCTTGATCTTTGATCTTCATGATTAATGCTTGTAATTTATGTTTAATTCCTCTTACATGATGTAATTTTCATGCACAAGTTCTTGCCCTAGCATGTGGTGGTTGGCATAAGTGATTAAATGCTGAAAACCACTTTTGGAAAAGCTATTTTTTCTGGTTTTTTTTCACCACTGTTCAGTGGTAACCGGTTAACACATGGTGAGTAACCGGTTACTCAGTTCAATTTTCACCAAAAACGCTGATTTTTAAGCAAGTAACCGGTTAATGCATGGTGAGTAACCGGTTACCACTGAACATAATGGCCATTTTGAGTTTTTTCAAGCTTGTTTGACATTCTTTCTCCCTCTAACTTCCATAGATTGATATACTTAATATTTATGGGTGTTTTTAAATGCTATTAACCTCTGTTTAAAGCATATTTACAATAATTCAATGATTGATTTATCAATTCTCGCAATTAGGTATGTTCTTGATATTTGATTGAACATTCTAATTCTTGTACAATCTTTGATCACTTGACACATGATGTATGGCACATGCTAATATTTGTATGGCACTGTTATGCACTCCCTCTCTTTGCTTTGCATTAAGTTTATTCTTCATGGATGAACTTAATCTTGTACAATCAATTCACACCTTTTGCTTTAATGATTTTCCATTATCTTTGGAAAGTTGTTAGCATTGGTTCCCTTTGATTAATTGATCGAAACCGTGTTTCGATTAGTTGATCTTCCCTCTTCCCTCTCTTTAGGCTTCTTTTAGAACTTTTCCTATCTCTTCCCCCCCCCCCCCCCCCCCCCCCCGCGGAGTCGAAGATTCATACGACGTCCTACGTGCGACCCTGGAGCACTGTACAAATTGAAGCTGTTATGCTGTTCATTTCCAAACGCACTAGAGCACTGTACAACTTGGAGTTGTTACGCTGTCGGTTTCAATTTCTACATTACACCCTATGTGTTAGAGAAGGAATGAGGAGGAAGAATTCATACTCTCATTCTGACTACTTCAGGTAGGGGACGAATGACCCTGTGCTTGGTTTAGTCATCTCTACCTCCAGGCAGTAGTGTGCTTTCCTTCCCCAGTCGAGTCGATCCTTGATCACTCTTTTCTCACTCCATTCTCTTTCAATCCTTGATCACTCTTTTCTCTTTGCGATCTCTTTCGATCCTTGATCACTCTTATGTCTTTGCAATCTCTTTCGATCTTCGATCACTCTTATCTCTTTCAATCAGTCTTTTGATCTATCACCATTCCCTTGGTTCACGATCATTAGCAATCTTCTGAGGGTCAATCTCTTGCCCTTATTCAATAGCTTTCCCTTGTTCCCTTCAAAAGGGATTCAATTACCTTTTCTTGTGGCTAGTCATTTCTTTTACTGATTCCCCATGAGAGTTGTATTCATTCTTCCATTGGTTGATCACAGTCATACTGTTAAAACCAATGCTCTGTCGCGCTCTTTCTTAGGTTAAACACAATTTTCCTGTTAAACACCGAAACTTTTGCGGAGTTCGCAACCTTATCTTGGTTCTTCTCCCTTTGATTGGTTAACCATTGCTTGTCAATTAAAACACCAATTTGCACTCTCTTCAGTAAAACACAATCCGTCTGTTAAAACACTGAATTCCTCTTGGGTTAATCACCTCTTCTTGGTTAATCACCTCTTCTTGGTTAATCACCTGTCTCTTCAGTTAACCATAGTCCGTCTGTTAAAACACTGAATTCCTCTTGGGTTAATCACCTCTTCTTGGTTAATCACTCATCTCCTTAGTTAACCACAGTCCGTCTGTTAAAATAATGAACCTTTTTCAAGTTAATCACCTTCTCTTGGTTAATCACTCGCTCCTTTCGGTTAATCACAGTCCGTCTGTAAGCACCGAATCTCCAACAATTGGAAATATCCTCTTGGTTCGAATACTTGCATCTTTGGGTTAGTAACATTTCTCTTGGTTCGAATACCCTTTCTTCGGTCAGGTACTGCTTGTTCAGTCGGTGTACCGAACTTCTTTGGGTCACGACCTTTGCTCGGTCCTACACCCGTCCTTTGGGTCACGATCTTCGCTTGGTCCTACACCCGTTCTTTGGGTCACGACCTTTGCTCGATCCTACACCCGTCCTTTGGGTCACGACCTTTGATCGGTCCTACACCCGTCCTTTGGGTCACGACCTTCACTCGGTCCTACACCCGTTCTTTGGTTAATCACAGTTTTCTCTGTTAAAACCAATGCTTCTCTATCCCCACAAAGTTGTAGTCCTTTCTTTCTTCGGTTAACCACTGCCATCCAGTTAATATACCGAGGCCCATTCAGAGTCAAACACCTTCTCTCAGTTCAGAACTCTCTCTCTTGGGTTATCACAGTCCGTCTGTTGACACCAGCTTCTTTTCCCTTCCAGGGTCCTACTCTCTTTCTCCGGTTAACCACTGCCAGACAGTTAATATACCGAGTTTCCTTTTTCTCTTGGTTATGACACCATCCCTTTATTTGGATCCCCAGCGGAGTCCTTCCTATTCCCTTTGCTCTTACTTTCTTGGTTATGACACCATTTCTTTTGCATCCCCAGCGGATCTTCTCTTATTTCCTTATTCTCTTGGTTTGGTTTCTCTTTTCTTCCTTCTTCTCTGTCCCCTGGTTCCAAGAACTACGGCGCTCTGACTTCCTCATTGCACTATGAGGGTACGTAGGCACGAGGACTTAGTTCCTCCTCGAGCACTTTCTTTCTTTCTTTTCTTTTTCCCCTCTCTCTCTCTCTCCTTCTTTTAGCTATAAGTCTTTAGATAGATAACCCATCCAAGCTTAGAAGCAAGCAAAATGGTTCCCGTCGAGTACGACGGATGCGTTAGGTGCTAATATCTTCCTTTTGCATAACTGACCCCCCGTTCCCGTTTTTCTTCCCCTTGGGTTTTATCGATATTTTCCCTGTCCTTTGGGACTAAATAAAGTTCGGTGGCGACTCTGTTGTTATCTCTGAGTGAGCGATTCACTCAGGTAGTAAACCAGCCATCTTCAACGTGCCAACGGATTCAAATATGCGATCGGTTCGAATTAAATCCAAGTGGAAGTACCACTTTCAAAACCGGGGCAGAACCGACACATGTGAAAAAAAAGTTTCCGAAATCTCATATAAATCGCACCGGTACCGCAAAACAAGCTACCAAGTTCAAGCCAATGATCATACACAATTAATGCACATCGATTACGCGACTTTCAAGCATGTAGACCAAGCAAAATCATCCATTAAGCATGCGAACCAATAATTCTCGACACGCAAACCATTAACACACAACAATCAAACAATTCCACGGTTAATCCATTCTTGATGCAAATTGAATATCAACAATTGTGGAACTGGATTAGTTTCGACACGCGGAACACAAGAGTTCAAATGAAATCATCCAATTCCACATTTGCTCATAATCAACATATTTCAAGAATCAATTAATTCAACTTAATTCAAAATCAATTAATCACGATATCCCCAATTCAATGCAACTTCACAATTAATCTCAAGCAATTAATCACAATTCAACCTCAATTATTAATTAAGTTCAAAAATCACTTATCAAATAAGCACTTAATTCACCAATTATCTCAACTCAAATTAAAATCAAGAGCAATTATCAATTAACTCAAGGATTAAGATAGAACAAGTTACCGAATAAAGATTAAAGCGACCTCGCGAACACGGAGGGAGTATGGCACGATCGCGACTTGAAGAGGGACGGAGTTTGCCGGTGCGCGGGGACTGGCCGGAGCTAGGGAGGTCGGCGCGGTGGTCCGGCTGGAGCGGGGGAGGCGATCGCGGTTGATCGGCGGTGGTCGGAGCTTGATCGGAGATTTTGTGTTCTTGAGTGTTCTTGAAGATTGATGAAGTTGTTGTTGTGTTCTTAAGAAAAAGTTGAGAGAACTTGATTTGATCTTTGAGAGAGTGAAATCAGAATTTTTGGTATTTTTTGAGTTATGACCAAGTTGGAGGGAAATGAGAGAGAATTTTGAATATATAGTGTGGTGGAAAAATGAGGTAAAACGGTAAAATTCTGGCTTATCGGCAGCTTAAGTGGAAATAAAACCTTGCTCGGTACAAAATTTTGACTCTGAGCCTCTTACGAAATTGTCCGCGTCCGAGTCACAGACGCAAGCAAAAAGAACGGACGTCATTCGATCAAAATCGAATGAGTTCGATATGTTTAAGCGGTGAGACGTAACTGTCAAAAGTCATTTTATCAGCTTATTTACCGTCTGCGACTCGAAAACATGACAAGGTCATGCCTTTCGGAGCAGAATCGCGACTCGACTTTGTCAGTAAAGTTGTAGGTCTATGAGTCCATGATGTCTTGTCAAAAGATGAGCGTGATCGAACAAACAACGAGTTAGATATGAATTTTCCCGTGAAACAACTTTCAGCCTTTTTCTTCGGTTCAGCACCCCCGTTTTGCGAAATAAACCAAAACGACAATCTTCGGAGCATCGTCTGAACCCGAGCTTGTCTTTGATATTGAAGAGGATAAAATTTGTGAACCGGAGCTTCGAGAACGGATGCGATACGATAAAAATTAACCGAGTTATGATTTTTGCAAAATCGAACAGACAGTGAACCGCATCAAAGAATTCCTCAGATAATTCGCACTTTTGGGGTCCTTCTGCTTAGAATCGGCTCTCGTTGAAAACATACAGCATGAAGATGATCTTAAAACAGAAATAATTCCGAAAGAACGGGTCAAATCCGATGAACGAGCTGAAAGTTATGAATTTTTGAACCCCACGGGCACAATTAATCAGCGAAACCGAAATTCCAGAAACAATTAATTCTCGCCACTTTCCTTGATGAATTGACTTCCGAGCCGAACATAAAAGTTGTAGGAAATACCGAGACAGTGCTAACTGTTGAATATCAAAGAACCTTGATCCCATAACCGTAGAACCAAATGATATGCATGTATGCGTGTGATGACCTAGCTAAAATGCAAATGAATGAAGCATCAGCCAGTTGGGTAAGGAACACGAGGGCAAATTTTGGGGTGCTACAGCTGCCCCTATTAAATATTCTTGGATCCGAGGGTATGGTAGCAAATGCTTCCAGACAGTCGGGATACACGAAGATTGAATACCAAAATAACCCAACAAATTTGCATTCTGCAAAAGGAGAGACGACTCCGCCGGGGAACAAGTAATAAAAGGTGTAAGATCATAACACGGACGAGTGTCAGAGATCAATACAGACGAAGTATTGAAACAAACACGGAAGAGTGTTGACTATGCTGGGGATAAACACGGACGAGTGTCTAAGGGTTCACACACAGACGGGTGCTGAAAGAACACGGACGGGTCTAAGGTCAATACGGACGGGTATTGAAATAAAGGTTCAAACACAGACGGGTGCTGAAAGGACACGGTCAGGTGTCAAAGGTCAATATTGACGGGTATTGAAAAAGTTCAAACACGGACGTGTGCTGAAAGAACACAGACGGGTGTCAAAGGTCAATACAGACGGGTATTGGCTTAAAAGGTTCAAACACGAACGGGTGCTGCAAGGACACGGACGAGTGTCAAAGGTCAATACCGACGGGTATTGGCTTAAAGTTCAATCACAGACTAGTGCTGAAAGAACATAGACGGGTGTCAAAGGTCAATACGGACGGGTATTGGCTTAAAAGGTTCAGACACGGACGAGTGCTGAAAGGACACGGACGGGTGTCAAAGGTCAATACGAACGGGTATTGAAAAAGTTCAAACACGGACAGGTGCTGAAAGAACATGGGCGGGTGTCAAAGGTCAATACGGACGTGTATTGAAAAAGTTCAAACACGGGCGGGTGCTGAAAGAACAAGGACGGATGTCAAAGGCCAATACGGATAGGTATTGGCTTAAAGTTTAAACACGGACGGGTGCTGAAAGAACACGGACGGGTGTCAAAGGTCAATATAGATGGGTATTGGCTTAAAAGGTTTAGACACGGACGTGTGCTGAAAGAACACAGATGGGTGTCAAAGGTCAATACGGACGGGTATTGGCTTAAAAGGTTCAGACACGGACGGGTTCTGAAAGGACACAGACGGGTTTCAAAGGTCAATACGGATGGGTATTGAAATAAAGGTTCAAACACGGACGGGTGCTGAAAGGACACGGACGGGTGTCTAAGGTCAATACGGATGGGTATTGGCTAAAAATTTTAGACACGGACAGGTGCTGAAAGGACACGGACGGGTGTCAAAAGTAAATACGGACGGGTATCGGCTTAAAAGGTTCAGACACAGACGGGTGCTGAAAGGACACGGACGGGTGTCAAAGGTCAATATAGACGGGTATTGAAATAAAGGTTCAAACACGGACGGGTGCTGAAAGGACACAGACGGGTGTCTAAGGTCAATACGGACGGGTATTGAAATAAAGGTTCAAACACAGACGGGTGCTGAAAGGACACGGACGGGTGTCTAAGGTCAATATGGACGGGTATTGGCTAAAAAGTTCAGACAAGGACGGGTGCTGCAAGGACATGGACGGGTGTCAAAGGTCAATACGAATGGGTATTGGCTTAAAGTTCAAACACGGACGGGTGCTTAACGAACATGGACGGGTGTCAAAGGTCAATACTGATGGGTATTGGCTTAAAATATTCAGACACAGATGGGTGCTGAAAGGACACGGACAAGTATCAAAGGTCAATACGGACGGGTATTGAAAAAGTTCAAACACTGACGGGTGCTGAAAGAACACGGATGGGTGTCAAATATTAATACGGACGGGTGCTGAAAAAACACAGACGAGTGTCAAAGGTCAATACGGACGAGTATTGAAAAAGTTCAAACACGGACGGGTGCTGAAAGGACACAGACGGGTGTCAAAGGTCAAATGGCAACTTTACTGGGGATTGAAATGCTAAACCGAATACGGACGGGTGTTGGGAGAGCACGGACGAGTGTTTAAAAATCAATACGGACGAAGTATTGAGGAAATGAAAAAGAACACGGACGAGTGTCAAAAGAACACAGACGAGTGTTTAAAATCAATACGGACGAAGTATTGAGGCAATGGAAAAGAACACAGACGAGTGTCTAACGCAAACTACTTTGAGGGGATAACCCATAAGACAACCTGGACGAAGGGGTGAAAATAAAAGAAACCGCATATTAACGATCCTGACAAACTTTGCAGGGGTATACAAAATAGTCTCTCCAAATGACTAAATCCACCACTTGGGGAAAAAAGGTTGGACGATATCTCCTGAGTTACGACTCTTCCTGCCGGGGAAATGCCTGGCAAACAAGAACTCAAACCTGGCTTATGCTTCGAATGCATATGTTTGAATTTTTCTATGGCGTAATGCTCCATACGAAATGGAAATGCTACGCTTTTGGGAGGATGCCATACAAACATGCTTATGCAATGCAAAAGAAGAGCTCCAGTAAAATAAATGCTGAAGACGAAGGCAACTCCACCGGGGATAACAAACTATATTGTCTCCGAGAACAAAACCTTGCTGAGGAAGTCACACTGAACGACCTTCCTGATCACAACCTCTGCTGGAGACGAAAACCCAAAAAGAACTTCCACTCTGTTAGGGATGGTGAATAACAACTACTTAAAATGAAACCCAAAGGTCTGCTATGGAATACAGTGCCAATAACCATTGGACTTAAAACCTGCTGAGGATGTCAACCAATTGTTGATCAAACTGTTACGAGGATTACCACCAACTCCGCTTGGGGATACCATTGAGCTTAAACCGCTGCTGAGGAAATAACTTTACCCTCACCCTGCTGGGGATTAACTCAAACCACTGTCAACGAGATTAAACTTCCTGACCGACTGAGGAAAGTATACACCAAGGCTCTGTGGGGATGATAACATCTTTGTCCATGAATCTCCTACTGGAGATACAACAACATCCACTTCCTGATGCTTAATGGGGAGTAATAATCCAAACACAGCTTCGGCTGGATAAACAATCCTCTGTAGTCTGGCTGGGGAGAGCAACAATCTGCTGAGGAAGATGAAATTTCAATGATAGGGAGAGTAACTCTACTGAAGATGATGAAATTTTCAGTGCTGGGGAGAGTAACTCTACTGGGGAGAAACCTTCTGCTGATCAACTACATACTGATTATCATGGGTGAACAACTGTTCCTCCTTTAATTCTCAACTTGCCCCAGACTGCAAGGTCTATGCAAGAATTTCGCCTCGATAGGATTTTACAGAAGACGTAGCATCCAAAATGCCCAGTGTCTTCAAACTCTTGGAGAGGTGCTTCTGACTAACCGACTTTTGGAAAGGATAACTTCTTGTACTCTCAAGGTGGCCTGCCTCGAGTCATGAAGAAACTTTTCCCCTGGATGATCTTAGAGAGATTTGTCAAATCGACCTGATTGCCCCATATTAAACACTTTTGGAGAGATTTATCGGATCTCGACGTAATTGCCCCAGTTTGGCTGAACTTTGAAGAAATTTTCCCAACATGACTGCCCATGATTGATTGAACTCTGAAAAGGCTTTCTCGACTTGAATGCCCCATCTCAGCTACATCTTAACACAACTTGCTAGGAAAACTCTGAAGGTGCGAGAAAGACACAAGAAAAGGGGTTTGAATTGTGTATTTGCTATTTTGACTACTTTTTATCTCTTGTTGTTGAATCACTTAGGATTACATCAGAGTTCGTTGAGAGACTCTTACTGGCAACGTTACATTCAGACTTGCTAAGCATGAGGCTTCAGAACTAACAAGAGCCTGAACATAAGATCCATTTCTTAGAACTTGCAGTGCGGAAGCTTATCAGAGTTAAGCTGCAAGGTTCTGACTTGCTTATGTAAGGTTCTGATACTCAATATAGAAACATAAATAAGAACAACAAGCATAAGAGTAAAGGACACACGATATATCCTGGTTCACCATAAAGTCTAATCCAGTCCACCCTCCTCAGGTGATTTCGCCTTGAACACAAGGACTTAATCCACTATAATCAGTCTCGATTACAGATGCACGGGCAACAGCCGGTGACTGACCACTTGCACAGCCGCACTGTGACTAACATACAATGAACCGTTCAGGGATTTAACTTAATGAATATAATGAGCATTGACCTGCAGGTTCCAATCTCGCAAGATCTACTGCTAGGCTTTCACAGCTAGACGTTCAGGGATTCATCGCAGTGAATATAACGCTACTGACCCTATTTTAGGCTTTTCCCACAATGACATCTCACCATTGTCTTCTCGAGTCTCTGGTCACACTGACCACTCAAGGAATCCTAATTCACCAAGAATTAGTTATACAGGAGATTACAAAGATGCTTCTTAACAAGCAGATTACTCCTAAGTTTAAGTACAATGAACACAAAAGTGTTCAAGCAAGATGTGAGCAACAGCTCCTTGTTATTCTAAGAAACTACAGAGATGTATAATGATTTAACAGTTGTTGACATCTTGTAGATCTTCTTCTTCTTCGTCTTCGGGGTGAGCAAGCTTTGAGCAACAACTCCTTGCTTCAGATCTTCAATGTTGCACTGACGAGAAGGTGGTTGATGACTTGACTGATTTGCAATGTTGTCTTCTTCATCAACAGCTTCTATACCAATTCATTATTGTTGTGTTGAATGATGATCTTTGAGCTTCAACAACAATGGCCATGTGCAAATGGTGATAGCTTTGGATATTCTAAGTGTTACAACGAGAACTCATCGTTGTTGCCATCTTCACACAATGACTGTGATCAATTACCAATTTGTGGACTTAATCACTTTTTGGACTTCGTCATCTTTAGAAGCGAATACTTTTTCCTTTAAATAGCCCAGTAGAAATATAGTCGTTTGAAATATTATTGGTTGTTGGAAAAGAGACGTTGTGTAATAACTAGTTGTACTGACACATCTCCTTTTTGCGGTGGGAGAAGTGACGGGATATATCTTTCTTGGGCGCCGTGTACAGTTACTCACAACGGTAACATGTGACTTCTGAACTTCAGAGGCTTCTGATGGTTAATGGATGAAGCATGAGTAGACTCTTTTTAACATGATATCTTATATGTCAAGTCTTCAGTTATTTGAAGAATTCCATTAGGAATCAATCTTCAAAACTTCAGCACTTGTCTTTGAGCACGTTATCCTTTACTTCTTCAAGTCTTCCGAAACTTCAGACCTTGTCCATTAGGAATCTGTCTTCAGAGTCTTCAAAACTTAATCTTCAGGACCTTAATCTTCAGAACACATAAGTCTTCAGAGTCTTTCTGCACTTGGTCTTCAGAGCCTTCTGCCTTCAGAACTTCAAGTCATGAGAGTCTTCAGCACTTCGGTTCTTTTCTTCTGAAGCTTCGCAATCTTCAGAATCTCGATCACTTTCAGAGAGCATCCACAAGAGCATTGCATTAGCAATATCGGCATTCTTGGATCTGACTGATCACGATCAGATACAGAAGCGTTTTTTCTTCTTGCGACTTGTTTCACACACAGTAACTTCGCACATTATCATTTTCGCTCATTGGGCTGGCGCTTGTTGGATCTGATAATTTCTATGAATATGATCTGCACACAACACACGTTAGAACATAAAATGGTTCTTTCACAAATACATATTGTTATCATCAAAACATAGATTGACTTGTAGAGACAATTCTTGCTCTCACAATCTCCCCCTTTTTGATGATGACAAAACCAAGAATTTTGATTGAACATTTTATACAAGGTAATCACCAAAACAAACATATTCAGAGTCTGGAACAACAGCCCCCCCTGAATTTTTTATCCTCAAAATTTTATCTGTGATCATCTAGAATCTTATATGATCCAAAGACATATAGAATAACATCTTGAGTTGCCAAAATGAAGAATAGAAAAGGACTACTTCTCTATCTCGTCTTTAAGAAAACAAAGAGTCTTCAGCATCTGGACTAGCTCATCAGAACTTCCATCTTCAGATCTTCAGAACTCAGTTCCTTTGTGGTCGTATCAGAGCTTGTAATCTTCAGAGTCTTCTAAAGCATTTCTACTTTTCAACAAATTCATTTGAGCACAAACAGATCAGTTCTTATCTAATAACATAGCCTCGCTATTCATCAGAGACAGACACTGTCTTTCAAGAAACTCCCCATGAGTTTCAGACTTTGTGAAGATTATAGGATTTATCATTTGAATCTTCTGTGTAGTCTCCCCCTAATTTCTATAAGTCAGATATTGGGATCTTTCAGAATGTAGTTCATGAATATTAAGCTTTAATCACCAATAAAGATCATGACTTTTCAGAGTTTGACTTTTGAACACAGGTCTTCATCTCAGAACCTTGTTATTGCCACAACTCAGTGGTTCATCAAAGCTTGATTTTTGATCAGATACCAATTGAAGGTTAATATTTGTGATCAATCAACGCTTGATTCTGAATCTGGTATTCATGATTTGATTCTGGTCTGATATCACGTGATGTGTTGAGTCTTATACCAGAGTATGTTGAGTCTGATACCAAGTGAAGAATTTCTTCTCATACCACTTGAGAGGTATTTCCTTAATGTGCTGAATTGATACCAGTGAAGGTATTTGATAATAATTCACAGCTTTGCTCTGATTGATGAGTATGATACTAATCTTTCTGTATTGAGTTTGATTACCAATTATTGATTTAGTCTAATACCAAATCATTTTCATTTCAATTGGTTCCTGGTAAACATCAGAACTACTTGTTCTTGGATCTTCAGACAACTCTTTGTCTTCTGATTTGCACTGTTCTTCTGAGTAAGCATCTTGAGATGTATACTTTGTCTTGACTGCTTTCAGAGTTTTCTTCTTCTGATTCTTGCGTTCTAAATTTCATATTTTCAGACAGCTTACAGCTTCTGAACCAAGTGAGACAGAGATCACGATAAACTTTGACTTTCATACAGTTCTTAACTTCTGAACAGTACTGGGTAGATCTGATTCTGAACACATGTTCACGATGTGTACTTCACTGTTCTTCTTTCTTAACCTGTCTTAGAATGCCTAGTGAACTTGTTTAGAGTTCCTCGGATAACATCAAACAACAAACTTTAGTAGTAACACATTTTTATGTGAGTACTTTGTTTGAGTTCTGCATTCTTTCAGATTTCCTTTTCTCAATCAAAATCATTATATTTCTCCCCCTTTTTGACATCATCAAAAAGTGCTAGAGCATATGAGCATTTAAGCATTTAAGCATATCAAAATCATTGTATATTCTGGATATGTTAAACAACATAGAACATAGAGCCAACATTTGAGCAGTTAAGAACAATCTGCGTCATTTAGTGATAACCATCAATAACCATAACATATTCATTTTAAGGACAATTAGATGGAATTATCTGATTACCAATTAAAGGTTTTAGATCATCTGTAGAGATTAATTATAGCATTTTATTTATGAACAATCAGATAGAAGCATCAACATAAAATAGTTTTAAAATGCAGAGCATAGGTTGAGCTTAATCTTGAAAAGTTCAAGATAATCAAAACATAGATAATTTAAACGCAGATTCCTAATGAGAAACATTTTAAGTAATCGTAGTCCTAATAAAGCTGGGTTTTCATGGGTCCTATTGAGTTAGACTAGAGCGAGCCTAAAGATGATGAAGAAGATGAGAGAAGGTTTTCAGAGTCATCATTTCTTGAGACATGCAACTTTTCTTCTACTTGAGTAATTGCCAGCCTCTTGCTAATCACAATTTCTACTGAGATCCATTCATGGAACTCAGTCCAGATATTACTTATTTCCATGGAGTCCACACAGGAACTAGAAGCTTCTACTAAGCTTTGGATTTTTGTGAATGCATTGTCCTTAAAGGATTTTAATGCATCACTCACGGTTTTTGATCTTTTAGATGAGGGTTCCTCATCATCAACCATTTTCTGCTCCTTACTTCCTTCTTTCCAATTTGTGAGTTCTTGAAGTACATCGGTAATATTCTTCATGTTGATCCAAACACTGATATCTTCATCCTTAAATCTCCTCAGATAGTTTCTGACTTCTGCCTGATTGTAAGTGGCAAATTTTGGAAAACCTTTAATTAGGACCCTGGGAGTCAGAGTTAGTTCCCTAAAGAATGTATTGTCCAGAGTGGTGTCTTACTTCATAAGATCCTCAAACTTGAGAATCTTCCCAACGCTTTTAAGCAGCTTTCTTGATTCATCTTCATCGATTAAAATGTCATCAACTACTCCAGATTCAACCAAAATGCCAGAGATGAGTCTTCCGTACGGAGTAAGTTTGATCTCCGGATTAGAACCACTTCTGGAGTTTCTTATGGCTTCCTTCAGAAGTTTAAAGAGAATGGAGGGAAGATTGATCTTAATTCCTTTAAGGAGAAGGAACAAGACACACTTCTGAGTGTCGTTGAGTTGATTCGCAGGAAGATGATGAAAAATGCTTCCCTGCAAGATTCTGAACTAAACTTGTAGTGGTTCTCTCAGGTTTGAGAATACTTAGTTCTCAACTGCTATTCCTTCATTGAAAATAAAGGCTATGACTTTTACTTCTCTCTCCTCATTAAGTAGATCCTTGGTAATTCTGAATCCATTATTCTTGTGCTCCAAGAGATCTGCAATAGTCTTTTCAGATATGTAGACTCTTCTTCCAAAGACCGAAGAACTAATGAGAGTCGAGCATGCATTAGCATAGATCCAGAACTCTTTAACCAAACATCCATAGGTTGGTCCTCCCAAACTCTTGAAGTAGTTACTCCATCCTTGTGCTTTCATTGAGGGAGTAATATTACATCCGTTCGCCTTTAGATTGTTGAAGTTTATAATCGTTTCTGACAAAACAACAAGATGATCAACTGGATTTTGCATGGTTGTGAGAGTTGAAGCATTTTGTGAGACGAAGGCCATCTTTAGGGATTGATGAGGAAAATAAAAGGTAATTAGGCTGAGGATTCAAATGAGTAAGAGTGTGTTTATGTCTTAGGGTTTGATGCTTTTATAGATTAAGAAGTAAGGTTATTTCCGTGGAGAGTTTGAAACCGCAACGTTTGATTTTCCTAGAAGCACTAAGTATCGTGGGAAGGTAGGTTAATGATTAATTCCTTTAATCAATAATCGTGACATAATCTTAATAAGTGGCAATGGAACCGTTACTTAATCATGACCTATGGGGGATTTATGGTCTCTAGACAATCTCAAGCCTTTTCGTGTGAATTTTAAGCAGCACTCATTATTTTAATTAGATAATTAGTACATTTTGATCATTTGAAATATTCACACAAATCACAAAAGGATTAAGATGTAACATAAGCTTAGTTAAATAGAAATAACTAAAATCCTATCTTAGACTAAGAACGTCATCGGTGAACAATATTCAGGAAGGACCTTCTCAGTCATTCCATTTCTTCTGCAATGACCAACTACTCCCTGGAGGTCAAGAATGTGGGAGATAACTCTGCAGTAGGGAACTTGGTAGATTGTGTCTTCCCTAGACAGATTAATTTCTTCCTTTAAATGGTTGTACATGGACTAAGGTAGGTTTATTTTGATCCTAGATACGTCGTATATCTATAGCAGTAGGTCGCTCATACTACGTGATTATGACTGCTTATTTAATTCTTGAAAATTGTCTAATCATAAATGCGTGAGAATATTATTATAGTTTCAATAATCCTAATATGACTAATGTTCAAATTATTGCTACTATTTCAAATAATGAGGATGAGCGAAAACATGCCTTAGAGATTCAGAAATCTTTTTACGGCTAGTCTGAGTGCTTTCCAGTCTGACTCTGTGCTTCCGATCATCATCTTTTTGCTTCTGCTTCCTTCTGATGTTTGAAGAAGAGGTGTCTTCTGAACTTGGATTTAATGCTGATTTAATTTGTCCGAGGTTGATCCAACATATCTACTTCTGAGGAGAATGTTAACTGATTTCTTCATTCTGAAGAACATCAATAGCTTAAGTTTCTTTTGATTTTAAGTGAAAAACTTAAGTGTCTGGTTTAGCATCTTCTGAATCCAGTGCTTGAAGGGTTCTGAACTACTTATCATATAGTGATCTGATCACTAACATTTGATTCACCTGAGAGATGGTTTCAAGTAATCAGAACTTAGTTATGCTGATTCAAGCAAAGCTTAAGAGTTCATTCTTGATCAAGTATTTGATGAATCCTTGACATTCTTCTTCCCGAAATTTATTTCATATTTCTGCATAGATTTTCATGAACACAATGTTCAGTTCTTCAATGAATCTTTTAACTTCTAGATCATTCAAGATTCAAATGTTGAATCGTTTCTAAGAGTTTGAATTCTTCATATTTTCTGACTTCAACAGAATTCACTCTGAAATTCAAAATCATAAAACAACAATCTTTCTTCTTTACATGAAGAAGTTCTGAATGAGCTTTAAACGAGAAAGTCAAGGGTGGACCTAATCCGTTTCTTGAAAACATCTCAAAAACTCATGAAGAATTAATCTTCAGCAAACAAGTCTTCTTGTTTTCTGATGATTCAACTTTAAGCACATACGTGGTTCATCCACACATATCTTCCAAGATAGGCATTCAACAGATACTACTTCTAATCTGATGAGTCTATCTTATCAGCTGATTCTTCAATCTTCATTAAAACTTAAGTGAGGAAGATTAGTTGTTTGACAACTATAAAACTTACAAAATCAGTGATTTGCTCAAGTACTTCAGATTGATTACAATTTTGTACACAGTCAACTTCTGAATTGTTACAGAAATTGTAAGTGGATTTCAATCTTACCCAGAGTATTTCTACGTACTGCATCTGGATCATTTTTCTGACACCGTTAGGTGTTTGATATCCATCAATAACAGAACCGGAGCTCTGATACCAATTGAAAGTGCGAGAAAGACACAAGAAAGGGGGGTTTGAATTGTGTATTTGTTCTTTTGACTACTTTTTATCTCTTGTTGTTGAATCACTTAGGATTACATCAAAGTTCGTTGAGAGACTCGTACTGGCAACGTTACATTCAGACTTGCTAAGCATGAGGCTTCAGAACTAACAAGAGTCTGAACATAAGATCCATTTCTCTGAACTTGCAGTGCCGAAGGTTATCAGAGTTAAGCTGCAAGGTTCTGACTTGCTTATGTAAGGTTCTGATACTCAATATAGAAACATAAATATGAACGACAAGCATAAGAGTAAAGGACACACGATATATCCTGGTTCACCACAAAGGCTAATCCAGTCCACCCTCCTCAGGTGATTTTGCCTTGAACACAAGGACTTAATCCACTATAATCAGTCTCGATTACAGATGCACGGGCAACAGCCAGTGATTGACCACTTGCACAGCCGTACTGTGACTAACATACAATGAACCGTTTAGGGATTTAAGTTAATGAATATAACGAACATTGACCTGCAGGTTTCAATTTCGCAAGATCTACTGCTAGGCTTTCACAGCTAGACGTTCAGGGATTCATCGCAATGAATATAACGCTACTGACCCTATTTTAGGCTTTTCCCACAATGACATCTCGCCATTGTCTTCTCGAGTCTCCGGTCACACTGACCACTCAAGGAATCCTAATTCACCAAGAATTAGTTATACAGGAGATTACAAAGATGCTTCTTAACAAGCATATTACTCCTAAGTTTAAGTACAAAAAACACACAAGTGTTCAAGTAAGATGTGAGCAATACCTCCTTGCTATTCTAAGAAACTACAGAGATGTATAATGATTTGACAGTTGTTGACATCTTGTAGATCTTCTTCTTTTTCGTGTTTGGGGTGAGCAAGCTTTGAGCAACAACTCCTTGCTTCAGATCTTCAATGTTGCGCTGACGAGAAGGTGGTTGATGACTTGACTGATTTGCAATGTTGTCTTCTTCATCAACAGCTTCTATACCAATTCATTATTGTTGTGTTGAATGATGATCTTTGAGCTTCAACAATAATGGCCATGTGGAAATGGTGATAGCTTTGGATATTCTAAGTGTTACAATGAGAACTCATCGTTGTTGCTATCTTCACACAATGTATGTGATCAATTCCCAAATTTTGGACTTAATGGCTTTTTGGACTTCGTCATCTTTAGAAGCGAATACTCTTTCCTTTAAATAGCCCAGTAGAAATATAGCCGTTTGAAATATTGTTGGCTGTTGGAAAAGAGATGTTGTGTAATAACTAGTTGTACAGACACATCTCCTTTTTGCTGTGGGAGAAGTGACGGGATATATCTTTCTTGGGCGCCGTGTACAGTTACTCACAACGATAACATGTGACTTCTGAACTTCAGAAGCTTCTGATGGTTAATGGATGAAGCATGAGTAGAGTCTTCTTAATAGGATATCTGATATGTCAAGTCTTTAGTTATTTGAAGAAGTCCATTAGGAATCAGTCTTCAAAACTTCAGCACTTGTCTTTGAGCACGTTATCCATTACTTCTTCAAGTCTTCCGAAACTTTAGACCTTGTCCATTAGGAATCTATCTTCAGAGTCTTCAAAACTTGATCTTCAGGACCTTAATCTTCAGAACACTTAAGTCTTCAGAGTCTTTCTGCACTTGGTCTTCAGAGCCTTCCGCCTTCAGAACTTCAAGTCATGAAAGTCTTCAGCACTTCGGTTCTCTTCTTCAGGAGCTTCGCAATCTTCAGAATCTCGATCACTTTCAGAGAGCATCCACAAGAGCATTGCATTAGCAATATGGCATCCTTGGATCTGACTGATCACGATCAGATACATAAGCGTTCTTGCTTCTTGCGACTTGTGTCACACATAGTAACTTCGCATATTATCATTTTCGCTCATCAAGCTGGTGCTTGTTGGATCTGATAATTTCTATGAATATGATCTGCACACAACACACGTTAGAACATAAAATGGTTCTTTCACAAATACCTATTGTTATCATCAAAACATAGATTGACTTGTAGAGACAATTCTTGCTCTCACAAACTCCTGCTCAACATGGTCTTTCAGCACCATGACCTTTGATATGACTGTCCTCCGGGGTCTTCAAGCACTTCAACTTGGCAGGATCAAGCTTCTCAACTGATGTTCATCATGTAAGCTTCTTTGATGTCAAACAAATGTATGCAAGCAGAAAATATTTATTTTGAAAATGATTACCCTAATGCAACACACATGTTAATCTCGAAGTCTTTTATTGAAAAGATGCCGCAAGGCCACGTGAGCGAATCACTGCTTAGAATACGACATTTATTTTTGAATGCACATGCAATACCAACAAGATCTTTTAGCACCACTCATGGGAGTCAGGAACGCTATCTCATCGAAGTAAGCTCTCGAAATAAACCCTGTTTCAATTAGGACTTTTGAGGGTTGTATCGTGGTCTGATTCACGGTTTTTAGAAGGATTTAAGGATCAAAGTTTATCGGTGCCCGCCCACTCTTCGTGATGTTCTCCAGTCCTAAGTTCAACTAATCTGACACAAGCGCTCATCTCTCAAAAGGTTTTATGATCTTTAAGGAACCCATGCAATTGATGGTTTGAAACCCGATGAGGTTTTGGAGCAACAGTCACCCCTTTTTTCTTTTGTGTTTGTAGCCACACGACTTTGTTCTTATCGAGGATTTTTCTTTGTAATCCTTTTAGCTTTTCGCTTTCTCATTCTTTTGCTTTTTGTTCCCTAATTTTTTCCTGGACTGACTCTTTTGAGTTTTCAATTTTGAAGTCCAACGGGATGCCTTAACTTTTGCCTAAGTCACTTGTTTTCAAGTTTCGACTTAGCGAATTTCTTTCTTTTTTTTTTGAACAAATTGTGTGACACTGGTTTGTCTGATTTGTTTGAAAGGGTTGTGACTACCTAACTCCTTGATAATTGATGGATAACCTTTGTGGTTTCACATCTTTCGACCTCTTGACGGTGTGGAATAGAAGGTAATGGATCCTCAGATGCACACTCCTTTCGAAATTTGAATGCTCGGTCAAATTAACTGACGCCTACCCTGCCCCTAGGTTAAATGTGAGGGTTTTTCGTACAAAAGAAACTCCTACTTCAAGGCTCAAAGGGGTTAACGAGGGTCTGTCTCCCTTATATCTCCAGTGTTTAGGGATTTGAAACAATGCCTGTACATCCTCAACAGGGTTCTATCCAAAAACATACAAGCAAAGATTTTTGCATTTTCAAATCATCGTCCTCCCTCAAAGAGTTTAAGCAAGAAAGTCAGTATTGCAATGCACATGAACATTTAAGAGTGAACACGAATGGATTACTTCAAGAAAAACATGCTTATTGTATTATGATCGTCATTCAAAAAACAAACAAGTTTCTACATGCAGACAATGTTTAAACAAACAAGCAAGCTACAAATGAAAATGCAGTAAAGAAACAGGAAATTGCCATCGTTGAGGAGACTTGGATCTGTCTGGACTTGTTGATCTTGGGAAGTTTCAGTAGTCAGCAGTCTGGATGTTCATTCTATTACTGGGTTGGTACCAGATTCCCACCTTTTTATGGTGTGAACACAATAGTCTTGGAGTCAATCAGATCTTGGACCTTGTCTTTACCCTTGTCCCTGAATGACTTACAATCTTCAATTAAATCGCCAGGTTCCCCAGAATGGTAGTCACAGTAGGCATCAGGATCAATCCCCACAGGATAAGGAGAAATAACCGGAACTAATCGATTGGTTTTCCCCAATAAAAGCTGGAGCAATTGAGGGAACAACTAGATATGAGGCACATGAACTGTGTCGAACTCCCTTGTTGGTTACCTATGCTTCTGATGACCTGCATGAGTATTCGGATGGCCGATTCTGATTATCATTACCTGGAACAGACAACGGATGTTGGGAAAAAGCCCTTAGAAGTACAGGTTGCGAATGATATTCATGAGTTACCCCTTGAATTCACTTGATGAATGGGAACTAGCCGCTGACAAGAAATTCCAGAAACTGCAAGGTTGTGGAAGAGATCCACAAAGTGCTTCATGGTTTGAAGGAGATTCCAAAAAGATAGAAGGAGTGAGAATTTCTGTTACAGAAATGGGCACATGATTGCTTTCCTTTCTTAACACCGCATTCAAGATTTCCATAATCGGGCTCATCCGAGTCTTCATCTGATTGACTTTCTCTCTCAATAGTTATTGAACTTGAGATAATGCCTGCACGTCCACCATAAAATGCCCCATCTGAACTTTCATCTCAGCCAACTCTACACGGATCTGTTCCATAACTGAACTCTGATCGTCGAAAGTTGAGTAGTAGGAAGAATTCAAGTTGGCAATTCTAAAGAGAATACCAAATCAGAATGATGAATCTGCCTCTGAGCACCTGTTATGCATATGAGTATGCGAATGCAAATGCAGAATGCCATGTTCGAATATTTCCAAGGAATCATTTTGCTTTGATTCAAGTTTTAAACCGAAGAACCACAAGGACTAAATGGAATGCTCAATAGCAAGTTTCAAAACTAATATCCTTGGGAATAGCAGAGCATGTATGTTGAAATGATATGATGTCATGATGCAAAGACATAGGATCACTGCTGCCACATAATCTAGATAACTGATGTGCTGAACTGTCTGAATTACATGACACAAGATCAAAGGTTCGAAGCAATCTCAGAAAACCGGGAACCACAAAAAAGTCACCATCCAAACCACAGTCACGAACAGAACCATAGTCACCATCAGAAACAAAGTCACCAACAGTACCTGTAAGAATCATTCCCGCCCCACTCACGGGTGTAAACTAGGTCAGGGTAGGTCAAAGAGAAATGCAGGTTCGACGATTCATCCGGAAGCATCATCATATTCACACGAAAGTGTTTAACGACGATACTCCATTTGAACCTCCACTGCTCGTGGCATCATGCTTAGCTAAGGTGGCATGACATCACCCGCTGCCCATGGACCACTCTATTCCTAGTGTTCCTATGGATAACTCATAGCCTGTGTATTGGGCCTTTTACCTCTTGTAACTAACCAACCCGCCAAAGAAAACCAGACAGTCCAGCCAATAACCAGTATGCAGGAAATAAAGGCGCAAGTAGAATGCAATGCAAACAGATAATCATGCAAAGCAGTAAAGTAAACACCCAAAGACAAATAAACACACAAGCGCTAGGATTGACTCACATAGGGGATGGACCAGCAAGAGGTTAATTATATCCCCAGCAGAGTCGCTAGTTGTCGCTCCTGGGATTTTCATCCAAGTACAAACGCGAAAGTGGCGCGGAAATAGAGTCGCCAGCAACGTGTATTTATTCCAAGAGAAGGAAAGGAAACACTGCATAAACCTGAGGGAAAGGAAAAAGCATGGTCATCGCGACCAAGAGAAACGGGTAAGGGAGTCGGTTACGCGAGGGGAAGGTATTAGCACCCCCACGCGTCCATCGTACTCGATGGGATCCACGCTTGTTGTCTATATCTAAGGGTGTGTCAAAAGTCTAAGCTAAACGGAAATGGGAATACAAAGACGGACTCGCAAGGTTCATCGCGATCCTATGCCTACGTATCTTCGTGGACGAATGAAGAATCAGAGTCGATGTAGTTCGACGGACTACACACTAATGGGGGGGAAGGTTTGGTCGCTGAGACATCGTCGTCTCGTGCCTACGTATCCTGAATCTAGCCAGAGAGAGGAAATCAGAGCGTATGTAGTTCATGGACTACGGAAAGAAGGATGGTAAGTGTGCTCGTCGAGATATCGCATCTCGTGCCTATGTATCCTCAATCGGACGAGAGAGAGGAATCAGAGCAAACGTAGTTCGTGCTAATGACCACAACATAACAAAAACAAACAAGCTCGAGGAGTATCCACATCGCTCGAGTAGCACACATCCGACTGTGGATTCATGTCATCACAGTGGCCAAGGGAAATGCCCAGCGATGATATCATATCATCGAAGCAGGACAAAGCAACAGGGACACCTAGCCACGATATCAAGTCATCAAGGTAGGATAGGGGGTGCCTTAGCCACGGGGTCATATCGACCGCGACAAACAAGCTAGCTGTGGGAATATGGGAGCCTAACCACGATATCATGTTATCGGGTAGGACAGGAAATGCGGGGAAAGTAACTTGTGCGTACGAGCACAAAGCATCAACGTCGGCCGACGCGAGCTAAAGACAAAGCACGGGGATCCGACTGCAAGATCCTTTTCCACTTGATGACTCGATAGCAAGATCGAGGCACATGTTCAAGAGCATCAACACGTAGTGTGAGTTAATGAATAACTCAACTGAAAGTGCGGGGACTGATTGCTAGACCCTTTTCGCTTGCCTTCACAAAGTACTTATCAGGGGGAATGGGAATGAGATGCCTCTTTTGAGGTCTTTGGCACAAAAGTAAACAATCACAAACAGAGCCTCCCACGAGGACTTTTCCAGACATGCATTGAAAAGCAGTAAATTGCGGAATGAGATAAAAAGGGAATAGAAGACTACCGAACGGATGAAAATCTGTGATACAGTAGACTATCAATAAAAGAAACCCAGAGGTCCTCGAGCAAGCTAGCATCCACAAACAAATCAAGTCAGACATCGCATTTCCAACATAAGCTCAAGTCATCGGTGTGAAAATAAATCACTCATAGTGCGCAAGTCGAATGCAACTATACAAATGCAACCTGCACAAAGTATAATCCAGACAAACAAACAATACATAGCATAACAATTGTGTCACAGGCGAGGCGGTATCCCACAAATAAAGTGGAATACCAAGTGCATAACCGTCGTTAGAATCTCCATGAAAACCTTGCATAAACTCAACAAAAGCAATAGAAACCACAAGGAGGTGCAACTGGAGGTTGCACCTATGCATCACAACTCAAAACCAAGCACAATGATGAGCATATGAGTAATAAACATGCATCGGAACTTGTGTTTCAAGACGGGGCAGCAACTACGCAACAACATAAAACATGCACAAAGTCAATCCGGAAATGAACAAACGCAAGTACAATGATCATGCATGAACAAGTAAGCATAAGCACATATCAAATGCAAGTCGACAAGCAAAATCCGCACAAAACGGAGCTTAAAAACCTCAAAACTGAAAATACGCGTCAAAAATCACCGACTCGGAAATGAACGAAAATCGCATGGTAGCTTGCAAACGTGCCAAAGGATTCAAATACGCGATTGGTTCGAATTAAATCCAAGTGGAAGTACCACTTTCAAAATTGGGGCAGAACCGAAACATGTGAAAAAAAGTGTCCGAAATCGCATATAAATCGCACCGGTACCGTAAAACAAGCTACCAAGCTCAAGCCAATGATCATACACAATTAATACTCATCGATTACGCGAATTTCAAGCATGTAGACCAAGCAAAAGCATCCATTAAGCATGCGAACCAATAATTCTAGACACGCGAACCATTAACACACAACAATCAAACAATTCCACGGTTAATCCATTCTTGATGCAAATTGAATATCAACAATTGTGGAACCAGATTAGTTTTGACACGCGGAACACAACAATTCAAATGAAATCATCCAATTCCACATTTACTCATAATCAACTTATTTCAAGAATCAATTAATTCAACTTAATTCAAAATCAATTAATCACGACATCCCCAATTCAATGCAACTTCACAATTAATCTCAAGCAATTAATCACAATTCAACCTCAATTATTAATTAAGTTCAAAATTCACTTTTCAAATAAGCACTTAATTCACCAATTATCTCAACTAAAATTAAAATCAAGAGCAATTAACAATTAACTCAAGGATTAAGATAGAACAAGTTACCGAATAAAGATTGAAGCGACGTCGCGAACACGGAGGGAGTATGGCACGATCGCGGGTTGAAGAGGGAGGGAGTTTGCCGGCGCGCGGTGGCTGGCCAGAACTAGGGAGGTCGGCGCGGTGGTCCGGCTGGAGTGGGGGAGGCGATCGCGGTTGATCGGCGGTGGTCGGAGCTTGATCGGAGATTTTGTGTTCTTGAGTGTTCTTGAAAATTGATGAAGTTGTTGTTGTGTTCTTAAGAAAAAGTTGAGAGAACTTGATTTGATCTTGGAGAGAGTGAAATCATAATTTTTGGTGTTTTTTGAGTTATGACCAAGTTGGAGGGAAATGAGAGAGAATTTTGAATATATAGTGTGGTGGAAAAATGAGGTAAAACGGTAAAATTCTACCTTATCGGCAGCTTAAGTGGAAATAACACCTTGCTCGGTACAAAATTTTGACTCTGAGCCTCATACGAAATTGTCCGCGTCTGAGTCACGGACGCAACTAAAAAGAACGGACGTCATTCGATCAAAATCGAATGAGTTCGATCGTTTAAGCGGCGAGACGTCACTGTCAAAAGTCGTTTTATCAGCTTACCGTCTGCGACTCGAAAACGTGACAATGTTATACCTTTAGGAGCAGAATATTGACTCGACTTTGTCAGCAAAGTTGTAGGTCTACGAGTCCATGACGTCATGTCAAAATATGAGCGCGATCGAACAAACAACGAGTGAGATATGAATTTTCCCGTGAAACAACTTTCAGCCTTTTTCTTCGGTTCAGCACCCCCGTTTTGAGAAATAAACCAAAACGACAATCTTCGGAGCATCGTCCGAACCCGAGCTTGTCTTTGATCTTGAAGAGGATAAAATTTGTGAACCGAAGCTTCAAGAACGGATGCGATATGATAAAAATTGATCGAGTTATGATAGTTGAAAAATCGGACAGACAGTGAACCGCATCAAAGAATTCCTCAGATAATTCGCACTTTTGGGGTCCTTCTGCTCAGAATCGGATCTCGTTGAAAACATACAGCATGAAGATGAACTCAAGACGGAAATAGTGCCTAAAGAATGGGTCAAATCCAATGAACGATCTAAAATTTATGAATTTTTGAACCCCACGGGAACAATTAACCAGCGAAACCGAAATTCCAGAAACAATTAATTCTCGTCACTTTCCTTGATGAATTGACTTCCGAGCCGAACATAAAAGTTATAGGAAATACCGAGACAGTGCTAACTATTGAATATCATAGAACCTTGATCCCATAATCATAGAACCAAATGATATGCATGTATGTGTGTGATGACCTAGCTAAAATGCAAATGAATGAAGCATAAGCCAATTGGGTAAGGAACACGAGGGCAAATTTTTGCTGTAGTTGTTGAGGTGATTGTGTGCCCGTGTGGGGTGTGAGAAATCACGGATGTCGTATGCCCATGTGGGGTGTGAGCGACCTATATAGAAATTCCGACGGGAATTATGATCATGAAAAAGGGATCGAAATTGGTACCACATGCATTGAGTCAAGTTGGTGTCTCATTGCATTATAAAAGAGTTGTGTTGCATTATGAAGTATGTGATTAGCTGGTTGTGTTGAAATTAAATAAAGTTGTGTTGAAGGGTGAATTACTTGATGATTTTATGCTTTCATATTTATATCATCTGTTTCTTTTGTTGATTTGAGAATCGCACCCGTTCTGTTTGAATGTTGCCTCCACTTGGGTAACGTGCAGATAATTCGCAGTAGGAGATCTGATGTGAGTGGAAGATGGAGTCGTCCATTTATGAATTTGCGTCGGTGTCTGCTCTGATATATAACACTGGGGTCATGGAACGCTATGTTTCTTAGGCTATGTTTTGCTTGAGATTTTAGATATCTCTTAATTTTAGTTATTTATT
Organism: Lathyrus tuberosus; assembly: GCA_022829125.1. NCBI lineage: Eukaryota > Viridiplantae > Streptophyta > Magnoliopsida > Fabales > Fabaceae > Lathyrus > Lathyrus tuberosus. Next base: position 11,074,014 of record JALAZF010000075.1, read on the forward strand.
CAATTGAATACCATGCTTACGTTGTAATGAATATGTGTTGATGTTTCCGCTGTTTTAATAAAAAGAAAATGAAGCTAGAGGTCTTTTATCATTATCATTGTTGTTAAAATAATTTTAAAATGATGTGTTGCATATCAAGTATATGAGCAGGTGTTTGATGAAAGTAGCATCCTAAATGTTTGATATTTTATTTTACTCTGATTTTATTTATATTACGCGGGGGATTATTTAGGGTGTTACAAAGTGGTATCAGAGCAGGTCGGTCCGTCCGGCCAGGTTGTTTAATTGTGTTGTTCCCTAGTATGCGACATGTGTGTGAAAACACTGTCGGTGCTTGTTTTGTTTTCCATTTGCAGGTTGGGAATGAAACAAGTGGGGGAGAGGCGTCTGTTTCTCTTGGATATTCCAGTTGTTGAGAGATTGGATATCGTGTCACTGCAAGAGAGAGTGTTGTGTTGGACTGTTCAACTATTTTGAGAATGGTGTGATCCTTGAGGGAAGACAGTCAGGTGTTCTCGATTTTCGCTTCCTTGTGAGAGGGAAGGTGATGTTTTGGCTGGGGATGGGCCAGTAATGTGTAGAGTATCCTGACGTGTTCCCTAAGGATAGACACGGTTGTCTTTAGTTGGAACGAGATGATGTGGTTCTTGAGACAGATTAGTAGGAGTTAAACTATGTGTTTACCAATCGTTTGGATGTTATGCTAAGTTATCGAAGTGTGATTTTTGGTTGGTAGAGGTGAGTTTCTGGGTTATGTTATTTCAAATGAGGACATTGTTGTGGATCCATCCAAAGTAGATGCAGTTCTACAATGAGAAAGCTCCGAAGTTGGTTAAGATGATTAGAAGATTTTTGGACTTAGTTGGTTATTACCGCAGGTTATGGAAGGATTTTCCAAGTTAGCACTTCCATTATCTCAGTTGACTTGCGAAAGGTAACTCGTTTATTTGAAGATATTCGTTGTGAGGAAAGTTTTAAAGAGTTGACTACGGCTCCAGTTTCGATTCTGCCTGATCCTAATAAATCGTTTGTGGGGTATTGCGATGTGTTTATAATGAGTTTAGACAGTGTGTTAATACAATATGGTAAAGTCGTAGTTTATGCTTTACAAAAATTGAGGATTCATGAAAGGATTTATCCTGTTCAAGATTTGGAGTTGGCTGCGGTTGTAAGTGTGTTGAAAATCTGGAAGTATTATTTTTATGGATCTAGGTTCGAAGTGTTTAATAATCACAAGAGTGTAGAATACCTGTTTGATCGGAAGGAGTAGAGTATGAGATAACGGGGATGGTTGGAATTTCTGATGAGTTAGGACCTTGGCTCGAATTATCCTATTGGTAAAGTTAATTTCGTGCCTGATGAGTTAAGTTGGAAGTCTTTTCATATGTCTGCTTTGATGGTCAGAGAATTAGCATTGAGTTAGCAGTTCAGAGACTTGTGTCTGGTGTGTGAGTTAACGGAGTAGAGTGCGAGGTTGGGTATATTAAAAGTGAAAAATGATTTTTCTGGTGAATATTAGGGAGATTCAGAAGTTGGATGTGAATTTGGTAGAGTTAATAGTTGCGAGTAATCAGAGTGCGCAGCAGAGGCGTGATGTAGCACAGTTCATATGTGTGTGTGTGTGTGTGTGACTTGCAAAAGTTTAAAGGTTGAATGTTAGAACCTGCAGGAATGATGAAACCATTGGACGTTCCAAAATGGAAGAGATATGGTGAAAGGTTTAAATATTAATCATGTACTACTATGTAGATGGATGTATTAGTTACATGTTTGATTGGTGAATTGTAGAATTGTTGTCTTGATGTTGTGTGACAACGAGGTTGGTATTCTAGTTATGTTGATAAGGTTAAGACGATGTTGTGTCGTGGAGCTTTATGTTCTTATCTTTGTTGTTGTCTCATTTCCTATAGTGATAGTTCGAGTGCGAGCAGCTAAGTCCTATATGATGGGGGATTAGGGGAGTGTTACCTGTGGTGATGGTAATGATCGTGTTGTATTCCTGTTCAAGAGTAAACCTGTGTGTTCGCAACTCGGTTAATCCTTGCGTCTTGAGTTGGTCGTGGAGTGCATTGCGTGAGCATCACATCTTGATGTGTCATTGTTGTTGTCGTTGATGAGGTGGTTTGTTGTTTTGTGTTATTCGTGGTGTTGTCTTTCATGACTGGGGAATGGGGGGAGCGGGATGCATGAGGCGTATCCTGAGTTGTTCGTATCAGGTAAATTTTTTATGACGAAAATATTCTGAGTGGGGAAGAGTTGTAATGCCCCGTTTTATTTTTATTTATTATTCATAATTATATTTATGTGTTGATGTGTGTAATTGTGTAATTTTGCGTGCTTCATCATGTTTTGAGTACCCTTGGTGGTGAGTAGTGGCCTTAAGAATTGCGTTTAAGGTAGTAGGGGTATGTGACCAAAAGCGTAGAGATTGGTGGTGTGGGAAGCAAGACTAATTAGATTATTTTAGTTAGTAATTATTTAATTATAATAATAGTTGAATATTGATTTAATTAAATATGTGATAAAAAAACTATTATTATTGTTATTATTTTATTAGTGAAATAAGTGATAGTAATAATAATAATATTATAATAATAAGAAAAAGGGGATTAGAGAAGAGAGAAATCAATATACGTGAAAACAAGAGAAAGGAGCAAGAGGGAAGTCTAGGGCTCAAGGGAGAAGAGGAAATCACCATTGTTTGAGGTAAAAGAGAATCTTGCAAGAACTCTAAGGTAAGGGTGAGGTTCTTTAATCTCTTAAGGGATATATGATATATGTATGAGGGTAGATAAATCGTTAGGTTTTATTCCCGTATTTTGTTGATCGTTGAATGTTTCCGATGAGAAGTTGAAGTTACGTGTCGGTAATAACGAAAATGCTCTAATTGTGTGAATTTCTTAATTGAATTGGTGTTTTGTTGTGTTATAAGAGTTCATATTATATATATAATGTTGCATACTGATTTTGGGGGTCAAATTATGTGGTATATGTGGTTTCGGGTTATTGGATTGGGGTTGAAAAGTGATTTTCGTAACAGAAACAGCAGAGAATTGATTATGCAGGTCAAGTAACCGGTTACCGTGTGGGACGTAACCGGTTACATAGTGCAAATTTGGGGTTTTTGGGCATTTTTCAACTGTGTAACCGGTTACAGCATATGTGCTAACCGGTTACCACTGAACGTGACAGTTTTTGTAAATTTTCAAAAATTCATAACTTTCAAACCGTGAGTCCGTTTTGGGTGTCGTTCGAAGCGTTGGAAAGCTAGCGCAATATTCTTCTCAATAAAAATATTTTTGTTGCCAGTAGGTGAATTAATTAATGCGTGGTTGTGTAAAATGGCATGTATTTTTGTGTTGTGTTGCTTATGAGGTGTATTAACAATGCATTTCCATACGGTGTGCTATGTTCACTTAAATGTCAAGTTCGTATACTATTTATATGATGAAGAGTGGCTGTAATTGGGGTTGTGTTAAGGTAGAGATGTTTGTATGTTGTTTATAATGATTTGTTTAACTCAATTATGTGCTGTGATAACATGCTTGGTGAAATATGATACCATGATGTTTTGTTGTTGTAATGTCGTGTTATCGTTATTGATTATAACATGATGCGTTGGATAATATGCATGTTGTTGTTGTGGATTGAAATGTTTGCATGTTTGAACAGATGTATAATGTATGTTGGACAATTGTGAGGTAATGTATTGGTGATATGCTAGTCTTATGCATTGTTTCATTGTTGTATGTTGTTGTTTGAGATGCATAACATATTGCATGAGTTGTGGAATAAGACGTGTACCCATGTGGGGTGTGAGCGTTTATCCGGATTCTTCGTAAGGGAATCGTGTTGCTGTAGTTGTTGAGGTGATTGTGTGCCCGTGTGGGGTGTGAGCAATCATGGATGTCGTGTGCCCATGTGGGGTGTGAGCGACCTATATAGAAATTCCGACTGGAATTATGATCATGAAAAAGGGATCGAAATTGATACCACATGCATTGAGTCAAGTTGGTGTCTCATTGATTTATAAAAGAGTTGTGTTGCATTATGAAGTGTGTGATTATCTGGTTGTGTTGAAATTAATGAAAGTTGTGTTGAAGGGTGAATTACTTGATGATTTTATGCTTTCATATTTATATCATCTGTTTCTTTTGTTGATTTGAGAATCGCATCCCTTCTGTTTGAATGTTTCCTCCACTTGGGTAACGTGCAAATAATTTGCAGTAGGAGATCTGATGTGAGTGGAAGATGGAGTCATCCGTTTATGCATTTGTGTCGGTGTCTACTCTGATATGTAGCACTGGGGTCATGGAACACTATGTTTTCTTAGGCTATGTTTTGCTTGAGATTTTAGATATCTCTTAATTTTAGTTATTTATTTAATTGAATACCATGCTTACGTTGTAATGAATATGTGTTGATGTTTCCGTTGTTTTAATAAAAAGAAAATAAAGTTAGAGGTCTTTTATCATTATCATTGTTGTTAAAATAATTTTAAAATGATGTGTTGCATATCAAGTATATGAGCGGGTGTTTGATGAAAGTAGCATCCTAAATGTTTGATATTTTATTTTACTCTGATTTTATATATATTACGCAGGGGATTATTTAGGGTGTTTCACAATCCTCTTTGGGATATTTTGTGTGCATCATTTCACATGTTTAACATGAATTAAAACCTGCCCACATGGATTTATAGGTCATTTCACATGCTCTTAATTGGTATTATGCCTTCACAAGTTTGAACATGAATGAGAATTTAACATTGTTGTTTCCACTTGAACTTTGGATGTGCCATATTTATCCAATGCTTTTGATATTCAAATTTGTCATTCCACATATCATTTACCACTGCCTCATGTGTGTGAAAACTTTATTTACTTGACCTTGGCCTTGCTTTTACATACTTGAACTTGTTTTGCTTCTAGTGGAAGATAAAGTTGATTTTTGACCACTACTTGTGATATCTTTCATGAACATGTTGCCATGATGATTTTGGGAGATTTAAATGATCATTTTGAATAGGGATAACATGTATACATTGACATAAGCATGAGTAGGAACTTCCTCATCCCATTTATAAGTCATTTGTGTACCTTAAGTGCTTACTTTTGTGTGAATGAGAACATGATTTGTGCACTAACTTTGATCACTTCCTTAACATCATTTGTGTGCCATCCTTGCTCATTTATTTTGGTATTCAAACATGGGATATTATAGGTCTCTCACCTTTGATGTGGATTCTTTGATATTACTTTACCATGTTATTTCTTTTCTCTTTGCTTGAGTGATAAGTTACATGCTTATAAAGGATGTTTAAATTTGGTTTTAGCCCTTACTTACATTAGCTTTGGAGATTGAGTTTGACATGAAATGTTGTGACAATTTGATATTGGTCTTAAACATTGAATACATATTTATAATTCTGACCTAGGGCTTTTTATGAGTTCTTTTCACACTTGTTTGTTCATTAAGTAACCTTGAATGATTAAAGCATGCTTAAGATGACATCTTTGTGTGTAACTATCAAACCTCTTGAACATGATTGATGTACATTCCATGATTACTTTTTCATACTTCAAGCTTGCTTTCTACATGTCTATATCACATATGTTGCTTGAGTACATGACTTGACTTCCATTTGTGTGACTTTTATAAGTCTTTTTGACATAGCTTGTGAATAACCAATGTTTGTGTATTGATGTAGAAGATAACTTGTAACCTTTTGACATTGTTTAGGACATTAACATAGATAGGATAGAGTAGGTTTAGCTACTGCCTCTTAGGTTCATATACCTTTAGGGTTCACTTCCCATTGCTTATTGTTTGATTTTGCTCATAGGGTAGAATTAGGGCACTTGCTTGTGTATTAGGACATAGTTTTACATTTTGCTTTCAACTACTTGATAGTTGAGCTTGGCTTGGAGATGGTAAGTATTTGTGCTACTTTACATGGTTGTTTACACTTACATGATTCCTTTTCGTCTCACTTCTCCTTTACTTCCTTCTTTTATGATTGATTAGAATAATGTTTACTTGTGTTGTTCACATGATCCCTTAGAATTCCTAGCTCGACTTAATTTCTGATTAAGCTTAAGGTAGGAGAGACATTAGGATATCAATCCAAGTATGCTAACATAGGTAGAAATCCCCTCCTAACCTCAACTATAGGGCCACCATTGCATGACAACATTAGGATCTAGTTTCCCTTAGTTGTTTTCTTTTCAACCCTTGAGTCTCTATTCTCTATCTCTAAAAGAAAAGCAGAAAAAACACTTTACAACTATTATATGTGGAGTGCGCCATGAGCCTTAAGTACATGGGAAATGATTAGTGAAGGTCTCCTTTATTACTCTAGGATGCTTTAGAATCACTCCATTGGGAGCAACCTTGTAAAGTATTCGCTCCTATGTCATAGTCTTTAGCACAATACATACCACAAACACAATAAATCAAAACACTTTCTTCTAAAAAACAAAAACAAATCAATCATCTTCCTTCGGGATTCTCTTCTCATCTCACTTACTCCAATCGTAAAGGATACGTTATTTCTGTTCTACGGCAAACAGGTAAACGCGTAAGTCTTCGCGCAATGTGCGACAACACCTAAACTACTAGAACGCGAACGTTAGCGTCTTCCACTTAAAAAACACAAAACAACAAAGACCATGTAGGTCGAACTACAACTGCTCTGACTTCCTCTCTCCTGTCCGACTGAGGGTACGTAGGAATAAGACGACGATGTCTTAGCGAGCAACCTTCCCCCACAATCCCGTAGTCCTCCGAACTACGTTGACTATGACTTTCTCACTCCCGAGGGAATACGCAGGCCTAGGACGGCGATGTCCTGTCGAGTCACCTTTTGTTTTATTTTCTAGTTAGCACTAGAGCTTCAGATACCCACACCCTTTGATCGATACAACAAGTGTGGATCCCATCGAGTACGATGGACGCAAGGGAGTGCTAATACCTTCGTCTCGCGTAACCGACTCCCGAACCCAGGCTATGGTTGCGATGACCATTATTTTCCCTTTTCTAGGTTTTCTTCGATCATTTTCTTTCCCTGCGTCGGGATAAATAACGTTCGGTGGCGACTCTTCTGTCTTTTCCGCCGGTTGATTTTTGCAGATGTGAAACACTCACAAGATAGTTTTTATGGTTTAGATAGGGGTCTCAGAGTCATGGACCTTAGTAGGATCAACGTCATGTAACAGGCTAGCTGTTTTATGACAAAAGTTACGAAAAGGTCTCTTCTGAGCGAGGTTCTCATATTGGTTGTAACAAGTAGAGGTCCTTGAAGTCCAACATTACACAACCACCAAAGAAGAAACTGGTTCTAAGGGGGGTCCTAGAGTCATGGACCCCTCATGAATCAGCGTCATGCAACAAGCTAGCTATCTTATAACGAGATCTACGAATAGGTCTACTATGGAGGAGTCTTCATGCTAGACACACAAGGAGTAGCCCTTGGTGATGAACACTACAAAACTTCCAAATCTAAACTATGTGTTCTCTCTTATTTTTCCAAAGCTCGGGTGTAGAGCTTTATTAATGATATCAAATCCCAAACCCACACATGAATATACAGATATATATATATATATATATATATATATATATATATATATATATATATATATATATATATATATATATATATATAAAGAAAGAGCAATAAAACATATAATCAAAGAAGATAGAGAAACAAAAAAAGCTAAACACACATACAAAAACCTAACTAAACTAGGCTTGACTCACTTAGGGATGGAAAAATCCCCAGCAGAGTCGTCATCTGTCGTACCTCAAAAAATTAGAACGACCTCGCAAACTGCAATTGCACGCCCGCGAGATGGACTTAATAGAGTCGCCACCGATCTTTATTTATTTTCATAGAGGGAAAGGGAAATATCAAATAAAACCCATAAAATAAAGACAAGGATATGATCATTGCAACCAATATCTGAGTTTGGGAGTCAGTTACGCAAGGGGAAGGTATTAGCACCCCCTCATGTCTGTTGTACTCAACGGGAACCATTTAGCTAGGGTAGAATGAATGTTAGCTTATGTTAGTTTCTAATCTTCTATTTATTAAGTAGGAAAGAGAGTGAAGAGAAATGTTTTTAGATTATTATTAAAGAGAAAGTGGGCCTAAGGGTTTATTACCAAGGGGCTCGACAAGACTTCGCAATCTCGTGCCTACTTATCCTTATAGTGCAATGAGGAAATCATAGCATTCATAGTTCGGGGACTACGGTGAAAAAAGAAAAAGCTGGCTCACCAAGGATTAGGGTCCTTGTGCCTACGTATTCTCAAGAATCATAGAGAAATAATAATGCATTACACAACATGCATTGTTCAATACAAGTCTTGAAAAATAACACACTGACAAAACAAAAGCAAAACAAAATTCAACATGAAATGCAAAGACAAAACAACAACTCAATCAACTATGGTCTTTGAACCCCTATGAGGTTGACCTCTCCCCCTGAATGATTGATCCTTATGTAGTCCTTGAGAATCCATATGTTCACATAGACCAAGGACACTTTGATTCAGAGTGTTGAAGCTCCATGAGAGGGAACGATAATGATTTGCTGAGGTTTCAGCCATTTGATCGAACCGACCTAAGATCCTTGATGCAAAGAGATCAAAGTTCTCATTCTGCGCACGAATTTGTCCCTGTATTGTTTCATACTGTTAATCTTGAAGAGCTACAAAGTTTTGTTGATCAAGTTGCATACTTCAAAGCATTTCAAGAACTTCCGAATTGTCTGTATGAGATTGATTTGGAGAAGGAGGCACATATGAGGTGCCTTTCTTGAACCAAGCATTTTGACGCCATGTACCCCATCCTTGGTTAGCATTAGTATCCTGAACTGGAGAGCCACCCAACCAAGCACGATCGTCATAACCTTCAAAGGGAACCTCGGTATCGATGGGATGAGTTTCCTCATCTTCATCTTGTTCTTCCTCTTCAGCTTCATCTAAGTTCCAAATCCGTCCACTTGAACCGTTAGACTTGACTACATAAGTCTGTTTTTGCTAATCCCAAATGTATCCCATAAGAGTCATAGTCTTTTGACTAAAATCTTGGTCAGCAGAAAGAGATATGTAAGGGATGCCTTGCACAACAATTCTGACATAATCTAATATGCTTTGGATAAATGATCTGTAGCATAAGGATGAACCTCTGCTGCTTTCTTTCAAAGCATAAATGCGAATTGCAACATAAGACGACCAATTTACCTTGATTTTATTCTTGAGAAGATAAACTAAATGAACTTCAGCTTGATCAACTCGAGAATAACCACCTTTCTTTGGACGCAAAATATGGGAGACAATCCACTGCAGGATTCGATCCTCCTGTTTCAACAGACCAGTTGTGACCGACTTGGGAAAGAAATCACTTGCGACTACTTCCTCATGATAAGGGTCCTTAAGCATGGAATTCAACGCAGACTTAAATTCATACTATGGATGCAACTTAGTATCAGTAATATGAATATCAGGAGAAAGGCGAGGACACATGTCAAACAAGTCTCGCCACACAGTGCTACCAACATTGTAACTTTTGCCCCGCATCTTATAGGCAAACTCATAACCAGTAAATTTATCCTTCAAACCCGCATAAAACATCCTAACCATATCTTCATTGTAGTTAGTACTACATTCCAAGAAGGCATTAAACTTTTGATGGTTTAACATATCAACAATTTCAAGAATATGCATCATATCTGCTACCTTAGGATAACATACATACTGCTTGATAATAGATCTTTTCCTAAAATCTGTGTCATATACTTCATCAAGTTCAGATGAAAGGAGAGACAAAGCATTTTACCGGTGTTTGAGAAGATGAAGCCCTACCAGACCTTTTACCAGTCACTCTTGAAGTAGCCATTTGAGATAAACCTTTGTTGTAGATGAAAATACACAGTTGCAGCAGTAAAAATGAATGTAGAAAGGCAAAAATTTTCACCAATTTGGGTTTGAATCCCTAATTTTTTAGAATCCTTGAAGAAGGTTTTGGAGTAGCTGAGAGAGTTGTGAAAGACGCAAGAGACATAAATGACAAGATGCAAGACACAACACAAGCATGAAAGGGTTTTAATTAAAAAAAAACAGAAAACACGAGCGATGCGTCGACCTCCAGGTGTTATGCGTCGACGCATGCGAATGGATTTTTCAAAAATTTTGAAGTTTCAGTATGTGTCGACGCTAGGGAGACCCTCAGGTCGACGCATGACATGCAGAGACTTCCATGCTTGAATTATGATTACCATGAGTCGACCTACAACCTATACAGGTCGACGCATGCAGTTGAAATGAGACAAAAATAGAAGAAAAAAACATGAATGATGCACAGAAACATAAATATCAAGCCCATACCATTTCAAAACATCAATATGGAACAAGAGAGGAATCTAAAACTATCATTTAAGCAACAAGATTGCACTCCACACATAGTATAAAACACATATTTAGTCAAGATAAAGCAAATAGATAAGAACGATGGTACCTCCAATGGTGATGAAAGATGAATGCCCTCACATAGCTTAAGCTTTCAAATATGGTTAAGCAATATATAAACAAGCATAGATAGAGAGCATGCAATAATTTATTTAAACATGGCCCGAGATATCGAGAACACCAAGTTCCCTACGAATGTTAAAGAAAGGTTCTGTCGCGAGTGGTTTTGTAAAAATATTGGCAAGTTGATTTTTACTATCAACGTGCTCGAACACGACATCTCCTTTCTCTACGTGATCCCTAATGAAGTGGTGACGAATCTCAATATGTTTGGTGCGTGAATGTAGCACTGGATTCTTGGTTAGATTAATGGCACTCGTTTTGTCACAAAAAATAGGAATACGATCAAGTTTAACATTGAAATCGAGTAGTTGTTGTTTAAGCCACATGATTTGTGCACAACAACTACCGATTGCGACGTATTCCGCCTTGGTAGTTGACAAAGAAATATAAACTTGCTTTTTGCTATGCCAACTCACTAAAGAATTTTAAAATAAATGACAAGTGCCACTAGTGCTTTTCCTATCCGATTTGCAACTGGCAAAATCGAAATCGAAATAGCCAACCAAATTACAATCACTTCCCTTGGAAAGCTAAAGCCCATACTTTGATGTACCACAAAGGTATCTAAGTATATGCTTTAGGGACTTTAAATGTGATTCCTTGGGACATGATTGATATCTAGCACACATACAAACACTAAACATGATATCCGGTCAAGATGCAGTGAGATAGAGAAGAGAACCTACATACCTCTATACTTCTTTACGTCGACAACCTTACCATTTTCATCTCGATCTAAGTTCACACTTGTGGGCATTGAAGTATCAATAGCTTTTGTGTTTGCCATATCAAAGCGCTTAAGTAGCTCATAGCAATATTTTGTTTGGCTCACAAATGTTCCTTCTTCGAGTTGTTTGATTTAAAGTCCAAGGAAGTAGGTTAGCTCCTTCATCATACTCATCTCAAACTCACGCTGCATTAGCTTTGGAAATTCCTTGACCAAGTGCATATTAGTAGATCCAAAGATAAAGTCATCTACATAAACTTGAACTAAAATAGAGTGATTTCCTTGATGCTTAATAAAGGGAGTAGTATCCTTCCCTCTTGAGTATCCTTGGTCGAGTAAAAATTTGGTAAGTCGCTCATACCAAGCCTTAGGGACTTGTTTAAGACCATACAAAGCATGTTTAAGTTTATAAACGTAATTTGGATACTCATGACTTTCAAAACCGGGAGGTTGAGATACATACACCTCTTCATTAATATATCTGTTTAAGAAAGAACTCTTAACATCCATTTGATATGATTTGAAATTCTTTGAACAAGCATAGGCTAGAAAAAGACGTATAGCCTCAAGGCGGGCAATCGGAGCATAAGTCTCCTCATATTTATGCCCCCCTCTTGGTTATAGCCTTGAGCCACTAACTGGGCCTTATTTTGTGTTATTACTCCGTTTTCGTCTAGTTTGTTCCTAAATACCTATTTTGTACCAATTACTCGATGGCCTCGCGGAGGGGGGGACAAGGTCTCAAACCTCATTTCTTTTGAATTGATTCAATTCCTCTTGCATTTCCCAAAACCAATGTTCATTGAGTAAGGCCTCTTTGGAATTTGTAGGCTCAATTTGAAAGACGAGAGCAAAGTGATAACAAAAGTTACTTATCTTAGACAGTTTAGTTACTCCTTTTGTTATGTCTCCGAGAATGTTGTCAATGGGATGATCCTTAGAGGATTTCCACGCCAAAGGAAGGTCATCGTTGCTAATTGGATGATCCTCCTCAATCTTTTCAGAGTTGTGATCTTCCTCCTCCTCAACTTTCACCGATTCAGGTTGATCAATCCCTTCTTCAGTGTCTTTGAGTACGTCTTTTGAAGATACACTTGCACCATGAAAAGAAATACCTTTCCCGACATTTTTCGGATAATATTCATCAAAAGTAACATGCACAAATTCTTCCACAATAAGTAACCTTTTATTGTATACTCTATAAGCTTTGCTAGATTGAGAGTATCCAAGAAAGATACCTTCATCGGCTTTTGAGTAAAATTTGCCAAGATTTTCTTTTCCATTATTTAAAACAAAGCATTTGCATCCGAAAACATGAAGATGTGATACATTTGGCTTCCTACCTTTTAAAAGTTCGTAGGGAGTTTTGTTAAGAATAGGTCGTATAAGTATCCTATTCAAAACATAACACGCCGTACTAATAGCAACGACCCAAAAATATTTAGGAAGGCCACTTTCATTGATCATAGTTCTTCGTAGCTCTTCTAAAATACGATTTTTACGTTCCACTACCCCATTTTGTTGAGGAGTTCTTGGAGCGGAAAAATTATGATCAATTCCATGTTTATCACAAAATTCCTCAAAGAGGTGGTTTTCAAATTCATCTCCCTGACCACTTCAGATAGTAACAATGCTAGTATTTAATTTGTTTTGAGATACCTTGGTAAACTTTTCAGATGCTTAAAAAGTGTCACTTTTACTAGCCAAGAAAATAGTCCAACAAAATCTAGAGTAGTCGTCTACAATAACAAAACCATAGTAATTTCCATCCAAGCTTTTGATTCTAGATGGCCCAAAAAGGTACATATGGAGGAGTTCAAGAGGTCTCGATGTAGAAACAACATTTTTAGATTTAAAAGAGATCCTCGTTTGCTTCCCCATTTGGCATGCATCACATAAGTGATCTTTTGAAAATTTTATCTTGGGTAGACCGACAACTAGATCTTTTGAAACTACTTCATTTAGTAAGTCAAAGTTGACATGCACTAAGCACCTATTCCTTAGCCACGAGTCTTCACTCATGGTGACAAGACATTTAGTGCTAGTCAAATATACTTCATTCAAGTCAAGCATATAGACATTATTTACCCTAAAGCCCTTAAACACACCATCTTTCTTATCATTGTGCTCAATCATGCAACAATCTCTTGAAAAATAAACTTTATATCCTTTGTCGCACAATTGACTAATGCTAATAAGATTGTCCTTAAGACCTTCAACTAAAATAACTTCTGAGATAGTAGTAGAAGAGGGATTACCTACACTACCTTTTCCGAGTATAGCTCCCTTGTTATCACAGTAGGTTACAAATCCCTTCTTCTTTGCCACAAAGTCAATGAATAAGGAAATGTCTCCTGACATATGCCTTGAACATCCACTATCGAGAACCCATCTTCTCTCCGTAGACTCAAAACATTTTACATGCAAAATTAAACAAGGGAAATAGGTACCCAATTTTTATTGGGTCCTTGTGTGTGAGTGAATCTTTGGTTGCATTTGGGCAACCATTTGAAAATACCTTTAGGAACCAAGAATCTCCTAAATCGGCATTTAGCAATGGTGTGTCCCTTATTGCAACAATATAGACAAGTTAGGTTAACATTGGAGTTACTTTTGCTACTTTGATCTCTTATCACATATGTATATTTTTTATAAGGATTATTCATACTACTTCTAAAATGTGAGCGATTAATAGAAAATATAACTTTAGGTTCTAAAGCCTTGTCTAATTTGGATTTAAGAGTTATAACCTCCTTTTGCTAAATGTGACAAGTTTCACAACCCCAATTTAACCAAGAGGATTTGTCTTTCTCAGTTTTAGCTTTTGTAGCCTCTACCGTTGAGTTCTTAAGAGCTTCTAATTCCTTTTCGAAATCGGAAATCTTTTTCTCTAAATGTGAAAAAAATTTCTTATTTGAGGCTAAGCGTTTGAAAGCTTCTTTATCCTCACGGTGTAGAGCTTCATAAGCATTTTGCAAATCGGAATGAGACATTTTATCAACATGTTCATATTTAGAATGACTTACATTCTTTTTCTTCTTTTGATGAGCCGTGAGATAAAGATTGACCGATTCGTCTTCATCACTCGAACTACTTTTGCTTGAGGACTCACTATCACTCTCCCATGTGATGTATGCCCTTCTAGGCTTGCTCGATTTCTTTTGTTGACTATTTTTGTCTTTTCCTTTGTCTTTCTTCATCAAGTGACAATTCGGCTTGTAGTGACCGACCTTTCCACAATTATAGCATGAACCCTTTGACTTTGTATTCTTATTTCCTTCACGCTTTAAGGATTTTGATTGACGTCTAAAGTTGATGAAATTTTTTTCCGAATGTTGTATTTGATTTTTCCTGATATATCTATTATACCTTCTCACGAACAACCCCATATCTTCATTCTAATCTTCATCATCATCACTTGACTCACTTTCACTAAGCTCTTTGGTGGAGGACTTTGAGCTAGAAGCCTTTAGTGCAATAAACTTCTTGTTCGTGTCTTTAGACTTCTTTCTTTTCTTTCTTCTCATGTTGATTAAGACTTATGAGCTCTTGCTCATGTTCTTCAAGCTTACTAAACAATTTTGTGATGTCCAATGTCATGAGATCATTAGCTTTCTTGATCGCCGTGACCTTAGGTTGCCATTCCCTATTAAGACATCTCAAAATTTTGTTAGTAGCAACATCATTGGAAACATGTCTACCAAGTGAATTTAAACGATTGATTAGGTGAGTGAATCTCTTTTGCATTTCTGCAATGGTTTCACCATGCTTCATGTACAAGAGATCAAACTCTTGTGTTAAAGTATTGATTCTAGCTAGTTTGACATCATTAGTTCCCTCATGGGCAACTTGTAATGCGTCAACATAGCATTAGTGGTAGTACAATGAGAAACTCTTTAGTATTCATCAACTCCCAAAGAGGATATGAGAATATTTCTAGCTTTCCAATCATAATTGTACTTTTTCTCATCCTCATCGTTCCATTGTGCTTCAGGATTTGGTACAACAACAATATCCGCATTGGTCATAGTTATTTCAATATGATAATTTTGAATAACGTTCCATACCTTTCTATCAATAGAATTGATATGCACCCGCATGAAATCTTTCCAATAACCGTAGTTCTCACCATTATAAATCGGGGCTCTATTATATGCCTCTTTAGGTTCATTAGCCATTTTATAGTAAGCTATATGTGAAGCACTAAATGACCCGGTGCTCTTGATACCACTTGTTAGATGATGGAACTGATATAGAAGGGGGGGGGGGGGTTGAATAGATCACTAATTTTTAATAATAATTTGCGCTTTAAAATTTTGTTTGAAAAATGTGTGGAAAAGGCCTTGGAACAAAAATCGTCTAAACCAACCGTTATTGGTAAGATCAGATATGCGAAACCAAATGGAATAATATTGATGAGATATTAGAATCAATAAGGTTCCCAATCAAACAATTCAAATAAAGACCACTTAAGGTGAACCAATTTCCAATGCTTAATAGACGATAAAATTGTATTGACAATTTAACGAACAATTTGTGTACTATCAATATGTCAAACAATTGGCGTGCGAAACACACCAAGTAAAATTTCCTTTGAAATTGTAGTACAAAATTTTTCACACTTGCAATCAAAGTGATTGCAATGGTTTTTCAAAATAGTTTTAAAGCACTACAAATCAATCGAAATAATTCTAACAATTGATTTCACACAAATGTCAACAACGTAAAGTAAAGAGATAGAATAGAGAGAGAGAGATAGATAGATAGATAGATAGATAGATAGATAGAGAGAGAGAGAGGGAGAGAGAGAGAGAGAGAGATAGAGAGAGAGAGAGAGAGAGAGAACGACACCCAATTTGTTTAGGCAGTTCTCTTTTTGACCTTGCATCAG
This sequence comes from Lathyrus tuberosus, assembly GCA_022829125.1. Lineage (NCBI taxonomy): Eukaryota > Viridiplantae > Streptophyta > Magnoliopsida > Fabales > Fabaceae > Lathyrus > Lathyrus tuberosus. Next base: position 11,090,228 of record JALAZF010000075.1, read on the forward strand.
ATACGTCTGCCCCCAATTCTAAAACTAGAATTGAGATATGTATAATATCTGTTTGCAAAATTCTGTACAAGAGAAGTCCTAGCTAACCAATAATCTAACCCAATTGTTGAAGTTGAATCTAATCACTTTTTTCCCCTTGATTCCACCTGAACCAAGAACATTAAACTCTTCGAATAAACCTTTGGTTACAACTACTCACTTGACCGAACCTTCCGTTCTTCAAGTCTTTCACTCAACTGATTTTGATCGCAAGATGTTTGACCCCAAATCTTTCAAAACAATCCTCCGGTTACCGTTACTACCTTGACCGAACCCACCTGTAGCATTGGTTTTAGTGACGCGACCACTACCGCTTTTAACGCTACTTTCGGATTTCTGTATTTATCCTATAAGGTATAAAGGAAGGGGAAGATATCTTAAACTAACCCTGCGTGCAAGTGTTTTCTTTAACAAATGCGAAGAGATCTGGAATCGGGATTTGGTTATACAAGGGGAAGCTATTAACACCCAGAGTATCTATAGTAATCTTTAGGAACCTTATTTGCATATATTTTCTACTACTTTGAATGCTTTCTTAAGTCTATCTGCTATTGATTGGGGAAAGTTTCTCCTTTGGGAGGATTGAGGAAATGTTTTTTGTTGTTTTTGGGAAGGTACTTGACCTAAGATTTTTAATTTGTGTGCTCTCTAAGATTTCACAATCTTATGCCTACGTATTCCCGTAAAGAGATTTGGGAAATCAGAGCAATCGTAGTTCCTCCTATTCTATGGGAGGAAATTGTTTGGTGTCTTGTTCAAAGCCCAAGATTGAAGCTAAAAGAGACTGAGAGAGAGAATTTGTCTTCTCTAAAGGGAGAAAATTTCACCTATTCATCACAAATGTTGAGTAATTGATTATAAGGGAAGTTACTTTAACTGGGATGTGTGGAATCCAACAATGCCATAACTTCCTTTATAAGAGAAATGTCATGAAGGAAGAAGCTTTAACTCAGTGTAGAGCAATGCCACTTTTTCCTTTTATGAATTTTTCATGCTAAGAGAGGGACATTGGCTTGGATGTGTAGAATCCAAAGGCTTGACACTTACATCAGTTAGATGAAAGAGATATTTTAGCCATGATAAAGGAGGGACTCCAGCTTGGATTTTGAATCAAAAAGTGTGCCACTTACATCAATTATCTGGAAAAAGGTTTTGATTGTTTGTTTTGATATGTGATGTATAGAGGAAATGTCCTCCTACAGAGAGGACTCATGGTCTCATCTGCGGGGATGATAGATTTTGTGCCTTGATCAATGCCCAAGGTTGAAGCTAAAAAGGTTTGCGGATTGACTCCACTGGAGATGTTTTATTTTAGTATCTTGTTTGAAGCCCAAGATGATGAAGCTGAAGAGTTTGAGTATAGCTTTAAAGAAGACTGACTCAACTGGGGAGTATGATGTTGGACTTGTACAAAGCCCAAGACTGAGACTGACTGGTTAAATCATTATATGAAGCCTAAGAGGAGGCTGACTCTTGCTGAGGATTTATTGAAATCCAGGAGAAGGTCTAAACTGTGTTGGGGAATCCAAAGGGAAACTAACTCTTGCTGGAGATTAGAGCAGAGTTGATTTATCAGATGCCATGAAGCTCTTATTCTTTTGAGGATTTGTTGATGGTAACCTAACCCTGGCTGGGGATTTTAAGGTGAAAGTCAAGCCTTGTTGGGGTCAGAAGGGATTTAAAGATGAGTTTGGATACCTTAGAGGTTTTAACTCTTCTGGGAATTGATGTTTTGGTAAAGATGATTAGGATTTATCTTAAGCTTTTAGGGAGCCTGGGGGTTCTTGTATTAAGTCCAAGAGGAGACTATGAGGATGAGACTTTCCAAGTCTACTTGTATGAAGCCCAAAAGGAGCCTGAGACTATCCAAGTCTCTTAAGAAGAGGTAGACTCTAGTTGAAGAAAGATCTTTGTATGATGCCCAAGAGGAGGCTGAGACTTCTAGGGATGAAGATCAACCCTTGAATGATTGGATGTTCTAGAGTTTTTGATTTTCCTGAGGATTGAACTAGTATAGATGACTAAACTTTATCCTATGCTTTTAGGAAGCCTTTGGGTCCTTGTACTAAGCCCAAGAGGAGGCTGGGATGCTTCTAGGAAGCATGTGGGTCCTTGTACTAAGCCCAAGAGGATGCTGGGATACTTCTAGGAAGCCTGGGGGTCCTTGTACTAAGCCCAAGAGGAGGTTGGGATGCTTCTAGGAAGCTTGTGGGTCCTTGTACAAAGCCCGAGAGGAGGCTGTGGGGAACTTCTAAGAAGCCTGGTGGGTCCAAGCCTAAGAAAAGTTCAAGAAAAGATTTCACCGAGAAATAATCCTTTATTTACTAAACGGTTCTAAGGTTTGAAGAAATTCAAAAGAGATTTCACAGGGAATTAACCCTCTCAGGGGAAATGAATTTCTTTGTATAAGTATAAACTAGTTGATTGAACTAAGTTATAAGTATCCTACTATTTAACCTAAGTGTGAACTGAGGATGACCTAATTGCTAAGGGAAATATAAACATGTATGCACAAGTATATACAAATAAGTGGTTTAACAGGTATATAAACAAGTATGCATTGAAAAGGTGATGGGTCTTATTCTCTGGATAGATGCCTAAGTGTATTGTGATTGATTGTATTGATTATCACTGTATGATTAGGGTTTTGAGAAATTGAATAAAGTTTTGAGAAAACCTTTGATTTTGAATTTGTATTAAAAAGAATGTTGTTGTTATTTGAATGAATTGAAAAGAAAGTTTGGGGCTTATAACTCAAAGTGAGGCCCAAGTGGTCTAAGAGCAGTTTCACCGGGAATAATGCTTCTCTTAGTACCAGTATAATTTGAATCTTCTTTTTTATTGTAAAAAAAGGAAAAGGATGAGACTTACACTCTATTTAAGAGGCCTAGGATAATGTATTTTTGAATGAAAGAATGAAAGAATAGTGCTGGGTCTTATACTCGAGGAGAGGCCCAGGTGTTTTTAAGCAGTTTAAAACAGACAAATGATTTTGAAAACAGAGGTATGGGGCTTACAACTCATGGAGAGGCCCATGGAGGTTGTTTATTATTTAAAACCAAGTTTATGTAGAAAATATTGGGGCTTATTGTCATACCCTAAATTTTGACCACAAGATTTCACACATTGTGCAAATCATCACCACAATATAGAGGTACTTTCATGCCTTGTCAATCTTCTCAAGGATTGTTGAGCATTCACCTCAATAAAGAACTAGTGTTTTGGACCCTCTCAGAGCACTCAGACAAAGGATCAATCAAGAATTGACATAATCTTCAACTTGTCAAGCTTCTCAAACATCCATAAAGGATCAAGAGGTCTCCCACATCAATAATCAAGCATAGGAATGCAGCATTTCAAGTTAATCAAGCCTCAAAATCACCAGTGTCACCAAATTAGGGTTTTGTTCGCCCAAGGCCTCCAGAGGGAAATTTTCATCTGGGCATGAGCCATTAATTCAAAAACACGGTCCAAGAAGCTCAAAGGGACCTCATGGATCCAATCATTATCTTAAAATAGCCTCAGGGGATGCATTCGTCAAAAATCAGGAATTTGGGTTTCTTGACCTAATTCACCCCTAAGTTGACTTTTGGAACAAGACATGAGCCAAGACCTCAAGAAATGTTTTAAAGACCTCAAATATCTCATATTGATCCTCTTATAAGTTTAAATTGACACAAAGAACTTAATTCATAAACAATGTAAGAATTCAAATCCATCTGAGTCACAAACTAGGTTTTTTGAGAAAAAGTCAACCATACCTTTGACTTTTGACCAAGACATGGTCTCAAACCTTGGAAAATGATTCAAGATACACTAAAACACCTATGGAACCCATCCATTAGGTTTGAGTTAGATCAAGGACTTGATTTCATAAAGTATCACAAAGTTTGAAATTCATCTGATAAAAAGTCAACTGTACCCAAAACCAAGTTTGAATTTTTAGATTTTTTTGACAAACATGGTTTCTTTAAGTCAAAAACAATGTTAACGTATGGTTTGGATCATCATCCATCAAGAAAAATCAAGAAAAGTGAGGTTATTTGCAAAAGGGGCAACCTTAAGAAATTTAAAATTTCACTAAGTTATGGAAAAAATGGGTTTTACCCAACTTTGCAAGACCATAACTTGGGATCTAAGCAACCTTTTTCTTCCATCTAAAGCTCAAATGAAAGCTCTCATTACATACTACAAGATTGTCAACTACACCATATTCCAAATCTTCACGGATTTTGAGTTATGAATTGATCAAAATCTCAAAAATTAAGAAATGGACATTTTTTAAACAGAAAAATTTGAGACAAAATTTGTCTCATGTTTTGTCCAACTTTTTCATCTTCCAAAAACACAAAACTTCTGATGACTCACTTGTTACTTGATCAAGGAGTCAAGAATTCCACTTAGCATGTGCAAATACATCATGGCATGAACTTTGAAATTCAATTTTGGCAAGGTTACATTAATGCAATGCATTGAGGTGTCATGAACCAAGCCATATCAATCCAAACCAGTCAAGATTCAGTCCAATGCTCTGAGTGTTCAAACCTGCAGAAATTGAATTGAGTCAAGCTAGAGGAGACTTGGCACTTTGAAACTTCCAAGTCAATGGCTACATAGCTACACATAGTGATCAGTCTCCATTCACTATTCCTTGCAAAAAAAACTTCCTCTACTATAAATAGAGGTCATTTGTGACTGATTAACACACACCAAAGAACCTTCACTCATGTTTTCCTCCAAATCACTCTTCAAAACCAGAAAATGCTTCTTTAGCAAGTAACATGCGAATTTTTCAATAGAGAGCCATTCCACCACAACCAATTATCCTAACACCACACATATATCATATAGAAGCTGTCCAAACACTTCTCCATCATCTGTAGCACCAGGATCAACAACCTCAAAATCCAACTTGGACCAAATTGCAGTTGGGGTGCCATAACAAGATCCAGGTGTTTTCAATCCATTTCAAGCTTCTCAACACACTAAATAAGGTCTATTGAAGTTGTTCAGATCATCAAACAACATCTATAACACCTCTACATCAAAATTTGAATTCCTCTTGCACAAGTAAGCCTGAAGCTCTCAAACTCTATACTCCATGCATCATAAATTTATTTTCAAGTTATCAACATGTTTCTGGTAGTTCATAGAGTGATAACCCTTAATCAATTGCATGTTATCTTTCGTGTATAAGATTTCACTATGGTTTTTGCAAAAACTAGGGTTTCTGTGTTCATACGAAATATCTCACTCCACACTTAAAATAAATGAAATCAAATGGTACCATCGTGTTCCTTGTAAAAAATCAAGCAGGTTTGATGCTTATTTCATTTGATTCCATTACGTTTTGAGTGAGATTGAGAGGGTTTTGCAAATCTGGAAAAACCGGGTGGCGCGAGCAAGAATAAGTGTTCTTGGCGCCTTTTTTAAATATTTGAATTTTTAAACATTTTGATATTTTCTTATTTAATTTCAAAAATTAATATCTCTCTCATTTTAAATCTTTTTCAAATTATTTTTTAAACATAAATCCTTTATACATTTTTATATTTAATTCCACAAAAAAATCAAAACAATATTTTTTATTTGATATATTTTTGAATTTTTCAAAGAGTTTCTTTTTTAATTGTTTTAAACATTTTAAATAAATTATTTTTCTTGATTTTTCAAAATCAATTGAGTTCAAATCATCTTGTGGATTAAAACATCTATTTTCAAACATTTTTCAAAGTTCATAACATGTTTTTAAATATATTTGATATTTTATATCAATTTTTATTTAATTTTCTTTGAAAAAAATGTATTTTCAGTCTCAGTCTTGGGCTTTGTACAAGTCCAACATCATACTCCCCAGTTGAGTCAGTCTTCTTTAAAGCTATACTCAAACTCTTCAGCTTCATCATCTTGGGCTTCAAACAAGATACTAAAATAAAACATCTCCAGTGGAGTCAATCCGCAAACCTTTTTAGCTTCAACCTTGGGCATTGATCAAGGCACAAAATCTATCATCCCCGCAGATGAGACCATGAGTCCTCTCTGTAGGAGGACATTTCCTCTATACATCACATATCAAAACAAACAATCAAAACCTTTTTCCAGATAATTGATGTAAGTGGCACACTTTTTGATTCAAAATCCAAGCTGGAGTCCCTCCTTTATCATGGCTAAAATATCTCTTTCATCTAACTGATGTAAGTGTCAAGCCTTTGGATTCTACACATCCAAGCCAATGTCCCTCTCTTAGCATGAAAAATTCATAAAAGGAAAAAGTGGCATTGCTCTACACTGAGTTAAAGCTTCTTCCTTCATGACATTTCTCTTATAAAGGAAGTTATGGCATTGTTGGATTCCACACATCCCAGTTAAAGTAACTTCCCTTATAATCAATTACTCAACATTTGTGATGAATAGGTGAAATTTTCTCCCTTTAGAGAAGACAAATTCTCTCTCTCAGTCTCTTTTAGCTTCAATCTTGGGATTTGAACAAGACACCAAATATTTTTCCTCCCATAGAATAGGAGGAACTACGATTGCTCTGATTTCCCAAACCTCTTTACGGGAATACGTAGGCATAAGATTGTGAAATCTTAGCGAGCACACAAATAAAAAATCTTAGGTCCAGTACCTTCCCAAAAAACAATAGAAAACCCGAAAACAACAAAAACATTCTCTTAACCCTCCCAAAGGAGAAACGCTCCCAATCAATAGCAGATAAACACAAGAAATCACTTCAAATAGTAGAAATACATGCAAAAGAAGGTTCCTATAGATTACTATAGATACTCTGGGTGTTAATAGCTTCCCTTTGTATAACCAGACCCCGATCCCCGATATCTTAGCATTTGTTAAAGAAAACACTTGCGTGCAGGGTTAGTTTAAGATATCTTCCCCTTCCTTTCAAGCTTCATAGGATAAATACAAAAATCAGAAAGTAGCACCAAACATGCGTAGGTGGTCGCATCACCAAAAAACCGACGCATACACTTATACTCAAGGAGAGGCCCAGATGATTTATTTTTGAAAATAATGATCGCACCGCTATAACGAAAGACGTTGTGGGACTTATACTATAGCAGAGGCCCAAAAATTATTTATGTAAATAGGAGGGTTGGGTCTTACACTCTAATAGAGGCCCAATTGTGTTTGAAATGAAGTTTTGAAAGATTGAATCAAAGAAAACCCTAATTTCATTTTTTAAAGATATTTTTCAAAGAAAAATCAATTAAAAATGATAAAAAAAATACCAAAAATCTAATAAACATGTTATAAATTATGTTTAAGGTTTATAAAATGAATTTTTATTCACATGATGATTTAAAATCAAATTGGTTTTGAAAAATCAAGAAAAAGAAATTATTTAAAATGTTTAAAAACAGATTAAAATAAAAATATTTAAAACATTCAAAAATATATCAAATAAAAATATTTTTTTGATTTTTTTTGTGGAATAAAATATTTAAGCATGTGAAGTATTTATGTTTAAAAAATCATTTGAAAAAGATTAAAATTGGAGAAGAACTTAATTTTTGAAAATAATTAAGAAAATAATTAAAAATTTGAAATTTTGAAAAAAGATTTGAATTATGGCGCCAACGGTCATATTCTTCCTCGCGCGTGTCCTCCATGGCCTTTTACAAAACCTCTCATATCTCTCTCAATACGTAATGATTTTGCACGATGTAAACATGAAAGTTGTGTGTTTTTGAACAAGGATTTCAATGATACCAATTAATTGCATTTCTTTTAAGTGTAGGGTGAGATATCATGTGAAGAACAGATGAACCCTAATTTTCGCAAGAACCCTATGAAATCGTATACACAATAGATACATAGCAATTGATTGAGGGAAAACACTCTACATAAGTGCAGAAACATGGTAACTTGAAAACACATTTATGATGCATGGATCATGGGGTTTGAAGAGTTCAGGCTTACCTGTACAAGAGGAATTCGAATCCTTAGTTGTAGGTGTTAAAGAAATATTTTGATGATCTGGACAGCTTCCTTGGACCTCAAGTAGTGTGTTGAGATGCTTGGAATGGATTGAATACCTCTGGATTTGTGGGCACGACTCCAACTGCAGATGACTTTGGTGTGAGGCATGAACTTGATGAATATAGTCTTACAGATGTTGTTCAAGTGTTTAGATCATTCATATATGAGGTATGTGAGGTGTTAGGACCATTGGTTTGAGTTGAATTGCTCTCTATTTCAAAACAGGATTCTCACTTCCTTGGAAATGGATTTTTTGGTGCACAAGAGGGAAATGGTGGAAAACATGTATTTTGATGTTTTGGTGTGGTTTGATCAACCATAAATGACCTTTATTTATAGTAGATGAAGTTTGTTTTGCAAGGAATAGTGAATGGGGGCTAGATCACCCTATTGTCCAATGGATATGGCTATGTGTTCAAAGTCTCCTCTAGCTATTGACTTGAGTTAAACTTTGCAGGTTTAGGTCTTTTGATCCTTGGCTAAAGCTTGACTCACTGGGACTGATATTGCTTGGTTCATGACACCTCAATGCATCCTTTCAAGGCCATATGACAAAATTGAATTTTGGATTTGCAACATTGATAATCACATGCCAAAGGGATAAGATTCTTGACTAATTGGCATTATGGTTCAGATTCTTCATCATTTAGGTTGATATTGGACAAAATCCAATGATGCAAGTGTCCAAAATTGGCTCAAGAAATCGTGGGATACAAGTTATGTGCAAATGCTGTAAAAAAACAGTTTGCATCAAGGCATTTTGTGAGGTTCATAACTCCTTGCTCAAGTTGAATCAATGAATGCTCTTGTGCTCTTTGGAAAGCTTGTATATCATACTTCAACTTTGATGTTTACATTTGGTCTTTATTCCTTTTGGATCATAATGAAAAACACCTTCAAAGTTGGGCAAAACATGAAACAGATTCTGCCTAAAAATTTTCTAAGTGTCAAAGTTCAAATCTTATGAAACCCTAACTTTATGGCCTTATAACTCAAAATCTAGGCATTTTTTGACCATGGATCAATAGGACACTTTTGTAGTATGTAATGAGAGCTTTCATTTAAGCTTTGGATGGAAGAAAATGGTTACTTGGATCACAAGTTATGGCCCTGCAAAGTTGGGTAAAAATAACTTTTTTCCAAGATTAGTGAAATTTCAAGTTTCTCAAGGTTGCCCTTTTTGCAAATAACCACACTTTTCTTATTTTTCTTGATTAATCATGATCCAAATCACAAGTTAACATTGTTTTTTACTTGAAAATTACATGTTTGTCAAAAAATTCCAAAAGTCAAACTTGATTTTGGTCACAGTTGACTTTTTGTATCAGATGGATATTGAACTTTGTGATCCTTTATGAAATCAAGTCCTTGGGCTAAATTGAACCTAATGGATGGATTCCATAGATGTTTTATAATTTCTTGAATCATGTCCCAAGGTTTGAGATCATGTTTTGGTCAAAAGTCAAAGGCATGGTTGACTTTTTCTCAGAAACCCTAGTTTGTGGTTCAGATGAATTTGAATCCTTGCATTGCTTATGTACCAAGTTCTTTGAATCAATCTATTCTTTTAAATGTATCAATATGAGGCATTTGAGGTCCTTAAAGCATCTCTTGAGGTCTTGGCTCATGTCTTGCTACCAAAAGTCAACTTAGGGATTGAATTAGGTTAAAACCCTAATTCCTGACTTTTGATGAATGCATCCCCTGAGGCTATTTTGAACTATGGATGGACTCATGAGGTCCTTTTGAGCTTCTTGAATCATGTTTTGAAGTATTGGCTCATGCCTAGAGGAAAATTTCTCTTTGGAGGCCTTGGTCGATCAAACCCCTAATTTGGTGACACACATGATCTTGAGGCTTGATCAACTTGAAATGTTGCATTCTTGTGTTAGATTCTTGATGTGGGATACCTCTTGATCCTTCATGGATGTTTGAGAGGTTTGGCAAGTTGAAGATCGTGTAAATTCTTGCTTGATCCTTTGCCTGGATGCTCTGAGAGGGCTCAAAACCCCTAATTCTTGGATAGAGTGAATACTCAACAATCTTTGAGAGGATTGATGAGGTATGAAGGTACATCCATATTGTGGTGATGATTTGCACAACGATGTGAAACCTTGCGGTCAAAATTTAGGGTATGATACCACCGTTCTTCAAGGTTTTCACTCGGCTAAATCTGTAATGCAAAGATTTGTGCAAAAAACCCCGAATCTACCAAGATTTTGGAGGATAAAACCTTATTGAAGAAAATCCCTCTGATTCACTACCCAAAATTGATTTACAAATCCTACGTTTGAAAGTTATCACTCTTGACAAAGCATAATCAATAAAGATGATTATGTGTGATTATTGATTAATGCAATTGTGAGAGTGAAGATGAAGAGCAATGCAATGTATCTTTCAATTTTCTTCTTGTTTTCAAAGTGATGCATATGAGCATGAATGAATAATAGAAAAAAATGAGTTTGGGAACACAAAGATACAGAAAAATAGGTGGATACGCGTGAGAGGTCGACCTGTAGGAGCTGTGAGTCGAACTGAGCAAGACAGAATGCAAAACTGCACATAAAAGGAGTCCATGTGTCGACCTACAGCAGGCCATGCGCCGACGCATGGAAGGCAGGGAATTTTCAAAAAAATTATTTATAGTGTGCGTCGACCTGTAGGAGTCCTAGGTCGACGCAAGCATGCCAGAAAGTTTCAAACACCATTTTTCTTGATTGCGAGTCGACCTATACCATGTGTGAGTCGACATACGACATAAAAAATGACTCAAAACTCATTTTTGACATAGTATATGATCCTATATTTCTAAATACATGTATATGGATCTTTATGCACGTTTGTAAAAGATGAATCCATGGCTTAGACAAGGTGATATCGTCAAAAATACACAAGTACGAAATATCCTTGTTTTAACATCATTAAACCAAAGTAATAAAGGAACCTTGCCCTCACACCAGGTTCTGCCTTTTCAATTATAAACACAACAACAATGCCATTTGTCCATACAACCAGTGCTATTCAGTTTGTAACATGAGTATCAAATAAATAACAACAACCAAGCCACATTTGATAAAGAAAAGGTTCAAAGTTCATAACTTCATTCAAATCAATTTCAAGTTTATCCTAAGCAAGTTCAACTCTCAAATTTTTTAAAGTTCAATACCTAACATGCAAAGTAATGTAAACCAATAATCAAGAACGTGCAAACAGATTCACAAAGCCTAGAAGATGTTTCTAAAATTTGCTCACATCAACCCTAAGAACATTTTTCTAAAAAGAACATGGAATGAATAAAGAAATCTCAAACCTGAATTGTGTTGAAAGGAAATAATGGGATTAGCACTGAAACTTTGAAACAAACTCTTCACTTGCACAGGTACGAATGAGAGAGCAGAGAAATGTGGGTTGTGTGTGTTTATGGAAAGTGAATAGACAAGAGGGAAAAGAGAAGGACAAAAGGGTAGTGGGGAGAAGATTACCCCACAAAATCAGTAAAAAGGTCTTGGGCCCACGCTGCTTTAGGCCCACCTCAACATAACATTTAAGTGATGTGGAAGAAAAGTTTTATTTTTCTATGTCTCACTCAATTCGCCTAGCGAACCTTCAGCAAACATTCGCCCCAGGTTCCCCCAGCGAACTCAAGGTGAATGAGACAGAATTTTAATTTTTTTTTGCTTTCCTTCTCATTCTACCACAACACTTCCTATACTACATTACACTAAAAACATTAAAAATGAAAGGGGTACTTACAATGTTAGGGTGTTTCCCAACTAGCGCTTTGTTTAATGTCGTTTGAGCTCGATGGTCTGGACGTTTGAAACCTCGAAACTAAAAGCTATTGGATTAGCTTCTGAGAAAACACACTCTACCACCAAAGTCCTAAACCATTATCATGACATGTTCTTGATCCACTTTTCCTGAAAAATGAGAAATCCCAACATGACTTCATCATAGCCTCCTTGGCCTCTTCATCCTTCTTTTTGAAAATCGCTTCCATTTTTTCTTTGTCCTCCTTCTTTTTCCTTGAAGCGACTTAAGCATCTTCATCTTTCTTTTTCCTCGTTTCAACTTTTCCCTTTTCATTTTTCTTTTTCCCCATTACAACTTAGCATCTTCCTTTATCACAAGATCATTATCCTCCAATTGGTTTGAATACACCACCCCTTTGAAAAGTGTGAAACACACCACTTCATCATTCGTCCTCACATTTATTATACCCTTATCGACATCAATTAATATCTTAACGGTCTTCATGAAGGGTCTTCCTAGGATTATTGGTGTATCCTCGTCTTCTTTCAAGTCCATGACTAAGAAATCAACCGAAAATAAAAATTTGTCAACTTTTAATAGCAAGTCCTCAACAACACCAAGTGGAGGAGTTCTTGACTTTTCTGCAAGTTGCAATGTCATGGTGGTTGCTTTTATCTCCATGTTCTCGAGTCTTTTGACCACAGATAAAGGAATTAAATTAATACTAGGTCCCATATCGACTAAAACTTTGCATTTGAAACCACTACCTATAGTTATAGGTAGAGCCACTCTTCCTAGATCTCCTTCTTTTTGCGAAAGAATGCTTTGGACAATAGCACTACAATTAACATCAAGCTCAATGGTTTCCTTATCCGTGTACCTCTTTTTTTGTAAGTATATCCTTCATAAATTTTGCATACTTAGTCATTTGCTCTAGAGCCTCGGAGAATGGAATGGTTATTTGCAACCGACTGTATATATCCAAGAATCTCGTATAATGCTTTTCATTTCTATTTTCATAGGAGCAGTAGGGTATGGTAACTTTTTCTGTAGAATTTCTCCCTCATACTCCATTCCTTTTCCACTTTTTTTTCAACTTATCCTCTTTCAACTTCTTTTCTACATCCTTCTTTTCATCTACCTTCTTATCATCATTTTTTTCAACTTCCTCCACAATTTCATCCTCATTTTCAATTTCAACATTTTTTTCGACTCCCCCACCAATTGTTTTTCCACTCCTTGTAAAGATGGCTTTGCAATGCTCCTTCAGATTCACTTGAGTATTAGTCGGAAAGGTTTCTTTATGTTGGTCGGCTAGTTTCTTGGACAATTGTCCAACTTGAGTCTCAAGATTCCAAATGCCGTATCCGTACTTTTTTGAGTGGAGATAGACATTTGCATAAATTGGTTGAAAGTTTCCTCAATCTTAGAGCCTCCTCCTTGGTTCTGTTGTGGTTGGTTGTAATTTTGGTAACCTTGGCTATTACCTTTAGGTTGGTAGCCATGGTTATTGTTTTGATATGGTGGTCTTGGTTGATAGCCTTGATTTTGGTTTCCCGCATAGTTGACTTCTTCAACGACTGAAGGGCAATAGCCAGTAGGATGATCACCTTTACATAATTCACAACTTGCATTTTATTGAGCTTTGTTGGGAACTTCTTGCATCTCTTTTATTTGTTATGGAAGTTTTGACATTTGTTTTGTCAACAACTCCACTTGTTGCGAGAGTAATTTGTTTTGAGCAAGAATAGCATCATTCATTTCCAACTCGAAAATTTCGGTTTTCTTTCTGGGGTACCACGGTTATTTTGACCTTGATGATCATTCAGTGTCATCCTATCAATGATGGACACCGCATCTTTCGCACTCTTTGACATTAGGGAACCACCCGTCGTAGTATCCAGAAGAGTTTTATGAACGGGTTGAAGTCCGTTGTGGAAAATTTGAACTTGAGTCAAATAATCAAAACCATGGCCCCTTCAATTCCCCAGCATAGATTTGAATATCTCCCAAGCTTTGTTGAGAGATTTACTTCCTCCTTGCACAAAAACCGAAATTGAGGGCTTGGCCTCTATAAATCTTGATTGAGGGAAGAATATTTCAAGAAACTTCTCTTCTAAAACATTCTAATCTGTCAACACCAGAGTAGATTGATCAAGATACCATTCCTTCGCCTTCCTAATTAAGTAATGCGGGAAAGTCTCTTAAACAAGGATCCCTCTTTGATTTCTAGCGCTCCAGTTGCACCTGCTATCTCATAAAACTTCGTGAGATGAGTAAATGGATCCTCATGGTCCATCCCCGCTAAAGGATTTGCATATAAAAGAGCAAGGATTCCCGTTTTCATCTCAGAATGCCTCCCGTTGTGAGCGTTGTGCGCAAACTGAGCGTTGTGTCTTGGACTGTTAACACATGGGGTTGAAGCAAGAGGAGGTGGTGGTGGTATTTCTTCCATGATTGGCGTAACAATGGGTGCAGATGAAGAAGTTTCTCCGCGCTCTCATCTTTCTTTGGCAAGTTGCTTCCTCCGCCTATTTATGCTATTTAGCCTACGAGCGGTTCTTTCAATCTCAGGATCGAATAGAAGCTAGTCCTCATGTACACTCCCTCACATAAACTGAATCTGCACACTTAACCAAACAAATTAAATAGCACAAGAAAAATAAACATGGGTAAGAATAACAATACAAAGATCTTAAAATCAATAAACTATTGCAATGCTTGCAATATCAAACAATCCCCGGCAACGACGCCATTTTGTTCGAATCGTAGTTAAAGGGGTTTTTTGTTATCGTCTCCATAGGGATTGCAAATATTTTGATGCTTGTCGTTCAACAATTAATCGTTTCAAGAAAAAGGGTTTTCAAAGTTTTGTTCATAAAATTGTCAGGTTTTTAGTAGAAAAGCTTATAAATTCTAAAGAGTTTGATTAACAAAGTATATCAAAAGTAGTTTTCATCTACCCTAACTTATACGTATTCTTTCAATCTTGCATGTGAAGTCATATCCAATTAATATCGTCGCGTATTCTCTCAACACCGTCTATCTCAAGAGTGGCGTCATGAGAAATACCGTATTCATCCCTACACGATTTCTCCATATAACAACCAATATAGTAAGCCTTAAGTTCAACACAAAGCAACTATCGACCATAGACAAATTTCTCCAATCTATAAATCGATAGATGACTATTTTAGGTCAAGTTTCACAAAATCTATGTCTAGAGTTTTACAAAACAAGAATGGATCATTAAGAACAAAAATATTCATCATATATTAATCATCACTTGTTCACATACAAGGCCAATCAAAAGAAATACATATAAGCTAATGGTAGACTACCTCTACCTTTAATACAAAGGAAATTAGCTACCAATAACCATTGTAGCTTGCTTTATAAGTCTTGGAAGAAGATGAATGAGCATCCACATCGAAGAATCGAACTCGGATGTGAATCCAGCTTCTATTTGCAAAATATCACCTTTTGGTGAAGAAATGCTGAGAAATGAAGTTTTGGTGTGAAAAATGGGGTTATGATCTCAAAAAATATGAAAAATACTTATATAGTACTTTTGGAATTTATCACGTTCGCACTGCAAACTACTTCTTCGCCCAGCGAACACACTTTTAGGTACCTGAAGTGCCTCTGAACAGTTAAGCCGCCCTTGAGAAATATCTGAAGTTCGTTGTGCGAGCAATTCTTCACCCTGCGAACTACCTCGTTACAAGTTTGCACAAAAAACTTATGGTCCTTTAGCTACTGCCTCAAATCTGGGATGGTCCGCTGGTCCTTCACCGAGACCTCTCCACAGCGAACATTCACTACCAGTTCGCCCAGCGAACTTAGTGCCATTTTCTTACTGCCTCTAAATTGAGAGAGATTGCTGGAGCTTCACCATGAGTTCGCCCAACGAACATTCATTGCTACTCCTCACTGGCTGTTCCCCCAACGAAAATGTTGAATCTCTTCTTTTCCTTTGGCTTCCTTGTCCAATTACTTATGTCTTACACTTTGATGTTTTTATGCCTAATTTCTGCACAATAACACAAATCAAAGCAACCAAAGGTATTTTCAATAATATTGAAGAATAGCATGATATCATGGAGTAAATCCAACAAAACATTACAAAAGAGTTGAAAAATGCAAATAAATAAGGATTAATTTAAAGCAAGTTTGACATTCAACACCTATTCTTTCTCTTTTTCTCCAAAAACACATTCTGACAAATTCTCCCTCCCAACATCCCTTTTTCTTCTTTTACTATTATATTATTATTATTACTAATTCCACTAATTAAAATAATAAAAATAATAATAATTACTAATTAATTAATTTAATAATATTAAACTAATATTATAATTAACTAAATATTACTAATATAATTTAATTAGTCATTCTCACCACACCACCAAGTTCTATACAATTGGTCATACACCCCTCAACCCTTAAAGTCTATTCTTAAGGCCACTACCCCACACCAGGTAGTTCAAACACATCAATAACATAACACAACCACAATTATCACATAATTAAATTACGAAAAATAAATAAAATAAGTCGAGGCGTTACAACACTCCCTCACTTAGAATATTTTCGTCCTCAAAAATTTACCTGATGCGAACAACTTAGGAGACGCCTCACACATCGTGTTTTCCAAATCCTAAGTCATACTTCCACTGGAAGCGCCTCCCCACACTACCTTTATGAGAGAAATCCTTTTTCCTTTCAATTGTTTCACCTCACAGTCATTAATCCTTACAGGAAAAGCTTCAACTGTAAGGTTATCCCTTATCTGAATATCATCCATCTAAATCACATGCGACGGAATCGAAACATGCTTCCGAAGCAGTGAAACATGGAACACATCATGCAAATTCGACAAATTTGGTGGCAAGACCACTCTATAAGCAACAAGTCCAAATCTTGCTGATATTTGATACAGACCAATAAATCGAGGAGTAAGCTTCCTCGACTTCAAAGAACATCGACACCGGTGACCAGAGTGACTCTTAAGAATACATGGTCTCCCTCTTGAAACTCAATATCTTTCCTCCTCTTATCATGATAACTCTTCTACCTACTATTTGAAGCTTTCGTCTTCTCCCGAAGCTTTAACTTCTCGGTAGTCTGTTGAACAATCTCAGGTCTAAGCACCACACAATCACCAGATTCATGCCAACACAGAGGTGTCCTATATCTCTGACCATACAAAGCTTCAAAAGGCGCCATTCCAATACTGGAATGATAACTATTATTATAAGTGAACTCAATCCATGGCAAATGACCATCCCAAGCACCTCCTTGTTCAAGAACACAAGCTCTCAACAAATATTCCAAAGACTGAATAGTCCCCTCTGTCTGACCATCTGTCTATGGATGATAAGCTGAAATCAACCTCAGCTCCAAACTCAAAGCCTCCTGCAAACTTTCCCGAAATCAAGAAGTAAACCTCGAATCTCTATCCGACACAATACTGAACAGAACTCTATGCAACTTCACAATCACATAGATATAAATCTCTGCCAACTTTGTGAGGGATATTTCCTAGCTACCTTGTTTTAATGATGTCAACAAACATATTAGATTGTAATTTGAGCGGCATCACTTCACGTGTCGGGCATATAGCGTCTAACCATTATCGTTCATATGTCTAGATGCATAGGATCTTATTCTCTCCAATAATAAATGTCCACTATCATTTTAGTTGTGTCAAGTATGTGTCTTTGATATTGATCTGGTAAAAATGCTCAGAAAAATTGAATTTCCTGAAAATTTGCACTTCATGCGCTGACCCTTCAGTTCATGCGCTAACCCCAAATTTTATGCGCTAACCTCTAAAACTTGCGGGAAAGCGCACAAATTTGTGGACACGAAATTTTTGTTTTATGCGTCGACGCATGAATGCTAGAGGTCGACGCATGACCTCAAATTCTGCACTTTTTCACTAAATTTCTTTTCTGTTACTTTTCTATCATTTTTCTGTTGGTCATATTTTTCATATAAATAGTTTTGGTCATCCTTTTTATTAACAACAAGAAACGTGAAAGATATATGTCATTTCTCTCTTCATCTTCATCTTCTTCATTGTGTAAACAAACAACCACACATAATCATCTTTGTTTGTGTCGCCCATTGATCGAAAGTGTAATTTTCATCTTCTGGGTTGAGAGTTTGGCAGGTGTTTCTTGAATAAAACCAGTTGGTTTTGTCCTCCAAGAATCGGATAGATTTTGGGGGTTTTTGCACAAACTGTTCTTTCTACAGGGATTCGGCTGGGCGAAGGTAACCGAAAATTGGCGCAATTGTTCGGTTTAGTAGTTGTAATTAGAGGACCGTAGAAAGGAAGTTTGGGTTCGAATTCTTGGTAGATTGCAATTGACCGAGTGAAGGTAACTGAAGAATGGTGGTTTCTGTCGGTTTAGTAGCGTGAGACGGTAATTGAATCAACCATATTCGGAGCACTTGATTCATCTTGAATCAAGGGAAGAGAAAATTCTGCATCAACGATCGAAGACGTTCGAGGGTTTGGATGTTCATTATTTTCTCTTGTAATAAACAATTTGCAACAACAGTATATATATATATATATATATATATATATATATATATATATATATCTCAATTCCATTTGTGGAGTTGGGGGCAGACGTACCCAAAGCGAGGACGATTGGGGAACTGCCTAATTAAATCGCGTTTGTTCTCTCTTTCCTTAACTCTTTTACAATTCATTTCGTTCGAATTTGTGAAGTCGTAAGTCATCGAAATTTCTATAGTAGATTAATTTTAAGCTGATAAATTGTTTTGTTAAACTGATACAATTCCTTGAATTGTATCTTGGAGCAGCTGTACATTACCCTTTACTGAAATTCTGCACTTAGTGTGTTTTCGTACACTAGGTGTTTGATAATTTGTGTCAAAGCAAAATTCGAACTTGTTGTCTTTAAATTGCTTATTATTTTACCTCATTGGATTGGAATATACATCAACCAAGTGATATTTTGTTGATTGCGTATCTTAAGTGTAATATTCAAAACTGAATTTTTCTCCTCTGCACTCATCCGTGATATATTCGTGCATATCCGATCCTTTTGGTAGAAGGTTCGTTGTAGACGTTCTATCCAGTGGTAGCTTCCGTTTAAACAATTTTAAAAACAAATTTTGTAAACCATTTGCGTGTAAAACTCAAGGGATCTATTTAACCCCCCTTCTAGATCCATAGCCATCGTCTAACAAGTGGTATCACGAGCTCCGGTTAATTCTGGTGCTTCGGTAAAACTTCTTGGATCATGGCGAACGAACCTAAAGGGGCTTATAATAGAGCTCCAGTTTTTACAGGTGAAAACTATAGCTACTGGAAGGATTGTATGTGCGTTCATATTAATTCCAATGATCGGAAGGTTTGGAACGTTATTTTAAACGGTCCCATGCAAATTACTACGACTAACGCGGAAGGCGTTGTCGTTCCTAAACCCGAAGCTCAATGGACTTAGGAGGACGAGAAAAAGTACAGCTATGATTGGAAGGCTCGTAATATGATCATCTCCTCCTTGGGAGTTGACGAGTATTATCGAGTCTCCCATTGTGAAACGGCCAAAGCCATGTGGGATGCTTTACAAGTAGCCCACGAAGGCACTAATGATGTTAAGTTGGCTCGTATTAATACACTAACGCAAGAGTTTGATTTGTTTTACATGAAGCAAGGGGAAACCATTGCGGATATGCAAAAACGATTCACTCACATTATCAACAAACTGCATGCTCTTGGTAAACCAATTCCAAATGAGGTTTCTACTAACAAAATTCTGAGGTTCTTAACAAGGAATGGCAACCGAAGGTCACCGCTATCAAGGAGGCCAATGATATTGCTACACTAGACCTCACGACACTGTTTGGGAAACTTGATGAGCATGAGCAAGTGCTCATTAGCTTGGATAAACATGAAAAGAGTATCAAGAAAGAGAAGGCAAAAGATACGGAGAAGAAGTCAATAGCTCTTAAGGCTTCTTGTTCAAAGTCCACACATCAAGAGCTAAGTGATGATGAAACTAATAATGACAAAGATGAAGAATTCGGTGATGATATGGGCTTATTTGTGAAGAGATACAATATATATGTTCGTAAGAATGATATTCAACATTCGAATAGAAATCTAGTCAAGTTTAGGAAGCAATCTAGAAGCGAAGGAAATAAAAATGGCAAGGTAAAAGGTACGTGCTACAGCTGTGGAAAATCCGGGCATTACAAGCCGGATTGTCCATCTCTAAAGAAAGACAAAGATAAGGATAATGATAAGAGTCGCTCAAACAAAAAGTCCAACAAGTCTCGACGAGCATACATCGCTTGGGAAAGCGATAGTGAGTCGGAGAAAGATGATTCCTCAAGCGATGAAAGTGAATCCGTTAACTTTTGTCTTATGGCACGCCACAACAAAGCAAAAGAGGTAAAGCATTCTAAATATAATCATGTGAATACTATGTCTCATTTAGAGTTATGAAAGGCTTTTGACATGTTACACTATGAGGCTAAGGAAGCATTTCAACGCTTAGCCTCAAACAAAAGAATTTTCACATATTTGGAGAATAAGGTTTCCGATTCCAAAAAGGAATTGGAAGCTCTCAAAAACTCTATAGTGGATACATCAAAAGCCAAGGTTGAAAAGGATCCTACCTCTTGGTTCAATTGGGGCTGTGACACTTGTCATATTTGGCAACGAGAGGTGAGAACCCTCAAGGCCAAATTGGAGAAGGCTCTTAAGCCAAAAGTTACGTTTGCTATTGATCGATCACATTTTCGTGAGAGCATGAATAATCCATATCAAAAGTATACTTATGTGATTCGAGATAGTGATAGGAAAAGTAAATTCCAAATGAATCGTAATTGTCTTTACTGTTGTAAGCCTGGTCATACTATTGAGAAATGCCGCTTCAGAAGGTTTCTTGTTCCGAAAGGCATCTACCAATGGTTGCCCAAATGCGGTTTTGGTTTCACTCACCTTAAAGGACCCAATGAGAATTGGGTACCTACTCTCCCTTGATTGTTTTTGTAGGTACAAAGTCTTGAGACCACCGAAAGAAGATGGGTTCTGGATAGTGGCTGCTCGAGACACATGACCGGAGACATATCTCTTTTTTATCGACTTTGTGGCAAAGAAAAAGGGGTTTGTCACCTACGGAGATAACAACAAGGGATCGATTCTCGGAAAAGGTAGTGTAGGTAACCCCTCATCTACTACTATCTCTGATGTGCTGCTTGTGGAAGGCCTTAGACACAACCTTTTAAGCATTAGTCAATTATGTGACAAGAATTATAAAGTATCTTTTTCAAAGGATTATTGCATAGTTGAAGATTGCGATAAAAAGAACGTGTTTAAGGGCTTGAGGGTGAACAACGTCTATATGCTAGACTTAAATGAGGTATCGTTGATTGGAGACAAGTGTCTAGTCGCTATGAATGAAGATTCATGGTTGTGGCATAGACGGTTGGCTCACATCAATTTTGATTTGCTTAACAAAATTGTCTCTAAAGACTTAGTCATCGATTTGCCTAAAATTAAATTCACAAAGGATCACCTTTGTGATGCGTGCCAAATAGGGAAGTAAACAAGGATCTCATTCAAATCCAAAAACATCGTTTCAACTATGAGACCCCTTGAGCTCCTCCATATGGACCTCTTTGGACCATCTAGGGTTAAAAGTCTAGGTGGTAACTATTAATGGGCTTGTTATAGTCGATGATTTTTCTAGGTTTTGCTGGACAATTTTCTTAGCAAATAAGAGTGATACTTTCTCGGCCTTTGAACGATTTGCTAAGTTATCTCAGAACAAGTTAAACACAAACATTGGGTCAATTAGAAGTGACCATAGGGGTGAGTTTGACAACCATTTATTTGAAGCATTTTGTGATTCCAACGGAATTGATCATAATTTTTCCGCACCACGTACCCCTCAACAAAATGGGGTAGTGGAACGTAAAAATAGAGTTTTGGAAGAACTTGGAAGGACTATGATCTATGATGGTGGATTACCAAAATACTTTTGGGCCGATGCCATAAGTATGACTTGTTATGTTTTGAATAGGGTGCTCATCCGGCCTACTCTAAACAAGACACCGTATAAGCTTTTAAAAGGGCGTAAGCCAAACATATCTCACCTTCATGTATTTGGGTGCAAATGCTTTGTGTTAAACAATGGGAAAGAGTCTCTTGGTAAATTTGATGCCAAGGCCGACGAGGGTATTTTTCTTGGATACTCTCAGTCAAGTAAAGCATATAGAATTTATAAGAAGAGGTTACGCATAGTTGAAGAGTCAGTTCATGTTACTTTTGACGAGTCTTATCCGAGAAATGTCGGAGAAGGTAGTTCTTTTCATGGTGCAGGTGTACCTACTGAAGACTTACTCAAGGACACTGATAAGGGACTTGATCAGCCTGAAGCAGTGCGTATTGAGGAGGAAAAGGATCACCAACCAGCGAAAAGTGAGGATGATCATCATGATAATAAAGATGAACTTCCTCCAGCTTGGAAGTCTTCAAAAGACCATCCAATTGACAACATTCTTGGTGATATCTCTAAGGGAGTAACTACTCGCTCTAAACTTAGTAACTTTTTTTATTACTCTGCTTTTGTTTCCCAAGTTGAACCTAAAAACGCTAAGGATGCGTTACTCGATGAGCATTGGTTTCTATCAATGCAAGATGAACTAAATCAATTCTGGAGAAATTAGGTTTGGGACCTTGTCCCCCCTCCGCGAGATCATCGAGTAATCGGCACCCGATGGGTGTTTAGGAATAAACTTGATGAAAATGGAGTAATAACGCATAACAAAGCTAGGCTTGTAGCGCAAGGCTATAACCAAGAGGAAGGAATCGACTATGAGGAAACTTATGCACCGGTTGCCCGTCTCGAGGCCATACGTCTTCTACTTGCCTATGCTTGCACAAAGAACTTTAAATTATTCCAAATGGATGTTAAAAGTGCGTTCCTTAATGGATACATAGATGAAGAGGTTTATGTAGCCCAACCTCCGAGTTTTGAATCCCACGAATATCCTGATCATGTCTATAAACTTAAGCGAGCTTTGTACGGACTTAAACAAGCCCCTAGGGCTTGGTATGAACGTCTAAGCAAATTTCTACTAGATCAAGGGTATTCAAGAGGAAAGGTTGACACAACCCTCTTTATTAAACATCAAGGAAAACACTTAATTTTGGTACAAATTTATGTTGACGATATCATATTTGGGTCTACTAACATGACCTTGGTCAAGGAGTTTTCTAGTTTGATGCAGGGGGAGTTTGAAATGAGAATGATGGGGGAGCTCAACAATTTCCTCGGATTGCAAATCAAACAACTTGAAGAAGGCACATTCGTGAGTCAAACGAAATATTGTCTTGAGTTATTAAAATGTTTTGATATGCTGAACTGCAAAGCAATAGATACTCCTATGCCTACAAGTGCTAATCTTGATCGTGACGAAAAGGGTATGGATGTTGAGGTAAAGAAGTATCGAGGTATGATAGGGTCTCTCCTTTATCTTACCGCATCACGTCCAGATATAATGTTTAGTGTATACATGTGTGCGAGGTATCAGGCACATCCCAAGGAATCCCACCTTAAGGCAGTTAAGCGCATACTTCGATATCTCTCTGGTACTCCAAAGTATGGGTTGTGGTATTCCAAAGGTAGTGTTTGTTCCTTAGTTGGCTACTCCGATTCCGACTTTGCCGGGTGCAAGTTGGATAGGAAAAGTACTAGTGGCACGTGTCACTTTTTCGCAAACTCCTTGGTGAGTTGGTACAGCAAGAAACAGGTTTCCGTTGCTTTGTCAACAGCCGAGGCGGAATATGTTGTCGCCGGTAGTTGTTGTGCTCAAGTCTTATGGCTTAAACAACAATTACTTGATTTCAACTTAAGACTTGAACGTATTCCAATTTTGTGCGATAACACTAGTGCGATTAATCTAACTAAGAACCCTGTATTACATTCACGCACCAAGCATATCGAAATACGCCATCATTTTTTTAGGGATCATGTAGAGAAAGGAGATGTAATTTTTGAGCACGTTGACACTAAGAATCAACTTGCTGATATTTTCGCAAAACCATTAGCTACAGAGCCTTTCTTTCACATCCGTAGGGAACTTGGCATTCTCGATATCTCGGATCGTGCTTAATAATCCTTTAGGGTATTGATCTTCACATATATATATATATATATATATATATATATATATATATATATATATATATATATGCTTGTTTATTCATTTCATTAACAATGCAAAGAGATATTTAGCCATATGTGAGGGATCTTATCGTCATGACGATCAAGGTAATATCGTTCCGATTTATAGATGTTTATCAATATTTTGTGCCATATTAATTACTCTAATCTTGATGTTTATTGCATTTAGAGCACTTATCGTTCATGTGGATGTTTTGTTATGTATGTACATGTGTCTATCTATCTGGTTGGAACTTTAAAATTGCAAAATTTCACTTTTTTTGTGTATGCGTCGACGCATAGATTCATGCGCTGACCTACTAAATTTTCGGGATAACGCATAAACACATGTTCAACATTTTTTAAAAAATTCACGAATCATGCGCCGACGCACAAATTCACAGGTCGACGCATAACTTGACCGTTCAGACTTCCTTCTTTACTGGGACTTGTGCGCCGACCTAGTGTTGTTCTCTTTCCCTACATATTCTCTTTACACATTAATCTATGATTCTTGCATGTCATTCCATTAGTGTTTATGGTCAATCTCTCCCTATCCTCCTCCATTAAACCTCATCAATCACAATTACTCTCCACTAAATCCTCATCCAAACCCTAGAAATCAAAACCCACCAAGAGGAAATCTTCTATACTACTACAAGGTTTTCTAAAGGATGTCATATCTACTCTTTACTCTCAGAGAAAAACAAGTGTCATCATCCTCTCTCAACTTTTCTTCAACAATGGCTTCAAGAAGAAACCCTAGTAGAAGGGGAACAAGAGGATCATCCTCACAATCAGCACCCACCAGAGCATCAACATCTACACAATGGGTAACATTTGAATCTTTAATTTCTGAAAGGCTAACTACTCCGTTTACGGAACTGTTTTCTAATCGGGCTGTTATAAGACAACATGGGTTTTATCCTCTGATGGGTCCAAATTTTCACATTCCTGAGATTTCTGAACTTATAAATTTTCAAAATCTTAGTGAATTTGTAGAATGTGATGATAAGTATAGTGAATACTTGACTCGGTTATTCTATTGTGGGATCAAGGGCAAATTTCGTGGTGCTGAGTTTAAATTCTCCATGAATAATACAGAATTTGGAGTGACAAATGATGTATGGTCTACATTGTTTGTCTTGGACACTGATGACACTCTCCCAAAGGTTACTGATAAAACCTTTATTGAGGGCTATGAATTTAATTCTTCTCTGAATTCAATGTTGCGGGAACCGTATTCAGCTGATTTTGTGGCAAGTGATTTATTTCCTAAAAGTGTCACTACCGGCCATCTAAAATTCAAAGATCGTATTCTTCAGTGGATTGTTACTCGCATCTTGAGGCCTAAGAAAGGAGGATACTCAAGAGTTGAGCAGGCAGAGGTTCACCTCATCTATATTCTCAAGAATAGGATCAAAATTAACTGGCCCTATTATTTTGCTTATAGGATGTTCACTACTCGCAGCTCCCATAAATTTCTGGCACTTGGTTATGCGTCTGTTGTTGCAAACATCTTGAATCACTTTGATGTTACTGCTGAACAAGAATTTCATGCCAAAACCCTTTCCATGATGGGTTACTTTTGGCAGTCACGTGAGAACAAGTTCATCTATCGACCAAGATCCACCCATCCTGAACATGATGAACCGGTTCATCTTAAAGCAAGTGATGATGAAGGCATTCCTGGAAATGCAAATCAAGCGGTTAATGATGAAAATGTGGTCGTACAGGAAGATGTGGATATGCAAGAAGAGGACAATGAGGCATGGATGGGCCAACAACCTGAAGAGACTTCTAAAAATCAGGGTTGGGGTCAGTGGCAACAAAACTGTTGGACTGTGCTTGGTGATGCATGCGTTCCTCCATCTTATGGTGAGGACTATGAATGGCAGCCACCGGAAAATTCTGCTCCTCCAACTCCACCATTCCAGCATGATCAGCAGTCGTCTGAAGAAATTCTAGCAAGGCTGAATGAGTTGTCTCTGCAACATCAAGAATTCCAAGCGCTGCAGGACACTCGATACATGACTCAGCAGGAACAGTTCACAAATCTGTCTAATCAACTATCTTCTCACGTCACCAACTTCAACAATTTCGTAAATGCAGCCATGAATCGGTTCATTCAAATGGATGCCAACTTAACTCAGCAAAATCTGAACTTGGCAATCAGCCTTGGTAACCTCAACAACACCTTGATTGAGCTCAACCTTCAACTCGAGGATCTTCCACCACCAAGTCAACATTATAGGGGAAGAGGTCATCATTTTAGGGGAAGAAGACCATAGAGCTTAAGGCATTATGATTCATTTGTGTTTGCGTTTATGTTTTGTGATTTGGTTGTTTTTTGTTGCTTAACTTTGACATGTGCTTCCATTTGTTTAAACTCTTCCGGTGTGAATGTTTTGCTTGTTTTTTTTTGTTCCGTATTTAATCATTCCTAATTTTACATTAGCGGTATCATATGTGGATGCATGTTAATGTGTGTTTGTTGCAAATATATGATGATCCAATACGTATTATACCGCATTATTTTGACCACTGTCTTTTCTTCTTTTTGATGTTGTCAAAAGGGGAGAAGAATAACAAGCAGAAATCTTAATTACCAGATGTCAAAGACAGGGGGAGCTTTGTTCACTCTCAAATTACATATCTTGTGACAGCTAAGAAAGTGTTGCCATCATAAAAAAGGGGGAGTATGTGAGGGATATTCTCCTAGCTACCTTGTTTTAATGATGTCAACAAACATATTAGATTGTAATTTGAGCGGTATCACTTCACGTGTCGGGCATATAGCGTCTAACCATTATCGTTCATATGTCTAGATGCATAGGATCTTATTCTCTCCAATAATAAATGTCCACTATCTTTTTAGTTGTGTCTAGTATGTGTCTTTGATATTGATCTGGTAAAAATGCTCAGAAAAATTGAATTTCCTGAAAATTTGCACTTCATGTGCTGACCCTTCAGTTCATGCGCTAACCCCAAATTTTATGCGCTAACCTCCAAAACTTGCGGGAAAGCGCACAAATTTGTGGACACGAAATTTTTGTTTTATGCGTCGATGCATGAATGCTGGAGGTCGACGCATGACCTCAAATTCTGCACTTTTTCACTAAATTTCTTTTCTTTTATTTTTCTATCATTTTTCTGTTGGTCATA
Source organism: Lathyrus tuberosus (assembly GCA_022829125.1). Classification (NCBI taxonomy): domain Eukaryota; kingdom Viridiplantae; phylum Streptophyta; class Magnoliopsida; order Fabales; family Fabaceae; genus Lathyrus; species Lathyrus tuberosus. The sequence continues at coordinate 11,117,404 of JALAZF010000075.1, forward strand.
TTTTTCATATAAATAGTTTTGGTCATCCTTTTTATTAACAACAAGAAACGTGAAAGATATATGTCATTTCTCTCTTCATCTTCATCTTCTTCATTGTGTAAACAAACAATCACACATAATCATCTTTGTTTGTGTCGCCCATTGATCGAAGTGATAACGTTTAGAATTTAGGAAGTGTAATCTTCATCTTCTGGGTTGAGAGTTTGGCAGGTGTTTCTTGAATAAAACCAGTTGGTTTTGTCCTCCAAGAATCAGATAGATTTTGGGGGTTTTTGCACAAACTGTTCTTTCTACAGGGATTCGGCTAGGCGAAGGTAACCGGAAATTGGCGCAATTGTTCGGTTTAGTAGCTGTAATCAGAGGATCGTAGAAAGGAGGTTTGGGTTCGAATTCTTGGTAGATTGCAATTGACCGAGTGAAGGTAACTGAAGAACGATAGTTTCTGTCGGTTTAGTAGCGTGAGACGGTAATTGAATCAACCATATTCGGAGCACTTGATTCATCTTGAATCAAGGGAAGAGAAAATTCTGCATCAACGATCGAAGACGTTCGAGGGTTTGGATGTTCATTGTTTTCTCTTGTAATAAACAATTTTCAACAACAGTATATATATATATATATATATATATATATATATATATATATATATATCTCAATTCTATTTTTGGAGTTGGGGGCAGACGTACCCAAGGCGAGGATGATTGGGGAACTGCCTAATCAAATCGCGTTTGTTCTCTCTTTCCTTAACTCTTTTACAATTCATTTCGTTCGAATTTGTGAAGTCGCAAGTCATCGAAATTTCTGTAGTAGAGTAATTGTAAGCTGATAAATTATTTTGTTAAACTGATACAATTCCTTGAATTATATCTTGGAGCAGCTGTACATTACCCTTTACTGAAATTCTGCACTTAGTGTGTTTTCTCACACTAGGTGTTTGATAATTTGTGTCAAAGCAAAATTCAAACTTGTTGTCTTTAAATTGCTTATCATTTTACCTCATTGGATTGGAATATACATCAACCAAGTGATATTTTGTTGATTGCATATCTTAAGTGTAATATTCAAAACTGAATTTTTCTCCTCTGCACTCATCTGTGATATATTCGTGCATATCCGATCATTTTGGTAGAAGGTTCGTTGTAGACGTTCTATCCAGTGGTAGCTTCCATTTAAACAAATTTTGTAAACCATTTGCGTGTAAAACTCAAGGGATCTATTCAACCCCCCTTCTAGATCCATAGCCATCGTCTAATAAACTTCTGCAAAGAAAAACTGATATTAATCGAAATAAAATGTGTCGACTTCATCGGTCTATCAACAATCACCCAAATAGCATCATGCTCTCTCGGAGTTTCAACAACCCAGTCATAAAATCCATAGAAATAATGTCCTATTTCCACTCTGGAATATCTAACGGTTACATCAACCCTGCAGGTTTCTGATGTTCAACTTTCAACTTATGACAAGTCAAACAAGCATACACAAACTGAGCCACATCACGTTTCAATCCATGCCACCAAAATATCTTCTTCATATCCTGATACATCTTCGTAGCTCCTGGATGGATACTCAAGCTACTTTTATGACTTTCCTCCAAAATTATCTTTTTTCAACTAAGAATCATCTGAAATACAAATCCTATCACGAAACCTCAACACACCTGGCTCATCCACTTTAAAGTCACTACCTTCAGTTTGATTACTTCCAACCATCAGGTACACCAACTTCACATCTAACTTCTGACTCTCTTTAATGCTATTAAGAAAGTCATTGTTGATCTTCAACATACCCAACATAACACTCTGCGGTGTTAGCTCACAGACCAAACTCAAGTCTCTGAACTACTCAATCAATTCCAACTCTCTAACCATCATAGCCGTCATATGCAAAGATTTCCGACTTTAAGCATCAGCCACAACATTAGCTTTACCGGGATGATAGTTCAAGCCAAAGTCATAATCCTTCAAAAACTCTAACCATATTCTCTGCCTCATATTCAAGTCTTTTTTATCAAACAGATACTTCAAACTCTTATGATCATTATACAGATCAAATATAGAACCATAAAGATAATGCCTCCAAATCTTCAACACAAAAACCACTACATCCAACTCTAAATCATGAGTATGATAGTTTCTCTCATGAACCCTCAGTTGTCGCAAAGCATTAACCATAACCTTGCCATCTTGCATCAGCACACCACCTAAACCCATCATGGACGCATCACAATACACCACAAACGGTTCATTCGGTTCCGGAAAAATCAAAATCAAAGTTGTAGTCAATCTCTTCTTCAGCTCAATGAAACTCTTTTCACTGTGAATATCCCACACAAATGCTTTACCTTTACAAGTAAACTGAGTCAACGGAAGTGCCAACATAGAAAAACCTTCAATAAACCTACGATAATAATCAGCCAAGCCCAAAAAGCTTCTAATCTCTATAACTGACTTCAGAGCCTCCCATTGTGGAACTGCATATACTTTGGATGGATCCACAAAAATACAATCACCTAAAATAACGTGACCAATAAAACTCACCTCTCTCAACTAGAATTCACACTTTGACAACTTAGCTTAAAGCTTCTTCTCTTTCAACACTTGTAATACAATCCGCAAATGCTCAACATGTTCCTCTTCTCATTTAGAATAAATCAGAATATCATCTATGAAAACCATCAAAATTTGATCCAAGTAAGTGTAAAAGATATGATTCATATACACCATAAACACACTAGGCGCATTAGAAACACCGAACGACATCACCAAATACTCATAATGTCCATACCGAGTCCGGAAAGCTATTTTCTGAATATCTTCATTGTTCACTCAAATCTGATGATAACCCGACCTCAAGTCAATTTTACTAAACACACGTGCACCCACCAACTGATCCATCAAGTCATCTATTCTTAGAAGCAGATACTTGTTCTTAATTACTTCTTTATTCAACTGTATGTATTCCACACACAACCTCATACTACCATCTTTCTTTTTTACCAACAATATTGGAGCTCCCCAAGGTGATACATTTGGTCTCACTAATTTCTTTTCCAACAAATCTTTTAACTGCTTCTTTAACTCTGCTAACTCTGATACTGACATCCTGTATGGTGCCATAGAAACAGGTTTGGTACCAGGGACAAGATCAATAGCAAATTCCACCTCTCTCTCTGGCGGTACGTCATAAATATCATTTGGAAACACATCTGGAAATTCCCACACCACCTGCAATTCGTCAATCAGAGCTTGAATTTCCACAGATAAGGATGTAAACAACGCAAGCACCTGAGCTTCCTCTTCCAAAAGCTCTTTCAACTCTCAAGCAGACAGAAAACCAGCTTCTTCCTCTTCATCAGGAGCAAGAAACTACACTGACTTGTTATAACAGTTGATATGAACATGATTGAACTCCAACCAGTTCATTTCCAAGATAACATCAAGATTTCCCAACGGCAGGAAAATAAGATCAACACCAAAATCTCTATCAAAGATTGACAGAGGAAAATTCAAACAAACCAGATAAGTAGTCATCAATCCCTTAGCAGGAGTTTTGATAACCATTTCTCCCTTTATATAAGAAACAACAAGGCCTAGCCTTTTCACACAATCATCAGCAATAAAAAAATGAGTAGCACCAGTATCAATAATAGAAATCAAAGTACTATTAATATAACATATATCTCTAATCAACCTGTCATTTTTTATCCTATTGAAGTTGATGAGGAAGGGAAATAGATGTCTCCAATTAACCCTGCTTGCATACTGAGTTTGAACAGATGACTGTTGGTTTACAGATGCTATAAAGATTGTGGGTCTCTCTTAGGTTATTTTGTTAAAAAAAACAGTGTCTGGGCTATTGGTGGGATGTTAGGACTGATTCTTTTTTATTGATATATCAAGGGACGAGATTTTGGGTTTTTGATTAGTATGCTCGCTAAGATTTTTCAATCTTATGCCTACGTATTCCCGTTTAACGAAACAGGGAAATCAGAGTGATCGTAGTTCCTCCTATTCTATTGGAGGAAAAAAGTTGTTTTGGTGTCTTGTTCAAAGCCCAAGACGTGAAGCTAATTGTGGTTTGTATCTTGTTCAAAGCCCAAGATGTGAAGCTGAAGGGTCTATTTGTATCTTGTTCAAAGCCTAAGATGTGAAGCTAAAGGGTTTTGACCTTAGAGAGAATTTGTCATCTCTAAAGGGGTCTGTTTATCACAACTATTGGGTGACTGATTATAAAGGAGAATTACTTTAACTGGGATATGTGAATCCAGCAATGCCATAATTTCCTTTATAGGGGATTTTAACCTGAAGGAGAAGACTTTAACTCAGTTTAGAGCAATGTCATATTTCCTTAGGAATTTCTCATGCTAAAAGAGGGACAGTGGCGTGGATGTAAGTAATCTAGAGGCTTGCAGCTTACACCAATTAGATGGGGGAAAATGAGTTGTTGATGTTTGTATACTGTGAGCGAGGCACATATTTTAATGCTAAAAAGTTGATTGACTTAACAAGGGTTTTCCTTATACAAAGCCTAAGAGGAGGCTATTGACCCGACAAGAGGGTGTTTTTATGTGTCTTGTACGAAGCCCGAGAGAAAGGCTAAAAGGTGGATTGACTCAACAAGAGAGTCTTTTATACTCAACAAGAGATTGTTTTCGTATCTCGTACAAAGCCCGAGATGGAGGCAAAAAGGTGTGACTCAACAAGAGAGTCTTTTATACTCAACAAGAAAGTGTTTTTGTATCTCGTACGAAGCCCAAGATGAAGGCTAAAAGGTGTGACTCAACAAGAGAGTCTTTTATACTCAACAAGAGAGTGATTTTGTATCTCGTACGAAGCCCGAGATGGAGGCTAAAAGGGTTTGACTCAACAAGAGAGTCTGAAAAGGTTAGCTCCTCCGGGGAGAATCATTTGTACCAAGCCTAAGAGGAGACTACTATGCTGGTGACTATTTCAGTTTAGTGACAGGTCCAGTATGTTGGATAAAAGAGAAAATCAGTTCTTATAAAGGTAACGATTAAAGGTAAGGTTGTGCTTTGGTACTTATCAGAGGATCAGGGTTATTTCCTGTTCTTTAAGGAAATGGGAAATCCAAAGGGGATTGAGACTGTCCAAGTCTACTGGTGTTTTGAGAAATTGATTCTTAGGTAGTGAATGATCTTTGTATAATGCCCAAGAGAAGGCTGGTATGTTAAGGGATGAAGGTCAACCCATTTACAGGTCTGACACTTGACTTAGAAAGATAGCTCTAGCAAATTGATGACTAGGTTCTATTCATATACCTGTAAAGGTCTCTGGGTCCTTATACTAAGCCCAAGAGAAGGCATGAGAGCTTTTAAGAAGTCGAAGGGTCCTTGTACAACGCCCAAGAGGAGGCGGGGATTCTTTTAAGAAGCCTGTGGGTCCCCAAACCCCAAGAAGTTCAAGACATGCCATTCACCGAGAATAGATCAAGCCAGGAAAGTCCAAGAATTTGGAAGAAACTCAAGAGATGTCATTCACGGAGAAAAGATCACCCCTGGGGAGTAGAGTCTCTTTGACAATTTCTAAGGGTGACAGTCTGAGAAAGGGTTCACCGAGAATGCTGCCTTTCACGTCTCCATATTGTTTAACCCCAAGAGGAGGGAAGACTGTGTCTGGTAATCCTATGGGGATCTAGTGTTGTTTGTATTTAAGAGTGACCAACAGGGCGTTACCTAGTGCTAGACGTAGTTGCCGAGGAAAACTCTAAATAACTATACTAGTATTACACAGTGGATATTTGACGAGTATATAAAAGTTTGTGAAAGAAGACTTACAGTGAGCAGCCCCACAATATAGTTATATATATATATATATATATATATGAAAGCGGATAAAGAAAGCGGGTAAACACTTACTCGGTTGTAGAGCTTCCGTGCTATTTTGTTAGTTGTTCAACAAAGAAAACTTTGATAACAATACTTTATTTAAAATCAAAGGACAAAGTGCTTTGAAAAGATTGTTGGGGCTTACAGCTCAAGGAGAGGCCCAAGGTTTTATCAGTGATTGCACTGTTATTTTGTACAGGGACTTATACAAGTGACTGAGGCCCAAAAAGGTTTTCTGTACAAAGGGATGGGTCTTACACTCTCTCAAGAGGCCCAAAGGTGTTTAAAGAAAAATAATGGGGCGTATAACACGAGGGTAGGCCCAGATGATTTGATTTTTGAACTGGCGATCGCGCCGAGACTTCTTTAACGTATTAGGTCTTATACAATATATTGAGGCCCAAAAAGGTTTTGGTTAAAAAAAGGGGTTGGGTCTTACACTCTATTAGAGTCCCAAAGGTTTATTTTTGTACAAGTGGTGAGGCTTACAACTCAAGGAGAGGCCCAGGGTTATTTGTTTTGAAAACGGCGATCGCGCCGAGGTTTTTGAAAGCACAGTGGGTCTTATACATTGACTGAGGCCCAAATATTTTGGTTTCAAAAATGGGTTGGGTCTTACACTCTATTAGAGGCCCAAAAAAGTTTAAAGATGGGTCTTACAACTCGAGGAGAAGCCCAGATAATTTTTGTGAAAAAGGCGACAATCGTGTCGAACCTTTTGACGGTATCGGGACTTATACAATACACTGAGGCCCAAAAAGTTTTGGATTTACAAAGGGTTGGGTCTTACACTCTCTCAAGAGGCCCAAAGTGTTTGAAAAAAGATTTGATGAGGGTTGAATTAATCAAAAACCCTAATTTGTTTTCAAAATATATTTTAATTGAATAAAAATTCAATTAAAATGATCAAAATTGTTAAACATGTGGAAAACAAATTGTGATTTTGGATTAATGTTTCAAAAATTATGTTTCTATCCACAAAATGATTGGAAATCACTAAAATTTGAAAAATCAAGAGGGAGAAAATATTTTAAATGTCAAAAAACAATTAAAATATTAATTCTTTACAAAAATATCAAGTATATGAAATAAACAATATTTTTTGGGATTTTTTGGGAAAATAAAATATTTTAACATTTTTTTGAATTATTAAAAAAAGAATCAACTCAAAATCATTAAAACTCAGAGAGAAATTAATTTTTGAATCAATTAAATAAAATCACAAAATTTAAATATTCAAATATTCAAAAAATGGCGCCAAGAACATGGCAAGAACACGCGCCACCCTCTGTTTCTGCAGATTTGCATTTTCTATCCAATCTCACTGAATACTTGATGATAACATGCAATCTACATATCAATCTACTCATTTTCACCTCACGATCATGTCTATGGTCTTTAATTTCATTTATTTTAAGCATGGAATAAGAAATCAATGAGAAACCTCAAGAATCCTAAAATTTGCATGAAGGTTCAGAAATTCCATACACGATTCAAACAAAGCAATTGATTGAGGGAAAACACTCTATGCATAATTATGAACATATGGCCAAATTAGTGTGCAGCAAAATATGCATGGATCATAGAGTTAGAAGAGCTCATGCTTACCTCTTGCAGCTGGTGATCGTGTTTTGTGTTAGAGGTATTACAGGTTGGTTCCAAGGATATGGACAGCTTCCCTAGGTGCTATGGAGTGTGTCTGGATGCTTGGAGTGGATTGAAATGATCTGGAACTTGAGATGGTACCACAACTGCAAATCTGTCTAGAACTTGAGCAATTGGCTAGTGATTTTGTGATTTTGGTGTTCTAGATGTTGTGTGAGTGTTTGGATCACCTCTATATGATGTTTATGAGGTGTGTGTGTGTGTGATTGGTTTGGTTGGAATAACTCTCAAACTCAAAACCCGATAGTGACTTGCTTTAGAAGGCAATTTTGGAGTGAAATAGGAGATTTTGAGGAAAGCATCTGTTTGATGGCTTTAGTGTACTCAAACTGATCACAAATGAGCTCTATTTATAGTAGAGCAAGTTTGTTTTGCAAGGAATAGTGAATGGCAACTGCTGCATAGGTTTGGCCAATGTTGATCAATGAGAATCCAAGTCTCCTCTAGCCATTGACTAGAGGTTAGGGCACAGGTTGCTGGTTCCCTTGGTCTTGGATAAGTCTTGACTGAATTCAGTTGGAAATGGCTCAGTCCATGCCACCTTGGTGAATCCATTGAATGCCCCAAAATAAAATTGGAGTCTTGTCCCCTCTTTAGGGATTTCTAGGTTTGGCATGCTACTTTTGGTTCCAAAGAATTGCGAGGCTTGGGATCAGAGTTGGTTCCTCCTTGGTCTCCCCTTGAGGTGTTCATATGGATAAGTGTGTTTGTCATTTGCACAATTTTGGCAAATCGAGCAAAATGCACAAATCTTCCTTGCTTTGACAGTTATCAGTAAGGCATGTTGCCATTGTCATATCTCATAGCTCAAGTTGAGTTTGGTGAAGTTCTTGGTCATTTTGGAAAGCCCTCATATGATACAACAACTGTTTGATCATAGTTGGTTTTGATACATTTTGGATCCAAGTGAAAAATGCCCCTACATTTGGAAAAAAGTGAAGGCAGATTCTGATTTAGTGAAAATTTCACTAAGTATTGGAAAAAAGTGACATTTTCACTTTTTGTGATTTTGATCATCCCATAACTTAAAATCCATGAGGAATTGGAATGAGTTATGTTTGAAGCTTTTGTAGAGGGCCATGAGAGCTACAAATCCAGATTTGGATGGGGAAAAATGGCCTTGTGGTTTAGGAGTTATGATCCTCTAAAGTTGGTACCCTAGCCACTTTGTTCCATAACTTAGAAAAATTTCTAAGTTTTTATGGTTACCCCTTTTACAAGTTATCCCACTTTTCTTGATTTTTCTTGATGAATGATGATTCCAATCACACATTAACATCATTTTAGGGTTAAGGAACCATAATTGTGAAAAATCTCAAAAAGTCAAAGTTGACTTTTGTGCACAGTTGACTTTTTGTCAGATGAATTCCAAACTGTGTGATCCTCTATGAAATCAAGTCCTTGACCTAAAGCAAACTTGATGGATTAATTTCCTAGGTTTTATAGCGTGTATTGAATCATGTCCCAAATTTTGGGAGCATGCCTGGGTCAAAAGTCAAAGGCACAGTTGACTTTTCCCTCGAAACCCTAATTGTGGTTCTGATGAACTTGAAACTTGTTGCTCAAGCTTCTTAGACCAATCTATTATTACAAATGGATCGATATCGTGTATTAGAGACCCTCAAATCCTCCTTTGAGGTCTTGGCTCATGTTTTGTCCCAAAAGTCAACTTAGGGGTGAATTAGATCAAGAAACCCTAATTCCTGATTTTTGGTGAATGCATCCCCTGAGGCTAAATTGACTTGATGATTGGGTCCATGAGGTTCCATGGGGTATATTAGGTTATGCTTTGAAGCATTGGCTCATGCCTAGAGGAAAATTCCCATCTGGAGGCCCTGGTCGACCAAAACCCTAATTTGGTGACACTGGCGATCTTGAGGTTTGATCCACTCAGAATGTTGCAGCCTTATGCTTGATTCTTGATGTGGGAGTCCTCTTGATCCATTGGGGATGTTTGAGAGGATAGACAAGTTGAAGATCATGTCATTCATTGATTGATCCTTTGTCTAAGAACTCTGAGAAGACTTGAAACCCTAAATTTGATTGTAGTGGATGCTTACCCATCTTTGGGGAGACTAATGAGGCATGATGGTTCATCCATATTGTGATGATGGTTTGCACAATGATGGGGAATCTTAGTGGTTAAAATTTGGGGTATGACAGATACCCCTATTTAATCTTCTTGGACCCGAAGGTGTGAATGGCGAAGGTATTCGGGCATTCGGGGTGCAAGAGGATTAAATATCGGAATACCCAAAATTTTGATGGTGGTTAAGAATGGCCGTTTGCACATCCTTCTTCTTTTGCTAAGCAATAATGCTTAGAAAAAGTAAACTTCCCCTCGATCCTGGTCTTTGTACCAAGGAACTAGTCTCAGTTTCTGAACTAAACTTCCCCTCGATCCTGGTCTTTGTGCCAAGGAACTGGTCTCAGTCTCTGAACTAAACTTCCCCTCGATCCTGGTTTCCTACCAAGGAACTGGTCTTAGTTTCTAATATAAACTTCCCCTCGATCTTGATTTCCTACCAAGGAACTGGTCTCAATTTCTAATATAAACCTCCCCTCGATCCTGGTTTCCTACCAAGGAACTGGTCTCAGTTTCTGATACAAACCTCCCCTCAATCCTGGTTTCCTACTAAGGAACTGGTCTCAGTTTCTGATACAAACCTCCCCTCAATCCTGGTTTCCTACCAAGGAACTGGTCTAAGTTTCTTTTGTCAATAAAGTTCTTGACAAGGGACGCTGTTCGTAGCGGTTTTCCTCAAACTTCTCGCCGAATTTTCCTGGGGAGATGCCATTTGATGGAAAAACTTTTGATGTCAGACTTGCTGGGGAACCCATCTGTCTGAGTTATAGAGGTGCACACACTTCTCTGTTGGAGACGCCATTTGTCGACTCTACTGGGGAAAGCAGGTCTCTTGAGATACTGCTGTCGCTTGGGGATATTACACCATACTTTTCTTCGAGATCTTCTCGGGGAAATGCCATATGATGTGATCCAATTTTGAGGCGCTGATGATCTTTTCGTTAGCGGATTTTTCGGAGAAAAACTGTTGTATTGTCGAATCTCTGATTAAGAGGCTTTCTCTGGGGATTTTCCTTAATCCGGGAAAGCGAAGATATCATCTTCAATGTCAAAGAGTGACATTTGTAGAAGGTATTTTTGTCTTTCAGAGGTTCAGGTTATCAAAGTGGTCAAGGACCAACTTTAATCCAGAAATATATTGGAGGAGAGAGATTGTTCAGACGTAACATTTCCTGACGAGGAAAGAACTGACAACTCGATTGTGAAGACTTTTATCACTAGGGGACAAGACCGACTAGAGTGATAGTGATGCAATATGAATATGAATGTAAATCAATAATGCATGATGCATGTATGTATATGCTGACAAAACTGACATGACATACAGACTAATGGATGAACACGATTGGATACTCGGCCACAGTGGGGAGATAAAAAGTATCGCTGGTTCAAGATAGCAATTTTGCCTTGCTTAGGAGAAGTAGTCCCTGTGGGGGAACAACAGTTGATCGGGCTTAGGAGATGAGAACTCGGCCGAGGATGTCAGATGGAGTATTCGCATATGACATAACTGATCCTTCATTCAAGCGCACTGGTTTAGAAGGAGTACTTTGATTCTGCACTTTGAAGCTCGATCACTTTTAGCAAAGCGATCGATGTTCTTTCGATGTTCAACAGTCCAAAGAAATTGCCATCTTTATTTTAAAAGCAGAAAAGTTTGACAAGTAAATTCGTTTTTGTTTTATTTCAAGAATCATTAATCATGTTAAAACGTCGTTCTGTAAAGCTAAAATAAATAAGAATTGTAAAGAAAAGTACAAGGGCTCAAATTTTATTGATATGATGGAAATCAGCCAAACGCGTGATTCCATAGAGTATTTACAAAGTTAGAAAATGGTAATTTAAGGGAAAAGGGCTACATTGAAACATAACGACCGCTATCCTTCTACCAAATTTGAATTCTGGACATCCTGAGTTTCTGTCGAAGATGACCTTGATCGAGATTTCTGATGGACGACATAACTGCTACTGGGGAATTTGCCCCTGTTGGACGTAGTTACTTGCCATTATCCCTAACTTTTTCCTGGATTCTACTTTGAGATTTCCAATCCACCGGGATGATTTTTTTATTATGTCTCTAATTTTTTATTGGACCGCCCTTTCGGGTTTTCAATCCACCGAGACGTTTTTTTTTATTTAGGAAAAGTATTTCTTGACTACGTCAACATTCGTGGGGTAGGCAAATTCCTCTCCGTCCATGGTTGCAAGTCTCAAGGCACCGCCTGAGAAAGCTTTCTTGACCACGTAGGGGCCGTCATAATTCGGAGTCCATTTGCCCCGAGAATCAGTGAGAAATGATTGTATCTTTTGGAGCACAAGGTCTCCTTTTTTGAAGACGCGAGGTCGGACCTTTTTGTCAAACGCCTTCTTCATCCTTTGCTGATACAACTGACTGTGGCATAATGTCGTTATTCATTTCTCTTCGATCAGGTTGAGTTCTTCGTGTCGATTTTGACACCATTCAGCCTCTGTTAGCTTAGCTTCCATCAATACCCGGATTGATGGGATCTCTACTTCTGTGGGGAGTACTGTCTCCATGCCATATACTAGAGAGAAAGGGGTTGCCCCTGTTGAAGTGCGGACAGATGTACAATAACCGTGAAGAGAAAAGGGTAGCATTTCATGCCAGTCTTTATAGGTTACAACCATCTTTTGAACGATCTTTTTGATGTTCTTGTTAGCCGCTTCTACCGCCCCGTTCATCTTGGGTCGGTAGGGAGATGAGTTATGGTGTTCGATCTTGAACTCTGCGCACAATCCTTTCATCATCTTGTTGTTCAAGTTAGATCCATTATCAGTAATGATCTGGCTCGGAACACCATAACGGCAAATGATATTGTTTTTGATAAATTGGACCACCACTTGTCGGGTTACATTGGCGTATGGCGTTGCTTCGACCCACTTGGTGAAGTAATCAATGGCTACCAGGATGAACCGATGTTCGTTTGAAGCCCTGGGTTCGATCATGCCAATCATGTCGATTCCCCATATGGAAAAAGGCCATAGGGAAGAGAGAACTTTGAGATGTGTAGGCGGTACATGGATTTTGTCTGAGTATATCTGACACTTGTGACACCTCATCATGTACTTGTAGCAATCAGATTCCATGGTCAACCAGTAGTACCCTGCTCTCAAAATTTTTCTCGCCATTGTGTGTCCATTGGCATAGTGCCAAAGGATCCTTCGTGAATTTCTTTTATCAGCATGTCTGCTTCTGGTCTGTCCATGCATCGGAGCAAGACCATGTCAAAATTTCTCTTATAGAGTGTATCAACGCTCAGGAAGAAGTTGTCTGCCAACCTTCTGAGAGTCTTTCTATCTTTTCTGGATGTCCCAGGTGGATACTCTTGCTTTTGAAGGAAGCATTTGATATCGTGATACTAAGGTTTGTCGTCTATAACTGCTTTAATTGTGAAGATGTAAGCAGGCCATTCCAGGCGCATTATGTCAATCTTAGGTACATCGTTCCATTGACCTACACTAATCATGGAAGAGAGAGTGGCTAATGCATCAGCCATGTGATTCTCTTCACGAGGGATATGATGAACTCGATTCTGTTGAAGAAGGGCAACAACCTTCTCGCGTAGTCTTTGTAAGGAATCAATCCTGAATGGTATGTGTTCCAATCTCCTTTGATCTGATTGATAACCAGGGCTGAGTCGCCGTATACATCCAAGTTCTTGATCCTTAAGTCGATCGCTTCTTCAAGACTCATAATACAAGCTTCGTATTCGGCCTCGTTGTTTGTGCACTTGAACGTAAGTCTAGCAGTGAAAGGAATGTGGGTACCCTGAGGTGTTATGATAATTGCCCCAATTCTGTTTCCGTAATGATTGACAGCTCCGTCAAAGATTAATCCCCATTGGGAACCTGGTTCTGGCCCTTCACTGGGTAGCGGTTCATCGCAGTCTTTCATTTTCAAATACATGACATCTTCGTCTGGGAAGTCAAACCCGATTGATTCCTGATCGTCAATCGGTTGATGAGCCAAATGATCGGCTAAAATACTCCCCTTAACGGCTTTCTGAGCGTGGTACTCAATGTCATATTCTGACAACAACATCTGTCAACGGGCAATTCTTCCCATGAGAGCAGGTTTTTCAAAGACATACTTGATTGGATCCATTTCTGAGATTAACCAAGTAGTGTGACGAATCATGTACTGGCGAAGACGTTTGGCTGCCCAAGCCAAAGCGTAGCAAGTTATCTCAAGCATAGTGTACCGAGTCTCGCAGTCGGTGAATTTCTTGCTTAAATAGTATATGGCAGACTCTTTCCTTTTCGTTTCGTCTTATTGGCCAAGCACACAACCCATAGAGTTCCTCTAGGACTGTGAGGTAGATGATCAGTGGTCTTCCTTCCACTAGAGGTGATATAATCGGTGGGTTCAATAGATATTCCTTGATACTGTCGAAGGCGGTTTGGCAATCTTCTGTCCAAACGCAGTCCTGATTCTTTTTGAGTAATTTGAAGATTGGCGCACATGTCGCAGTCATGAGGAATATGAATCTGGAGATGTAGTTCAAACGTCCTAGGAATCCTCTGAATTTTTTTTCAGTTTTCAGAGAAGGCATTTCTTGAATGGCCTTGACCTTGTCAGGATCAACCTCAATTCCTTTTTGGTTGACGATGAACCCTAAGAGTTTCCCTGAACGGACACCGAAGGTGCACTTGTTGGGATTCAAGCGGAGTTTGTACTTTCTCAACCGCTCGAATAGTTTTGACAGGTGGCAATCATATCATCGACATATACCTCGATTTCCTTGTGTATCATGTCATGAAACAGAGTAGTCATGGCCCTTTGATAGGTTGCCCCGATGTTCTTCAAACCGAACGGCATTACCTTGTAACAAAAGGTACCCCATGGGGTAATGAATGAAGTTTTATACATGCCTTTCGGCACCATTTTGATTTGATTATAGCCCGAGAATCCATCCATGAAGGAGAAAACTTTGAACTTTGTTGTACTGTCTACCAGCATGTCAATGTGTGGTAAAGGAAAGTCGTCCTTTGGACTAGCTTTGTTTAGATCTCTGTAATCGACACACATTCTGACTTTTTCGTCCTTTTTTGGAACGTACGATATTGGCTAACCATTGAGGATATTCTGACGTGGCGAGGAAACTCGCGTCAATCTGTTTTTGTACCTCCTCTTTGATTTTGACGGCCATGTCCGGGTGAGTCCGTCTCAACCTCTGCTTTACTGGAGGATATTCCGATTTCAATGGTAAATGGTGTTCTACGATGCTGGTATCCAACCCTGGCATGTCCTGGTAGGACCAAGCAAACACATCAGGAAATTCCCTGAGAAGCTTTGTCAAACATTCTTTGGCAGTTGGACTGAGTAGTGCCCCAATCCTGATTTCTTTTCTCTCTTTTTCTGAAACCACGTTGATTGTTTCCAACGGCTCTTTGTGAGGTTCAATGGACCTTTCCTCTTGTCAGAGTAATCGGAAGATCCCTTCTGGAATTTCGTTGTCAAGTTCTTCTTCAGCCCTAAATACCGGGAACTCAAAGTTGGGAAAGGCATCGGATCGTATGTTTCAACGGGGTTTAAAACAAGCAATCTGCATGACGTGGTGATTTGTGTTTAGAAGAGATAAAGAAAATGCAAGTGTGTGCAGTGTATTTTTTTTTTGAAAAAGTGCCTGTTTATTTTGAATTGTTTTTTAGGATTACCATTTTCAGCGAAAAGAGAAAACAGAAATTAATGCGGAGATTACATAACCACGTTATTTTATTTATGAATAAGTCAATTCTTGAAACTACAGCCCTATAAAACAAAACTCTATCGCTTTGGGCGAAGCGAAGAGGGAAATTTACAGAAAGTGAGCCCTATCAAAACATCTGTTTCACCTGGGCAAAGTGAAAGGTTAAAGTAAAGACGACAATTACTTTGACTTATGAACAATCTTCGGAACATCGATAGCAACCCATTGGCCGCGAACTCCTCGGTGAATCACAAAGTCTGGTACTTTCCTTGATTTGTCTTCAGAAATGACGCTGATTTCTGGTGGAACAGGATCATTGGAATCTACCTCCCAGGCAGAGTTGTCGTAGGAGGATTCCTCAGTTGTATTTTGCATAGTATTTGTGCTCTCAGGTATATCTCCTCATCCAGTTGGCTGGATATCTTCGAGCCTGATATGAGAGCTTTCGGAAGCAGTGTACTTGACTATGAAGTCAAATTTTCCACTTGGTTGTCCTAAGGTATCCCACACCTCTTTGGAACTGGAGGAGTCGTCCCTCTCGATGACGTTGACCTTGGGAAAAGCATAGTTGATGAATTCTAGTCCGGCAAGCTTTGCCAATTCATCTTCGTACTGGATATTTTCTGAATGACCTGAGTGTTGATCCCATGACATGGTGGGGACGCAGGTATTCTATTCAATGATGCTTAGCTGATTTTCATTGTTCGGCTAATTTTCTTGCCCCAAGTCTCCAGGGTACGGCTGCCAGATAGGCAGGCCATCCATTGGGTCATAATAGTCGTGGTCAAAGTTGTCTTTCATCAGAGTGTCTTCCTCTAATGAATTTGGTGGAGCACGTCATCCTTCCGGATCACAATCTCCGTATTTCATTTTGACATCTGACCTTGGTATAAATCTCGGACTCTGTGCGGGATAGCAAAAGGGTGTAGGCACCTCTTCCTGAGACGTATAACCGTCCTCGTTGAGATAGGACTTCCATTCCTCATCCGTATCAGAGGAATCTCCCTCGTTGATAGTATGGACTATTTGAGGCACTGGGTGAAGGAAACCTCCACTGTGGAAGAAGTCCTGAATGGGATGAAGACTTTCATCCTTAGCAGCTGTTTGAGTACAGGTTGTAGAAAAACCAAGACCCTTCTTTGTTTTATTATCAGTAGGAATGACAAGCTGTCCCCATCCTTTTGCGTTGTTATTCTCGATCACTTCGAGAGCATCTCTGTATGAGGAAATCAAGGTTCCCCTCTCTGATTGATTCTCCGTGTTCACTGAAAGTGCTTGGAACTGAGTTCCAACAACCTCCTCGGGTTCTACACAAGTAGATAATGACAAGTTACTCACGAGCAATGCTTTCTCCCCACAAACCATGATGAGTTGATCGTTCTTGACGAACTTTAGTTTCTAGTGCAGTGTCGAAGTGACTGCCCCAGCCTGGTGTTTCCAAGGTCTTCCTAATAAGCAACTGTATGTTGCCCGGATGTCCAAGACCTGGAAAGTGATTAGGAAAGTGTGAGGACCGATAGTTATGGGAAGGTCGACTTCGCGGATAACTGCTTTCCGAGACCCGTCAAATGCTTTGACGATGACCTCATTGCCCCTCATCGGGGGTCCTTTGAATGATAGTCGCATTAAAGTGGACTTCGGCATAACGTTGATGGCCGATCCTGTGTCTACCAGTACGCTGGCTAAAGCATCGTCCTGGCAGTTAATTGTGATATTGAGCACCATGTTGTGACTTTTGCCCCCCTCTGGCAAATCCTCATCACTAAATTCCAAGTTGTTGCAGGAAGTGATGTTAGAGATGATGATATCGAACTGTCGTATTGACACATCCTGTTCCACAAAGGCCTACTCTAAGACTTTCTGTAGAGCCTCTCTGTGGGCTTCGAAACTGAGTAAAAGTGACAGCACTGAGATCTTTGAAGGAGTTTGTAACAGTTGATCAACAATGTTGTATTCACTCCTTTGGATGAGCTTTAGCATCTCATCATTGTTTTTTGAAAGGTCGGTATCACTGGATTGACCGACTGGTGGATCAGGAGCTTCTGTCTGAAGATCTTTTTCTCTGTTAGGTTCTCCAACCCCTCGGTTGAAGATTTGACCACTCCGTGTTACTCGACTGATGTCTGCAATATTCACGACGGAGGGTAATGGAATTTCCTTTCCATTCTCAATTATCGTTGCACCGTATTTGTAAGGGATCGCCTTAGCTTATTCATACGGTAACGGTCCCGGTAGATAGATAACTACAAGAGCCTTCTGATTTTTCTGACTGTCATAAGTAACTTCAATCAGTTCCTGGATAAGAACCTTTGATTCGTCCAGTAGAGGGATGATGGTACAAACATCCTTGTCCTGTTGATGATCAGAGATTATGACAACGTCTCTGATTTGATCAGCGAAGTAGTCTGGCGTCCAGTTGATTGACTCGGGACTCGGACATGGGTGAATCTCTTTACGATCCAACTGACCTTGAAGGGTTGCCCGTACAAGGTAGCATCCTTGGTTATTCTCCGAGCAGACTCTACAACGTTCATAGTTGTGTGGTGGCACCTGGCCACGCCCGCTTTGAATGCAGTGCAACCTTACCAGGTTTGTTCCCATAGATCGGGCATCTCGACTTTGACGCGGAGTAGGGTTTCCATTAAGCACACTGATTTGTTGCGTGTCTTCATCCAGATAGATTGGAAGCCACCAGTGGTTTAACAAGTGTTGTAAAGTTCTTTGAACGAGAGCGCCCCTTGGTTACTCTCACAACATCCTTTACAGTTCAGATAATCATGTGAAGTGAGCAAACCGAGTTGAACTTGCCTGGCATGTAACTCTACCAAGCTGGTATTCATCAGACGAATATCAAAGATTTGAATCATGTTGATCTGATAAGGATTTCTATCATGGTAGTCCTGGATCCATCCAAGATCCATCTAACGCTGGAGGGCCTCTTGTACAAAAGAGCATCCCTGTTTGTTTACCTAGCAAGTCAGACAGGAATCGTAATCGTGTCGTGGCAGATTATGATACTGGCTTTGCCTTGAGTGCATCACCACCAAGTTGACATTCATTGCACGGATGTCGTGGTTCTGAATGATGTTGGAATCCGTATAGGTCATGTTGACTCCACGAACTCGATGCTCTTGGATCCATCCGAGATCCAATTGTTCCTGTAGAGCTGCTTGCACCACAGAACATCCCTGATTGTTCTTAGAGTAAATATCACACTAGTGATAACTATGAGGTGGCACATGGCCATATCCACTCTGTCTATAATGCATCTTGACCAAGTTGGCCGTTAACAAGAGTACATCATGAATTTGATAGGTGTTGTTATACTCTCCCTCTATCAAATTGACCGTAGCTTTCTGGTGTTGAGGCAGCAGGTTTGTGAGAACATTCGAATTCGTATCTTTGAAAGATAAGACCCCCGCTCCTAACAAGCTTTTGTACGTCGGATTTGAAACTGAGACAGTTCTCTATGTTGTGCCCTGGTCCTCCATGATGGTAAGGACAAGTCTGATCCATTTTGAACCAAAAGGGCGGATTTTCCGGTACTGTAAGAGGAGACTTAGTTTGGACGTGCCCCTTGACCAGTAATAATGGAAATAGTTTTGCGTACAACATGGGTATAGGGTCAAACCCTGGTGGTCGCGTTGTACGGTTGTTATTGTATTAAGGACGAGTC
Source organism: Lathyrus tuberosus (assembly GCA_022829125.1). Classification (NCBI taxonomy): domain Eukaryota; kingdom Viridiplantae; phylum Streptophyta; class Magnoliopsida; order Fabales; family Fabaceae; genus Lathyrus; species Lathyrus tuberosus. The sequence goes on from JALAZF010000075.1 coordinate 11,136,390, forward strand.
TGCTGAAGAGACTGTTGTGTCCTTTGCTGAAGTTGCTGTTGATTCTGTTGGCTCTGCGCAACCTGAGATTGATACGTAGGAACAGGCGTGGGATTGATAGCAAGAGTTACAGCTGCTACTGGTTGATATTGTCGCCTTTGCTTTCTGAGAGAGATATTCCCGATATCCTGCTCTTTTTTCTTAGGGAGAGCATTACCGTATCGTTTCGTACTACTTGATGATCCAGCGTCTTTTACTAAACGTCCTTCCCGGACCGCTTCCTCAAGACGAACTCCCATGCCCACCATCTCGTTGAAGTCACTGGGCACACTGGAGACCATTCTGTCGTAGTAAAATGAACTTAAGGTCTTTAAGAAAATCTTTGTCATCTCTTTTTCCTCAAGAGGTGGAGAAATCTGAGCGGCGATTTCACTCCAACTCTGAGCGTACTCCTTAAAGGTTTTCTTGTCCTTTTGTCACATCGATCTGAGTTGATCTCTGTCCGGTGCCATGTCTAAATTGTATTTATATTGTTGAACGAAAGCAGCGCCAAGATCTCTGAACGTGTCGATCGTAGCGCAGTTTAAACCCATGTACCATTTTAATGCGGCACCGGTTAAACTATCCTGAAAGTAATGAATTAGTAGCTCCTGGTTCTTTGTCTGAGCTGACATTCGCCGAGCGTACATCACCAAGTGGCTTTGAGGGCAAGAGTTACCCTTGTACTTTTCAAAGTCGGGCACTTGGAACTTGTGTGGAACTTTCACATTGGGGACCAAGCAAAGGTATGCGGCGTCCTTTCCAAATAGATCCTGACCGTGAAGGGCCTGCAGTTCTTTCTGCATCTCCAGGAATTGTTCCTGTAACTCATTCATTCTGTCAAACATGTTGTCGTTTCCACCAGAAGGTATTTGTGGAATCTGTCCTTCTGGGACAGTGTGTACCACGGGCGGTGGTATAGTCATTATGGCCGAGACTCTCAGTGTCTCCCGAAGTTTGTAACCTTCAGGAGTTGCTGTCATGCCCCTGGCATCTTCACTTTCCCAAAGTTTGTAACCTTCAGGCCCAGCGGCTCCTGCTGCAGTTTTCGGATCTTCAGTGATCGGCGGAACATATCCTTCCAGGATATAGTTGAGTGGCATGCCCCAGGGACAATCTTTCGGAATTTTGTACCTAGGATCATACTTCTCCACTATGGGTGTTGATGTGATCTCCGAGATCACAGTCCTTTGTTGTTGCATCTGAGCTTCTACTAGAGCTTGCATGTCGTTATGAAGCTTTCTCAGATTCTCTTTCAGAGTGTCGATCTCTTCTCTCAACTCTCTGTTCTCTTCCTCGAGATCATCCATCTTTTTCTGACGATTGGCCCGAGTATTGTACGAATGAGACAGTTTGACTCTAGAATCAAGACGCAAACGTGAGATTCGTAGGTAAGAAGAATGCGTTTATGAGAATGATGAATGCAATGATTATTAATTATTTTTGTTTATTAAAAGTAAACTTCGACAATTAGATTGTAAATATCAAACAGTGGGGAAACCCCGTTTTATTGAATTCAAAGGATTGCAGAAATGGAAATACAGTAGATTACAAAGTGCTGAAAAAGGAAATCTAAACTAATGGATCCTGAGTCCTCTTTGAAGAGAGCTCGAGTGCTGGTTCGGGTGCTATCCTTTTCTTTGACCGGGGCTTTTGGGCCGTTGTCGGGTTGTCATTCCTTTGCCAAGTGAAAGGAGCGAGCAAATTCCTTTGGTCATCTTGGTTTTCTACAGCATGTTACTCTAAAATCTCAATCATAGCATCTTTTTCTCTTAACAGTTGTTGTATTTTCTTGCACTCCACATTGAGAATACGGTACTTGTTCCTCCAAGACCTCTTCTCCTGCTGAACTTTGCTGAGAGTAACCTGACGTTTTTCTGTCTCAGACATGAAACAAAGGGCAGAGTCCCTTAATGGAAGAACTTCCTGATGAGGGTAAGGCATCCTCAGCTTGAGAGCTCTAGTTTGTACCCAATGGAGATAAGGCTCCATCGAGACACCGTCTGGTTTTCCTAGAGACTCTCGTCCTTTCCTATGAACGTGTTTCGAAGCGTGCACTATTTCCGTCTTTAGTGCCCTGTCATTTTCTCCTTCCTTGAAGAAAAGACCTTCCAGATGAGCATTTCGTGGGACATGCCTCATCGGGTATCCAAATTGAAGACAAACTAACACTGGATGATAGTTGATTCCTCTCTTAGTTCCTATAAGGGGTACATTTGGGAAATTTCCACAACGCTCAATGATTCTGATCCCGTCGTAGATTCGATTGTACCAATCGATGTCGGAGTTGGTAAGAGACATGATTCTCTGCAACTAACGTAAAGTATTCTTTTGATCCCAAAATGCAGCAGACTTGGGCAAATGGGAAGTGAACCATTTGTATAGCAGGGGTACACAGCATGTGATCATTCCTCCGCTGTATAAATTCCTTAAATGTACCGAATGATACGCATCTGTGAGTAAGGTCGGTACGGTGTTTCCGATCAGGAAAATCTTAATGGCGTTGATATCTACAAATTTATCGATGTTGGGAAACAAAAATAACCCGTAGGTGAGCAAAACAAAGATTCTCTCGAAAGCGGCCACATTCCTTATACTAGCAAAGTACAGGGCTTTCTTTATCAAGAATTGGGCTGGCAAACCCTGGATGCCACCCTTAGCGGTCATGTGAGTCCTGACTTCTGACTCGTCCAAATAAATTGCTCTTGCAATGGTCTGATCCTTTGGAATTTCTTCCAGTCCAGAAAAGGGAGCTTGATCAGTAATATGTAAATCACTCAGGTGAGAATACTCCTCCAGCGTTGGTGCAAGCTGATAATCCGGGAATGTGAAACAGTGATAAACCGGATCGTAGAACTGGATTAGTGTGGATAGGATTCCTTCGATTACATGGACTCTTAATAGAGATAGCAGTCCTCCATACTTGGCTCTGAAAGCCTCGTGGTTGGTGATCATTCTTGCCAAACCTCTTAAATCCTCTAACTTTGGAACCTTGAAGGTGTACTTATGAGTTTTCCTTCTACCGAAATCCATTAGCGCAATCTCCTTCTCTGACATTTGCAATCATTATCTTAGTTTAACTTGAAAAAGAGAGACTAGAAGAGAAGATTTTTTTTGTTTTAATGTTTTTTAAATGAATGCATGAATGCAGCACACAAAAACATAGAAAAAACATGGGGTCAAAGGGTTGGTGTCATGAAGTCAAGGCTCTACCCCCCTCCCCCCCCCCCCAAAGGTTTATACTGGTGATTTTTTATACATGTCCGCAAAATCATTGACCCCTCTGGGATAACAACAGCAAGCGGGTTGCCAGCGAGCTGATGTATCCTAGAGTGATCTCAAATGAGGGTAGTATTGCATGACAACTATTTCCGATAGCTTCCGCACTACAAAATGGCTTAAGTCTACTAAAAACCTCAGCTTCTCAGATAACCCAGTCGACCACACTACTTTCAATAACCGAAGTCGTATAGGCAATGTATCTGCAAAGGGAGTCTCCACTGAGTTTGATGGTCGATCGGGGGCTCTTAACTGGAATTCACTCCTAGTAAGATTACCCGTATTGCCATCACCTATCTTAGGTGTATACTTAATTTTTCCACATTCGATATCACACGCATTCCCATTAGCAGAAAAATAAATAGATATCAATTAGGAAAAGCAGTATATATATTTGTCTTAATCATCCTAGACCTCTAGTCTTTTGATCCTATAGAGACAATGACTCCCCTGCAGAGCTGTCATTTCTGTGATACGAATTTAGAGTTTCATCCCTTGGGAAAGCAAGCAAGAATGTCTCCCACTGTGTTCGCCACTCTTCTGTGGCATTTTTTAAGGTTTCTACCTAAGAGATGGGAAGAGAACAAGATCTCTACGTTCTCCCCATTGAAGTCGCCATTTTTCTGTAGCGCAAATTTTTGCATGGTTGCGAAGCACTATCGCTTTGGGGTACTACAGCTCGATTCATTTTTATCCTATTGAAGTTGATGAAGGAAGGGAAATAGATGTCTCCAATTAACCGTGCTTGCATACTGAGTTTGAACAGATGACTGTTGGTTTATAGATGCTACAAAGATTGTGGGTCTCTCTTAGGTTATTTTGTTAAAAAAAACAGTGTCTGTTGGTGGGATGTTAGGACTGATGCTTTTTGATTGATGTATGAAGGGACGGGATTTTGGGTTTTTGATTAGTAAGCTCGCTAAGATTTTTCAATCTTATGCCTACGTATTCCCGTTTAACGAAACAGGGAAATCAGAGCAATCGTAGTTCCTCCTATTCTATGGGAGGAAAAAGGTTGTTTTGGTGTATTGTTCAAAGCCCAAGACGTGAAGCTAAATGTGGTTTGTATCTTGTTCAAAGCCCAAGATGTGAAGCTGAAGGGTCTATTTGTATCTTGTTTAAAGCCCAAGATGTGAAGCTAAAGGGTTTTGACCTTAGAGAGAATTTGTCATCTCTAAAGGGGTCTGTTTATCACAACTGTTGGGTGACTGATTATAAAGGAGAATTACTTTAACTGGGATATGTGAATCCAGCAATGCCATAATTTCCTTTATAGGAGATTTTAACCTGAAGGAGAAGACTTTAACTCAGTTTAGAGCAATGCCATCTTTCCCTAGGAATTTCTCATGCTAAAAGAGGGACAGTGGCGTGGATGTAAATAATCCAGAGGCTTGCCGCTTACAGCAATTAGATGGGGGAAAAGGACTTGTTGATGTTTGTATACTGTGAGCGAGGCACAGATTTTGATGCTAAAAGGTTGATTGACTTAACAGGGGTTTTCCTTATACAAAGCCTAAGAGGAGGCTATTGACCCCGACAAGAGGGTGTTTTATGTGTCTCGTACGAAGCCCGAGAGAGAAGCTAAAAGGTGGATTGACTCAACAAGAGAGTCTTTTATACTCAACAAGAGATTGTTTTCGTATCTCATACAAAGCCCGAGACGGAGGCTAAAAGGTGTGACTCAACAAGAGAGTCTTTTATACTCAATAAGAGAGTGTTTTTGTATCTCGTACGAAGCCCGAGATAGAGGCTAAAAGGTGTGACTCAACAAGAGAGTCTTTTATACTCAACAAGAGAGTGATTTTGTATCTCGTACGAAGCCCGAGATGGAGGCTAAAAGGGTTTGACTCAACAAGAGAGTCTGAAAAGGTTAGCTCCGCCGGGGAGAATAATTTGTACCAAGCCCAAGAGGAGGCTACTGTGCTGGTGACTGTTTCAGTTTAGTGACAGGTCTAGTATGTTGGATAAAAGAGAAAATCAATTCTTATAAAGGGAACGATTAAAGGTAAGGTTGTGCTTTGATACTGATCAGAGGATCAGGGTTATTTCCTGTTCTTTAAGGAAATGGGAAATCCAAAGGGGATTGAGACTGTCCAAGTCTACTGGTGTTTTGAGAAATCGATTCTCAGGTAGTGAATGATCTTTGTATAATGCCCAAGAGAAGGCTGGTATGTTAAGGGATGAAGGTCAACCCATTTACAGGTCTGACACTTGACTCAGAAAGATAGCTCTAGTAAATTGATGACTAGGTTCTGTTCCTATACCTGTAAAGGTCTCTGGGTCCTTGTACTAAGCCCAAGAGAAGGCATGAGAGCTTTTTAGAAGCCGAAGGGTCCTTGTACAACGCCCAAGAGGAGGCGGGGATGCTTTTAAGAAACCTGTAGGTCCCCAAACCCCGAGAAGTTCAAGACATGCCATTCACCGAGAATAGATCAAGCCAGGAAAGTCCGAGAATTTGGAAGAAACTCAAGAGATGCCATTCATGGAGAAAAGATCATCCCTGGGGAGTAGAGTCTCTTTGACAATTTCTAAGGGTGACAGTCTGAGAAAGGGTTCACAGAGAATGCTGCCTTTCACGTCTCCATATTGTTTAACCCCAAGAGGAGGGAAGACTGTGTCTGGTAATCCTATGGGGATCTAGTGTTGTTTGTATTTAAGAGTAACCAACAGGGCTTTACCTAGTGCTAGACGTAGTTGCCGGGGAAAACTCTAAATAACTATACTGGTATTACACAGTGGATATTTGACGAGTATATAAAAGTTTGTGAAAGAAGACTTACAGTGAGCAGCCCCACAATACAGTTATATATATATATATATATATATATATGAAAGCGGATAAAGAAAGCGGGTAAACACTTACTCGGTTGTAGAGCTTTCATGCTGTTTTGTTAGTTGTTCAACAAAGAAAACTTTGATAACAATACTCTATTTAAAATCAAAGGAGAAAGTGCTTTGAAAAGATTGTTGGGGCTTACAGCTCAAGGAGAGGCCCAAGGTTTTATCAGTGATTGCACTGTTATTTTGTACAGGGACTTATACAAGTGACTGAGGCCCAAAAAGTTTTTCTGTACAAAGGGATGGGTCTTACACTCTCTCAAAAGGCCCAAAGGTGTTTAAAGAAAAAAAATGGGGCTTATAACACGAGGGTAGGCCTAGATGATTTGATTTTTGAACTGGCGATCGCGCCGAGACTTCTTTAACGTATTGGGTCTTATACAATATATTGAGGCAAAAAATGGTTTTGATTAAAAAAATGGTTTGGGTCTTACACTTTATTAGAGGCCCAAAGGTTTATTTTTGTACAAGTGGTGGGGCTTACAACTCAAGGAGAGGCCCAGGGTTATTTGTTTTGAAAACGGTGATCGCGCCGAGGTTTTTGAAAGCACAGTGGGTCTTATACAATGACTGAGGCCCAGATATTTTGGTTTCAAAAATGGGTTGGGTCTTACACTCTATTAGAGGCCCAAAAAAAGTTTAAAGATAGGTCTTACAACTCGAGGAGAAGCCCAGATGATTTTTGTGAAAAAGGCGACGATCGTGTCGAACCTTTTGACGGTATCGGGACTTATATAATACACTGAGGCCCAAAAAGTTTTGGATTTACAAAGGGTTGGGTCTTACACTTTCTCAAGAGGCCCAAAGTGTTTGAAAAAAGATTTGATGAGGGTTGAATTAATCAAAAACCCTAATTTGTTTTCAAAATATATTTTAATTGAATAAAAATTCAATTAAAATGATCAAAATTGTTAAACATGTGGAAAACAAATTGTGATCTTGGATTAATGTTTCAAAAATTATGTTTCTATCCACAAAATGATTGGAAATCACTAAAATTTGAAAAATCAAGAGGGAGAAAATATTTTGAATGTCAAAAAACAATTAAAATATTAATTCTTTACAAAAATATCAAGTATATGAAATAAACAATATTTTTTGGGATTTTTTGGGAACATAAAATATTTTAACATTTTTGTGAATTATTAAAAAAAGAATCAACTCAAAATCATTAAAACTCGGAGAGAAATTAATTTTGAATCAATTAAATAAAATCACAAAATTCAAATATTCAAATATTCAAAAAATGGCGCCACGAACATGGCAAGAACATGCGCCACCCTCTGTTTCTGCAGATTTGCGTTTTCTATCCAATCTCACTGAATACTTGATGATAACATGCAATCTACATATCAATCTACTAGTTTTCACCTCACGATCTTGTCTATAGTCTTTAATTTCATTTATTTTAAGCATGGAATAAGAAATCAAAGAGAAACCTCAAGAACCCTAAAATTTGCATGAAGGTTCAAAAATTCCATACACGATTCAAACAAAGCAATTGATTAAGGGAAAACACTCTATGCATGATTATGAACATATGGCCAAATTATTGTGCAGCAAAAAATGCATGGATCATAGAGTTAGAAGAGCTCATGCTTACCTCTTGCAACTGGTGATCGTGTTTTGTGTTAGAGGTGTTACAGCTTGGTTTCAAGGATATGGACAGCTTCTCTAGGTGCTATGGAGTGTGTCTGGATGCTTGGAGTGGATTGAAATGATCTGGAACTTGAGATGGTACCCCAACTGCAAATCTGTCAAGAACTTGAGCAATTGGCTATTGATTTTGTGATTTTGGTGTTCCAGATGTTGTGTGAGTGTTTGGATCACCTCTATATGATGTTTATGAGGTGTGTGTGTGTGTGTGTGTGTGTGATTGGCTTGGTTGGAATAGCTCTCAAACTCAAAACCCGATATTGACTTGCTTTGGAAGGCAATTTTGGAGTGAAAGAGGAGATTTTGAGGAAAGCATCTATTTGATGGCTTTGGTGTACTCAAACTGATCACAAATGAGCTTTATTTATAGTAGAGCAAGTTTGTTTTGCAAGGAATAGTGAATGGCAACTGCTGCATAGGTTTGGCCAATGTTGATCAATGAGAATCCAAGTCTCCTCTAGCCATTGACTAGAGGTTAGGGCACGGGCTGCTGGTTCCCTTGGTCTTGGATAAGTCTTGACTAAATTCAGTTGGAAATGGCTCAGTCCGTGCCACCTTGGTGCATCCATTGAATGCTCCAAAACAAAATTGGAGTCTTGTCCCCTCTTTAGGGATTTCTAGGTTTGGCATGCTACTTTTGGTTCCAAAGACTTGGGAGGCTTGGGATCAGAGTTGGTTCCTCCTTGGTCTCCCCTTGAGGTGTTCAAATGGATAAGTGTGTTTGTCATTTGCACAATTTTGGCAAATCGAGCAAAATGCACAAATCTGCCTTGCTTTGACAGTTTTCAGCAAGGCATGTTGCCATTGTCATATCTCATGGCTCAAGTTGAGTTTGGTGAAGTTCTTGGTCATTTTGGAAAGCCCTCATATGATACAACAACTGTTTGATCATAGTTGGTTTTGATACTTTTTGGGTCCAAGTGAAAAATGCCCCTACATTTGGAAAAAAGTGAAGGCAGATTCTGACTTAGTGAAAATTTCACTAAGTGTTGGAAAAAAATGACATTTTCACTTTTTGTGATTTTGATCATTCCATAACTTAAAATCCATGAGGAATTGGAATGAGTTATGTTTGAAGCTTTTGTAGAGGGCCATGAGAGCTACAAATCCAGCTTTGGATAGGGAAAAATGGCCTTGTGGTTTAGGAGTTATGATCCTCTAAAGTTGGTACCCTAGCCACTTTGTTCCATAACTTAGAAAAATTTCTAAGTTTTTATGGTTACCCCTTTTACAAGTTATCCAACTTTTCTTGATTTTTCTTGATGAATGATGATTCAAATCACACATTAACATCATTTTAGGGTTAAAAAACCATAAAAGTGAAAAATCTCAAAAAGTCAAAGTTTGACTTTTGTGCACAGTTGACTTTTTATCAGATGAATTCCAAACTGTGCGATCCCCTAGGAAATCATGCCTTTGACCTAAATCAAACTTGATGGACGTGTTCCATGGGTATTATAGGGTATATTGAAGCATGTCCTAGGTTTTGGGAGCATGTACTGGTTAAAAGTCAAAGCTACAGTTGACTTTTCTCACGAAACCCTAATTGTGGCTCGGATGAAATTGAGACTTGTTGCTTAAGCTTCTTGGATTAATCCATTGTTGCAAATGGATCAATGTAGTATGTTAGACACCCTCAAACCATGTCTTGAGGTATTGGCTCATGATTTGTCCCAAAAGTCAACTTAGGGGTGAATTAGGTCAAGAAACCCTAATTCCTGATTTTTGGTGAATGCATCCCCTGAGGCTAAATTGACTTGATGATTGGGTCCATGAGGTTCCATGGGGTATATTAGGTTATCCTTTGACGCATTGGCTCATGCCCAGAGGAAAATTCCCATCCGGAGGCTCTGGTCGACCAAAACCCTAATTTGGTGACACTGGCGATCTTGAGGCTTGATCCACTCATAATGTTGCAGCCTTGTGCTTGATTCTTGCTGTGGGAGTCCTCTTGATCCATTGGGCATGTTTGAGAGGCTAGAAAAATTGAAGATCATGTCATTCCTTGATTGATCCTTTGTCTAAGAACTCTGAGAAGGCTTGAAACCCTAAATTTGATTGTAGTGGATGCTCACCCATCTTTGGGGAGACTAATGAGGCATGATGGTTCATCCATATTGTGATGATGGTTTGTACAACGATGGGGAATCTTAGTGGTCAAAATCTAGGGTATGACACAGATCAAACATCTTTCCTCCAGTTGAAGCTTGCTCCCACTTCTGGTAACAAGTATCAATGTGTCCTGGCTCTCCACAATTGTAGCAAGTCACCACATTAACCTTAAAATGAGCAATCAGATGTCCGGACTTCCCACACTTGTAACACTTTTCACGTCAGTCGTGCACTCACTGGGACGATGACCTAATTTACCATATCTATAGCATTTAAGAGGAGCAGGAGCACCTCCTCCACTTGGCCTCATACCATCCACAACTCTCTATTTACCCTTATCACCTGGAGCGGTGTAAGGCTTCCTAGGGTTCACATTCAGCTTTCCCCTCTGCTCACTCAGACTCTTATAATGAGCTTACTGAGCTTTATTGTCCTCCTCAAAAATTCTACAGCCATTCACCGACTCTGGAAACCTCATGATTTGTCGGTATCCAATCACCTGCTTAATCTCAGGATGCAAACCATTCTCAAACTTGATTCACTTTTAGAACTTAGCAATCGTCTCACTATAATACGGATAGAGCTTAGCAAGTTCCACAAATCTGGCAGCATACTCAGTAATAGTCAGATTACCCTGCTTCAGCTCCAAAAAATCAATCTTTTTCTTCCCACGAACATCCTAAGGAAACTACTTCCTCAAGAACTCCCTACGGAACACAGCCCAGGTAACAACTTCACCTGAAGTCCCCAACACCTGACGAGTGTTGATCCCCCAGTCATCATCCTCCCCAGCCAGCATATGCGTACCAAACTGTACCTTATGCTCTTCTGAACAGTCCATCATTCGAAAGATTCTTTCAATCTCTTTGAGCCACACCTGCGCTCCATCTGGATCATACATACCTTTGAAATTAGGCGGGTTGTTCCTCTGAAAGTTCCCCAAGTGACGGAACTCATCATTCCCACCAGTATTAGGCTAATTCTGAATAGCCTGAGCAACATCCTGCAAAGCAGCAGCAATAGTAACATCGTTCCTTCTATCCATTTCTGTGTTTCCACCATAAACATCAACAATGGTTAGAATACGACAATGACAGTATTCAAATCTCACAACACTACGACTCAACAACTTTGCCAGACAGACCGATCTACTCTGATACCACTAATGTAACACCCCAAATATACCCCGCATAAATTAAATAAATATCAGAGTAAATTGAATCAATAATATTTAGGATGTCACACACACCATACAATAACTGCTCCTATAACAAGATATGTAACACATGCAACTTTAAAAAATTATTTATAACAACTATAACAACCAAACATGTCTGAAACATCCTTTTTTTTTTAAATAGTGGAAGCATCAAAATCAAATAATTATTCAGAACATACTATGTTTTCAAAATAAACATAATCAACAACAAATCTAGAGATATCCAAAAATATCTTTCAAACCTAAAAGATATAACGTTCCATAACCCCGATGTTACACATTAGAGCAGACGCCGACACTAAAGTAAAATAGAAGACTTCATCTTCCACTCACATCAACTCCTCTACTGCGAGTTATCTTCACGATCCCCATGTAAAGGGAACATTCAACCATAAGGGGTGAGATATCATAATTATATAAAGGAAAGCATGATAATAAGCAAGCATTAGATTATGACATGCACATCACCCATTCCATAACATACACCAAACAACCAACACAACCAAAATTCAAACACAACGACAAATACATTCAAGATGCAATGCATTAATACTAACAACTTGACTCAATGCATGTGGTACCATTCGGTTCCTATTTTAGAACCTGATTCCTATTTGAAAATCACAATTCCCGTCGGAATTTCCATTACGTTGCTCACACCCCACACGAGCACACGACCTCCATGATCGTTCACTCCCCACATGGGCACACGATCACCTCAACAACAACAACACGATTCTACAACTAGAATCCGGATAAGATGCTCACACCCCACATGGGCACACGACATATATCACAACTCATGCAATCATGAAATGCATGACAACAACAACAACAACAACAACAACAACAACAATGACCAACATCTAAATTGATCGTGAAGGCTAGATCAGATCCTGGTGGAGTGGGCCACCAAGTACATCTGAGATTCTAGGCGTATGGAGAGGAGGATGGGGTGTACTTGCAAGGCACTCTGACGCTCAAGTAAGAAAAGGTCAGAGAAAAGGGGCAAGTACAAAGTATTAGTTCGTAGGGTGAATATTTGATACCTGACCCTCTCAAGTGAGAGGGTTTATATAATTCCCCCAACGCGTGGCCAACGGTCCTATTTTCGGGGAAAAATAACTGTTTTCCCGAAGAATAGGTAACTGCCCAAACTAGCTGTTATGTCGGGCAGGGTGCCCAAAACTAGCCATTATGTCGGGCATAGACATAGTTTCGGGCACATGCCCTTAGCTGTTCGGGGAGTGAAGAAGCCGTGCGGAACGGGCAGTTGTTCCAGGGAGGAGTTATTCATTCCTTGCACGGTTGGAGGGGCAGAAAGGTAACTTTTGCCCTTTGTGGATTAGACTTAGGCAATTGGGTCGTTCTGGGAGCAGAAGTAGATTAGGCCATGCCTGGCCATCGGTCCAGTCCAGAACATAAATAATGCATCATGCCACTATAGGCCACAACACAAAATGCTACACAGTCCAGCAACATCGATATACAACATAACAATCAACTACGAGACATTTACAATTATGTCATAACACAACATAACGATAATAATGCGCTCCACACCATTATTTAACAAAAATATTAAACTTCTGGCACAGAAACCATTTTTAGATTAAAGTTCGTTGCCTAAGCTTTCTAACGCTTCGAACGACACTCGAATCGGACACCCGAAACAAAAGTTATGAATTTTTAAAGATTTTTAAAAAATGGTCCCATTGTAACCGGTTACTCAAAATGAGGTAACCAGTTACACCCCTTGTAACGAGCTACGACCACGCAAAATACACATAGTGTAACTGGTTACCTAAATTAGGGTAACCAATTACACCCTCACAGATTTGCCCAAAACACCATTTTTAAACAGTGTAACCGGTTACCTCATTTCTGGTAACCGATTACACCTGCAGCAGAAGCACTTTTCTGCTGTTTTTCAGTACGAAAATCACTTTTTAACACACTCCCAAATCCAACTTTTCATACAATTCGTGTAACACATAGTTTTACTAAAAAAAATAGTTTTCCTAAACATCAAAACCCCAATTGTCTCCCCCAAAAACATCCATAACCTGAGTTCCGACTCTGACTCGCAATCACACACAACAAACAGCATCAACATCGTACAATTCATCAATCACATGATTTCAACAACAACAATTATAACAATGCATTATACTAACATCAGTCATAACATCAACATACCATACACAACATTCATCAAGAAATTCATCGAATCCACAATCACCAATTCATCAAAATTATGAATAAAGAGAAGAAAAACACAAATCATACATGGCATAATCTACCCACAATCATCATGTTAACGCTGATATAATTAGAACCCCCATCCTTACCTTAAAGTTCTTGCAAAAAACTTCACAACAATGGAGCCTTCTCTCTTCCTTAAGCCCTAGCCTCTTCTTCTCTTTTTCTCCAAAAACACGTTCTGACAAATTCTCCCACCTAACTTCCCTTTTTCTTCTTTTATTATAATAATATTATTATTATTACTTCTAATTTCACTAATTAAAATAATAATAATAATAATCACTAATTAATTAATTTAATAATATTCAACTAATATTATAATTAACTAAATATTACTAATATAATTTAATTAGTCATTCTCACCACACCACCAAGTTCTACACAATTGGTCATACACACCTCAACCCTTAAAGTTTATTCTTAAAGCCACTACCCTACACTAGGTAGCTCAAACACATCAATAGCATAACACAACCACAATTATCACATAAATAAATTACGAACGATAAATAAAATAAGTCGGGGCGTTACACTTATATGCTAAACCTAGATGAAGTTTCCTTGGGTGGAACTAAGTGTCTAACCACCATGAGTGAAAGCTCTTGGTTGTGGAATAGACGCCTAACTCATCTTAACTTTGAACTATTGAACAAAGTATCCTCAAAAGATTTAGTAATTGGTCTACCTAAACTAAAGTTTACTAAAGACCATCTATGTGAAGCTTGTCAAAAAAGGAAGCAAATGGGAATTTTTTTAAATCGAAAAATCTTGTTTCTACCTCGAGACGTCTTGAGCTTCTCCATATGGACCTTTTTGACCCCTTATGACCAAAAGAATAGGTGGAAATTATTATGGACTTGTTATTGTAGACGATTACTTTAAATTTTGTTGGGTCTTGTTCTTGTCTAGTAAAGATGAGACATACCTAGCTTTTAAATAATTTGCTAGATTATTCCAAAATAAAATGAATTTGAAAATCATTTCCATTCGAAGTGATCATGGAGGAGAATTTTAAAATCACCTCTTTGAGAAGTTTTGTGACAAACATGGCATTGAGCATAACTTTTCCGCTCCTAGAAATCCACAACAAAATGATGTTGTGGAACGTAAAAATAGAATTTTAGAGGAATTAGCGAGATCTATGCTCAATGAAGGTAACTTGCCTAAGTATTTTTAGGCGGACGTCATTAACCTGGCTTGCTATGTCATGAATAGGGTACTCATACGTTCTATTTTAGACAAGACCCCCTATGAACTACTTAGAGGTTGAAACCAAATGTTTCTCACTTACATGTCTTTGGATGTAAATGTTATATTTTTGAATAATGGTAGGGATAATCTTGGTAAATTCGACGTAAAAACCGATGAGGGTATCTTCCTCGAATACTCACAATCTAGCAAGGCGTATAGGGTTTATAATAAGAGTTTTCTTATAGTTGAGGAGTCCGTACATGATACGTTTGATGAGTCCTACCCATAAGATGTTAGGAAAGGTGTTGTTTTTCATGATGTAGGTGTATCTTCTCAAGAAATTCTCAATGGAACCGAACAAGAAATTTGAAATTCTGGCATAGCAGATAGCAGATGTCCTAACACATGTCAAGACATTATTCTCTACACAACTTTAAACAAGAACAGAACAACAAACTGATATTCAGAATATCAGTAACAACAGCAAGACAGATGTTTCGACATCTGTTACAACACGTTAATCAAAACTGAACTGTAAATTGAAGAATGATAAACAACACAAAATATGATAACCCAGTTCGGTGCAAATCACCTACATCTGGGGGCATACTAAGCTAGGAAGAAGAATCCAGTATCAGTAGTATAGTTTTCTGTAAACAACCGCTGGTTTACAGTAAACAACCTCTGGTTTACCTATCACTACCCAAGGAAAACTTTATCTAAGAACTCCATCCTAGATAAGAGAAACCCATCTCATTCCCTAAATCACAACCTGTGATTATCTAACAGTTATAGTCACAATAACTATATCATCCTACTTGAAAGACACCCCTTTCAATACAAAGTTCAGTCAAGCATTCTTGACTAACAAGTTAACTTGGATTTTCTTAAAAGCTTCATCCAAGAACAATACACGATTCATTACCTATAGGTTTCTGGATCTGTACAAGTACCTATGTTTACCACAATGTATCAAATTGATAAAGAGGGAGACTTACAAGAGAAACCTACGACTCTCAAACCCTAAACCCTACTTTACAAAATAGGATTCCTAAGTCTATGTCGTTCTCTCTGTATTTTCTGGCCTAGGTCTTGGTCTTTTTTTATAGCCTTATGCTTCTTTGGGCTACAAATCTTCTGTTTATTGATCCACTGATCCAACGCAGTGATCGTTCCTTGATTCTTGCACCAGATTTAAAAGCTGCTATATTTGTCGAATCTGGATGTTGGAACATTGTATTCGACATCTTTGTTTGCAACATTCTTCATCAAGTTTTAACCAAAATTTAGTCAAACCTCAGGAGCTTTGAATCTTCCCCTTTTGACAAATTTTGGCTAAAACTCTTTTTGGACAATAAACCCAGGGTGCTCCTGACGTCTCTTTACCCTGAGTGACGGTTTTGATTGGAATACTGATGTGACTCCAATCATTTTGGTGTACATGAGGAAGAGGATGACATACATTTCCTCCTTTCCCCATGAATCAATAATTCCTCACCTGGGGGGAAGAATTTTGCTACTGACGCAACCAAACACCAACATGGGTAACTCAGAACATAGGGCACGACCGTGTTCATAACTTAGATTACAGGACACGAAAGAAGGACTCAGAGCATATGGGAAGATACCTGACACTCATACAGAATGTCAGAACATTCTGTCCAACATCCTTGCAAACCAACTGCAAGGATAGACTCAACCCTTGTACCTTTCTCCCCCTTTTTAGCCAAAAATTGACAAACATGTCCAAGACAGACCCATACCCAAACGGAGCAAACCCAAAAACGGATAAAACCCATGAGAACCTAGCACAACAGACACGACAACCTGAGACAATATAAGAACGTGAACACCCTTTTTATACAAGAGCGTTTTTCTTAGGATTTAACGAACCATTGGAAGTAACATATGTCTATTCAATGTGAGCATTAAATGAAAGAGTGTATCTTCACAGACAAAAGTGCACCGGCTAAGTCGCATTTGACTGTTTCTTCTTTTAATGAGGACCATCCAAGGAATTCGCATTTATCGAGACACATGTTTAACACGCGTTTCCTAAGACACATTCTCTCCGCCATCCAAAGCACTCAATGAGGATACAACAATACATCCTAACAAATGTTCTGACATCTTGTCAGACTTTGTTTAATCCATCTGAAGCATAACCACAATCCTTTTCAACTAGAAAACCAAGAGTAACTGACCAAGATGTTAAGACATTTCTTCAACCATCTTCCAGTTAGCAGCAAAGACTCTCAAGATACTTGTATCACTCTGATTCAATCCATTGACACCCAATGACAGAATCAGAATAACCTGATAAGTTTACCTAGAAATTATACCGGTAGAGCAATGTCACGAAATCTCGTCTGACATATCATCCTCACCTGAGGCATTCTATCACAAACTACTTTAAACCACAAACAATCTTGATAACTAACTGCACTACTGCAACAACATATCCAAAACATAAGTCTAACTTCCCCTGTCGTAGATACTCAGTGCTCCTTTGCAAGAAGAACACCTTAAATAAAGGGAAAACATAAGACACATCTTCATGTTTTCAAGAGCGCACCCTCGGTTCAACACACCTTCTGAACGCATTCATCTAATGCTCGATCCTCAAGCAATCCATGTACACACAGTACATTTAACAGACAGAAGTTCTCCCCCTATCTTTCACAAAAGATGCTTCTTCAACAAGAAACACCTAAAATCACCACATGATATCCCATGACAGCTTCATGATCATATAGTGAGAAAGTACCAGGACCACATCCTTGTACAACAACCAACAAACTCTTGGAATGAGACCAAAATCACCATTGATCCCTCTCATCCAGAAACCATCTATACCCTGTATAAATTCACCTTAAATTTTACAACCATAGATATCCTTGTTCCTTGAGATACAATTAAATTGAATCTGGAACACATTCCTCAAAGAGACATACAGAGCCCCTTAGTTTGCTAGCTAGCCCATATGTTCTTCAACCTTGAAAACATCAAACACATGCTCCAGAAATCCTCAGCTTATTTGCTCTACAAGCACCAAACTGATCCACTTCTCTCTAGCGTGACTTGTAGCAAAACAAACCAACTCTCCACAAGCATTCTGACCTCAGCAAGAGTCAATCTTCTAGATGAACACCCCATGATTCAAGACAGTCTTCAATATATCATTCTCCCATATGATAAGATAGAACACTTCTGATTCAACTGGTGAATATCAGCTTTCGCATTCTGAACACATCAGAATCTAGACCTTCATGCAATCAACTCATGATCCACTTCAGTCTTGCTTAAAGCATTCACATCAGACTTCCAAGACAATTCTTTACTCATCACTCTCCCGTATGACAAGACAAAATTCTTCTTAGACAAGATGTGAACATCAAGTTCCATACACAGAACTTCAACTCATTTTCCAGGATAACAAACCCAGATGATGTTCTAACATCAGTCAGGACATCCTGATCATATCACATACACCATACACTATGGGTTTTGATACAATTACCACTGGACTTACTATCAGCATAATAATCCAACTGAAGATCTTCACACAACACTGCGCCACCATCTTGATTAATAAGAACTCCAGATAACCAAAAAGAGAGAAATAAAATCTCATTCAACTCCCAAAAGAAGGTAATCTTCCGTAAGCAACTTAGGGCTTCTACCATAAGCTCCAAGATGTAAACAGAACCCGAACCTCCTTTGATTTTCAACCAACTACCCTTCTGCACAAGAGTAATCAGTTCCAAGCACCCTGCTTGAATGCAATTATAGAAATCAACCAAATGCCACTATTTGATTAATCTCAGCTTTTCTTCAGAGTTCCAGAAAATCTTCTGATCCACCAATGAAACCTAATCTTCAAGTTACATAATCCACTTACTCCATAGTAAGCCATCTTAGATACACCAAGACTCAGACATGTAACATCTACTCCTTCTCGCAGCTCCCGCAAACTGCAGGAGATAGACCTTTTTGAAGCATTAATTCCATTTATTTTTGAGAAGATCAACTTATCTTATGATGATGCACCACAACATCAACTAAGACCCTGAAAATTCTGCTCGATGTCACAACATCTGTTCAGACATCCAGCTGAAGAATTTAGCTCTTCCTGCTGCCACTTAGAAGAACCTCCTCTTTATAATAGAACAAGAGTTCCATGTTCCCATAGACTTGATCAATGATATAAAGTTTGAGTAGATAACCTTCATCCTGCTTTGTTTTACTGCAACACTCACCTCATCTTCAGACATCCCAAACCCGCCAAAGCTTGATTCTTTAGAAGAGATTAGTCACACAAGATCTTTACAAAAGGAATCCCACCTTCCTTAAGTAGAGACTTCTGCAGAAAATCAGAGATAACTGCCACTTATCCTTGACCTCTAAGATGAGCAAGATCACATGCTCTTATGCACCTAGATCAGAAATAAACTGACCCAAGTAGTGCTATTACCAACACCATATTCTGGATAAGTCTCTTGCCAAAAAAACTTTCCAGATAAAAATCAGATGTTTCTACTAACAACTGGAACACACCTGCTGTACTCCAATACTCCTAGGTCAGAAATAAACTGAACCAAGAGAATTGTCTTCATCTTCACTTCCAACAGCACTACATTCTAGTCAAGCTTCCTGCCACGAAACTTCCTAGTCTGAATACGTGCCTTGTAATAAAGACTGGTTCTACCACACACACATGTATGGTATCAAGATCATCAGCTACAACTTCTTTGCTCCAGAGATTCACTCCTTGAATCAACAGGCTTCAATACATACTCCACTGTCAAGATGTTTCAATATTTGATAGAACATCAGTCCCTTATCTTGACTGTACTCATTCACCAGATAACAGATCTTTGAACAAATGCAGCAAGAGATGTTGTACTTCCTGATGTACCACTTGTCATCAGTGATCTTGTATTCCAATTACAAGAATAATCAATTAAATATTTGTGAATTCCACTAATAGCAATTGATCTTAAATCCTTGTTCAGTAACTCTATCATATTTTTGAAGATATACTCCACCATATCACTTCATGAACACTTATCAAGTATTCAATCTATGCAAGTACCTTCCTTGACAAACAAAGTGTTGAGATATTAAGGTTGCCACCCTTGACTCAAGTAACTAAGACTTTCTCTGAACAAACCCTATTTACCTTAACAAATCTGAAATCTCCTTTTAGATTGGATTCATCCTTAGGATTAAGAAAGAAGAATCCTTCCTTGCAAATTTGGATGGTGAAAATAAATCACCTCCACTCTCTTCAAATTTATGTTTCACAGAAACACCCTCTAGTCAGAAGAGTAACTAGAAGTCTCCAGATGCACGACTGAGATGCCTTTATGAGTGGACTTGAGAGAACTCTCAAGTATCTTTGACAACTTAGCCGAAAAATAATTTACCAATTTCCTAGAGTATGAACTTGATAAACCCAATCTCAACTCACCTTATCTTTAAACTGACTTCAAGATACACGACAGAACCAAACTTCCAAGTACCAAGTCACCATGACAAACATCAATCAACAACTCTCTCCACTTCATCGCTCCCGACTTTGGAATGAATAGATGCTGATATCTTCAAAAGAAGAAGCCGGTAATTGAGATCTTCCACCATCTTTCTTAAGTCACAACTCTAGAATCCCATAAATACCAGAGTTCTTCAATCAGAAACATATGCAATGGAACCACTAAGGAACGTCTTCAACATGCCCTAATAATATGTCAGAACATCTTACAAGACACCATACAGGAGAACTAGCCACTCCTCTTGTAGTTGTGGTAGAACTTCCTCAGACAACCTGAACAACCACCATTAGTTGTTACCTTCGATCCAGAACATCCATCCCATCCATTAATACCCTTGAGTATGTTCGAGTGAATGATCTGATCTCCAAAACTCCTCCTTGTTTAAAACGCCAGAAAGTATCTCCCAAGAACTCATCCAGACACAGACAGGATGCCTGCTCTGATACCAATTGAAATTCTGGCATAGCGGATAACAGATGTCCTAACACATGGCAAGACAATGTTCTCGGCACAACTTTAAACAAAAACAAAACAACAAACTGATATTCAGAATATCAGTAACAGCAGCAAGACAAATGTTTCGACATCTGTTACAACATGTTACTCAAAACTGAACTGTAAATTGCAGAATGATAAACAACATAGAATATGATAACCCAGTTCGGTGCAAATCACCTACATCTGGGGGGCATACCAAGCCAGGAAGAAGAATCCAGTATCAATAGTATAGTTTTATGTAAACAACCACTGGTTTACAGTAAACAACCTCTGGTTTACCTATCACTACCCAATAAAAACTTTATCTAAGAACTCCATCCTAAATAAGAGAAACCCATCTCACTCCTTAAATCACAACCTATGATTATCTAACAGTTATAGTCACAATAACTGTATCATCCTACTTGAAAGACACCCCTTTCAATACAAAGTTCAGTCAAGCATTTTTGACTAATAAGTTAACCTAGATTTGCTTAAAAGCTTCATCCAAGAACAATACATGATTTATTACCTACAGGTTTCTGAATCTGTACAAGTACCTATGTCTACCACAATGTATCAAATCGATACAGTGGGAGACTTACAAGAGAAACCTACGACTCTCAAACCCTAAACCCTACTTTACCAAATAGGATTCCTAAGTCTATGTCGTTCTCTCTATATTTTCTGGCCTAGGTCTTGGTCTTCTTTTATAGCCTTCTGCTCCTTTGGGCTTCAAATATTATGTTTATAGATCCACTGATCCACTGCAGTGATCGTTCTTTGATTCTTGCACCAGATTTAAAAGCTGCTATATTTGTCGAATCTAGATGTTGGAACATTGTATTCGACATCTTTGACTGCAACATTCTTCATCAAGTTTTAACCAAAATTTAGTCAAACTTCAGGAGCTTTCAAAATTGATCAACCTAAAGCGGTAGGAGATGAGAAGAAAAAAGATGACAATCATGAAGAGACAAAGGAAGAAAGTCCAGCTGCCGTGGAACATCTACCTTTGACTTAGAAGACATCAAAGGATCACCCTATTGACAGCATACTTGGGGATATCTCAAAAGGCGTGACTACACGCTCTAAGATAAGTAATATTTGTTATCATTTTGCTTTCGTCTCTCAAGTAGAGCCTAAAAATGATAAATATGCATTGCTTGATGAGCATTGGCTTATGGCCATGCAAGATGAACTAAATCAATTTAAAAGAAACGACGTTTGGGACCTTGTCCCTCATCCTAAAAATCATCAAGTAATTGGCACCCGATAGGTTTTTAGGAACAAACATAACCAAAATGGAGTGATAACCCGCAATAAAGCCCGGCTAGTGACGTAAGGCTATAACTAAGAGGAAGGCATCGATTATGAGGAAACTTATGCTCCGGTGTCTCGCCTTGAGGCTATACGTCTTCTACTAGCCTATGCTTGCGCTAAAAATTTCAAGTTGTTTCAAATGGACGTGAAAAATATGTTTCTAAATGGTTTTATTATTGAAGTGTATGTAGTTGAACCCCCCCGGTTTTGAAAGTCACGAGTATCCAAATTATATGTACAAGCTCAAAAGAGCATGGTCTCAAACAAGCCCCTAGGGCTTAGTATGAACGACTAAGGAAAATTTTAATTAATCAAGGATACTCATGGGGAAAAGTAGATACTATTTTATTCATTAAGCTCCAAGGGAATTACACCTTTCTAGTTCAAGTTTATGTCAATGATAGTATCTTTGTATCAACTAGTATGCAACTAGTAAAAGAGTTTTCTAAACTTATGCAAGGAGAGTTTGAAATGAGCCTTATGGGAGAGTTGGATTACTTCCTTGGCCTTCAAATCAAACAACTTAAAGAGGGTACATTGGTGTGTCAAACCAAATATTTCAAAGAATTGCTAAAGTGTTTTGGCATGGAAGATGCAAAGTCTATCGATACACCTATGGCCACAAATGGTAATTTGGAAAAGGATACAAATGGTAAGGATGTAGATGTGAAGAAATATAGAGGTATAATCAACTCTCTTCTATATCTCATCGTAAAATGTATTCTTAGGTATCTTCATGATACCTATCAATATGGGCTTTGGTATTCTAAAGGAAGCGATTGCACCTTGGTTGGATACACCGACTCCGATTTTGCCTGTTGCAAATCGAATAGGAAGAGCACTAGTGGAACTTGCCACATGTTTTTAAATGCTTTAGTAAGTTGGAATAGCAAGAAACAAGTTTTTGTTTCTTTGTCAATTGCCGAGGCGGAATATGTTGCGGTCGGTAATTGTTGTGCCCAAATATTATGGCTTAAGCAACAATTACTTGATTTTGATATAAACTTGCAACGTATTCCCATTATGTGTGATAACACTAGCGCTATCAATCTAACCAAGAATTCGATGCTACATTCTCGCATTAAGCATATTGAGATTGTCACCATTTCCTACGTGACCATGTTGAAAAAGGCGATGTCGTATTCAAGCATGTTGATGGCAAACATCAACTTGCCGATATTTTCACAAAACCACTTGCGACTGATCCAGTTTTTAACATATGAAGGGAATTAGGGATACTCGTTATCTCTAATCTTGCCTAGCATATGATTTGTTGCATTCACTTTATATATTTTTTGCTCTAAATTTCATTGGAAGTTTCATCATATAAGAGTGCATTATCCATCAATCTATATGAGAGCTAATATTGTTCCTTTTCCTTCTCTTACTGAGTAAGTCTCTTAATTTTACTTGTTGCTAGTGTTTTAAAATGACTAATATTCTTGATGTATGAAGTAGTTCATCAATATTCACTTCCAAAAATTTCTATTGATTTGTGTCAATTATATGTTTATAGTGATATTGTGTTATTCCTTCTATATGCTTGAAATATACTCTTGGTGCATTTGGCTTGTTATGTATTCTTTCATGAACCTTGGTTGAACATGTTATGATGTTAAACGAATTCTTGTTGTGTGTCATTGTTATGATAACATCTCTGTTTTTGGTTTGAATGGTGATAACTTCGTGTATTGCCTTGCTAAAGCACATGGGTGTGCAGCACTTCGAGAGCACCAAAAGCATATCTCACATAACTGTGTCGCTTTTGTAGCAACTCAAGAGTGTGTGATTGCATTGTATCCTTCATTGTTCATGTTTTTGTTATGTTATTTGGAATCATGTGTAGCAATTGTGTTCTATTGTTACTTAATATGCATGTATTTATGTTTAGGCATTCTTAGTCAATGTGTATATCATTCTATGTGAGTGCTATTATGTTGATAGTCTTCTTTTTGCAAATTGCCTCTTTGTAGTATTTTAAAATTTGTATGTGGTTAATGATACTGTTTATTGTGAAAATTAGCAAACAACCTCTGGTCTACCAAATCTATAAGAAATTGGATAACTTGCAAGATCGACCATACAAAATCCTAAGACATGTGCTAAATAATTCAAAAGGATATTTGGAAAAAGATGAACACTTCGACAGTATTCATAATTTAGGAAAGGGTTACTTCGATAATACTAAAGGAAAAGTAATGCAGGGAAATGATTAAAAAAGCATTGGAAAATAACTTGCAAAAGTAAAAGATAAGAGGTAAATTTCTAGGCAAAGATTAACTGAATTGCATTGAATAAGAAAGATAGTGTTACATAAAATGCACATTTCTCACAAACTCGTTTCTCTACACGCAGGTCTTTGAGTAATTGAGGAATTTGTACAAACTCAAACACACACAAATCCTAACACTAAGACTTGCTATTTATAATAGTCGAAAATAACTACCCCTAACGGCCTAGTAATTAGAGCGAGACAAATGGCATTCTGCATGTCTTCGTCCTTCAAATGTGCTCCACGTGTCTGCTTCCATCAAATGTATAAGAACAAAGTTCCCTCCCTTATTTGAATTCAAATTTTGAATCGAACATCACCAGCAAGGCTTCCGTCGAATCAAATTTCCAAATTATTAGAAAATATTTCTAAGTCCATAAAATATGTCTCTCTTGCACAAGGACGATTTCGACTAGAAATTCTGGAAATACCATTCCCGTCGAAGTCTTCCAAAACTTCAAAAATTCCATTTCTTTGAATAATATTTTTAATCCAAAGTCAGACGTCGAAATTAGGAGCTAACAAATTGCCCCCCAAAAATGTCATTTTCGACACCATTGAAGAAAAAGGCATTTTTTAATAATGTTATTCGACGCCTCATTTAATCCTTGCGATGTTTTGATATTTACTTATGGTTCCAACGTTATAAAACTGTTCACTTTCCTATCAGCAAACCTATGATGTCATAGCCATCATTACCATGTCTGACACGTCCCCTCAAAGTGTGCGAGAATCTCCATCATCATCACGTTTCCTAGAGTCTAGCCGATCATGGGGGTAGGCATTAATTGCCACAGTTTCATCAGAGATCGTGGGGAAGACACGCGTCCCACTCCCAGTTTCAATATTAAAGTAATTTCTGCAACTGTTTCCACTTCTAGCCTTATAAATACCCCTTTCAACAACTTCTTTCACTTTTTATGCTCTCTCACTCTCAGATCTCCCAGAAAAAAAAACTTCTCATATTTCAAAAGAGCTCACCTTCTTCACTTTATTCCAGCAATGGTTTCCTCCACACGATCAACCAAGGATGGTAACAAAACTACCAAAGAACCTGGCAAACCTGCAAGGGCTCCCAAGAAGATCACTAAACTTCCCCCGTTTGATTCCATCGCTGGACCTGCCATGGTGAGAAACCAACAGTACCTACCTGAAGAGAAAAGAAGAATTTATGCTTCTCAGGTACTTATCCCTTTATCTGTTTCTGGTAAGCCTCTGGCTTTGTGTGGTCCTTTGACTGACCCCAATGTCGATTTTAGTAAGTTTAGGGATTTCTTCCCTACGTACCATAAGTACAAACCTATAGAACAGGCTAAAAAAACCTAGGGCTAGCAATGAAGATCCCAAACCTGCTAATCAAGACAATCCTCCAACTGAAGAGGCTATTGATCTTAGGTATATGAACAATTTTAGGGTATTTAGGGCTAGTCCATCTTTGAATAACCCCTCTGACTACTTAGGATGGTTGAGTAAGTTAGAGAAAACCAAATCTGAGGTTTGAAAAGAAATGGGTATTTATGACTTAATCATGCTGTCGAAAATAGGACCTGAATATTGCTCGAATATGCTTGTTTTGTCCTTATATTTCTGGGATAGCACACATTACACCCTCCATCTTCCATGTGGAATGATGACACCGACCCTGTTCGACGTAGCCGCTATCACAGGGCTCAAACCAACTGGGAACACTTACGACCCAGATTTTATGTCTGATGATACTATTAGCTTTTAAACCTCTAGGGCAGCATATTCGACTCATATTGCGCATTATCATGATACGGACACAGTGGAGGTTTCAGATGTCGAACACATAGCCTTTTTAGTTCTATGGTTGTCTCGCTGTGTCTTATGTTCGAAGTCACTTCAAGTTACTAGGAAATTTCTGACTATGGCAAACCAACTTCATGGTGGCCACGACCTTTGTTTGAGCGAACTAATTCTTGCCAACCTCTACAAATCCATGAGCGAAGGCGTTACCCAACTCAAATTTCTGGGTGACAAAGGAAACCTCCTTCTCTCTGGACCCTTCTAGCTTCTACAGCTGTGGTTGAACGCTTCATTCGAAGCCTGTCTTCCCCACAAAAATAAAATTAATGAAGATGCTGACGAAGTGAGGAATAGAAGGGTAAAGGGTCCACGCCTGGCGAAGCTGACTCCTGTTGATGACGGTCGACCCATTCAACAAACTTTTACCAACTTTATCATGATGTTCGCGAAACGCTATGACTTCACACCCCATATGGCTCCCTTCGCTGCAAGTAAATGCGGTCCTGAGTGGTTCACCAGGCCATTCCCAGCGTCGTCGAAGGCTTAAGAAGCAGAATCTACTGCGATTTGGGAAGCCTTTCTAACTCCTAGGGTTTTAATCCTCAAATTCAACCCCTCAAAAAGCCAAGTTACTTTGATTGCTTACCAACCAAATCTGGTCACTTGATAATTTGGATTGGTTCAAGTTTTACCCTTACCCCTGTATGAGAAGAAACACCTCCTCCTCCTTTACAACGCAATTCACTCTGAAGCCGTAGCTATTAAGCAAATTGCACGATATGCTGGTCAAACACAGCTTTTTCCAGTAGCTTTCGAACTAAGCTTTCTCTACACTCAACAAGTTGATGACTGGTGGAAGGCTTACTATGCAGAGGAATTTTTCGACGTGGCTACATTTACACGCCACATTAACAGGGCTTTCCTCTCTATGCAGGAAAGAGTGAAGAAAGGTACTTTGACGCACATTAAAGAAATCCAAGCCTTCCAAAAATACTTTGTAACTATTTATCGACCAGATGAACTTGGTCAAACCGTCCGCGACGCAGCTGTTACTCTGAAGGAATTTTTTTTTAAAGAAAATAGAGAAGTTAAAGATCCCTTCGTACGTTCCTCTTGAGAAACGATACGAAACAGCTTTCAATATGTTTCCTCCCAAATTCCTTCGACTGCCAAGCGATGATTTTGGAGTGGCCCTTGCCCGTCCATTTACAGACTGGTTCATCTGTGGGGATTCTATCAAAATCCTTTGCCAACAATCAAAACCAAAAGCGCAGCGGGTGGTTCCGACCAAACACACACTAGACAATTTCAAAGGGCATCTTCATATTGGGATCGAAGATGTTCGCATCAAATCTGAAATATATGAAGGTGTGGAACGAGAGGATTTTGACCCAACATTTCCTTATTTAGTTTCTTTCACAAATAATAACTGCTTTCTGTTTTATTTTAGCCGTGAAAATTCCTCCAAAGAAACCACCAGTTAGGAAACCTGCAGAAGTAAAAAAAGAGGGAGGGAGCAAAACAGCAACAGCAACAACAACAACAACAACAAAGGTATTTCGCACCCTTTATCAATTTTGTCACTTTTCATATATTCCAATATTTTCTAACATTTTCCTTTTCAGGGCGCTCGAAAGCTATCCCTGACTCTCCAGAAAAGGGAGGCAAAGGAGGACTCGGTTGTGGTAGTCGAATCAGATGATAAGGACCTATCTCTGACTGTTGAACAACCCCTTAAGAAGATGAAAAGGCAACTCAAGATGAGTGAAACCCTTGCTCAATCTCAAGCAAAAGGTGTAAAGGCTCTGACAAAGAAACCCACCAACTTAACCATTTTGGAACCAACTCCTGCAGAGATGTCGAAGAAGGCTGCAGACCAGCTTGAAAGTTACAACTCAAGCCCTAGGGATGAAGTTCCTAAGGTACCAATTTTTATACCTCATTATGTTCATAGTAATCTTGTTTAATTACTGACTTCGATTATACTTTTCAGGACGATGCAGGAGTTTTGACTCAGTCAACTGCCAAATCAACCAATACCACACTCCTCAACAGTGAAGATGAACCAACGTATCACCCCACTTATGCAAAGGATTCTGAGAAGAGATTAATGAGCGAAATAAATCAAACAGTTGGGGAACAACGCGAAACTTCGCCACCCAAGACCATTACTCAGAATTCTCACACCAATGACTCTGAACACGAAGGTGATTAGGAGAAGGACATGAAAACTGAAGCAGTTACGGAAGTAGATAACCCTCACATCCCTGTCGAAGAGGAAGCTGGAGATGGCTCTCTAAGAGTCGAATGTATGGATGTCACTCAGCAAGATCCAGATGATGACATGGAAGAAAGGGAAACTCGCTCTGTACTTCAGAACTATTCTATGCCTATTGAGGAGTTCGTGGATGATCCTGAAAATGTAAAAGATGATGATGACCAGGAGGAAGAAGAAGATGAAGGTACTCATGAGGAGATAATCCTCGAACCGAACCCTAATCTTGGTCTGTCGATTGCGAAAGATTCAGGCAGCGCCTTTATGACCTTTTTCTACAGAAGAGATGGCGGCCTTGAAAAAGAGCAACCCTTGAGAATACCTAAAGGCTTTGATTGGCTCTAGAGGGAGTTCGTCTAAAAAAAGTCGCAACTCTCCTTCAGTGTCTGGTTGTCGATCAACCAATAATCCTGTTAGCGAAATACTTTCAAAGATCAAAGAAAAGGTTTTCAAAGATGACCTGTTTCGACTCATAGAGTCTGATCCTACTTCTCCTCTTGCCTTAAAGGGTCTTCTCAAAAAGGTTAACATCCTGACTGCTTCTCCTGAAGTTGCAAACGTTATCTTGGAACTGACTTTAATGATCGACCAAGTTGCTGCTGATGTTAACAAAATCAAGCAAAGCTCAAAAGACATCGAAAGTTATACTGGCTCTGTAGCGGCTGCATGGGATGGTGCCTCGGAGTTGACCAATCGCTTGGCTAATTTAGAGAAAGTGAAAGAAGATAACAAGGCTGAAATTAAAACCAACAATCGAAATATCCATTCCTGGGAAGAAAAATTTTGAAGGCCAAGAAACAGAATGCTGAGTTTCAGAAATTTTATAACTCCCAAATGGCGAAAGGACTTGAAGTTGGGCTGGGCTTTGCTGACAAGGCTCAAAAGTTAGAAGCAAAACTGGAGGTCATAAGGTCGACCAAGTCCGTCTGTGAGAAGTGGCTAGATCTTCTGAAGTTGAAATACCTCAACATGAACGCCTCCCTTCCATTTTAGTTCTAGTTCCTTTTATTCAAACTTTTATCATCATTTCTTGAATTATGTAATGACTTTTTTGAACCCTTCTTGGTTCTTTTGATTGTAACGAATTTAGCCATTTTGGCAACAATTTTCATTTTACCATGTTAGCTTTGATTATTTTACATGTGTGATTATTCTTTGGCTATTTTTACTTCTTGAAGTGCAGGCTTGTATTTTTTCAAATACTTCCCGTTTACCCTTAAGATTCTCTTATCTTGATCTAACTCTTCGATCTCATAAGCACCATTTGAAATGACTTGTATGATTTGAAAAGGGCCTTCCCATTTGGGGGACCATTTCCCCAAGGCTCTATCTTTTCGATCCATAGGAAAAACTACTTTCCAAACTAACTCTTCAGGCGAAAACATCTTAACTTTGACTTTCTTATTATAAGACTTTTCTACTCTCTTCTTCTGTCTTTTCAATAACTCTAAAGCATTAAGCCTTTCCTCATCTAAGTCCACTAATTCATCTAATTTCATGTTTTAATACGACTCAGATGGGATCTTATGATGCCTCTGAATTCTTGTCGACTAAAGATAGATCTCAAATGGTAATACCGCATCATGACCAAAAGTCAATAAAAAAGGAGTGGAATTAGTAGCCTATTTGAGGGAGGTTCGACATACCCAAAGAACCTGGTCCAAAGTTTTGTGCCAATTTCTATGTTTCTTTCCCACATGTTTCTTAATTAAACTAATCACTACTTTGTTTGATGCTTCGACCTGACCATTAGCCTGAGCGTAATAAGGTGTAGAGGTTAATAATTTGAAACTCATTTCTTTAGCAAATTCTTGCATTTTTCGACCAGTGAACACTGATCCTTGATCTGTTGTAATGGTTTCTAGGATTCCAAACCTATAGATAATGTGTTTCTTAATGAATTCGATTAAGTCTTCTTGGTCAACATTTGGAAGTGGTACAACTTCGATCCATTTCGTAAAATAGTCAATGCCTACCAAAATGTACCTTTGATTTTTAGATGACGCTGGTCAAATTTCTCCAACCAAATCTAAGGCCCAACCTCTGAATGGCCATGGCTTGACTATAGAGTGTAATTCACTTGTAGGGACATGATGTATGCCTGCATGGACTTGGCACTCTAGGCGCCCCTTAGCGAATTTGATACAATCTTTTAACATAATAGGCCAATACATACCTTGTCAAAACAAAAGTCGTTTCATCTTGTGGCCTACCTGATGAGCCCCACATACCCCACTATGAATAGTCGAAAGGGCTAGATACGCCTCTGGCTTACTAAGGCATTAAAGCAAAACTCCCTCAGGAGTCTTTTTAAATAATTCGTTACCCAAAAAAACATAACTTAAAGCTCAATACCTGATTTTTCGATCTGTGGACGCCATTGGGTTTTACAGATATTCCACTATTAATTTTCTCCAGTTTTCGTCCGTCAAGCTATCTATTACTAAGATTTCAAAATTCTCTTTATCAGCATATCCTAGCTTCGTTGTTTCCAAATCTGATGGGGACAATCTGGCTGACACAACTCTTCCTCTGACTTCGATTGCATCTTCTAATTTTCCCTCGAAATTTTATACCCAGAAGCAATCTGAGCCAAGTCATTAGCCAGTTGATTCTATAATCGAGGTATATGTCGAATACTCACCACTTCGAACGTTTTGAGTAATCGATTGGCTATTACAAAGTACATAATGAGATTTTCTTTAACACACTTGTACTCCTTTGTGATTTGTTTTATGACTAACTATGAGTCTCCCATTATTTCGACTCGAGTTGCCCCCAATTCCAACAATATCTCAAGTCTGGCTATTAAAGCCTCATATTCAGCCTCATTATTCGAACAAAGACCTTCGACTTTATACTTGAATTTTGTTGGAACTTTATTAGGAGAAATAATCAAGACTCCTATGCATGTACCATCTTTATGACTAGAAGCATCGAAATACAATTTCCAAGGTTCGAGCTTAAGATAGTTTAACATGTTTTCGTTTATAAAGTGGTCGAAGATGAAGTCAGCTACCACTTGTCCCTTAACAGCCTTTAAAGGCATGTAAGTTAGGGAATGCTCAGTTAAAGCTAATGCCCATTTACCAATTTGACTGTGCAAAATTGGTTTAGACAACATATGTTTAATGATATCAAAATGAGACGAAACATAAACATCAACTGGTTTTATATAATGCTTCAACTTCGTACAAGAGAAATACAAGCATAAACACAATTTTTCAACTATGTTATATCTAGTTTCTGCATCGTTCAAAACCTTACTAAGGTAGTAAATGGCTCTTTCGACACCATTTTCATCCTCTTGAGCCAACATGCTCCCTAAAGTTTTGTCCGACGCAGATATGTACAGTCTCATGCTCCTATTTCTACAAGGTGGTGCTAGAATCGGAGGATGACTCAAGTACTCCTTGATTTTGTCGAAAGCTTCCTGCTGAGCTTGCCCCCATTTGAATCCTTCCTTATTTAGTCAAAGCAGAGGTGAGAAGGCTTGAGTTTTTCCGCTGAGGTTTGAGATGAATCTCCTTAAGAAATTGATCTTTCCATAAGTGACTACAATTTCTTCTTTGTTGATGGTGTTTTCGCTTCCATAATGGCCTTGGTCTTATTCTGGTTTATTTCGATTCCCTTCTTGTGGACCACAAAGCCTAAGAAATCTCCTGCCTGCACACAAAAAGCACATTTGAGAGGATTAATTTTCAGACCATGGCTTCTCATCCTTTTGAAAGATTGTCGAAGATGGTTAATATGATTCTTCCCTGAAACAGACTTTACGACAATATCGTCAATATAAATTTGCATAAAAGTCTCTATGTAATCATGGAAGATCGAATTCATCGCTCTTTGGTATGTCGCTCCAGCATTCTTTAGGCCAAAAGGCATAACTACCCACTCATAGGTGCCTAAGGCCCCAGGGCATCAAAACGCCGTTTTAGGGACATCCTCCTCAGTAATGAATATTTGGTTATATCCAGAATACCCGTCGAGCATACTAAGGTATTCATGGCCAGCGGCAGGATCAACTAGCATTTCCTCCACAGGCATTGAGTATTCGTCTTTTGGGGTCGCAGCATTTAAATCTTTAAAATCTATGCAAACCCTCAAAGTACCATTCTTTTTAATAACAGGTACAATATTTGCTAACCATTCGACATACCTGTTGTTCAAATAAACTTGCAACGAAGAAGTCTTTCGACCTCCTCCTTGATCTTCGAGAGAATTGCCGGTGCAAACCGCCTTGGATTCTGCTTGATTGGATTCTTTCCAGACTTAATTGGTAGCTTTAATTCGACCAGCTCTCTGCTTAAGCCAGGCATCTCGTCGTAATCCCATGCAAAGCAGTCTTTGAACTCCTTTAACAATTGGATCACTTTAACCTTGAGTTGTGGGCTGATATTGGCACTAATATATGTTGGCCTTTTTGTTGCCCCCTATCCCAAGTCGATCTCTTCCAGAGGATCTTGCGCTAGCATTTTAATGTTGGCTGCCAATGGATCTTTCTCGAAACCCAAAGGCTCGTCATCATAGATGGCGTCGAGCCTCTGGCTTTGTACTTCATCCTGAACCTTATCAGGTGGTTCTGGATCGAAGTCCTTACCAGGACCTTCTTGGTTTAATCTTTTGTTGGCTTCGACAGCCATATGTTTCACTTCATGCTCTAGGGCCGTTTGTAGTTTTTTTTCGGCTATGTAAGCCGAAATCCTTTTAAGTGCTTCGAACTCAGGCATCATCCCCGAATTCGCTGCCCCATCCTGTAGGGTCGACTCCGGACGTCCCTTCATATGCAAGGTCATCTTCTCCTACGACCTCATGATCCCATTGAAAGCCATTTATAGGATGTAAGTATAACGAACAGTATGCGTTGTCATCCGGAGTAAATGCAAAGTTGGTTGGGTTGTATTGAGCTATGTTAGCCAAGTGCTTTTCGAAATGGCATCTGTCAACAAGATTAATTGCAGTCTTAAAATAACCTTGATCTACTTCAATGTTTTCCACAATGCTATCTGGGCGCCATATAGTAATTCTCTGGTGCATGGATGAAGGCACAACCCCGACCCCATGTATCCATTAACGGCCAAGCAACAGATTGTAATTGGCTTTCGTTTCAATAACCATAAACATGGTCGATCTTGTAACTGTACCTATGGTCAAATCGACCTGAATCACCCCCAAAGTAGTACCCACCTTTCCTTCATAGTTGGAGAGTACCATATTATGGGGCTTAGTATCGGTGTCGAACTTCCCGATTTTCCTCAGCATGAAATATGGCATTAAGTTCACCGTTGGACCACAATCCACTAAGATTTTATTAACAGACACGTCTTCGACCTTACTTGTAATGAATAGAGGCTTTAAATGACTTTTCATTGCCTCATCTGGGCATTCGAAGAACGCATTCTGTTCCTCGACATGGTCGTTATTCATCACATAATAGCACACAAGTTTATGTGCAGCCATTTCGATTTCAGTATTATTATCCACCTCTTCGACCTTGGTTATTTGGTCGAATTCCCTGGGGAGCACTGATACCACATTCACTATGATATCCAAAGACTGCTCCGAGCCTGAGTCGAAATTGTCAGTAAGCATTTCATCTTCAGCCACTGCTCGATCATGCTTTCTTTGGCCTCTTGCTCTTGGGTAGAAAATAACTTTCTCCCCACTGGCATCTTTTCAACTGGCTTTGATTCCTCCATATCCCTCTTATCAGTAGGTAGGTTGGTACTTGATTCTGCCTTCGTCCCAGCCTCTCTCTGAGCCTTCCTTCGTCTTTGTTCCCTTCTCCATTGTGATCTGGACATGGGATTCTTTCCCTTATAGTTTTCTGAGATGTAGGCTGACTGCTTCAAAGTCTGGAATTCTCTTTGGTATGCCATTGATGAGCCTCTATCTATGTCGAAGCTCTACCATTTCTACTGGCTTTTTCCTTTGTTTTCATTAGGTCTGGTCCACTTTTCGTTAGAAATCTCTGCAAACGGCTTGAAAGTGGTAGGTCTCGCACCTGTGACCCTTGGCTTAGCCTACTCCTGCTTCGAAGAAGATCTCCTTGGATCGAAACTTCGTTGACCATGAGGGGTTCTTTCTTCATGTCTCTATTTGGCTTTCCTAACCCCTTCAAGGTTTTGGGCTGCATTTTTATCGAACACAACACTGCATCTAGGACACAACATTACTTCTGATTTTTTTCTCTGGCACCTATGGAGGAAATCCATCAGGGTCTCCTCTTGTTTAGGGTAAGCCACTTTGTATGTTCTTCTTGTCGACACTCCTCGTCAACTTCCATGGGGGTTTCTTGTGAGATTTCCACCATGTTGATATCCATGTTAACATCATCAATGATGTCTAACTTGTGTAACTTCATTTGAAGGCCTTCAGCAGCCTTGTCCATTCGAATGAAACCATCAGCAGTTTCTTTTGTGATCATCATTAAATTGGAATCCTCAGTGATTCCTCCATTAGAGTCTTCAGTGACTCCCAAATCGAAACCATCAGTAGTCTCTTTGGTGAAGCTTCGAGCAGCCTCACTAGAAAAAAATTTCATGAACTCCTGGTCGAGATCTTCAGTAATCCTGACCATAACAGCCCCACTATTGAAGTTCTCAGTGACTTCGACCATGTTGACAGTGTTGTCGAGATCTTCAGTAATCTCGACCATGTTGACTTCATTTGGTTCTGTGTAATGAGCGTCAACAACTTGCAAGGGATCAGAGTCAATCTTCATCTGGCTCTTCGACTTGTCTCCAAATTTCAGTCTTCCTTCCTGGATAGCATTTTGAACAAGATCCCTGAAAAGAAAACATTGAGAAGTTTTATGACCCAAGAAATTGTGATACTTACAAAAAACTCTCTTTTTCCTTTGTTCTAAAGGAGGCATTTTAGCACCAAGAGGCACTATCATTTGACCGTCCTTAACTAACAAATCGAAAAATTCGTCACACTTGGTAACGTTGAAAGTGTAAGTTTTCTTAGGAAATTTATCGCTTTTTTCTGGTTCGACAGGGTTTTTTCCGTTCGAATGGGCCAGGACCTTACAAGAGTAAGGTGGGTATTGTTTTAATTCAGCAAGATCAATCTCGCTTTCGTCGAAAACCAATTACTCACTACAAGGTCTTTCATCTTCTTCATTGAATTCGACGTAGGCTATTCTTTTATTCTTATTTTCCCTAGCCTTTTCTTCTTTCAGACGTTCTAACTGTCAAACCCTATCAGCCAATTGGGCCATATCCCTTAAGTATTAGGTATCTAGTTTCTTCCTAATGGAATAATCCAGGCCTCTAGCGGCCATTTTGACCAACTCATGTTCTGGTACTTGTGTAAAACATCTAGCCTTGAGCAGTCGGAATCTGCTTAAATAATCATCTATTGGCTCAGTAAATTTTTGTTTTATACTAGCCAACTTCTTTAGGCTAATCTTAGTTTGTCCCATATAAAACTGCTCATGAAATAAACGTTCCAACTGGGTCCAGTTGTGGATCAAATTTGGTGGCAACGTTGTGAACCATGTGAAGGCATTCTTCGTAAGAGAACTTGGGAAGTATTTTACCCTAAGAGTCTCATTATTCGAAATCTCCCTAGCTTCTATCAAATACCTAGCCACATGTTCGACAGTGGATTCAGTGGTGTCCCCATAAAACTTGGTGAATTTAGGGACCTTCATCCTAGGGGGTAAATCCGACTGAAGGATATACTCTGACAACGGTGATGTGTAATTTGGCCTTCGAAGACCAAAGTTTACTCCATTCCATGCCATAATCCTTTCGACCATGGCTGCCAAATTATTATCTGTTGTCACGTCATTACGTCGAACCTGTTGTATGACATTGTTAGTGTTTTGGTGTCTATTAACCAAAACTACTCTTGGTTTTTCTCCTGCAGGAACATGTGGTTGATTCCTAGGGGGTTCGACTACTCCCTGGTTTGTTGAATTCGCCTGGGGTATATTTCTTGGGTTTTGTTGGATTTGGTTAATAGTAGGGTCCTCTTCGAAAACTCCCCCTTGGTTTTCTACCATATATTCCCTTGGTGGATGTCGAGAAGGGTTTAGCACACCAAAGAAATATGCAAGGCGCGTCATCTGCGCTGCTATTTGCTGATTAGTCAAGGTAGTATTCTGAATAAGAGGCTGAAAGATTTCTCCCATAGTTTGAGACATCATTTGGATCATTTGATGGTTACTTTTGTCCATTTATTGTCTTAAGTATGCTGCAGTACTATTTGTCAAGTTTGGCATCTGGGTTGAATATCCCATTCCTAAAGATTGGTTATTTCGACCTATGTTAACCCCAGATCCTGACCCATGTAGTGCTGAAGTCACTATGGGTTCTATAAATACTGGAGGAGCATTCTGTAAGTTTGCCATCATCGAAGTTGGCATTCCATAAGGCGGGTCTCGACTAGGTAAAGACATAGAAAATCCAGGTGGAACAAATTATTGGAAACTGGAATTCCCAACTGGTGGGGGCGTCCTTGGTGGTCCCCTTGATCCAACATAACTCAGAATGGGCTGAGTATCGGCAATCGAATGTGTAGGGATCAAACTTGCCATGGATGGTATGGCTTCAGAAACAGGTGCTGAAATTATTGGTCCCCCAGTCGAAGATCCTGGGGGTTGTTCTACGTTAATACTGGGCGTAGTTTGAGGATTCGAAGTATTTGGTTGAGGGTTCGAATTATTTGGCTGGTTTATACTTGCCATTTTCCTCGTGTATCTTCTCCTTGGTCTATCTTCGTTAATGGTGGCTACTTTACCACTTCTTAATAACATACAACAAAGTTTTCGACAGAGAAAGGATAATTAAATGCAAAATTATAAATTTCTCAAAAACACAGAAAATTGTTTTCACAAATTACTTAGCACTGTCCCACCAGGTGTGCCAATTTGTTTACTGTGAAAATTAGCAAACAACCTCTGGTCTACCAAATCTATAAGAAATTGGATAACTTGCAGGATCGACCATACAAAATCCTAAGACATGTGCTAAATAATTCAAAAGGATATTTGGAAAAAGATGAACACTTCGACAGCATTCATAATTTAGGAAAGGGTTACTTCGACAATACTAAAGGAAAAGTAACGCAGAGAAATGATTAAAAATGCATTGGAAAATAACTTGCAAAAGTAAAAGATAAGAGGTAAATTTCTGGGCAAAGATTAACTGAATTGCATTGAATAAGAAAGATGGTGTTACATAAAATGTACATTTCTCACAAACTCGTTTCTCTACACACGGGTATTTTGAGTAATTAAGGAATTTGTACAAACTCGAACACACACAAATCCTAACACTAAGACTTGCTATTTATAATAGTCGAAAATAACTACCCCTAACGACCTACTAATTAGAGCGAGACAAATGGCATTCTGCATGTCTTCGTCCTTCAAATGTGCTCCACGTGTCTCTTTCCATCAAATGGATAAGAACAAAGTTCCCTCCCTTATTTGACTTCAAATTTTGAATCGAACATCATCAGCAAGGCTTCCGTCAAATCAAATTTCCAAATTGTTAGAAAATATTTCTAAGTCCATAAAATATGTCTCTCTTGTACAAGGACGATTTCGACTAGAAATTCTGGAAATACCATTCCAATCGAACTCTTCCAAAACTTCAAAAATTCCATTTCTTTGAATAATATTCTTAATCCAAAGTCAGGCGTCGAAATTAGGAGCTAACAGATACTTCTCATAGTTTTTTTGTTCTCTTTTTGATGTTGTTAAGGGAGGGGGAAGCACACATAAGTTGAAGTTGGATGCACATATTCAGGGGGTCTTCTTGAAGACAACCACATAGCGAAACACATCGTCTCATGTTTTGCCATCATAAAAAAAGGGGAGTATGTGAGTGCTTTTGGATTTTGAGTGATGTAAAAACTAGGAAAGTGTAGAGGTATGTATATTGGATGGTATCCTCTTATTCTAGATGAGTATATTAGTATTAGGAAGCATTCAAGTGAGTTTGAAAAGGATCTTACATCAAAATTTCATTGAAAAACATGTTTTTGGATGGTCAAGTCATTTCAGGTCGACACATGCATAAACAGACCGACCTACACAAGTTTCTGACTCAGTATAGGTCAACACATGGTATTTCAGGTCGACTCCCATGGGTCAATATTAAAGCATGTAGCCTTTGTCCATAGGTCGCCTCACTCAGGTCGGCACATAGGTGACACGTAACCTTCATAGGCCTGCCTAATTACCATGATAGGCTAACACATACGATTTTCCATCTTAAAAATTTCATTTTTGCTCCAACAAAAGGCATTCCTTTTGCTCATTATTTCCCATACCTATATAAACTCATACATGCATCTTTTTCTAGCAAGGTACTAGTGTAAAACCTAAACGAAATCAGATTACAAAGGAT
Source organism: Lathyrus tuberosus (assembly GCA_022829125.1). Taxonomy (NCBI): domain Eukaryota; kingdom Viridiplantae; phylum Streptophyta; class Magnoliopsida; order Fabales; family Fabaceae; genus Lathyrus; species Lathyrus tuberosus. The sequence goes on from JALAZF010000075.1 coordinate 11,175,004, forward strand.
TTCCATCACCTTCAACCTTTATTCTAGGTATACACAGAATCAAACTACACATAATCATTTTTTTGATTGGGTGACCATCTAGATTATGGTTGATAACGTCCAATTAGGTTTGTGTAACCGAGAATATTGGGTTTGGATCTTTGTGCGTTTCAAATAAGAAAAATAAGGTGGGGTTTTCCTTCAAGATCATTGGGATTTGAAGGTTTTGGACAAGATCACATCAACACGGATTCGACAGAGTGAAGTCCTTAGGACAAGGTGGTTTCCTTGCAAGGGAGTACTGCGAGGCAGTGAATCGTGTTCGGGAATCTTGGGTTCAACAAGTGCGAGCTCGAGATAATCGGTGAATTGTAGCCGCATTTTTGGTGACTTAATCAAGGGTTTGGAGGTGTCGCACTTCTGTTGTACTCAACGGGAACCTCTTAATTTGATTCGTGAGGAATGCTAGCTAAAGTTTTTTGTTATCCTCTAAGGGAGTAAAAAGAAAAGGTATGAGAAAAGGATTTTATTTTCTAAGGGGAAATGAGTGGTTTTTTATTAGGGTGCTCGCCAAAGATTGGGGCCCTTCTGCCTACGCATCTTCATTTGAAAGAATGAAGAATCATATCTTCCGTAGTTTGTGGGACTATGGTTGGTTGGTTCGTTTTATTAAACAATGTTGACGTTTGCATTCTAGCAGTTAAACGTTGATTATATGCTCACGCATGGGAGGCTTAAGCATTTGTTTGTTTGTGGTAGAACGGATACACTGGGATCGTATTCTAGCAGTTAAACATAGTTTGTATGCTCGTGCATGGAAGGCCTAAGCATTGTTTATGTTGCGGTAGAACAGAAGTAACATGTCCTTTTAAGAAAAGGAGTTTTAATCAAGCGGAGGTGAGAAGTTGAATTAGTGTGTTGATATTTTATTTTGATGACGATCATTTGGATGCCAAGAAAGACTCTTTGTATCCAAATAATCGGGAGAGTGAATCGAAGGCTCGACTCTCTCTCTTTTTCAACCTTAATTGTGAAAAGGTTTAATATCGTTAAAGCGTTTTAAAAGGATGAAGAGTACTTGGATGCCAAGGAAGGATCCTCGTATCCAAGTATTCTGGAAAGTGAATCGAAGACTCGACTCTCTCTCTCTCTCTCTCTCTCTCTCTCTTTCTCTCTCTTTTTCAACCTTAATTGATTTGAGAAAAGTTAGGTTTGGTTTGATTTGTTATGAAAATAGTTTGATGTGAAGGAGATTAGAAGTTTTTTAGATAAAATAATTGTTCGAGTGTGAGGAAGGCTCCTCATACCCAAACAATCGAAGAGAGGACTCGAAGGCTCCAGTCCAACTCCCTTTTCATCTTTTAAGAAAATATGGTCTTAGTATGATTAATTGATTTAATTTGATTTAAAGAAAGATACTCGATATTGATCGAGGTTTAAATTTACGTTCGAAGTGGTGCGAGGGTTTGAACTAATGGAAAGGAGGTCCTAAATGCGTAGGGTAGGTTGATGGCGATGCACAACGCAATCGACTTACAAAGTTGAAAAGGGGCTCGACGTTGAATCGAGAATTTATTTTGAAAAATGGTTTGAATATACAAGTAAGAAGCAAATATCAATATGGCATTGTTATAGAATGAGCACAAGACATGAGTAAGGGCATAATCAAGATAAGAATCGAGATCATAGTCACAAATCTCCAAGCAAAGGGATCCAAGTCGAAAATTTACAAAGTTAGAAGTCAAATGAATAGAGAAACTAAATGATAAAGGGGTTCTAAAAAATATTATTCTAAGATAACATCACAAGCCAACAAAATAAGTAAAGTAAAGATATCCAGTCATCGATTCCACCAATATTAAATCTAAAAGAACGTTAAGACAAGATTAATCCTAAAAGTTAACACAATATTTTAAACAATTATCAAAATTATCCCAAAGAAATTCTTAGAAGAAGCTAAACATAATTAATTAAATCAAGAAAATCAAGAATCTAAGAAAATAATAAAAAGATAAAATGATCGGGGGGGGGGGGGGGGGGGGGGGGGGTCAACAATGAAAAATGGGGATGGAAAATAAAAGGAATAATATGGGATTCCAAGCCCACATCCATAAAGGCTCGGTCTTGCTTCCAACCCACAAAACGAAACATTGGCACAACTTAAGCTTCATCAATCCTAATACACAATCATTTTTTCATAAAAAATAAAAATAGATCATGGTGAATCAGAAAGCAAAATCACGGTAAAACAACACCCACATCCATGAATATCATCATCACTATCATACGTGAACAAATTCAACAAAATCAATAGGCCAAAACGAATCAATTAAGAATATCAACATCATCATCAGATGCAACGAGTCAAACAAAGGTGAAATAAGGAAAAACCCTTTTCGAACTTCGCTTGACCCTGACTCGTTCCCTTCACGTTCCTTCATTCAATTTTGTTCAGATTTGTGAGCAATTCTAATTCGTGTTGACTTGTCTCTATTCCTCTTCTCTGTTTGATATTTGGTTTTTTATTTTTGTGGTTTTGTGTCCTCTGATGGCTTGATGAATTCTGAGTTGTTGTGAAAGAATGAGGTTATATCCCTCCTCGCGTTTCTCTTTTTCCCTCGGCTATATATCCAAATGAACATGTCCTTTAAACTTAACAATTAAGTTTTTTATCCTGTGTATTTTGAAAACTTTGAGTTAAGAAGAGTCTTAAGCCCATTAGAAAGAAAAGACAATCAGTATTACTAAAAGACTTTTATTTGAATTAAGGGGGTGTTGTTATCAAGTTTATGTCTTTGGGTAGTTTATTTAATTTTGGCCCATGGCCCTTTATTTAGTAGTAACCCTAGTTATATATATATTGTAATGTGGCTGCTGCATTGGGTTATGAAGAAAAGTTTGTTTTATTATTTTTTCTCTTTTGCAACATAGACCTAAGTTTAACCTATTTTAAATCTATCATTGGTGCCTTCATCTTGCTGAATTCATGGCTTCCCCTAAACCACCTAATCCCACCCCTAAAGAAATTGTGGAAGAGGCTGTCCAAACAGCCCAAATTCACCTAGATAATGTGATTGCTCAAAATCAGCAGCTGCTAGATGAGAGATTGGAAAGAGTTGCTGCAGATTTGGAGAAACAAATTGGCCATATTCACACCAGATTAGAGAATGATAACCATTTGGAGGATTCCAGATTTGAACAAGTCATGGCTTCCATTAAGATGTCATCACTAAAGGTTCAACAGCCTCCTCACATTTCAATGGCAGTAAGCTCTTCAGGTATAACACACAACCCCCCTCTTGTTTCTTCATCTCCTACACCTCCACCCCATACCCGTACACCCACCAATACATCTATTAGAATACCCACTATTTTCTCTCAAAACCCTCCCCTCTCAACCATCACAACCCAGCCAAGCACTTCACATTTGCCACCCTCACCATTCATTCATTCCACTCAATCTCCCCAAACTGTTTTTCATTCAACCCAACATTACATCCCCCCACTCTATTCCCAAATCCCATACCCTCAATACCCTCAAATGACACCATTACCCCCATTTAGAACCCCTAAACTTGAACTTGCAATATTTGATGGCTCAAATCCCTTAGATTGGTTATTTCAAGCTGACCAATTTTTTCAATTTTACAATATCACACCTGAAAGTAGATTACCTTTAATTTCATTTTATATGAAGGGAGAGGCCTTAGGATGGTTCAAATGGATGCATAAAAGTCAATTTTTAAGTGATTGGTTTTCCTTTACTAAAGCATTAGAATTACGATTTGGTCCTTCTACCTATGATAACCATCAAGCTGAATTTTTCAAGTTGAACCAAGTTGGATCCGTAGCAGAATACCAAGCAGCTTTTGAAACACTAGGCAACCAAGTTTTCGGATTACCTCCCGATGCGATATTAAATTGTTTTATTTCTGGCCTAGCACTTGAAATTCGGAATGAAATGGCTATTCATCGTCCTACAACAATATCTCAAGCTATTGGGCTTGCAAAGCTAATTGAAGAAAAAATCAATGACTCCAAACCCAAACCCAAACCTTTCACACATTATTATTCTAAGCCAAACACCTCCATTTCCAACCCCAACCTCCCAAAGTTACTTCTGCCAACCAGCCACAAGTATCTTTTACCCCTAAAATTCAACCCAACTCAACCCCTTCCAAATTCCCAATAAAACGTCTCTCACAAGCCCAACTTCAGGAGAGGCGTGCTCAAGGCCTATGTTTTAATTGCGATGAAAAATTTATCCCCGACCACAAATGTACAACTAGCAGATTCTTACTTCTCTTGGCTGAAGATGAAATCCTGGATGATTCTCATATTGAACAAGTTGAACACGAATCTGAAGTTGAGCATGATTTTGGGGATACATATTTCCAATTATCTACACAAGATTTGACAGGACTGTTCTCACCACAAACATTAAAATTCAAAGGGACTATTGGTGGACTTTCTGTTATGGTTCTGGTTGATACAGGCAGCACTCACAACATCATGCAGCCAAGAATTGCCCACCACCTTAACCTTACAACTACACCTATTTCCCAATTTTCGGTTATGGTTGGCGATGGCTCTCATTTGCAATGGGAAGGGATTTGTGAAAATGTCCAACTTAACCTTCAAGACAAGCCTTTTACACTTCCATTTTATCTTTTACCTATAGAGGGTGCAGACATAGTTCTTGGAATGGCTTGGTTGTGCACCTTAGGCCCCATCCAAGCAGATTTCTCCATACCATCTATCACATTTAACCATCAAAAAAATGAAATTACTTTGAGAGGTGACACTTCTACCCATCCTATTCACACTACCTTTCACCAACTTCGCCACCTCATTCATACAAACTGAATTGCTTCATTCCATTTAATGTTCATGCAACCATGTGTCATCTCCCAAAACATTGATCACCCACTCCCTTCTCCATTAACCACACTCAAACCTGACCTTGATCCCAAACTTTCAGCCCTTCTCCATAATTATACTTCAATTTTTCAAACTCCAACCAGCCTACCTCCTAACAGACCTCATGATCACCACATCCCTCTTTTACCCAATACTCCTCCCATTAATGTGAAGCCTTATCGCTACCCTCATTCCCAAAAAGATGCCATGGCCTCTATCATTCAAGAAATGCTAAAAGAAGGAACTATTATTCCTAGTAACAGCCCATTTTCATCCCCCGTTCTTTTAGTTAAAAAGAAAGATGGCACTTGGCGTTTTTGTGTCGATTACCGAGCACTAAACGCAGTTACAATTAAAGATAGATTTCCTATACCAACCATAGATGAGTTACTCGATGAGCTAGGCTCAGCAAACATTTTTTCCAAGATAGATTTGAGATCCGGTTATCACCAGATCCGTGTTGCAAAGGAAGATACACATAAAATAGCTTTTCGCACTTTTGATGGACACTACGAGTTTCTTGTGATGCCTTTCGGCCTTACAAACGCTCCCTCTTCATTTCAATCTGCTATGAATGATCTTTTGAGACCATATCTAAGGCGATTTGTTTTGGTTTTTTTTATGACATTTTAATTTATAGTTCAAATTTTCAGGATCATTTAACTCACTTGCAGGTTGTTTTTAACTTATTGAAGTCCAATTCTTTTTTTGTCAAGTTGTCAAAGTGTGTGTTTGCAGTGGATACCATTGATTATTTGGGTCATGTGATTTCTGTTGGTGGTGTTGCACCAGATCCGAAAAAAGTGAGAGCCATTTTGGATTGGCCCCCACCTCGTTCACTCACGACTCTCCGCGAATTTTTGGGCCTCACAGGATTCTATCGACGCTTTGTGCGTAACTATGCCACTCTCTCCGCTCCTCTCACCGACTTTTTACGTTTCACTAAGTTCAAATGGAGTACTGAGGCTGATAGCGCCTTTACAGAGTTGAAAAGAAAAATGACCGACATGCCGGTCCTAGTCATACCAGATTTTACAAAGACATTTACAATTGAAATAGATGCTTCTGGTGTTGCTGTTGGTGCAGTTCTCTCTCAAGGAGGTCACCCCATGGCTTTCTTCAGCAAGAAGATGTGTCCAAGATTACAAGCTGCTTCTGCTTATGTCCGCGAAATGTTTGCTATTACTGAGGCTGTGAAGAAGTGGCGCTAATACATCATAGGACAGTGTTTCCACATCTACACAGATAAAAAAAGCCTTAAGAATTTACTCATGCAAAAGATACAGACTCCGGAACAGCATAAATGGGCTTTCAAGTTGCAAGGATTTAACTTTTAAATTTTCTACAAACCTGGAAAATCCAATCAAGTGGCTGACGCCTTGAGTAGAAAGTATGGCCCGGAGGAACCCCTGCTTCTTGCCTTGTCTTCCCCAATTCCAGATATCTTGCATACTCTTCGTGACTTTTATGCTAGTCATAATACAGGCCAGCAGTTAGTAAAGGAGAAGGAAAAGAACAACAATGACAACACACTATACAAGTTCACAAAAGGTCTCCTTTATTACAAGGATAGGGTGTTTATACCTGATATTCTCCATCTCCGACAACAAATCCTTCACGAGTATCATGTTACTCCAACGGCTGGTCATTCAGGCGTGAAAGCCACTCTAGCTCGGATTGCTTCATCCTTTTGTTGGCCAGGAATGTAGCTAGCAGTGAAAAACATGGTTAGAGCTTGCAGCATTTGCCAACAAAACAAGTATGACACACAGAAAAAGAAGGGTTTGCTACAGCCTTTACCGATTCCTGCTAAAGTCTAGGAAGATCTAACAATGGATTTTGTCACTCATTTACCCAACTCGTTTGGCCATACGGTAATCTGGGTGATCTGCGATCATTTGTCCAAGTTTGTTCACTTCATCGCACTGCCCTCCAAGTTCTCTACAAAAGATCTTGCATCTAGATTTGCAGTAGAGATTTTCAGACTCCATGGAATCCCTAAAACAATCATTACTGACCGTGACCCTGTGTTCCTTACCTCATTCTGGAAAGAGTTTTTCAAAATATAGGGAACCACGTTAAAATATAGTACTGCCTACCATCCGGAAACTAATGGACAAACGGAGGTTGTTAACAGATCCCTTGAAACTTACCTTCGTTGTTTGGCCAGCGATAACCCGCAAATGTGGTACAAATTTCTGCACTTGGCTGAGTACTGGTATAATACTTCATTCCACACCGCAATCTTGATGACACCTTTCCGAGCCTTGTATGGCCGGGATCCCCCCAACCTCACGAACTACTTATCTGGCACGGTATCTGGTGATTTCTTGGACACCAACATGCAACACAGAGACAAAATTTTCAGTCAGTTGCAAACACACTTGAAGAAAAGCCGAATTCAAATGGAAAAGCAAGCTAACTTAAAAAGAAGAGAGTATACCTTTAAAGAAGGCGAGTTCGTTTGGCTGAAGCTTCAACCGTACCGACAATCCACTGTAGCCCACCGTGTTTCACAAAAACTTTCAAAGTGATACTTTGGGCCATTTCAGATCATCAAACGTGTTGGATCCGTCGCTTATATGTTGGATTTGCCGTCATCATCCCGTGTGCACCCAGTTTTCCATGTTTCGCTACTCAAACCCTACCACGGTACGAATATTGTCCAAGAATTCCGGCCTCTTCCGTTGGTTAATGACCTCCCTTCTTATGTTAATGAGGTTGATACCACCGGATCCCCACATGCAACCATCGGAGTGGAGGAACAGACGAAACAACTAGAAGCTGTGAAGGTGGTGAAAACACAAAGTGAGAAAGATGTTTTGCATTGTGATGAAATCTTTGCAAAAGAAACTAGAGAAGAGAAGTAGAAGATTTTCAATTATGGTGAAGAAAAGAAGAATAACTTTGAAGTTTTGAGTGGTAAGAGAAAAGAAGGTGCTAGAAATCCTTATCCTAAGTCTCAAGATCTCTTAACTTATCACATAATCAACTCTAAAGTGGTGTGTAAGTCTGTGGAATCACGTGATACCTTGCCTCCCCAAAATTACGTTTCTACCCTCAATACCCCCAACGGTCAAATGCAATCCCCACTTTCCAATCAAACCCCACTTACTCTTGCTGGAAAAGCACTTAACACTGCATCATCTCCCACGTGCCCAGCTGTTTCCAACACCAAAAACACATCCCAAGTCAACTTTATTCAAAAGCCAGCCACAAAATCCATAAAGAAATCCATATCCTGCCAACTGTCTAATCAACCCATACCTCCTCATCACTCTTCGCCGCCCAGCCCCTTTACAAATCCTAATATCATTCCAACACCCAACACCCTCAAGATACCGGGTCCCTCATCACACCGACCCACTCCATCAAACCCAATTATTACCAAGTCTGGCCCATTCCCTTTATTAATTCCTACACCTTTGAACCTTGAGGACAAGGTTTCTTGTGGGCTTGTGAGTATTGTTAAGAAGAGTCCTAAGCCCATTAGAAAGAAAAGACAATCAGTATTACTAAAAGACTTTTATTTGAATTAAGGGGGTGCTGTTATCAAGTTTATGTCTTTGGGTAGTTTATTTAATTTTGGCCCATGGCCCTTTATTTAGTAGTAACCCTAGTCATATATATATTGTAATGTGGCTGCTGCATTGGGTTATGAAGAAAAGTTTGTTTTATTATTTTTTTCTCTTTTGCAACATAGACCTAAGTTTAACCTATTTTAAATCTATCACTTTGTCATGTTCTTAGATAAACCGTACATGTCGCAGAGAGTTGTTTCTGTAGCAAGCTGGTAATATTGGCTTTGTGTTTTTGTTATCAGGTTTTGGTGGCTCGCGTGGCTTTGCAGATTGTGCAGGTCTGTGAATCAACCATGTTTTTCATTTGCATTGTATTGTCATTTTCGCATGGCTTTGGTTGAGGATTAAATTGGTGTAGGCTGTGTAGGTTTCGTGAATTTGTTTTTTGCTTTTGGTGTGAGACTTGGCTGCAGCTTAGACGGCATATCGTACGCGCATGTTTGGAATACTGCAGTGGCTTATTGAAGAGTAGTTGTGTTTTGCTTGTCTTGAGCTTGAGTCGTGTTTGACTGAACGAGCCTTTGATTCTTCTTGTTACTTTTGTACATATTTTCATCAATCTTGCTATTATGTAGTGAAAGGTTTAATGTCATGGTGGTGGGCCTCTATTTCTTGCCAATTAGTCCCTTGTTCACCATGGGCTTTTTTGGAATTTTATAACTAAAGACTCTAAGATTTGACGAAATTTTGGTAAAACATGGTGTTGAACAAGATGTCATAACATGAAGAAATCTGTTAAAAGAAAACATGTCAGGCAAGATGTCCTATCTTGAGGACTCGACATCTTGGTCTGATACAACAGGTTATTAGATATCTGTTCCAAGATTTAAGGCGCAATCAGAACATGGATCAAGGAAAGACTGAATAGAGATTTCGAAGTCCATGGACAACTGAAGATTATAAAAGGAAGATCAAAACCTAGGTCAGAGTAACTAGACCTTGTTAAGACTTTTGTAAAATATAATAAGGGTTTAGGGTTTTGAGAGTTGTGTACTTTCTTGTGTTTTAAGTCACCATTTGTATCAGTTTGATACATTGTGGTAGACATAGTTTTACAGATTCACAAACTTGTAGGTAATGAATTGTATATTGTTCTTGGATGAAGCTATTAAGCAAATTCTAGTGTTATTATTAGTAAAGAGTCTTGACTGAGTATTATATTGGAAGAGGTGTCTTTCAATTGAACAGTTTGATGCAGTTGTCGGAGGTTGTAACTGTTAGATATCACTGAGGTGATTTAGGAATTGAGATAGGCTTCACTTATCTAGATAGGTTTCTAGATAGAATTGCATTGGGTAAGGAATTAAGTGATAAGTTATCAGAAGTTGTATACTTAGAATTAATACTACTGATAGTGAATTCATTCCTGGCTTGGTAGCCCCCAAATGTACGTGTTGTTGTTCACCAAACTGGGTCATCACATCTTGGTGTTATTTGTCTTTCTGTTATGTTCTATTTAGTCTGATCTTATGTTATGAACTATATGTCTTTACAGATGTTGAGATATCTGTTATGACACTGCGATAAATTTGCAGTGTGTGTTAGATGTTCTTGTTTTGGCCTTGTTCAGAGATGCAGAGATCAATGTCTCGACATCTCTCAAGACATCTGAGATCTGCTACCAGAATTTCAATTGGTATCAGAGCAGGTATCCTGGTCTGTTTCAAGATGAGTTCTAGGGAAGATACTTTCTGGTCTTTGAATAAGGTAGGAGGTTGCATGATCAGACCATTCATGAGGGTTGGTTGTTCCAGACAAACAACTACTGATGATTGATTGATACTTTGTGAAGATTCTACTATTGCTGCTGATAATGATGCTATTGTTGCACATGGTGCCCTTTAAGATGTTCTGACATCTTACCTGGTACATGTTGAAGATGATGTCAGTCTCTATAGTTGTTCTTGCCATCACTAGCTAGGTTTAATATACAAGTGAGAGCACTGTATCCAAATTCATGATCTATGGATTTGATAAACACTCTATGTCATGTTTAAAGTAGCCCAAGATACTTAAGTTTTCTTTCAAGTTCACTCATAAAGGCACCTTTGAATGTGTTTGATAAATAGAGTCAGAAGAGAAGATGGTCTTCAAAGGGAGTCTAATGATATTTGGAATACATAATTGAAAGTTAAATTCAATTGCTATTTGTGGCCTTAGCAAGTATTTGATTGATTATCCATTTGCTTGACATTCTAGAAAGATGATGTAACACCAGGAGGTGCAGCTTCAGACAGTTTCAAGTACTCAAAAACTCTCTCTATGCATCTGACGTGTCTTGAAGAATGGATACAGTTGGTATCATTTGTACAGTTCTCAAAAGGTCCTTATCTTGTTCTTAGATGTAATCAAGGGATGTAATTTTGGAAATGGCCTCAGATGCAATTTTAATGATTTGTTCATTGGAAAAGGAACTGATGTTCTACCAGATATTGAAACATCATTCCAGAAGAGGGTGTACAGAAGCTTGTTGATCTAAGAAGTGAATGTCTTGGACAAAGGAGGATTGTGGCATATGTCCTGGAGGCTAAACAATTGCGTGTTGATCAAAGGGTTTCAAATCTTCTCCTGATTGGACTTGAAGAAATTTTTTGCTTGCAGTCTAGGGATTCTCTTGGACAGACGTGTTGCTGTTGTGAAGATTAACACATGACTAACTTAATGAACATTCATTGAGCCAGTTCACTGTTGATCTAAGCACATAGGGGTGCAGAAGCTATGCTCCATTATCTCCTGTAGAAGTATGCATTCTAATTCCTAGTGGATGACTGTAAAGACATCTCTACCAGAGTCTGTGCATATGAAAGTCAAATAAAAATGTCTATGACATTCACACTGACATCCTGGAGACTTTTTTGAGTTGGATCAGTGTGATCTTACAGATAGCGTGTCTATCTTGTGACTACCTTTTCTAAGATGAGATGTGAACTCTGATCGGGTGTTGATGATTCTCTTGGAGAAGTGTTCTTAAAGCAAACTATCACCATGTCTATGAACTCTTGTTCTGTTGTGGTAGAGAAGTCCTTCAATGTTTGATGGTGCCTGAAAGCCTAAAAGAGATAGATCTTCAAGACCGTATCAGTTAAGGTGGATCTCAGTGTGACTCATCAATTGGCTAGCTAAGTCATTGATGTCATACATGTATCCTGACATTGTGTTGAACATCAGAATGCTCATAATTATGCACTGGAGTTGTCTTCTTGTTAAAGGATGGTCTCCTTAGTCTTATGTGCTCTTCATCTGTATGGCTAGTGCTATAGTCTATCTCAACCTTTATGATTCATGCAATGACAAAAGCTCAAGGGAGTTGTTGACTGCTTGGTGTCTTCATATCTTCTTCTTGGAGTCTCATCAAAGTTGTTTGGTATGAGTGATCCATATTTCTATATGGAGTTATTGTGGTCTTGCAAGATGAAGTTCTTAAGGATAGAGGACTGAAGGGCAGAAGAGAAGTAGACCTTGTTGAGAAGTCTGCTTATGATATGATGCTCCGAGGGAATCTCCTCTTTGGATGCTTAAGGATGGGTGATGACTCTATAATGTCAGATAGGATGTATGAACATTGTTCTTATGAGTTGAAGCTTCATGAGGCATCTGAGAGTTTATTTCTATTTATGGTGTCCTACCTCCTATAATGGTCTATGAGCTGCTGCAGCTGTGATCTATTGGAATCCTCATGTATTCATTACAAAGGAAAGTGGTGTATCAATCACTACAAGAAAAAATAGGTTTTGCGACACATAGATCGCGATGGTTACATGATAACTGTCGTCTTACTCCGGTCGCGACGGTTGGTACGGTGGTTTTGGACAACCACCTTTGTATTTTGTGAAGAAGTTTAAAAGAACGCGACGGTTGGTAGCATCAACCGCCCTTTTACCTATGTCGTGACGGTTTCTTACCCGGCACCAATCCAAAGATAAAAAGGAATTAGGTTTTCCTATAAGTGCGATGGTTCCCACCTGCCGTCCCTATCATTATCTATTACACACAAGCAAAGGAGACGAAAACAAAGTCTTTAACCTTAATTAGAACCAAAGCTCACAAGTTAGTCTATCAAAACCCTAATTTCCATTTTCCTAATCATTATCTCCATTATCCTAATTCAGTCCCATGTTTTTCATTTCTGATTCCTTAGCGCATCTTCTGATTCTAATGGCGCTGTTACGATTTCGACGGCGGAATTTCATGTCATATTTACCAAGTTGAAGTAAATTGAAAGTGTTTAGGTCTGAACAGACCTAAAAAAATGCTTCCAGGAGTTGAATGTGCTAGAAAGAGACGGTTGCATCAAAGCAAAGGAAAAGAAGGACATGTTGATTCCACAACAAGACGCTCATTCTGTTTATACACAGGAAACCTTCAATCTATTTCTTCCTTATCAAAACCTTCTATACCGGTTTGTATTCTCTTTATATATTTCAGTTCCATTTCATCATCTATATGTGTTAATGGAGATAGATCCATTGTTAATAGGAAAAAAGCATGTTAAAGCAGAAACAATCATTGATGGATGAGAAACTGGGAGGATCGGCAATAGAAGCCAAACGGGGATTGGATGAGAAGCTTACGACATGTATCAAGTCATATGAAAATCAACAGCAGAAAAGGAAAAGTATTTTTCATGGTTTATTGCATTAATTCAAATCTTAAGTAGTGGAATCGCATATTAGGTAGTTTTCAAGTTTACTGATGCATCTGAAAGTAGTTTAATTGACTATTCCATTTTAATTGACTATTCCATTTTAATTTACTTTCACCGTCGGCGGTTACCAGGAAGGCATTTCAATGGTAGTTTCGTGAACAATTCTAATTCAATGGTAATTTGGGTTATGCTTCTAAGACTCGTTAGTTTTTATTGATAGGGTTTGAATACTTTACATTATATTTTTGAAATGTTGTGATGCTTATTTTGATCATTTATGTATATTTTTTCTTATTACATTTTTGAAGGGATTTCCGAGGGTTTGTCAAGGAGAAAGAAACCGGAAGAAGTGGAAAAATTGGTATAATTTTGGATTTTCGAGGATTTATGTATATAAATTTGTGGTACTTGGTTGAATATTTGTGTAAGGTGAGTCTTAGGAAGATATTTTTAATCTATGGTTTCAATATTCTATTAGAGCTTGTGGTTTTAATATCATGTTTATGGTGTCATGTTTAGAGTTTTGGTTCTATGTCATCTATTCCAATCTCATATGGCGAAAAAGGTTTGGTTTGCTGGTGTATTTAGAGCCTGCTGAAGCATTCTTCAGTATTTGTTATATCTTCACTTTGTTCCTCCCTGTAGCTTGTTAACGACATCGGTCCCTCAATTCACCAAGCTGACATGGGAAAAAGAGAGGTACGTTGGAGATCACCACACACCCTTCTCACTTGTCAAGTATATTCAGGGATTCTTGTTTGATTGAATATTGTTTTTGTTATTTTAACTCAGGTATGAATTTTACCGTGTTCTACTCTGTTTGGAACTAAGTTGGGTAAAGAAAGAATAACCCATTTGAAATTGAAGACGCAAACAAAAATTCTGCTCTCAACCGTAAAATGCAAACGGGAAATTGGAACCCTAAACCGAAAAGCGTAAACTAAAATCTCCAAAGAAATTCAAGGGGTTAATCTATCAAAACCCTAATTCCTTCATACATCTGAATTTGGAATTTGACTTTAGAAGCGACTCAACTACTGACATTGTATTTTGACTTAGAGCCATTTTGTTTTTCTGTTTTAGTATTTCGCTGCAGGTGATTTGCCAGTAAAGCTTCCTACACCTTGTGCTGATCTAAGCTATCTTTTCTCAAGCATTCACTTTGATGACTTGAAGGAAATTTCTACTGCTCTTTACGTGCTCAGAAGCTCACCTAATCTTTAGATATATTTGTCGGTATTCATTTAGTTTAGCTAATTTGTGATTGCACTTGCTTAACATGCTTTTGTTTTTATGTAGTTTTTAAGGTCTATAGTTTGTAAACTTTTTTGTTTTAAGTATTTGTCTAGTTTTTAGCTTTGAAAATTAGTTTCTAAAACTTGTAGATGTTTGCTAACGGGCCTTATGAGTTAGTTCCATTTTAGATAGAGTTAGTTACATTGTTACATCAGTAGATTTTTATAAAGCAGTGGCACTGAGACTGAGGTTGCAAGAAACGTTATCCCTGAGACTGATGTCTCTTACCGACCCAGGTAGTGGTTGTGTTCACACTTTTAAATTTTAATTATAAAGCAGTGGCACTAACATCAGTTATTTAGATAAAGCTTTTTCCTTGAGTGTAGCACATGAGTCAAGATTCATTTTGGTCCGTTAATATGTGAGGTGTAGTGGTATCACTATATCCCCTAAATGTATAAAAATTACAAAAACATCCTCAAGTGTATCTTCTATACGTAATATGATGAACTAAATTGACTAATGGATGACACATTCAAGGATCAAACTAACTAACAATGAACAAATTCAAGGATCAAACTAACTAACAATGAGCACATTCAAGGACAAAATTGACTAACTAGGGACACATTTGAGGATGCTTTGTATTTTCAGTTAATTAAGGGACTACAATGATGACACTGGATACATTCAAACAACACAAATGAGAATCAATAGCTTCCGCTTTCCGTAGTTGGATGGGTGATGGCTTCCCCGTTCGCGGCGCCGACGTCTTTCACACCATTAACCGTCTCAGAAAACTCAACTTCAACAAACGTGCACTTGAGGTAAAATTTACTCACTAGTTCTTTCTTTTCTGTTTTCGCAATCAATCTTGTTCTGTTTCAATGAATATAGCTAGCACATTGTGTTTTGTAGATCCTATTTGAGGAGTTTGATGATTGAAGGTAAGATTCTGCAGAAAGGATTGCCAGAGCTATAGTTGCACCCGACAAGCTTGAGAGAGCCAACTTCCTTCGCCCTACATGGTCCATTAGATAAATGCCAAGAATTGTTCCAGCAGCATTCATGCCAGCGACTATGAGAGATAAAAGAAGAGCTAGCTGATTGGAATTAAATCCAGCTATTTGAATGATTGTGGGGCTGTAATACATGACTATGCTGTTACCAGTGAACTGCTGAAAAGCCTGCATAATAATGTGATATGGGAGAAGTTACACATCATAAGATGCAAGAAAATTGTTCAATATCTAGAGAGATACATCATTTGAAACTGAAATGTAGAAACCGAAAATTTAGTCTTGGCTCAATAACCTGAAGTCCGTCCCCAACAAGAAAAGAATTTCTGATTTCCTCTGATCGGAAAACATCCATGTATCTAATGTTCTTCCGTTTCTGTAGTTCTTTCTCAGAAACATCTATGAGGTAATTGACTTCATCTTCTAAACGTTCATAAGTATAGATATTAGAAAGCACATAAATAGCTTCTTTTTTCCTATTTTGTACATAAAATATACTGATGTAAGATAGCTTCTTCTTTCCATATCTGCAAAGATACCAGAGTTGACCAATAAGAATAGAACCCTGGTGCTTCAGTATTCTATTAAATTTAAGCAGGATATTGAATATGGTGGTGGTTATATCAAACTTCTTTCTGGTTATGTTAATCAGAAGAAGTTTGGTGGTGATACTCCTTATAGGTTCGTCAATTTCTTTTGGTGTGTATTTTCTTTGTTTAGTTTTGATCAGAGTTCACTGGTTAGTTTTTCTTAAGCAGTTTGATGTTTGGTCCGGATCTATGTGGCACACAGACAAAGAAGTTCCATGTTATACCTTCATGTCAGGGGCAGATTTATCCCATTAGAAAGGATTTGGAGTGTGAAATAGACAAATTAACTCATTTTTATATGTTCATTCTAAGGCCGGATGCCTCTTATAATGTCCTTGTCGATAATCAAGAAAGAGATTCTGGAAGCATGTATACAGATTGGGACATTCTCCCTCCAAGGAAAATAAAAAATGTCAAGGCAAAAAAGGTAATACTTCTGAATTTAATGTTAGTGCATTGGCATGTATTGTCTGAATGTTACAATGTCGAGCTTCAAATGTAATGTTACTAGTTATTGATGTTTGGATCTTAATGGTAACGAGTCGAGTAACAACTCAAACAAACATTCTATAGGAGTTTTTAATTGAGATAGGAGATGTTTTGGTTCTTTTTGTTTATCTTCTTTCCTGGGAAACCTTTTAGTTTCTCTATTGCAGCCAGTAGATTGGGATGATAGAGAGTACATTAAGGACCCTAATGATGTCAAACCAGAGGTACTTGTTGTCTCCTTTCACACAACTCTTCTGTATTTTATTGTGTGAAAAAACCTTAATGACCACCTTTTAAGAATTTCTACCGTGGTATATACCATATATGATAACTGCAACTTCTACAGAGCTAAGAAATATGCAAGGGCTTCTAAACTATTTGAGAAGTTAACCTGGAACTGAACCACTGGCCTCGTCTTTCTAATGATTTCTTGTGTTACTGTTATTACTTGATGGCAGAGAGGAGAGGTAAATAAATGTTTCTGGTTCTTTCTAATGTTATCCACTAGTAATGTACTTTCTGAGGGATTTAGTTTCCCTGCGTGTGTTGATGTAATGAAAACTAAGAATTCCTTTGCTATATTTAAATTGTTAACAGCTCTTTTAGCCAATATTTGGTAGCTTAAGTTTCATCTACTATAACACTATCAATGTGTATGAACTTTTTGATTGGTGTAATCAATAAAAGTCAATGTTTAAATCCATCATTGATTAGTTTTATTGAATTTTATTTATTTTAATGAACTACCTAAGCATCTTATTTTAAGTGTTAATCACTATAGAAGATTTTAGTAGGTGAGATTCTGTTAATAGCTGTATTTTGAATCCTGCAGTTTTTTTTAAATATTTGCAACTTGCGGCGGTTCAAACCGCCACAATATACCTTAGATTTTTTTTTTAAAAATATTTGCAACTTGCGGCGGTTCAAACCGCCACAAGATACCTTCGCAATCAACAATGACAACAAAAATCATTATGCAATTTACGACGGTTAGAAGCCGTCACAATATGGAGATTACGGCAGTTAGCTACCCATCGTGAAAATAATGACGGTTTGTACGATAGTTTTCACAACCGTCGCAATACGGCCTCGCGACGCACATTTCCGGAACAGAACTGAAACCGTCGTAACTTACAAATTGTGACGGTTCTAACCGTCGTAATCTGCCAAAATGAACCGTCGCAATTTGCCAATTTTCTTGTAGTGAATGGGAGATTATTTGGAGGTTGTTACTCACTAGTTGGATCAGAAATGAATTATATTTTTCTTGTGGAGTATGGTCAAGACTGTGTGAATGCTGAGCAGATGGAAGGCTCTGCAGGAAGTATTTCTAGAAAAGAATGCTTCAGGCCAAACCTTGGGAAGGATGCAGGATCAGACTGTATTTATCTTCATATGGTGAAAAGGTTTGATGTCTTCCTAGTATGGATGATATCTTGACTAATCAAGAAGTTAAGAGAATGTGTATGTCCCTTTCGTGGATGTGAGCATTCCAGATTTGATTTATTCTCAAGAACAAGAGTGTCTATGGATGTCAAATTCAAGAAGGGATTTGTACAGTGTGTAGATGTGTTTATGGGGAGATTGATTAATAGTGTTGGTTGGTCTCAATCCCAAGTTTTTTGGTTGTGATACAAGGAGTGTGGTCCTAGTATTTTTCTCACTTATGGGTGTGAAGATGCTCATGTGATTCTTGTAAGGTTGTGATGTCAGGCAAGATGTCCTAACATCGTGGTGTGTTGATTTTGTGGCTTTGTCAGCTGTGCTTGGGAGTTTGAAGTGTTAAGGCTATTGACCTATATCAACTTTGTTCTTAATTCTTAGGGGAGACTTGAGAATTAAGATTGGGTAGTATCTGGGAGAATTTATTTTTCTCTACAGATTGAGATAAGGTTCATAAGAATCCTTGTTGTTGAATGGGAGATGTTAGACATAATGTCTTAACATCTTGGTCAGTTTCTTTTAATTTTGGCTAAAAGGAGTGTGCTTGGAGTTCATTGGAAGCACAATGACTATGCCTCAGAGGTTACAAGAAAGAGTAGACAAAGTTTGACCAGGTGTCCAAGTAGATTTATTTGGACGGTGTTCCTTGGACAGTGGAGAGTGTGCCTTAGAAAAGGCGTGCAAAACATGTGTCTTTGTACATGTACATTCTATGGAAGGTTCTCCCTAAGGTTGAAACAGTCAAATCTGATTTGGGTGGTGCACACTCATTTATGATGAAGTTATCTACCTCAATCTATGTCCTCATTGAATTGTTCTTCGGTAACTTCTATGGACCGTTAATTCCTAGAGAAACTGCTTGGGTATTTAAAGGGGGTCGCTGCCTCTTGTGCCTCAGGTTGTCTCTTTTGGTGGGTTGTAAGGTTATGGCTTTTATCCAGGTGTGGGTGAGTATTGTTTGGGTTTGGGACTGTGTTGGTTTCGTTTGCCAATTTTTGGCTAAAAAGGGGGAGAAAGGTTTTGTGTCCATATCAGTTGTGTGGTGTTCCTTACAACACATGACTGATCTCCTTTTGTGGGTTAAGTTCATTCTTGTAGTTGTTTTACATGGAAGTTAGATAGGATGTCCTAACATCCTGTCTGTGTCTCAGTTTCTTTTCTGAGTCTTCTTGTTGTATCTTGTGATCTGAGTTATGAACACAATTGTGTCTTGTGTTCTGAGTTATCCGAAACTGTGGTCTTCTCCTCTAAGCACTGATTTAGGTAATAAAGGATGGTAAATAAGGACTAGTATTTAGGGGGAGTGTCATGCATCTTCTTCCTCATGTACACCATGTCAAAGGGTACACGGCATACAACAGGTGGTGTGCGCCGTGTAAACCATCCATACAGTTAGACAAGAAGAATGAAAACTTCCAGGAGTCACATTAGTTTTTGCTAGACTCGTCACAGGATGGCTGAAATAACTTCAGGACTTTCACTCTTTCTCTCTTTGTTCTCCTAGGTTTATTGTGCAAAAGGAGTTTTAGCCAAAATTTGTCAAAAAGGGCAAATTGAAGACTCTAAGATTTGACTAAATTTTGGTAAAACATGGTGTTGAACAAGATGTCCTAACATGAAGAAATTTGTTAAAAGAAAACATGCCAGACAAGATGTCCTATCTTAAGGACTCTACATCTTGGTCTGATACAACAGGTTATTGCATATTTGTTCCAAGATTTAAGGCGCAATCAGAACATGGATCAAGGAAAGACTGAACAGAGATTTTGAAGTCCATGGACAGCTGAAGGTTATAAAAGGAAGATCAAGACCTAGGTCAGAGTAACTACACCTTTTTAAGACTTTTGTAAAATATAATAAGGGTTTAGGGTTTTGAGAATCGTGTACTTTCTTATTTGTAAGTCACCCTTTGTATCAGTTTGATACATTGTGGTAGACATAGTTTTACAGATTCAGAAACCTGTAGGTAATGAATTGTATATTATTCTTGGATGAAGCTATTAATCAAATTCAAGTGTTATTGTTAGTCAAGAGTCTTGACTGAGTATTTTATTGGAAGGTGTGTCTTTCAATTGAAAGTTTGATGTAGTTGCCGGAGGTTGTAACTGTTAGATATCACTGAGGTGATTTAGGAATTGAGATTGGCTTCTCTTATCTAGATAGGTTTCTAGATAGAATTGCACTGGGTAAGGAATTAAGTGATAAGTTATGGAGGTTGTAAACTTAGAATTAATACTACTGATAGTGAATTCATTCAGGGATTGGTAGCCCCCAGATGTAGGTGTTGTTGTTCACAGAACTGGGTCATGACATCTTTGTGTTATTTATCTTTCTGTTATGTTTTATTCAGTCTGATCTTATGTTCTGAACTATATGTTTTGACAGATGTTGAGATATTCGTTATGACACTATGATAAATTTGTAGTGTGTGTTGGATGTTCTTGTTTTGGCCTTGTTCAGAGTGTAATGCCTTAATTTTTACCCCTAAGATCCCACATATCATTTGCATCTCATACTACAAACAAGATCACAAGCTTTGGTTCTCCTACCTTCCTTTGTGGGTTTGCTTCTGAGGGAGATCACCAAGCACTTGTGTTTATCTTACTTGCCTCTGTTTACTAACCTCTAACCAAAATACCAAAAGTATGTTGTAGTTTGCTTGTTTCCTTTCTCTGTGTGATTAGGGTTTTGCAGGAAGATTGATGGCAAAGGTATAACTTGGAGTCAAGTGTGGCTATTCAGTGAAGATCATGATCAAATTGTCCATCAGTCCATTATTGGTTTATCTACGGATTTATTTTCCCAAAAATTAATTCAGATAAACTCAAACTCAGATGTGTGCCAGAGGATTTAGTCAAGGTTATCTGATCAAATGCGGTTATTCTTCAGTGATTGAGATTCGAGAAAGGTTTGACCTAATCTTGGTCAAACAAATTAAGATGGTTTCGTTCTCAAATTAATTGTGCCATGGATCTTCAAATCATCAAATGATCGATATCAGGATTTGTGCAAGTCCAAATTCATCTGATAAAATCAAGTAACTGGGTTTAATTCAAGATTTGTCCCGATTGTAGTCATATTTCAAGAGTTGATTCAAGAATGTCAAATTCAAGGAATTGATCAAAGGAAAGTCAAGACATGTGTGCTTGTTGTTGGCTCAAGTCAAGAATTATTCAAAATCAGGTTCATCATGGTCCATCAGCCCATCAGTGGTTCATTTGTGGATTCATTTTCTCGGAGATTTAGTTCAGATAAATTTAAGGTGTTTCAGAACTTATCAATCAGAGATTCAGAAAATTGAAGGTGATGGTCGTTGTTTTAGTTGCAGGTTATTCAGTGGTAGTTGTGTTTCAAGTTTTATCATAGGCGTGTGGAAAAAGTGCAAGACTAGTTTTGAATTGAAAATCGAGTTTTCATGGCCGTGTTGTTCGAAAATAGTGGTGAAAGTCCATATAGTCATATCCATTTCAATAAACCAATTTTTAAACCCAATTTATTTTATCCATATTTTCCATATCCATTTCATATCCACATTTTATTAACCAAATATCCATTTCTTGAATAACCAATTTCTAAACCAAATATCCATTCAAAATCCATTTTTCCTAAATCTACCCTTTTATTCATTATCCATAATTATCCAATTTATTTTCAATAACCTTTTTTTTTTCATTTTGAATATCCATTTATTATCCAAATCACAATTCAAATCCATTCTCCATGTTCAATTCTCCAAATTAGTTTCAATAACCATTTCTTAATCCATTTTGATCATTCTATCCAATAATCTATAAGTCCATTATAAAAGAGGCCAAAATACAAAATCCATTTCATTTACAAATTTTAGCCACAAAAAACTAAAGGCCCATGGGGTATTACAATTGCCAAAAAAAATGAAAAAAGAAGTGACACTCCAAGCTTTATGCTGCTGTTTCCTACAAGTACCTCAAGCTTGCCTTTTCACAAGCCTCTTCCAAGCTTTTTTGAAATTTACAACGCAGGCCCACATGAAACTAAACAAAACGCAAAACGCAAACTCTACAGGAACAAAACGCAGCAGGACGAGATTCCTTCACAAGCCAAGCCATTGCACAAAATTTTCACGCCATAAGCTACCGATTCATTCATAATAGCCACACAATACAACTTGCCACACAAAGAGCAGCGAAGCTATTCCAGCCATTTACAAGTTGCTACACATCCTATGACAAGCCAAAACCTCAATACTTCCAAGCTGGTACGCAACACAACAAGCTACGAAGCGAGAAATCAAAACGATGTTACGAAGCTACATTCCAAGCTGAGCAATACGGCTGCTACTTGAAGCACCAACCACGTCACCCATCCAAAATGCAATACGAACAAGTCACAACAAAACTCGGGGAAAAATACAATACGTAAGCCTTTCCAAAACGCAGCTCAAGTCATGAAACGCAACAGCAGTGTGCACAAAACGTCATGAACAAACTACAAAACGACTTCTACAACAAGTTGCAACGCGGAAAGAATTCACAAAACGACAACAAACTTTCATTTTCAAAATCATAAATCACTCACCTCATTCATTATAAATAAGCTCCTCTCTCACTCTTTTGGGTCATGCTTGAATAGCCAACAAATTTTTGCAAAAATCTCACCAAGCTTCAATCACAAATTTCTTCAAACCTTTAACTTCCATAATTTCTTCACCTTGAAAAGCATAGCAGAATACTCTCTCCGCTAAATTCAAATTTCTTCAACCTTCAAACACCAAAACTTCATTGCTGCAAATTCATTCAATTCCACAATTTAATCACAAACACAACCAAGAACGCACACGGGAAAGAGAGAGCAGAGGCAAGAATAATTGAATACCTAACTTCTCCAATTCACCTTCCATCACCATTGTTGACAAATTTCGAAGGTACTTAACGCAGTGCAGATCTGAAGCTTGAATTTCGTTTTGCTTGTGGTTCGATTCTTGGTGTGGAGCGAGCTTCATCTTAAATTGTTCGCATATTTGAAACAAGAACAGTGTGGCGAGTAAGATAATGTGAAGTTTGTGTGGTTGTGAGCTCCGTCGCCGCCGGCAATGAGCTCCGGCGGCGGCTTTGTTGTGGTACCGCGAGAGAAGGAAGAAGGAGCGGTGATATTTGTTCTTTGCTGATCAATTCATTTTGTTTGTTTTATTTTTAAGAGTGGTTCAAGGTTACTTGGTTTGGGCCTGGTCCGTGAGAGTGGATTTTTCTATCCTCACCACTATTTTTCTAAGCTAACCTCCCTCATCATTTTTTTAATGTTTTCTTATAATTTTTTCTAATTCATTTCTTTTAATTTCTTCTTAATCCAATTTTTTTTAGTCGCTATTTTTTTAAGTTAGATTTTGATTTACTATTTTTGTTGACCTTTGCACTTTGAATTTTATTTTAAAAAACTTTTCTTGAAAAATATTTGAAAACACTTTATTCTCGATCCTATATTGATTTCTCGCATTTCTTGATTGATTGTTGGTTGTTGGTTGGTTCTTAAATTTTGAATAAGATATTGTTAATCTCAATGGACCATGGGCGTCGGTAGGAGAAATTCTGAATCCGCCGAGAGAGGTGATTGATATTAATGACGATTTAATCGAATTAAGATTCATTTTGGTCCTCTTTCTTCTTCTTCTTTTTCTTTTGGTCCATGATATCTCCAAATCGATGATTGTTGATTTTCAAAGATGTTTAATCTTCATTATTTCAAATCTATGGTTGAATGATCATTTGGATCATTCTCCATACTTTGGAATAGTGATAGATTTCCATTGATAAATCGATAGGAAATATTGATTATGATTAGACTATTCCTTTTTCTTTTTATATGGCATGTTTTAGGAGAGTGATTTACATATCACTTCTCTAACATGTGTTAGCACTAATATTGTTATTGACCGGCCTCTCATAGTATGATCTTCCTCAAAGATTGTGCTACGATTGCTTAAAATAGTGCTACATGTGTCCCGTATCGGAAAATGATCATTCGTGGTGAGAATTTATTTTTGAAAGTCCAAGTATGGTTGATTATTTGTCTTGGGTCCATTACTTATGAAACTTGTTGTTAGGAGGCTTTGATTTTATCAATCCTCTAATGAGTCTTCATTAACTTTGGCCTAAGTTCATTATTTAACCATCATTGATCATTTGATTCTAACAACTAATCACTAACTCACTAACAATATTACTGTACTAATTTTGTTTATGTTTCCTTCTCGCTCCCTATCTCTCTTTTATTTTTTATGCTCCATTATTATCATCTCATATCATATTATTGTTTATGATTCCGCTATTTTTTCTTTGTCCGTTGGACACATGTTTATGCTTCCGCTCTCTTTTTCTTTTGTCCACTTGGACCATACTTCTCTTAAGACATTAATAAATATCGAAACACCTAAAAGACCCGGTTCTCTTAATCTAGGACTGTTGTGACCTTGTGAATGGACTTGGACCTTATACTTCGGACTTGGATCTAGGATCCTTATCCTATGCTCTTAGAGATTTGAGACCTTGAACCTTTGTGTTTCTCTTGTCTATTTGTTTGGAAATTTTCTGTATGTAGGTGTTGTTACTTTGACTTTGAAAATCATCTGCTTCATGAATCTTCTAATTGGCTTTTAACCCTTGGGAAGACATTCTTTTGGATCTTCTATGGCTTAACTCGAGGATTTCCTCCGATGCCTTAATTCATTTGGTTATTATGCTTGTGGTTTAAATCCAAAAGGAAGAGGGATGCTTATGTTGACTTCTTGCCAAGTGTTAGCTTCTGGTGTGGTCAGATATTCTTTTCTCTAGCTTTTATTTTGCTCTAGGAGAGTCACTTCTTCTCCATCCCTTCTTCAATTTTCAAAATCTTCTCTCTTTTTCAAAACCTTCTTGTTTTCAAAGCTTAAACCTCTTTCATAAAAAAAAAAACCTTGACTTCGGTCAAGTGATTTTCAAACTTTGTTTTCTTTAATAAATGTCAATCAATGTTAATCATACTTTGACTAATTTCAAAAAGACTTAAAAAATACAAAAACTCATTCAAACTTTTTGTGCCTTTGTGCATTTTTTCATTTAAAAATTTTCAAAAAAGTTTAGACATGAATCATTTTCATAGTTGAGATGTAATTCTCCTATTCCCTATAGTATTTAATATGTCGACATTTTCCACTTAGATGTTGAGTGATAGACTTATTGATTTTAATCCAAGCAAAATCCTCCATCTTAAGATGATGCAAATGCCTTTTTCACATACCCTTGTGTAATTAGTTGAGTATTCTCTCTTGAGAATGAAAAGTTGTATTTTCAAGTTAAAATGAATCATAACCAATAATTTTTGTTATTTGTACCATGAACTACGAGGTTTTGATCCTATATTGCGCTTTGTGGGTACGTAGGCATGAGGCGATAAGTCTCTTCAAACACAAAAATCTTAAAAAATACTTCTCTTCTCATCTCCCCAATCTCTTTTCAAACAAACCTTTTCAAACTAAAAAGCGTAGATATTTCAAAGGGTTCCTATAGACGTTTTGGGTCCTAACACCTTCCCATCGCGTAACCAACCCCCTTACCCATTCTCTGTTTGTTCTTGTTTTAGAACTCTTTAGGTTTTGTTCGCTCTTTTTCCTTTCCTTTTGGATAAAATAAAAGTGTGGTGGCGACTCTTTCTTTATGAGTTAATTTAATCAATAACTTACACTCATAATTTTTACCGCTACACAGAGAAGCAGAGATCAATGTCTCGACATCTCTCAGGACATATGATATTTGCTACCAGAATTTCAATAACCTTGCTATTATTTGAGTAAAGTACATTTGAATCTTGTATTGGAATGACCTTGGCATTGTAACTTGGATATTGAATCTTAAAGTGTATTTGGAATTTGAAATGGACATGATATATAAACTTGAAATTTGGGATAAATTGGGATTTGAATTTTGGCATATGGAATGAAACCAGCTTGTAATAAGATAGTAACTTGATAGCTTTTAAGCGAACTTGGAAATTTTGAATCACAACTTAGACTTCTTGAAATTGAGTTTTAATTGAATGTGGTCTTGGAGCATGTCATTGTTACTTGATTAATAAGAATACCTCTTAGATAAACTTCTCAATTTTACATGCTAGCATCTTAAGCACATTGATTATTTTCTAGGCAGCTTGAACTCAACCCATTGGTCTCTTGAATGAATCCCATTTAACCTTCAATTCAAATTAAATCAACCTTCAAAGCAAGCAATAAACAAATGATTATGCCTTGCTACCTTGGCCTAAACTTGCAATTCAATCCATTAAAATACCCTGTCTTGACAAAGGCCCCCCACAATGGATGATCTTACACTAATAACATTGCCTTTGAAGGGTTTTCTTTGAGAGTGATAAGACTTGAAGTATGGAGGGATACTTGGCATGAAACCCTAAGGTGATCTGATAGCTTGTTGAATCTTGACAAAGAAGATATCTATGATGTCATGATCTAAAACCCTAATTCCCACATTGAGTGAAGTGTGAGCCAAATGAATCATCTTTGAGAAAAAACTCTTTTAATCAATCTTGAGCATCAGGTTGCTCACATTGTCAAGATCATGAACCCTAGTCATTTGATGGTTTCCAATAATACTTGTATGCAAAATGGCCTATGACAAGAAGTTACCAGTAGGTGCAATCCCTCATTGACATTTCTTTGCAAGCCCATAAGCCTGGTATGCACCAAATTATGATGATGATGAATGTATGATATGCAAGGCTATGGTGAAAATGAGGGTGTGACAGAAGGTGGTTGAATCAACAACAAACCATAGGGTTTGCGGGGTTAGAGTTCTTCACCTCTTGTATAAACATTTTTGCAAAGATAAGGTTAATTGCAGGTATCTCAATTCGACTTCGGATTAAGGGAAGACTCTTCCTAAACAAATCTTTGTGTATCTTTATCTCTTTATTTCTATCTGATGATCATGGGTGGAAGGCTATGATAAAGAAGTTGGTGATAATACTCAAGAAGATGTTCCTATGACTTATGTGAATCCTGAAGGAAATGCAACTTGGATGAATGCTACTGCAGGTGTTCAACAAGAGCATCAACAGACTTGGGAAGATAATTGGCAGCAAAATTATTGGACTGCATAAGGTGCTAATTACAGAGAGTATGATGATGGCTACATAGGGTATGAAGGTGAATCCTATGAGTATGGATTCGGGTCTCATGAAAACAAGTATGAATCTGATGCTGGAAATAACAGTACAATTATGGCAATGCTTCAAACTATGCAGAAGCAACAAAATCAGAGATATAAAGAAGACCCAAAGTGGCGGGCTGAATTTCAAGCTGGTGTGTACGAAAGGCAAAACGCTCAGGACACGAATTTTGAGATGTTTGCATCATTTTCTACAGCACAATTCAATTCAATCCATGATGCCATGAACAGGTACAATGAGGTTGTTCAAGGGAAGATCAACGTGTACTCCGCAGTAGCTCAACATGATGAGGAAGCCTCTGGCTTTTAAGAAGAAATGCGTAGGGGTGGAAGGACCTATCGCAGACGTCATGATGGAGCTGGTGGACATTTATGTGTTGTGTTGTTTTGTGATGTTTTGTTGTCTTTGTTTCATGCATTTCAATTTCATTTTATTTCCGTTTTGAAAAAGTTGTTGTTTTGGCTATGTTATTTGAACAATGTTTGTGTGCAACCTTGCTTGGTTTATGTATTAATGGATAATATGTTTTGATATTGTCCCTATCCATTATTATTTCTTTTAGCATGATAATTGGTTGTTATTGCTATTGTTGTGGATGTGTTATATGTTATGTCACATTTTTGCGTTGGATTGAGTAGTGACATGTTCTTGTCGCTATGCTAGGCTCATGTGTGTGCGGCATCGAGAGTTCCATTGTGTTGTGTTACATAGTTGTGACGCTATTAGAAGCAACTCGAATAGTTTTCTCTTTGTTGTTGGTTATTTATCAATTTCACATCATTACATATATATGGGGATATGTGATTGCTGCTCTTCTGTGCAAAAACGCCTCTAAGTGATATATTAATATTTGTGTTGGAATATGATACTTCTCACGATTTTCTTTTCTTCTTTTTGATGTTGTCAAAGGGGGAGAAACATATGCGAGATGAAGAAGGAAAACACAAAGTCAGGGGGAGCCTTTGATATCAACATTAAATGCCTTGTCGCAAGTTTTGCCATAATAAAAAAGGGGGAGTATGTGAGGGTAACTTCTCCGTTAGATGTTTTGCATGATGTCAAAACTATAAGAAAACTTAGCATTTCTATACGTCGGACAATACCTCTAAGTTTGTGAGGCACCCTTGCATTAGAGGTCTTAGTAATCATCAATTTAAATCATGAAAATCACATTCAACACAAAAATGCACTGCATGTCTCGGCACATACGCAACTCAGGCCGACACATATAACTTTTTTTGAAGCCTGTAACATCTGTTTTGTTTCAGTCGACACACACCTTCTTCTGGTCGGCACATACTGTAAGTTTCAACATTATGCGCCGACACATACGTGTTTTAGGCCGACATATCTACTGTCCTAAATAAGGCTGTAGGTTTTGTTTCTTTTGGGTCGACACACATGTCCTTTCAGGTCGACACGTGCTGTTATTTTTGACAGTATGTGCTGGCACATCCAACCTTCAGGCCGGCACATACTGTTTAAGTTGGTCAATTTTTTTTCTTTTATTCTGAAAGTTTCCTCTTTGCTACCAATCTTCCAAAAACTATAAATACAACATTTATGCTTCATTCTAACTCGGTGATACCATAAAATTAGCCTGCATCTGCTCATCATCTTCAACCTCCGTCCTATGTCTACACACTGACAAATCACACATAATAATATTTTATTGGGGTGCCAGCTAGGCAAAGGCCTGATAACGTCCGATTAGGTTCTTGTGTAGCCGAGAATATCATATTGAGATTTGTAGGGGTCTTCATCCGGAAAAACCGTAGGTTTGTCCTCCAAGATCGTGTGAAGATTTGGGGGTTTTTGTGCAACACGTTAAAGAGAGAATTACGACGTTGTGAAAGCCTTTAGAGATAAAGTATGCAAATGACTCTTTGGAGATAAAGAACACAAAGGAAGTAGTGAAGAACTGCAAATCAAATTGAAGTCTTGTGGAACAATCGGTGCAATTGATTGTGAGAGAAAGCTTTAGAGATAAAGAACGCAAAGGAGTAGTAATATCGACAAGTCAATTGGCATCCATTGTTGTCTTGGTCTTACTCAAGATTAAAGGAAGAAAAGGGGTTAAATCCACATCAGAACCAGTAGTGTTTGTATGGTTGCTCTGAACACTTTTCTTGTATATCGACTTTTTGCATAGTAAGAAGGTATCCTAATTCCACATGGGAAATTAGGCGCAGATGTACCCACACGCGAGGATGAAAGTGGGGAACCGCGTGAATAAATCCTTGTGTCGATCTCTCTATTATCTCTTTACTCGTTTTATTTTTCATTACGAAATTTGTCGAATATCATTGATTAAATAATCGGCTCGTAAGAATTTTCCTGTGATCTTTTTGTTTTAAAATTCATTGTTGATAAGCGTATAATCACTTTTGATTATAAGAGGTTTTCATATCAACAACAACTCAAAGGAAATTCTGAAAATTCATTCGCACACCAAGTGTTCGATAAATTGCATAGTTCAATATTTTTGCTTATTATCATTGGAAATAGCATTACTAAGTTTATTAGTTTAAACGAGTAATAACGTGATACTCGATTAAAGGTTATATTCTATTATTGTGTTTTTCATTCCATATTTGGCATTGCATATCCGAGTTCCAATAGCTAGGTTCGCATAGATGACTTTTATCGATCCATACCAAAACCTTCCGCGCGCTCTATTTTTCGGACAAATTTAAAACCCAAATTTTATTTGGTGATTTTGGATTGGGTTTCTATTCACCCCTCCTCTAGACAAATCTTCGTCATTTAAAAAGAATTGCTCGCACAACGAACTTTAGATATTTCTCAAGGGCGGTTTAACTGTTCAGAGGCACTTCAGGTGCCTAAAAGTGTGTTCGTTGGGCGAAGAAGTAGTTCGCAGTGCAAACGTGATAGATTCCAAAAGTACTATATAAGTACTTTTCACATTTTTGGAGATCATAACCTCATTTTTCACACCAAAACTTCATTTCTCAGCATTTCTTCACCAAAAGGTGATATTTTGCAAATAGAAGCTAGATTCGCATCCGAGTTCGATTCTTCGACGTGGATGCTCATTCATCTTTTTTTAAGACTTATAAAGCAAGCTACCATGGTTATGGGTAGCTAATTTTTTTTGTATCAAAGGTAGAGGTAGTCTACCATTAGCTTCTATGTATTTCTTTTGATTTACCTTATATGTAAACAAGTGATGATTAATATATGATGAATATTTTTGTTCTTAATAATCCATTCTTGTTTTGTAAAACTCTAGACATAGATTTTGTGAAACTTGACCTAAAATATTCGTCTATCGATTTATATATTGAAGAAATCGGTCTATGGTCGATAGTTGCTTTGTGTTGAACTTAAAGCTTACTATATTAGTTATTATATGGAGAAATCGTGTAGCGATGAATACAGTATTTCTCACGACCCCGCTCTAAAGATAGACAGTCTTAAGAGAATGCGTGACGATATTAATTGAATCCGACTTCACATGCAAGACTGAAAGAATATGTATAAGTTAGGATAGATGAAAACTACTTTTGATATACTTTGTTAATCAAACTCTTTAGAATTTATAAGCTTTGCTACTAAAAACGTGACAATTTTATGAACAAAACTTTGAAAACCCTTTTTCTTGAAACAATAAACTGTTGAACGACAAGCATCAAAATATCTGCAATCCCTATGGAGATGATAACAACCTCCCCCCATTAACTACGATTCTAACAAAATGGCGCCGTTTTCGGGGATTGTTTTATATTACAAGAATTGCAATAGTTTATTGATTTTAAGATCTTTGTATTGTTATTCTTACCCCTATTTATTTTTCTTGTGTTGTTTAGTTTGTTTGGTTAAGTGTGCAGATTCTGTTTATGCGAGGGAGTGTTCCTGCAGACCAACATCTATTTGATCCTGAGATTGAAAGAATCGCTCGTAGGCTCAATAGCAGAAATAGGCGGAGGAAGCACCTTGCCAAAGAAAGACGAGAGCGCAGAGAAACTTCTTCATCTATGCCCATTATTACGCCAATCATGCCAGAAATACCACCACCATCACCTCTTGTTTCAACCCCGTATGTTAACAGTCCTAGACACAACCCTCAGCTTGCGCGCAACGCCCACAACAAGAGGTATTCTGAGATGAAAACGGGAATCCTTGCTCTTTTATATGCAAATCCCTTTGCGGGGATAGACCATGAGGATTCGTTTATTCATCTCACGAAGTTCTATGAGATAGAAGGTGCAACTGAAGCGCCAAAAATCAAAGAGGAATCCTTGTTTAAGAGACTTTTCCAGCATTCCTTAATTGGGAAGGGAAAGGAATGGTATCTTGACCAATCTACTCCGGTGATGGCGGATTGGAATGTTTTTGAAGAGAAGTTTCTTGAAAGATTCTTCCCTCAATCAAGATTTATGGAGGCCTTGGTGTTTGCGCAAGGAGGAAGCGAATCTCTCAATGAAGATTGGGAGAGATTCAAATCTATGCTGAGGAAGTGCAAGGGCCATGGTTTTGATGATTTGACTCAAGTTAAAATTTTCCGCTACGAACTTCAACCCGTTCATAAAACTCTTCTGGATGTTACGGCGGGTGGTTCTCAAATGTCAAAGAGTGCAGAAGATGCGGTCTCCATCATTGATAGGATGGCACTGAATGATCATCAAGGTCAACATAATCGTGGTACCTCACAAAGAAAACCGGTAATTATCAAGTTGGGAACAAATGATGCTATTCTTGCTCAAAACAAATTACTGTCACAACAAGTGGAGTTGTTGACAAAGCAAATGTCAAAATTTCCACAACAAATCAAAGAGATGCAAGAAGTTCCCAACAAATCTCAACAAATTGCAAGTTGTGAATTGTTTAAAGGTGATTATCCTACCGACTATTGTCCATCAGTCGTTGAAGAAGCCAACTATGTGGGAAACCAAAATCAATGCTATCAACCAAGACCACCATATCAAAGCAATAACCAAGGCTACCAACCTAGAGGTAATAGCCAAGGTTACCAACAAGGGTGGAGGCAAGAGACGAATTCTTCAAATCGTCAACCTTACCAAAATTACAACCAACCGCAACAAAACCAAAGAGGAGGCTCTAAGATTGAGGAAACTTTCAACCAATTTATGCAAATGTCTATCTCCACTCAAAAAAGTACGGATGCGGCAATTCGGAATCTTGAGACTCAAGTTGGACAATTGTCCAAGCAACTAACTGACCAACATAAAGAAACCTTTCCGACTAATACTCAAGTGAATATGAAGGATCATTGCAAAGCCATCTTTACAAGGAGTGGAAAAACAATTGGTGGGGGATTCGAAAAAAATGTTGAAGTTAAAAATGAGGATGAAATTGTGGAGGAAGTTGAAAAAAAGGATGATAAGAAGGTAGTTGAAAAGAAGGATGTAGAAAAGAAGTTGAAAGAGGAGAAGTTGAAAAAAAATGAAAAAGGAAAGGAGTATGAGGGAGAAGTTCTACAAAAAAAGTTATCATACCTTATTGCTCTTACGAAAAAAGAAAATGAAAACCATTATGCGAGATTCTTGGATATATTCAGTCGGTTGCAAATAACCATTCCATTCTCCGAGGTTCTATAGCAAATGCCTAAGTATGCAAAAATTATGACGGACATACTTACGAAAAAAAAAGAGGTACACAAATAAGGAAACCATTGAGCTCAATGCTAATTGTAGTGCTATTGTCCAAAGAAAGGAGACCAAGGAGATCAGGAAAGAGTGGCTCTACCGATAACTATAGGCAGTGATTTCAAATGCAGAGCTTTGGTCGATATAGGAGCTAGTATTAATTTGATTCCTTTATCTGTGGTCAAAAGACTCGAGAACATGGAGATGAAAGCAACCATTATGACATTGCAACTTACGGACAAGTCCAGAACTCATCCACATGGTGTTGTTGAGGACGTGCTATTAAAAGTTGACAAATTTTTATTTCTGGTTGATTTCGCAGTCATAGACATGGAAGAAGACGAGGATACACCAATAATCCTTGGAAGACCCTTCATGAAGACCGCTAAGATGTTAATTGACGTCGATGAGGGTATAATGAAGGAGAGGACGAATGATGAAGAGGTGTGTTTCACACTTTTCAAAGGGGTGGTATATTCAAACCGATAGGAGGATAATGATCTTGTGATAAAGGAAGATGCTATAGTTGTAATGGGGAAAAAGAAAAATGAAAAGGGAAAAGTTAAATGGAGGAAAAAGAAAGATGAAGATGCTAAAGTCGCTTCAAGGAAAAAGATGGAAGACAAAGAAAAAATGAAAGCAATTTTCAAAAAGAAGGATGAAGAGGCCAAGGAGGCTATGATGAAGTCATGTTGGGATTTCTCATTTTTCAGGAAAAGTGGACCAAGAACAGGTCATGATAACGGTTGATGACTTTGGTGGTAGAGTCTATTTTCTCGGAAGCTAATCCAATCGCTTTTAGTTTCGAGGTTTCAAACCTCCAGACCGTCGAGCTCAAACGACGTTAAACAAAATGCTAGTTAGGAGGCACCCTAACATTGTAAGTTCCCATTTCATTTTTAATGTGTTTTAGTGTAATGTAGTATATGAAGTGTTATGGTAGAATGAGAAGGAAAGCAAAAAGATTTCAAAATTCTGTCTCATTCACCTTGAGTTCGCTGTGCGGACCTGGGGCGAATGTTCGCTGAAGGTTCGCTAGGAGAACTGAGAGAGGCAGAGAAAAATAAAACTTTTCTGCCACATCACTTAAGTGTTATGTTGAGGCAGGCCTAAAGCTGCGTGGGCCCAAGACCTTTTTACTGATTTTGTGGGGTAATCTTCTCCTCACTACCCTTTTGTCCTTCCTTTTTCCCTCTTGTCTATTCACTTTCCATAAACTCACACAACCCACATTTCTATGCTCTCTCATTCGTACTTGTGCAAGTGATAAGTTTGTTTCTAAGTTTCAGTGATAATCCTATTCTATCCTTTCAACAAAATTCAGGTTTGAGATTTCTTTATACATTCCTTGTTCTTTTTAGAAAAATATTGTTATGGTTAATATGAGAAAATGTTAGAAACATCTTCTAGGCTTTGTGAATTTGTTTGTATGTTCTTGATTATTGGTTTACATTGCTTTCCATGTTAGGTATTGAACTTTAAAATTTTTGAGAGTTTGACTTGCTTAGGTTAAAGTTGAAATTGATTTGAATGAAGTTATAAACTTTGAAACTTTGCTTGATCAAATGTGGCTTGGTTATTGTTGTTTATTTGATACTCATGTTACAAACTGAATATCACTGGTTGTATGGACAAATGGAATTGTTGTTGTGTTTATAATTAAAAAGGCAGAACCTGGAATTTTACAAATTCGCAGGGTTTGTCTTGAGTTCGTTGGGCAAACCTGGAGCGAAAGTTCGCTAGGTCTCGCTAGGCGAACTCAAGGCGAACATGACAACAATTGGATTTTTGAGTTGTGCTGAGATTTCTTGTTCTGATTTTTTGTGCATTGCTTTCTTACTAATGTATCATGTGTTTGGTTTGCTGGTTTTGTTTGGTGAATGTGCAGATGGCACCTCCAAAGGCAACTCCTTCCAAGAAAAAAAAAGGTTGGAAGTACATCCCGTTCGCAACCAATTCAATTTGATAGTGATCGGTTCAAGGGAGCTAAACAGGTTGCATGTTATGTTGCTCTCGAGAAGAGGAACATTTTTCCTGAGAAGAGGTTTAACATCAACCCTCAAGGTTCTTACCGTGCGGTAGCGGCAATCCTTCACAATAATAAGTGGGACAATTCAATCACACCTTGTGATAACTATAACGTGGAGCTCGTAAGAGAGTTATACGATAATGCCCTTCCTGATGACGACGAGGTCTTTTCTTGGACTACTATGGTTTGCGGAATAGAGATGAAATTTAATCGGGATACTGTTAATCATGTTTTAGGTAAACCTCTCACCTTGAGGGAAGATGAAGTGGATGAGTATCGTCGGACTTTGAGGCTGCATAGAGACACTGAGCCAATTTCTGGTGCATTGTTGTTGGAGGGAAAATCAGTGGAATTGAACTCATCTGGGGTTCCAAGAAGATACCACAGGGAGGATATGTGTCCGTTAGCATAGCTGGTGCTTATCTTGGTGTTGACAAACATCAAGCCGAAGTCGCATACCTCCACTGTGCCCATTCCTGTTGCACACATAGTTCATAGCATTTTGATTAATTGATATGGCTAGGATTATCGCTGATGAGACGCGCGCTGTTCTTGAGAGCGGACTTAGATCAGGGTCGCGAGCTAATTGCCCCTTAGTATTCCCATGTCTAATAATGGTTTTGTGCGTGCACGCGAGGGTGAAGCTACCCTCCCACCGTCATGTGATGATCCCGGCTGCTATTGATGACAATTATGTGGATTATTTTTACAGGTCGAAGAGCATGAGAGGAGGACAGACTTCTGGTGCTGGTGCCGGTACAGGTTTAGAAGATGATGAAGCTTCCAGTTCTAGAGTTACAGGCTCTCAGGGCTTTAACCCGTTCCAGAGGGAGATCTGTAACTACAATTGAGAGTGGATGGAGGCAACTCAGTATGCCATGATTGATATATATGACTCTATGCAGGTGTTACAACTACAATACAGAGAACCTTCAGTGGAGCGATCGATGATGACTAGGGAGTAGTTCCTAGCTCATGCTGGTTGGCCTGAGGCCCGACCACACTTTGGAGAGGGGGAAGATGTAGCTGATCCTGGTGAGGCAGATGAAACTGAGGAGGCTGGAGATGATGAGGAGCTGGTTCTGATGATGGTTCTGGATCTGGAGAGGAGGTCGATTTGGATGAGACCAAGTTCGATGAGGACAAGTTTTGGTTCTGGATTTGGAGAGGAGGTCGATTTGGATGAGGAGACCGAGTCCGATGAGGACTAGTTTTTGTTGTTGGACATTTTGAGCATGGTCTTAGTATACTTCCTTTGGTTCTACAAAGTGAAATTTTCTGTTAGCTTAGATCATTGCTATATTTATTTTATGTTTATTGTATTCTCTTTTGTATTGTACAAGATCCACTTGGTGGATTATTTTGGATAATGTTGTTTGTATGTACCATTTTTGGGTACTAGTACTTTTGTTGGTGTTTTTACACCATAACATTTTAATTTTATTTTCAGTTGAATTCTTCAGTTTAGGAATGTTCAACTTTAGTAGTTTTTTTTTATTATTGGTAGTTTCTTTGAATTTAATGTTTCCCTTTTGTGGTGATTAAATGTGAGAACTTCTAGATTGGTTGTTATTTGCTAAAAGTATCCAATGAATATTTTCCCAAGTTTGGATGGTGATGATAGTATTTGATCATGTGAATGCTAGCAAGGTACATGGTTACCTCTTTCTAGGATGCTAGAATGTTTAAGAATTTTTTTCTTTGTGCAAATATAATTTTGTTTCATTTTGCAATTTTCTTTGAATGCTTGTATCACTTAGGTTCCAATAGACACAAATTTGTGAGAAACCTCCATTGTTTACTAAATGCATAGGAACACTGATAAATCTTGTTGCATACATTTGATTCATGCTTAATCTTGTGATTATTTTGATTTTGTGGAAGCATTAGATATGATCAAGGAATTTGTTGATAATGATCACAACCATATCCCTAAAAAGTAACTTACCCGTGAGTAGTGAAAATTTACTAACCCCTTTGAGCTTAATAGTTTAGATCCTAGTTTAGTGATGAACTTGGTATTTGTACATAATTTAAAAGTTAGTTCATCATTGAATTGTGTAGGATTCTAAAACAATTTCTTGAACCTTTGAAATTGTTCTAAATTGTCTTCCTTGCCATAAAAAGCAAGGAACGTTCACATAAGGTTTGGTTGAATTCAAGTTAGGGAGAGTGAAAAGAAAGTGGTAGGTTGCTCAAAAATTTTGAAAAATTTCAAACAAGCATTGAAAAGAAAATTGTGAATATGAATTGTGAAAAAGAAAAAGAAAAAGCATGCTTGTTTAAATGAGGAAAAAAATAGAAAATGAATAATGTGCATAAAGGGTGTTGGAAGGGTGACCAATTGAGAAAAGAAATTGTTGGATGAAGTTATAATGTGTACATAACCTTTTATAGTGAATGTTTCTTTTGCATTGGCCACTTTGAATCCATGGCCTTATAAATGTCCCTTTGTTATGAACCTAACCAAGCTACAACCTTTAAAGACCTTAGTGATCTTCTTGCTTCCATGAATTCTTTTATGATTGATTAGATGAATGTATGAATTGGATTGTATTTGCATCGTTTGTCAGATGAGTGAAATTGCCCTACGGTTGCAAACACATTTATTTCTTCATTCTTATTCGAAGAGGAGTGTTAGAGTGATTCAAGCATGAAAAATTAGTTGTTAATTGAAGCATTGCCTGATATTTGTTTAAGAACTAAATTCTTTTACATTTTTCGATTCTAGGAAGCGATGAACATTGCTTGTGTGCATTTGTTTGTTTATTTGAGCCATAAACCCATTCTTGGTTCAACTAAATGCTCAAGTAAATCTTCTTGTTTTCAATGAGAGACATACTTTGCTTGAGGAAAAGCAAAGATCTAGTTGGGGAGAGTTTGTTGAATGCCAAACTTGCTTTAAATTTATCCTTATTTATTGGCATTTTTTAATTCTTTTGTTATGTTTTGTTGGATTTACTCCATGATATCATGCTATTCTTCAGTATTGTTGAAAATACCTTTGGTTGCTTTGATTTGTGTGTTATTGTGCAGAAATTAGGCAAAAAAACATCAAAGTGTAACACACAAGTAATTGGACAAGGAAGCCAAAGGAAAAGAATTCAGCATGTTTGCTGGGCGAATTGCCAGCGAGGAGTAGCAGCTAATGTTCATTGGGCGAACTCATGACGAAGCCCCAGCGAACCCTCTCAATTTATAGGCAGTAAGAAAAGGGAACTAAGTTCGCTGAGCGGTCTGGTAGTGAATGTTTGCTGTGTCGAGGTCTCAGCGAAGGACCAGGGAACCATTCCGGATTTGAGACAGTAGCTAAAGAACCATAAGTTTACTGTGCAAACTTGTAGCGGGGTAGTTCGTAGGCGAAGAATTGCTCGCACAACAAAATTCAGATATTTATCAAGGGCGGTTTAACTGTTCAGAGACACTTCAGGTTCCTAAAAGTATGTTCGCTGGGCGAAGAAGTAGTTCGCAGTGCAAACGTGACAGATTCAAAAAGTACTATATAAGTACTTTTCACATTTTTGGGGATCATAATTCCATTTTTCACACCAAAACTTCATTTCTTAGCATTTCTTCACCAAAAGGTGATATTTTGCAAATAGAAGCTGGATTCACATCCGAGTTGGATTCTTCGACGTGGATGCTCATTCATCTTCTTCCAAGACTTGTAAAGCAAGCTACCATGGTTATGGGTAGCTAATTTCCTTTGTATCAAAGGTAGAAGTAGTCTACCATTAACTTGTATGTATTTCTTTTGATTGGCCTTATATGTGAACAAGTGATGATTAATATATGATGAATATTTTTGTTCTTAATGATACATTCTTGTTTTGTAAAACTCTAGACATAGATTTTGTGAAACTTGACCTAAAATATTCATCTTTGGATTTATAGATTGGAGAAATCGGTCTATGGTCGATAGTTGCTTTGTGTTGAACTTAAAGCTTACTATATTGGTTGTTATATGGAGAAATTGTGTAGTGATGAATACGGTATTTCACACGACGCCGCTCTAGAGATAGACGGTGTTGAGAGAATGCGCGACGATATTAATTGGATCTGACTTCACATGCAAGATTGAAAGAATACGTATAAGTTAGGGTAGATGAAAACTACTTTTGATATACTTTGTTAATCAAACTCTTTAGAATTTATAAGCTTTGCTACTAAAAACGTGACAATTTTATGAACAAAACTTTGAAAACCTTTTTTTTGAAACGATAAACTGTTGAGCGGCAATCAAAATATCTGCAATCCTTATGGAGACGATAACAAAAACCCCCTTTTAACTACGATTCGAACAGGGAACTGAGGGAAAAGATTCTTTGTGGATTAACATCTTGAAGGCTAAGTACGACAATATAAATCAACAGGTTTTATAACCTTCATGTTTTTGCAGGCGTTTTTTCGGTTCGTCGTGGTGGAAAGATATTTTGTCATTAGAAAATAGAGCAAAATCTGAATGAGCACTGCGGTTTCGGTTGGGCAACGAGATTTCCATTTCCTTTTGGCATGCTGTTTGGATAAGCAATGTTTGCTTGGGAGTTGCATATCCAAAGCTTTTCTCTTTAAGCGCTTCTAAGGCGGAGTCGGTGGCAGGAATAGGTTGCTGGATTCATGATAGGTGGGTTTGGGGCGATTTTGATATCAATGCTTCTTCTGTTATCAGTGATTCTCAGCGCAGCTTGGATTCTTTAAATATGCTTCTGTTTAATAGTATGCCTAGCAAGGAGAACTCAGACTCGGTAGCCTGGATCCCGGATCCTTTGAAAGGTTACACAGCCAAACCCGGGTATGAAATCATGTTTAAAACGCTGTTGTCTGCTGTTTCTTCTGCAGGTCCGAAGTTAGATTTTATCGTGTTATGGAAGTCTTTGGTTCCGTATAGAGTTAGGGTGTTTGGTTGGAGATGTTTCCTGTATAAAATTTCGTCGAAAGATCAGTTAATTAGGTGTGTAATTGTAGTTATTTCTAACCCTTTATGTGAGTTTTGTAAAGCCGAGTTTGAATTTTTGAACCACATTCTGCTCAACTGCACTATTTCTAAAACTATTTGGATTTAGATGGCTAAGTGGATTGATATGGTTTGGGTTCAAAACGTCAATTTGAGGAAGGATTTCATGTTATGGGCAGGTTTCTCTTCTAAAGTGAAAGTGAAGAAGGATAAAGTTGGTTTTGTTTGGTTGACAGTTTGCTGGACTATTTGGAAGACGAGGAACGATATCGTCTTTAACAATGTTCAATGAAATGTTTGGGATATGCTGTGGAATATCAAATTTTTGGTTTGG
Organism: Lathyrus tuberosus; assembly: GCA_022829125.1. Taxonomy (NCBI): domain Eukaryota; kingdom Viridiplantae; phylum Streptophyta; class Magnoliopsida; order Fabales; family Fabaceae; genus Lathyrus; species Lathyrus tuberosus. The sequence goes on from JALAZF010000075.1 coordinate 11,215,045, forward strand.
AGATGATCCTATATAGGAGAAATTGGTAGGTCCAAATGTGACTTTTACGAATTCTGTAAACTTCCTTTACATTACTTAGCGTAAGTTGTATTTGGTATTAATTTCTTCTTTGTGGCGGGTTTCTTTTACTTCCTCTTTTGTAATCGGGTTTGAGTACCCCTAGTACTCCTTAAATGCAATTCTCGCTTATAAAAAAAAGGAATAGTTTTGCATTTGATTGATCTGTGAATTAATAATTGTTGAAAAATTTGTGTTCTTTATCATTCCATAGGTTTAAGTTATGCATATCCGAACTTTTCGATAGTAGGTTCGGTTAGATGATTCGGGTTGTTTCCGCTGTGCCATAAATTTTTTAAAACAAATTTTTGCTAAAACTTCTGATTTTAAATTTGTGATCTATTCACACCCCTCTAAATCAAAGCCTATCGTCTAACCATTTCATTGTCGGAAATCCTTCTAAATGCTCTTGTCTTCTTCTTCGTTGGTATTTCAAACACAGTAATTTCTCCAACTTCATCCGTCAGCTTAACACCTATCTACGTAATATCTTCCATTTATTCTTTAAATTATTATGTTTAATTTATTTATTTTTTTAAAAATTATTATCTGCATCGACGTGTCAGTGTTAGAGTGTTAGTGCCGTGTTTCATAACTATCATCAGTATGTTTTTGCAAAATACAAATTAGATGAAAAGTTTGTGCAATATATGGTTGATGATGTACAATGGTTAATTCACGACACTAACACTCTAACACTGACACGTCGATGCATCATATTGATCATATTGACAGCCTTTCTGGATCTCCAAGAGTGATTATGCATAGTTTTCTTGCGGTGAATATTAATAAGAAAATCATATTGATCTTTTAAAAAATATTCATTCGCGAACTCCCATTGATCATGATTTATTTTTTGAAATCCCTGACATTGAAACACATAACAATGAAAATTAAACAAACTTTCCGATTGAACTGGTTCAAATATGCTTTAATTTGTATCTATGATGATTCTGTTAAATTTTCCGTCCGACACATTAGAGCATACATATAACATAGCGTATTTTACTGGATTCATGCTTATTCAGGAGGTGATAAAAGACTCTCCTCAAAACCTAAAAGTGAAGAAAGTGATCGTGATCAAACATGTTATCTTTTAAATCCAACTCCGACATCTTCTCTAACGAAAGATAAATCATCACCAGAAATAGACGGTCAAGAAATCAGTAATTTTGTAAAATCAAGACTTCATGCCAATGATAAAAAATCTGATGGCGGAGGAGCATTTTCCAACGGGAATTTGGACGATGCAGCTACAAATTTAACTTCCTTGCAAAAGTCTCCTTGTAAAAACTAAGAGATCTCGACTGCAAACAGTTTGATTAGTGTGTTTTGGTTACAATACCTTATAGATGAAGACTAATGTAGACAGAGTTATTAGATACTTAGAAAATATATTGATATTTGTGGTTTGAAAGATTTAGTTTAACTGAAATGGGGTTAATGTAAATTTATTAATGAATAACTTAGTGGTTTTTGATTGGTGTAATGTGAAGTGTTGAAGATCAATTAGAATGGAAGGTATGGTGGAATGTATTATTGTTATGCATTTTGGTTATTGTTATTCTATTGTGTAGTGATCATGTTTCTCACTTTTGCATCTTTCATAGTTACATCTTTTTTCAAACTTAGGTTTTAACACTATGGATAAAAATTCTCATTCTATTCTCTGCTCTCTCATTTCAATTTTGCTCAAATATAAATCATTATGTTTTATGATTCTATCTTCAACTTAGGCTCACTCCCTTTATATGATGGAAAGTGATGGTTGATGAGATTAACAACTTTCTTTAATCAAGATATGCTAGATGAAGTTAATTACACATAACAACAAAACTCATATCCGCGAGTACTCACACGAACCCAACTGGAGTTTTACAAGGAAAATCCATTATAATTGGATTTGAGTGTGAGTTTGGATTTTTTACTATTTTAAAGTATAAGTATGGGATGGGTAATGAGGACACTAATATCCACTCCAAATTCGTTCCGTTTATAATTTTGAATATTTTATTTTGATAATTTATCATATTAATTGTTTGATTAGTACATTAATATTTTGATTTGAAAAAATATTTGAAATATATCCTAGAAAATTTTCTCGACATTTAATTTATAATTTTTAAGTTCTTTTATAGTTCAAGATAAAATATGAGTATGAAGAAAATAATTATTTCAATTTATAAAATCGATTCTGATACGGCTATGAGATGGGATAAAGATTTCCAAACCAGTTTGAACAATTTTGAATTTAATTATTTATTTTTGTTTTAGGTTGAACAAATTTTTAATTGAAATTCGGGTTTGGAGAAGACAAAATCCATCCCCGCCTCCCTCCAATACCAAACCTAAAGTTGAATTCTTCAAATTCATTAGTTGTAAAAATTACAACATTTAAAAGAACACTTCCAAAATACTTAAATATTAGTCATCAATAAAAGTTGAAGTATTTTCAGACAAAAAAAAACAAACACCCTCTCATGTTCTTTTTTTACTAAGTAAATTTTAAATTAAAAAATATTCACTCTCGTTCATATAAAATTGAAGAAAATCACCTAAACATTTATTATAGAATATGTGTTTAGTTTATGAACAAATAACTATAGTTTGATCTATAAATAAAAAAGAAAATTTAGATTTGAAAAGCAACAGTTAATAAGAGTAAAATATCTAATTATATGTATCAACCCCTGTTAGATACATTCCTTATTAAAATTTCAATATAGCGTCAATTTAAAAATCACAACTAAAATAAATTAATATTGTTAAATTAAATATTAATATCAGGATTCGAACCATAGATACTTTAATATAACAAGCACTACTGTATAATTGACTAGTTGTGAGTACCATTGTATATGTACACTCTACCCTTGTCTATCCAATTTAAGACCCTTCAACAACCAAGCATCTCTATCACAAACCCAAAAACAACAAACCTCCAGATACAAACCACAATGTCCCAACCCAGATTCACTTCCACACTCTTCCTCTCTCTTACCCTTCTCCTCTTCCACACCCATTTCCATATCTGCACTTCCTTGTTATCAACCACTGTGAGCCTCAGTTTGTTGAAGCACTCTGAAACTGATGTAGTGATCACAAAGAGGGTTAGCACCAAAAGTATTGGAGATTGTTTGACTGAGACTGAGCTAATGGATTCAGAGTCAAATAGAAGGGTTTTGGCAATGCAGAAAAAGTACATAAGCTATGATACTTTGAAGAGAGACAAGGTTCCTTGTGATAGAGCTGGTGCTTCCTATTATAACTGTCATCCAATACAGGCTAATCCTTATAGTAGAGGTTGTGAGGTTATTACTGCATGTGCTAGAGGTTCTTGAGATATCATGATTTGATGATTTTTAATGGAAAATAGATCAAGGAAAGTCACTTTTTCTTTCCTTTCTTTTCCCTAATTTAATCCTTTTTTTTTGTTGTTGATGTTGTTTTGTTTATGAACTTTCCTATGTAGCTAATAAGATAAGATTAGGATTTGATATGCTTTCGGTTTATTGTATTATATGACATTATGAATTATGAATCACTAGTGTATCTATGAAAATATCTTATTTGGCGATTCTGAGTAAATGTATCTATGAATGTGAACTTGCATTTTTTTAGGCATTATGATGCTAAATTTGATAGTAGAAATTTGTGGTTGCAATTTCATTTTTGTCAGAAAGTTAGAGCTAAGTCTAGAAATATTTAATGGTGTCAATTTTGGCAAAAGAAATTTGTAGAAAGTAGCTACTGATGTTGTCACAATTGTGGTTTGTAAAGGCTTCAAAATCCTTCATAGGTCATTGCCGTTATCTACTTTGAGGTGATTGAGTTCTTTGGGGAATCTTGTCTTTATTTCTGTGTTTCCAGCACAGGATGAACATTAGAATTTACACCTATAGAGCACGGAAATCAGGCAGGACACTGACACGGAAACATGTTGGGCTAATCACATGTGCTAATGTCAAAAACGTCTTCAATATGAAGTGTCGGTGTTACATAGATGTAAACTAGTATCTGTTGAAAGATTTTTTACTGAAATCAGATCTATTAATTTAAAATTAGGATCCTTGCATTATCAATCAGATATTGTATTTAAAAATTAAATTAGTTTACCTGTCACTTTCCAGATTTTGTCATTTTAGTACTATATTGGATAGGCTATTGAAAATTTTGCATCTATGACTGACTTTTTAGCTTTCCAGATTCTGGTAAGATAAGTATCCAATCAATACAATCTTGTCTTGGTTGGAAAGTTTCACCATATAAGATATGTTAAACAGCATGTGGAAAGTTTCGCGATGACTCTGATAGGATCTAAGCAAACGATATTACATAAATGTCGTGTGACAGAGTTGCGGTTATAATAGAATTGCTTAGAATATGTTATATGTCATTCCTTGTTGATTGTTTTAAAAGGTAATATTCCTATTAATTACAAATGTCAGATTGTTGTTGCTTCTTTACGTGCAAGTATATTTCTCGATCACTCTCATACCATTGTTAATTTGCATCACACGCATCACAGACTCCAAAATCGCGTGCTCAAGTTTTTACGAATGTTTGTGAAATTGTGATATCCCTTTTAAGTTACAAAAGCCTATTCTAAAGCCTCGTCCTCTGAATCCAACCCTCGTTTGGTCCTCATATCAGATTCAGTTGCAGTAGAAAACCAGTTGATTTCTTCGTAATGATAAAGAGAAGACATGAACTCAATCTACTCATGTATTTTTTAACTAATGACAAAGTTGTGATGACTAACATACATAAGACCTGAATCTAACAATATTTTAGAAAAACTGTGTAATAGGCTTGGATGAAAATAGAGTTGTTTAGATTCCCTTATGTTATTCATTGTTGTTTGTTTTAAAAGGTAATATTCATATTCATCACAGAAAGGGGTCCATATTTTCCAATTGATATTGGTAAATGTTGTCTGGAATAATTTTTTATGTCAAAGTCACAAGGCTGGTGTTGCATGTTCTAAAAGTTAATCTCACATTTACGCAACAATATCCTGTCAATGTTATGTATAGTCCCTTTCAAAGGATCACAAATTTGAGTGTTCTTCACAATCACATGTGACATTCATAGAAATAACATTGGTAAAGCCATGGATATAATATAAGATGTCATTTTCTTGTTGGAAAGAAGACCTTTTGTGTTTTGTGTTTAGGGAAAGTATTTAGAAATATTAGAGGTTTGAATAGAAATTTGATAGGAAAGAGAATTCTTTATGTAAGAGAGAATTTTTGTATTTTGCTTGATATAAAAGTGTAGGATTACATCCCTATTTATAGGACTCTAAGGAAAATTCTAGATACACCAATTTTAAATAGTTTTCAACTCTAGACATACCAAGAGTATTCTAGATAATATTATAACTATAAGAAATATCTAGACACTCCAAACACTACAAAATTTTTTCTAAAAACATTACTCAAAATTACCTAAGTCCAAAAAACCAAAATGCAAAGGGAATTTCTTAATGCACCCTATGTATTTTTAGAGCATCACGTGAAAATACAAAAATACCCTCAGAGACTGGAGATGCATTGTCGGACAGACCATGAGTCAATAGAATTCTGACTTAATGTGAAAAACTGCGGAGATGCATCTTCATGTACATTACGGAGATGCATTTTTGAACGCTATTTGTTCTAAAGCACACCAGAACCCTTTCTCGTTCCTCACTTGTAAAAAAACAACTCTAAACCTTTCTCAAACTCTCTCAACTCACATTCTCGTAAAATCAATCAATCAAGTTAAAAGATTCTTTCAACTACATTAATTACATCAAAGAGTTCATTCAACATTGAAGTAAACTCATAATTTATAAGATTTTTTTTTTTTTTGTAAACTTTTTTGAGATTTTGTATGAATTTGTAGAATTTGATGATTAGGTATTGAAATACATAGTTTATGCTTGTTTGATAGTTGATACATTATGAGAAATGTGTTTGATAGTTAAAAGTAATGATCAATGCATTATTTTTTGGGGTTTGGTGGTATGCATTAGCGCCATTCACGAAGATGAAAGTTGTAGGAAATTCAAAAGCTGCATCTTCTTAATTTTTCAACGTTTGGATTCTTAAGAACCGGAGATGCATCTTCGTAATTTATATGTCTGTTTTTTGCTTTTCTTACTTGTAAGGTAGCTTATAGTAATTGTGTGACACTTGTCTGATTTACTTACATACATTATGACTAATAGAGACGACAAACTGGGACACATGAGGATTGCATAACATGCATCTTTTTGGAGAGAAAATAGTCAAATTTCAGAGGCTTATGCTAGGTTTGAATTTCCAAAAAAGGTATATACATATGAGTTATTTAGAGAAGAGCAAGCTAGAGGTGATGACGAGCAGGTGGGGCAACATAGAGTGTATGTTATGAGAGCATACCAGTTATATTTGGTTAACACTGCCATTTTGTTGACAAGAATGCGACTTATGTGGATGTCGTCTATGTAAGATACTTTGAGAACTTTGAGCAGATCCATGAGTGCAACTGAGGGACCGCTTGCTTGATCTACTTGTAATCTAATTTATCTGAGGGCTGTAGGTGGAAGACTAAGCAGGCGACAAGCAACATCACACTTTAGACGGTAATATTTATTGGACTTTTAGTGTTTATGTGTTATTTTCATTACATTTTTGCAACGCCCTTACTAATGATTTGTGTGTTCCAACACTTTTAAAGCTTGGATCCTCCAGCTTTTTTCACGTATATCCGATTGGTCGTGTGTACCGACCTATACTAAGGATATGCTGCATGCTTTTGCATTTTCCCCACTAAGAGGGAACCAGACGATAGAGTTGTTTCGAATGTATCTTGACTGCTTGGTAGCCGAGGATATGCACTTTAACAATTATGTCGATCACCGTGAGACGCGACCATTTGACGACATAGTGTTATACTCTGGATGGTTGGCTTGTGGTTCACATCTGACATCTTCTCATCTTCTTGAGTGCGTCATGCGGCAGTTCGGCTACACTCATACTATTCCTAGACACCCTGTTGTCTCTACTTCTTTTGCTATGACACGTAGAGATATGGATGCCATGTTTGATGATTATCTTAGTCATTTGGTATCGGAGGAGACATGGAGTACCATAGTTGAGAGCGAATGGAGCTTTGTAGATGGGTACATCAGGCGGTTCATTAGGGTGTCACATCCATATATGGTGCAAGCTGTTCCAAGAGATCCACCGAGACTAACTCATCAAGAGATAGTAGAGGAAGAGTAGGCAAAGTTAGATCATGCGCATGATGTGTTTCCTAGATGCCGTTGCATTGTGGAGTTTACGCAGACAGGCATTGACAGAGATATCTTTCTTGATGTTTTTGAGGCGAGGGTGAACGTTAAAATTTAGGCCTATATAGCACGAACATCAAACACGACACTGGCACAGATACGTGTTAGGATAATCACTTGTGCTCAAAAACGACACTGACACGGATACAAGTCAGGATAATCACATGTGCTGAGGTCAGACACGTCTTCGATGTGAAGTGCCGGTGCTACATAGATCTAAACAATTTCTGTTGAAAGATTTTTACTGAAATCAGATCTATTAATTTAAAATTAGAATTCCTTGCATTATCAATCATATATTGTATTGAAAAATTAAATTAGTTTACCTGTCACTTTCCAGATTTTGTCATTTTAGGACTATATTGGATAGGCTATTGAAAATTTTGCATCTATGACAGACTTTTTAGCTTTCCAGCTTCTGGTAAGATAAGTATCCAATCAATACAATCTTGTCTTGGTTGGAAAGTTTCACCTGAGTTTCGTGATGACTCTCGTAAGATCTAAAGCAAACGATATTACATAAATGTCGTGTGACAGAGTTGAGGTTATAATAGAATTGCTTAGAATATGTTATATGTCATTCATTGTTGATTGTTTTAAAAGGTAACATTCCTATTAATTGCAAATGTCGGATTGTTGTTGCTTCGTTAATCGCTACGTGCAAGTATATTTCTCGATCACTCTCATACCAATGTTAATTTGCATCACACGCATCACAGTACTCCAAAGTCGCGTGCTCAAGTTTTTACAAATGTTTGTGAATTGTGATATCCCTTTAAATTACACAAGCCTATTCTAAAGCCTCTTCCTCTGAATCCAACCCTCGTTTGGTCCTCATATCAGATTCAGTTGCAGTAGAAAACCAGTTGATTTCTTCGTATTGATAAAGAGAAGACATGAACTCAATCTACTGATGTATTTTTTAACTAATGACAAAGTTGTGATGACTAACATACATAAGACCTGAAGCTAACAATATTTCAGAAAACTGTGTAATAGACTTGGGTGGAAATAGAATTGTTTAGATTCTCTTATGTTATTTATTGTTGTTTGTTTTAAAAGGTAATATTCATATTCATCACAAAAAGGGGTCCATATTATCCAATTGATATTGGTAAATGTTGTCTGGAATAATATTTTATGTCAAAGTCACAAGGCAGGTGTTGCATGTTCTAAAAGTTATTCTCACATTTACGCAACAATATCTTGTCAATGTTATGGATAGTCCCTTTCAAAGGATCACAAATTTGAGTGTTCTTGACAATCACATGTAACATGTCCATAGAAATAACACTTGTAAATTCATGGATATAAATATAAGATGGCATTTTCGGTCATATATTGTAATAAACTAAATAAAAATTTGTGTAGATTTCATCTGTGAAATGCTTAAGAAAATGGTGATTGAGATCTAAATTAAGTTTATAGATTTAGCTTTCATAAAAATTTTAGATGTAAATTTTATATAGAAATTATCTTAAGCCAATGCTTAACTCAATGAATGTTAGTTTAGTATAATTGAAATTTAACAAAAAATAATCATGGTAGGTGCTAACCAAGAGCCGAGGCAGATCCATGTACCACTTTAAAGCTGCATCTCTGAAGGTGTCATAGAGAAGTTTGCATTTTAAGGAATCAGAATCTCTAATAATCACCATCTGCATGTTGATGGAGGCGACATGCTCATGTGGGTCGCCGACTCGTCGTGTCCATCAAATTAAGAAAGTGAGGATGGCTTGAAATTCTCCGACTCCGATGCTCCCGTATCTCAACTGAGAGAGGTTGGGGTCTAGGATTTCAGTCTCTTATAGAAGGTCAGCCTCTTGTTGGCATTGTTGGATTTGGAGAAAGTTATCCTCTAAGGTTTGATTTTGGTGGTGTAAGTCGTCCATGGCAGCTCGCATCTTTGCCATGACATTCTCTCGCCGTCAGACATACTATTGACCAGAGTTACTACCTTTTTGTTCACAATGACGGATAAAGGGATCCAATGCGAGAATATCAATCTAACTGAATGTTGTAATGGCGACCTATGTCAGTTTTACAGTGGTCCATGATGGGTGCCAAATGTATTTGCTAATAGCACAATATGTGACAACACTTTGTTGTATAAGACTGTTAGAGGATTTTAGGGTTGTTCTGGTTTAGAGAAAGGAAAGGATGAGAAACTCTGTATGTGATGTTTTTCGTAATGAAAATTGGATCCCTTTCAACCTTAGGATTTTAGTCTCTTCTGGAGGACCAACCTCTTGTTGGCGTTTCTAGATGTGGAGGACATTATCCTTTAAAGTTTGATTCTGGCGACGTAAGTCGTCCATGGCAGCTCGCATCTCTGCCATGAAATTCTCCCCCAGTCGAACTCACTATTGGCAGGAGTTACTACCTTCTTGTTCACTAAGATGGACGAAGGGATCGAATGCAAGAATATCAAGGCGTCAATTGTACTTGATTAAAGTACAATATATGACAACACCTTGTTGTGTAGGACTGTCAGAGAATTTTAGGGTTGTTGTGGTTTAGAGCAAGTTCACACACAGATGGTGCGAAACTCTGTATGTGATGTTTTTTGTAATGAAATTTGGATCCCTTTCAACCTCAACATTGAGGTATTTATAAGAACCTTGTGAGTCTGGGTCTCAGATCCCTAGAAGATAGATTTCGTGGTTTCCATTTTCGATAGCGTTGAAAGAGAGTAGTTATTTTTCCTGTTTCTTTAGGGGAATGTGACTACCTCCATATGAATCCTTCTACTAGAACATTACGAACTATGACACATCACCTCCATATTTTTATAGGAAGGTGAGCAATATGAGAAATGGGTGTCATAAATAAATGAAGGACACCCATTCCAATAAACAGACGACTAGGAAGCTGGTGTGGGCGACATGCTATGTCGCCTCCCCTTAGTGAGCCTTTTATGTTGCCTCTTGTAGATCTTTTACAAATATACCAATGAAAAGTTTTTATCTACATGATTGATAATCTTAGATAATTTATTTTAATTCTTTTGTGAATAAACCTTTAGTTTTATATTAATACCTAAGGTTTGTAATGAATTATATATTAAAACTAGTTGGGATACAAAAGAGTTAATAGGTTGACAAGTTTGATACTTATTGGGCTTAGATTATGAAATAACAATCCAAAGTTCCTTAATCATGAGGCCTATAAGGATGAAGTGGTTATGCGAGAAGACATGTCATTATATAGTCCCTTAAGTATGAGGACGTAAAGGTGATGAGAGTTCGTCATTACATATAATTAGTCAAAGAATTGGGGAAAACGAGAAAAATATGAGCCCAAATGATGAAGAAAAACCAAAGAATGAGTGAAAATAGGCAAGTATGGAAGAATGTGACTTAGTGAAAATTCTGGTGAAAATGGTGAAAAAATACGCAGCTACTAGAATAATCACCCGCAACATCGCGTGTCTAATAGAAAAGCAAAGAGCGCATCGCGCGCACAAAGGTTGCATAATGTGCGCGATGGCTGCTTTTTCTGACGCATTCTAACCCGTTCTAACAGCTTTAAAAGGGGATTTTCTTTTCTTTTACAAGGGCTACGAAATTTGGCACTGCGAGTACGATTTTATAGCATCAGAGGGTAATTTTGAGAGAATTGGAAGCTATTGGAGGCCAATTCTTCAAGGGAATTCATATGTTATTCATCTTTATTCAATTGGTATTGTAAGTTTCACTATGTGTAGCTAAATTCTCCTAGGTTAGGTTGTGTTATGATGAACTTTATTTAATCTTGTTGGCATTATATGGCGGTTAGTTATAAGTCTTAAACACTTCAATAGGTTTGTCAGGAATATCCTTGAGTTTGATTGCCTTTCTTTCCTTGAAAGATTGAATGATGAAATTCTTGATTACTTCAGGATTATCCAACTTGGTGATGATAGGATAATCTTCAAGATAATCAGGAGTGGTACATCTAACACAGTCTAACATTAGAGTCTGAGGTTTGTAAGCTTCTTCTAAGTTAGACAGTCCTTTAAGGTGAGGTTTGTAATCTCTCCTAAGTATGATAATCCATTAAGATGAGCTTTGTATGCTCATCTTAACTCCTTATTTATGTTAGTTGAACCTTATAACTTAATTAACAAAATCTAACATCAGGTTGAGGTTTGTAAGCTCCCCTTGAGTTTGACAGGCCTTAGGTTGAGGTTTATAAGCTCTTCATTTAGTATGATAGTTCTTAAGTTGAGGTTTGTAAGCCCCCCTTAAGTCCCATCTAAGTTAATTAGATTTCTCATTTAAAAATGATATGTTCAGATGAAAGCATTTGCCCAAGAATAATGAATAATTAGGGTTCATGTAAAATACATGCATTAGAAAATATTTTTATCCTTCTTAAATATTTCCATGACTTTCTCCCCCTTTTGTCATCAACAAAAAGTAAGTTTAGACATGTCAGCATAGAAGAGGACAAAACATATTTACTAACACAAAGAAATATATAGGAAGGATTAATTCTGGTAAAAACATAATATGAACACCCTTTACACTTCCCAATACTATGAAACGACTAAAATGGTTAAACTATCTTTCTGCATTTCTCAAGATGTCACACATCATTCAAGAATATCAACCATCAGAAGTCATCATTGCAAGCATTCAAAGCTTGTATGTTTCACTTTCCCATTGCAATGTTCAAGACACCCAACCTCTACTATAAAAGCAGACTATCAGAACCAATTTTCTCATCTTTTCATCCAACTCTTTTTCTTCTCAAGGACAATGAGTTCTCCAAGCAAGACACCGACAAACACCGTTCCCACTGAAGTTCCAGTACCACCACCGCAGCAACCCATGGAAGAAGCCCAACCATCTGGGTCGATCATCTCCCGGGAAGCATTGCGGGTGAGGAGGCGGAAGAAGAAGAAGAAGAAGAAAATAAGAGTTCCAAAGAGGGTCTATTATTATGATTCTAGCAAAGGGAGTAAGGAGCGGGTGCCTGACTATGAGGATTCTGTAGCAGCAAAGGGTTATTATTCTGATTTAGACAAGATCATGTAATCTAGAACAATGTAATATTCCCCATAAATTAATGATAAAGTTTCTTTTTAGTCTGCAATAATTTTGACTATGAACATTTGATATTTTACTGGATGCATTTGCTCATCAAAATTCCCAAAAAAAAAATTTATCCGAAGAATAACCATGCAAATAGTATATCACACTTTTATCAAAAGAGAAAAAATTCCCAGATAAATATAGCGTGGGATAAAACATAAGCATTCATGATCAACCATACGACAGATAAGTCAAGAATAACATGAATGAACAAAAACACAAAATGGCGTATATAGAATAAGCATGAAAAAAAGATAGTTCAGAAGACATGATAAAAATACAAGATATAAAGAAACAGAGGTTCTAGAGGCCTAAAACTAAGGTTTCTTCAATAAATCCAAAATGGCTCTAAGACCTGCAGACATAGAATCTTGTCTGACATCCATAAACCTCATTGTGTCATCCATTTCCTTCTGCTTATCAGCCAAGATTTGTTGTGATGAAGCAACTGAGTTCAAATTCTTCTCCAAAGCATCATGCCTAGAAAATGATGACTCGAAGTTACTTCCTTCATATTCTAAATGACTGTAATAACAGAAGTCTGAATAGAATCACATTTAGCAGAGTATGCTATAAGGTTTGAAATAAAGGACTTCTTAAGGACCAGATTCTGAATATCATCCATTAAGACATTTTTTATTACAACCAGATTAGTTTAGATAGTCTGTAAGGTTGATGGACGATTTATTTAAGAGGGTCCGGGTTCAGAGGATTGATTTAACTAGACATATAGGTTAGTGGCTATTTCAGGATGAATATTATCAAAGGGAACCTGTTCAGACTAAACACTAGAATTTGAAGTAAACTGGACCAAAGATAGATCCTGAATAATTTATACAGTTTCACTTTGAATTTCAGATACAACTTCATTCTCAATTTGAGGGTATAAGTGACAGTTGAAGTGTTATGGAAGGAGGGGTAATTTTTTGTTGGACATAAGTTACATGTTCAGCTTCAGAAGCGCAACATGTTTGGATAGAAGGTTGTTCTTTGGGAGAGAAGGTTCTGATGGGAATGACAGGAATAGGTTGATCAAACACATTTTGGAGAGCTAACTGGTTCTAATATCTCATGGGTTCAACAATGGGTGATAAAGGGTGTAAATGAGAGTGAACTGGTGAGGGGATTGGTCAAGGTGTTGGTGATTTTCTATTAAAGGTGGAGTAATCAAAAACATCTTCTGATAACAAATTCAGATTGATACCTATTCCACCTGAATTCAGAGCTTCTGAAGTGTCCACAGCTTATGAGACAATTTCTTCAAGAGCACTAGGAGCTTCAAACACAACAGACTTCAAACCAGCCATAACCTCTACAACTTGAACTTCAGTAGATTCCAACCCACCAGCAATAACAGCCTCTTGGTTCTTAACAACCGTGAGTTTTACAGGCTTCAAAGACTGATCAAACATCACAGATGCTAAAACTTAAGCACACATCAAACTAGGCCCAATTAACTCTTTCTGAATAGGGACATATGCAGTCTTTTTCTTTCTAATCAAAGATGCACCTGCATCCTTTTCTTCTTCCTCTTCCAACTCTACTAGTTTCTTTAATCTCTTATTCCTTCAAGGTCCTTCTAATATGACAGACACAGAAGCAACCTTTTGAGGGGAATTTCCACTCCTAGTCTTGGAGGGCATTATTTCAGTAGTAGTACTTCCTCAATTTCTTTCTCAATTTCCTTCTGAATAACAAATTTCTTCTTGGAGGGTTCATGAACATCTGAAGCCACCCGCTTTCTCTGTTTAGATGTTTTAAACACTTAAATAGGTTTGTCAAGAATATCCTTGAGTTTGATTGCCTTTTCTTACTTGAAAGATTGAATGATGAAGTTCTTAATTACTTCAGGATTATCCAACTTGGTGATGATAGGATAATCTTGAAGATAATCAAGATTGGTACATCTAACATAGAGAGGTACCTTTGAAGCAACAATGCTTCCTTTCTTAAAAAGCTTCATGTTACCAAGAACAAAAGAAGATAAGTTATTTCCATAAGTCTCCTCCAGATCCCAATTGTCATGTATAAGGCACATTTTGAAGAGCTAACTGGTTCTAATATCTCATGGGTTCAACAATGGGTGATAAAGGGTGTAAATGAGAGTGAACTGGTGAGGGGATTGGTCAAGGTGTTGGTGATTTACTATTAAAGGTGGAGTAATCAAAAACATCTTCTGATAACAAATTCAGATTGATACCTATTCCACCTGCATTCAGAGCTTCTGAAGTGGCCACAGCTTATGAGACAATTTCTTCAGGAGCACTAGGAACTTCAATTAGACAACCCTGAAAGAATAATTTTGACAAAAGTCTAGTATAAGGCATATTCTTCTTACAAAGCTTTGTGCTATCTCTGATTTCTTCACATATATGATAGAAAAGGAAGTGTTTATGTTCCCTTCAGATCTTATCAATGCTTCCCTTTCTAGGAATCAGACAACCAATAAGAATCTTGAACAAAACCTTGAAGTCATCCTTTAAATTCACGAATTTTCCAAAGTCAGGGGAGCAAATTTTATCAGCATTCTTAAACAGACTCCATTTGATTCCATCTATTTCAGGACTTTTGTCTTTGGTACCCACCACAAACTTTCCAGAGTTTGGAGCTCTCAAAAGTTTGGAAATTATCTTTTGAGTGATGACCATATCAATACCAATCACAACAGACCTGATTTTAACTTCTTCAATTTTTTTCAAACTAACTTCTTCTCTACTCTTCCCCTTCAAAGATTTGTTCTTCACCACCAGGAGTCTAAGTTTCGCAGATGCAGTAGATTCATCAAACACTTCTGCCCTAACCCAGAAATCCTTAACAAGATAAGGATAGATTGTCACGTTCAACATTTCAAAGAAAGGAGTCCATTCTTGAATTCTAAAGAAACTCCACAAATCATACCCATTATGACAAAATGTATCAAAATCAACAATTTGTTCCACCAATAGCTTTAGATAATCTTGATTCAAAATCATGGCCTTGGGCTTGATGGTCATACTTTTTCCAAGGACAACATTCATGTGTGCATATTGAGCATTGGATGAGGACGCCATTGTTGAAGATAGTTTTTTTAGGATTTCTCGGGTTTGATTTTTGAAAAGGTTTTTTTTCTTCTTCAGAGAAGGTTAGAAGAAGAAAAGTGTGGGTAGTGAGAAGTGAAGTGTGTGTTTCTGATATAAAGGTATTTTTGAGTGAAAAGAGAATTTCAACCAACAAACAACATAAATGCAAAAGAAATAGACAACAAAGAAATAAATGCAAATCACCAAGAATTGAGGAGTTTTTGCTCAATAGTTATAATCCACGTGTCAAAAGATGTTTCAAATTTATGACATGTAAGAGGATAGATTCCATAGGCATTTACTGTATAAACGCGATTTTTCTCGGTGGCGCCCTTTACATGTGAACTTTTAATTTATCCCAAAGGAGGGAAGGGAGAAAAATCTAAATAAACCTGTGGGTGTGTGCAATGCAAAATAATGCACTAAGAGATCGGGAATTAAGGTTGGTTATATAAAGGGAATGTATTAGCACCCTAAGTATCTATAGTATCCTATAGGAACCTTTTGTGTATATTTGTGTTTACTGTTGATTAAGTCATCTGCTATGTATTGGGGATTTTTTGGGTTTAAGTGATAAGAGTGAGAAATGTTTTTGTTGTTTTTGTAGCGTAAGTTGAAATAATCTAAGACAAAGGTGTATGAACCTAATGGTTTTATTTATTATTGTACTCGCTAAGATCTCGCAATCTTATGCCTACGTATTCCAAAAGGAAGTTGAGAAATCAGAGCGTTCGTAGTTCCACCTACTAATGATTGGAAGTGGGTTTGTTGAGAAGAGACAAGTTGTCATCTTTAAGGGAGATATCTCACCTATTCACCACAAACATTTTGAGAAAGAAGATAATAAGGGAAGAAGCTTTAAACTTGGATGTAGAAAATCCAGAGTAATGCCACATCTTCCTTCAAACGAGTCTTTGTATATTAAGAGAAGGACCTTGACTTGCATATAGAATCAACAAGTATGCCACTTACATCACTTAATTGAAAGAAGTGTTTTTGTACCATAATAAGAGAAGGACTCTAGCTTGGATATTGAATCAACAAATGTGTCACTTACATCACTTAAATGGAAAAAAGTTTGAAATGTTTGATTTATGTTGTGGGGAATAGAAGAGACATCTCTTCTATAGAGATTATTCATGTCTCATCTCTGGGGAAACATTTTGAATTTGAAGCCAAAGGTTGACTAGGGTTTAACTTGAAGTTGAAGGTTTTGAAGCCACAAAGGGGCTATGGTTTTGAGCTTTAAATGAATTTGAAAACATTAAGTGGAATCCTAAGGTTTTATTGAGGTTGAGAACCTCAAAGGGGATCCTAGGATTTTAACTGAGTTGTAGTTTGAAGAGGACCCTAAAGTTTGAACTGAGTCTAAACATAGGATGAGCATCGAAATGCAACAATTATATGGATGTGAATGTCCATCAATGTAAATGTCAAGAGAAACTTAATAAGACAAAATTGACTAAGCTTTTAAACAAATGCAGTAATCAAGGATGATTTGAACATGATTGTGATCAATCATGGTATATCAACATGTGAATGATCATCAGACAAGTAGATATGTTCATCATGGTGAGATTTTATGAAGGAAATACTTGAATATGTGAGCAAAGATTTGATCAATAGAAGCAAACACAAAGTAGTTCAAGTAAGCATGCATTCAAAATGAATCAAGGATCAGATGAATATAGCAAAGGGTAAACAAAACCCTAATGGAAGTTTCATGAAGGTAAGCACATGAACAAAATAGTTGAACATGGTTGAATCAAAGGTTTTAGGGAAATCCAAACTTAAGTAGAAGTCCTATTCAAGAGGTTTTGAAAAGATTAATCAAGAGAAACCCTAAAGTTTCACCTAATTAAACACTTAATCAAAGTATTTTTCAAAAGAAATAATACTTAACCATGGTATATATAAGTCAGTACAACATGTTATGTACATCAACAAGACTTTAAACAAAGTGTATTATGACCATAAAGACACATATGTATAATTAGGTCAAGAAAAGAATCAAAAGAAATCAAGAAAAGGCATGAAAAATACTTAAAAAGTACTAGTTTTCAACCTAATAAAAATGTCAAAAATAAATATAACGTTTGGTATTTTTTGATGGATTCTTAAAATAGGGAAGATAAATGAGAAATGTACAAAAAATTGGCTCAAAAAGATTAATTTTGCTTGATGGAATAATTAGGTGAAGTTGTGAAGAAAAGTGAGAAAAAAATAGTGCTAAAAAAATAGGAACGACCTTACTAAGGGTTGAACTCACGCTCTTCAAGTCATGGGTTTAAAATTCTACAACTGGGCCATTTGTGTGGGTTGTGATAGACAACGCATGATGATGATAATATATTAAGACTTGTTTTGAAAATGATTGAAAAAATAAAAGTACAAAAGTTTGCGGCGAGGGGGATTCAAACCCTGACCTTGCACACATGAAGAATTGAAAACGCACACTCCAACCACTGGGGTGGTGATACATCCGTTGTTTTAATTTCCTCAAAATAATAACATAGTAAAACTTCTTTTTATTTTGAAAAATGGCGCCTGTCATACCCCAAAATTTACCCCTAGATTCAATCATCATTTGCATAACATTCTAGGTCAATCATTCATGCATAGCTAACCAATTATCAAGACATTGCTTTGTTTTGTTTCACCCGTGAATTAGGGTTTGCCTTAAGAGGCTC
The DNA here is from genome assembly GCA_022829125.1 of Lathyrus tuberosus. NCBI lineage: Eukaryota > Viridiplantae > Streptophyta > Magnoliopsida > Fabales > Fabaceae > Lathyrus > Lathyrus tuberosus. The sequence goes on from JALAZF010000075.1 coordinate 11,233,250, forward strand.
AAGGGATTGATCAGTCAAAGTTTTGGATGGATCACCAGTAAATCAACTTATCATATACTCAAGAGACCTCACTTCACCAATGATTAAGTGTAATTTGATTCCATTACAAGTTCTTCAAGATCCAAGTTCATCTGGCCAAGAATTAGGGTTTTTCAGGCAAAGTCAACAGCATCTTTGACTTTTGATCAAGGCATGACCTCAAACCTTGGGACATGATTCAAGATATTCAAATAGACCATTAGAGTCCATTTAAAGTGTTCAAATAGCTCAAGAGATTGAAATCATTGAAGATCAAGAATTGAAAGCTCCTCTGATACATAAGCCATTCACTACAAAGTCAAACCTTTGACTTTAGGTTTTTTGGTCAAATACAAGCTTCTCAAGTAAAATTTCATTGGAAACATGTTTGATGATTGGATTTGATCAAGGAAAATCAAGAGAATTGAGGTTACTTGCAAAAAGGGTAACTTTGAAGAAAGTGAATTTTTTCGAAATTATGGATACACAATGGTTTTTGTCCAACTTGCCAAAGCCGTAACTCCCGATCCAAGCATCCATTTTTCTTGCTCCAAAGATCAATTTGAAGAGCGTTTTACATACTACAACTTTGTCAATGAGGATGAGTTCCCAAAAAGTGCTTAAATTTCAAGTTATGAGGCCATGAAGTTGGTGTTTCATTCAAAATTGATTTCCAACACAGAAAAAATTTGGGACAAATTTGCCTTGTAAAAGTAACCAACTAGTGAGCCATTTTTCATCATGATCCATTTTGATTCAAGAAAAACTTAAAACATGAAAGTTTTATAACATGTTTCTAGCTTTCAAAAGAGTCCAAGAACTCATTGATACCATTTTGAGCTAGGAGTTTCGAAGATGCAAAGTTGGTCATCCACACTTGAAGTTTAGGTCATTTTTCATGTCAAGAACAAGTTGCAAAATCACTTCAAATTATCAAATCCATTAATTGCAGGTCTTGTAACTTGCAAATCCTTCCATGATCAGAAAATTATACAAGTTTTGTGTGCATTACACATTGAATTGATGCATTATCCAGGTAATCTTACCATTTGTAGCATGTTTTGCAAAAAGATCATAATGCCATTCTTGTAAAGTTACTTTTATCATAAACCAATTTGCGTGGAGCCTTGTGATGGTTTCTTCTGCAGAAGCAAGACATCTGAAAGCTTCCAACCAGCCTACAACCATTGTAACTGATATTGGAACTCCACATTTTCATGAAACTAGCATTTTGATTTCAACCAAACCAAATGCCAAACTTGTAAGTTCAGTTTGCCTCCTCAATTCCTTCGCTTCTCCTATAAATAGAGGCATCATCTAAGCCTCAATGGGAATAATAAACAACTCTCAAAACTCAACAAAACCCTTCCATATCCGAGTTGACAAAAATCATCATTTTTTGCAAGTTCAAAAACCAAAACTCCATAACTTGCATTCCTATTGATTTCTTCCTCAACCAACCATCCAAACATCTCATATGTATCACAAATAATCCATTTAAACCCTAAAAAAACTTATGTATCATCCATACCATCACTTTCCATTTTAACCTCCATATTTGCAAAAGGATTCAAGTGGAGGAATATAAGCAGTTTCTGACCAAACCATTCATTCAAACAAGTTCATTGAAGTCTCAAGAGGCAAACTACATCGTCACAACACTTCTGGAAGCATTGTGAATAGGCATTTGACCTTGCTCCAATAGGTAAGAAACTTTAACTTTGAAACTCATGATACATGCATTATTATTGTGTGGTTTCTAAAGACCAGATGTAGACATTAATGTATTAAATGTGTGCATGTGCTTGCTTGCATTTTATCTTGCCTATATGTGAAGTTTTGAGTGGTAGAAACCTTAAGTTTCAGATCTGGTTTTTGACTTGGTGCCACTTTGTACAGTGAGTTTTAGCTTGTGAGAATAATGCCATTGGATTCCTTGAATTTTTCTAAGCAATTTCCTTTTTTATATCATTTAATTTCGTTAAAAATTGAGAGAGTTATGGTAGGAGAAAGATTGAGAAAAAACCTTAAGTTTCAGGTCTAGTTTTCGACTTGGTGCGACTTGTACAGTCGGTTTTAGCTTATGAGAATAAAAACATTGGATTCCTAGGATTTTTATAAGCAATTTCCTTTTTTATATAATTTAATTTCGTTAAAAATTGAGAGAGTTATGTGTGTTGGAAGATTGAGAAAAAAATGGAGAAGAAACACGATGAAAAGAAAGAGAAAGATACGCATGGTTAATGGGAAGAAGATGATGATGATGTGGCAAATTCCATTTCAAAATGTGTTTTTAATATATTATTTATGGATGCCATTTAATAACCGTATGTAAATACCACCCCAGTGGTAGCAGGTGCCTTGCCTTGTTTCTCCTCTATCATGTCATGGGTTCGGGTTTGGCTGACCACCATTTTGGCTATTTTATGCATTTTATTTCTTTATATGTTTCTGAAGTGATTTTCAAATATATATTTATGTTCCCTATTGTATCACATATGTGGATGTGATTCTATTGGCATAATTTTGAGCTGGTAATCCCTTTGTCATGGGCTCAAACCCTCAAAAGGCCATTTATATTTTTTTACCACTTTATTCTTTTATGTTTTATTTACAACTTTGAAAGGTCATAACTTATTGATCCTTTTTCCACAAAATATTTATTTTTCGTATACTTATGTGTAGTTAAAGTTAGGAACTTTTTAGGGTTTATTTTGGTTCTTAATTGATTTCTTTGACCATTTCCTTGTTTTCTCTTGGCCATGTTGACTTGTGTGAGTGTGGTGTACCATGTTTGAACCTTATGATATGTTAATAACATGTTTTCCTTGAGTTTTACTCAAGTTATGGTACTTTAATGCATTCTTTACCATGTATAAATGCTTTGCCTTTTATGTATAGTTTTGAATTTGTTTTCTTAACCTTTGACATGATTCTCTCATACCTTATTGGATATTTGTTTGTATACAAACCCTTGTTATCATCCATCTTTGTTTATGTGTTCATAAGTGGCCTTAAAATTTAATGACACATCTTTACATGATTCATAACTTGTATGTTTACCTTATGCGAATCTTTGTGATGTTTTAATCCTTGAATATGATCACTTTGAACTTTCACATGTACTCTAGGTTGTTACCTATGTCTTAAGCCATGTCCAAACTTGTTAGTATTATTAAAGTGATGTCTTGACTTTGCTTCATGATTGGTTTTGAAACTTTCTCCATATTTAAGTATTGTTATGACTTATCCATGCTTGTTTGAATCTTCTCCATGTTTAAGTATTGTTATGACTTATACATGTTTGTTTGAACTTTCTCCATGTTTAAGTATTGTTATGACTTATCCATGTTTTGTTGAAATTTTGAAGCTTCTCCATGTTTAAGTATTGTTATGACTTATACATGTTTTGTTTGAACTTTGAATCTTTCTCCATGTTTAAGTATTGTTATGACTTATCCACTTTTGTCTTGAAACTTTGAATGATACCATGTTTAAGTATTTTTATGAAGTATCCATGTTTTTTTTGTATTCATGATTAAGTGATGTCAGTAAACCCTAATCCATGCTTATCTTAGTTGTACACTTGAATCCTTGTTTTCATCCATGTTTATTTTGGTCTTGTTAGAACCGTGTCACATGAATGTTTTGGTCTTGTTAGAACCATGTCACTTGTTTAATTCCTTGATTAACATCATGTTTGAGTGTTACCTTTTTGTTACTCATAGTTGATGTCATGTTTGAATATCATCTTTGTTCATCTCATCCATATTCACTCATCTTGTTTACTTTAACTTTATCAAGTTATCCCCCAAGTGATGTTAGCTAGCTAGCCTTCATCCTTCTTTGTTATATTGTTATTTTCAAATCCAAAGGAAAGATCTTTTCATTGACTTCATGTCATAGGTAGCTTAGCCTTACTTCAATTCCCCTCTTGACCTTGTGAGAGTCATTACCTTTTCAAATTAGCCTTAGGATAGAGTTTGTAAACTCTATGTAAGTGTTATTGTTATGAACACTTACCTCCCCCTTTGAACCTTGATCACTATCAAGTATTCTTCACCCTTGTCTAGTTGAACTACGGATACTCTGATTTCATCCTTGTTAGGATACGTAGGCACAAGACGCGAAGTCTTGGTGAGCATACTTAGTAAAACCTCTAGGTCTTTCCCCATAGAACATTCTTAATCAATAGCAAACAAAGAATAACATAACACAAATCAACAAGAGGTTCATATAGATTACTATAGATACTTAGGGTGCTAATACCTTCCCTTAGTATAACCAATCCCCAAACCTTAGATCTCTTAGCTTTGTTGTTACATTGCAGACTTAGGGTTTTATTCGATCTTTTCCTCTTCCTTTGGATAAATCAAAGTTTGGTGGTGAACATTCAATGTTTTGTGATTCAAGTTAAAATAATAGCTTGACATCCGATTCTCACCGTAACAGAAATGGTGACTTCACTGGGGAGTGTCCATCACCTAAGAGGGTTAAGCCTATCTTGTTTATTTATGTTATGTGTATATTTGTTTGCTTATGTTGTTTGGTTTTTCTAGTAGATTGGGTGGTGACTTTTGTGTGGTGAGGTAAGTCATAACCCGAACTTGAGTGCACATAAATAAGATAGGATTGTGGTATAATGAAAAGTTAACTGTTGGGAGTAGTCCTAACATGATTAACATATGATATAACCACGCTCAGTGGAGGCCGCTTTGGGATTACTGATGTCATACCCTTAGTATCCTTTCACCCCTCTAAGCCTTTTTAGGACGTGGTGCAGTGATTATCCAGGTGTAGACCTGTGATAATTCTCATGCGATACTACACTCAGACGCGTTTATCTTGAGAATATTATTAGCCCGCATGAGTATTCGTGCAAGCCGATAATATCCGAAAGATGAATCGATGGCTCTGGGAACTTTGTAGAACCCTGTTGTGCAGGTACAAATAGACCCATAGTACATATCTTTATGGGAGGGTTAAACCTTAACTCCATGCTTGTTATTTACCTTTAAAACCTGTGTGACCTTGTTTGTATGCATTGCATCAACATACATTCATGCATTCATGAAAAAAATTTGGTTTCAAGGAACTCAGTTGTCCGTTTCTTTAAAATGAAGTTATTCAACTTTTTCCAAAATATGTTATTTCTTTCAATGTTTACAACTTACTTCTTGAGTTCCTTGAAACCATTAATCATTTTTATTTGCATTTCATTTGTTCATCCTGATGTCTCCTCTTTAGTTTTTCACACCCAATCTGTCACCTAAAGTACTCGAGCCAACCATCGACGAAGAATGGACCAATTGAAGTAAGAAAATCAAGAACTCCACGAGGAGATTGCCACCCTGAGGGCCCACATGGGAACGTTTTCCACCGCCACAAAGACTTTGATAGACAACTAAGAGCAAGAAATTCAATATCTCCGAGATCAGGTTGCAAACTTGAAGACTGCTAAAAAGCGTTTGATTACTCTGGTCAAAGAATTAGTCATCTTCCAACGTCAGGATGGTTCTTCTTCCTCCACAAATCAGCCAGCTGAGTAGAGCGGTGAGTCTAGGGGCATCCATGTGCACTATGCAAAGTTATTCCCTGTCCTCTTACAAAAGGGTTTGATCAAGACAGAAACCCCACCTGATATTCCAATGCTTCATAGGAGCTACTTCAAGGTTGATTCCTTCTGTGCTTTCAATCAAGGGGCGCCCAACCACGACATTGAGGAATGCTGTGTCCTCAAGGAGAAGGTGAAAAATATGGTTCAAAAGGGGATTCTATCTTTCAAAATGTGCAAGCCCTAGATTCAAATCACCCTTTTGCTAGAGCGTGGAGCAAGCTCTTCCGTGCACATGGGGGATTAACGTTGTGGAGCATGAAGGCCTTTCTTTAAGCTATGTCTTGTCAGATGTTTAGCTTATTTGTTTCTTTTTCATATGTAACTTTCTGTGTTTGTTAGACGCATTTGTTTTAGCATGTAAGAACGTGTTATTTTGAATGATTAATGCAATGGTTATGTTTGTCTTGAAGAAGTCCATTCGTTGACACTTATTTAAAATGCTTTTTCTGCTATATAATGCCAATACTACTCGATCTCCTGCTTAGGCAGATAATTGGAGGGAGGATGATAAAAGTAAAAGCGCAAAATTTCTTGTTGTATGCTTTTGAATAAAACATGCTGATGATGTAAGGCATTGTTTCAACCCAAACACTGAAGAAATAAGGAAGATACTCTCTCTTTAACCCTTTTGAGACTTGAAGTAGGAGTTTTTCTCTTCCGAATCCAAAAAACCCTCAATTTACCCAAGGGCAGGGTAGTTTTTCAGTTAAGCTGATCGAGCACCCAAACATTCATAAAAGGGAGTGAACATTCATTTCCACTTCACCTTACCCCCACACATTAAGAGGCTAGGAGGCAGACCCAATTGTCATTGGTATCTAAGTCCGTTTGATACTAGCTAAGGAATGTGGCAGTCACAATCCTTTCAACAAGTCAAAATGACTTAGAGTCATGTTAGATTCCAAACTTGTTTAAATTGATCATTAATTATTGGCATTTTCAACTCTTTTGTGTTTTGTTGGATTTACTCCATGATAGCATGCTATTCTTTAGTTTTATGAAAATACCTTTGGTTGCTTTGATTTGTGTGTTATTGTGCAGAAATTAGGCATGAAAGCATAAAAGTGTGAGACATAAGCAATTGGACAAGGAATCCAAAGGAAGAGAAGAATATCATCATGTTCGTTGTGCGAACATCCAGCGAGGAGTGCCAGCGAATGTTCACTTTGTGAACATTTGGCAAAGTCCCGGCGAATCCTCTCAATTTTGAGGTAGTAATTAAAGGGCAGTAAGTTCGCTGGGTGAATAAGCAGCGAATGTTCGCTGTGACAAAGTGTCAGCAAAGAGCCAGCGAACCATCCCAAACTTGAGGCAGTAGCTAAAGGACCATAAGTTCGTTGTGCAAACTTGTAAGCAAGGTAGTTCGCAGTGCGAAGAATTGCTCGCACAACGAACTTCAGAGATTTCTCATAGGCGGTTTAACTGTTCATAGGCACTTCAGGTGCCTAAATTGGTGTTCGTTGGGCAAAGAAGCAGTTCGCAGTGCGAACATTACAGATTCTAAAAGTATAATATAAGTATTTTTCACTATTTTTGGGGATCATAACCCATCTTTACACACCACAACTTCATTTTCTCAGATTTCTTCACCAAAAGGTGATATTTTACAAATAGAAGCTGGATTCGCATCCGAGTTCGATTCTTCGACGTGGATGCTCATTCATCTCCTTCCAAAACTTGTAAAGCAAGCTACCATGGTTATGGGTAGCTAATCACTTTTGTGTCAAGATTAGAGGTAGTTAACCTCGCTTGTATGTATTTATTTTGATCTTTTGTATGTGAACAAGGTTGATGATCAATAGATGATGAAGATATTTGATTTTAATGTTATATTTATGGTTTGAATCACTCTAGACATAGATTTTCCAAATCTTGATCTAATTTCTTCATCTATTAACAAACAAACTCTAGACATAGATTTAGGAGTTAATATTTGCTTTGTATAGTTCTTAATGTTTATTCTTTAGATTGTTGGTTCGAGAAATCATATAACAATTTAAACAATAATACGCATGAAGTCGCTTTAGAAATAGACGGATTCGCGAGGATACGTGATTGTATTGATCGAAACTAGGTTCACATGCTTGATTAATCGGATATGTATGAAAGGGGTTAACAAAATCTAATATTGGCATGCTTTTCTTAAAACAAAACATCTTTTCGCCAATTTACTCTTTGCTACAAAAACATATGTTACTCAACAAGAACTCTTTGAAAACCCTTTGCTTAGAACGTTAGACTATTGAACGACAAGCATCTAGATATCTGAACAATCCCTGCGGATACGATAAAACACCCACCTAAAATACTTTTTAACAAGTCACATGACCTGTTCATAAATAAAATAAAAACAAAAAAAAAGCCTGCTAAATCAAAACCTATGAAAGAGATTTAGGAAAAATTGGGGCATCCCGCTGGACTTCAAGATCAAATCCAAAAGACTCAATCTAGGCAAAAGTTAGGGAAAATAAAGAGTAAAAAACGCGAAAAGCAAAAACAAAGGATTACGAAGAAAAAACCTCAATAAATAACAAAGGTCGTGTGACCAAACACCAAAAAAAGCATAGGTGGGTGACTATCATGTCCAAAGCCTCAGTGGTTTTCCAACTATACCAAAACTCCTCTTGAGAAATGAGTGCTCGCATCAAGCTTAAACTGAACGTAGGATTGGAGAACATCACGAAGAAGGGGTGGGTACAAATAAACTTTGAGCCTTATATCCTATGTTTTATAAACCATGAACCAAGCCACATTACAACCCTCAGAAGACCTAATTGAAGCAGGTTTATTTCGAAAGCATACTCAACGAGATAACGTTTCCCGACTCCTACTGAGCTATGCTTGAAAGTTGTGTTGGCTTTGTAAAAGAAAATTAATTACATATCCTAAATAGTGATTCGATCACAAGTTATGGTGATATATTTTCAAATAAAAAAAAAACTTCAAAACAAACATGTGTGTTGCATTAGCAGTTTCACAATTAACGTTTGTTGCTTGCTAACATTGCTTGATGATGTAGAAGCTTGCATATGAACATCAGTGATGAGCTTAATCTTTTGAGACTCTGTTGAGTAAATGGCTAACCATTTCAAAATATGACCATATCCAGGGGCAAGTTGTTTCCCAGTTGTTACTGGTATTTCAACAAAATTCAATCGCCATTGATATCCTAAAGTCCAGTCATCACTGGCTCCCTTTTTCAAGTTATTTCTCACAGTCTGATCATCCCTAAAGGACAAGTTCGAAGACTTTGTTGTGCAGAATACAATCAATTTGGGGCATTTACGTCGATATTTGATAAATCTCTCCAAGATTTTGAAGACACTAGAGCATTGTTATGCCAAACAACCTTTTTAAAACTACACGAACAATTGTATACTTGCAGTCATTATCTGACGAACATGTCAGTGTCACGCTCGTGTCGTTCATTAGCTTGCTAGCCTTCATCCTTCTTTGTTATATTGTTATTTTCAAATTCAAAGAAAATGTCTTTTCATTGACTTCATGTCATAGGTAGCTTAGCCTTACTTCAATTCCCCTCTTGACCTTGTGAGAGTCATTACCTTTTCAACTTAGCCTTTAGATAGAGTTTGTAAACTCTATGTAAGTGTTATTATTATGAACACTTACCCCCCTTTTGAACCTTGATCACTATCAAGTGTTCTTCGCCCTTGTTTAGGTGAACTACGAATGCTCTGATTCCATCCTTATTAGGATACGTAGGCACAAGACGTGAAATCTTGGCGAGCATACTTAGTAAAACCTCTAGGTCTTTCCCCATAGAACATTCTCAATCAATAGTAAACAAATAATAACATAACACAAATTAACAAGGGGTTCCTATGGCGTACTATAGATACTTAGGGTGCTAATACCTTGCCTTAGTATAACCAACCCCATAACCTTAGATCTATTAGATTTGTTGTTACATTGCGCACTTAGGGTTTTATTCGATCTTTTCCCCTTCCTTTGGATAAATCAAAGTTCGGTGGTGAACATTCAATGTTTTGTGATTCAAGTTAATATAATAGCTTGACATTCGATTCTCACCGCAACAGCGCCCCACCATGATCATCTTCCTCCTCGAGCATCACCTTCTTCCTCCCATTTTTTGAAATTCTGAACTTCCTATATACTCAACCAAATGGCATGATGTAAAAATGAAAATCGTTGGAAATTTCATGAGGAATTGAATGGTATTAACCAATTTCATTTATATGAAGTGTATCAAAAAGAATTAATCTCAACACCATATGAACCCTAATTGTAAATTTTAATATGAAATTACATGTGTTCATGATACAAAGTAATTGATTGATGGAAAATGATCCTTATATCATGACAAGCATATCTGTAACTCAAATGATCAAGAATGATGCATGAATCGTAGATTTCTATTATTGAGGAAACTTACCTTACAAGTGAGAATCGAGTTCCTTGATAAAGGTGTTATAGATGCTATATCTTGATGCTAACAGCTTCCTTGACCTCCAATGGGTGTGTTGATGTGCTTGAATTGACTTGAAACCTTCTGGAACTTTCTGGCCAAATCAATCTGCAACCTTGAAGCAAATGATATGTGACTTGATGATTTTGGTATTACAGAAGCAAGGTGGGTGTTTGGATCACTTCTATATGATGTATATGAAGTGTTTTTATCATTGGTTTGGTTGGAGATTGCTTGGAGTTGAAGTTCCATGTTTTCCCTCTCTTTGGAACTTTGAATTATGGAAGGAAGAAGATTGCTTAGAAAACAAGTCTTGGCTATGTTTTGGTGTGTTTTGAATGATACAAAATGGTCTCTATTTATAGAGAAACAAATAAGATATTTGGAGAGAAGTTTGGATTAGGATCACTCAATTATCTAATGAACCATGCTATGTGTCATGACTTGGATGCCAAGGTACACATATCATATTCTTCACATGGCTATAATTCTGATCTTTTGAGATTGAACCTGCCATATTGCATCTCATCCCTTGGTGTTTTGATCATTCTTGGATAGATTGGGAGGTTTTTGATCAATTTCACTTTAATGTTAGAGAACAAAAACTCACTTCATGGTTTTTGAAATGATTTTTATCACATGCCAAGGATAAAGTCTTGAAAATTCTGTTATGCTCTTTACTGAGCACATGGTGTATGATCATTTTGGTGTTGATGTTGTGAAGATGTTAGGCTTTCAAGGTCATCTAAATCATGTAACAACAAAATGTGAAGCAAATTTGTCTTGGAAAATAGTTACAACAAGGCATGTTGTGAAATTCATAACTTCTCACTCAAGTAAGGTAAATGAATGTTCTTGGACATTTTGGAAAGCTGAGATATCATACTTCAACTTTTATGTTCAAAGTTTTTCTTGAATCAATGGGCATCATGGAGTAAAATGGCCCCAAAGTTGGCTCCAATATGAGTCAAATTCTGTCTAAATTTTTTTTTAAGTGTCTAGGTTCAAAAAGTATTGAACCTCCAACTTCATGGCATCATATCTCTCTATTTATGCATTTTTTGGGAATTCATCCTTAAGGACAAAGTTGTAGTATGTAATAAGCTCTTCAATTTGGTCTTTGGAGAAAAAGAAAATGGTTACTTGGATTGGAAGTATGGCCTTGACAAGTTGGACAAAAATCATTGAATTCCGTAACTTAGAAAATATTTCAATTTCTCCAATGTTGCCCTTTTTGCAAATAACCTCATATTTCTTGATTTTTATTGATTGATCATGATCCAAACCACACACTATCATCATTATTAACTTGAGGAACCCATGTTTGACTAAAAAAGTTAAAAGTCAAACTTTGGCTTTGATCAGTGGTTGACTTTTTATCAGATGGCCTTGAACTTTGTGATCTTCAATGAAATCAAACCCTTGGGCTAATTGAATCATCATGGATGGACTACAAAGGTGTTTTTGAGTTTCTTGAATCATGTTCCAAGGCTTGATATTATGTACTGGTCAAAAGTCAAAGTGTAATTGACTTTTCATCAGAAACCCTAGTTTGTGGACCAGATGAATTTGAATTCTTGTATTGCTTATGAATCAAGTTTCTTGGATCAATCCAATTATATGAATGGACTAATATGAGGCGCTTGAGGTCCTTGAAACATATCTTGAAGTGTTGGATCATGTCTTGCTTCAAAAGTCAAACCAGGGATTGAATTAGGTCTAAACCCTAATTTGGGTGTATCTGAGGTTTTGAGCTTTGTTGAGCTTGGTTCAATTAAACTTTGCACTTGATTTTTGATGGATGAAAACTCTTGATCTTTATGGATGAATAAGGGACTTTAGATGTTGAATATGATGCCCATTCCTTGATAATCCATCTGCTTGAGCTTTAGGGGAACCACCTATCCTATAAAGTAAGCAAACAAAAACATCTTGTATTTGCAATGGGTTAGTGATGCATAAAGACACACACATATATAAATGATGAATTTTATGCAAATGATGTAAATGAGGTGGCATCTTAGGGGCAAACAATTATGGTATGACAGTTACCAAAGAATGTCCACTTGTGTGCATATCAGAGGCAATTAATCTTATTCATGGTATCAGAAGCTGAGATGCTTTAGAGGCTATGTATACATTAGAAGCAGACTCAGAGCATTCTGATCAAGATAGCTTCTGAACATCATTAGACTGATATAAAGTAAGATTTTATGCCCATCTGATGGAAGTAGAATCATCACTATAAAGTGTAATTCTTCTTTCATAAATATGAAGATCTTCCTTCTGACTGACATTAGAAAATATTAGGATTACAAACTATTAAATAAAAAAAGAGATAAACATACCTCAATATTAGCAGTATCAGCTTTTGAGATTGTCCAAAGGGAGCTTTATTGTTCCAACAATGCACTTTTAACACCACCAGAAGTCATCTCAGACTTCTAAAGATAACTGGATAAACTTCAGAGATAAAACCACTAGTCTGAAGCACCACTTCACCATAGGAAGACATCAGTCTTCCTAGTACCAGTAAGCTTGTCTTTTTGGTTTCTTCAGGATTCCACATCTCCTTCCTCTTTCAGAGTTAGGATTTGGAATGTATGCCTTATTCTTTTTTAAGGTTATAAGCAACCACTGTCCTAGAGCAGTTGTTGCCTTGTTCTTTTATTTAAGCACATATGCATCAAAAACAATTTCATTCTTTGGTACCCATACTCTTATGGGTCCACTGAGGTTAGCTTTGCAGTGTTTCTTCTTACTTCGTGTCTTAGCCTTATAGTAAGGTTTAGACTCATTCTTGACATTTTGTCTAGGATAAATTTTCACCTTAACTTCTGAATCTCTCAAAAACCTTATATGCAACAGTCTTTGGTTCTGAGTTTTCAAAACCTTAAACTCGGGAGTCTTAGATTCTAAATTACTTATATCCTTTGACTCTTGAGTTTGAGATCTTGGTGCTCTTAGAGCTAAAGAATTGCCTGTCACGGGTTCTGATTGATTCAAAAAAATTCTTTTTTTCAACACCAAGCATTAAGTAAGCATACATCCCCTTTTGAGCATTGCTTGAAGAAGAAGGGTTTGATGGTTTCATCAAAACATCAGTCCTTGGATTATAAGGCTTTTGATAATATCCAAGGTCATCTCCTTTTCTCTTACTTACTCCATAGATCATGGAAGCAAGTTTGGTTCTTTCAAACCCATATATAATAAAATTTTGAAGACCTAATTCATTCTTATCCACAGTTTTGTCAGACATGTCTTCTGCTAAAGCAATTTGATCTTTCTCAAGTTTTTCAAATTTTTCTTTAGAAAGTTTTAACTCATATTTCAAAATATCTCGTTGACTTGTTAGCATTTTCACATGCCTGGCTTTCTGCTGGCATATTTCCATGAAATCGTGACAAAGAGCACCTAAATCACATATAGAGAGTTTAGAAAGTACCTGATTTGTGTCTTCTGACTCTGAATCAGAACCAACTTCAGATTTTGGTTCTGAAAAGGTTGAAGCCATCAGGGCGTGGTTGGCTTCTTCATCTTATCCTTCATTGTTAAGCTCTTCCCATGTTTCCATGAGATTCTCCTTGAACTTTCCTTTGAAGTTATTCTTTTGGAAGTTTTCCTTCTTGCTTTTGTCTTTATGGAGATCAAGACATTCTGTAATGAAGTGATCATGCTTTTTGCAGTTAAAACAACCATCTTAAACTTTAGACCCAAATCCTGACCCTTTGAAGATATATCTCTTACCAGAGAATCTGTTCTTCCTTTTGGCCATTTGTCGAAATCTTCTGATGATAAAAGCTAGTTCATCATCAGTAGATTCTTCATCAGAAGCTTCATCATGAGTGACTTCTTTGAGCTTTTTAGTTTGAGAAGATCTCTCGGATCTCTCAAAAGATTTTAAAGTCACGTTTTTAACTTACTTTTCAGGCTCTTCTCCATTTAACTCCATTTCATGACTTTGGAGGTTGCTAATAAGACTCTTAAGACTTATAATGTTTAAATCTTTAACTTCTTGAATAGTAGTTACTTTAGGTCTATATTTGGCAGGAAGACTCCTAACAATCTTCTTGACATGATCCACAGTAGTATAGCTCTTGTTCAAGACCTGAAGTCCAGACACAAGAACTTGAAATCTTGAGAACATAGATTCAATGTTCTCATCCTCCTTCATTCTGAACAACTCATATTGCTGAACCAGAAGATTAGCTTTAGCCACTTGCACTTGTTGATTACCTTCATAGTACCGGGTTAAGAGAATTAATCAAGGAAATAGAATTTTGGAGAAGACTTGGAAGACTTCGACTGGAATAGTGTTTTCTGGAGTTCTAGTCGAAGGGGTCCTTGTGCAAGAAAGGAGTGTTTTGCGGACTTAGAAATATTTCTAGCAATTTAGGAATATTGTTCGACGGAAGCGTCACTGATGACGTTTTGATCCAAGATTTAAATTCAAATAATGAGGGAACTTTGTTCTTATCCAATTGCTCGCAGAAGACATGTGAAGCGCTTTTAGGAGACGAAGACATGCAAAATTCCATTTGTCTTGCTCTAATTTGTAGGCCGTTAGAGGCAGTTATTTTTTATTAGTATAAATAGCAAGTCTTAATGTTATGATTTGTGTGTTCAAGTTTGTACAAATTCCTCAATTACTCAAAGTACCCGCGTGTAGAGAAACGAGTGTGTGAGAAATGTACGTTTGATGTAACACCATATTTTTCATTTAATACAATTCAGTTAGTTTTTACCCAGAAGTTTATCTTTTATTTTCGCAAGTTGTTTTCTAACGCACTTTCGATTATTTCACTGCATTACATTTTCTTTAGTATTTTCGAAGTAAACTATAGTTAAACTATGAATACTGTCAAAGTGTTCATCTTTTTCTAGATACTATTTTAAATCAATTAGCACATGTCCTAGGATTCTGTATGGTCAATCCTGCAAGTTACCCAATATCTTATTGATTTGGTAGACCAGCGGTTGTTTACCAATTTTCACAGTAAACAAATTGGAACACCCAGTGGGACCGTGCTAAGTGAGTTAAAAAAAATTATGCATTCAATTGTCTTTTCTCTTTTGAAAACTTCGTTGCATGTTATTAAGAAGTGGTAAAGTAGCCACCACTAACGAGGATAAACCAAGGAGAAGATTCACGAGGAAAATGGTGAATGCAAACCAGCCAAACAATTCGAACCCTCAGCCAGATAGTTTGAATCCTCAAACAACGCCTAATATTAATGTAGAACCACCCACAGGATCTTTGACTGGGGGACCAACGGTTTCAGTGTCTGTTTCTGAAACAATACCATCCATGGCGAGTTCGATCCCTACGTATTCAATTTCCCATACTCAGCCCATTTTAAATTATACCGGATCAAGGGGACCACCGAGGACTCCCCCACCGGTTGGAGCTTCTAGTTTCCAACAATTCCCCCTGGATTTTCAATGCCTTTACCTAGTCGAGACCCACCTTTTGGAATGCCAACTTCGATGATGGTAAACTTACAAAATACCCTTCTGGTATTTTCGGAACCCATAGTAACGTCGTCGTTACTGTCGCACCCTAATTTTTGACCCTAAGATTCCTCATCCTTTGCATAACATCTTTAGGCCTTTGTGCTTTTTGTTTTATCACTATCCAATTTGTGCAGGTTTGGCAATTTCAAGAGGAGGTGTGTCCTCATTTTCATGACTGAATAGCCATGGCATAATCATTTGCCTAAGACGTGTGATTGATTTCACTTCAAGGCACAATTTTAGTTTTCAGGTTTCTTTTAAATTTTATCGCAAGTTGTGTTTTTATTCGAGCAAGCTAAACTATGTTTTGTTTTGAGCTTCAAGGAGAGTCTCATCCATCCCTAGGTCATACTTGATCTGATCCAAGTTTGAATTGGTTGCAAGAATTAATGGAGAAGTTGAGTTAAGAAATTCACGGCACAATCAGCTCGTAATCTACGAATTTGTTCAGGTTATGGTGGATTGATGAGTAGGGCATAGGAGATTTGTTACAAGTGTTGTTGGAGAATCAAGGATAAATTTCTCAAGTTGTTTCCAAATCATTTTTTTGACTGATTAGGTTGTTTCAAACTTTGAATCGTGCGTTCATAACTCAAGGCCACGTTTAAGATTAAGTTTTTTCGCCACGTATGTACTTGTAAGAGTATTTGAATTTAATATGCGTAAGTGAAGAAAGCTGGTTTAAGAGTCATCACACATTCACAGCTAAATTTGAATGAGAGAGCATCGTCTGCTCTAGGATTTTTGTTTTGGATGGCATGGGTAAATACTTCAAGTTTCAAGATCTAAATGTCCTAAGTTCTATCAAGATTTAGAAACACAAGGTTAGCATTGGGGGATTTACCATGGAATTCAGGATTTCACGAGTTTCCAATATTACACAGAACCATGTTATTCCTAAAATATGCATGTCAAAGATTACAAATAGTTCCCAAATGCAAGGGTAATTACATTTTGGCATTATAAGAGAGCAATCCTACAATGTCTAAATTGTATTGAATATGTCATGACAGGAGAAACAATGGAAATTATCCCTAGTACAAGTTTCGCACTGCGGACTGTTTTTAAACCTATCTCTTCTTCCCGTGGTTTCTGCTACTTTGAAGTTGAATACGATTTGATTTACTTGAGGCTATTGATGCACTGGATATTCTGAAGTAACCTTTTCCCACCCGTGACAAACAAAAACAACATTGATTAAATGTGTTTCGATTCAAATCCATTAACTCTATTGGCGTTGCGCTGCCACCGAATAAAACTCGACACAATTGGTGTCGTCACCAGTACCTGTAACCTATCCAAATAAAAAAAAAACAGTTCAGAGAACCTGCCCATAACGAACTCTATACGGACATGGCTCCACACTATGATGCGATGCCTAAGGGTACATGAAACATCAGATCGCTTCCAATTATGTTCTGAACCCGTTCCCTTCTTTAGTTTGAGAAAATTCTGACCTCAATACCAATTTTGACCTCAACAGCAGCAAGACATGAGATAACACAAGAATTTCACTATTAGCATACAAGATCATAGTTTTGAAGAGTACTTATCACATCCCAAAGCAAATTCAAACCACATTCAAAGCAATTTCATTTTGTTTCTTAAACCATCACCAACATCACTTCAAAATTGTATTGTTTAAGGCCAGACTTTAGAATCAGGAAAATTTCATCATGTTCAAAGAGGAGGATTATGGGCAATATCATTATAGATGTCGCCAGCATTAATTCTTCCAAACAAATGGAGCAAGAATCAAATCATAAAGTTTGGAATCGTTTTCAGACAACATTAGATTTTTCTAAAACCACTCGCAACCTGTTCAGGCAAGAAATCAAACAATCCAATTCGGATTCACAACTTTATGAATAATCAAAACAGGCCTCAGACATTGTATTTTTCCCAAACAAGGGAAACATATTTCATGCGTACCAAAGGAGAAAACATTCCTAATCAAGAGAAAACTTGCTTCAGACAAATTCCAAAAGAGCACCCAGGCCCACAAACAAGTTAATACGAGAAAGGAAGTTTCAAATCAGAAAGTTTGTTTTTTTCATCAAATTTCCAAAGCGGAATTATAAGCAATATCCCAAAGGAGATACCACCAGCATTTCTTTCCAAAAAAAAGACATAATGAGTCAAGATCATAATTATCAGATTTGAAATCATTTCGAGACAACAAGAGAAAGTTTCCAAAGTTTCCCAAACCGTTCAGACAACATATCAGAAAAAATCAAAACCTTGCAACAATTGGAATCACGTTTTCAATACAAAATTCAAAGATTTCCAAAAATAAGTTGATCATCATTGGCCTATTAATAGAGAGCATTCCCTTCTTATCAAAGACACGAAAAATCACCACCCCATACGCAGCAGCCAAAAATTATCAAATTCCATTACCAAACTCTCAGAAAAAACCTAGAGATTCAAAAAAAGTATATTGTTCATCATCATCTCTCCAAAAATCGCACCAACGGACAAGCAATCATCAATAGCAAATATATTATAAGTTCAGAAAAGAAGCAGAACAATACGAAACAGACAAGTATTCACGCAAGAAGTTCGCAAAAGGTAAAAGATAAGAGAATCATCCCTGAACGAGGATCCGTGAAGCCGTTAGCAACAGTCGCCGGCCCTTCCTTCTCCTTTTTTTTTTGCTTTTGCTTTAATCATGTGCATCTTGTAATATGTAATCGTGAAATGCTAATGAAATTGGGGCTGGGATTTTTGGGGCTTAGGGTTAGATTAGGTTCGTCTCAGTCGCAATTGAGATAGAGAGAATAAAAGATGAACGATAGTGACGACGAGGATTAGGGTTTCAAACCCTATTTTGAGGAGGAGACGAGAGAGTATCCTTCTCTCTTTTTCTTTTAAGCGCATTAATCCTGTACACGTGCACACACAGTTATCTCCATGGACCCTCTTCCCCTTGTGCGCGTGGGATCCCTCCGTTTTTTATTTAACCTTTCATTTTCTCTTTTTATAATAATCAAATTTAAAATTTGTTTCTTTTCACATAACTAAAAAAATAAAATATAGAACTTTTTTAAATAACCCTTTTTTTTTCAAAATATAACTTCTTTTATATTCCAAAATATCTTTTCAATAAAATATAACTAAAAAAATTTTAATTAAAAACTTTTGTTAAAACCTTTCAAAAATAATAAAAACTTTTATTAAAATATTAAAATTATAACCCTTTTTAATTAATAAAAAAACCTTTAACCCTTTTTTTTAAATTAATCTTTAACTTAATAATTCTGGAAAACAATAATAAACCTTTTTATAATTCTCCTTTTATTATCAAACTCTTTCTTAATAAATCGTTCCCTATTATGAATCTCTCATCGCGCTTAATCGTACGTTTGTGTAGAATAGGTTTAGAACTTTGATTGATATCATGCCTTGCTTGTGATTTTTTTCTGTTTACCCTTTATGTGATGCATACACTCTACTTGTTTATCTTGATTGCATTCTAAACCCTTTCAAGAATATAAAATCCTCGATCCAACGTCGAGCCATTTTCCACCCATGTAAGTCGATTGCTTTTAAGCATCGCTATCAACCTTTGGTCACTATACACAAGACTAGCACCACTTTGCTAGCACTCCCGTTTAAATCTCATTATAATTAATTGCATTATATCCAAGGGAAAATCCCATGCATGATAATCGATTATTGTGCATGGTGCATATTCATTTGCATTTCATACCTCCTCATAGGTTCATACCCTTTAAGATAAGATTATATTAGACAACTTTAGGATAAACTTCCTAAGTTAGCCCCCCTTAATTTTGATTTTACAATCAAACTTTAGCTCACCTAATTCTCCATACAAGAGAATTAGATATGAATCATCTCAAAGAAGGGACATACAATCCCATACCCCACAAATACAAACAAGTCTCAAAACTGTGGGGTTTCTTAAGATAATGAATCATCTTTTCTCCTAAACTTTAAAACAACCTTTAGTATCCTTCAGAGAGGAACTACAAGTTCTCTGATTCCACTCCGGACGGGATATGTAGGCACAAGATGCGATATCTTGTCGATCACACTTAGGAATAGAACTTTAGGTCTTCCTACCCCATTACCCTTAGCAAACAGATAACAACCAACAAATAACATGATAAAACAAGAGGTTCCTGTAGAGTACTACATATATCTAGGATGCTAACACGTTCCCTAGGTATAACCAACCCCCGAACCTTAGACTCTTAATTTTCATTTGCATTGCATACTGTGGGACATTCGATCTTTCTCCCTTCCCTTGGATAAATCAAAGACCGGTGGTGAAACAAAATAAATGCGATTCAAGTTAATATAATAGCTTGGTATCCAATTCTCACCGCGACAGAAATGGCGACTTCACTAGGGAATTCTTAGAGGGTTCCCCCTAACTTGTTTATTTATGTTATTTGTTATATACTTGTACTCACATTTGTTATCTGCTTGCTTGGGTTTTTTATATGCAGGGTTGTTACATTGTGAGATAAGTCCTAACCCGGACTTGAGAGCACACATATGATATGATTATGGTGTAATAAATAGTCGGCTGTTGGGAGTAGTCCTAACAAGTTTGGCATATGATGACCATGCTCAGTGGAGGGCTTTTGGAATTACTGATGTCTGATGCGAGTAGTCGTATTGATGTCACTCTTTCCGATTTAGGAGCCCGAGAAGGTGAGGACCGTAGTTACCTTTACCCCACTTGGCCTTCTAGGACGTAGTGCGATGGCTATGAGGGAGTAGTCCCAAATGGTTGATACGCGATACTACACTCAGACGAGTTTATCTTGAGAATATTATTAACCCACGTGAGTAGTCATGTAGGCCGATAATATCCGAAGGATTTACGTAGACTCTGGGATCTTTGTAGAACCCGTCATGCAGGTACAAATAAACCTCTAGTACATACCTTGGGAAGGGTAGACCTTGACTCCACGCTTGTGACCGCTTAACCTAGGGATCCATTTGTTTGCTTGTACCTTTGTGCTTGTATGTGCTTACCTGTGGTTGTTGCATTCATACATCTCATAAGCATCCATCTCTTGATTTCGTGGAACTCGGCTTTTATTTGTAAACGCCCGGTTTATTATGGACGGTGAAAAACTTTTGTAATTCGCTTTAATGATTATTGAAAATAAACCTTTTAGTATCCCGATACTAATGGTTGTAACCGTTTTTTTATGATTTTAAATCAAGTCTATTGATATTCCTGGACGATTATAAATAATCAAGTTCCACGACACTCTTCTGCATCGCATTCTTGCATCTTGCATTCTTCCCCTTCAAGGAACTTAAAAGTTGATTTGTAGGCATCGTAAGATGGATTACGGAGAGAAATGAGTTTTTTCGTACACCTTCAAGGTTCATGATGTTGAACAGTTAAGGGAAATAGGAAACCAGATCAAAGATCCAGAGGCTTTCGCTGAGAAGTATGGACGGATCCTCCCGCTGTTGCAAGTTCGAGTGCCTGCTGGTTTGTTAGAGACGCTTGTTCAGCTCTACAACCCGATTTATCACTGTTTCATTTTCCCAAATTTCCAGTTGATGTCTACGTTGGAAGAGTATTTTGCTCTATTGGGTATCCCTGTCAAAGACTCGCCTCCATTCTCCGGCTCAAAAGGAAGACCTAGCCAAGAAGATATTATGAGAGTGTCCCGCATAAAGCTTTTCGAGATCCGAACTCACATGACGGTCAAAGGGAGAATCGATGGTTTTCCTGCCCAGTTCTTGTTCAAGAAAGCTCGACACTTTGCTAACGTCGGGAATATCGAAGCTTTCGAGAACGTTTTCGCACTGCTGGCCTATGGTTTGTTCTTATTTCCAAACATTGAAGATTTCGTCGATGTCCACGCAATCAGAATTTTCATGCTCAGAAATCTAATCCCTACTTTGTTGGCAGACGCCTACCATGCCATCAACTCGAAGGTTCTGAAAGGAGAAGGTCGGATTACATGCTGCACTGCTATCCTCTATAGGTGGTTTATTTCACACCTACCAAGGTCTACAGCTTTTTGGGATGTGAAAGATGGTACAAAATGACCCGTGAAGCTCATGGCGCTCTCTCACTCAGACGTTGTATGGCACGATCCGATGTATGAAGGGATTATCATGATTCATAGCTACGGAGATTTTCCCAATGTGCCTCTTCTCGCACAAAGGGATGTGTTAGTTATAACCCTGTGTTTGCTCGCCGACAACTCGGTCATCCGATGAAGGAAGTACCTGATTCGAAGGATTTGGCCATAATTTTCCTCTACCAATGAGAGAATCTTGAGTTGAAAATCGGAATTGTATACGCGTGGCACCGCATAAACAAGCAGAGAATGACCGTAACAGAAAATCCTGATTGTTCAGTCACTGAAGCTTGCTTATCATAGGCACGTGAAAAGGCTCTCACCCTGATGATGCCCTATCCTCGTCCTAAGCCTCCTGTGGCTGACTCAAGTGAAGTTTCAAGGTTGAAGGCGGAGATAGAGAAGCTTACCCTCGATAAAGCTAGAATGCAAGAGCAGATCGACAAGCTGGTGGAAGAATTCCGTGGAAGAGGAGAGTTATCGTCATCTGGAGGACAAGATTCCTAGTTCCTTTTGTATTCTGTTGCTTATTATAATAAACCTTGAAGGTGTACTAGCTATTATGTAAAACTTTTTAAAACCTAATAAATAAAATAAGTTTCTGATTACAATGTTTGTAAATACACTTTCGAGTTCCTTGAAGTTCATGCTGCATCATACGCATCATTTTGCATGTGCATTCCTTTGCATTCCAGATTCTCATTTGTGTTTCCCTTCTCAGTCAAGCTAAATGATCAATACGATACTCAGGCTAATCAAAGAGGAAGAATGGATACCATTGAGCGAGAAAATCGTGAACTCCGCAAGGAAGTGACTGCTTTGAGGATTGGTGTGGAAAGGCTATCTGCTTTGGTTGGAACTCTGATTGCTGTTCGAAGTCAACCTTCTCCTCATATTTCTCAAGGGACCGAGATTTCTGAAGTCACGCCAATACCCATTTTTACGGTTCCTATTAACATTCCTAACAGCTCTAAAGATCGTAGAGAGGGGTTGCTAAAAAAATGGAGCAAGAAGTAAGTGCTGTGCATCTAGGACGACAAAAAAGAAGAAGGTATCAACGACCTCAGCATATCGCTGCTATATATCCCATCACCAACAATCCTGCTTATCAACCACAGGCTCGTCTATCATTCAATAATCGAAACCGTGTTCAAAGACAATTTGATCCGATT
This sequence comes from Lathyrus tuberosus, assembly GCA_022829125.1. NCBI lineage: Eukaryota > Viridiplantae > Streptophyta > Magnoliopsida > Fabales > Fabaceae > Lathyrus > Lathyrus tuberosus. The sequence continues at coordinate 11,256,101 of JALAZF010000075.1, forward strand.
CTGATGACCTATGCGAAATTATATCCGTACTTGATACAAAGGAATCTGGTGCAGACACGAGCTCCGCCAACCATCCAGAAGGATCTCCCGTGGTGGTATAAGCCTGAGGCTCGTTGTGCTTTCCATCAAGGTGCGCCCAGACACGACATCGAAGACTGTTTTCCTTTGAAACATGAAGTACAGAGGCTAATGAGAAGTGGTGACTTGTTTTTTGAGACTCTAGACCTAATGTGAAAACCATAAGCTCAGACTGAGACAATCTCCTCAAAGCTTTAGTTAATTTACTGCTTTTCATATGTAATGCTTTTTATTTGTTAATGCATTTGTTATTTGCGTGTAAGAATTTGTTATTTTGAATAATTGGTGCAATGAATAATGTTTGTCTTGAAGAAATCCATTCGTTTCACTCTTTTTAAAATGTTCTTTCTATTTTATAACGCCAATACTACCCCAATCTCGTGCCTTGGCAAAGAATTGGATGAAGGATGACGAAATCACAAACGTAAGATCTCTTGTTGTATGCTTTTGAATAAAACAATGTTAATGATGTAAGGCATTGTTTCAGATCCCCAAACACCGGAGATACAAGGGAGATAGACCCTAATTAACCCTTTTGAGCCTTTGGAGTAGGAGTTTTCTTCTTCCGAATAAAAAAAAACCCTCATTCTTAACCTGGGGCAGGGTGATTTTGTTAACAAAAATGGAGTAAAAATATCACGAAGATTAGGTGGGCACAAACACACTTTGAGCCTTATATCTTTTGTTTCTTAAACCGTGAACTAATCCAAGATACAACCCTTAAAATACCTTAGTGAAGCAGGGTTTATTTCAAAAAGCATACTCTTTGAGATATCGTTTCCTGACTCCTATGAGCAATGCTCAAAATTTGTGTTGGGATTATAGAATCGGTAATTCAACCACCAAAATATCTTTTAATAAAATTTTCAAGACAAACATATGTTGCATTAGCAGTTTCATAATTAACATTTTTCTGCTTGCTAACATTGCTTGACATCATAAAAGCTACATTACGAGCATCAACGATGAACTTAATCCTTTGAGACCTGTGACTCTGATGAGTAAATGGTGGATCATTTCCAAAGGATGACCATATCCAGAGGACCTTGCTGAGCAGGGGCAAGTTGTTTCCCAGTTGTTTCACAATCTGACCCAAAGGGGGAAGTTTGAAGACTTAGAACACCGTCAGTCTGGGGCAGTTACGCCGAGATTTGGCAAATCTCTCCAAGAGTTTGAAAACATTGGAACATGTTGGATGCCAAGTTTTCTGTAAAATCCTCTTGAGACGACTTCTTCTCATAAACCATGTGATCTGGGGCATTTGAGAATTGAAGACTTTTCACCCGTTCACAACAACTGTTGTTCAAAATGGCGGCTACCATACAATACCAATACAGAACTACCTTATTCTCACAACATTCTTCATCCATTTCTCAAAGAGTTTCTATCCCAATTGATGTGATGACTCCCCAGTAAGTCTTTACTCCAGGTAGTCACGACTATTCCCCGGTAAATCTCTATTTCAAGAAGTTATGGCACGTTTGACGCAAGATTTCTCCAGTTGGCAACCTAAGAATCCTCAGTAATTTTCTTTGGTTTCAACCTTCCCTAGCGAAGCGAGTGTTTATTTCACTCCTCAATGGATTTTCTCACTACCTCACTCGTCTCCAATGAAGGCGGATGTTTATTTCATCCCCTTGAAATTTTATCTCCGACATTTTCAACTACTATTGATCCAAGCTTCCCCGATGAAGTGGATATTTATCTTATCCGGTTACAACTTTCATTCAGATTATTTCAGTTTGCAATGGATATTTATTTTATCCCCCATGAAGTCTTTTTGATCATGAGTTTGATTCGTTCCCAGTGAATCTTTCTCATCCCTAGCAGAATCACAAGGTTCATCTTGATAATCCCAAGTGAAGTCATGATGTTCATCCCCGAGTGGAGTGCTCTCTTTTCCCCAGAGAAAGTCTGAGGCTCTGAAGCAGGACTTGTTTCCATATATGGCTTTCCATTCTTCCCCAGTGATGCTTCTTATATTGCGAAGATTGACCGAGTATCCGTACCGAGATGCTCATTTCATCTCTATTTTGCTTCTCCTTGTTTTGTTTTGTCAGCATAAGTATAAGCATAGCATGGCATCCATTCATGTAGATTCATGACATGTGCGCATTTTGCATCTTGCATTTTGTGTGTTTGTTTGTTTGTTTATTTCTTTCACTTTGGTTGCGCTTATCCCCAAGTGACTGGGTTTTGTCTGCTCCCTCCAAGTAGAATCGTCAGCCCTAGGCAGAAAGAGCACATCCTTTCTAAACTCCCCACTGAGCTCGATCCTCGTGGAAGATGGTTGCTTTAGTTTTCTTTTCCATTTTTGGATAAAGATAACCCCGTTGAGTTTAGTCCTCAATAGATGGGTCTTGTTTGACCGTTTCTTTCCAGTTATTTCCTGGGTTGAACTTTGGTCCATGACAATCACAAATTTTGGACATCTTTGAGATGTTGAACCCGGGTCGAGCGTGCATTTATTTTGCACTTTGTCTCCCCAAGAAGAGTTTATTTGAAGATCTCTATGGAAGACAAAAATTATTTCTTCAACAGTTATTACTACATTTCCTTGGAATACATGCCATACAACTAGTAGCAGCTCTTTATTTGAGCAGTTTGGTTATCAAGATTTCTACGACAAATAGCAGTCTCCTCAAGACAGTTTGTCTATCCCCAGAAGTCATCAAGACCATCAACTTGTTCTCCATCAAATGGCATCTCTCTGGAAATTCGTTAGAGAAGTTTGTTGAAGACTTCACAGGTTTTCTCTTTATTCGAGAATTCCTGTTACAAGGATTTTATTTCAAACTACAACAATATTGCTCCTCAGTGGTGTTTCTCTCCAGTGAATCCACTATTCAAGTTATTCCCACCAGATGATATCTCTTCAAAGAGTTTGGGAAATTCAAGACTTTGCTCGAGGCAGACAACCTCGTAGCTTTAATTCAAGACTTTGCTCGAGGCAGACAACCTCACAGGATTTATTTCAAGACTTTACTCGAGGCAGACAACCTCGCAGGATTCATTCTAAGACTTTACTCGAGGCAGACAACCTCGCAGGATTTATTTCAAGACTTTACTCGAGGCAGACAACCTTGCGACTTTCATTTCAAGACTTTGTTCGAGGCAGACAACCTCGCGCAACATTTATTCCAAGATTTTAGTTCAAGGTAGACAACCTCGTAGCATTTGGTTTCAAGCTTTGTTGTTCGAGGCAGACAACCTCGTAGCGTGTGTTCCAAGACTTTTGCTCGAGGCAGACAACCTCGTAGCATTTGGTTTCAGATTTTGGTTAGAGGCAGACAACCTCGTAGCATTTGGTTTCAGATTTTGGTTCGAGGCAGACAACCTCGTAGCATTCGAGGCAGACAACCTCGTAGCATTCGGTTTCAGATTTTGGTTCGAGGCAGACAACCTCGTAGCATTCGGTTTCAGATTTTGGTTCGAGGCAGACAACCTCGTAGCATTCGGTTTCAGATTTTGGTTCGAGGCAGACAACCTCGTAGCATTCGGTTTCAGATTTTAGTTCGAGGCAGACAACCTCACATCATTTATTACAAGATTTTGGTTCGAGGTAGACAACCTCATAGCATTTGGTTTCAAGATTTTGGTTCGAGGCAGACAACTTCATAGCATTCAGTTCCAAGACATTTACTCGAGGCAGACAACCTCGTAGCACTTTATTTCAAGACTTTTGCACAATAAATTGAACCACACCGAGAAGCGTGTTTTGCTTATCATCTTTGCAATATACACTTTTGTTTTCACTGGAAAACACCCAACTGCTCAAAGTACCTTGTGATTGTCATATTGGTAGTCTCTTTCCCCAGTGGAGTTAGATCTTTCCCCGTGGAGTCTTGCTTTGCTAGGCTGTTCCTCGTCGGGTCTTTCTTTCTTTAGCAGCGTTTCTGTATCTGTTATCCCTTGTGACATTATCTCCTTACAGGATCTCTGTCTTGCATATCATATCATTTTCATACCATATCATGTGCATTTTGCGGCATCTTAGGGCCAAAAATCTGGGCATGTTTGTATTTAAGTCTCTTCTATCTCGCAGAGACGAAGATTTCAATCTCCGAATCTCCGGATAGAAGAAACTTAAATAGGGGCATCTGTCGCACCCTAATTTTTGACCCTAAGATTCCTCATCCTTTGCATAGCATCTTTAGGCCTTTGTGTGTTTTGTTTTATCACTAACCAATTTGTGTAGGTTTGGCAATTTCAAGAGGAGGTGTGTCCTCATATTCGTGACTGAATAGCCATGGCATAATCATTTGCCTAAGACGTGTGATTGGTTTCACATCAAGGCACAATTTTGGTTTTCAGGTTTCTTTTAAATTTTATCGCAAGTTGTTTTTTATTCGAGCAAGCTAAACTATGTTTTGTTTTGAGGCAAGTTGGTTCAAGAAATTACTATTCAATACTTCAAGGAGAGTCTCATCCATCCCTAGGTCATACTTGATTTGATCCAAGTTTGAATTGGTTGCAAGAATTAATGGAGAAGTTGAGTTAAGAAATTCATGGCACAATCAGCTCGTAATCTACGAATTTGTTCAGGTTATGGTGGATTGATGAGTAGGGCATAGGAGATTTGTTACAAGTGTTGTTGGAGAATTAAGGATAAATTTCTCAAGTTGTTTCCAAATCATTTTTTTACTGATTAGGTTGTTTCAAACTTTGAATCGTGCGTTCATAACTCAAGGCCATGTTTAAGATTAAGTTTTGTCGCCACATATGTACTTGATAAGAGTATTTAAATTTAATATGCGTAAGGTGAAGAAAGCTGGTTTAAGAGTCATCACACGTTCACAGCTAAATTTGAATGAGAGAGCATCGTCTGCTCTAGGATTTTTGTTTTGGATGGCATGGGTAAATACTTCAAGTTGCAAGATCTAAATGCCCCAAGTTCTATCAAGATTTAGAAACACAAGGTTAGCATTGGGGGATTTACCATGGAATTCAGGATTTCACGAGTTTCCAATATTACACAGAACCATATTATTCCTAAAATATGCATGTCAAAGATTACAAATAGTGCCCAAATGCAAGGGTGTTTACGTTTTGGCATTACAAGAGAGCAATCCTACAATGTCAAAATTGTATTGAATATGTCATGACAGGAGAAACAATGGAAGTTATCCCTAGTACAAGTTTCGCACCGTGGACTGTTTTTAAACCTATCTCTTCTTCCCGCGGTTTCTGCTACTTCGAAGTTGAATACGACTTGATTTACTTAAGGCTATTGATGCACCGGATATTCTGAAGTAACCTTTTCCCACCCGTGACAAACAAAAACAACGGTGATTAAATGTGTTGCAATTCAAATCCATTAACTCTAACTAAAGGGCAGCTTATCACCTCAAGAAAAGAGCACTCCCTCTTTGAAGATTTAAGGGTATGTGTACCACTTATTGGCGTTGCAATGCCACCAAATAAATCTCGGAAGAATTGGTGTCGTCACCAGTACCTGTAACCTGTCCTAACAACAAAAACAATAGTTCAGAGAACCTGCCCATAACGAACTCTATACGGACATGGCTCCACACTATGATGCGATGCCTAAGGGTACATGAAACATCAGATCGCTGCCAATTACGTTATGAACCCGCTCCCTTCTTTAGTTTGAGCAAATTCTGACCTCAATACCAATTTTGACCTCAACAGCATCAAGACAAGAGATAACACAAGAATTTCACTATTAGCATACAAGATCACAGTTTTGAAGAGTACTTATCACATACCAAAGAAAATTCCAACCACATTCAAAGCAATTTCATTTTGTTTTTTAAACCATCACCAACATCACTTCAAAATCGTATTGTTTAAGGCCAGACTTTAGAATCAGGAAAATTTCATCATGTTCAAAGAGGAGGATTATGGGCAATATCATAATAGATGTCGCCGACATTAATTCTTCCAAACAAATGGAGCAAGAATAAAATCATCAAGTTTGGAATCATTTTCAGACAACATTAGATTTTTCTAAAACCACTCGCAACCTGTTCAGGCAAGAAATCAAACAATCCAATTCGGAAGTTCACAACTTTATGAATAATCAAAACAGGCCTCAGACACTATATTTTTCCCAAACAAGGGAAACATGTTTCATGCATACCAAAGGAGAAAACATTCCTAATCAAGAGGAAACTTGCTTTAGACAAATTCCAAAAGAGCACCCAGGCCCACAAACAAGTTAATACGAGACAGGAAGTTTCAAATCAGAAAGTTTTTTTCTCATCAAATTTCCAAAGCGGAATTATGGGCAATATCCCAAAGGAGATACCACCAGCATTTCTTTCCAAAAAAAAAGACAGAATGAGTCAAGATCATAATCATCAGATTTGAAATCATTTCAAGACAATAAGGGAAAGTTTCTAAAGTTTCCCAAACCGTTCAGACAGCATATCAGACAAAATCAAAACCTTGCAACAATTGGAATCATGTTTTCAATACATCATTCAAATATTTCCAAAAACAAGCTGATCATCATTGGCCTATAAATAGAGAGGATTCCCTCCTCATCAAAGACACGAAAAATCACCACCCCATACGCAGCAGCCAAAAATTATCAAATTCCATTAACAAACTCTTAGAGAAAACCTAGAGATTCAAAAAAAATATATTATTCATCATCATCTCTCCGAAAATCGTACTAACGGACAAGCATAAGCAATCATTAATAGCAAATCTATCAGAAGTTCAAAAAAGAAGCAGAACAATACGAAGCAGACAAGTATTCACACAAGAAGTTCACAAAAGGTAAAAGATAAGAGAATCATCCCTGAACGAGGATCGGTGAAGCCGTTCACAACCGTTGCCGACGCTTCCTTCTCCTTTTTTTTTTGCTTTTGCTTTAATCATGTGCATCTTGTAATATGTAATCGTGAAATGCTAATGAAATTGGGGCTGGGATTTTTGGGGCTTAGGGTTACCTTAGGTTCGTTTCCATCGCAATCGAGATAGAGAGAATAAAAGATGAACGAGAGTGACGGCGAGGATTAGGGTTTCAAACCCTATTTTGAGGAGGAGACGAGAGAGTCTGAGAGACGAGAGAGTATCCTTGTCTCTTTTTCTTTTAAGCGCATTAATCTTGTACACGTGCACACATAGTTATCTCCATGGACCCTCTTCCCCTTGTGCGCGTGGGATCCCTCCGTTTTTTATTTAACCTTTCATTTTCTCTTTTTATAATAATCAAATTTAAAATTTGTTTCTTTTCACATAACTAAAAAAATAAAATATAGAACTTTTTTAAATAACCTTTTTTTTTCAAAATATAACTTCTTTTATATTCTAAAATATCTTTTTAATAAAATATAATTAAAAAAATTTTAATTAAAAACTTCTGTTAAAACCTTTTCTTAATTAGTAAAACCTTTCAAAAATAATAAAAACTTCTATTAAAATAGTAAAATTATAACCCTTTTTAATTAATAAAAAAACCTTTAACTTTTTTTTAAAAATTAATCTTTAACTTAATAATTCTTGAAAACAATAATAAACCTTTTTATAATTCTCCTTTTATTATCAAACTCTTTCTTAATAAATCGTTCCCTATTAAGAATCCCTCATCGCGCTTAATCGTACGTTTGTGTGGAATAAGTTTAGAACTTTGATTGATATCATGCCTTGCTTGTGCATTTTGTCTGTTTACCCTTTATGTGATGCATACACTCTACTTGTTTATCTTGATTGCTTTCTAAACCCTTTCAAGAATATAAAATCCTCGATCCATTGTCGAGCCATTTTCCACCCATGTAAGTCGATTGCTTTTAAGCATCGCTATCAACCTTTGGTCACTATACACAAGACTAGCACCACTTTGCTAGCACTCCCGTTTAAATCTCATTATAATTAATTGCATTATATCCAAGGGAAAATCCCATGCATGATAATCGATTATTGTGCATGGTGCATATTCATTTGCATTTCATACCTCCTCATAGGTTCATACCCTTTAAGATAAGATTATATTAGACAACTTTAGGATAGACTTCCTAAGTTAGCCCCCCTTAATTTTGATTTTACAATCAAACTTTAGCTCACCTAATTCTCCATACAAGAGAATTAGATATGAATCATCTCAAAGAAGGGACATACAATCCCATACCCCACAAATACAAACAAGTCTCAAAACTGTGGGGTTTCTTAAGATGATGAATCATCTTTTCTCCTAAACTTTAAAACAACCTTTAGTATCCTTCAGAGAGGAACTACAAGTGCTCTGATTCCACTCCGGACGGGATATGTAGGCACAAGATGCGATATCTTGTCGATCACACTTAGGAATAGAACTTTAGGTCTTCCTACCCCATTACCCTTAGCAAACAAATAACAACCAACAAATAACATGATAAAACAAGAGGTTCCTGTAGAGTACTACATATATCTAGGATGCTAACACCTTCCCTAGGTATAACCAACCCCCGAACCTTAGACTCTTATTTTGCATTTGCATTGCATACTATGGGACATTCGATCTTTCTCCCTTCCCTTGGATAAATCAAAGACCGGTGGTGAAACAAAAGAAATGCGATTCAAGTTAATATAATAGTTTGGTATCCAATTCTCACCGCGACAGTTACAAGGGTCAGGATTTGGGGTTAATATGGGTCGAAATAGCCAATCTTTAGGAATGGGATATTCAACCCAAATGCCAAACTTGACAAATAGTTCTGCAGTTTATTTAAGGCAACAAATAGTTGAGAGTAACCATCAAATGGTCCAAATGATGTCCAAAACTATGGGAGAAAATTTTCAGCCTCTCATTCAAAATACCACCCAAACTAATCAGCAAATGGCAGCGCAGATGACACGCCTTGCGGATTTCTTTGGTGTACCGAATCCTCCTCGACATCCACTGAGGGAGTATATGATAGAAAACCAAGGGGTAGTTTTCGAAGAAGACCCTACTATTAACCAAGTCCAACAAAACCCAGAAAACATACCCTAGGCGAATCTAGCAAACCAGGGAATGGTCGAACGACCTAGAGTCGAACTCCCTAGGAATCAACCACAAATTCCTGTAAGGGAGGAACCAATGGTAGTTTTGGTAAATAGAAACCAGAATGTTGACAATGTCGTACAGCAAATTCGACATAACGACGTGGCAGCAGATAATAATTGGCAGCCATGGTCGAAAGGATTATGGCACGGAATGGAGTAAACTTTGGTCTTCGAAGGCCAAATTATACATCACCGTTGTCAGAATATATCCTTCAGTCAGATTTACCCCCTAGAACGAAAGTTCCTAAATTCAATAAGTTTTCTGGGGATACAAATGAATCCACTGTCGAACATGTGGCTAGGTATTTGATAGAAGCCGGAGAGATTTTGAATAATGAGAACCTTAGAGTAAAATACTTCCCAAGTTCTCATACAAAGAATGCCTTCACATGGTTCACAACCTTGCCACCAAATTTGATCCATAATTGGACCCAGCTGGAACGTTTATTTCATGAGCAGTTCTATATGGGACAAACTAAGATCAGTCTAAAGGAATTGGCTAGTATAAATCAGAAATTTACTGAGCCAATAGATGATTATTTGAACATATTCCGATTGCTCAAAGCTAGATGTTTTACACAAGCATCAGAACATGAGTTGGTTGAAATAGCCATTGGGGGCCTGGATTATTCCATTAGGAAGAAACTAGATACCCAATACTTAAGGCACATGGCCCAGTTGGCTGATAGGGTTCGACAAATAGAACGCCTGAAAAAAGAGAAGGCTAGACCAAATAAGAATAAAAGAATAACCTACATCGAATTCAATGAAGAAGACGAAATACTTTATAGTGAGCCATTGAGTTTCGACGAAAGTGAGATTGACCTTGCTGAATTGAAACAAGGCCCACCTTACTCTTGTAAGGTCTTGGCCCCTTCGAACGGAAAGATCCCTGTTGAACCATAAAAAAACGATATACTTCCTAAGAAAACTTTCACTTTCGACGTTACCAAATATGACGAAATTTTTGATTTGTAAGTAAAGGATGGTCAAATGATAGTGCTTCCTGGTGCTAAACTGCCTCCTTTAGAACAAAGGAAAAAAAAAAGGTTTTGTTAGTATCATAATTTCTTGGATCATAAAACTTCTCAATGTTTTCTTTTCAGGGATCTTGTTCAAAATGTCATCCAGGAGGTAAGACTCAAATTTGGAGAGAAGTCGAAGAATCAGATGAAAATTGACTCTGATCCTTTACAAGTGGTTGGCGCTCATTACATAGAGCCAACTGAAGTCAACATGATCGAAGTCACTGAAGATCTTGATAATACTGTCAACATGGCCGAAGTCACTGAGGACTTCAACAATGGGTCTGTTATTGTCAGGATTACTGAGGATCTCGACCAGGGGTTTATGAAGAATTTTGCTTGTGAGGTTGCTCAAGGCTTCGCCAAAGAAACTATTGATGGTTTCGATTTGGGAGTTACTGAAGACTCTAATGGAGGAATCGCTGAGGATTCCAATTTAATGATGATAACAAAAGAAACCACTGATGGTTTCATACGAATGGACAAGGCTGCTGAAGGCCTTCAAATGAAGTTCCACAAGTTGGACATCACCGATGATGTCAACATGGACATCAACATGGTGGAAATCTCACAAGAAACCCCCATGGAATTCGACGAGGAGCATCGACAAGAGGAGCATAACAAAATAGCTTATCCAAAGCAGGAGGAGACCCTGGTGGATTTCCTCCATAGGTGCCAAAGGAAAAAATCAGACGTGATGCTGTGTCCTCGATGCAATGATGTGTTCGATAAAAAAGCAGCCCAAAATATTGAAGGAATCAGAAAAGCCAGAGAAAGACGTGAAGAAAGAGCCTTTCATGGTCAACGAGGCTTCGACCTGAGGAGATCTTCTTTGAAGCAGGAACAGGCGAAGCCAAGAATCCCAGGTACAAGACTCACCACTTTTAAGCCGTTTGCAGAGCTTTCTAATGGAAAGTGGACAAGACCAAATGAAAACAGAGGAAAAAGCCAGTAGAAATGGCAAAGCTTCGACGTAGATAGAGGATCATCAATGGCATATCGCAGATAATTCCAGACTTCAAAGAAGTCAGCCTACATCTCAGAAAATTATAAAGGAAAGAATCCCATGTCCAGATCACAATGGATAAGGGAGCAGAGAAGAAGAAAGGCTCAAAGAGAGGTTGGGGAAAAGGCGGAGTCAAGTACCAACGTACCGACCGAAAAGATTGACAAAGAGGAGCCAAAGCCTGTTGAGAAGATGTCGGTGGGAAGAAAGTTATTTGGCACACAGGAAGAAGAGGCCAAAGAAAAATGTGATCGAGCAATTGCTGAGGATGAGATGCTTACTGACAATTTCGACTCAGGTTCGGAGCAGTCTTTGGATATCATAGTGAATGTGGTGTCAGTGCTTCCTAGAGAATTCAACCAAATAACTGAGGTCGAAGAAACGAATAATAATACCGAAATCGAAATGGTCGCGCATAAACCTGTGTGCTATTACGTGATGAATAATGGCTGCGTAGAGGAACAGAACGCATTCTTCGAATGCCCAGACGAGGCAATGAAAAGTCATTTAAAGCCTCTGTTTATTACAGGAAAGGTCGAAGACGTTCCTGTCAACAAAATCTTAGTGGATTGCGGTGCGACGGTGAACCTAATGCCACACTTCATGCTGAGGAAAATTGGAAAATTTGACACCGATACCAAGCCCCATAATATGGTACTCTCCAACTATGAAGGAAATGTGGGTACTACTTTAGGGGTGATTTAAGTCGATCTAACCATAGGTACCGTTACAAGACCGACCATGTTTATGGTTGTCGAAACAAAATCCAATTACAACTTGTTACTTGGCCGTGAATGGATACATGGGATAGGGGTTGTACCTTCATCCATGCATCAGAGGATCACTATATGGCACCCAGACGGCATTTTGGAAAACATTGAAGCAGACCAAGGTTATTTCAAGGTTGTAATCAATCATGTCAACAAGCGTCATTTTGAAAAGCTCCTGGCCAACATTTCTCCATGCAACCCGACCAACTTTACATTTACTCCGGATGACAACGCATATTTTTCATTGTACTTGCACCCAACAAATGGCTTTCAATGGGATTGTGAGTTCATGGGAGAAGACGAACTTGCATATGAAGGGACGTCTAGGGTCGACCCAACAGGATGGGGAAGCGAATTCGGTGATGATTACTGAGTTCGAAGCACTTAAAAGGATTTCAGTATACATATCCGAAAACAAACTACAAACGGCCTTGGAAGCTGAAGTAAAACATATGGTTGTCGAAGCCAACAAAAGATTACACCAAGAAGGTCCTGGTAAGGATTTCGATCCAGAACCACCTGATAAGGTTCAGGATGAAGTACAAGGCCAGAGGCTCGATGCCATCTACGATGACGAGCCTTTGGGTTTCGAGAAGGATCCGTTGGCAACCAACATTAAAATGCTAGCGCAAGATCCGCTGGAAGAAATCGACTTGGGAGAGGGGGCAACAAAAAGGCCAACATACATCAGCGCCAATATCAGCCCATCACTCAAGGTCGAAGTGATCCAATTGTTAAAGGAGTTCAAAGACTGCTTTGCATGGGATTATGACGAAATTCCTGGTTTAAGCAGAGATCTGGTCGAATTGAAGCTGCCAATTAAGCCTGGGAAGAATCCAAGGCGGTTTGCACCGTGATAACACTATTTTAGTGTGTTACTTTGACCCATTTTATGTGGCATTTTAGTTTAAGATTTGGTGATTTAATGTAAATTTAGCTTATTTCAGTATGTTTTAGCATTGAGCACACGAGGTGCTTCTTTTATGGTTTTCAAAGTGTTTTTGTCAAAAAAGGAAGTCATTTGATGGCAAGTTGAGGCGTGACCCTGAGAGACGGCTTCTGGAGCAGAGTGGAAAGCTGAATAAAAGGAAGTGGTTGATAAATTAATCAATTATTTCATCAAGAGGATTGGAGAAGAAAGTTACTAGGGCTCACGTGGCATTATTTTGAAGAGCAATAGAGCAAGAGAAATTGGATAAGATCAAGGAAGCTAGAAGATAAATGGTAGTACGGTGGGGACCATGATGCAAAAGAGCGCCCAACACCAAGCCACCAGCCATCCGCACTGCTCCACCACTCTGCCACAGCAGCCTGCAAAAGCAACTTTGTCTCCCATCAACATCTGTACCAGATAACTTGCAAAGGAAGGGTTGAGGGAAAGCTGGTCCACTTTCGGATTTGATATGGGACTAACCTTAATTTTATCAAGAAGCCCATGATCCAAGAAAGTAGCAACTCTCACTCCCACTCACCTCTATATAAAGAAGACTTGCGCATTGAAGAAGGAGAGCTGGAGATTTTACACACACAAACATTTTTTATTTCAGTTTTAGTTTATTTTCATTTAAAGGTTAGAGTAATTGTAGAGGGTCTTCTCTTCTCATCCAGTCTTGTGCATTCCGCTGAAAGCTGTCGTGACTGAAGAGAGTTGTTGCTGTTTACCCAATGCAAGAGATCTCCAAGTTACTATTAGGTTGCATTTCTTTACTTGTCTTTGTAAGAACATGTCTCCTCTTAGTTTCACTTCAGTAGTTTGTACTCAGTTCACTATGAGCTAAATCATTGTTTGATGAGCTTAATGAAGTTAACATAAAAGTTGTTTTTATGTTGAAATGATGTGATGTTTAGTGTCTTATTTTGTTATGTGTTTTTATGCTATACACTTGATTCTTAGAGTGATCAACTAGGAAAAAGGTAAAAGTTTGTTGTTGAGAGAGATCCAACAAACAAGTGGATTTCATAACAAAAGTGGTTAATAAAGTAGGATAGAGATATTCACTTAATTCAACTTGCTTAGAGATAAGAAGTTGAGACCATAAAGAATTTCAGAATTAAAACCAGACGTATTTTAGGGTTACAAATAAGGCTTAGAGATTTGTTCCCTTGCCCTAGTTATGCATGTTTTTGATGTTGTAGAGATACACCATTAGATCACGTTTTGACCTTTTGAGGCACGACACTTCACATCATGAAAGCATTTTAGCAACAACTATACTAATGGATTTTAGCTCATCAACTGCTCTCTCTCTGATATTTTAACTCCTTTTTATTTATCATCTTTATCTTAGTTTGTTGTGTGTTGCTCCTGCCATTTATTATTATTATTTTGTTACCTTGCTCATACTTTTTCTTAAACAAAAAAATTAATACTTATAATTCAAAGCTTTCATCAATTCCTGTGGGTTCGACCTTTACTTTATCACTTGCTGGATTATCAAGCATGTATACTTGCATGTGACACCCTTGCTTTAAAACCATATAAAAAAAGAAAACACTAGATATAAAGCAACAAGTTTTTAGCGCCGTTGCCAGGGAAGTGTATTAAAGTTTGAATTACTGTATTTATTTTTTGTTTAAGAAAGATTGTATTTGAGCCTTTAACATTTGCTGTGATTTGGTCTCACGACAGGCTTAAGCTGTTGCATGCGTAGGTCGTTACAGCCAGTTTACAGTGGTTATCCTGAACCTGAAATAATTCTCAACACACGAAGGATATTTTTACGTTCTCAACAAATATCTGGAGATTCCTTGACCTCAGTCGTGGCTGAACCTGAAGGAGTAGTGCACGAGGTGGACATAGACGAAGAAAGTTCATCGTCATCATCAGACGAGTCACTGCAAGGGGCAGACATGGCGGAACCAGACATCATTGGTATTGCCAATGACCGAGTGTGCAGCATCAGGGACTACGTTGTCTTTGATGCTAATGCTATGAATACTGGCATTGCTAGACCAGCCATCATAGCACCACAGTTCGAGTTCAAGCCTATGATGTTCCAAATGTTGCAAGCTACTGGTCAATATTCAGGCTCTCCCCATGAAGATCCACACCTGCATTTAAAACAATTTCTGGATGTTGCTGACAACTTTAAGATCCTTGACGTGCATGTCGATACCTTTAGGTTAAGGCTGTTTCCATACTCTCTAAGAGATAGAGCCAAGAGCTGGCTTAATTATTTGGAACCAAATTCCATTACTACATGGAACGCTTTGGCAGAAAATTTTCTGGCCAAGTATTTTCCTCCTTCCAAGAATGCAAAGATGAGAAATGAGATCACTTCATTTAGGCAAGGAGATGATGAATCGCTGTTTGATGCATGGGAAAGATTTAAGGAGCTGTTGAGACAATGTCCTCATCATGGGATTCCCATCTACATACAACTTGATACTTTCTACAATGGATTAATTCCATCCTCAAGGAATATGTTAGATGCATTCAGTGGTGGAGCTCTTTTGTCTAAATCTTATGATGATGGTTAAAAGTTGATTGAGAGCATTACTGCCAACACTTATCAATGGCCAGTCACTAGGGACACTGCAAGTTCAACTCAAAAGAAACCTGGTGGAGTGCATGAAGTCCCTGAGACGACAGCTCTTGCTGCTCAAGTGGCTCAGATCCACCAGATGATGAAGAATTTGATGAGTCCTGAAGTAACAAAGCCTGAACCAGTTAAGGTTGTTACTGACGCTACTGAGGTTGCCCGTGTCTACTGTGGAGGACCACATTTGTTTGAAGAATGTTCTGCAAATTCTGAAAGAAATTATTTTATCTACTAATAGTGGACAAATTGGGGTATTAAAAAATCATGCGCCTATTGCCACAACTTTAGATATAGGTATTTACTTACAACCCAGGATGGCGCAACCATCCCAATTTTTCATGGAGTAATAATCAAAGTCAACCGAAGCCACAAGCAACAACACCACAAGTCCCACCTGGTTTTTCTAACCCTAACTATGTTGGGGTTAATCAAGGAAATAACCATCTGGAGAATGTTCTTAAGTCCTTTATTCAAGAAGCAAAGAATCAATTTCAATCACAAGGGGTGAGTATCAAGAACTTGGAAAATCAAGTAGGGCAAATTGCCACTGCTTTGAGTTCAAGAAACTTGGGAACTCTCGCCAGCTCTACTAAGACTGCAAATACACAAGCTAGAGTGAAAAATGTTGAAACATGCCAAGTCCTCAAACTCAGAAATGGTAAAGAAATTGAAGAGGCCGCTACAAAGAGCAAAGAGTCAAGCACTAATATGTCTACGCCAGACAGTTCTAGAGCAAGAAACCAAGTTGATGAAGAATCGTCTTCATCTAGGTAACAGAAGCACAAAGATGATGTACCTACTGCAGACCTCATTCCTCAAGAGAATCAAGAAGTCATTACTGAATCCAACAGAAAGCAAAAGTTTGTTCAAGAAAGGCCACCACCTCCTTTTCCACAAAGGATAAAAAAGGCCGGAAGAGCAACAATTTGAGAAATTTATGGAGATCTTAAAGCAGCTTCACATCAACATACCATTGATTGAGGATATTTAACAGATGCCAAACTACTCAAAGTTCATGAAGGATATGGTCACCAAGAGAAAAAAGGTAGGAGAATTTGCTAGGGTTGCACTCACACAAGAGACTAGTCAATTGGTTCAAGGTAAACTCCCTCCCAAACTGAATGATCCTGGAAGCTTCACTATTCCATGCAACATTGGAGATACCTTTTGTGGAAAGGCACTTTGTGATTTAGGGGCTAACATTAATCTCATACCCCTATCCATTTTCAAGAAGCTAGGGATAGGCGCTGCCAGGCCTACAACTATCACCTTGCAACTGGCAGATAGAAGTATTTGCTACCCACAAGGAAAGATAGAAGATGTGCTGGTAAGGGTTGACAAATTTGTCTTCCTTGCTGATTTCATTATTATGGACTTTGAGGTTGATGAGGAAACACCCATCTTGTTGGGAAGGCCATTCCTAGCAACGAGTAGAACCTTAATTGATGTAGAAAGAGGAGAACTCACTATGAGAGTGAACGGGAAGCACGTAGTGTTCAACATACTCAATGCCTTACAATACCCAGAAGAAGAGG
Organism: Lathyrus tuberosus; assembly: GCA_022829125.1. NCBI lineage: Eukaryota > Viridiplantae > Streptophyta > Magnoliopsida > Fabales > Fabaceae > Lathyrus > Lathyrus tuberosus. The sequence goes on from JALAZF010000075.1 coordinate 11,273,051, forward strand.
TAGCTGACTGTTCCATGATATCTAGTTGGGAAAGTTTAATTCATAAAAACCTCCTAAAAGCTAGTGATGTGTTGAAAATTGAGCTAGGAAAATTAGAAGATGAAGGACTAGAAGATGGGATCATTTATGGTCCAATGAAGAAGCAGGAGGAAGAATCTGTGGAAGTGATAGAATCTACCACTGTTGCTCACAAGCAGTGGTTGTCTTCCATAGAGGAACCTCCTGAATTGGAGCTCAAGCAACTGCCGGAGCATTTACAATATGCATATCTGGAGGTCGGGCAGAAGCTGCCAGTTATCATTACTATAGATCTGCAAGAATAGTAGAAGGAGCAACTAATTTCACTACTGAAGAGACACAAGAAGGCAATTGCATGGCAGATTTCTGACATTAAGGGAATCAGCCCAACAATTTGCATGCATAGAATCTTGTTGGAAGAAAATACTAAGAATAACATTGAAAGTCAAAGAAGGCTGAACCCAATCATGAAAGAGGTTGTAAAGAAAGAAATTATCAAGTGGCTGGATGCAGGAATTATTTACCCTATCTCTAATAGTGTGTGGGTGAGTTCCATCCAGTATGAACCGAAGAAGGGAGGCATGACAGTGATAATCAATGAGAAGAATGAGCTTATCCCCACTAGAACTGTTTCTGGTTGGAGGATTTGCATGGATTATAGGAAGCTGAACAAGGCAACTAGGAAGGATCACTTCCCTTTGCCTTTCATTGATCAAATGTTGGATAGGCTAGCAGGAAAGGAGTACTATTGCTTATTAGATGGATATTTGGGCTACAAGCAAATTGTAATAGCCCTGGAAGATCAAGAGAAAACAACATTCACTTGCCCTTATGGCACCTTTGCCTTTAGAAGAATGCCATTTGGACTGTGAAATGCACCAGCCACCTTCCAACGTTGCATGATGGCTATCTTTTCAGACATCATAGAGAATTCCATGGAAGTCTTCATGGATGACTTTTCAGTTTTTGGAGAGTCATTCAAGGATTGTCTAAAGAATCTAGAGTTGGTGCTAGCAAGATGTGAAGAGAACAACCTGGTTCTTAATTGGGAAAAATGCCATTTCATGGTAAAAGAAGGGATTGTTCTTGGTCATAGAATTTCTAAAGAAGGATTAGAGGTGGATCAAGCAAAGGTATAGGTAATTGAAAAGTTACCCCCACCAGTCAACATCAAGGGCATTAGGAGTTTCTTGGGGCATGCTGGATTTTATAAGAGGTTCGTAAAAGATTTCTAAAAAATAACCAAACCCATATGCCAGCTACTGCAGCATGACAAGCCTTTTGTCTTCAGTAAGGAGTGCCTTAAATCTTTCAATCTTTTGAAGGAGGCTCTCATTTCTGCACCTGTAGTCAAAACCCCTGATTGGTCCAAGCCATTTGAATTAATGTGTGACGCCAGTGACTTTGCCATTGGTGCTGTGTTAGGCCAAAGGCACAACATAGTTTTTCACACCATCTACTATGCAAGCAAGACTTTGATAGAAGCACAAATCAACTACACAACCACAAAGAAGGAGTTGCTGGCATTAGTGTTTGACTTTGATAAGTTCATACCTTATTTGGTAGGAACTAAAGTCATTGTGTACACTGATCATGCAGCAATCAAGTATTTGATTGCCAAATAATATGTAAAGCCACTGCTCATAAGATGGGTTCTCTTATTACAGGAGTTTGACCTAGAAATAAGGGACAAGAAAGGAGTTGAAAACTCAGTTGATGATCATCTCTCAAGGCTACCTGAAGAAGTTCAACCCCAAAATAGTGGGGACATTAAAGAAAGTTTTTCGGATGAGAAGCTGTTGTTGATTACTGATGGCACGACTCCTTGGTACGCTGACATTATTATCTACTTGGTCAGCTGAGTCATACCACCAGAATTCAACTTCCAACAAAGAAAGAGGTTCTTCCACACTATCAAGAGCTACTTTTGGGATGAGCCCTACCTGTACAAGAAGTGTGCTGATCAGTTATTGAGGAGATGCGTTGACTATGAGGAGGCACGACAGATCTTGTCGGCCTGCCACAAAGCCCCATACGGTGGACACTTTGGAGGAGTCAGAACTGCAGCAAAAGTGCTTCAATCCGGTTATTTTTGGCCTTCTATTTTTAAGGATGCTCATGACTTAATCAAAAGGTGTGATAGATGCCAGAGGGTTGGGAATGTATCCATGAGACAAGAAATGCCACTCGCAAGCATTCTTGAAGTAGAAATCTTTGATGTGTGAGGCATTGATTTCATGGGACCTTTCCCTCCATCCTTCGGCAATCTTTACATCCTTGTAGCTGTGGATTACGTATCCAAGTGGATTGAAGCAGTAGCAACACCATCCAATGATGCTAAGGTGGTGACCAAGTTCTTGCTCAAGAATATCTTGACAAGACATGGCACGCCTAGAGCCATCATCAGTGACGGTGGATCCCATTATTGCAACAAACTTTTTGAAAACTTAATGGCAATATATGGGATAAAGCACAAGGTTGCTACAGATTATCATCCACATACTAGTGGGCAAGTGGAGCTTTCCAATAGAGAAATCGAGAATTTTGGAAAAGGTGGTTAACACCACAAGGAAGGATTGGTCCAAGCACTTGGACGAAGCACTATGAGCGTATAGGACTGCCTATAAGACTCCCTTAGACATGTCTCTTTATTGACTTGTCTATGGAAAGGTGTGTCACATACCCATTGAATTGGAGCATAAGACGCGTCCAATTTTCGCCAGCTGGTCCACCCCACAACACCTTCACCAAAGCTATGTCTTTACCCCGCAACTGCTTCATTTCACAATGTCGTAACCCAAAATTTGACCTCCCTCTTTTGCCTTTCGCATAAGCATGTGCATTCGCATTGTCGGCATACGCATTCGCGCTTTCCTCTATGTGTTTCTTGTTGCAGGATTTTCAGGTTTTCTAGCTTGACTAATATCATCCTCACAAAGTCATCACATCATCAATACAAGCACAAAACAAGGGTTTTTATGCCTATTTATCAAAGCAAGAGGTTGAAAATCGGAACAGTGATCATAGCACCCTTTTCAAGCAAAATTGGGCAAGTTTTTGACTAGTTAACCGGTTAACCATTTGGTTAATCGATTAACACCCTTTTACAGCGCCAATTTCAGATTTTTAATAGGTGTTAATCGGTTAACCTGTTGGTTAATCGATTAACACTTGCTATTTCAGCAAAAATTCAGCATTTCCATCATATTTCAGCAAATCTCTCCACACTCTTTTGGTCTATTCTATTCTAGCATTGTGTGGAACATTCTAGACAATTCAAGACCATTCAAGACATTTCCCTTACATTTATTCTATACTTCACTTCAAGTCAAGTGCACCATGTTCCTTGTTTTCCAAGTAATGTGGATCTTTGGATGTTGGAGTTCACCTTGGGATTGTTACCGAGTTGGTTCTAACTAACCGAGTTAACCACCTTGACTCGGTGAGTCAAGTCCAACTAACTCCTAGCCTAGTTCCAAACCTAAACCAAATTCTAAACCAAATTCTAAACCAAATTCCAAACCTCTCATACTCCAAACCTAAAGTCTATATAAACACACCTTCACTCACTTTTCAAGCTCTCAACCATTCTCTCTACCATTTTTCATCAAACTTCTCTCACTTTCTCTCTGATTTCTCTCTACTACATCTTCATTTTCATCCCAATTCTCTTCCAAAACCACACCAAAGCTCATTTCTACTTTGAAGGATAATCACTTTTACACTAAAAGTGATTATTTCTAGAGCTTAACCTTCATCATTCTTGCTTTTGATACTTGGATTTCTGGAGGTATTTCAACTTGTGGATTAATCTTGAGTATTTTCTGCAAATTTCAACGGTTCGAATTCGCATTTTGGAGCTTTATCGTATTTTGCTAGATTTCGACGCGTTTCGCCATCAAAATTGGAGTTTCCTCTGGTTTTCATTAATATTCTGCGTCAAGAACACTTTGCAACAATTACCAAGGCACATCTCAGCCTTGTAGGTTGGTGGACCATACTTTACTCTCTGTTTTGATTGTTTCCGCGCATTTCCGATGTAATTTCGATCGTTTTCGATTTGATTTGCCATACTTTTGATGATCTTTGATCTCCATGATTGATGCTTGCAATTTGTGTTAATTGTGCTTACATGATGTAATTTTCGTGCACAAAATCATACCATAGCATGTGGAAGTTTGGATAAGTGATTATGTGTTGAAAACTACTTTTGAAAAGTTATTTTGACTGTTATTTTTGCCACTGTTGCAGTGTTAATCGTTTAACCATTTGGTTAATCGATTAACCAGTTCATTTTTCACAAAAAACGCTGATTTTTAAACCGTTAACCGATTAACATTGTGCCAGAATGTTATTTTCTTGCATTTTTCAAGTGTGTTTGCCATGTTTTCTCCCTTCTAACTTCCATTGATTATCATGCTTGATTTTGTGGATGTTTTAAGTGTCATTTCACTTCTGGTTGAAACATATTCATGAACTTTCGATGCACATTTTCGATTATTCATTTGTTTCATATTCTTAGCATTGTATGAACATAATCCTTCTTGCACTATCTCTGTTCACATGATACATGAATTTGTGTGGCATTTTGATGATCATTTGGCACTGTTTTGCACCTTCCATTTCAGGTTTGTATTAAGTTTATTCTTCATGGATAAACTTAATCTTGTATAATCATTAATTCACACCTTTTTGCTTTAATGACTTTCCATTCTCTTTGGAGAGTTGTTAGCATGGTTCTCCCTTGATTAATTGATCGAAACTTTGTTTCGATTAATAGATCTTCCCTTTCCCTCTCTTTAGGCTTCCTTTAGAGCTGGTTCTTTCTTTTCCCCTGAGGAGTTGAAGTTTCACGCTGCGCCTTGCACTGGAGCACTGTACAACTTGGAGCTGTTGTGCTGTCCGTTTCAACTTCTGCATTACACTCTGTGTGTTAGAGAAGGAATGAGAAGGGAGAATTCCTCCTCTCATTCTGACTACTTCAGGTAGGGGACGAATGACCCTGTGCTTGGCTTAGTCACCTCTATCCCCAGGCTGTAGTGTATCCCCTTTCCCAGTCGAGTCGATCTTTGATCACTCAAATCTCTTTCAGTCCCTCTTTTGATCAATCGCCTTCTTGGTTAAGATCATTGTTTTGTGCTAGCAAACTCTCTTTGTTTCAGTATTCCTCTCTTCTTGTGGTCAATCATTGCTTCTCGATTCCTCAGAAGAGTCTCAATTCTGTTTCTTCGGTTAATCACAGTCTGTCTGTTAAAACCGATAATCCCTAGAGTTCGCAACCTTCTTTTGGTTCTTCTCCCTTTGTTTGGTTAATCACTGTCTGTTAGTTAAAACACCACTTTGCACTCCTCCTCAGTTAACCATAGTCCGTCTGTTAAAACACTGAGTTTCCTCTTGGGTTAATCACCTTCTCTCGGTTAATCACCCTTTTCTTCAGTTAACCACAGTACGTCTGTTAAAATACTGAACCCCTTTTTGAGTTAATCACCTCCTCTTGGTTAATCACTCATTCTTTTCGGTTAATCACAGTGTTCTGTTAAAAAACCGAACCCCCAAGCGGTTAGCAACCTCTTTTGGTTCAATACCCCTTCTTTGTTGGTTAAATGCTATTTGTTCAGTCAATACCAACACCCCTTTTGGGTTACGACCTTCGATCGGTCTTACACCCGTTCTTCTGGTTAATCACAGTTTTCTCTGTTAGAACCAATGCTTCTCTATCCCCACAGAGTTGCAATCCTTGTATCCTCAGTTAACCACTGTTTATCAGTTAATATACCGATATCCCCTCAGAGTCAAACACCTTCTCTTGGTTCAACACCCTCGCTCTTGGTTTATCACAGTCCGTCTGTTGACACCAGCTTCTTTTCCCTGCCAGAGTCTTACTCTCTTTCACCGGTTAACCACTACCAGTCAATTAATATACCGGGTTTCCCTTTCTTCTTGGTTTTGACACCATCCTTTTGTTTGGATCCCCAGCCGGGTCGCTTACCCTCTCTTCCTAATAGTTCTTTGATCTTTTCTCTCCCCAGCGGAGCCTTTTCTATTCATTTCGCTCTTACTTCCTTGGTTTCGACACCAATCCTCTTTGTTATCCCCTGAGGAGTTTCTTCCATTATTGGTTCTAACACCATTCTTTTCCTAGTCTCTTGTGCAATCGCTCTTACTGCGTGGTCTTCCCCCAGTAGAGTTTTTGTTCACTTTTACTTCTGGTTTTGACACCACTCCTTTTGTTTCCCTGTCTCTTTCTTGTTTTGTTATCCGTAGTCCCCCGAACTACGGAAGCTCTGATTCTGCATTCTTTTGAATGTCAGATACGTAGGCACGAGACGCAATGTCTTGGAGAGCACACTTCCACCTTTCTTCCATCTTTCTCCTTCTTTCCTTCCCTTTTCTCTGTCCCCTGGTTCCATGAACTACGACGCTCTGATTTCCTCATTGCACTATGAGGGTACATAGGCATGAGGGCCCCAATCCTCCGCGAGCACTCTCTTTCTTTTCTTTCTTTTTCCCCTTTCTCTCTCTCTCCTCTTTCTTTTAGCTAGAAGCCTTCATATAGATAACCCATCCAAGCCTAGAAGCAAGCGAAATGGTTCCCGTCGAGTACGACGGATGCGTAAGGTGCTAGTACCTTCCTTTCGCATAACCGACCCCCGTTCTCGTTCTCTTCCCCTTGGGTTTTATCGATATTTTCCCTGTCCTTTGGGACTAAATAAAGTTCGGTGGCGACTCTGTTGTATCTCTGAGTGTGCGATTCACTCAGGTATAAACCATCTATCTTCAGCTGGCGACTCTGCTAGGGACAAGCTTGCTTGCAGGTTGGGGTCTCGCCTAGTTTTGTTTGCTTTTCTTGCTTGTTTGGGTGTTTATCTTTTGAGCTTTACTTGCTTTATTTTACTTGCTTTAGCTTTATGTTTATTTACTGCATTTCTTTACTGCTTTGAATATTCATATGCTGTATATTTTGGATATCTGTTGTTTTCTGCTGTTGTTGGGATGGGTAGATATTATTGGAGAGAAAGGTCCTAACACCGGGCCTAGTATACACATAGGCTAGAACGTGGATAGTCGTGAGGCCTGCGTTTTGCGCGTTGGGTTATCACGAGAGCCACATCCCAGATCGTGATTCGCTTGAGAATACTTCCGTCCTGTGAGAATTCACTACAGCGGGGGATTTTCATTCTGAGTCTTATGGTTTGGACGACCTTTCTAGGGACCACCTTGTTGTGTCTAGATCACACTTGTGAGGGGGATGGGTTTTTGCAGGAAAACAAACCACTTTATACCTTGGTTCTCTCACACGTCAGACTGGCACACACATCAGATTATATTGCACTGACACAGAATTACATGCAGATATCCAGATTGTTCAGATTTGATTGTTCAGACTGTGCTGGCTTCTTGTTGTTGTGTTACATATCATATCATAATATAAACTAATTTTGCATGTGCATTTCCAGGTATTCGAAGGCTTATCTTTTGTTGACATCATCATAGAGATGAGTACTGGTTGTTGTGGCATTTTCAGCTACAAGTTTGTGGAGCCCAAGCTGGGTATTTTGAGAGGTTTGGCATGCTTGTTGGTTAGAGATCACAGAGGAGTTTTCATAGATGCTTATGGTAATCTGTTGTCCATCCTCAACACCGAGGTTAACATCACTGCTATTCATACTCTGGTTCAGTTCTATGATCCTCCACTTAGGTGCTTCACATTTCAGGATTATCAGCTAGCACCTACACTTGAGGAGTATGCTTATATTCTTGGGGTTGAGATCAAGAAGCAGGTTCCTTATGTTTACACTAGTGGTTGTTCAAAGTTTCATCTGATTGCTGATGCGCTTTGCATTAGCAAGAAGGATGTAGAGGATAATCTTAAGACTAAAGGGAAAGGCATTCGAGGGTTTGCTTCGAAGTTCTTGGTTGACAAGGCCACTTCCTTCGCCAAGGTTGGAAACTGGAAGGCTTTCAACGCCATTCTTGCTCTGCTGATATATGGGATTGTCTTATTTCCAAACATGGAGGATTTTGTAGATCAGGCTGCCATTAGCATATTCTTGTCTAAGAACCCTGTGCCGACGCTTCTAGCTGATACATACCATTCTATTCATTCCAGGAATGAAAAGAAGAAAGGAACCATTGCCTGTTGTGCTCCTCTGCTGTACCAATGGTTCATGTCTCACCTTCCACAGAAGGGGCCTTTTGTTGAGAATAAGGGTAATCTCAAGTGGTCTCAACGAATAACGTCTCTTACCGCTGATGACATTTCTTGGTATTCTCGAGTCTATGACGACATTCCGATCATTCTTCATTGTGGGAAATTCTCCAATGTGCCTCTCTTGGGTACAAAGGGTGGAATTAACTACAATCCGAGAATGGCCTTCCGATAGTTAGGATATCCTATGGTTGCCAAGCCTGATCCTGAGGTAGTGGAGGAGTTCATTTTCCATGAAGGGATTGATGACATGGGTTTGCTGAAGAGGTTTAGTGCCGCTTGGACTCAGATTCATCTTGAAGGTAGAGCCGATTTGGGTAAGAAGAATTGCGTAGCCAAGGAAGCTTACACACTTTGGGTCAGAGAGCGCGTGAAAGAGATCTTGTTGCCATTTTCTTATGAGCCTTCCCTGAATTCCAAGCCTCCTGAACTTGCCATTGTTACTCCATCTGAGGTCGGTCAACTCAAGTTGATTATTGAGAAGTTGAAGAAGGAGAACGCCGATCTTTGTCTCAACCTTGATAAAGTCACTTCCGAGAAGGATAGCCTACAGATTGAGCTCCGCCAGAAGCGTGAGCGCATGCTCAAAGAGGTGGAGGTTGAACAGAACAAGCGTAGGAAGGTGGGTGATGCTTTGAAAAGCACCTATGAGGGACTTGCTACAAAGAAGAGGCAACTTGCCGATGCTCATTATCAAGCCTACAAAGAGGAGCTGAGCTACAAGAAACAACTTGAAGAACTTCGAGAGAAGTTATCCGAGTTCAAGACAAAGTGGCAAATCGAGCAAGACCATGCTAAGCAGCTAGCAAAGGACCACTCTCAGTGTCAAGCCAAGCACAACGAAGTCTTTGGTGAGGTTCAGAAGCTGCAGGATCAAGCACATCAGAGCCGAGAGTAGATCAGTCAGCTCAACATAGAGAGTACTCATTAGGAGCAACAAAGCCGTCATCTGCAGAACCTCTTGGATCAGAAAGAGGATTTTCTTCAGGATATGCTTCAGGGACCTAACCATTCTTTGCTGCGTAACCTCATGAAGGATGCGAAGTATTGGAGTGAGAGACATGGCCGTTTAGCCAAATTTGTTGAGCATGCACTGGAGGACTTACCTGGGTTGTTGGGGGGATGCATTTACTGATGTATTGCCACACCAGCTTCCTTGGGCTGTTTTCCACTTCTTATCTATTTGCAGGGTGGTATTTGATAGGATCCATGCGGACTTTGTTGTAGCCCAAAATGCAGATATTTGACTTGTACTCGACTTGTATTTCTTTCCTTTATTATTGAATGAATGAAGTTGCTTGCCAATTTTATCTTTCGTACCTTTACTTGTATGCTTTATGATTTTGTCAACGAAGATAAGTTTAAGAATTCCTGGAATTTAAAACTTTATTTTTGCATGCATATCATACATTCATTTGCACACATATGCACGTCCTTTCATCAGAAACCGGTGCTCATCCTTGTCCGCCTTCCTTGTAGCAAGACGACGAATCGACATCAGTATTTCACTCGATCAAGCAAATCCAGAATCATGGCTAACTTCGAAGCTGAGAACGCTGCCTACAAGGAAACTCTGGCTCAATTCCAAGGTCAGATGGATCAGTTCCAGACGAACATGGATGTCATCATGGAACTCCTTCGCGCCCAGAGGGACGCTTCTGCTGCTGCCACTATTGTTGCAACTACTACTAATGCAACTATTGTCACTCCTGTTGTGACCACTCCTCCTGTTGTTACGGCTACTCCTGCTATTGTTCCTTCTCCTGTTTTTGTTGAAGTGTCGATCGAGCCTGTGAATCAGCCTGTTGTTCAGCCTAATGTGAACAAGATGCCTGCTGGTTTCCCATGGGGCATGCCTCTGAATTACACTCCTCAGATTGCAAACAATGGTAGCGCCTTCCTACCATATCATCCTTTTGTGGCACCCCTGCCTAATGGGAATATGGATGCATATCCATGGGGCATGCCTACTCCAGTTCCACCTCCAGTAGTGAGCAATGATCATGAGAATCTTCAGGTTCAGGCTCATCAAACTGCGGGTGATACTCCTGATAATGAAGAGCATGTGTATAGCGGTTCTCCTATTCATGTTCCAGTTTTATCTCAAGCTACAAGTTGTTGGAAGACTGTATCAGAGCTATTGAAGGGTTCTCTGCTTTTGGCATGGAGGCCAAAGACTTGTGTTGGGTTCCAAATGTTGTGCTGCCGCAGAAATTCAAGATACCTGATTTGCCAAAGTACAAAGGCTTGAGTTGCCCGCGTAGTCACATCACTATGTACTGTAGGAAGATGGCATCCCATATTGATAATGATGAATTGCTTGTTCGTTGTTTTCAAGATAGTTTGTCTGGTACTTCATTGGATTGGTACATGGGCCTGGAATGTATCAAGATCTGTACTTGGAGAGATTTGTCTAAAGCATTCGTGAAACAATACAAATACAATCTGGATCTGGCACCTACCAGATTGCAGTTGCAAAACCAATCTCAGCGCTCAGCTAAAACATTCAAAGAGTATGCACAAAGATGGCGTGAGATGGCATCTCGCGTGCAACCTGCTCTCTTTGACAATGAGTTGGTTGACATCTTTATGGGAACATTGCAAGGGTCTTACTATGAGAAAATGGTGGGTAGTTCTTCATCGAACTTCACTGATGTTGTGACGATTGGTGAACGTATTGAGAACGGGTTAAAGACTGGAAAGATTCCTGGAACTGCTTCTCAACAGCCGGCCAGAAAATCTCAGAACAGTCAGTCCAAGAAGAAGGAAGGTGAAACCAATGCTGTGACAGCTCAAGTTTCTCCTCAATATCAAGCTCCCATGGCTCCCATGCCATATTATCCGTATCCATACATCGCTGTTGCTCAATATCAATAACCTCAGTACCAGTATCATCCACAACAACCAGCTCAGAATCAGCAACAGACTCAACAAAACAAAAATCACCAGAATCAAAACCGTCAGAACAACAACAATCAAGGAAACCGTAAACGTCCGAATTTTGACAGAATTCCGGTGTTATACACAGAGTTGTTTCCTTACTTGGTTCACCAAGGGACAATTGTCCCCAAGCAGATTGCACCTGCGATTCCTCCATTCGACCCGAAGCATAATCCATATGCATCTTGTGCCTATCATGCTGGATACATAGGACATGCAACAGAGGACTGTTTTGTTTTCAAAACCAAGGTTCAGGAACTCATTGATAAGAAGATTCTGACTTTCGCTGAGGAAAGTCCTAACATTCAGAATAATCTGTTGTCGAATCACAATGGACCTGCGGTTAACATGATTGAGGATAATTCAAGGGCTGAATTGATCATGGATGTTGACGAAGTAAAGACCCCGATGACTGTGGTTTTCAAGAGATTGAATGAACACGGGCTGTTGAAAGGGTTGCATGGTAAGTGTCAGATTTGTGATGATAATCCTAACCAGTGTCGAAGGCTGAAAGGTTGTGTCTAGATTTTGATGAATCGAGGTGAAGTACAATTTGCCAGATCTAAAACTGTTGAGGAAGTTGCTACCATCGAGCCATTCACCATTGTCTATAGGAAGGTTCCTGTGGAATCCCCTAAACAGAAGAAAGTGCAACCCATCGTGGTTTGCCCGCCAAAACCATTTCTGTATCAGAATTCTAAGGAGGTACCGTGGAAGTATGGGTCTTCTGTGTTTTCTGGAGGTCAGGAAATAAGGTTTGCAGAATCTGAGATCGTGAATATTACAGCCGCCGGAGGTATGACTCGTAGTGGACGGGCGTTTGCTCCGAAAGTCACTACAAAGTCTGTGCAAATTTCAACCGTTGTTCCTCCCCAGGAGACGCCAGGATCTGCAATCCCTGTTGTTCAACAAGGGGAATCTTATACTACCATTCCAGTGCTGAACATTCCGTCTGAGGATATTTCAAAAAGCAAGGAGACACTTGATGACCAAGAGTTCCTAAAGTTGATCAAGAAGAGTGACTTTAAAATTATAGATCAGCTAGGGCAAACTCCCTCGAGGATTTCAATCTTGTCCTTACTCATGAGCTCGCCCGCGCACAGATCAGCTCTGTTGAAGGTCTTGAACACTGTTCATGTTATGCATGATATATCTGTCGTCGAGTTTGATGATATAGTGGCTAACATAACCGCAAGTCGATATTTGGGCTTTAATAATTCGGAATTGCCACCTGAAGGAGCTGCCCACAATAGAGCACTGCACATTTCCGTGACTTGCACAAATATCCTACTATCTCGTGTTCTAGTAGATACCGGTTCTTCCCTCAATGTGATGCCTAAGGGCACATTGAATCAATTACTGGTGGAGGGAAACGAGATGAGACCAAGTGCCTTTGTTGTCAGAGCCTTCAGCGGTTCTCGAAGGCAAGTCATCGGAGAAGTGGATTTACCCATCAAGGTCGGACCTCATTTGTTTACCATTACTTTCCAAGTGATGGATATCAATCCAGCATATAGTTGCCTACTGGGACGTCCCTGGATACACGCCGCAGGAGCAGTAACATCCACTTTACATCAGAAGTTAAAATTCATGTTTGTCGATCAGCTGGTCATCGTATGTGGTGAGGAGGCTTTGATTGTAAGCGAGTTATCTTCTTTTCGATACGTCGAGACCGAGGAAGGCATAACTAAGGTGCCGTTGCAGTGTCTCGAATTCGAATATGTCAGCTCTGCTTCAACTAGTCAAAGTAGATCACCACAGTTGACTTTAGCGTCTGCTAAGAGTGCTAAGGAGACTATCCAGAAAGGTGCTTTGTCAGGTTAGGGGCATGTGATTGATGTGGTTGAGAAGCATAATCATTTTGGATTGGGCTATCGTTTGAGTCGACGGTCACATGGTCAGAATCAGTGCAGTTCAATCAAGTTCAGTAGCACAGGTTTCCAGCAGGGTGACATCGTGACTGCTATTGATGACGCTGGTCCCAGTAATCAGACTTCAAGCTTTGTGCGCAAATGCCCGCCGGGTTTCAAGCTCAACAATTGGACATCTACTGTGATTTCTGTGGTTTTCCCATTTAACATGTAATGCATTTTGCTTTTTCCTTTCCCTCGTCCTCGCCCGAGACGAGTGGATAGCTTGTAAGGGCCTCACTGTTTTTCAATATTATGTGATCAATAAATAAAAGCTTTTTGCATTCAAAATCATGCTCTATTTTCTTTCCTTTGTTTTACTTTTTCACAAAACAAATGGAAAAAGTTTCTTTTCTTTTCACTTTTCAAAAAAATGGCTCATTCTAACATATTCATAAACATGCAGAACTAATAAAAGCATTGATAACAACATGGCAAACATCCATTGTAATTCTGGAATTCCAATTAACCAAGCCGAAGAAGATGGTGAGGAAGATTGTGAATTACCGGCTGAACTAGAAAGGCTCCTTGAGCACGAGCATAAAGAGATTCAGCCGCACACAGAGCCAATGGAAGTTGTCAATCTTGGTACTGATGAGATCATAAGAGAAGTCAAGGTTGCCGCGGCCCTCGCGAAGCATGTACACTCTGAGTTGGTCAAGTTATTGAAAGAGTATGTTGATATCTTCGCCTGGTCCTATCAAGATATGCCTGGGTTGGATACCAACATCGTTGAACATCACTTGCCACTCAAGCCCGGATGTCTTCCTGTCAAGCAGAAGCTTAGGAAGACTAGACCCGACATGGCACTCAAAATCAGAGAAGAGGTGAAGAAGCAGCTTGATACTGGTTTCCTAGCCACTTCTGAATATCCTGAATGGATTACCAACATCGTCCCAGATCCAAAGAAAGATGGTAAAGTCAGAATGTGTGTGGATTATCGAGATCTCAACAAGGCAAGCCCGAAGGATGATTTTCCTTTGCCTCATATTGATATCTTGGTGGATAACACAGCGCAGTTCTCTGTCTTTTCATTTATGGACGGTTTCTCAGGATATAATCAGATCAAAATATCCCCAACTGATATGGAGAAAACTACTTTCATCACGCCATGGGGTACATATTGCTACAAAGTCATGCCATTCGGTCTAAAGAATGCAGGGGCAACATACCAGCGTGCCATGACAACCCTCTTTCACGATATGATCCATAAAGAGATTGAGATTTACGTGGATGATATGATTGCCAAGTCCAAGACTGAAGATGATCACTTGGTTCATCTGAAGAAGCTATTTGAAAGACTCCGAAAGTTTAGATTGCGGTTGAATCCTACGAAGTGTACCTTCGGAGTTCGATCTAGTAAACAGTTGGGCTTTATTGTGAGCCAGAAGGGCATTGAAGTTGATACTGACAAGGTTTGGGAAATTCAGAACATGCCGCCTCCCAAAATAGAAAAAGAAGTCTGTGGCTTTCTGGGCAGACTCAATTACATTTCAAGATTCATCTCCCATTTGACGGCTACCTGTGAACCAATGTTCAAATTACTAAGAAAAAATCAATTGGTTGAATGGAATAATGATTGTCAGGAAGCATTTGACAAAAAAAAACAATACTTGCAAGAACCACCGATCTTAGTACCGTCGGTTCCTGGTAGGCCTTTAATCATGTATCTCACTGTTCTTGATGAATCAATGGGATGTGTATTGGGTCAACATGATGACACTGGCAGAAAAGAACATGCAATATACTATCTGAGCAAGAAGTTCACTGATTGTGAGACCAGATACTCACTCTTAGAGAAAACTTGTTGTGCTCTGGTCTGGGCTGCTCGACTCCTACGACAATACATGATTTGCCATACTAGTTTGTTGATATCCAAAATGGATCCGATAAAGTTCATATTTGAAAAGCCTACTATCTCTGGAAGGATTGCTCGGTGGCAGATGCTGTTAACTGAGTATGATATCCAACATGTTACCCAGAAAGCAATAAAAGGGAGCGTCTTGGCTGACTAACTTGCCCATCAACCTGTAGAGGGTTATCAACAAATGAAGTTTGACTTTCCCGATGAGGATGTTCTGTTTATCAGATATTATGAAACTCCCGACCCTGATATAGGACCCTAACCAGTGGCGCGATGGACACTCATGTTCGACGGTGCCTCTAATTCTAAAGGTCGTGGAATCGGTGCTATCCTCATCTCTCCAACAGGTTTTCACCTTCCCTTCACCGCCAGATTATGCTTTGCATGCACCAATAATATGGCTGAATACGAAGCATGTATCTACGGTATTGAAGCGGCAATTGACATGAGAATCAAGATTCTTGAGGTCTATGGAGATTCTGCCTTGGTCATCGGTCAAGTCAGAGGGAATTTTGTGACTCGGGATTCCAAGATGGTTCCGTACCAACAACACATAGCGAAGTTGATTCCTTACTTTGATGAGATCACTTTTCATCATATTCCCAGAGAGGAAAATCAATTGGCTGATGCTCTTGCTACTTTAGTATCCATGTTCAAGGTCAAGTGGAAGAATGAAGCTCCTCATATCTGCATTGATCATTTGAACGAACCAGCACACTGTTTAGCAATCGAGGATGAGTCTGATGACAAGACTTGGTTCTACGACATTAAAAGATATTTGGAAAAACAGGAATATCCCGAGGGTATCACTATCACTGATAAGAAAGCTCTTAGGCGGCTTTGTGCCAAATTCTTCTTAAGTGGTGGTATACTATACAAGAGGAATTATGATTCCGTGTTGCTCAGATGCGTGGATAGACACGAAGCAAACACGATCATAAGGTCCATACATGAGGGCTGCGAGGGTGTACATGCTAAAGGTCCTGCTATGGCCAAGAAGATCCTTCGGGCTGGGTATTACTAGACAACAATGGAGGTAGATTGTTACAACTTTGCCAAAAGATGTCACAAATGCCAACTCTACGGAGACAAGATCCATGTGCCTCCTACTCCATTGAATGTTTTGACTTCACCATGGCCATTCTCTATGTGGGGTATAGATATGTTTGGAATGATCGAGCCGAAGGCTTCCAACGGTCATCAATTTATTCTAGTCGCTATCGACTACTTCACCAAGTGGGTTGAAGCTGCTTCCTATGCAAACGTTACACGACAAGTGGTTGCCAGATTTATCAGGAAAGAGATAATCTGTCGTTATGGCATACCTAGCAGCATTATCACAGACAATGCAAGCAACCTAAACAACAATATGACGAAGGAGTTGTATCAAGAATTTAAGATCGAGCACCACAACTCTTCACCATATCGGCCCAAGATGAATGGCGCCGTTGAAGCAGCAAATAAAAACATCAAGAGGATTGTCCAGAAAATGGTCAAGACATACAAGGATTGGCATGAAATGCTTCCTTTTGCACTGCATGGCTACAGAACTTCAGTCCGCACTTCTACTGGGGCAACTTTGTATTCGCTAGTGTATGGTATGGAGGCTGTTCTACCCATTGAAGTTGAAATTCCTTCACTCAGAGTCATCATGGAAGCAGGTCTTGATGAAGCCAAATGGGTTCAATCCACATACGACCAGCTGAATCTCATTGAAGAGAAGCACCTTACAGCCGTTTGTCATGGTCAATTGTATCAGAGACGCCTCAAGTGAGCTTTTGACAAGAAAGTTCTTCCTCGAACATTCTGTGAAGGTGAGCTCGTACTCAAGAGATATTCACTTGTTCACTCGGATCCACGAGGCAAATGGACTCCTAACTACGAAGGCCCCTTTGTTTTCAAGAAAGCCTTCTCAGGTGGAGCCCTGATCCTCACCACCATGGATGGGGAAGAGTTGCCATCGTCCGTGAACTCCGATACAGTAAAAAAATATTATGCCTGAAAAAAATGGATAAGAGTCCGCTAGATTGACATCCGCAAGGACAATCTAGGCAAAAATGGACGTCCCGATGGACCAAAAAAAAAGAAATGTCCATGCAAAAGTTAGGGACAATGAAAAAAAGACAAACAATAACAGCCCGCTAAGTCGAAAACCCGAGAGGGCGACTTAGGAAAAAATGGGTATCCCGGTGGACAAAAAAAATGGAAAAAAGGTCCAGGCAAAAATTAGGGATAAAGGCATTGACTGTGAACACTTGAGCCTCTTTTCATCACAGCTAGACCTCAGACGGTAACAGAGCAGTCAAGTCATCATCAACTGATGCAGGGCGTTGGAACCTAGACTTACAGTGGATGGTGGCCAATGTTGTAATCAATGCAAAGCATAATTTCCCTTTGCCATTTACACTTGTTTTTCAATTTTATTGCAAATTTCCTCATCAAGGATTTTTGCATCCTTGTACACACTTTATGTACAAAATTTTCACATTCAATAAAATGCATCTCTTGTTTTCTCATTTATTTTCATTTCAATATTTTGTTTGCAAAATAAACAATTATTTGTGATCACATAATACTATAAAACGTTGAAAACAATAAAAAGCTAAATCAATCGAGAAAGCATTATGCATTGTATATGTTACTGGAAATTCCTGCAGAATAATCAGTAATATCCTGTGGTAAGCCTAACGCCCTGCTGGCAATAGGTTGATTCTTTGAAGAAGTTGTTGTTTCCTCAGCAAGGTCATCACTTCCCCAACAGATCCATAATGTCTCCAATAAATTGTCATGATGTCCCCTGAGAAGAGACGAATTTGTCCTTCTCCCTAACATGGGTCGTGCTTTCTCCGCAGCATGTCAGCATGTCGTGCACCCGCGACCGTACGATTTGGTTCTTCGTCTTCCCCGAGCAGAGAAGATTCTCCGAGCCTTGTGAGTCCCCCAGACAGAGACAATCGGGATGTCCACAGCAGAGTCAGTGGCAGCATAGAAATCAGATTTGTCTGGTTTTATCCCCGGCATAGACAGTCATGATGAAGGGATTAGTCTGATCCTCTTATCCGTTGCTGGGTCAATGATGAGCCTTCTCATCTTTTTTCCAGCAGAGCCTTCACCATTTTCTGGATTTTCACAGTAGAATCATCACCTTTTGGGGCTCTTCCCCCAACATTTGTTTGTATTATCAGTGGGTTCCCTCTCCGACCAAGGATGTCGAGATCGTTTTGCTACAACCTCTGCCTAACTTACCGTTCATTACCTCAGCCATACCCTTCTGCATTGCATGATATCAAGCATCATGTAGATCTACGCATACATAGCATATGCATCGAACATACTCTCTCTTTGTTGGCCTAATTCATCTCCCTTGCGGGTATTCAGCCTCTCAACACTCT
Source organism: Lathyrus tuberosus (assembly GCA_022829125.1). Lineage (NCBI taxonomy): Eukaryota > Viridiplantae > Streptophyta > Magnoliopsida > Fabales > Fabaceae > Lathyrus > Lathyrus tuberosus. The sequence continues at coordinate 11,291,384 of JALAZF010000075.1, forward strand.
TCTTTTGTTGTCGTCGGCCAAATGTTCGAGCTACTCTTTTATTTAATCCCCTTTTACCTCGAATCATCGAAAAGCTAGCACAATTCGTGCATTCAGGTCCAAGAGAATTAAATAGGGGCAGCTGTCGTAACCCAAAATTTGACCTCCCTCTTTTGCCTTTCGCATAAGCATGTGCATTCGCATTGTCGGCATACGCATTCACGCTTTCCTCTATGTGTTTCTTATTGCAGGATTTTCAAGTTTTCTAGCCCGACTAATATCATCCTCACAAAGTCATCACATCATCAACACAAGCACAAAACAAGGGTTTTTATGCCTATTTATCAAAGCAAGAGGTTAAAAATCGGAATCGTGATCATAGCACCCTTTTCAACCAAAATTGGGCAAGTTTTTGACTAGTTAACCGGTTAACCATTTGGTTAATCGATTAACACCCTTTTACAGCGCCAATTTCGGCTTTTTAACAACTGTTAATCGGTTAACCAGTTTGTTAATCGATTAACACCTGCTATTTCAGCAAAAATTAAGCATTTCCATCATATTTCAGCAAATTTCTCCACACTCTTTTGGTCTATTCTATTCTAGCATTGTGTGGAACATTCTAGACAATTCAAGACCATTCAAGACACTTCCCTTACATTTATTCTATACTCCACTTCAAGTCAAGTGCACAATGTTCCTTGTTTTCCAAGTAATGTAGATCTTTGGATGTTGGAGTTCACCTTGGGATTGTTACCGAGTTAGTTCTAACTAACCGAGTTAACCGCCTTGACTCGGTGAGTCAAGTCCAACTAACTCCTAGCCTAGTTCCAAACCCAAACCAAATTCCAAACCTCTCATACTCCAAACCTAAAGTCTATATAAACACACCTTCACTCACTTTTCAAGCTCTCCACCATTCTCTCTACCATTTTTTATCAAACTTCTCTCACATTCTCTCTGATTTCTCTCTACTACATCATCATTTTCATCCTAATTCTCTTCCAAAACCACACCAAAGCTCATTTCTACTTTGAAGGATAATCACTTTTACACTAAAAGTGATTATTTCTAGAGCTTAACCTTCATCATTCTTGCTTTTGATACTTGGATTTATGGAGGTATTTCAACTTGTGGATTAATCTTGAGTATTTTCTGCAACTTTCAACGGTTCGAATTCGCATTTTGGAGCTTTATCGTATTTTACTTGATTTCGACGCGTTTCGCCATCAAAATTGGAGTTTCCTATGGTTTTCTTTAATTTTCTGCGTCAAGAACACTTTGCAACAATTACCAAGGCACATCTCAGCCTTGTAGGTTAGTGGACCATACTTTACTCTCTGTTTTGATTGTTTCCGCACATTTCCGATGTAATTTCAATCGTTTTCGATTTGATTTGCCATACTTTTGATTGATCTTTGATCTCCATGATTGATGCTTGCAATTTGTGTTAATTGTGCTTACATGATGTAATTTTCGTGCACAAAATCATACCATAGCATGTGGAAGTTTGGATAAGTGATTATGTGTTGAAAACTACTTTTGAAAAGTTGTTTTTACTGTTATTTTTGCCACTGTTGCAGTGTTAATCGGTTAACCATTTGGTTAATCGATTAACCAGTTCATTTTTCACAAAAAACGCTGATTTTCAAACCGTTAACCGATTAACATTGTGCCAGAATGTTATTTTCTTGCATTTTTCAAGTGTGTTTGCCATGTTTTCTCCCTTCTAACTTTCATTGATTATCATGCTTGATTTTGTGGATGTTTTAAGTGTCATTTCACTTCTGGTTGAAACATATTCATGAACTTTCGATGCACATTTTCGATTATTCATTTGTTTCATATTCTTAGCATTGTATGAACATAATCCTTCTTGCACTATCTTTGTTCACATGATACATGATTTTGTGTGGCATTTTGATGATCATTTGGCACTGTTTTGCACCTTCCATTTCAGGTTTGTATTAAGTTTATTCTTCATGGATAAACTTAATCTTGTATAATCATTAATTCACACCTTTTTGCTTTAATGACTTTCCATTCTCTTTGGAAAGTTGTTAGCATGGTTCTCCCTTGATTAATTGATCGAAACTTTGTTTCGATTAATCGATCTTCCCTTTCCCTCTCTTTAGGCTTCCTTTAGAGCTGGTTCTTTCATTTCCCCTGAGGAGTTGAAGTTTCACGCTGCGCCTTGCACTGGAGCACTGTACAACTTGGAGCTGTTGTGCTGTCCGTTTCAACTTCTGCATTACACTCTGTGTGTTAGAGAAGGAATGAGAAGGGAGAATTCCTACTCTCATTCTGACTACTTCAGGTAGGGGACGAATGACCCTGTGCTTGGCTTAGTCACCTCTATCCCTAGGCTATAGTGTATCCCCTTTCCCAGTCGAGTCGATCTTTGATCACTCAAATCTCTTTCAGTCCCTCTTTTGATCAATCGCCTTCTTAGTTAAGATCATTGTTTTGCGCTAGCAAACTCTCTTTGTTTCAGTATTCCTTTCTTCTTATGGTCAATCGTTGCTTCTCGATTCCTCAGAAGAGTCTCAATTCTGTTTCTTCGGTTAATCACAGTCTGTCTGTTAAAACCGATAATCCCCGGAGTTCGCAACCTTCTTTTGGTTCTTCTCCCTTTGTTTGGTTAATCACTGTCTGTCAGTTAAAACTCCACTTTGCACTCCTCCTCAGTTAACCATAGTCCGTCTGTTAAAACACTGAGTTTCCTCGTGGGTTAATCACCTTGTCTCGGTTAATCACCCTTTTCTTCAGTTAACCACAGTCCATCTGTTAAAATACTGAACCCCTTTTTGAGTTAATCACCTCCTCTTGGTTAATCACTCATTCTTTTCGGTTAATCACAGTGTTCTGTTAAAAAACCGAACCCCCAAGCGGTTAGCAACCTCTTTTGGTTCAATACCCCTTCTTTGTTGGTTAAATGCTGTTTGTTCAGTCAATACCAACACCCCTTTTGGGTTACGACCTTCGATCGGTCTTACACCCGCTCTTCTGGTTAATCACAGTTTTCTCTGTTAGAGCCAATGCTTCTCTATCCCCACAGAGTTGCAATCCTTGTCTCCTCGGTTAACCACTGTTTATCAGTTAATATACCGATATCCCCTTAGAGTCAAACATCTTCTCTTGGTTCAACACCCTCGCTCTTGGTTTATCACAGTCCATCTGTTGACACCAGCTTCTTTTCCCTGCAAGAGTCTTACTCTCTTTCGCCGGTTAACCACTGCCAGTCAATTAATATTCCGGGTTTCCCTTTCTTCTTGGTTTTGACACCATCCTTTGTTTAGATCCCCAGCCGGGTCGCTTACCCTCTCTTCCTAGTAGTTCTTTGATCTTTTCTCTCCCCAGCGGAGCCTTTTCTATTCATTTCGCTCTTACTTCCTTGGTTTCGACACCAATCCTCTTTGTTATCCCCTGCGGAGTTTCTTCCATTCTTGGTTATAACACCATTCTTTTCCTAATCTCTTGTGTAATCGCTCTTACTGCGTGATCTTCCCCCAATAGAGTTTTCGTTCACTTTTGCTCCTGGTTTTGACACCACTCCTTTTGTTTCCCTGTCTCTTTCTTGTTTTGTTATCCGTAGTCCCCCGAACTACGGAAGCTCTGATTCTGCATTCTTTTGAATGTCAGATATGTAGGCACGTGACGCAATGTCTTGGCGAGCACACTTCCACCTTTCTTCCATCTTTCTCCTTCTTTCCTTCCCTTTTCTCTGTCCCTTGGTTCCATGAACTACGACGCTCTGATTTCCTCATTGCACTATGAGAGTACGTAGGCACGAGGGCCCCAATCCTCCGCGAGCACTCCCTTTCTTTGCTTTCTTTTTCCCCTTTCTCTCTCTCTCCTCTTTCTTTTAGCTAGAAGCCTTCAGATAGATAACCCATCCAAGTCTATAAGCAAGCAAAATGGTTCCCATCGAGTACGACGGATGCGTAAGGTGCTAGTACCTTCCTTTCGCATAACCGACTCCCATTCCCGTTCTCTTCCCCTTGGGTTTTATCGATATTTTCCCTGTCCTTTGGGACTAAATAAAGTTTGGTGGCGACTCTGTTGTATCTCTGAGTGTGCGATTCACTCAGGTATAAACCAACCATCTTCACACGACCATCAATCCGCACAGGTAATGCTTCTACAGTCAGATTCTCCCTCAGTTGTACATCATCCATCTGAATCACATGCGACGGATCTGGAATGTACTCCCTCAATTGAGACACATGGAACACGTCATGTAAATTCGCAAGCGTCGGCGGTAAAGCAATCCGATAGGCCACCTCCCCTATCCTCTGCAAGACTTAGTAAGGACCAACAAAACGTGTAGTGAGCTTCCTAGACTTCAAAGCTCGGCCCACCCCAGTCTTTGGCGTCACCCTCAAAAATACGTGATCTCCCTCTTGGAATTCAAGTGCTTTCCTCCTCTTATCATGGTAGATCTTCTGACGACTCTGCGAAGCTTTCATCCTTTCTTGGATCATCTTAATCTTCTCGGTCCTCTCTTGCACAATTTCGGGTCCGAGTACAACACTCTAGCCCGACTCATACCAACACAAAGGAGTCCTACACCGTCTCCCTTATAAAGCTTCATAGGGTGCCATTCCAATACTAGCATGAAAACTATTATCGTAAACGGCAAATAACTATCCCACGATCCACCTTGATCCAACACACAAGCTCTCAGCAAATCCTCTAAAGACTGGGTAGCCCTCTATGTCTTCCATTCGTCAGCGGATGATAGGCAGAACTCAACCTCAAATTAGTACCCAAAGCATCTTGCAAACTCTTCCAAAACCTCGACGTAAAATCTCGGGTCTCTATCCGACACAATACTCTACGGTATCCCATGCAACTTCACAATTTCCTCAATATACATCTCAGCTAGCTTCTGCATAGAATGATTAATCTTCACCGGTAAGAAATGAGCCGATTTAGTTAATCTATCCACAATCACCCAAATAGAATCATTCCCTCTTTCAGTCTTTGGCAATCTCGACACAAAATCCATGGAAATACTATCCCATTTCCATTCTAGAACATTCAACAATTGCATCCCACCCAACGACTTCTGATGTTCGATCTTCGACTTCTGACAAGTCAAACAAGCATAAACAAACTCGACAATATCCTTCTTCATAGAATACTTTTCTCGATCTCTGGAACATCTAGAACACACACTCTGTCTCAAAAGCTCATCACACCATTCTCATCAATCCGGAATTCACCTCTGTTACCTTGGTTAATTAACATCAATTGGTCCACAAACTTCGAATCCACTTGCTGACCCACTCTGATTACCTCCTAAAACACCACTTGTCAGCTTCAACATTCCTAACTTCACACTGTCAGGAGTCTCTTCACACCAAACTCAAATCTCAAAACTGTTTGATTAATTCCAATTCGCTCACTATAAGCATCAACATATGCAATGACTTTCTGCTCAACGCGTCGGCCACTACATTTGCCTTGCTCGGATGGTAACTGAAATCAAAGTCATAATCCTTCAGTAATTCCGACCACCTTCTCCGCCTCATATTCAATTCTTTCTGATCGAACAAGTACTTCAAACTCTTATGATTACTGAACACTTCAAATTTAGAGCCAAAAGATAAGTCTCCAAATTTCCAACACAACGCCACGACGGCCAACTCTATGTCATGCGTAGGATAATTCCTTTCATGGACTCTCAGCTGCCTGGAAGCATAGGCAACACCTTGTCCATTCTGTATCAATACTCCACCCAGAACCATCTTCGACGCATCGCAATACACCATAAAACATTTGCTCGGATTAGGAAAAATCAACACTGGAGCGGTCGTCAACCTCTTCTTCAATTCCACAAAAGTCTCTCCATAAGCTACAACCCACACAGAAGCTTGACCCTTTTTGAGTCAACTGAGTCAAAGATAATGCCAACTTAGAAAAGCCCTCAATGAACTTACGGTAATAACCCGCCAATCCCATAAAATGTTGTATCTCAGTAGCAGACATCGGAGTCTCCCACTGTAACACAACATCAATCTTAGAAGGATCAACAATGATTCCACCATTTGAAATCGCACGGCCTAGAAAACTCACTTCCTCCAACCAAAACTCACACTTCGACAGTTTCACATACAACTCCTTCCCTTTCAACACTTGCAACACAGTTCCTTAAGTGCTTAGCATACTCTTCTTCAAGTTTAGAGTACATAAGAATATAGTCAATAAAACCCACCACGAACTTATCCAAATACTCATAAAAAACCCGATTCATATGCTCCAAGAACACCAGGTGCATTGGATACACCAAACGGCATCGCAGTATACTCATAGTCACCATACCTCATCCTGAAAGCTGTCTTTGGAATATCATCAGGCTTAACACGAATCTGATGATAACCAGACCTCAAATCGATCTTGCTAAACACAAGCGCCCACCAATTGATCCATCAAATCATCAATCCTCGAAAATGGATACTTACTCTTGATCGTCACTTTATTCAACTGTCTATAGTCCACACGCAATCTCATAGTACCATCTTTCTTCTTCACCTACAACACAGGAGCCTCCCGCAGAGAAACAGTTAGTCGAACCAACTTTGAAATTCTGGTACAGATGTGTGATGTCTCGTGCAATGTCACAACATCGCAATCTGTTGTATGAACAAGGAAAAAATAGTAACAGTAAATCAACACAGGGATTGCTCACCCAGTTCGGTTCAACAACCTACATCTGGGGGCATACCAAGCCAGGAAGGAAGTCCACTATTAGTAGTATCAAATTACAGACTCAACAGACTAGTTGACAATCTACCTAATTCAATCACTACCCAATGACCCTTCTACCTAATTCCTCCCTAGGTAAGAAACTCCATCTCACTCCCAATCATCGCAATGATGTCTAGCAGGCAACAACTCCGCCACTGCATCAACAACTTGTTTACCAACAACTTTTCTAACACAGAAAACTGGAAGACACACTTCCATGACACACATTGGAGTTGCTTCACAGCTTCCTCCAAGAACAATACAATACTCATTACCTACAGGTTTCTGAGTAATAACACAGTGGCCATCTCACAACCCGAGTGGTTCACTTCGACAAAGCCCTAATGACCTACATCTTGGGCCTGTACCTTTTCTTAGTTTACAAGTATTCTATTTATAATATAATCCCAACTGGATTTGGGCCTTCAAATCATATCAAATCTTTTGCCCCCAATCTACAACAGATTCTGTTCTTCAATAAATCTTTCTGCATTAAATTAGCAACAAACTAATGATTACAACAGAATATATCTAGCCCATGATTTTCGCCTGCTATCTCTGATTCTTTTCAACAGAATATCTCATTATCACCAGAAATACTTGCATCCCTAACATCATAACCTGATGTTTTAATGTTCTGGTATAGTGATGTCAAGACATCGCATGTGACATCACTCTTTAGCACTATAACTCTTTTACAAGACCAGAATGTCAACTTCACATAATTATGTTCGAAGCTCATGTTGAAACATCAACCATGACATTAACCTTGTTTTACCAAAATTCTAGCCAATCACAAGAACTTACAATCTCCCCCTTTGGCCAATTTTGGCTAAAACCCATATATAAACATTACAACTCAGATTATAGCAGCAATTACAACCCTACACTACTGTTAGATGTCATCTAATCCTAACAATAATCATCAGTAGCTACAGTGTACAGCAACCATGGAGAATCATCTTCTTGGCTAATTTTGAATGATGTTAGGGCATCATGTTGGACATAACATCACCATAGCATAGCAACTCCAGGCAGCACATCAGGACCTAAGTAGAGACAGTCCTGAAGTCATTTGGTGCACATGAGGAAGAAGATATCTGACACTCCCCCTCAATACAACACATTTCTTTTTCCTTCCAGGTAAGACCCAGAATAAATGTAGAAGACTCCTCCAGAAAAGAAATGTCTGTCTAGACATCAAAGACCAATGGTGGCATAAGAGAATTCTGCACACCTTATTTGATCAGACGCCCCCAATCGACCTGTGGCATAAGATGGAACTTGAGAAGTGCCAATCTTCCAACCCAGGTAACTCAGAACACAAGTCACAATTGTGTTCATAACTCAGGACACAAGTCACAAAGACTCAACACCATCTTAAGGCTCGGGCCACCTCTTTGACATCTCTGACTCATCTCCGAAACTGCAGACTCCAGACAAAACATCTGTGCAAACCATTTAGCAATACCCTTTCCTTTCTCCCCCTTTTTAGCCACAAATTGGCAAAGGAAACCCTCACAGAACCAGACCCAAGTAGTGCTCACCCAGAAACGAATAAACGCCATAAGACTTAAGAAACAAGAACACTCACTGGTCGAAGGAGAATAGAATAACCCCTATAAATAGCTGATCAGATACTTTGGAATTAACGAGCTTTGAATAGTCAAGGTTTTTGGTCATAGAAACGCTATTTCAGGAACTAAAAACTCCATCCAAATTCAATGTTTATCATCCAAAACAGACTTGACCACTTTTATTGTTTCCTAACTGATTTTTACCATAAATTGTGCCAAAACAGTTCCATGCACAGTCGAAGCCACGTGTTTCACTTTATCCTTACACCACCGTCCAAAATACTTCCTTGTTTGGCCCAAGAAGAAACATGTCATATACCATGTTCTGACATCGTATCAGACATTGTCTGCTGGCTCACAAAATTAACAACCCAAGACTCTTCAGAATACAACTTTCAATGATCAGCACAACTCACAATCCCTTCTAGATTCCTTTAGACCAGCAAAGAAAAACAACTTCTTTAACAAAAGATCAACTCCCCCTATCTAAGATAATCAGTGCACCTTTGCAAGAAGAACACCTTAAATGAATGGAAAACATAAGACTCATCTTCATGTCTTTAAGAGCGCACTCTCTGTTCAACTCATCTGCTGAACACATTCACTTAATGCTTAATCCTCAAATAATCCAAAAATCACATGATTCCCTCTTGATTGGTTATCTTCTCATGCTCCAAAACTCACATCTTACCAGGCTGATCAACTTCTCTCAGGAACGAACTTCTTGATCCAGACATAGTCTCCATTCATCCTTCACACCAACATCCACAAGTTCTGAGGCACATTCTCCCAGACACAGATACAGCTGCCCGTCAGACTCCTCCTCAGACGCATATGTGCAAGCGATTCAAAAAAATAGCTTTATATGGCTAGAATCATTCATGTCCACACCAACATGTCATTCAATAGCCTAATGTCATAACATGTTATCTGACATTATATCCTCATAAGATGCAATCTTCACAATATATGTACCTTTGCAGCAAAATCCATAGACAAGTACTCCCCCAGTCATGGTTAATTAACGCTCTAGATGAAGATGAACACTTGACACGAGATAAAAACACAATGAAATTGCCACAATCTCAACATTCAGAACTGCCACTTCTTGTATTTGTTGAGCATAATTTCAACATGTTTATCCAAGTCCAATATAAACGCCACACTTGATTTGGAATTTCTCACATATTCCATAACAATTGTCTTTAGATCACTTGCACCACAAGATAAGGACCCTCCTTAACCACAGTCCTTCTGATCAGATCAATAATTCTGATTCTTCCAACTTCATACGTACAGTCCCAGACCTTCACACCAGACAGGGATGTTGTAACATCATGTAGGACATCCGCATTAGATAACAGCTCACATCTTCGGCATCAGAACCACTTCTGATACATTCAGCTGTTAAGGCTTCCTCAGGTTGTCATCTTCAAATATCAAGCTACTCCAATCTTCACTACATTCTCCATCCAAGGTAGACCTTCTACTTCATCATCCTCCCGTATGACTATGTAGACGCTCCTTAGGCATAATGTAGACACCAAGCTTCAAAACCAGGACAATATCATCCTTCACCAAGGATATTCAACCAGATAATGTCCCAACACAAGATAGAACATTTACCACACACCAAGATATCATCACCATGTTTCTTGATATGCTCCACCAACTGGACTTACTATTGCATAGTAATCCAAATAACTAGAGAATTAAACTCTTATCCACCTTCAAGAAGAATAATCTCCTTGAGTCTTCAACTCATCACCCTTCTGCCCAAGAGTAACTTGTTCCAAGACTATCCTCAATACTAATCAGCTGCCACAATCTGATTATCTTGATTCTTTGAATCCACTTCTGAGATCAACCAAATGCCACAGTTTGATCACCTCATTCATGAATCCTCACGTTGTCAGAACTCTCACAAAGATACCTTGATCCACCAAGGAAACTTGATCTTCAAGTTACATGATCCACTTGCTCAAAAGCAAACACACTTAGACTCCCTAAGCCATGGTCATGTAACATCTTCTCCTTCCTGCAGCTCCCGCAAACTGCCATGATAACGATCTTTTTGAAGCATCCTATTGTTCATTCCTATAGATCACCCTATCATTAGCTGATGTGCCACATCACCAGATGAGACTCCTGATGTTAAGCTAGATGTCAGAATATTATGACATCCAACTGTTGAATTTAGCTCTTCCTTCTGCCACTCAAAAGAACCTCCTCCCTTTGCATAAATAGATTTCCATGCTCTCATAGACTTGATTCAACAATCAAGTTTGAGTAGACAACCTCCATCCTGCTTAGAACCTCCAAAGACTTCAAACCTCCCACATCTGAATCTTTAGAAAATAAGTAGTCCAAGACTACCCCATAGCAATACTAAAGAAAGTCACTTCCCTTAGTAGAGTCATCAGTAGAGAGCCAGATATAACTACCACTTATCCTCGACCTTCACAACCAGAGCAACCACCATTCTCCAACCTGATCCAAGCTGTACCCATCAAGATGTGATGTCTTCATATCTTTCAGCCTTAAAGACAACAACTTGACTGACTCGAGATGTTGAACGTCATCAACATTCCACAATCTGCCTCTCATAATCCAAACACATCCCGGACTCTTTGGATAATACTCCATAGTAACCACTCAACCCCACCAGTTGATTCAACTCCAAAGTGCTTAACCCTTGAAAATACTTCAAAACAGCCACATAGAGAAGGGTAAACTCTCAACACTTCTGCAGTCCTGCACTTTTACCTCAGACATATACATAGTCTCCCGTCAATGTATATTGTCGTTAATTGAATGCATGACCTTATCAAAAGCAGACAACTACTCAACAATTGTCAAGCTTTTTATCACAAGGAACACCATTTGATCTGGTCTGACCTCCTTTTCCTGCAGACTTGAGGCACTAGTTGATCCCTCTTTTGCTAATCCACACCACTGATCACTTCAGATTAGGCAAGTGGCTTGTCCATGAGCACCTCTAACTTTCTTTGGCTGAGACAGCAAAGAACTAAAATGATGTTTCAACATCAGTTCCGACATCACCTCACACAAGTGCTATGGCTTTGGAGACTGTATCCACACAAATCTCTTGGAGATAACACATGAGAGCAGATCAAGCTCAGCTTCTTTCTTGATGAAACGTCCTCCACTACTAAGCTTAAGAGATAACATATCAAGGTCTTCACTCCCGCATGAAATATTTGACAGAGATACTCTTTTGCTTTAGCTCAACCCTCTTCTTTCACCATCAAGAAGAAATCACTGTTCTGAAAAGATTGGTCTTCAAAGTCTGACTTAAACTATATTCTTCTTCTGATCTATCCATGTCAACTAGTCTTTAGAAGATCCATTCACCTTATGAACACTTCTCTCCAATCAAGGAATAGAATATCCTGCTGAGGAGACCAAACCCTAATGTCTTTCCACCAGAGAAACAGGGACCAATCAGGGTTACAACAGATACCATGCAGCGGAACATACAATAACTCCTCAACAACCTTCAGGCACTACTCAATAATCCTTGCACACCATCTCCAAAAAAACAAGAGCCAACAACAGTTCTCCTGATAACAACAGACAAGTCCAATACATACCATGTCATGAATGGTCTATCCTTCACTTCAAGGGATCATACAAGCAACTGACCAAGTCCATAACTCAGCAAAACTATCTTCCTTGCTCATGAACCAGAAAGTATCTTCCCTAGATCTCATCCAGAAACAGACAGGATGCCTGCTTTGATACCAATTGAAATTCTGGTACAGATGTGTGATGTCTCATGCAATGTCACAACATCGCAATCTGTTGTATGAACAAGGCAAAAATAGTAACAGTAAATCAACACAGGGATTGTTCACCCAGTTCAGTTCAACAACCTACATCTGGGGGCATACCAAGCCAGGAAGGAAGTCCACTATTAGTAGTATCAAATTACAGACTCAACAGACCAGTTGACAATCTACCTAATTCAATCACTACCCAATGACCCTTCTACCTAAGTCCTCCCTAGGTAAGAGACTCCATCTCACTCCCAATCATCGTAATTATGTCTAGCAGTCAACAACTCTGCCACTGCATCAACAACTTGTTTACCAACAACTTTTCTAACACAGAAAACTGGAAGACACAATTCCATGACACACATTGGAGTTGCTTCACAGCTTCCTCCCAGAACAATACAATACTCATTACCTAGAGGTTTCTGAGTAATAACACAGTGACCATCTCACAACCCGAGTGGTTCACTTTGACAAAGCCCTAATGACCTACATCTTGGGCCCGTACCTTTTCTTAGGTTACAAGTATTCTATATATAATATAATCCCAACTGGATTTGGGCCTTCAAATCATATCAAATCTTCTGCCCCCAATCTACAACATATTTTGTTCTTCAATAGATCTTTCTGCATTAAATTAGCAACAAACTAATGATTGCAACAGAATATATCTAGCCCATGATTTTCACCTGCTATCTCTGATTCTTTTCAACAGAATATCTCATTATCACCAGAAATACTTGCAGCCCTAACATCATAACCTGATGTTTTAATGTTCTAGTATAGTGATGTCAAGACATCGCATGTGACATCACTCTTTAGCACTATAACTCTTTTACAAGACCAGAATGTCAACTTCACATAATAATGTTAGAAGCTCATGTTGAAACATCAACCATGACATTAACCTTGTTTTACAAAAATTCTAGCCAATCACAAGAACTTACAAACTTCATCCCAAGCAACCCTTCCAATTGTTCCCTCGACTCTCCTAACTCAGAAACATACATCTCGTATGCAATCACCGTCACCGAGCTTACATCAAGTACCAGGTCGATAGCAAGTTCCACTCCACACTACGGTGGTACATCACTAACATCTCATGGGAACACCTCCAAATACTCACACACCAAAGGTAGCTCATACGCCACCACATCCTCTTAAGCTTCAAGGAATCCAACATCATAAACACCTTTGCACTATCTTCCACAGATTCACTTGCTTAACAGAACAAACAACTCTTCACCCTCGTCGAATTTAGATTCAGGTGAACATCAGGAATTACACACCACTAACATATCACTAGCCATCACATTGTTCTCTATCCCTCAAAAAGCAGACATCAACAATACCTGACCGTTCTCCTCAAGACATTCCCACTTAACCGACAGGCAAGAAACTCGAATTCGCCTCATCTTCAAACATAATAACTTGAATGGACTCATCAAAACAACCCATAAGCATTAGGCTTAACTCCAAACAATCCACCGTGCACCCCGCTTAAGCTCGCAAGACACGTATATCCCATCCAACATGATCCTGTCTATTATCAACAAGAGATTAAGGGTGACCAGTTCCTCAATTTGTCAATAACAACCGACTATCACGAGGCGGTACAAACGATCTTTACCAAACTATCGCAGCGTCCAACACCATACTTAGCCATCGATTTACACTCGAAACACCTTGGAGAAACACCATCTTCTCCCCCACTTGTTTCATTCCCAACCTGCAAGTGGAAAACAAAACAAGCATCTGTGAGAGCAAGAATCGTCTCTACAAGTCGATCTATGTTTTGATGATAACAATACGTATTTGTGAAAGAACCATTTTATGTTCTAACGTGTGTTGTGTGCAGATCATAATCATAGAAATTATCAGATCCAACATGCATCAGCCAGATGAGGGAAATTGATAATATGCGAAGTTACTATGTGTGACACAAGTCGCAAGAAGCAAGAACGCTTCTGTATCTGATCGTGATCAGTCAGATCCAAGGATGCCGATATTGCTGGTGCAATGCTCTTGTGGATGCTCTCTGAAAGTGGTCGAGATTCTGAAGATTGTGAAGCTTCTGAAGAAGTGAACCGAAGTGCTGAAGACTCTCATGACTTAAAGTTCTAAAGGCGGAAGGCTCTGAAGACCAAGTGCAGAAAGACTCTGAAGACTTATGTGTTCTGAAGATTAAGGTTCTGAAGATCAAGTATTGAAGACTCTGAAGACAGATTCCTAATGGACAAGTTCTGAAGTTTCAGAAGACTTGAAGAAGTAAAGGATAACGTGCTCAAAGACAAGTGCTGAAGTTCTGAAGACTGATTCCTAATGGACTTCTTCAAATAACTGAAGACTTGACGTATCAGATATCCTGCTAAGAAGACTCTACTCATGCTTCATCAATTAACCATCAGAAGCCTCTGAAGTTCAGAAGTCACATGTTTCCGTTGTGAGTAACTGTACATGGCGCCCAAGAAAGATATATCCCGTCACTTCTCCCACAGTAAAAAGGAGATGTGTTAGTACAGCTAGTTATTACACAACGTCTCTTTTCCAACAGCCAATAATATTCCTAACGGCTATATTTCTACTGGGCAATTTAAAGGAAAGAGCATTCGCTTTTGAATCATCGATTCCGTCCATGAATGGCAAATTGATCAAAGTCATTGTGTGAAGATAGCAACAACGATGAGTTCTCGTTGTAACACTTAGAATATCCAAAGCTATCACCATTTACACATGGCCATTATTGTTGAAGCTCAAAGATCATCATTCAACACAACAATAATGAATTGGTACAAAAGTTGTTGATGAAGAAGACAACATTGAAGATCAGTCAGGTCATCAACCCACCTTCTCGTTTGTGCTACATTGAAGATCTGAAGCAAGGAGTTGTTGCTCATAGGTTGCTAACCCAAGAAGTCGAAGAAGAAGAAGATCTACAAGATGTCAACCACTGCCAAATCATTATAACATCTCTGTAGTTTCTTTGTATAAGCAAGGAGCTGTTTCTCACATCTTGCTCGAACACATGTGTGTTCTTTGTACTTAAACTTAGGAGTAATCTGCTTGTTAAGAAGCATCTTTGTAACCTTCTGTATAACTAATTCTTGGTGAATTAGGATTCCTTGAGTGGTTAGTGTGACCGGAGACTCGAGAAGAAAATGGAGAGACGTCATTGTGGGAAAAGCCTGAAATAGGGTCAGTAGCGTTATATTCATTGCGATGAATCCCTAAACGTCTAGCTGTGAAAGCCTAGCAGTAGATCTTACGAGATTGGAACCTACAGGTCAATGTTCGTTATATTCATTAAGTTGAATCCCTGAACGATTCATTGTATGTTAGTCACAGTGCGGCTGTGCAAGTGGTTAGTCACCGGCTATTGCCCGTGCATCTGTAATCGAGATTGATTATTGTGGATTAAGTCCTTGTGTTCAAGGCGATATCACCTGAGGAGGGTGGACTGGATTAGCCTTTATGGTGAACCAGGATATATAGTGTGTTCTTTACTCTTATGCTTAATGTCTTGTTTATGTTTCTATATTGAGTATCAGAACCTTACACAAGCAAGTCAGAACCTTGCAACTCTGATAAGCTTCCGCTCTGCAAGTTCTAAATGTTACTCATAGTGTTTAGACTCTTGTAAGTTCTCATGCCTCATGCATTGCAAGTCTGAATGCAACTTTGTTAGTCAGAGTTTCTCAACGAACTCTGATGTTATCCTAGTACTTTAATGACAAGATGTGAAATGTTGTTAAAAGAGTAAATACACAATTCAAAGCCCCCATTTCTTGTGTCTTTCTCGCACCTTCAATTGGTATCAGAGCCCCGGTTCTGTTATTGATGGATATCAAACACCTAACAGTGTCAGAAAAAGATCTGGATGCGGTGCGTAGAAATACTCTGGGTGAGATTGAAATCCACTTACGATTTCTGTAACAGTTCAGAAGATGACTGTGTACAAAATTGTAATCAATCTAACTATTTGAGCAAATCACTGATTCTGGAAGTTGTGCAGCTGTCAAACAACTAAATCTTCCTCACTAAAGTTTTAATGAAGATTAAAGAATCAGCTGATAAGATAGACTCATTAGATAAAAAGTAGTATCTGTTGAATGCCTATCTTGGAAGATGCGTGTGGATGAACCACATATTTGCTCAAAGTTGAATCATCAGAAAACAAGAAGTCTTGTTTGCTGAAGATTAATTCTTTATGAGTTTTTGAGATGTTTTCAAGAAACGGATTAGGTCCACCCTTGACTTTCTCGTATAAAAACTCATTCAGAACTTCTTCATGTAAAGAAGAAAGATTGTTGTTCTATGATTTTGAACTTCTGAGTGAAGTCTGTTGAAGTCAGAAAATCTGATGAATTCAAACTTTTAGAAATAATTCAACATTTGAATCTTGAATGATCTAGAAGATAAAAGATTCAATGTAGAACTGAATATTGTTTTCTTGGAAGCAATACGGAGAACTGAGAGAGTATCCAAGAAGAAGAATGTCAAGGCTTCATCAAATACTTGATCAAGAATGAACTCTTAAGCTTTGCTTGAATCAGCATAACTAAGTTCTAATAACTTGAAACTATCTCTCAGGTGAATCAAATGTTAGTGATCAGATCACTATATGATAAGTTGTTCAGAACCCCTCAAGCACTGGAATCCAGACACTTAAAATCCTCCACCTCAAGCTAAAAAGAATTTAAGTTACTGATATCCTTTGGAAGGAAGAAATCAGTCAACATTATATTTTGAAATAGATATGTTGTTAGTCTTTGATGAGCCAACTATGTGCATTGTGAGATCAAGATGTTGAACTAATTAACTGAAATTGCTATTAGCACAGTGAGACAAGTCAAAATTGCTATGAGTTCCAAATGACTACTTCTCATTCTGAGAAACTGACTCTGGATGGCAAGAATACTCAAATCAGAATCAGACCAATGTGCAGAACATCAGAAGAAACATGCTTAGGAACAAGTTTCACTAATCAAACCAGCCACGACAAGCTCTCAAGAATAAGAAGAAAGGAGAAGTCGTCAGGAACAAGGCACGACCTACTGTTTAAGTATACAATCAATAAAAAGAGTACTCACAACAGAGCTCTTGCTCCGGTCGATCAGATGTGAAGCAATATGATTATCAAATTCCTTTTTCGAGACCAGAAGACAAGTGATCCTGAAGAATTCAAGAACCCTCAGTAGTTCACTCAGAAAAGGAAAGATCAGAGTCAAGCTGAAAATGTATTCAGACAAGTCTGTAAAGATTCCAGGTACCATCCTTCCTTCATTTATGACTTATTTTCTTGATAACAAATCTCTTATCAAAACCTTTGGTTATGCTGTGATAACTAGAAAAGTTCTAAGAAAAACCTTTATTTGTCTGCATATGCCTTTTGAAATAGTTAAAGAAAAGGGAGTCACATAAATAAGATTCTCTGCATCATGTCATTCACTCTACGCGATCACTTCCTATAACCCATAAGTACACTCCAACTAGTACTCCTATTCCAGACCTAACTCTCTCTCTCTCTCTCTCTTAGAGCCCCTTTACCTAACCTAGTTAGTCTAAGAAACTAGAATGTTCAATTAAATTGTAGCACATTTCTTGCAGCCATCCAAATCTCCTTGATATACTCACATTAAATGATACCTGTTCAGTCTCGGAATAGGGAAATGTGCTACCTTGACCAAAATAGCTCTTCACCTAAGCTACTAGCTTTAAGCAGGCATGATTATGCTCTGACAAGTTAGGATTCCCTTTAAATGTTGGAAATAGTGAAAAATCCCTTTACCTGCATTCTTGGCCATGTGCTATTTAACGATTAATAAATAAAAACCTTTAAATTAGAAAGCGTGTCGTCTTGTTCCCTCTTAGAATTATTGACTTCATAAAGCAGTTACTGCATCCACCTAACTTTTGCTAAGAATAAAGTGCATATATATCTCTTTGATCTTCCCTAGAATAACAAACTACTTAGCTGTCCTCATCCTTTAGACTTCTCCTAAGAATTCCAATCTTCTTAAGTCATTCTCAGTTATTGACCTATCCAGTTCAAACTCCTCCACTCGTCTATTTAAAACCATAGCTATTCCGAAAGAATTCTCCACTATCTCTTAGTCCTAACCTTCCTTTCATCCTCAATCTAAAATGATTCCAAGAACCTTTTATGGAAATGATGATCTCCTTGAAGTCATCAATGAAAAACAACAAAATCCAATGGATACTAATCATGATTTTCATCTTGGCATTCACTTCCAAAATTGGAATGGATACATTCACATGCTTAGAGGCTCAATTTATCCGAACCTCTTAAAATCCTTTTGGATTAATGCCTCCATTAGCAGTAATGGTCTGACTATCTCCTCCGACATTTATGGTCTTCCAGTCACCATCAATGCTACAAAAATCTCTAAAGTCATTGATTGTCCACTAGGAGGTGTTACTTCCAACCATGCATCTATTCGATGCACCTCTGATACTAAAATGCACAACATGTTTGATAAAGGATCCGCTTTTGAACCCACAAATCCTAAAAAACTTGTGCCAATTGCCAGTGGATGGTTCAAATTCATCTTAACTAATATTAAACCTCGCAATACAAATAAAGACTTTCTGTATCATGATGATAAGCTCCTCATCATGTGTCTCCTTAGGCCAACTCCTATTGATCTGTCTCAAATTAACTTTGATCATCTAAAGGAATCAATTCTTATGTCAAGATCAAGGGATAAGTCCTTCATTCCCTACGGAAGAGTCTTATCTGAAGCACTCTTCAGAGCTGGTATTGTGTAAGTGATTTGCAGAATTCGGTGTGGACCAGACACTGCTCTGAATAGGAATTTTTGTGAAACCTTCGACAGCAGATGGTTCTCATAAAATTAGAAGACTATCTGTCATATTTAGGCTAAGTTATTAGTATGTAATGGTTTATTAAGATCACATGGTCATTTTGTGTAATTGAAAATTAAATTAATGAAGTATGCATTACTCCTATATAAGTGCACTTATAAAACATATAAGACAAAATTCTTGAAAGAAGAAAATATGTTTTCAACGCTAGAAAATGATAATACTCTCAGATATGCACTTATTACGAATCCTTGACTCCCGTCAAGAATCAATAGAGAATCCTACGCGTGATTTCTTGGTTTTTCCTAGAATGGTAATCTGTCAGACTCTGTGCTAAGTTCTAATTCCCAACCTAAGATGTCTAGGAAATGACGAACTTGACGGTTGGAGTCACGAGTTTTTAATTGACTCTCTATTCGTTGCCTACTTAAGGAACCGTATCCACTCATCTATCCATCATTCCAAACCATCTCAGTCAGTACCCTTCTTTAGTATTTTCTCCAGGATGTCCACCTCTCGTCCAAAACCTACTGAGAGTGAAATTGCTAAGTTAAGAGTCCTGAATGAATTCTCTATGAACACCAGTTCTCTCAAGGAACTTGGCTTCACTAGAACTTCGTCCGAATTAAGATGTCAGAACTGGGAAGGTTATCTTGAGATGCTTCCAGGTCTCATTTACACAGATCTTGTTAAAGAATTCTGGGCAAATGCTGATGTGTTTTCTAACGAATACAACCAACACATCATTCAGTCAGCCGTCTCTGGAATTCCAATGGTAATTAAACCCTCTGTCATTGCGGAAGCAATCAAGTGCAATGAAAACGGTGACACCACTGAAGACTACAAGGAAAGGAAAATCTTCAATGATCTCATCTATAAAATTCATTGTGGAAATGGTCCCTCCAACTATGTCTCCACACTCAAACCCTCAGCTAAAGTCTGGCATAGAATAATGGAAACAAACCTTCGACCTAGAGAAGTAGGAGAACAAGTGCTAACTCATTCAGATAGACTATTCATCTTCTTTCTGATCTACAGAAGGAAGATAAACCTTCATCTAACTATGTTCAATCATTTGAAAGAACAAATTCTGTTGTCTAAAGACAAACCCTTTCTCAGCATTCCGTTTGGAAGAGTCATATCTCGAGTCCTAGAAATTCAGGATGTGATTACCAGGCTAAACCACTTAGGAGAAACCACTGAATGTTCACCCATAGATCTTACAAATCTATCTGGAAGTTCCTAAGGAGAAAAAGAATTAAGTTATAAGATTTCTGTCTTGATATACTATTTCCTACTCTATGTACTCTTATTATCAAATGAAATATCTATGTTTTGATCATCTTGAACCTCTCAAGATTAAGCTCAACCTATGCTCTGCATTTTTTTAAACTATGTTATGTTGATGCTTCTATCTGATTGTTCATAAATGAAATGCTATAATTAATCTCTACAGATGATCCAAAATCTTCAATTGGTAATCGAAAGACTCCATCTAATTGTCCTTCAAATGAATATGATATGGTATCACTAAATGACTCGGATTGTTCTTAACTGCTCAAATGCTGGCTCTATGTTCTATGGTGTTTAACATATCCTGAATATATATAATGATGTTGACATGCTTAAATGCTTGACTGATGAAGGAATTAGATGTCTAAATGCTCATATGCTCTAACACTTTTTGATGATGTCAAAAAGGGGGAGAAATATAATGATTTTGATTGGAAAGAAAGAAATCGTAAAAGAAAAGAATGCAACTCAAACAAGTAGTGATCAATCATATAAAATGTGTTACTTCTAACGTTTGGTTGTTTGATGTTATCCGAGGAACTCTAAACAAGTTCACTAGGCATTCTAAGACAGGTTAAGCAAGAAGAACAGTGAAGTACCCTTTGTGAACATATGTTCAGAATCAGATCTACACAGTACTGTTCAGAAGTTGAGAACTGTCTAAAAGTCAAAGTTTATCGTGATCTCTGTCTCACTTGGTTCAGAAGCTGTAAGCTGTCTAAGAATATGAGATTCAGAACATAAGAATCAGAAGAAGGAAACTCTGAAAGCAGTCAAGACAAAGTCTACATCTCAAGATGCTTATTCAGAAGAACTGTGCTAATCAAAAGTCAAAGAACTGTCTGAAGATCCGGATTGAAGATCCAAGAGGAAGTAGTTCTGATGTCTACCAAGAACTCAATTAAGAAGAAATGATTTGGTATCAGACTAAGTCAACAAATGGTAATCAGACTCAGTATACACAAAGATTAGTATCAAACTCATCAATCAGAGCTAAGCTGTGAAATGTTTTGTATACCTTCATTGGTATCAATCTCAGCACACTAAGGAAATACCCTTCAAGTGGTATGAAAAGTAATCCTTCACTTGGTATCAGACACAACATACTCTGGTATAATTCAGTACCAGACTAAGATTACAACATGTGTGACAGTTTCAGAATCAAGCGTTGATTGATCACAAATATTAACCTTCAATTGGTACCTGATAAAAAAAATCAAGCTTTGATGAACCACTGAGTTGTGACAGTAACAAGGTTCTGAGATGAAGACTTGTGCTCAAAAGTTAAACTCTGAAAAGTCATGATCTTTATTGGTGATTAAAATTTAATATTCCTGAACTATATTCTGAAAGATCCCAATATCTGACTTATGGAAATTAGGGGGAGACTACCCAGAAGATTCAAATGATAAATCCTATAATCTTCACAAAGTCTGAAACTCAGGGGGAGTTTCTTAAAAGACGGTGTCTATCTCTGATGAGTAGCGAGGCTATGTTATCAGATAAGAACTGATCTGCTTGTGCTTAAATGAATCTACTGAAAGGTAGAAATGCTTCAGAAGTCTCTGAAGATTACAAGCTCTGATACGACTACAAAGGAACTGAGTTCTGAAGATCTGAAGATGGAAGTTTTGATGAACTAGTCCAGATGCTAAAGATTCGTTGTTCTTTTAAAGAAAAGATAGAGAAGTAGTCCTTTTCTATTCTTCGTTCTGGCAACTCAAGTTGTTACTCTGTATGTCTTTGGATCATATAAGATTCTAGATGATCACAGATAAAACTTTGAGGATAACACATTCAGGGGGAGCTGTTGTTCCAGACTCTGAATATGTTTGTTTTAGTGATTATCTTGTATAAAATGTTCAATCAAAATACTTAGTTTTGTCATCATCAAAAAGGGGGAGATTGTGAGAGCAAGAATCGTCTCTACAAGTCGATCTATGTTTTGATGATAACAATACGTATTTGTGAGAGAACCATTTTATGTTTCAACGTGTGTTGTGTGCAGATCATAATCATAGAAATTATTAGATCCAACAAGCACCAGCCAGATGAGCGAAATTAATAATATGCAAAGTTACTATGTGTGACACAAGTCGCAAGAAGCAAGAACGCTTCTGTATCTGATCGTGATCAGTCAGATCCAAGGATGCCGATATTGCTGATGCAATGCTCTCGTGGATGCTCTCTGAAAGTGGTCGAGATTCTGAAGATTGCGAAGCTTCTGAAGAAGTGAACCGAAGTGCTGAAGACTCTCATGACTTGAAGTTCTGAAGGAGGAAGGCTCTGAAGACCAAGTGCAGAAAGACTCTGAAGACTTATGTGTTCTGAAGATTAAGGTTCTGAAGATCAATTATTGAAGACTCTGAAGACAGATTCCTAATGGATAAGTTCTGAAGTTTCGGAAGACTTGAAGAAGTAAAGAATAACGTGCTCAAAGACAAGTGCTGAACTTCTGAAGACTGATTCCTAATGGATCCTTCAAATAACTGAAGACTTGACGTATCAGATATCCTGCCAAGAAGACTCTACTCATGCTTCATCAATTAACCATCAGAAGCCTCTGAAGTTCAGAAGTCACATGTTACCGTTGTGAGCAACTGTACACAGCGCCCAAGAAAGATATATCTCGTCACTTCTCCCACAGTAAAAAGGAGATGTGTCAGTACAACTAGTTATTACACAACATCTCTTTTCCAACAGCCAACAATATTCCAAACGACTATATTTCTACTGGGCTATTTAAAGGAAAGAGCATTCGCTTTTGAATCATCGATTCCGTCCATGAATGGCGAATTGATCAAAGTCATTGTGTGAAGATAGCAACAACAATGAGTTCTCGTTGTAACACTTAGAATATCCAAAGCTATCACCATTTACACATGGCCATTGTTGTTGAAGCTCAAAGATCATCATTCAACACAACAACAATGAATTGGTACAAAAGCTGTTGATGAAGAAGACAACATTGAAGATCAGTCAAGTCATCAACCCACCTTCTCGTCAGTGCTACATTGAAGATCTGAAGCAAGGAGTTGTTGCTCATAGCTTGCTCACCCAATAAGACGAAGAAGAAGAAGATCTACAAGATGTCAACCACTGCCAAATGAT
This sequence comes from Lathyrus tuberosus, assembly GCA_022829125.1. NCBI lineage: Eukaryota > Viridiplantae > Streptophyta > Magnoliopsida > Fabales > Fabaceae > Lathyrus > Lathyrus tuberosus. The sequence goes on from JALAZF010000075.1 coordinate 11,314,740, forward strand.
TATAACATCTATGTCATTTCTTTGTATAAGCAAGGAGTTGTTGCTCACATCTTGCTTGAACACATGTGTGTTCTTTGTACTTAAACTTAGGAGTAATCTGCTTGTTAAGAAGCATCTTTGTAACCTCCTATATAACTAATTCTTGGTGAATTAGGATTCCTTTAGTGGTCAGTGTGACCGGAGACTCGAGAAGACAATGCGATGAATCCCTGAACGTCTAGCTGTGAAAGCCTAGCAGTAGATCTTGCAAGATTGGAACCTGCAGGTCAATGTTCGTTATATTCATTAAGTTGAATCCCTGAATGATTCAATGTATGTTAGTCACAGTGCGGCTGTGCAAGTGGTTAGTCACCAGTTGTTGCCCGTGCATCTATAATCGAGATTGATTATAGTGGATTAAGTCCTTGTGTTCATGGCGAAATCACCTGAGGAAGGTGGACTGGATTTGACTTTGTGGTGAACTAGGATATATCGTGTGTTCTTTACTCTTATGCTTAATGTCTTATTTATGTTTCTATATCAGAACCTTATACAAGCAAGTCAGAACCTTGCAACTCTGATAAGCTTCTGCTCTGCAAGTTCTGAATGTTATTCATAGTGTTTAGACTCTTGTAAGTTCTCATGCCTAATGCATTGCAAGTCTGAATGCAACTTCGTTAGTAAGAGTTTCTCAATAAACTCTGATGTTATCCTAGTACTTTAATGACAAGATGCGAAATGTTGTTAAAAGATTAAATACACAATTCAAACCCCCCTTTCTTGTGTCTTTCTCGCACCTTCAGCATCGACAGTGTTTTCACACACATGTCGCACACTAGGGAAACAAACAACATTATACAACCTGGCCGACCGGACCGACCTGCTCTGATACCACTGATGTAACACCCTTTTCTACCCACAAACATTCACGAATAAAACATCATTTTTATCAGAGTAAAAGTCCCACAAGGGCGTCACATTTCATCAAAAGACATCATAATCAAGTCAAATACTTCGCAGCGAAAACTTCATAAAAACTTCATTATCATTTATAACATCAAAGGTTTAAACAACTTGACACATCATAATATCATCAAATACAAGAACACTAAGGTTCGACTCAACGCCCCGACCCGATGTTACATATCAGAGCAAGACCCTCTACTCGACCAAAATAATCAAAAGCACTTCAAGTAAGCTCTTCACGCGCCAAAAGCTAATCCTGATCATCTGCACGTTACCCACGTGGTGGCAACATTCAAACAGGCAGGGTGAGTAATCACGAAATCAATATATAAGATATAGGTGAAAGATACAGCACAACAACAACATCAAATCATCAATAACATCAAAATACATCAAGCACAACAATCCCATACAATGCCACATAGTATGAAATGCAACAACAGACTCATGCATGTGGTACCAACATCATCATAATCGATGGACACTGGACCATCACCCTCCAAAGATCCCCACCAATAGGATCGATTCTACACAAGAACCGGAGCACGTCATAAAACACTTCAGTCCACACAATGGGATTGAAGCCACCAAATGGACCAAAGTCCTACAATGCGATGAATGCATGATGCAAACGTCATAATCATCATCGTCACAAAATCATCAATTGCATCATCATTCATAAACCATCATCATCATAAATCAAATCATCATCACAATTACAATCACGCATCATAATTCATCATAAATCGTCATAATCACATGCATCACGAATCGTCACAAATCATCATGGTCACATATCATTAACATACATCACAAATCATCATAAATCACCATGTTATCACGTCATTCGCGGATTACCCTCAATTAGTCATACAACAATGCCACCTCACATTCGTCACAGTTCATCATACTATAATCATCATGCACCAGGGTACAACATAATTTCACACTCGTCATTATCCGTCGCTAAATCTCACATTTCGTCTTTTAATACTCGTCACCTAAAACCCCCGATTTTATTCTATTCATCGTCATTACTAGATTTCTAGTGTCATATTATCTCATCTTAGTCATACGTCTCAAAGGAATCACATCACGAGCGAAATTGGGACAAAAATCGCAAGAACGGGAAAATATGCACCCACCACTGCCCATACACGTATGGACTACCCTGATACGCGTATGGCCCAAATTGCACGCTAACCCTTATGCGTATTGCCCTCTTCAATACGCGTATCAGCAGAGACGTCATCCCTCTCAATTCTCCTTCAGATCTCCCCTTACGCGTAATGGCTAGCCCATACGCGTAAGGCAAATTTTTCCCAATCCCATACGCGTAATGCCCTCTTCAATATGCGTATCCCCCTTTTTCCTCAGTCTCTAATACGCGTATTGCCATATGTTACGCGTATTACCTTCCCTCTTACGCGTAATGACTTCCCCCTTACGCGTATCACCAACGACTTCTCCAAAAACTCAGATTTCGCATCTGAATGGAAAATCCCTCTTCCCAACACCTTCGACCCATCGAAAACAGCCTCAAATCAACTTCGATTCATCCCTGATCTATTTTACTCATCTCACTTCATCATCTACATCAATTATTCCTAATTACTTAGTCTGAATTTAGTTATTATTAGGTTCGATTTACAGATCTGATTACTCAAAAGTTCATCACAGCATCAACTACACAGATTCAACATCATTGGCAGCAAATCACACAAAATGTCATCACAGGAAATCATATACATACATGCACAAATTTCATCACAAACCAGCATATAATCATCAGACACGTAAACACACAATTATCTCTACCTTAAACCCATATCAAACATATTAACCCGGATTACCCCCCCCCCCCCCCAAACCTCGAAATTCCAGCAGCGATTCTTCGTTTTCCGGGTTCCTATGGTTGATTCCTCAATCTAGCCTCCTTTCCTCAGTTCTCTAATCTCCTTAGGGTTTCCAAAATTCTGATCTCAAAACCCTCTAAATTCTCTTTTGTTAAACCTAGTTGTTTGGGCCTTAATCTCCGTTTACCATATTATCCTCCACTAATCCCCTCAACATTACCGTATTACCCTTAATGGTCTCTTAATTATTTAATTAACAATAATAATAATAATAATAATAATAATAATAATCTAAATAATATTTTAATTATTCAAATTATTTCAATACTATTATTAATAAAATAATCTAATTAATCTATTAAATCTAACGCCTCAAAGTTCCCTTAACCCAATGATACCCCACAAATCAAATAATCCATCAACGTCACAAGGTCATCGCAGAGCACCAAAACACCGCATAATCATAATAATTTAATAAACAAATATTATAATTATTTTGGGGCGTTACAACTCTCCCTCACTTAAAGAATTTTTGCCCTCGAAAATTACCTGAAGGAAACAGAGTCGGATACGACTCCTTCATCTGATCTTCACGCTCCCAAGTCCAATTCTCGCCAGCTGGTCCACGCCATAACACCTTCACCAAAGCTATGTCTTTACCCCGCAACTGCTTCATTTCATGACCATCAATCCGCACAGGTAATGCTTCTACAGTCAGATCCTCCCTCACTTGTACATCATCCATCTGAATCACATGCGACGGATCTGGAATGTACTCCCTCAATTAAGACACATGGAACACGTCGTGTAATTTCGCAAGCGTCGGCGGTAAAGCAATCTGATAGGCCACCTCCCCTATCCTCTGCAAGACTTGGTAAGGACCAACAAAATGTGGAGTGAGCTTTCTAGACTTCAAAGCTCGACCCACCCCAGTCAGTGGCGTCACCCTCAAAAACACGTGATCTCCCTCTTGGAATTCAAGTGCTTTCCTCCTCTTATCATGGTAGCTCTTCTGACGACTCCGTGAAGCTTTCATCTTTTCTTGGATCATCTTAATCTTCTCGGTCGTCTCTTGTACAATTTCAGTTCCGAGTACAACACTCTAGCCCGACTCATACCATGGGAAAGTTTAGAGTTAATATGCAAGGGAATGTTTGGTTTAAACAACAAAAGGCCAGGAATTTCAAATTTCAAATTTGTGTGCTTGAGAATAAAAAGGGGAAGGAATCTATTGAGAAGTGAACAAAGCAAAGTGTAGTGATTGAACTAGTGAGTTTTGGCAGAGAACATTGATGTTCTCTGTCACGACACCACTAATCTTTCAAACCAGCTTAATTTTTGTTTTAAAAAAAAAAAGAGAAATGATTTGTTGGAAATAAAGAGGAAGGTTAAAATGTTAAGAATCACAAAGGGAAGGACAAAAAGACTCGAATGATGGTTGAGATGATTACGAAAGAGGCACACTCCACATGAAAACACACAAAAGTGTGCAAAAGTGGCAAAGACCACAAACAAAAAAGTTCTTGTGCCCGAAACTGGAGGAACAACAAGCATCTCATCATAATATTTAGTTGGACTCATCACAAGTGAGATCCTTTTGAGATGGGATGCTTTACCAAAAAAAGAGAAAAAGAAAAAGAACAAAAATACAAAAATAAGTGGAAAAGTGTGGTCCCAATTGTGAAAGTAAAAAATACCATTTGAGAGTCAGAAAAGAATTCCTTAGTGAAACCAAAGGAAGAGACCCCACTCACAAGAGCACACAAAAAAGGAATAAAAAGAGAGAAATTTTGGCTTGTTTTTTAGAAGAGTAGAGTCGTGACAAGAGATGTCGGTTCTCTCTTGCACTTGACACCACTTTGACTAATTGCAAAGCTGAGCAAGTTTCACTTAATATAGTTTTATTACCCCTCTAAATCTAAAGCCACTTCATCTTTCTAACCTGACCGAAACTGTTGTTCTCCAAATTCATTACCCTAGTAATTCACTGTCACATCACCTGAGGACAGGTGATCATTCAAGTTTGGGGGAGTGATAACATAATTTTAGTGTGTTACTTTGACCCATTTTATGTGGCATTTTAGTTTAGGATTTGGTGATTTAATTTGAATTTAGCTTATTTCAGTATGTTTTAGCTTTGAGCACACGAGGTGCTTCTTTTATGGCTTTCAATGTGTTTTTGCCAAAAAAGGAAGTCAGTTGAGGCGTGACCCTAAGAGACGGATTCTGGAGCAGAATGGGAAGCTGAAGGAAAGGAAATGGTTGATAAATTAATCAATTATTCTTCAAGAGGATTGGAGAAGAAAGTTACTAGGGCTCACATGGCATTATTTTGAAGAGCAATAAAGCAAGAGAAATTGGATAAGATCAAGGAAGCTATAAGACAAATGGTAGTACGGTGGGGACCACACTGCAAAAGAGCGCCCAACACCAAGCCACCAGTCGTTCGCACTGCTCCACCACTCTGCCACAGCAGCCTGTAAAAGCAACTTTGTCTCCCACCAACATCTGTACCAGATAACTTGCAAAGGAAGGGTTGAGGGAAAGCTGGTCCACTTTCGGATTTGATATGGGTCTAACCTTAATTTTATCAAGAAGCCCATGATCCAAGAAATAGCAACTCTCACTCCCACTCGCCTCTATATAAAGAAGACTTGCACATTGAAGAAGGAGATCTGGAGATTTTACACACAACAAACATTTTTTATTTCAGTTTTAGTTTATTTTCATTTAAGGGTTAGAGTAATTGTAGAGGGTCTTCTCTTCTCATCCAGTCATGTACATTCCGCTGAAAGCTGTTGTGACTGAAGAGAGTTGTTGTTGTTTACCGAACGCAAGAGATCTCCAAGTTACTATTAGGTTGCATTTCTTTACTTGTCTTTGTAAGAACATGTCTCCTCTTAGTTTCACTTCAGTAGTATGTACTCAGTTCACTATGAGCTAAATGATAAGTGCAAATTGTAGCTATTTTTGTATATAAGTTTTGTTGCACTTATCGATACTTTTTGTTAAAATCGTTCGAATAAACCCCGCTTTGTTTGTAAATACGCTTACTTTACTTTTTAGTGTATATATTACGTATAGTGTAAATATCATTGAGTTTAATTGATTTTATTTCATTTTTTGCAGGTATCCAATCAAGGATGTCTTGCCATTGTTAGATAGAGCATTGAATAAGCTTTCCAACGCTTCGAACCGGGCGAAAAACGGAGTTACGTTTCAAAAGTTATGAAGAAAACAAGTGCAAACTTTTTTCATTCCCGTGCTGACCGGGCTAAGCGCGCTTTTAAGGCGGTTTAACATTAATAAGGGTGCGCTTAGCGCCCAAAACCGGGCTAAGCGCGGTCTGCGATGATGACAGCAATAAATATGGGTAAAAACACATTTTTAAGGGATGGTTTTGGGGTTTTTGCTCCCAACTCCATCAAACTTCATTTCTTTAGTAGATTAGCTTAGAAAACATCATGGAAGCTTGCATTTGGATGATCCGGGGTGGATTTCTCATCGATCGACTCTGACAACCCGCGAAGTGTTTGGTTCATTTCTAATTTTTTTCATGTCTTTCTTCTTTGTTGGGTTTGTATATGTTTTTACTTTGATCTTATGTATATTTGTTGATCATGGTGTTGTATAAAATTTGCTTTACAAATCTTTATCGATGATTGTCTCTGATTTTTGCTTTATGCGCGGCGTTTGGGTTGTGTTAGAGATAAACATCGCAAACCTTCATTAGGGATAATTATCTGTTAGTTTCTGGATGCTAGAGATAGATTTAGAGCTAACAATCTATTTGGATGTCGAAGCTTAATGCCTCTGTGTTAATTGAGTCGAGTGCAAGAGTGTCGACGAGAGTAATACGGTTTTTCTCTCAGCTCGGTGTGTCAGAGATGAACACTATTGAGAGCGATGCTGGATGATATTGAGGAGTATTGTATAGTGAGTATAACTGGTCGGTAAGTTTAAGTTTGTGACGAGTGGAATATATACATGCTTGATAAGTCTTTTCTCTCTGACGAATGAATTTTCTTGTGTTAATATTTACTTTTCTGTTTTTATGTTTCAACCAATTTTAAACCTAAACTCATTAATATTTAAATTGTCGAACGGCTGTTCAGTAGCACCGATCTCTGTGGACACGGTAAATTCCTGGAAAAATACTTCCAAAAACTTTTGTTGCTTGCCGCTATTCCGCTTCCAACAAAATGGCGTTGTTGCCGGTGATTGGTGTTTTTATTGAATCGCATTGCGATAGTTTCTTTATTTTTGAGTTTTGTAGATATCGTATATATTGTCTATTTTCACTTGTTTATATTGATACTTGTATATGTTTACCATGTTTGTGAATTTTACATGTTTTGCATAATTGTGAATATAGTGTATATATTTGTTTCTCTTCACGTTTGCCAAAAGTGTGGTTAGATGTGTAGTTCCGGTTAGAGCTCGAATAGATGAGAGCAAAGGCGGGAGTGAAAGCATTTGGCTCTTCCGAAGCAATGTGTTGGTTTGTAAATAATAGGCGTCGAACTTATGACGTAAAACAAGCATGTTTTATTGTTGTTAGTTTCTAATGTTTTTTTCTCCCATTCTTTTAGTATGTTTATGGTAGTTCGTGTTAAGGTGTTAAGTTTTGTTTTCCTCAAGCTTGTCGTGTTTAACTTGAGGAAGTTTGTATGTGTAAATATTGTATGTTTTGTAATTGAGTTGTGTAGGCGATAGTGGAGGTAGCATTAAATGCATTTTTGTTGTCCTATTTTTCTGCTTCTGGTGTAGCGCGCTTAGCGCGGGTGTGCTCGCTTAGCGCGCTCTGCTGAGATGAGCCAGTGAATTCTTTTTGTTTCACTTGCCTTCCTTTTCCCACTTTCTCCTAGGCTTTAGATAGTACATAACCGTAGTATAACTAATTCTTTTGTTGTTGTTTGGACTAAAATTTTGGTTCGATAGCTTGAAGTCGCATTCGGTGATTTTCCGATTTTGAGTGTTTCAACTTGCGAATGCGTGGTAATGATAGTGTTTAAAGTTTTGTACACGTTCAAGGTATGTGTTTATTGCTTTCTATACTTTAGCATATTCATGATACTTAGGCTTTTTACAACTTCTATGCCATTCATTCTTTTATATACTTGTTCGTATGTGAATCACTTTAGTTCCCACCCTTTTTGTGAGGAAGCCTTCCATTGTTCATATATGCTCGGAGTACCAATATTCTTGTTTTAACTGGATTTTATTATGCTTAATCTTTTGTTTGTGTTGATTATTTGAAAGCATGAAAAGGATTAAGGCACTTGTTTCATTTTGAGCACAACTACCTTATCCAAATAGTCAATTCACCTTGTGAGTGTGTGATCGTTTGTAAACCCTTTGAGTCTTTGGTCATTATCCATGTTGTTTGAGTTTGATTCTTGTCTATGATTGTCAAATTCATTTTTTGTGTGGATCTTGATTGTTTTTTTTTCCTGAACCCTCAACTTTGTGTTGTTGTATGAATTTTTACCTTGCCTTAGAAAGTAGGGGGTATTCACATGATGATGTGGTTGAATTCAAGTTGGGGAGAGCAATGTTTTCTCACTTATGTTATTGGTTGCTATGAGGTTGAAAAATAAAAGAAAAAAGAGAAAAATATGAAAATGAAAAGAAAAGAAAAGAAAAAGAAAGAAAAAAAATTGAAAGAGCTTTGAAAAAGAAAAAGAAAAAGAGTAGAATAATGTTGTGCTAATAAGTTCTATGTGTTTGGTGTAACACTTGGGATTTTGGAAGAAGTTTGATTGAAATTTTGTTTTTGAACTTTTGTGAATTGATCACTCCCTTAGGTTTAGGCAAGTTTTTGTTTCGATTACCTTTAGGAATTATTCCTTGTTTGTTCACCCAACCACATTACAACCCTGAAAGTCCTTTTGATTCTTGCTTTTGTGTTTTCAGCATGATTTTTGGATGATTGCATAATTTAGTCTTTTGTTTGCAAGATTGTTGTGTGAGTGAAAAATCTCTCATTTTATGTTTTTCATCTACCGATGATTGTTTTTGCTATGTGTGATTTACATTTGAACTTGTGTTGTTTTAGAATGTTTGGCATGACTTTTGTATTTAGCATTTGTTTTGTGATTATGTTATCGTTGTAGTTTAGTGGTAAGTATTTACTTTGTGTGTACCATTTTCGATTGAACCATTGTATTTGTTTTTGTTTGTAAAAACTTGTTGTTGCGTGATTTCTTGGATTTCGCTTTTGTTCCTTTAGATGTTGGCTTTGTTTGAGGACAAACAATTATATAAGTTGGGGAGAGTTGATAAGTGCAAATTGTAGCTATTTTTGTTATAAGTTTTGTTGCACTTATCGATACTTTTTGTTAAAATCGTTCGAATAAACCCCGCTTTATTTGTAAATACGTTTACTTTACTTTTTAGTGTATATATTGCGTATAGTATAAATATCATTGAGTTTAATTGATTTTATCTCATTTTTTGCAGTTATCCAATCAAGGATGTCTTGCCATTGTTAGATAATAAGTTTTCCAACGCTTCAAACCGGGCGAAAAATGGAGTTACGGTTCAAATGGTATGAAGAAAACAAGTGCAGAATTTTTTCATTCTGTAGCGCGATTTTTGTGGTCTTGAATCACTATCGCTTGGGTACTACAGGTCGATTCATTTTTTATCCTGTTAAGCTGATTAAGGAAGGGAAATAGATGTCTCCAATTAACCCTGCTCGCAAACTGAGGTTAAACAGTCAAAACTGTTGGTTTACAGATGCTATTAAGACGTGGGCCCCTCTTCGGTTATTTTGTTAAGAACACAGTGTCTGGACTATTTGCTAGGTTTCTGGTAATGTGTTTAGATTTGATGCTTTTGGGTTGATTTGATGGAGATATTGGATTTTGGGTTTTTGGTTAGTATGCTCGCTAAGATTTTTGCAATCTTATTCCTACGTATTCCCGTTTGACGAAACAGGGAAATCAGAGCGATCGTAGTTCCTCCTATTCTATGGGAGGAAAAAGGTTGTTTTGGTGTCTTGTTCAAAGCCCAAGACATGAAGCTAAAGATGTTCTGTATCTTGTTCAAAGCCCAAGATGTGAAGCTAAAGGGTTTGGATGAGAGAGAATTTGTCATCTCTAAAGAGGAGTTGTTGATGTTTGTATACTGTGAGCGAGGCACAGATTTGATGCTAAAAGGTTAATTGACTCAACCGAGGTTTCCTTATACAAAACCTAAGAGGAGGCGATTGACCTAACAAGAGGATGCTTTTTATTTGTTGTCTCGTACGAAGCCCGAGATAGAGGCTAAAAGGGTTGACTCAACAAGAGAGTACTAACAAGTGACTGACTCAACAAGAGAGTGCTTTTATATGTGTCTTGTACGAAGCCCAAGATGGAGGCTAAAAGGTTTGACTCAATGAGAGAGTACTTTTATTTGTCCTGTATAAAGCCCAGGGCGGAGGCTAAAAAGGTTGACTCAACAAGAGAGTCTATTTGACGAGTGATTGACTCAACAAGAGAGTCTTTTATACTCAACAAGAGAGTGTTTTGCTGCCTCGTACGAAGCCCGAGATAGAGGCTAAAAGGAGATCGACTCAATAAGAGAGTCTTTTATACTCAACAAGAGAGTGTTTTAGTGTCTCGTACGAAGCCCAAGACGGAGGCTAAAAAGGTTTGACTTAACAAGAGAGTCTTTTATACTCAACAAGAGAGTGATTTAGTGTCTCGTACGAAGCCCGAGATAGAGGCTAAAAGGGAAGTGACTCAACAAGAGAGTCTTTTATACTCAACAAGAGAGTCTGAAAAGGTTAGCTCCATTGGGGAGAATCATTGTACAAAGCCCAAGAGGAGGCTGTCTTATTGCTAAGGATTAGATCCATAGGCAGGACCAAGTGGGAGAGCTCTCATGAGAGAGGCCAGGTTTCAGAGTGATCAATGTTTTTTCCTATGTTTCAAAGGAACTTGAGAATGTCTTTGAGACTCAAGGGGTTTAGACTGTCCAAGTCTAGATTTTTATCTATTATACAATGGCCAAGAGGAGGCACGGGCATTAAGGGATGAGTATCAACCCTAAAAATGGCCAGAGGTTTGACACTGGAAAGACTGCTCTAGCAAAGGATGACTAAGTTCTATCTTATACCTTTAAGAGGTCGTCAGGATCCTTGTATTAAGCCCAAGAGAAGGCATGAGAACTTATAAGAAGCCGAAGGGTCCTTGTACAACGCCCAAGAGGAAGCGGGGATGCTTTTTGGAAGCCTGTGGGTCCCCAAACTAAGAGAAGTTCAAGAAATGCAATTCACAGAGAAGAGATCATTCCATGAAAGTTTGAGAATTTGGAAGAAACTCAAGAGATGCTATTCACGGAGAATATATCAACTCTGGGGAATAGAGTTTCTTTGACAATTTCTAAGAGTGACAATCTGAGAAAAGGTTCACCGAGAATACTGACTTTCTCTTTGTTCCATATTGTTTAACCCCAAGAGAAGGGAAGACTGTATCTGGAATCCTATGGGGGATCTAGTTTTGTTTGTATCTAAGAGTGACCAACAAGGCTTTACCTAGTGCTAGACGTAGTTGCCGGGGAAAACTCTAAATAACTATACTAGTATTACACATTTGATATTTGACAAGTATATAAGAGGATGTGAATGAAGACTTACAGTGAAGCATCCCCACAATACAGTTATATACATATGAAAAGAAGTGGGACTTACAGCTCAAGGAGAAGCCCAAAAAGTTTTGTTAAAAAGGTGACGATCGTGTCGAACTTTTTGACGGTATCGGGACTTATACAATACACTGAGGCCCAAAAAGTGGTGTATTTACAAAGGGGCTGGGTCTTACACTCTATTAGAGGCCCAAAAATTATTTTAAGAAAAGAAATGGGGCTTATAACACGAGGGTAGGCCCAGATGATTTTTATTTTAAACTGGCGATCGCGCCGAGATCTTTGAAAATGTGTTGGGGCTTATACAATGACTGAGGCCCAAACTATTTTGGTTTCAAAGAGGGATTGGGTCTTACACCCTATTAGAGGCCCAAAGAGTTTTTTTATATAAGAGATGGGGCTTACAACTCAAGGAGAGGCCCAGATGATTTTCGTTTTGAAATGGCGATCGCGCCGAGATTTTTGAAAACGCAGTGGGTCTTATACAATGACTGAGGCCAAAAAATGTTTGGTTTTCAAAAGGGGGTTGGGTCTTACACTCTATTAGAGGCCCAAAGAGTTTGAAAAAGATTTGTTTAGGTGAAAATCAAAGAAACCCTAATTTCATCATTTTTAAAAGTAAATTCTTAAAGAAAATCAAATAAAAATGATAAAATACCAAATAAGTTTGAATAAACAACTTGTGATTTTTGGTTGAGGTTTGAAAAATGATGTTTTAATCACAAGATGAATTAAAATTCATTTGGTTTTGATTTTCATGATGAGAATTCACTTTTAAAATGTTTAAAAACAATTAAAAAGGGATTTATTCACAAAAATACCAACTATATTCAATAAATAATATAAATTTATTTTTTTGTGGAATAAAATATTTTGGAGTATGAATAAGAAGTGTGTAAAACAGAATTGGAAAATGATGATTTTTGCTATGTGAAAGAATTGGTTGAGTTTTGAAGATAAGAGAAAAAGGAAAGATGTCACAACATCATCTTCGACATCTCTTATGAGGCAAAAACCGGAATTGAAACTTTAGTTTTCAACATCTTTTTTATCAAACTTCCAACACTCATAACTCTCTCAATTTTTAACGAAATTAAAATCCGTAAGAACCTATCTTGACTAATTTTTCGTAAGGAATCCAATGGTATCAATCATGCACACTGAAACTTAATGTACAGAACGCACAAGGCAAAAAGCCAGAACTGGACCTTAATTTTAAAACAACATAAACTCCACATATAAACATGTTAAAGTGCAAACAGTAGGAAGATCACAACCAACACATGAAGGACTGCATTTTTTCTTTAAGAATTGATCAATAATGATGCATGTATATGGAGTTTCAAAGTGTAAGAACACTTACCTATTGGATCAAGGTCCAATGCCTCTTCAATGTAATTACAGCAGCAAGAGGAAGATTCTATGAGCTTCCTTGATCCTCCAGGAGTGTGTTTGAATGCTTAGAGTGGATTGAAATGAGCTGGAACTGGTTGTGGTACCTCAACTGCAACTCTATCAAGAACTTGAGCAATTGGCTGGTGCTTTTATGAATTTGATGTTCCAGATGTTGTGTTAGTGTTTAGATCACTTCTATATGATGTTTATGAGGTGTGTGTGTGATTGGTTTGGACAGAAATGCTCTCTAACTCAAAACCCGATAGTAACTTGCAAGAGAAGGTGTTTTTTGGAGTGAAAGAGAGAATTTGAGGAAACCATCAGTTTGGGTGCTTTGGTGTACTCAAATTGAGCACAAATGAGCTCTATTTATAGTAGAGCAAGTTTGTTTTGCAAGCAATAGTGAATGGCAACTGCTGCAGAGGTTTGTCAAATGTTGATTAATAGGAATCCAAGTCTCCTCTAGCCATTGACTAGAGGTTAGAGCACAGGATGCTGGTTCCCTAGTTCCTGGATAAGTCTTGACTGAATTCAGTTGGAAAGGGCTCAATCCATGCCACCTTGTTGAATGTATTGAATGCTTGAAAACAAAATTGGATATTTGGCATCTTTGTAGCTTTTTAGGTTTGGCATGCTACTTGTGGAATCTTGGACTTGGGAGGCTTGGGAATCAGAGCTTGTCCTTTGATTGTCCCCTCCTCAGGTGTGCAAAAGGATGACAAGGCTTAAAAATTTGTGTGGCACAAGAAATGTGCAAATCTGTCCTGAAACCTGTCTTAAAAAATCAGCTGCAGCAAGCCTTGTTGTAAAATTCATAACTTCTTGCTCAAGAATGATAAATGGCTGTTCCAGGAATTTCTGGAAAGCTGAGATGACATACTTCAACTTTGATGTTCAAGGTTTTTCTTGAATCAATTTGGATCATGGAGAAAAACGTCCTTGAAGTTGGGACATTCTTCCTGGAAAAATATTAATGATGTCCTATGAAATGTGGAAACATTTGACAACTTTGAACATTAATAATTCCAAACTTTAATCACTTATATCTTTTAATCCACTATGATATTTTGAGTTGAAGTGAATTGCATCTTTGATGCTTGTCCTGCATGGTGACAAAGCTTGAAAATTGTGTGGCACAAGAAAAAGTGCACAAAATCTGTCCTAAAAAAACAGTTGCAGCAAGCCTTACTGTAAAGTCCATAACTTCCTGTCCGAGTATGATAAATGGATGTTCTACAACTTTATGGAAAGCTGGGATGACGTAATTCAACTTTAATGTTCAAGGTTTGTGAAGATAAGACTTGTAAAGTTGTCAAAAATGACCTTGAACTTGTGTGATCAAGTCTGTCCTAAAAGCTATCTTAAAAATTCTGTTTTATCAATGCCTTTTGCAGAGATCATAACTTTCTTCTCGAGAATGATAAATGGGCTTTCCAGGACTTTCTGGAAAGGTGAGATGACGTACTTCAACTTTCATGTTCATGACATGGCTTGAATAAACTTGGATCATGGAGAAAAACGTCCATAAAGTTGGGACTTTCTTGCTGGAAAAATAATTAATGATGTCCTACGAAATGTCGGAACATCTGACATTAAGAATTCCAAACTTTGATCACTTATATCTTTCAATCCTTATGATATTTTAAGTTGATTCCTTCTACAATGTTGAAGTATCATATACCCTCTTTAAAAGTATCCCTTAAGCAAAATCAATGGATGCTTGGATCAATAGTTACAACCTTGAAAAGTCGTGCATTTGAACAAGATTTTAACTTAGAAAAAATTTCTAAGTTTCCTTCAATTTGATCAATTTTGTAATTTTGCATGATTTCTTGATTTAAATTTGATCAAATGCAATCATCCATCATATTTTCTTGAGTAATGGCTTATGAAGCTCATAGTTGACCAAAAGTCAAATTTTGACTTTCTGCGTCAGTTGACTTTGTATTAGATGAACTTGAGGCTTGATCCACTTGAAATGTTGCATCTTTATACTTGATTCTTGATGTGAGAGTCCTCTTGATCCTTTGTGGGTGTTTTAGAGATTAGACAAGTTGAAGATCATGTCATTCCTTGATTGATCCCTTGTCTAAGTGCTCTGAGAGGGCTTGAAACCCTAACTCTTGATTGTAATGAATGTCCACCCATCTTTGGGGAGACTAATGAGTGTGAAATGGTTCATCCATATTGTGATGATGATTTGCACAATGATGGGAATCTTAGTGGTCAAAATTTGGGGTATGACACATTCCCGTGCTGATTGGGCTAAGCGCGCTTTTAAGGCGGTTTAACATTAATAAGGACGCGCTTAGCGCCCTAAACCGGGCTAAGTGTGGTCTGCGATGATGACAGCAATAAATATGGGTAAAAACACATTTTTTAGGGATGGTTTTGGGGCTTTTACTCCCAACTCCATCAAACTTCATTTCTTTAGTAGATTAACTTAGAAAACGTCATGGAAGCTTGCATTTAGATGATCCAGGGTGGATTTCTCATCGATCGGCTCTGACAACCCACGAAGTGTTTGGTTCATTTCTGATTTTCTTCATGTCTTTCTTCTTTGTTGGGTTTGTATATGTTTTTACTTT
Organism: Lathyrus tuberosus; assembly: GCA_022829125.1. Classification (NCBI taxonomy): domain Eukaryota; kingdom Viridiplantae; phylum Streptophyta; class Magnoliopsida; order Fabales; family Fabaceae; genus Lathyrus; species Lathyrus tuberosus. Next base: position 11,330,158 of record JALAZF010000075.1, read on the forward strand.
GATCTTATGTATATTTGTTGATCATGGTGTTGTATAAAATTTTCTTTACAAATCTTTATCGATGATTGTCTCTGATTTTTGCTTTATGCGCGGGGTTTGGGTTGTGTTAGAGATAAACATCGCAAACCTTCATTAGGGATGATTATCTGTTAGTTTATGGATGCTAGAGATAGATTTAGAGCTAACAATCTATTTGGGTGTCAAAGCTTAATGCCTCCGTGTTATTTGAGTCGAGTGCGAGAGTGTCGACGAGAGTAATACGGTTTTTCTTTCAGTTCGGTGTGTCAGAGATGAACACTATTGAGAGTGATGCTGGATGATATTGAGGAGAATTTTAGGTTGAGTATAACTGGTCGGTAAGTTTAAGTTTGTGACGAGTGGAATATATACATGCTTGATAAGTCTTTTCTCTCTGACGAATGAATTTTCTTGTGTTAATATTTACTTTTCTATTTTTATGTTTCAACCAATTCTAAACCCAAACTCATTAACATTTAAATTATCGAACGGAAGTTCAGTAGCACCGATCTCTGTGGACACGATAAATTCCCGAAAAAATACTTCCAAAAACTTTTGTTGCTTGCCGCTATTCTGCTTCCAACACTAAACCCTTGTTTGATGAGCTTAATGAAGTTAGTATAAAAGTTGTTTTTATGTTGAAATGATGTAATGTTTAGTGTCTTATTTTTTTATGTGTTTTTATGCTATACACTTGATTCTTAGAGTGATCAACTAGGAAAAAGGTAAAAGCTTGTTGTTGAGAGAGATCCAACAAACAAGTGGATTTCATAACAAAAGTGGTTAATAAAGTAGGATAGAGATATTCACTTAATTCAACTTGCTGAGAGATAAGAAGTTGAGACCATAAAGAATTTTAGAATTAAAACTAGATGTATTTTAAGGTTACAAGTGAGGCTTAGAGATTTGTTCCCTTGCCCTAGTTATGGATGTTTTTGATGTTGTAGAGATACACCACTAGATCACGTTCTGAATTTTTGAGGCACGACACTTCACATCATGAAAGCATTTTAGCAACAACTATACTAATGGATTTTAGCTCATCAACTGCTCTCTCTGATATTTTAACTCGTTTTTATTTATCATCTTTATCTTAGTTAATTGTGTGTTGCTCCTGCCATTTATTATTATTATTTTGTTACCTTGCTCATACTTTCTCTTAAACAAAGAAATTAATACTTATAATTCAAAGCTTTCATCACTTCCTGTGGGTTCGACCTTTACTTTATCACTTGCTGCATTATCAAGCATGTATACTTGCATGTGACACCCTTGCTTTAAAACCATATAAAAAAAGAAAGCACTAGATATAAAGCAACACATCGGCAATTCTCTCGAAGATCAAGGAGGAGGTCGAAAGGCTTCTTCATTGAAAATTAATTCGCACAACCAGGTGGGATATATCTTAGGCTTTGTGATCCACAAAAAGGTAATCGAAATAAACCAGAATAAGACCAAGGCCATTATGGAGGCCAAAGCGCCATCAACAAAGAAGGAATTACAGCCACTGCTGGGCAAGATCAATTTCTTAAGGAGATTCATCTCGAACCTTAACGAAAAAACTCAAGCCTTATCACCTCTGCTTCGACTCAACAAGGAAGGATTCAAGTGGGGGCAAGCACAGCAAGAAGCTTTCGATAAAATCAAAGAGTACTTGAGTCACCCTCCAATTCTAACACCACCTTGTAGAAATAGGAGTATGAGGTTGTACATATCTACGTCAGACAAGCATGTTGGCTCAGGAGGGTGAAAATGGTGTCAAGAGAGTCATTTACTACCTTGTTAGGGTTTTGAATGATGCAGAAACTAGGTATAACATGGTTGAAAAATTGTATTTATGCTTGTATTTTTCTTGTAAAAAGTTAAAGCATTATATAAAACCCCTTGATGTTTATGTTTCGTCTCACTTTGATATCATTAAACATATGTTGTCTAAACCAATTTTGCACAGTCGAATTGGTAAATGGGAATTAGCTTTAACTGAATATTCCCTAACTTATATGCCTTTGAAAGGTGTTAAGGGACAAGTGGTAGTAGACTTCATCGTCGACCACGGTCTTTGTTCGAATAATGAGGCTGAATATGAGGCTTTAATAGTCGGACTTGAGATACTGTTGGTATTGGGGACAACCCGAGTCGAAATAATGAGAGATTCAGAATTAGTCATAAAACAAATCACAAAGGAGTACAAGAGTGTTAAAGAAAATCTCATTATGTACTTTGTAATAGCCAATCGATTACTGAAAAGGTTTGAAATGGTTAGCGTTCGACACATACCTCGATTGGAGAATCAAGTGGCTAATGACTTGGCTCAAACTGCTTCTGGGTACAAACTTTGGAAAGAAAAATTACAGGATGCAATCGACGTTAGAGGAAGAGTTGTGTCAGCCAGATTGTCCCCATCAGATTTGGAAACAACGAAGCTAGGGTACGCTGATAAAGAGAACTTCAAAATCTTAGCAATAGATAGTTTGACGGACGAAGACTGGAGAAAACCAATAGTGGAGTATCTGCAAAACCCAACGGCGTCCACTGAACGAAAAATCAGGTATCGAGCTTTAGGTTATGTTCTTTTGGGTAATGAATTATTTAAAAAGACTCCTGAGGGAGTTTTAGTTAAATGCCTTAGTGAGTCAGAGGCGTATCTAGCCCTTTCGATTATCCATAGTGGGGCGTGTGGGGCTCATCAGGTAGGCCATAAGATGAAATGGCTTTTGTTTCGTCAAGGGATGTATTGGCTTACTATGTTGAAAGATTGTATTGAATTCACTAAGGGATGCCAAGAGTGCCAAGTGCACGCAGGCATACAACATGTTCCTGCAAGTGAATTACACTCTATAGTCAGGCCCTGGCCCTTTAGAGGTTGGGATTTGGATTTGGTTTGGAAGTTCACCAGCGTCATCTAAAAATCAAAGGTACATTTTGGTAGGCATTGACTATTTTACGAAATGGATCGAAGCTATACCGTTGCCAAATGTTGGCCAAGAAGACGTAATCGAATTCATCAAAAAACACATTATCTATAGCTTTAGAATCCCATAAACCATTACAACGGATCAAGGATCAGTATTCACTGGTCGAAAGATGCAAGAATTTACTAAGGAAATGGGTTTCAAATTATTAACCTCCACACCTTATTATGCTCAGGCTAATGGTCAAGTCAAAGCAGCAAACAAAGTGGTGATTAGTTTAATTAAGAAACATGTGGGAAAGAAGCCTAGAAATTGGCACAAGACTTTAGACCAGGTTCTCTGGGCATTCTGAACCTCCCCGAAAGAAGCTACTAATTCCATGCCATTTCGATTTACCTTCGGTCACGATGCGGTGTTACCAGTTGAGATCTACCTTCAGTCGACAAGAATTCAGAGGCACCATGAGATCCCATCTGAGTCATATTGGAACATGGTGTTAGATGAACTAGTTGAATTGGATGAGGAAAGGTTCAATGCTTTAGAGTTATTGAAAAGTCAGAAGAAGAGAATAGAGAAGTCTTATAATAAGAAAGTCAAAGTTAAGATGTTTTCGCCTGAAGAGTTGGTTTGGAAAGTAACCCTGCCTATGGATCGAAAAGATAGAGCATTGGGGAAATGGTCCCCTAAATGGGAAGGTCCTTTTCAAATCATACAAGTCTTTTCGAGCGGTGCTTATAAGATCAAAGAGTTAGATGAAGATAAGAGGATCTTGAAGGTAAACGAGAAGTATTTGAAAAAGTACAAACCTGCACTTCAAGAAATACAAATAGCTAAAAAGTAATCACATACAAAATGGTCGAAGCCAACATGGTAAAATGAAATTTGTTGCCCAAATGGCTGAATGCGTTACATCCAAAAGAACCACGAAGGGTTCAAAGTTATTACATAATCCAAAAGTGATGATAAAGTTATAAAAAAAAAGGAACTAGAGCTAAAATGGAAGGTTGGCCTTCATGTTGAAATACTTCACCTTCACAAACTCTAACTCTTTCTCACAGACAAACTTGGTCGACCTCATAACCTCTAGCTCTACTTCTAACTTTTGGGCCTTATCAATAAAGCCCAGCCCAATATCAAGCTCTTTAGCCACTTTAGAATTGTCAAACTTTAGAAGCTCAACATTTTGTTTCTTGGATTTTGAAATTTTGGCCTGCAGATCTTTTATTTGTTCCTCCCAAGAATTGATATTCCAATTTTTAATTTCGATCTCATCCTTATTTCATTCTTGGGCTTTCTCTAAATCCGCCAATCGGTTAGTCGACTCCGAGGCAGCACCCCATGCAGCTGCTACAGAGCCAGTGTGACTTTCGATATCTTTAGAGCTTTGCTTTATTTTGACAACATCAGCAGCAACATGTTCGATCATTGAAGTCAGCTCCAAGATGACGTTCGCAACTTTAGGAGAAGCGGTCAGAATATCAACTATTTTGAGAAGACTTTTCAAGGCAATATGAGAAATAGGGTCAGACTCTATGAGTCGAAACAGGTCACCTTTAAAAACCTTTTCCTTGATTTTTGAAAGTATTTCACTGGCAGGATTGTTAGAGGATCGACCACCAGATACTGAGGAGGAACTAAGACTCTTCTCAGATGAACTCCCTCTAGAACCAATCAAAGCTTTGAGGTTGGTCCACAACTTTCTTCGACATCTCTGCAGGAGTTGGTTCCAGTATTGTTAAGGTAGTAGGTTTCTTGGTCGGAGCCTTTGCACGTTTTGTTTGAGATTGGGCCAGAGCTTCACTCATTTTGAGTTGCCTATTCTTTTCCATGATGGGATGTTTGGTAGTCGGAGATAGGTCTTCATCATCTGATTCAACCACCACAACTGCATCTTCCTTGGATTTCCTTTTTTGGGGAGTTGGGGGTAGCTTTCGAGCGCCTTGAAAGGGAAACGTTAGAAATATAGTAGTGTCATACCCCAAATTTTTACCCTTAGATTCTTTGATCTTTTGCATATCATTCTAGGTTAATCATCCTGCATATCCCAATTTATCAGCTGGAATGAACTTGTTAGATTTACAGCTGAATCAGTCAAACTAAAAGTCGGTCCCGATTAATTTCAAATCTTACGAATGCTGTATTTTCTCAAGTGATTTTATCCCGCGCTGATAATTTTGACGTGTTCGTTTTTCGTTTTCGTGTATCTCGGTATTTAGCTTTTCTTCGCTTTTCATTCATTTTATTTGTGATTTATTTTTAAATAGTCTCTTATTAATTTAGAATTGCTTTTAATTTGTTAAATTCATTTTGTTTTACTATTTATTTATTTTTATTTATTTATTTATTTCTTACTTAAATGATTTTTAATTAATTAATTAATTTAATTTTGTTTAGTTAAATTAGGATTTTTATTATATTTTATATTTTTATTTATTTGTTTATTTCCTTTAATTAATTTAGGTTTAATTTAATTTTGTTTAGCTAAATTAGTTTTTTTTATTTTAGTTAGCTTTTTTTTTTATTTATTATTCAATAGATTAGTCCTTTAATTAATAGAAAATTAATTTAGATTTATTTTAGTTTTGTTTAGTTAATTAGGTTTATTTTTATGTACTTGATTAAACTTTTAATTGATTAAAATTAATTTAGTTATTTAGTTAATTAGGTTTTATTTTCTTTTATTTTAGGATAAATTAGTTGTTTTGTTTTCTTTTAATGAACAAACAAACCCAACTTTGCCATGACCTATACCAATCTTCACGTACCAACCACTCTCCATAAAATCTTCAACACGCCACACCAGACAAGTCCAAACTCTTCACCAAAACTCCTCTGCATCACTGCTCCCTACGTACAACCCTCTGCTACCTCCAAAACCTATTCACAACACTCCAAAATTTCCAAGCTTGCTGTATACACGAAACCGTACTACCAAGCCTGCTATGCTACTTTAACAGCCAAACAATAATCCAAGTCCCTGCGCTATGCCTGTGAATTCATTTCACTAAAATGGAATTCTGCTCCTACTACACCCTGCCCTGCGCTATATCCTGTTGTACCATTTTCAATCCGTAACACACTACCTCCACGCCAATACGCCCCACCAATTTCCATATACATCTAAACTCACTCTACTCTGAAAGGGACTTCGCAAAATGGTACGAAAAACTCTGCTACGAAAGGTGAAATTCTGGCACAGATATCAGATGTCCTACACAGATGTTAAGACACTGATATCCAACACAATGAACAAGTTAACAATAATAATAACAATGCAGAAGGTAAAGAACACAGTGATATGTTTACCCAGTTCGGATCAATAATCCTACTCTGGGGGCTGCCAAGCCAGGGACGAAATCAATATACGATAGTATCAATTCACAGATCATACAGCAACCACACCCGGTTACAATCTGCTCACTTAATCACTACCCTTCCTATGACTTCTACCTAAGACTCACCTAGGTATGAGGCCCTCCTCAAATCCCTCTTCAATCACAAATCGTGACGGGTTCCTTTCAACACAAGTAACAAAACGAAAGCCACACTTTCAAAACACACAATTCTCAATACTTCAAAGCTTATGAGAATTGACACACAAGAAACTCAATGCTTAAAAGCTTATGAGTAACTGACAGAACTTACAACACAAAACCAGTCCTTGTACTGTTATCAGAATGATACCAGTTAGGCTCACAAATAACACTAAAAAACCCTACCAAAACACATGTAAGTTCCACACCTAAACTAGGTTTACACCAGTCAATATATAGCATTAAATCTGGACTGGATTGGGCTTCAAAAACGCAGCAAAGAGACTGCACACAATTCTGCAAAATAAACTCCAAGAAAATAGGTCTTCAATCTAAAGTTTCCTAATATGTCTCCATATTTAGAAAATGTTGAAAATCCGAAAACGAACACATAAAAACTCAACCCAAAATACTTTGAATGCCACATAGGATAACTAAATATTCACAGAATATTCAGTAACAAATACCACCAACAGAATCTTCCTTTTAAACCAAAATCAGACGCGATGTCCTATGATCCAGGATGGGACATCTTTATCCGACATGTTAAATGCAGAATATTAGAACATCTTGCTGCTAGAATAGTTTTAGCAAAATAAATGTCAACCACAAAATCAAAGAAATAACAATCTCCCCCTTTGGCTTATTTTGGCTAAAACTACACACCAAACAATCTTGCAAAGATAACACAAGCAAAACAACAATATCAGAGACAGCAGCGAAAAACACACCATAACCAACACAAAACACAACAGCAAAAAATTCACACCAAAAAAAAAATCTCGCCCTCAACTGCAGCAACACAACAACATTCAACATTCTCCCTCTCAGCTGCAGCAACACAACAACATTCAACATTCTCCCCCTCAGCTGCAGCACCAGCTCAAGCACACCACAAAGCACACACTACTCCCCCTTTTTAGCCATAAATATGACAAAGGCAAGTAGAACAATTATTAATTTTTGAGAAATGGTCAAGTCATAAACCTGAATAAACAGCATCAGAAATTAGATGCACACAACATCACATGACCAAATGTCATGCACAAACTTCAGCATCTTTCCCTTCATAAACACCTGCACAAGCTGCACTACCAGAATTTCCTTTATTATTTTAAGTCTAGCAGCCAGAAAGAACATTAATTGCTATAGTTCTTCATAAATATAAACCCCAAGTCTACTCCTTAGGTTTTCAAACTGAACTGCATCCAGAGCCTTGGTAAATATGTCAGCAAGCTGATTTTCTGTGCTAACATGCTCAAGAGTTATAACTTTGTCCTCCACAAGTTCTCTAATGAAGTGATGCCCGATATCAATGTGCTTAGTCCTGCTATGTTGAATAGGATTTTTAGAAATATTAATAGCACTCAGGTTGTCACAAAATAATGTCATGACATCTTGTGTGACATTATACTCAGATAGCATTTGCTTCATCCACACCAGTTGAGCACAACTACTTCCAGCTGCTATGTACTCAGCTTCAGCAGTAGAAAGAGATACAGAATTCTGCTTCTTACTAAACCATGAAATAAGATTATTTCCCAAAAAGAAACAACCTCCAGAGGTACTTTTCCTATCATCAACACTTCCAGGCCAATAAGCATCACAGTATCATTCTAAAATGGAACTTGAGTCATGGGAGTACAACAACCCATAATCACATGTACCACTCACATACTTAAGAATTCTCTTAACTTGATTGATGTGACTGACCTTGGGTTCTGCTTGGTATCTTGCACATACACCAACTGTAAAGGTTATGTCTGGCCTACTTGCTGTGAGATACAGCAGACTGCCAATCATGCTTCTGTATAAACTCTGTTCAACATTCACTCCCTTTTCATCTTTGGATAACTTCAAGTGAGTAGGAGCAGGAGTTCTCTTGTGTTTGGCATTATCCAATCCAAACTTCTTCACAATATTCCTCGCATATTTACTCTGACAAATAAAAATGGAATCTTCCATCTGCTTGACTTGCAATCCAAGGAAGTAAGTCAATTCACCTACCAAGCTCATTTCAAATTCAGATTGCATTTGGTTGACAAAATGTTGGACCATTTCATCCGACATCCCACCAAACACAATATCATCATAATAAATCTGAGCAATCATTAGTTTCCCATCCTTTTCCTTGACAAAGAGTGTTTTATCAATACCACCTTTTTTGTATCCATGTTTGACTAAGAACTCAGTCAGCCTTTCATACCAAGCTCTTGGAGCTTGTTTCAAACCATACAACACCTTCTTTAGCTTGTAGACATGATCAGGAAAATTTGGATCCACAAACCCTTTAGGCTGCTCAACATAAACTTCCTCATTAAGATAGCCATTCAGAAAGGCACTCTTGACATCCATTTGAAACAATTTGAATTTCAAAAAACATGCCACTCCTAGCAACAATCTGATGGATTCCAATCGAGCCACAGGTGCAAATGTTTCATCAAAATCTACTCCTTCAATCTGTGTGTATCCTTGAGCAACTAGTCTGGCTTTGTTTCTGGTAACAACTCCTTGTTCATCATACTTATTCTTATAAACCCACTTTGTTCCAATCATATTTGTTCCTGCTGGTCGTGGTACCAGTTCCCAGACTTCATTCCTCTTGAATTGACAAAGCTCATCCTGCATAGCACTTATCCAAAACTCATCTGTCAATGCCTCTTTAACATTCTTTGGTTCAAGCTTCGAAACAAAACAGGCATTTGACACAGCCTCCCTCGATATGGTCCTTACACCTTCATTCAGATTTCCAATAATCAACTCCTTAGGGTGATCCTTCTGAACCCTTATAGAGGGTCCCCTGTTAGCATCCTCTACCTCTTCATTCTTAGGTCTAGTGTCGGTCTCTTGAGCATTATCTTCTACGGACTCAGTGTCTTGTGAGATTTCATTGTTCATGGGAAAGCATGTTCCAACATCATCTGGGACATCTTCGTCTTTGCCAGAGTCATCAACCACCACATTTATGGATTCCATCATCACCTTAGTTCTGGAATTAAATACCCTATATGCTTTACTGTTTGTAGAGTATCCCAAAAATATCCCTTCCTCACTCTTAGGATCCATCTTTCGCCTCTGCTCACGATCCGCCAAGATATAGCACTTACTCCCAAAAACATGGAAATATTTCACATTTGGCTTTCTACCTTTCCATAGCTCATAAAGAGTAACAGAAGTACCTGATCTGATAGTCACCCTATTGTTTATATAGCAAGCTGTATTCATGGCTTCAGCCCAAAAATGATATGGAAGCTTTTTGGCATGAATCATGACCCTTGCACACTCTTGAATAGTCCTATTCTTACGTTCCACCACACCATTTTGCTGAGGAGTGATTGGTGATGAGAATTCATGAGTGATTCCTTCAGATAAACAAAACTCTTCAAACCTGCTATTTTCAAATTCTTTCCCATTGTCACTTCTGATTCGTACAACACCACAATCCTTTTCTCGTTGAATCCTTTGACACAGTTCTTTGAAAGCTGCAAATACTTCAGACTTCTCTCTGATAAAACTTATCCAGGTGAATCTGGAGTAATCATCAATGACAACATAGGCATACTTCTTCCCACCAAGACTTTCAACCTGCATAGGTCTCATTAAGTCCATGTGAAGCAGCTCCAAAACTCTAGAAGTTGTGGTAAGATGTTGAAGCTTTTTGTGTGACATCCTTGTTTGCTTCCCAACTTGACATTCACCACATATTCTATCCTCATCAATCTTCAGCTTGGGAATACCTCTAACAGCCTCACTTGACAGAACTTTCTTCATCCCTTTCAAATGTAAGTGACCCAATTTCTGATGCCACAGTTTGGTTTCATCTTCCTTTGACATCAAACAGGTAGACAGACTTTTTGATTCTTGAGGATTCCATAGACAACAGGTATCCTTAGACCTGGTTCCCTTCATGACAACTTCATTGTCTTCATTGGTTACTAGGCATTCAGATTTTGTGAAATTTACTTTGAGTCCTAGATCACATAGTTGGCTTATACTGATCAAATTTGCAGTCAGTCCTAGATCTCCTCCTCTTGCTTTATTTTCTGAGGAACAAACTTTAATACAGACTTCTTGTAGTTCTCTGCTTGATTGTTAAAACCAAGACATTGTACATTTCCAGCATTTTTCCCAGTCTGAAGAATCTCATCCAGCTACGTGGAACCATTGTTCAGCATTCTTATAGATTTGGTCATATTGTCAAGTTTTGACTTTGCCATACAACCTCCTCTTTAAGATCAGCAATGATTGATAGATGTTCTTCCTTCTCAGCTTCTAGTTGAGCTATCAGAACCTTCTGTTCTAATATTATCTGGCACTTCTCTTCATTCTTGATACACACCTCTGAGAACCCAATGATAACTTCCTGCTTAGTGAGTTCTCCAATGTAAGATTCTTTGTCAGAATCAGACTCACAAGTTGTTCTCCATCAGACTTACAGATTCCAGTCAAGGCTGTCACCAATTTTGCTGATTCTTCTTCAAGATCACTCTCAGACTCTCCTTCTGACCAAGACACAGATAAGCCCTTCTTCTGCCTTTTGAGATACGTGGCACACTCAGTTTTTATGTGCCCAAATCCCTCACATTCAAAACACTGAACTCTCTTCCCTTGATTGGAATCTTCTTCAGTTCTGGACCTTCTGCCTCCATCCTGGTTTTTACTGATGTCGAGTGACTTGTTCTGAACATTTGCTCTTGACTTCCAGTCCATCCTTTTCAACACTTTGTTAAATTGTTTTCCAAGCAATACCAGATCTTTAGACACCCCTTCATCTCTGACCAGGTTACCTTCATCATCTGAATCACCAACATTTGACACAAAAGCTATACTTTTCTTCTTTTCAGACTTTTCACTGATCCCCAATTCAAATATTTGAAGTGATCCCACAAGTTCATCCACTTTCATCTTATCTATGTCCTGAGCTTCCTCTATAGCAGTCACTTTCATGTCAAATCTCTTAGGTAGAGATCTGAGGATTTTTCTGACCAGTTTGCTATCAGACATCTTTTTACCTAGGGCACTTGAAGCATTAGCTATCTCAATAATGTTCATGTGAAAATCATGAATGCTCTCATCTTCCTTCATCTTCAAATTCTCAAACTTAGTAGTGAGAAGCTGAAGTTTTGACATCTTCACCTTTGAAGTCCCTTCATGAGCAACCTTCAAGACCCGCCACGCCTCTTTTACAATGGTGCAATGTTCAATTAACCTGAAGATATTCTTATTAACACCATTAAACAGTGCATTCATGGCTTTGGAATTTCCCAAGGACCCTTTGTAGTCTGCATCATCCCAGTCTTCCTCTTCCTTCACCACATCAGTAGGATTACCTTCTCCATCTCTAACCTTTGGGGGTTCCCATCCTTTGATAACAGCTTTCCATGCTTGATCATCCATGGATTTGATGAATGCTACCATCCTTAGTTTCCAGTAGTCATAGTTGGAACCATCAAGCAGACGTGGTTTGTTCAAAAATCCTCCATCCTTGTCCATTGCACCAGAAAGTACCTTCCCTGAATCTCACCCAGAACCAAACAAGGGTGCAAGCTCTTGATGCCAATTGAAATTCTGGCACAGATATCAGATGTCCTACACAGATGTTGAGACACTAATATCCAACACAATTAACAAGTTAACAATAATAATAACAGTGCAGAAGGTAAAGAACACAGTGATATGTTTACCCAGTTCGGATCAACAATCCTACTCTGGAGGCTACCAAACCAGGGACGAAATCAATATACGATAGTATCAATTCATAGATCATACAGCAACCATACCCGGTTACAATCCGCTCACTTAATCACTACCCTTCATATGACTTCTACCTAAGACTCACCTAGGTATGAGGCCCTCCTCAAATCCCTCTTCAATCACAAACCGTGACTGGTTCCTTTCAACACAAGTAACAAAACGAAAGCGACACTTTCAAAACACACAATTCTCAATACTTCAAAGCTTATGAGAATTGACACACAAGAAACTCAATGCTTAAAAGCTTATGAGTAACTGACAGAACTTATAATACAAAACCAGTCCTTGTACTGTTATCAGAATGATACCAGTTAGGCTCACAAATAACACTCAAAAACCCTAACAAAACACACGTAAGTTCCACACCTAATCTAGGTTTACACCAGTCAATATATAGCATTAAATCTGGACTGTATTGGGCTTCAAAAACGCAGCAAAGAGACTGCACACAATTCTGCAAAATAAACTCCAAGAAAATAGGTCTTCAATCTAAAGTTTCCTAATATGTCTCCATATTTAGAAAATGTTGAAAATCCGAAAACCAACACATAAACACTCAACCCAAAATACTTTGAATGCCATATAGGATAACTAAATATTCACAGAATATTCAGTAACAAATACCACCAACAGAATCTTCCTTTTAAACCAAAATCAGACGCGATGTCCTATGATCCAGGATGGGACATCTTTATCCGACATGTTTAATGCAAAATATTAGAACATCTTGTTTCAACATCTTGCTGCTAGAATAGTTTTAGCAAAATAAATGCCAACCACAAAATCAAAGAAATAACAAAAGGGACTTGACAAAAAAAATTCAAAGGAGAGTTCAAAAAGGACATATTCATACAAACGAAGGGATGGAAGTGGCTCTCAGAGGACAGCAAAGAAAAAATCTACTAACCTCAGGATCCCTCATATGAGAATATTTCAAAAAAAAAAACCACAATCAGTAGTTCCATTGTCAAACCCACCCTCTCTATGTTCCTTCAACGGTATTATCCTTCAACCCCATAACTCCCTCCATCTTCAATAACTTACTAACATTCAAAAAACATCAACCTTAAGCCCTTGGTTATCCACAACACACCAACACAACCTTCTTCTACCCATCCGCGATCACCACCATCTCCCTCTATTCTGCCTCGAATCTAGTCGCCACAGTACTATACAGACCACACACCTTCTTACAACATCACAACAAACCCATCTTCAACAAAACACAAACCTGTAGAAAACGGATTGATTAGTTTAGGTAGTTAGAAATTTTGAAACTTAGTTTTTATTAATTCTTTTGATTAGAAATTTTTGAAATATAGTTTTTGTTAATTCTCTTGATTAGAAATTTTGAAACTTAGTTTTTATTAATTCTTTTGTTTAGAAATTTTTGAACCATAGTTTTAATTATTTTTTAGAAATTTTTGAATTTAGGTTTTAATTAAGTTTTAGAAATTCTTGAATTTAGGTTTTAATTAAGTTTTAGATTAAATTTTGAACTTTAGTTTTAGTTATATCTTTGCTTAACTTTTAACCTTAGTTTTGTTTAAAAATTTTGATTAACATTGTCCTTAACTCTTTGATTAAGATTTTGCTCAGTTTTGTTCTTCTTTGACTGAAACCTTGATTAAGGGTTATTCTTTACTTGGGTGTTGTATTGATTAAATTTTGTGCCAATTTCGGATTAAGTGTTGATCAACCATTGTTGCCTTTAGTTTGACTTGATTTTAGGTTAATTCTTACCTTGTTGATTGGTTTATTCTTAATGCTTGCTGATACTTTTTGACATTGTCCATAAGTTGCTGATGATTGTTTGGTGTCTTTTTGTTTATTCTTGATTATGATCATTTATGTTTAAAGTCTTATCTTTCGATCCCCTGATATTACTGACTGCTTCTGCCCCGATTCCAAAGGAGGGTTCCCTATTTGACTTGTAAGTCATATTCTAAGATAGCTTAGACCTTTCCCTATTTACCTTTTGACCTTGTTAGGATCATCATGTTCCCTTGGCCTTGTTAGAGCCATTTTGTTTTACAACTTAGATTTAGGTTAGAGTTTTTGAACTCTATGTGGATACCATCATGATGTGTATTCATATTCCCTTTTGACTTTGTTTAAAGTCAACTCCTTTAGGTTAGTCTTTCAACTTAAACTTAGAGAGTTTGTTAACTCTATGTAAGTGTCATAGTAATGAACACTTACTTCCCCTTGGAACCTTGATCATTGTCAAGAGTTCCTTAACCCTAGTTAGGCAAACTACGGAGACTTTGATTCCTCATTCCTAATTAAGATACGTAGGCACTAGACGTGATGTCTTGTCGAGCCCACTAACAACTAACAACTAACTTCCCCTATCTCGTGCCGCCGCGCGATCAAGACTAGTTTGTCTTACCCTTTATCCTAGCCTTAGAATTAGAGTTGCCACACTCCATGTAGGTGTCATAGTGATGAACACTTACTTTCCCCATTTGATCTAGCCTTAGGTTTGGAGTTGCCGCACTCCATGTAAGTGTCATGTTTATGAACACTTACTTCCCCCTTTGAACCTTGATCATTATCAAGAGTTCCTCATCCCTAGTTAGACGAACTATGGAGGCTCTAATTCTTCTTTCCTAGTCAGGATACATAGGCACAAGATGCAATATCTTGTCGAGCCCTCTAACCCATTAACAACTAACTGCTAACTCCCCTATCTCACGTCGCCACGCGATCGAGACTAGTTTACCTTTCCCTTTATCCTAGCCTTAGGATTGGAGTCTCCACACTCCAAGTAAGTGTCATAATGATGAACACTTACTTTTCCCAGTTTGACCTAGCCTTAGGTTTGGAGTCGCCGAACTCCATATAAGTTGTCATGTTTATAAACACTTACTCCCCTCTGGAACCTTGATCATTATCAAGAGTTCCTCAACCCTAGTTAGGTGAACTACGAAGGCTCTGATTCCATCCTAGTCAGGATACGTAGGCACGAGATGTGACGTCTTGGCGAGCATACTTAGTGTATATACCTTTAGGCCTTTACCTTAGCACAGTTCCCTTAGCACTTCCCTTAGCAAGCAATAATAACATAACACAAATACTAACAAGAGGTTCCTGTAGAGTACTACAAATACTTAGGATGCTAACACCTTCCCTAGGTATAACCAACCCCCGAACCTTAGATCTCTAGCTGTGTTGTTACATAGCTCACTTAGGTTTTTCTTCGATCTTTACCCTTTCCTTTGGATAAATCAAAGCTCGGTGGTGAACTTCATGATTTGTGATTCAAGTTAATTAATAGCTTGAAATCCGATTCTCACTGAAACAAGTGGAACATATGGGAAAGCGACAAAATTAATAAGGAATATAAAATACCTTTGTTGTCGTTGCTGTTTTACTTCCTCCTTCCTCTTTCACTTCGACTGGTTTCCTAGCTGTTGGTTTTTTTGGTGGAATTTTCATGGCTAAAGTAAAACAGAAACAATTATTATAGGTGAAAGAGAACAAGTAATAAGAAATGTTGGATTAAAATCCTCCCATTCCACACCTTCATATATTTCAGATTCGATGCGAACATATTCGATCCTAATATGAAGATGACTTTTGAAACTGTCTAGTGTATGTTTAGTTGGAACCACCCGCTAGGCTTTTGGTTTTGATTGTTGGCGAAGGATTTTGATAGAATCCTCACATACGAACTAGTCTAGAAATGGAGGGGCAATGGCTACTCCAAAATCACCATTTGGAAATCGAGGGAATTTGGGAGGAAACATGTTAAAAGCCATTTCGTACCGTTTCTCAAGAGGAACGTACGAAGGGATCTTTAAGTTCTCCATTTGCTTTAAAAAAAATCCTTTAAAGTAACAGCTGCGTCGCGGATGGTTCGACCAATATCATTAGGTCTATAGGCAGTTTAAAAGTATTTATGGAATGCTTGTATTTATT
This sequence comes from Lathyrus tuberosus, assembly GCA_022829125.1. NCBI lineage: Eukaryota > Viridiplantae > Streptophyta > Magnoliopsida > Fabales > Fabaceae > Lathyrus > Lathyrus tuberosus. The sequence goes on from JALAZF010000075.1 coordinate 11,346,299, forward strand.
TGATATACGTCGAAGTACCTTTCTTGACTTTTTCCTGCACAGAGAGGAAAGCCTTGTTAATGTGCTGAGTAAAAACAGTCATGTCGAAAAATTCTTCTACATAGTAAGCTTTCCACCAGTCATCGAATTGTTGGGTGCAGAGAAAGCTTGGTTCGAAAGCAACTGGAAAAAGTTGTGTTCGACCAGCATACCGCGCAATTTTTTTAATAGTTACGACTTTGGCATGGACTGCGTTGTAGAAGACGAGGAGGTTTTTCTTGTTATAAAGGGGTTTTCACCCCACTTTGGCCTTGTTAGGACGTAGTGCAATGACTATGAGGGAGTAGTCCCAAAATAGTTGATATGCGATACTACACTCGGACGAGACTCTCTTGAGAATATTATTGACTACCGAGTTATTTAGGAAATCGATAATATCCGAAAGATGGGTTGTTGACTCTGGGAACTTCTTAGAACCCTGTTTTGCAGATCAAGAACCCTTAGTACACACCTTTTGGGATGGGTAGACCATGGCTCCATGCTCGTGATCTTCAAACCTAGGCCCTTGTTTTCTTGTCAGCATATATGTGAATATATGTATATGTGTGTTTGTGCATACATTCATCCACTCATGAGTAGCCCTTTGGTTTCAAGGAAGTCAGACAGTCATTATTTTGCAAGAATCAATAGAGATCATGGTTTATAAAGCGAAACTTTTCAGTTTTTTCCAAAATGTTTGCAACTTGCTGTTGAGTTCCTTGAAACCATTTGGCTTGCATTTGCATTGCATGCGCATGTCATCACATTTGCATTTGCATTTGCATTTGCATTCCTTAACCTTGAGTCTCATTCATCCCTTGTCCATAACCTAGCAGTTTACTTCCTGAAGCCAGCATTGGACTTGAAGTAGCTTTTAAAGGATCATGAACTCAGAAGAGCAGAGCCAGTTTGTGACCAGACCGGATTTTAAATTGATGAAAGATCCGTTGGATCAGATTGTGGAAGCTATGACAGCCTTGCCGAAGAGAGATGACAATATTCAGAGGACATCTATGAACAATGTTGCTCAAGCTCAGCCTGTGCATATTCCTATTGGAAACCAGGTTATACAAGAACGTACCATCATCCAAGATGGGCGTTCCTCTTTAGTTGATGTCGTGGAACACCGCAACTTCGTATTCTCTGAGCTAGATTCCCAAGAGGTAGTCCCTGTGGTGAAAACCAAGGACCTGTGATATGTTGAGATAATGGAAAAATGTCGTGCGTTGGAAGAGAAGCTTGATGTCATTAAGGGTCGTGACGCTGCTGAACTAAATGCTTTAAACATGTGTTTGGTACCCGGCCTTGTGATACCTCCAAAGTTCAAGACACCAAAGTTTGAGAAGTACAAAGGGGATAGCTGTCTGAGGCCCCATCTGGTGATGTATAGCAGAAGAATGACCTCATATGTTCCCAATGACAAGCTTATGATCCACTGTTTCCAAGACAGTCTAAGTGGGGCATCACTGAATTGGTATATGCAGCTAGAGAGTAGTCACACCCAGTCATGGTCAAACCTAGATAATGCCTTTGTGAAGCAATACAACTACAATCTTGACTTGGCTCCCAGCCGCCTGCATTTGCTAGGCTTATCTCAAGAAGACAATGAATCCTTTAGAAGGTGTGCTCAGAGGTGGAGAGAAGTAGCTTCTCGCGTCCAACCACCACTCTTGGATAAGGAATTGGTTGACTGGTTTGTGGATACTTTGCAAGGCCCGTACCGAGAAAATCTGTTTAGCATTGTGACATCAAACTTTTCTGACTTGGTAATAGCGGGAGAGCACATCGAGAACGGTCTTAAGAACGGGAAAATCTGAGGTACCTTGAACATCCCAGCTAGTGAGAGTGAATCAGTTGTCAGTTCTCAGGAAGAATGGGAGGAAGAAAGTAATTCCATCTAGGAATCTCCGATACCTCAGCCTCAGCACTTATGTAACTCAAGTGTTCAGAGTCAACAATCTTTTGGGTCTCCACGACAGATACCATGATCTCCTCAGGGACAATATTCTTCTCTAAATTGAAGACCTCCTCATTATCAATGATCATACCATCGTCATCCGCATCAGTATGCCCGACAAAGGACAAGGAAGCCAGAGAGGCATTTCACTCTATTACCAATGTCATAAAGTCAGATACTGCCAGATTTGATCAAAGGTGGATTAATAGTGCCAAAGGAGATAGATTCAGTGATCCCTCCATACCCACCGGGCTTTGATGCCAACGCCCGAAGTGACTACCATACTGGGGCGCAGGCGCATTCAACTGAAGACTGTAAGGTGCTCAGGAGCAAGGTTTAGACTCTGCTTGACTCTGAGATGTTCTCATTCACACCTCTGGGTATTCAAATCAACAATCTTTCACCCAATCAGGCGGGTTCATCAATCCATGAGATGGAAGAAATTGTTGAGAATAGAGGTGAAGATGATTCTCAGACTGATCTCGACAATTAACTATAAAGATGGTTATCTCAGTTGGCAAATCAAGAAAGGAAAGCCTAGCTCCCCAAAGCTGGCAATCTTTTGGTTGTTTTAGCATTTCCTGTTGTATTTTCTTTGCATGTTGAATTTGTATTGGCTTGTAAGTTGTTGTTTTTTTGAATTGGCAAGATTAATGAAATGTTTATGCATCTTTTGATTAAGTCCATTCGTATTCCCTCTTTCTGTTTCTTTTATTGTCATAAAAAAAAGAAGAAAAACAAACAAAAAGATTTTTCTCTCCTTTCCATCCACTTATCTTTACCAAACTGTTGTGTAAGCAAAGATTAGGGAGGATGATGAAAATATTATGACCACAACTGCTGTTGGTATGCTTTCAATAAAACTTTGCCGATGATGTAAGACATTGTTTCAAATCCCCAAACACTGGAAAATAAGGAGTTAATCCCTAGTCAACCACTTGGAGCCTAGAAGTAGTTGTTTTCTTTCGAAATTAAAAACCCTTAAATCTTAAACCTGGGGTAGGGTAGTTCTCAGTTTAACTTGGGTATACATTCGAATGCAAGAGCTTCACGCAAGACACATGTCAGCTCTCTTAAATCAATTGAACAAATGTTGTACAAGTTGTTCCCAAAGTGATAAATAAGGAATGAATGTTGAGAAATCCTTACCCGAAGAATAAGCCGAGTCCTTTTCAAGGCAAAAGCTAAGAAAGATGGGAGGCTCATGACTTTGCCTTATACAAAAAGGCTTGTACGACAACCAAAAAGAGGTTGGCCTTAGGTCTTCACCATGAAAGCCCACGAGGGTAAAAACAACCGAGTGTTGTAAGGGAGTAGTGACTACCCTAGGTGTCTGAACCATCGCCATCTATCATCAGCTTAATTCCTAGCCTATAGGAACCTGAATGTATAGCCTGAGTTAACTGAGCGTAGGATTGAAGTTCATTATGAAGATTGGGTGGGGACAAACAAACTTTGAGCTTTTATCCTTTGTTTCATGAGCCGTGAACCAAGCCACATTACAACCTTTAAAAGACCTAATTAAGGTAAGGTTGTTTTGAAAGCATACTATAGCAAGGTTGGATAACCTGACTCCTAATGATCTTTGCTATTGTTTGTGTTGATCACTTCATCTGTCATTGACTAGATCCAGTTCATTTTGATCATTTAATCACTCCACTGTGTTTTATCAATAAACTTTGTTTTCAAAAGCTTGCACGAATATTGCATTGAAATTGCCAATTTTTAATGAACAATACTTCTTGCAAGATAACTCAACATCAAAGGAATCCTAACAAATGCAGCCAACTAGGGAATTTGACTTGGTAAAGGAATTTCAGCCTGGGACAATCAATTTGGAGGATTTGTTAATCAACCATCCTAGGAGCTATTGAATCAGGGGAAAAACTCTTCAAAGTTCAGAATATTGGGGAAACCCATTTTGAAGTCATCTTATGGCAAGTGGTTTCCCAACTCCTTTCAAGGCGAGGACTCCAAAGACCCACCAACAGGGACAAGTCTGTTTCTCAGTTGTTACTACCGCAGTATGAGGAATTTGTATTATGAATACAGTTAATCTGGGGCAATTGCGTCGAGATTTGTGAATCTCTCCAAGAGTTTGAAGATATTGAGACAACTTGTATGCCAATTCTTCTGTAAAATCCTCTTGATGGCTTATCCTCACAAACCATGTAATCTGGGGCAATCGAATCGAGATTCGGTAAATCACTCGAAGACCAGCTAATCAGAAGCAGTCAGGTTGAGATTAGACAAATCTCTCAAAGATTAGTTAGTATGGGGCAACTCTTTCGCAGATCCACCAGCTAGCATGGGCAAGTTTTGTTTCCCATTTGTTATTCCCACAGTCTGAAGGACAAGTTCGAGGACTTTGTCTCGCAAACACAGTTAAATTGGGGCAGTTACGCCGAGATTTATGAATCTCTCCAAGAGTTTGAAGACGTTGAAGCATCTTGTATGCCAATTCTTCTGTAAAATCCTCTTAGTATTTTCCTCACAAACCATGTAATCTGGGGTAGAGGAGATTTGAAGTTTATTTGTTGCAAGAGCCATTGCTCGTTGTGATAATCACTGTGCAAATTAGAGTGTTGAACTACTTTGTTCTTGTGACATCTTTTGCCAGCTCCCCAGTAAGTTGTTACTTCAGTTGATCTTAGCAATTCTCCTTGGATCTTCCTCTACCGACAAGGAAATCAGACTCATGATGGTAATCCTGGTGAAGTCATGATGTTATACCCCGACTGGTGTACTCTTTTCCCATAGAAGGTTGTAACCTTGGAGTAGAGCTGCTGATTCTACATGTTTATTCCTAGTGATGTTCTAATCTAGTGAAGTTGGCTGGGTATCCTGGTCGAGATGTTTATTTCATCTCACGTTTGCTCCTCCTTGTCTTGTTTTGTTAGCATAAGCATAAACATGACATACATGCATTCATACATATGCATGGCATCTGATCATTTTTGCTATCTTTCTGGTGTTTACCTGTTTCGTTGACTTTGGCGTTTATTCCCCAAGTGATTGGGTTTGTCTATTATTTCCAATAGAGTCGTCACTTTTAGGCATAGAGCGCCCATCCTTCCTAAATTCCCCATAAAGTTTGATTCTCGTGGATGATGGTTGCTTCAGTTATCTTTTCCACGTTTGGATAATATAAATCCCCATTTGAGTTCATGCCTCAATGGATGGAGTCGTGTTTGACCGTTTCTTTCTAGCTTGTTCCTAGATTGAACTTTGGTCCCTAGCAGTGTTGCTTTGAACCTGGTTAGGTCGTCGAACCGAATTTGAATGTGCATTTATTTTGCAGTGTGTCTTGCAGGAAGAATCTTTTACAGATCCTCATTAAAGACAAAATCTTTTCTCCAGTAGTATTGTTGTAACAACATCTCTTTGGAATTTATACCCAGACAACAAGTGGTAGTATCTTTGAGAAGCTTGTATTGTCATTGGTATTTTGCAGCGATAAGTGGCAATCTCTCCTAAGAAGCTTATCTGTCTTTGGTGTTTCCTTAAGCTTTTTACAGCGATAAGTGGCAATCTCTCCCGAGAAGCCTATCCATCTTTGGTGTTTCCTCAATCTTTTGTAGTCACAAGTGGCAATCTCTTCGAGAAGCTTGTTTTCTATGGCGATAAGTGGAAGTCTCTCCTGAGAAGCTTATCCGTCCTTGGTGATTTTCAACCTTTTGTGGTTACAATTGTTGTTACCCTCGATCAGTCATTTGTCATCAACCCTTTTTTATGACGACTTTCAAATGAATTCTTGTCCATCAACCCATTGATGAAATTCCTTTTGAGGTTATTCTTTCTGTCAATCCTTTGATGATGTGTTCCTTCGGACAGGTGTTTTTTCTGTCAACCCTTTGACAATGTCACTCGTTAGTGAATATTTTCTTCCACCCGTCAAGCCTTTGACGACGTCACTCTTTAGTGATTTGGTTTGTTCTTGTCAACCCTTTGACGATGTGTCTATTTATGTCTGGTGTTCCTTCCCATCAACTCTTTGATGATGCCACTCTTTAGTGAACCAGTTTGTTTACTCTGTCAACCCTTTAACGATGTCAGTTTTCTTTCCATTAATCCTTTGATGATGTGGCTTTTTATTTTGATTATCCTTCCGTCAACCTTTTGACGTTGATAGTGGCTACCTTACCATCAACCCTTTGATGATTACTCTCAAATACATATCTTCCCATTAACCCCTATTGACGATGTAGTTCGAGATCAGTTTTTTCTTTCTGTCAATCCTTTGACGATGTGTTCCTTCGAACAGGTGTTCTTTCTGTCAATCCTTTAACAATGATGATGTTTGGTGAATTGTTTCATTCTGTCAATCCTTTGACAGTGATGATTTTTGATGAATTGTTTCTTTCTATCAACTCTTTGACGAGGTGTCTTTTTGATGAAGTCATTTTCCCTTCTGTAAACCCTTTGACAATGTCAATTGGTTTTGTTCCATCAATCCTTTGATGATGCCCCTCTTTGGTGAATATTTCCTGTATTGGATCGTATCTGTCAACCCGTTGACGATGATAATGTTTGGTGATTTACTCCCCTACCATTATCCCTTTAGTGGTGATTCTCAAGTTTATGTATCATTTCGTCAACTCTTTGACGATATCACTCATTTGCAAAGCTTTCCTCTTCCCCAGTGGATACCGTCTTTCCGTTTCAACCTTCATTGAGGATATTTTCTTTCTAGAATGTCATATGGTCACATTTGAACCTGATGAAAAATCATTCTAGATACCTTTAGTGGAGCCCATCTTTTGGTGCTACTTCCAATGAGGTTATGTTGTTTTCTTTCCCCAGTGGAGACCGTATTTTCGGTTCTACCTCCAGTTAGGATCTTTTATTCTAAAGTGCCAACCGGTCATGCTTGAACTTGTTGTTCCATCAATTTAGATGTCCTGTTTTATTTTCTTCCCCAGTGGAGACCTTCTTTCCGATTCAACCTTCATTAAGGATCTTTTCTTCCTAGAATGTCATCCGATCACATTTGAACTTGATGATCAATCATTCTAGATACCTTTATTGGAGCCCATATTTTGGTTTTACTTCCAATGAGGATGGTACTTTTACCTTTTCTTTGGTCCAATCCTAAAGCCTTAAGGTTTGTGTATTGTCTCTTTGTTCTAGGTGTCAGCCAGTCATACTTGAACTTGTTGATCCACTACTCTGGATATTCCCCAGTGGAGACCATCTCTTGGTTCTATCTCCAGTGAGGATCCTTTCCCTCTAAAGTGTCAGCTGGTCGCATTTGAACCTGTTGCTCAACCACTTTAGACTTCCCCAGTGTTGTTGTCATCCCCAGTGAGTGTTTACTCATTGTATGGTTATCCTTGTTTGCTTTCGTTTTTATCTTCATTTTTGCATTTATCATTCCATCATTGTCATCATGTTAGAGTTCATGGCATGTCAGCACTGCATATTTTCCTTTTGTCCATAGCATAGCATTGTCATTGCATCTAAGGGCAAAATTTTTGGTTATCTATATTTAAATATCTTTCACCATGATTTCACGAGGATTATCATCACTCATGTTATCCGGTGAAGATATTTAAATAGGGGCAACTGTCATACCCCAAATTTTTACCCTTAGATTCTTTGATCTTTTGCATATCATTCTAGGTTAATCATCCTGCATATCCCAATTTATCAACTGAAATGAACTTGTTGGATTTACAGATGAATCAGTCAAACTAAAAGTTGGTCTCGATTAATTTCAAGTCTGACGAATGTTGTATTTTCTCAAGTGATTTTATCCCGCGCTGATAATTTTGGCGTGTTTGTTTTTCGTTTTCTAGTATCTCGGTATTCAGCTTTTCTTCGCTTTTCATTCATTTTATTTGTGATTTATTTTTAAATAGTCTCTTATTAATTTAGATTTTCTTTTAGTTTGTTAAATTCATTTTATTTTACTATTTATTTATTTTTATTTATTTATTTATTTCTTAATTAAATGATTTTTAATTAATTAATTAATTTAATTTTATTTAGTTAAATTAGGATTTTTATTCATTTGTTTATTTCCATTAATTAATTTAGGTTTGATTTAATTTTGTTTAGCTAAATTAGTTTTTTTTTTTTTTAGTTAGTGTTATGAATAATTGGATGATTTGTCTCCCAATAACTTCTTTCCTTATTTAATGAATTTGTATTTATTATAATGTTTATATGATGTCCTATAAATATGACCAATCTCATTGTATACGGGAGACCAATGAAATAATACATAATCATTCTAATCTTTCTCTCTTCTATTTTATATTCTTTCTCCTTATTTTATAACACGTTATCAGCACCATGCTCTAACCAACTGAGTGTTAACTAATTGTCTAAGAGGTGATATTTAATACCCCGTAAATTATTTACTCTGGATAATATTCGTTTGATCAGTTGGGTTCCGGTTTACTCTGAGAATTATTGGATAAAATAATTAGAGGTAAACTGATGAGCTCAGAGCAGATCAAATTAATATTTTTCTGACTCTGAGGTTTTAACTTTTGGTGTTATAGAGACTTTTGGACATTTAGTAGTGTTACTACCTAATTGAGTTTCTCTATATCATTCATTTTCCCTTTTTCTCTTCATTTGGAACAAAGATAGAAGATAGAAAGAAAGAGAAAGTAGAGAGAAGGAAGAGGAAAGGAAAGAAAAAGAAGAAAAGTTCAAGAGCTCAAGTTCAACAACCATCATCCATTCTTCATTAAATCATCTCATCTTCTTCATCATCATCTTCTAATCCAGGTGGGTTCTAGATAGAAACTTTAGAGTATAATTTCTTGAGGTTTTAGAGTTAGGTTGGATTTTGGGGAAAAATGGGTTTTGAAAATGTTAGGGTTTTGTGAGAGAAACTATGTATTGATGTTAGAACCATGATAATGTACTTCTATTGGTTGTTGGGTGTGGTTTTGGGGGTGAATGTGTGGTTTGGAGGCTGCTGTCATGAGGGTTTATTTTTCTGCATAACGCATAGCACACTTAGCGTGGTATTTCCCGCTTAGCGCGGTCTGGAGAATTTCCACCTCTTCCAGGCAGTGAGGAGCGCGCTAAGCGCGGGGTGGAGTCCACTTAGCGCGACCTGGAATAAAAAGAAAAACTATTTTTTTTCATAAATTCTTAACTTTTGACTCATTTATCCGTTTTAAATGTTCTTGGTACCGATAGAAAGCTGTAGAAATAATCTATATGATGAACGTGGAAATTGTTGAGGTTATAGCCCGATTAATTAATCGGAGGGAAACCCAAAAGTGGTATAGTTTATGGTTGAATTATTACATGTAATTCTATTGTGCAATTGTAATATGTTTTGCCTACTATTGATGTTGAACCTGTTTGAGAGTAATGCATGTTAAAATTATGAAATAGGTAGAGTGAGGAATATTACCATAAACTATGTTGGAACCTAGTAACGGCTAGGAAATTGTGGAATAACATAGCGACGACGCTCGTGTAGGAGAGGCCGAGGCGTGCGTCTATTACCGAATGGTATGAAAATAATTACACTAGTATGGATCATGTTTTATCGTGTTTATTTTGAGAAAAGACAAAAGAGGTCTTAAGGCGAATGTGGCCTTGTGATTGTCGAATACAATCACATTTGTGTGTATGATCACGTAATCGTAACCATTTCACGTGAGTGCGTTTCATGGGTCTCGAGCTCCTCTGAAACATGGCACAATTACTTGGCAGGTTTGATTCCCGTGTGTAGTACGAATGGAGCCTACGGGTAAAGAGACTTGTGATGGTGTACGGGCCGTGTGAAGTGACGATTTAAGGTGATAATATGTCCCTTATCTCCGAATCCATTTCATATGCCAAGTAACTACAAGGATCCATGTCTCGGGTCGACTTCTAGACGTAGAAGCGGACGGGAAAAGGGGATGCCTTGGTAAGGTTATCGATTAGTGATATTGTGAGTTAAATCGACTCATGAACATGGATCCATATAGTGTGTGTGAGTACTCAAGGTCATTTCCCTTCCATTTTGACTTGAGTTAGGGTGATAGAACCTTGTAAAGCCGAGAGGACCTATAAGATAGGGAACTCACTAAGATTTGATGTATCTCACCCCACGTTGTTGATTATATTACAGGTACCACAGGTTCGGCGAAGGGTAAGGATAAAGTTGGTTGACTTTCCTTACTATCTTAGCTTTTTGGGATGGCAAGACTTCCGTTGTGAAGATTATTTGGAGATCATTATTTGATCTAGTTCTTAGTGTTGGGACATCTTGTATATGTATAATGCCATAGTTTGTTGTATTAGGTTTTTGGGCATGTATATGTATAATGTGTTAACTAGGGACTTATTGTATTTCAGTACCAAAACATGAATTCATGTATGATATGGATGCTTAGATGTATTATATTATATATGGGTGTTACAGTTGGTATCAGAGCAGGTCGTATCCTCGACCTAGCCATGAAATAGTATAAGTATTTCTTTCCGTTTCATATGCGTGGTGTCGCCATTGGTCTTGCGTGTTATAATTATGGTATTGAGCCTGATCAACTTAATCCTGTCTATATGACATCCAGGAACATGGCGGCCGGGCGCAGAAACAATCGCTGTAGACCCAGAACCACTCCAGCTGGAACAAATCCACCCGGTGACGACGGGAATGCCCCTTTGTATCAATTCATGCAACAGATGCAGCAACAACAGAATCAGTTTATGCAACAAATGGTACAGCAAATGGCTGGGGGTCTTCATCCTCTAGTGGTTTTTCCAGAAGCTACAGGTGGAAGTTTTAGGGATTTTATCCGTATGAACCCTCCGGAATTTCAGGGAGGGTTGGATCCGGTAAAGGCTCACGAGTGGATAGCCGACATGAAAAGGATCTTCCTAATAGTCCAGTGTAGTGAGGAAAATAAAGTGGTTTTCGCTTCTCACTTGTTGAAGGGTCCTGCCATGAGGTGGTGGGAGAGTGCCTCAGCCTTGATGACCATTCAAGAGGTACCCAAGGTATGGGAGCAATTCAAAATTAATTTTTTGGAGAAGTATTTCCCAAGTTCCTTAAGGACTTAGAAGGAATTCGAATTTCAACAGTTGAGACAGGGTAACTTGACTGTGGCTGCTTATGCGGAGAGGTTTGAGGTGATGGCGGCTTATTCTAGGCAAGCCATGTATGCGCCAGATGAGATGTGGAAGATTGATCAGTTTCTTTTTGGTGTGAGGGCTGAAATTTCACATAGCGTGTCTCAAAGGGAGTTCACTAACTATGCCGAATTGTTAAGGCAATGCTACGTGGCAGAACATAGCTTGAAGAAAGTGCAAGCAGAAGGGGATTTGAGTAGGTTAAACCAAGGTAATCGTGGAAGATCAAATCAACAATTTAGACCGAGACAACAAGCTTTTAAAGGGAAGCAAGTTCAAAGTTCTAGGAATAGTGCACCTCATGTGTGCCGTTCTTGTGGTAAGGTGCATTTTGGTAGATGCACTTTCGGAGGAGTAAAGTGTTATCAGTGTAATAAGGTGGTCCATATGGCGAGAGATTGTCCCCAGAATAGGACTCAAGCGTAAGAAAATAATACGGCCGGGTATATATACCTTGGATGCGAGGAAAGCAAAGGGTGACAACTCTTTGATTGCTGGTACGTGTTTCGTTAATGGACATCCTTGTTTTGTGTTATTTGATTGTCGAGCTACACACTCTTTTGTATCAATGCAATATGTGAAGCGACTTGGGTTGCAAGCTGTTCCGTTGTCTCCACCCATGGTGGTTACTACTGCCATGGATGAGATAGTGGAAACACCTTTGATGAGTGAGAATTGTGTTTTGTCTGTGAATGATAGAGTTTTTCATATTGATCTTATCTGTTTACCGCTAAAGAAAGTTGATGTCGTTTTGGGGATGGATTGGCTTTCTGCTAATTTGGTGTTTATCGGTTGTGAGGAGAAGCTAATCATCATTCCATCTGTTGAGGCTACCCCGAAGGATGTGTTAACAACTATTTTAGAAGGTACGGTGGGAATGATAAATTTCTTGTTTGAGAAGGAGAAATCTGTTTTATTGGTTCTTACTAAGGAGGGGAGTGGTGACCAGCAAGTGCTTAGTATTCCTGTAGTCTGTGAGTTTCCTGAAGTTTTTCCCGAAGACGTTACTTCTCTTCCTCCGGAGAGAGAGGTTGAATTCTCTATTGACCTAGTACCGGGAACGGCTTCTATATTCGTTTCTCCGTATCAGATGACACCACTTAAATTAAGAGAATTAAAGGACCAATTGGAGGACTTGATGGCTAAGAATTTTGTTAGACCTAGTGTTTCACCATGGGGAGCTTCAGTGTTGTTGGTAAATAAGAAAGATGGTGGGATGCGTCTGTCCATTGATTATCGTAAGTTGAATAAAGTCACCGTTAAGAACAAGTACCCCTTGCCCCGGATAGACGACCTCTTGGATCAATTGAAGGGAGCCTGTGTGTTCTCAAAGATTGATTTACGGTCGGGTTACCATCAGATCCGTGTGAAGAATTCTGATGTACCTAAGACTACGTTTAGAACCCGTTACGGCCATTACGAATTCTTGGTGATGCCTTTAGGTGTGACTAATGCTCCAGCTATTTTTATGGATTACATGAACCGTATATTTCAAGCTTACTTGGACCAATTTGTCGTAATCTTTATTGATGACATTCTTATTTATTCTCGTACTCCACAAGAGCACGGAGAACATCTGAGAATTGTCTTATCGGTATTGCAAGAGAAGCAACTTTTTGCTAAGTTAAGCAAGTGTGAATTTTGGATGTCGGAAGTTAATTTTCTTGGACATGTCATATCTCAAGGTGGTGTGGAAGTGGATCCGTCGAAGGTAGAAGTAGTGATTAATTGGGAGAGACCGAGGAATGCTTCAGAGGTTAGAAGTTTCTTGGGATTGGCAGGTTACTATAGAAGGTTCATCAAAGGTTTTTCTCAATTGGCCTTACCAATGACAAAACTTACTCAGAAGGATTGTGCTTATGAGTGGGATTTTGTTTGTGAGCAAAGCTTTATGAAATTGAAGGAAAGTTTGACGACGGCTCCTGTGTTAATCATTCCTGATCCTAACAACTCTTACGAAGTATTTTGCGATGCTTCTAAGATGGGATTAGGAGGTGTTCTGATGCAAGGCGGTCAATTTGTAGCTTATGCTTCTCGACAATTGAAAGTTCATGAGAAGAATTATCCAACTCACGATTTGGAACTAGCAGCGGTTGTATTTGCTCTGAAGGTGTGGCGTCATTATTTGTATGGTGTACGGTTTGAAATGTTCAGCGATCATAAAAGTTTGAAGTATTTATTTGATCAAAAGGAGTTAAATATGCGGCAAAGAAGGTGGATGGAGTACTTAAAGGATTATGACTTAGAATTAAAGTATCATCCAGGAAAAGCGAATAAGGTAGCAGATGCATTAAGTCGGAAAAGGGTACATGGTGCCGAATTGATGATATTGGAGTATGCGTTGTTGGAAAAGTTTAGAGATCTTAATCTTCAATTTGCGTGGACTCCAAATGGTGTAATCATGGGAAATTTGAATGTCAATTCTACTATAAGAGTTTAGATTCAACAAGGACAAGTGTTGGATGAGAAGTTTCAAGAAGTGTTAGTTCAACCGGGTTTCGTGCGGGCTACCGACGTAATTATTTTGTTTAACCAAAGGATTTGTGTACCGGATGACACGGTGTTGAAAATAAGGATTTTAGAGGAAGCTCATAAAGGTACTTTTACGATACATCCGAGTTCTTCGAAGATGTATCAGGACTTAAATAAGGAGTATTGATGGTCCCGAATGAAAAATGATAGTACGGTATATGTGTCAGAATGTGCAGTGTGCCAACAGGTGAAGATTGAACACCAAAGACCGGGCGGTCTGTTGAAACCTTTAGAGATTCCAATTTGGAAATTGGATAGTATTTCTATGGGCTTTGCAGTAGGATTGCCCCGTACACAGGGTGGTTACGATTCTATTTGGGTGATTATGGATCGACTAATGAAATCTGCTCATTTCTTAACCGTGAAGACTACTTACAAGGCAAGTCATCTTGCAAGGTTGTTTATTGCTGAAATTGTGAGATTGCATGGTGTTCCCTCTAGCATTGTGTCTGATAGAGATCCAAAGTTTACTTCAAGGTTTTGGAAAGTTTTTCAACAAGCTATGGGTACGAGGTTGCGTTTGAGCACGTCGAATCATCCTCAGACGGATGGTCAGACTGAGCGGACGATACAAACGATGGAACACATGTTGAGAGCTTGCATGCTAGAAAGTATAGGAAATTGGAAGGAACTTTTGCCGTTGATTGAGTTTGCTTATAATAATAGTTACCACGCGAGCATCGGTATGGCTCCTTATGAAGCGTTATATGGTAGGAAATGTAGAACACCTTTGTGTTGGGCGGAGGTTGGTGAAGATAAAATTTTGGGGCCCGAGATTATCTAAGAGACTATGGAAAAGATTCGAATGATCCATGAGAAAGTTAAATAAGCACAAGATCGTCAGAAAAGTTATGCGGATAACCATAGGAGACCTTTAGAATTTGAGGAAGGTGACCATGTGTTTTTGAAAGTTACTCCGAGGTTGAGATTGAAGGGACCGTTTAAGTCGCGGAAGTTAAGTCCGAGATACGTGGGACCGTATCAAATTTTAGAAAGAAATGGTGAAGTAGCTTACAGATTAGCCTTACCGCCTTCTCTGTCAGAGATGCACGACGTTTTTCATGTATCTCAGCTTCGAAAGTTTGTTCCTGATCCTCTTCAGCCAATTCTACCAGATACGATTGAGATAGAAGCAGATTTAACCTTTGAGCCTCAACCGAGTTGCATCACAGGAAGAGAAACTAAGGTGTTAAGGAATAAAGAGATTCCTCTTATTAAGGTCCAGTGGGATGTAACGCATCCGGGTGATGCAACTTGGGAATTGGTATCCGAGATGCGAGAAGTTTATCCTCATCTATTCAGGTAATTGTTTTAAATTTGTGGGCGAATTTCTATTCAAGGGGGGAGGATGTAATACCCCGTAAATTATTTACTCTGGATAATATTCGTTTGATCAGTTGGGTTCCGGTTTACTCTGAGAATTATTGGATAAAATAATTAGAGTAAACTGATGAGCTCAGAGTAGATCAAATTAATATTTTTCTGACTCTGAGGTTTTAACTTTTGGTGTTATAGATACTTTTGGACATTTAGTAGTGTTACTACCTAATTGAGTTTCTCTATATCATTCATTTTCCCTTTTTCTCCTCATTTGGAACAAAGATAGAAGATAGAAAGAAAGAGAAAATAGAGAGAAGGAAGAGTGAAATTCTGGCACAGATATCAGATGTCCTACACAGATGTTGAGACACTGATATCCAACACAATTAACAAGTTAACAATAATAATAACAGTGCAGAAGGTAAAGAACACAGTGATATGTTTACCCAGTTCGGATCAACAATCCTACTCTGGGGGCTACCAAGCCAGGGATGAAATCAATATACGATAATATCAATTCACAGATCATACAGCAACCACACCCGGTTACAATCCACTCACTTAATCACTACCCTTCCTATGACTTCTACCTAAGACTCACCTAGGTATGAGGCCCTCCTCAAATCCCTCTTCAATCACAAACCGTGACTGGTTCCTTTCAACACAAGTAACAAAACGAAAGCCACATTTTCAAAACACACAATTCTCAATACTTCAAAGCTTATGAGAATTGACACACAAGAAACTCAATGCTTAAAAGCTTATGAGTAACTGACAGAACTTACAACACAAAACCAGTCCTTGTACTGTTATCAGAATGATACCAGTTAGGCTCACAAATAACACTCAAAAGCCCTAACAAAACACACGTAAGTTCCACACCTAAACTAGGTTTACACCAGTCAATATATAGCATTAAATCTGGACTGGATTGGGCTTCAAAAATGCAGCAAAGAGACTGCACACAATTCTGCAAAATAAACTCCAAGAAAATAGGTCTTCAATCTAAAGTTTCCTAATATGTCTCCATATTTAGAAAATGTTGAAAATTCGGAAACCAACACATAAAAACTCAACCCAAAATACTTTGAATGCCACATAGGATAACTAAATATTCACAGAATATTCAGTAACAAATACCACCAACAGAATCTTCCTTTTAAACCAAAATCAGACGCGATGTCCTATGATCCAGGATGGGACATCTTTATCCAACATGTTTAATGCAGAATATTAGAACATCTTGTTTCAACATCTTGCTGCTAGAATAGTTTTAGCAAAATAAATGCCAACCACAAAATCAAAGAATTAACAATCTCCCCTTTTGGCTTATTTTGGCTAAAACTACACACCAAACAATCTTGCAAAGATAACACAAGCAAAACAACAATATCTGAGACAGCAGCGAAAAACACACCATAACACCAACACAAAACACAGCAGCAAAAAATTCACAAAAAAAAAAACTCCCCCTCAACTGTAGCAACACAACAACATTCAACATTCTCCCCCTCAGCTGCAGCAACACAACAACATTCAACATTCTCCCCCTCAGCTGCAGCACAAGCACACCATAAAGCACACACTACTCCCCCTTTTTAGCCATAAATATGACAAAGGAAAGTAGAACAATTATTAATTTTTGAGAAATGGTCAAGTCATAAACCTGAATAAACAACATCAGAAAGTAGATGCACACAACATCACATGACCAAATGTCATGCACAAACTTCAGCATCTTTCCCTTCATAAACACCTGCACAAGCTGCACTACCAGAATTTCCTTTATTCTTTTTAGTCTGGCAGCCAGAAAGAACATTAATTGCTATAGTTCTTCATGAATACAAACCCCAAGTCTACTCCTCAGGTTTTCAAAGTGAACTGCATTCAGAGCCTTGGTAAATATGTCAGCAAGCTAATTTTCTGTGCTAACATGCTCAAGAGTTATGACTTTGTCCTCCACAAGTTCTCTGATGAAGTGATGCCTGATATCAATGTGCTTATTCATGCTATGTTGAATAGGATTTTTAGAAATATTAATAGCACTCAGGTTGTCACAAAATAATGTCATGACATCTTGTGTGACATTATACTCAGATAGCATTTGCTTCATCCACACCAGTTGAGCACAACTACTTCCAGTTGCTATGTACTCAGCTTCAGCAGTAGAAAGAGATACAGAATTCTGCTTCTTACTAAACCATGAAATAAGATTATTTCCCAAAAAGAAATAACCTCCAGAGGTACTTTTCCTATCATCAGCACTTCCAGCCCAATCAGCATCACAGTATCCTACTAAAATGGAACTTGAGTCATAGGAGTACAACAACCCATAATCACATGTACCACTCACATACTTAAGAATTCTCTTAACTTGATTGATGTGACTGACCTTGGGTTCTGCTTGGTATCTTGCACATACACCAACTGCAAAGGTTATGTCTGGCCTACTTGCTGTGAGATACAGCAGACTGCCAATCATGCTTCTGTATAAACTCTGTTCAACATTCACTCCCTTTTCATCTTTGGATAACTTCAAGTGAGTAGGAGCAGGAGTTCTCTTGTGCTTGGCATTATCCAATCCAAACTTCTTCACAATATTCCTCGCATATTTGCTCTGACAAATAAAAATGGAATCTTCCATCTGCTTGACTTGCAATCCAAGGAAGTAAGTCAATTCACCTACCAAGCTCATTTCAAATTCAGATTGCATTTGGTTGACAAAATGTTGGACCATTTCATCTGACATCCCACGAAACACAATATCATCTACATAAATCTGAGCAATCATTAGTTTCCCATCCTTTTCCTTGACAAAGAGTGTTTTATCAATACCACCTTTTCTGTATCCATGTTTGACTAAGAACTCAGTCAGCCTTTCATACCAAGCTCTTGGAGCTTGTTTCAAACCATACAACGCCTTCTTTAGCTTGTAGACATGATCAGGAAAATTTGGATCCACAAACCCTTTAGGCTGCTCAACATAAACTTCCTCATTAAGATAGCTATTCAGAAAGGCACTCTTGACATCCATTTGAAACAATTTAAATTTCAAAAAACATGCCACTCCTAGCAACAATCTGATGGATTCCAATCGAGCCACAGGCGCAAATGTTTCATCAAAATCTACTCCTTCAATCTGTGTGTATCCTTGAGCAACTAGTCTGGCTTTGTTTCTGGTAACAACTCCTTGTTCATCAGACTTATTCTTATAAACCCACTTTGTTTCAATCACATTTGTTCCTGCTGGTCGTGGTACCAGTTCCCAGACTTCATTCCTCTTGAATTGACAAAGCTCATCCTACATAGCACTTATCCAGAACTCATATGTCAATGCCTCTTTAACATTCTTTGGTTCAAGCTTTGAAACAAAACAGGCATTTGACACAGCCTCCCTCGATCTGGTCCTTACACCTTCATTCAGATTTCCAATAATCAACTCCTTAGGGTGATCCTTCTGAACCCTTATAGAGGGTCCCCTGTTAGCATCCTCTACCTCTTCATTCTCAGGTCTAGTGTCGGTCTCTTGAGCATTATCTTCTACGGACTCAGTGTCTTGTGAGATTTCATTATTCATGGGAAAGCATGTTCCAACATCATCTGAGACATCTTCGTCTTTGCCAGAGTCATCAACCACCACATTTATGGATTCCATCATCACCTTAGTTTTGGAATTAAATACCCTATATGCTTTACTGTTTGTAGAGTATCCCAAAAATATCCCTTCCTCACTCTTAGGATCCATCTTTCGCCTCTGCTCACGATCCGCCAAGATATAGCACTTACTCCAAAAAACATGGAAATATTTCACATTTGGCTTTCTACCTTTCCATAGCTCATAAAGAGTAACAGAAGTACCTGATCTGATAGTCACCCTATTGTTTATATAGCAAGCTGTATTCATGGCATCAGCCTAAAAATGATATGGAAGCTTTTTGGCATGAATCATGACCCTTGCACACTCTTGAATAGTCCTATTCTTGCGTTCCACCACACCATTTTGCTGAGGAGTGATTGGTGATGAGAATTCATAAGTGATTCCTTCAGATAAACAAAACTCTTCAAACCTGCTATTTTCAAATTCTTTCCCATGGTCACTTTTGATTCGTACAACACCACAATCCTTTTCTCGTTGAATCCTCTGACACAATTCTTTGAAAGCTGCAAATACTTCAGACTTCTCTCTGATAAAGCTTATCCAGGTGAATCTGGAGTAATCATCAACGACAACATAGGCATACTTCTTCCCACCAAGACTTTCAACCTGCATAGGTCCCATTAAGTCCATGTGAAGCAGCTCCAGAACTCTAGAAGTTGTGGTAAGATGTTGAAGCTTTTTATGTGACATCCTTGTTTGCTTCCCAACTTGACATTCACCACATATTCTATCCTCATCAATCTTCAGCTTGGGGATACCTCTAACAGCCTCACTTGACAGAACTTTCTTCATCCCTTTCAAATGTAAGTGACCCAATTTCTGATGCCACAGTTTGGTTTCATCTTCCTTTGACATCAAACAGGTAGACAAACTTTCTGATTCTTGAGGATTCCACAGATAGCCGTTATCCTTAGACCTGGTTCCCTTCATGACAACTTCATTGTCTTCATTGGTTACTAGGCATTCAGATTTTGTGAAATTTACTTTGAGTCCTAGATCACACAGTTGGCTTATACTGATCAAATTTGCAATCAGCCCTTTGACAAATAGAACACGATCCAGATTTGGTTGTCCTGTGTAGTCCAGCTTTCCAACACCTTTTATTTCACCTTTTGATCCATCCCCAAAAGTGACATAATTGGTAGAGTGAGGCTTGATATCTGACAAAAATTTCTTCACACCAGTCATGTGTCTTGAACAACCACTGTCAAAGTACCAATCTTCCCTTGCAGATGCTCTGAGAGAGGTATGTGCTATGAAACCAGCCATCGTATTTCTAGGAGTCCATCGTTTCTTTACTTTAGCCCAATTTTGTCCTTTATTTTGTTGATGAGCAGTTTTGGGATAACCACGCAAATTGTAGCAAAAGGACTTTAAGTGACCAATCTTTCCACAGTAATGACATCTCCATGGTTTATACTTTGAACTATATACTATTTTCTGATGTTTCATCTGATGTTAAAACATGTGATTTGACATCTCCTCCTCTTGCTTTATTTTCTGAGGAACAAACTTTAATATAGACTTCTTGTAGTTCTCTGCTTGATTGTTAAAACCAAGACCTTGTACATTTCCAGCATTTTTCCCAGTCTGAAGAATCTCATCTAGCTGCGTGGAACCATTGTTCAGCATTCTTATAGATTTGGTCATATTGTCAAGTTTTGACTTTTGCCATACAACCTCCTCTTTAAGATCAGCAATGATTGATAGATGTTCTTCCTTCTCAGCTTCTAATTGAGCTATCAGAACCTTCTGTTCTAATATTATCTGGCACCTCTCTTCATTCTTGATACACACCTCTGAGAACCCAATGATAACTTCCTGCTTAGTGAGTTCTCCAATGTAAGATTCTTTGTCAGAATCAGACTCATAAGTTGTTTCTCCATCAGACTGACAGAATCAGACACCCCTTCATCTCTGACCAGGTTACCTTCATCGTCTGAATCACCAGCATTTGACACAAAAGTTATACACTTCTTCTTTTCAGACTTTTTACCGATCCCCAATTCAAATATTTGAAGTGATCCCACAAGTTCATCCACTTTCATCTTATCTATGTCCTGAGCTTCCTCTATAGCAGTCACTTTCATGTCAAATCTCTTAGGTAGAGATCTGAGGATTTTTCTGACCAGTTTGCTATCAGACATCTTTTCACCTAGGGCACTTGAAGTATTAGCTATCTCAATAATGTTCATGTGAAAATCATGAATGCTCTCATCTTCCTTCATCTTCAAATTCTCAAACTTAGTAGTGAGAAGATGAAGTTTTGACATCTTCACCTTTGAAGTCCCTTCATGAGCAACCTTCAAGACCTGCCACGCCTCTTTTGCAATGGTGCAATGTTCAATTAACCTGAAGATATTCTTATTAACACCATTAAACAGTGCATTCATGGCTTTGGAATTTCCCAAGGACCCTTTGTAGTCCGCATCATCCCAGTCTTCCTCTTCCTTCACCACATCAGTAGGATTACCTTCTCCATCTCTAACCTTTGGGGGTTCCCATCCTTTGATAACAGCTTTCCATGCTTGATCATCCATGGATTTGATGAATGCTACCATCCTTGGTTTCCAGTAGTCATAGTTGGAACCATCAAGCAGAGGTGGTTTGTTCAAAAATCCTCCATCCTTGTCCATTGCACCAGAAAGTACCTTCCCTGAATCTCACCCAGAACCAAACAAGGGTGCAAGCTCTGATACCAATTGAAATTCTGGCACAAATATCAGATGTCCTACACAGATGTTGAGACACTGATATCCAACACAATGAACAAGTTAACAATAATAATAACAGTGCAGAAGGTAAAGAACACAGTGATATGTTTACCCAGTTCGGATCAACAATCCTACTCTGGGGGCTACCAAGCCAGGGACGAAATCAATATACGATAGTATCAATTCACAGATCATACAGCAACCACACCCGGTTACAATTCACTCACTTAATCACTACCCTTCCTATGACTTCTACCTAAGACTCGCCTAGGTATGAGGCCCTCCTCAAATCCCTCTTCAATCACAAACCGTGACTGGTTCCTTTCAACACAAGTAACAAAACGAAAGTCACACTTTCAAAACACACAATTGTCTTCAAAGCTTATGAGAATTGACACACAAGAAACTCAATGCTTAAAAGCTTATGAGTAACTGACAGAACTTACAACACAAAACCAGTCCTTGTACTGTTATCAGAATGATACTAGTTAGGCTCACAAATAACACTCAAAAGCCCTAACAAAACACACGTAAGTTCCACACCTAAACTAGGTTTACACCAGTCAATATATAGCATTAAATCTGGACTGGATTGGGCTTCAAAAACGCCGCAAAGAGACTGCACACAATTCTGCAAAATAAACTCTAAGAAAATAGGTCTTCAATCTAAAGTTTCCTAATATGTCTCCATATTTAGAAAATGTTGAAAATCCGAAAACCAACACATAAAAACTCAACCCAAAATACTTTGAATGCCACATAGGATAACTAAATATTCACAGAATATTCAGTAACAAATACCACCAACAGACCTTTTAAACCAAAATCAGACGCGATGTCCTATGATCCAGGATGGGACATCTTTATCCGACATGTGTAATGCAGAATATTAGAACATCTTGTTTCAACATCTTGCTGCTAGAATAGTTTTAGCAAAATAAATGCCAACC
This sequence comes from Lathyrus tuberosus, assembly GCA_022829125.1. NCBI lineage: Eukaryota > Viridiplantae > Streptophyta > Magnoliopsida > Fabales > Fabaceae > Lathyrus > Lathyrus tuberosus. Next base: position 11,368,541 of record JALAZF010000075.1, read on the forward strand.
ACAAAATCAAAGAAATAACAAAGAGGAAATGAAAGAAAAAAAAAGAAAAGTTCAAGAGCTCAAGATCAACAACCATCATCCATTCTTCATCAAATCATCTCATCTTCTTCATCATCATCTTCTAATCCAGGTGGATTCTAGATAGAAACTTTAGAGTATAATTTCTTGAGGTTTTAGAGTTAGGTTGGATTTTGGGGGAAAATGGGTTTTGAAAATGTTAGGGTTATGTGAGAGAAACTATGTATTGATGTTAGAACCATGATAATGTACTTCTATTGGTTGTTGGGGTGTGATTTTGGGGGTGAATGTGTGGTTTGGAGGCTGCTGTCAGGAGGGTTTATTTTTCTGCATAACGCAGAGCGCGCTTAGCGCGGTATTTCCCGCTTAGCGCCGTCTGGATAATTTCCACCCCTTCCAGGAAGCGAGGAGCGCGCTTAGCGCGGAGTGGGGCCCGCTTAGCGCGACCTGGAATTAAAAGAAAAACTATTTTTTTCATAAATTCTTAACTTTTGACTCGTTTATCCGTTTTAAATGTTCTTGGTACCGATAGAAAGCTGTAGAAATAATCTATATGATGAACGTGGAAATTATTGAGGTTATAGCCCGATTAAATAATCGGAGGGAAACCCAAAAGTGGTATAGTTTATGGTTGAATTATTACATGTAATTCTATTGTGCAATTGTAATATGTTTTGCCTACTATTGATGTTGAACCTGTTTGAGAGTAATGCATGTTAAAAATATGAAATAGGTAGAGTGAGGAATATTACCATAAACTATGTTGGAACCTAGTAACGGCTAGGAAATTGTGTAATAACATAGCGGCGACGCTCGTACAGGAGAGGCCGAGGCGTGCGTCTATTACCGAATGGTATGAAAATAATTACACTAGTATGGATCATGTTTTATCGTGTTTAGTTTGAGAAAAGACAAAAGAGGTCTTAAGGCGAATGTGGCCTTGTGATTGTCGAATACAATCACATTTGTGTGTATGATCACGTAATCGTAACCATTTCACGTGAGTGCGTTTCATGGGTCTCGAGCTCCTCTGAAACATGGCACAATTACTTGGCAGGTTTGATTCCCGTATGTAGTACGAATGGAGCCTACGGGTAAAGAGACTTATGACGGTGTACGGGCCGTGTGAAGTGACGATTTAAGGTGATAATATGTCCCTTATCTCCGAATCCATTTCGTATGCCAAGTAACTACAAGGATCTATGACTCGGGTCGACTTCTAGACGTAGAAACGGACGGGAAAAAGGGATGCCTTGGTAAGGTTATTGATTAGTGATATTGTGAGTTAAAGCGTCTCATGAACATGGATCCATATAGTGTGTGTGAGTAATCAAGGTCGTTTCCCTTCCCTTTGACTTGAGTTAGGGTGATAGAACCTTGTTAAGCCGAGAGGACCTATAAGATAGGGAACTCACTGAGATTTGATGTATCTCATCCCACGTTGTTGATTATATTACAGGTACCACAGGTTCGGCGAAGGGTAAGGATAAAGTTGGTTGACTTTCCTTACTATCTTAGCTTTTTGGGATGGCAAGACTTCCGTTGTGAAGATTATTTTGAGATCATTATTTGATATAGTTCTTAGTGTTGGGACATCTTGTATATGTATAATGCCATAATTTGTTGTATTAGGTTTTTGGGCATGTATATGTATAATGTGTTAACTAGGGACTTATTGTATTTTAGTACCAAAACGTGAATTCATGTATGATATGGATGCTTTAATGTATTATATTATATATGGGTGTTACATGATACAAATATTTTGATGATGGAGGTCTAACGATATGAAGCTATAAGATTTAGAAGGTAATATTATTATTTTTTTGTTTCGTAATATATATATTTCTAATTCTGCCTATTTTGTATTGATATGTTGATTGGAAGAAAAAAAATCAATGATGATTTTCATGCATCCCAGAAGGATTGGATAAATAATGTTAAAATATCTCTGAAAGACTATAAAATAATGTGTTTGTTATTAGTTCCTGAAGAACTTAACAAATATCCCTGAAGGATAGAAAAATAATAATTTATTATATAGTTCTTGAAGAACTTATCAAACATCCCTGAATGAGAGCAACATAATAATTTATTATATAGTTCCTAAAGAACATATCAAACATCCTTGAAGAATAGAAAAATAATGATTTATTATATAGTTCCTGAAGAACTAATTAAGATCCCAGAATGATGGAAAAGTAATAATTTATATAGTTCTTGAAGAAATTATATTGCATCTCCGGAGGATTGCATGAAAAGTGTTTATCTTTATTTTTGTTTGAAGATATATGATCTTCCTCTCGAACAAAATTATATATATTATAAAGGATTCCTAGAGGATTGTTCAAAAAATGAATTACTTTTATTCATTCATCAAAAAAGGGTTATCCTTTGATGATTGATAAGAAAATGATTATTTTGTCTCCATTGATCATAAAAGTATCAATGACGATTTTCATGGATCTTAGAAAAATTGACAATCACGGAATGATTGCATGAATAATATTAATAATTGTAAATTTATTAAGATCAAAAAATATATATTTTATACAAATTATTTTATATTTACTATAGATTGAAACAAATTAGAAGAATAGAATCATATGTATTATGGTAAACCAGATGTTTACAAATCACACTTAAGTGTGTTGTTGGCAAAATTGGTTAGGTCATCTCATATGTATTATGATGTGAGAACTAGTTTTGAAGAACCAGAAGTTTCTTCAATACAATAAAATTTGTGTGTTCCTAAAGGAAAATTTGAGAAATTGAGTTTTTATAACATTAATTGTTGCATCGACTAAAAGATCGTGCATATGTCTATTCACAGCTAGAAGTTTGTGAAATTATTTTCTCAACTAATTAGACTAAGATCTTGTTTTCTGGATTTTTCATAAATTTCTTGATAAGTATCACATATATTACTAAAATTAATATTGAACATCTTGAAGGACATGTTCATAAAAAAATGGACTTGAAGATCCATTCTTTAGAAGTCTAAAGTTAGTTATATAGTTGGTACTTGTGAGATCATCAATTCTAAATTGGATATTTTGAAACACACAAAGTATGGTATTAGGATATTTATTCGCATTAAGCCAACAAGTTAGTACATGATAATTCTCCCCTTAACTTACAAATTATGTTAGGTTCATAATCCAATACTTCTCATCTTAGTAAACTTTTAGATGTGTTATGATTATTCAATTGCTCTAATATAGTACGCTAAGATGAATTTTTAAAGAATGTTGAGAAAATGCATTTTATATGAACCTTGTATTTGAGGTGTTATCTTGGTCCAATAATTGGATATGTGCTTGAAGCTCAGTAGGCTGATTATCAATTGATAAATTAATTTTCCCAACATTAGGGGGAGAGAATAAGCAGCTCAAAGTGTGAACCAGAAGTTCAAATGAACAAGTTGAAATAAAATATTATTATATTTGATCCTCTAAGTTCAAAACACAATTCATTTGTAAAGTCTATGAAACAAATTATCAGCTGCTAATATTCCAATTAAAGTAGATTCTCTTGTTAGATAATCTAATATTGAAAATGAGTTGTAGTCGCGCCTGAAGCGTGGTAGAAAAGTCGGTTCTAATGTTAAAAAGTTCTCTACCAAGAAAAGAAACTAAAGTTAAAGATGACCCAAGTGAGGATATGAAAATTCTAAGAGCACTTTGACATAATTTATTTTTTCAGTTCCAGAAGAACTAATCAAGTACTTGAAATATGAAATAAAGAGATCTCGATAAATTATGTCATGGATGAAATAGAATGGAATCGAAATTAAGATAATCAAATAAAGTCGACATTAGCAATGTATTTGTATACAATATAGCGCTAAAGATGACAAACGATAACGAGGATCGTGAAACAAAGTCTACCAAAGATTGTAGACAAAGTGAGACTTGGTCAAAATGAACAAATCATGAATCAAAGTCTATCAAAGATTGTAGACAATGTGAGAATTGGCAAAAATGAACAGCTCATGAATCAAAGTCTATCCAAAATTATAGACAAAGTGAGAATTGACCAAAATAAATAGATTCAATTGAAGAATAATTGAACTCACTTTAAAAGTGGATCATTTTTGGACCCGTAGTCTGAATACCTCGAGGTGTGAAACCAATTTGATATAAATGAGTTTTGTGAAAAGAGAAATAAGAAGGGTGAAATTGTAAGATATAAAGCTTGATGTTTTTTTTCTCAATGATTTTCACAAAGACCTAAGATCGAGTTTGATGAAACATATCCACATGTAGTAGATTCAATTAAGATTCAAAAATTAATTAGCCTTATAGCACATGAAGGGCTTGATTTAAACATGATGGATGTTGTAACATCTCATTTGTATTGGTCACTTGATAGGACATAAAGTTGAACAAGTATCTCTATAGGTTAAAACAATATGGAACAGAGTCAAACACATCCTGATATATCATTTGCAGTTAATCTATTAGCAAGATACAGTTCTTCACCTACACGAAGACATTGGAACAGAGTCAAACATATACTTCGTTATCTTAGAGGTACAATAGACATGAGTTTGTTTTATACCAAAGTATCCAAACTCGAATTAACAAGTTATGCAGATGCAGGTTACTTGTATGATCCTCACACTGGTAGATCACAAACAGGTTATTTGTTTACATGTGGTGGTACAATAATTTCATAGAGATCAGTGAAACAAACAATAGCAGCAACTTCATCTAAACATGCAGAACTTTTAATACTACATAAGGCAAGTCGAGAATGCGTTTGGTTGAGATCCTTAATCCAACACATACAAAATACTTGTGGTTTGTCTTCAGGGAAAATAAATACGACTGTCACACCCTCATTTTCACCTTAACCATAGCCTTGCATATCATATCACTTTCATCATCTATGCATTCCATTAGGACATAATCATCATGCGCTTCATTGAGCTCCTAAGGCTTGGGATCAAGAGGTTCTTTGAATCAGGGTTTCCTATTTGCTTTGAGGTTCTTCCATTTAAGTCTGAAGCAAGGGTTGAGTTCTAATTGTCTTAACTCCTCATCAAGATTCATCAGGCTTGTCAGGATTCGTCAGATTTATTGTTCAATCAGAACCATGTTAAGACGAATTCGAGATTGTGGAGTCATTACTTAAAAGTTGATTCAAGGAAGTTCTTCTTCGATTTAATTCAAGAATTGTGGCATTCAAGGTCGCTTGTCAAGGTTTAGTGTTGTTCAAGTGTGGAGGCACAGTACAAAATTCACATCTATTCCCGTAACCATTTTTTTCCATCCACTTTGTTATTTATCCATTTTTCCTAATCCATATTCTAAACCAACTTCTTTGTATTTCTTTTTAACCCATATTTCTAAACCATTCTCCATTCATGTATCCATTATCCAACACCATTTCCATATCCATAAAAATCCATTTCTTTTTATCCACATCATCCGCATTTTTTCCATTATCCGTTTTTATCAAAAAAACCAATTTCATCCCAATATCCATTTAATTATCCAATTTTTCATTTCATATCCAAACCAAAATCCATTTCATTTTCAAACAATTTTCCATTTTTTATTTATCATTATTATTCTATAAATTCAACAAACTCCATATTGCATTCAAAGCCCATTTTTATCACAAGTTTCTACCAAAAAAATAAATAATCCATAAATTACAATAAAAGCCCATGTAAACAAAATTACAAAAATACATCATCCAACCATATATTTCATTTCCATTTACAAAAGTCTTACAATAAAAATCTCATTACAACAAAAAGACAAAAATTCAAAAGCAAGGAAAAGTGGAAAAGAAAATTATAATGCCAACACAAGCCATGCGCATAAACAGCCTGTACACAAGGACAATGCGACAAGCCAAAGCTCCAAAACCTCTGCAACATGATACCAAGCTGCAACACACATTAAGGGCCTGAGACCTGCAACAACCTGCGCTCGACAATAACAACACAATGACTGCAACAGCAACCAACAACAACATCAGAACCAGCAGCAGTGAAAGTAACAGCACACAACAAGAAGACAAATCGAAGACTGGATCCACAAGTTATTAAGTTATTAAAAGGAGGGGCGGTCGAAAAGAAAAAAGGGAGGAAGATAACACCATTCTAACGGAAAAAAAGAGAGGAAAAGTAAAAATCTCACCTCTATTCATCAGCCACCATCACCCTCCCTCACAAAAATACTCCACCACCTTCAACCAACTCAACCGCACCATCATCCTACTTTCATCACCTCTCAGCCCACTCCAACCTACAAAACCCAACATCAACCTTCACTCTAACTCAAAAACCACAAACCTTCAAAGTTCTTAACTGTAAAAAATCTGGAAGTTTTTTTGTTCAATCACCCTTCTTCAAAACCATTTCTGTTCATCAAACTACCATCCTCAACTCATGTATCCACCTCAGTTTCGAACCATCACCATAAAAACACACCATGACCTCTATTAAATCTTCCAACCCAACTGTAATCGTCTTCATCCGCAGCCATGACTCCCTCTGATTTCACTTCCTCTTCTGACCACCATCTTTCTTTCAACATAACAACCGTGGTACATCCTAACATCACCGCCACCACCAAGTCGTTTGCGAACACCAATAACACTCTTTCTCCTCCATAAGCCACCAAACAACCACCATCATCTTAAAAAAAAACCTCACTTTCAGACGAATTTGTGCAACATTTGAGAGAAGATGAGATGTGAGGGAGATTTCAAACAGAGAGAGCGTTCGTGAGAGTGAGAAGAACGAGCGATTGAGAGACGCGGATTGAGAGATATGAGAGCTGCAGATTGGGAGAGCGAGATTGATTCGAGACGCGATTGAAGGAAGGGAAGAGATAATTGATTCACGGTTGGGAAATTTTCATCATCGTGTTTGGAGATGTGAGCGAAACCATTTCATTGTCTTTGCACGTATTTGTTTTGGAAAACGGCTGCTACTCAACATAGGGTTTCCCTATAACCCTATTTTAGTCGGGCTGGGTTCCGGGTCTTCTGACCCGTTTTCATCATCATAAAGCGCCCCAGGGGCTGTGAGTTTATAGACCGGGCCGCAGGCCCAACTCTCTCCGTTCCAACCTTTTTTTTTCTTTCTTTAGGTATAGTTCCTTTTTAAAAAAAAAAAACTCTTTAGATTTAATAGTTTAGATTTTAGTTAGTATCTTAAACTTTAGATTAGTTTTAGGATTATATATTTTAATTTTAGGATTAGAGCTTTTTATTTTAACCTTTGTTTTCTTTTAATAAAAAATAACCAAAAACTGATAAATATTAAAAAGACAAATATTTTATTTCTAGAATTTAATCAGGTTTTGATTGATTTCAAGTTTATTTATTTATTTATTATTTAGATGTTATGTCTTGATTAACTTCTCATTTCTCGCCTTGATTTTCATCTTCGATTTTCCTTTTGATTTTATCTTTGGCCAATGATATAGCAAAAATCATGATTACTTGATTTCCTTCAATCTATTCAAAATCTTGATCAATATGAGGCCATTTTTCTTTTCGATTTCATTTCGGTTTCTATTTCATTTCTCATTTTCATTCTCTTCTAAAGTCAAAAAACCTTGGTCTAGTACCAAGTGCTCATTTTCAAAACTTCTTTTGAACTAAAAAGAGAGGATTGGGTGAAGACCTATTCCTCTTCGAGTATTAAGATGCTCACTTTAGAGTATGTGGTCTCGATACTCGTCTTTCAATACGAAGACGTGACTATATTCACCACCCATTCTTTCAAAGAACCTTTTTTCATCTCCTTGTGTCTAAAAACCTTGGTCTTGTACCAAGTGCATTTTCAAACCTTTTCTTAATAAACTTAGATGGTCGTGGAGTGGTTAGGCGAAGGCCTTCTCCTATCCCGAGTGCTTGACATTACCTTTAGGGTTCACTGTCATAAAGCACTTACCATCTAACTCAAAACATCTTTAATAAGAGAATATGTTCTCTTTGTATTGAACTAAAAAAGAGAGGATTGGGTGAAGACCTCTTCCTTTTCGAGTATTAGGATGCTCACTTTAGAGTGTGTGGTCTCGATACTCGTCTTTCAATACGAAGACGTGACTATATTCGCCACACAATTTTCATAACAAACATTTTGAGATAAAGAATTGGGTACTACCCAAAGGGGTTCCTATCCGAGGACTTATTTCACCCTTAAAACCAACTTTCACAAATCAAATGAGACATCTTGCCTTGATGGCGAAAATCAACCTTTTCAAAAAGGACATGTTGCGTCCGTTCTACCGCAAACAGGTAACGCATAAGACTCCACGAGCGAGCCGCAAAACACCTAACTACTAGAACCTGCATGTTAACATCGTCCATAAAAAACACCAACAATCGTAGGTCGAACTACGATTGCTTTGATTCTTCATTCTCGTCCGAATGTAAGATACGTAGGCACAAGATCGTAATGATCTTGGCGAGCCACCTTCTATCCATCTTCCGTTTTCCACACCATTTCTTCTTCTTCCCCCAAAAAGGGACATGTTACGTCCGTTCTACCGCAAACAGGTAACGCATAAGACTCCACGAGCGAGCCGCAAAACACCTAACTGCTAGAATGCGCACGTTACCATCGTCCACATACCCCTTTCCATTTTCTTCACCCGTAGTCCTCCGAACTACGTTGACTCTTACTTTCCCATTGCACGAGGGAATACGTAGGCATAGGATCGCGAAGTCCTATCGAGTCTCCTTTTCTTCTCCTTCTTCTTCTTCTCCCCACCTTTTCTTTCATTTTCTTTCACATTCTTTATTTATAAACCCATCTCTCTCCCTCTTAGAACACCCTTAGAAAGCAATACCTTTCGCAAACATCCTTACACATAGACAAGCAAATGGTTCCCATCGAGTACGATGGATGTGAGGGGTGTTAATACCTTCCCCTCGCATAACCGGCTTCCGAACCCGTAATTTGGTTGCGAGACCATCTTATCCTTTTCTTCTTGGGGTTTTCTCGATGTTTTCCTTTCCCCTCATGGGATAAATAAAGTTCGATGGCGACTCTTCTGTTTCTTTCCTTTTCGCCTCCGGTCGACTATTTTTCGAGTAGCGACAGCTGGAAACTCTGTTGGGGACTGGTTCACCCTAGCAAGCCAAACCTAGTTTGTTTGTTGTGTGTGTTTTTGTTTGCTTTATTATTGCTTTATTATCTTATGCTTCTCTTATCTGTTGGGTATATTGGGGATGGTTTGTGAGGAGAAAGGCTTTCTACCCTAGCTTTTCGAGTATACACTAAGCTAGGAGGTGGTTGCTTACTGATTTGCGAGACTTAGGACTCGTCGAGTTGGTTTGACTTCCACCGCTCAGATGAGGCCCCTTTGGGAATGATTATGTCTTACGATTAGTCGTAATGGTGTCTTTGTTTTCGACCTGGGAGTCCGTGATTCTGAGGACCTTTAGAACCTTATTCCAAAGGTTACTAAGACATAACTCTGTGCTCATCCTTTGAAGGGATTACCATCTTACGAATCGTCGTTATGATGGAAAACTTTTGAGGGTTAGTGCATGGGACCTTGTTTGAAAGCCCGTGGAATGCCCTGTTATAAACCAATAGATAACCTACCCAAGGTGAGGGATATCTTGTCGTGTTGTTCTGCAGAATCTGTAACCTTGATACATGTGGCGTGAACCTCTGATCTTTGATCCCATGTCTTATTACACTCATAACATTGCATTTGCATAAGCATCTTTGCATCATTTTGCATATCTTTCTCCAACCTTAAACCAGAGAACTCATCCATCCTTTGTCCATAACTCGCAGTTGACTTCCTGAAGCCTGTATTGGACTTGAAGTAGCTTTTGAAGGATCATGGCCTCCGAAGAGCAGAACCAGTTTGTGACAAGAGCGAATGTTGATTCGATGAAGAGCCAATTGGACCAACTTGTGGAAGCTATGGCAACCTTGGCAAGGAAAGATGGCAACATTCAAAGGACTTCAGCCACTGGAAATGTCATTTCACCTCGAGTGAATAATGTTGCTCAAGCTCAGCCCGTGCAGATCCCCGTTGAGGATCCTATTATACGTGAACATACCATTGTCCAAGATGAAAGTTCTTCTTCTCTTGACGCCATGGAATATCATAGTTTTGCATTCTCTGAGCCAAATCCCCAAAAGGCGAACCCTGTGATAAGAACCAAGGATCCGCAAGCTGTTGAGCTTATGGAGAAATGTCAAGTGTTGGAAGAGAAGATTAATGCCATAAAGGGTCGTGACACTTTGGATCTTAATGCTTCAAGCATGTGTTTGGTGCCCAACCTTGTAATACCTCCAAAATTCAAGATGCCAAATTTTGAGAAGTATAAAGGGGATTGTTGTCCAAAGCAACATTTGGTGATGTTTTGCAGAAGAATGACCCCATATGCTGATAACGACAAACTTATGATTCACTGTTTCCAAGACAGTCTGAGTGGGGCATCACTGAGTTGGTATATGCATCTAGAGAGTAGCCACATCAAATCATGGTCAGACCTAGGTAACGCCTTTGTAAAGCAGTACCAATACAATCTTGACATGGCTCCCAGCCGCACGCAATTACAAGGCTTATCTCAAGAGGACGACGAATCCTTCAGAGGATATGCTCAAAGATGGAGAGAGGTAGCTGCTCGTGTTCAACCACCAATCTTAGATAGATAATTGGTTGATATGTTCTTGAATACCTTGCAAGGTCCATACTTGGAAAAGATGGCTAGCACTGGGACATCAAACTTCTCTGACCTGGTGATAGCTAGAGAACGCCTCGAGTGCTTCCTCAAGAGTGGAAAGATCCAAGGCTCCTTGAACATCCCAGCTAGCGAAAGTGAATCAGTTGTCAGTTCCCAAGAGGAAGAAGAGGATGGTGAAATTAACTCCATTTGGGAAGCTCCACATGTCCCACCTCCATTACCTTATCACCCAAGCATCTCATCCGTTCAAAGTCAGCAATCCTATGGGTCTACCTGTGTGACTCCATCCTCTCCACATGGTCAATATCCTCCTGTAAATAGAGGTCCCCCTCATCAATAACAGATTGTACAGCAGCATGCTCCGCAACACCGACGCTACTATAATAAGAAGCCAAAAAGGCATTTTGATTCATTGCCAATGCCATTCAGTCATATACTACCACGCTTAATCAATAGTGGGCTGATAGTGCCAAAGGACTTGGACCCTGTGATCCCTCCATACCCACCAGGCTTTGACGCCAATGCACGATGTGGTTACCATGCTGGCGCAATTGGGCATTCAACCGAAGATTGCAAACAGCTCCGAAACAAGGTCCAAGATTTGATTGAGTCCAAGCTAATCTCATTTACGCCTCAAGGTCTTCAAATCAATATCAATTCTTCATCTGGCCAAGTAGGTCCGTCATCCGCCCATGTTATGGAAGAAGTTGCTGAGAGCAGGTATGAAGAAGGCTACAATACTGGTCTCGATGAGCAAGAATGCTAGCCCAATAGCAACTCAAAAGAGAAAAGTCTGATTCCTCAATGTTGGCAATTTTAGATCATGTCATTTACTTTGCATTTGTAATTTCTTTTTGTTAAAGGCTATTTGCTTCTAGACATTGTACTTTATTAATGGTATTATTAATGTAATGATCATGCACGTTTTGAACAAGTCCATTCGTATTCACTCGTCTTTTCTCATCTATTAAAAAACATCACAAAAATATTTCTACATTTCACTCCCTTTATCAACTGTTGTTTTAGCAAAGATTGAAAGGAGGATGATGAAAACTAAATACCCATAATTGCGAACTGTATGCTTTTGAATAAAATCCTGCTGGTGATGTACAGGCATTATTTCAAATCCCCTAAACACCGGAGAGATAAGGAGTTAATCCCTAGTCAACCACTTCGAGCCTAGAAGTAGGAGTTTCCTTCGGATTTCTAAACCCTTACGCTTAACCTAGGGCATGGGTAGTGTTCAGTTACCCTGATTACACATATTTTCAAGATGAAACCTCCTGTTATGGCTGTTGTTATTCAATGACCAAAGACTTGGCAGTCACAAGCCTTTCCGAAAAAAAAAGAAAGAAAAAAAAAGAAAAAAGAGAAAGCCCGCTAAGTCTACCACCCCAAAGAGGCGACTTAGGCAAAAGTTAGGGATCAAAAAATGAATAAAGCAAAAGAGGCCCTCAAATCCTCGAGCAGAACAGAATAAAATTCAGCGATCACCATCAAAAGGTCACTGATATCCATCCACAAAAATAAATAACGTGATTGTCATTTCACGAAAATCTTGAATCTTCACTCTTACACCGTCAAACTCTAGATGTGTGTGTCAATTTAACTAAACGTAGGACTGGAGAATCATCATGAAGAAGGGGTGGGTACCAAAATAAGTTTTGAGCCTAATATCCTTTGTTTCAATAACCGTGAGCCAGACCACGTTACAACCCTTAAAAGACCTAATTGAGGCGGGGTTTATTCTGAAAGCATACTACAACAATGTTGCGTAAACTGACTCCCCATAGTTGCTAATCTTCAGCATTGGTGTCATTCTCCTTGCTATATCTTTCACACCAGCTAAATCAGCACTATGTTTGGACTAATGGTCCACTTGTCACACATTTCCACATCATTTCAATAAATGACTTTTCAAAACTTGCATGAATGTCACATTAAAATTACCATTTCTAAATGATCAATTTTAACTGCAAATTAGTACTTGACATTATGGAAATTCCAACCAAGAGAAATCAAAGAGGAACTTGAACATCTGGTGGTGCTGACGTGAATCAAGACATTCTCGTAACCTTGTGAATCTGGGGAAAGTCTTTCAAAGGCCAAGAATAGGGCAGACCACTGCAAGATTCAGAGACTGGGGCAAATCATCTCAGACTATGTCATGGCGTAGATCTTTCAAGGGAAAAAAACCTTCAAATACCCTACCGACTAGGGGCAGACATTTTGCGAAGGATCAAATTCCCTCCACGCTTTCAAGTTGGTCAAGCTGACCATGTCATACACTAAGCAACCTTGGAGTTCAACAAGTGTCAAAAGGCCTTGGGGCAAAGCAAAAGCGCAATCAATATGCATTAGATAAGTCGCTACGCTCACACAATCATCTGCAAGCCATCATGGCACATTATCTAGAAGCGAGGTTCTCTCAGGAACAAGCACGTAATTGCTGCAAATGATCAAGCTTGGGGCACCAGAAGCATCCATATCTGTCTTCTGATCACCGCACCGTCAAATACCGAGTGTCAGGGAGTCAAATCTTTTCACCAAAAGCCCAACCTTGCTTGGAAACCACCAAGCGCCCAACCTTCCTTGGCACCCTGAAACCAAAGCCCAACCTTACTTGGCAACCACCAAAAGCCCAACCTTCCTTGGCACCCTGAAACCAAAGTCCAACCCTGCTTGGCACCTACCAAAAGTCCCCCCGTTGGCACCCTCATAAAACTGATCACCTGCTTGCATCCACATATACATTGCATACATAACATAATCATGTCGTTCCTCAACCCCTGTGTTGATATTTTTCTTGACCCCCGAGTCGATATCATCAATTTGCTTCCTCAACCCCTGCGTTGATATTTTGATTTGTTTTTTACCCCTGAGTCAATATTGTCTTTATTCTCTTGACCCCTGAGTCAATATCGTAATCGTTTCCTCCCTCAACCCCTGTGTTGATATTTTGATTTGTTTTTGACCCATGAGTCAATGCTATCTTTATTTTCTTGACCCCTGAGTCAATGTTGTCTTTACATTCTTGACCCCCGAGTCGATACCATTGTTGTTTCCTTTTGCAACCCCCGAGTTGGTATCTTGTTTTAGTTCTTGACCGCCGAGTCGATATTGTCATTGTTATCTTATTGACCCCCGAGTTGATGTTGTTACCTTTACCTTTTTTTTCAATCCCCGAGTTGATGACAGTTTATCTCTTTGTTTCTTCAACCCCCGAGTTGACTTATTTTTTCAATTTTTGTTCAAGACCCCCGAGTCGATGGTATGTTTGTTAGTCTCAACCCCTGAGTTGATCTACCATTATTCCCAGCAAATTCCAGACTCTCACATCTTCATATCCCCCAACATTTTGCATACATTTCCGCATCATTAGCACTCATGTTCATCCCGCATTGCATTTCAAGCATTATCATATCCTTCATAACCAATTACCATTTCCCACTGACAGATGCCTTTTCCAAGCCATCCCACAGATTTATCACCTTTCATTCCACTTCTTTTCTGGCTGAAAATTCCGGGTATTCTTATATTTAATCTCCTTGTACCTTGACCGTAAGAAAGCCTTGACCACTCTCACCTTTAAGTCCAAGAAGATTAAATAGGGGCATCTGTCACACCCTCATTTTCACCTTAACCATAGCCTTGCATATCATATCACTTTCATCATCTATGCATTCCATTAGGACATAATCATCATGCGTTTCATTGAGCTCCTAAGGCTTGGGATCAAGAGGTTCTTTGAATCAGGGTTTCCTATTTGCTTTGAGGTTCTTCCATTCAAGTCTGAAGCAAGGGTTGAGTTCTAATTGTCTTAACTCCTCATCAAGATTCATCAGGCTTGTCAGGATTCGTCAGATTTATTGTTCAATCAGAACCATGTTAAGACGAATTCGAGATTGTGGAGTCATTACTTAAAAGTTGATTCAAGGAAGTTCTTCTTCGATTTAATTCAAGAATTGTGGCATTCAAGGTTGCTTGTCAAGGTTTAGTGTTGTTCAAGTGGGGAGGCACAGTACAAAATTCACATCCATTCCCGTAACCATTTTTTTCTATCCACTTTGTTATTTATCCATTTTTCCTAATCCATATTCTAAACCAAATTCTTTGTATTTCTTTTTAACCCATATTTCTAAACCATTCTCCATTCATGTATCCATTATCCAACACCATTTCCATATCCATAAAAATCCATTTCTTTTTATCCACATCATCCACATTTTTTCCATTATCCATTTTTATCAAAAAAACCAATTTCATCCCAATATCCATTTAATTATCCAATTTTCCATTTCATATCCAAACCAAAATCCATTTCATTTTCAAACAATTTTCCATTTTTTATTTATCATTATTATTCTATAAATTCAACAAACTCCATATTGCATTCAAAGCCCATTTTTATCACAAGTTTCTACCAAAAAATAAATAATCCATAAATTACAATAAAAGCCCATGTAAACAAAATTACAAAAATACATCATCCAACCATATATTTCATTTCCATTTACAAAAGTCTTACAATAAAAATCTCATTACAACAAAAAGACAAAAATTCAAAAGCAAGGAAAAGTGGAAAAGAAAATTATAATGCCAACACAAGCCATGCGCATAAACAGCCTGTACACAAGGACAATGCGACAAGCCAAAGCTCCAAAACCTCTGCAACATGATACCAAGCTGCAACACACATTAAGGGCCTGAGACCTGCAACAACCTGCGCTCGACAATAACAACACAATGACTGCAACAGCAACCAACAACAACATCAGAACCAGCAGCAGTGAAAGTAACAACACACAATAAGAAGACAAATCGAAGACTGGATCCACAAGTTATTAAGTTATTAAAATGAGGGGTGATCGAAAAGAAAAAAGGGAGGAAGATAACACCATTCTAACGGAAAAAAAGAGAGGAAAAGTAAAAATCTCACCTCTATTCATCAGCCACCATCGCCCTCCCTCACAAAAATACTCCACCACCTTCAACCAACTCAACCGCACCATCATCCTACTTTCATCACCTCTCAGCCCACTCCAACCTACAAAACCCAACATCAACCTTCACTCTAACTCAAAAACCACAAATCTTCAAAGTTCTTAACTGTAAAAAATTTGGAAGTTTTTTTGTTCAATCACCCTTCTTCAAAACCATTTCCGTTCATCAAACTACCATCCTCAACTCATGTATCCACCTCAGTTTCGAACCATCACCATAAAAACACACCATGACCTCTATTAAAGCTTCCAACCCAACTGTAATCGTCTTCATCCGCAGCCATGACTCCCTCCGAATTCACTTCCTTTTCTGACCACCGTCTTTCTTTCAACATAACAACCGTGGTACATCCTAACATCACCGCCACCACCAAGTCATTTGCGAACACCAATAACACTCTTTCTCCTCCATAAGCCACCAAACAACCACCACCATCTTAAAAAAAAACCTCACTTTCAGACGAATTTGTGCAACATTTGAGAGAAGATGAGATGTGAGGGAGATTTCAAACAGAGAGAGCGTTCGTGAGAGTGAGAAGAACGAGCGATTGAGAGACGTGGATTGAGAGATATGAGAGCTGCAGATTGGGAGAGCGAGACTGATTCGAGACGCGTTTGAAGGAAGGGAAGAGAGAATTAATTCACGGTTGGGAAATTTTCATCATCGTGTTTGGAGATGTGAGCGAAACCATTTCATTGTCTTTGCACGTATTTGTTTTGCAAAATGGCTGCTACTCAACATAGGGTTTCCCTATAACCCTCTTTTAGCCGGGCCGGGTTCCGGGTCTTCTGACCCGTTTTCATCATCATAAAGCGCCCCAGGGGCTGTGAGTTTACAGACCGGGCCGCAGGCCCAACTCTCTCCGTTCCAACCTTTTTTTTTCTTTCTTTAGGTATAGTTCCTTTTTTAAAAAAAAAAAAACTCTTTAGATTTAATAGTTTAGATTTTAGTTAGTATCTTAAACTTTAGATTAGTTTTAGGATTATATATTTTAATTTTAGGATTAGAGCTTTTCATTTTAACCTTTGTTTTCTTTTAATAAAAAATAACCAAAAACTGATAAATATTAAAAAGACAAATATTTTATTTCTAGAATTTAATCAGGTTTTGATTGATTTCAAGTTTATTTATTTATTTATTATTTAGATGTTATGTCTTGATTAACTTCTCATTTCTCGCCTTGATTTTCATCTTCGATTTTCCTTTTGATTTTATCTTTGGCCAATGATATAGCAAAAATCATGATTACTTGATTTCCTTCAATCTATTCAAAATCTTTATCAATATGAGGCCATTTTTCTTTTCGATTTCATTTCGGTTTCTATTTCATTTCTCATTTTCATTCTCTTCTAAAGTCAAAAAACCTTGGTCTAGTACCAAGTGCTCATTTTCAAAACTTCTTTTGAACTAAAAAGAGAGGATTGGGTGAAGACCTATTCCTCTTCGAGTATTAAGATGCTCACTTTAGAGTATGTGGTCTCGATACTCGTCTTTCAATACGAAGACGTGACTATATTCACCACCCATTCTTTCAAAGAACCTTTTTTCATCTCCTTGTGTCTAAAAACCTTGGTCTTGTACCAAGTGCATTTTCAAACCTTTTCTTAATAAACTTAGATGGTCGTGGAGTGGTTAGGCGAAGGCCTTCTCCTATCCCGAGTGCTTGACATTACCTTTAGGGTTCACTGTCGTAAAGCACTTACCATCTAACTCAAAACATCTTTAATAAGAGAATATGTTCTCTTTGTATTGAACTAAAAAAGAGAGGATTGGGTGAAGACCTCTTCCTTTTCGAGTATTAGGATGCTCACTTTAGAGTGTGTGGTCTCGATACTCGTCTTTCAATATGAAGACGTGACTATATTCGCCACACAATTTTGATAACAAACCTTTTGAGATAAAGAATTGGGTACTACCCAAAGGGGTTCCTATCCGAGGACTTATTTCACCCTTAAAACCAACTTTCACAAATCAAATGAGACATCTTGCCTTGATGGCGAAAATCAACCTTTTCAAAAAGGACATGTAGCGTCCGTTCTACCGCAAACAGGTAACGCATAAGACTCCACGAGCGAGCCGCAAAACACCTAACTGCTAGAACCCGCATGTTAACATCGTCCATAAAAAACACCAACAAATCGTAGGTCGAACTACGATTGCTCTGATTCTTCATTCTCGTCCGAATGTAAGATACGTAGGCACAAGATCGTAATGATCTTGGCGAGCCACCTTCTATCCATCTTCCGTTTCCCACACCATTTCTTCTTCTTCCCCCAAAAAGGGACATGTTACGTCCGTTCTACCGCAAACAGGTAACGCATAAGACTCCACGAGCGAGCCGCAAAACACCTAACTGCTAGAATGCGCACGTTACCATCGTCCACATACCCCTTTCCATTTTCTTCACCCGTAGTCCTCCGAACTACGTTGACTCTGACTTTCCCATTGCACGAGGGAATACGTAGGCATAGGATCGCGAAGTCCTATCGAGTCTCCTTTTCTTCTCCTTCTTCTTCTTCTCCCCACCTTTTCTTTCATTTTCTTTCACATTCTTTATTTCTAAACCCATCTCTCTCCCTCTTAGAACACCCTTAGAAAGCAATACCTTTAGCAAACATCCTTACACATAGACAAGCAAATGGTTCCCATCGAGTACGATGGATGTGAGGGGTGTTAATACCTTCCCCTCGCATAACCGGCTTCCGAACCCGTAATTTGGTTGCGAGACCATCTTATCCTTTTCTTCTTGGGGTTTTCTCGATGTTTTCCTTTCCCCTCATGGGATAAATAAAGTTCGATGGCGACTCTTCTGGTTCTTTCCTTTTCGCCTCCGGTCGACTATTTTTCGAGTAGCGACAACGACGACCATATATGAAGATAATACTGCATGCATCACTCAATTGAAAGATGGTTACATTAAAGGAGACCGAACAAAACACATCTCTCCAAAGTTATTTTTCACTCATGATCTTCAGAAGAATAGTGATATAAACATCCAACAAATTCGTTCATGTGACAATCTTGCAGACCTTTCCACAAAGTCACTCACAAGTAGTACTTTTAATCAACTAGTACAAAAGATTGGTCTTCATCATCGAAGAAATTATCGTTCAGCTGAGGGGGAGAAATAAATTTGTTTTAAAAGGATATTGTACTCTTTTTCCTTCACTAGATTTTTTCCCACTTGGTTTTTTTCTAGTAAGGTTTTAACGAGGCATATTCAAAACAAACATCCAAGGGGGAGTGTTATGAATAATTGGATGATTTGTCTCCCAATAACTTCTTTCCTTATTTAATCAATTTGTATTTATTATAATGTTGATATGATGTCCTATAAATAGGACCAATCTCATTGTATACGGGAGACAAATGAAATAATACATAATCATTCTAATCTTTCTCTCTTCTATTTTATATTCTTTCTCCTTATTTTATAACAGTTAGCTTTTTTTAATTATTTATTATTCATTAGATTAGTCTTTTAATTAATAGAAAATTAATTTAGATTTATTTTAGTTTTGTTTAGTTAATTAGGATTATTTTTATTACTTGATTAAACTTTTAATTGATTAAAATTAATTTAGTTATTTAGTTAATTAGGTTTTATTTTCTTTTCTTTTAGGATAAGTTAGTTGTTTTGTTTTATTTTAATGAACAAACAACCCCAACTTTGCCATGACCTATACCAATCTTCACGTACCAGCCACTCTCCATAAAATATTCAACACGCCACACCAGACAAGTCCAAACTCTTCAACAAAACTCCCCTGCATCATTGCTCCCTACAACCCTCTGCCACCTCCAAAACCTATTCACAACACTCTAAAATTTCCAAGCTTGCTGTATACACGAAACCGTACTACCAAGCCTGCTATGCTACTTTGACAGCCAAACAATAATCCAAGTCCCTGTGCTATGCCTGTGAATTCATTTCACTAAAATGGAATTCAGCTCCTACTACACCCTGCGCTACATCCTGCTGTACCAATTTCAATCCGTAACACACTACCTCCATGCCAATACGCCCCACCAATTTCCATATACATCCAAACTCACTATGCTCTGAAAGGGACTTCGCAAAATGGTACGAAAAACTCTGCTACGAAAGGGACTTCGCAAAAAATTTTCAAAGGAGAGTTCAAAAAGGACATATTCATACAAACGAAGGGATGGAAGTGGCTCTTAGAGGACAGCAAAGAAAAAAACTAACCTCGGGATCCCTCATATGAGAACATTAAAAAAAACCATAATCACCAGTTTTATCGTCGCACTCCTTTTATCCTAGCCTTAGGATTGAAGTCGCCGCACTCCATGTAAGTGTCATAATGATGAACACTTACTTTCCCAGTTTGCCTAGCCTTAGGTTTGGAGTCGTCACACTCCATGTAAGTTGTCATGTTTATGAACACTTACTCCCCTCTAGAACCTTGATCATTATCAAGAGTTCCTCAATCCTAGTTAGGTGAACTACGAATGCTCTGATTCCATCCTAGTCAGGATACGTAGGCACGAGATGTGACGTCTTGGCGAGCATACTTAGTGTATATACCTTTAGGTCTTTACCTTTGCACAATTCCCTTAGCACTTCCCTTAGCAAGAAATAATAACATAACACAAATACTAACAAGAGGTTCCTGTAGAGTACTACAAATACTTAGGATGCTAACACCTTCCCTAGGTATAACCAACCCCCGAACCTTAGATCTCTAGCTGTGTTGTTACATAGCGCACTTAGGGTTTTCTTCGATCTTGACCCTTTCCTTTGGATAAATCAAAGCTCGGTGGTGAACTTCATGATTTGTGATTCAAGTTAATTAATAGCTTGATATTCGATTCTCACCGCAACAAGTAAAACAAATGGGAAACTGACACAATTAATAAGGAATATGAAATACCTTTGTTGTCGTTGCTGTTTTACTTCCTCCTTCCTCTTTCACTTCGACTGGTTTCCTAGTTATTGGTTTCTTTGGTGGAATTTTCACGGCTAAAGTAAAACATAAACAATTATTATAGGTGAAAGAGAACAAGTAATAAGAAATGTTGGATTGAAATCCTCCCATTCCACACCTTCATATATTTCAGATTCGATGCGAACATATTTGATCCTAATATGAAGATGACCTTTGAAACTGTCTAGTGTATGTTTAGTCGGAACCACCCACTGGGCTTTTGGTTTTGATTGTTGGCGAAGGATTTTGATAGAATCCCCACAGACGAACCAGTCTGGAAATGGAGGGGCAAGGGCCACTCCAAAATCACCATTTGGAAATCGAGGGAATTTGGGAGGAAACATGTTAAAAGTCGTTTCGTACCGTTTCTCAGGAGGAACGTATGAAGGGATCTTTAAGTTCTCCATTTTCTTTAAAAAAAATCCTTTAAAGTAACAGCTGCGTCACGGACGGTTTGACCAATATCATTAGGTCTATAGGCAGTTTCAAAGTATTTCTAGAATGCTTATATTTCTTTGATATGCGTCGAAGTACCTTTCTTGACTTTTTCCTGCACAGAGAGGAAAACCTTGTTAATGTGCTGAGTAAAAGCAGCCACGTCGAAAAATTCTTTTAGATAGTAAGCTTTCCAACCGTCATCGAATTGTTGGGTGCATAGAACGCTTAGTTCAAAAGCAACAGGAAGGAGTTGTGTTCGACCAACATTTGCGCAATTTGTTTAATAGTTACGACTTCGGTATGGACTGCGTTGTAGAAGAGGAAGAGGTTTTTCTATTCATAAAGGGGTTTGGGTAAGACCTGAACTAATCCAAAATGTCACGCGACAAGATTGGGCTGATAAGCAATCAAGGTGACTAGACTCTTCGAGAGATTAAATCTGAGGGTTAAAACCCTGGGAGTCCGGAAAGCTTCCCAGATTACATTGGATTCTACTTCTTGAGCCTTCGACAGAGCTGGAAATGGCCTGGTGAACCATTTAGGACCACATCTCCTTGCAGTGAAGGGAGCCAGGTTGGGTGAGAAGTCATAACATTTGGCAAACATCATGATAAAGTTAGTGAAGGTTTGTTGAATAGGTCGACCTTCATCAACAGGAGTTAGCTTTTCCAGGTGTGGACCTTCTACCCTCCTGTTCTTCACTTCGTCAGTGTCCTCATCGATTTGATTCTTATGGGGAAGACATGCTTCGAATGAAGCATTAAACCAAAATTGCAGAAGCCATAAAGGTCCAGAAAAGAGGAGACTTCCTTTTTCACCCAGACACTTAAGTTGGGTAACGCCTTCGCTCATATATTCATAGAGGCTAGCTAGAATCAGTTCGCTTAGACAAAGGTTATGGCCAGAATGGATTTGGTTCTCCATAGTTAAGAATTTCCTAGCAACTTGGAGTGACTTTGAACAGAAGACACAACGAGACAACCATAGTGCTAAGAAATCTATGTGTTCTACATCTAAAACCTCTTCTATATCTTTATCGTGATAATGTGCGATGTGGGTCGAATATGCTGCCCTAGAGGTAAAAAAGCCAATGCTTCATCAGACATAAAATCAGGGTCATAGGTGTTTCCAGTTAGTTTGAGCCCTGTGATAGCGGCTACATCGAATAAAGTTGGTGTCATCATTCCACATGGAAGATGGAGAGTGTAATTGGGGTTGTCCCAAAAATACAAGGAAGAGACAAGCATGTTTGAGCAATAGTCAGGACCTACCTTCGACAGCATGGTCAAATCATAAATACCGACGTCTTTCCAGACTTTGGACTTTGTTTTTTCTAATTTCTTTAACCATCCTAGATAGTCAGAGGGATCCTTAAAGGATGGACTAGCTCTAAATACCCTAAAGTTGTCCATGTACTTAAGATCAATGGCCTCTTCAATCGAAGGGTTGTTCTGGTTAGCAGGATTGGAATCCTCGTTACTAGCCTTAGGTTTCTTAGCTTGACCTATGGGTTTATATTTGTGGTAAGTGGGGAAGAATTCCCTAAGTTTGCTAGGATTAACATTAGGATCAGAAAAAGGACCTAACAAAGCCAGAGGCTTACCAGCAACAGTAAGAGGAATGAGTACCTGTGAAGCGTAGATTCTTCTTTTTTTCTTCAGCAAGCAGTTCAGGTAGGTATTGTTGATTTCCTACCATGGCCGGACCAATGATTGAGTCAAATGGAGGAAGTTGAGAGATCTTCTTAGGAACTTTTGTAGGTTTGTTAGACTCTTTAGTGGTTTTGTTGGCGTCTTTGGTGGATCGTGTTGTTGAAGCCATTGTTGGAATGTGAAGAGAGAGACTGAGTTCTCTGAAGTGTGAGAAGATTTTTCTTGAGAGTTGAGAATGTATAGAGCGTAAAAAAGTGAAAAGAAATGATGAAGGGGGTATTTATAAGGATGGGAGTGGAAACGGTTCCAGAATCACTTTAATGGTTAAATTGGAAGTGGGACGCGTGTCCTCCCCACTATCCTTGATGGAACGGTGGCAATTAATGCATACCCCCATGATTTCCTAGACTCTAGGAAACGTGATGATGATGGAGATTCTCGCGTGGCTTGAGGAGATGTGTCAGAAATTGTAATGATGGCTATGATGTCATAGGCCTGCTAAAGGGAAGGTGAACAGTTTTGTAACGATGGAACCATAAGTAACATCGAAACCATGCAAGGACTAAATGAGGCGTCGAACGACATTATCAAAAAATGCCCTTTTCTTCAATGGTGCTGAAACTGACATTTTTGGGGGGCAATTTGTTAGCTCCTAATTTTGACGCCTAGTATTGGGTTAAGAGAATAAATCAAGGAAATAGAATTTTGGAGAAGACTTGGAAGACTTCGACTGGAATAGTGTTTCCTGGAGTTCTAGTCGAAGGGGTCCTTGTGCAAGAAAGGAGTGTTTTGCGGACTTAGAAATATTTCTAGCAATTTAGAAATATTGCTTGACGGAAGCGTTACTGATGACGTTTCGATCCAAGATTTAAATTCAAATAAAGAGGGAACTTTGTTCTTATCCAATTGCTCTCAGAAGACACATGGAGCGCGTTTAGGAGACAAAGACATGCAGAATGTCATTTGTCTTGCTCTAGTTTGTAGGCCGTTAGAGGCAGTTATTTTTTATTAGTATAAATAGCAAGTCTTAGTGTTAGGATTTGTGTCTGTTTATGTTTGTACAAATACCTCAATTACTTAAAGTACCCGCGTGTAGAGAAACGAGTGTGTGAGAAATGTACGTTTGATGTAACACTATATTTTTCATTCAATACAATTCAGTTAGTTTTTGCCCAAAAGTTTATCTTTTATTTTCGCAAGTTGTTTTCTAACGCACTTTCGATTATTTCACTGCATTACATTTTCTTTAGTATTTTCGAAGCAAACTATAGTTAAACTATGAATACTGTCGAAGTGTTCATCTTTTTCCAGATATCATTTTAAATCAATTAGCACTTGTCCTAGGATTATGTATGGCCGATCTTGCAAGTTACCCAATATCTTATTGATTTGGTAGACCAACGGTTGTTTACCAATTGTCACGGTAAACAATAACTAGATGTACTTTGGTTGTGATTGTTTCTGCCACGAGATGAATCTTCATCAGTAATAGAGGAAGTGCTAGGCATGATAAGATAAGTAAATTTCTTAGGATCTTTTATGTACCACTGTTAAGCGTTAATACACAGACCGTGCTCTGATGCCAACTGAATGTGAGAAAAATACACAAGGGGGGGGGTTGAATTTTGTGTTTAAAAATCGTTCCACTTCTAAACTCAGAGGTTCATAGTCTAAACTATGTTCAGAGTCTGTTGACAGAATATGTAATAGCAGCGGAAAATAAAGTTCAAAAGTAAATGCAATCAACACATACAAGTTATCCTGGTTCCTCTCCTCAACTGAGAGTATTCCAGTCCCATTGCTACAACAAGAGCTTTTCACTACAACCAAATTGATTACAAATGCTTAAGCCATTGCTCAAGACTTCCAGGTTAAACCCTTTGGTTCACAAATTTTTGCTTAAACCCTCTGGTTCAAGACTTCCTTGCTCAATCAACCCTGAATACGACTTCCTACTTAAACCCTCGGTTTAAGACTTCCTTGCTCAAGCACGGATGCAAGAGAATTCTTTTACTTTAAACAAACTATTTAGTATACAAGATAACTACTATACTTTGATACACAATCAAAAGTATAACAGTTGTGAAATAATTACAAAGGTTTACAACCTTTCTAAGATTTCTAAGATAAATCTAAGATAAAAAATCTTAAGATCTTATGTTATAACAGCTACAATAACAACTCAGAGTTATGCTAAGATCTTTCTATATGTTGTGATGTTGTAACCTTCCTTTGAGTCTCCAGCTTCCTTTTATATAGACAGAAAAAGAGTCGTTAGAGCTTTGAACAACAACAAAATTGGTGAAGAAGTATGCCAAGAGAGACGTTGGAGACTTGCATCTGGTTAGAAGCTTTGTCCATTGAATAATAGAATTATCCATAAGACCTTTTGAGTAACTAGGTATCTACCAAAAGGTAGTACAAACTAAAGAGGTCACATCACCATCCTTGAGCCTTGTAAAACCTAACACTAGTTGACTTTCTCTAGAAATTTGGGGCTCTGATAAGGCAATATGCTTTGGTGTAGTGTACGGACCAACTGCTCTCCACGTCTTCAAAAATTGAGCTGTCATAAGAAGCTGGGTCATGAGTCCAGAGTCTAATGCCTTCGGAATCTAATGAACATATTCAAATTCTAATCAACCAGAATTTGAGTATTGCTTCTTCACTTATGCTTTCAACAGGATTAATGATGAATTCTTTAGTTTATGATCCTATACACTTGAATATATGTTAGCAAACCTTATTGTTCTTTCAATACTTTGTTATCATCAAAACCTTTTAAGGCATTAACAAATCTTGTTCCAACAATTAGAATATTTGGTTACAAAAATTAAAACAACGACACGAAAAATAAATAAAATGAATAAATAACACACACACACACGCGCACACACCCACACACCCACACACCCCCCCACACACACACAGATATATATATATATATGCGATTACAACCGCCTGGATAATATCATCTGAACTATGCATCATAATACGATAATCACTGACAATTTTAACTGACTCTGAGACACAATGTTCTCCATTATTGTTGAACACCGTAACAAGCTTTTCAATTCTTCTGATCTTTTCACCGGCTCCAATGTCTCCATCTAACCAATGGATCAAACTCATCTGAAGATGCTCGAAAGTCTCAGTGTTCCAAAGTTGAATCTTCATCGGAGACTTTGCTGCCGAATAAATCAAATTAGCATTTCTTTTGATGATATTAGACATTTTGAAGAAAATTTAAAGAGAGAAATAGAAGATGGGTGAAAAATGGTGGGGAGGGAATGACCTATTTATATAAAAAAAAAAATCAATACAACATAGGAGTCACAGGAAATTGCGCATGCTTCTAAAGCTTGCATGCATGCGCCACTGCCATTGGCATTACACACAAGCATGCACCACAAGTAATGACACCTAAGACAAAATTAGAGTGCTTGCACCACAGGAAGTGACGCATACTCTATGGAACAATTATTTTTATTTAAAGAGTGGTCATTTTAATAAATTATTTGCAAATGTGGTTATTTTAATTTTTTTTTGAAAAATATGATTATTTAAAAATAAACAAAAATAGTAGACTTTAGGAGCCAACAACCACCAATATTTAATATTGTACATTAATAGAATCAATTTAATAATTAATTATTAAATTTTTCTTGTATTCTATTTTTAGAATCAATTTAATGATTTTTAATTTGTATTATATTTAAAAATTTGTTAGCTTATTTTTAAAAAATAATATAATACATAAACATATATTATACTTTAAGTAATATACTCTATATATATTAAATATTATAGATTTTTATTTTATTTTTAATAAACATAATAATAAATAAATGATTCCTTTAAGATCAGGTATACCGCAACCCTTATAGAGCCATAATCAACTACTTCCTCCGATCCTTTTTATAAGGAAAACTTCACTTTTAGATTTATTAAATAATTAATGTATCTGGTCTGCATTATAGACCAGATACATTAATTATTTAATGAATTTAAAAAAGTGAAATGTTCCTTACAAAAAGGACCGGAGGTAGTAATATATTTTGAGTTAGTATTACAATAATTTTTTTTTGGCATGGCCCTAAAATGTTTGAGGTCGGCAACGACCGATTCGTTTTGATAAATTTAATTTTATTGAAAATTACTTATAAAATTATTGAATTAAATAATATATAATAAATTGACTAGAATTAGAAAAATATTAAGTAATTCGTGATTGCAGTGTTTTAAAAACTGGGCCGGTTATCGAACCGGTGAGGGTATTGGGTCACTGGTTCATTGGTCTAACCACTGGGTCATTGGTCGAACCGCACCCGGATAAAATCAGATAACTCGGTTGAATAAATCGGTCACTATAACAAAATTATATAGGTATTAAACCGGTCGAACCAGATGACTCGGTGTCGAAAAAAATCACTAACACCTAAAAAATTTAAAAATATCATAATTTTACAAGTTTATAATTTAAATTCAAAATTATAAATTTAAGTCAAGTAATTGATTTAAAAATTTAATAAAAGTATCAATCTCAAATACAAACTTATGTTTGTTATCTATATAACATGCATTACCATTTACTTTACGCAACACCTCAGCCCAACTAATAAAAACCAATGATATCAAACATATAAGAGAGAAAATAGATTATGTTTAAATTCCACAACCTATCAATGCTATAATACTGCAGTAGCCTCTATTTATTAATTTAATTGTTATTACCAATTTTTAAAGAAAATAATATTAACTTTATATTTTTATTTTTTATTTTTTTAAACAATGAAAAATGACGTCATTTTAATTAAAAAAAATACGCATTTGAACCGCCGGTATATCGGTTTTTATCGGTTTATACCGGTTTTGACCGGTTCTCACCGGTTCAACTGCATATCTGATCCAACAATTGAACCAACCCGGTTACCACTCCGGTTTTAGGTTCAACCGGTCTGACCGGCCGATCCAGTCCGGTTTTTAAAACTATGCGTGATTGAGATCAATCCAACCAAATAAAATTAATTTTTGTATTCTGGAGTTCAATCCAACCAAATAAAAAATTAAATGAATTTTGAAAAAGAAAAAGACTTAATTAATCAAACTAAATTGCAATAAAAATAAATTAAAAAAATGATTATACCAAAAAAATAATTATAAAAGTAAATAAAATACCTAATAGACAGGATCAAATTATATAAATATTTTTTTTAAATATTTATATCAAATAAAAAAATAGTGTGCAGAGATATTAAAAATCGATATAAAATATAATTTTTTAATTTTAAAAAATTAAATATTAAGAAAAACATGGAAGCGACTCTGGTGTCATAATTTTTTTGACATAACTGTGGTGTCGTAATTAAAAAAAAAAAGAAATTTAATATAATTACAAGATTTTATTATTTTTAAGTTATTATGACCAAATATTTTTTTGTATTTATGATCATTCTGACCAAAATTTATGATTTTAAAGGTGAATAAATTTCTGACTTTTCGATTAATGATGATTTAAATTAGCCTAAATTTTTGTTTTTGTAAAATATTTTAAAGAAAATGTGTTGGTATCTATGAGTTTTAATTGGGTACTAATACTAAATAAATATAAAATTTTAATTTGTTTTAAAATAAAATAATATTAATATATAGCATGCCATTGAATATCATTGTTTTATTGAATAAAAGTATATCGATATTAACTAAAGTTAAGGTACTAAAATGTTCACCTATTTTTAAAAGGATAATAATTTAAAGGAAAATGTTAACGAGTGTTCCTGGGGCAGTAGTTAAGAAATTTAAATGATAAGTTGAATATTATTTAAGAGATTAAATTTTTTTTTTTTTTAATATATGTGTATTCAATGCACTGAAAATAGAAATAATCAACTTTTTAAAAAAATATTATACATATTGAATGAACTGAACTTGACATATTTTCCTTATTAGGAATTCTTAACCAGTACCTCCGGATACTCGTTAGCATAACCCTAATTTAAAATACATTTTTGTTAAAAAAAAATGAACTAGGGGTAAACATCTTAAAGAAGCTAAATGAAATCAAGGCATAAGCATTTTGTATATACTTTTGTGAAATAGTAGTAAATGTAAAATTTTATCTTATCTTAGATTATAGATGACAATTAGACTTATTCTTAATGAATACCCAGAAAAATTATCTATAATGAATATGGTAAAAATTCGTAAAATGGGTACGGACACAAATAATTATCCATTAAAATAAGCGGATATGAGTGCGGATACGAGTACCTTAATATCCATCGCCCTATACTCACACAATATATATCTATATATTTTTATTTTCAATATTATGTGCACATGTTAATTTATCAATTTTATTAAATACACCATTATTAAATTTATATGTAATTAAATGTTTGTTTATTTTTTAATTCAACAATAACATTCTCAATTTTTTTTAAAATGTTGTTAAAAAAATTAAAATGACATGATGATTTATGATTGATCGATTATTTTTTATTAGAATTGCGGCTAAATAGGTATGGGTATGTGTACTTAGATACTCATGTAATAGAATACAAGTATAAATATTGGTGCTCACATAGGTATGAACTCGAGTACAATAATTTTTTTAATTGTGGATTTAGAGACGAGTACTATACTATAATACTCTGCCCAAATCCTAATTCTGCCTATTATCACCCCTTTCTTAGATTACTCGCTCAATGAGTAATAATAACTTTTTTAACATACTCTTCATTATTTATTATTTTCCTTTTTTAATTCTTTTAATTTCTTTATAATAAAAGATAATAATGTAAAGTTATGTATTACTTTTTCTTTTCTATCCAAAACTAATTGTACAACACTTGTCATTTGGGAAGGAAGGAGTATTATTTAAGAGAATTCTCTTTGGTTTATCTACTATCTATCCATTACTAAAAGGTTCTATGAATTGTCTAAATTGCCCTTCCACCAAAGATAAAATACACTATGAAAAGGTTATTTCAGTAACTAGCAAATCCATCCAAAATCAAAAGTAGCTTTTTACAATTGCATGTCATGTGTTGACTTAACATTAGCTACTATTTACTATCTTCTATTTACCCATTCAAATTAAATATTACATACACACATTCTCTCTCTTCATTCAAATTTCAAATCATTTTCACTTTTTTTCCCATACTTTCTCACTTTCATTTTAATTTTTTTTCACTATATTTTTTATTATAGCTAAAAATACTAATAATCTATTTTTTAATTTTAATAAAATAAAAAACTTATTTATCTCACGGGTCACTATCAACATAATATTTATTTTATTTTAATTAACCATTATCTTATATTTAAATATTTTTTTTCTTTCTCCATCTTATGATTCTTTTTTTTTCTTTTTATGTAATTATTTAATACAATTTAATTTATATGATTATTCTTCATTTTACAATTAAGCATATCATTTTAAATTTTGCATTTGTATCTAAATACATTTTATATCGCACCAAATAATTTATTTATCTCACGGGTCATTATCGCATCAAAAGTTTTTTTTTGTCTTTCTTCATCTCACGAGTTTTTTTTACATGATTATTTAATACATCTGTATATAAATCCTTTCGATAAAATTCTTATGATCAAATTTTAAATATTTCTTTTTTTTTATCTCAAGAATCATATTTTTCTATTTGTATTTTAATACAATTGAATTTATATAATAATTGTTCATTTTATAATTAATATCTAATTTAAATTTAAACACGTATATAAATACATTTTATAACGTTCTAAATGTACATTTAAATATATTTTATACTGCATCAAATAATTTTTGTAACCATTTCATTAGTCACTTTTTAATTATGGACTTAGGGGTGTGCATGGATCATAAACCAATCTAAATTGAACCATATATATTGGTTTGGTTTGGATTTTTAAACTGTTTTTATAAAACCAGTTTATTTTTTTAAAACTGGTTTACAAATGGATCGGTTCAGTTCTAAACCAGTTTTTCATAATAACCAGTTTTTTTAAAACCGATTTAAAACTGGTTTCTCTCAAAACCAATTTTTTACTTTAAAAAAAAAACCAATTTTATAAAAAAAATAGTTTTAAAACCAGTTTTAAAAAAAAAAACAATTTTATATCAAAAATAGTTTTGTTTTCTTTAACTAATCTTTTTATTTTAACTAATTATAAAACTTACAATATCATTGACATGAGTATGAGTGTTTACAAATACACCTCCTGCCCTAAACCTTATTCACCATGAAATTCTAGTTCACACTACATAAATGTCTCTTCTATATCATTATCTTTAACAAAAACAATTGGTGTGACAAATTTTATATCGTGATTTGTTGTTAACCGTTCTCCATATGTTTACATTTCGCATCCACTTGAATTATTCACGTAGTCACTACTCTCGTGAGGTAACACTCGTTCCATGTGCTCCAAGGAATTGTATCCATTCAGAAATTATTCTCATGTTTGTTTGAATTTGAGACACATAACTGTGAGAGTAAGGTGCTTCTCATCTAGTTTCTGTTTTAATGATGTCAACAAGTAGGATAGCCTTTAGTTTGTAATTTGGACGGTATCACTTCGTTGTCGGTCGCATTGCATACAACCATTGATAATCATGTGTCTAAACATATAGGAAGGGTTATATACAATTTCTACATGTGCATAATCATGCTACTAGTGTTTGGTGTGCATGACTCGTGTCTCAGTTGGTTAAAACATGCAGAAAAATCAGTTTCTAAGTTTTTATAGGTCTTGAGTCGACCTAAACTATGCATGAGTCGACGCATGATGTCCTGACAATTTTTTGTGAAACCGTCGGGAAGGCGCACGCTGACTTTTTCTATGCATGCGGTCGACGCATGCTTCTGGTTTTTGTCATTATGCAGTTTCAGCGTTCATGCGTCGACGCATGGTGATGTAGCGGTCGACGCATGCTTGGTTATTTTGCGTAGACACTTCACCGGGTAAGCGCCCGCTGAACCTCATCCAGTGAGCGGTCGACTCTTCGCTAGTCTGAGTCATTTTTCTGTTTTCTGTTATTTCTGTTGTTGCTGTTATTTCATTTAGTTGGTTATTCTTGCATCATATATATAGTAGGTTCCTCATTTTTTCCAGACAACAAGAAACTTGAAAATAGATACTGATCTTTCTCTTCATCTTCATCTTCAACCTTGTGTCCTCTAACAACTACACATAATCATTTTTGTTAGTGTCTTGCATTGTGTGAAGTGATACGTTCAGACTTAGGTGTGTTGTATCCTTTTTTCTGGGTTGAGAATCAGTAGTTGTTTCTTAAATACAACCTCTGGTTTTGTCCTCCAAGAATCCGGGTGATTTTGGGGGGTTTTTGCACAAATCGGTTTCTCTACAAGG
Organism: Lathyrus tuberosus; assembly: GCA_022829125.1. Classification (NCBI taxonomy): domain Eukaryota; kingdom Viridiplantae; phylum Streptophyta; class Magnoliopsida; order Fabales; family Fabaceae; genus Lathyrus; species Lathyrus tuberosus. The sequence continues at coordinate 11,400,663 of JALAZF010000075.1, forward strand.
ATTCAGTTGTGCGAAGGTGATTGAAGAACGGAGAATTCGTTCAGTCTAGTAGCTACAGTCGGAGGATCGTACGAGAAAGATTTGGGTTCGAATTGTGGAAGATCGAAATCGACCGAGTGAAGGTGATTGAAGAGCTGCGGGTTCTTGCAATCTAGTAGCGTGAGACGGTAATTTGTTCAACCAAATTCGAAGCACTTGATTCATCTTGAATCAAGGGGAGAAAAGACCTTGCATCGACATCAATGACGTTTGAGGGTTTGATTATTCAGTTTTCTATTGTACAAAAATTTGCAAACAGAAATATATATATATATATATATATATATATATATATATATATATATATATATATATATATATCAATTCCATGTTCGGAATTGGGGGCAGAGGTACCCTTAGCGAGGACGGTAGGGGAACTGCCTAAACAAATCGTGTTTGTTCTCTCTTTCCCTACTCTTTTATGTTTTGATATTAATCGAACTTGTGAAATATCAATTGATCAAAAATTTCTGATATAGTGTAATATAGAGCTGAAAACAAACTTGTAAAAACGATACAATCCCTTGGATTGCATTTGGAATTAGCTCTACATTCACATTAATTAGAAATTCACACTTGGAGTGCCACACACACCAAGTGTTTGGTAAATTGATTAAGCGCAAGCTCTAAAGCACTTTGTGATTAAATTTTTGTCATCCTATCTCATTGGTGATTGGAAAATTACAAGTAAATATAATTTGGTTGAATACATTGTGTTTCTATTGATTCATCTATTTTCCTCTTCCATCGCATCATTCCAAGCGGCTTTATGCATATCTGATCTTTTCGATAGTGGTTCGTTCAAGACGAGTGATTCAGTGGTTGCTTCCGTAATAATTTTTTAAAACCATTTTTTGGAACACCATTAGCGTGTATTAAATTATGGGATCTATTCAACCCCTCCCCCCTCCCCCCCCCCCCCCCCCCCCCCACCCCCCTTCTAGATCCAAGACATCGTCTAACAAGTGGTATCACGAGCTTCGGTTTATCTGGTGCTTTGGTAAAAATTCTTAGAAAATGGCGAACGAACCTAAAGGGGCTTATAATAGAGCTCCAGTTTTTACAGGCGAGAATTATAGCTACTGGAAAGATTGTATGCGAGTACACATAATTTCCATTGATCGGAAGGTTTGGAATGTCATTTTAAACAGTCCTATAGAAATAACCATGACCAATGAAGAAGGTGTTGTCATTCCTAAGCCCGAAGCACAATGGAATGAGGAGGACGAGAAAAAGTATAGCTATGACTGGAAGGCTCGAAATATTTTGATCTCCTCTTTGGGAGTTGACGAATATTATCGAGTCTCTCATTGTGAAACGGCCAATGCCATGTGGGATGCTTTTCTAAGTAGCCCACGAAGGCACTAATGATGTGAAAATGGCCCGAATCAACACATTAACGCAAGAGTTCAATCTATTTTACATGAAGCAAGGGGAAACCATTGCGAATATGCAAAAACGATTCACTCATATAATCAATAAATTACATGTACTTGGTAAACCGGTTCCCAACGAGGTTGCTACTAATAAGATTTTGAGGTGTCTTAACAGGGAATGGCAGCCGAAGGTCACCGCGATCAAGGAGGCCAATAATCTAGCTACTCTAGACCTCACGACATTATTTGGTAAACTCGATGAACATGAGCAAGTGCTCATTAGCTTGGAAAAAGATGAGAAGAGTGTAAAGAAGGAGAAAACAAAGGAAACAGAAAAGAAGTCGATTGCTCTTAAGACTTCTTGTTCAAAGTCCACATCTCAAGAGCAAAGTGATAATGAAACCAACAATGATGAAGATGATGATTTGAGTGATGACATGGGGCTATTTGTGAAGAGATACAATAGGTATGTTCAAAAGAATGAAATTCAGCACTCGGATAAAAATCTCGTCAAATTTAGAAGGCAATCTAGAAATGAAGGCAACAAGAGTGGCAAGTTGAAAGGATATTGTTACAATTGTGGAAAATCCGGGCACTACAAGCCGGATTGTCCATCACTTAAGAAAGACAAAGACAAGGATAAGGATAAGAGTCGTCAACATAAGAAGTCAAACAAATCTAGACGAGCATACATCGCTTGGGAGAGCGATAACGAGTCGGAAAAAGATGACAGCTCAAGTGACGAAAGTGAATCCGTCAATCTATGTATTATGGCACATCGAAACAAAAAGAAAGAGGTAAAACACTCTAAATACGACCACTCCAATAATATGTCTCATTTATAATTACAAAAAGCTTTTGATATGTTGCACCATGAGGCTAAGGAAGCTTTTCAACGCTTAGCCTCGAACAAAAAGATTTTTTCATACTTGGAGAAAAAGGTTTCCGATTCCGAAAAGGAATTGGAAGCTCTTAAAAACTCCATGGTGGATACATCAAAAGCTAAGATTAATGAGAACAAGTCTCCATGGTTCAATTGGGGCTGTGATACTTGTCATATTTGGCAAAAAGAGGTGAGAACCCTTAAGGCCAAATTAGACAAGGCTCTAAAGCCTAAAGTTACTTTTGTTATTGATCAATCACATTATCGAGAAAGTATGAATAATCTGTATCAAAGGTATACGTATGTGATTCGAGATAGAGATAGCAAAGGTAAACCTCAAATGAACCATAATTGCCTATATTGTTGCAAACCTGGTCATACTATTGCTAAATGTCGTTTTAGAAGATTTCTTGTTCCAAAAGGCATTTATCAATGGTTGCCCAAATGCAACCCTGGTGTCACTCACCATAAAGGACCCAATAAGAATTGGGTACCTACTCTCCCTTGATTGACTATGTAGGTACAAAGTCTTGAGACCAGCGAAAAAAGATGGGTTCTGGATAATGGTTGCTCAAGACATATGACATGAGATATATCTCTTTTCATCGACTTTGTGGCAAAGAAAAAGAGATTTGTTACCTACGGAGACAACAACAAGGGACAAATTCTCGGCAAAGGTAGTGTAGGTAACCCCTCATCTACTACTATCTCTGATGTGCTTCTTGTGGAAGTTCTTAAACATAACCTTTTAAGCATTAGTCAACTATGTGACAAGAATTATAAAGTATCTTTTTCAAAGGATTGTTGCATAGTTGAAGATAGTGACAGAAAGGATGTGTTTAAGGGCTTGAGGGTGAATAACGTTTATATGCTAGACTTAAATGAGGTATCGTTGAATGGTGACAAGTGTCTAGTCACTATGAATGAAGATTCATGGTTGTGGCATAGACGGTTGTCGCATATCAATTTTGATTTGCTTAACAAAATAGTCTCTAAAGACCTAGTCATTGGTTTGCCCAAAATCAAATTCACAAAGGATCATCTTTGTGATGCTTGTCAAATGGGGAAGCAAACAAGGATCTCATTCAAATCTAAAAACATTGTTTCAACTATGAGACCCCTTGAGCTCCTCCATATGGACCTCTTTGGACCATCTAGGATCAAAAGCCTAGGTGGTAACTATTATGGTTTTGTAATAGTCGATGACTTTTCTCGGTTTTGCTGGACTATTTTCTTAGCAAACAAGAGTGATACCTTTTTGGCCTTTGAAAGATTTGCTAAGTTATCTCAAAACAAGTTAAACACGAACATTGTGTCAATTAGAAGTGATCATGGGAGTGAGTTTGAAAATCATTTGCTTGAAGCATTTTGTGAATCCCATGGAATTGATCATAATTTTTCCGCACCACGTACCCCTCAACAAAACGGGGTTGTGGAACGTAAAAATAGAATTTTGGAAGAATTAGGAAGGACTATGATCAATGAAAGTGAACTTCCAAAATACTTTTGGGCCGACGCCATAAGTATGACTTGTTACGTTTTGAATAGGGTGTTCATCCGGCCTATTCTAAACAAGACACCGTATGAGCTTTTAAAAGGGCGAAAACCCAATATCTCTCACCTTCATGTTTTTGGTTGCAAGTGTTTCATGTTGAACAATTGTAAAGAGACACTTGGTAAGTTTGATGCCAAGGCCGACGAGGGTATTTTTCTTGGATACTCTCAGTCAAGTAAAGCATATAGGATTTATAATAAGAGGTTATGTATTGTTGAAGAGTCGGTACACGTTACTTTTGATGAGTCTTATCCGAAAAATGTCGGAGAAGGTAGTTCTTTTCATGGTGCAGGTGTATCTTCAGAAGAAATACTCAAGGACACTGATAAAGGAATTGATCAGCCTGAAGCAGTGCGTATTGAGGAGGAAAAGGATCACTAACCTATGAAGAGTGAGAAGGATCATCCAACTAATGAAGATGACCTTCCTCCAGCATGGAAGTCTTCCAAAGACCATCCCATCGACAACATCATCGGTGACATCTCTAAGGGAGTAACCACCCGCTCTAAACTTAGTAACTTCTGGTATTACTTAGATTTTGTGTCACAAGTTGAACCTAAAAACGCAAAGGAGGCGTTACTCGATGAGCATTGGTTTTTATCAATGCAAGATGAACTAAATCAATTCAGGAGAAATGAGGTTTGGGACCTTATCCCCCCTCCGCAAGGTCATCGAGTAATCGGCACCCGATGGGTGTTTAGGAATAAACTTGATGAAAATGGAGTTATAACTCGAAACAAAGCGCGGCTTGTACCGCAAGGATATAACCAAGAGGAAGGAATTGACTATGAGGAAACTTATGCGTCGGTTACCCGAATCAAGGCTATACGCCTTTTACTTGCTTATGCTTGCACTAAAAATTTCAAATTGTTTCAGATGGATGTTAAAAGTTCTTTCCTTAATGGATATATCAATGAAGAGGTTTATGTAGCCCAACCTCCGGGTTTTGAATCCCATGAATATCCTGGTCATGTCTACAAACTTAAACGTGCTTTGTACGGACTTAAACAAACCCCTAGGGCTTGGTATGAACGTCTAAGAAATTTTTTACTTGATCAAGGGTATTCAAGAGGAAAGGTTGACACAACCCTCTTTATTAAACGTCAAGGAAAACACTTAACTTTGGTACAAATTTATGTTGACGATATCATCTTCGGGTCTACTAACATGACCTTGGTCAAGGAGTTTTCTAGTTTGATGCAAGGGAAGTTTAAAATGAGCATGATGGGGGAGCTCAACTATTTCCTCTGATTGCAAATCAAACAACTCGAAGAGGGCACGTTTGTGAGTCAAACAAAATATTGTCTTGAGCTTCTCAAACGTTTTGACATGGTAAACTGCAAGGCAATTGATACTCCGATGCCTACTTGTGCTAATCTTGATCGTGACGAAAATGATAAAGATGTAGAGGTAAAGAAGTATAGAGGGAACTAGGTGTTCTCGACATCTCGGATCGTGCTTGATAATTCTTCAATATACTAGCTCTTCACATATATATGCTTGTTTATGTTTTTGACTAACAATGCAAAGAATTATTGAGCTATATGTGAGGGCTCTCATCGTTTATCATGATTAAAGTAATATCATTCCTTGTCATAAGTTTATCTTAAATATATGTACCATGTTAAGTGTTAAAAATGATGTTTATTACACATTTAAGCATATCTTACTCATTTGAATGTTTGATTTTTGTGTTGGCATGTTTATTTATCTTGTATTGATGCATAAATAGATAAAAACATGATTTTTTTTCCATTTTATACTTGGTTGAGTCGGCCAAAGCATGTCATGGGTCGACTCAAGAATGGTCCAATTTTTCAAGAAAAGGCGCGGTCAGCTCACGCCGACCTATGGTCAACGCATCACAAATATTTCAAATTTTTTAAAATTTCGTTCAGCGCGCGCTGATGCATGACATGCTTCGGTCGACGCATCGCTGACGAACCCTGATTTTCAATTTCTTGGGAAGGCGCACACCATTTCATCATGTCTTGAAAAGTTACTACATCAAATTAATACCTCTTATTTTTCATTTGCATGTCATAAATTCTGATTTTATTGTCCTCTCATCTCCTCTCCTTTAAACTTTCTCCTTTAGAGGAACAACCACTCCCTCCACCACAAGGACAACACTTCCGAGGAAGAGGCCATCAATTTAGGGGGGGAGACCATGAGACATAGGATCATATTTTAGTGCATGTTATATTTTGTGTTTTGATTATATGACTTGTTCTTTTCTTGCATGCTGTTTTGTTTTGATTTCATTTTGGAGTATGTTACTCTTTCTACTACTATGGAATGCATTCTGTTTGCATCTAGTGTGCCGTATTTATCCATTTTTATCCTCGCATTAACTTCATTATATGTGGATGAATGTTAATTTATATGTTTTGAAAATTGTTGAGTGAATCTTTAAACATCATGATGCCTTAACTTTGACCACCTTCTATTTCTCTTTTTGATGTTGTCAAAGGGGGAGAAGGATACATCTATACTAGCAGCAGAAATTAATCTATACTAGCAGCATAAATTGAAATTTTTGAATACCTCACAAAGATAAGGGGAGTCTTCAAATTACAAATCAAGATAAAGACAGAAAATGTTGCCATCATAAAAAAGGGGGAGTATGTGAGGGCAAGCTGCTTCTCATCTAGTTTCTGTTTTAATGATGTCAACAAGTAGGATAACCTTTAGTTTGTAATTTGGACGGTATCACTTCGTTGTCGGTCGCATTGCATACAACCATTGATAATCATGTGTCTAAATATATAGGAAGGGTTCTATACAATTTCTACATGTGTATAATCTTGGTACTAGTGTTTGGTGTGCATGACTTGTGTCTCAGTAGGTTAAAACATGCAGAAAAACCAGTTTCTAAGTTTTTATAGGTCTTGAGTCGACCTAAACTATGCATGAGTCGACTCATGCTGTCCTGACAATTTTTTGTGAAACCACCGGGAAGACGCACGCTGACCCTTTCTATGCATGCGGTCGACACATGCTTCTGGTTTTTGTCATTATGCAGTTTCGGCGTTTATGCGTCGACGCATGGTCATGTAACGGTCGATGCATGCTTGGTTATTTTGCTGGTCTGAGTCATTTTTCTGTTTTCTGTTATTTCTGTTGTTGCTGTTATTTCATTTAGTTGGTTATTTTTGCATCATATATATAGTAGGTTCCTCATTTTTTCCAGACAACAAGAAATGTGAAAATAGATACTGATCTTTCTCTTCATCTTCATCTTCAACCTTGTGTCCTCTAACAACTACCCATAATCATTTTTGTTAGTGTCTTGCATTGTGTGAAGTGATAACGTTCAGACTTAGGTGTGTTGTATCCTTTGTTCTCGGTTGAGAATCAATAAGTGTTTCTTGAATAAAACCTCTGGTTTTGTCCTCCAAGAATCCGGGTGATTTTGGGGGTTTTTGTACAAATCGGTTTCTCCACAAGGATTCAGCCGTGCGAAGGTGATTAAAGAACGAAGAGTTCGTTCAGTCTAGTAGCTACAGTCGGAGGATCGTACGAGAAAGATTTGGGTTTGAATTGTGGAAGATCGAAATCGATTGAGTAAAGGTGATTAAAGAGCTGCGGGTTCTTGGAATCTAGTAGCGTGAGACGGTGATTTGTTCAACCAAATTCGAAGCACTTGATTCATCTTGAGTCAAGGGGAGAGAAGACCTTGCATCGACATCAAAGACGTTTGAAAGGTTTGATTGTTCAGTTTTCTCTTGTACAAAAATTTGCAAACCGAAAAATATATATATCTTAATTCCATGTTCGGAATTGGGGGTAGAGATACCCTTAGTGAGGACGGTAGGGGAACTGCCTAAACAAATTGTGTTTGTTTTCTCTTTCCCTACTCTTTTACGTTTTGATATTAATCGAACTTGTGAAATATCAATTGATAAAAAATTTCTGATATAGTGTAATATAGAGCTGAAAACAAACTTGTAAAAACGATACAATCCCTTGGATTGCATTTGGAATTAGCTCTACATTCACATTAATTAGAAATTCACACTTGGAGTGCCACACACGCCAAGTGTTTGGTAAATTGATTAAGTGCAAGCTCTAAAGCACTTTGTGATTAAATTTTTGTCATCTTATCTCGTTGGTGATTGGAAAATTACAAGTAAATATAATTTGGTTGAATACATTGTGTTTCTGTTGATTCATCTATTTTTCTCTTCCGTCGCATCATTCTAAGTAGCTTTACGCATATCTGATCTTTTCGGTAGTGGTTCGTTCTAGACGAGTGATTCAGTGGTTGCTTCCATAATAATTTTTTAAAACCATTTTTCGGAACACCATTAGTGTGTATTAAATTGTGGGATCTATTCAACCCCCCTTCTAGATCCAAGCCATCGTCTAACAATAACTACTATACTATTAAAATTCGAATTTAAATAAAAATAATAATAATTAATTTGTTCCGTTCTATCCCATAATCATAATATCACATATCATAATCTAAGGGCAAAGAAGCAATAATTTCTAACCAACTTTGCAGATTTAGTTTATGTATATTCATATTATGATTAATGTGTGCAACTCAATCAAACTAAATATATCACATAAAATTTAATTTCTTAAGTAACATATACTTTAAAAGAGTTTAAAATATAAAATTGGTTTATAATAAATATATAATAAAACATGAAAAGAAACAAACATATAAATTTAACACATAATAAAATTTGGATATCCAATAACTATACCACATTATTATAATGGTTACCGGTTTATATTTGGATAACAAAATGGATATCCAAATTTATATTTTAACATTTTGTTTGGATTTTTAAAAGTGGAACAATTTGGATACCAATTTGGTTAACAATAACCGGATTTTTTGCACACACCTAATTATGGCCTATACTTTGTTTATGGTTCTTCGATATCTAGGTTATTTATTTAGGCTACATTAATTGAGATGGTTTTTGCACAATACAAATTTGATGAAAAGTTTGTGAAATATATGGCCAATGATGTAGTAATTTCTTTATGGTTCAATGTTATGTGTTTCAATGTTAGGGGTTTTGCAAAATAAATCATGATCAATGAGAGTATGCTAATGAATATTTTTTAAAAGATCAATATCATCTTTTTGGTAATATTCATTGCAAGAAAACTGTTCACAATCGCTCTCTTGGAGAATCAGAAAGGTTATCATTTGAGAAAGAAATTGAGAAACTTGCTAATAAAAAATCCTTAATTGAATCTAATATTTTTGACTTCAAGCAACACATGTTCGCTAGAAAGATTCATGTGGCAAATCTTGTTCAAAGATTAGAAAGAATTGGGAATATGAAGAATAATTTGAAAAATTCGTTTGAAATGGCTCTTCAGAAGAAGGAGAAAGTGCACATGATAAAGTTATGGGTGAAGGAGAGTTACCAAAAGAAATGTAAACAATAGCAACTCAAATTTGCAAGTAGAAAAATGAAAGAGTTTTAAGTTGTTTTAGAAAAATGTAAACTGTTGTAGTTGCAAAGGCTTCAAAACTCTTCATAGGTGTTTTCTATTATCTACTTTAAGATAATTGATTACTTAGTTGAATATTGTCTTTATTTCCTTTGATGTTTCCATCACATATGAGCATCATTCACATATGTGATAGGAAATCAATCACCTATTTACCTATATGTTTTGAATATTCAATCAAATTACATTCTTTATATTTGTTAACTTAACCAATGTTTAACCAATGTAGTAAAACATGAGATCTTAAGTAGGGTCAGATGTTTGGTAAAAGATCATACACATGTAAGATCCTACTCAAACATCAAAACCTTAAGCTCAAAATTAGTAGCTCAAAAGATCATAATCTATATAATCAAGTTTAATCATCTAAAATATTATGTGTTCTCATATCGTGATAATTATCAAAATACTCACCATCAATCTCTCCTACTTCAATGAAACCATCTTCAAAAATAGAAGGAACATCTAAATCATCACTAAGAATATCATCAATACCACTAACATATTCTCTAAAATCATGCAAAATATCTTCATCATCCTCCACATTCTCGATTCCTTCTTCCCTTTCATCTTCAAAATCAACTTCATCAATCTCATTTTTAGCTCTCTTTCTCTTATTAGAAAATTTAACCTTTCAAAAGCACTCCATTTTCTTTCACATCCATACGAGATACATGCCAAACTAAGAGAAATGTCGTACATCTACAATAGAAATATCGTTTTAATTTTCTCGTCAGTCAAACCTCCGATGAAGATTCGCCTCTGGAATACATTGGTGTTCGAACATCTTAACAAGAGTCTGAACTGATGGTTAGATGGAGACATTCTAGAGTGTGAAAAGATCAGAAAAATTGAAAGGCTCGTTACCACGTTCAACTAAAATGAAGAAGTTCGTTTATGGGAGAATGTTACTACTGACCAAAATGTTCAGACATTGATGTGTAGTTCTCAGGAAATTGTCCTGATGGTTGTAATCGCATAATTATGTTGTTTAGTCATTGTATTTATTTGTTTTGTTGTTTAATTGTTTAAATTATTGTTACTTGTTGTTTTTAAATTATTTTTATTGAAAGTTATGATATTAATGGAATGAAAGTTATTGTTGATATAAAGAGACAATGTTACATTTAAAATTATGATGTTGTGGTTGGTCCAACATTGGGACATTTTGTACGATTCTGCCCGGGCTGACGACATGAACTACATAATCTTACCATTTTGTTTGTCGTATCCATCTCAGTTCGAATACACGTGCTATTAGGGCGACCCTTTTTCTTTCTTCCTATAATTTCATCTACCCTCAATTATACATGCATAATTGTTGTCTCAATTATACATGCATTAGTCTTGTATCTTTTATATCTTATTATCTTCTTACATGCATTAGTCTTGTCTCATTTATGACTACTAAGCCCCTATTATTGTCTTCTTATTTCATGCATTAGTCTTGTCTCATTTCACGGTTCCTTCATTATAACTAGTCTTACATTATTCACACGTCTAGTCTTACACTATTTAGTATTACTAGTCTTACAAGACACTATTATCACATGCCTAGAAATACACTATTTAGTAACATGCATAGTCTTACAAGACAATATTATCACACTTTCATAGTCTTACAAGATTCCTTCTCTTTAATGCATGCCTTCCAATAATATCTTACAATATTATCACACTTGCCTATTATCACATGCAAAGCCTTATCCTACATGACTTATTTGTCTTCTAATTGCATGTCTTCCAAGATGCCTTACACATTGCCTTACACGATTCCTTCTGCATGATTCCAAAATGATTCCTTACTCATGCATAAAGAAGGTGCCATTTCATTTGGCTTTCCTTCTACATAGGCGCCATTTCATTTGGCGTGTATGTACAAAATCAAATGAAAGTGTCATTTCATATGGCGTATATGTTCATATTGCCATGCAACCAAATAACCTAACACGTTAGCCATCTTCTTCTATATGTAGCCCTTACCAATTACATATGCTCCTCACAACTTTCATCAAGCTATATTCTCTGAAGAATTTTATCTGTTAATCTACCATCCTTCTAAGTCACATCAAGCTATAATGTCTCTCCTTACTATGGGTGATGAACACAGAGGAACAATTGACAATATTGCAACATTTATAAGTTTATTTGTTTATTTGTTTTGTCTCTCCTTACTTATTTATTTAAAGATATGGTTTCTTTAAGAGTGTGATTTCATCTCTCCATCGTTCTTGCTAACTTAGTTTCTTTATAAATTTTGTTAGGATGTAAGGATATTTCTATGTCGTGTCCATGACTATATACCACACGACCCAATCATAGAACCATACCTTTCATCATGCAGTTTCAGTCATGTGATAAACATAGTCTTGTACTCGATTGATGCCAAATTTATTCTCGTTTTGCTAGAACGATGGAGACCCGAAACCCACACATTTCACCTTCCATTCGGTGAATGCAACATCACAGGGGAAGATGTGTATATGTTGTTGGGCCTACGTATCGATGGTAAGGCTGTTAACGGCAAAGTTAACCTGGATAATCAAATATGCGAAGATTTGTTGGGTGCCCCTCTTTGTGAAGAGACAAATCTGGCACAAGGTGCAGGTCGACCCAGGGGTTAAGGTATTAATTTAAAATACTTTAGAGAACATTATTCCAGTATCACATTAGACGACGAATCAACTGAGTATGATAAGATAATTAAAACTCGGTGTTATATTATGATTTTATTTGGACATTTTTTATTTCCTGAAATTACTGGAAATACGGTAAATATTATGTATTTGCCTTTGTTACGCAACATTCATAAAGTAGGCACTTATAGTCGGGGTTTAGTTGTTTTGGCCCATCTATATAGTTCCTTGTGTAAAAATGCAAAAAAGATACTTGTACATTTTATGGTTGCGCCTTTTCTACTACAAGCACAAGGTTGGTCAATAATGCATACTCGCCCCAGTCAACCTGAATCCATACACATTCCCCTACGCAAACAAGTAAGTTTATTTTAAAATTCCAATCATGTCTACTGTAATAAAAAGTTTATTTGTAACTAATTATTTTTCTCACTTTTTGTTTTAGGTGGTCAGTTCTGGGAATGAATTACCAACGATGTCCCAGAAATGCAATAATCGTGTACCGCAATCTTTTATAACACATTGGACCGAACCATTTAATTTATTCTAAGATACTATAAATTTGGCTATAAAATTAATATACAATAATTCTTTTCATTATGTATTTTTATTATGTAGTTTTTCTGGAGGCTGTATCTGGGTCTCGACCATTAGCCTAACCCCGATGATCTTGCCGTCTGGACAACAAAAACACCAATCATTCGGTTCACTACGGTGGAGATGCACTAAAGTGATCGAGTGAAACTGCAGTTCGGCATGCAACAAGATATTCCAGTTCATCCGACGTGTTTGGGAGACTGGCATCAATTGAGAGTAGATGCACAATGGGGCTACGATGATTGGAGAGACTTTGCTAAAGAGATGTTTCGACACTGGAAGAATCGACGTCGCCACATCTTAAACGAGCCTGTCGTGGAAGGGGCTAGACTAAGTCATCACTATATGATTTGGTTTAGGTCGGTTACAACGCAACAATTTGTGTCTGAGTCGACATATTTGATAGATCCGCGCCAACGTGCTTCGTCGTCATACACCCAACAACAAACACCTGCCCAACAACCAACCTCACACCACTCCCAGCAATATCTACCCACCCAATCCCAACTACCCGCCTCACACCATTGACATGCCATATACACCGAACCATCAAACATCCAAACCCGAACCCATTCATGTCATCCACCCAAACACAACAACAAGAGCTTAACCCTTACCGCCAACATCCACACAGCGATACCACATCTGCTTATAGCCCCGATGACTCTTTCAACTCCACCCCGACCCACCATAGACCCCCACAAATGAACACACAGACATCCCACCACCAAAACACCCTACTACTATTTTACTTTCTTACCCCACAACAGCCATTGCATCGTTTCCAAAACGATTCAATGTACCAATTCGGCCAACCATACCATTCTCACCTAACCCAACCACTACGACCAAACTTTGAAAACATGGGCACAAAACTAAATTACAGTAGCGCCGTTGGCAGCAACCCCCGACTAATGGGGACAAATAATTGAAAATATGTCAAATACGCCGGGACCCTCGCACCAAATACCTTTTCCGCAGTCCAATACGCAAAGATCACAAACACCTCAACAAAATTGTGGTAGACTTCGGAGGCAGACTAATGCGCTGGGATGTGGAACCGTGAGACGTTTTGATCGGGTCAGACATTGTTTTTTAATCAATTGTTGTAACCTTTAATGTATATTAATAATATTTTTATTTGTTTTCTATTTTTTTTATTTCTTCCTATATTTTTACTTCTTTTTAATTACATTTCCTAATGCAATATATATATATATAAAAGGAGAATGTGCAATTTAAAATGACACATGCACTCCATAAGAGTATTTATAGATCAAATGGCATTTCATCTTTAACTAATTTTAAAAATATGTTATTTTGACAAATAACTTGAAAACTGTGTTATTTTTGTATTTAAATGGAATAAATAGGTTTTAAAAAAAATCAGATCTAAGTCTATGAAGGACATTTCAAAACAGACTATGACGCCGCCCCTGATCCAAGAGAGAGCTAGTGGTATCTCTTCCATCCAGTCTTTTAAAAATCGAACTGAATCGGTCGATCAGACCAGTCGAACCGAAAATTAGAGAGGTCATCGGTCTGGTCTGATTGTTGGATCGGATATGCTATTGAACCAGTGAAAACCGGATAGAACCGGTCAAAACCGCTAAAAACTGGTGAACCGCCGATTTTAAAAAACCAGCGGTTTAAACGCATGTCTTTTTTTTCTTTATAATAACGACGCAGTTTTGATAATTTATTTTTTTAAAATAAAATTAAAATATAAGTAGACTTTATTCAAAACTTATTTGGAACAATTTTACTTCGTTTGTAATCAGATGTTGTTCAAAATTTATTTGAATTTGTATTTTATACTATTTTGTCCTGCGTGATGACTACGTCAATAGTTTGAATTTAAAGAATGAACATGTGAAATTATGATATTTTAAAATTTCGTAGGTGTCGTGATATTATTTAGAGACCGAGTCATCCGGTTTGACCGATTTATTATATATATAATTTTTTTTATTGAGACCAATTTATTCAGCCGAGTTATCCGATTTAATCCGGTTTAGTCATGTGGTTCGACCAGTGACCCAATGGTCCGACCAATGAATCAGTGACCCAATATCTTCACCGGTTTGATGACCGGTCCGTTTTTAAAACATTGTCCATCATCTTAGGGCAGTATTCTTTTAAAATTATTAAATTAAACTAGTTAATAAATTTTGTGTAGATTTCGTTATTCAAATACTGAAGTCAAATTGTGATTGAAATCTACATTAAATTTTTAGATTTAATTTTCCTCAAAATTTTAGAAGTAGATTTAAAGAATATATATTAAAATAATCAAAGATATAATTCGGTTGGTATAAAATTGAGTTATATCTTACGAGAATGTAAGTTCATCTATGTATTAATTAATTTATAAATACTTTTAATTGCTCTATAAATCTTGAGGTCCATCGTAACCTTGATGAGCTCTCAAAATCCAATTCATCTACATTTTTTTAGCCAAGAGAATAAAATCATCTTAAATTTCAATTGATATCTTATTCAAGTAGTTAACAAACATATATAATCAATTGTGTACCTCAAAACAGTAGTTCCATCATTAAAAAAATGACTAAATACATGTTATTATTAATTAACTTGGTGGTGCATTGATATGTTCTAATATTCTTTTTGTTTTCTCCCCTGAATTCTACTTTATTTTTTTATGTTTTATTATTTTTATTTTGATTTATTTTCGATTATATATATATATATATATATATATATATATATATATATATATATATATATATATATATATATATATATATATTATTGATTTAAGTTAGGTGGAAAGAAAAATATCAAAGTCTTTTGAAAATTATGAAAATTTGAGATTTTATGTGTTTGATTCGAATCAAGAATATATGAGCCAGTTTGTTTTAGCTTTAATAAAATTGAGGATGTAAGAATTCTTTTTTCTGTGAAAAACCAACACCCTCAATTTTTGAATGTTCAAAGTTGTTGCAACGAAATTCTTACATCTTCAACTTCAGTTTGATTCTAGATCATAATAACGAGATATTTGTAATTGATTGAAGGAGATGTGCTCTTGAAACTAATCGTTCTTGAAGATTTGGCTGAGATTCTTAGGTAGCTTTCAAGATTGAGGTTGTTGTCATTTGTGCTGACAAATTCCAGTGAAAAGAATGAGGTTCTTCTCTCCAGATGCCTTGGTAGTGACCGTGTGGAAGACTATAGATAAGGCGGAGTTCTTCTCAAATCTTCAGACAATTCATTGCTCAAAGAACCAGTAGGATCAAGGGGTTGAATGCTAAACATGAAGCCTTTGAGAAAATTGGTGATATTGGAAGATTCGAGAAGTGTTAATTGAGTAAAAATTACGCAGAAGAGTTTGGCATTACGTTGTATATAATTTAAGATCCAAATAGGAGGTTTTATAATTCTCAGCATTATTGTGGATTGGTGATTGTATGATCTCTATCAAATATTTATCAAATAAAAAGTAACAATGTAGGTTCCAATGGGAAACCATTGAAGAATGCACATTAGGAAAAGAGAAGACAAATGTCGAGTCACTATAAATTCCGGTGTCATCTCTTTCTTTACTCTTGCATTTATTTTTGGTAGGATTTGCATGCTTAGGTATTTCAATTCTAGCATAGTTTATCGTTTTTTCAATTGATAGAGATTTATTGTGCAAGATTAGGTTTTGTTAGCATAGGTGCCTAATCTAGCTGCATTGGTAATTAAATTTTGAGAAACAATTGTGGTTAGAATTCATTGATATTGAATCATTGTATAAACACACCTTGCGGAATATACAACTGAATCAATCGTATACCTTTGTGTATCATCATAAAACCATCTATGGTGTTTGTGAATCGATTTAGTTTAATGTGATCAAGTTTCAATAAATGTATAATTTTCATATTTTTACTTCAAACCTTTCGCTTGCATCTTTTGAAAAACTCTGGTACTCATTTCGAAAATGCAGTTAAATTTTTAAGAAGAGTCCATTCATCCTCCCTCTAGACCGTTTTTCTACTTCCCTATTCACACCCAACGCATATGATTGTCGATCACTTTCGAGGCGATGTTAACTTGAACCACCCACATAAAGATATTCTAGAATTGTTTGCCCAAACCTTTAAAAACATTGGCGATATATCCTTTTAATTCAGTTACTAAAATATCTTCTAAAAGATTTTGTCATTACCAACATAATACAAGAAGAAGAATGTAAACAGGGTTTAGCTAGTTACTAGAACAACTTTTATGACCAAATTACCGTGTTTGAGGGATACGCGCCTATTGAACTATTTTTTGTGACAAGTTATTACAACATTTTGCAAGTGAATATTTGTTCCACTTGGTATACATATATATGCGCCAAATTCAACAATCTTCACATTAGTGAATATGAAACCCCTATAAAGACTTCATGCATGACGATCACATCCTGGCAACTAAGGAAGTAAACCTCTCTCTTAACACTAAGAAACATGTAGCAAGTCCTAACAATGCTTGAACTTTTCATTGCTAATTGAGTTGGTAAACATAACAACTGCATCCTATGAAGTATGAACTTTTTCAAGTAATATTTGTTTATATGCAAGTAACTCTCTAATTTTTTTAAACCTCATATCAATATGCTTGGTCATGGCATGATATACACCTAATTATTTTCTAAATAAACGACACTCTGACTATCACAATACAACCAAACTCCACCTTGCTCAACATCCAATTCGCTTTCCAATTCTCTAATCCATAAGGTTTCTTTGGAAGCTTCGGTTGTTGATATGACCACTAGAGATTTTACATATAATTTCAAACAAATAGGCCCCCTGCTTAAGTAATGAAATACCTTATTGTAGACCTTCTATCATTGAAATCACCACTATAGTTTAAATCAACATATTTTTACAAATCAAGGATCACTCCGTTTAATTATAAATGTGATGCTGTAAACCATTGTATCCTTTAAGTACTTGAAAATACACTTGATTGCTTCCCAATGACACTTTCCCAATTTGGACATAAACTTATAGACGTGGCATACAACTTGTCCCAAATCTGGTCTAGTGCAGACCTTATCATACATTAAACAACCAACAACACTGGCATAAGGAACCTTTGACATATACCCAACTTCTGCATCTATCTTTGGGCACTAATCTAATGAGAGCTTTAAATGATTTTCTAATGGAGTGCTCACAACCTTTGAATTACTCATGTAAAATTTATCTAGCACCATATCATATAGCTTTTCTAAGAGGATCATAATTTTCTATCACTCATATCTCTATGAATTTTCATACCAAGAATCTTCTTAGTGAAAAATAAGTATTTCATATAAACTCATTTCCCAACATGACTTTCAGTTCAATTATGTCATCTAAATTATTAGTATCAATCAACATATTAATAACATACAACCATAAGAAAATAAATGAGTTATCATCAAGACTCTTAAAGTAAATACAATAGTCATACTAAGACCTTTTGTAGTCAATATGAATTATGCATGAATCAAAGTGCTTGTACAATTGGCTTAGACATTGCTTTAAACCATATAAAAACCTCTTCAATTTACAAACTACTCTTCCATTGCTCAGTGTTATCGATCCCCTCTAGCTACTCCACGTGAGTTTTCTTATCTATATTAGCATGAAAAAATATTGTCTTCACATCCATCTATTCTAAATGCATGTCTTGGCTGCCTACCAAGGCTAACACTACCCTAAATGCATGACTTCATTTATCTTTTTCTTGGCTAGATATTGGCTCTCGAAAGAAGGAATGGTCTCCAAAACTAGTAAGAAGAATATAGACTGCAAAGTCTTCATACCATATCTTTCTGGTGGCTTAGTTAAACATTGTTCTCTATCACGTACAAGAATATAATCATGTACACCCCTAAAACTGTAGGTCCGTCGTCAATTTTAGTATTAGAGTTTAGTTTCTCTTGTGGTACAGGAAGTACCTATATATTATTTACTGGTGGCAGATCAATAGTCAACTGAATCATCTGTTTGTTGGAAGTTTCTCCTTCAGGTGTTGACACAACTTTTGAAATTGACTGCTTCAACACTAACGACTCATAAAAAAGCACATTTACTGATAACCATTTTCTTTTTAATTGAATCCCATAATTTGAATTCTGAAGATGCAAAAAACACAAGAAAGGGGGTTTGAATTGGTTTTTAAAAACAAAAGCTTTTTACCAACTCAAAAACTCAACATTAATAAAACATCAATGAGAGAAAGACACAAGGATTTTTATCCTGCGTTGCTTGAAATCAAAGCTACTCTAGTCCACCCGCCAAGGTGATTTCTCCTTATACACAAAGACTTAATCCACTATAATCAACAGATTACAAATGCACGAGCAATTGCTGGTGACTAACAAACCACAATGACAAACTGTTACAGTCTTCTCAAGGATTCTGACCTAACTGGTCCCTTAAGGAAATACAAACAAACAAGTTTGAATAAAGATTTATGTGTTACAAGTTGCTTCTACACAAGCAGATTTTACACAAATGAAATACAAAACACTTAAAGACAAGTATGCACAAAGTTGAGAGCATTTCACGTAGAAACAATCTTGTAAAATTTGCAACTTTCTTCAAGTATCCAAGTCCTCTTTATATAGTATGAAAAAGGAACTGTTGGAAGGAAAATCCGAGATACCAAAAATGCAGTTGTCCACGAACGGATTAGTGACAGGTGTGAAGAACAATACAGTCCTTCACCCACATTTTTAGGTTAGTGGAAAGAATATTTTGTCTTGTACCATGTACTATTTGATCACGTATCCTCTTTGATCTTATCATATAATTCATTGGCTTCTGATTATAGTTGACGAGGCCTGAAAAGAAGAAACACATAGCTGAAATCAGAATCTTTAGTATCTTTAGTCAGAACCTTGACAGGCTCAACGTCTGGCTTAAGATCTTCAGAGTCTTTAGCTAAGTAACAAAATTTCAGAAGCTTGCCATTCTTTATAAGCTTGATGATCAGAGTCACATCCAGAAACAGAAGTGGAGAGAACATTGCAGCAACAACATAGCGTCTTTCCAGAAACTTCTCAGGAGTGAATAAGCGCATAAGTGAATTTCAGAACACAATGTTTAGAAATTGATGACGTTTCACGTCATATACTCAGAATCAAAACTAGATGTTAAAGCTACACAATAACAAACCATTAGGGCACCAAAATTATTCTCACACAAATACTACATTGTTATCATCAAAACTCAAAGGTATAAATGCAGAACTAAATCTTGTTCTAATAATCTCCCCCATTTTATGATGACAAAACTATGTATTATGTACAAGGTAATCCCAGAAAGATACATTAGAAAGAAACACAAAGCTCCCTCTAAGAAGTACAATCCTAAAAAGATAAAATTAGAATGAAAGAACACTTTCCTAATTAACCTTTTTGCAGAACCAGATTGATCTTCTATCAGAATCTGGTTTGTCTTTAGAAGTTGCTTGAACTTATCTAGAACACTGGTTGTCAATGTAAACATTCTGATGATTTTCACTTCAGAAGTCTGATTTTAAAACTTCTTGAATGAACTTCAGAGCCTAATTAAGATCTTAAAACCTGGTTAAATTAAATATGTTTAAAATTAATCTTGACTTTTCCCGGTTATGTCTGGTTAGACGTCTTTCTCAAACGATGAAGTTAAAACTTCAGAATCAGATAGTGAACCATTTCTGCAGAAACTGGTAACTTAAGTTCTGATATGAAAATCTTCAAGAGCTTCTGATTTTCTTGACTTTCCCTGAAAAACATTTAACAAGATATTCTTAGAAGTAGTTGTTAGCAGAATTATTAAAAAAATTTGGGTTCTAATGCACGAACATAGATATACCAAAATGAATACGTTTCTCCCCCTTTGTCATCGATAAAAAAGACATAGACAAAATAAATAAAAGAAACAACAAATTTCATTGATATGACCAGAAAGCCACAACAGTACAAAACATGCAAAACATAAACAAAAACACAAAGACAAAATAAACAACACAAAAATGCATAAACTATTTTGAAAACTAAGTGTTAGGGTTCTGTGGTGGAGGAGGAGGCGAAAGTCTTGAGAGAATCATCTCAAACAACATGTCCTGCTTATCCAAGCGTTGTTTGAGCAGAGCACTTTCTTCCTTCATTTCAGCAAGAGTCTTCAGAATCACTTCAAGAATCATCCCAGAAGAAATTCCAGCAGCATGTTGGTTTTCAGAAACAATAATTTATTGTTCTGACACATTGTCTTGAGCTTGTTGTTGATCTTTAGAAACAACTTGCTTGCCTCGGTCCGACTGAGCAGAAACATCCTCCATGACAACATCTTGATGTTTAGAAAACTCTTCAGTATCCTTTGAAACTTCCGCAATCTCAGGAGCAGGAAGACATAATGGTTTATGTTGTACCTTTAAGTCTTTTGAAACTTTAAGACTTCCAAAGAAAGTACACACTTTGTACTTGGCAACCTCTTTGCTAACCTCCTTCAAGTCGCCTTTCATGAAAATCAAACCAAAATTTCTAACAAGGAGTAGGGTTAGGTTGATAAAAGCATTGTTCCCAGTCTTCTCAGAATGTATCCTAACATATCTCTTCATCATAGTGTTCTTCCTCATAAGAACCACCGAATCCCTGAGAAATCTAAATAGGATTGCTGGAAGCGCCATCGTGACACCTTTCTCCAGAAACAATAACATGAACTTCTGAGTGGTGTAGATGTAATCAGCTGAGTTGATGTCAGGTCTGTGATTGATGTAACCTAGGATGATATTGAACCATACCCTTAAAGTATCAGTCAAATCGTTATCACTAGGGTTCTTTCCATCATCAAATATTGTTCCTTCTCTGAAGATGGTTGATGCTACCTTTGCTTCTCTTTTAGCATTATACTAGTAGAATACCTGTGCTCCCACATGGGTAAATTATAATTGAAAAAGCACAACTAAAAAGAATGAAATAATTTATTGCAACAAAAGAATTACATTTTATTTCATAAAATATAGTTGTAAACTTGACAATAAATATCAAAGATTATAATTAAGAAACACGTGCGCCCATACAGGATCATTTATTTAATATAGTATTTAAAATGATTTATTTAAGTATTAAATAAATAATGATTAGATAAATAAATTTATATTAAATAATCATACAATATTTTGATTGCTGAATAAACATTATCTTAAATGATAGAACAATTACAATATTACAATAATAACATATAATTTTCAATTTGAAAAGGAAGACAATATATTTATTATGATTAAGTGGTTTTGACACAAAGTGTTATCGTGATCAATTTTTTATTTTTGAAAAAGACAAAAACTATATTTCCAAATAAAGAAAACGGCATAAGATATGCCTTACGATACGTACACAAATTGAAGTCTCCAAAATGGAAGCACCACATATCTAACACAAGGGTAACACTGCAACACTAAAGATAATCTAACATACACACAACATGAACCCCAACAGAACTGGTAACTGACCCCAAACTAAAACTAATATCTACCAGCACAATTGATCAATTGATCATAAAGTAAGTGAAGCTAGACAAATGTAATTATTGCCCAATATAGATAATATAAGCACTTCATTTTATATTTTACAGCACAGTTGGTCAAAAGTTAGAAAAATATATTAAATTTATATAAGTATTTGATACTGATGATTTTCATTCTCAATCAAACAAATGTATGTGTATATTTGAGTTTGTATAATCACGCCCTCTTTTAATAGTTCCACGATATGCAGAAAAAACACACATTAAATCAAAGTGTTGGAATACTATAGCAGAGTGCTAACACCTGGAACATTTTCCATAACACCTCTGTCCCAAAAAAACCCCAACAAAGAGGACTACATGGTTCAATTCCAATACCTAGCTTCTTGTATAAAAACCAAAAGCAAGTTATTGTGCTGAAATGTTTGGATACTTATCTTTCTAATGGAAGAAAAATATGTATTGACTATAAAATCACTTGTCTCCCATTACTTAGAGCACCGCCAAATAGGATAAGTATTGAATCAGATACACCGGTGGAATCATGGATGAAAACAACATTAACCTTTACTTTCTCAACAAAAACCAACCATGGTTAAGGAATAATCTGGTATCGTGCATTATGCTCAAGATTGATCACCTAAGCATGAGATCTGTCTAGACCACACGACTTTTTCGTGCTCCACAATGTACTTCACGACAATACCGCAAATACCGCAAATCATGAATAACCTTGAGCTAGCAGTCCTCTGTTAAAAAAAGACATTTTTTTCGTCTGCGTTGACCAAAAGAAGCAAACAATATCATTATATATGAGATTACTACATCGCAAACGTGAAAGCCATCCCAAAAAATTCAGCCTTGACAGATTGTTTCTGTTCAACATTATCAAAAGACAATGGCAGCATTTCATGAAGGGTCAGAAAAAGCAATAACTTCACCAACTTAATCCACATAAAAACGATATTCATACAAACACAAATGTTGCAAATTCCACATCTCACATTTAGCTACTACACACAAATACATAAGCATGAAGGTATGAGACAACTATCACATCTCATATTTATAATTTGCAATTAATCAAGTAGGTGGTGTGCATGTTCATATTAGCTAGTGCCTAGAATTACCAGTAACACTCTTAAACAGAACATACCATATAATTGATGAGAGCTTACTCTGCTTTCTATGTTGTTGCTCCAAAATACTCGTCTGGTGAGAATGATCCAGAATGATGCTACTGAAAGAAAAAGAAAAAAGTAAGAGTCCTTCCTACAAACAATTTTATCAAATTCATGATAATATCTCCATTCTTTGAAACTGCTCATATATCTTAAGTCATTCTCATGAGCAGTGTTCACAAACACCACACATCAATTCAATAATATCCCTAATAGTAACACACACGAACTGTCACTAATGATAACAAAAAGAAAAACCACAAAATCATCAAAATAGACAACAACAAACAATAGAAATGGTAACAATAAATAAAACAATACCATATATTAAACCCATTTCATTCATCACCCTTCAACTTTTTTCTTCTTTCTATATCTGTAAACAAAAACAGAAAAATTGTATCAGTAAATTAAAATACCTAAAAGCAACAAAGGTAATAGTTCAGATTATAAAATACATAAAAACAACAACAAAACAACTAAAAATTAAATAAAAATAGAAAGTGAAGAAATTTACACCTGCTTCACCTGTATTTGATGAAATAGGTAAAAACATTATCAAACAAAAGACC
Organism: Lathyrus tuberosus; assembly: GCA_022829125.1. Taxonomy (NCBI): domain Eukaryota; kingdom Viridiplantae; phylum Streptophyta; class Magnoliopsida; order Fabales; family Fabaceae; genus Lathyrus; species Lathyrus tuberosus. Next base: position 11,424,489 of record JALAZF010000075.1, read on the forward strand.
CGAACGGATAAAATCGGTCTTTGCATAAACAAAGTAAGAAAAAACTCAAAATAAAATAGAACATACTTTTTGGGTTTTCGTTGTTACCGTAGAATATTGACATGGTGATGAGTTCCTGGGTTTCCGTTTGGCGTTGTGACGGTCGGAGAGGAGAAACAATTGTTATTCGAAACAAAAATCCAACCAATTTATTAGGAAGGTCGTGAGAAGTACGAAAATAGCGTTGTATTTTTCATTGGAGGTGGTGGTAGCCGTGGATATGGTGGAGAAAGGGGGTGGAGATGTTAGGGTTTGAAGGGAAAAGGGGGAAAAGACAGGCGAGACGAGAGAATAAGAAAGAGAGAAGGAAGAAAAATATTCAAATGAGAGAGACAGAAGCAAGTGACACTGGAAAAGCAAAGGTTATGCGTGTAATTTCGAATATGTTGAAATGTGGGGAATTTTTTTTTGAAGAAGCCAATTGTTGATGGACATTTGGCAGGAAGGGAGAGCCATAGTTTGAATTAATTTGTGTGTTTTGTTATTTACCAAAATATCCAAAATGTAGTGTAAAATAAATTGCTTAGAAGGGTAACATGGTCAAGTCATACAATCAACTTTTGAAGGGTTGATAGTTGATTTGACATAAAATACCCTTTTCCCATTGCCATTATGTGAAATCAGATCTGCGATAGTCTTCTCATTAATCACGATCTTCCTGTTGAAAATGTAGGAAGTGATTGTGTATTTTCTAGCCACATCATGAATCTAAAACTGCTTGACAAGAACTGGGTTGGCTGGACCTTTCAGACTTTCAAAGAAGGTATTCTAACCTTGGAATTCAAGAGTTCCAATTAGGTCAAAACCATTATCCTCGAAGTTCTTGAAATCAACTATGGTTTCACAGAGAACCATCAATTCATCTACGAGAGTGTTGACAGTGATAACATGATTCTCTTCTATTTAAGTGTTTTCTTCAGGGACGGAGTGACGAGAAGATTCTTGTTGTTGTTGTTGATTATCTTCCATTGATGAAAGTTCAAAGTTGAAGAAGATGAACAATTGCAGAGAGAGAGAGAGACGGTTTAAAAAAGAGAAAGTGTGGGAATAATGTGAACGTAGTGTGAATCGTGAGTGAAGTGGGTTTATATAAACATTTAAGCAATGATTAATAACAATAAATGCACTGACATAGGGGAAGGCGTAAAGATTTAACATAGTTCCAAGAAATGCTAAACCCAAAGTCTCACACCATTATCACACATGCTCAGAAAGTGGGACAACTGTCACCACTAAGAGCCACATGATACCAAACGAAATGACAACTATTAAATCTTGTAACTGTTAAGAATCAAGAAGACACATTGATAGGATTGCTTCTGATTAGAAACTTTCTAATTCATGAAACTTCCTCACTTTAAAAAGCTCATGTCTCAAAATCAAACAATCAAACAACAAATATAATCTCAGAACATAATCAAGACTTTTTAAGGCTTAACATTCTGATTACGTCTTTTCATTCTGGATAAAAGTCCATAAACAAATTTTTCAGAATGAAAACAAATCTATCCTTAGCAAGGGGTTTTGTAAAGATATCAGCCCACTGATGGTCTGTATCAACAAATTTTAAATGAAAAATACCCTTCTGAACATAGTCACATAAGAAATGATGTTTAATCTCAATATGTTTAGCCCTAGAATGCAAGATATTGTTCTTGGATAAACAAATAGCAGAAGTATTATCACAGAGAATAAGAATGTTACTCTCAAAGATATGATAATCTTCCAACCGACTCTTAATCCAGAGTATCTGAGTGCTGCATCCAGAAGCTGCGATATACTCAGCTTTAGTTGTTGAAAGCGCAATTTTTGATTGTCTCTTGCTAGACCATAAGATCATATTGTCTCCCATAAATTGACAACTTCCAGAAGTACTTTTCCTTTCTATTCTGTCTCTAGTATAGTCAACGTCAAAATAACCTACTAATTTGTATTCACTTGATTTTCTATAAAACAAACCAAGAATAGTAGTGCCTTTCAGATACCTAATGATTCTCTTAACATCAGTTTAGTGAGTCTCTCTAGGGTTTGATTGGAAGCGAGCACACAAACAAACACTAAATAAAATATTAGGTCTAGAAGCAGTTAGGTAAAGGAGAGAACCTATCACACCTCTAAATAGCTTCTGATCTACCATACCACTTACCTCTTCCTTCTCCAGAATGCATGTAGGATGCATTGGAGTTTCTGCTTGATTACATTCTGACAAATTAAACTTCTTCAGAAGTTCTCTTGTATACTTGCTTTGGTGGATGTACGTTCCTTCTGAACATTGATCAATTTGAATTCCCAGAAAGAACTTAAGTTCTCCCATCAGACTCATTTCAAATTCTGCCTGCATTAACTTAGCAAAATTCTTGCACAACAAAGCATTAGCAGAACCAAATATTATATCATCAACATAAGTTTGTACAACCATAATATCATTCTTAAAGGTTTTACAAAAGAGCGTTCTATCCACTTTCCCTCTGACAAAATCATATTTCAAAAGGAAGTTACTTAGTCTTTCATACCAAGCTCTAGGAGCTTATTTTAGACCATATAATGACTTTTTGAGTTTGAAAACAAAATCTGGGTTTTCAGAACTCTCAAAGCCAGAGGTTTGGTGCACATGCACTTCTTCAGAGATGTACCCATTTAAGAATGCACTCTTAACATCCATTTGATACTGAACAATGTTATGGTTTATTGTAAACAAAGCTAAAAGATGAATAAACTCTAACTTGGAAACTGGCGCAAAGGTTTCTGTATAGTCTATCCCCTCTTGCTGACTATAACCTTGTGCTACCAGTTGAGCCTTGTTTCTGACGACTTCAACTTTCTCATTGAGCTTGTTTCTGAACACTCAACTGGTTCCAATGACATTGACACCTTTTGGTTTCTGAACAAGATCCCAAACGTTATTTCTGGTAAGTTAATTTAGTTCCTGTTGCATAGCCAGAATCCATTCATTATCTATAATAACTTCATCAATAGATGTGGACTCTATCAAAGATACCAAACCTATAAGAGTTTCTTCAGAAGGTTTGAACGAAGATCGAGTTCTGACAGGTGCATTTTTCTCTCCTATAATCAATTCTTCAGAATGAGAAGTTCTTGGTCTACTCTTCTTTTGATGAAATGGACCAACAATAGCATATGGTTGAGTCATTTATGAGACTTTTGCTTCAGCGTCCTTATCGTTGCTTTTTGAGTCTTTATCTCCATAATCTTTATCCTTGGATTCTGAGAAAGTAATATTCATATCTGCAAGTTTCTCAACTAGCTTTAACTTTTCAGGGTCAAGCTTATCATTGAATATAACATGAATTGATTCCTCAATAATTCGTGTTTCTGTATTAAAGATTCTGTAGCCTTTTGAGCATTCAGAATATCCTAACAATAAACACTTTTGTGCCTTATAATCAAACTTCCCAAGATTCTATTTAGTGCTCAACATAAAATAAACACAACCAAAAGGATGGAAATAAGAAATGTTGTGCTTACTGTTCTTCCATAATTCATAAGGAGTCTTACCCAAAATAGGAATAATAGAAATCATGTTCTGAATATAACATGTAGTGCTAACTACCTCTGCCCAGAAATGCTTAGCCATATCAATATCTTGGATCATAGTGCAGGCCATCTCTTGCAAAGTCCTATTCTTCCTTTCTACAGCCCCATTCTGCTGTGGAGTTCTAGGGCAGGAGAAATCACGGGAAATGCCACAAGCATAAAAAATATTCTCAAAATGCTTATTTTCAAATTCGCTACAATGATCACTTTTGACTCTGACTATTTTGCAATCCATCTCTGTTTTCACTTGTGATGAGAAGGTTGGGAACATAAAATGTGACTCATCCTTGTGTTTCAAGAACTTTACCCATGTTCAACGACTATAGTCATCAACAATGACCAATCCATACTTCTTACCACTGATAGAGGCAGTTTTCACTGGCCCAAACAAATCAATATGCAGAAGCTCTAACGGTCTGAAAGTAGAAACAATTTTTTTTTGCTTTGAAAGAAGTCTTGGAAAACTTTCCTTTTTGACATGCTTCACAAAGAGCATCTGAAGCGAACTTCAGGTTGGGTAAGCCTTTGAAAAATCCAAGTTTATTTATCTGAGAAATCCTTCTCATGCTTACATGGCCCAAACGTTTATGCCATACCCATTACTCCTCATTAACACACATTAAACATTTTACGTTTTAGTCCTTAAGATCAGAAAATATGATCTTATAAATGTTGTTCTTCCTCTTTCCGTTAAAAAGGAATGTGCCATCTTTCTGACCGACAGCCTTACAGGACTTTTGATTAAAAATGATATCATAACCATTGTCACTAAGATGGCTGATAGACAATAAGTTATGCATCAAACCATCGACCAAAAGAACATTAGTAATAGAAGGGAGTTTACCATTACCAACAGTTCCAGAGCCAGTGATCTTTCCTTTCTGGTTTCCTCCGAAACCAACAAATCCTCTAGGCTTAAGTTCCAAATATTGGAACATATTCCTTCTTCCCGCCATGTGTTGCGAGCATCCACTGTCCAGGTACCATGAATGGTGTCTCAACTGAGCTGCTAAGGATGTCTTCAACATAAATGATCTTATCCTTATGTACCCACTTTCTGGGTCATCTTTTGTTAGTTCTCCTAGAGTTTTTTACAGCCTTGGGTTTCTGTGCGACAGGATAATCAAATGGAATTTGTGCATGATACTTAGGTTTTAGAACAACGTTCTGTGTCTGTTCAAAACAATCAAGCTCAGTGTCAGCAGACACAAAATGCTCATAGTGAGGTTTCGGTTTTACCTTCTAACTTTCGTCAGGTTTTGAAATTTCTATACAACCTAGATCATTCTTGCCATTTCTGCTAACTCCATAGATCATGGAAGCCATCTTGCTTCTATATATTCTTTTAGCCAGAAAGTACTAGAATGATTTATCATATTTAATGACGCAATTAATAACAGAAGCTTCTGAGACTATTTCTTCCTCTAATTTTGAAAATTTTCTTTTCAAAGCAGAGTTTTTACTTTCTAAAGAAAAAATCTTTTCATTTAGAGAAGAAATATCCTTTTCAAGCTCACTACGAGTTTCATAAGCAACTACTTGAACTTGTTTAAGGTCCTTGTACCTACTCAGAAGAATTTGGAACTTTTCTAGCATTTCAGAGAGACACGACTCTAAATCAGAATGAGATAATTTAGGAAAAAACTCTTTAGAATCGAATTTTGATTCTGATTCTGACAACACCTTGTCTTCCGGTTCTTCAGAACTTTCAGGATCAAATGTAGTTGCCATCAATGCAACATTGGCCTGTTCCTCTTCAGAGTCTTCTTCTTCTGATTTTGAGTCATCCCGTGTAGCCATAAGGCCCCTGTTGCCTTTAGAAAACTACTTCTTAGGCCTTTTGTCCTTCTTCAGCTTAGGACACTCATTCTTGTAGTGGACTGGCTCCTTGCACTCATAGCAGATAACCTCTTTACCAGAACCTTGCTTCTTCTGTCCAGACGAAGAATCGGAACAACCAACGGTCCTCCTATCTTCTCTGAACTTCCCTTGACCATTCTGCTTGGGCCTCTAGAGTCTGTTGACCCTAATGGAAATTAATGACAGCTCATCATCATCTTCTGAGTCTTCATCAGAATCTTCTGATTCTTCCTTAGCTCGATAAGCCGTTGTCTTCTCAGACTTGGACTTCTATGCAACAGATTTACCTTGCTTATGAGGTTCATCTTCCTTGAGCTCAATCTCATGGCTTCTCAAAGAACTAACAAGCTCTTCAAGACTAATATTTTTCAGGTTCTTTGACAGTTTCAAGGCAATTACCATATGTCTCCATTTTTTGGGAGATTTCTGATGATTTTATTGACATGGTCAGCCGTAGAATACCCTTTGCCTGAACCTCGAGTCCTGCAACAAGCATCTGAAATCTTAAGTAAATAGTCTCAATAGTTTCATCATCTTTCATTCTGAATGCCTCATATTTCCGGATTAAGGCTAAGGCCTTTGTCTCTTTTACTTGAGCATTCCCTTCATGACTCATCCTGAAAAATAAAAAATAGACTTAGCAGTATCTCTGTTTGTTATCTTCTCATACTCAATATAAGAGATAACATTAAGCAATATCGTTCTAGCCTTATGATGATTCTTGTAATCCTTCTTTTGTTGATCTGTCATAGCACTTCTTGCTACCTTGTTTCCTGCATCATCAAATGGTGAACGTAGCCATCGACTATAAGATCCCAGATATCAACATCATATCCCATAAAGAAACTTCTGATTTTGTCTTTTCAATAATCAAACTTTTCACCATCAAAGACTGGTGGTTTAGCGTTGTAGTGATCTTTCTTGTTGTTGTTAGCAACAGGAACGACAATAGCCATTGTTTCTCACATAAACTGGATCGGTACTGAACATGGTGATGTGTTGATAAAACTTTATCACAATTAGAACTGGAGCTATGATGCCAGCTGAAGGTGCAAAAAACACAAGAAATGAGGAGTTTGAATTGGGTTTTAAAAAAATCTTTTTACCAACTCAAAAACATAGCACTAATAAAAGATCAATGAGAGAAAGACACAAGGATTTTTATCCTGGTTCGCTTGAAATCAAAGCTACTCCAGTCCACCCACCCAAGGTGATTTCACCATATACACAAGGACTTAATCCAGTATAATCAACTGATTATAAATGCACGAGCAACTGCTGGTGACTAACAAACCACAATGACAAACTGTCACAGTCTTCTCAAGGATTCTGACCTAATTGGTCCCTTAAGGAAATACAAACAAACAAGTCTGAATAAAGATTATGTGTTACAAGTTTCTTCTAAACAAGTCGATTTTACACAATTGAAATACAAAACATTTAAAGAAAATTATGCACAGAGTTGAGAGATTTTCACGTAGAAACAGTCTTGTAAAATTGGCAACTTTCTTCAAGCCTCCAATTCTTATTTATATAGCCTGAAAAAGGAACCATTGGAGGGAAAATCCGAGATACCAAAAATGCAGCTGCCCACTAACGGATTGGTGACAAGTGTGAAGAATAGTATAGTCCTTTGCTCACATTTTCAGGTTAGTGGAAGGAATATTTTGTTTTGTACTATGTACTATTTGATCATGTATCCTCTTTGATATTTTATTCTAATTCATTGGCTTCTAATGAAAGTTGATGAAACATGAAAAGAAGAAACAAATAGCTGAAATTAGAATCTTCAGAATCTTTAGTATCTTTAGTCAGAACCTTGCAGCCTCAACGCCTGGCTTGAGATCTTCAGCTAAGTAACAAAACTTTAGAAGCTTGCCATTCTTCAGAAGCTTGATGATCAGAGTCATATCCAAAAACAGAAGCGGAGAAAACATTGCAGTAGCAACATAGCGTCTTTCCAGAAACTTCTCAAGAGTGAATCAGCGCAGAAGCGAATTTCAGAACACAATGTTCAGAAACTGATGATGTTTCACGTTATATACTCAGAATCAGAACTGGATGTTAAAGCTACAAAATAACAAACCGTTAAGGTACCAAAATTGTTCTCACATAAATACTATATTGTTATCATCAAAACTCAAAGGTATAGATGCATAAACAAATCTTGTTCTAACAAATTCCTTCACACATGTTGTATAACCAACAAAAACACACTTTTATGACTTTGAATCAAGTTTGGAATGATTTTCACTAGATAAATGCATATAAGTTGGACACCCAAAAATATTTAAAATTTCAAGATCAATAGGTTTACATGTCCATACCTACTATGAAACCTTCCCATAGAATGAAGATCGTGGTGACATCTTGATAAGATAAGACTCTTTGTTAAATACTTTGCCCGAAAACTATTGATAGTCTAACTTTAACAAGATACATCTTTCCCTTTTAGTTAGACACCTATTTGTTCTCCCTTCCACACCATTTTGTTGTGGTGTTTTATGAACTAAGAAATTCCTTTGAATACCATGTTATTCACATAACCTCTTCAAACTTGAATCACTGTACTTTGCCTCATTATCTAACTGCAAATAATTGATTTTTATGCATGTTTAATTCTCTACATGTCTTCTATAATTTGAATTTGGTAAAGACTATAGATTTCTAATTCAAGAAATACACCAAAATCATGAAAGAAAAATCATCCGCGAAAGTCACAAAATATCTAGAACCACCCATAGAAACCTCTTTGGTAGGCTCCCACACATCAAAACACGTATAGTATAAAATTCCCTCCATTTTATGTTTCCGGTCTTGAACCTAGCACAACATTGTCTTCGAAGTATAAAATACTTTAACAAATCCATTTTTTTACCTACAAACACTTTTCAATTGATTTCCTTACATAGTTCCATCATCCCATGTTCACTGAGATGACCTAGACCAATATGCCAAAGTTTTGTTGCATGATTATCAAACTCAACTGATGCAGCATCACCTACAACAATGTTTTCCAACAGTTTGTAAATATTACTTGCAGTCCTCCTTGCTCATATTACAAGCAAGTCACCCTTACTAACTTTCACAATGTCCTTATCTCCATCAGACGTATAGGAGAAACTATTTTACTGTAAGTACATAGGGAAATCAAGTTCTTCCTCAATTCTAGAACATGTTTGACATAAATCAATTTTTACACGCCACCACCATCCATTAAAATTTTAATTTGTTCTGTTCCAGTGTTAGTATATGCTTTATCATCAACCAGATAAAATAAATACAAAATCACCCCTAACCTGAATGTAGTGAACCATTCTTAGTGCGACGTCATATGGTAACAACAACCAGAGTAAAAAGAACCATGCAATTGAGCACTTGCTTAACGAAACACATAACATACCAAATCTGCTCCCATAATCATCTATTTGAACAACAATTGTAGAACCGGATGTGACGTGCTTTCTGTTTGAACAATCCATCTTCCAATGCCTAATTTGTTTCCAACTGTAACACTAATTTGTTTTCTAATGATTGGATTTAGACCACTTCTTTCCAGAAACATCTTTACCCTTGTTCCACCCACGATCTTGACCCCCACACACATACAGATTGTTGTCTTGAATTCATTCTTCTACACTTTGTCTCCTTTAAGAATAAGACAAAAGTGTAACAATAATCACATAAAAATTGGTAGTGTCTTTCTCGTAGATAAGAGATAGACTCTAAGTGGTCATAAGAACTTGGTAACGAGCACACCTAGATAATTTCCTTATCTTAGTCATCAATCTTCACTCCAAGCTTCACTATATTGGTGATTATGCTGTTGAAGACATTGACATACTGTTGCAAATCAGATCATTCATCCATCTTTAGAATGTATAGTCGTTGCTTCATAAAAAGTTTGTTCATCAGCATCTTTGACATATATTGACTCTCCAATTTGTCCCAAACCTATTTCGACGTCATTAGGTCCAAGATTGATACATCACCTCATTTGAAACACATATGTGAATCAATATCACGGCTTTCTCCTTCATTTGTGCCCAATCAGTGTCCTCCATGTTGGTTGGTTTCCTCTCACGCATCGCCTTCTATAAACATTGTCGATCCAAAAAGTCCTTAACCCTCTTTTTCCATAACCAAAAATTAATTGTACCGTTGAACCTTCCTCGAATTTTGCACCAGGGTTAATCGTCATCTGATGCCAATTGTTAGAACATCAACCAATATAAAAGATTAAAGAAACAAAAGTAATGACAATGAACACGATCAATCTTTGTTAATGCAGTTCAGTCAATGATGTATACCTTTGCAACTATAAAGCAACTTTAGTTTCATTTTAACTAAGTCAAAAATTAATGTTTTAGTGTCACAAGAAATATATAATACTACAACTCAATTCACAACAATAATCCTGAATCATAATGCAAATGACTCTTGTCCCAGGCACCTCCAATCACCTCCCCATAACAAAAAATTTGGCGTAAGTCACGTTTGGGCCTAACTCAAGAAAAAATACTCTCTACCCCCATGTAGCACCCTAAAACCCCGAATCTTTATTTATTAAATAATTACATAAATCTCACAATTAGGACATTACATATTTTTCACCAAAACGCTTTACTCAACAAAATATCAAATTTATTGATGCATTAGAATAAAAACACCATTTAACATAACAAGTCTCATTACCAAAAGATAATGAAGTCATTCAAAACATCTCCGAGGAAACACAAGATTTAAAAAGCAACCCGTCCTAGTGTTATTTATCATAGCTTTAACAAAAACTAAATGACTCGAGAAAAAAAATAGTAAAAGAATGAAGACGCCTCAACGTCATCCTCCAGCTCAAAAGTAACTAATCCTCTGCCTGATTAATTGTACTCCAAAGGAGTACAAAATACCACAACAAAGAAAACAGAGGCGAGAATACGCTCAAAATATATTAACGGTGGAAAAGTAACAAAGGGCAGTACACACAAAACATCAACATGAAATGTCATTCACAACTTTCACCAATCAACAACAATATTTATAAAACAATCACAATCATCGCCAATTCATAAGTACAGATGTACATGCAATGTACTCATCTTCTCATCACCAAAAGCATGTGGCACCAACCTACTCACCAATTGGATGTCAGAGTTATGTTATTCAATCCCATCACCAATATTTGGGCATCAAAGTTATATTACTGATTTAGTCTCATCACTAATCATCGCCAATCCCTATCTTTGATATACATGATGCATGAAAATACCGCAATAATGTAATATGAAAATCATCACAAATAATTCTTATTTGAATCTCATTATTCACCATAATACAACACCAAATGATAACATCACCAGTATACATATAAAACATATTAATATGCAATAATACATCACCGACAACTGATTTCACTATGAAACCCCACCCCAAATCACAAAATAATAGTAAACAGTAGTAAATAGTCACCGCCATAAAAAACGCTCGAAAAATCAAGTCAACCGACTAGAACCGGTCAACCCTATCATAAAATCGTCATTCTGGTGACGCTTGGGCCAAAAGCCTGTCTCCGGGACCATGACAGTCTCCCCGTCACCATGCTGACGTACGTCAGCTCTACCAGTGGCATGACGGTGAGCCCGTCACGCTAATGACTATCACTGGTGTGTAGATTGCAACCGATTTCAACCCAAAATCACCCAATTCAAACATAAATACATCACCCATATTATATTAAACAAAAACCTCATCAAAACAACATCAATTACACATCGACACTAATTTATCATGCAATTTCATTATCATGTTCATCACACCAATTCATACTAACGTGAACAACAACATTCAGATTCATATCATCACATATATATAATCTCCAGTATAAAACATAACACGAATTTCACATATTTCACAACAATTATAACACAATCTTTTTTCAAAATACATAAGCATCAACAATGGTGGAAAAGATAAGAAAACCTAGAGGAGAGTGAGAATCCCTCTCCACCCTTCAAGCAATTGACATCAATATTAGCGTAGTTCCCTCAAACCTTAATTTCCAGCGGCAATTCATAGTTTTGGTTATGAGTTCTCCTTCCTATATCTCTTTTTAGGGCTAACTTATCTCTTTCTCCCTTTTCAATCTTTTCACATATTTGACTAAAACTCTCTACTCCCCTTACTTAAATATTTATTTAATCTAATAATTCCAATTATTTAATTCAAAATTCTCCCTCAATTATTGGTAACTCATCCTTTAAGCCACAGATTTCAGAAAAATATTATTTTCACCCTATATCTCAATATTTCATATCTTACTCAATTTTCTATTATTTTTAATTAGTGGAAAATAGTGATAATTCCTATAAATTATACCCAAACTCATACAACCCCACAAAAATACACACAACACCCCAATTAATTATTTAAGCACATATTTAACTTAATAAAATAAATTAAGGGGGTGTTACACCCCTGCCTCTATTCAATATGTATACAGAGGCACTTGAAAAAACACTAGAAGTTTTCTCTAAAGACAACACGTTACTATCAAGTTAGAAGCGAACACTTGAATTTGTTTGGTATGAATTTAATTTGGTTTTATCATCCTATATTTTTGTTTAAAAAAATAGTAATTTTTTTTTTTTGCTTAAAAATATCACAAAAGTAATTAATTTATTTAAAAATACTATAATTTTTTAAAAAACAAGTCAAACACATATATTATTGATCCTTTATTATATCATATTTTACAGGTGGATCTTTTATTACATCATATTTTTACAATTAGTCATTTGTAACTGCACTATTTAAATTTATATTGAAAATGTTCCTCCACCGTCACATTGTTTATACTACCTTTTTTGCCGGATGCAAATCCAACAATTGCTCTTGTCTAAGTTTTTTATCATAACCCTCCTTCACCCATAACTTTATCATGTGCAGTGTCTCCCTCTTCCATAAATTTAAAGTTCACAATCATCAAAAAGATTTCCAAAATCCATAAATCTAAAATTGGTATCAATGTCAGCAAAATTATTTTCAACTTCCATCAATCCAAAGTTGTTATCATTATTGGCCAAACTATTTCCAACTTCTGTTAATCCAAAGTTGCTACTTTTGTCAACAAAAGCATTTTCTCCAGCATCAATAAAAGGCCTTTTATTGGAAAATCTTGACGAAAAAATGAACTCAACTTTCTTATTCATTTTTTCGACAAATTTTGGATTTTGAAGAACCACTTCAAACGAGTTCTTCAAATTATTATGCCTATACTCTAATGCTTCTAATCTTTGCACTAGATTGTCCACGTGAAGCTTTTTAACTGGCATGTTCTGCTCAAAGCTAGAAATGTCTAATTCAATTGAGCCTTTTTCATTAGAAAGTTTTTCAATTTCTTCTTCAAATGTAAACCTTTCTACTTCTCCACGAGAGTGACTGTAAACAGTTTTCTTGCGGCAAATATTACCAAGAAGATGATATTGATCTTTTAGAAAATAATCATTAGCAAATTCCCATTGATCGTGTTTGATTTTGTGAAATCCCTGACATTGAAACACATAACAACGAACCGTACCAAATTAGACATCAAATTTGTATAATGCAAAAATCATCTTAGACATGGAAGAGATTCCACATTAAAAGCATGAACCATAGTTTAAAAATGATAAATGAAATGGTTAAAAAAATATATGACAAAAATAACAAAAGATAATTGAGGTTTAGGCATAATAGTTGAAAGACTAAAGGTATATATTACATACATAGGAATTGAGTTGCCGAATAAAGCTGGAGAAATTGTTGTGTGTGAAATACTTTCTAAGAAGATTGTTGGTGAATTCATCAGGATCCTTAATGATGAAACTGTTATTTCCTTGACTCCATGATACTATATTATCAGTACATGGATCATCCACCATCTGATATGTTTTCACTAAGAACTTTGTCGGACCACCACTACCACCAGCACCGGATTCCGTCGTCAAATTCTCCATGCTTTTTTTTTGTTTCAAATAAACCAAAGAGCATTCTCTTATATACTAATAATCAAGTCCCAATACATTTAACTACTACATCATTTTTCACAAAAATATATGCATAACGCTTACGCCTTGAATTCAGGGAGCTTCTTCGACAAGCATGTCCCTCGTTTTAGTTTTGATCTTCTTCTTTTTTTTTCAATAAAAATAAATTTGTTAAAGTTTTTTTTGTCTTCTTCTTTTAAATAAAAATAAATTTGTTTACAAGTTACTTTTTCTTTTGTTTGACCAAAATTAAAATTTAATTATTATCCTTTAAAAAATATTTTTATAAATACTATTATATTAATCAGTCAATAATATATACCAAATAAATAAGATTAATTGAATAACATCAAATTTAATATAAAACATTTTATGATTTTTATTATCATATATATATATATATATATATATATATATATATATATATATATATATATATATATATATATATATATATATATATATATGTTAAATATGTTTTTGGTCCCTATAAATATCGCACAATTCATTTTTATTCCATATTAAAAAAAAACATATTTTGGTTCTTACAAAAATTTTATGCATGCAGTTTTAGTCCTTACTAATTTTTAAAATTTTGAAAACTATTTAATTACCCATAAGCTATTACATTTTTGAATAATTTTTTTCATACGTGTTCAGATTACTATTAAATATTTCTTTACCAAATTATATAATTTTTTAAAATGAGAAGAATTAAATATGAATTTTTAAAATTTTTAAAAATAATGATAAAAGTAATGAAAATTTCGAATTTTAAATCAAATTTTGAGTTTCTTTTTTTTCGAGAAACTTTTTATAACATTGTAAACATATCTGCAAAATAATCATTCAAAAATACACATTGGTTTAACAGTAGGAACTAAAACTACGTGCATAATTATTTTATAAGGATCAAAACACACTATTTTTTTTATTGAGACCAAAATTATAATTTGGTACTTTTATAGGGACCAAACACACACACACACACACACACACACACACACATATATATATATATATATATATATATATATATATATATATATATATATATATATATATATATATATATATATATATATATATATATATATATATTCACCTTGTATTAAAAATAAAAGTAACATCTATTATTTCAATAAAATTTAACATTATGTTGAAATTATTAGATTTATCAATGAGATATATCAAACTCTCCTTCTTATAAGTATTTATTAATTGAGTTAATTTTAATATATCAAGTATCTAATTAATATAAAAAATGATTTTTATTTACAATAATATATTATTTTAAAATATATAGAAATTCAAAGATTGAATCTTGAAACCATTAATCCTAGCACATTTGGATCAGATGGGAAAGGTCTTTTTTCAGCTTAATCTTTTGAAATAAAATTTTACCTCTAATAATGTAGTTAAACAGAGAGTGTAATTGGTTTATAAAAAAAACAACTTGCACACATATAGCTCTACTAATACATACAAGTTGAGGTACCTCACCCTTCCATAATAAATAATTTTGGATTAATATTAAATAATTATCAAACAATAAATTTTTGTATACAAATACGCGATAATGAATATTTAAAAATATTATAATATTAAATTTTAGAATATATATATATATATATATATATATATATATATATATATATATATATATATATATATATATATATATTATTGCATTTTTTTATTTTAAATTAAATTTATTAGTTATAATAATTTTTAGGTAGAATGAATTAAGTTTTAATTTAATTTTAACACTAGATTAGATTTATTTTTATTTGTGATTTTGAAAGTATTTTGAGAGATAAGTTGGATATGTTTGACTATCATTTTTGTTAATTTTTTTTATGAATTAGGTTTTATATCTCCTTATCTTGTTAGTTTTTTCTTTTTTATTCGATAAATTGTCTTTATAAATTTTTTTTAACTAAAATTGTTTTAGTCTATTTTTTTATCCAAAATTTTATATAAATTTTTATATTGTTTTTATAATGCACAAGTACCACTAACATAAAAACAATTTTTTTAATTAAAAAATACTTTTTAAGGTTGAAAAATAATATAAATTAAAAATAATTCTAAAATATTGAAAAATAACATAAATTTTTATTCATACATTCACTTTTATATTAATACTTTTCATTACTATACTTTTTCAAACATATCATTAATATCTCCAATACATATCTTTTTTATTTGCTATTTGTCAACTCATATTTAAATTAATATTTAAAAGAAAAGGAAAAATATTTGAACTTGAATTTGGATTTTCCATAAAAGGCCAATACAACAAATCCAGTTCGATGTTACAATTAAATGATATATATATATATATATATATATATATATTATTCTATCAACCTAATATTTCCTTAGTATTTAAGAATAATTTTAACATAAATTCTTTCAATAAATTTAATTATTTAACTTTAATTTTAAAATTTAAAAAACAATTCAATTTTGTATGCACACATTAACAATTTTATTAATATGATTCATAGTTGTCTTTCATTATTTCTAAGACATCTAAACTGGTAATTGAAATTCTAACACACAGATACCAAATGTCAAGACAGATGTCAAGATACTGGGATCAAGACAGCAAACAACACTTAAGCAGAAAAATTAGGAGCTTGAAAATAAACAATAACACAATAAATTGTTAACCCAGTTCGGTGCAACATCATCTACATCTTGGGGCATCCAAGTCAGGAAGGAAATCCCCTATAATAGTATTAGTTCAAAGCCACATCAAACACCCACAGGTTTACAAGCTGCTCACCTAATCACTACCCGTGCTAACTTTTACCTAAGAACTCCTAGATATGAGACCCCTCTCACTTTCCACCAGTCACACAACAGTGACAAACTCAACAATAAAGAAGAAAGGAAGTCACACTTCCAAATGCACAAAATTCAACTATTTTCTTAAAAGTTTAGGAGTGATTACAACTCAAAAATCAGTCCAATTCAAGTACCTAAGGAGTACATGAATGACTCACAAATGCACAATAAAAAACAAGCTAACTCAAATATCAAAAGACATAAGAGAGGATCACAAAGAACAAATAACAAAGAACTCTCTAAACCCTAAAACACACTTTCTTTCAATACACAGCTTCACCACCTTATTAGGTTTAGAACTCTTTAAATAGCCTTTCGATCAGCATTGGCTTGAGCTCTTCAATAAAAATAAAACGCAAATCACAAAATAATAGCTTCAAATCTTATGTAAGATCTTCTGCACAAGAATAGGAACTGAATTGAAACTTCCCTATATCCAAATCTTATGTGATATCCATATCCGCCCATATCCATGCGAGTATCCGTTAAGCGGGTAATCCGCGAGTGTTACTATATCTGTGGATATTTACAGATATCCATGGATAATATTTTCTTTATAAAAGTTATTTTTTGAAAAAAAAATTTAACTTCTTATAAAGAAACAAAAAGTTATTATCACATAACATCCATACAATTTGCTCTTAATTTAACAATAAAATTTCATCACATTAATTTTATTCTTATTCACCAAAACATAATTAGATCAAAACATAATATCCATACATTTCATTTTGAACCAAACAAATAAAAGATATTGTGATTGTGACACTAGTTCGACAAAGGAATGACGACACTAGTTGGTTGGACTATGAAATTGTTGAAGTGAGGTATGAAGTATTAAAGAGTTTAAATATGAAATGGCTAATAGAATTTGAATGATATGTGAAAGATTTTCTTCAAAGAAAATTTCAAAAAAAAAAAGAAAGAAATATAAGAAGGCTAATTTTTTTAAGAAGACGAAAAGATAAGGTATAATAAACTAATGATATTTAAATGATTTTTATAATTTACTAACGGATATGGATATCCGTGGGCACGGATTTCATTAAATCTGTATCCATATCCATTAACAAATAGGTATTTAAATATCCATTTATTTTATCCGTGGATATCAACTAAGCTATATGTCTCATATCCGTGACGGATTTTATCCGCGAATATCCGCGGGTACGGATTTTTTTGCCATCCCTAAACAAGAACCAAGAACTTTAAAAAAATATTATCACAAAACAACAAGAACTCCCCTTGAATTGCATAGCCATCAATTCAGTAAACAAAACTAACTACAATGTCAAAACATCATGTCTGACATCACAGAATCAACAGAACTCCCCCTGTCATAAAGCTCCCCCTTAAGAGCACAACCACATAACTCCCAGACATATGATGATGTTAGAACATATAGACTGACATCCTAGCACCACCAGTAAAGACCTCCCAACAACAAAAAAGAAAACATAGAAAAGTAAGGATCATCATTATTTCCATGCGCACTAACATCACTACTACATAGAAAAGTAGGGATCATCATTATTCCGATGCACACTACCATCACTACTACATAGAAAAGTAGGGATCATCATTATTCCCATGCACATTACCATCACTACTACTCCATTTTTAGGCATAAATTTAACACCAGCTTTCTCCTATGCCTAGTATCCTCCACAATAAAGACTAATTGCTATAATTCTTCAAAAATGAAAATTCTTAGTTCACCCCTTAGCTTCTCAAACTGATTTTCATTCAAAGCCTTTGTAAAGATGTCAACCAGTTGTTTCTCAGTGGCTACATGTTCCAGAATGACTACTTTGTCTTCAATAAGCTCCTTGATAAAATGATGACGAATGTCAATATGTTTTGTCCTGCTATGTTGAACAAGATTCGTGGAGATATTGATAGTACTCAAGTTGTCACAGTATAATGTCATGACATCCTGCTTGACATTGTACTCCTTCAGGATCTGCTTCATCCATAGTAGTTGAGAATAGCTGCTGCCTACTGAAATATACTCAAACTCAGCAGTGGATAGGGACACACAATTCTGCTTCTTACTGAACCAAGAAATAAAGTTATTTCCCAATAAGAGGCAGCCTCTTGATGTGCTCTTCCTATCATCAGCACTACTTGCCCAACTTGCATCACAATATCCCACCAACATGGAATCAGATCCATGAGAGTATAACATGCCATAGTCACATGTGCCATTTACATACTTCAATATTCTTTTCACTTGATTAATGTGACTCATCTTAGGTTCAGCTTGATATATTGCACAAACACCTACTGCAAATGTAATGTCAGGTCTGCTGGCTGTAAGGTATAACAAGCTACCTATCATGCTTCTTTAGAGACTGTGATCCATATTAACACCCTTTTCATCTTTATAGAGCTTCGAGTGAGTAGGAGCAGGTGTTCTCTTGTTACTGGAATTCTCCATCCCAAAAATTTTCACTATATTCTTTGCATACTTTCTTTGAGATATGAATATAGAGTCTTCCATATGTTTGACTTGCAACCCAAGAAAGTAGGTCAATTCACCCACAAGACTCATCTCAAATTCAGATTGCACCTGTTTGATAAAATGTTAGACCGTCTAGTCTGACATCCCACCAAAGACAATATCATCCACATATATCTGAGCAATCATGAGCTTGCCATCCATTTCTTTAACAAACAATGTCATGTCTATTCTTTCTTTTCTATATCCATTGCTGACTAGGAATTCTGTCATCCTTTCATACCAACCCTAGGGGCTTGCTTTAGACCATAAAGAACTTTCTTTAGTTTGTACACATGATTTGGAAAAGTGGGATCAGCAAACCCTTTTGGCTGTTCAACATACACCTTTTCTTGTAAGAGCCCATTTAAGAAGGAATTTTTCACATCCATCTGAAACAGCTTGAATCTCAGCAAACATGCCACTCCTAGTAATAATCTTATGGATTCAAGGAGAGAAACTGGAGCAAAGGTCTCATCAAAATCAACACCCTCAATTTGAGTGTACCCTTGAGGCACAAGTCTGGCCTTGTTTCTGGTAACCACTCCATTTTCATCAGATTTATTCTTATAAACCCACTTTGTGTCAATGATATTTGTTCTCTCAGGTCTAGGAACCAAATCCCAAACTTCATTCCTTTTGAACTGCTCCAATTTTTTTTGCATGACATTAATCCAAAATTCATCAGTTAGAGCCTCTTTCACATTTTTTGGTTCAATCTTAGAGACAAAACAATGATTGGATACCACCTCCCTTGATCTAGTAATAATCCCTTCATTAGGATTTCCTATTATGAGTTCCTTGGGATGATCCTTCTGAATTCTGATAGAGGTCCCTTTATTTGCCTGATTTCCATCATCCTCCACAGCAGCAGGTTCATTGTTATTGTTATTACCAGAATCATTATCTACAGTGACAGTCACCTGTGGTGATGTTTCAACATCATTTTTGACATCTTCCTGCTTCTCTATAGTTGAGTCATCTATCACAACATTAAAAGACTCCATCATTACATGGGTTATAGTGTTGAACACTCCATAGGCTCTGTTGTTTATGGAGTAGTGTAAGAATATTCCTTCATCACTTTTGGGATCCATCTTCCTCCTTTGATCACGATCAGCCAGAATATAACACTTGCTCCCAAAAACATGGAAGTACTTGACAATAGGCTTTCTTCCCTTCCATAATTCATAAAGAGTAGTTGAGGTACCAGTTCTCAAGGTAACCCTATTATGAATATAACATGCAATATTCGTTGCTTCAGCCCAAAAATGATAAGGCAGATATTTAGCATGAAGCATGACTCTAGCAGACTCTTAAAGAGTTTTATTTTTTCAAACTCTTTTTCATGATCACTCATAATTCTTACAATTTTGCTATTTCTTTTCTCTTTGAAGCCTTTGACATAATTCCTCAAAAACATCAAACACACCTGATTTTTCTTTGATAAAGTGCACCCAGGTGAATCTTGAGAAATCATCAACCACTACATAGGCATACCTCTTACCCCCAAGGCTTTTAAAGTAGCTAGATGTTGGACCTTTTAATGGGACATCTTGGTTTGCTTTTCAATTTGACATTCACCACAAATTCTTCGTTCCTCTATCCTGAGCTTAGGAATTCCTCTGATAGCTTCTGTAGACACAATCTTCTTCATACCCTTTATACGTAAATGGCCAAGCATTTGGTGCCACAGTTGAAATTCATCTTCTTTAGACATCAAACATGTAGGAGAGCATTTTGTTGATTGAGGTGTCCATAAGTAACAATTATCCTTAGATCTGACTCCCCTCATCAAAAATTCATCCTTCTCCTTAGTCACCACACATTCCGACTTAGTGAAATTGACTTTCAACCCTTGATAACACAACTGACTTATGCTTATCAAATTGGCAGTCAATCCTTTTATCAATAACGCATTCTCAAGACTAGAGAATCCTGAATAGACTAGTCTTCTAACCCCTTGAATCTTTCCCTTGGCACCATCCCCAAAGGTAACATAGTTAGTAGAGTGTGACCTAATGTTGGCCAGGAAGTCCTCAACACCAGTCATGTGTCTAGAACACCCATTATCAAAATATCAGACTTCTCTAGCTGAAGCTCTAAGATAAGTATGAGCAATAAGTGCAGTGGTAGCCTCTTTTGGAATCCATTTCTTTGTAATCTTAATCACTTCACGATTGACCTTGGGCTGTATAGAAGTCCTTGGATATTCATTCAGGCTAAAATAGTAGGGCTTGATATGCCCAAATCTATCACAGTAATGTCATCTCCAATGCAAGGCCTTGCTTTTTGCTTGATACTTCTGATGTCTGGTACGATGTTGAAAGATTTGTTTTGACATCATTTACTCTTGCTTATTTCTAGTAGGAATAAAGTTTGTAACCTTAGGATCTCCTTTTAGAGTTTGATTATCAAACCCTATGCCTTTTAAGTCACCAGTTCTTTTTCCAACTTGAAGAATTTCGTCTAACATGTTAGAACCATTATTCAACATTCTCACAGACTTGGTCATATTTTCAAGTTTGGAGGTCAACATGGTTACCTCATCCTGCAAACTATGGATGTTGGATAAATATTCTTCCTTCTCACTCTAAATCTGAGAGATAATTTTTTGTTGCTTGTCACTTCTGATACACAGATCTTTGTAAGAAGAAACCAGTTCAGTATAGGAGTTATCTTCATCATAGGAATCTGCATCAGATGCCCATCTTCCAGTTAAAGCAGTAACTGTGAGAGCAAGAATTGTCTCTACAAGTCAATTTGTGTTTTGATGATAACAATAAGTATTTGTGAAAGAACCATTTTATGGTCTAACGTGTGTTGTGTGCAGATTATAAGAACTAAGGATATCAGAACCAACATACACCAGCTAGATGTACTATGATTGAATATATACATATGCGAAGTTACTATGTGTGACTAAAGTCGCGATAAGCAAGAACGCTTCTTTATCTAGTCATGATATGCCAGATCCAAGGATGCCAATATTGTTGTTGCAATGCTCTTGTGGATGCTCTCTGAAAGTGATTGAGATTCTGAGGATAGCGAAGCTTCTGAAGAAGTACACTCTAAAAAGAACCAAAGTGCGGAAGACTCCTATGACTTGAAGTTTTGATGGCTGAAGGCGCTGAAGACCAAGTGCAGAAAGAATTTGAAGACTGATGAGTTTTGAAGATCAAGGTTTCAAATATGAAGTTCTAAAGACTCTGAAGACAGGCTCTGAAGATTCGGAAGACTTGAAGCAGAAAAGAATAACGTTCCTAAAGACCAAGTGCTGAAGTTCTGAAGACTGATTCCTAATGGACTTCTTCAATCGACGAAAGACTTGAAGCATCAGATATTCTGCTAAGAAGACTCTACTCATGCTTCATCAAATTAACATCAGAAGCCACTGAAGTTTTGAAGTCTAAATATTACCGTTGTGAGTTAAATGTACACACTGCCCAAGAAAAGATGTCCGGTCACTTCTTCCTCTTCAAAAAGAAGATGTGTCAGTACAACTCATTATATCACAACGTCTCTTTTCCAAACTGCCAACAGTATTCTCTAACGGCTATATTTCTACTGGCTATTTAATGGAAAGAGTTTTTGCTTCTGATGTGTCGATCACTTATAGAATCATGAACTGAATGTTCATCTACAAAATTGACCAAGTCATTGTGAAGATAGCCACAATGATGAGTTCTCGTTGTAACACTTAACATATTCAAAGCTATCGATATTTCACTAATGGCAATTGTTGTTGAAACTCAAGAAGACAATTCAACACAATAACAACAATCAAGAACAAAAGATGTTGATGAAGAAGACACCATTGAAGATTTGTCAAGTCATCAACCTACCTTCTCGTCAGGACTACATTGAAGATTTGAAGCAAGGAGTTGCTGCTCAAAGCTTGCTCAACTAGAAGACGAAGAAGAAGAAGATCTACAAGAAGTCAATAATTGTAATATCTAAATACATCTTTGTAGTTTCTTAGGAAAGCAAGGAGCTGATTTCTCATAACTTGCTTGAATACATGTGTGTGATCTTTGTACTTAAATTAGGAGAAACTTGCTTATTAAGAGGCACAATCTGTAATCTCCAGTTTGCCAATTCGACTAAATGAATTGAGACTCCTCAAGTGAACGTTATATCCTGAAGGTATCCCTGAACGGTTCAGTTGTGAGTTGAGGCCCTTGAGTAGATCACATGGTGATCAGATACTTGAGATGACAATGGTTGAGGGTCATTGTGGAAAATCCTGAAATATGGTCAGTAGCGTTATATTCATTGTGATGAATCCCTGAACGGCTAGCTGTGAAATCCCAGCAGTGGGTCTGCTCAGTCAATGAACGTTATATCCTGTTGGATCCCTGAACGGTTCATTGGATTGTTAGTCACAATGCGGTTGTGCAAGTTGTTAGTCACCGGAGTGGCCCGTGCAAGTGTAATCATGATTTGATTATAGTGGATTAAGTCCTTGTGTTCAAGGTGAAATCACCTGAGGAGGGTGGACTAGATTAGCCCGCATGGTGAACCAGGATATATCATGTGTCCTTTACTCTCTTGCTTAGTATCTCTATTTATGTTTATGCATTGAATACCAGAACCTCATATTAAGCAAAGTCAGAACCTTGCAGCCTATCTCTGATAAGCTTCCACACTGCAAGTTCTGAGTATCGTATCTTATGATCAGAACCTATATGGTTCTCATGCTCCATAGTTAAGAGATCAGAATCTCTCAACGAACATTGAAGGTTCTTGAGTATCTCTTTAACAAGATGTGAAAAGCTACAAAAAGAGTAAATACACAATTTAAACCCCCATTTCTTATGTCTTTCTCGCACCTTAAATTGGTATCAGGGCACCGGTTCTGTTATTGATTTACATCAAATGCTTAACAGTGTCAGAAAAAGATCCAGATGTGGTGCGTAGAAGTACTCTTGGTGGGATTGAAATCCACTTACAATTTCTATAACATTTCAGCAGTTGACTGTGTACAAAATTGTAATCAATCTGATTACTTCTTAAGCAACTCACTGACTCTTGATGAAGTCTCATTAAACATTGAAGATTCAGCTGATAAGATAAATTCATCAGATAAGAAACTATATCTGTTGAATGCTCAACCTGGAAAATACGTATGGATAAAACCACGCATATGATTAAAAGATGAATCATCAGAAAGCAAGAAATCTTGTTTGCTGAAGATTAATTCTTTATGAGTTTCTGAGATGTTTTCAAGAAACGGATTAGGTCCACCCTTGACTTTCTCATTTGAAACTCATTCAGAACCTCTTCATGTAAAGAAGAAAAGATTGATGTTCTAAGACTTTGAATTTCAGAAAGGAATCTGTTAAAATCAAATTCTGAAAAATTCAAATTATTAGAAATGATTCAATGTTAGAATCTGAAATGATCAAAGATTCAATGAAGAACTGAATCCCAAAGATTCAGTAAATACTTGATTCTGAACAAACTCTTAAGCGATTAACTGGTTCAGTAACCAAGCTTCAACAACTTGAGATTATCCTTGTAGAACAAAATGTCGATAATCTGATTTTCGCCAGATCAAGCGTTCTCAGAACCACTTGAGCTATGAAATTAGAAGCTATCAATCCAGACATCTAGGTTCTCTAACTGATGTTTTAAAAGATGATGTTAATGATGTTCTTTTGAAGAAATCAGTTAACTCATAGATATGCATGACCAACCCCAAATAAGTTGATCAGCATTATGAGAACAAGAAGGTTCATACAAACCATGTCTAGTGATGGGGTGTAATGATGTTTTGGTTCTGAACAAGTTCTGAAACAACCTTGAGGAACAAAGTCAGATGTGGATATGTCAATTCCTCCTTGAATAACCTCTCAAAGGTTCTCACTAATCTTGTGAAATCAATCATCTTTCAAAGACAAGAAACTCTCACAAACGCAAACTGAATTCAGGCTATGAAAGGAGAACTCAACCAATTCTCAAAGTTTGTCGTTTAAAATTCAGATCCATATCTTAAGAACTGTATCGGAACTAAACAGATTCTATGGATCAAGGAAATGAGAAGTGAGAAGCACTCAAAAACAGATGTAATATGTTGCTTATGAATGGGGTCATCAAATGGAACTTACTATTCATTCAGTACTGCTCCCATGCATACGAGTGTTAATATTTCTTTCAGAACATTCGTTACATCGCCTTACCAAAAGGATTGCATGTAATTAGCTAAGTTCAGATGGAGCGGTTACTCTGATCTTGTTAAGTCCTAATCTCGGTTATTAGAGAACTAACGGACAAGGTTGAACAAGAAAAGAGAGAAAGTTGTAATTCAACCAGGATCACTTTCCAAGAAAATATTATTTTTCATCAGAAGTCAGAAGACAAGCGTATCCTGAAGAACCCAAGAAACATCTGCAGCTTACTCGGAAATAGGCAGAATCAGAAAGATACTCAAAGATTCAGAAAGTCAGAAAGGAATGCCTTCACGAAAAGGTTTAGCTAAAAGATTCTCTTCAAAAGTTCAGCATCCCTAAGGTACGTTTTTTTTTTAACCCATAAAATAATTTTTTTTACTAGTTAAAAGTTTAGGATTCACTAGGAAAATTATTTGAATATCTTAGCTAGAAGAAATAAAAGAAAATCCTTTAACGAAATCTACACGCAAAGGGAGCACCATAATAAATGCGAATCTTTTGAAACCATAACATATCTCTGACAACTTAATAAAATCTGAGATCTTTTGTGTAAGACTTCTCCCATCAGCGTCTAGTCATATCCTATCACCCAGAGGTATGGTTCAACCAACACCTCTCTAGAACTTAATCTTTCCACTCTCTCTCTCTCTCTCTCTCTCTCTCTCTCTCTCTCTCTCTCATAGAGTCTCTTATACAATCCACAAAGAAGATTTAAGATTTTGAATTATATAAACAGCAAAATCCTTGCACTACAATCTGTGCCTAGTCAAACTTGTTATATATATATATATATATATATATATATATATATATATATATATATATATATATATATCTCTAAGGTCTAGGATAAAACTCACACTTCTCTAACTCCTGGTTTAATCTCCTCAAAAGACTTCCTCACTATTTTCATGGTAAACCTATCCTTGACTCCAAGAACCTTCTTTGGCGACGACAACTCTCTTGAAATCATTAGTGAAAAACAACCTAAGCTAATGGATGTTGATCATAATTTTCATCTGGGCATTCATTCACAAAATTGGATTGGGTATATTCATATACTTAGAGGTCCCATTTATCCAAACATCGTAAAAACCTTTTGAATCAACGCTGCTGTCAACCATGATGGTCTAACCATCTCTTTAGACATCTATGGTATCCCTCTCTCCTTCAACGTTTCAAAAATCACTGAAGCCATTGAATGTCCACTGGAAGGCATCACTCCCAGTCATGCATCCATTCGATGCACTCCTGATGCAAAATTACACTACTTGTTTGATAAAGGTTCGGCCTTCGAACCAACTAATCCTGAGAAACTCCTGCCCCATGCCAGAGGCTGGTTTAAATTCATTCTGACAAACATCAAACCTCGAAGCACATACAAAAACCTTCTGTATCATGATGACAAGCTCCTAATCATGTGTCTTCTTAAGCAAGCTCGTATAAATCTGCCGCAAATTAAATTTGACCATCTCAAGGACACCATTCTCGTGTCAAGAACTACACTTGAAACGAAGATCCCTTACGGAAGAGTCTTAACTGAAGTGTTTTTCAAAACAGGAGTTCTGCAGTCAATTAGCAGGATTAGATGCGGTCCTGATAATGCCTTTGCTGAAAGTTCTTATGAAACTTTTGACAGTACCTGGTTCTCAGAAAACAAATTGGTTAACAATCTGAAATAGATTAGGATTCTAGATATTTAAGTGCATGTCTGTACCATCTATGTTATTAGATAATAGGATATATATATATATATATATATATATATATATATGTATATATGTTATCTTCTGATATTTATGTTGTCTAGCAACCACTAATAAAAATCTTAATAAACCATTAAAATATTGCATAAAATGTCATGTCATCACTTTTAAAATAAGTTTTTTTTAGGCTCAAGAAATCTTCATTAATATCATGAATGCAAAGCAGTTACTAACCTCTTACACTTCCCACATGATCACGTCTTTTAGGATATCCTAATTAATCATGACCACCTAAGAAATAGTAAACCTAAATCCTTGTGTACCAATTTAGTCATCACATTCCTCACTATCATTCGCCTATAAATAATAGGATTCTGCTTCATCCTCGCTCATCCTCACTAATCTTCATTTAAAATCTTCTGTGTGTTAACAAATAGCTTCTCCAACATTTAGAGGAAATGTAGAAACTCTAGAAGTTATCCCAGAGAAAAGACCAAATCTAGCTAGACTTCAAAATAATGGTCTGGAAATTGTAAGAAGCATGCAGATTCAATCTTGGAATGGTTATTATTCACTGCTAAACGGCCCTGTCTTTCCAGTTCTTGTGAAAGAATTATGGAAATACGCCAGAATCAGTAATGATGGCAACACTATCTGGTCTAAAGTATATAACTTTCCAATCACTATCTCCATTCCCTCATTAGAAAAGATCATAAATTGTGTCGCCTCTGGAGTCACTGTTGAAGACTTTCAATCTGACTTGAGCTTAGTAGAGAGATGCAAGGTTTTATTTGATGATTCGGTTCCTTATGAACCAAACAACCCTGAGAAACTTCTTCCTTCACCCAGAACATGGTTCAGATTCTCTCTAACCAATCTTCGACCTCGTGCAACGTCAAGGAGCATGTTGTCCCAAGATGACAGAGTATTCGTCTTCCTCCTAACACACCACTTTAGGATCAATCTTCCCAAAACCATTTTCAATCACCTGAAACATTCTATCAGAGTTTCAAGAACTCAGTTGAACTCTTACGTTCCTTACTGGAGAATAATATCTGAAATTATGCTGAAAGAGAAATTCTGGGGGTTAGTAAGCAGACTCAGACCAGAACCTTCAGTAACTGAGACAAGATGTGATAGGGTAGACAACGTTGAAGATTTTGATGACTAAAATTTCAAATCCTGATGTAGTGTCAAAAAAAGTACTATGTCTTATTGCTTATCGTTCTATTTTGTGCTGATGTTTTTATCCTTTTTCAGTCAATTAAAATATGATGTCTTATGTGTTCTATGCCTATACCAACATCAAATTCATAATAATCTGAGACAAATGATTAAAATACCTAAAACATCATAATAACTGATAGAATCAAACAGTAATGCATTAGCATCCCTCAAGGATAATACAATCTAAAAGATTCAAAGCTTAGTAGAAGCTTTCAATTACTGTATAGACTCCATGGAAATAAGAACTATCTAGACTGAGTTCCACGAATGGATCTCAGAAGAAATTGTGAAGAGCAAGTGGTTGGGAATGACTCAAGTAGAAGAGAGGTTGCATGTCTCAAGAAATGATGATTCTAAAAATCTTCTCTCATCTTCTTCATCATCCTTAGGATCGCTCTAGTATAACTCATAAAGACCCATGAAAACTCAGTTTCATTAAGTCTACGATTACTAAAAACGTTTCTCATTAGGAATCTGTGTTTGAATTATCTATGTTTTGGTTATCTTGAACTTTTCAAGATTAAGCTCAACCCATGCTATGCATCTTAAAACTACTTTATGCTGATGCCTCTATCTGATTGTTCATAAATGAAATGTTGTTATCAATCTTTACAGATGATCTAAAACCTTCAATTAGTAATTAGATGATTCCATCTAAAAATCCTTCAAATGAATTTATTATGGTTAAAGATGGTTATCACTAAATGACTTGGATTGCTTTTAACTGCTCAAATGCTGGATCTATGGTTCTATGTTGTTTAACATATCCAGTATATGTATGATGATGTTAAGATGCTTAAATGCTCAAATGAGGAAGAATTATATGATGTTATATGCCCTTATGCTCTAGCACTTTTTGATGATGTCAAAAAGGGGGAGAAAATATAATTGATTTTGATTGAAAGAAGGAAATCTGAAAGAATGCAGAACTCAAACAAAGTACTCTTAACTTATAAAATGCGTGGCTACTAACATTTGTTGTTTGATGTTATCCGAGGAACTCTAAACAAGTTCACTAGGCATTCTAAGAAACAGGTTAAGCTGGAAGAATCAGATTTATCGTAATCCTTATCTCACTTAGCTCAGAAAAGAAGTAAGAAAACTCTGAAAGCAGTCAAGACAAAGTCTACATCTCAAGATGCTCACTCAGAAGATCTGTGCAAATCAGAAGTCAAGAACTGTCTTAAGATTCGGATTAAAGATCCAAGAAAGAAACCGTTCTGATGTTTACCAAGAACCATTGGAAATGAAAACGATCCAGTATCAGACTAAATCAACAATTGGTAATCAGACTCAGTACACAAAGATTAGTATCAGATTCATCAATCAGAGCAAAATCTGTGGATTACTGTCAAAATACCTTCATTGGTATCAATATCAACACTCTAATGAATTACCTCTTAAGCGTATGAGAAGAAATTCTTCACTTAGTATCAGACTCAACATACTCTGGTATAAGACTCAGCACATCACATGGTAACAGATCAAAATTAAATCATGAGTATCAGATTCAGAATCAAGCATTGATTGATCACTTTAATATTAACCTTTAATTGGTATCTGATCAAAAATCAAGCTTTGATAGATTACTAAGTATGACTTTAACAAGGTTCTGAGATGGATACCTGTGTTCAAAAGTCAAAACAGTCATGATCTACATTGGTGTTTAAAATCTTATCATCCAAAATTATAATTCTGAAGATCCCAATATCTGACGTATAGGAATTAGGGGGGGACTTCCCTGAAGATCAAATTGCAAAATCTCAAATCTTCACAAAGTCTGAAACTCAGGGGGAGTTTCCTTTAAAGATAGTGTCTGTCTCTGATAGATAACAAGGCTATGACTATCAGTCAAGAACTATTCTGATCTTGTGCTTAATGGAATCTGCTGAAAAGTAGAAATGCTACAGACGTCTCTAAAGATAAACAAGCTCTGATACGACAACAAAGAAAACTGAGTTCTGAAGATCTGAAGATGGAAGTTCTGATGAACTAGTCCAGATGCTAAAGACTCTTCGTTTTCCTAAAAGACATGATAGATAAGTAACTCTTTTCTATTCCTGTTCTGACAACTCAAGTTGTTATTCTGTATATCTTTGGATTACATAAAATCCTAGATGATCTCAGATAAAGCTTTAAGGATAACTCATTCAGGGGGAGCTGCTGTTCCAAACTCTGAATTTGTTTGTTTTGGTGATTACCCTGTATAAAATGTTCAATCAAAATACTTGGTTTTGTCATCATAAAAAAGGGGGAGATTGTGAGAGCAAGAATTGTCTCTACAAGTCAATCTGTGTTTTGATGATAACAATAAGTATTTGTGAAAGAACCATTTTATGGTCTAACGTGTGTTGTGTGTAGATCATAAGAACTAAAGATATAAGAACCAACATACACCAGCTAGATGTACTATAATTGAATATATACATATGCGAAGTTACTATGTGTGACTAAAGTCGCGAGAAGCAAGAACGCTTCTTTATCTAGTCATGATCAGCCAGATCCAAGGATGTCAAGATTGCTGTTGCAATGCTCTTGTGGATGCTCTCTGAAAGTGATTGAGATTCTGAAGATAGCGAAGGTTCTGAAGAAGTACACTCTAAAAAGAACCAAAGTGAGGAAGACTCCTATGACTTGAAGTTCTGATGGCTGAAGGCGCTGAAGACCAAGTGCAGAAAAAATCTGAAGACTGATGAGTTTTGAAGATCAAGGTTTCAAATATGAAGTTCTGAAGACTCTGAAGATAGGCTCTGAAGATTCGAAAGACTTGAAGCAGAAAAGAATAACGTTCCTAAAGACCAAGTGTTGAAGTTCTAAAGACTGATTCCTAATGGACTTCTTCAATCGACGGAAGACTTGAAGCATAAGATATTCTGCTAAGAAGACTCTACTCATGCTTCATCAAATTAACATCAGAAGCCACTGAAGTTTTGAAGTCTAAATATTACCGTTGTGAGTTAAATGTACACACTGCCCAAGAAAAGATGCCCGGTCACTTCTTCCTCTGCAAAAAGAAGATGTGTCAGTACAACTCATTATATCACAACGTCTCTTTTCTAAACTGCCAACAGTATTCTCTAACGGCTATATTTCTACTGGCTATTTAATGGAAAGAGTTTTTGCTTCTGATGTGTCGATCACTTGTAGAATCACGAACTGAATGTTCATCTACAAAATTGACCAAGTCATTGTGAAGACAGCAACAACGATGAGTTCTCGTTGTAACACTTAACATATTCAAAGCTATCGATATTTCACTAATGGCAATTATTGTTGAAACTCAAGAAGACAATTCAACACAACAACAACAATCAAGAACAGAAGCTGTTGATGAAGAAGACACCATTGAAGATTTGTCAAGTCATCAACCTACCTTCTCGTCAGGACTACATTGAAGATCTGAAGCAAGGAGCTGCTGCTCAAAGCTTGCTCAACCAGAAGACAAAAATGAAGAAGATCTACAAGATGTCAACAATTGTAATATCTAAATACATCTTTGTAGTTTCTTAGGAAAGCAAGGAGCTGATTGCTCATAACTTGCTTGAACACACGTGTGTGTTCTTTGTACTTAAACTTATGAGAAACTTGCTTATTAAGAAGCACAATCTGTAATCTCCAGTTTGCCAATCCGACTAAATGAATTGAGACTCCTCAAGTGAACGTTATATCCTGAAGGGATCCCTGAACGGTTTAGCTGTGAGTTGAGGCCCTTGAGTAGATCACGTGGTGATCAAATACTTGAGATGACAATGGTTGAGGGTCATTGTGGAAAATCCTGAAATATGGTCAGTAGCGTTATATTCATTGTGATGAATCCCTGAACGGTTAGCTGTGAAATCCCAGCAGTGGGTCTGCTCGGTCAATGAACGTTATATCCTGTTGGATCCCTGAACGGTTCATTGGATTGTTAGTCACAGTGCGGTTGTGCAAGTTGTTAGTCACCGGCGTGGCCCGTGCAAGTGTAATCATGATTTGATTATAGTGGATTAAGTCCTTGTGTTCAAGGTGAAATCACCTGAGGAGGGTGGACTGGATTAGCCCGCATGGTGAACCAGGATATATCGTGTGCCCTTTACTCTCTTGCTTAGTATCTCTATTTATGTTTATGAATTGAATATCAAAACCTCATATTAAGCAAAATCAGAACCTTGCAACCTATCTCTGATAAGCTTCCGCACTGCAAGTTCTGAGTATCGTATCTTATGATCAGAACCTATATGGTTCTCATGCTCCATAGTTAAGAGATCAGAATCTCTCAACGAACATTGAAGGTTCTTGAGTATCTCTTTAACAAGATGTGAAAAGTTATAAAAGTAGTAAATACAGAATTCAAACCCCACTTTTTTGTGTCTTTCTCGCACCTTCAGTAACATGTTTGGAAGATTCATCCTCAATTTCACTTTCATCATCAGACCAAGAAATAGACAACCCTTTATGTTGTTTCTTGAGGTAGGTAGGGCATTATGCTATAATTTGTCAAAATCTATCACAATAATGACATTGAACCCCCTCTATTCTGATTGGACTTTTCTTCTTTTCTTGTTTTTCTTTTAGAGTCATAGTTTCTGCCAGTGTCAGGACTGATGTTCTGGACATTGGGTCTTGACTTCCTATCCATTATCTTTAGCACTTGGTTGAATTATCTTCCTAGTAGAACAATGGCATTTGACATACCTTCATTATTTTCCAGATCACATTCTACCACTCCATCTCTTGTGTTGGAAACAAAAGCTATGCTTTTATTCTTCTTTTCAGATCTGTCATTAATGGTCAATTCAAAAGTTTGAAGTGACCCCACAAGTTCATCAACTCTCATTCTGATGATGTTTTGGGATTCTTCTATGGCTGTTACCTTCATATCAAGCCTCTTGGGAAGAGACCTGAGAATCTTCCTGACCAACTTTTGTTTTGATATTTTCTCTCCTAGAGCACTAAAGGCGTGAGCTATTTCAAGAACATTCATGTGAAATGCATGGATACTCTCATCCTCCATCATCTCTAAATTTTCAAATTTGGTAGTGAGCAACTGAAGTTTAGACATTTTCACCTTAGATGTACCTTCATGAGCTGTCTTGAGAATTTCCCAAGCATCCTTGGCTACAGTGCATGTGTTAATTGACCTAAGCATGTTTTTGTCAACTCCGTTGAATAGGGCATTCAAGGCGTTGGAGTTTCCAAGAGCAGTTGTAACACCCTAAGTCCCCGCGTAAAATAATACAATTATCAGAGTAAAAATTCAAAGAAAATTCAGCACTTAAGATGTTACTTCCAACATACACCTGCTCAAGCAAATAACATGTAACACATACTTATTATTATAAGCGGTACCACGAAATCATTATTAAGAATTCTTCTCAATAAGAGGCGGAAAACTTCTTCGAATCGACAATCGAAACTTAACATGTTTAAACCACATATTCATCATTAATTAAAACAAAATATAATAGTTGTAACCGAATTAAAACATGAAGTGTTCCATAATCCCCAGTGTTACATATCAGAGCAGACACTAACTCAAAACATAAAGTGAAGGACTTCGTCTTTACTAACCACAACTCTGTACTATCCTTGATTATCTGCACGATGTCACGTAAAGCATCATTTCAACAGAAGGGTGAGATTCTCAATCAATAAAAG
Source organism: Lathyrus tuberosus (assembly GCA_022829125.1). Taxonomy (NCBI): domain Eukaryota; kingdom Viridiplantae; phylum Streptophyta; class Magnoliopsida; order Fabales; family Fabaceae; genus Lathyrus; species Lathyrus tuberosus. The sequence continues at coordinate 11,458,063 of JALAZF010000075.1, forward strand.
AAACGCATAATATAAATATAAGAGTGTATAATCATTACACAATTCACCCTATCATCATATCATCAACGCAATTACAATTTCCCACACAAGCAGACAATCATATAATCCACAACACAACACAACACAATGCAATACAATGAGACTCACAACTCAACTTAATGCATGTGGTACCAATTCGATCCCTTTTTCATGATCATAATTCCCGTCAAAATTTCCGTATAAGTCGCTCACACCCCACACGGGCACACGACATTCGTGATCGCTCACACCGCACATGGGCACACGAACACCCGTAATCGCTCACACCCCACATGGGCACATGATTACCCCAACAACAACAACAACATGATTCTATTTCAAGGAATCCTGATAAGGCGCTCACACCCCACATGGGCACACGACTTATCATACAGCTTATGCAACATGATATGCATTCAACGGCAACATACAACGACGACCAAGGCATATGACTATCATACAGCCAATACATCACACCACAACTGTCTAACATGCAGCATATACCTGCCAAAAGATGCAGCAATTACAATCCACAGCTACAACACACATTTGCACAACCGAACTCGACATTTTAGCGTTCAACACATCACAACGTACACAGAAACACAATTAACGCGTCAAATAGTTGGAATTCTGGTATTGAAAATAATTTTAATAGAAAGTACACGAAACCATCTTTCCAACGATTCGAACGGCGACTGAAACGGACCTACGGATCAAAAGTTATGATTGAAACGATTTCGGGTTACAAAACCAGAGAGTTGCTACGATCGACCGTAGCATGGGCTACGGCCCGTAGCGCTCCTCAGCAAAAATTCGCAATTTTTGCACGCCCGTGATGTCCCAGTCCAGGGGGCTGCTACGGGCACCCGTAGTGGCTGCTATGGCCCGTAGCAGGGCCCGGAAACCCTCTTTTTTGTGCGATTTTGTGCGATTTCTCTTATTTTCAGCCTACCAACAGACCCCAAACCCCATGTTTTGACCTCCAACAACCCCAAAACACAACATAACACATAAGGAATAATTCAAGGGGAGTAAACACATATTATTCATCAACCCCTTCACAACATTCATAGCATTATTGAGAAAAACACACAATTTATCAGCAATGTTCACATAATTACAAACACTGACACACAACCACAATTTCACACCGAAACATCAAAACAAACAAGAGATGCATAGATATGAACACTAACGATTTACCCACCCTCATACATATATTATTCATCCCTTAAGTGATCAAAGAACCACACCCTTACCTTAGATGAAGATTCCTCGAAGCTCTTTAATAGAATTCTTTAAGCCCTAGCTCTGCTCCTCTCTTCTGTTCCTCTTTTCTCCAAAACACGATTGTTCACAAATGATTCTCCCCCTTTCTAATTTTCTTCTTTCCTACTATAACCCTTAGACCCCTAATATGGTTTTCCTTCCTTATCCTTTCTAATCCTCGTGAATAGTCCACTTTGCCCTCCTTATTCTTCTACTCCTACTATCCAATTTTTAAATAAAAATAATAATTAAAAACTGATTATTTTAAATCTAAATAATCTAATTTAAATTATTTAAATTAAGATTAAGCCATAACACTCTTCTAGTCCTACACTACCCAACGCATGAACTTATCAAAACACAACACATATCACATAAATCACAAATAATCTCAAATCAAACAATTATAATTATCGGGGTGTTACAACTCTCCCCTACTTAAAATATTTTCGTCCTAAAAAATTTACCTTATACGAATAACACCGGATATGACTCTTGCATCCTGCTCTCTAATTCCCAAGTCATATTTCCACCGACAGCGCCTCCCCACACTACCTTCACAAGAGTGATCTCTTTACCCCTCAATTGCTTCACCTCGTGGTCTTTAATCCGTATTGGTAAAGCCTCAACCGGAAGATTATCCCTTATTTCTACATCATCCATCGGGATCACGTGTGACAGATCCAGAACATACTTCCGAAGTTGTGACACATGGAACACATCATGAAAATTTGACAAATTGGGTGGCAATGCCATTCTGTAGGCAACAGATCCCACTCTTGCAGAAATCTGATAGGGACCAATAAACCGAGGAGGAAGCTTTCTCGACTTTAATGCACGTCCAACACCAGTCACCAGAGTGATTCTCAAGAACACATGGTCTCCTTCTTGAAACTCAAGATCTTTCCTCTTGTTATCATGGTAGCTCTTCTTCCTACTCTGCGAGGCTTTCAATTTTTCCCGAATCAGCTTCACCTTTTTAGTAGTTTGCTGAACAATCTCAGGTCCAAGTACCACACTCTAACCAGATTCATGCCAGCACAAAGGTGTCTGACACCTCCAACCATACAAAGCTTCAAAAGGCGCCATTCTAATACTGGAATGATAACTGTTATTATAAGTGAACTCAATCAACGATAAATGGCTATCCTAAGCATCTCCCTGTTCAAGCACACAAGCTCTCAACAAATCCTCCAAAGATTGTATAGTTCTCTCTGTCTGTCCATCCATCTGCGGGTGATAAGCTGAACTCAATCTCAGTTTCGATCCCAAATCTTCTTGCAAACTCTCCCAAAATTTGGAAGTGAACCTTGGATCTCTATCCGAAACAATACTCAACGGAACTCCATGCACTTCACAATCACCCGAATATAGATATCTGCCAACCTCTACAAAGGAAAACTGATATTAATCAGAATAAAATGTGTCGACTTCGTCAGTCTATCCACCACTACCCAAATGGCATCATGCCCTCTCAGAGTATTAGGCAACCCAGTCACAAAATCCATAGAAATGTTGTCCCACTTCCACTCTAGAATATCTAACGGTTGCATCAAACCAACAGGTTTCTGATGTTCCACCTTTGACTTCTGATAAGTCAAACAAGCATACACAAACTTAGCCATATCACGCTTCAATCCAGGCCACCAAAATATCTTCTTCAAGTCTTGATACATCTTTGTAGCTCCGGGATGGATATTCAAGCTACTCTTGTGACTTCCTTCTAGAATCATTCTTTTCAACTCAGAATCATCAGGAATACAAATCCTATCACGGAACCTCAACACACCTTGTTCATCCACTCTGAATTCGTTACTTTCTGCCTATTTATTTCCAATCATCAAATCCACCAGTTTCACATCCAACTTCTGACCCTCTCTAATACTATTAACAAATTCATTGTTGATCTTCAGCATACCCAACATCACACTATGCAGTGTCTGTTCGCAAACTAAACTCATATCTCTGAAATGCTCAATCAATTCCAACTCTTTAACCATCATAGCAGACATATGTGTCATACCCTAAATTTTGACCACAAAATTTCCCATCAATGTGCAAAATATCACCACAATATGGATGTACCTTCATACCTCATCACTTCTCTCAAAGATTGTTGAGCATTCACTTCAATCAAGAATTAGGGGTTTGAGCCCTCTCAGAGTGCTCAGACAAAGGATCAATAATAAATGGACATGATCCTCAACTTATCAAGCCTCTCAAACTTCCATAAAAGATCAAGAGGTCTCCCACATCAAGAATCAAGCATAGGAATGCAACATTTCAAGCTGATCAAGTCTCAAGATCACCAGTGTCACCAAATTAGGGTTTTGGTCGACCAAGGCCTCCAGAGGGAAATTTTCATCTGGGCATGAGCTAATAATTCAAAACATGACACAAGAAGTTCAAAGGGATCTCATGGATCCAATCAAAAGTTCAAAATAACTTCAGGGGATGTATTCATCAAAAATCAAGAATTAGGGTTTCTTGACCTAATTCACCCCTGAGTTGACTTTTGGGGCAAGACATGAACCAAGACCTCAAGGAATGCTTTGAAGACATAAAATATCTTGTATTGATCCACTTAAAAGTTCAAATGAACATAAAGAACTTGGTTCATGAGCAAAATAAAGATGCAAATTCATCTGGACCATCAACTAGGGTTTCTAAGAAATAGTCAACCCTACATTTGATTTTTGACCAAAACATGATCTCAAACCTTGGGACATGATTCAAGACACTCTAAAACACCTATGGAATCCATAAATTAGGTTTTAATTAGGTCAAGGACTTAATTTCATAGAGAATCACAAAGTTTGAAATTCATCTGACAAAAAGTCAACTGTGCCAAAAAATCAAGTTTGACTTTTGAGATTTCTTGACAAACATGGCTCCCTTAAGTAAAAAACAATGTTAACTTATGATTTGGATCATCATCCATCAAGAAAAATCAAGAAAAGTAGTGTTACTTGCAAAAGGGGCAATCTTAAGAAACTTGAAATTTCACTTAGTCATGAAAAAAAGTGATTTTTACCCAACTTTGCAAGACCATAACTTGTGATCCAAGCAACCTTTTTCTTCCATCCAAAGCTTAAATGAAAGCTCTCATTACATACTACAAGAATGTCAACTACACCTCATTCCAAATCTTCATGGATTTTGAGTTATGGATTGATCAAAATCACAAAATATGGAAAATGGACACCCTGCGTACACAACATCATTGGTACATGGCTTAGTTCCCACGATTTATTGAGCCAATTTTGGACACTTGAATCATTGTATTTCTGTCCAAAATCAACATGAATGATGAAGAATCTGATCACAAGGCCACCAAGTCAAAAATCATATCACTTAGGCATGTGGCATTCAAAGTTCATTTCCAAAAACTTCAAATTTGTCATGAAGCATTGAATGCATGCATAGAGCTGGCATGTATCAGTCCACAACATCATAAATGAGCCAAAATGAATCCAAGCATCAGAAGACCATAGGCCTGCAAGATTGACTCAAGTCAATGGCTAGAGGAGACTTTGGCTACATGACAAATTCCAATGGATAATGGAGTGATCCAGCCCCCAATCACTATTCCTTGCAAGACAAACTTCCTCTACTATAAATATAGGTCATGTATGACTGATCAAACCACTCCAAAACATCATAAATCATGTTTTCCTCCAAATCACTCTTCAAAACCAAAATTTCCTTCTTTGGCAAGTAAGATGCGAATTTTCAAATAGAGAGCAATTCCATCAAAACCAGCCATCCTAACACCTCACATATATCATATATTAGTGATCCATAACTTCAAAACACATCTGGAACACCAGAATCATCAAGTCACAATCCATTTGCTCAAGCTTTTTGTCAAAGCTGCAGTTGAGGTGCCACAACAAGATCCAGGTACTTTCAATCCATTCCAAGCTTCCAAACACCTTACATTAGGTCCATTGAAGTTATCCAAGTCATCAAACAACATTTGTAACACCTCCAACACACAATTCGATTGTTTCTTGCAAGAGGTAAACCTGAACTCTCAAACTCTATGATCCATGCATCATAAATATGTTTTCAAGTTATAAACATGTTTCTGCACTTATGTAGAGTGTTTCCCCTTATTCAATTGCTTTGTAGCTATCGTGTATAGGATTTCATAGTTTTCTTGTAGAAATTAGGGTTCCTTTGTTCATCACTTGATTTCTCACTCCACACTTAAAATAAATGCAATTAATTGGTACCATTATAATCTTTGTTCAAAAACGAGTGAGATTGATATTTGAATCGTGTAAAACCATTGAGTAATCAGAGAGAAAAGTGAGGTTTTCTAAATCAGCCATGGCGCGGGCACGAGGAAGAAGAAAGTGACTGTTGGCGCCATATTCAAATTATTTGAATTTTTGAATTTTTGTTATTTTTCTTAATTGATTTCAAAAATTAGTTTCTCCCTCAATTTTAATCATTTTTGATTGGTTCTTTTTTTAGAAATTCACAAAATGTTAAAATATTTTATTCTACAAAAAAAAAAATCAAATTTATATTATTTATTTAATATATTTGGAATTTTTGTAAAGAATTTCATTTTAATTGTTTTAAACATTTTTAATGAAATTTTTATCTTGTTTTTTTCAAATTCAAATGAATTCCAAGCTGTCATGTGATTAAACATGATTTTTCAAAACATTTTACAAAGTTCATAACTTGTTTTTTAATATATTTGATATTTCATATAATTTTTTATTTAATTTCCTTTGAAAATTATATTTTTAAATTAAAATTAGGGTTTTCCTTGATTTTAATTTTTTCAAACTTCATTTGAAACACTTGTGGGTCTCTTTGTTGAGTGTAAGACCCATCCCTTTGTAAATACATAATTTTGGGCCTCAGTCATTGTAAAAGTCCCGACGTGATTTTCAAAATAAATGTTGCGATCGCTGTTTTTCATCTGGGCATCTCCTTGAGCTATAAGTCCAAAATCTTATATAAAAATAACTTTTTGGGCCTCTATTAGAGTGTAAGACCCATGCTTCCTTGTACATAAATAATTTTGGGCCTCAGTCATTGTATAAATCCCTCTGTGGTTTTAAAAATCACGGCGCGATCATCTCCTTTTCAAATGAACCATTTGGGCCTCTCTCTGAGTTGTAAGCCACACTATTTTTTTTCTTTTTGGCCTCTATTAGAGTGTAAGACCCAAACCCCTTTTGTACATAAATAATTTTGGGCCTCTACTATAGTATAAGTCCCACGATGTCTTTTGATATCGTAGTGCGATCTCTGTTTTCAAAACAGGTCATCCCGGTCTCTCCTTGAGTATAAACCCCAATCTTTTGTACTTAAACTTTGTTTTAAACCATAAAAAACTTCCATGGGCCTCTACTTGAGTTGTAAGCCCTATATCTCTGTTTTCAAAATCATCTGTCTTGAGTTGTAAGCCTCTATAAGAAATTCATTTCCCTAGAGAGGATTAATTCCCGGTGAAACCTCTTTTGAATTTCTTCAAGCCTTAAAACTGTTCAGTAAAGAAAGGATTAATTCCCGGTGAAACCTTTCTTGAACATTTCCTAGGCTTTGACCCACAGGCTTCCTAAAAGCATCCCCATCCTCCTCTTAGACTTAGTACAAGGACCAACAGGCTTCTTAGAAGTTCCTTAGCCTTCTCTTGGGCTTAGTACAAGGACCCAAAGGCTTCCTAAAAGCATAGGATAGAAATTTGTCTTCTTTTCTAGTCTAATCCCCAGAGAAGTCAAATTTCCAGAACACACTACCATCTAAAGGTTGATCTGCATCCCTTAAACTAACAGCCTTCTCTTGGGTATCATACAAAGACCTCTCTCTACACTAGAGCCTACCATTTCTTGAGAGACTTGGACAATCTCAACCTCCTCTTGGGATTTATACAAGTAGACTTGGAATGTCTCATCCACTCTGGGATCTCACACAGAGACCCTCAAGTTTCCTAAAAGCATAGGAAAGACCTCTTTTGAAGTTTATCAATACACCAGTTTCCAGAATAGCTAAAAACCTCTAAGGTTTTCAAAACTCCTCTTTTAACTTCTTTGATCCCCAACAAGGTTCAAGAATCCCCAACCAGGGTCAATTTACCATTAACAAATCCTCAACAGAATGAGAGCCTCATGGCATCTGATACTTCAACTCTTCCCTAACTCCCCAGCAAGAGCAAATTCCTTTTGGATTCCCCAAAACAATTTGGACCTGCTCTTGAATTTCAAATCCTCAGCAAGAGACAACCTCCTCTTAGGCTTCATATAAGAAATTCCCCAAGTCAACCTCAATCTTGGGCTTTGTAAAAGATAGATAAAACCCTCCCAATGGAGTCAGTTTCCTTTAGCTTCAACCTCGGGCTTTGATTAAGGCACACAATAATCAACATCCCCTCATATGAGACCATGAGTCTTCTCTGCAGGAAGACATCCCATCTATACATCACATATAAAAAAATAAACAATCAAAAACTTTTTCTAGATAATTGTTGTAAGTGGCACACTTTTTGATTCAAAAATCCAAGCTGGAGTCCTTCCTTTATCCTGGCTAAAATTTATCTTTCATCCAACTGCTGTAAGTGGCAAGCCTCTGGATTCCATACATCCAAGTCAATGTCCCTCTCTTAGCATGAAAGACTCATAAGGAAAAAGTGACATTGCTCTACACTAAGTTAAAGCTTCTTCCTTCATGACATCTCTCTTATAAAGGAAATTATGGCATTACTGGTTTCTACATATCCCAGTTAAAGTAATTCCCCTTATAATCAATTTCTCAAACATTTGTGATAAATAGGTGAGACATCTCCCTTCAGAGATGACATATTCTCTCTCTCAGTCAACTTTAGCTTCAATCTTGGGCTTTGAACAAGACACAAATATTTCTGTTAGCTTCAATCTTGGGCTTTAAACAAGATACAAATAAACTCTGTTAGCTTCAATCTTGGGCTTTGAACAAGACACAATTACTCCGCTAGCTTCAATCTTGGGCTTCGAACAAGACACACCACATTTTATCTCCCATAGAAATAGGAAGAACTACGATTGCTCTGATTTCCGAAATCTCTTTACGGGAATACGTAGGCATAATATTGTGAAATCTTAGTGAGCACACAAACCAAAAACTTTAGGTCCAGTACCTTCCCAAAAACAATAGAAAACCCGAAAACAACAAAAACATTCCCTCAGCACTCCCAAAGGAGAAACTTTCCCAATCCACATTAGATAAACAAAAGAAAGCAATTTAAGTTATCAGAAATACATGCAAATGAAAGTTCCTATGGATTACCATAGATACACTGGGTGTTAATAGCTTCCCTTTGTATAACCAGACCCCGATCCCTGTTCTCTTAGCATTTGTTAAAGAAAACATTTGCGTGCAAGGTTAGTTTTAGATATCTTCCCTTTCCTTTCTAGCTTCATAGGTTAAATATAGAAATCAGAAAGTAGCACCCAAATCGTTTGTGGTAAGGTGGTCGCGTCACCGACAAAAATCGCACGCTACAGAAAAATGGCGACTCTGTTGGGGGAGGCTTGAATTTGTCTAGGATTAGAGTTCCTAAAAGGTATAGGCTTTGCTTTGCATTTACTTTTATGTTATCTTACTCGCTTTCTCATTTTATATATCATATTCTGTCATATTACTTGATACCCTTGTTTAAATTGCTATTATCTGGGAATGCAATTAATACGCATGTGGTGAGTCCGAGAGAACATTAAGATAAGTGGTGGCGTCTCCAGGAAGACTAATAGGGAGTGAATCTTGACCAAACTAACTTGGCAGTCCACTGAATTAGTGGAGGTGCCCACGTGGATTTATCAATGTTGAACGAGCATGTCGTGAAAGCATTGTTTTATCCCATTGGGTTACCCTTGAAGCTGAGGATTAGTAGACATTTAACCATATAACCATTAGGTAGTGCGGTGACTATCGGGAATAGTTGATATGCGATACTACACCCAAAGGAGATTTATCTTAGGATATTACAGCTCTTCTGAGTCAATCAGTTTGCTATTAATATCCCTAAGAGGGGTCAATGATTTTGAGAACCTCTGTTAGAACCCGTTCTACAGGTACAAAAATTAACCTATTAGTACACACCTTTGGGAGAAATTCCAAAAGATCAAACCATTGCAAGAGCATTCTCTTTGGAAGAGTCAGAAATCAGGGTTCACATGACCACCAAGGGAGGAATCCAGGGTTTACCAGCTAAATTCCCGATGGGGAAAGCTTTATACTTTGCCAGTGTAGGAAATATAACCGCTTTAGAGGATGTCTTTGTTCTACTCATATATGGGCTATTCCTCTTTCCCAATATTGACAACTTCGTCGACACCAATGTGGTAAAGATATTCTTAATTGGGAACCCGGTCCCAACGTTGCTCACATATGCTTATCATTATGTACACTTAAGGAATTTGTACAGTGGAGAAATGATCACATGCGGTGTACCATTGCTCTATAAATGGTTTATATCCCACTTACCCAAGTCTGCTGCTTTTTGGGATCACAAGATTAGTCTGCGACGGTCACAAAAGATTATGTCCCTTACCAATTTCGACATAGATTGGTGCAATCGAATCTATGACGGGGTAAAAATCATTGACAAATATGGAAATTTTCCTAATGTACCCCTCATTGGAACTAGGGGAAGGATCAACTACCATCCAATTTTAGCTTGCCGTCAACTTGGATACCCAATGAAGAATATCCCACATAATTTTCATCCGGAAGGTCTTTTCTTCAAGGAAGGGGAAAATGACAGGGCACTAAAGAAAGAAATAGTGCATGCCTGGCAACATGTTCACAGGAAAGAAAGAGAGTCCCTAGGAAGACCAAGTTGTACCTCTGCAAAACCTTACCTCCACTGGGTACAAGCTAGAGCCATCAAACTAAGGATGCCTTACACTCATCAAGAATTATTTTTCCCTTAAAGGAATCTGTCCTTTATTTTATGTCTGATACGGAAAAACTCCAGATCGCTATCAACAAGGTCCAACGTGAGAGGAAATCTTGGAAGAACAAGTACCAGATTCTTAATTTGGAATGTACCAAGATTCAGGAAATGCTAAAGGAAAAGGATGCTCTGATTAAGATATTAGAACAGCATGCTATAGAAAGTCAGAAGGAACGAAGAAATTTGCTCACTCCTTTCACTTGGTAAAGGATTGTTGACCCGACGAAAGCTGTAGAGGCCCGATCGAAGAAAAGAAAAATTCAGGAACCAACATCTGAGCTCTCCTCAGAGAGAACTCATGATCCATAAGCATAACTTTTCCTTCTCTCACTTTGTAAAATACTGTACTTTTCCCTGTAAAATACTGCAACCTTTCAAGTTCAATAAAAGGGTCTCCCCCGCTGTTGTCATACCCCAAATTTTGACCACTAATATTTCCCATCATTGTGAAAATCATCATTACAATATGGAGGAACCATCATACTTCATCAGTCTCCCCAAAGATGGGTGAACATCCACTACAATCAAAATTAGGGTTTCAAGCCCTCTCAGAGCCTTAGACAAAGGGTCAATCAAGGAATGACATGATTTTAAACTTGTCTAAACCTCTCAAACATACACAAAGGATAAAAAAGGACTCCTACTTCAAGGATCAAGCACAAGGATGCTCCCTTCTAGGTGGATCAAGTCTCAAGATCGACAGTGTCACCAAATTAGGGTTTTGGTCGACCAGGGCCTCCAGATGGAAATTTTTCATCTGGGCACAAGCCAATGATTCAAAACATAACCTAATATACTCCATGGGACCTCATGGACCCAATCATCAAGTCAATTTTGCCTCAGGGGATGCATTCATCAAAAATCAGGAATTAGGGTTTCTTGACCTAATTCACCCCTAAGTTGACTTTTGGGATAAATCATGAGCCAAGACCTCAAGAGAGGGTTTAAGGGTCTCTAATGAACTATATTGATCCATTTGGAACAATGGATTAATCCAAGAAGCTTGAGCAACAAGTCTCAATTTCATCTGCACCACAGTTAGGGTTTTAAGGGAAAAGTCAACTGTAACTTTGACTTTTGACCAGGACATGCTCCCAAGCCCTAAGACATGATTCAATATACCCTATGCCACCCATGGAACATGTCCATCAAGTTTGATTTAGGTCAAGGACATGATTTCCTGAAGAATTACACAGTTTGGAATTCATCTGATAAAAAGTCAACTGTGCACAAAAGTTAACTTTGACTTTTTGAGATTTTTCACCAAAATGGATTTTTAACCCTAAAATGATGTTAATGTATGATTTGAATCATCATTCATCAAGAAAAATCAAAGAAAGTGGGATAACGTGTAAAAGGGGTAACCATAAAAACTTAGAAAATTTTCTAAGTTAAAAATAAAGTGACAAGGGTACCAACTTTGGAGGATCATAACTCCTAAACCACAAAGCCGTTTTTCCTCATCCAAAGATGGATTTGTAGCCCTCATTACCCTCTACAAAAACTTCAACTAGACCTAAGTCCAATTTATTAAGGATTTTGAGTTATGGAGTGATCAAAATGGCTGAAAAATGAAAATGTCACTTTTTCCAACACTTAGTGAAATTTTCACTAAGTCCAAATCTGTCTTCATTTTTTTCCAAATGTAGGGGGATTTTTCACTTGGATTCAAAAGAGATTAAAACCAAACATGTTCAAACAGTTGTTGTTGTATCATGTAAGGGCTTTCTAAAATAGCCAAGAACATTGCCAAATTCCATTTGGGATATGAGTTATGACATTGTCAAATTGCCTTGTTGAAATCTGTCAAGGCAAGGCAGAATTTTCATTTTTGCTCGATTTGCCAAAATCAGCCAAATCCAAATGCTCCTATCCACTTGGACACATCATAGGATTGAATCTAAATGGGACAATCACTGAGCCAAGCCTCCAAAGTCTTTGGAACAAGAAATAGCATGTTGAACCTATAATGGCCAAAATAGGGACAAGACTCCAAATTTGGATTGGAGCATTCAATGGAAGCATCAAGGTGGCATGGACTGAGCCATTTTCATTTGAATTCAGTCAAGACTTATCCAAGACCAAGGGAACCACAGCCTTGTGCCCTAACCTCTAGTCAATGGCTAGAGGAGACTTGGATTTCCATTGGCCAACATTGAACAAACACCTGCTGCAGTTGCCATTCACTGTGGATCCCAAAACAAACTTGCTCTACTATAAATAGAGCTCAATTGTGATCAATTTAAGTACACCAAAGGCCTACAACACTTGCCTTTCTCAAAATCTCTTTCTTTTGGCAAAAATGCCTTTCTTAGCAAGGTAGCTATCGGGTTTTGAGCTAGAGGGCAATTCCACTCAAACCAATCACTTACACACCTCACATACATCACATATGAGCTGATCAAACACTTAAACAACAACTGGAACACTGATTTCTCAGAATCAACAGTCAATTGCTCAAGGTTTTAACCAAAGTGCAGTTGAGATGCCATGAAATGATCCAGCCAATTTCAATCAACTCCAAGCATTCAAACACACTCCATAGGGTGTAGGGAAGCTGTTCAGATCATCACCACTCATTTGTAACACCTCCAAATCAAAAATCACATTGCACTTGCTGTCACGGCCTAGAGGTAAGCATATACTTGGTCATCTCTCAATCTATGCATATTTCCTCGCACAATAATTTGGCCATATGTTCATAATCATGCATAGAATGTTTCCCCTAAATTAATTGCATTGTTTGAATCATGTATAAAAAATCCCAGCCTTCATGCAGAAATTAGGGTTCTTGAGGAATTTTCGTGATTTCTTGTTATATGTTTAATTTAAATGAAATTAAATGCCATAGACATGATCGTGAGGTTGAAACGAGTTGATTGGTATGTGGATTGCATGATATAATCAAGTATTCAGTGAGATTGGATAGAAAATGCAAATCTGGCCAAACCCAGAACACGCGCGTGTTCTTGGCGCCATTTCTTTCAAATTCAAATATTTGAATTTTGTGATTTTATTTAATTGATTCAAAAATTAATTTCTCTCTGAGTTTTAATGATTTTGAGTTGATTCTTTTTTTAATAATTCACAAAAATGTTAAAATATTTTATTTTATCAAAAAATCCCAAAAATATTATTTATTTCATATAATTGATATTTTTGCAAAGAATTAATATTTTAATTGTTTTTGACATTTTAAATATTTTTTCCACATTGATTTTGCAACTTTTAATGCTTTCTAATTATTTTGTAGGTCAATACTTAATTTTTGAAGCATTAATCCAAGATCACAATTTGTTTTTCATATGTTAAACAATTTAGATCATTTTAATTGAATTTTTATTCAATTAAATACATTTTTGAAAACAAATTAGGGTTTTTGGATTAATTCAACCCTCATAAATCATTTTCAAAACACTTTGGACCTCTAATAGAGTGTAAGACCCAATCCTTTTTTTGACCAAACCATTTTTGGGCCTCAGTGTATTGTATAAGTCCCGATACCGTCAAAAACAAACGGCGCGATCGTCGCCTTTTAAAAATAACCATGGGCCTCTCCTCGAGCTATAAGACCCATTCAAAACTTTTGGGCCTCTAATAGAGTGTAAGACCCAATCCCCTTTTAACCAAAAATAATTTTTAGGCCTCACTTATTGTATAAGTCCCTTCTCGTTAAAAGAAAATCTCGGCACGACCGCCACTTTAAACGAAAAATCAAACTGGGCCTACCCTCGTGTAGTAAGACCCATTTCTTTTCTTTAAAACTTTATGGGCCTCTTGAGAGAGTGTAAGACCCATCCCTTTGTACAGAAAACATTTTGGGCCTCAGTCACTTGTATAAGCCCCTCTGTACAAATTCGACAGTGCGATCACTGATAAAAACCTGGGCCTCTCCTTGAGCTGTAAGCCCCAAATCTCTCCTTTTCAAAGCACTTTCTCCTTTGATTTTGAATATACTTTTGTTTTCAATTTTTCTTTGTTGAACAACTAACCAAACAGCATGGAAGCTCTACAACCGAGTAGGTGGTTTTTGCTTTCATTTACCGCTTTCATATACATATAACTGTATTGTGGGGCTGTTTCACTGTAAGTCTTCTTTCATAAACTCATATCAACTGTGTAATAATAGTATAGATATTTAGAGTTTTCCCGGCCACTACGTCTAGAACTAGGTGACGCCGTTTTGTTTATTCATAGAATTAGACAACTAGATCCCGAATAGGATCACCAGATACAGTCTTCTCTTCGGCTGTCCTCATTAGGAATTGTCAAGAGACTCTATTCCCAGAGATGAATGTATTCTCCGTGAATGGCATCTTTGAGTTTCTTCCAAATTCTCGAACTTTCCTGACTTGATCTATTCCTTGTGAATAGCATGCCTTGAATTTCTCAGGGTTTGGGGACCCACGGGCTTCTTAAAAGCATCGGCCTCCTCTTGGGCATCATACAAGGACCCACAGGCTTCCTAAAAGCGACCCCGCCTCCTCTTGGGCATCGTACAAGGACCCGCCGACTTCTTAGAAGTATTCACAGCCTCCTCTTAGGCTTCGTATAATGATTCTTCCTCCGGGAATGATAGCCTCCTCTTGGGCTTCGTACAAGGACCGATCGGCTTTTTAAAAGTTTCCAGCCTCCACTTGGGCTTCATACAAATTGTCCCGACGACCTCCTAAAGGTATAGGAACATAACTTAATCATCTGCATAGAACAATCCTTTCAAAGAGTCTACTACTATTTCTCAAAGAATAGTACAAAAGATAAAACTCTAGACTTGGACAGTCTAATTTCCTTAAGTCTCAAAGACATTCTCAAGTGACCCCCTTCAAAATAGGAAGGAAACCCGTAGACTCGGACAGTCTCAATACCCTTCGGATTTCCCGCTTCCTTAAAGAACAGGAATGACCCGGATCCTTGAATCAAATCCATGAGTACAGTGTTGCTCATATAAGAACTGATTTTCTCTTTCAAAATCAGCATACTGGACCTGTCACTTAACTAAAACAGTAACCACAGCCTCTCTCTCGGGCTTTGTACGAGACACATAAGAGACTCCCTCGTTGAGTCATTCACCTCTTTTGCCTCCATCTCGGGCTTTATACGAGATACAAAAAGGTCCTTATTGAGCCAAATAACAATAGCCTCCATCTCGGGCTTCGTACGAGATACCAAAAGACTCCCTCGTTGAGTCAAAAACCTTTTACCCTCTCTCTCGGGCTTTGTACGAGACACATAATTGCCTCCTCTTAGGCTTTATATAAGAAAACCACTGGTTAATCCGATCAACCTTTTAGCATCAAAGTTGTGCCTCGTTCACAGTACACAAACATCAACAACTCCTTCCCTTTCATCTAATCGCTGTAAGCGGCAAGCCTCTGGATCATCTACATCCATGCCACTGTCCCTCTTTTAGAATGAAAAATTCCTAAGGAAAGATGGCATTGCTCTACACTGAGTTAAAGTCTTCTCCTTCAGGTTAAAATCCCCTATAAAGGAAATTATGGCATTGCCGGATTCACACATCCCGGTTAAAGTAATCTTCCTTTACAGTCAGTCACCCAACAGTTGTGACATACAACCCCCTCTTTAGAGATGACAAATTCTCTCTAAAGTTAACACCTTTAGCTTCATATCTTAGGCTTTGAACAAGATACAAACAGACTTTTCAGCTTCATATCTTAGGCTTTAAACAAGTTACAGATCACCTTTTTCGCTTCACGTCTTGGGCTTTGAACAAGACACCAAAAATAACCATTTCCTCCCATAGAATAGGAGGAACTACGAACGCTCTGATTTCCCTGTTTCGGTAAACGGGAATACGTAGGCATAAGATTGAAAGAAAAATCTTAGCGAGCACACTAAACAAAAACCCAAAATCCCATACTCTCATGTATCTATCAAAAGCATCAGTCCTAACATCCTAACTCCTTGTTCCCCGCTATAAAGTCCTAGAAAGAGAAAAGAAAACCGTATTGGCGAAAATACAAATAACCAGTACAAAGGCCCCCCCACATTGATAGCATTCGCAACCTAACAGACCGCTGTTTAAACTCAGTATGCAAAGCAGGGTTAATTGGAGACATCTATTTCCCTTCCTTCATCAGCTTTAATAGGATAAAAAATGAATCGACCTGTAGTAAGCTCAACCGTAGAGAGCGACCAGCGCTTAAGAGCCGCGTCCAAAATCGCTCGCTACAGAAAAATGGTGCCCACCGTGGGGCCCGATTTCTTTTTCCTTTTCATCTCTTGTGTGAATACCACAGATTGGGGCTTCCGTCGGGGAACCCAATTTCTGTCAGGAACTTAGGATTCATAGCTTTAAAGGTATAGGATGATTAGGACAAATATATATACTGCTTTTCCTAATTGATATACGTGTTTATTTTTCTGCTAATGGGAATGCGTGTGATGCCGCATGTGGAAAGATTGAGTATACACTTAAGATAAGTGATGGCGACGAGGTCGACCATCAACCTCAATTGAGGCTGACCAATGTAACCCATTCTCTCACCTAGACAATGGGCCGATTGTTAAGTCTGAGAAGCTGAGGAGCCAAACCTTTCGTAGTGCGGAAACTATCGGGAATAGTTGTTACGCGATACTACCCTCATTTGAGGCTTGTGATCTATTCTCGGTGAATGGCACTTACTCTAAGATTGCTCTACAACTCGCTGGCGATCCGTTTGTTGTTTTGCTTTCCTGGGAGGAGCTGATGATAATGAGTACAGGTACAAAAATCACCCTAGTATAAACCTTTGGGGATGGGTTGAGCCTTGACTTCATGACAACGACCCTTTGACCCCATGTTTTTCTATGTTTTTGTGTGCTGCATTCATGCATTCATTTAAAAAACATTAAAACATTCAAAAAAATTTATCTTCTAGTCTCTCTATTTTTCAAATTAAACTAAGACTGTGATTGTAAATATCAGAGAAAAAGATTGCACTAATGGATTTCGGTAGAAGGAGAACTCATAGTTATACCTTCAAGGTTCTAAAGCTAGAGGATTTAAGAAGGTTAGAGAGAATAATCACTAACCCCGAGGCTTTCAGAGCCAAGCACGGAGGTCTGCTACGACTATTAAGAGTCCATGTGATTGAGGGAATCATGGACGCGCTCATTCAGTTTTACGATCCGGTTTATCACTGTTTCACATTCCCGGATTACCAGCTAGCACCAACGCTGGAGGAGTATTCTCATCTGATCGATCTACACATTGCAGATTGAGCTCCATTTTCTGGACTGGAATTAATTCCAAAGAATCAGACTATTGCAAGAGCAATTCATTTGGACGAGTCTGAGGTTAGGACTCACATAATCGCTACGGGTGGCATCCAAGGTTTGCCAGCCCAATTCTTGACAAAGAAAGCCCTGTATTTTGCCAGTATAGGAAACGTGACTGCTTTTGAAAGCATCTTTGTCTTGCTCACCTATGGGTTATTTTTGTTTCCCAACATCAATAACTTTGTAGATATCAACTCCATTAAGGTTTTTCTCATTGGAAACCCTGTGCCGACTTTGCTCGCAGATGCGTATCATTCTGTACACTTAGGAAATTTGTACAGCGGAGGGGAGATCACATGCTGTGTACCTCTGCTTTATAAATGGTTTACCTCCCACTTGCCCAAGTCTGCTGCTTTTTGGGATTGTAAGAGTGCCTTACGTTGGTCGCAGAAGATCATGTCTCTTACCAACTCTGATATAGATTGGTGTAATAGGATCTATGATGGAATCAGAATCATTAATCATTGTGGGAACTTCCCCAACGTACCCCTTATAGGAACTAAGGGAGGAATCAACTATCATCTGATTCTCGTTCGTCGTCAATTTGGATACCCGATGAGACACGTCTCACGGGGTGTTCATCTGGAAGGTCTTTTCTTCAAAGAAGGAGAAAATGACAGAGCACTAAAGATAGAAATAGTGCACGCTTGGAACCATGTTCATAAGAAAGGACAAGAGTCTCTAGGAAAACCAGACTGTATCTCGGTGGAGCCTTATCTCCACTGGGTATAAACTAGAGCTCTCAAGCTAAAAATGCCTTATCCTCATTACAGAATTCTTCCGCCAAAGGAATCTGTCATGTACTTCATGACGGAAACTGAAAGGCTTCAGGTTACTCTCAACAAAGTTCAAAAGAAGAGAAGGTCTTGGAAGAACAAGTACCGCACCCTCGACACAGAGTGCATCAAAATACAGCAATTACTGAAAGAGAAAGATGCTCTGATTGAAATTTTGGAGCAACATGCTGTAGAGAATCAAGATGGCCAAAGAAATTTGCTCACTCCTTTCACCTGGAAAAGGAATGACAACCCGACAACGGCCCAAGAACCCCGATCAAAGAAAAGGAAGATACCAGAATCAGCACCCAATTTCTCTTTAGAGAGGACTCGGGACCCATTAGCTTAGGTTTTTGTTTCTGCACTTTGTAATCTACTGTATTTCCATTTCTGTAATCCTTTGAATTCAATAAAAATGGGTTTCCCCACTGTTTGATATTTGCAATCTAATTGTCGAAGTTTATTTTGATTAAACCAAAAAAACAATTAATATAATCATTACATTCATCATTCTCACATCGCGTATTCTTCTTACCTACGAATCTCACATTTGTGTCTCGGTTCTAGAGTCAAACTGTCTCATTCGTATAATACTCGGGCCAATCGTCAGAAAAGGATGGATGATCTTGAGGAAGAAAACAGAGAGTTGAAAGAAGAGATCGACGCTCTAAGAGAGGATATGAGAAAGCTTCGTAACGACATGCAAGCCATGGCAGAAGCTCAGCTACAAAGAACTGTGATCTCAGAGATCACCTCAACGCCCATAGTGGAGAAGTATGATCCTAGGTATCAAATTCCGAAATATCGTCCTTGGGGCATGCCTGTTAACTATATCCCGGAAGGATATGTTCCGCCGATCACTGAAGATCAGGGAATCACAACAGAAGCCGCTGGGCCTGAAGGTTACAAACTTCGGGAAAGCGAAGATGCCAGGGGCATACTGAAGACTCCTGAAGGTTACAAACTTCGGGAAACGCCAAGACTCACTACCGTAGTCACGGTACCACCCCCTGTGGTGCACACTGTCCCGGAAGGACAGATTCCACAGATACCTTCTGGTAAAAAGGAAACTATGTTCGATAGAATGGATGAATTCTAGGTGCAGTTCTTGGAAATGTAGAAGGAGCTGCAAGCCATTCGCGGTCAGGATTTATTTGGAAAGGACGCCGCAGACCTCAGCTTGGTTCCCAATGTGAAAGTTCCGCACAAATTTCAAGTGCCCGACTTTGAAAAGTACAAGGGTAACTCTTGCCCTCAGAGCCATCTGGTGATGTACGCTCGGAGGATGTCAGCTCAGATGGAGAATCAGGACCTACTGATTCACTACTTCCAGGATAGTTTAACCGGTGCCGCATTAAAATGGTACATGGGTTTAAACCGTACTACGATCAGTACATTCAGAGATCTTGGTACTGCCTTCGTCCAACAATACAAATACAATTTGGACATGGCACTCGACAGAGATCAACTCAGATTAATGTCGCAAAAGGACAAGGAAACCTTTAAGGAGTATGCTCAAACGTGGCATGAAATTGCCGCTCAAATTTGTCCACCTCTTGAGGAAAAAGAGATGACAAAGATCTTCTTAAAAACCTTAAGCTCATTTTACTATGAGCGAATGGTTGCCAGTGCACCTAGTTATTTCACCGAGATGGTAGGCATGGGCGTACGTCTTGAGGAAGCCGTCCGAGAAGGACGTTTGGTAAAAGACGCTGGATCGACGAGCGGTACTAAAAAATATGGTAGTACTCTCCCTAAGAAAAAAGAGCAAGATATTGGGAATATCTCTCTGGGAAAGCAAAGGCGACGTTATCAATCGGTAGCAGCTGTAACTCCTGCTATCAACATCACGCCTACGTATCAACCTCAGGTTGCGCAGAGCCAACCTGATCAACAAAGGACACAACAGCCTCTTCAGTAGGCTCGTCCTCCATACAACAACAACCGTACAACACGGCCACCAGGATTTGATCCTATACCCGTGTCGTACGCAGAGCTGTTTCCATTGCTACTGGCTAAGGGGCACATTCAGACTAAATCTCCTCTTACAGTACCGGAAAATCTGCCTTTTTGGTTTAAGGTGGATCAAGCTTGCCCTTACCATCAAGGAGGATCAGGGCATAACATAGAGACTTGTCTCAATTTCAAGTCCGACGTGCAAAAACTTGTTAGGAGCGGGGTCTTATCCTTCAAGGATACAAATCTTAATGTTCTCACGAACCCGCTGCCTCAACACGAGAAGGCTGCAGTCAATTTGATAGAAGGAGAGACTAACGATGTCTATCAAATTCACGATGTACTCTTGTTAAAGACCAATCTGGTCAAGATGCATTGTAGACAGAGTGGATATGGCCATGTGCCACCTCATAACTATCACCAGTGTGATATCTGGTCTAAAGACAACCAGGGATGTTCTATAGTGCAAGCAGCTCTACAGGAACAGATGGATCTCGGATGGATCCAAGAGCACCGAGTTCGTGGAGTTAACATGGTTTACATGAATTCTAACGTCATTCAAAACCACGACATCCGTGCGATGAATGTTAACTTAGTGGCAATGCACTCAAGGCAAAGCCAATATCATAATCTGCCGCGGCACGATTATAATTCCTATCTGACTTGCTCGGTAAACAAACATGGTTGCTCTTTTGTACAAGAAGCCCTCCAGCGTCAGATGGATCTTGGATGGATCCAAGACTACCATGATAGGAACCCTTATCAGATCAATATGGTTCAGATCTTTGATATCCGCTTGATGAATACCAACCTGGTAGAGTTACATGCTGAACAGGTCCGACTCGAATTCTTAATATCACATGACTATCAAAGCTGTAAGACGGGTTGCGAAAATGATCGAGGTTGTACCCTTGTCCAGGAGGCACTTTAGCACTTGTTAAATCACTGGTGGATGCCAATTTATATGGATGAAGATACTCAGCAAATTAGTATCAATAACAGAAACCCCACTCGGCGTCAGAGTCAGGATGCCCGATCTGTGGAAGCTAACCTGGTGAGGTTACATTGTATTCAAAGTGGGCGTGGCCAGGTGCCACCACACAACTATGAACGTTGCGGCGTCTGTTCGAAAAGTAACCAAGGGTGTTACTTTGTGAGAGCAGCTCTCCAGGGTCAGGTGATCGTGGAGAGATTCGTCCATATCCGGGTTCTGGACCCATCAACTGGACGCCGAACTACCTTGCCGATCAAGTTGAGGATGTTGTCACGATCTCTGGTCATCACAGAACCAGGGATGTTTTTGCCATTATCCCTCTACTTGACAAATCTAAAGTTCCCAACCGGGAACGGATCGAGATTAATTATGATGGTCAGAAAAATCAGAAGGTTCCCATAGTCATCTATCTGTCGGGACCAACACCGTATAAATCAACTAAGGTTATCCCTTACAAATACGGTGCAACGACAGTTGAAAATGGAAAGGAAATTCCATTACCCTCCGTCGTGAATATTGCAGACATCAGTCGTGTAACACGGAGTGGCAGAATCTTCAACCGAGGGGTTGGGGAACCTAACAAAGAAAAGGAACTTCAGACAGAAGCTCCTGATCCACCAGTCGGTCAATCCAGTAATCCCGACCTTTCGAAAAATAATGATGAGATACTGAAGCTCATCCAAAGGAGTGAATGCAACATTGTCGATCAACTGTTACAAACTCCTTCAAAGATCTCGGTATTATCACTGTTACTCAGTTCAGAAGCGCATAGGGAGGCTCTACAGAAAGTCTTGGAGCAAGCCTTTGTGGAACAGGATGTAACAATCAGACAGTTCGATAGCATTGTCTCTAACATCACTTCCTGCAACAATTTGGGATTTAGTGATGAGGAATTACCCGAAGAGGGTCACCGTCATAACATGGCGCTCAACATTACAGTTAACTACCAGGACGATGCTTTAGCCAGCGTACTGGTAGACACAGGGTCAGCCCTAAATGTTATGCCGAAGTCCACTTTGATGCAATTATCATTCAAAGGCCCTCCGATGAGAATCAGCGAGGTCGTCGTCAAAGCGTTCGACGGATCCAGAAAAACAGTTATCGGCGAAATTGATCTTCCCATAACTATCGGTCCTCACACTTTCCAAGTCACTTTCCAGGTCATGGATATCCGGGCAACGTACAGTTGTTTATTAGGAAGACCTTGGATACATCAGGCTAGAGCGGTCACTTCGACCCTCCACCAAAAGCTAAAGTTCGTCAAGAACGATTAACTTGTCACAGTCTGTGGAGAGCAGGCCTTGCTTGTGAGTAACTTGTCATCATCTGCTGGTATAGAACCCGAGGAGGTTATTGAAACTCAGTTCCAAGCACTGTCGGCGAGCAAGGACAATCAGTTCAAAGGAGGAACCTCGATTTCCTCATACAAAGATGCTATCAAAGCGGTCGAGAGTACCGATACAACAGGATGGGGACAACTTGTCATTCCTACTAGCAATACAACAAAGAAGGGTCTTGGTTTTTCTACAACCTGTACCCAAACAGCCGCCAACGATGAAAGTCTTCATCCCCTTCAAAACTTCTTCCACAGTGGAGGTTTCCTCCACCCAGTGTCTCAGGCAGTACATGCTATCAATGAGGAAGATCCCTCTGACACAGATGAAGAATGGAGGTCCTATCTTAATAAGGACGGTTATATGTCTCAGGAAAAGGTGCCTATGCCATTTTTCTATACCGTACAGAGTCCGAGATTTATACCAAGGTCATACGTCGAGATGATATATGGAGATTATGATCCGGAAGAATGTCGTGCTCCGCCAAATTCATTAGAGGAGGACACTCTGATGAAAGACAACTTTGACCACAACTACTATGGCCCAATGGATGGCCTGCCAATGTGGCAACCTTACCCAGGAAACTTGGGGCCGGAAAGTCAGTCAAGTAATGAAACTCAGCTAAGCATCATTGAACATAATACCTGTGTCCCCACCATGTCATGGGATCAACACTCAGGTTATTCAGAAACTACTCAACATGAAGATGAATTCGCAACGTTTACAGGACTTGAATTCATCAACTATGCTTTCCCCGAGGTCAACGTCATCGAGAGGGATGACTCCTCCAGTTCCAAAGAAGTTTGGGATACCTTGGGACAACCGAGTGGAAAATACGACTTTATGGTCAAGTACACCACTCCCGAAAGCTCTCGTATCAGGTTCGAAGACATTCAGCCTACTGGATGGGGAGATACAGCTGAGAGCACAACTGCTCTGCAAAATGCAACAGAGGAAATCTCCTACGACAACTCTGCCTGGGAGACAGATTCCAATGATCCTGCTTCACCAGAAATCAGCGTCATTTCTAAAGACGAATCGAGGAAGGTACCAGACTTTGTGATTCACCGAGGAGTTCACCGCCAATGGGTTGATGTCGATGTTCCGAAGATCGTTCATCAGTCAAAGTAATTGCCATCTTTAACCTTTCACCCTGCCCAGGTGAAACAGATGTTTTGATAGGGCTCGCTTTCTGTAAATTTCCCTCTTCGCTTAGCCCAAAGCGATAGAGTTTTGTTTTATAGGGCTGTAGTTTCAAGAATTAACTTGTTCATTAATAAAATAACGTCGTTCTATAATTTCTGCATTTATTGATGTTTTCTCTTTTTGCTTTTTTCAGAAAATGGTAATCCTAAAAAATAATTCAATAATAAAAACAAGCAGTAAAATAAAACACTGCACACACTTGCATTTTCTCTATCTCTTCTAAACACGAATCATCACGTCATGCAGATTGCTTGTTTTAAACCCCGTTGAAACATACGATCCAATGCCTTCTCCCAACTTTGAGTTCCCGGTATTCGAGGCTGAAGAAGAAAATGACAACGAAATTCCAGAAGAGATCTCCCGACTACTCAGACAAGAGGAAAGGTCCATTGAACCTCACAAAGAGCCGTTAGAAACTATCAATATGGGTTCGGAAAAAGAGAGAAAAGAAATCAGGATTGGGGCATTGCTCAGTTCAACTGCCAGAGAGGGTTTGATAAAGCTTCTCAGAGAATTCCCCAATGTATTCGCTTGGTCCTATCAGGATATGCCAGGGTTGGATACCAGCATCGTGGAACATCACTTACCATTGAGATCGGAATGTCCGCCAGTAAAGCAAAGGTTGAGACGCACTCACCCGGACATGGCCATCAAAATCAAAGAGGAGGTACAGAAACAGATTGATGCGGGTTTCCTCGCCACATCAGAATATCCTCAATGGTTAGCCAACATCGTACCCGTTCCCAAAAAGGACAGAAAGGTCAGAATGTGTGTCGATTACAGGGATCTGAACAAGGCTAGTCCAAAGGACGACTTTCCATTACCACACATTGACATGCTGGTAGACAGTACAACAAAGTTCAAAGTTTTCTCCTTCATGGATGGATTCTCAGGCTATAACCAGATCAAAATGGCGCCGAAAGACATGGAGAAAACATCGTTCATTACCCCATGGGGCACCTTTTGTTACAAGGTAACGCCGTTCGGTTTGAAGAACGCTGAGGCAACCTATCAAAGGGCCATGACTACTCTGTTTCATGACATGATACACAAAGAAATCGAGGTATACGTCGATGATATGATTGAAAAATCAAAAACAGAGAGTGAGCACGTTGAACATCTGTCAAAATTGTTCGAACGTTTAAGAAAGTTCAAGCTCCGCTTGAATCCCAACAAGTGCACCTTCGGTGTCCGTTCAGGGAAACTACTAGGGTTCATCGTCAGCCAGAAAGGAATTGAGGTTGATCATGACAAGGTCAAGGCCATTCAAGAAATGCCTTCTCCGAAAACTGAAAAACAAGTCAGAGGATTCCTGGGACGTTTGAACTACATCTCCAGATTCATATTCCTTATGATCGCGACGTGTGCGCCGATTTTCAAATTACTCAAAAAGAACCAGGATTGCGTTTGGACAGAAGATTGTCAAACTGCCTTCGACAATATCAAGGAATATCTGTTGAATCCTCCGATTCTATCACCTCTAGTGGAAGGAAGACCACTGATTATTTACCTCACAGTCTTGGAAGACTCAATGGGGTGTGTACTTGGCCAACAAGACGAAACTAAACGGAAAAAGTCTGCCATTTACTATTTGAGCAAGAAATTCACCGACTGCGAAACTCGGTACACGATGCTCGAGAAAACTTGTTGTGCTTTGGCTTGGGCAACCAAACGTCTTCGTCAATACATGATTCTTCATACTACTTGGTTGGTCTCCGAAATGGATCCAATCAAATATGTTTTCAAAAAACCTGCTCTTATGGGAAGGATTGCCCGTTGGCAGATGCTATTATCAGAATATGACATAGAGTACCACGCTTAAAAAGCCGTTAAGGGAAGTATTTTAGCCGATCATTTGGCTCATCAACTGATTGACGATCAAGAATCAATCGGGTTTGACTTCCCAGACGAAGATGTCATGTATCTAAAGATGAAAGACTGCGATGAACCGCTACCCAGTGAAGGGCCAGAACCAGGTTCCCAATGGGGACTTATCTTTGACGGAGCAGTTAATCATTATGGAAACGGAATTGGGGCAATAATTGTTACCCCTCAGGGTACCCACATTCCTTTCACCGCTCGACTTACGTTCAAATGTATAAACAACGAGGCCGAATACGAAGCTTGTATTATGGGTCTCGAGGAAGCGATTAATTTAAGGATCAAAAACTTAGGCGTATACGGCGACTCAGCCTTGGTTATCAATCAGATAAAAGGAGATTGGAACACATACCAATCAGGATTGATCCCTTACAAAGACTACGCAAGAAGGTTGCTACCTTTCTTCAACAGAGTCGAGTTTCATCACATCCCTCGTGAGGAGAATCACATGGCTGATGCATTAGCCACTATCTCTTCCATGATTAGTGTAGGTCAATGGAATGACATACCTAAGATCGACATAATGCGCCTTGAAAGGCTCGCTTACGTCTTCGCAATTGAAGCAGTCATAGACGACAAACCTTGGTATCACGATATCAAATGCTTCCTTCAGAAATAAGAGTACCCACCCGGGGCATCCAGGAAAGACAGAAAAACCCTCAGAAGATTGGCTGGAAACTTCTTCCTGAGTGGTGACACTCTCTATAAGAGAAATTTTGACATGGTCTTGCTCCGATGCGTCGACAGACCAGAAGCAGAAATGCTGATGAAAGAAATTCATGAAGGGTCCTTTGACACTCATGCCAACGGACACATAATGGCGAGAAAAATTCTAAGAGCAGGGTACTACTGGTTGACCATGGAATTCGACTACTACAAGTACATGAGGAGGTGTCACAAGTGTCAGATATACTCCGATAAAATTCATGTACCGCTAACGCATCTCAAAGTTCTCTCTTCCCCATGGCCTTTTTCCATATGGGGGATCGACATGATTGGCGTAATTGAGCCAAAGGCTTCAAACGGACATCGGTTCATCCTAGTAGCCATTGATTACTTCACCAAATGGGTCGAAGCAGCGTCATTCGCCAATGTAACCCGACAAGTGGTGGTCCGATTTATCAAAAACAATATCATCTGCCATTATGGTGTTCCAAGCCAGATCATTACTGATAATGGATCTAACTTGAACAACAAGATGATGAAAGAGTTGTGAGCAGAGTTCAAGATTGAACACCATAACTCATCTCCCTACTGACCAAAGATGAACAGAGCGGTAGAAGCGGCTAACAAGAACATCAAGAGGATTGTTCAAAAGATGGTTGTAACCTACAAAGACTGGCATGAGATGCTACCCTTTGCTCTTCACGGTTATCGCACATTTGTCCGCACTTCAACAGGGACAACCCCTTTCTCTCTAGTGTATGGCATGGAAGCAATGCTCCCCATAGAAGTAGAGATCCCGTCAATCCGAGTATTGATGGAAGCTAAGCTCACCGAAGCTGAATGGTGTCAAAGCCGACACGACGAACTGAATCTGATCGAGGAGAAGCGAATCACGACACTATGCCATGGTCAGTTGTATCAGCAGAGAATGAAGAAGGCGTTCGACAAAAAGGTTCGACCTCGCATCTTCAGGAAAGGAGACCTCGTGCTCAAGAAGATACAATCATTTCTCACTGACTCTCGGGGCAAATGGACCCCAAATTACGATGTCCCCTATGTGGTCACGAAAGCTTGCTCAGGCGGCGCCTTGAGACTTGCAACCATGGACGGAGAGGAATTTGCCTACCCCACGAATGTTGATGTAGTCAAGAAATACTTCGCCTAAACTAAAAAAAAAAAGAAAAAAAATGTCTCGGTGGATTGAAAACCCGAAAGGGCGGTCCAAGCAAAAGTTAGAGACAAAATAAAAAAAATCATCCCGATGGATTGGAAATCTCACAGTACAATATAGGCAAAAATTAGGGATAATGGCAAGTAACTATGTTCAACAGAGGCAAGTCCCTCAACAGCAGTTACATCATCCATCGGAAGAAAACTCCAGCCAGGGTCATCTTCGACAGAAGCTCAGGATGCCCCGAATTCAAAGTTGGTAGAAGGATAGTGGTCGTTATGTTTCAACGTAGCCCTTTTCCCTGTAAATTACCATTTTCTAACTTTGTAATTACTCTTTGGAATCACGCGTTTGGCTGATCTCCATCTTATCAATAAAATTTGAGCCCTTGTGCTTTTGTTTGTAATTCTTATTTGTTTTAGCTTTACAGAACGACATTTTAATATGATTAACGATTCTTGAAATAAAACAAAAATGAATTTACTTGTTAAAACTTTTTCTGCTTTTAAAATAAAGACGGCAATTTCTTTTGACTGTTGAACATCAGAAGAACATCGGTCGCTTCTCCAGAAGTAATCGAACCTCAAAGTGCAGAATCAAAGTACTCCTTCTCAACCAGTACGCCTGAATGAAGGATCAACTGTTTCAGAGACCTTGTTTCATCTGATACGCCACAGCAGAGTTCTCATCTCCTAAGCCCGACCAACGTAGCTCCCCGCAGGGACTATCTCTCCTAAGCAAGGTGGAATTGCTATCTTGAACCAGCGGTACTTCTTCGCCCCACGATGGCTGAGTATCCAGTCGTGTTCACCTGTCAGTTTGTATGTTGCGTCAATTTTGTCGGCATAAACATACATACATCATGCATTATTTGATTTGCATTCACATTTCATATTGCATCGCTATCACTCTAGTCGGTCTTATCCCCTTGTGATTAAAGTCTTCTCAATCGAGTTGTCAATTCTTGCCTCGTCAGGAAACGCTGCGTTTGAACAACCTCGCCTCCAGTTTATTTCTGGAAGGAAGTTGGCCCTTGACCACTTTGATGACTTGAACCTCTGAAAAACCAGAGGAACCCTCAGTCAACATCACTCTTCACCATTGAAGATGATATCCTTGCTTTCCCGGATTAAGGAAAATCCACAGAGAAAACCTCGTAATCAGAGATTCGGCAGCACGCCAATTTCGCTCCGAAAAGATCGCTGATGAAAAGGTCATCGACACCTCAAAATTGGACCCCATCATATGGCATTTCTTCGGGAAGACCCCGAGAAAAGTATGATGTAAGATCCCAAGCGACAGCAGTCTCCCAAGAGACTCGCTTTCCCCAGTAGAAATAAATGGCGTCTCCAACAGAGAAGTTTGTGCAACACTACAGCTCAGACGAATGGGTTTCCCCAGCAAGTCTGAAATCAAAACTTTTTCCATCAAATGGCATCTCCCCAGGAAAATTCGGTGAGAAGTTTGAAGGAAAATCACTATGCATAGCATCCCTTGTCAATTAAGTTTATTGACAAAAGAAACTAAGACCAGTTCCTCGGTAGGAAACCAGGATCGAGGGGAAGTTTAAATCAAAAACTAAGACCAGTTCCTTGGTAGGTAACCAGGATCGAAGGGAAGTTTAAATCAGAAACTAAGACCAGTTCCTTGGTAGGTAACCAGGATCGAGGGGAAGTTTGTTTCAGCAACTGAGACCAGTTCCTTGGTAGGAAACCATGATCGAGGGGAAGTTGACAAAAGAAAACTGAGACCAGTTCCTTGGCTAAAGACCAGGATCGAGGGGAAGTTTACCTTTTCCAAGCATCATTGCTCAGCAAAATAAGATGAATGCGATCCGCCATTCATAACCACCATCAAAATTTCGGGTATTCCGATATTTAATCCTCTTGCACCTCGAATGCCCGAATACCTTCGTCATTCACACCTTCGGGTTCAAGAAGATTAAATAGGGGCATCTGTCATACCCCAAATTTTGACCACTAAGATTTCCCATCATTGTGAAAATCATCATTACAATATGGAGGAACCATCATACTTCATCAGTCTCCCCAAAGATGGGTGAGCATCCACTACAATCAAAATTAGGGTTTCAAGCCCTCTCAGAGCCTTAGACAAAGGGTCAATCAAGGAATGACATGATTTTCAACTTGTCTAAACCTCTCAAACATACACAAAGGATCAAAAAGGACTCCCACTTCAAGGATAAAGCACAAGGATGCTCCCTTCTAGGTGGATCAAGTCTCAAGATCGACAGTGTCACCAAATTAGGGTTTTGGTCGACCAGGGCCTCCAGATGGAAATTTTTCATCTGGGCACAAGCCAATGATTCAAAACATAACCTAATATACTCCATGGGACCTCATGGACCCAATCATCAAGTCAATTTTGCCTCAGGGGATGCATTCATCAAAAATCAGGAATTAGGGTTTCTTGACCTAATTCACCCCTAAGTTGACTTTTGGGACAAATCATGAGCCAAGACCTCAAGAGAGGGTTTGAGGGTCTCTAATGAACTATATTGATCCATTTGGAACAATGGATTAATCCAAGAAGCTTGAGCAACAAGTCTCAATTTCATCTGCACCACAGTTATGGTTTTAAGGGAAAAGTCAACTGTAACTTTGACTTTTGACCAGGACATGCTCCCAAGCCCTAAGACATGATTCAATATACCCTATGACACCCATGTAACATGTCCATCAAGTTTGATTTAGGTCAAGGACATGATTTCCTGAAGAATTGCACAGTTTGGAATTCATCTGATAAAAAGTCAACTGTGCACAAAACTCAACTTTGACTTTTTGAGATTTTTCACCAAAATGGATTTTTAACCCTAAAATGATGTTAATGTATGATTTGAATCATCATTCATCAAGAAAAATCAAAGAAAGTGGGATAACTTGTAAAAGGGGTAACCATAAAAACTTAGAAAATTTTCTAAGTTAAAAATAAAGTGACAAGGGTACCAACTTTGGAGGATCATAACTCCTAAACCACAAAGCCATTTTTCCTCATCCAAAGATGGATTTGTAGCCCTCATTACCCTCTACAAAAACTTCAACTAGACCTAAGTCCAATTCATTAAGGATTTTGAGTTATAGAGTAATCAAAATGGCTGAAAAATGAAAATGTCACTTTTTCCAACACTTAGTGAAATTTTCACTAAGTCCAAATCTGTCTTCATTTTTTTCCAAATGTAGGGGGATTTTTCACTTGGATTCAAAAGAGATCAAAACCAAACATGTTCAAACAGTTGTTGTATCATGTAAGGGCTTTCCAAAATGGCGAAGAACATTACCAAATTCCATTTGGGCTATGAGTTATGACATTGTCAAATTGCCTTGTTGAAATCTGTCAAGGCAAGGAAAAATTGCATTTTTGCTCGATTTGCCAAAATCATCCAAATCCAAATGCTCCTATCCACTTGGACACATCATAGGATTGAATCTAAAGGGGACAATCACTGAGCCAAGCCTCCAACGTCTTTGGAACAAGAAATAGCATGTTGAACATAGAATGGCCGAAATAGGGACAAGACTCCAAATTTGGATTTGAGCATTCAATGGAAGCATCAAGGTGGCATGGACTGAGCCATTTTCATTTGAATTCTGTCAAGACTTATCCAAGACCAAGGGAACCACAGCCCTGTGCCCTAACCTCTAGTCAATGGCTAGAGGAGACTTGGATTTCCATTGGCCAACATTGAACAAACACCTACTGCAGTTGCCATTCACTGTGGATCCCAAAACAAACTTGCTCTACTATAAATAGAGCTCAATTGTGATCAGTTTAAGTACACCAAAGGCCTACAACATTTGCCTTTCTCAAAATCTCTTTCTCTTGGCAAAAATGCCTTTCTTAGCAAGGTAGCTATCGGGTTTTGAGCTAGAGGGCAATTCCACTCAAACCAATCACTCACACATCTCACATACATCACATATGAGCTGATCAAACACTTAAACAACAACTGGAACACTGATTTCTCAGAATCACCAGTCAATTGCTCAAGGTTTTAACCAAAGTGCAGTTGAGATGCCATGAAATGATCCAGCCAATTTCAATCAAGTCCAAGCATTCAAACACACTCCATAGGGTGTAGGGAAGCTGTTCAGATCATCACCACTCATCTGTAACACCTCCAAATCAAAAATCACATTGCACTTGCTGTCACGGCCTAGAGGTAAGCATATACTTGGTCATCTCTCAATCTATGCATATTTCCTCGCACAATAATTTGGCCATATGTTCATAATCATGCATAGAATGTTTCCCCTAAATTAATTGCATTGTTTGAATCGTGTATCAAAAATCCCAGCCTTCATGCAGAAATTAGGGTTCTTGAGGATTTTTCGTGATTTCTTGTTATATGTTTAATTTAAATGAAATTAAATGCCATAGACATGATCGTGAGGTTGAAACGAGTTAATTGGTATGTGGATTACATGATATAATAAAGTATTCAGTGAGATTGGATAGAAAATGCAAATCTGGCCAAACCAAGAACACGCGCGTGTTCTTGGTGTGTTCTTGGCGCCATTTCTTTCAAATTCAAATATTTGAATTTTGTGATTTTATTTAATTGATTCAAAAATTAATTTCTCTCTGAGTTTTAATGATTTTGAGTTGATTCTTTTTTTAATAATTCACAAAAATGTTAAAATATTTTATTTTATCAAAAAATCCCCAAAATATTATTTATTTCATATAATTGATATTTTTACAAAGAATTAATATTTTAATTGTTTTTGACATTTTAAATATTTTTTCCACATTGATTTTGCAACTTTTAATGCTTTCTAATTATTTTGTAGGTCAATACTTAATTTTTGAAGCATTAATCCAAGATCACAATTTGTTTTTCATATGTTAAACAATTTTTGATCATTTTAATTGAATTTTTATTCAATTAAATACATTTTTGAAAACAAATTAGGGTTTTTGGATTAATTCAACCCTCATAAATCATTTTCAAAACACTTTGGGCCTCTAATAGAGTGTAAGACCCAATCCATTTTTTACCAAACCATTTTTGGGCCTCAGTGTATTGTATAAGTCCCGATACCGTAAAAAACAAACGGCGCGATCGTCGCCTTTTAAAAATAACCATGGGCCTCTCCTCGAGCTATAAGACCCATTCAAAACTTTTGGGCCTCTAATAGAGTGTAAGACCCAATCCCCTTTTAACCAAAAATCATTTTTGGGCCTCATTTATTGTATAAGTCCCTTCGCGTTAAAAGAAAATCTCGGCGCGACCGCCACTTTAAACGAAAAATCAAACTGGGCCTACCCTCGTGTAGTAAGACCCATTTCTTTTCTTTAAAACTTTTTGGGCCTCTTGAGAGAGTGTAAGACCCATCCCTTCTCCTTTTCAAAGCACTTTCTCCTTTGATTTTGAATATACTGTTGTTTTCAATTTTTCTTTGTTGAACAACAAACCAAACAGCATGGAAGCTCTACAACCGAGTAAGTGGTTATTGCTTTCATTTACCGCTTTCATATACATATAACTGTATTGTGGAGCTGTTTCACTGTAAGTCTTCTTTCATAAACTCATATCAACTGTGTAATAATAGTATAGATATTTAGAGTTTTCCCGGCCACTACGTCTAGAACTAGGTGACGCCGTTTCATTTATTCATAGAATTAGACAACTAGATCCCCAATAGGATCACCAGATACAGTCTTCTCTTCGGCTGTCCTCATTAGGAATTGTCAAGAAACTCTATTCCCAGAGATGAATGTATTCTCCGTGAATGGCATCTTTGAGTTTCTTCTAAATTCTCAAACTTTCCTGACTTGATATATTAATTGTGAATAGCTTGCCTTGAATTTCTCGGGGTTTGGGGACCCACGGGCATCTTAAAAGCATTGGCCTCCTCTTGGGCATCATACAAGGACCCACAGGCTTCCTAAAAGCGACCTCGCCTCCTCTTGGGCATCGTACAAGGACCCGCCGGCTTCTTAGAAGTATTCACAGCCTCCTCTTAGGCTTCGTATAATGATTCTTCCTCCGGGAATGATAGCCTCCCCTTGGGCTTCGTACAAGGACCGATCAGCTTTTTAAAAGTTTCCAGCCTCCTCTTGGGCTTCATACAAATTGTCCCGACGACCTCCTAAAGGTATAGGAACAGAACTTAATCATCTGCATAGAACAGTCATTTCAAAGAGTCAACTACTGTTTCTCAAAGCATAGTACAAAAGATAAAACTCTAGACTTGGACAGTCTAATTTCCTTGAGTCTCAAAGACATTCTCAAGTGACCCCTTCAAAATAAGAAGGAAACCCGTAGACTCGGACAGTCTCAATACCCTTCGAATTTCCCGCTTCCTTAAAGAACAGGAATGACCCGGATCCTTGAATCAAATCCATGAGTACAATGTTGCTCATATAAGAACTGATTTTCTCTTTCAAAATCAGCATACTGGACCTGTCACTTAACTGAAACAGTAACCACAACCTCCTCTAGGGCTTTGTACAATGATTCTCCCCCAGCGGAGTCAAACAATGTTTAGCCTCTCTCTCGGGCTTTGTACGAGACATATAAGAGACTCCCTCGTTGAGTCAATCACCTCTTTTGCCTCCATCTCAGGCTTTATACGAGATACAAAAAGGTCCTTATTGAGCCAAATAAACAATAGCCTCCATCTCGGGCTTCGTACGAGATACCAAAAGACTCCCTCGTTGAGTCAAAAACCTTTTAGCCTCTCTCTCGGGCTTTGTACGAGACACATAATCGCCTCCTCTTAGGCTTTATATAAGAAAACCACTGGTTAATCCGATCAACCTTTTAGCATCAAAGCTGTGCCTCGTTCACAGTACACAAACATCAACAACTCCTTCCCTTTCATCTAATCGTTGTAAGCGGCAAGCCTCTGGATCATCTACATCCATGCCACTGTCCCTCTTTTAGAATGAGAAATTCCTAAGGAAAGATGGCATTACTCTACACTGAGTTAAAGTCTTCTCCTTCAGGTTAAAATCCCCTATAAAGGAAATTATGGCATTGCCGGATTCACACATCCCGGTTAAAGTAATCTTCCTTTACAGTCAGTCACCCAACAGTTGTGACATACAACCCCCTCTTTAGAGATGACAAATTCTCTCTAAAGTCAACACCTTTAGCTTCATATCTTGGGCTTTGAACAAGATACAAACAGACTTTTCAGCTTCATATCTTGGGCTTTAAACAAGATACAGATCACCTTTTTCGCTTCACGTCTTGGGCTTTGAACAAGACACCAAAAACAACCATTTCCTCCCATAGAATAGGAGGAACTACGAACGCTCTGATTTCGCTGTTTCGGTAAACGGGAATACGTATGCATAAGATTGAAAGAAAAATCTTAGCGAGTACACTAAACAAAAACCCAAAATCCCATACTCTCATGTATCTATCAAAAGCATCAGTCCTAACATCCTAAATCCTTGTTCCCCGCTATAAAGTCCTAGAAAGAGAAAAGAAAACCGTATTGGCGAAAATATAAATAACCAGTACAAAGGCCCCCCCACATTGATAACATTCACAACCTAACAGACCGCTGTTTAAACTCAGTATGCAAAGCAGGGTTAATTGGAGACATCTATTTCCCTTCCTTCATCATCTTTAATAGGATAAAAAATGAATCGACCTGTAGTAAGCTCAACCGCAGAGAGCGACCAGCGCTTAAGAACCGCGTCCAAAATCGCTCGCTTCAGCTGTGTGATATTTGCAATATAATTGTTGAAGTTTCTTTTGAGAACAAAAACTAAAAAAAATATCATTCTTTGCATATCATTCATCATTCTCACATCGCACATCTTTGTCTTTGAGTCTCACATATGTGTCGCACTCTAGAGTCAAACTGTCTCATTTATACAATACTCGGGTGAATCGACAAAAGAAAATGGACGATCTCGAGGAAGAGAACAGAGAGCTGAAAGAAGAAATCAACGCTCTAAAGGAGAGTTTAGAGAAACTCCACAATACCAAGCAATCCCTGGCAGCAGCCCAGGAACAGCAACATCAAAGGACTGTGATCTCGGAGATTACATCCACACCAATGTTTGAGACACCCGGCAGTCATCCTCAGTACAACATGCCTAAAGGTTTCCCCTGAGGCATGCCTCTTAACTTTATACCTGAAGGATACATCCCACCGGTCACTGAAGACCCGGAAGTCGTAGCAGGAACCGCCAGGATTGAAGGTTACAAACTTTAGGTAAATGAAGATGCAAGGGTTATAGCAGAAACTCCTAAAGGTTACAAACTTCAGGTCACTGAAGCGCCAAGAGTCACTGCTATAATGTCTATACCATAACCAGTGGTACACACTATCCCGGAGAAACAAATTTTGCAGGCTGCCTTTGGCAGAAACGTAGATGTATACGAAAGGATGAATGAATTCCAAGAACAATTCTTGGAAATGCAGAAGGAACTGCATGCCATTCGCGGACAAGACTTATTTGGCAAAGATGCCGCCGACCTCTGCTTGGTCCCTAATGTAAAGATACCGCACAAATTCAAGGTACCTAACTTTGAGAAATACAAAGGTAACTCTTGCTCTCAAAGTCAGGTGATGTACGCTCGGAAAATGTCTACTCAGACAGAAAATCAACAACTGCTAATCCATTACTTCCAAGACAGTTTAACCGGTGCCGCACTCAAATGGTACATGGGTCTAAACCGCACCAAGATCAGTACTTTCAGAGATCTCGGGGCAGCCTTCGTTCAGCAGTATAAATACAACTTGGATATGACACCAGATAAGGACCAGCTCAGAGCAATGTCATAAAAGGATAAAGAAACCTTCAAGGAATATGCTCAGAGGAAAAGGAAATGACAAAGATCTTCCTGAAAATGTTGAAGTTGTTTTATTACGATCGAATGGTTGCAAGTGCACCTAGTGATTTCACTGAAATGGTGAACATGGGGGTACGCCTCGAAGAAGCAGTCTGAGAAGAACGATTGGTCAAAGATGCAAAGCCATCTAGCAGTACTAAAAGGTACAGTAGTGCTTTCCAAAAGAAGAAAAAGCAAGATATCAGTAATATCTCTCTAGGAAGGCAAAGGTGAAGGTATTAACCGGTAGCAGCAGTAACTCCCCCTATCAACCCTACGCCAACTCTGACATATCAACCCCAGGTTGCTCAGAGCTAACCAAATCAACAACAGTATCAGCAAAGGCTGCAACAGCCTCTTCCGCACGCTCGCCCGCAGTACGATAACAACAATCGTACTACATGACCATCAGGATTCAACCCTATACCAATGTTGTATACAGAGTTATTTCCACTTCTACTGGCCAAGGGGCACGTTTAAACCAGGACCCCTCTTACAATACCAGAAAATCCACCTTTTTGGTTCAAAGCAGATCAAACTTGCCCTTACCATTAAGGAGGATCGAGACATAACATTGAGAACTGTCTCAGTTTCAAGTCTGATGTACAAAAACTCATCAGAAATGAGATTTTATCTTTCAAAGATACTAATCTGAATGTTCAGACTAACCCGTTACCACAGCATGAGAAGACTGCGGTAAACCTAATAGAAGGAGAACCTGGCAGCAGTTATCAAATTCATAATGTGCGCTTATTGGGAACTAACCTGGTAACAATACATTGTAGACAGAGTGGGTACGACCATGTACCATCTTATAACTATCATTAGTGTGATATCTGTTCCAAGAATAATCAAGGATGTGCCATAGTACAAACAGCTCTTCAAAAGCAAATGGACCCGAGATGGATTTAGGATCACCAAATTCGCGAAATAAACATGGCCCATGCACAACCAAACATTGTTCAAAACCATGACATTCGCGCAATGAATGTCAATCTAGTGGCAATACATTCAAGACAAAGTCAGTATTACAATTTGCCACAGCACGATTACAGCACTTGCCCGATCTGCTCAAAGAATAATCAGGGATGCTCTTTTCTACAAGAGGCCCTCCAATGTCATATGGATCTCGGATGGATCCAAGACTACCATGAAAGGAATGATCATCAGGTTAACATGGTTTAGATCTTTGACATCCGCTTAATGAATACCAGTCTAGTGGAATTACATGCCAAGCAGGTCTGACTCGATTTTCTGGCCTCGCATAATTATCAAGACTGTGAAGATTGCTACAAGAACGACCAAGGGTGTGTGCTTGTGTAAAAAACTCTTCAACATCCGTTGGACCACTGGTGGCTTCCAATCTATCGGGATGAAGAAACACAACTAGTTAGCATGACTGATGGGAATCCTGGTAGACACCAAAGCTGTGATGTCTGCTTATTAGAAATAGATCTGGTAAGGATGCACTGCATACAAAGTGGATACATTCAGATACCACCTCACAATTATGAACACTGTGGAATATGCTCAGAAAATAACCAAGGATGTTATCTCATGCGAGTAGCTCTCCAGCATCAGTTAGACCGAAAGGAAGTTCAACCATGCTCGAATTCTGAATCAATCAACATGATAGAGGTTACCTCCCTATTAAAAACGAGGACCAAGGGCTATTGGACAAAAGCATTGTCATAGTCTCCACTCATGGAATATCCAAGGATGTTTGTGCCATAATCCCTATGCTCAATGAATCAAAAATCCCTCTTGATAGTAGAAAAGTTCCCAACCTGGAACTAATTGAGGTTGCCTACCGTACAAGTCAGAAAAAGTTATCCCGTACAAATACGGTGTGACGACCATAGAAAATGGAAAAGAAACTCTATTACCCTCCGTTGTGAACATTGCTAACACCAGTCGAGTTACCCGGAGCGGTCGGATCTTTAACAGAGGAGTTGGAGAGCCTACCAAAGAAAAGGAACCTCAAGTTGAAGTTCCTAATCAACAAGTCGGTCAATCCAGCAATCCAGAACCTGTAAAGAACAACGATGAAATGCTAAAGCTCATCCAGAAAAGCAAGTACATAATTGTGGATCAATTGTTGCAAACTCTATCTCGAATATCTGTACTATCTCTCCATCTTAGTTCAGAAGCTCACAAGGAAGCTCTACAGAAAGTCTTGGAACAAGCCTTTGTTAAACAAGATGTAACAGTAGGATAATTTGACAGCATTATCTCCAACATCACTTCCTGCAACAACTTGGGTTTCAGTGATGAAGAACTGTCGGAGGAAGGCAAAAGCCATAATATAGCACTCAATATCACAGTCAACTGCCAGGACAACGCTTTAGCCAGCGTACTGGTAGATACAGGTTCATCCTTGAACGTTATGCCAAGGTCAACTTTGGTACGAATTTCTTTTCAAGGTACTCCCATGAGAGGCAGTGAGATCATCGTCAAAGCCTTCGACGGGTCCAGGAAAACAGTTATCAGCGAAGTCGATCTTCCCATAACCATCGGTCCCCACACTTTCTAAGTCATTTTCCAGGTCATGTACATCCGAGCAGCATACAGCTGTTTATTAGGAAGACCTTGGATACATGATGTAGGGGCAGTTACTTTGACACTTCACTAGAAACTGAAGTTTGTCAAGAACAACAAATTAGTCACCGTATGTGGAGAGCAAGCTTTAATTATAAGAAATTTATCATCATTCTCCTGTGTAGAACCAGAAGAGATTGTTGGGACTCAATTTCAAGCACTCTCGGTGAGCAATAAGAATCACCAAGAAAAAGGAACATCGATTTCCTCATACAAATACGCTCTCAAATTAATAGGGAGTGGTGACATAAAAGGATGGGGACAAATTGTAGTTTCTGCTGATAACAAGACAAGAAAAGGTTTTGCTTTCTCTCTGACCTGTACCAGACTACAAAGAAGGATGAAAATTTTCGTCCCATTCAGGATTTCCTCCACATTGGAGGCTTCCTCCACCCAGTATCTCAAGAAGTCCACACCATCGATGGGAACAACTCTTCTGATACAGAGTGGAAATCCTATCTCAACAATAAAGGTTATATATCTCAGGGAGAAACGTACATGTCATTCTGCTCTCCAAAGCAAAGTCCCGGATATATACCGAGAT
Organism: Lathyrus tuberosus; assembly: GCA_022829125.1. Lineage (NCBI taxonomy): Eukaryota > Viridiplantae > Streptophyta > Magnoliopsida > Fabales > Fabaceae > Lathyrus > Lathyrus tuberosus. Next base: position 11,497,534 of record JALAZF010000075.1, read on the forward strand.
CAGATGTCAGAATGATCTATGGAGATTGTGATCCCGAAGGATGCCATGCTCCACCTAACTCATTAGAGGAAGACACTCTGATGAAAGATAACTTTGACTGCGATTATTATGATCCCCTTGATGACTTTCCAATCTGGAAGCCATACACGGAAGACTCGGGGCAAAAAAGTCAGCTGGATAATGCCTATCAGCTGAGTAATCTTGAAAAGAACACCCCAGTTCCCCCAGAGTCATGGAATCTTTACTCAGAACATTTCGAAAATGTCCAACACCATGTTGATGAATTTGCAAAGATCGCAGGACAAGATTTCATTAACTACACATTTCCCGAAGTCAATGCCATTGAGGAAGATGACTCATCTATTCCCATAGAAACCTGAGATACTTTGGGGCAGCTAAGCGACAAGTACGACTTTTTAGTCAAATACACTGCTTCCGAAAGCTTTCGCATCAGATACGAGGACATCCAACCAACTGGATGGGGAGATCCTCTTGAGAGTGAAAACACTAGGGAAGATGCGACGGAAGAGTCCTCTTATGATAACTCTGCATGGGAAGAAGACTCCAATGATCCCGCTCTGCCAGAAATCAATGTCATTTCTGAAGACAAACAAAGAAGGAAAGTACCAGACTTTGTGATCCACAGAGGAGTTCGTCGTCATTGGGTTGCGGTTGATGTCCCGAAAGTCGTTCATAAATCTAAGTAACTGCCACATCTTTGTTTTAACCTTTCACCTTGCCCAGGTGAAATGGATGTTTTAGAGGGCTTACTTTTTTGTAAGTGTCCCTCTTCGCTTTGCCCAAAGCGACAGAGTTTTTGTTTTATAGGGTTGTGTTTCAAGAATTAACAAATCATGAATAAGTAATGTCATTTTGAATTCCCTCATTTTATTGCTATTTTCACTTTTCGCTTTTTCAGAAAATGGTAATCCTAAAGAAAAAACAAAACAATCAAAAATAAAAACAAGTGTTTTCAGAAAATACACTGCACACACTTTTGCATTCTCTCTGTCTTTTCTAAAAGGAATCATCATGTCGTGCAGATTACTTGTTTTAAACCCCATTGAAACATATGATCCAATTCCTTCTCCCAACTTTTAATTCCTGGTATTTGAGGCAGAAGAAGAAGAGGACGAAGAAATTCTAGAAGAGATCTCTCGACTACTCAGACAAGAGGAAAGGTCCATTGAGCCTTATAAAGAGCCGTTGGAAACAGACAATTTGGATTCAGAATAAGAAAGGAAAGAAGTTAAGATTGGTGCACTACTCAGTCAAACTATTAGAAAATGATTGATAGAAATTCTCAAATAATTTCCAGATGTGTTTGCTTGGTCCTACCAGGACATGCCAGGGTTCGATACCAGCATCGTGGAACATCACTTACTGCTGAAAACAAAATGTCCTCCAGTAAAACAAAGACTGAGAAGGACTCATCCAGATATGACCATCAAAATTAAGGAGGAAGTGCAGAAGCAAATCAACGCAGGTTTCCTTGCCACCTCAGAATATCCTCAATGGCTAGCCAACATAGTGCCAGTACCAAAGAAGGACGAAAAAGTCAGAATGTATGTAGACTATAGGGATTTGAACAAAGCAAGTCCAAAGGATTACTTTCCCCTACCACACATTGACATGCTAGTTGACAGCACAACAAAATTCAAGGTCTTCTCCTTCATGGATGGATTCTCGGGCTATAATCAAATCAAAATGGCCCTAGAAGATATGGAAAAAACTTCATTCATCACCCCATGGGGCACCATTTGTTACAAGGTAATTCCGTTCGTTCTGAAGAACGCAGGGGCAACCTATCAAAGGGCTATGACAACTCTGTTTCACGACATGTTGCACAAAGAAATTGAAGTATATGTCGATGACATGATTGCCAAATCTAAAACTGAAGAAGAGCATGTGGGACACCTATAAAAGCTATTCGAGCGTTTAAGAAAATACAAACTCCGCTTGAATCCCAACAAATGCACATTTGGTGTTCGTTCAGGAAAGCTCTTAGGATTCATCGTTAGTCAGAAAGGAATCGAGGTTGATCCCGACAAAGTTAAGGCCATTCAAGAAATGCCTTCACCAAAGACTGAAAAACAGGTCAGAGTATTTTTGGTACGTCTGAATTACATCTCAAGATTCATATCCCTCATGACGGCGACATGCACGCCGATTTTCAAACTACTCAGAAAGAATCAAAGCTATGTATGGACAGAAGACTGCCAAAAGGCTTTTGACAGCATCAAAGAATATCTGCTGAATCCACCAACTCTGTCTCCTCAAGTGGAAGGCAGACCATTGATCATTTACTTAACAGTCTTAGAAGACTCCATGGACTGTGTACTTGGCCAACAAGACGAGACAAAAAGAAAAGAGTCTGCCATTTACTACTTAAGCAAGAAGTTCACAGACTATGAAACTCAATACACTATGCTCGAGAAAAATTGATGCGCTCTGGCTTGGATAGCCAAACGTCTTCGCCAGTACATGATTTGTCACACTACTTGGTTAATCTCCAAAATGGATCCTATTAAGTACGTCTTTGAAAAACCTGCTCTCACGGGAAGGATTGCCCGTTGGCAGATGTTGTTATCGGAATACGACATCGAGTACCATGCTCTGAAAGCTGTCAAAGGAATTATTTTAGCCGATCATTTAGCTCATCAACCGATTGACGATCAAGAGTTAGTCAAGTTTGACTTCCCAGACGAAGATGTGATGTACTTAAAAATGAAAGATTGCGATGAACTGCTACCCAATGAAGGGCCAGAACCGGGATCCCAATGGGGATTAATATTCGAAGGAGCTGTCAATGCTTATGGAAGTGGAATTGGGGTGATCATCGTAACACCTCATGGTACCCATATTTCTTTCACCGCCTGATTGACGTTCAAATGCACAAATAATGAGGCCGAATACAAAGCTTGTATCACGGGTCTCGAAGAAGCTATTGACCTAAGGATAAAGAACTTGTATGTGTATGGCGACTCAGCCCTGATTGTAAATCAGATCAAAGGAGAGTAGAACACATATCAATCAGGATTGATTCCTTACAAAGACTACGCGAGAAGGTTGTTACCATTCTTCAACAGAATCGAGTTTCATCACATCCCTCGTGAAGAAAATCACATGGCTGATGCATTAGCCACCCAATCCTCCATGATTAGTGTGAGTCAATGGAATGACATACCCAAGATCGATATAATGCGCCTTGAAAGGCATGCTTACATCTTTGCAATTGAAGCCGTCATCGATAACAAACCCTGGTATCACGATATCAAATGCTTCCTTCAAAGACAAGAATACCCGCCCGGGGCATAGAGAAAAGATAGGAAGACTCTCAGAAGACTTGATGGCAACTTCTTCCTAAACAATGACATACTCTATAAGAGAAACTTCGACATGGTTTTGCTCAGATGCGTGGACAGACTAGAAGTAAACATGTTAATAAAAGAGATTCACGAAGGATCCTTTGGCACTCGTGCCAATGGACACACAATGGCAAGAAAAATTCTGAGGGCGGGGTATTATTGGCTGACAATGGAATCCGATTGCTACAAGTACATGAGGAAATGTCACAAGTGTCAGATATACGCCGACAAAATTTATGTGCCCAATGCATCTCATAGTTATTTCTTCTCCATGGCCTTTTTCTATATGGGGAATCAACATGATTGGCATGGTTGAACCCAAAGCCTCAAACGGACATCGGTTCATCCTGGTAGCAATTGACTACTTCACCAAGTATGTCGAAGCAGTGTCGTATACCAGTGTAACCTGATAAGTGGTGGTCCTATATATCAAGAACAATCTCATCTGCCGTTATGGTGTTCCAAGCCAGATCATTACTGATAATGGATCCAACTTGAACAACAAGATGATAAAGGAGTTGCGTTCTGAGTTCAAAATTAAACACTATAACTCATCTCCCTACCGACCTAAAATGAATGGAGCGGTAGAAGCGGCTAACAAGAATATCAAGAAGATAATTCAGAAGATGGTCATAACCTACAAAGATTGGTATGAGATGCTACCCTTTGCTCTTCACGGTTATCCCACTTCTGTCTGCACTTCAACAGGGGCAACCCCTTTCTCTCTAGTATATGGCATGGAAGCAGTGCTCCCCATAGAATTAGAAATCCCATCAATGAGAGTATTGATGGAAGCCAAGCTAACATAAACTGAATGGTGTCAAAGTAGATACGATAAACTGAACCTAATCGAGGAAAAGAGAATGACGGCTTTATGTCATGGTCACTTATATCAACGAAGAATGAAGAAGGCATTTGAAAAAAAAAGTCTGACCCCGTGTCTTCAGAGAAGGAGACCTCGTGCTCAAGAGGATACAATCATTTCTCACTGATTCTAGGGGCAAATGGACTTCAAATTACAATGGCCTCTATGTTGTTAAGAAAACTTTCTCAGGTGGTGCCTTGAGACTCGCAACTATGGATGGAGAGGAGTTTGCCTACCCCAGGAATGTTGATGTAATCAAGAAATACTTCACCTAAATGAAATAAAAAAAAGTCTCGGTGGATTGAAGACCCGGAAGGGGGGTCCAGGAAAAAATTAGAGACATAAACAATAGTCATCCCTATAGATTGAAAACCTAAAAGGGCAATCTAGGCAAAAGTTAGAGATTCATGGCAAATAACTATATCTGACAAGATTGACTCCTCAGCGGTAACGTCATCCTTCAGGAAAACTTCAGTCAAGCTCACCTTCGACAGAAGCTCAGAATGTCCATAATTCAAAGTTGGTAGAAGGATAGCGGTTGTTATGTTTCAATGTAGCCCATTTCCCTTTAAATTACCATTTTCTAAACTTTGTAATGCTCCATGAGATCATGCGTTCGGTTGATTACCATTGTATCAATAAAAACTTGAGCCCTTGTACCCTTTATTTGCGATTCTTATTTTATTCTAATTTGCAAAATGACATTTTAACATGACTAACATTCTTGAAACGCAAAAATGAATTTACTTTTAGTTTTTTTCAAAATTAATTTCGCTTTTAGAACAAAGATGGCAATTTCTTTTTGATTAATGAGCACAAAAAGGAATGTCAACTGCTCCTCCGGTAGTGGTCAAACCTCAAAATGCAGAATCAAAACACTCCTTTTGATCAGTACACCCTAAATGAAGGATCAACAGCTTTAGACAGAATATCTCGTATATCATCCCCGATAGAGTTCTCACCTCAAAGAACCAATGATTAGTTTTTCTCCCCCGGCAGGATCTACACTTGAAAAACAAGAACGAATTGCTATCCCTAACCGGTTTGTACCCCCATCTCCCAAAGTGGTCGAGTATCTAGTTAAGCAATCACCAGTCTGTATGTCGTGTCTGTTTTGTCAGAATCAACATCTCATACATCATGCGTAATTGATTCATATTCATATTCATGTTGCATTAATATCACTTTGGTCATACTCATCCCCAAGTGATAAGCGTTCTCTCTCCGATAGAGTTGTCAGTCTTCCTTACCACATTCGATAGGACAGAATTCCGGTTGAAGTTATTTCCTCATCAAAAAATGTTTGGTCTAAACAATCTCTCTCTAGCATATCCCTGGATTGAAATCAGATCTCGACCTCTTTGATAACTTGAACCTCTGAAAGGAAAGAATACATTTGGTTATACACCTTTGGAATACATTCTTCGCCATTGAAAATGATATTTAGCTTTCCCGGATTAAGGAAAAATCCCCAGAGAAAGCCCCTCTACAAAAAAACTCTTGGTAATATGGCGGTTTCTCCCCAAGAAATTTGCATTCAATGGAGTCATCAGCACCTCAAAATTGGATTACAGGCATCTCTCCAAAAAGAGGAAGTATTATGTAATTTCCCCAGCAAATGGCATCTCCCACAAGAGAAGTTTGCACGCCTCCGCAGTTCAGATAAATGGTCCCCACCAACAAGTCTAACATCAAATATTTTTCCATCAAATGGCATCTCCCCAACCAGAAGTTTGGTGAAAACCATCACATATAGAATTCCTTGTCAAGAGAAGAACTCGACAAGAAGAAACTAAGACCATTTCCATGGCTGAAGACCAGGATCGAGGGAAAGTTTATTTCAAAAAGAAACTGAGACCAGTTCCTAGGCTAAAGACCAGGATCGAGGGGAAGTTTATTTCAAAAAAAGAAACTGGGACCAGTTCCTTGGCTGAAGACCAGGATTGAGGGGAAGTTTATTTAAAAAAAAACTGAGACCAGTTCCTTGGCTGAAGACCAGGATCGAGGGGAAGTTTATTTCAAAAGAAACTAAGACCAGTTCTGTGGATGAAGACTAGGATCGAGGGGAAGTTTTACCCTTTTCTAAGTAACATTGCTTAACAGATAGCTGTTATTCATGACCACAATCAAAATTTTGGGTATTCCGATATTTAATCCTCTTTTACCGTGAATGTCCGGATGTCTTCACCATTCACACCTTCGGGTCCAAGAAGATTAAATAAGGGCATCTGTCATACCCTAAATTTTGACCATAATATTTCCCATCATTGTGCAAAATATCACCATAATATGGATGTACCTTCATACCTCATCACTCCTCTCAAAGATTGTTGAGCATTCACTCCAATCAAGAATTAGGGTTTTTAGCCATCTTAGAGTACTCAGACAAAGGATCAATCAAGAATGGACATGATCCTCAACTTATCAATCCTCTAAAACATTCATAAAATATCAAGAGGTCTCCCACATCAAGAATCAAGCATAGGAATGCAACATTTCAAGCTGAGTAAGTCTCAAGATCAACAGTGTCACCAAATTAGGGTTTTGGCCGACCAAGGCCTCTAGAGGGAAATTTTAATCTGGGCATGAGCCAATACTTCAAAACATGACACAAGAATTTCAAAGGGACCTCATGGATCTAATCATAAGTTCAAAATAACTTCAGGGGATGTATTCATCAAAAATCAGGAATTAGGGTTTCTTGACCTAATTCACCCCTGAGTTGACTTTTGGGGCAAGACACGAATCAAGACCTCAAGGAATGCTTTGAAGACCTCAAATATATTGTAATGATCCTCTTACAAGTTTAAATGAACACAAAGAACTTGGTTCATGAGCAAAATAAAGATGCAAATTCATTTGGACCACCAACTGGGGTTTCTAACAAAAAGTCAACCCTACCTTTGACTTTTGACCAAAACATGATCTCAAACCTTGGGACATGATTCAAGACACTATAAAACACCTATGGAATCCATCCACTAGGTTTGAATTAGGTCAAGGACTTGATTTCATAAAGAATCACAAAGTTTGAAATTTATCTAACAAAAAGTCAACTGTGCCAAAAAATCAAGTTTGACTTTCGAGATTTCTTGACAAACATGGCTCCCTTAAGTAAAAAACAATGTTAACTTATGATTTGGATCATCATCCATCAATAAAAATCAAGAAAAGTAGGGTTACTTGCAAAAGGGTCAATCTTAAGAAACTTGAAATTTCACTAAGTCATGAAAAAAAGTGATTTTTACCCAACTTTGCAAGACCATAACTTGTGATCCAAGCAACCTTTTTCTTCCATCCAATGCTCAAATGAAAGCTCTCATTACATACTACAATAATCTTAACTACACTTCATTCCAAATTTTCATGGATTTTGAGTTATGGATTGATCAAAATCACAAAAAATGGAAAATGGGCACTTTTTCAACACTTAGTGAGATTTTGGACAGAATCTGTTTTGTATTTTCACCAACTTTGAGGCCATTTTTCATTATGATCCAAGATGATTCAAGACCAAAGTTAAAAATCAAAGTTGAAGTATGTTATAGGGGCTTTCTAAAAAGTGCAAGAGCCTCCCATGATTCAACTTGAGCAAGAAGTTATAAGCCTCCAAAAATGGCATTTTTCACCTTGCGTACACAACAACATTGGTACATGGCTTGGTTCCCACGATTTCTTGAGCCAATTTTGGACACTTGAATCATTGTATTTATGTCCAAAATCAACATGAATGATGAAGAATCTGATCACAAGGCCACCAAGTAAAAAATCCTATCACTTAGGCATGTGGCATTCAAAGTTCATTTCCAAAAACTTCAAATTTGTCATGAAGCATTGAATAGATGCATAGAGCTGGCATGTATCAGTCCACAACATCACAAATGAGTCAAAATAAATCCAAGCATCAGAAGACCATAGGCCTGCAAGATTGACTCAATTCAATGGCTAGAGAAGACTTTGGCTACATGACAAATTCCAATGGATAATGCAAGACAAACTTCCTCTACTATAAATAGAGGTCATGTATGACTGATCAAACCACTCCAAAACATCAGAAATCATGTTTTCCTCCAAATAACTCTTCAAAACCAAAATTTCCTTCTTTATCAAGATGCGGATTTTCAAATAGAGAGCAATTCCATCAAAACCAACCATCCTAACACCTCACACACACACACACACACACACACACACACACACACACACACATATATATATATATATATAAGTGATCCATAACCTCAAAACACATCTGGAACATCAGAATCATCAACTTACTATCCATTTGCTCAAGCTTTATGTCAAAGTTGCATTTGAGGTGCCACAACAAGATCCAGGTACTTTCAATCCATTCCAAGCTTCCAAACACCTTAAATTAGGTACATTGAAGCTATCCAAGTCATCAAACAACATCTATAACACCTCCAACACACAATTCGATTTCTTCTTGCAAGAGGTAAGTCTGAACTCTCAAACTCTATGATCCATGCATCATAAATATGTTTTCAAGTTACAAACATGTTTCTGCACTTATATAGAGTGCTTCCCCTCAATAAATTGCTTTGTAGCTATCGTGTATAGGATTTCATAGTGTTCTTACAAAAATTAGGGTTCATGTGTTCATCACTTGATTTCTCACTTCACACTTAAAATAAATGCAATTAATTGGTACCATTGTAATCCTTGTTCAAAAACGAGTGAGATTGATATTTGAATCGTGCAAAACCATTGTGTAATCAGAGAGAAAAGTGAGGTTTTGCAAATCAGTCATGGCGCGGGCACGAGGAAGAAGAAAGTGATCGTTGGCGCCATATTCAAATTATTTGAATTTTTGAATTTTTGTTATTTTTCTTATTTGATATCAAAAATTAATTTCTCCCTCAATTTTAATCATTTTTTATTGGTTCTTTTTTTAAAAATTCACAAAAATGTTAAAATATTTTATTCTACAAAAAAAATCAAATGTATATTATTTATTTAACATATTTGGAATTTTTGTAAAGAATTTCATTTTAATTGTTTTAAACATTTTTAATGAATTTTTTATCTTGTTTTTTTTCAAGTTAAAATAAATTCCAAGCTTTCATGTGATTAAACATGATTTTTCAAAACATTTTTCAAAGTTCACAACTTGTTTTTTATTATATTTGATATTTTATGTAATTTTTTTATTTAATTTCCTTTGAAAATTATATTTTTAAATTTAAATTAGGGTTTTCCTTGATCTTAATTTTTTCAAACTTCATTTGAAATACTTTTGGGCCTCTTTGTAGAGTGTAAGATCCATCCCTTTGTAAATACATAATTTTGGGCCTCAGTCATTGTATAAGTCCCGACGCGATTTTCAAAATAAATGGTGTGATCGCTGTTTTTCATCTGGGCATCTCCTTGAGCTATAAGTCCCAACTCTTGTATAAAAATTACTTTTTGGGCCTCTATTAGAGTGTAAGACCCATGCTTCCTTGTACATAAATAATTTTGGATCTCAGTCATTGTATAAGTCCCTCTGTGGTTTTAAAAATCACGGCGCGATCGTCGCCTTTTCAAATGAAACATTTTGGCCTCTCTTTGAGTTGTAAGCCCCACTATTTTTTTCTTTTGGGCCTCTATTAGAGTGTAAGACCCAAACCCCTTTTGTACATAAATAATTTTGGGCCTCTACTATCGTATAAGTCTCACAACGTCTTCCGATATCGGAGTGTGATCCCTGTTTTCAAAACAGGTCATCTGGGCCACTCCTTGAGTATAAGCCCCAATCTTTTGTACTTAAACTTTGTTTTAAACAATAAACAACTTCCATGGGCCTCTCCTTGAGTAGTAAGCCCTATACCTCTATTTTCAAAATCATCTGTCTGTTTTAAACTGGTACAAAGAGTGAAAGCTCTTATGGTTTGACTGAATTTTGGTAAAACATTTTAATGATAAAGATGAAGAAATCTGGCCATGAACAAAGATGTCAAAGAAGATGTCCTAACCTGAAGACATGACATCTTGGAGTAATACACTGATTTAGCAGGTTTTAAATCTGTAACAAATCTGCCCAAGAATTGATGCACTTTCTAGGAATGGATCAAGGACCAAAGATATGAAGCCCTAGACTGCTGAAGCTTATATAAGAAGATTTAGAACTAGGGTTTTAAAAACATACCGCATGAAACTTAGTTCTTGTATAGAATATAAGGGTTTAGGGTTTTGAGAGTCGTTGGCTCTCTAGGCTTTGTAAGCCTTCCTTTGTGTCGTTTGATGCATTGTGATATGTATAGGTACTGTACAAATTCAGAAGCCTTTAGGTAATGAATTGTGTATTGTTCTTGGATGAAGCTTTTAAGCAAATCCAAGTTAACGTGTTGGTCTAGTATGCTTGACAAAATTCTGTATTGACATGGATGATTTAGATATCATAGTTTGTGATTAAGGGGAGTGGTGATTCTCATATCAAAGAGGGTGTTCTTTGGTAAGGATTTCATTGGGTAGTATTTAGGAGATAAAGTTGTAATCGGGGGAGTTTAGCTTTATGGTATTACTACAGATAGTGGAGTCTTCTTCCTGGATTGGTATCCCCGAGATGTAGGTGAATTGCACTGAACTGGGTTAACAATTGTTGTGTTCTTTATCATTTTACAGATTTACATATTCTGTTATTGGTCTTGATAAACATGTTGGATCAGATGTCGTAACATTTGTGTTTCTGCAGTTCTGATATTCAAGGTATCAGTCTGCTGTTATGTTCTTGTTTAAATAATTATGCAGAACAATGTCTTGACATGTGTTAGAACATCTGTTGTCTGCTATGCCAGAATTCCAGTTGGTATCAGAGCAGGCATCCTGTCTATTTCTAGATGAGATCTTTGGGATATACTTTCTGGCGTTTAAACAAGGAGGAGTTTTGAAGATCAGATCAATCAACTCAGATATACTCAAGGGTATTAATGGATGGGATAGATGTTTTAGATCGAAGGTAACAACCTGATGGTTGTTCATGTTGCTGAGGAGGTTCTACAACAACTGCAGGACAAGTGGCTAGTTCTCCAGTTGAGGTGTCTTATAAGATGTTCTGACATCTTATTAGGGCAAGTAGAATTTGTTCCTTGCTGGTTCCACTGTATATGTTTCTAATGGAAGAGCTCTGGAATTATGGGATTCTGGAGTTGTTGTTGAAGACAGGTGGTGGAAGATCTCAATCGTCGGCCTCTATATGTGAAGATATCCACATCTTTTTATTCCAAAGTTGGGAGCGATGGAATTAAAAGAGTTGTTGGAAGATGCCTGTTATGGTGACTTGGTACTTGGAAGCTTGGTTCCATGGTGCAGTTTAAAGTTTGTTGAAGAGGAGGGGAGTTAAGTTTAGGTTTATCAAGTTCTTGCTCTGGGAGTTTGATAAATTATTGATCGGCTAAGTTGTCAAAGATACTTGACAATTCTCTCAAGTCCACTCACAAAGGCGTCTCAATCGTGCATCTGGAGTCTTCTAGTTATTCTTCTGACTAGAGGGTGAAGAAAGTCGAGGTGATTTATTTTCACCATCCAAAACAGCAAGGAAGGATTCATCTCTGTTAATCTTAAGGATGGATCCAATCTAAATGGAGTTTTTCAGAACTGTTGAGGTAAATAGGGTTCGTTCAGAGAGAATCTTAGCTACTTTAGTCAAGGGTGGCAGCCTTGGTATCTCAATAATTTGTTTGTCAAAGAAGATACTTGCAAAAGATTTAATACTAGATAAGTGTTCATGAAGTAATCTGGTGGAGTGTGGATTCAACAGTGAAATTGGATTATTGAACAAGGATTTAAGATCAATTGCTATTTATGTTACTCACAAGTATTTGATTGATTATTCTTGTATGTGGAGTTCAAGAATACTGATGTTCAACACGATGTTGGAACATCTCTTCATCTGGTTTGTGCAGAATCATGGGAGGGGTACTGCATAAGCTTTTGGATCTAGTTCCCTTAGGTGTTGACCTAAGAATCTGATTTAGTTGGTGTGGGAAAAGCATCTGATCTCTGGAGAGATTTATGGGAAGAAACTGGTCTAGACAATGATGATGTGGAAGATGAAGAAGAAGACATCATAATCTTGATGGATAGTTCTTGGATCAGTTTATTTCTGATCTAGGAGTATTAGAGTGCAGCAGGTGTGTTCAAGTTGTTACTAGAAGCATCTGGTGTTTATCTGGAAAGTTTCTTGGCAAGAGACTTGTCCAGAATGGAATGCTGGTGACGGCACAACTTGGATCAGTTTGTTTATGATCTAGGTACTTGGGAGCATGGGATCTTGCTCATCTTGGAAGTCAAGGTTAAGTGGCAGTTATCTCTGACTTTCTACAGACTGCTCTACCTATAAAAGTGACATTATTTGGTATGGCTATGGTGTAGTCTATAACTAATTTATCTTCTGAAGATTTAAAAATTCTTTGGAGTTTCAAAGCAGATATTCATCAAGGTGTGAGCTTGAATGGAATAATCGTGATAAGTTTAAGCACGATGGAGGTTGTCTACCCAAACTTATTTGTTTAATCAAGTCTATGAGAGCATGAAACTCTTATTCTATAATAGGGAAGAGGTTCTTCTAAGTGGAAGAAGGAGGAGCTAAATTCAGCAGCTGGATGTCGTATCAGAATGTTCGGACATCAAGCTTAACATCAGGATCTCAGCTGGTGGTGTGGAACATCAGCTTAAGATAAGTTAATCTACAGGGTAATGGATGTCATGGATGCTTTAAAAAGGTCTATCTCATGCAGTTTGCGGGAGCTGTGGAAGGAGAAGATGTTTCATGTCTAAGGCTTGGTGGATCTAAGATGTCTTGCTATGGAGCAAGTAGTTCATGTAAATTGAAGATCAGATTTCATTGGTGGATTAGTGTATCTTATGGGAGTTCTGAAGAAGAGTAAGATCAGTCAAAAAGTGGCATTTGGTTGATCTTTAGTGTGCATTTAAGCAGGGTGCTTGGAGTTAATTACTCTTGGGAAGAAGGGTAGTTGGTTGAAAAAGTCAGGAGGTATTGATTCGTTTCTATCTTGGAGCTTGTGGCAGAAGTTCTTAGTTTATGGAAGACTGCCTTCTTTTGGTGGATGAGAGTTTATTTCTCTTTTTGGTTATCTTGAGTTCTTGTTGATCAAGCTGGTGGCGCAGTGTTGTTTGAAGATCTTCAGTTGGATTACTATGCATATAGTAAGTCCAGTGGTGGAACATATCTAGAACCATGCTGGTTGATGTCTATGATATGAGAAGGATGTCCTAACTGATGTTAATACATCTTCTGGGTTAGTTATCCTTGGAGAAGGATTCTAAGTTATGTGAGGAACTTGTTACTTACATCGTTTCTAAGAAGTATCTACATTGTCATACAGAAGAATGATGGAGTAGGGGGATGTCTTGGAAGTCTGATGTTAAGGTTTTGGTAAGACTGTAGTGGATCATAAGTTGATTACATAAAGGTTTGGATTCTGATGCATTCAGAATATGGAAGTGGATATTCACTAGAAGAATCAAAAGTATTCTAGGTTATCATACGGGAGAATGATGAAGGAATGACTGTCTTGGATTATGGGGTGTCTATCTAATTAGTTGGCCTTGCTAAGGTTAGTAGAAAAGCTTGTGAAGGGGATACCGCCCCTGCTACGAGTCATGCTAGAGAGAAGCGAATCATTTTGGCAAGCTGAGAAGTTCTGGAGCATGTATACGATATCTGACATCGTTAAGAAGATAACAAACTAAGAGGTAAGGTATCTCAATTGGGTTTCATCTCAAGGAACATGGAGGTCTATACATAAGAATTCAAGAGGAATTCATGTGGTGTATAGATGGGTTCAAGAAGAGAGGGATCAATGGAGCTTTGGTCTCAATCCAAGAGTTTTTTGATTTAGGATGTTGATCCTAATGTGATCTCACGGGAAGCATGATAGTGTTCATGTGTGAGTTATTATTGTTTCTTGTCAGAAGAAGTAATAAGTACAGTTGATGATTGTTCAGCAGGTGGGTTGGATAGAGGGCGCACTCTTGAAGACATGAAGATGCATCTTATGTTTTCCATACATCTATATAAGTGTTCATTGGAGGAGCACTAGTTATTTTAGATAGGGGGAGTTGCTTCTAGATCTAAGAAGTATTACTGCAGAGGTGCAGTTCTGAATCCAGTTTGTTTGGAGGTCAAGCAAACTGTGATTATTTTGAAGATGAGATGTCAAGAAGGATGTCTTAACATTTCTCTGCTACTACAGACTGTGGAGGTATTGATCAATACAGAATTTTTTGGTAGACAATGTTCGACATGATGTCAGAATATTGTTAAAGACATGTGATAAAAGTAACTGGTCTTGTGGTCGGTGGAGAACATGCGCGTTCATCGTAACTTGCATTACTCCTGGACGGTTTTCTTCAAAGAAGAAACAGTCAAAGCATTTTTGGCCTGTGCGCATTGATTTTTGGTGTAGTTACATCCTTGGATTAATGACCTCATTGAATTGACCATGGTTATTTTCAATGGTTCGTTATATTCGAAGGAAATTTCTTGGGTATTTAAGGGAGTCCTTGGATCAGTTTGTCTCAGGCTGTGTTTTCTTTGTGGTGGGTTCCAAATGTTTTTTGTTCGAGTCTGGATCAGTATTAGTTGGGTATGGGAATGTCTTGGCTACCTTTGCCAATTTTTGGCTAAAAAAGGGGAGTGTGAGTCACGGGTACAGGGGACGTGTGTGTTGTTTTTGCAGTTGTTTTGCAAGAACATTGAACAAGGTGTTGGCTTTATCATCTTGTCTATGGTTCTCTTGTGTCTTGTGACTTGAGTTAAAGATCAAGTTGTGTCTTGTGACCTGAGTTACATGCTTCATGTACTCAGAACTATGAAGTCTACAACTGATCTCTGGAGGGGGAGTGTGTTTGAAAGGAGTGTCTAGTGTTCTGGTGTTTCAGACTTTCTTCTTATTTCTTTAGGAGTCTCAACTTCTGGACCTTTTTCAACTTCACTAACCCTGGGAAGAGGAAGGTTGTGTTATCTTCCTCCTTATGTACACCAACATGAATCCGGTGTGCTCAGTATTCCAATCATAACCACCATTCAGACTAAAAGGAGTTTTAGCCAAAATTTGTCAAAAGGAGGAGATTGAAAGCTCCTATGGTTTGACAGAATTTTGGTAAAACATTTTAATGATAAAGATGAAGAAATCTAGCCATGAACAAATATGTCGAAGAAGATGTCCTAACCTAAAGACATGACATCTTGGAGTAATACACTGATTTAGCAGGTTTTAAATCTGTAACAAATCTACCCAAGAATTGATGCGCTTTCTAGGAATGGATGAAGGACCAAAGATATGAAGCCCAAGACTGCTGAAGCCTATATAAGAAGATTTAGAACTAGGGTTTTAAAAACATACTGCGTGAAACTTAGTTCTTGTATAGAATATAAGGGTTTAGGGTTTTGAGATTCATTGGCTCTCTAGGCTTTGTAAGCCTTCCTTTGTGTCATTTTATGCATTGTGATAGGTATAGGCACTGTACAGATTCAAAAGCCTTTAGGCAATGAATTGTGTATTGTTCTTGGATGAAGCTTTTAAGCAAATCCAAGTTAACGTGTTAGTCAAGTATGCTTGACAGAATTCTGTATTGACAGGGATGATTTAGATATCACAATTTGTGATTAAGGGAAGTGAGTGGTGATTCTCATATCAAAGAGGGTGTTCTTTGGTAAGGATTTCATTGGGTAGTATTTAAGAGATAAAGTTGTAAAAGGGGGAGTTTAGCTTTATGGTATTACTACAGATAGTGGAGTCTTCTTCCTAGATTTGTATTCCCCAGATGTAGGTGAATTGCACCGAACTGGGTTAACAATTGATGTGTTCTTTATCATTCTGTAGATTTACATATTCTGTTATTGGTCTTGATAAACATGTTGGATCAAATGTCATAACATCTGTATTTCTGCAGTTCTGATATTCAAGGTATTAGTCTGCTGTTCTGTTCTTATTTAAATAATTATGCAGAACAATGTCTTGACATGTGTTAGGACATCTACTGTCTACTATGCCAGAATTTCAAAGAGGAGCATTATTCTCGGTGAAACTGCTCTTAGACCACTTGGGCCTCTCTTTGAGTTATAAGCCCCAAACATTCTTTTCCTTTAAACAACTTTCTCTTAATTCAAATTCAAATTCATAATTTTCTCAAAACTTTCTTCAATTTCTCAAAAACCTAATCAATCATACAGTCATCATCAATACAATCAATCACAATACACTTGGGCCTCTTCTTAGAGTATAAGTCCCGACATCTTTTCAATTCAATGCATACTTATTTATATATTTGTTAATTCATCTGTATATATATTCTTGTGCATATTTGTTTAGAGTTTTTCCCTAGCAGTTAGGTCTACACTTAGGTCAAACCAGTGTTTACTTTCTAATATAGTCAAAACTAGTTCCCTCATAGGAAATTCCCTATACAGTCGACCTCCTCTTGGGCTTATTCAATATAGAATAGAGAAAGGCATTATTCCCGGTGAAACTTTTCTCAAGACTGTCAAAACTTAGAATATAATATATATATAAGAAATTCATTTCCCCATAGAGGATTAATTCCCGGTGAAACCTCTTTTGAATTTCTTCAAGCTTTAAATTTGTTCAGTAAAGAAAGGAATAATTCCCGGTGAAACCTTTCTTGAACTTTTCCTAGGCTTGGACCCACAGGATTCTTAAAAGCATCCCCAACCTCCTTTTGGGCTTAGTACAAGGACCAACAGGCTTCTTAGAAGTTCACTAGCCTCCTCTTGGGCTTAGTACAAGGACCCAAAGGCTTCCTAAAAGCCTATGATAGAAAATAGTCTTCTTTTCTAGTTTAATCCCCAAAGAAGTCAAATTTCCAGAACACACTACCATCTAAAGGTTGATCTGCATCCCTTAAACCAACAGCCTCCTCTTGGGCATCATACAAAGACCTCTCTCTACACCAGAGCCTACCATTTCTTGAAAGACTTAGACAGTCTCAGCCTCCTCTTGGGCTTCATATAAGTAGACTTAGAATGGCTCATCCACTCTGGGATCTCACACAGTGACCCTCAAGTTTCCTAAAAGCTTAGGAAAGACCTCTTTTGAAGTTATCAATACACCAGTTTCTAGAAGAGCTAAAAACCTCTAAGGTTTTCAAAACTCCCCTTTTAACTTCTTTGATCCCCAACAAGGTTCAAGAATCCCCAACCAGGGTCAATTTACCATTAACAAATCCTCAACAGAATCAGAGCCTCATGGCATCTGATACTTCAAATCTTCCCTAACTCCCCAGCAAGAGCAAATTCCTTTTAGATTCCCCAAAACAATTTGGACCTGCTCCTGGATTTCAAATCCTCAGCAAGAGACAACCTCATCTTAGGCTTCATATAAGAAATTCCCCCAGTCAGCCTCAACCTTGGGCTTTGTACAAGATAGATAAAACCCTCCCAATGGAGTGAGTTTCCTTTAGCTTCAACCTCAGGCTTTGATCAAGGCACACAATAATCAACATCCCCTCAGATGAGACCATAAGTCTTCTCTGTAGGAAGGTATCCCACCTATATATCACATATCAAAAACAAATAATCAAAACCTTTTTCCAGATAATTGATGTAAGTGGCACACTTGTTGATTCAAAAATCTAAGTTGGAGTCCTTCCTTTATCCTGGCTAAAATTTATCTTTCATCTGACTACTGTAAGTGGCAAGCCTCTAGATTCCATACATCCAAGCCAATGTCCCTCTCTTAGCATGAAATACTTATAAGGAAAAAGTGGCATTGCTCTACACTGAGTTAAAGCTTCTTCCTTCATGACATCTCTCTTATAAAGGAAATTATGGCATTACTGGATTCTACATATCCCAGTTAAAGTAATTCCCCTTATAATCAATTTCTCAAACATTTATGATGAATAGGTGACACATCTCCCTTTAGAGATGACGGATTCTCTTTCTCTGTGTCAACTTTAGCTTCAATCTTGGGCTTTGAACAAGACACAAATATTTATGTTAGCTTCAATTTTGGGCTTTAAACAAGATACAAATAAACTCTGTTAGCTTCAATCTTGGGCTTTGAACAAGACACAAATATTCCGCTAGCTTCAATCTTGGGCTTCGAACAAGACACACCACATTTTTCCTCCCATAGAAATAGGAGGAACTACGATTTCTCTAATTTCCCAAATCTCTTTACGGGAATACGTAGGCATAAGATTGCAAAATCTTAGCGAGCACACAAACCAAAAAATTTAGGTCCAGTACCTTCCCAAAAATAATAGAAAACTCGAAAACAACAAAAACATTCCCTCAGCACTCCCAAAGGAGAAACTTTCCCAATCCACAGTAGATAAACAAAAGAAAGAAATTTAAGTTAACAGAAATACATGCAAATAAAAGTTCATATGGATTACCATAGATACACTGGGTGTTAATAGCTTCCCTTTGTATAACCAGACCCCGATCCCCGATCTCTTAGCATTTGTTATAGAAAAAATTTGCGTGCAAAGTTAGTTTTAGATATCTTCCCTTTCCTTTCTAGCTTCATAGGATAAATACATAAATCAGAAAGTAGCACCCAAATAATTTGCGGTAAGGTGGTCGCGTCACCAACAAAAATTGCACACTACAATGTGCAAGGTCTTCCGACTCAAAGCATCAGCCACGACATTAGCTTTACCGGGATGATAGTTCAAGCCGAAATCATAATTCTTTAAGAATTCTAACCACCTTCTTTGTCTCATATTCAACTCCTTCTGTTCAAACAGATACCTTAAGCTCTTATGATCACTATACACTTCAAATTTGGAACCATAAACATACTGCCTCCAAATTTTCAATACGAATACCGCTGCAGCTAATTCCAAATCATGAGTTGGATAACTCCTCTCATGGACCCTCAAGTGTCATGAAGCATAAGCAACAACCTTACCATCCTGCATTAACACACCTCCTAAACCCATCAAAGAAGCGTCGCAATACACCACAAACGGTTCATTTGGTTCGGGTAGAATCAAAACTGGAGCTGTAGTCAATCTCTTCTTCAGCTCAATAAAAATCTTCTTGCAGTGAGCATCCCACACAAACACTTTACCTTTGTGAGTCAATTGAGTCAACAGAAGTGCCAACTTCGAAAAGCCTTTAATAAAACTACGGTAATAACCCGCCAAGCCCAAAAAGCTTCTAATCTTAGTTACCGACTTCAGAGCCTCCCACTATAGAACTGCATCTACCTTGGATGGGTCCACAGTAATACCATCACCTGAAATAACATGACCAAGAAAACTTACCTCTCTCAACCAGAATTCGCACTTAGATAACTTATCATAGAGCTTCTTTTCTTTTAACACTTGCAACACGATCTGCAAATGCTCAACATGTTCGTCTTCTGACTTAGAATAGATTAGAATGTCATCAATAAAGACAACCACAAATTGATCCAAGTAAGCATGAAAAATTTGATTCATATACTCCATGAATACACCAGGTGTATTAGTAACTTCGAACGACATCACTACATACTCATAATGTCCATATCGAGTCCGGAAAGCCGTCTTCTGAATATCTTCATCCTTTACTCGTATCTGATGATAACCCAACCTCAAGTCAATCTTGCTAAACACACGGGCACACACTAACTGATCCATCAAGTCATCTATTCTTGGAAGTGGATACTTATTCTTAATCGTCACTTTATTCAGCTGTCTGTAATCGATACATAACCTCATACTGCCATCGTTTTTCTTCACCAACAACACCGGAGCTCCCCAAGGCGATACACTTGGTATAACAAATTTCTTTTCTAACAACTCTTCCAGTTGCTTCTTCAACTCTGTTAATTCTGATGTCGACATCCTGTATGGTGCCATAGAAATATGTTTGGTACCAGGGACAAGATCAATAGTAAACTCCACTTCTCTCTCTAGCGATACATCAGCAATATCATCCGGAAACACTTTTGGAAATTCACGCACTACTTGCAATTCATTAATCACTGATTCACTCTCCACTGACAAGGATGCAAACAATGCAAGCACTTGAGCTTATTCTTCTAAGAGCTCTCTCAACTCTAGCAGATAGAAAACCATCTTCTACCTCTTCCTCAAGAGCAAGAAATCGCACTGACTTGTTAAAACAATTAATATGAACATGATTGAGCTCCAACCAATTCATACCTAAGATCACATCAAGATTTCCCAACGGCAAGCAAATAAGATCCACACCAAAGTCCTTATCAAAGATTGATAGTGGACAATTCAAATAAACTGGGGAAGTGGTCATTGATCCCTTTGCAGGAGTTTCGACAACCATCTCTCCCTTCATAGGAGAAACAACAAGGCCTAGCCTTATCACACAATCAGAAACAATAAAAGAATGAGTAACACCAATATCAATAATAACAATCAATAGCGTATTTTTAATGTAACATATACCTCTGATCAATCTGTCATCACTGGAAGTATGAGTCCCTGTCAAAGCGAACACCTTTCCTTCAATCGAAGCTTGCTTTGGCTTCTGGCAACGAGTACTAATATGGCCATGTTCTCCACAGTTGTAACAAGTCACGACCTTAACCTTGCAGTCAACAATCAGATGTCCTGCCTGCCCACACTTGAAGCATTTCTTCACATCACTCGTGCACTCATGAACATGATGACCTAGCTCACCACACCTGTAACACTTAAGAGGAGCAGGGGCACCTCCCCCACTTGGCTTCTTTCCATCAACGTATTTCTGTTTACCTTTCTCAGCTGGAGCTACATAAGGCTTCCCACGGTTCACCGGTTGTTTTCCCCTTCTCTCGGCCAGCCCTTTAAAGTGAGCCGATCGAGCCTTGCTATCTTCCTCAAAGATCCTACAACAATCCACCAAATCTGGAAACCTTCTGATTCGCTGATAACCAATCGCCTATTGGATCTCTGGTCTTAATCCATTCTCAAACTTGACACACTTTGAGAGCTCAGCAGTTGTCGCACTGTAGTGAGGGTAAAACTTATCCATATCTGAGAATTTGGCAGCATACTCTGTAACCGACATGTTACCCTACTTCAATTCCAGAAACTCAATCTCTTTTTTTTCCTCGGACATCTTCAGGAAAATACTTCCTCAAGAACTCCCTACTGAACACAACCCAAGTGATCACCTCTCCTGTTGCTCCCAACAATTGACGAGTGCTAACCCACCAGTCATCAGCCTCCTCAGCCAGCATGTGAGTACCTAATTGCACCTTCTGTGCCTCAGAACATTCCATAACCCGGAAGATTCTCTTGATCTCCTTGAGCCAAGCCTGTGCTCTATCCGAATCATATCTTCCCTTGAAGGTAGGAGGTCTATTCTTTCGAAACTCATCAATCTCACCAGCATGAGGCGGGTTCTGTACTGTCTGAGCAACAGCCTGTAAAGCAGCAGCAATAGCAACATCGTTCTTTTCAGCCATTCTAAATTTGTTACGCATCAACAATAAAACACAATGGTCAAGGAACGACATCAACAGTAATCAACTGTCACACAACAATGACTCGACAACTTGGCCAGACAGACCGACCTGCTATGATCCCACTATGTAACACCTAAAATCCCCGCGTAAAATAATACAATTATCAGAGTAAAAATTCAAAGAAAATTCAGCATTTAGGATGTTACTTCCAACATACACCTGCTCAAGCAAATAACATGTAACACATACTTATTATTATAAGCGGTACCACGAAATCATTATTAAAAATTCTTCTCAATAAGCGGCGGAAAACTTCTTCGAATCGACAATCAAAACTTAACATGTTTAAACCACATATTCATCATCAATTAAAACAAAATATAATAACTGTAACAGAATTAAAATATGAAGCGTTCCAAAATCCCTAGTGTTACATATCAGAGCAGACGCTAACTCAAAACATAAAGTGAAGGACTTCGTCTTCACTAACCGCAACTCCGCACTATCCTTGATTATCTGCACGATGCCGTGTAAAGCATCATTCCAACAGAAGGGTGATATTCTCAATCAATAAAAGAAATGCATAATATAAATATAAGAGCGTATAATCATTACACAATTCACCCTATCATCACATCATCAATGCAATTACAATTTCCCACACAAGCAGACAATCATATAATCCACAACAAAACACAACACAATACAATGTAATGAGACTCACAACTCGACTCAATGCATGTGGTACCAATTCGATCCCTTTTTCATGATCATAATTCCCGTCGAAATTTCTGTATAAGTCGCTCACACCCCACATGGGCACACGACATCCGTGGTCACTCACACCCCACATGGGTACACGAACACCCGTAATCGCTCACACTCCACATGGGCACACGATTACCTCAACAACAACAACAACAACAAGATTCTATTTCAAGGAATCTGGATAAGGCGCTCACACTCCATATGGGCACACGACTTATCATACAGTTTATGCAACATGATATGCATTCAACAACAGCATACAACGATGACCAATGCATATGACTATCATACAACAAATACATCGCACCACAACTATCCAAAACGCATCATATACCTACTAAAACATGCAACAATTGCAATCCACAACTACAACACACATTCGCACAACCGAACTCAACATTTCAACGTTCAACACATCACAACGTACACGAAAACACAATTAATGCATCAAATAGTTAGAATTCTAGTATTGAAAACAATTTTAACAGAAAGTACACGAAACCAGCTTTCCAACGATTTAAACGACGACTGAAACAGGCCTACGGATCAAAAGTTATGATCGAAACGATTTCGGGTTACAAAACCAGAGAACTGCTACGGCTGCCCGTAGCATGGGCTACGACCCGTAGCGCTCCTCAGCAAAAATTCACAATTTTTGCACGCCCGTGATGCCCCAGTCCAAGGGGCTGCTACGGGCACCCGTAGCGGCTGCTACGGCCCATAGCAGGGCCCAGAAAACCCTTTTTTGTGCGATTTTGTGCGATTTCTCTTATTTTTCAGCCTACCAACAGACCCCAAACCCCATGTTTTGACTTCCAACAACCCCAAAACACAACATAACACATAGGGCATCATTCAAGGGGAGTAAACACATATTATTCATAAATCCCTTCACAACATTCATAGCATTATTGAGGAAAACACACAATATATCGGCAATTTTCACATAATTACGAACACCGACACGCAACCTCAATTTCACACTGAAACATCAAAATAAACAAGAGATATGCATAGATATGAGCACTAACAATTTACCCACCCTCATACATATATTATTCATCCCTTAAGTGATCAAAGAACCCCACCATTACCTTAGATAAAGATTCCTCGAAGCTCTTTAATGGAATTCTCTAAGCCCTAGCTCTGCTACTCTCTTTTGTTCCTCTTTTCTCCAAAACACGATCGTTCACAAATGATTCTCCCGCTTTCTAATTTTCTTCTTTCCTACTATAACTCTTAGACCCCTAATATGGTTTTCCTTCCTTACCCTTACTAATCCTCGTGAATAGTCCACTTTGCCCTCCTTATTCTTCTACTCCTACTATCCAATTTTTAAATAAATAAAATAATTAAAAACTGATTATTTTAAATCTAAATAATCTAATTTAAATTATTTAAATTAAGATTAAGCCATAACACTCTTCTAGTCCTACACTACCCAACGCATGAACATATCAAAACACAACACATATCACATAAATCACAAATAATCTCAAATCAAACAATTATAATTATCGGGGTGTTACAGCAGTCCCATCTTCTTCCTTTGTCCAATCCTCTCCAGGCTTCAAACCTTTCCATATTTATATTTAATCATAGGATGTTCCCAACCCTTGATGATAGCTTTCCAAGCTTTTCTATCCATATATTTTAAGAAGGCCACCATGTGTGCCTTCCAATAGTCATAGTTGGTTCCATCCAAGATGGGAGGTCTGTTCACATTTCCTTCTTCTTCCTTGTCCATTATACCAGAGAGGATATCTCCCTGGAGCTCACCCAAAATAGAATTAGGTGATCGGGCTCTAATACCAATTGAAATTCTGGATCACAGATACCATATGTCAAGACAGATGTCAGGACACTGGGATAAAGATAGCAAATAACCCTTAAGCAGAAAAAATAAGAGCTTGAAAGTAAACAATAACATATTTAATTGTTAACCTAGCTCGGTGGAACATCGCCTACATCTGGGGGCATCCAAGCCATGAAGAAAATCAACTATAATAGTATTAGTTCAAAGCCACAACAAACAACCACATGTTTACAAGCTTCTCACCTAATCACTACCCCTAACTTCAACCTAGGAACTCCTAGATATGAGACCCCTCTCACTTCCCACCAGTCACACAATAGTGACATACTCAACAATAAAGAAGAAAGGAAGTCACACATCCAAAGACACAAAAATCCATTCTTTGCTTAAAAGCTTAGGTGTGATTACAACTCAAAAATCAGTCCAATTCAAGTACCTAAGGAGCACATGAATGGCTCACAAATGCACAAACAAAAATAGTCCAGCTCAAACGTCAAAAGACATAAGAGAGGATCACAAAGAACAAATAACACATAAATCTCTAAACCCTAAAACACACTTTCTTCCAATACACGGATTCACCACCTTATTAGGTTTAGAACTCCTCTTTAAATAGCCTTCAGATCAGCATGGGCTTGGGCTCTTCAATTAAAATAAAACACAAATCAGAAAATAATAGCTTCAAATCTTCTGCAAGATCTTCTGCACAAAAATATGAACTGAATTGAAAGTTTGCTAAAAAGGCTCCAAGATCCTTTTTATGAAAAACATGCAAATCTGTCAAGACATAAGTTCCTAAAATATCCCTCCTTGGATTGCGACATTGTGTGAATTAAAATACAATCAAATCTCACAATTTAAATACCAAATCGTCCCAACCATAAAATTCTGGTATAACATGTCCTGCAACATGTCCCAACATCATGCTGAACATGCTGTCTGACTGACTTGTCAAGACATATGTCTCAACATCTTGTGGTGAACTTATTTTAACAAAATTGTTGCCAAACTAAAACCACAGAACTTACAGTAATAAATATTATATGTAACACAAATTTTCACTTTATATATATGTCTAACCATAGCAAAATTGGGAAAATACATTAGTAATTTAAGTTAAACATTTTGTTTTATAATTGTAATGCTTTCGTATTCCTTTCCCATCAAGAAATTATATTTTTTTTCATAAGTCTCATAGAAGGAAATAAAATAGGGTTTGAGGGATTAGACCAATATCAAATCCATCAAAACCACCATTGAAAATCATTGATGTGCAAGCCTATGGGGCAAGTTTGTAGCACATTGACTTCTTTCTTTACAGATATGAGTAAATATACAATGAATGTGATTTACTAGACACATACAATTATTCCACCTATTGTGGATTTTCCAAGGAACTAAGTTGGGAGACTTGCAAGTTAAGGTAGAAAATAAGGAGTATGTTTCAACCCATAAAAACTTCAAATTCCTATCATGAGCACAATCATTAACAAGGATGGTGGTAATGAGCTATACAAAGTAAGCATTTTGAATCTCAAAAAAAGAGGAAAAAAATAACCTATGCAATCACCATCTTCGTTTCTAAAAATACGAGCAGATGCAACCAGTCTAGGACATCCAAGTGCAACCCCATCACTATAGTACTTGATCCAATTGAAGGAAGAAGGGTGCCAAATGACCTCTATGATATTATAAGAATTGGGAGGATGAACCTACACTTTTAAGCTTTTAAGAATCCTAAAATCACTCATTGAAGGGCCAAAACAATGTATTTAAATTTCACCTGAGCATGATGTTGATGTAACCACTTTAGCTAAGGCTTATTGGATGTTGAAAATTGAGTCTTGAAATCTGATTACATTTATATTTTTCTAAATAATGTTGAGAGTGAAGATGATAACAGTTGCTATGACAAGTGAGCATCGTGGATTCCATCCATAGTTTATTGTAGTGAATAGGGAAACCGCCAAAGTTAAATCAAGAGAGTGGTTTGTGGTTGATTGCAACCAATACCGCATCCTTAGGGCAACACAGAATTTCAAGAAAAGACGAGTAAATGAATTTTCATCCTTGTTGCAAAGGCTACACATTGATGGCATGAAGCAACCTCTAATCTTAAGATTTTCATTTAAAGGAATTTTCTTGTGGACCAACTTCCAAACCATTGTTGAACAAGAAGAAGGAATGCTCTATTGTGGTTAGAGAACACAAATTGTATGCATGAGGTGATATGTTTCTATATAAGCCTATCTTCTAAATTTCCTAAGGGAATTGTGATGTTTTGAATGTCGTTGACCAAGAGAGGAAAAATGGATTGAAGTTCCAAAGGTACATGCCAATTATGATTGCTAATGAAATCTTGGACTTTTGATTCCAACTTATGACAGACATCCTGAGAAATTTTGAGAAGCATATTGAGGTTAACATCATCCCAATCATCGAGCAAGGGGATGATTCTACTACCTATGCCTAACATCCATCTGCAATTGCTTAGGATAATATCAAAAAGTGATTGATGTAAGTCCTGATTGAAGAGAAAATATGGTATTTGATGAATGAAATTCTTCTAAGGACTCTATTTCTTAAGAACTCAACCCATCCTGGAGATGAACTCATGATTTCCCAACAAAGCTTTAATTTATTTGCTTCATTAATTTTATCAATTGATCTCAAGCCAATCCTTTCTTCCTGGAGATGAACTCATGATTTCCCAACAAAGCTTTAATTTAGTTGCTTCATTAATTTTATCAATTGATCTCAAGCCAATCCTTTCTTCAGCAATAGGGGTAAACCCAGTTTTCTAGGCCACGGTAACAAGTTTTTTGTTGTACATGTCATAAAACATATGAATTTTTTAAGCATTTTGTCTAGGTCCTTAACAAGGTTGACAAGTCAAGAATAAATAGTGATAGAATAAATAATCACACTATGGATAATACTTAAGACTAGATAGCTAAGGACATAGCTATCGTGTCTTATGAAACATAAACTTGTAGAATCAACCAAATTTTGGTTCACTTGTAGAATCAACCAGTGAATCCTAAGGACATAGCTATCGTGTCTTATGAAACATAAACTTCCACTAGTTTTTGTCATACCCCAAATTTTGACCACTAAGATTTCCCATCATTGTGCAAATTATTACCACAATATGGATGAACCATTATGCCTCATCAGTCTCCCCAAAGATAGGTGAGCATCCACTACAATCAAACTTAGGGTTTCAAGCCCTCTCAGAGTTCTTAGACAAAGGATCAATCAAGAAATGACATGATCTCCAACTTGTCTAACCTCCCAAACATCTACAATGGATCAAGAGGACTCCCACTTTAAGGATTAAACACAAGGCTGCTCCCTTTTAGGTGGATCAAGCCTCAAGATCGCCAGTGTCACCAAATTAAGGTTTGGTCGACCAGGGCCTCTAGATGGAAATTTTCCTCTGGGCATGAGCCAATGCTTCAAAGCATAACCTAATATACTCCATGGAACCTCATGGATCCAAGTATCAAGTCAATTTTGCCTCAGGGGATGCATTCATCAAAAATCAGGAATTAGGGTTTCTTGACCTAATTCACCCCTAAGTTGACTTTTGGGAGAAATCATGAGCCAAGACCTCAAGAGAGGATTTGAGGGTCTCCAACATACCACATTGATCCATTTGCAATAATGGATTGATCCAGGAAGCTTGACCAACAAGTCTCAATTTCATCTGAACCACAATTACGGTTTCGCGAGAAAAGTCAACTGTAACTTTGACTTTTGACCAGGACATGCTCCCAAGCCCTAAGACATGATTCAATACACCCTATAACACCCATGGAACATGTCCATCAAGTTTGATTTAGGTCAAGGACATGATTTCCTGAAGAATTGCACAGTTTGGAATTCATCTGATAAAAAGTCAACTGTGCACAAAAGTCAACTTTGACTTTTTGAGATTTTTCACCAAAATGGATTTTTAACCCTAAAATGATGTTAATGTATGATTTGAATCATCATTCATCAAGAAAAATCAAAGAAAGTGGGATAACTTGTAAAAGGGGTAACCATAAAAACTTAGAAAATTTTCTAAGTTATGAACAAAGTGGCAAGGGTACCAACTTTGGAGGATCATAACTCCTAAACCACAAAGCCATTTTTTCCCATCCAAAGCTTGATTTGTAGATCTCATGACCCTCTACAAAAACTTCAACTAGACCTCATTCCAATTCTTCATGGATTTTGAGTTATGGATTGATCAAAATCACAAAAAGTGAAAATGTCACTTTTTTCCAACACTTAGTGAAATTTTCACTAAGTCAGAATCTGCCTTCACTTTTTCCCAAATGTAGGGGGTTTTTCACTTGGATCCAAAAGGTATCAAAACCAAATATGATCAAACAGTTGTTGTATCATATAAGGGCTTTCCAAAATGGCCAAGAACATCACCAAATTCAATTTGAGCTAAGAGTTATGGTAGTGGCAAAGTGCCTTGCTGAAAACTGCCAAGGCAAGGCAGAATTTTGCATTTTTGGTCGATTTTCCAAAATCAGCCAATTCCAAGCCTTGTCATCATCTTGGACACATCTGAGGATCAAATCTAAAGGGGACAATCACTGAGCCAAGCCTCCAAAGTCCTTGGAACAAGAAGTAGCATGCCAAACCTAGAATTGCCTAAAAGAGGGACAAGACTCCAATTTTGGATTGAAGCATTTAATAAATGCTTAGAGGAGGCATGGACTGACACATTTGCAACTGAATTCAGTCAATACTCCTCCAACAAGTAGGGAGCCAAAGCTTTGTGCTCTAACCTCAAGTCAATGGTTAGAGGAGACTTGGATTTTCATTTGCCAACATTGGCCAAACCTCTGTTGCAGTTGCCATTCACTATTCCTTGTAAAAAAAACTTGCTCTACTATAAATAGAGCTCATTTGTGATCAGTTTGAGTACACCAAAGCCATTAAACAGATGCTTTCCTCAAAATCTCTTCTTTCACTCCAATTTTGCCTTCTAAGGCAAGTCACTATCGGGTTTTGAGTTTGAGAGCTTTTCCAATCAAACCAATCACACACACACACACACCTCATAAACATCATATAGAAGTGATCCAAACACTTAAACAACATCTGGAACACTGATTTCTCAGAATCACCAGCCAGTTGCTCAAGGTTTTAACCAAGTTGCAGCTGAGATGCCATGAAGTGATCCAGCCATTTCTAATCAAGTCCAAGCATTCAAACACACTCCATAGGGTGTAGGGAAGTTGTTCAGATCATCACAACTCATCTGTAACACCTCCCACTCAAAAATCACATTGATCTTGCTGTCACGACCTTCAAGTAAGCCTAAACTTGGTCATCTCTTAATCTATGCATATTTCCTCGCACAATACTTTTGCCAAATGTTCATAATCAAGCATGAAATGTTTCCCCTTAATTAATTGCTTTGTTTGAATCGTGTATCAAAATTCTCAGCCTTCATGCAAATTTTAGGGTTCTTGAGGTTTTGTCTTGATTTCTTATTCCATGTTAAAAATAAATGAAATTAAAGACCATAGACATGATCTTGAGGTTGAAACGAGCAGATTGATATGTGGATTGCATGATATAATCAAGTATTCAGTAAGATTGGGGAGAAAATGCAAATCTGGGCAAAACTCAGAACACGCGCGTGTTCTTGGGTGTTCCTGGCGCCTTTTTTGGAAATTCAAATATTTGAATTTTTTGATTTTATTTAATCGATTCAAAAATTAATTTCTCTCTGAGTTTTAATGATTTTGAGTTGATTCTTTTTTTAATAATTCACAAAAATGTTAAAATATTTTATTTTCCCAAAAAATCCCAAAAATATTATTTATTTCATATAATTGATATTTTTGTAAAGAATTAATATTTTAATTGTTTTTGACATTTAAAATATTTTTTCCTTCTTGATTTTACAAATTTTTATGATTTCTAATCATTTTGTAGGTCAAAACATGATTGTTGAAACATTAATCCAAGATCACAATTTGTTTTCCACATGTTAAACAATTTTGATCATCTTAATTGAATTTTTTATTCAATTAAAATACATTTGGAAACAAATTAGGGTTTTGATTAATTCAACCCTCATCAAACTTTTTCAAAAACTTTTGGGCCTCTAATAGAGTGTAAGACCCAATCCCCTTTTAACCAAAACAATTTTGGGCCTCAGATATTGTATAAGTCCCTCTGCGTTAAAAGAAAAGTTCGGCGCGGTCGTCGCCCGTTTAAAAATAAGCCATGGGCCTCTCCTCGAGCTATAAAACCCATTCAATAAACTTTTGGGCCTCTAATAGAGCGCAAGACCCAATCCTTTGTAAATACAAACCTATTTTGGGCCTCACTTATTGTATAAGTTCCGTTGTATTTCAAAACGCGATCATCGTCTGTTGAAAAATAAACCATGGGCCTCTCCTCGAGCTATAAGACCCATTAAAATTCTTTTGGGCCTCTATTAGAGTGTAAGACCCAACCCCCTTTGAAAACCAAAGCATTTTGGGCCTCAGTCATTGTATAAGACCCACTGCGTTTTCAAAAAATTTCGGCGCGATCGCCATTTAAAAACGAAAAAATCATTTGGGCCTACCCTTGTGTTATAAGGCCCACTCTTTTTCTTTAAACCTTTTGAGCCTCTTGAGAGAGTGTAAGACCCATCCCTTTGTATAGAAAATCTTTCTTGGGCCTCAGTCACTTGTATAAGTCCCTCTGTACAAAAGCAACAGTGTGATCACTGACAAAACCATGGGCCTCTCCTTGAGCTGTAAGCCCCTATATTTCTTTTCAAAGCACTTTCTCCTTTGATTTTGTAAATAATATTGTTATCAAAGTTCTCTTTGTTGAACAACTAATAATACAGCATGGAAGCTCTATAACTGAGTAAGTGTTTATATGCTTTCATTTACCGCTTTCATATGTATATAACTGTACTGTGGGGCTGTTTCACTGTAAGTCTTCTTTCATAAACTCATGTCGACTGTGTAATAATAGTATAGATATTTAGAGTTTCCCCGGCAACTACTTCTAGCACTAAGCCCTGTTGATTACTCTTAAATAGACTAAACTAGATCCCCATAGGATTACCAGATACAGTCTTCCCTCCTCTTGGGGTTAAACAATATGGAGACGTGAAAGGCAGCATTCTCGGTGAACCCTCTCACAGGCTGTCACCTTTAGAAATCGTCAAAGAAACTCTATTCCCCATAGATGATCTTTTCTCCGTGAATGGCATCTCTTGAGTTTTTTTCCAAATTCTCGAACTTTCCTGGCTTGATCTATTCTCTGTGAATAGCCTGTCTTGAATTTCTCGGGGTTTGGGGACCCACATGCTTCTTAAAAGCATCCTCGCCTCCTCTTGGGCGTTGTACAAGGACCCGTCGGCTTCTTAGAAGTATTCACAACCTCCTCTTAGGCTTCGTATAAATGATTTCTTCCTTCGGGAATGATAGCCTCCTCTTGGGCTTCGTACAAATTATCCCTCAGCTTCTTAAAAGTTTCCAGCCTCCTCTTGGGCTTCGTACAAATTGTCCCGACGACCTCCTAGAGGTATAGGAACAGAAATTAGTCATCTTAATAGAACAGTCTTTCAAAAAGTCTAGATCTTGCTACCGCTGTTTCTTAAATGTAGTACAAAATATGAAACTCTAGACTTGGACAGTCTAATTTCCTTGAGTCTCAAAGACATTCTCAAGTTCCTCTCAAAGCTAGGAGATGAAACCCATAGACTCGGACAGTCTCCATACCCTTTGGATTTCCCATTTCCTTAAAGAACAGGAAATAACCCTGATCCTCGAATCAAATCCCTGAGCGCAAATAGTACTCATATAAGAACTGATTTTCTCTTTAAATCAGCATACTGGACCTGTCACTCAACTGAAACAGTAACCATGGCCTCCTCTTGGGCTTTGTACAATGATTCTCCCCCATCGCAGTTAACCTTTTCAGACTCTCTTGTTGAGTCAACCTTTCAGCCTCCATCTAGGGCCTTGTACGAGATACAAAACATTCTCTTGTTGAGTATAAAAGACTCTCTTGTTGAGTTAAACCTTTCAGCCTCCATCTCGGGCTTTGTACGAGATACAAAACACTCTCTTGTTTAGTATAAAAGACTCTCTTGCTGAGTCCAACCTTTAGCCTCCGTCTTGGGCTTCGTATAAGACACATATAAAAGATTCTCCTGTAGAGTCAACCCTTTTAGCCTCTCTCTTGGGCTTCGTACGAGACACACAAAAACCACTCTCTTGTTGGGTCGACAGCCTCCTCTTAGGCTTTGTATAAGGAAACCCCGGTTGAACCAATCAACCTTTTAACATTAAAACTGTGCCTCATTCACAACATACAAACATCAACAACTCCTTTCATCTAATCGCTGTAAGCGGCAAGCCTCTGGATTATTTACATCCATGCCACTGTCCCTCTTTTAGCATAAGAAGTTCCTAAGGAAAGATGGCATTG
The DNA here is from genome assembly GCA_022829125.1 of Lathyrus tuberosus. Lineage (NCBI taxonomy): Eukaryota > Viridiplantae > Streptophyta > Magnoliopsida > Fabales > Fabaceae > Lathyrus > Lathyrus tuberosus. Next base: position 11,530,213 of record JALAZF010000075.1, read on the forward strand.
CTCTACACTGAGTTAAAGTCTTCTCCTTCAGGTTAAAAAACCCCTATAAAGGAAATTATGGCATTGCTAGGATTCACATATAGCAGTTAAAGTAATCCTCCTTTGTAGTCAGTCACCCAACAGTTGTGACAAACAGACCCCCTTTAGAGATGACAAATTCTCTCTAAAGACAAAACTTTTAGCTTCACATCTTGGGCTTCGAACAAGATACAAATAGACCCTTCAGCTTCACATCTTGGGCTTTGAACAAGATACAAACCACCTTTAGCTTCACGTCTTGGGGTTTGAACAAGACACCAAAACACCCATTTCCTCCCATAGAATAGGAGGAACTACGATCTCTCTGATTTCCCTGTTTCGGTAAACGGGAATACGTAGGCATAAGATTGAAAGAAAAATCTTAGCGAGCACACTAATCCAAAACCCAAATCCCGTACCCTCACATGTCAAAAGCATCAGTCCTAATCTCCCACCAATCGCCCTAGCACTATTTTAACAAAATAACCTAAGAGAGACCCACAATCTTTGTAGCATCTGTAAACCAACAGTTATCTGTTCAAACTCAGTTTGCAAGCAGGGTTAATTAGAGACATCTATTTCCCTTCCTTCATCAGCTTCAATAGGATAAAAAATGAATCGAACTGTAGTACCAAAGCGATAGTGCTTCGCAACCACGTCCAAAATCGCTCGTTACAGAAAAAATGGCGACTTCACTGGGGAAGCTCTAGATCTTGTTCTCTTCCCATCTCTTAGGTAGAAACCTTAAAAAGCGCCACAGAAAAGTGGCGCCCACCATGGGGCCTGCTTTCTTTCCTTGGAATTTCACTGGGATAGGACTTTTTGTTGACTTCACTAGGATCTTAAGTCAAAACCTTTAATTTGGGGAAGGAACCACAGAGTGGCGCCTCCCCCGGGGAGCCATTTTCTGTCAGGAACATAGGATTCATAGCTCTTAAAAGTCTAGGACATTAGGACAAATATATATACTGCTTTTCCTAATTGATATATGTGTTTATTTTTCTGCTAATGGGAATGCGTGTGATGCCGCATGTGGAAAGATTGAGTATACACCTAGGAAAAACCCCTTTAGTGGTGCGGAAGCTATCGGAAATAGTTGTCACGCGATACCACCCTCTTCTGAGGACTCTTCGAAAAAACATCACCTAGCACGGTTCCCGGCCTGCTGGTATTTTTCTTGACAAGAGTTGATGATGTTGAGAGACAGGTACAAAAATCACTAGTATAAACCTTTGGGACGGGTAGAGCCTTGACTCCATGACACCGACCCTTTGACCCCATGTTTTTTCTATGTTTTTGTGTGCTGCATTCATACATTCATTTAAAAAACATTACATCAAAGAAAATCTTCTCTTCTAGTCTCTCCCTTTTTTTCAAATTAAACTAAGACAATGATTGCAAATGTCAGAAAAAACAAGGATTGCGCTCATGGATTTCGGTAGGAGGAGAACTCAACAGTACACTTTCAAGGTTCCAAAGTTAGAGGATTTAAGAGGTCTGCCGAGAATGGTCACTAACCCTGAAGCTTTCAGAGCCAAGTACGGAGGTCTGCTACCTCTGTTAAGGGTTCAAGTAATTGAAAGAATCATGGATGCACTTGTTCAGTTTTACGGTCTGGTTTATCACTGTTTCACATTCCCGAATTATCAACTAGCACCAACGCTGAAGGAATATTCTCATCTGATTGATTTACACATCACTGATCGAGCTCCTTTTTCTGGACTGGAAGAAATTCCAAAGGATCAAACCATTGCAAGAGCAATATATTTGGACGAGTCAGAGGTCAGGACTCACATGACCACTAAGGGTGGCATACAAGGTTTGCCGGCCCAGTTCTTGACTAAGAAGGCCCTGTACTTCGCTAGTATAGGGAACATGGATGCTTTTGAAAGCATCTTTGTCTTACTCACTTACAGGTTATTTCTGTTTCCCAACATTAATAACTTCGTTGATATCAACTCCATTAACGTTTTTCTCATTGGAAACCCTGTGTCGACTTTACTTGCAGACGCATATCATTCTGTACACTTAGGGAATTTGTATAGCGAAGGGGAGATCACATGTTGTGTACCTCTGCTATACAAATGGTTTATCTCCCATTTGCCTAAGTCTGCTGCTTTTTGGGATCAAAAGAATACTTTACGTTGGTCGCAGAGAATCATGTCTCTTACCAACTTTGACATAGATTAGTGCAATAGGATTTATGAGGGAATCAAGATCATCGACCGTTGTGGAAACTTCCCCAACGTACCCCTCATAGGAACTAAGGGAGGAATCAATTACCATCCAGTATTGGTTCGTCGTCAATTTGGATACCCGATGAGGCATGTCCCGCGGAATGCTCATCTGGAAGGTCTTTTCTTCAAAGAAGGGGAAAATGACAGAGCACTAAAGATGGAAATAGTGCACGCGTGGAAACATGTTCATAAGAAAGGACGAGAGTCTCTAGGAAAACCGGATTGTGTCTCGGTGGAGCCTTACCTCCACTGGGTACAAACTAGAGCTCTCAAGCTAAAGATGCCTTATCCTCGTCACGGAGTTCTTCCGCCAAGGGAGTCTGTCATGTACTTCATGACTGAAACGAAAAAACTCCAAGTTACTCTCAACAAAGTTCAGCGGGAGAGAAGGTCTTGGAAGAACAAGTACCACATTCTCAATGTGGAGTGTATCAAAATACAGCAACTACTAAAGGATAAAGATGCTCTAATTGAAATTTTGGAGCAGCATGTTGTGGATAATCAGGATGACCAAAGGAATTTGCTCGCTCTTTTCACCTGGCAAAGGAATGACAACCCGACAACGGCCCAAGAGCCCCGGTCCAAGAAAAGGAAAGTACCAGAATCAGCACCCGGTTTCTCCTCAGAGAGGACTCGGGACCCCTTAGCTTAGGTTTCTATTTCCGCACCTTGTAATCTACTGTATTTCTATTTTCGCAATCCCTTGAATTCAATAAAATGGGGTTTCCCCACTGTTTGATATTTACAATCTAATTGTCTAAGTTTATTTTGATTAAACAAAAAAAAAACAATTAATATAATCATTGCATTCATCATTTTCACGTCACGTATTCTTCTTACTTACGAATCTCACGTTTGTGTCTTGGTTCTAGAGTCAAACTGTCTCATTCGTACAATACTCGGGCCAATCGTCAGAAAAAGATGGATGATCTTGAGGAAGAGAACAGAGAGTTGAAAGAAGAGATCGACGCTCTGAGAGAGGATATGAGAAAGCTTCGTAACGACATGCAAGCCATGGCAGAAGCTCATCTACAAAGAACTGTGATCTCAGAGATCACCTCAACACCCAGAGTGGAGAAGTATGATCCTAGGTACAAAATGCCGAAAGATCGTCTCTGGGGCATGCCTGTTAACTATATCCCGGAAGGATATGTTCCGCCGATCACTGGAGATCCTGAAACTTCAGCAGAAGCCGCTGGGCCTGAAGGTTACAAACTTCAGGAAAGCGAAGATGCCAAAGGCATACTGAGGACTCTTGAAGGTTACAAACTTCGGGAAATGCCAAGATTCACTGTCATAGTAACGGTTCCACCCTCTGTGGTGCACACTGTCTCGGAAGGACAGATTCCACAGATACCTTCTGGTAGAAAGGAAACTATGATCGACAGGATGGACGAGTTCTAGGAACAGTTTCTGGAAATGCAAAAGGAACTGTAAGCCATCCGCGGTCAGGATTTATTTGGGAAGGACGCCGCGGACTTTTGTTTGGTCCCCAATGTGAAAGTTCCGCACAAGTTCCAAGTGCCCGACTTTGAAAAATACAAGGGTAACTCTTGCCCTCGGAGCCACTTGGTGATGTACGCTCGGCGGATGTCAGCTCAGACAGAAAATTAGGATCTACTGATTCACTACTTTCAGGATAGTTTAACCGGTGCCGCCTTAAAATGGTACATGGGTTTAAACCGTACTACGATCAACACTTTCAGAGATCTTGGCACTGCCTTTGTCCAACAATATAAATACAATCTGGACATGGCACCAGACAGAGATCAGCTCAGATCAATGTCGCAAAAGGACAAAGAAACCTTTAAGGAGTACGCTCAGAGATGGCGTGAAATTTCCGCTCAAATTTGTCCACCTCTTGAGGAAAAAGAGATGACAAAAATATTCTTAAAGACCTTAAGCTCATTTTACTATGACAGAATGGTTGCCAGTGCGCCCAGTGATTTCACCGAAATGGTCAGTATGGGGGTACGTCTCGAGGAAGCTGTTCGAGAAGGACGTCTAATAAAAGACGCTGGACCATCAAGTAGTACAAAACGATACGGTAGTGCTCTCCCTAAGAAAAAAGAGCAAGATATTGGGAATATCTCTCTCGGAAAGCAAAGGCGACGTTATCAGCCAGTAGCAGCTGTGACTCCTACTATCAATCCTGCGCCTATTTCTACTTATCAACCTCAGGTTGCACAGAGCCAACCTAATCAGCAAAGGACTCAACAGCCTCTTCAGCAGGTTCGTCCTCCATACAATAACAACCATACAACGCGGCCACCAGGATTCGATCTTATCCCAGTATCATACGTAGAACTATTTCCGTTACTACTAGCCAAGGGGCACATCCAGACTAAATTCCCTCTTGAAGTACCGAAAAATCCGCCTTTTTGGTTTAAGGTGGACCAGACTTGCCCTTATCATCAAGGAGGATCAGGGCATAACATAGAGAACTGTATCAATTTCAAATCCGACGTGCAAAAGCTTGTTAGGAGCGGGGTCTTATCTTTCAAGGATACAAATCCTAATGTTCTCACAAACCCGCTGCCTCAACACGAGAAGGCTACGGTCAATTTGATAGAGGGAGAGACTAGCAATGTCTATCAAATTCATGATGTATTCTTGTTAAGAGCCAATTTGGTCAAGATGCATTGTAGACAGAGTGGATCTGGCCATGTGCCACCTCATAACTATCACCAGTGTGATATCTGCTCTAAAAGCAATCGAGGATGTTCTGTGGTGCAATCAGCTCTACAGGAACAGATGGATCTCGGATGGATCTAAGAGCACCGAGTTCGTGGGGTTAACATGGTCTATACGAATTCCAACGTCATTCAAAACCACGACATCCGTGCGATGAATGTCAACCTGGTGGCAATGCACTCAAGGCAAAGCCAGTATCATAATCTGCCACGGCGCGATTACGGTTCTTGTCTGACTTACTCGATAAACAAACAGGGATGCTCTTTTGTACATGAGGCCCTCCAGCGTCAGATGGATCTTGGATGGATCCAGGACTACAATGATAGGATACACTATCAGATCAACATGGTTCAGATCTTCGATATTCGCTTGATGAATACCAACCTGGTAGAGTTACATGCTGAGCAGGTCCGACTCGGGTTCCTGATTTCACATAACTATCAAAGTTGTAAGGCGGGTTGCAAAAACAATCAAGGTTGTGCCCTTGTCCAGGAGGCACTTCAGGACTTGTTAAATCACTAGTGGATGCCAATCTATATGGATGAAGATACTCAGCAAATTAGTATCAATAACAGGAACACTACTTGGCGTCAAAGTCAGGATGTCCGATCTATGGAAGCTAACCTAGGGAGGTTACATTGTATTCAAAGCGAGCATGGCCAGGTGCCACCACACAACTATGAATGTTGTAGAGTCTGTTCGGAAAGTAACCAAGGATGTTACCTTGTGCGAGCAGCTCTTCAGGGTCAGGTGGATCGTAGAGAGATTCGCCCATATCCGGGTTTCGGACCAATCAACTGGGCACCGGACTACCTAGTTGATCAAATTGAGGATGTTGTCGTAATCTCTGATCATGAGAGGAACATGGATGTTTGTGCCATCATTCCACTACTGGACAAATCGAGAGTTCCTAACCAGGAACGGATCGAAATTGCTTACAATTGTCAGAAAAATTAGAAGGCTCTCAAAGTCATCTATCTACTAGGACCACTACCGTATGAATCAACTAAGGAAATCCCATACAAATACGGTGCGATGATAATTGAAAATGGAAAGGAAATTCCATTACCCTCTGTCGTGAATATTGCAGACATCAGTCGAGTAACACGGAGCGGTCGAATCTTCAACCGAGGAGTTGGAGAACTTAACAAAGAAAAGGAACCTCAGACAGAAGTTCCCAATCCACCGGTTGGTCAGTCCAGTAATCTCGACCTTTCAAAAAATGATGATGTGATGCTGAAGCTCATCCAAAGGAGTGAACACAACATTGTTGATCAGCTATTACAAACTCCTTCAAAGATCTCGGTGTTATCACTGTTACTCAGTTCAGAAGCGCACAGGGAGGCTCTATAGAAAGTCTTGGAGCAAGCCTTTGTGGAACATAATGTAACAATCAGACAGTTCGATAGTATTGTCTCTAACATCACTTCCTGCAATAACTTGGGATTTAACGATGAGGAATTACCTGAAGAAGGTCGTCGTCATAACATGGCGCTCAATATCACGGTCAGCTGCCAGGGCGATGCTTTAGCCAGCGTACTGGTAGACACAGGGTCAGCCCTGAATGTTATGCCGAAGTCCACTTCGATGCAATTATCCTTCAAAGGACCCCCGATGAGAACCAGCGAGGTCATCGTCAAAGCGTTCGACGGATCCAGAAAAGTAGTTATCGGCGAAGTCGACCTTCCCATAACCATCGGTCCTCACACTTTCCAAGTCACTTTCCAGGTTATGGATATCCGGGCAATGTACAGTTGTTTATTAGGAAGACCTTGGATACATCAGGCTGGGCGGTCACCTCGACCCTCCACCAAAAGTTAAAGTTCGTTCAGAATAACCAGCTCGTCACGGTCTGTGGAGAACAAGCATTGCTCGTGAGTAACTTATCATCATCTACTTGTGTAGAACTCGAGGAAATTGTTGGGACTCAGTTCCAAGCGTTCTCGGTGAGCAAGGACAATCAATCCGAAGAGGGAACTTCCATTTCCTCATATAAAGATGCTATCAAGGCGGTTGAGAGTGCCAATACAACAGGATGGGGATAGCTGGTCATTCCTACTGACAATAAAACAAAGAAGGGTCTTGGTTTTTCTGCAACCTGTACCCAAACAGCTACTACCAGCAATGAACGTCTTCATCCCATTCAGAATTTCTTTCACAGTGGAGGTTTCCTTCACCCTAGTCCCACAAGAAGTGCATACCATCAATAAAGATGATCCCTCTAATATGGAGGAAGAATGGGAGTCATATCTTAACGAGGACAATTATATGTCTCAGGACGAAACGCAGACTCCATTCTGCTTTCCCGCACAGAGTCCGAGATTTATACCAAGGTCAGATGTCAGAATGATATATGGAGATTGTGATCCGGAAGGATGTCGTGCTCCATCAAACTCATTAGAGGAGGACACTCTGATGAAAGACAACTTCGACCACAACTATTATGGCCCGATGGATAGCCTGCCAATGTGGCAGCCGTATCCAGCAGACTTGGGGCAAGGGAATCAGCCGAACAATGAAAATCAGCTGAGCATCATTAAAAAGAATACTGGTGTCCCCACCATGTCATGGGATCAATACCCGGGGTATCCTGAAAATACCCCGCACGATGATGAATTCGCAACGTTCGCAGGATTAGAGTTCATCAACTATGCTTTTCCCGAGGTCAACGTCATCGAGAGAGATGACTCCTCCTGTTCCAAAGAAGTATGGGACACCTTGGGACAACCGAGTGGTAAGTTCGACTACTTCGTCAAGTACACCGCTCCCGAAAGCTCTCGTATCGGGCTCAAGGACATCCAGCCAACTGGATGGGGAGATCTACTGGAGAGCACAAATGCTATGCAAAATGCGACAGAGGAATCCTCCTACGACAACTCTGCCTGGAAGACAGATTCCAATGATCCTGTTCCACCAGAAATCAGTGTTATTTCTGAAGACAAATCAAGGAAAGTACCAGACTTTGTGATTCACCGAGGAGTTCGCCGTCAATGGGTTGCTGTCGGTGTTCCGAAGATCGTTCATAAGTCAAAGTAATTTCCATCTTTAACCTTTCACCCTGCCCAGGTGAAACAAATGTTTTGATAGGGCTCGCTTTCTATAAATTTTCCCTCTTCGCTTTGCCCAAAGCGACAGAGTTTTGTTTTATAGGACTGTAGTTTCAAGAATCAACTTGTTCATTAATAAAATAACACCGTTATGTAATTTCCGCAGTTATTGTTGTTTTCTCTTTTTGCTTTTCTCAGAAAATGGTAATCCTAAAAAAGAAACATCTCAAATAATAAAAACAAGCAGTAAAAGAAATACATTGCACACACTTGCATTTTCTCTATCTCTTCTAAACACAAATCATCACGTCATGCAGATTGCTTGTTTTAAACCCCGTTGAAACATACAATCCGATGCCTTCTCCCAACTTTGAGTTCCCGGTATTTGGGGCTGAAGAAGAAGTTGACAACGAAATTCCAGAAGAGATCTCCCGACTACTCAGATAAGAGGAAAGGTCCATTGAGCCTCACAAAGAGTTGCTGGAAACAATCAATTTAGGATCGGAAGAATAGAGAACAGAAATCAGGATTGGGGCACTGCTTAGTCCAACTGCCAAAGAGGGTTTGACAAAACTTCTCAGAGAATTTCCTGATGTGTTTGCTTGGTCCTATCAGGACATGCCAGGGTTGGATACCAACATCGTGGAACATCATTTACCATTAAGGTCATAATGTCTGCCAGTAAAGCAAAGGTTGAGACGAACTCATCTGGACATGGCCATCAAAATCAAGGAGGAGGTACAGAAACAGATTGGCGCAAGTTTCCTCGCCACATCAGAATATCCTCAATGGTTAGCCAACATCGTACCCGTTCCAAAAAAGGATGGAAAAGTCAGAATGTGTGTCGATTACAGAGATTTAAACAAGGCTAGTCCAAAGGACGACTTTCCTTTACCGCACATTGACATGCTGGTAGACAGTACAACAAAGTTCAAAGTTTTCTCCTTCATGGATGGATTCTCGGGCTTTAATCAGATCGAAATGGTGCCGAAAGACATGGAGAAAACTTCATTCATTACCCCATGGGGTACCTTTTGTTACAAGGTAATGCCGTTCGGTTTGAAGAACGCCGGGGCAACCTATCAAAGGCCCATGACTACTCTGTTTCATTACATGATACACAAGGAAATCGAGGTATATGTCGATGATATGATTGCAAAATCTAAGACAGAAGAGGAGCATGTGACCCACCTGTCAAAACTATTCGAGCGGTTGAGAAAGTACAAACTCCGCTTGAATCCCAACAAGTGCACCTTTGGTGTCCGTTCAGGGAAACTCTTAGGGTTCATCGTCGGCCAGAAAGGAATTGAGGTTGATCCTGACAAGGTCAAGGCCATTCAAGAAATGCCTACTCCGAAAACTGAAAAACAAGTCAGGGGATTCCTAGGACGTTTGAACTACATCTCCAGATTTATATTCCTCATGACCGCGACACGTGCGCTGATTTTCAAACTGCTAAAAAAAAAACCACGATTGTGTTTGGACAGAAGATTGTCAAACCTCCTTCGACAGTATCAAGGAATATTTGTTGAATCCACCGATTCTATTACCTCCAGTGGAAGGAAGACCACTGATCATCTACCTCACTGTGTTGGAAGACTCCATGGGTTGTGTGCTTGGCCAACAAGACAAAACCAAAAGAAAAGAGTCTGTCATCTACTATTTAAGCAAGAAATTTACCGACTGTGAAACTCGGTACACGATGCTCGAGAAGACTTGCTGCGCTTTGGCTTGGGCAGCCAAATGTCTACGCCAGTACATGATTCGTCACACTACTTGGTTAATCTCCAAAATGGATCTAATCAAGTACGTCTTCGAAAAACCTGCTCTCACGGGAAGGATTGCTCGTTGGCAGATGTTGCTATCAGAATATGACATAGAGTACCACGCTCAGAAAGCCGTTAAGGGGAGTGTTTTAGCTGATCATTTGGCTCATCAACCGATTGACGATCAAGAATCAATCGGGTTTGACTTCCCAGACGAAGATGTCATGTATCTAAAAATGAAAGATTGCGACGAACCGCTACCCAGTGAAGGGCAAAAACTAGATTCCCAATGGGGACTTATTTTTGACGGAGCTGTCAATCATTACGGAAATGGAATTGGGGCAATTATCATAACACCTCAGGGTACCCACATTCCTTTCACTGCCCGACTTACGTTCAAGTGTACAAACAACAAGGCCGAATACGAAGCTTGTATTATGGGTCTCGAGGAAGCGATCGACTTAAGGATCAAAAACTTGGACATATATGGCGACTCAGCCCTGGTTATCAATCAGATCAAAGGAGATTGGAACACATACCAATCAGGACTGATTCCTTACAAAGATTATGCAAGAAGGTTGTTACCATTCTTCTACAAAGCCGAGTTTCATCATATCCCTCGTGAGGAGAATCACATGGCTGACGCTTTAGCCACTCTCTCTTCCATGATTAGTGTAGGTCAATGGAACGACCTACCTAAGATCGACATAATACGCCTTGAACGGCCCACTTACATCTTCACGGTTGAAGCAATCATAGATGACAAACCTTGGTATCACGATATCAAATGCTTCCTTCAGAAACAAGAGTACCCACCTGGGGCGTCTAGATAAGACAAGAAAACCCTCAGAAGACTAGCAAGCAGCTTCTTCTTGAGCGGTGATACACTCTATAAGAGAAACTTCGACATGGTCTTGCTCCGATGCGTAGACAGACCAGAAGCAGACATGCTAATAAAAGAAATTCACGAAGGGTCCTTTGGCACTCATACCAACAGACATACAATGGCGAGAAAAATTCTGAGAGCAGGGTACTACTGGTTGACCATGGAATCCGACTGCTACAAGTACATGAGAAAGTGTCACAAGTGTCAGATATACTCAGACAAAATCCATGTACCGCCAACGCATCTCAAAGTTCTTTCTTCCCCATGGCCTTTTTCCATATGGGGAATCGACATGATTGGCTTGATTGAGCCCAAGGCTTCGAACGGACATCGAATCATCTTGGTAGCCATTGATTACTTCACCAAGTGGGTCGAAGAAGCGTCATACGCTAATGTAACCCGACAAGTGGTGGTCCAATTTATCAAAAACATAATCATTTGCCGTTATGGTGTTCCGAACCAGATCATTACTGATAACAGATCTAACTTGAACAATAAGATGATGAAAGAGTTGTGCGCAGAGTTCAAGATTGAACACCATAACTCATCTCCCTACCGACCTAAGATGAACGGAGCGGTAGAGGCGGCTAACAAGAACATCAAGAAGATTGTTCAAAAGATGGTTGTAACCTACAAAGATTGGCACGAGATGCTACCCTTTGCTCTTCACGGTTATCGTACATCTGTCCGCACTTCAACATGGGCAACCCCTTTCTCTCTAGTATATGGCATGGAAGCAGTGCTCCCCATAGAAGTAGAGATCCCATCAATCTGGATATTGATGGAAGCTAAGCTCACAGAAGCTGAATGGTGTCAAAGTCGACACGATGAACTGAATCTGATCGAAGAGAAAAGAATCACGACACTATGCCATGGTCAGTTGTATCAACAAAGAATGAAGAGGGCGTTTGACAAAAAGGTTCGACCTCGCATCTTCAGGAAAGGAGACCTTATGCTAAAAAAGATACAATCTTTTCTCACTGATTCTTGGGGCAAATGAACTCCGAATTATGACGGCCCCTTTGTGGTCAAGAAAGCTTTCTCAGGCGGTGCCTTGAGACTTGCAACCATGGACAGAGAGGAATTTGCCTACCCCATAAATGTTGATGTAGTCAAGAAATACTTCGCCTAAACAAAACGTCTTGGTGGATTGAAAACCCGAAAGGGCGGTCCAGGCAAAAATTAGAGACATAATCAAGAATCATCCCGGTGGATTGGAAATTTCAAAGTACAATCCAGGCAAAAAATTAGGGATAATGGCAAGTAACTATTTTCGACAAAGGGGCAAGTCCCTCAGCAGCAGTTACATCATCCGTCAGGAAAGCTCCAGTTAAGGTCATCATCGACAGAAGCTCGGGATGCCCAAAATTCAAAGTTGGTAGAAGGATAGTGGTCGTTATGTTTCAACGTAGCCCCTTTTCCCTGTATATTACCATTTGCCCCACACTATCAATACAATTTGAGCCCTCGTGTTTTTGTTTGCAATTCATATTTGTTTTAGCTTTACAGAATGACATTTTAATATGATCAACGATTCTTGAAATAAAACAAAAATGAATTTACTTGTTAAAACTTTTTATGCTTTTAAAATAAAGTCGGCAATTTCTTTTGACTGTTGAGCATCAGAAGAACATCGGTCGCTTCTCCTGAAGTAATCGAATTTCAAAATGCAGAATCAAAGTACTCATTCTAAACCAGTACGCCTGAATGAAGGATCAGCTGTATCAGATGCGGCTTTCCCATCTGATACCCTCGGCCGAGTTCTCATCTCCTAAGCCCGACCAACGGTTGTTCCCCACAGGGACTATCTCTCCTAAGCAAGGCAGAATTGCTATCTTGAACCAGCGGTACTTCTTCGTCCCGCGATGGCCAAGTATCCAGTCATGTTCATCTTTTAGTTGGTATGTCGCGTCAGTTTTGTCAGCATATACATACATACATCATGCATTATTGATTTGCATTCACATTTCATATTGCATCACTATCACTCTAGCCGATCTTATCCCCTAGTGATAACAGTCCTCTCAATCGAGTTGTCAGTTCTTTCCGCGTCAGGAAATGTTGCGTCTGAGCAATCTCTCTCCTTCAGTTTATTTCTGGATCAGAGTTGGGTCCTTTACCACTTTGATAACTTGAACCTCTGAAAGACCAGAGAACCTTCAACCGATGTCACTCTTTGCCATTGAAGATGATATCCTTGCTTTCCCGGATTAAGGAAAATCCCCAGAGAAAGCCTCTTAATCAGAGATTCGGCAATACAGCAGTTTTGCTCCGAAAAACCACTGATGAAAAGGTCATCGGCACCTCAAAATTAGATCCCATCAAATGGCATCTCCCCAGGAAAATTCAGCGAGAAGTTGGAGGAAAACTGCTACGAATAGCATCCCTTGTCAATAAAGTTTATTGACAAAAGAAACTTAGACCAGATCCTTGGTAGGAAACCAGGATCGAGGGGAAGTTTATTTCAGAAACTGAGACCAATTCCTTGGTAAGAAACCAAGATCGAGGGGAAGTTTATTTCAGAAACTGAGACCAGTTCCTTGGCTGGAAACCAGGATCGAGGGGAGGTTTACCCTTTTCTAAGCGTCATCGCTTAGCAAAAGAAGATGAATGCGTAAGCTACCATTCATAACCACCATCAAAATTTCGGGTATTCCGATATTTAATCCTCTTGCACCCCGAATGCCCGAACACTTTCGTCATTAGCACCTTCGGGTCCAAGAAGATTAAATAGGGGCATCTGTCATACCCTAAATTTTGACCACTAAGATTTCCCATCATTGTGTAAATTATTACCACAATATGGATGAACCATTATGCCATATCAATCTCCCCAAAGATGGGTGAGCATCCACTACAATCAAACTTAGGGTTTCAAGCCCTCTCAGAGTTCTTAGACAAAGGATCAATCAAGAAATGACATGATCTCCAACTTGTCTAACCTCCCAAACATCTACAATGGATCAATAGGACTCCCACTTTAAGGATTAAGCTCAAGGCTGCTCCCTTTTAGGTGGATCAAGCCTCAAGATCGCCAGTGTCACCAAATTAAGGTTTGGTCAACCAGGGCCTCCAGATGGAAATTTTCCTCTGGGCATGAGCCAATGCTTCAAAGCATAACCTAATATACTCCATGGAACCTCATGGCAAGTCAATTTTGCGTCAGGGGATGCATTCATAAAAAATCAGGAATTAGGGTTTCTTGACCTAATTCACCCCTAAGTTGACTTTTGGGACAAATCATGAGCCAAGACCTCAAGACAGGATTTAAGGGTCTCCAATATACCACATTGATCCATTTGCAACAATGGATTGATCCAGGAAGCTTGAGCAACAAGTCTCAATTTCATCTGAACCACATTGATCCATTTGCAACAATTGATTTAGGCCAAGGACATGATTTCCTAAAAGATTGCACAGTTTGGAATTCATCGGATAAAAAGTCAACTGTGCACAAAAGTCAAATTTGACTTTTTGAGATTTTTCACAAAAATGGATTTTTAACCCTAAAATGATGTTAATGTATGATTTGAATCATCATTCATCAAGAAAGATCAAAGAAAGTGGGATAACTTGTAAAAGGCGTAACCATAAAAACTTAGAAAATTTTCTAAGTTATGAACAAAGTGGGAAAGGTACCAACTTTGGAGGATCATAACTCCTAAACCACAAAGCCATTTTTCCCCATCCAAAGCTTGATTTATAGATCTCATGGCCCTCTACAAAAACTTCAACTAGACCTCATTCCAATTCTTCATGGATTTTGAGTTATGGATTGATCAAAATCACAAAAAGTGAAAATGTCACTTTTTTCCACCACTTAGTGAAATTTTCACTAAGTCAGAATCTGCCTTCACTTTTTCCCAAATGTAGGGGGATTTTTCACTTAGATCCAAAAGGTATCAAAACCAAATATGATCAAACAGTTGTTGTATCATATAAGGGCTTTCCAAAATGGCCAAGAAAATCACCAAATTCAATTTGAGCTAAGAGTTATGGTAGTGGCAAAGTGCATTGCTGAAAACTGCCAAGGCAAGGCAGAATTTTGCATTTTTGGTCGATTTGCCAAAATCAGCCAATTCCAAGCCTTGTCATCATCTTGGACACATCTGAGGATCAAATCTAAAGGGGACAATCACTGAGCCAAGCCTCCAAATTCCTTGGAACAAGAAGTAGCATGCCAAACCTATAATTGCCTAAAAAGGGACAAGACTCCAATTTTGGATTGAAGCAATTAATAGATGCTTAGAGGTGGCATGGACTGACACATTTGCAACTGAATTCAGTCAAGATTCCTCCAACAAGTAGGGAACCAAAGCTCTGTGCTCTAACCTCTAGTCAATGGCTAGAGGAGGCTTGGATTTTCATTTGCCAACATTGGCCAAACCTCTGCTGCAGTTGCCATTCACTATTCCTTGCAAAAGAAACTTGCTCTACTATAAATAGAGCTCATTTGTGATCAGTTTGAGTACACCAAAGCCATCAAACAGATGTTTTCCTCAAAATCTCTTCTTTCACTCCAATTTTGCCTTCTAAGGCAAGTCACTATCGGGTTTTGAGTTTGTGAGCTTTTCCAATCAAACCAATCACACACACACACACACCTCATAAACATCATATAGAAGTGATCCAAACACTTAAACAACATCTGGAACACTGATTTCTCATAATCACCAGCCAGTTGCTCAAGGTTTTAACCAAGTTGCAGCTGAGATGCCATGAAGTGATCCAGCCATTTCCAATCAAGTCCAAGCATTCAAACACACTCCATAGGGTGTAGGGAAGCTGTTCAGATCATCACAACTCATCTGTAACACCTCCAACTCAAAAATCACATTGCTCTTATTGTCACGACCTTCAAGTAAGCCTAAACTTGGTCATCTCTTAATCTATGCATATTTCCTCGCACAATACTTTTGCCAAATGTTCATAATCATGCATGAAATGTTTCCCCTCAATTAATTGCTTTGTTTGAATCGTGTATCAAAATTCTCAGCCCTCATGCAAATTTTAGGGTTCTTGAGGTTTTCTCTTGATTTCTTATTCCATGTTAAAAATAAATGAAATTAAAGACCATAGACATGATCGTGAGGTTGAAACTAGAAGATTGATATGTGGATTGCATGATATAATTAAGTATTCAGTGAGATTTGAGAGAAAATGCAAATCTGGGAAAAACTCATAACGCGCGCGTGTTCTTGGGTGTTCTTGGCGCCTTTTTTGAAAATTCAAGTATTTGAATTTTGTGATTTTATTTAATTGATTCAAAAATTAATTTCTCTCTGAGTTTTAATGATTTTGAGTTAATTCTTTTTTTAATAATTCACAAAAATGTTAAAATATTTTATTTTTCCAAAAAATCCCAAAAATATTATTTATTTCATATAATTGATATTTTTTAAAAGAATTAATATTTTAATTATTTTTGACATTTAAAATATTTTTTCCTTCTTGATTTTACAAATTTTTATGATTTCTAATCATTTTGTAGGTCAAAACATGATTGTTGAAACATTAATACAAGATCACAATTTGTTTTCCACATGTTAAACAATTTTGATCATCTTAATTGAATTTTTTATTCAATTAAAATACATTTTGGAAACAAATTAGGGTTTTGATTAATTCAACCCTCATCAAACGTTTTCAAAAACTTTTGGGCCTCTAATAGAGTGTAAGACCCAATCCCCTTTTAACCAAAACAATTTTGGGCCTCAGATATTGTATAAGTCCCTCCGCGTTAAAAGAAAAGTTTGGCACGGTCGTCGCCCGTTTAAAAATAATCCATGGGCCTCTCCTCGAGCTATAAGACCCATTCAAAAAACTTTTGGGCCTCTAATAGAGTGTAAGACCCAATCCTTTGTAAGTACAAACCTATTTTGGGCCTCACTTATTGTATAAGTCCCGTTGTATTTAAAAAAGTTCGACGCGATCATCGTCCATTGAAAAACAAACCATGGGCCTATCCTCGAGCTATAAGACCCATTCAAAATCTTTTGGGCCTCTATTAGAGTGTAAGACCCAACCCCCTTTGAAAACCAAACCATTTTGGGCCTCAGTCATTGTATAAGACCCACCGCGTTTTCAAAAAATCTCGGCGCGATCGCCATTTCAAAAGGAAAAAATCATTTGGGCCTACCCTCCTGTTATAAGCCCCAATCTTTTTCTTTAAACCTTTTGGGCCTCTTGAGAGAGTGTAAGACCCATCCCTTTGTACATAAAATCTTTCTTGGGCCTCAGTCACTTGTATAAGTCCCTCTGTACAAAAGCAACAGTGCGATCACTGACAAAACCATGGGCCTCTCCTTGAGCTGTAAGCCCCTATATTTCTTTTCAAAACACTTTCTCCTTTGATTTTGTATATAATATTGTTATCAAAGTTCTCTTTGTTGAACAACTAACAATACAGCATGGAAGCTCTACAACTGAGTAAGTGTTTATACGCTTTCATTTACCGCTTTCATATGTATATAACTGTACTGTGGGGTTGTTTCACTGTAAGTCTTCTTTCATAAACTCATGTCGACTGTGTAATAATAGTATAGGTATTTAGAGTTTCCCCGACAACTACGTCTAGCACTAAGCCCTGTTGATTACTCTTAAATAGACTAAACTAGATCCCCATAGGATTACCAGATACAATCTTCCCTCCTCTTGGGGTTAAACAATATGGAGACGTGAAAGGCAGCATTCTCGGTGAACCCTTTCACAGACTGTCACCTTTAGAAATCGTCAAAGAAACTCTATTCCCCAGAGATGATCTTTTCTCCGTGAATGGCATCTCTTGAGTTTCTTCCAAATTCTCTAACTTTCCTGGCTTGATCTATTCTCTGTGAATTGCCTGTCTTGAATTTCTCGGGGTTTGGGGAGCCACTGGCTTCTTAAAAGCATCCTCGCCTCCTCTTGGGCATTGTACAAGGACCCGTCGGCTTCTTAGAAGTATTCACAGCCTCCTCTTAGGCTTCTTATAAATGATTTCTTCCTCCGGGAATGATAGCCTCCTCTTGGGCTTCGTACAAATTATCCCTCGGCTTCTTAAAAGTTTCCAGTCTCCTCCTGGGCTTCGTACAAATTGTCCCGACGACCTCCTAGAGGTATAGGAACAAAAATTAGTCATCTTAATAGAACAGTCTTTCAAAAAGTCTAGATCTTGCTACTGCTGTTTCTTAAATGTAGTACAAAAGATGAAACTCTAGACTTGGACAGTCTAATTTCCTTGAGTCTCAAAGACATTCTGAAGTTCCTCTCAAAGCTAGGAGATGAAACCCGTAGACTCGGACAGTCTCCATACCCTTTGGATTTCCCATTTCCTTAAAGAACAGGAAATAACCCTGATCCTCGAATCAAATCCCTGAGCGCAAACAGTACTCATATAAGAACTGATTTTCTCTTTAAATCAACATACTGGACCTGTCACTCAACTGGAACAATAACCATGGCCTCCTCTTGGGCTTTGTACAATGATTCTCCCCCAACAGAGTTAACCTTTTCAGACTCTCTTGTTGAGTCAACCTTTCAGTCTCCATCTCGGGCCTTGTACGAGATACAAAACATTCTCTTGTTGAGTATAAAAGACTCTCTTGTTGAGTCAAACCTTTCAGCCTTCATCTCGGGCTTTGTACGAGATACAAAACACTCTCTTGTTGAGTATAAAAGACTCTCTTGCTGAGTCCAACCTTTAGCCTCCGTCTTAGGCTTCGTACAAGACACATATAAAAGATTCTCCTGTAGAGTCAACCCTTTTAGCCTCTCTCTTGGGCTTCGTACGAGACACACAAAAACCACTCTCTTGTTGGGTCGACAACCTCCTCTTAGGCTTTGTATAAGGAAACCCCGGTTGAACCAATCAACCTTTTAGCATCAAAACTGTGCCTCGTTCACAGCATACAAACATCAACAATTCCTTTCATCTAATCGCTGTAAGCGGAAAGCCTCTAGATTATTTACATCCATGCCTCTTTTAGCATGAGAAGTTCCTAAGGAAAGATGGCATTGCTCTACACTGAGTTAAAGTCTTCTCCTTCAGGTTAAAAAACCCTATAAAGGAAATTATGGCATTGCTAGGATTCACATATCCCGGTTAAAGTAATCCTCCTTTGTAGTCAGTCACCCAACAGTTGTGACAAACAGACCCCCTTTAGAGATGACAAATTCTCTCTAAAGACAAAACTTTTAGCTTCACATCTCGGGCTTCGAACAAGATACAAATAGACCCTTCAGCTTCACATCTTGGGCTTTGAACAAGATACAAACCACCTTTAGCTTCACGTCTTGGGGTTTGAACAAGACACCAAAACACCCATTTCCTCCCATAGAATAGGAGGAACTACGATCGCTCTGATTTCCCTGTTTCGGTAAACGGGAATACGTAGGCATAAGATTGAAAGAAAAATCTTAGCGAGAACACTAATCCAAAACCCAAATCCCGTACTCTCACATGTCAAAAGCATCAGTCCTAATCTCCCACCAATCGCCCTAGCACTATTTTAACAAAATAACTAAGAGAGACCCACAATCTTTGTAGCATCTGTAAACCAATAGTTATCTGTTCAAACTCAGTTTGCAAGCAGGGTTAATTGGAGACATCTATTTCCCTTCCTTCATCAGCTTCAATAGGATAAAAAATGAATCGAACTGTAGTACCAAAGCGATAGTGCTTCACAACCACGTCCAAAATCGCTCGCTACAGTTTTATATAATGCTTCAATTTTGTACAAGAAAAGTATAGACAAAGACAAAACTTTTTGACTATACTATATCTAGTCTCTGCGTCATTCAAGACTCTACTAAGGTAATAAATGGCTCTTTTAACACCATTTTCATCCTCTTGAGCTAACTTGCTCCCTAAGGTCTTGTTAGACGCAGATATGTACAATCTCATACTCCTATTTCTACAAGGAGGCGCCAGAATTGGAGGGTGGGCAAGGTATTCTTTAATCTTATAAAATGCTTCTTACTGTGCTTGCCCCTACTTGAAACCTTCTTGCTTGATTCGAAGTAGAGGTGAGAAGGATTGAGTCTTGCCACTTATATTGGAAATGAATCTCCTCAGAAAGTTTATCTTTCCTAGCAATGACTGCAACTCCTTCTTTGTCGAAGGCGCTTTTGCCTCCATGATGGCCTTGGTCTTATTCTGATTGATCTCTATTCATTTTTCATGGACCTAGAAAATCCCCCGCCTACACATAGAAAGCACACTTAAGAGGATTCATCTTGAGACTATGCTTTCTCATTCTTTCAAATGATTGTCGAAGATGGTCTATATGACTCTTTCCTGAAACTGACTTAACCACAATATCATCAATATAAAATTGCATAAATGTTTCAATAAAGTCATGAAAAATTAAATTCATTGCTCTTTGATACGTCGCCCCAGCATTCTTTAGGCCAAAGGGCATTACTACCCATTCGAAAGTGCCTAATGCTCCAGGGCATCGAAATGCCATTTTCGACACGTCTTCCTCAGTAATGAAAATTTGATTATAGCCATAATATCCGTCGAGCATACTTAAATACTCATGGGATGCAGCAGAGTTGACTAGCATTTCCGCCACAGGCATTGGATACTCATCCTTTGGGGTTGCAGCATTTAGGTCTCTAAAATCTATGCAAACCCTTAAAGTTCCATTCTTCTTAATAACAGGAACAATGTTAGCAATCCATTCGACATACTTGGTCGTACGAATGAATTTACATCTCAAAAGTCTTCCGGCCTCTTCTTTCATCTTTGAGAGAACCGCTGGTGCAAAACGCCTTGGAGTTTCCTTGATAGGCTTCTTCCCAGGCTTTATTGGAAACTTCAGTTCGAGTAGATCTCTACTTAAACCAGGCATCTCGTCGTAATCCCATGCGAAGCAGTCTCTGAACTCCTTCAGCAGTTGAATTACTTCGACTCTGAGTTATGGGTCAAGATTGACACTGATGTAAGTTGGCCTTTTCGTTGTCCCTTCTCCCAAGTTGATTTCTTCCATAGGATCTTGCGCCAGTATTTTGATGTTGCTTGCTAATGGATCATTCTCAAATCCCAAAGGCTCATCATCGTAGATGGCATCTAGCCTTTGGCTTGGCAATTCAACTTGTTCTTTGTCGGGTGGCTTTGGGTCAAAGTTCTTCCCATGACCTTTGAAGTGCCCTTCGTCATCTTTGGCTTTGACAACCATATATTTTACTTCGTCCTCTAAGGCTGCTTTCAATTTGTTTTTAGCTATCTAATCATAAATCTTTTTTAGTGCCAATTACTTAGTCATTGTCACTGAATTCACTGCCTTAACGAATTGGTTAGATTCCAGTTGTTCCGAAGACATAGTCTTCTTCGCCTATAACCTCCATGTCACATTGAAAGTCGTGGGTGGGGTGCAAGTACAAGGAACATAAGGCGTTGTCCGCAAGTGTAAAATCAAAACCTGCAGGGTTGCATGGTGCTATATGGGCCAAATTTTTATTAAAGTGACGCCCACTTATTTGGTTAACCTCAGTCGTGTAATATCTTTGGTATGCCTTGATATTTTTGACAATTCCATCACTTCTCTATATGGATATCCTTTGGAGAAGTGACGAAGGTACCGCGCCTAGTCCATGGATCCAATCCCTTCCAAGGAGTAGATTGTAATTTGCCTTAGATGCAATCACCATAAACATTGTTGGCCTAGTAATAGTGCCAACGGTCAAGTCTACCTGAATGACTCCCATGGTTGTTCCCACCTTCCCTTCATAATTCAAAAGGACCATGTTATGTGGCTTCGTGTCGGAGTCACTTTTGCCAATTTTCTTTAACATATAATGCGACATAAGATTCACTACCGTTCCTTCATCTACCAGTATCTTATTGATACCCACGTTCTCTATCTTTCTTCTAATGAATAGAGGTTTCAGATGGTTTTTCATAGCTTTATCTGGTATTTCGAAGAATGCATTATGTTCCTCGACACAACCACTATTCAAAATGTAGTAACACACTGGCCTTTGACATGCCACTTCTTGTTCGACCTCATCTTCTGGGTCCTCCAATTTCGTCACCATGTCATACTCCTTGGGTAACACGGATACGACATTACAGATAATGTCGAGTGACGGTTCTGATCCCGAGTCGAAATATTCCATCATTATATCATCATCTGCCAGCATCTGGTCAGACTTCTCTTTTCATTTTCCTGCTGGTCTATGAACAACTTTCTTTTAATAGCTTTCTTCTCGACAAGTTTTCTGTCTTAATTGTTATCCTTTTTTATCTGCATGTTGCTACTAGACTCAGCATTCTCTTTTTCTGCCGCTTCTCTCTCAGTCTTACACTTCCTTTGCTGACGTCTCCACTGAGACCTCGTCATTGGATTTTTCCCTTTGTAGTTTTCTGAATGCCAGGCTGATTTCTTGGAAGCTTGGAACTCCCTTATGTATGCTATCGAAGATCCTCTTTCAACTTCGAAATTTTGCCACTTTTTTTTGCCATTCTCTCTTTTCTCCACTGGCCTCACCCACTTACCCTAAGGGGAATCAGAAGTGGGCTAGAAGGTTGATGGCCTATTGCTGTGTACCCCAGGTCCATGTTGATCATATCTTTTTTGTGATCCCTTTTTTTCGAAAGCACCAGGTTTTCTTGAGTTCCTCTAGTTTTTCTTATCCTTCGCCCGTCAAACCCCTTGGATGTTTTCTACATCTCGAACACAACATCACTTGGGAACTCTTATGCTGCACATGTGAAGAAACTCAACCAGATTTTCTTCTTGTTTTGGAAATGCTTCTTTGGCATATTCTTCTTGTTGGAGAGTGCATTTGCCCACTTTCATTGCGGACTCGTTGGTCATCTCGACCATGTTAACTCCAAGATTAGTACCTGTAGAGATATCAATTTCTTGGAATTTCATCCTAAGGCCCTTAGTGGCCTCAGTTTTGTTGGTGATTTGTATGAAACCATCACTAGTTTCACACATTTAAATAACTTCATTTGGACCCTCAGTAGTCCCATTATCGAAGCCTTTAGCAGCTTCGTTCATGAAACCTTCAGTGGTCTCAATTTGAAAGTCGTCAGTGACCTTCTTAGTGAAGCCCTCAGTGGCTTCTTTGTTGAAGTCTTCAGTGACTTCGTAATTGAAGTTTCTGTAATACCCCAAAATTTGCCCTCTCATTTTTCATATCATTTAGCATATACTTTCATTGCATTGCATTACATTCAAGTCATACAAAAATAAAACATTCATCATTGGTTCAACATAGGGCATGTGATCAGTTGATTTTAGAGTATTGATCATCCAGAGCAAGAGAGCTAGAGCCAAGGGTCTCTTATATCAGATGACATCCCATTTGATCCCACAAGTCATTGGAAGATGGGAATTCATCAAGAAGTTGGACAGTTCATCATCTCCTAGCAAAAGTAGTCCAAATTAGGGTTTTGAGTTCAAACAGTTTCCTGATGAAATTTTGGTTCAAACTTGATCTCAATGTTTTCTACATGATGTCAAGTATCTAAGGATGGAAGATTTCCCTTTGGTTCATTTCAGAAGGTTTTCAATTGGTCAGTTGCTTGAGAATCAAGAAATTAGTAGAAAGTCAACTGTGCAAAAGAAAAAAGTCAACTCCTGACTTTTTAAGGTCAAATTCATGTTCCTCAAGTCAAATATGTCTAATGGTGAATATTTGATCAAGAAAATCCAAGAGATTCATCAAAAATCAAGAATTGTACAAAACTGCCCAAAATAGAAACTTAATGTTTCTAAAAATGGCAAGTTTGGACCATTTTGCACTCCAATTCAAAGCATTCTTTCTTCAAGATAAAGGCTTCAAACTTCAGGCCTAAGTTAAGCCAATTAAAGATCACATTCCAAGCTTCAAATCCATACCAAGAACTCTTCCATTGGATCAAAATTGAGGGAATTATGATCAATCAAAGTGGAGCAAAATCAAGGCAAATTCCAAGTCATGGCAAGGCAAGTTCAGGCCTCCAGGCCATAATTTCATCAAACACCTGGTGTGCCAAATATCAAGATATTTTTCTCAATCAAGAAGGCTTCAAATGAAAAATTGTTGAACATCAAAGTTGTTCATTGTCATCTTCTCTTCAACTTTGATGTTGGGAACTTTTTGAGATGAGCAATGTAGGAAGAGTTATGATGGTCCAAATATGGTGGTCTCACACTAAAAATTCTATAGGTCCATGACCAGGCCTGCAGGTAACATGCCACGCCCATGGAGTCAGTCATGCTTGCTTGAGTTTCAAGTCATTTTTCATCATCTTCCAAGCTTCCACTCATTTTGATTTCAACTACAAACTTGTTCTATTACATTTCCTCTTCCCATAGCCACCAAAATCTTGTCATTTCATGTATTCTACACAAAGAATTTCACCCTCAAACTTCCACATTTCCACTGAATGTTTTGCTGCCAAAAATAGGATGTTTGGCATTGTTTGTTGTTGTTTCAATTTGTTTGCACGCATGTACCTTCACACCAGTCAGACTTTGCTTCATTTGAACCAACAACTCTTACACATATATGCACCCATACATCACTCCATGCATGGATATGGAAACGTTTCAAATATTAACTTGTTCATATAGCAAGCATGTTGCAGCACCATATCATAACATCATCATCATCTTATCATCATCATCCATCAACAACAACACAACACGAGCCATTCTACTTTGTCATTGCTTCAGCCACCCTTTCTTTGCTCAATCCACCACCTTTAACCTTACCATGGTTCTAACTGTCAACTAAGGCAGTTAGAAGCTAACCATGGATATATAAGGAACTCTAACAGAATTTTGCACTATGAAGATTTCATTTACACATTTCACAAACCTCACTCTCTCAAGTTCTCTTCGAAACTCTCTCTGCATTTTGAAGATTCATCATCATTGTTCTTCATTTTTCTTCAATTTTCTCAAGCTTTCTCATACGGATCTAAGTGAATCTTGTTCATCATTAAGTTCCAGTTCCAAGTTTCCATTTCTCAAGCAAGATCACGCATTCTATAAGCCTTTATTTGGCCATATACAAGTTCAATATCAAGTCCACACCTCTGGTTTTCTTTTGATCTAAGATTCTTCAAAGTTCAGGTTCAAAGTTCTTCAAACTCTCTTGCTCGATTCTACTAATTTTAGCTTGTTGTTGTGATTTGAGCTTAATAGAAGCTGTGGAAACTTTGGCTAGCTGATAGAGCTTGTTAGAATCTTAGATGAAAACCTAGGGAAAACTTCATGCTATCAAATCTCTTTGTATGTGCATGTTTGTTAGATGTCAAACATGTTATATATTTGGATGCAATAATGGGCATTTTTCATGACTTTCCTTGTGTAATTGGTTGGTTTAAGTGGTTAATTGTGTTGTAGTGCGTACATTGGAATACATGTGTGGAGCTTGTAATTTGTGTGTTAATGTGCAGGAGTAGGCACCAAAGGATCAAGATTGGAGACACAATGAGGGGATGCAAGTTGCCATTGAAATTATTGCTGCAGCAGGGTATTCGCAGTGTGAAGAATCTGGTGAAGGACCAGCGAAGGTTCGCACTGCGAACGTCAGCGAAGGTGCCAGCCAATGGTGGCAGAAAGTTCCATTTTTGAAATTACCAAAAGTTCGCACTGCGAACTCCTAGCAAGGGTTCGCTGGTTGTATCGCAGAGTGAAGATTCTAACGAAGGGTGGCAGTAAGTTTTGGAATTTGATTGTCCTGGCTCGCTAGTTTATTCGCAGTGCGAATTAGCTAGCGAATGATTCGTTGTGCGAAGGAATGGTTCGCACTGCGAACGCACGATTTCTGCTTGGGGCGGTTTAAGTCTTAGAGGAACATAAGGTGCCATTTTCTCTCATTCGCAGTGCGAATGATGCACTCGCAGTGCGAATCCTGCAGAATTCTGATGTGTATAAATAGATTTTCACTTTATTTGGATGGGATCTCTTGTTCATTTTCACTAGTAATCATAGTTTTCAATTTTTTTATCATCAAAGAGTGGATTTTCACTTGGAGAAGCTGAAGTCGCATCCATTCTCGATTATTCGTCGTGGATGCTCATTCATCTCCTCTCTTTACTTGTTATCCAAACTACCATAAGAAGTGGTAGCTAAACACTCATTGTTGAGGTTAGAGGTAGTTGATCCTAATTTTATGTATTGCATTTGATCTTTTGTATATGAACAAAGTCTTTGATCAATATAGATGATGTTGTTTTCTCTTAATGATCCATGTGTGATTTGTTTTGCTCTAGACATAGATTCTACAAATCATGACCTAACAATTTTATCTCTTTAAAACCAAACTCTAGACATAGATTTGGGATTTGCTATTCGCATTGTGTTGATCTTAATGATCGTTGTTTAGATTGTTAGCGTGAGACATCATCTAATGGTCTAAACAATGATACTCACGACATCGCTTTAGACATAAACTTAGTCGGGAGGATACGCGGTTGTATTGGTCGGAAACCGAGTTCATATGCTTGATTATTTGTTTATACGTGAAAAGGATTAGCGAAACCTAACCTTGACATGCTTTTATCAAAACTTTTACAAAATCTTTGTCACCAATTAATCTTTGCTACAATGAATGTTAACAACAATTGAGAAACTTTTGAAACCATTGAACTTAAAGTATCACAACTATTGAACGGCACGCATCAAATATCGAACAATCCCTGTGGAGACGATTAAAAACAACCCCCACTATTACTCTACTAACAAAATGGCACCGTTGTCGGGGATTGTTTAGTGATATTGCAAGCATTGCGATAGTTGAGCTATTTTAAGCTTGTTACCATTTTATCTTGAACTTGTTAATTTGTTTTGTTTAGTGTGCAGACTTAGTTTATGCGAGGGAAACTACCGGCGGACCAACTTCTTTTCGATCCTGAGATTGAGAGAACCGCTCCTAGAATCAACAGCAGAACTAGACGAAGGAGGCAGCTAGCAAGACAGAAACGAGAACAAGAGGAAAGTACTTCTACACCACCACCACTTCCACAAATACTTCCAGTTATGGAGGTAGATCCACCACCACCACCACCACCTGCTTCTAGGCCATGAACAAATAGTCTGAGACACAATGTTCAGTTCGCTCGCCATGCACACAACGATCGTCATTCTGAAATAAAGACCGGTATTCTCCAGCTGTTATATCAAAGTCCATTTACGGGTATGGATCATGAAGATCCTTTTACCCATCTGACGAAATTCTATGAAATAACGGGAGCGACTGGTGCACCTGAGGCAGAAGAGGAGTCTCTGTTCAAGAGACTATTCCCGCATTCCCTCATTGGGAAGGCCAAGGAATGGTACCTTGATCAGTCAACGGCCATAATGACGGATTGGAATGCATTGGAAGAGAAATTTTTGGAGAGCTTTTTCCCGTACACTCGATTTATGGAAGCAAAGACCGCCATCACGATATTCACACAAGGAGTCAACGAATCTCTCAATGAAGCTTGAGAGAGATTCAAATCAATGTTAAGGAAGTGCAAGGGCCATGGTTTTGATGAATTTTCACAAATTCATATATTTCGAAATGGACTTCAGCTTGTACACAAAACTTTGTTGGATGCCACCGCTGGTGGATCCTTGTTAAGCAAAACCGCAGCAGAAGCCACAATTATTATTGATAAGATGGCCTTGAATGATCATCAAGGTAGTCACAACCGTGGACCTTCTCAACGAACTCCTGGAGTGTTGGAATTGGGAACAAACGATGTTATACTTGCTCAGAACAAGTTATTATCCCAGCAGGTTGAGTTGTTGACGAAACAAATGTCTAAACTTCCTCAACAATTTAAAGAGATTCATGATTCCACGAGTAAAAGTGTACAAGTAGCTTGTTGTGAATTGTGTAGGGGAGATCATCCTACCGGCTATTGTCCTCCGCTTGTGGAGGAGGTAAATTATGCTGGAAATCCGACTCAAGGTTATCAAGGACGGCCTCCGTACCAAAGTGCTCAACCACCGTACCAAAATCAACAAGGCTATCAACCTCGAAGTAACTACCAAAATCAACAAGGATGGAGACAAAATCCTTACCAACCACCCCAAGTACCTAGTGGAAGTTCAAGAATTGAGGAGACTTTCACCAAGTTCATGCAATTATCTATGGCAACTCAAAAGAGTACGGAAGCTTCAATTAGAAATCTTGAATCGCAAGTAGGGCAACTTGCCAAGCAATTAGCCGAAAACCAACCGGGGCCATCCTTCTCCGCTACCACTCAACCAAATCCCAAAGGGGAGTGTAAAGCCATTTTCACAAGAAGTGGTAGAACAATTGGAAGTGATGTTGAACATGAGGTGGTAGTTGAAAAGGAAAACGATATTGTGTTGGAAGAAGTCGAAAAAAATGATGAAAATGGGGTAGTTGAAAAGAATGATGAAGAAGTGAGGAAGAAAAAAAGAAAAAGAAAGGAAGGAGTTTGAGAAGGAAGTCTTACAAAGACGATTACCGTATCCCCCTACTCCAAAGAAAAAAGAGAATGATAGGCATTATGCAAGGTTTTTGGAGTTATTTAGTCGGTTGCAAGTAACCGTACCTTTCTCCAAAGCTCTTGAACAAATGCCTAGGCATGTTAAGTTCATGAAAGACATACTCATGAAAAAGAAGAGATGCACTGACAAAAACAACATTGATCTTAATGCCGAGTGTAGTGCCGTCATCCAATGTGTGCTTCCGCAGAAAGAACAAGATCCGGGAAGAGTAGCATTACCTATTACAATAGGTACTGATTTTCAATGCAAAGCTTTGGTTGACATGGGTGCGAGCATCAATTTAATTCCCTTGTCGGTGGTGAAAAGACTTGATAATATGACCATAAAATCAACAACCATGACATTACAACTTGCGGATAAGTCTAGAACGCGTCTGTATGGTGTTGTGGAGGATGTGCTAGTCAAAGTAGATAAATTCTTCTTTCCTGTTGATTTTGTGGTTGTTGAAATGGATGAGGATGAAGATACACCGATTATATTGGGCCGAACATTTATGAAAACCGCCAAAATGTTGGTGGATATTGATGAAGGCTTAATGAAAGTGTGGATCAAGGAAAGTGGTATGGAGGAAGAAGCTTGTTTTACATTGTTCAAAGGAGTGATGTTTGTGAATCAAGTGGATGAAGTCGTGCAAAAAGGAAAAGACTTGGAAAAAGAGAAGTTGGAACGTGTAGCATTTGAAAAGAAAAAAGAATGAAGATGCAAAGGTAGCCTTGATGAATTCATGTTGGGATTGGTCGTTTTTAAAGTAAAGGAGACCAAAAACTGGGCACAATAATGGATGAGTTAGGGTGCGCATTGTGTGTTTGGTTCGGTAGCCGGTGGGTTGGCTTTTGTTTGCGAGGCGTCTAGTCTCCGAACCGTCGAGCTTAGCCGACGTTAAACAAGCGCTGATTGGGAGGCACCCCAACATTATAAGTATTTTGCTTTTATTTGCTGTTTGAAGTGTTTTTAAAGTATTGTACCATTTGCAATGTGGCAGCACGACAGGCCTGAAAATTTTGCAAAACTGTCTTGTTCGCTGGCTTGTTCGCACTGCGAGTCAGGGGCGAACATTCGCCAGCCATTCGCACTGCGAACTTCAGCGAACCAGACATTGTGGTTTTGCTGCCACCTCATTAAAAGTGAGGGTTTTGTTAGTGGGTGGGCCTGCACATAGGCCCAAGACCCATGTTCAACTTCTGATGACTTGAGGGGAAAACCCTAGTCAATTTCCCTCTCACCATTCAAAGACAAACAATTAGAAAACTCTCAAGTGCTCTTTCTCCTTCAAGTTTGTGTGCTTTCCATCTCTCAAATTTCTTTCACTCAATTGCCATTTCCTGCAAGGTTTGAATTTCTTGTCTTTGTGCTTTCTGATTAGTTGTGATTTTGTTTGTGAATTTGCATGATAAATATTTAGGCATTTGGGTTAAAATTCTGTTTTGGGTTGTTTAATGCATGTTGAATTTTCTAGTGGCTTTAGGGTATATAAGACATGTAGAATGATGCCATGTTGGGAAATCTGGGTCTGGTAATTTTTTTCAAACTTTTCGTGTATTCGCTGGCCCATTCGCAGTGCGAATCTGGGGCGAGCGTTCGCCAGGATTCGCAGTGCGAACGTTGCAGCGAGCAGCCCAGATTTTTGTTTTGTTTATTAGTGCATTCTGATGTAATTGTGTCCTAATTTCTAATGATCTGTCTTGGTGTTTTTGTGTGGGATTTGTTTGTCTTATGTGCAGATGGGTCCTAAAACTAATTTGGCCAAGAAAAGGAAAGCATCAACATCCAGACAAGTACCGATCAGTTTCGACGACACTCGGTTCAAGGGTCCTAGGCAGGCTCAGAGATATGAGGTTTTGGAAACAAGGACCATCCTTGCAGAGAAGAGATTTATTCTGAATGATCAAGGGAGTTATCGTTCTGTAGCTGCCCTTTTGCTGAAAAAAAGTGGGATCAGCTGATAACTCCGTTTGATTCATACAATGTGGAGGTGGTTCGAGAGTTCTATGCCAACACCCTTCTTGATGAGGGGGATCTGTTTAATTGGACTACTGTTGTAAGAGGAAAAACTGTGAGGTTTGACAGAAGGACAATTAGCCGAGTTCTTGGAGACCCTCTTCCATTGCGTGCCAGTCAGGAGGATGCATACCACAGGAACCTTAACCGCAACCGGGATATCACACTAATGACCACTGATTTGTTGCGCCCGGGTAAAAATGTGAAGTTCAACCATTCGGGAGTTGCTGTTAGGTATCATCGGGAGGACATGTTGCCTTTGGCCCAGCTTGTATTACTTTTGGTTGTCACCAACATTAAACCAAAGTCACAT
Source organism: Lathyrus tuberosus (assembly GCA_022829125.1). Classification (NCBI taxonomy): domain Eukaryota; kingdom Viridiplantae; phylum Streptophyta; class Magnoliopsida; order Fabales; family Fabaceae; genus Lathyrus; species Lathyrus tuberosus. The sequence continues at coordinate 11,560,625 of JALAZF010000075.1, forward strand.
TCCTCAACCGTTCCGATTCCCCTGTCTCACTTAGTCCACATCATCCTTACCAATGTGGAGATTGATGTCGCGAGGATAATTGCCGATGAAATAAGGGCAATTGTCGAGAGTGGTTTAGGAGGGAACACTTCGAGGAAAAATTCCCCTCTTGCATTTCCGTGCCTGATCATGTCCTTATGTGCTGAAGCGGGTGTTAATTTGCCTTCGCGTCGTCAGGTCACTATCACGTCGGCTATCGATGATCGATACGTCGACAAATTTTGGAAACCTAAGGGTGTTAGGGCTGAGTCTTCAGGGGCTGCTGCAGGGGCTGGTACGATTGGGGGTAATACTTTTAAGTCGCAGAATTTCTATCCTTATCAGCAGGAGATCTGCCAGTACAACTGGGATTGGATGGCCGCTTCTCAGCGCGCCATGCTTGATTTACATGACTCTATGCAGGTACTCCAGCTGCAGATTCGGGATCCCATCGCGGAGCAGACTATGATGTCAAGGGAGCAGTTCCTCGCACATGCTGGATGGCCTGAGGCCAGGCCAGTTTTTGGAGGGGGAGAGGATTCAGCTGGTCCTGCTGGAGAGGATGCTGATGAGGATGGAGATGGTGATGATATGGAGGGAGATGGCACCGATGTGGAGGTTTCTGGTAATACTTTTGACGAGGGAGATGATGATGAGCAGGTTACCGAGGTTTTGGAGACGGAGTCCGATGAGGACTAATTTTGTGATTTTCAGACGTGTGTACTTCCTTTGGTCACCAAAGTGAAGTTTTCTTATATTTTGTATTTTTCAGCTTTTACTAGTCTATTGTATCCACATAGTGGAATATTTTGATTATTATTGTACTTGTACCCTAGAGGTACCCTTTTGGATTATGTAGGTGTTTTTACACCAAGCACTTTATTATTATTATTAGTAATGTTAAGTGTTTTTAGTAAAAAAATTTGTTTCGCTTTTACTAATAATTTGTTGGTTTTAATTATTGTATTAAGTGTTGAGTTCTTCTGTTTACGAATGCTTAACACTTAAATTGTTAATATGTTTTTATTTTAATGTTCCTTCTTTGATGATGGAATTTTGGAAGTTAGGTTGGAGTCTCTTGATTTTAAAGGAAGATTCCTCCAAGATGTGAGGGCTATGATAGTACCTTAAGCATTGTGTTGCGACAAGGTACATCGTTACCTGGTTCGAGAATTTTGTATGTTTTAGAACTTTGTGTCTTGTGCGATTGAAAATGTTGTTTCATGTTACAACTTCCTTTGAATGCATGTGTCATTTTAGGATCAAAAACCATTAAAGTGAGAAGCCTCCAAAGTGTTATTATATGCTAAGGATTGATGATGAATGTTGTTTTTACTTTTAATTCATGCCTTATCTTGTGACCATGTGATTTTGTGGAAGTAGGAGAAGTGATCAAGGCACTTGTTGAAAGTGAGCACAACCATGTCCATATAGTAATTCACTCATGAGGAGTGAGCATTTGGTAGCCCCTTTGAGCCTAAACAGTTTAGAACTCAGTTTAGTGATGAACTTGTTTTATGTGCATAATTTGCAAGTTTGGTTCATCATTGAATTTGGTGAGTTTCTAACATTTTCTTCTTGAACCTTTGAAATTGTATACGTTGACTTCCTTGCCTTAAAAAGCAAGGAGCATTCACTTTAGGTTGAGTCGAAAATGAGTTGGGGAGAATAAAAAGAAGATGGGTGCTTTACTCCAAATTTTGAAAAAAAAAATCAAGCAAGCATGTAAAGAAAAGAGTGTGAATATGTTGTACAAATGAGAAAATGCTTGCTTGAATGAAAAAAATGTAGAGTCAATAATTGTGCACGGTAGTTTGTGAAGGTGTAATGAAAAATTGGTGAAATGAAGTTGAGATGTGTGAATATGTGTTTAGTGAATGTTCTTTTGCTTCGGCAATTTCGTTTCAATGGCCATGAGAAATGTCCCTTTTTGTTTACCCGACCAAGCTACAACCTTGAAGTCCTTAGTGATCTGTTACTTCCATGATTTCTTTTGTGTTCATTGAGATATGGTATGAATTGCTTAATATTTGCATCATTGGTCATTTGAGTGTAATTGTCCCGTGCTTGTATGCACGATTGCCTTCAATCCTTTTTCGAAGAGGAGTGTAGAATGACATGTGCAGGAAGAGTTAGTTGTCTCTTGAAACATTGTTTGAAATTGTTTAAGAGGCAAGTTCTTTTACATTATAGGTTCTTGCATTGTGTAATTTGTGCATTGTTGTGATCGTTGTTTAGTTGAGCCGTTTTTTGCGTCTTGGTTGAATTGAGTGCTCGAGCAAATCCTCGTGAGAGGCATACTTTGCTTGAGGACAAACAAAGAGTTAGTTGGGGAGAGTTTGTTAGATGTCAAACATGTTATATATTTGGATGCAATAATGGGCATTTTTCATGACTTTCCTTGTGTAATTGGTTGGTTTAAGTGGTTAATTGTGTTGTAGTGCGTACATTGGAATACATGTGTGGAGCTTGTAATTTGTGTGTTAATGTGCAAGAGTAGGCACCAAAGGATCAAGATTGGAGACACAATGAGGGGATGCAAGTTGCCATTGAAATTATTGCTGCAGCAGGGTATTCGCAGTGCGAAGAATCTGGTGAAGGACCAGCGAAGGTTCCCACTGCGAACGTCAGCGAAGGTGCCAGCGAATGGTGGCAGAAAGTTCCATTTTTGAAATTACCAAAAGTTCGCACTGCGAACTCCTAGCGAGGGTTTGCTGGTTGTTTCGCAGTGCGAAGATTCTAGTGAAGGGTGGCAGTAAGTTTTGGAATTTGATTGTCCTTACTCGCTAGTTTATTCGTAGTGCGAATTAGCTAGCGAATGATTCGCTGTGCGAAGGAATGGTTCGCACTGCGAACGCGCGATTTCTACTTGGGGTAGTTTAAGTCTCAGAGGCACTTAAGGTGCCATTTTCTCTTATTTGCAGTGCGAATGATGCACTCGCAGTGTGAATCCTGCAGAATTCTGATGTGTATAAATAGATTTTCACTTTATTTGGATGGGATCTCTTGTTCATTTTCACTAATAATCATAGTTTTCAGTATTTTGATCATCAAAGAGTGGATTTTCACTTGGAGAAGCTGAAGTCGCATCTATTCTCGATTATTCGTCGTGGATGCTCATTCATCTCCTCTCTTTACTTGTTATCCAAACTACCATGAGAAGTGGTAGCTAAACACTCAATGTTGAGGTTAGAGGTAGTTGATCCTAATTTTATGTATTGCATTTGATCTTTTGTATATGAACAAAGTCTTTGATCAATATAGATGATGTTGTTTTCTCTTAATGATCCATGTGTGATTTGTTTTGCTCTAGACATAGATTCTACAAATCATGACCTAATTTTATCACTTAAAAACCAAACTCTAGACATAGATTTGGGATTTGCTATTCGCATTGTGTTGATCTTAATGATCGTTGTTTAGATTGTTAGCATAAGACATCATCTAACGATCTAAACAATGATACTCACGACTTCGCTTTAGACATAAACTTAGTCGGGAGGATACGCGGTTGTATTGGTCGGAAACCGAGTTCATATGCTTGATTATTTGTTTATACGTGAAAAGGATTAGCGAAACCTAACCTTGACATGCTTTTATCAAAACTTTTACAAATTCTTTGTCACCAATTAATCTTTGCTACAATGAATGTTAACAACAATTGAGAAACTTTTGAAACCATTGAACTTAAAGTATCACAACTATTGAACGGCACGCATCAAATATCGAACAATCCCTGTGGAGACGTTTAAAAACAACCCCCACTATTACTCTACTAACAATGTTTTGTGATTTCTATTAGTGGATCTATAACCTACTAAGCATGCTGAACATTTTGATATGATTTTTGTGAATTTCTGGAACATTTGAGGATTTGCAGATGCCGGAGTTTGGCCGGAGAAGATGACCGGAGGTCCTTCTCCGGCCGGTGAGAAGTTTAGTTAGGGTTTTAGTAACTTTAAAACATGGCCATTGGATCTTTGTGCATGAACGGTTAGGATGCTGCCAACAAATAAATGAGAGAGTGTCTCTCTCACGTGCCTTGATTTTGTGCCTGACTGCTTGTGTATGTGTGCCTCATCATTGCATTGCATGTGTGTTTGATTTGATCCACTCATCATGTGTACTTTCCTTGATCATTTGTATTGACCTGATCGTGTGGCTCTGATGAGTCAACTTTTGACTAAGTTCCACCTTAATTCTCATACACGCACGCGTAATTGGACTAGGCCTCACATTGTTTTCTGCACCCCTCATTTTAAGCCCAAACACATTTTGAACGTGGCTTTTGCTATCTCTGCACCCCCTGCACTATTTCATTTTGTTTTTTTTATTTCCTTTATATTGTTTTGATTTTATTTTATTAAAAATATCAAAACCTTTACAAAAATTCCAAATAAATTCCCATAACATCAAAACACATTAAAATAATTTTTCACATTTTTTAATTCTGATTTTAATTGATTTTGCTTATATTTCCATAATTTATTTTTATTTTCTTTTTGAATGGTTTTCTTCATGATACTTGTGCATTGTCGAATTTCTTTTGCATAGTTCTAAAACATTTTTGCATCCTATCTTTTTGTCATGTCTAAACCACATCTTGAGGCATTTAAAAACATTTTTATTATATGTTTAAAGTCATTATATCATACCTTTTGTTGTTCATAATTGTGCATTCTTTTAAGGTGTTTCAATGTGACTTTGATGGCTTGTTTGAGCATATTTCATTTTGAATTTTGATTTGATATTTTGACACATGTTTTACCTCTGACTTAAGTTGATTGTGACCTATTCTCATAATTTTCTCATGTGGTTTGGTAATTGTTTGATGCCTTGTGTTTGAAGTAACATTTTGTGCTTATTCTTCTACTTCTTTCTAACATAGTTTGAGGAGGCACTTGTGCCATTGTATTAGAACTTTTGTGCATCATTATAGGTCCTAATTAGAATATTATAGGTCCTTTGATGTGAATTATAGGTCATTTACTTCCATCTCTCATAACTTGTACATAATTGTTTCAACTTGTGTCATTACTTGAATTTGTTTGACTTAAACTTGTTTATCTTCTCTCTTGGTTGTTAACATGACTTGTGTTTGAATCATAAATGTCCATTCATGCATCTCATTTGCATTTCATATTGAATATGCTACTGACCCATAATCATCTCATGCATTCAAATGTCATTCAACTTGTATACTTGTTTATGTTTGATCTATTTCATCTTTCTTTCTTAACTAGTTTCAAAGTGGCTTGCATATGCATGTTATATGATTAATCCTTGCATTCTAATTGCATCTTAAATATCATTTGGTACTGACCTATAATCCATGAACATTCATCTTTGATTTGCAACTTTGATTTGCATTCCAAATTATTCTTTTCATTATGTGAAACTTGTTTCTCTTCTTCTCACTTCTTCTTCATCTACTTTCTCTTACTTGAACATCCATTCTCATAACTTGTATGCTCATTCATAGGCATTATAGGACATCCAAATATGAGGTATGATTCTGACTTGCATCCATTTGCATTTATTTTCATGTTCTTTTCAACTTTGACTTGAGTTGCAAGTTTTTTCTTTTCTTTAAGAGAAACTTGTTTCTCTTCTTCTCACTTCTTCTTCATCTACTTTCTCTTACATGAACATCCATTCTCATAACTTGTATGTTCATTCATAGGCATTATAAGACATCCAAATATGAGGTATGATTCTGACTTACATCCATTTGCATTTGATTTCATGTTCTTTTTCAACTTTGACTTGTGTTATAAGTTTCTTCTTTTCTTACTTGAACTTGAACATTATTTGCTTCTACTTGTTTCATCTTCTTAAATCATTTCACTCATGCTTTGTATATTCATCTATTGACTTTCATATGCATTATAATATGTCATTCATTTCTGATCTTTGACATTTCTTCATGCATTCATCCATGTTTGTATGCAATATAGGTTCATACTTCATTCATGCTTCATAACTTGAACTTGTGTGATTTTTTAGCATCTTTCTTGTCATAGTTTGACTTTGTTAGGTACCTTAGACTTAGTTGTTGTTTTTAGACATAGCTACTAACTTTAGAAGTCCTTGGACACTTAGGTTCCTTTCCCTTTAGGTTTAGGCTTTGTTGGATTCATAAGTTCATTTCATAAGTAGTTTGATGCTTAATTGTCTTCCTTCTTTCACTTATGCTTTCATATTCAATTGTTTAGCTAACCTTTGTTTGTAGGGGCTAATGGTAAGTTGAGTGTGTGGATGTGCTTCCACACACACCTTTTTCCCTCATCTCTTTATTGCTTTCTCTTTTGTGTTTGTGCAAAGCATTTCAACGCTTTCTTTGTTCAACTTCTTTCTTTTCCATCTTGGTTCATAACTCATCTTCTATCTTAGGAGTGAGTTATGTTACCTCTTGCTCTCTTCTTCTAGTCTCTCTTAGACTTAGGGTTCTCATACCACACTTAACCCTTAGGATCTCCAAGCATGATAACATTAGGGTGAGTCTTAGTCCCCTTTAGTTTTTACCTTTGTTTCTTTTGAGTCTCTCCTTTCTCATCTCAAAATAACTTCAAAACACCTAATAAAGGTTAAAACATCTTCATGTTCCATGAGCCTTATTCCATGGGGGGGCTTGCATACATTCCATCTTGGAATGTGTTGTAGGTTCTCTAGCATGATGTACAAGTCTTTAACATGAAGTGATTTCATAAACAAACTCAAAAACACTTCTTCATTTAAAAACAACAAAAACATTTAATAGAGGGAATAGGCTAGTGTACTTAAGCCTTTAACTTTGGAAGTAGTTTGAGGATCTTCCTCATACTTAATGTACTTCATCATCATTTCATTTTGGAATGATGCATGAGATGCACATTCCATTGAAAAAGACTTAGGTACACTCTCATATGCAAAACACTTCAAATAAATAACTTCCAAAACACTTCAAACAAACAAAAACGTCTTTCTCTCGGGAATTCTCTTCTCATCTCATTCACTCTCAACGTGCGAACGTGTTTCTCCTCGTTCTCTTGCAATACGGTAACGCACTCGATTCAGCGAGCCTGCAACACCTGAGCTAGAACATTAGTCGTTCCCTAAAAACCAAAAAACAGTTTCCCCTTAGTTAGGGGAACTACGTCGCTCTGATTCTCATATCCCCGATAAGATACGTAGGCAATGGGGTAGGGCCCATTCGAGCACTTCTTTTATTTCCCTACATTTGTTTCTCGTTCTCTCTCAGTTCCTTTTCATTTATCACCCTTTGAGCAGTACTTCAAGCATGGATCCCGTCGAGTACGATGGACGTGAAGGGGTGCGATAACCTTCCCTTCACGTAACCGACTCCCTTACCTGTTATCTTTGGTTCGCGAGACCTCGTTCTTTCCTTTTTCCCGGGTTTGTGCAGCATTGCCCTTCCCTTTCTTTGGGATGAAAATGCCTAGCTGGCGACTCTCTTTCTTTCTTCCGCGCCACTTTCGCGTTTGTACATGGATGAAAATCCCAGGAACGACAGTTTCCAACAATCTGGACGAAACCCTCAGTGGTTTTTTGATCAGAATCTACCGCAACTATTCTGGTGAAGCCATCAGTAGCTTCTACCATTTCAGCATTATTGGTGAAGTAATCAATAACTTTGACCATGTTCACCATGAATGATTTTGAATAGTGCACATCAACAACTGGGAGGGGATCTGAGTCCACCTTCATCTAGTTCTTGGACTTATCAGCGACTTTGAGACGTCCCTCCTTAATTGCATTTTGAACAAGATCCCTGAAAAGAAAACATTGAGATGTTTTATGGCCAAGAAAATTATGATATTTACAAAAACCTCTCTTTTTCCTCAGTTCTAAGGGAGGCATTTTAGCGCCAGGAGGCACTATCATTTGGCCATCTTTAACTAATACATAAAAAATTCCATCACACTTGGTGATGTTGAAGGTATAGTTCCTTTTAGGGAGCGTATCATTCTTCTCTGAATCGACTGGATTCTTTCCATTCGACGACGTTAAAATTTTACATGAGTAAGGTGGACCTTGCTTTAATTCAGCAAGGTGAATTTCACTCTCGTGGAAATAAGAATCGACACTAGTTTCTTGCTCATCTTCGTCGAATTCGACGTAGGCTACCCTCTCCTTTATATTCTTGTTTGCCCTAACTTTCTCAGCCTTCAACTTCTCAACTTATCTAACTCTATCAGCCAACTGGACCATATCTCTCAAGTACTGGGTATCCAACTTCTTCCTAGTTGAGTAGTCGACGCCACCAGCGGCCATTTCGACCAATTCATGTTCAAGAACTTGAGTAAAGCACCTTGCCTTAAGCAATTGAAACCTATTTAGGTAATCATCAATTGGCTCAGAGAATTTCCTCTTAATACTAGCCAATTCTTTTAGATTTTTCTTTGTCTCTCCCATATAAAATTTCTCATGGAACAGCCTCTACACCTGAGTCTAACTGTGGATCGAATTTGCTGGCTGTGTTGTGAACCAAGTGAAGGCATTTTTGGTAAGTGAACTTAGGAAATACTTTACTCTTAGGTTTTTAGTTGTTAGCAATTTGGCCAGCCTCTATCAAGTATCTTGCCACATGTTCGACTGTGGACTCACTAGTATCCCCAGAAAACTTAGTGAATTTGGGGACTTTCCATCTAGGGAGTAAATCTGACAGTAGGATATTGTAGCGACCGATTTTGGACGCGGTTCTTAAGCGCTGGTCGCTCTCTGTGGTTTGAGCTTTGACTACAGGTCGATTCATTTTTTATCCTATTGTGAGCTGAATAAGGAAGGGAAATAGATGTCTCCAATTAACCCTGCTTGCTTACTGAGTTTAAACAGCGGTCTGTTAGGTTACAAATGCTACAATGTGGGGGGCCTTTGTACTGGTTATTTGTATTTTTGCCAATACTATTTTCTTTCTTTTTATCTAGACAGAGGGTTTCTGGCGGGGAACAAGGATTAGGATGTTAGGACTGATGTTTTTGAATTACTGCTTTTGATTGATGGAGATATGGGATTTGGGTTTTTTGTTGATTGTGCTCGCTAAGATCTTTTCTTTCGATCTTATGCCTACGTATTCCCGTTTACCGAAACAGGGAAATCAGAGCGTTCGTAGTTCCTCCTATTCTATGGGAGGAAATGGGTGTTTTGGTGTCTTGTTCAAAGCCCAAGACGTGAAGCGAAAGGTGATTTGTATCTTGTTCAAAGCCCAAGATATGAAGCTGAAAAGTCTATTTGTGTCTTGTTCAAAGCCCAAGACGTGAAGCTGAAAAACTTCGACTTTAGAGAGAATTTGTCATCTCTAAAGAGGGGAGAAGGAGAATTACTTTAACTGGGATACGCGGATCCGAGCAATGCCATAATTTCCGAAGAAAGGGTTTTAACCTGAAGGAGAAGACTTTAACTCAGTATAGAGCAACGCCATCTTTCCTTAGGAATTCCTCATGCTAAAAGAAGCACAGTGGCATGGATGTAAATAATCCAGAGGCTTGCCGCTTACAGCGATTAGATGAAAGGGAAAGAGTTATTGATGTTTGTGTACTGTGAACGAGGCACAGCTTTGATGCTAAAAGGTTAATTGGATCAACCAGTGGTTTTCTTATACAAAGCCTAAGAGGAGGCTAATTTCCGCTAGGAAAATCATTATACAAAGCCTAAGAGGAGGCTATTTTGTGTCCCGTACAAAGCCCGAGAGAGAGGCTAAAAGATTTTGACCCGACGATGGAGTCTTTGTGTCTCATACGAATCCCGAGATGGAGGCTATTGTTTGTTTGACTCAACGAGGGAGTCTTTATGTGTCTCGTACGAAGCCCGAGAGAGAGGCTAAAACGTTGTTTGACTCCGCTGGGGAGAATCATTGTACAAAGCCCAAGAGAAGGCTAAGGTTACTGTGTCAGTTAAGTGACAGGTCCAGTATACTGATTTTGAAAGAGAAAATCAGTTCTTATATGAGCATCACTGTACTCATGGGTTAGATCTGAGGATCGGGGTTATTTCCTTTTCTTTGAGGAAACTGGAAATCCAAAGGGTATTGAGACTATCCGAGTCTGCGGGTTTCCTTCCTATTTAACGAAGGGGTCACTTGAGAATGTCTTTGAGACTCAAGAAAGTTAGACTGTCCGTGTCTAGAGTTTTATCTTTGGTACTATGCTATGAGAAACAGTAGTAGACTCTATGAAAGGACTGTTCTATGAGGATGACTAGGTTATGTTCCTATACCTCTAGGAGGTCGTCGGGACAATTTGTACGAAGCCCAAGAGGAGGCTGGAAACTTTTAAGAAGCCGACGGGTCCTTGTACGAAGCCCAAGAGGAGGCTATCATTCCCGGAGGAAGATATCATTATACGAAGCCTAAGAGGAGGCTGTGAATACTTCTAAGAAGCCGTAGGGTCCTTGTACGAAGCCCAAGAGGAGGCGGGGTTGCTTTTAGGAAGCCTGTGGGTCCTTGAACAATGCCCAAGAGGAGGCCGATGCTTTTAAGAAGCCCGTGGGTCTATCATCTCCTTTCCATTAGGAGAGATAACTCTTTTAAAGATAAAAACCACTGGTAAACGTGCGAGGTTTACTATCCAGCGACTTTTAGCTTTTAAAGAGGGTTCCTTAGTTAAGGTCCAAGATTATGACCGTAGTGGGTACCCAAACTCCGAGACATTCAAGGCAAGCTATCCACAAGGGATAGATCAAGTCAGGAAAGTTCAAGAATTTGGAAGAAACTCAAAGATGCCATTCACGGAGAATACATTCATCTTGGGGAGTAGAGCTTCTTGACGATTCCTAAGGAGAACAGCCGAAGAGAAGACTGTATCTGGTGCTCCTATTGGGGATCTAGGCGTCTATTTCTATGAATAAACGAAACGGCTTTACCTAGTGCTAGACGTAGTTGCCGGGGAAACTCGAAATATCTATACTATTATTACACAGTAGATATGAGTTTATGAAAGGAGACTTACAGTGAGCAGCCCCACAATACAGTTTATAATATGAAAGCAGTAAACGAAAGCGATAACCACTTACTCGGTTGTAGTGCTTCCATGCTGTTTGGTTAGTTGTTCAACAAAGAAAGATTGAAAACAATAGTATATTCAAAATCAAAGGAGAAAGTGCTTTGAAAAAGAAAGATTTGGGGCTTACAGCTCAAGGGGAGGCCCAGGGTTTTATCAGTGAGCGCACTGTTTGACTTTGTACAGCGGGACTTATACAAGTGACTGGGGCCCAAAATGGTTTTCTGTACAAAGGGATGGGTCTTACACTCTCTCAAGAGGCCCAAAGGGTTTAAAGAAAAAGAGTGGGGCTTATAACACGAGGGTAGGCCCAAATGATTTTTCGTTTAAAAATGGCGATCGCGCCGAGGTTTTCTTTTAATGCAGAGGGACTTATACAATAAGTGAGGCCCAAGATGTTTGGTTAAAAGGGGGATTGGGTCTTACACTCTAATAGAGGCCCAAAGTGTTTTTGAATGGGTCTTATAGCTCAAGGAGAGACCCAGATGATTTTTTATTTTTAAACGGGCGACGATCGCGCCGTTTACTTGTACAGAGGGACTTATACAATGAGTGAGGCCCAAAAAGTTTTTGTACAAGGGGGGATGGGTCTTACACTCTCTCAAGAGGCCCAAAGAGTTTTGAAAATGATTTATGAGGGTTGAATTAATCCAAAACCCTAATTTGTTTCCAAAATGTATTTAATTGAATAAAAATTCAATTAAAATGATCAAAAATTGTTTAACACATGGAAAACAAATTGTGACCTTGGATTAATGCTTCAAAAATTAAGTATTGACCTACAAAATAATTAGAAGGCATTAAAAGTTGCAAAATCAATGTAGAAAAAATATTTAAAATGCCAAAAACAATCAAAATATTAATTCTTTACAAAAATATCAATTATATGAAATAAATAATATTTTTGGGATTTTTTGGGAAAATAAAATATTTTAAAATTTTTGTGAATTATTAAAAAAAGAATCAACTCAAAATCATTAAAACTCAGAGAGAAATTAATTTTTGAATCAATTAAACAAAATCACAAAATTCAAATATTTGAATTTCTAAAAATGGCGCCAAGAACAAGCTGAAGAACACGCGCGTGTTCTTGGTTTCTCAGATTTGCATTTTCTATCCAATCTCACTGAATACGTAATCATATCATGCAATCCACATATCATTATGCTCGTCTCAACCTCACGATCATGTCTATATCCATTAATTTCATTTAAATTAAACATACAACAAGAAATCACGAAGAGACCTCAAGAACCCTAATTTCTGCATGAAGGCTAGGATTTTTGATACACGATTCAAACAATGCAATTAATTGAGGGAAAACATTCCATGCATGATTATGAACATATGGCCAAATTATTGTGCGAGGAAATATGCATAGATTGAGAGATGCCCAAGTTTAGGCTTACCTTTAGGTCGTGACAGCAAGTTCAAAGTGATTTTTGATCTGGAGGTGTTACAAATGAGTTGTGATTATCTGAACAGCTTCCCTACACCCTATGGATTGTGTTTGGATGGTTGGACTTGATTGGAATTGGCTGGATCATTTTATGGTACCTCAGCTGCACTTTGGTTAAAACCTTGAGCAACCAGCTGGTGATTTTGTGAAATTGGTGTTTCAGAAGTAATTTAAGTGTTTGATCAGCTCATATGTGATGTATGTGAGGTGTGTGAGTGATTGGTTTGATTGGAATTGCTCTCAAACTCAAAACCCGATAGTGACTTGCCTTAGAAGGCAAAATTGGAGTGAAAGAAGAGATTTTGAGGAAAGCATCTGTTAGATGGATTTGGTGTACTCAAACTGATCACAATTGAGCTCTATTTATAGTAGAGCAAGTTTGTTTTGGGATCCACAGAGCTATGGTCCCCTTGGTCTTGGATAAGTCTTGACTGATTTCATATGAGAATGGCTCAGTCCATGCCACCTTGATGGTTCCATTGAATGCCTCATTCCAAATTTAAAGTCTTGTCCCTATTTTGGCCATTCTAGGTTCAACATGCTATTTCTTGTTCCATGGACTTTGGAGGCTTGGCTCAGTGATTGTCCCCTTTAGATTCAATCCTCTGAGGTGTCCAAGTGGATAGGAGCAATTAAATTTGGCTGATTTTGGAAAATCGACCAAAGTTGCAAATTCTGCCTTGCCTTGACAGATTTCAGCAAGGTAACTTGCCAATGTCATATCTCATGGTGTAAGTTGAATTTGGCAATGTTCTTGGCCATTTTGGAAAGCTCTTACATGATACAACAACTGTTTGAACAAGTTTGGTTTTGATCTCTTTTGATTCCAAGTGAAAAATCCCCCTACATTTGGCAAAAAGTGAGGCAAAATCTGACTTAGTGAAAATTTCACTAAGTGTTGGAAAAAGTGACTTTTTCACTTTTCAACCACTTTGATCACTCCATAACTCAAAATCCTTAATGAATTGGAATGACTTGTAGTTGAAGTTTTTGTAGATGATAATGAGGGCTACAAATCCATCTTTGGATGAGAAAAAATGGCCTTGTGGTTTAGGAGTTATGGTCCTCCAAAGTTGGTACCCTTGCCACTTTATTTTTAACTTAGAAAAATTTCTAAGTTTTTATGGTTACCCCTTTTACAAGTTATCTCACTTTTCTTGATTTTTCTTAATGAATGATGATTCAAATCATACATTAACATCATTTTAGGGTTAAAAATCCATTTTGGTGAAAAATCTCAAAAAGTCAAAGTTGACTTTTGTGCACAGTTGACTTTTTTATCAGATGAATTCCAAACTGTGCAATCCTTCAGGAAATCATGTCCTTGACCTAAATCAAACTTGATGGACATGTTCCATGGGTGTCATAGGGTATATTCAATCATGTATTAGGGTTTGGGAGCATGTCCAGGTCAAAAGTCAAAGTTTCAGTTGACTTTTCTCGCGAAACCCTAATTGTGGTGCAGATGAAATTGAGACTTGTTGCTCAAGCTTCTTGGATCAATCCATTGTTCCAAATGGATCAATATAGTTCATTAGAGACCCTCAAACCCTCTCTTGAGGTCTTGGTTCATGATTTGTCCCAAAAGTCAACTGAGGGGTGAATTAGGTCAAGAAACCCTAATTCCTGATTTTTGATGAATGCATCTCCTGAGGAAAAATTGACTTGATGCATGGGTTCATGAGGTTCCATGAAGTATATTAGGTTATGTTTTGGATCAATGGCTTGTGCCCAGATGAAATTTTTCATCTGGAGGCCCTGGGTGATCAAAACCCTAATTTGGTGACACTATCGATCTGGAGACTTGATCCACCTAGAAGGGAGCAGCTTTGTGCTTAATCCTTGAAGTAGGAGTCCTTTTGATCCTTTGAGGATGTTTGAGAGATTAGACAAGTTGAAAATCAAGTCATTTCTTGATTGAGCCTTTGTCTAAAGCTCAGAGAGGGCTTGAAACCCTAATTTTGATTGTAATGGATGCTCACCCATCTTTGGGGAGACTGATGAAGCATAAAGGTACATCCATATTGTGGTGATGATTTGCACAATGATGGGAAACTTTAGTGGTCAAAATTTGGGGTATTACAGATATATTCAGACAAAGGTGATGTATAGTTTGGCCTATGAAGGCCAATATTTACCCCATTTCTGACCATACTCCTTTCGACCATGGCTGCTAGGTTGTTATCCGGTGGTGCATCTTTACGTCGAACTTGGTTTATTACTTCATCTGCGTTTTGGTTTCTATTTACCTTACTGTAATACCCCAAAATTTTCACTCTTATTTTTCTCCATAACTGGCTTATGTTTGCATTCATCTGCATCTCCATTAGGCCATAACGTTCACGATCATGTATTTCATTGGGCTCCTGAGGCGTGGGATCATGGTTTCTTATCTTCTGTGCGACTTAGTTGATATTCATCAATTGAAGATGGTGGTTAGGGTTCATGGCGAAGGCATCTTGTATTCACGGGGCACGATACTCAGTTGTGGGTTCATATTGTAACCAGGGCTTTGTTGTTCTTTCGGTTGCTTATCGTTTATTGCTGGGGAGAATGTAAGTTTGATTTGGATTTAAAGAGTCTGTTTGGGAATCAAGGATGTCCAATTGGTCAAGTGTTTTAAGCATACATAGCGAAAAGGATCCATGTGGATTACTTGGAATTCAAGATACAAGTCCATTAAACCGTATCCAAATTTCTACCCACATCCATTGCTATGTCATTATCCATATCACTTCCTTTTTCGTCCATATTCGATATCCATCTTGTAAATCCATTCTTCTAGCATATCCATCAATCCGATCCACTTTAAAATCATTCTTTTGATATCCATTCTTAAACCAATTTCAATTGACCATCTAGTCCATATTCTATATCCATTCCCCATTTAACGCACAATTGCCCATTTTAAATATCCATGTCTATTTAAATTTATTTCATTACCATTTCCATATTAAAAAAAATCATTACAAAGTTCGGCCCATCTTCTTACAAAGCTATACAAAAGAAAAATGGCAATATAAAAGTGCCATGCCTAGATTCCAATAGCAACTTTAAGAGCCTGGAATGATGAGACTCTTGAGACATGGATCATATAAGAATGATTTGAATAATATCACTCTTCCGGGGCAAGATTTTAGGAATTTGGTTCAGAAGAATTTCTATGTAGAAAGCCCAGTGATAATGACCATGTCTAATCAGCCAGTTATGCATTACCGTGCTAGTATGGATATTTCTGTTGAAAGGCGTGATGTGCCAAAGCCAGTTCAGTTTATTCACGAGGATAATTTTCTTGAGGTTATGGCCAAGTTGGGTTTTTGAACCTACTTCAATTTAGTCACAAAAAAAATCCACAACAGAAAAATTAAAATCCATAGTAGTTTATCATTAAAATAGGCATCAGAAAAATGACATAACAGAGTTGGAAAGAAGAAAAAGTTCAAGACGGAGGAGAGCCAGTAAATTAATGGAATAGAATTTCATATGGGAGGAAATTTACAATATAAATCCATAACCGAAATTCTAACGGAAGAGGTTACACCAGAAATTTCACAGAACACATTACAATTTCACTAACCAATTTCCTCTAACAATTTTCTAACAGGACCTCTCCAACACTTTTCCAGAACCATCTAACTTCTAACCGAATTCCACAGTGGGAAAAGGAGGACTTAACTAACTTCTAACGGAACCAACTTTCTCTTTTCTCAATTCACTTCATCACCAATCTGAAACCTCTTCCTTCAATCTTCATTCTCCTCTCCCTTTCTCAATTCAGTTTCTTCACCCTCATTCTCCAATTGCATCCTCTGCAAGAAATTCCATAACCTCTGCGAGGAAACCGCAACGACGTCAATTCACCATAATTGATTCACAACAACCTGCAAAATCAACACAACATCAACAACAAGTGCAAAGATCGAAGAAGAACGATTAACAACATTAACACAGAGTCAGGAACGAGTAGAAGAAAGAAGAAAAATGAAGAAACTTCACCTATGAATCTATCGTTGTTGCAGGAATAGCAGAATCACCGTGCCGGAACTTCACGTCGGTAATGTAATACCCCAAATTTTGACCACTAAGATTTCCCATCATTGTGCAAATCATCATCACAATATGGATGAACCATCATGCCTCACCAAATGCCTCAAGGGTTGTTGAGCATTCACTACAATCAAAATTAGGGTTTTAAGCCCTCTCAGAGCCTTAGACAAAGGATCAATCAAGGAATGACATGATCTTCAACTTGTCTAACCTCTCAAACATCCATAATGGATCAAAAAGGACTCCCACTTCAAGGATTAAGCACAAGGTTGCTCCCTTCTAGGTGGATCAAGTCTCAAGATCGCCAGTATCACCAAATTAAGGTTCTGGTCGACCAGGGCCTCCAGATGAAAATTTTCATCTGGGCATGAGCCAATGATCCAAAACATAACCTAATATACTCCATGGAACCTCATGGACCCAATCATCAAGTCAATTTTACCTCAGGGGATGCATACATCAAAAATCATGAATTAGGGTTTCTTGACCTAATTCACCCCTAAGTTGACTTTTAGGACAAATCATGAACCAAGACCTCAAGACATGATTTGAGGGTCTCTAATGAACTATATTGATCCATTTGGAACAATGGATTAATCCAAGAAGCTTGAGCAACAAGTCTCATTTTCATCTGCACCACAATTAGGGTTTCGCGAGGAAAGTCAACTGTAACTTTGACTTTTGACCAGGACATGCTCCCAAATCCTAGGACATGCCTCAATATACCCTATGACACCCATGGAACATGTCCATCAAGTTTGATTTAGGTCAAGGACATGATTTCCTGAAGAATTGCACAGTTTGGAATTCATCGGACAAAAAGTCAACTGTGCACAAAAGTCAACTTTGACTTTTTGAGATTTTTCACCAAAATGGATTTTTAACCCTAAAATGATGTTAATGTAAGATTTGAATCATCTTTCATCAAGAAAAATCAAAGAATGTTGGATAACTTGTAAAAGGGGTAACCATAAAACTTAGAAATTTTTCTAAGTTATGGAAAAAGTACCACTAATGCACCAACTTTGGAGGACCATAACTCCTAAACCACAAGGCCAATTTTTTTCATCCAAAGATGGATTTGTAGCCCTCATTACCCTCTACAAAAACTTCAACAAGACCTAAGTCCAATTCATTAAGGATTTTGAGTTATGGAGTGATCAAAATCAAGAAATCACACTTTGTTCCAACACTTAGTGAAAATTTCACTAAGTCAGATTTTGCTTCATTTTTTGCCAAATGTAGAGGGATTTTTCACTTGGAATCAAAAGAGATCAAAACCAAACTTGTTCAAACAGTTGTTGTATCATGTAAGGGCTTTCCAAAATGGTCAAGAGCATTGCCAAATTCAACTTACACCATGAGATATGACATTGTCAAGTTGCCTTGCTGAAATCTGTCAAAGGCAAGGCAGATTTTGCATTTTGGCTCGATTTGCCAAAATTAGCCAAATTCAAATGCTCCTATACACTTGGACACATCTGAGGATTGAATCTAAAGGGGACAATCACTGAGCCAAGCCTTCAAAGTCCATGGAACAAGAAATAACATGTTGAACCTAGAGTGGCCAAAATAGGGACAAGACTCCAAATTTGGATTGAAGCATTCAATGGAAGCATCAAGGTGGCATGGACTGAGCCATTCTCATCTGAAATCAGTCAAGACTTATCCAAGACCAAGGGAACCAAATCTCTGTGCCCTAACCTCTAGTCAATGGCTAGAGGAGACTTGCATTTCCATTGGACAACATTGGCCAAACCTACTTACCAGCTGCCATTCACTATTCCTTGCAAAACAAACTTGCTCTACTATAAATAGAGCTCAATTGTGATCAGTTTGAGTACACCAAAGCCATCAAACAGATGCTTTCCTCAAAATCTCTTCTTTCACTCCAATTTTGCCTTCTAAGGCAAGTCACTATCGGGTTTTGAGTTTGAGAGCAATTCCAATCAAACCAATCACTCACACACCTCACATACATCACATATGAGCTAATCAAACACTTAGATCACTTCTAAAACACCAATTTCACAAAATCACCAGCTGGTTGCTCAAGGTTTTAACCAAAGTGCAGCTGAGGTACCACAAATTGATCCAGCCAATTTCAATCAAGTCCAACCATTCAAACACACTCCATAGGGTGTAAGGAAGCTGTTCAGATCATCACCACTTATCTGTAACACCTCCAAATCAAAAATCACATTGCATTTGCTGTCACGGCTTAGAGGTAAGCATATACTTGGTCATCTCTCAATCTATGCATATTTCCTCACACAATAATTTGGCCATATGTTCATAATCATGCATGCAATGTTTTCCCTCAATTAATTGCATTATTTGAATCGTGTATCAAAAATCCTAGCCTTCATGCAGAAATTAGGGTTCTTGAGGTTTCTTCGTGATTTCATGTTTTATGTTTAATTTAAATGAAATTATGTGTTATAGACATGATCGTGAGGTTGAGACGAGCATAATGATATGTCGATTGCATGATATAATCAAGTATTCAGTGAGATTGAGGAGAAAATGCAAATTAGCCAAACCCAGAACACGCGCGTGTTCTTGGTGTGTTCTTGGCGCCATTTTTGAATAATTCAAATATTTGAATTTTGTGATTTTGTTTAATTGATTCAAAAATTAATTTCTCTCTGAGTTTTAATGATTTTGAGTTGATTCTTTTTTTAATAATTCACAAAAATGTTAAAATATTTTATTTTATCAAAAAATCCCAAAAATATTATTTATTTCATATAATTGATATTTTTTCAAAGAATTAATATTTTAATTGTTTTTGACATATTAAATATTTTTTCCTACATTGATTTTGCAACTTTTAATGCTTTCTAATTATTTTGTAGGTCAATACTTAATTTTTGAAGCATTAATCCAAAATCACAATTTGTTTTTCACATGTTAAACAATTTTGATCATTTTAATTGAATTTTTATTCAATTAAATACATTTTTGAAAATAAATTAGGGTTTTTGGATTAATTCAACCCTCATAAATCATTTTCAAAACACTTTGGGCCTCTAATAGAGTGTAAGACCCAATCCTTTCTTGACCAAAACATTTTTGGGCCTCAATGTATTGTATAAGTCCCGATACCGTCAAAAACAAACGGCGCGATCGTCGCCTTTTCAAAATAAAACCTTGGGCCTCTCCTTGAGCTATAAGACCCATTCAAAAACACTTTGGGCCTCTAATAGAGTGTAAGACCCAACCCCCTTTTAACCAAAATCATTTGGGCCTCACTTATTGTATAAGTCCCTCTGCGTTAACAGAAAATCTCGGCGCGATCGCCATTTTAAACGGAAAAATCATCTGGGTCTACCCTCGTGTTATAAGCCCCACTCTTTTCCTAAAACTCACTTGGGCCTCTTGAAAGAGTGTAAGACCCATCCCTTTGTACATAAAACATTTTGGGCCTCAGTCACTGGTATAAGTCCCTCTGTACAAATAACAGTGCGCTCACTAATAAAACCTTGGGCCTCTCCTTGAGCTGTAAGCCCCAAATCTTTCTTTTTCAAAGCACTTTCTCCTTTGATTTTGAATATATTGTAGTTTTCAATCTTTCTTTGTTGAACAACTAACCAAACAGCATGGAAGCTCTACAATCGAGTAAGTGTTTACACGCTTTCATTTACCGCTTTCATATACATATAACTGTATTGTGGGGCTGTTTCACTGTAAGTCTTCTTTCATAAACTCATGTCAACTGTGTAATAATAGTATAGATATTTAGAGTTTCCCCGGCAACTACGTCTAGAACTAGGTGACGCCGTTTCGTTTATTCATAGAAATAGACAACTAGATCCCCAATAGGATCACCAGATACAGTCTTCTCTCAGGCTGTCCTCATTAGGAATCGTCAAGAAACTCTATTCCCAGAGATGAATGTATTCTCCGTGAATGGCATCTTTGAGTTTCTTCCAAATTCTCAAACTTTCCTGACTTTGATCTATTCTCGGTGAATAGCATTGCCTTGAATTTCTCGGGGTTTGGGGACCCACGGGCTTCTTAAAAGCATCGGCCTCCTCTTGGGCTTAGTACAAAGACCCGTCGGCTTCTTAAAAGATTCCAGCCTCCTCTTGGGCTTCGTACAAATTGTCCCAACGACCTCCTAGAGGTATAGGAACAGAACCTAGTCATCTTCATAGAACAGTCCTTTCAAAGAGTCTACTACTGTTTCTCAAAACACAGTCTAAAAGATGAAACTCTAGACACGGACAGTCTAATCTCATTGAGTCTCAAAGACATTCTCAAGTGACCCCTTCGTTAAATAGGAAGGAAACCCGCAGACTCAGATAGTCTCAATATCCTTTGGATTTCCCGCTTTCTTAAAGAACAGGAATAACCCGGATCCTTGAATCAAATCCCTGAGTACAGTGTTGCTCATATAAGAACTGATTTTCTCTTTCAAAATCAGTATACTGGACCTGTCACTTAACTGAACAGTCACCATAGCCTCCTCTTGGGCTTTGTACAATGATCCTCCCCAGCGGAGTCAAACAATGTTTAGCCTCTCTCTCGGGCTTTGTACGAGACACATAAGAGACTCCCTCGTTGAGTCAATCACCGTTTTTGCCTCCATCTCGGGCTTTATACGAGATACAAAAAGGTTCTTATTGAGCCAAACAAACTTTAGCCTCCATCTCGGGCTTTATACGAGATACCAAAAGACTCCATCGTCGGGTCAAAACCTTTTAGCCTCTCTCCCGGGCTTTGTACGAGACACATAATAGCCTCCTCTTAGGCTTTGTATAAGAAAATCACTGGTTAATCCAATTAACCTTTTAGCATCAAAACTATGCCTCGTTCACAGTAAACAAACATCAACAACTCCTTCCCCTTTCATCTAATCGCTGTAAGCGGCAAGCCTCTGGATCATCTACATCCATGCCACTGTCCCTCTTTTAGCATGAGAAATTCCTAAGGAAAGATAGCATTGCTCTACACTGAGTTAAAGTCTTCTCCTTCAGGTTAAACTCCCCTATAAAGGAAATTATGGCATTGCTAGGATCCGCGTATCCCGGTTAAAGTAATTCTCCTTTATAAACAGTCGTAACGGACAAACCCCTCTTTAGAGATGACGAATTCTCTCTAAAGTCAAACCCTTTTAGCTTCACATCTTGGGCTTTAAACAAGATACAAACTACCTTTTGCTTCACGTCTTGGGCTTTGAACAAGACACCAAAAACAACCATTTCCTCCTATTTACGAACGCTCTGATTTCCCTGTTTCGGTAAACGGGAATACGTAGGCATAAGGTCGAAAGAAAAGATCTTAGCGAGCACACTAAACAAAAACCCAAATCCCATATCTCCATCAATCAAAAGCAGTAATTCAAAAACATCAGTCCTAACATCCTAATCCTTGTTCCCCGCCAGAAACCTTCTGTCTAGATAAAAACTAGTATTGGCGAAAATACAAATAACCAGTACAAAGGCCCCCCACATTGATAGCATTCGTAACCTAACAGACCGCTGTTTAAACTCAGTATGCAAAGCAGGGTTAATTGGAGACATCTATTTCCCTTCCTTCATCAGCTTTAATAGGATAAAAAATGAATCGACCTGTAGTTTTAAGCTCAACCACAGTGAGCGACCAGCGCTTAAGAACCGCGTCCAAAATCGCTCGCTACAGAAAAAATGGCGCCCACCGTGGGGCCCCTCAAAGTTAGGTCTAGGCACGGTCATCCTTTTCTTCAGTTGTGTGAATACCACAGATTGGGGCTTCCGCCGGGGAACCCAATTTCTGTCAGGAACTTAGGAATCATAGCTTTAAAGGTATAGGATGATTAGGACAAATATATATACTGCTTTTCCTAATTGCTAAACATGTTTATTTTTCTGCTAATGGGAATGCGGGTGATGTCGTATGTGGAAAGAATGAGTATACACCTAAGATAAGTGATGGCGACGGGGTCTACCATCAACCTCAGTGGAGGCTGACCAACGCAACCCATTCTCTCACCTAGACAATGGGCCGGTTGTTAAGTCTGAGAAGCTGGGGAGCCAAACCCTTTCGTAGTGCGGAAACTATCGGAAATAGTTGTTACGCGATACTACCCTCATTTGAGGCTGGTGATCTATTCTCGGTGAATGGCACTTACTCTAAGATTGCTCTATAACTCGCTGGCGATCCGCTTGTTGTTTTGCTTTCCTGGGAGGAGCTAATGATAATGAGTACAGGTACAAAAATCACCCTAGTATAAACCTTTGGGGATGGGTAGAGCCTTGACTTCATGACAACGACCCTTTGACCCCATGTTTTTTTCTATGTTTTTGTGTGCTGCATTCATGCATTCATCTAAAAAACATTAAAACATTCAAAAATTCTTCTCTTCTAGTCTCTCCGTTTGATTGCAAATATCAGAGAAAAGGATTGCACTAATGGATTTCGGTAGAAGGAGAACTCACCAGTATACCTTCAAGGTTCCAAAACTAGAGGATTTGGAAGGTTAGCAAGGATGATCACTAACCCAGAGGCTTTCAGAGCCAAGCACGGAGGTTTGCTACCACTATTAAGAGTCCATGTGATTGAGGGAATCATGGATACGCTCATCCAATTCTACGATCCGGTTTATCACTGTTTCACATTCTCGGATTACCAGCTAGCACCAACGTTGGAGGAGTATTCTCATCTGGTTGATCTACACATTACAGATCGAGCTCCATTTTCTGGACTAGAAGAAATTCCAAAGAATCAAACTATTGCAAGAGCAGTTCATTTGGACGAGTCTGAAGTTAGGACTCACCTAACCACTAAGGGTGGCATCCAAGGTTTGCCAGGCCAGTTCTTGACAAAGAAAGCCCTGTACTTCGCCAGTATAGGAAACGTGACTGCTTTTGAAAGCATCTTTGTCTTGCTCACCTACGGGTTATTTTTGTTTCCTAACATCAATAACTTCGTCGATATTAACTCCATTAAGGTTTTTCTCATTGGAAATCCTGTGTCGACTTTGCTCGCAGATGCGTATCATTCTGTACACCTGGGAAATTTGTACAGCGGAGGAGAGATCACATGCTGTGTACCTTTGCTTTACAAATGGTTTATCTCTCACTTGCCCAAGTCTGCTGCTTTTTGGGATTGCAAGAGTGCCTTACGTTGGTCGCAGAAGATCATGTCTCTTACCAACTCTAATATAGATTGGTGTAATAGGATTTATGAGGGAATCAGGATCATTGACCGTTGTGGAAACTTCCCCAACATACCCCTCATAGGAACTAAAGGGGGAATCAACTACCATCCGGTATTGGTTCGCCGTCAATTTGGATACCCGATGAGACACGTCCCACTGGGTGTTCATCTGGAAGGTCTTTTCTTCAAAGAAGGAGAAAACGACAGAGCACTAAAGATGGAAATAGTGCAAGCTTGGAAGCATGTTCATAAGAAAGGACGAGAGTCTCTGGGAAAACCAGAATGTGTCTCGGTGGAGCCTTACCTCCATTGGGTACAAACTAGAGCTCTCAAGCTAAAGATGCCTTATCCTCGTTACGAAATTCTTCCGCCGAGGGAATCTGTCATGTATTTCATGACGGAAACTGAAAAGCTTCAGATTACTCTCAACAAAATTCAAAAGGAGAGAAGGTCTTGGAAGAACAAGTATCGCACCCTCGACATAGAGTGCATCAAAATACAGCAATTACTGAAGGAAAAAGATGCTCTAATTGAAATTTTGGAGCAACATGCTGTAGATAATCAAGATGACCAAAGGAATTTGCTCGCTCCTTTCACTTGGCAAAGGAATGACAACCCGACAACGGCCCAAGAGCCCCGGTCAAAGAAAAGGAAGATACCAGAGTCAGCACCTGATTTCTCTTCAGAGAGGACTCAGGACCCATTAGTTTAGGTTTCTGTTTCTGCATCTACTGTATTTCCATTTCTGTAATCCTTTGAATTCAATAAAAAGGGGTTTCCCCACCGTTTGATATTTGCAATCTAATTGTCGAAGTTTATTTTGATTAAACCTTAAACAATTAATATAATCATTGCATTCATCATTCTCACATCGTGTATTCTTCTTACCTACGAATCTCACGTTTGTGTCTCGGTTCTAGAGTCAAACTGTCTCATTCGTATAATATTCGGGCCAATCGTCAGAAAAGGATGGATGATCTTGAGGAAGAAAACAGAGAGTTGAAAGAAGAGATCGACGCTTTGAGAGAGGATATGAGAAAGCTTTGTAACGACATGCAAGCCTTGGCAGAAGCTCGGCTACAAAGAACTGTGATCTCAGAGATCACCTCAACGCCCGTAGTGGAGAGGTATGATCCTAGGTATCAGATACCGAAAGATCGTCCTTGGGGCATGCCTGTTAACTATATCCCGGAAGGATATGTTCCGCCGATCACTGAGGATCACGGAATCACAACAGAAGCCGCTGGGCCTGAAGGTTACAAACTTCAGGAAAGCGAAGATGCCAGGGGCATGTTGAAGACTCCTGAAGGTTATAAACTTCGGGAAACGCCAAGACTCACTGCCGTAGTCACGGTACCACCCCCTGTGGTGCACACTGTCCCGGAAGGACAGATTCCACCAACACCTTCTAGTAAGAAGGAAACTATGTTTGACAGAATGGATGAATTCCAGGAAGAGTTCTTGGAAATGCAGAAGGAGATGCAAGCCATTCGCGGTCAGGGTCTATTTGGAAAGGACGCCGCAAACCTTTGTTTGGTCCCCAATGTGAAAGTTCTGCACAAATTCCAAGTGCCCGACTTTGAAAAGTACAAGGGTAACTCCTGCCCTCAAAGCCATCTGGTGATGTACGCTCGGCGGATGTCAGCCCAGACGGAGAATCAGGACCTACTGATTCACTACTTCCAGGATAGTTTAACTGGTGCCGCACTCAAATGGTACATGGGTTTAAACCGTACTACGATCAGCACATTCAGAGATCTTGGTACTGCCTTCGTCCAGCAATACAAATACAATTTGGACATGGCACCCGACAGAGATCAACTCAGATCGATGTCGCAAAAGGACAAGGAAACCTTTAAGGAGTACGCTCAAAGGTGGCGGGAAATTGCCGCTCAAATTTGTCCACCTCTTGAGGAAAAAGAGATGACAAAAATCTTCTTAAAGACCTTAAGCTCATTTTACTATGACCGAATGGTTGCCATTGCGCCTAGTGATATCACCGAAATGGTCGGCATGGGCGTACGTCTTAAGGAAGCCGTCCGAGAAGGACGTTTGGTAAAAGACACTAGATCGACGAGCGGTACTAAAAAATACGGTAGTGCTCTCCCTAAGAAAAAAGAGAGCAAGATATTGGGAATATCTCTCTCGGAAAGCAAAGACGACGTTATCAACCGGTAGCAGCTGTGACTCGTACTATCAACCTTGCATATATTCCTACGTATCAACCTCAAGTTGCGCAGAGCCAACCTGATCAGCAAAGGACACAACAGCCTCTTCAACAGGCTCGTCCTCCATATAACAACAACCGTACAACACGGCCACCAGGATTTGATCCTATACCCGTGACGTACGCAGAACTGTTTCCATTACTACTGGCTAAGGGGCACATTCATACTAAATCTCCTCTTACAGTACCGGAAAATCCGCCTTTTTGGTTTAAGGTGGATCAAACATGCCCTTATCATCAAGGAGGTTCAGGGCATAACATAGAGACTTGTCTCAATTTCAAGTCCGACGTGCAAAAGCTTGTTAGGAGCAGGGTCTTATCCTTCAAGGATACGAATCCTAATGTTCTCACGAACCCGCTGCCTCAACACGAGAAGGCTGTAGTCAATCTGATTGAGAGAGAATCTAACGATGTCTATCAAATTCACGATGTACTCTTGTTGAAAACCAATTTGGTCTAGATGCATTATAGACATAGTGGATATGGCCATGTGCCACCTCATAACTATCATCAGTGTGATATCTGCTCTAAAGACAATCAAGGATGTTCTGTAGTGCAAGCAGCTCTGCAGGAACAAATGGATCTCGGATGGATCCAGGAGCACCGAGTTCGTGGAGTTAACATGGTCTACACGAATTCTAACGTCATTCAGAACCACGACATCCGTGCAATGAATGTCAACTTGGTGGCGATGCACTCAAGGCAAAGCCAGTATCATAATCTACCGCGGCACGATTACAGTTCTTGTCTGATTTGCTCGGTAAACAAACAGGGATGCTCTTTCATTCAAGAGGCCCTCCAGCGTCAGATGGATCTTGGATGGATCCAAGACTACCATGATAGGAACCCTTATCAGATTAACATGGTTCAGATCTTCGATATTCGCGTGATGAATACCAACCTGGTAGAGTTACATGCTGAGCAGGCCCGACTCGGATTCTTAATATCACATGACTATCAAAGCAGTAAAGCGGGTTGCGAAAACGATCGAGGTTGTACCCTTGTCTAGGAGGAACTTCAGCACTTGTTAAATCATTGGTGGATGCCAATCTACATGGATGAAGATACTCAGCAAATTAGTGTCAGTAACAGGAATCCTACTCGGCGTCAAAGTCAGGATGTCCGATCAGCGGAAGGTAACCTAGTGAGGTTACATTGTATTCAAAGTGGGCGTGGCCAGGTGCCACCACACAACTATGACAGTTGCGGCATCTGTTCGAAAAGTAACCAAGGGTGTTACCTGGTGAGAGCAGCTCTTCAGGATCAGGTGGATCATGGAGAAGTTCGCCCATATTCGGGTTCTGGTCCCATCAACTGGTCGCCGAACTACCTTGTCGAGCAAGTTGAGGATGTTGTCACGATCTCTGGTCATCACAGGACCAGGGATGTTTTTGCCATTATTCCTCTACTTGCCGAAGCTAAAGTTCCCAACCGGGAACGAATCGAGATCACTTATGATGGTCAGAAAAATCAGAAGGCTCCTGTAGTCATCTATCTACCAGGACCATTACCATATGAATCAGCTAAGGCGATCCCTTACAAATACGGTGCAACAACAATTGAGAATGGAAAGGAAATTCCATTACCCTCCGTCGTGAATATTGCAGATATCACTCGTGTAACACGGAGCGGTCGAATCTTCAACCGAGGAGTTGGAGAACTTAACAAAGAAAAGGAACTTCAGACAGAAGCTCCTGATCCCCCAGTCGGTCAGTCCAATAATCCCGACCTTTCGAAAAATAATGATGAGATGCTGAAGCTCATCCAAAGGAGTGAATATAACATTGTTGATCAGCTGTTACAAACTCCTTCAAAGATCTCGGTGTTATCACTGTTACTCAGTTCAGAAGCCCACAGGGAGGCTCTACAGAAAGTCATGGAGCAAGCCTTTGTGGAACAGGATGTAACAATCAGACAGTTCGATAGCATTGTCTCTAACATCACTTCCTGCAACAATTTGGGATTTAGTGATGAAGAATTACCTGAAGAGGGTCGTCGTCATAACATGGCGCTCAATATTACAGTTAACTGCCAGGACGATGCTTTAGCCAGCGTACTGGTAGACACAGGGTCAGCCCTGAATGTTATGCCGAAGTCACTTTGATGCAATTATCATTCAAAGGACCTCCGATGAGGGTTAGCGAGGTTGTCGTCAAAGCATTCGACGGATCCAGAAAAATAGTTATCGGCGAAGTTGATCTTCCCATAACTATTGGTCCTCACACTTTCCAAGTCACTTTCCAGGTCATGGATATCCGGGCAACATACAGTTGTTTATTAGGAAGACCTTGGATACATCAGGCTGGAGCGGTCACTTCGACCCTCCATCAAAAGCTAAAGTTCATCAAGAACGATCAACTTGTCATGGTTTGTGGGGAACAAGCCTTGCTTGTAAGCAACTTGTCATCATCTACTGGAATAGAACCCGAGGAGGTTATTGGAACTTAGTTCCAAGCACTGTCGGTAAGCGAGAATAATCAGTTCAGAGGAGGAACCTCGATTTCCTCATACAAAGATGCTATTAAAACGGTCGAGAGTACCGATACGACAGGATGGGGACAGCTTGTCATTCCTACTGACAATAAAACAAAGAAGGGTCTTGGTTTTTCTGCAACCTGTACCCAGACAGCTGCCAGCGATGAAAATCTTCATCCCCTTCAAAAATTATTCCACAGTGGAGGTTTCCTTCACCCAGTGTCTCAAGCAGTTCATGCTATCAATGAGGAAGATCCCTCTGACATGGATGAAGAATGGAAGTCCTACCATAACAAGGACGGTTATATGTCTCAGGAAGAGGTGCCTATGCCTTTTTGCTTTCCTACAGAAAGTCCGAGATTTATACCAAGATCAGATGTCGAAATGATCTACGGGGATTGTGATCCGGAAGGATGTCGTGCTCCGCCAAATTCATTAGAGGAAGACACTCTGATGAAAGACAATTTTGACTACAACTACTATGGCCCAATGGATGGTCTGCCAATGTGGCAACCTTACCCAGGAAACTTGGGGCAAGAAAGTCAGCCGAGTAACGAAACTCAGCTGAGCATCATTGAATAGAATACCTGTGTCCCCACCATGTCATGGGATCAACACTCAGGTCATTCAGAAACTACTCAACATGAATATGAATTCGCAATGTTTGCAGGACTTGAGTTCATCAACTATGCTTTTCCCGAGGTCAACGTCATTGAGAGAGATGACTCCTCCAGTTCCAAAGAAGTTTGGGACACTCTGGGAGAACCAAGTGAAAAATTCGACTATATGGTCAAGTACACCGCTCCCGAAAGCTCTCGTATCAGGCTCGAGGATATCCAGGAAACTGGATGGGGAGATACAGCTGAGAGCACAAATGCTATGCAAAATGCAACAGAGGAATTCTCCTACGACAATTCTGCCTGGGAGACAGATTCTAATGATCCTGCTCCATCGGAAATCAGCGTCATTTCTGAAGACAAATCAAGGAAGGTGCCAGACTTTGTGATTCACTGAGGAGTTCGCCGCCAATGGGTTGCTATCGAGATTCCGAAGGTCGTTCATCAGTCAAAGTAATTTCCATCTTTAACCTTTCACCCTGCCCAGGTGAAACGGATGTTTTGATAGGGCTCGATTTCTATAAATTTCCCTCTTCGTTTTGCCCGAAGCAATAGAGTTTTGTTTTATAGGGCTGTAGTTTCAAGATTCGACTTGTTCATTAATAAAATAACGTCGTTCTGTAATTTCCGCATTAATTGTTGTTTTCTCTTTTTGCTTTTTCAAAGAAAATGGTAATCCTAAACAACAAAACAATAAAAACAAGCACTAAAACAAATACACTGCACACACTTACATTTTTCTCTATCTTTTCTAAACACGAATCATCACGTCATGCAGATTGCTTGTTTTACACCCCGTTGAAACATACGATCCGATGCCTTCTCCTAACTTTGAGTTTCCGGTATTCAAGGCTGAAGAAGAAAATGACAACGAAATTCCAAAAGAGATCTCCCGATTACTCAGACAAGAGGAAAGGTCCATTGAACCTCACAAAGAACTGTTGGAAACGGTAAACTTGGGTTCAGAGCAAGAGAGAAAAGAAATCAGGATCGGGGCACTGCTCAGTCCAACTGCCAGAGAGAGTTTGATAAAGCTTCTCAGAGAATTTCCCGATGTATTCGCTTGGTCTTATCAGGATATGCCAGGGTTGGATACCAGCATCGTGGAACATCACTTACCGTTAAGATCGGAATGTCCGCCAGTAAAGCAAAGGTTGAGACGTACTCACCCGGACATGGCCATCAAAATCAAAGAGGAGGTACAGAAACAGATTGACGCGGGTTTCCTCGCTACAGCTGAATATCCTCAATGGTTAGCCAACATCGTACCCGTTCCCAAAAAGGACGGAAAGGTCAGAATGTGTGTTGACTACCGAGATCTGAACAAGGCAAGTCCAAAGGACGACTTTCCTTTACCACACATTGACATGCTGGTAGACAGCACAACGAAGTTCAAAGTATTCTCCTTCATGGATGGATTCTCGGGCTATAACCAGATCAAAATGGCGCCGAAAGACATGGAGAAAACTTCGTTCATTACCCCATGGGGTACCTTTTGTTACAAGGTAATGTCGTTCGGTTTGAAGAACGCCGAGGCAACCTATCAAAGGGCCATGACTACTCTGTTTCATGACATGATACATAAGGAAATCGAGGTATATGTCGATGATATGATTGCAAAATAAAAAACAGAGAGTGAGCACGTTGAACATCTGTCGAAATTGTTCGAACGTTTGAGAAAATTCAAGCTCTGCTTGAATCCCAACAAGTGCACCTTCGGTGTCCTTTCAGGGAAACTACTAGGGTTCATCGTCAGCCAGAAAGGAATTGAGGTTGATCCTGACAAGGTCAAGGCCATTCAAGAAATGCCTTCTCCGAAAACTGAAAAACAAGTCAGAGGATTCTTGGGACGTTTAAACTACATCTCCAGATTCATATTCCTTATGACCGCCACATGTGCGCCGATTTTCAAATTACTGAAAAAGAACCAGGATTGCGTTTGGTCAGAAGATTGCCAAACTGCCTTCGACAGTATTAAGAAATATCTGTTGAATCTTCCAATTCTATCACCTCCAGTGGAAGGAAGACCACTGATCATTTACCTCACAGTCCTAGAGGACTCAATGGGATGTGTACTTGGCCAACAAGATTAAACTAAAAGAAAAGAGTCTGCCATCTACTATTTGAGCAAGAAATTCACCGACTGCGAAACTCGGTACACGATGCTTGAGAAAACTTGTTGCGCTTTGGCTTGGGCAGCCAAACGTCTTCGCCAATACATGATTCGTCATACTACTTGGTTGGTTTCCGAAATGGATCCAATCAAGTACGTATTTGAAAAACCTGCTCTTACGGGAAGAATTGCCCGTTGGCAGATGCTGTTATCAGAATATGACATAGAGTACCACGCTCAGAAAGCCGTTAAGGGAAGTGTTTTAGCCAATCATTTGGCTCATCAACCGATTGAATATCAAGAATCAATCGGGTTTGACTTCCCAGACGAAGATGTCATGTATCTAAAAATGAAAGACTGCGATGAGCCACTACCCAGTGAAGGGCCAGAACTAGGTTCCCAATGGGGACTTATCTTTGACGGAGCAGTTAATCATTATGGAAATGGAATTGGGGCAATCATTGTTACCCCTCAGGGCACCCACATTCCTTTCACTGCTAGACTTACGTTCAAATGTACGACCAACGAGGCCGAATACGAAGCTTGTATTATGGGTCTCGAAGAAGCAATTGATTTAAGGATCAAAAACTTGGATGTATATGGCAACTCAGCCTTGGTTATCAATCAGATAAAAGGAGATTGGAACGCATACCAATCAGGATTGATTCCTTACAAAGACTATGCAAGAAGGTTGTTACCCTTCTTCAACAGAGTTGAGTTTCATCACATCCCTCGTGATGAGAATCACATGGCTGATGCATTAGCCACTATCTCTTCCATGATTAGTGTAGGTCAATGGAATGACATACCTAAGATCGACATAATGCGCCTTGAACGGCCCGCTTACGTCTTCACGATTGAAGCAGTCATAGATGACAAACCTTGGTACCACGGTATCAAATGCTTCCTTCAGAAACAAGAGTACCCATCTGGGGCACTCAGAAAAGACAGGAGAACCCTCAGAAGATTGGCTGGAAACTTCTTCCTGAGCGGTGACAGTCTTTATAAGAGGAATTTTCACATGGTCTTGCTCCGATGCGTAGACAGACCTGAAGCAGACATGCTTATGAAAGAAATTCATGAAGGATCCTTTGGCACTCATGCCAACGGACGCACAATGGCGAGAAAAATTCTAAGAGCAGGGTACTATTGGTTGACAATGGAATCCGACTGCTACAAGTACATGAGGAGGTGTCACAAGTGTCAGATATACTCCGACAAAATTCATGTATCGCCATCACATCTCAAAGTTCTCTCTTCCCCGTGGCCTTTTTCCATATGGGGAATCGACATGATTGGCTTGATCGAACCTAAGGCTTCAAACGGACATCGGTTCATCCTTGTAGCCATTGACTACTTCACCAAGTGGGTCGAAGCAGCGTCATTCGCTAATGTAACCCGACAAGTGGTGGTCCGATTTATTAAAAAAAATATCATCTGCCGTTATGGTGTTCCAAGCGAGATCATTACTGACAATGGATCTAACTTGAGCAACAAGATGATGAAAGAGTTGTGCTCAGAGTTCAAGTTTGAACATCATAACTCATCTCCCTACCGACCCAAGATGAACGGGGCGGTAGAAGCGGCTAACAAGAACATCAAGAGGATTGTTCAAAAGATGGTTGTAACCTACAAAGACTGGCACGAAATGCTACCCTTTTCTCTTCATGGTTATCGCACATCTGTCTGTACTTCAACAGGGGAAACCCCTTTCTCTCTAGTATATGGTATGGAGGCAGTGCTCCCCATAGAGGTAGAGATCCCATCAATCCGGGTATTGATGGAAGCTAAGCTCACCGAAGCTGAATGGTGTCAAAGCCGACACGACAAACTGAATCTGATCGAAGAAAAGAGAATCACGGCACTATGCCACGGTCAGTTGTATCAGCAAAGAATGAAGAGGGAGTTCGACAAAAAGGTCTGATCTCATGTCTTCAGGAAAGGAGACCTCGTTCTCAAAAAGATACAATCTTTTCTCACTGACTCTCGGGGCAAAATGGACCCCAAATTATGATGGCCCCTATGTGGTCACGAAAGCTTTCTCAGGCGGCGCCTTGAGACTTGCAACCATGGACGGAGAGGAATTTGCCTACCCCACGAATGTTGAAGTAGTCAAGAAATACTTCGCCTAAACTAAAAAAAACGTCTCGGTGGATTGAAAACCCGAAAGGGCGGTCCAGGCAAAAGTTAGAGACAAAATAAAAAAAAAATCATCCCGGTGGATTGGAAACATCATAGTACAATCCAGGCAAAAATTAGGGATAATGGCAAGTAACTATGTTTAACAGAGGCAAGTCCCTCAGCAGTAGTAGTTACATCATCGGAAGAAAACTCCAGTTAAGGTCATCTTCGACAGAAGCTCAGGATGCCCTGAATTCAAAGTTGGTAGAAGGATAGTGGTCGTTATGTTTCAACGTAGCCCTTTTCCATGTAAATTACCATTTTTTAAACTTTGTAAATACTCAATGGAATCACGCGTTTGGCTGATCTCCATCTTATCAATAAAATTTGAGCCTTGTGCTTTTGTTTGTAATTCTTGCTTGTTTTAGTTTTACAGAACGACGTTGTTAACATGATTAACGATTCTTGAAATAAAACAAAAATGAGTTTTACTTGTTAAAACTTTTTCTGCTTTTAAAATAAAGATGGCAATTTCTTTTGACTGTTAAACATCAAAAGAACATCAATCGCGTCTCCAAAGATGTTCGAACCTCAAAATGCAGAGACCTTGTTTCGTCTGACATCCACGGCAGAGTTCTTACCTCCTAAGCCCGATCAACGGTATTCCCCGCAGGGATTATCTCCCCTAAGCAAGGTGGAATTGCTATCTTGAACTAGCGATATCTCTATACGCCCCGCGATGGCCGAGTATCCAGTCGTGTTCATCTTTTAGTTTGTGTGTCGCGTCAGTTTTGTCAGCATATACATACATACATCATGCATTATTGATTTGCATTTACATTTCATATTGCATCGCTGTCACTCTAGCCGGTCTCGTCCCTTAGTGATAGGAATTCTCTCAATCGAGTTGTCAGTTCTTTCCTTGTCAGGAAACGTTGTGTCTGAATAATCTCGCCACTAGTGTATCTTTAGATCAGAGTCGGCACTCAACCACTTTGATAACTTGAACCTCTGAAGAGCCAGAGAACCTTCAACAGATGTCACTCTTCGCCATTGAAGATGATATCCTTGTTTTCCCGGATTAAGGAAAATCCCCAGAGAAAGCCTCTTAAGCAAAGGTTCGGCAGTACATCAGTATTTCTCCGAAAATCCGCTGATGAAAAGGTCATCGGCACCTCAAAATTGGACCCCATCATATGGCATTTCTCTGGGAAGATCCCGAGAAAAGTATGATGTAAGATCCCCAAGTGGAAAAAGTCTCTCAAGAGACTCGTTTTCCCCCAGTAGAATCAACAAATGGCGTCTCCAAAACAGAGAAGTTTGTGCACCTCTACAACTCAGACGACTGGGTTCCCCCAGCAAGTCTAACCTCAGACCTTTTTCCGTCAAATGGCATCTCCCCAGGAAAATTCGGCGAGAAGTTTGAAGGAAAGCTGCTACGCATGGCGTCCCTTGTCAATAAAGTTTATTGACAAAAGAAACTAAGACCAGTTCCTTGTTAGGAAACCAGGATCGAGGGGAAGTTTAAACCAGAAACTAAGACCAGTTCCTTGGTAGGAAACCTGGATCGAGGGGAAGTTTAAACCAGAAACTGAGACCAGTTCCTTGGTAGGAAACCAGGATCGAGGGGAAGTTTACCTTTTCTAAGCATCATTGCTCAGCAAAATAAGATGAATGCGCAAGCCGCCATTCATAACCACCATCAAAATTTCGGGTATTCCGATATTTAATCCTCTTGCACCCCGAATGCCCGAATACCTTCGTCATTCACACCTTCGGGTCCAAGAAGATTAAATAGGGGCATCTGTAATACCCCAAATTTTGACCACTAAGATTTCCCATCATTGTGCAAATCATCATCACAATATGGATGAACCATCATGCCTCACCAAATGCCTCAAGGGTTGTTGAGCATTCACTACAATCAAAATTAGGGTTTTAAGCCCTCTCAGAGCCTTAGACAAAGGATCAATCAAGGAATGACATGATCTTCAACTTGTCTAACCTCTCAAACATCCACAATGTATCAAAAAGGACTCCCACTTCAAGGATTAAGCACAAGGTTGCTCCCTTCTAGGTGGATCAAGTCTCAAGATCGCCAGTATCACCAAATTAGGGTTCTGGTCGACCAGGGCCTCCAGATGAAAATTTTCATCTGGGCATGAGCCAATGATCCAAAACATAACCTAATATACTCCATGGAACCTCATGGACCCAATCATCAAGTCAATTTTACCTCAAGGGATGCATACATCAAAAATCAGGAATTAGGGTTTCTTGACCTAATTCACCCCTAAGTTGACTTTTGGGACAAATCATGAACCAAGACCTCAAGACATGATTTAAGGGTCTCTAATGAACTATATTGATCCATTTGGAACAATGGATTAATCCAAGAAGCTTGAGCAACAAGTCTCATTTTCATCTGCACCACAATTAGGGTTTCGCGAGGAAAGTCAACTGTAACTTTGACTTTTGACCAGGACATGCTCCCAAACCCTAGGACATGCCTCAATATACCCTATGACACCCATGGAACATGTCCATCAAGTTTGATTTAGGTCAAGGATATGATTTCCTGAAGAATTGCACAGTTTGGAATTCATCGGACAAAAAGTCAACTGTGCACAAAAGTCAACTTTGACTTTTTGAGATTTTTCACCAAAATGGATTTTTAACCCTAAAATGATGTTAATGTAAGATTTGAATCATCATTCATCAAGAAAAATCAAAGAATGTTGGATAACTTGTAAAAGGGGTAACCATAAAACTTAGAAATTTTTCTAAGTTATGGAAAAAGTACCACTAATGCACCGACTTTGGAGGACCATAACTCCTAAACCACAAGGCCAATTTTTTTCATCCAAATATGGATTTGTAGCCCTCATTACCCTCTACAAAAACTTCAACTAGACCTAAGTCCAATTCATTAAGTATTTTAAGTTATGGAGTGATCAAAATCAAGAAATCACACTTTGTTCCAACACTTGTGAAAATTTCACTAAGTCAGATTTTGCTTCATTTTTTGCCAAATGTAGAGGGATTTTTCACTTGGAATCAAAAGAGATCAAAACCAAACTTGTTCAAACAGTTGTTGTATCATATAAGGGCTTTCCAAAATGGTCAAGAGCATTGCCAAATTCAACTTACACCATGAGATATGACATTGTCAAGTTGCCTTACTGAAATCTGTCAAAGGCAAGGCAGATTTTGCATTTTGGCTCGATTTGCCAAAATCAGCCAAATTCAAATGCTCCTATCCACTTGGACACATCTGAGGATTGAATCTAAAGGGGACAATCACTGAGCCAAGCCTCCAAAGTCCATGGAACAAGAAATAGCATGTTGAACCTAGAGTTGCCAAAATAGGGACAAGACTCCAAAATTGGATTGAAGCATTCAATGGAAGCATCAAGGTGGCATGGACTGAGCCATTCTCATCTGAAATCAGTCAAGACTTATCCAAGACCAAGGGAACCAAAGCTCTGTGCCCTAACCTCTAGTCAATGGCTAGAGGAGACTAGCATTTCCATTGGACAACATTGGCCAAACCTACTTACCAGCTGCCATTCACTATTCCTTGCAAAACAAACTTGCACTCCAATTTTGCCTTCTAAGGCAAGTCACTATCGGGTTTTGAGTTTGAGAGCAATTCCAATCAAACCAATCACTCACACACCTCACATACATCACATATGAGCTGATCAAACACTTAGATCACTTCTGAAACACCAATTTCACAAAATCACCAGCTGGTTGCTCAAGGTTTTAACCAAAGTGCAGCTGAGGTACCACAAATTGATCCAACCAATTTCAATCAAGTCCAACCATTCAAACACACTCCATAGGATGTAGGGAAGCTGTTCAGATCATCACCACTCATCTGTAACACCTCCAAATCAAAAATCACATTGCACTTGCTGTCACGGCTTAGAGGTAAGCATATACTTGGTCATCTCTCAATCTATGCATATTTCCTCGCACAATAATTTGGCCATATGTTCATAATCATGCATGGAATGTTTTCCCTCAATTAATTGCATTGTTTGAATCGTGTATCAAAAATCCTAGCCTTCATGCAGAAATTAGGGTTCTTGAGGTTTCTTCGTGATTTCATGTTTTATGTTTAATTTAAATGAAATTAAGTGTTATAGACATGATCGTGAGGTTGAGACGAGCATAATGATATGTGGATTGCATGATATAATCAAGTATTCAGTGAGATTGAGGAGAAAATGCAAATCAGCCAAAACCAGAACACGCGCGTGTTCTTGGTGTGTTCTTGGCGCCATTTTTGAATAATTCAAATATTTGAATTTTGTGATTTTGTTTAATTTATTCAAAAAATAATTTCTCTCTGAGTTTTAATGATTTTGAGTTGATTCTTTTTTTAATAATTCACAAAAATGTTAAAATATTTTATTTTATCAAAAAATCCCAAAAATATTATTTACTTCATATAATTGATATTTTTGCAAAGAATTAACATTTTAATTGTTTTTGACATATTAAATATTTTTTTCTACATTGATTTTGCAACTTTTAGTGCTTTCTAATTATTTTGTAGGTCAATACTTAATTTTTGAAGCATTAATCCAAAATCACAATTTGTTTTTCACATGTTAAATAATTTTGATCATTTTAATTGAATTTTTATTCAATTAAATACATTTTTTTAAACAAATTAGGGTTTTTGGATTAATTCAACCCTCATAAATCATTTTCAAAACACTTTGGGCCTCTAATAGAGTGTAAGACCCAATCCTTTCTTGACCAAAATATTTTTGGGCCTCAGTGTATTGTATAAGGCCCGATACCGTCAAAAACAAATGGCGCGATCGTCGCCTTTTCAAAATAAAACCTTGGGCCTCTCCTTGAGCTATAAGACCCATTTAAAAACACTTTGGGCCTCTAATAGAGTGTAAGACCCAACCCCCTTTTAACCAAAATCATTTGGGCCTCACTTATTGTATAAGTCCCCCTGCGTTAAAAGAAAATCTCGGCGCGATCGCCATTTTAAACGGAAAAATCATCTGGGCCTACCCTCGTGTTATAAGCCCCACTATTTTCCTAAAACTCACTTGGGCCTCTTGAAAGAGTGTAAGACCCATCCCTTTGTACAGAAAACATTTTGGGCCTCAGTCACTTGTATAAGTCCCTCTGTACAAATAACAGTGCGCTCACTAATAAAACCTTGGGCCTCTCCTTGAGCTGTAAGCCCCAAATCTTTCTTTTTCAAAGCACTTTCTCCTTTGATTTTGAATATATTGTTATTTTCAATCTTTCTTTGTTGAACAACTAACCAAACAGCATGGAAGCTCTACAACCGAGTAAGTGTTTACACGCTTTCATTTACCGCTTTCATATACATATAACTGTATTGTGGGGCTGTTTCACTGTAAGTCTTCTTTCATAAACTCATGTCAACTTTGTAATAATAGTATAGATATTTAGAGTTTCCCCGGCAACTAATTCTAGAACTAGGTGACGTCGTTTCGTTTATTCATAGAAATAGACAACTAGATCCCCAATAGGATCACCAGATACAGTCTTCTCTCAGGCTGTCCTCATTAGGAATCATCAAGAAACTCTATTCCCAGATATGAATGTATTCTTCGTGAATGGCATCTTTGAGTTTCTTCCAAATTCTCGAACTTTCCTGACTTTGATCTGTTCTCGGTGAATAGCATTGCCTTGAATTTCTCAGGGTTTGGGGACCCACGGGCTTCTTAAA
Organism: Lathyrus tuberosus; assembly: GCA_022829125.1. Taxonomy (NCBI): domain Eukaryota; kingdom Viridiplantae; phylum Streptophyta; class Magnoliopsida; order Fabales; family Fabaceae; genus Lathyrus; species Lathyrus tuberosus. The sequence continues at coordinate 11,599,576 of JALAZF010000075.1, forward strand.
AGCATCGGCCTCCTCTTGGGCTTAGTGCAAGGAACCGTCAGCTTCTTAAAAGATTTCAGCCTCCTCTTGGGCTTCGTACAAATTGTCCCGACGACCTCCTAGAGGTATAGGAACAGAACCTAGTCATCTTCATAGAACAGTCCTTTCAAAGAGTCTACTACTGTTTCTCAAAACACAGTCTAAAAGATGAAACTCTAGACACGGACAGTCTAATCTCCTTGAGTCTCAAAGACATTCTCAAGTGACCCCTTCGTTAAATAGGAAGGAAACCCGCAGACTCAGATAGTCTCAATATCCTTTGGATTTCCCGCTTCCTTAAAGAACAGGAATAGCCTGAGTCCTTGAATCAAATCCCTGAGTACAGTGTTGCTCATATAAGAACTGATTTTCTCTTTCAAAATCAGTATACTGGACCTGTCACTTAACTGAACAGTCACCATAGCCTCCTCTTGGGCTTTGTACAATGATCCTCCCCAGCGGAGTCAAACAATGTTTAGCCTCTCTCTCGGGCTTTGTACGAGACACATAAGAGACTCCCTCGTTGAGTCAATCACCGTTTTCGCCTCCATCTCGGGCTTTATACGAGATACAAAAAGGTTCTTATTGAGGCAAACAAACTTTAGCCTCCATCTCGGGCTTTATACGAGATACCAAAAGACTCCATCGTCGGGCCAAAACCTTTTAGCCTCTCTCTCGGGCTTTGTACAAGACACATAATAGCCTCCTCTTAGGCTTTGTATAAGAAAATCACTGGTTAATCCAATTAACCTTTTAGCATCAAAACTATGCCTCGTTCACAGTAAACAAACATCAACAACTCCTTCCCCTTTCATCTAATCGTTGTAAGCGACAAGCCTCTGGATCATCTACATCCATGCCACTGTCCCTCTTTTAGCATGAGAAATTCCTAAGGAAAGATAGCATTGCTCTACACTGAGTTAAAGTCTTCTCCTTCAGGTTAAACTCCCCTATAAAGGAAATTATGGCATTGCTAGGATCCGCGTATCCCGGTTAAAGTAATTCTCCTTTATAAACAATCGTAACGGACAAACCCCTCTTTAGAGATGACAAATTCTCTCTAAAGTCAAACCCTTTTAGCTTCACATCTTGGGCTTTGAACAAGATACAAACTACCTTTCGCTTCACGTCTTGGGCTTTGAACAAGACACCAAAAACAACCATTTCCTCCCATAAAATAGGAGGAACTACGAACGCTCTGATTTCCCTGTTTCGGTAAACGGGAATACGTAGGCATAAGGTCGAAAGAAAAGATCTTAGCGAGCACACTAAACAAAAACCCAAATTCCATATCTCCATCAATCAAAAGCAATAATTCAAAAACATCAGTCCTAACATCCTAATCCTTGTTCCCCGCCAGAAACCTTCTGTCTAGATAAAAACCAATATTGGCGAAAATACAAATAACCAGTACAAAGGCCCCCCACATTGATAGCATTCGTAACCTAACAGACCGCTGTTTAAACTCAGTATGCAAAGAAGGGTTAATTGGAGACATCTATTTCCCTTCCTTCATCAGCTTTAATAGGATAAAAAATGAATCGACCTGTAGTTTTAAGCTCAACCGCAGAGAGCGACCAACGCTTAAGAACCGCGTCCAAAATCGCTCGTTACAGGTACGCGTCCTGAACTCTTGCTTATTTATTGGCGCTTGTTTGCCACTGAGTGTTGATTCACCAAATCCAAGAATCGGTCACATCTTAGAACACGATTTCGTCGTAGCTTAGGAATTAGGGTTGAGAAATTCAAGGTTCCGATTCGGATTCGATAGGCGGAGTTTGGCGAAGTGGTTATGGGATTCGAAATTAGGAAAGAATCGGGAAGGGTTTTGTGTTCATCACTTCACGAGTAGACTGTTGGAAACCGATTCGTGTGGTGATTCACAGCTTGAATCAAAGAACGTCGAAACGGAGAAGAGTGAGGTTCGTCGGAGGGAGTTCGGAATTGAGAGGGCGAACATTTCCGGCGAAGTGTTGAGAAGAGAGACGGAGGAAGGAGCATATGGAGGAAGAAGAAGCTTTAAGCGGCTTAGGGTCTGAGAATGTGAGCTTGCGTTCTCTTATCCATTAGGTCAAGGACTCCACTAGTATGGATCGGGCTCATAAACCCTGTGTCCCATGAAAGTTCTTTTCACACCGTCCAGTTCCTCAATGCACCCCCTAAGTGCACAGCAAAGAGATCTTGGGCCATGAATGATTAAGCACACGCTCAATCCACTGTCTGCACCCCCTCCTCTTGGCTGAATGAAGATTCTTGGGCCTAAAACACCTCAAGCCTGCGCATGCTGATTACACCACCAGCCATTGATTACACCTCCATGCGGGTCAGATTTTATTGTTGTTTTTTTGTTAATTTTGATTTAGATAGTTAATTTTAATTTTTCTCTTAATTGATCTAAATTTGGATTTAGTTTTAATCTTAGCTTTGATATTGAACTTTGTGATTAATTTGTCTATTACTCTAGAAGTAGATTTTAATTTTGAATTAATTTCGATTAACCTTCGTTTAGAAACTAATTTCCACTCGATTTAGATATTAACTTTAGACTTGGTTTTTAATTTTGAATTAGAAATTGTTTTTGCTTAATTGCATTACTCGTTTTTGCTTAATTGTAGTAATTGTTCTGGCGTAACGGTACTAATCGTTTTTGCTTAATCACACTAATCATTTGTTAGCTTAATTGTTCAATAATTGATTTTTGGTTTAATCATTCCTCATTGATTTTTGCTTGCCGATTGTTTTTATCTTAGTTGCTCACTAATTGATTTTTCGCTTGATGGCATTAATCGTTCTAGCTTGATTGTTGAATAATTTTTTTGGCCTATCGGTTCACTAATTGTTTTTTTTTGCGTAATTGTTCACTAACTAGTTTTAGAATTAGAAACTTTGAACTAATTGACATTGACTTAGTTGAATTGACTTTTGTTTTAACATTGACTAAACTTAGATTTTAATGCTAATATCAACTAATATTCTTAGTAGTTTCATTTGTTGACTTTGTTAATAGTCCTTAATATGTTTTGCATAGATTTTCGACTAAGTGTTGTTTACATTTTAGTATTGATTTCAATTACTTCTTATTGACATTTCCTTTTGATCTTAGTTGCTCACTTTGGTTATTTCTATTTGAACTTTGACTAATCTTTGAGTTTGTTTTGTAGTGTTTCTTACTTGACTTAGTTAATTGAATAAAGGTGGAAGTTGATGTAGCATCCACTGCTGTAGTGAGCAAAATGGGCTGTAAAATGGTGCTATTCTGGCTAGTTGCATACATACCTATTCGGTTCTGGAAATAGTAGCTGTTATAGGCTGTTTTTACTTGTTGCTAGTTTTTACAGCTATGCAGGTGCTGGAGCGCTGTTGTTGCTGCTGTTTACGGCTTATGGCCTTGTTTTATTGTTTTTTGAAGAGCATTTGGTTCCATGCCTTTCACGGATCTGTTTCGCTTTCTAACACTCTTGTTCATTTATGCTAGGTTACTAGAAGCTTGTCGGTTTGCTTATACTTTGCTTACGTTGCTACGGATTGATATCCGTTCGGTATTATATCTCTTCTCATTTACTAATTCCGCATTTTTCCTTTTTATGCCATGAGAAGTAGGATTGGGAGTCCGTGCCACTTGGCCGGCAACGATGGAAGTCCTCAAAGGAGGCTCTGTTTGTGATTGTTTAATATTGTGCCTGAAGACCTCTATGAGGCATCCCATTCCCATTTCCCCTGGTAAGACCTCCAAGGAGGCAATTGACGGAAGGTAGGGTTCGCAATCAACCCCCGTTATTCTAGTTGAGTCGTTATTAGCTCTCATTACATGATTGAAGCTTTGAACATCACCTGCTCCTGTTATCGAGTCGGACAAGTGGAAGATATGGTTCGTAACCAACCCCCACGCTTTGTCTTTACCTTGCATTGACCAATGTTGATGCTTATGTGATCTGATTCACATCTTCCCCTTTCTTATTCAGCTCTCCATGGTTCTTGATACCATTGGAGGAGTACCTACTTCCCACAGCTAGCTTGTTTGCCTCGGTTGATATGACCCCTTAGCTAAAGCTCCCCCTTTTCTACTTTGATTATGTGACGTTACTGTTTATTGACAATGTTTACTCTTTCATTTCTTTTAGTTCATTTTGTGATTGATTTATCCTGTGTTTACTTGTCTGATGGCATAATCCCGTAGGATTCCTAGCTCTACTTAATTTTTTATTAAGTCAGAGGTAGGAGAGACATTAGGATAGCAGTCCATGTATGCTAACATTAGGTAGACTTCCCTTTCTTACCTCAACCATAGGGCCATCATTGTATGACAACATTAGGACCTAGTTTCCCATTAGCATTTTTCTTTCAAACTTTGAGTCTCTTCTCTCATCTTTTAATAAAGGTAAAAAAACACTTAATAAAGGCATAACACCTATTGTATTTAGGCCTTTCATATGGAAACAAGGATGTGTGGGGTCTTCTCTCACTTTCTTGGAATGTTTAGCATACGTCCCGTCTTGGGTCGATATGCGAGGCATTCGATCCTACATGAGGGACTTAAATACAATACATGTTACAAAACACAAAACAATCAAAACACTTCTTGCTTAAAAGACAAAAACAAACAATAACGTCTTTCCTTCGGGAATTCTTTTCTCATCTCACTCATTCTCAACGTACGAACGTGCTTCTCCTCGTTCTCTTGCAAGATGGTAACGTACTCGGACCAACGAGCCTGCAACACCTGAGCTAGAACGTTAGCCGTTCCCTAAAAAACACAAACAATCCATCCCTAGTGAGGAGAACTACGTCGCTCTGATTCTCATGTTCCCAATGAGATACGTAGGCAGTGGGGTAGGGCCCATTCGAGCACTTCTTTTATTTTCCCTATATTTGTTTCTCTTTCCCTTTCCATTCTTTTTCCAGTATCTTTTCTACACCCTTTGATCGAGACAAGCAAGTGTGGATCCCATCGGGTACGATGGACGCGTGAGGGTGCTAATACCTTCCTCTCACGTAACCGACTCCCGAACCCAGTTCTCTTGGCCGTAAGACCATGCTCTTTCCTTTCCCTCAGGTTTATGCAGTGTTTCCTTTCCCTCTCTTGGGATAAATACACATTGCTGGCGACTCTGTTTTGTGCCACTTTCGCGTTTGTACTAGGATGAAAATCCCGAGAGCGACAGCTGGCGACTCTGCTGGGGAAAGATTGACTTCTTGATGGTCCATCCCTAAACGAGTCAGTCCTAGCGCTTGTCTGTTTTTCTTTCATTGGGTGTTTACTGTTGTGCTGTATTTACCATTTTATTGTATGGCTATTTATTGCTTTACTATACATTACTGTATTTACTGCATTTTAGCATTACATATCATATTATTACTATTGTGCTGGATTGTGCTGTTTTCTGTTTGGCGGGATGGGATTTCTGAGGGATAAGCCCATTACACAGGCTTGAGTATACACTTAGGAGTAGAGTGGAGAGTAGTGGGACCTACGTGCCATCTGGAGTGCGTTGGGTATTCACAAAATTCACAGCCAGACGAGGCTATCTTGGGACATGCTCTGACGTGCGTATCTTGCGCATTTCAGAATGTCGATCTAGAGAGCTGTCGACTCTGGTGACCATTCCCGAGGACTCAGTTGCGGAACTCCTCCCGAGATGTGATAGTGGCATACCACATTATGTGGCAAACCCATTGCACATTCTCGATCCGAGGACCCAATACTAGGAACTTTCTATAGGGTGTCCTTTTTGAAAGGGAATCAGTGGAGGCACTCCTCGATTGGCGATAGTACTGTACCCCGAGGGATAAATGTACTATTGCTTCTCGACCTCAGTGCCTGAAGCTGAGGATCTTTTGTTTTGGAGAATCAGTTGAGGCCTCCTCTATTGGTGATGATGCCAAACCAGAAATGGTGAATGTATCATCATTTCTCGACCTGAGAGCCCGGGATACTGAGGATCTTAGCACCCACATGTGAGAGGGGCGGGTTGTTTACAGGTTTGCAGGTAACCTTGACTTTCATCCTACCTGGTATTCTGGTTTTCCTATCAGTGTGGGCTTATCAGCCTGGTATTATGGCATCATGATTATTCTGACCATCCCGGTATTCTGATCAGGTCGGTGCTCTGATTATGCCGATATTCTGGCCTTCTGGTATTCTGATTATGCTGATATCCTGACATCCTGACATTCTGATTATTCGGATATTCCGGTATTCCGGTATTTTCTTCAGAACAGACCTATGAGCTTATTCAGCCATCAGCACAGCAGTTATCCAGATTATATGGAAGCTTTGATCCCATGCCTGTTGCATTTGCATCATCATTTTCGCATACAAGTTCTTGTATTTCCAAGGGATATTAACTTTGAGACTTTTTACTGAGCATTTCCATCCTTTTCTTATGTTTCTTCTAAAAAATGATCCCTTGGAAATATTCGAACATGGCATGTTGCATTGCATTCTCATACTCATATGCATAACAGGTGTTCCGGAGCGGATTTCTCATTCTGTCTGGGTATTCTCTTTAGAAACGGCCAACATGACTTCTTCCAACTATTCAATTCACCACAATCAAGGTCCAGATATGGAACAACTCCGAGCGAAGGTCACTGAGATGAAAGCCCAACTGGGACATTTTATGGTGGACATTCAGGCGTTGTCCCGAGATCAGGAACTGCTGAGAGAAGAAGTTAACCGGATAAAGACTCAGATGGGTCAGGTTATGGAAATTCTGAATGAAGTGTTAAGAAAGGAAAACAATCAGGTGTCCGCTTCCGCATCAGATATTCTCATTTCTCCTATCTCTTTGGGGTTTCCTCTAGACCATGGATTGCCTCGTGAATCTCCTTCGCGACCAAAATTTTCCTATAGGCAATCACTTCCTGTTCTCCAAGAGGATCCTAATCCAGAAAAGCTTGAAAAGAAGTTTGATCCGATTCCGATGCCATATGCTCAGTTGCTTCAACACTTGCTCAAGCTTCGGCTAATTGATTTGGTTGATACGGGACCTCCACACACCAAGTTTCGTATGGGTTCCAATGTCCATGATAGGTGTGAATTCCATTCAGGGGTACCTGGCCATAATGTTGAAAATTGTACGATGCTCAAGTACAAGGTCCAAAGGCTCATTGATTCAGGGGCAATCGAGTTTGCGCCCATCAGCACTGTCAAGCGAAGAGATGTTCCTCCAACTACTGCTAAAGAGGTGGATATTCTTTCCCCCTCTTAGGGACCTCCTTCAATCCAGAAGCCTTGGGTTCCAAAACTACCGCATCAGCAAATCATAGCTGGGACTCTCCCGGTTGCATCCCTTCATCATCAACAGAAGCAAGAAAGGGTTTTTGATCCTTCACCGATGTGTCATGCCGAATTACTTCAGTAACTGCTTCAGTTAAGATTGATTGAGCTCCGGAAGTTTACTCCTCCTCCTGCTGAGCTTCCAAAAGGATGGGATGCTAATGCTCATTGTGATTTCCATTCGAGGGCACCAGGCCATGATATTGAGGGGTGTAGAGCATTCCAGCACCAAGTGCAAGACTTAATTGACTCTAAGGCAATCGAGTTTGGACCAGATGGCTTGAAGGTATCAGGTGATCTTACGCCAGTAGCTGTAAAGGAAGTGAGTATTCCTTCCCCTTCTCTAGGGTCTACCTCAGGTCATGGGTATACTCCTCAACTTCGGGTTTCAAAGTCATCACGTCAGCAACTTTTGTTTGTTCCTCGGCCAAATGTGGAAAGAAAAGCACAGGGGCATACTAGGCACCCTAATCAGCATTGGCAACAAAATCGTCAGCAACAGAGGCAACAAAATCGTCAGCAACAGAGGCAACAAGGACTTAGGAGGTCTGAGAGAGTGTCTACTCCAATTCCTATTTCTCAAAGCCAACTTCTTGCTTGCCTTCTCCAAGGCTCTTTGATTCAGCTGGGCAATGTCACGCCCGTGCCGTTTCCATTTCCTCTGGATTATGACATGAATACAGGTGCGAGTTTCACTCGGGAAAGTTTGGACATACAATTGACAATTGCAGAGTGTTCAAACATAAGGTCCAAGACTTGATTGACTCAAAGATTATCACACCAGACGGGTGGCCCATAAATTGAACTTTCTTCATCAGATTGAGCACCCAGTTTGTAAAGACATCTTCAGAATCAATAAGTCCAGATGGAGGCAAGCCTCCTCAACAAGGACAATCATTTAGTTTCTTTACTGCATTCTCATGTGTGGCTTTTTATGTTTGTTTAAAAATTTGTATGCATGCATGAAATCTGTTTTTCTTTTTATGTTAATCCTAATAAAGCGCGCATGTTTTTCCAGAAGTAATCCATTCGTATTCACTCATAAGTTTGTATATGTGCATTGCAATACCAACTGTCGTGCTTAAACTCTTGAAGGAGGATGATAAGGTAAAAATGTAAAAATATCTAATGGTGTGCTTTTGAACAGAACCCTGTTGAGGATGTACAGGCATTGTTTCAACTCCCCAAACACTGAAGATATAAGGGAGATAGACCCTCGTTAACCCCTTTGAGCCTTGAAGTAGGAGTTTCTTTTCGTACGAAAAATCCTCACAGTCAACCCAGGGGCAGGGTAGGCTTCAGTTAATTTGACCAAGCGTTCAAATTTCAAAAGGAGTGTGCATCTGAGGATCCATTACCTTCTATTCCACCGTCAAGAGGTCAGGAGATGTGAAACCACAATGGTTATCCATCAACAATCAAAGAGTGAGGCAGTCACAACCCTTTCAACAAAGTCAAGACAAGCCAATGTTGCACGATTTGTTGCGAGAAAAAAAGAATAAAATAAAAAAGGAAAAAAGCCCGCTAAGTTGAAACTTGAAAACAAGCAATTTAGGCAAAAGTTAGGGCATCCCGCTGGACTTTAAAATCTCAAGATTCAAAAGAATCAGTCCAGGCAAAAATTAAGGATAAAAAAAAAAGGGCAAAAGAATGAGAAAGTGAAAAACAAAAGGATTACAAAAGAAAATCCCCGAGCAAGAACAAAGTTGTGTGACTATGAACAAAAGACAAAGGGGTGACTGTCACTACAAAGCCTCATTAGGTGTCAAACCATCAGATGCATGGGTTCCTTAAGGATCACAAAATCTTTTTGAGAGGCGAACGCTTGTGCAAATTAGCTGAATGTAGGACTAGAGAACATCACGAAGAGTGGGTGGGCACCGATAAACTTTGAGCCATAAACCATTTTTCTCAAAACCGTGAACCAGGCCACGATACAACCCTCAAAATTCCTAATTGAAACAGGGTTATTTCGAAAGCATACTACCAAGAGATAGCATTCCTGACTCCTGTGAGTTGTGCTAAAAGATTTTTGTTGGTGTTGCATGTGCATTGCATTCTTTCATTCAAAAATTAATGTTGTATCTTAATCTGTGATCCGCTCACAAAGGGTTCGCGACATCTTTTCAGTAAAACTTCAAGATTAACATGTGTGTTGCATTAGAATTTTCATTCTTAGACTAAAACATTTTCTGCTTGCATACATTTGTTTGACATTAAAATAAGTTTACATATGGAAATTCAGTCTAGAAGCTTAATCTTGCCGAGTTGAGAATTCTGAAACTCCCGAAGGGCAGCTGTCATACCCTAAATTTTGACCTCTGTCATTGTGAATATCTTTCGTTTATCTGACTAAATTTTTTCTCTTTTTGCTCCATTTACCCATCATTTTGCATATTGTTTGAATTTTCAGTCAATTTAATCCAATATCTCATTTATATTTTATTTTATTTTTCGTAAATAAAGATAAAAATATCAAAAAAAAACATATGTATATGTATATATTTCATTTTTGTAATATAAATATAATTTGTTTTATTTTATCCATAAAAGAAAAAAAATATATATATATATATAATTGTTTTGTTTTCTCTCACGTTACTTTATATATATATATATATATATATATATATATATATATATATATATATATATATATATATATATATATATATATATATATATATATATATATATATATATATAAACTTTGTTTTGTTTTATTTTTGATATATGTATATTTACATTTTTTTATATATAAATTCATAATTTTGTTTTAAATTTAAGTTTGTTTTTTATGAGTTTTGTTTTAACCAAATTTGTTTCTTATGAGACAAGTAACATGGTCTTGTTCCCTTGACTCATTTCCATTAACCAATTGCACAAGAGACAATCCAAAGACTTTGAATTTTCATTCAACTCTTATCTTGAGATAGCTTATGAGTTACACAATTTTTTTTCTATAAATAGAGGTTTCAAATTCCATTGCAAAACACACAAGTCTTGTATTAACAAGCACTTCTTTCTTCTCCCTCACTTATATTTCTCTAAGTTATTGTTTATAGTATAAGCATAGAAGGAAAATATGACAGCATACACAAAGGGGGAGTCACGCCCCATTTCTCATTTCAAGCTTTGTTTTTTATCACATACACACTAAAGGAGGGTATCACGCCCCCCTTTCCTTTCCATTACAATGTATTTTTTCTGGATTTTTACATACACATACACAAGAGGGCAGCACCCTCTTCACTTTCCATTTCAATTTCTATGCTAGTGTTTTACATAAAAATTCACATAACACATAACTATACACTTCCATATAATTTTTTCTGCTAACAAGTAAGAGCTCCCTCAAATCCCACTTGGTGCACCTTGTAACTCGGAATTTTAACAATTCAATACCTGCATAGGCCAAAAGAAAGAAAGTTCAAAACCTGATATAAGCAGGAACAACATCAAATTGCAGCAAAGGAAAAATCAGACCTGCTGTAACATACAACAACACTTGCAACAAAAATTGGAAGAAGAGAAATTCAAATTTAATTCAGTTTATACTTTATCTCTATGTTTCTATTCCAAAACTTACAAATCCAACTTCTGATTATTTCTGTTTTTTCAGGAAACAATACTGCAGTAATCTTCTGCAATAATAACCACAGAAAAATCATGAAAAATAATTCTGCAGCATCACAACCTATTGTAAACAATCAACAGTTTCAGAATCAAGAAAAAAAACAATTCACCTGTTAATAATTTTGCAGAAAAGAACAAACAACAGCTTCAATTAAAAATTCGTCGCGAAACCGGCGAAATCATCGAATCAACAACATGGAGCTCTCACGAAATTTCTGCAACAACACCAGATACAATTAACAGACCTGGAAAATTCAGAATTCCAAAAATCAGTTCAAATTTCATATTTCATCAAGATTATATTCTAATTTCTAAAAACCTAACTCCTCACTTTTTGTTGATTGTTGTTAACAGGGAAAGAAAAATGAATAAATTGCAGAGAAATCTCACAAACCTGAACGAAATACGTTGTGACGGTCGAGGGGATTTCGCATCACCACCCTTTCGCCGGAAACGATGACGGAGGGAGATTTGAGGCCGCGACGAAATCGCACGGAGACGGAAGAGGACATCCACGGCTGGAATCACGCGAAGGAGGGAGTTTGCGCCGACGAACAAGACGGATTTCGCCGGACGTAATCAGAGCCAAGGAGAGAAAGAGCGTTTGAGAAAAAAGGAAAGGGTTTCTTGTTTGCATTCCAACGTGAAACATCAGGTTTTTGTTCCATCCTTTTAAATTAAAGTTTTATTTTAATTCATTTACTATTGTTTTATTTATTTATTATTATTATTATTAAGATTTATACTTTATAAATATTTTAGGCTCATTTTCACATGGTTATAATAGTTTAATTAATAATTTATTGTTAATTATTTTCATACGGTTTAGATTAATTTATTTTTTGTACTAAAATAATTTTAATCTATGTTGATCATCTAATTGTTTAAATAATTATTCAATTATTTGATTTTTAGCTTATTGTAAATAATTAATTAATTGTTTACTTTTCGATTCGATCCTAACCACTTGATAAGGTCAAGCACATTTCTACGCGATTCCTGGTTTTCTCTGCTTGTTTGGTTTTCCATTTGATACAGGAATTCTTAATCGATACCTCGAATATCATTGGATGGTCAGCTGATGCTTTAAGTTTTGTCGAGGACCTTGGGGATCATTATCTCGCTTCTGGAAGCTTGAGAAGAGGCATTGGACCTTGCTCCAATAGGTAACTTTTCTTGAAACTCATTATCCATGTTTTATTTCACACGATGTTTTGCCGTATATATATTTTATCACATGATGTTTTTCCATGTATCCAGTTTTCACGATGTTTTTTTCGTGATTGTATTTTTTCTGTATGTCTCACGACGTTCTTCCGTGTATATTTTATCACATGATGTTTTTCCATGTATTTATATCTCTATCACGATGTTTTGCCGTGTGTTTTCTATTTATTTTCACTGTGATGTTTTGCCACGTATATCTTTTATTTATCTCGCGATGCTTTGCCGCGTATCTTTGTCCGCTGATTACATGAGGTTGTTCCGTGTATTTTAGTTGATTTTCATTGTCTGATTACCGTGATGTTTTTCCATGTGTATTCCATAACTTTTTGTCTGTTTAATCTGTCACACAGTGTTTTGCCGTGTATTCATTTGTTCTGTGATGTTTTGCCACATATGCATGCTCCCTTAGGATCTCTTAGTTCAAATTTAATTTTCGATTAGGTTTGAAATAAGATGGACAGTAGGATATTCAACCAAGCATGATAACTTTAGGTTAAATTTCCCCTCTCGCCGCCGTGCGATTTAAACTTTATTTTCTGTAGTTCGTGCCCCTTGGGGGCGAACTACGACCGCTCTGATTTCTCAAGATCTCGTTTGAGAATACATAGGCATAAGACTGCAAAGTCTTAGCGAGAGACCTTTTTATTTTTATCTCTTTCAATCCGACGTTTTCCCGGATATCTGCAACCTTTTCTTTTTTCCATCGTCTCTTTACATCCGATGTTTTCCCGGATATTCATATCGTTTCTTTTCAAAACAACTTTCCTTGTGATTTAAATTCAAATACATATTTGTTATCAAAATTTTCTTTCATTTATTTGTTGAACAACTAACCAAACAGCATGGAAGCTCTACAACCGAGTAAGTGTTTATCCGCTTTCATATGTATATAACTGTATTGTGGGGCTGTTTCACTGTAAGTCTTCTTTCGTAAACTCATATCAACTGTGTAATACTAGTATAGATATTTAGAGTTTCCCTTGCAACTACGTCTAGAACCAGACAAAATCCCGTCTCTTTACATCCGACGTTCTCCCGGATATTTCACTCTCCTTTGACAACTAGGATTTTCTTTTACAACAATTTTAGACAACTAGATCTAAGAAATTTCCCCCTTGAACAGTTCATATACAGAAGGCCATTGTTCCAAGTGAAACCCCTTTTGGAACTGTTCATCAGCCTCCTCTTGGGCTTAGTGCAAGGACCCACAGGCTTCCTAAAAGCATCCCCGCCTCCTCTTGGGCATTGTACAAGGACCATTCGGCTTCTTAGAAGTTTTCACAGCCTCCTCTTAGGCTTCGTATAATGATTCTTCCTCAGCGAAGATAGCCTCCTCTTGGGCTTCGTACAAATTGTCCCTCGGCTTCTTAAAAGTTATTCTCGCCTTCTCTTGGGCTTTGTACAAATTGTCCCGACGACCTCCTAGAGGTATAGGAACATAAATTAGTCATCTTACTAGAACAGTCTTTCAAAAGAGTCTAGATCTTGATCCCGAAGCGTACTTTCTCTTACACAGTACAAAAGACACACCCAGTAGACTTGGACAGTCTATATCCCCTCTTGAGTCTCAAAGACATTCTCAAGTTCCTTCTAAACACAGGAAAAACCCTTCCCTCTTTTTAACATCCGACGCTTTCCCGGATATTCCTTCAATTTTCATCCGACGCTTTCCCGGATATTCCTTCTATTTTCTGATGTTTTTCCTAGATATTCATATCTCAATCTTTAATCTCTTCACTCTTTTCAATCAATTCCCACAAACACCCTTTTAGCTTCACATCTTGGGCTTCAAACAAGATACAAATCACCTTTAGCTTCATGTCTTGGGCTTTGAACAAGACACCAAAACATCCCCTTCCTCCCTTAGAATAGGAGGAACTACGATTGCTCTGATTTCCCAATTTTCTTTAACGGGAATATGTAGGCATAAGATTGCAAAAGAATCTTAACGAGCACACTAAAAAAAACCTTAGGTCCAGTACCTCACTAAAAAACATAAAAAAAAACCGAAAACAACAAAAATATCTTTTCAACATCTCTTAACCTTCCCAAAGGAGAAACTTTCCCATTTACAACAGACAAACACCATCAAGTAGAAAATAGTAGAACAGTAGAAAATTGCTAACAACCCATGGATAACCATGTATAGGATAGGTAACTGACAACTTCCCATTGTATAACCTGACCCCGAACTCCCCAATCTCTTCGCATTTGTTAAAGAAAACATTTGCGTGCAAGGTTAGTTTGAGATAGCTTCCCTTTCCTTTTCAGCTTCATAGGATAAATAAGAAATTAGAAAGTAGCACCCAATCCCATCCACCAGGCGGATGTGGGCGGTCACGAAAACTGCGCTACAGCAGCCACATCCAGTGGTACTTCCTCGGGAAACTTTGTTGAGCAGGAGCTTTCCCAACAAGTTGTGCTAAGACGTAGTCAATCTGGGGCAATCACGTCGAATCCTGTCTTTAAGGTGTAGTTAATTTGGGCCAATCACGTCGAGAAATCGCTTCAAAGTTCAGCCAAACTAGGGTAATTACTTCGAGACTCGAATCCCAACAAATGCAGGCATTCTTGGTCTTCCTTCGAAGATCGGTAGTCAGGGGCAAAACTACTTCAAGGTTCATACTGGGGCAGGCCATCCCAAGAGCATGAGAAGGTAGTCCATCTAGACGGCTGATCAACCTATCCAAGGTTCAGAGTATTGGGGCAGAATATCTCACAGGGATATAAGATTGTTCATGAATCTTCTCGAGGCGAATTTCTTTGTAGACCATACAGTCTGGGGCAGTTACTTCGAGATCCGACGAATCTCTCCAAGAGTTTGAAGACATTGAGGCGTTTTGGATGTCAAGTCTTCTGTAAAATCCTATTGAGACAATTTCTTTTGGTGGACCATGTTGATCTGGGGCAAGTGAAGAAAAAACTGTTGGTCACGCATATGCAGTCAATCAGCCAAAAAGCTTGAAACAAAGGGGCATTCCAACCCAAGGCGTTTGTGGTCCCCTATCCTCAGCAGGCTTCATTAATCATGTTCCCAGCAAGAGATTGCATACAAACCTTTCTCCCCAACAAGTGGTGGTTCAGAGCTGGACTTTCTCAGTTGCAGAAGTCTTATCCAGCACGGGGCATATGTGCTTATCCCTATGCATAACACCGGGGCAATCATGTTCAGGAGCGGGTTCACATGTCACTCTTTTGTCACAACGTTTAATGATTGAGTCCATCATTCGGTCGGCGGTCGGTCATGACGATTCGATATCGGTGAATTAAGTTCAACTGGGTATCGTTGTATCTTATTAAGTCGATTCTCTCATTCAGTACTTCCAACAGCTACAAGTTTTTCTGTGTCGATAACGGTTGCGAATTCCCCAGTAGAGTTGTTTAGTAGACACCGAAGTTGATGGTCAATCCCTAGTGAAGTCGCCAGGAGTTTGAAGGTGCTTAATCTTCTGTAAAATCCTCTTAGGACGTTTCTTCAGGTAAGTCTTGTATCATGGAGCAGGAAGCAAGTCGTTGACCTTCCTAGGCATGGGGCATTTTGAATTTCCCCAGCAAGAGATGTTCCCGATCTATTATCCCCAGTAGAGTTTGAGGACGTTTGGTCTTCTGTAAAATCCTCTCAAAAGGCGTTCCCCAGCACGAGATGCTTGGAAGCGGTTTTCCCCAGCGGAGTTTGTTATAAACTCATTATCCCCAACGGAATCGTCAAACGGAAAGCTCGCCTAACATGGGGAATTGTGGTACTTATCCTAAGCTTGACAGTCGTATTCCTCAGCAGACTATAGTGGAGTTGCTTTGGGTTTCCCAGTAGATTTCTAGGGACTCTTTCCCAGCAAGTTGCAGTGAAATGTTTTAACCAGGATTTGCATATCCCCGGCAGAGTAGCCCTGATTCCCAGCAAGATCGTATCTCTGATTGTTGCATTCCCCACAGAGTTTAACATTGAATCTTGTCAACAATACTCCCCAGCTGAGTTGTTGTTTTGCGCCCCACAAAGGCTTATTGATCAGGTTAGCAGGTGGATTCTCCCCGCAAAGGATCTCGGGTTTGATAGATCCTCATGCAGAGTTTTAATGACTTTCCTTCCCTAGCAGGGTGTCATTCAAAGGTTCTCATCCCCAGCGGAGTTACTGTGACCAAAATTCACCCCCGAGCAGATGAAGTAGTTCCTGGCAGAATCGTCACTCCCCTCATATCTCAAAGTCCAATTTATTTTTGGAAGGCGTAATGATTCGAAGCAGATGAATTGTCCATTCATTATCTAGCAGAGATATTATCCTTTCAGGACTCTCTGAGTCAAATCATTGATCATTGTTCCTCAGCAGAGTCAGCAGAGATGTCTGACACGGATGCAGAGAGTAATCCAGTATTCAATTCTTAAAGTCCAACCGTAGATTGGCAAAAGGTCCATCCAAGGGTGAAAATTCTTAAAGTCCAACCGTAGATTGGCAAAAGGTCCATCCAAGGGTGGCAAATTCTTGAAGTCCAACCGTAGATTGGCAAAAGGTCCATCCAAGGGTGGAAAATTCTTAAAGTCCAACCGTAGATTGGCAAAAGGTCCATAGATTGGCAAAACTCCATCCAATGGTGGCAAATCATCAGTAAGTCCAACCGTAGATTGGCAAAAGTCCCCCGTAGTGTGGCAATTCAGCTGCAAAGTCCAACCGTAGATTGGCAAAAGTCCACCCGTAGTGTGGCAAGCCAGTAGTCGTTTGGCGTTGTACAAAAGATGTTGCAAAAGTCCACCCGTAGTGTGGCAAGCCAGTAGTCGTCTGGTGTTGTACAAAAGACGTTGCTAAAGTCCACCCGTAGTGTGGCAAGCCAGTAGTCGTCTGGCGTTGTACAAAAGACGTTGCTAAAATCCACCCGTAGTGTGGCAAGCCAGTAGTCATCTGGCGTTGTACAAAAGACGTTACTAAAGTCCACCCGTAGTGTGGCAAGCCAGTAGTCGTCTGGCGTTTATTCAAAAAGACGTTATTAAAGTCCACCAGTAGCGTGGCAAGCCAGTAGTCGGCTGGCGCCGTTCTAAAGGACGTCTCTCCAGTTCTATTCTTCCCATCAGAGTTTTATACAAGCAGTGTTCATTTGGTTGGGTTTATATCCCTTTTTTTCTTCTCCACAGAGTGCAAATTTTCTGGTAATTTTCGGTATTCAATCCCTCCATACCTTGAAAGTATGACAACAATCGCTATCATCCATTCAGGTCTACAGTGATTGAATAGGGGCAGCTGTAATACCCCAAAATTTGCACTCTTATTTTTCTCCATAACTGGCTTATGTTTGCATTCATCTGCATCTCCATTAGGCCATAACGTTCACAATCATGTATTTCATTGGGCTCCTGAGGCGTGGGATCATGGTTTCTTATCTTCTGTGCGACTTAGTTGATATTCATCAATTGAAGATGGTGGTTAGGGTTCATGGCGAAGGCATCTTGTATTCACGGGGCACGATACTCAGTTGTGGGTTCATATTGTAGCCAGGGATTTGTTGTTTTTTTGGTTGCTTATCGTTTATTGCTGGGGAGAATGTAAGTTTGATTTGGATTTAAAGAGTCTGTTTGGGAATCAAGGATGTCCAATTGGTCAAGTGTTTTAAGCATACAGAGCGAAAAGGATCCATGTGGATTACTTGGAATTCAAGATACAAGTCCATTAAACTGTATCCAAATTTCTACCCACATCCATTGCTATGTCATTATCCATATCACTTCCTTTTTTGTCCATATTCAATATCCATCTTGTAAATCCATTCTTCTAGCATATCCATCAATCCGATCCACTTTAAAATCATTCTTTTGATATCCATTCTTAAACCAATTTCAATTGACCATCTAGTCCATATTCTATATCCATTCCCCATTTAAGGCACAATTGTCCATTTTAAATATCCATGTCTATTTAAATTTATTTCATTACCATTTCCAAATTAAAAATAATTATTACAAAGTTCGGCCCATCTTCTTACAAAGCTATACAAAAGAAAAATGGCAATATAAAAGTGCCATGCCTAGATTCCAATAGCAACGTTAAGAGCCTGGAATGATGAGACTCTTGAGACATGGATCATATAAGAATGATTTGAATAATATCACTCTTTCGAGGCAAGATTTTAGGAATTTGGTTCAGAAGAATTTCTATGTAGAAAGCCCAGTGATAATGACCATGTCTAATCAGCCAGTTATGCATTACCGTGCTAGTAGGGATATTTCTGTTGAAAGGTGTGATGTGCCAAAACCAGTTCGGTTTATTCACGAGGATAATTTTCTTGAGGTTATGGCCAAGTTGGGTTTTTGACCCTACTTCAATTCAGTCACAAAAAAAAATCCACAACAGAAAAATTAAAATTCATTGTAGTTTATCATTAAAATAGGCATCAGAAAAATGACATAACAGAGTTGGAAAGAAGAAAAAGTTCAAGACGGAGGAGAGCCAGTAAATAAATGGAAATGAATTTCATATGGAGGAAGAAGAAGCTTCAAGCGGCTTAGGGTCTGAGAATGTGAGCTTGCGTTCTCTTATCCATTAGGTCAAGGACTCCACTAGTATGGATCGGGCTCATAAACCCTGTGTCCCATGAAAGTTCTTTTCACACCGTCCAGTTCCTCAATGCACCCCCTAAGTGCAAAGCAAAGAGATCTTGGGCCATGAATGATTAATCACACTCTCAATCCACTGTCTGCACCCCCTCCTCTTGGCTGAATGAAGATTCTTGGGCCTAAAACACCTCAAGCCTGCGCATGCTGATTACACCACCAGCCATTGATTACACCTCCTTGCGGGTCAGATATTATTGTTGTTTTTTTGTTAATTTTGATTTAGATAGTTAATTTTAATTTTTCTCTTAATTGATCTAAATTTGGATTTAATTTTAATCTTAGCTTTGATATTGAACTTTGTGATTAATTTGTCTATTACTCTAGAAGTAGATTTTAATTTTGAATTAATTTCGATTAACCTTCATTTAGAAACTAATTTCCACTCGATTTAGATATTAACTTTACACTTGGTTTTTAATTTTGAATTAGAAATTGTTTTTGCTTAATTGCATTACTCGTTTTTGCTTAATTGTAGTAATTGTTCTGGCGTAACGGTACTAATCGTTTTTGCTTAATCACACTAATCATTTGTTAGCTTAATTGTTCAATAATTTATTTTTGGTTTAATCATTCCTCATTGATTTTTGCTTGCCGATTGTTTTTATCTTAGTTGCTCACAAATTGATTTTTTGCTTAATGGCACTAATCGTTCTAGCTTGATTGTTGAATAATTTTTTTAGCCTATCGGTTCACTAATTGTTTTTTTTTTGCGTAATTGTTCACTAACTAGTTTTAGAATTAGAAACTTTGAACTAATTGACATTGACTTAGTTGAATTGACTTTTGTTTTAACATTGACTAAACTTAGATTTTAATGCTAATATCAACTAATATTCTTAGTAGTTTCATTTGTTGACTTTGTTAATAGTCCTTAATATGTTTTGCATATATTTTTGACTAAGTGTTGTTTACATTTTAGCGTTGATTTCAATTACTTCTTATTGACATTTCCTTTTGATCTTAGTTGCTCACTTTGGTTATTTCTATTTGAACTTTGACTAATCTTTGAGTTTGTTTTGTAGTGTTTCTCACTTGACTTAGTTAATTGAATAAAGCTGGAAGTTGATGTAGCATCCATTACTGTAGTGAGCAAAATGGGTTGTAAAATGGTGCTATTCTGGCTGGTTGCATACATACCTATTCTATTCTAGAAATAGTAGCTGTTATAGGCTGTTTTTACTTGTTGCTAGTTTTTACAGCTATGCAGGTGCTAGAGCGCTGTTGTTGCTGCTGTTTACGGCTTATGGCCTTGTTTTATTGTTTTTTGAAGAGCATTTGGTTCCATGCCTTTCACGGATCTGTTTCGCTTTCTAACACTCTTGTTCATTTATGCTAGGTTACTAGAAGCTTGTCGGTTTGCTTATACTTTGCTTATGTTGCTACGGATTGATATCCGTTCGGTATTATATCTCTTCTCTTTTACTAATTCCGCATTTTTCCTTTTTATGCCATGAGAAGTAGGATTGGGAGTCCATGCCACTTGGCCGGCAACGATGGAAGTCCTCAAAGGAGGCTCTATTTGTGATTGTTTAATATTGTGCCCGAAGACCTCTATGAGGCATCTCATTCCCATTTCCCCTGGTAAGACCTCCAAGGAGGCAATTGACGGAAGGTAGGGTTCGCAATAAACCCCTGTTATTCTAGTTGAGTCGTTCTTAGCTCTCATTACATGATTGAAGCTTTGAACATCACCTGCTCCTGTTATCGAGTCGGTCAAGTGGAAGATAGGGTTCGTAACCAACCCCCACGCTTTGTCTTTAGCTCGCATTGACCAATGTTGATGCTTATGTGATCTGATTCACATCTTCCCCTTTCTTATTCTGCTCTCCATGGTTCTTGATACCATTGGAGGAGTACCTACTTCCCACAGCTAGCTTGTTTGCCTCGGTTGATATGACCCCTTAGCTAAAGCTCCCCCTTTTCTACTTTGATTATGTGACGTTACTGTTTATTGACACTGTTTACTCTTTCATTTCTTTTAGTTCATTTTGTGATTGATTTATCCTATGTTTACTTGTCTGATGGCATAATCCCGTAGGATTCCTAGCTCTACTTAATTTTTGATTAAGTCGGAGGTAGGAGAGACATTAGGATAGCAATCCATGTATGCTAACATTAGGTAGACTTCCCTTTCTTACCTCAACCATAGGGTCATCATTGTATGACAGCATTAGGACCTAGTTTCCCCTTAGCATTTTTCTTTCAAACTTTGAGTCTTTTCTCTCATCTTTTAATAAAGGTAAAAAAACACTTAATAAAGGCATAACACCTATTGTATTTTGGCCTTTCATATGGAAACAAGGATGTGTGGGGTCTTCTCTCACTTTCTTGGAATGTTTAGCATACGTCCCATCTTGGGTCGATATACGAGGCATTCGATCCTACATGAGGGACTTAAATACAATACATGTTACAAAACACAAAACAATCAAAACACTTCTTGCTTAAAAGACAAAAACAAACAATAACGTCTTTCCTTCGGGAATTCTTTTCTCATCTCACACATTCTCAACGTTCGAACGTGCTTCTCCTCGTTCTCTTGCAAGATGGTAACGCACTCGGACCAACGAGCCTGCAACACCTGAGCTAGAACGTTAGTTGTTCCCTAAAAAACACAAACAATTCATCCCTAGTGAGGGGAACTACGTCGCTCTGATTCTCATGTTCCCGATAAGATACGTAGGCAGTGGGGTAGGGCCCATTCGAGCACTTCTTTTATTTTCCCTACATTTGTTTCTCTTTCCCTTTCCATTCTTTTTCCAGTATCTTTTCTACACCCTTTGATCGAGACAAGAAAGCGTGGATCCCATCGGATACGATGGACGCGTGAGGGTGCTAACACCTTCCTCTCGCGTAACCGACTCCCGAACCCAGTTCTCTTGGCCGCAAGACCATGCTTTTTCCTTTCCCTCAGGTTTATGCAGTGTTTCCTTTCCCTCTCTTGGGATAAATACACATTGCTGGCGACTCTGTGTTGTGCCACTTTCGCGTTTGTACTAGGATGAAAATCCCGGGAGCGACACTTACTACCCATGTTTCCCTCTAGATTGGTTGTTTAACTCTAGGAGGTTCGACCCTGGGTGGTTCAACTACTTCCCCCAGGTTTAAAACGTTCGCCTAGGGTGCATTTGGTTGAACTTGATTAATTGTAGGGTCTTCTTCTAAGACCACCCTAGTATTTTGTATCATCCATTCCCTCTGAGGATGTTGAGGGGGTTTTAAAACACCAAAGAAATCAGCGACATGCATCATTTGCGCTGCCCATTGTTGGTTGGTTTAGGTAGTATTATGGATTAAGGGATTGAATATAACCCCCATTTATTGGGCAAGCATCTGGACCATATCATGATTACTTTCGTCCATCTGTTGCCTTATCACCGCTGCAGAATTGTTGGTGATGT
Organism: Lathyrus tuberosus; assembly: GCA_022829125.1. Taxonomy (NCBI): domain Eukaryota; kingdom Viridiplantae; phylum Streptophyta; class Magnoliopsida; order Fabales; family Fabaceae; genus Lathyrus; species Lathyrus tuberosus. Next base: position 11,621,735 of record JALAZF010000075.1, read on the forward strand.
TTGGCATCTGGGTACAATATCCAATTCCTAAGGACTGGCTAATTTAACCCATATTAGTACCTTAACCAGATCCTTGTAATGGAGAAGTCACATTCACCACTAGGTCTGCAAATGTTGACGATGCATTGTGCAAACTTGCCATCAGTGACGTTGACATACCATAAGGTTGATTACGTCCTATTGGTGGCATTGTAAATCCATGCATATAAGGCCTGAATAAGCTATGTGCCACTGGAGGGGGTTGATGGTAGACCCTGTGTTCCCCAATATGATGGAATGGGACTACTTTGTGTAATCGACTGCATAGGCGTCGAACTTGCCGTGGTTGGTATGGCTTTAACTACTAACGCTGAAACTGTATTGCCCCCTAAGAAGAAGGGGGTGATTCTCCATCATTTGGTGGATTTTGGTTACTTGGCGGATTTATATTCGCAATCCTCTTTACATATCTCCTTCTAGGCCTCTCTTCGTTATTTGTGGCTATTCTACCACTCCTAAGTCTCATGCAACGAAGCGTAGAAAGATCGAAAAAATGAAGAACTTAAATATAGAAAAACTTTCTAGAAAAAGTAAAAGTAAATATTTTAAAACACTATATCATTGTCCCACTGGGTGTGCCAATTTGTTTACCGTGAAAATTGGTAAACAACCACTGGTCTTCCGAAAAACTAATTAATTTGGTTCACTTACTGGATCAACCAGTGAATCCTAAGGACATAGCTATTGTGTCTTATGTATTTTTGGAAAACTTGTAGAACACTTCGACAATATTCGTTTGTTGTGGAAGATTACGTGATTGTTTCGTTAAGAAAAAGATTAAACTTTGTAAAGTTTGGTAAAGTAAAGCAATGAAGAAAAATAACTTCAAAGTAAAAGAAATGCAGCAAAAAGCAATTGGTAAAAGAAATTAAATTTCTATTGAATAAAATGTATGGTGTTTTAAACGTACACTTCTTAATAGTAACTCTTTTCTCACGTTAACTTGGATACTTTGAGTAATTTTGAGTACAGTACAATTATTGAACACCCGGAAATCCTAATACTAAGACCCTTATTTATAATGCGTCGAAATAACTGTCTCTAACGATCATTTCTTCAAAAGTTGACACGTTTCGCCTTGCATGCCTTTATTTTCACCATGGTTCGCCACGCGTCTCTCCTAAGAAACAGATACGGACAAAAGACAATTATCCATCCGTGTTTGAAATTCAAAACGTCTGCGAAGGACGACCTCATAGCATCCCTTTGTCGAAGTGACTTTTTATACTTAGGAAATATTTCTAAGTATCTGCTCAAGCATATCTCTTCATGAGAATCATTTCGACAGAATTTTAGCCATCTTCTGTCGAAACCGGCCATATTCAAGAAGCATTAATTTTCACTTAGTTTCTCAAAATGGGAACATGGCGTCGAAAATCCCAACCACCGGGATGGAAAACATATTAACTCGGGGGTTGAAAAAATATAACGACAACAATGACGACTTGAGGATCGAGAACATATAAACTCAGGGGTTGAGAAAATATAAAGATAACAACATTGAATTGGTGGTCGAGAATATATCAACTCAGGGGATTAGAAAAATATAAAAACAACAACATCGTTTCGGGTGTGGAGATCATATCAACTTGGGGTTGAGAAAATTAAAAAAAAAAAACAACATCGACCCGGGAGTCGAGAACATATCAACTCGCGGTTAAGAAAATGTAAAAACATCAACATAAACTTGGGGGTCAGGAACATATCAACTCAGGGATCGAGAAAAGATAAAAAAACAACATTGACTCAGTGTTGTACCCCAAATTTTACCCTTAAATTCCTTGACCTTTTGCATATCATTTCTAAGTCAATCATACATGCATAGCTAACCATTTTATCAGATTTTGTTTGTTTGTTTCATTTGTGAAATTAGGTGTTGCTGCAGAAAGTTTCTAAGTCATGGAAGACTTATATGCCCTCATTCTTATGGACCTATAGTTGGTGCAAGGTCAAGGTTCCTCAAGATCTCTCAGAAAGAACAGGAGGATTAGGGTTTATGTTTGTGACTAATATGTTTGAAGTGGCAAAGTCTGGATGAGAATATTGAATCAAGTTTTGCTATAAGTTCTCAAAGTGACAGTCAAAATTCTCAAGTCATCTCAGGATTATTCAAATGGATCGTCTGGAATCCAAAGTTTTGAAGATAAAGCGTTATTTCAAGCTTTGGTGAATATCTAAATCTTTGTTCCAAATTCAAGAACTTCACACGTTTAACAAAGGATCAAGATGCCACTCCAAGGTTTAAGGTCCATGCTTCAATAACAAATGCAAATTACAAACTTATTTCATTCAAAGAAGACTTTTGGTCCTTGTTCATGAAGATAGATCACCATTTGCTCCCTTTTGATCCTAAACGAAGGATTTTGATCTTTTCTTAGAGGTTTGTGGCCCATGTGTTTGGAATCAATAAATTGATTAAAATCTTGAAACAAGTTTGAGCAAGAGACCCCAACAGATTAATTTGACCCTTTGACTTTACAAAGTTTAAGTTTAAAAATATAATTCTATATCCCTTATTGCTAACCAGAATCATCCTGAAGATAGTGGTGGGGGAATTGCATAGCTTAGTCTTGGTAGGAATCCTGATGAATCAACAGAGCGGGAATCCATTTCATTACGGACAATGGAAAAGGGAGTCGGTTCAGCGGGAACATTCGTTGAATTTAGCCTATTCTCTCCCAGCCACAATGTAACACCGAGGAAGCCCTGCATTAATACAATCACAGCAAGGTCAGAATGAAAATCGCAACAACTCATCATTATCAATGAGGCTCCAATACACCATAAACTCACATAGTCAATAGCTTGCGACGGGAATAGTGTTATCTGCAAACAGAATTCTATCAAAATTCCCAAATGCCATTGAATAAGTATAGCCATACCGTTATAGAGCAACAATTTGCATTTTACCACGTTGACAGACTCCAAAGATTCAATGCATTGAATCCAAGAAAGCATTTTCCAAGCAATGTTCCAGGAGGTTTTATTATTAAAGCTCACACCCCTATTTCAAACTTGTTCAACCGTCTTTGGTTCAAAGAAGTTGAGTGACTTACTTCTCATGATCAACTGGGTTTTGGACATGTTTGTCAGATGCTGAGAAGCATGATGTACTGATTGTGACGTTTTTTGTGTGGAAGAATTCTCATATTACTAACTCATTCCTTTATTTGAGCACTCTGCACTAAATTTGAAGGCAGTTAGTAACACAGTCAATTTGATAACTTCATCAAGTGCAGGGAATCAAAATAATTCAAATATCCATCAGACAAATTGAAGTCTTTCCAAAGCAAGTCCAAGACACGTTCAAGCCAAGGTCATAACACTCCCAAAGAAACATGCTTCATAAAATATCTAAAAACGTTTCCAAAACAGTCACAAACATATCCAAAACATGCTCAAGACAACATTCAAGGGAAAATTAAACTGAATAAAAATTGTGTTCCAAACAGGTTTGAGTTAAAATGGAAATAAACAGAACAACCAACATTTCTTCCTTAATAGCTACACTTCAATTCAGAAATTCATTGAAAATATAAAGGGGAAACAAGCACAAAATCTTCAGAGTAGTGACAGCAAGTTTCAGACAAGCTCAAAACATATCCCAACATGTTCACAATAACTTTGCTTCTTACTTTAAGTTTGATTAATCGTTAATGGATATGTAGGAGTATTTTTTAAATTTGCAGTTAACGTTTGACTAACTTGCATTTTAAATTAGTGACTAATCCTCAGTTTCCATTTGCGGTTAAATTGCGAAGAGGTGAGCAACTTCTTGATGTACACTCGCTGATAATTTATACTATGATTTTTTATATACGTGCTCGACATAATGATATAATATCTTGCTTTATAAGTGGTTGTACATTATAACTGCCTGCTTTATATGTCGGATATCAGATCTTGACTTTAGCTTTTACGCTTATTGCATTACTCTTATAATATAGTAGCATACTTAGATAGCTAACATAGTTAGTGTTTCCCCTTAATAATTCCAAAGGAAAGGTTACTAACATTGACTGTCATGTCATAAGACTAACATTAGAACCATCCCTTATCATAGCCTTAGGATTCGGAGACGCCGTGCTCCACATTTCGCTGCAGACACTTTAGTTCCCCTTATCTTAGCCTTAGGATCGGAGTCGCCGCACTCCACGTAAATGTTTCGCCGTGAACATTTACATCCTACCCTTCAAACCAACTCAAACTTTAGAGGCTTCATACTCTATGTAATGTCTTGCCATAGACATTACCTCCCCCTGGAACCTTGACCACAATCAAGAAGTTCCTCATCCTCTTAGAGGAGAACTACGGATGCTCTGATTCCACTTCCGTTAGGATACGTAGGCACGAGATGTGATGTCTTGGCGAGCATACTTAGATACTAACCCCTAAGGTTCTGCCTTTAGCATAGCACCCTTAGCAAGCGAGTAATAGATAACATAAGTACTAACAAGAGGTTCCTGTAGAGTACTACAGACGTTTAGGATGCTAATACCTTTCCTAGGCGTAACCAACCCCTGAACCTTAGATCTCTTAGGTTTTTTTTTCGTTCTTGAACCTTTCCTTTGGATAAATCAAAGACGGTGGTGAAAATTTTAAGAACTTTGATTCAAGTTAATATAATAGCTTGATATTCGATTCTCACCGCAACAGAACTGGCGACTTCACTGGGGAGTTTCGAGGGTTTCCCCTAACTTAATTTTATTTTTGTTATCTACTTGCTTACTTGCTTTTATATTTGTATATCTGTTGTGCTTGGTATCTATTTGGGTTACTGCTTTGTGTGGTGAGATAAGTCCTACACCCGGATTTGAGTGCAATTATGATAGGACGGTGATACATTCGAGGAGACTTTGAGGGAGTTGATTCCCGAAGAAGTTGAATTGAGACATCACCACTCAGTTGAGGCCCTCTTGAACTTAATATTGTTTAACGAGTTTATTCGTGAAGACGGTATTATTTTTGACCTAGGAGCCCGTGAGACTGAGAACCGTAATTACCTTTAACCCCACTTGGTCTCTTAGGGCGTAGTGCGATGGCTATGAGGGAGTCGATTCCCAAAATAGTTTATATGCGATACTACACTCGGACGAGACTCTCTTGAGAATATTATTGACTACCGAGTGATTTGGGAAATCGATAATATCCGAAAGATGGGTTGTTGACTCTGGGAACTTTCTAGAACCCTGTTCTGCAGATCATAAACCCTAGTACTTACCTTCTCGGGATGGGTAGACCTTGGCTCCAGGCTCATGACCTTTCAAACCTAGGATTCTTTGGTTGTTTTCTTGCTTATATGTGCTTTGTGTTTATCTGTGTGTTTGCATACATGCATTCATGAGCATTATATCATAAAGTTTCATGGAACTTAGCTTTGTTTGTAAACATCGTAGGGATATCATGGACACTGGAAGAAAGAAAACAATGAAGTACACTTACCAGAGTCATAACCTGGACGATCTAAGGAGATTGAAGACCTTGGTAACAGATAAGGAAGGCTTCAAGAGCAAATATGGGAAGCTATTGTCTTTATTGAAAGTGAAGGTTGATAAGGGACTTCTTTCTACTCTACTTCAGTTCTATGACCTAGTTTATCACTGTTTCACCTTTCCGAACTATCAGCTTGTACCTACTCTCGAAGAGTATTCTCAGTTAGTTGGTTTACCTATTCAAGACAAGTCTCGTTTTCCTATCTTCGAAAAGGACCCCGAGGAAAAAGAGATTGCTAAAGCTACACACTTGGATTTGGTTAACATTCGAGCTAATATGACCTCAAAAGGGGGAATTTTTGGACTGACTGTGGAGTTCTAGTTGGAAAAGCTCAGTATTATGCTGATCATTTAAGCATGGATGCGTTCGAAGCTGCTTTCGCTCTGCTTATCTATGGCATTTTCCTATTCCCAAGTTTTGAAGGTTTTGTGGACCTCAATGCCATCAAAATCTTTCTAAAGAAGAAACCCATGAGAATATCGTTGGAAGAGTCTCCTTAGATCTTTCTTTATTAGCTTTTATTTAACTTTTCCATTATGACTCTTATAAAGTGTACCAACACGTTGTAATCATTTTATTATTAATGAATCCGTTTTTTGGTATTCCGGATATTGATGGTTTATAACTGCTTTTTTTATGATTAATAAAACGCGTCTTTTGATATTCCTTGATGATTATAAATAGCTGAGTTCCATGAATCTTGTTACATTGCATTTGAATTTTCATTCTCCCCTTATCAAGGAACTTAAAAGTTATTTTGCAGGCATCGTAAGATGGATTACAGAAAGAAAGGAGTTTTGCCATACACCTTCAAAGTTCCTGATGTTGAACAGTTAAGGGAACTAGGAGGTCAAATAAAATATCCCGAGGCTTTCACCGAGAAGTATGGAAGGATCCTCCCGCTGTTGCTGATTCGAGTAGCTGCTGATCTGTTGGAGACACTTATTCAACTCTATAATCCAATCTACCACTGCTTTATTTTCGTTGATTTCCAGTTGATGCCTATGTTGGAGGAGTATTCTGCTCTGATGGGCATCCTTGTCAACGCCTTGCCTCCATTCTCCGGCGCAGAAGGGAGACCCACTGAGGAAGATATTGCGAGAGTGTCCCACATAAAGTTGTCCGATATCAGAGACTACATGACGGTTAAAGGAGGAATCCCTGGTTTGTTTGCTCAGTTCTTGTTTGAGAAGGCTCAACATTTTGTAATGTGGGGGATACCGAAGTTTTCGAGAACATTTTCGCACTTCTGGCTTATGGTTTATTCTTATTTCCCAACATCGAAGATTTTGTCGACATCAACGCAATCAAGATCTTCATGCTCAAGAATCCGGTTCCTACTTTACTGGCCGGCGCATACCACACCATCCACTCGAAGGTTCTACGAGGAGAAGGATGGATTACATGCTGCACTGCTATCCTCTATAGGTGGTTTATTTCGCACCTACCAAGGTCTACAGCATTTTGGGATGTGAAGGATAGTACAGAATGGCCCATGAAGCTCATGGCTCTCACTCACTCAGACATTGAGTGGCATGATCCGATGTAAGGAGGAATTATCATGATTCATAGCTGTGGGGACTTTCCTAATGTGCCTCTTCTTGGCACAAAAGGGTGCATTAGTTATAACCCTGTGCTTGCTCGGCGACAACTCGGACATCCAATGGACGAAGTACCTGATCCGGACAATCTGACCAGACTCTTCCTCTATAAAGGAGAGAACCTTAAATTAAAAATAAGAATTGTATATGCGTGGCGTCGCATAAATAGGCAAAGAATGCCCGTGACAACGAATCCTGATTGCATAGTTACTGAAGCTTGCCTAGCATGGGCACGTGAAAAGGCTCTCACCTTGATGATGCCCTATCCTCGTCCCAAGCCTCCTGTGACTGACTCAAATGAAGTTTTGAAGTTGAAGGCAGAAATAGAGAAGCTTACTCTTGACAAGGCAAGGATGCAAGAGCAGATCGACGAGCTGGCGAAAGCACTCCGTGAAAGAGAAGGATCATCATCTAGTGGATTAAAATCCTAGTTCCTTTTGTATTATGTTGTTAATGTAATAAATTTTGGAGGTGTACGGGCCTTTTGGAAAATTTTAATAAAGTGAGTTTTTCACAATATCTACAATTACTACAAATACAATTTTGAGTTCCTTGATGCTGCATCATTTCCCGCATTTGCATCTCATATCATTTGCATGTGCATTTTCTTTTCTTTTGCTTATTTCTGTTGTCTCGTCTTCAGTTTCGTCACCCTGAATCCTCTGCACCGATACAATACTAGAGCCCAAGCTTAAAGAAGAATGGCAGAACAAAATCAAGAGCTTGATCGCGTCAGTAACGAATTGGAGGATCTACGTGGGAATGTAAGACAGATCATGGAGATACTGAATGTCATACGCGTGAAGATGGATACCCAAACCACTGTTGTTTTTGAGATTACCAACACAGTCGTGGATACTCAGTCTACTTTTGTCACTACTGCAAGTGTACCTCCATACGGCCTGCCACCAGGTTTTGTGCCTAAACCTGCTTCAATGCCCGTTGTTCAACAAGTACAACGAGTTGTTCCTTTGGTTGCTGAAGCTCCTCACGTGACTCCAACTTTTCACCAGCTACTGAGCATTCCCGCGTGCAAATATGTTTCAACGAGCATCTACCAGCATAAGATGTTCCTAACATGCCAGAAAATGGGAGTGAACGTCATGAGAAACTCAGAGAAAATGTGGAAACTATTAAGGAGGTCTCTGCATTGAAAGGTTTGATCGAACTAAGATATAAAACTCCTGAAGACTCCATTGAGTAGAGAAGCAAGCCACTCAGACCAGTTAATCAGAAGCAGTTAGGTTGAGATTCGACGAATCTCTCAAAAACCAGTTTATCAGAAGAAATCAGGTCAAGATTAGACAAATCTCTAAAGGTCAATTAGTCTGGGGCAACTTCTTCACAAGTGCGGCCAACTATAGGTTTTGATTGGGCAAAGGAAACTCAACCTGGGGCATCCAATTTGAAGAATTTGTTGATCAACCATTCCAGGAGTTGTTGAATCAGGGGCAGAACTCTTCAAAGTTCAGAATATTGAGGTCATCTTATAGAAAGTTGCTTCCCAACTCTTTGCAAGGCTAGAATTCCAAAGACCAGCCAACAAAGGCAAGTCTATTCCACAGCTATTACTCCACAGTCTGAAGAACAAGTTCGAGAACTCTATTATGCAAGATTATAGACAATCTAGGGCAGTTACGTCGAGATTCGATGAATCTCTCCAAGAGTTTGAAGACGTTGAGGCATTGTTATGGCATGTTTTTTGTAAAATCCTATTGAGATGCTTTCTTCTCATAAACCGTGTGAGGCACGTTTGCATAGAAATTCTGCTAAGCAGGGGCAAGTTGTCTTCCATTTTGTTACCGGCGTTGTTATCAAAATCCAATTGTTATTGGTATGCAAAGTCTAGTCGTCACCGATTTCCTCGTTGAGTTGCTTCCTAATTGACGCTATCGCAGTCTGACTATCATTAAAGGATGAATCTGAAGACTCTATTATGCACAAAATACCGTCAATCTGGGCCAGTTACGTCGAGATTCGACAAATCTCTCAAGAGTTGGAAGACATTGGAACTTTGTGGATGCCAAGTTTTCTGTAAAATCCTTTTGAGATTACTTCTTCTCATAAACCATGTGATGTGAGGCATTTTAGAATTAAAGCCTGGTGTGTGGTTATTCATGCAGTTTTTCAATCTAGAACTAAGTGTTCTCTTAAGCAAGTGCGTTCCTGCAACCTACCTTACGTGTACTCCCAATAGGTCTTTACCACTGGTAACTCTGACATATTTGGATGATTTCCCATGAGTATCTACTTCAGGTAGTTATGACAACTCCTCGTTGAATATCCATTTCAAGCATTTGCGACGATTTTGGCGCAAAACTCCTTAGTCGGTGCCTTTGAGAATTTCCTAAGAATCTCCTTAGCTTCATATTCCTCAGTGAAGTAGATGTTTATTTCATCCATTAGTGAATTTCCTACAACTCCACTCTTCTCCAGCAGTGTTGTGACATCTTCTTGAAGTTCATACCACAACGATAGGTGTCAGCCTTTTTTTGAGAAGTTTATCCGTTCTTGGTGGCTCTTTGATCTTTTTGTAGTTACGAACGACCTTCCCCTCGAAGTCTGTCAAAAAGGTTTTGTCAAAGACCTTGCAAGTAGTTTCTCTTTTATAAGGATTGCACTACAATGTGCAATAATTCCCCCAGCGAGTCCATTACTCATGTACTTCTATCAAATGGCACTTCTCCAAGAAGTTGGTGAAGATTCAGGTGATCCTTCTTTTTATTTGAGAAGATATGTTTACAAATCAACCGAATTGCTTCTATTTTGAGATCCCCGATGAAGCATCTCTAATCTACAGTAAAGGTGTGGCCATCCACTGCATTCATGAATCTCCATCGGAGTTACAGACACCTGTTAAGGTCCAGTTATCACTGGCTTTCTTACGTAGAATCCAATAGTTGTTGGTGTTGGTAATCTGGGCGTCGCCATTCCTTTGTTGAAACTCCGGCTGTCACTAGCTCTTGGTTGAGGAAATCATTATTCCCTAGGAAGTCTTAATGTTGCAGAAGCACTTTTAGACCATTTTCAGCAAAGATCCCCATTGAAGCATAAATCGACAACCCTCAAAAGACCTAATTTGAAGCAAGGTCTATTTCAAAAGCATAATCGATGAGATAATGTTTCCTGACTCCTATGAGCTCACTCAAAATTCGTGTTGGCTTTGTAAAAAGGGAATTATTATCATATCCTAACTAGTGATTCAGTAACAGGTTATTATGATATTCTTTTTTAACAAAACTTCAAGACAAACGTGGTGTTGCATTAGCAATTTCAGAATTTACATTTTCTGCGTGTTAATATTGCTTAATATCATAGAAGCTAGCGTACAAACAGCAATGATGATTTCAATCTTTTGAGATTTGGAACTCTGATGAAGATGACTTTTCATTTCAAAAGACAACCAATCTGAGGCATATTTCCTGAAGACTCAGTTGAACAGAGGCAAGTTTGTTTCTCAATTATTGCTTTCACAGATTGGTCGTCCCTAAGGGTCAAATTCGAAGACTCGGTTATACAGAATACCGTCAATCTGGGGCAGTTACGTCGAGATTAGACAAGTCTCTCAAGAGTTGGAAGACATTGGAACATTTTGGATGCCAAATTTTCTGTAAAATCCTTTTAAGATGACTTCTTCTCATAGACCACGTGATCTGAGGCATTGGAGAATTAAAGACCTTCTCAACGACAGTTATTCGAAAACGGCAACTACCATAATGCAGAGCTGCATTGACCCTATAGCTTCCTTCACCCATGCCCCCAAAGAGTCCATGTCTTAAGTGGTGTGATCATTCCCCGGTGAATCTCTACTTCAAGCAGTTACGACAAGGATTAATGCAAGAATTCCACAGGTGAACTAAGAATTCCCAGTGAATTTCCTTTGTTACAACCTTCCCCGAATGAAGCGAGTGTTTATTTCACTCCTCAGTGTTTTCTCAGAACTTCAATCTTCCTCAGAAGTGGATGTTTATTTCATCCCCATTGAAGTCTAGATCCTGACGTCTACAACTATGATATTGGTACAAACTTCCCCAACGAAATGGATATTTATTTCATCCTCGTGAGACTTCAGCTCTGGCATCTCCAATTACAATGTCCTTTCAGACTACTTCAGTTCGTAATGGATATTTATTTTATCCCCTCGAAGTCTCTCCGAACACGAGTTTGATCTGTTCCCAGTGGATTTTTCTCACTCAGAGTAACCATATTCATCTTGACAATCTCCTAAGTGAAATCATGGTATTACATCCCCAAGTGGATTGTTATTCCCTAGAGAAGATTGAAACTTTGAAGTATGACTATGGTTCCCCCTATGGCTTTCTATCTAGCTCTTGATAGACGTATCTTTTGTGCAGAGGGTGGAAGGATATCCTCGTCGAGATGTTTATTTCATCTCCAGTCTCCTTTTGTATGTGTTGTCAGCACGAGCATAAGCATGGCATGACATACATATGCATAACATCTGTGTGTGTTTGGTGTCAGCCTATCTTTCGTTTACTTTGGTTGTGTTTACACCAAGTTTTGGGTTTGTCCATTCTCTCCAAGTAGAATTGTCAACCTTAGGCATAAAATGCTAATTTTTTCTAAGTTCCCCACAGAGTTTGACCCTCGTGGATGATGGTTACTTCATTTATCTTTTTCCATGCTTGGATAAGATAAATCCCCATTCGAGCTCATTCCTCAATGGTAGGTCTTATTTGACCGTTTCTTTCTAGCTTGATCCTAGATTGAACTTTGGTCTTTGGCAAATTTACCTTTAGCTTTTAGGTCGCCGAACCTGGTTTAAGCATGCATTTATGTTTCTCTATGTCTCGTCGTGGGCATCTTTATTTCTGTTTGAGACGTCGTGCTCTATGCCACGCCGTGGGCAATGTTTTTTCTTTTTGAGACGCCGTGCTCTATGCCACACCGTGGGCATTGTTTTTCTGTTTGAGATGCCGTGCTCTATGCCAAGCCATGGGCAATGTTCTTCTGTTTGAGACACCGTACTCTATGTCACGCTGTGGGTAATGTTCTTCTGTTTGAGACACCGTGCTCTATGCCACACTGTGGGCATCGTTTTTCTGTTTGAGACGCCATGCTCTATGCCACGCCGTGGGCATATTTATTTATGTTTGAGACGCCGTGCTCTATACCATGTCGTGGGCATCTTTATTTCTATTTGAGACGTCGTGCTCCATGTTTTTCCTTTTTGAGACGCCGTGCTCTATGCCCCACCGTGGGCCATGTTTTTTCTTTTTGAGACACCGTGCTCCATGTTTTTTCTTTTTGAGATCCGTGCTCCATGTATACAGAAGAGTTTAATTACCCTGTATATTTCCTGATGGTTCCTAAAGATCCCGTTTGATCTCTTCGTTTAAGGAATTTCTAGAAGCCTATTTCCTGATGGTTCCTGAAGATCCCGTTTGATCTCTTCGTTTAAGGAATTTCCAGAGGCTTGGATGTTATTCTTGTTGAAAATTCCAGCATTCAGTGTGCACGATCCTACTGCCATGTGGATCCTGTTTCACTTTCTTTCCTAGAGTGCCAGTCGGTCACGCTTGAACCTGTTGGGTAGCCACTCTAGATGATCCCCAGTGGAGGCTGTTTTTTCGGTGACCGACTCCAGTGAGGATTTTCTTTTCTATTTGCTTTTATCTGCTTTATTTGTTTTCCTAGAGTGCTAGCTGGTCACGCTTGAACCTGTTGAGTCGTCGCTATAGATTCCCCGATTGTTTATTTCCCAAGTGTGTTTGGTCATCCCCAGTGAGTTTGTTGCTCATTGTGTCTGTCTTTATCTCCGGTTTGTCTTTGTTTTCGCCTGCATTCTTGCATTTATCATCCCATCATTTTCATCATGCTAGAGTTCATGGCATGTCAGCATCTGTAGGTTAGCTTCTTTTGTCCATAGCATTGCATGTCATTGCATCTAAGGGCAAATTTTTTGGTTATCTGTATTTAAATATCTTTCACCATGACCTAATGAAGATTTTCATCGTTCATGTCATCCAGTGAAGATATTTAAATAGGGGCAACTGTTGTACCCCAAATTTTACCCTTATATTCCTTGACCTTTTTCATATAATTTCTAAGTCAATCATACATGCATAGCTAACAATTTTATCAGGTTTTGTTCGTTTGTTTCATTTGTGAAATTAGGTGTTGCTGCAGAAAGTTTCTAAGTCATGGAAGACTTATATGCCCTCATTCTTATGGACCTCTAGTTGGTGCAAGCTCAAGGTTCCTCAAGATCTCTCAGAAAGAACAGGAGGATTAGGGTTTATGTACATGGGGTGTGGCCACGTGAGAACTGGTGGTGTGTTGCATGACAAGTATTTAGTTTTCTTTGTTGATTGTTTGTGACCAATATGTTTGAAGTGGCAAAGTCTGGATGAGAATATTGAATCAAGTTTTGCTATAAGTTCTCAAAGTGACAGTCAAAATTCTCAAGTCGTCTCAGGATTATTCAAATGGATAGTCTGGAATCCAAAGTTTTGAAGATGAAGCGTTATTTCAAGCTTTGGTGAATATCTAAATCTTTGTTCCAAATTCAAGAACTTCGCACATTTAACAAAGGATCAAGATGCCACTCCAAGGTTTAAGGTCCATGCTTCAATAACAAATGCAAATTACAAACTTATTTCATTCAAAGAAGACTTCTGGTCCTTGTTCATGAAGATAGATCACCATTTGCTCCCTTTTGATCCTAAACGAAGGATTTTGATCTTTTCTTAGAGGTTTGTGGCCCATGTGTTTGGAATCAATAAATTGATTAAAATCTTGAAACAAGTTTGAGCAAGAGACCCCAAAAGATTAATTTGACCCTTTGACTTTACAAAGTTTAAGTTTAAAAATATAATTCGAGATTCAAATATTTCACCATAGAATTTCATCGTTCAAGACTCAAGGTTACCAAATGCAAAGGTGAAAGCTCACATTTTGAGCAAGATTAAGTTCAAGTCTTTTTTTAAGAACTCCAAGTGTTCAAGAATTCATTACTGCGCAAGTCAATTCATCACTTAAGATTCAAAGAATTCCAAGTTCAATGTCATTTACAAATTAAATTCAAAAAATTCTTAACAAGTTACAAGAGTTCATTAGAACTCAAGTTCACATCCAATAGTTATAAGCTTTACAATTCTAAATCTTGAAAGTATACAAAGTCCATTTCAAAAGTAAATCAAGATTCTATTTACTCAATCGTCATTCCAAAATTACAAGATATATTTCAAGTTACAAAAGCTTACCAAAGTCATTCAAAAAGAACCATCAATGTTAGAAGTGCATAAATATGCTATGAACCTAAGCATAAAAGGCTACAGAAACAAGGATTTGGCTAAGCATATGATGATCTTGTAAATTGAGCAACAAACTAGCCAACCAAGTTAGTAAAGATATATTTGTCACAACGTGGATTCAATGTTGTTTTCACTGCTAATTACAAATAACAACCTTTGTGTCCCAAGGATTCTTGTTCATTACCATAAAACCAATAAGCTTCTTGCCGAATGTATCTATTGGCTCGTCATTATCGCATATTCAAGAACTGATCTCCAAGTTGCAATCCAGCGGCTGCAGCCTTCACTTGGCTCCTTCAACCTTCATGGCGGACAACTGCTAGCTCATCCGCACGGCTTCCCCTTTGGCACGAATCGACACCTCTTCCAAATTTACAAATTGTTTGAAGCCTTAGTTTTCTTGGTATCTGATCGTACCTGAATCAGAAAGAATGATAGTGGCCAACAACGTTGTATGGTCTTCAACTCCGGTGATGATGATCCTGCGGGGGGTGTACCTTCAAGGTACTCCGATGCCAAAGTCAGGTAACGGGAGTGAGCAAGTACAAAATATAGGTGAGAGTTAAAATGAACGTAACCTGACCCTCTTAATTGAGAGGGTATTTATAGAGTGCCCCCAGTGCGGGGCCAACGGTCTCCTGCACTGGGCTGGATTGCCAGGGCCAATACAGGTGACTGCCAGGGCTTACATGGCGTAGGGAAGACCAGTACGTGGTCTTTGCCCTGGGTTAACGGTCCCGAGATCTTCGGAAGGTGGGCAGACCTGTTCCTTCGGAAGTGGGAGGTTACAAGGTGATGTGTCCTCGCGGGGAGGAGTACGTGGAGGTTGAGGAGGAAGACGCTCTCCTCCTCCCCCAGCTCCTACTCAATTCCTTTGCCTAATACGTGGTCGACGAAGGGGAGGACGTGAGTGTGCTCGGTGATGCTTTGGACTTGTTCGACGTTGGCTATCTTATGGGCCATATTGGGTCGTACCAGTATTGGGCTCGGCCTGCCCGACTGTGGGGCAGGCGTTGGCCCAATCCGGAGCAGGAGCCCCTTAAGTCGTTGCTTCGAGGTGTCGGAGTAATGACTTAAGGGTCAGCTTCTACGACGAGGTGGTGTCCCTGTGTCAACGGGAATAATGCAATATGAAGGCCACGGGCACGGGACGCTAAACGGGAAGGAATCTTAAACTCTGCTCGAATTGTGATGTCGGCGTCGGTCGGCGTAGCGGGGAGATCAGGGGTTGTGAGTCCGAGGACCAAGGCAGATGAAAGGATTAACGCAGGAACACGCGTACCACGTGTCAGCTGCCATTAATGCCTAGGGGCGGCTAGGTCTAGGGCACTCAAGAACCTAGAGACTCCTTGAGTCCCGTGAGGGGCCTATAAAAAGGTTTGAGATCGTGCCATTTGCACGTTCCCACCTTTTTCGCTCCGATCTTTTCTCCTTTTCTCCGCCGCTGCTCAACCGCCGTACGCCGTCGCACGCCGCTGTTTCCACCGCACCGGTCCGCCTCTACCATCGTTTCAAGTAAGCTTTTAATCTTCTTTTCTGTTTCGTTTTCTCCTGGTGGTTTTTCGGTGAACTAAAGAAGTTCCCGGTAGTTCCCCGAAGATTCCGGCTAAAACGGCGGAATTTTTCTAGGGTTCCGTTTGAATCAACGGAGGCTTGGGATGAACATCCCAGAGACCCGATGAATTCCCCGAGGACAAGTGATGAATGTCCTGGGGAAATGAGATGAGAGAGGGCCGGGGACCTGAAGAAGGTCCCTGAATGGGGTAAAGGTACAGGATAGTTCCTCGTTACTCCGAGCAGCTCTCGCGTTCTCACCGCCCTTTCACTTGATCCGCAGTGGAAGGGTGGATTTGGTCGTGGCTAACGAATTCACCTATTTCCTTTGTTTTTTAGGCAAAAATGGCTGTGAGGCTTGCGGGCATCATCCAGATAGACACCGAACCAGACTAGGACGAACCCGTGCAGCTACCCGGGGTGGCACCCCTGCGTCCGGCTGCCGACTGGGCAGACGAGGAGCCTTTACGAATTCGCTCACAGTTTTCCCTTGATGACACAGACGCCTTCGCACTCGTCGAGGACGCCGCTGTGGGTGGGCAGCCGAACTGGACGGTCTTTCAGCCTAGGGAACACCACCGTATATGCTCGAATTACCGTGGGTTAAGGTTCCCCATGTACGAGTTCACGTTTAAGGAGGTCGGCATTCGTCTCCCTTTCAACAGCTTTTAGTTGGAGGTGTTCAACCGGTTGCATCTGGCGCCGTCTCAGCTTCACCCCAACGCGCTAGCCTTCATGCGGGCATTCGAGCTCATGTGCGACTACCTTAAGTTCGGGGCCACTCTCTCCCTCTTCTTCCGCATATTCCACCTTCAACGGTCGAATGATCGAGGGCGACACAGCTGAGTCTCCTTCAAATAGCCGAGGAAGTTGTTCAAGGCATACACAGATTCTGTTCAGAATTTCAAGGATAAGTTTTACTACCTCATGCCCGCGACACACGAGGCTGTGGGCACACTTTATGATATCGTGACCGACGGGGCCGGGGAGGAGAGGTTTGTGTCCAAGTACCCCATGGAGTAGGAGGATGCGCACTTCGCACTTGGTATGGATGCCTACCTCATGAAGCATGGCGAGCTGTTGGAGGAGGACAAAGGGGCGTACGCAAAACTGGTCGCGTATGTCGCCAGCTTCAACTGGGCCGAATGCATAACTAGGGACGAAAAGTCATTCCTCGACTCGCGGGGACATGTTGTGACTACGACCCGTTACATAAACACCAAGGCTCTCCTTGAGTGCAAGTCCTCTGACGAGGCCAAGAGGTTCCTAGGTAGGAGCCCATTGTTCTGCTCGGGCGTTTACGTAGTTTTGTTTCCTTGTGCTAACTTGTTTCATGTTTTCCCTTGCAGGACAAATGTCAAACGCCTCCAAGCGTATCATGAAGATGGTTGTTGAGCGGGCCCCCAAACAACCAAAGATCCGTGTTCGCGAGATTATCCAGGATGCGGTGCCCCTTGGAGGAATGAGTGGCTCTTCTTCTCCTCAATGCAGTCAGTCTCCTCCTCCGGAGGGCACCCCTGCCAAGAGGGCGAGGACTGAGGGACCCGTCCTCGTGGACCTTGAAGGCCCTGTCCCAACGGAGAAGTTTTTGTTGCCCGCCTGTCATCTTCAATGGGATTTCTTCGGGGGAAGCCCTTGTTGTCGCTGAGGCCGAGGTGAGGGCAGTCTTGGGGATGGATGGAGAGGCCCGGAAGAGGGCCCTGATCGAGGACCTAGCGGCCATGATGCGGATCTTCGAGACTACCCTGGTCTTGAACGAGGAGACCTCCCCTGCCTCCGAGCTGCGGAAGCTAAAGGACGAATATACTGCTCTCGATAAGGAGAAGAACCAGCTCGAGGTAGCTCAGCAAGAGGCCCAGTCTAAGTGTGAGAATCATGCCAACGTCCTCCACGAGCTGAATGAGGCCAACGTCGTACTGAAGGCGACTCAAGAGGAGCGTGGCCACCTCCGGACCAGAGTTGCTGAGCTGGAAGCTGCTGCTCGTCCTGCCGAGAATGAGTTCGCCGAAGAGAAAGGTTTCGCCAACCGCGTGGCTCTGATCGCCAAGATTCGAGAGCTTCAGCAGGACAGTCTGGAGGCGCTCGAGATAGGCTTCAAAAATGTTATGGCGCAGGTTAAGGGCGAGAATCCAGATGTCCAGCTTGATCTCGACAGGATCAATCCTTTCATTCATGTGGTTGATGGCAAGTTGGACCTGCCAGAGGAGGAGGACGGGGATAATGATGGCCGGATCGAGGAAGAGATCGTTGTTTAGTTCTTTTGTTTGCTCGACCTGCGTGCCATTACTTTTTTGGTATTTGTTTGGCCTGCGTGCCATTTTTGTGATGACTTTTGCCCAGCCTGCGTGCCAAGGGTTTTTTGATACTTTTGTAATATTTGCACAATGGGTCTCTGCCCGCTTAATGCTTTGATTTTCACTTATGATGCTTGTATGCTTTCGCTTGTTTGTGTGTGTGTGATGATATTGTTTGTCTAAGTGTTAGTAATTTGGGATTTTACTCGACTTTGTTGATCCTCGACCGTGTAGGGGAACTGGTCGAGTGGCCGGAGGTATATCCCGACCTTCAACGAGGCTAAGAGCTCGATCAAGGTCTTAGCTTCGTGGCGTGAACTTCCCATCGCGAGCTGGGCGTTCTGCTTGATTGGTACGATGACGACGGAGCTTGATCGAGGGGTCCTCATCGAATCAAAAGTCCTCGCGCACACACAACGCGGCCTTTGATTGTCGTGTTTCATATAGGGGAGTCACGCTTGTACCCTAGTGTGCCCCCGTGATCGCGACGTAGCAGTGTCGCGGGCAGTGTCTAACTGTAGTATTGATTAAGTTTCTTAGCGTTCCATGGTCGAGCAAGGTCTTCCCCATGTAGATTTTCGAGGTAGTAGGCTCATGTCCCCGTTTTCGCGCGAACGTGGTACGGGCCCTCCCAGTTCGCGGCGAGCTTGCCCTCTCGGGAATCTTTCTGGTTCCTTCGTAGGACGAGGGTGCCTACTTGAAAATCACACTTAATAACTTTGTTTTTATAACGTAGAGTTATTTTCTGCTTAAGTGAGGCTTCCTGAAGGGATGCGCCCGTCCTTATCTCCTCGACAAAGTCGAGCTCTTCTCTCAGGGCCTCGTTGTTCGCGCCCTCATTGAGGGGGGCCTCCGTCCTCCTCGAGGGTTCCCTGATCTCCACGAGGATCACCGCTTCTGTTCTGTACGTCAGACGAAAGGGGGTTTCCCTGGTCGTGGAGTGTGGGGTTGTTCGATAGTCCTAGAGGACGCTGTGTAGTTCCTCGACCCATCGTTGCTTGGCGTCGCCTAGTCGGCGTTTCAATCCTCGAAGGATCACCCTGTTTGCTGTTTTGGCCTGTCCGTTCGTCTAAGGATGCTCGACCGACGTGAAGTGCTGCTTCGTGCCAAGTTTGGTGACGAAGTCTTGGAAGTTCTTGTCGATGAACTGCGTCCCTTTGTCGGTGAGAATCGCTTCGGGCGAGGATGTTCCTCTTGTAGAAGTGGAGTATGTTGAAGGCTGTGATTTTGGCCAAGGCTTCCGCCTCGATACATTTCTTGAAATAATCTACGCCGATGATGAGATACTTTTTTTGGTATGACCCCACGACGAAGGGCCCGAGGATATCCATTCCCCACCATGCAAACAGCCACGGGGATGACAATGTTTGGAGCTCATTTGTCCCCGTGTCGTTGGCATCAATCGCATTTCTTGAAGTGCTCCTTGTCGTCTTGTTGCATGGTGGGCCAGTAATACCCCGCTCGAAGCGCTTTACGGGCCAAGGATTTCCCGCCGAGGTGTTGGGTATTGATTCCCTCGTGGATTTCTTGGAGTATACTGGAGATTTTGGTCTCTTCGACGCACCTGAGAAGGGGGATGGAAAAGTCGCGACGGTATAGTTTGTCCTCGACTATCATGTACGAACACGCTTGCCGCTTAACCATCCCTGCTTCCTTGGGATCATCGGGTAGCTTTCCCGTCGTGAGGTATTCGTATACCGGGGTCATCCAAAAATTGTTGTCCCCGATGGTGTTCACATCCGTCGTAGGAGTGGGTTTGTCGATGCTCGGGAAAGAAAGTACTTCTTGTATGACGGACTTGTTTTCGCCTTTCTTCTTTGTGCTCGCCAATTTGGACAAGACATCTGCTCGGGTGATGTGCTCGCGCGGGATGTGGGTTACTTCCGCAGAGGTGAAGTTCTTCATCTTTTCCTTCACCAAGGTCAAGTATTCGACGGGGCAGTCGTTCTTGGCTTGGTACTCTCCTCGGACTTGAGAGGCTACGAGCTGGGAGTCGGTGAAGATTTTGACCTCTTTGGCGTCGAGATCTTCGGCCAACCGTAGCCCGGCGAGGAAAGCCTCGTACTCTGCCTGGTTGTTCGATGTTGGGAAGGATAATTCGAGAGAGACCTTGATCAGGATACCTTCCTCGTTCTCGAGGATAATTCCTGCCCCGCTCCCTTTCGCCCTGGATGCCCCGTCGACGTAGATTGTCCACTTTTGGGATCCGTTGACCGACGGTTCCGGGATAGTCATTTCTGTCACGAAGTCTGCCAACACCTGAGCCTTCATGGCTTTCCTTCCCTCATACTAGATGTCGAACTCGACGAGTTCGAGCGACCATCTGAGCATCCTTCCTGCCATGACTAGCTGGCCGAGGAGTTGCCTTATGGGCTACTCAGTCCTCACCACGACCATGTAGGCTAAGAAGTAATGGCGCAACCTCCTGGCCGCGGTGACGAGGGCCAGGGCGACTTTCTCGATCTGCTGATACCTGAGCTTGGGGCCTTGGAGGGCCTTGCTTGTGAAGTAAATCTGTTTCTGCCCGTCAGGAGTTTCCCGGATGAGGACAACGCTGACCGGGGGTTGCGATAGGACTTGTTTAATGTGGAAGAGCGCTTGCTCTCACTCCTCGCTCCATTCGAACGTGGAATTTTGTCGTAGAAGCTTGAAAAATAGGAGTACGTATTGCGCAGATTTGGCGACGAAGCGGGAGAGGGCGGTCAGTATCCCGTTCAATGACTGTATTGACTTCTTCGAGTTCGGGGTCGGGATCTCGGAAAAAGCCCTACATTTGTCGGGGTTTTCCTCGATTCCTCGCTCTATGAGGTAGAAACTGAGGAACTTGCCCGCCCGAACGCCGAAGGTGCATTTGTCGGGATTGAATCTCATACGGCATCTCCTCGCCGTGTCGAACACCTTCTTGAGATGGGCTGCATGGTCGACTTCTTCTGTGGATTTGACGATCATGTCGTCCATGTAGACCTCGAGCATGTCGCCGATCTCTCCCCAGAAGACTTTGTTCATCATCCTTTGGTAGGTTGCACCGGCGTTCTTCAGGCCGAAGGGTATCACGTTGTAGTAGTAATTACCTGACTCAGTCATGAAGGCAGTATGATGCTTGTCGGCCTTATCCATAGGGATTTAGTTGTACCCCGAGTAGGTGTCCATGAAGGACAATAGTTTGAAACCTGAAGAAATGTCGACCAGCTGGTCGATGTTAGGCAAAGGATAAGAGTCTTTCGGGCATGCCCGGTTAAGATCGGTATAGTCAACACACATCCTCCATTTTCCATTATTCTTTTTGACAAGTACAACGTTGGACAGACAGGTCATGTACCTGGCTTCCGAAATAAAATTTGCCTCTAGGAGGTCTTTTACAGCTTTTTCAGCAGCCTCCGTTTTTTCGGGAGACTGCCTACGCCTACGTTGAACTATGGCCCTAGCAATCGGGTCTATGGTGAGTTGGTGATAGGCCACCTCGGGGTCGAGGCCAAGCATTTCGGAGGCACTCCACGCGAACAGATCAGCGTTCTCCTGGAGATATGCATTCAGCTGCTTCTTCGCCAAGTCAAGGAGCCCGGTGCCAATCTTCACGTTCCGGTCTGGATCATCTCCGAGGGCGATGAGCTCAAAGTCTCCGTCTGGGATGAGGCATGTTGGGTGGAGAGGCTGCCCGTTGATTTCTGCTTGGAGGTCGTGGTCAGCTGCTCCGCCTTCCTCCTGCTCGCTAGGGAACCTGCTGTCGAGGTCGAACGTATCAATGCGGGGAGTGGCTTCTGCAATGCTTCCTGGGATGGCCTTGCTCCGGTCTTGGGCTTTGTTCCGATGGAACCCAGGCCCTTGGTCGCGGCATTGAAGCACATCCTGGCCGCTTCAATATCCCCGTGCATGGTGACGACCCGACCCCTGGCCGTGTAGTACTTCATCTTTAGATAGACTGTCGATGGTACCGCTGTGAGTTCGGCCAGAGTGGTCCTTCCCAGGATGCAGTTGTAGAGGGATGGACATTCGACCACCAAGAAGTGGGTCTTGACTTGTCGGGCTGTATCCTCACTCCCGAAAATGACCATAAGTTCAACGTAACCCCATGGTCTGGTGGTGGTACCGTTGAACCCTTGTAGATCTGAGCTCACGTAACGGGTCAAATGCTTCTCTTCGAGCTGGAGAGTCTCAAGAGGTGGGCGTACATGATGTCCACTGAGCTCCCCTGGTCGACCAGGATCCTACGGACGTCGAAATTGGCTATCTGTGCCCGGATCAAGAGGGGAATAGTGGCGTCGGGCACTCCGCTTGGTAGCTCCTCCAGGTAAAAGTGATGGGTTTGAATTCCTTTGTACTTTCTCGAGAGTCGTGGTCTTTGCCGAGGTCGTGGATTCTAACTCGTCAAATTTCTGTTTGATCGACCCGACGGAGACCTTCTCGAAACCTCTGCCTGATATGACTATTGCCCTGGGGAAGCTCTCCCATGTGTTGCGGGAAGTGACAGGGTCTTCGTGGGGGAAGTTCGCCCACATGTTGCGGACAGCCTCTTGGTTCTCGATTCCCTCGGGGACAAAAAAGTCCTTGGGTCGAGTGACGCTGAGGGCGACTTGCAGTCAGCTCTCTTCGGGAGGAGGTGTTGTCTCCTCGACGCTCTTGGTCTCCCGGGCGCTGGGAAGAGGAGCATCGTCCCTCTTGGTATATTTCTTTAGGTGCCCTTCCTTGATCAGGGTCTCTATCGCGTCCTTGAGGTGGACGCAATCTTCTGTGACATGTCCATGGCTCCGGTGGAATTTGCAGTACTTGGACCTGTCGGTGTTAGCCTTGGGGGTTGTCGACTTGGGAAAGCGGACACCACATTTCTGAAACTCCGAGTTGGCACATTCGTTGAGGATTCGCTCACGTGGAGCGTTGAGCGGAGTATACTCCGTGAACCGGCCAGCTGGTCCTCTCGATTCGCGAGACTCCCTGGACCGGCCTTCTCGCCTCCTCTCTCTGCCTCGCCGGGGGGGAGGAGAGCCTTCGTGTCTGTGGCCGCGGGGGCCTTCTCGCCGCCTGGAGTAGAGGGCGATCTGGGCTGCTTCCGACTCCTCAAACTCGATGTATGATTGATCCCGGTGGAGTAGGTCTTCCAAGTTACGAGGCCTGTGGATGCCCACAGACTTGGCGAACTCGGTTCCAATACGTAGTTCCCACATGATCAGGAACTTCTTCATGTCATCGGTCGTGTGGACCTCGACAGCTTCTCGGTTGAATCTCTCGATGTAGTCTCTAAGAGATTCGCTTTTCCCCTGGAAGATGCCTTCCAACGAGGCCACCGTCTTCGGATGTCGGCGAGATGCGGTGAAATGTTTAGAGAAACGTACCTTCTATTGCCTCCAGGACGTGATTGATTCAGGGGCGAGACTTTTGTACCAAGTCATGGCGCATTTCCAAAGAGTGGTCGGAAAGAGCCTGCACTTGATAGCTCCCCCGACATTCCTATAGTCGAGCATGGCTTCGAAGCTCTCGACGTGGTCTTCGGGGTCAACTGTGCCGTCCTAGGTCTCCAATGGTGGAGGCTTCTCCATGCCCACGGGGATGGGAGTGTCCATGATCTCCCTGGATAGAGAGGTCCTCTGGTCATCCTCATCACTTCTAACTGGCGACCGTGATGGGGAGAGATGACCTCAACCATGTCCATGTCGTCGAGGAGAGTTTCTGGGGAGGTTCTTCGGCCTTTTGCCGTCAACTGTGCTCCTCTTCTTGGTCGAGGAATGTTGAGGCTCGTTCTGCAGAGGGGAGCGAGGGCGCTTTTGGGAGACTACTTGTTGGGGTCGTTCCAGGCGCGGTCGACGGCCCTCACGTTGCAGGGAGGGGCTGCGAGAGCTCGCCGGGGGGTTCCTTCGCGGGGAAAGAGAACGGTTGGGAGAAGGTGGGTGACGATGTCTTTGCGGGGAATAGCGTTGTGGTCTCCCTCTCTAGAGTGCTTCGATCCTGAGATTCTGCTGGGCGATCAATTGGTTGGTCTGGTTGACCAAGGCGAACAGGGCCACCGTGCCCAGATCAGCGTTTGGTGGTGGAGCGACTGACTGGTAGACAACCGGCGGGATGTCATGTTGGGCAGCGTCATATGCCACGTCTTCAGAAAATGGGGAGGCGGTCTGCCCATCCCTTACGTCGCCTTCTTTGATGTGGACGGCAGCGTTGTCCTCACGGTGGTTTCCGTTGTCGAGCTGCGTGAAGGCGGAGTCCGGAGCGTTGTTCCCATGTTGGGTGCTGGTACTGGCCATGGTAGTTATGAACGGAGAGATTGCTTTGGTTTAATGATGAAGGAAAAATGGGGAAGCAGCGTTTTCCCACAGACGGCGCCACTGATCGTACCTGGATCAGAAAGAATGACAATGGCCAGCAGCGTCGTATGGTCTTCAACTCCGGTGATGATGATACCGCGGGGGGGTGTACCTGCAAGGTACTCCGATGCCAAAGTCAGGTAACGGGAGTGAGCAAGTACAAAATATAGGTGAGAGTTAGAATGAACGTAACCTGACCCTCTCAATTGAGAGGGTATTTATAGAGTGCCCCCAACGCGGGGCCAATGGTCTCCTGCACTGGGCTGGATTGCCAGGCCCAATCCAGGTGACTGCTGTAGCAGTAAAAATTGTGAGTATAAGCTATTAATTAACTTAAATCATAAAGCAAGACTCGCCACCGCGCTTTTATTATTCCACAAAAGGAAAAGGAAAAAAGGGCGAATAAATCCTAAGAAGTCTAAAAAAGCTAGAGCTAAAAAAGACAAAGAGAAATGGGTAAAAGGGTTGGTTATTGTCATACCCCAAATTTTGACCACTAAGATTTCCCATCATTGTGCAAATCAACATCACAATATGGATGAATCATTATGCCTCATCAGTCTCCCCAAAGATGGGTGAGCATCCACTACAATCAGAATTAGGGTTTCAAGCCCTCTCAGAGTTCTTAGACAAAGGATCAATCAAGGAATGACATGATATTCAACTTGTCTAGCCTCTCAAACATCAACAAAGGATTAAGAGGACTCCCACTTCAAGAATCAAGCACAAGGTTGCAGCATTCTGAGTGGATCAAGCCTCACGATCGACAGTGTCACCAAGTTAGGGTTTTGGTCGACCAAGGCCTCCAAATGGAAATTTTCCTCTGGGCATGAGCCAATGCTTCAAAGCATAACCTATGATGCTCTAAGGGACATCATAAACCCAATCACCAAGTCAATTTTACCTTAGGGGAGGCATTAATAAAAAAATCAGGAATTAGGGTTTCTTGACCTAATTCACCCCTAAGTTGACTTTTGGGACAAAACATGAGCCAAGACCTCAAGAGGGGATTTGAGGGTCTCAAATACATCAAATTGATCCATTTGCAACAATGGATTGATCCAAGAAGCTTGAGCAACAAGTTTCAATTTCATCAGAACCACAGTTAGGGTTTCGCGGAAAAAGTCAACTATATCTTTGACTTTTGACCAGGACATGCTCCCAAACCCTAAGACATGATTCAATACACCCTATAACACCTATGAAATCAATCCATCAAGTTTGATTTAGGTCAAGGACTTGATTTCATAGAGGATTGCACTGTTTGGAATTCATCTGACAAAAAGTCAACTGTGCACAAAAGTCAAACTTTGACTTTTTGAGATTTTTCACAATTATGGTTCTTTGACCCCAAAATGATGTTAATGTATGATTGGAATCATCATTCATCAAGAAAAATCAAGAAAAGTGGGATAACTTGTAAAAGGAGTAACCATAAAAACTTATAAATTTTTCGAAGTTATGGAATAAAGTGGCTAGGGTACCAACTTTGGAGGATCATAACTCCTAAACCACAAGGCCGTTTTTTCCCATCCAAAGCTGGATTTGTAGCTCTCATTACCCTCTACAAAAGCTTCAACTACCACTCATTCCAATTCCCCATGGATTTTGAGTTATGGAATGATCAAAATCACAAAAAGTGAAAATGTCACTTTTTTCCAACACTTAGTGAAATTTTCACTAAGTCAGAATCTGCCTTACTTTTTTCCAAATGTAGGGACATTTTTCACTTGGATCCAAAAAGTATCAAAACCAATTATGATCAAACAGTTGTTGTATCATATGAGGGCTTTCCAAAATGGCCAAGAACTCCATCAAATTCCACTTGAGCCATGAGATATGACAATGGCAACATGCCTTGCTGAAAACTGTCAAGGCAAGGAAGATTTTGAAGTTTTGCTCGATTTGCCAAATTTGTGCAATTCCAAGCAACTCTATCCATTTGAACACCTCAAGGGTGGACCAAGGAGGAACCAACTCTGATCCCAAGCCTCCCAAGTCTTTGGAACCAAAAATAGCATGCCAAACCTAGAATTGCCTAAAAGAGGGACAAGACTCCAATTTTAGATTGGAGCATTCAATGCATACACCAAGGTGGCATGGACTGAGCCATTGCCAACTGAATTCAGTCAAAACTTATCCAAGACCAAGGGAACCAGCAGCCTGTGCCCTAACCTCTAGTCAATGCTAGAGGAGACTTGGATTCTCATTGCTCAACATTGGCCAAACCTATGCAGCATTTACCATTCACTATTCCTTGCAAAACAAACTTGCTCTACTATAAATAGAGTTCAGTTGTGATCAGTTTGAGTACACCAAAGCCATCAAACAGATGCTTTCCTCAAAATCACCTTCTCACTTCCAAATTTGCCTTCCAAAGCAAGTCACTATCGGGTTTTGAGTTTGAGAACAATTCCAACCAAACCAATCACACACACACCTCATAAAAATCATATAGAAGTGATCGAAACACTCACATAACATCTGGAACACCAAAATCACAAAATCACTGCAAATAGCTCAAGCCTTTGATAGATTTGCAGTTGGGGTGCCATCTCCAGTTCCAGATCATTTCAATCCATTCCAAGCATCCAGACACACTCCATGGCACCTAGAGAAGCTATCCAGATCATTGGAACCTAGTTGTAACACCTCTAACCCAAAACATGATCACCAGCTGCAAGAGGTCAAAACATGATTTTTGAAACATTAATCCAAGATCACAATTTGTTTTCTACATGTTAAACAATTTTGATCATTTTAATTGAATTTTTTATTCAATTAAAATACATTTTGGAAACAAATTAGGGTTTTGATTAATTCAACCCTCATCAAACCTTTTAAAAACACTTTGGGCCTCTAACAGAGTGTAAGACCCAATCCTTTGTAAATACAAACCCATTTTGGGCCTCAGATGTTGTATAAGTCCCGTAGTATTTCAAAAGTTCGGCGCGATCATCGCCCATTTAAAACAAACCATCTGGGCATCTCCTCGAGCTATAAGACCCATTCAAAATCATTTTAGGCCTCTAATAGAGTGTAAGACCCAATCCCCTTTTGAAACCAAAAACTTTTGGGCCTCAATCATTGTATAAGACCCACGGCATTTTCAAAACCTCGGCGCGATCGTCGCCCTTTTCAAAATTAACCATTGGGCTTCTCCTTGAGCTATAAGACCCATATTTGTTCACTTTCAATCATTTTGGGCCTCTTGAGAGAGTGTAAGACCCATCCCCTTGTACAGAAAATCTTTCTTGGGCCTCAGTCACTTGTATAAGTCCCTGTACAAAACGACAGTGCAATCACTGATTAAACCCTGGGCCTCTCCTTGAGCTGTAAGCCCCAATTTTCCTTTCAAAAGCACTTTCTCCTTTGATTTTGAATATAATATTGTTATCAAAGCTTTCTTTGTTGAACAAACTAACCAAACAGCATGGAAGCTCTACAACCGAGTAAGTGTTTACCCGCTTTCATTTATCGCTTTCATATGTATATAACTGTATTGTGGGGCTGTTTCACTGTAAGTCTTCTTTCATAAACTTATATCGACTATGCAATACTAGTATAGATATTTAGAGTTTCCCCGGCAACTACGTCTAAAACTAGACAAAACCTCGTCTCCTTACATCCGAAGTTCTCCCGGATATTTCAACATAACCTAAACCATGAGAATTTTCTTTTACAACAATTTTAGATAACTAGATCTAAGAAATCTCCCCCTTGAACAGTTCATATACAAAAGGCCAATGTTCCAAGTGAAACCCCTTCTGGTACTGCTCATCAGCCTCCTCTTGGGCTTAGTGCAAGGACCCATAGGCTTCCTAAAAGCATCCCCGCCTCCTCTTGGGCATTGTACAAGGACCCGTCGGCTTCTTAGAAGTTTTCACATCCTCTTCTTAGGCTTCGTATAATGATTCTTCCTCCGGGAAGATAGCCTCCTCTTGGGCTTCGTACAAATTGTCCCGTCGGCTTCTTAAAAGTTTTTCTCGCCTCCTCTTGGGCTTCGTACAAATTGTCCCGACGACCTCTTAAAGGTATAGGAACAGAAATTAGTCATCTTAATAGAACAGTCTTTCAAAGAGTCTAGATCTTCCTACGGCGAACATACTGTCTCTGAATCTCTCTTAAGCATAGTACAAAAGATAAAACTCTAGACTTGGACAGTCTAACCTCCTTGAGTCTCAAAGACATTCTCAAGTTCCTTTCAAAAATAGGAAAAAATACCCGTAGACTTGGACAGTCTCAATACCCTTTGGATTCCCTGTTTCCTTAAAGAACAGGAAATAATCCCGGTCCTCAGATCAAATCCATGAGTACAACATTACCCATATACGAACTGATTTTCTCTTTTAACCAACATACTGGACCTGTCACTCAACTGAAACAGTAACCCTAGCCTCCTCTAGGGCTTTGTACAATGATTCTCCCCAGTGGAGCTAACCTTTTTAGCCTTTATCTTGGGCTTCGTACGAGATACAAAATCACTCTCTTGTTTAGTATAAAAGACTCTCTTGTTGAGTCAAACATTTTTAGCCTCCATTTCGGGCCTTGTACGAGATATAAAACACTCTCTTGTTGAGTATAAAAGACTCTCTTGTTGAGTCAATCCTCTTTTAGCCTCCATCTCGGGCTTCGTACGAGATACAAAACACTCTCTTATTGAGTATAAAAAGACTCTCTTGTTGAGTCGATCACCTTTAGCCTCTATCTCGGGCTTCGTACGAGATACAAATCACTCTCTTGGTGAGTATAAAAGACTCTCTTGTTGAGTCAAACCCTTTTAGCCTCCGTCTTGGGCTTCGTACAAGACACATATAAAAACACTCTCTTGTTGAGTCAACCCTTTTAGCCTCTATCTCGGGCTTCGTACGAGACACAAAAGCATCCTCTTGTTGGGTCAATAACCTCCTCTTAGGCTTTGTAGAAAGAAATCCTCATTTGATTCAATCAACCTTTTAGCATCAAATCATGCTTTGGTAACAACATACAAACATCCACAACTCCCTTTCCCTCGTCTAATTGATGTAAGCGGCAAGCCTCTGGATTATTTACATCCACGCCACTGTCCGTCTTTTAGCATGAGAAATTCCTAAGGAAATATGGCATTGCTCTAAACTGAGTTAAAGTCTTCTCCTTCAGGTTGAAAATCCCCTATAAAGGAAATTATGGCATTACTGAATTCACATATCCCAGTTAAAGTAATTCTCCTTTATAATCAGTCACCCAACAGTTGTGACAAATAGACCAAATACCCCCCTTTAGAGATGACAAATTCTCTCTAAAGTCAACACCCTTTTAGCTTCACATCTTGGGCTTCGAACAAGATACAAATAGACCATTCAGCTTCACATCTTGGGCTTTGAACAAGATATAAACCACCTTTAGCTTCATGTCTTGGGCTTTGAACAAGACACCAAAAACACCATTTCCTCCTATAGAATAGAAGGAACTACGATCGCTCTGATTTCCCTATCCCGGGAATACGTAGGCATAAGATTGAAAAAGAATCTTAACAATCACACTAATAAAAAAAACCCCAAAGTCCCCTACCTCCAACCAATCTAGCACAGTATCCCAACAAATTCCCCATGAACAGTCCTGGTAATTCATTCTGAACAAAATAAGCAGAGAGAGGCCCACGAACTAAAACCGCATCTGTAAACCAACAGTTTTGACTGTTTAACCTCAGTATGCAAGCAGGGTTAGTTGGAGACATCTATTTCCCTTCCTTCATCAGCTTCAATAGGATAAAAAATGAATTGACCTGTAGCACCCCAGAGCGACAGTGCTTAAGAACCACGTCCAAAATCACTCGCTACAGAAAAATGGCGCCCACCGTGGGGCCAAACAAAGGAATCTTGTCTCTCTTATCTCTCTGGTTGAAACCTTCTCTTAGGACGATTCATGGGGTTCACAAGGTATCACTGAATGACGGTTCCATCGGGGAATGTCATTATTGCTAGGATCGGCCCTCACTAGGATCTTAGGTCAAAAACCTTTAAGTTTGGAAGGTACCACAGAATGGCGACTCCGCCGGGGAGCCATTTTCTGTTAGGATCATAGGATTCATAGCTCTTAAAAAGTCTAGAACATTAGGACAAATATATATACTGCTTTTCCTAATTGATATATGTGCTTATTTTTCTGCTAATGGGAATGTGTGTGATGCCGCATGTGGAAAGATTGAGTATACACCTAGGAAGAACCTCTTTCAGTAGTGCGGAAGCTATCAGAAATAGTTGTCACGTGATACTACCCTCTTCTGAGATTCTTCGAAATACATCACCTAGCACGGTTCCTGGCCCGCTGATGTTATCTCGACAAGAATCAATGATTTTGAGAGACAGGTACAAAAATCACTAGTATAAGCCTTTGGGATGGGTAAAGCCTTGACTTCATGACACCGACCCTTTGACCCCATGTTTTTTCTATGTTTTTGTGTGCTGCATTCATGCATTCATTTTAAAAAACATTAAGCAAAGAAAAATTTTCTCTTCTAGTCTCTCTTTTTCAAATTAAACTAAGATAATGATTACAAATGTCAGAGAGAAAAGGATTCCGCTCATGGATTTCGGTAGACGAAAAACTCACAAGTATACCTTTCAGAGCCAAGTACGGAGGTCTGCTACCTCTGTTAAAGGTCCATGTAATTGAGGGAATCCTGGAGGCACTCATTTAGTTTTACGATCCAGTCTATCACTGTTTCACATTCCCGGATTACCAGCTCGCACCAACGCTAGAGGAGTATTCTCATCTGATTGATCTACCCATTACTGATCAAGCTCCCTTTTCTGGACTGGAAGAAATTCCAAAGGATCAGACCATTGCAAAAGCAATTTATTTGGACAAATCAGAAGTCAGGACTCACCTGAACACCAAGGAAGGAATCCCAGGTTTACCAGCCAAGTTTCTGGTAAAGAAGGCTCTGTACTTTGCTAGTATAGGGAACGTGACTGCTTTTGAAAGCATCTTTGTTTTACTCACCTACGGGTTATTTCTGTTTCCCAACATTGATAACTTCGTCGATATCAACGCCCTTAAGGTTTTTCTCATTGGAAACCCTGTACCGACCTTACTCGCAGATGCGTATCATTCTGTACACTTA
The DNA here is from genome assembly GCA_022829125.1 of Lathyrus tuberosus. Taxonomy (NCBI): domain Eukaryota; kingdom Viridiplantae; phylum Streptophyta; class Magnoliopsida; order Fabales; family Fabaceae; genus Lathyrus; species Lathyrus tuberosus. The sequence goes on from JALAZF010000075.1 coordinate 11,653,391, forward strand.
AGGAATTTATACAGCGGAGGAATGATCACGTGCTGTGTACCCCTGCTATATAAATGGTTTATCTCCCATTTGCCTAAGTCTGCTGCTTTTTGGGATCATAAGAGTGCCTTACGTTGGTCGCAGAAAATCATGTCTCTTACCAACTCTGACATCGATTGGTACAATCGAATCTATGAAGGGACCAGGATCATTGACGATTTTGGAACCTTCCCCAACGTAACCCTCATAGGAACTAAGGGAGGAATAAATTACCATCCAGTTTTAGTTCGTCGTCAATTTGCATACCTGATGAGGCATGTCCCGCGTAATGCTAATCTGGAAGGTCTTTTCTTCAAGGAAGGAGAAAATGACAGGGCACTAAAGATGGAAATAGTGCACGCTTGGAAACATGTTCATAAGAAAGGACGGGAGTCTCTAGGAAAACCGGACTGTGTCTCGGTGGAGCCTTATCTCCACTGGGTACAAACTAGAGCTCTCAAGCTAAAGATGCCTTATCCTCGTCACGGAGTTCTTCTGCCAAGGGAATCTGTCATGTACTTCATGACTGAAACGGAAAAACTTCAGGTTACTCTCAACAAAGTTCAACAGGAGAGGAGGTCTTGGAAGAATAAGTACCGCATTCTCAATGTGGAGTGTACCAAAATATAGCAACTGCTGAAAGATAAGGATGCTCTAATTGAGATTGTGGAGCAACATGCTGTAGAAAATCAGGATGACCAAAGGAATTTGTTCGCTCCTTTCACTTGGCAAAGGAATGACAACCCAACAACGGCCCAAGAGCCCCGGTCCAAGAAAAGGAAAGTACCAGAAACAGCACCCAAGTTCTCCTCAGAGAGGACTTGGGACCCATTAGCTTAGGTTTCTGTTTTCGTACCTTGTAATTTACTGTATTTCCATTTTCGCAATCCTTTGAATTCAATAAAACGGGGGTGTCCCCACTGTATGATATTTGCAATCTAATTGTCGAAGTTTATTTTGATTAAACCAAAAAAACAATTAATATAATCATTGCATTCATCATTCTCACGTCACGTATTCTTCTTACCTATGAATCTCACGTTTGTGTCTGGGTTCTAGAGTCAAACTGTCTCATTCGTACAATACTCGGGCTAATCGTCAGAAAAAGATGGATGATCTCGAGGAAGAGAACAGAGAATTGAAAGAAGAGATCGACGCTCTGAGAGAGGATATGAGAAAGCTTCGTAATGACATGCAAGCCATGACAGAAGCTTAGCTATAAAGAACTGTGATCTCTGAGATCACCTCAACGCCCATAGTGGAGAAGTATGATCCTAGGTATCAAATGCCAAAAGATCGTCCCTGGGGCATGCCTGTTAACTATATCCCGGAAGGATATGTTCCGCCGATCACTAAAGATCAGGGAATCATAGCAGAAGCCGCTGGGCCTGAAGGTTACAAACTTCGAGAAAGCGAGGATGCCAGAGGCATAATGAGGACTCCTAAAGGTTACAAACTTTGGGAAGCGCCAAGATTCACCTCCGTAGTAACGATACCACCAACTGTGGTGCACACTGTCCCGGAAGGACAGATTCCACATATACCTTCTGGTAGAAAGGAAAGTATGTTCGATAGAATGGATGAATTCCAGGAGCAGTTCCTGGAAATACAGAAGGAACTGCAAGCTATTTGCAGTCAGTATTTATTTGGAAAGGACGCCGCAAACCTTTGTTTGGTCCCCAATGTGAAAGTCCCGCACAAGTTCCAAGTACCCGATTTTGAAAAATACAAGGGTAACTCTTGCCTTTAAAGCCATTTGGTGGTGTACGCTCGTCGAATGTCAGCTCAGACAGAGAACCAGGATCTACTGATTCACTACTTTCAGGATAGTTTAACCAGTGCCGCATTAAAATGGTACATGGGTTTAAACTGCGCCACGATTAGCACTTTTAGAGATCTTGGCACTGCCTTCATCCAACAATATAAATACAATTTGGACATGGCACCAGACAGAGATTAACTCAGATCAATGTCGCAAAAGGACAAGGAAACCTTTAAGGAATACGCTCAGAGATGGCGTGAAATTGCCGCTCAAATTTGTCCAATTCTTGAGGAAAAAGAGATGACAAAGATTTTCTTAAAGACCTTGAACTCATTTTACTACGACAGAATGGTTGCCAGTGCGCCCAGCGACTTCACCGAAATGGTCGGTATGGGAGTGCGTCTCGAGGAAGCCGTTCGAGAAGGACGTCTAGTCAAAGACACTGGGTCGACAAGTAGTATTAAAAAATATGGTAGTGCTCTCCCTAAGAAAAAGGAGCAAGATATTGGGAATATCTCCCTCGGAAAGCAAAGGCGACGGTACCAACCAGTAGCAGCTGTAACTCCTGTTATCAACCCCGCGCCTGTTTCTACATATCAACCTCAGGTTGCTCAAAGCCAACCGCAGTCGCAGCAATTTCAGCAAAGGACATAACAGCCTCTTCAGCAGGCTCGTCATCAATACAACAACAACCGTACAATGCGGCCACCAGGATTTGATCCAATACCCGTTCGTACGCAGAACTATTTTCGTTACTACTGGCCAACGGGCATGTCCAGACTAAGTCTCCTCTTACAGTACCGGAAAATCCGCCTTTTTGGTTTAAGGTGGATCAGACTTGCCCTTACCATCAAGGAGGACCAGGGCATAAGATAGAAAACTGTCTCAGTTTCAAATCCGATGTGCAAAAGCTTGTTAGAAGCGGGGTCTTATCTTTCAAAGATACGAATCCGAATGTTCTCACGAACCCGCTGCATCAACACGAGAAGGCTACAATCAATTTGATAGAGGGAAAGTCTAACAACACCTATCAAATTCACGATGTACTCTTATTGAGGGCCAACTTGGTCAAGATGCATTGTAGACAGAGTGGATATGGCCATGTGCCACCTCATAATTATCACCAGTGTGATATCTGCTCTAAAAGCAATCAAGGATGTTCTGTGGTTCAATCAGCTCTACAGGAACAGATGGATCTCGGATGGATCCAAGAGCACCGAGTTCGTGGAGTTAACATGGTTTATACGAATTCCAACATCATTCAAAACCACGATATTCGTGCGATGAATGTCAACTTGGTGGCAATGCACTCAAGGCAAAGCCAGTATCATAATCTGCCATGACACGATTACAATTCTTGTCTGACTTTCTCGGTAAACAAACAGGGATGCTCTTTTTTACAAGAGGCCCTCCAGCGTCAGATGGATCTTGGATGGATTCAAGACTACCATGATAGGAATCATTATCAAATCAACATGATTCAAATCTTCGATATTCGCTTGATGAATACCAGCCTGGTGGAGTTACATGCTAAACAGTCCGGCTCGGGTTCCCGGTATCACATGATTATCAGGGCTGTAAAGCGGGTTGCGAAGACGATCAGGGTTATGCCCTTGTCCAGGAAACACTTCAGCACTTGTTGAACCACTGGTGGCTTCCAATCTATATGGATGAAGACACCCAGAAAATCAGTATCACTAACGGGAATCCTACTAGATATCAAAGTCAGGATGTTCGATCGATGGAAACAGATCTAGTAAGGTTACACTGTATTCAAAGCGGACGTGGCCATGTGCCACTACACAACTATGAGCGGTGTGGAGTTTGCTCAGTGGATAATAAAGGATGCTACCTCGTACAAGCAGCCCTTCAAAGTCAATTGGACTGCAAAGAGATTCAACCAGGGTCAAGTTCTGGATCAGTCAACTACTTCGTTGATCAAATCAAGAACGTTGTCGTAATATCTGATCATCAGAGGGCTAGGGATGTTTGTACCATTATCCCTCTACTTGACGAATCGAGAGTTCCCAACCGGGAACGGATCGAAATTACTTACGATGGTCAGAAAAATCAGAAGGCTCCCATAGTCATCTATCTACCGGGACCGCTACCGTATGAATCAACTAAGGCTATCCCTTACAAATACGGTGCAACAACAATTGAGAATGGAAAGGAAATTCTGTTACCCTCCGTCGTGAATATTGCAGACATCAGTCGAGTAACACGGAGTGGTAGAATCTTCAACAGAGGAGTTGGTGAATATTGCAGACTTGAGATAAATGATGCATGTAAGCTTCAGGTCCCGGGTTCAACACCCATGGGACACATTTTACTTCTTTGCACATTTTTCCCTTATTTTTTCTCAAGTCTGAATGTTTGTTTTATATATATTATATTGAAATGAGATTATGTCCGGCAGGCCATCCTTGGTGCAGTGGTTTGTGTGTGTGTGTGTGTGTGTGTGTGTGTGTGTGTGTGTGTTTGGAGTCTACATCCTTTGGGTCCTGGGTTCAACACCCATGGACATCATTTTGGCGCTTTTTTTTTTCATACTTTCTTGTATTCCTTTTATTCTCTTTATTTTATTTAGTTACTTTTTCTCTTAAACTCTATTTTATTTTAATATTTAAAACTAAAAAATATATATCTTTTTTTATCATTCATTTATTTTCTTATTTTATTTTTCATATTAAAATATATTATGTTATTAATTATTTTCTTCAAACATTTTTAAAAAATCAAAATATGTTTAATATTTATATTTTCCATATTAATTAAAGAATCCAAAAAAAGTGTTTATTATCTTTTAATTATTTATTTTCTTATTTATAACTTAAACCAAAAAATCAAAGAAAACATTTTATTTCTCTCTTGCTTATTTATTTATTTTCATACTTAAGAATCTAAAAAATATATTTGTAATCCCTTTTATTTATTTCTTAGGCCTTTTATTTATTTATTTTAGATGTACCTTTGATTTATTTTATCTTTAAAACATCTCTTGATTAATTATTGTGTACACTTTGTTTGATTACTTTGTTTGATCCATGTTGTGTTCATTCTAATTTCAAATGCTTAGTGTTTAAGGCATTTTGTTGATGATGATTTTGACCTAATCTCCGATAATTCCATGTTTGTTCCAAATATTTAATGTTTGATGTTTTAATGATAAATGATGAATCCATGTCTCTCATTTTCCTTTTGATGTTCATGTGTATGTATTGTCTTGTTAAGAGTATGTTTTGGTTGATAATGATGTGTATGTGCCATGATTATGCTTGATAATTCATGTGTAGATCTTGTTTGTACTTAAGCCATGCCTTATGCCTTGATTCTGCTCCTTGTTTAGTCATGTGTTAAAAATCATGTTGATGTTGTGTATCATATTTCCTACACTTAACTTCATTGTTGAATGTCATATATGTTTGTGTATCCATGTTCATTTTATTCTATTGTTGCTTAAATCCAAGGGAAATTGACATCTTGTTGACTTCTTGTCATAATGCATGTATATAGTTGTTGCATTCCTTACTCACCCATTTTTTTAGACCTAGTTCAAACCTTAGGATCCCCTTTAACAAGAACCTTAGCCATCTTGGCTTTTCACTCAAAAAGCCGCTCAAAGAGATTAGACATGAGTCATCTGTATAGAAGAGATGTCTCTCTCCTATCCCCATAACATAATCAAACCTTTGAGATACTTTTCCATTTAAGAGAGGTATGTGGCATACTTGTTGATTCTACATCCATGTTGGAGCTCTTCTCTTATTATGATGCAAAGATCCATCTTCTCTATGTTTGTGGTGGTATAATGGAGCATTTCCTCTCAAGATGACAACTTGTCTCTTCTCCTAAAACCAACCAACAAACATGCTTTTACCCGTAGTTAGCCAAACTACGATTTCTCTGACTTCTTATTTAGGATATGCAAGCTACCTTTTTCTTTTTTCCATTTTTTTTCTTTCACAAAAACAATAAAAAACATTTCTCTTCTCATCTCCCCAATCAATCCCATAGCAAACAACTTTTAACATAACACAAATACAACAAGAGGTTCTGTCATACCCCAAATTTTGACCACCAAGATTTCCCATTATTGTGCAAATCATCACCACAATATGGATGTGCCACCATTCCTCATCAATTTCCTTAAGGATTGTTGAGCTTTCACTACAACCAAGAATTAGGGTTTCAGGCCCTCTCAGAGCACTTAGACAAAGGATCAATCAAGAAATGACATGATCTTCAACTTGTCTAACCTCCCAAACACCCATAAGAGATCAAGAGGACTCCCACTTCAAGAATCAAGCACAAGGTTGCCACATTCCAAGTGGATCAAGCCTCAATATCGCTAGTGTCACCAAATTAGGGTTTTGGTCGACCAAGGCCTCCAGATGAAAATTTTCATCTGGGCATGAGCCAATGCTTCAAAGCACAACCCAAGATACTCCAAGGGACCTCATAGACCCAATCATCAAGTCAATTTAACCTCAGGGAATGCATTTACCAAAAATCAGGAATTAGGGTTTCTTGACCTAATTCACCCCTAAGTTGACTTTTGGAGCAAAGCATGAGCCAAGACCTCAAGACATGATTTAAGGGCCTCAAATACACCACATTGATCCATTTGAAATAATGGATTGATCCAAGAAGCTTGATTCACAAGTTTCAATTTCATCTGGACCATAATTAGGCTTTTGAAGGAAATGTCAATTGTAGCTTTGACTTTTGACCAAGACATGCTCCCAAACCTTGGGACATGATTTAATATACCCTATAACAACTATGAAATCCATTCATTAGATATTATTTTGGTCAATGACTTGATTTCACAAAAGATCGCACAGTTTGGATTTCATCCGATAAAAAGTCAACTGTGCACAAAATCAAGTTTGACTTTTTGGAATTTTTCACAAATATGGTTCCCCTAAGTCAAAAACAATGTTAATATAGGATATTGATCATCATCCATCAAGAAAAGTCAAGATAAGTGAGGTTTCTTGCAAAAGGGGCAACCTTGAGAAACCAAAATTTTTCTAAGTTATGGAACAAAAGTGATTTTGTACCAACTTTGCAAGATCATAACTCCTAAACCACAAGGCCTTTTTCTCCCATTCAAAGCTCAAATGAAAGTCCATCTGACATACTTTAAAATTTTCAACTACAAGAGATTCCAAATCCTCATGGATTTTGAATTATGGACTGATCAAAATGACAAAAATGAAGAAAATGACACTTTTCCAACACTTAGTGAAAATCTGCCTAAGTTACCAGCCTTGGACATCAATGTTCATGAGGATTTTTCAGTTGGATTCAAATAGTTTCAAGACAAACTATGATCACACATGTATTGTATCATATGAGGGATTTCTAAAAAGCACAAGAGCCTCCCATTACTTAACCTGAGCAAGGAGATATGATCCCCTCAAAACACAATTTCCAACTGTCTTGTACAAGGCAGAATTTGGCATTTTGCTCGATTTGGACAAATTGGACAACTCCAAGCCTTATCATCCATTTGGACACATCAGAGGATAAAGTCCAAGGGGAATGATCTGATCCCCAAGCCTCCCAAGTCCAAGAATCTACACATAGCCATAACAAACCTAAAAAGGCTAAAAAGTGCAAAAGACTTCAATTTTGTTTCCAAGCATTAAATGGATGCATCAAGGTGGCATAGAATGAGATATTTCTAACTGAATGAGTCAATATTCAGCTCTGAATCAAAGGACCATAGGCCTGTGCCCTAACCTCAAGTCAATGACTAGATGAGACTAAAGATTCCCTTGGATCAACATTGGCCAAAGGCCTGCTGCAGTTGCCACACACTATTACTGCCAACACAAACTTGTTGTACTATAAATAGAGCTCATTTGTGCTCAGTTTGAGTAAGCCAAAGCACTACACCTGATGCTTTTCTCAAAATCTCTCTCTTTAGGCCAAAATGCCTTCTTTTGCAAGTCATCTCTGAGTTTTTGAGTTAGAGAGAAATTCCACCACGTCTCATGATTCAAACACATCCAATATGTCATATCTAAGTTTTTCAAACACTCAATTGTGATCTGAAACACCAAAATCAGAAAGTCAACCTCCAAAACCTCAAAATTTGACTTTTCTGCATTTTTCAAGCCATGTCTTGATTCGGGCACTTCCAAAACCAAACCAAGCCTCAAACACACTCCAAATATCATCCTCAAACTATCCCAATTGGTTTCCCTCATCTGGAACACCATTTGAGAGAGTTACTATCTTGATCACTTTTGCCCCTTTTGCAAGAAAAAGGCCTAAACTTGTTCCTGAGGATTCCAGCTGGTTTTGATCATCCTTAAAGCTTCTAAGAGATCAATCAAGAGTGTTCAAAACATTGAATTACTTCTGGCACAAGGAACTTGGCAGATAGCACAAGAAGCTCCAAGAGGTAAGTGCATCATAACTTGAACTCTCTAAATTATGCATTGCTTTGAGGTCAATTGATCATGGACCTCTCATACATATCATATGTGTTGTATTTGAACCAATTTATCATGCTATTATTGCCTGTACCATGAGATAGCATAGAACATGTAAAATTTGGCCTATTTTGAAATCACTATCGAATTTTAAAATGGAAACATTTTCTGAAAATTCCAAGGGCGCCATTGGGTTCCTCGTGAAATTCTAGGCAGGATACACCTAAATTTTGTCACAATCCATGGAGAAATGAGAAAGTTAGAGGCTTCATGCAAATTGCAAAAATTAGGCCTTGCCTTGGGCAAGGGCCAGGCCATGGCGCCTTGGCCAGGTCTAGAAACTTGGCACCCCATATATGTTCATGGGGTGGTTTTGATACACGGATGTATCACCACCCCAGTGCTAGCACGCATGTGTGTTTGTTGTTTAGGTCGTGGGTTCAACACTCACCCAGACTATTTTATCAATTTGTCATATTTTGCTATTTTTCATTTTTTATGGTTTTTGTTTAATTAATTCCAAAATTAATTTCTCTCTCAATTTTAATTATTTTTTATTGGTTCTTTTTTTGAAAATTCCCAAAAAATTTAAAATATTTTATTCCATAAAAATTTCACAAAAATATTATTTATTTCATATATTTAGTATTTTTGTAAAGAATTATGTTTTATTTGTTTTTAAACGTTTAAAAATATTTCTTTCTCTTGATTTTGCAAATTCAAATAATTTTCAAATCATTCCATGAATGAAACATGATTTTTCAAACATTTATCCAAGATCACAACTTATTTTTCACACATGTTTGATAATTTTGATCATTTTAATTGAACTTTTATTCAATTAAAATACTTTTTAAAATAAAATTAGGGTTTTGATTATTTTCACCCTCACAAATCTTTTTCAAAACACTTTTGGGCCCCTTTTGAAAACCAAACTTATTTTGGGCCTCAGTCATTGTATAAGTCCCACTGCGATTTCAAAAATCTCGGTGTGATCGTCGTTTTCAAAACAAAATCATCTGGGCCTACCCTTGTGTTGTAAGTCCCATTTCTTTTCTTTTTTTAAACCTTTGGGCCTCTAATAGAGTGTAAGACATATCTCTTTGTACCGAAAACCTTTTTTGGGCCTCAGTCATTGTATAAGCCCTGATATAATTTTCAGATCAACGGTACGATTACTGTTTTTCATTTGGGACTCTCCTTGAGTATAAGCCCCAATATTTTCAAAAACAACTTTCCCTTTTGATTTAGGTTCAAATTCATAGTTATTATCAAAACTTTCGTTAATTTCTTGAACAACTAACCATACAGCTGTTACAATGGAAGCTTGCTCGCATGTAAGTTTTAAACAACTTTCTTTTACATATATATATTTGTTTGTATTGGAAGCTTGCTCACCTGTAAGTCCTTCTACCCTCTTTTACATACAATCTATATTTCATCTGAATATATATATGGCTGTATATTATCTGCTTAGAGTTTTCTCCGACAACTAGGTCTAGAACTAGATAAAGTCAGTAGTCACTCTTTCAACAGTCAAAACTAGTTCCCCATAGGAATTCCAGATACAGTCTTGCCTTCTCTTGGGCTTATACAATATGGAACAAAGAGAAAGACATTATTCTCAGTGAAACTTTTCTCAGACTATCACTATTAGAAAACTGTCAAAGAAATTCACTCCCCCAGAGAGGATTAATTCCCGGTGAAACCTCTCTTGAATTTCTTCAAATCCTAGAACTGTTCACTAAAGAAAAGATTATTCCCGGTGAAACTTTTCTTGAACTTTTCTTAAGTTTGGACCCATAGGCTTCCTAAAAGCACCCGAGCCTCCTCTTGGGCTTTGTACAAGGACCCTCCAGCTTCTTAGAAGTTCTCGTGCCTTCTCTTGGGCTTAATACAAGGACCCTGAAGACCTCTTAAAGGCATAGGACATAACTTAGTCATCATTTGCTAGAGCAGTCTTTCTAAATAGTCAAAACCTCAGACCAATTTAAGGGTTGATTCTCATCCCTTAAAACATCAGCCTCCTCTTGGGCATCATATAAAGACAAACTCTTCCATACCAGTAGACTTGGACAGTCTCATCTCCTCTTGGATCTCAAAGACATTCTCAAGTTCCCTACAAACATAGAAAAAAACCCGGGTCATTTAACCAATCTCCAGCAGAGTTAAAACACTCATAGGATCTAAAACTTAGTCGTTCATCCTAGAATTCCCAGCTAGGGTCAGCTTATCATCAGTATAACACTATCCCAAATCAGAACCTCAAGACATCTGATACCTCAACTCTTCTGTAACCCTTAGCAAGAGTTGATTCCCCATTTTGGACCTACCTCTGGATCTCAATAATCCTCAGCAGAAGCCAGCCTCCTCTTAGGCTTTGTATAATGATTTTCCTCAGCAGAGTTAGCTCCAAAAGCATCCTTTTTGTTGAGCCCATCTTCTTTCTTAGAACACTCTCTTGTTGAGTCAACCTTTTTTTAGCCTCCTCTTAGGCTTTGTATAAAGATTTTTACCCGCTCTCTTGTTGAGTCAATCATCTTTTCAGCACTCTCTTGTTGAGTCAATCTCCTAAAGGGACTCTCTTGTTGAGTCAACCCTTTTTAGCCTCAATCTTGGGCGTTGTACAAGACATATAAACACTCTCTTGTTGAGTCAGTCATCTTTTCAGCCTCAATCTTAGGCTTTTTACAAGACATCATAAAAAACACTCTCTTGTTGAGTCAATCAGTCATTTTAGCCTCAATCTTGGGCGTTGTACAAGACATATAAACACTCTCTTGTCGAGTCAATCATCTTTTCAGCTTCCTCTTAGGCTTTGTATAATGATCCTTCTTTTCCTCAGTAAAAGTCAGCCTCAATCTTGGGCTTTGTACAAGACACCCATAAATATCCTCAGCTGAGTCAGTCAAATATCTTTTAGCCTCATTCTTGGGCTTTGTACAAGACACCCATAAATATCCTCAGCTTAGTCAGTCAAATATCTTTTAGCCTCAATCTTGGGCTTTGTACAAGACACATATAAATCTCCCTAAGCAGAGTCAATCCTCTTTTCAGCCTCAACCTTGGGCTTTGTTCAAAACAAATCATACTCTCCAGCAGAGTCAATCTTCTTTCAGCCATAATCTTGGGCTTTGTACAAGACAGATAAAACCTTTCACTAGTGGAGTGAAAACCCACTTTTAGCCTCAATCTTGGGCTTTGTACAAGACAGACAAAATATTTCCCCGGAAAAGTCAACTTTTAGCCTCATCTTAGGCTTTGTATAATGATATCCCCCAAAGAGTCAACTCTCTTTTAGCCTCAATCTTGGGCTTTGTACAAGATAGATAAACACTCTCTTGTTGAGTCAGTATTTTCCAGCCTCCTCTTATGATTTGTATAAGGACTTCCCCAGTGGAGTCAATCAATCTCTTAGCTTCAACCTTGGGCTTTGATCAAGGCACATACAAAAACCACAATTCCCTTCAGAGGAAATCAAAATCTCTCTGTAGGAAGATACTTCTTTGTATATCACATATCAAAACAGACATTCAAAACAAACCCTAAATCCCAGATAACTGCTAAAAGTGGCACACTTACTGATTCAAATATCCAAGCTGTAGTCCATCTCTTATCCTGGTAAAACTCCTCTTTCATCTAATTGCTGTAAGTGGCAAGCCTCTGGATTATTTACATCCATGCCACTATCCCTCTCTTAGCATGAAAACTCCTGAGGAAAAATGGCATTGCTCTATACTGAGTTAAAGTTTTCTTCTTCAGGATAAATCCCCTATAAAGGAAATTATGGCATTACTGGATTCACATATCCCAATTAAAGTAATCCTCCTTTATAATCAGTCACCCAACAGTTGTGATAAACAAATGGGATATCTCCCTTTAGAGATGACAAATTCTCTCTCAGTCAAACCTTTAGCTTCAATCTTGGGCTTTGAACAAGACACAAATAACCTTTAGCTTCAATCTTGGGTTTTGAACAAGACACCAAAACATCTCTTTCCTCCCATAGAATAGGAGGAACTACCATTGCTCTGATTTCCCTGTTTTCTTTAACGGGAATACGTAGGAATAAGATTGCGAAATCTTAGCGAGCATACGAATAAAAAACTTTAGGTCCAGTACCTTCACACACCAATAAAATAAAAACTTTAGGTATAGTACCTTTACTCATCAAAAACCTCGGAAAACCCGAAATCGAACAAAAACTCTCTCTCTCTCTCTCTCTCTCTCTCAAAAATCTCCCAAAGGAGAAACTTTCCCAACCCATAACAGACAAACACCAGTAAGTAGAAAGCAGTAAGGAAAATTGCTAACAACCTGTGGATAACCACATATATGATGGGTAACTGACAACTCCCCATTGTATAACCTGACCCCGAACTCCCTGAATCTCTTTAAGCATTTGTTCAGTTAAACATTTGCATGCAAGGTTAGTTTTAGATAGCTTCCCTTTCCTTTCCAGCTTCACAGGATAAATAAAAAATCAGAAAGTAGCACCCCACTCCTACCTTTGCAGTGAGGAGAAACCCATGGCGATAAGGTGGTCGCGTCACCGACAAAAATCGCACGCTACAGGTTCCTATAGGATACTATAGATACTTAGGGTTTTAATACCTTCCTTTAATATAACCAACCCCCGTACCTTAAATCTTTTTATTGCATTGCTTTGCATTTGCATATTTATGGGTTTATTTGATCTTTTCCCCTTCCCTTGGATAAGTTAAAGTTCGGTGGTGATATCTTATGTTTTGTGAACCTAGTTAACTAATAACTATGGTCTCTGATTCTCACCACGACAGTCAATAACAATGTTTGTGTTAAAACACAATATAAAAATCATATGTAGATCATTCTCCAAAAATCGTGTCACACGAAAAGAAAAAGAGAACAGTCTCATCTTAATCTAGAACTTCCATCGATTAATCAAAGGTAACCTATCACGATCCCAAAGTATGGAGAATGATCCAAATGATCATTCCACCATAGATTTGAAACAATGAAGGTTAATCAACTTCAATAACCAACAATCCATGATGTGTTAAACTTCATTGACCAAAAATGAAAAAGAAAGAAACCAAATCAATACGGACAAAATAGAAATGAAAAAAAGGTTATGAAATGATAAAATCAAGACAAAAGATAACAAGTTTTAAAAAAAAATAATTGGAAAAAAAATAAAAAAGAAAATAAATAGAAAAAGATAAAGAAAAAGAAATAAGAAAGAAATGAGAAGGGTGGCGCATAAGTGATAATGGGGGTGTATGTTAGTGATATGCTTCATGGGCTTCAAAAGCCCAACACAACAAGGCTTGGTTATTGTTTTAGAAACAAAAAAACAGCATCAGAAAAAATAAAAAGGCAAATCAAGGTCAAGGCATCAGAATCCTTTTCTAACACAAAAGCACGTTAAAGGAAAAGCAGACACAAGAACAAAACATCAACAAAATGCTACGTCTAATTTCTTTCCAACCTTCTCTTCTCTGCGCGAATATCTGTTATCGCTCTCTCCTTCGTCTTTCTCTCTCAATTTGTTTCTCTATTCAGGTTTGTATTCGGTTTGTCTCTGATTTCGTTTGGTGTGTGCTTGGTTTGATTCATTTCTTCATCTCAATCTCTCTGTTATTGGTTTATGCTTGGTTTTGGGTTATTGATTGAAGGAGGTTGAAAGAGTGGATTTGATTTGTGGGTTGTTTATGGTGTGCGTTGCGAGTCGAAGGTTGATGTTTGAATTTGGTTTGTGAGGGATGAATTTTAGAGTAAATTGCACAGAGTAACAATGGCTTAAAAAAGCTTTCCAAAGAATGAAGAAGGAGGTTGTATTTATAGGAGATAGGCGAGGAGTGAATTATTTGTTGCGCTGCCGTTTTTACGTTTGGAATTTGGTCGTACAAGTTAGGACGTGTTTATTTTGAAAACTGTTGTGTGCAGGTCGGTTGAAGGTTTGTGTGGTGTATGGCTGTGCATATTGGTATAATGGAGGCTGAAGATGTACGTCGTTTTGGTTTGTATTTCATATGGTGTGGTGACTATGCGTTGCGGATGAAACTGACTCATTGTGTGGAATTAGTTGAAATATATGCCATGTGGAATAGTGTGGTATGACTTTTCTTTTTGTTGTAGGTGCATTATGGGGTCATCTTTTGCTTGTAGCATGGTCTTGTAAATTGTATTTAGGCGTATGATTTGAATGTTATTTGCACCTTGGTATTGCTTAGAAATTACACTTGTATTTTCCTTGAATGCAATTTAGAATTTGAAACTTCATTAAGAACCATCTTGGAGTAAACTTTGAATGAATCATAATAAATCACAAATATTCATATTGAACTTTCTTGGACAATAATATGGATCTGATGAGTAGGTCCTAAAATTATGAATCCCAATGCACTGCACCAAGCCCTAATTGACCATGATTTGACCCTTGACAAATGAAATAACACATGGACTTATCTTGAATTTGAAATAAATCAAAACCCCGAATCGAAATGAATTCACCGCTGAATCAATCTTTGGGCTTTGCCACTTGCACTACTACCAAATCTTTCACCATGAACCAAATGCACAGTCAGCGATATGCCTTGAAATCAGAAGATAATGACTTGATATGAATTGCATTACAACTTCTCCAAAAACCCTAATTGAAAGGAACAAATTCCATATGATTCTCCATCATGAAACATCTGAGCACAACCTGATAACTTGATCCATACACATATGACTTGAATTGGCACAAAAACCCTAATTGGAACCTTAAACACAAATCACTTGAATTATGCATACTCTTGCCTTGATCATGAAACAAACTCTTGCCTTACCAAGACTAGGTCAAAACCAATTGAACCTTAATCCAATACTGAACACATACCTGACAGCCTTGCCTAAAACCCCTATTCATCTTGCAAAACTTGGACTTAGGCAACAAGAAAAATGAAAGCAGGAGGACCGAATTTTTGGATTTTTGAATGATGGTTAGTAAATGGAAACAAAGATGAAGGTAATATACAAGTAGGACAAATTTGGGGTATGAAAACCTTTACTATACAAATCACCATTTATCACTCTGCAAGCACAAAGAATGAACATCACAACTGTGATCATTTCAGCATACACCTACATGCTGTAGGTGGCTAATTTCGACGCCAGGGAAATGGTTCAGAAAGAAAGGGAAAATTCGACAATGTAATTCGACCAGATATTGCAGTTAGAAAGTTTTTGGCGAAAAGATGCAAGTCGAAAGAGCATGGTACTTAAAAAGAAACATTGGCAGATTTTTCCGAGTAAGGAAGATAATTTCGACGAGGGAAGTTTTTCGGACCGTTCGACGGGTGTTTTGAATTTCAAATTTCTGGAGGGAGTTTCATTTTGAAATGGGATGCGTGGAACGCATCTAGGAGGCAAATACATGCATAATGACATTTGTCGCCATTAGAAGAGATAGCTGTTATGGGTAGTTATTTCGTTTGTATATAAATAGGGGGTCTTGATGTTAGATTTGGTGTGTTCCAAACTTTGTACAAATTACCGCAAATACTCAAAGTAACCGTGCGAGAGAAACGAGTGTTCTGGAAAATGTTTGTGTGGGAAACACCAGTTTACCTTTATGCATTTCAATAAAATTTCAAGTTTCCTTCATTTCTTTATATTCAAGTTATCTTTCACTTCAGAAATTTACTTTGTTTTAGTTTAAGTTTGTTTCAATTACTTTTTCGCCATTACCATGTTTTGTTCTATTAGTCGAAATAATTATCAAAGGAAATCTTAGAAACATAGAACGAATACATTACTTTTCAAAATCAAACACATTCTCAAAAGCACTTTGTCCTAGGATTTGTTTGGTTGGTCCTGTTAGTAAACTAATTTTTATAAATTAGGAAACCAGAGATTGTTCGCCAAATTCACCAGCGAACAAATTGGCACGCCTAGTGGGACCTAGTGCATTTATTTGTTTAGTTTATCCTTTGTTCTTATAGCAAATTCTTAGAAGAAAAAGTTTTATTTCGTTGTATGATTCTAAGGAGTGGCAAGTTAGCCGTGAACAACGAAGAAAGACCAAAAAGAACAAGAATAAGAAAAATGGCGAATCAAAGCGCGCTTAATAATCAAAATGTTAACCCAACGCCTATTCCTCCGACAGGAGACAATACGGCGTCAGTTTCTGTGTCAGAAGCGATACCATCATCAACGAGGTCAATCCCAGCGTTTTCGCACTACGCCAAAAATATGATTAGACAACACCAAAAAGACAGCGGTTTTATGCAAAAGCGCTGCTAAAAAGAATAAAAAAATTTCGCTAAAAAAAGCGCCTTAAAAGAAAGGCTTTAGAAAACGCTTTTCAAAAGCGCTGTAAAAGAATGTAAAAGAGTGCCACCTTAGACAGCGCTTTTCCAAAAAGCGCTGCTATAAGTATCACTTTAGAGAGCGCTTTTAAAAAGCGCTGTTATAGGTATCACCTTAGAAAGCGCTTTAAGAAAGCGCTCTAATAGGACTCAATTTCTTTTCACTTTAGAAAGCGCTTTCTAAGGAAAAGCGCCCTCTAAAGTCATTTCCTAATTAAAATATAAAATAATTCTAAACATTTTCAGAGACAGCTCTGTATTTGTTGTTTGGCAAAAGGGGGGGTCGAACTCACGCCCTTTAGGTATGGAAAGGAATTTTAAATTATATTAATATATCAAATTATATTTAATATATTTAAATTATATATTTTAACTTATTTAAATTATATTTAATATATATAAATTATATTAATATATAATTTAAAATATATTAATTTAAAATATACTTTAAATTATATTAATATATCAAATTATATTTAATATATTTAAATTATATTAAATTATATTTTAATTTATTTTAAATTATATTTTAAATTATTCAAATAATATATTTAAATATATATGTTTTAAGTACAAAAATTTTAACTTATTTAAATTTTATTTAATATATATAAATTATATAAATATATAATTTAAAATATATTAATTTAAAATATGCTTTAAATTATATTAATATATCAAATTATATTTAATATATATAAATTATATTTTAATTTATTATTAATTATATTTTAAATTATTCAAATAATATATTTAAATATATATGTTTTAAATACAAACATTTTAACTTATTAAATTATATTTAATATATATAAATTATATTAATATATAATTTAAAATATTTTAATATTAAATATAATTTAAATTATATTAATATATCAAATTATATTTAATATATTTAAATTATTTTAAATTATATTAAATTATATTAATATATCAAATTATATTTAATATATTTAAATTATTTTAAATTATATTTTAATTTATTTTAAATTATATTTAAAATTATTCAAATAATATATTTAAATATATATGTTGTCAACTTATTTTATATATTTATGGAGTCAGTTTAAATAATGGATGAGGGCGTAGTACCGCTGGTCAAGGAGGTTTGTGTGTTTGTTTGCTATGTTTTGAGTCTGGGGTTCGAATCCCCCTCGCCCCAGACTCATTTTTATATTTTTTGACATTTTCAGGTAAACCTTAGACAGCGCTTTTAAGGACAAAGCGTTGTTATAAGCCTTCTAAAAATAGCCTTTACAGAGCGCTTTAGAAAAGCGCTGTCTAAAGTTAACCATATAATTTAAAATATATTAATTTAAAATATACTTTAAATTATATTAATATATCAAATTATATTTAATATATTTAAATTATATTTTAGTTTATTTTAAATTATATTTAAAATTATTCAAATAATATATTTAAATATATATGTTTTAAATACAAACATTTTAACTTATTTAAATTATATTTAATATATATAAATTATATTAATATATAATTTAACATATACTTTAAATTATATTAATATATCAAATTATATTTAATATATTTTAATTATATTTTAATTTATTTTAAATTATATTTAAAATTATTCAAATAATATATTTAAATATATATGTTTTAAATACAAATATTTTAACTTATTTAAATTATATTTAATATATATAAATTATATTAATATATAATTTAAAAATATACTTTAAATTATATTAATATATCAAATTATATTTAATATATTTAAATTATATTAAATTATATTTTAATTTATTTTAAATTATATTTAAAATTATTCAAATAATATATTTAAATATATATGTTGTCAACTTATTTTATATATTTATGGAGTCAGTTTAAACAATGGATGAGGGCGTAGTACCGCTGGTCAAGGAGGTTTGTGTGTTTGTTTGCCATGCTTTGGGTCTGGGGTTCGAATCCCCCTCGCCCCAGACTCATTTTTATATTTTTTGACATTTTCAGGTAAACCTTAGACAACGCTTTTAAGGACAAAGCGCTGTTATAAGCCTTCTAAAAATAGCCTTTAGAGAGCGCTTTAGAAAAGCCCTGTCTAAAGTTTAACCTTAGAAAGCGCTTTAAGAAAAGCGCCCTCTAAGGTCTTTAAGTCTCCTCACCTTAGAAAGCGCTTTTTAAGTAAAGCGCCCTCTAAGGTCATTTATTAATTAAAATATAAAACACATTTCATTTCATTTTCTGAAACGGCTTCTAATCATTTTCTTCTCGTGACCCTTGCTCTCTTTCTTCTCTGCTGAAACCCTTGCTCTCTTTCTTCTCTGCTGAAACCCTTTGCCATTGCCGTCGTTTTGCTGCCGTCGTGACGAAGAAGAGGTACATTGTTGTTGCTGTTCTTACTTCTAACATTGTTGTTGCTGTTCTTACTTCTAACATTGTTCGTTGTTGCTGGCCGTAAATCGTTCTTGCATGTTACTGTTGTTCGTTGTTACTGTTGTTCGTTGTTACTGTTGTTCGTTGTTTTTGTTGATGTTTTTTGTTTATAAATTTATTTCTCTTGATTTTTAAACTATTATTGTTGTTCTTGTTTGGTATATATAATAGAATATTAGATAAAGGGTTGAGAATGAAGTGAAAGTAACCTGTTAATGATGTTTGTGTACCAACTTAGCCATGTTTTTATTTAGATACTTGTTTTATATTAATAACAAACAACTATATATGATAATTAAAATGGAAGGAATATTAGATAAAGGGTTGAGAATGAAGTGAAAGTAACCTGTTAATGATGTTTTCAGCAACTCAGAATCTTGTTAGATGTTTTCAATAACCTGTTTGATGTTTTCAAACAAGTATCAATTTCTTGTTAGAATTAGAAACTCAGAATCTTATCATTCTTTTATAAGGGTGTTTATTTATTTACTTGGTACCTGTTACTAACAAGTATCAATTTCAGTGTTTATTAATTATTTTTCTTTTCCTTTTCAATTTTCACTTTAACTTGCTTAGGCTTTGTAAGTTGTAAGTATTCATTAACAGTGAAGTGAGGGTGTTGGTAAGAAACTCTTTTGCTTTATGAGTTTATATTTGTCATTTACTTTTTGTTTTTTTCTTTCTTACAGGTAAAATGTCTAATAACCAGGAAGACACCCATGAGACACAAGATACACAGGAATCTCAGAATGAAGCTTCGAATGTAGAACATGAAATAAAAAGAGGAAAAACCATTATGAAGAGAATCATCCGTGCTAGAGATAAAGGGATGAGATTTGATGTACATTGGAGTGAACAGAACCAACTAGTTGAGCCTAACGGTTCAATGTTATCTTCATACATTGGTTCACTTGTCTGTCAGCACATTTCAATCACTAGTGATAATTGGAGGAGTAAATCGTTGGATGCCGGTAAAGAAAAGATATGGACTGAGATACAGGTACTTACCAAATATGATTGATGTTATTAGATTTTTGTTGACGATTAAGTCTTTAATTTACTTATACTAAAACACTTTATGTTTATATGTGTATGTTTTTTCGTAGAGGTCCTTTAATATTGAAGAAAGCCGACAAAAGTATTGTCTTCAATTGGCCGGAAAGAGACACAGAGGGTTTAGAGCCTTATTATCAAACAAATATCTTAGGGACGAGAACAAAAATTTTGTTGAAGCAGAACTTCCACCGTTGTATGCGGATGTGATTACACCGCAAGAATGGGGCATTTTTGTAGACAAACGGAAAACCGAAGAATTCAATGTAATGTTGTCTTGTCATGTCTATTGATTGTATTATATATGTGTTTCATTAGTTTGTTTTGATATGACTTAAAATTTTTTATCCAGAAATTGAGTGCCATTAATTGCGAAAGAGCATCAAACCCCGCATATCCATACAGAAAAGGGCGTTTGGGATATGCACGATTACAACAAAAATTGGTAAGTATATATTAATGTTATGATTTTATTAATTGTATTATTGTGTTATAATTGATGAACTTATTATTTAACTAAATGTGTAGTTAGAAGAGTCTAAAAGTGAAGAATCATCACTTCCGGACCATGTTTTGTGGAAGGAAGCTCGCGTGGGTAAGGGTGGAGCTGTTACAGAAGATGTTCAGCATGTTTATGAAGAATGTGTAAGTATAACATTATGTCTCAAAGTTAATTGAAATTTTATTAAATTATAATTAATTTTTAATCCCCACTAATAATTTTCGATATATCAATGAATTTCAGGAGAATCTATCTAAATCCATACCCGCAGGTGAGGATGATTGCAGGAGCATTCTTAGCCGAGTACTAAATGTTCCTGAGTATCCCGGTCGGGTGAGAGGTAAAGGATTTGGTGTGACTCCATCATCCTTGTATAAGCAATCAAGGAAAAAAAATCCCACCACCCAAGAAATCATGCAAACTGTGATGGCACTACAAGCGCAGGTCCAAACATTGCATCAGGATAAAGAGAGATATGAGGCGGAAAGGCGCGGGTCCGGTTTGAAAGATGATAGTGACAAAGCTTGTATCAATTCTCCAAATAAAATTCCCGAGGTAATTAGCACATATTTATTTTAATTAAATTGACACATTTATTTTATTTGACCTTTATACATATTAACAGTTACATATTTATTATTGCTTCAGGGCATTTCATCTTGCCAGCTGTATTTGTCGTTTCCGACTTATCGCATGGTTGGAAAGGGAAAAGTGCAAAACTTTGCGGGAGCGTTACTTCACCATCATCCGCTCCCACAAGGTTATCTGAAAGTGTCGGTTGATATCGCTTTAGATAGGGATGCGTTACTACCGATACCAGACTCGGTTTCAGAGGTTACATTGCTGCGGGATGCAATAGGTTCGTTTGTTGCATGGCCGTTAGACCTCATTTGCATAGGTGATGAGGTATGTTGAAAACCATTACGAATCTCTTAGTATTCAAATGTCAATTCTGAACGATTATGAAAATCATTCTAAACCATTACTTACATTTTTTTTACATGGTAATGTTAGACTCCTACAAAACCCGCAGCAAAGAATAAAGGGGTTTTGCTGCAAAACGAGTATGTTGAATCACACAGAGAGGTAGCTTTTAAGTGTTATTCTATTATTCGAATTCATGATTTTCTACTTTACCTAACTTATATGATTGTTAGGTTACTGCTCAACCTTCACAACAGACCGGCAAGAAAAAAGCTCCTACAAGGACCGTGAAGGAAAAAAGTAGACCTCACTTTCAGACGTGTCTAGAAACACTTTTGGAAATGTCAGATTTGCTACAAGGTGCTATTCGTCAAATCAACATGGACGAAGGTGTTTTTGGTTTTCCTCATTCCGAGATAATCGGAAAAGAGGACATGGAGCAGGTTTTCAATCATACTAAATTAGGCATCGGTGTTATGCATTCATACATCTGGTACTCAAATCAATCTATTATTTATTTAGTTGAACAATTTATTTACACATTTCAATGATAATAGTCTAATGTTTATTATGTTTTTATTTAAGGTGCATGTATGAAAAATTCATGCGGGGGACGGATTTGTCAAACAAATTCCGTTTCTTCTCTTGCAGCCTTGTTAATGCACCGAGAATTGGTATGAATGCAATTGAAGTAAGAGACCACTTACTTGAGCGATTTACGGCCAGCCACACAGAATATCTATTTCTTTTACCGTATAATACTGGAAACGGGTAAGATTTTCATTATAATTTCATTCTAATCTTTAATTTGTATCTTTTGCGTAGAAATTATCCATCTAAACTTTTGTTATACTTTACAGTGGACACTGGTTGTTGGTTGCCATTAATCCTATAACAGAAGTGGTCTATTATCTTAATTCATTGGATACTGATTGGTCCACATATCAGAATATGAAGGATGTGGTTGACACGTAAGTGAGACTGTTCGAAATATTCATGTGTACTTGTATATCTAATTATTTTTGTGACATTATTCTAAGTTTACGTTTTTCTTTTATAGAGCTATACTACTATACCGTGCACAAAGAGAGACTCGAGTAGCACGGGCTAGATCAACCAATATTACATGGGTCAAAGTGGAGGTATACTAATTTTCACAATATTGCTTATTACATGGATCAACCAATATTGCTTAATTTTCTTATTTGTTTGTCTATGTGTAGTGCCCTCGTCAGCGTAATGGCATAGACTGCGGGTACTTCGTTTTGAGGTTCATGAGAGAAATCATTCAAATGGAACAATTGGAGATTCCTATTAGGGTATGCATGGTTTTATAACTTAGGATTTATTTTAATATTTATCGGATATGTCATATAATTTATTATTTTTAACTAAATAATGCGTATTTTGTTTTGTTATGTAGTATTTCGAAGATATGACGTGTTCTTCTTACACAAGGAAACAATTGAATTATATTACGGAAGAATTGTGCGAATTCTTTCTTCTAAATTTTTTTTTTTGAATGTATAGTTTTGGGAATGTAAATTTTAGTTTTGTGAATATAAGAAAATTCTGTTGCAAGAAGAATTCTGTTGTAAATTTTGTGAATCTGTTAATGTATATATATGAATTCTCTTGTTGCAAGAATTTTGTGATTTTTGTAAATTTTGTGAATTCTGTTGTAAGTTTTGTGAATGTTAATTTTATTAAAATGTATATATGAATTTTTTTGTTGCAAGAATTCTATTTCTTGAAATGTATAAGAATTCTGTTGTTGCAAGAAATTATATAAGAAATGCTGGTTTGAAACTATGCAGGTTTCTGCATAAAAAAATGGCTAAAATGGGATTTTTTATACGCATAAAAAATCAATAAAATTATAGGTATACTTTAGAGAGCGCTTTTAAGGAAAAACCGCTCTCTAAAGTCAACTTTAGAGAGCGCTTTCAGGGAAAAGCGCTCTCCAAAGGTATATAAAAAAATCATTTTTCGTATACATTAGACAGCGCTTTCAAAAGCGCTGTCTAAAAGCACCTTTAGAGAGCGCTTTTAAAGGAAAAAACGCTTTCTAAAGTTTATGATAAAAAAATTTTAAATTTTAAAGGTATACTTTAGACAGCGCTTTTAAAAGCGCTGTCTAAAGTTCCATTTTAGAGAGCGCTTTTTCATAAATAAAAAAGCGCCGTCTTTACCTACGACAGCGCTTTTAAGCGCTTTTATAGGGTAAAAAAAGCGCCCTCTTTTCCCACTTTTCCCGTAGTGTCGGCATCCCAAAACGCGCCCAGTATTTCTATAATGGGACCCCAAATGCCTCAGATGACTCCTCCTCCTTTAGGGGGTGTTCATAGGCCATTTGTGACGAATTTTTCAATGCCTCCACATAATAGGGAACAGCCTTATGGAATGCCAACAACGGTGATGGCCAGTTTGCACAATTCGTCGTCATTATATTCTGATCCTTTGATGAATGTTACTTCGCCCTTGCAAGGATCAGGGTCTGGTGCGAACCACATAGGCAGAATAGGTCAGCCCGTGTCAACGGGATACCAAACTTATATGCCTGCAATCACTAATAATTCTGCACAAGTCATTAGGAAACAAATGGACGAAAGTAACCATGACATGGTGCAGATGTTAACACAACAAATGGGGGCCGTGTTTAATCCTTTAATTCAAAACACCACCCAAACGAACCAATTATTAGCAGCGCAAATGACGCGCATTGCTGACTTCTTTGGTGTTCCTCAAACCCAACCAAGGGAACAAACATTTCAGAATCCCAGGGTAGTTGTCGAAGAGGAGCCCACAATAAACCAGAGGCCAGTGAATGTGCCTCAAGGAAACCCTAGAAACCAAGAGTTAGTGGTCGAACAGCCTCATGTCGAAATTCCTGTCCAACCAGAGCCTAGAAGGGTGTTAGTCCATAGGGACCAAGATGCTGATGAGGTTGTGCAACAATTGCGCCATAACAACATGCCAGCAGAAAACAACTTAGCAGCCATGGTCGAAAGGATTATGGCCAGAAATGGTGTGAATGTGGGACTGCAAAGGCCTAGTTATACATCCCCATTGTCTGAGTATATTTTGCGACAAGAATTGCCCCCAAGGTGGAAAGTCCCCAAATTTACCAAATTCTCAGGGGACACTAGCGAATCCACTGTCGAACATATAGCCCGTTACTTGATCGAAGCGGGAGGAATTGCACGCAATGAAAATTTAAAAATGAAATATTTTCCAAGTTCTTTAACAAAAAATGCCTTTACTTGATTCACATCGTTGCCTGCAAATTCGATCCACACGTGGGTCCAGTTAGAAAGGTTGTTCCATGAACAATTTTACATGGGACAAACTAAAATAAGTTTGAATGAGTTGGCTAGTGTTAAAAGAAAATTCTCTGAGCCGATTGATGATTATTTAAATAGGTTTAGGATACTTAAGGCGAGATGTTTTACGCAAGTGCCTGAGCACGAGTTAGTCGAAATGGCAGCAGATGGTCTAGACTATTCAATTAGGAAGAAGTTAGACACCCAATATCTGAGGGATATGGCACAATTGGCGGACAGGGTGAGGCAGGTCGAACGTTTAAAAGCCGAAAAGGCCAGAGCAACTAAAAATAAGAAAGAAAGAGTGGCATATGTAGGCGTATGTCAAGAAGATGATGATGACGAGAGTGAATCGTTTAGTTTCAACGAACAAGAAGTTGACTTAGCAGAATTGAAACAGGGTCCGCCATACTCCTGTAAAGTATTGGCTTCGTCGAACGGAAAAAACCCAGTTGAACCTGAGAAGAATGATAAGTTTCCTAAAAGGACCTATACATTCGACGTCACTAAGTGTGACGAAATATTTGACTTGCTGGTTAAAGATGGTCAAATGATAGTGCCACCTGGCACCAAAGTGTCTCCCATAGAACAACTGAAAAAGAGAGGTTTTTGTAAGTACCATAATTTTTTAGGTCATAAAACATCTCAATGTTTCCTTTTCAGGGATCTGGTACAAAATTCCATTCGTGACGGAAGATTGAAGTTCGACGACAAGTCGAAGCCACCAATGAAGGTTGACTCAAATCCGATGCAAATGGTCGAAGCCCACTGCACTGAACCATCCACTGTGAACATGGTGGAGGTCGAAGAGGGTTCTGACTGCAACTTTGAGATGATAGAAGCCACTGAAGGTTTCGACGCAAATGTGAACATGATAGAGATCGCTGAGATCCCAACAGACGAAAGTGATGTGGAAGAAATATCTGAAGATTTCGTCAACAAACCAGTAATGATCAAGGTTATTCAACACCTTGACGAGGGAAGCTTGAAGATTTCCGTCAACAAAGAGGCCACTGAAGGCCTCAACCATGTGAGCAAAGATGAAGCCACTGAGGGTCTCAACTTTGTGAAGAATAACGAAGCTACTGAAGGCTTTGTCGAAGACAAGAATAAGGCTACTGAGGGCCTTACGGGAGATAGCATGAAGTTTAGTGTTGCTATCGACCAAGCCAACGAGGCCAGTACTGAGATTGGTGAAGGTGTTGCTAGGGTGAATGCAAAGACTACTGATGGTCCTGCAAAACCAACTGTTTATGGGATTTTACGAAGAACAGTAGAGGATCCCAGAGAGAAATGTGTGGGTTTTTGCTGCCAACATAACATTAAGAAGCCAGAAGGGGATTTTGACCTGGCTAAGAAGAAACATGAGATTGAGGAGGGACTCACTTTGAAAATGAACAAGTTAAGTATTGGAGATAGTCAATCAGCCAACGTTAATATGGTCGAAGTATCCCAGAAAGCTCCAATGCAGACTGACGAAGAACGCCGTAGAGAAGAATATCAAAAATGGCGTACCCCAAAGAAGAAGAGAATCTGATTAAGTTCCTCCAAAGGTGTCAGAAGAAAAGGTCCGAGGTTATGCTTGCCCCCGCTGTAGTGCCGTGTTCGACAAAAAGGCAGCAGACAACCTGGAGGGAATCGAAAAAGCCAAAAGGAAAGGAAACTGGGGGGCAGTTCCACCTGCGAGAACGGAGAGGTTCGACCCAAGGCGAAGTGATCAAAATCAGCAAAGGTTTGGACGAAGGTACCCAAATACCTTCAAACCCACCAACAAAGCTCCTAATGACAAATGGGTTCAACCAATAAGGGAAGCCCAGGGACAGAGAAAGTGGAAAAATTTCGAAGTTCAGAGGGGTTCGTCTATGGCTGGCAACAAGGAAGGTGAAAGGCCAAAACCAAGGCCTTATCCCTCAGAAAATTATAAAGGCAAGAATCCCATGTTGATGTCCCAATGGAGGCGTTTCCAAAGACAAAAAAGGGCGGAAAAGGAAGTTGTTGAAAAAGGAGTTGCTGAGGAAGTAGTCGTCGAAAGAAGCAAACCAGAGTCAAGTAGCAATACTGAAGTAGCGAATCAACAAGGAGCATCTTACAACATTAATTCATGCAATGCAATTGAGCCAGTACAATCCAAGGAAAAAGTGGGGAAAGATGACAAAATGACGGATGATTTCAGGTCCGAATCAGATGCATCTCTCGACATTGTGTGCAACGTGGTCTCTGTCCTTCCAAAAGAATACGACCAAATCATGGAGGTTGAAGAAGAGGAGGATGTTATCGAGAGAAAAGTTATAGGACACAGGCCAGTGTGTTACTATATCATGAATAACGGCTGTGTCGAAGAACAAAATGCCTTTTTCGAACGGCCAGATGACTCCATGCGTGGCCACCTCAAGCCCCTATTCATAAAGGGGAAGGTGAAGAATGTAGGAGTAAACAAAATCCTGGTGGATGGAGGGGTTGCAGTTAATTTAATGCCCCATTACATGTTAAAGAAAATTGGGAAAGACGAGTCCGACACAAAACCCCACAACATGGTACTATCAAATTATGAAGGCAAAGTAGGAACCACTTTGGGCATTATCCAAGTGGATTTAAATGTTGGAACAATAACTAGACCAACGATGTTCATGGTGATAGCCTCGAAGGCTAATTACAACTTACTTCTGGGTAGAGAATGGATCCATGGAGTAGATGTTGTGCCCTCGTCGATGCATCAGCGCATAGCTATTTGGCGATCTGATGGTATCGTCGAAAACATAGAGGCGGATCAAAGCTATTTCATGGCTGAGATAAACCATGTGGATCGATGCAGTTTCGACAAACACTTGGCCCACATAGCTCCATGCAGTCTAGCAAATTTCGACCTGAACGCTACTGATAATGCGTTTTGTTCGCTGTATCTCCACCCCACATATGGTTTCCAGTGGGATATAAAAGTGGTCGACGAAGCAAACTACATCTTTGGGGCTGCACATATAGAGGCAACGGGCTGGGGAAGTGAGTTTGGTGACGATGAGTGAATCATCAGCGCTCGAAAGGATTACGGCTTATGTAGCCGAAAATAAGCTTAAGGCGGCTCTAGAAGCCGAAGTAAAGTATATGGCTGTCGAAGCCAATAAAAAATATTTCAACAAACAGTGTCCTGAAAGGGACGTTGAAGAAGATTTGTTCCACACAGAGATTGGCAAATGGCAACATCAAAAGCTAGACGCCATTTATGATGACGAACCCTTGGGGTTTGAAAAGGATCCAGCTTCGACTGATATGAAGATGGTGGCGCAGGATCCATTAGAAGAAGTCGATTTAGGACTGGGGGCAGAAAAAAGGCCAACCTACATAAGTGCCAAGATGGACCCTCAGTTAAAAGTCAAAATAGTCCAACTGCTGAAAGAGTTTAAAGATTGTTTCGCGTGGGACTACGACGAAATGCCTGGTCTCGACAGGATTTTGGTCGAATTGAAGTTGCCCATAATGGTGGGAAAGAAGCCTGTAAAGCAATCTCCCAGACGCTTCGCACCAGAAATTTTGTCGAAGATTAAAGAGGAGGTCGAAAGACTTCTGAAATGTAAGTTCATCCGCACAACGAGGTACGTCGAATGGATTGCAAATATTGTTCCTGTAATAAAGAAAAATGGCAAATTAAGGGTATGCATTGACTTTCGAGATTTGAATTCAGCTACCCCTAAGGACGAATATCCTATGCCAATAGCGGAAATGCTTATAGATTCTGCTGCAGGCCATGAGTATCTGAGTATGTTAGATGGATACTCTGGCTATAATCAAATTTTTATTGCTGAAGAAGATGTCCCTAAGACGGCATTTCGTTGTCCCGGAGCCATAGGCACCTACGAATGGGTGGTAATGCCTTTTGGTTTAAAAAATGCTGGGGCAACTTATCAGCGAGCCATGAATTCGATTTTTCATGATTTTATCGAAACTTTTATGCAGATCTATATAGATGACATTGTAATTAAGTCTGTTTCAGGCGAAAATCATATTGACCATCTTCGACAATCATTCGAAAGGATGAGGAAGTTTGGTTTAAAAATGAACCCTCTTAAATGTGCTTTTGGTGTGCAGGCGGGAGATTTCCTTGGCTTTGTGGTCCACAAAAAGGGGATCGAAATCAATGAAAACAAGGCCAAAGCAATAATGGAGGCGAAAGCGTCATCGACAAAGAAGGAGTTGCAGTCTCTGCTTGGGAAGATCAACTTTCTCAGAAGGTTCATCTCCAACCTTAGTGGAAAAAAGCAAGCCTTCTCTCCTCTACTTCGACTGAAGAAGGAAGATTTTATATGGGGGCAAGATCAACAAGAGGCGTTCGACAAAATCAAGGAATACTTGACTCATCCCCCAATCTTGATGTCTCCTTGTAGAAGTAAAAGTATGAGGTTGTATATATCGGCATCAGATAAGACATTAGGAAGTATGTTATGTCAAGAGGATGAGAATGGCGTCGAAAGAGCCATCTACTACCTCAGTAGAGTCTTAAATGATGCCGAAACTAGGTATAGTGTGATAGAAAAGTTATGTCTGTGTGTTTACTTTTCGTGTATGAAGTTAAAGCACTACATAAAGCCAGTCGATGTATATATTTCCTCTCATTTTGACGTAATAAAGCATATGTTATCAAAATCAATTTTACATAGTCGAATTGGGAAATGGGCTTTAGCATTGACTGAATATTCCTTAATGTATTTTCCGTTGAAGGCTGTTAAGGGACAAGTGGTGGCTGACTTTATAGCTGACCACGCCATAAATGAAGATTATGTTGGATATGTCGAAATAGAGCCATGGAAATTATACTTCGACGGTTTCAGCCATAAGAATGGAACGGGCATTGGGCTATTGGTTATTTCTCCTAACAGAATTCCAACAAAATTCAAGTACAAAGTCGAAGGCTTATGTTCAAACAATGAAGCAGAATATGAAGCTTTGATAACTGGACTTGAAATTTTATTGGAATTGGGGGCAACTAGAGTCGAAATAATGGGAGACTCTGAGTTGGTAATAAAGCAAGTGACCAAGGAGTACAAGTGTGTTAAAGAAAATTTAATCATGTACTTCGTAATAGCTAACAGGCTCTTGAAGAAATTCGACAGTGTAACTATCAGACATATTCCTCGAATGGAAAATCAAGTGGCGAATGATTTGGCACAACTCGCATCTGGTTATAAAGTTTCGAAAGAAAAGTTGGAAAAGGCCATTGAAGTAAGAGGAAGAGTTGTATAAACTAAGTTGTCCCCATCAGATTTGGAGACAATAAAGTTAGGATATGGTGACGAAGAAAGTTTTGAGATATTTAATATAGACGATTCGAGAGTCGAAGATTAGAGAAATCCCATCAAGGATTATTTACAAGACCCAAATCAGAAAGTCGAAAGGAAAGTTAAGTACAGGGCGTTAAGTTGTGTGCTTTTTGGAAATGAGTTGTTTAAAAAGACTTCAGAGGGAGTTTTGTTAAAATGTTTGGGCGAAGATGAAGCTTTTATAGCATTGTCGAATGTGCACAGGGGAGCATGTGGTGCTCATCAAGCAGGCCATAAAATGAAATGGTTATTATTTCGACAAGGGATGTATTGGCCAACAATGTTGAAGGATTGTGTCGAATTTGCAAAAGGTTGCCAGAAATGTCAAGTACATGCAGGGATACCACATATTCCTGCAAGTGAGTTACATTCGATTATGAAGCCTTGGCCATTTAGGGGTTGGGCTTTGGATTTAATTGGAGAAATTCGACCATCATCGTCGAAAGGCCAAAGATACATTTTGGTTGGAATATATTATTTCACAAAATGGATAGAAGCCATACCTTTGGTAAATGTTGATCAAGAAGCAGTCATAGAATTCATTCGAAAGCATATCATCTATAGGTATGGGATACCTGAGACAATAACAACAGATAAAGGGTCTGTGTTTACTGGGAAGAATATGCAAACATTTGCAAAAGAGATAGGATTCAAGCTTCTCACTTCGACGCCTTATTACGCTCAAGCAAATGGACAAGTCGAAGCAGCAAATAAGGTGGTGATAAGTTTAATTAAAAAGCACGTGGGGACAAAGCCTAAGAATTGGCATAAGACGTTGGATCAAATCTTATGGGCTTGTCGAACATCCCCTAAAGAAGCAACAAATACTACTCCATTTAGATTGACATATGGACATGATGCAGTTTTACCAGTTGAGGTTTATTTACAGTCGATTCGAATTCAGAGGCATCATGAAATTCCATCAGACATATATTGGAGTATGATGATGGACGAGTTAGTTGATTTGGACGAAGAAAGATTAAATGCGTTGGATTTATTGAAAAGGCAAAAGGAAAAAGTCGAAAAGTTTTACAATAAGAAAGTAAAATATAAGACTTTCCTAGTTGGTGAGTTAGTTTGGAAAGTAATTCTCCCCATGGATCGAAAAGACAGACTTATGGGAAAATGGTCCCCTAAGTGGGAAGGACCTTTTCAAATTATACAAGTATTTTCTAATGGCGCATACGAGGTCGAGGAAGTGGATAAAGATAAGCGTATATTAAAAATAAACGGGAAATATTTGAAAAAATTTAGGCCCACATTACAAGAAATTAAAATAATTGTCAAATAATTATGCAGAGAAAAGCAATATGGCGGATTGAAAATCGTCTCGACAAATAATATAGATTCATTGTCATTACAAAAGGGCTTTAAAAAGCCAAACAAAAAATTACAAGTATTCAAACGGGAAAAGATGCTTTCAGCTTCTCAAATTTCGACCTCTGGATTTGAAGACGTCGCTCACAAAGCGTCTTGCTTTTTGAAATCTCCTCAATCTCCTCACCAAGCTTACGGGCCCTGTCAACATGATGCACACCAACTTCAAGCTCTTTGCGGATTTCCTCCTGGTCATTCTGCTGCAGTTCTGCTTGACGTTTTTCCGCTTGCGAAATTTTGCTTTGAAGAGTAGCAATTTGTTTTTTCCATTTTAGGATGTTCTCACCACACAAAGCTGCTTCCTGTTTATTTTGCTCAGACACTTGCTCCAGTTCAGTTAAATTGTTGGATGAATTCGACGCAGCTTCCCACTCAACAAGTTGGGTTTCTGTTTTGTTTTCAAGTTTCTTGGAGTATTCTCGAAGTCGATTGAAGTCAGTTACCACAAGATCTATCAAAGTAGTAAGGTCCAACACTACATCAGTGATTTCAGGAGGAGCCTCCAGGACGTTGACTTGCTTTAGGATTTTCTTCAGGTCGAATTGAGCAGAGGAGTCATTCTCCAGAAGTTGAAATAAGTAAATATCAAGAACCTTCTTTCGAATGTTTGCCAGTGATTCGTCCATTGATTTGGCATCAGAAGTAGTCCCTGAGGTGCTCGAACTACTGATGGTAGTGTCAGCAAAATTGTAGCGGGAACTGAGCATGGTCTTTAGGTACTCAAAAGGCCTTTGCACCTTCATATTTTCTAGCTCCTCATGGGAAAGTTGGGTCGAAGTCGTCCCGGTCGAAGCATCTTTATTTGTTTTGCCGGGGTTTTCTTCGACGTTTTCTGTCTCTTCGTCGGTAGCAGCTGTGGGAGTTGGCGGTTTTTTGTATTCCTTTTCTTCTTCCTCTTCAGCATCAGTTGCACCCTCTTCATCTTTCTCTTCGACATCAAATCCTGAGTGGGGGGAGGGGGGATTGGTCTTCAGGTTCATTTCTTGTAGCAGCCATTGCAGTGGGCGTCACAGTATCCCCACCAGTTTTGACTAAGTCTTCAGTTTCAGGACCAGTTTTTCTTCCACTACCTTTGGAATTCGTGAAGAAATAGCATTGGGTTGATTTACTTCAGTAGCTGATTCCTTCGCCGAATTCTTAGGAGAGGATTTGGAGGCGCTGGCTGGGTTATAAGTGGGATCACTGCTGGTCTTGGGGAGAACTTGGACCATGGGATGTCCATGAATATCGACAGGTACCTGAAAGATAAACAGATCAAAAGAAGGTAACACAAGTAAACAGCCTTTGAGTATCGAAAGGAAGAAGAAAATCATACCTGTGGAATTTTGGTCTTCAAGCTAGAGCTTGCGCTGTCTGCTGGAGCAGGAGTAGTTTCTTCGCCTGGATTTTTTGATAAAGTTTTTCTAAAACTCTGGGAGTAGGAGGTTTCTGTGGGAGAGGTTTGGTTGTTTTCTTCTTATTTTTGGTGGGTTTTACTTGATCAGGTGACTCATCACCATCATTAGTATCAGCAGCTGTGACTTCTTTTGCTTTCCTTTTCTTTGGCGTTGATGGGGGTTTTCGACTGCCCAGTGGATCAAGAAAATTTCATTAGTTAGTTCAAGAAAATAAAACATTTGGTGAACTAAAAGAAAGTAAATTGATACCTTCTCCAAAGGTGTCTTGGCAGTATCTTTCTGAGGCTCTGCATCTCCTGTAGTTGTTGCTCTGCCTGTGGCAGGTTTCTTGATTGGAATCTTGATAGCTAGAGAAGAAAAGAAGAAAAGAGTCAGGCATAAAATAACATATATTCGAATAAATAAAAAGTGAGATTGAACTGCTTCCCATTTTCCACACCTTCATATATAGGAGTTTCCACGCGAACGTGTTCTATGCCAATATGAAGGTGGCCTTTGAAATTGTCCAGGGTGTACTTAGTCGGAACCACTCGCTTGGCACGTTTTTGGTTTTCTTGCCGAAGAATTTTCAGAGAATCCCCACAAATAAACCAATATGGGAATGGAGGGCTAAGAGCCATGCCAAATTCAGCAGATGGTAGAGGCGGAAATTTTGGGCGATAAAGTTTAAAAGCTACCTCATAACGCTGTTCTGGTCGAACATACGTAGGTAGTTTTAACTCATCAAGTTTTTCTGTAAACTTTTGTTTCAAAGTAACTGCTGCTTCGCGTATGGTTCGACTAAGATCATCAGGCCTGTAGGCAGTTTCAAAGTATTTCTGGAAAGCTTGGATTTCTTTGATGTGTCGAGAAGTACCTTTCTTGGTCCTGTCCTGCACAAGGGCAAAGGCTCTAGTCAGTTGAGTGGTAAAAGAATCCACGTTAAACATTTGAGACTCATAGTAAGCCCTCCACCATTCATCAAACTCTTGAGTGCAGAGGAAGCTAGGTCGAAAAACCACTGGTTGGATTTCGACCAGGTTAGAATACTTCGCCAACAACTCAGAGCATTCATCTTCAGTGTGGGTCATGTTGTAATGAATCAGAGAGCCTTTCCTGGAGAAAAGAGGTTTTGGTATTATCTGTATCAACCCAAACTGTCGAGAAACCAGGTTGGGCTGATAGTTGACAAGGGAAACTTTGAGTTTTGAAGGGCCAAGTTTGGAAACTAGAAGTCTTGGAGTAAGGAAAGATTCCCAGACGTTGAGGAATTCATCTTCCAGAGATTTCGATTCCAGGGGAAGTTTTCTAGTGAACCATGAGGGTCCAACCTTCCTCTCAGCAAAAGGAGCCATGTTGGGTGTAAAACTATAACGTTTAGCAAACATCATGACGTAGCTGGTAAAGGTTTGTCGGAGGCTCAGACCTTCGTCATGGGGTGTCATCTGCGCCAAACGAAGACCTTCGACTCGTCTGTCCCCTAGAACAGCTGGGTTCACAGTTGGTTTGTTGGGAAGAGAGGCTTCGAAAGTGGCATTGAGCCACAATTGTAAAAGCCAAAAAGGCCCTGATAACAGCAAAGTCTTCTTTTCCTTGATGTTCTTCAAGATGGTGACTCTTTCGCCAAGGGATCCGTATAGATTTTCCAGAATCATCTCGCTAAGACATAGCCGGTGCCCAGCATGAAGCTGATTCGCTATGGTAATATAGCGCTTCGCCACCTGAAGAGATCTGGAGCAAAAAATGCACCTCGACAACCAAAGGGCCAGGAAGGCTACATGCTCTTGATCAGAAACTTCCTTGGTTTCCTTGTCATGGTAGTTGGCAATATAGGCTATAAAGGTGGCCTTGTTGGTGTCGAAACCTATTGAATCATCAGCAAGCAAGTTGGGATCATAGTTGACTCCTAAGGGGCTTAAGCCAGTGATAGCAGCTATGTCGAAAAGCGTATGAGTAATCATCCCACAGGGAATATGGAAATTGTTGTAAGTACTATCCCAGAAATAGAGGGAAGCCAGAAGCATGGAAGAGCAATACCCTGGCCCTACTTTCGACAGTTGAATGAGATCGTAAATGCCCATGGTTTTCCAATCATTGCTCTTAACCTTTTCTATCTTTTCCAACCAAGCCAAATAATCAGAGGGATCCTTCGACAGAGGGCAGGATCTAAAAATTCTAAAATTATTCATGTATTTTAGGTTTATTACTTCGTCAGAAGGGGTCCCTTGGCCATCTACTTTGGATTTTTCATCTATAATCTTCTCCTTATCCGTCCTAGGTCTAACACCATTTGCTATGGGTTTATAGCGATCGTAGGTTGGGAAAAATTATCGTACCTTAACTGGGTCTAATGTTAAGTCAGGTAACGGTCCTAATATAGCATGGGATTTTCCATAAATTAAGATGGGAATAAGTACCTGGGATTGATAAATGGAGCGCTTTTCCTCTTCATTAGGAGGTTCTGGAACATACTCGTGGTTCCCCACCACTTGGGGACCGAGGATCCTTTCCACCGGTGCTAAACTGTTGGACTTTCGAGGATCTTTATCGGTGACCTTTTGAGTAGCGGAGGACGCCATTGCTGGTTACAGAGAAGTGGAGAGAAAATGAGGAAGATGAAGTTTGAAAAGAGCTTTTGGAGAGAAAGAATGTAAAAGGTGGGAAAAAATGAGGTCTTTAGCTTATATATAAGTTGTGAAAGTGGAAGCGGTTGGTATTCTGGAATTAAAATGGGAAAAGTATGGGATACGTGGAGAGTGTGAAGTGGATAATGCTGACGGTGGCAGTTAGGGTTTGACCCACGATGTGATAGGGGTTAGAGTAGGAATGATGAAGATCTAAAAAACGTGGGCTGAAATGACATTTTGGGAAAAGCGTAATGATGATTCTGACATTTCTAATGTCTAAATCATATGAACAGTCACTAGTCGATTGCTCTATGGCGTCGAATTGCACTAGCAAAAAATGGTTTTTCTCCCTCAGTCGAAAATGCATTTTTTGGGGGGCAATTTGTAGGTGGCTAATTTCGACGCCAGGGAAATGGTTCAGAAAGAAAGGGAAAATTCGACAATGTAATTCGACCAGATATTGCAGTTAGAAAGTTTTTGGCGAAAAGATGCAAGTCGAAAGAGCATGGTACTTAAAAAGAAACATTGGCAGATTTTTCCGAGTAAGGAAGATAATTTCGACGAGGGAAGTTTTTCAGACCGTTCGACGGGTGTTTTGAATTTCAAATTTCTGGAGGGAGTTTCATTTTGAAATGGGACGCGTGGAATGCATCTAGGAGGCAAATACATGCATAATAACATTTGTCGCCATTAGAAGAGATAGCTGTTATGGGTAGTTATTTCGTTTGTATATAAATAGGGGGTCTTGATGTTAGATTTGGTGTGTTCCAAACTTTGTACAAATTACCGCAAATACTCAAAGTAACCGTGCGAGAGAAACGAGTGTTCTGGAAAATGTATGTGTGGGAAACACCGGTTTACCTTTATGCATTTCAATAAAATTTCAAGTTTCCTTCATTTCTTTATATTCAAGTTATCTTTCACTTCAGAAATTTACTTTGTTTTAGTTTAAGTTTGTTTCAATTACTTTTTCGCCATTACCATGTTTTGTTCTATTAGTCGAAATAATTATCAAAGGAAATCTTAGAAACATAGAACGAATACATTACTTTTCAAAATCAAACACATTCTCAAAAGCACTTTGTCCTAGGATTTGTTTGGTTGGTCCTGTTAGTAAACTAATTTTTATAAATTAGGAAACCAGAGATTGTTCGCCAAATTCACCAGCGAACACATGCATACATGAATTTTGGGACAACAAAATTCATGCCAAAAGCTCACCAAGTCACAAAAATAACACGCAACACAAATTGTAAAATAACCTCACTCACCACTCAAAAAAAGATCCCACAAAATCAGGGACTCAAAAAGAATTTTTCTAACGGAATGCAAATTTTCATTTGATCTTATCTGAAAACTTCTCTCATTCACACGCATCACCAACAAAATCTAAACAAAAAATGTCTCCTCACAAGTATGAGACTTCCATCCATTCACCCATATATATACTCTAATGAAATTCAACAAAAAAGGGACACATTTCCTCAACGTCACTCTGCCAAAATTATTCCAGAAAAAAAACCTCACTCAAAGCTCAGAATCATGAAAATTATTCAGAGTTTCTCATTGAAACTCTAAGATACTTTTAGCTAAACCCTAAGTACGGATCTAATAACAACAGATTACAATAACCAGAAGCAAGGAAAGAAGAAAAAGTAGACGAAATAGAATAGGGGAACGAGAAAAGGATACTTACCTGTGGATTCGACTCTCCGGTAACTTTCGAACGCTAGCTTTTCCCTCCTTAACTCAGTCCATACTTGCAAGCATGATAAATAATTATTGAAAGTTTATTTTGCCTTGTGTATCTTCAAACTGAACCTTGCCCCTTTTTCATGCTATTTAAACTCGTTTTGCTCAAGTAGTTTATTTTCACGCTTGATTTTGTTGTGATTCTTCTGTTTTCTCAGGAACAGGTTTATTTTATTGTGATTTGATAAGGGTTAAGATTAGGGTTTTCAATGTGGAAAATTGGTAAAGTTTTGAAAGAAAATGAGGGCAGACTCAGAAAGATGGGTGAATATAAGGTAGGGTTTGTGCTTAAGGTTTTGAGTTTGGTGGTGGTTGTCCACCGGAGAGGACAATGGAGCCGCCACCGGCCGCCACCTCCCTCTAGCGAGGATAGGCGAAGAAGACAATTAGAGAATGAGGGTGGGAGAGAAAGTGTAGGCTTGTGAATGAGAAACAAGTTTGAATTTGCATTTAAACGTTCAATTTCTCCTTTTGTGTGTTTTAATGTTGGTTTGCTAGCTTTGACAAGTGGTAGTGATTCGCCACTTGTCCATCATGCATCAACGAGATTGTAGGATTTAATGTGGTGAGTCCACACGGTTGGACCTGTTCTCCCCTTGCAGATCGGGTGTTTCTTTTGATTAGGCTAGGTGGTAGCATATGTGGCTGCTAAGAGGTCAATTTATTTAACCTTTGTGCTAGACTCTTGCTTCTTTGTCCTTGCCCGAATTGCTTACAATACCTCCATTATTGCTGATGCGCCCCGAAGTGGGCTCATTTCTTCTTTTTTTAGTTAGTTTTTTAATTTTCTTTCTTTACTTTTTTTTTTTTAATTTTGTTTCTTTGTATTTATAAAATATATTTATAAATTAATATGGTTAATATATTTAATTGATTTAATTAATTCATTTTATACTAACTATTATTAACTTAATTAATTTTTTTATTTATTTGATTAAATGAGTATTTATCATATTTTGGCATTTCACTATGTTTGTTCACCTTAATAATTCTCATGTTTCCATGCATTCATTTTTTCTATTATGTTTATTGCAAATCATATTTTATTATCTTTTGTTCATTAATTATTTATGCTTATTCAGATGGTTGTTTAATTGTCTAATTAAAATAAGTAATGACATTAATCTAGTAAATAAACCTTTCAAAATGCTAAGACCTTGGTCCAATGCCAAGAAATCTTTTTTCTCAAATCATTTCTAATTCCTGTTTCGTTTCAAGCGCAAATTAAAACCTCAATCAAACATCGTGTATTTTATCCAAATCAAATTAAAACAATTAACTTATACTTAAATACCATTTCATTAAAGATGAAAAGGGGGATGGTCTCGAGCCTTCGATTCCTATCTTCAATTGTTTGGGTACGAGTTCCCTTACTCGACTATTCAAACAATTATTATCTCTTAAAACTTATAATCTGATTCACCTTAAAACCTTTTCATAATTAAATCAAATCAAACCTATTTTCGTAAAGACTTAGATGAAAAAGGAAGTGGTCTAGAGCCTTCTATTCCCTTCCCCGAATACTTGAATACGAGTTTTCTTACTCAACCATTCGTGAATTCATCATCCACTCAAAATATTTTAACCATATCAAATCCTTTTGCAATTAAGGATGAAAAGGGAGATGATCTAGAGCCTTCAATTCCTTTCCTTATTATTTGGATACGAGTTGCCTTACTCGATTATTCGAGTAATCGTCACTCAAATAAAATATTCAACATATTAACTCAACTTCTCACCCCCGTGCGATCAAAACTTTTTCTCCAAAGAACATTGTTTAGTATGTTATAATGCAAATACAAACTAGTGCTTAAGCCTCCCCACAAGTAGATAAGCCAATGTTTAACCATTATAATGCGATCTAAACAGTTGTTTAATAAAAAAAACCTACAAACCGTAGCTTTCCCCCAAGAATGTGTATCCTTGAATTCTCTATTGCACCTGGAGATACGTAGGAGCAAGACCCGCAATCTTGTCAGGCACATTAATAAAAAACTTTTTGCGACCCCTTACTTTTTCTTTTTTCCCTTTTACCATTCGAATAAAACGATTAACATAAGCTAGCATTCAATCGGAAATATAACTAAAACGTTCCCGCTGAGTACAACGAACGTGAGAGGTGTTAATTACTTCCCTTTGCGTAATCAACTCCCGAACCCGAATATGATTGCGATGGCCATTTTCTTTTTTAAAGTTTTTATCGATATTTTCCTATTCCTTCATTTGAATGAATAAAATTTGGTGGCGACTCTGTTCGAACTATTTTTCCCCACAGTGCTTGATCTACAAGAACATTAACAAGATTACATATTAAATTAAGATGATTTCCTACGTAAAAAATACATAACATCAACAAGAAAACATATAAAATTAACGTGACTTCCTAATTTCTTCCCCCCAGTGCCTAATCCGTCCTGCATATGCTGTTTCCCAGGCTCTTGCCTCTTCAGTACAGTTCTCTCTCCACCGGGTCGTGACGGGAGGCAAAGGACTATCAGGTTTTAATTTTACCTGAACCCAATGATTATTGTTGACAAAGCCAACAACAATCATTTTATGCCTACTTGCAAACATAGATGGAATTTCCGGTATACCGGACATTTGAATTTCCCGGTAGTTTGCGAATTACCGATAATTTAGAATCCCCGGTATGCGTCTTTAAATGCACACCGGTAATATTTAAATTACCGGTAATTTAAGAATTTCCGGTAAGGAATACCGGTAAATTTGTATTATTACTACCGGAAATTTCGTTTACGGGAAATTCAGATCAGAGACTACCGGGAATTTTGAATTGCACTACCGGAAATTTTGTTTTTTTGGTTCTGAAAAAGTGATTTTTTTCGGTAAAAAATGTCATTTTTTATGTAAATAATATCAGGGGTGATATGGGAATATTAAAAAAATGGGGGGGATTAGAGGGTGGCAAGTAGAATTTTTAAACAAACAACAGCTGCAGCAAAAAGGAACAAAGTTCCCTTCTTCTTCTTCCTTTAACGCCGCAGGTCGCAAGGTCGTCGCGTTGACATGCCTCACGATGGCGGTTGCGGTGGCCACAAAACAGCTTTGAATGTCTCACTCTCCTATCTTCAATTCTTACAATGATCTCACTCAGATCTCACTCAAAACAACAGTGGAATTCAAACGAAAACAACTCAAAAGCACCTTCAACATCACATCTGCACGGCAAACTTGTTGATGTCGAAATGAGTTGTTGTTGATTGTTTACTGTGTTTTGCTACAAGACGTTATGTTTCGTGTTGAGTTTTGGTTACTGCTATGTGAATTTGTTCGTTACTTCTGCAATTGAATTGGTATTCTATTGTTGAATTTGCAGATTTGTTTGAATTAGAGGTTGAAGATTGAATGAAAGTTGAGATGAAGGTTTTGCGTGAGATTTTTGCGGGGTTTTTTTGCTATTGAAAGCTTGAATTTGAAGGTGAGGAATAGCTTCTACTTATAAAAGGATCAAGTGAATGTTGAATTGAAATTTGAGAATTGGATGAAAATGAATGTTGCTGCCATTTTGCTTCGTTGCACAGTGTTTCAAGTTTACTCGTTTTGGCTTGTGAAGTTGTTTTGGTTCACTTGCATTTTGGTGTGCTAGCATTTGGAATGCTCGTGTTTCTCATTTCGTTTTGGCTTGTGTAGTTTCATGTGCTTGTTGCTTCATTCTCCTTGCCCTGCCCGTGTATTGCATCATGGGCTTATTTTTCTTCTTTTATTTTTTTTGTTGTAATTTGTCACTTGTTTGGTAATGGATGGGCTTATTAATTTGTAAATGGAATGCTGAATTTTCTTGTATGGGCCTTGGTTTTCCTTTAACACCATTTGTTGTGGGCTTTGTAAACATAGTTTGAAACTTGCACCCTCCAACTTGCTTGAAGTGGCAATTAATTTGAATGAAATGTATGATTTGCAATTCTTGGTCCTTGATTAAAAAGACTATAACAATTAAAACTTAAACTTTCCATGTGAATCCAAGAATCCCATTAGAACCAAATTCCAACCTCTTGAATTCTCACTTGAAATGAATAAAGTCTTGAATCGATCCTTGAGAAATAAAACCAACCATGAATCCATCTTGGACTTTTGAATGGACTAGAGCTTTGAAGCAATATGAATCATTCTTGAGCTTAGTCACTTGAATCTTGATGGACCAAAATCTTCATCTTGAAACTTCTTGAGCAATATTATGAACATGCCTTGAAATTAGAATCAGGACTTGAAATATGAGCCTCAGTGCACTACCCAAAACCCTAACTGGAAATGATTTATTTCTTTGATGATCCTCAACCATGAAGTACTTGAATTTAGCACAGCCCGATAACTTGAGAATGAAGCAATCTTTTTCTTGTTTGAACAAGATTGGTTTAAACTCAATTGAATACCAACCATTAATGAACACACACTTAACCTGATAACCTTGTCTGAACCTTGATTCATCCTTGCAACAACCTGAGCTTAGACAACAAGAAAAATGAAAATAACAGGCACATTTTTTCAATTTTTGAATAAGGGTCAGTGAATATAAACAAGCATAAAGCAAAAAAGAAACACAAATGAGTGCTTGGTGATCTCCTACACAAGGGAAAACCCACAGAGATGAGAGCTAGAAGAGTCCATGTTTGTGATTGCAATGAAATGCAAATGAATATAATAGGTGGAATCTTAGGGGTAAAAATTAGGGTATGACACATAGCAGATTAGTTGTTGATAAGTCTGTGCTAGGAGCTCGGTTAACTTTTCCGCGATCTAGTCATTCTATTGCATTATGATCTTCGTTCATCACTCAGAGGTCTACCACCTCCTAAAGAAGGAGCACGTGCTCGCCATAGATCTACGCCAAAAGTCGTGACAACAAAGATCGTGTCAATGATAAATAATTGAAGTGAAGCGCAACTACTAGGTTGATCAGGAACCTTTGATAGGATATTGGATGTAATTACCTCTATTTTTTTATTGTTCTTATGCAGATCTGAATCTAGGATTTAGGATTATTCATTCATTTCACTTTGTGGAGCTTTCGAGTAATCAGAGATTCAGAAATTTGACGAATCAAAGTTGAAGCGATGTTTTATCGGAATGAACACAATGGATCCTCGTGTCCGATTCTGAATGCTCTTTATTCAGTGACCTGAGTTCGTTATGAGCTGATGAATCGAAAAGCAAACATGAGATCGTGGAAATCGTAGGAATCAGAAGTTGTTTACCAAACACGACGTCATTG
Organism: Lathyrus tuberosus; assembly: GCA_022829125.1. NCBI lineage: Eukaryota > Viridiplantae > Streptophyta > Magnoliopsida > Fabales > Fabaceae > Lathyrus > Lathyrus tuberosus. Next base: position 11,695,835 of record JALAZF010000075.1, read on the forward strand.
TTCTATTCTGTAACCAGAACAAGATGTAATCAGTTGAAGAGGAATCTCAAATCGGTGGTGTTGATCTTCGATACAATGGTGCTGGGTGGACCTGCAAGATTAACACTCCAATATCCAAATCGGTTCCAGATTCAAGATAAGTGTAGTGAAAATAAAAATCAGAAAAAATATACCTTATATTTCGTATGATTTGACTTTTATACTTTAGATCATTTAAAGTGAATTTGAGTCAAGTGGTTCTTAACTACTTGGACCTTTAGCAGATCTAAAACCTATATAAATAAATATATTACCTTTTTCTCATATAAAAAAATCAAATAATATAAAACTTAATTTTTCCATAAAAATAAGTTTTATATTATTAAAGAGATCTCACATCAATAACAAAAATCAAACCTACAATTTTTTAGTTGAACCAACTACTTAGTATTTAAGTCGATGTTGAATAACTGTCTATTATATTATGTTTTCTTTAATAAATTTAAAATATTGTTCATTTTATATTTTAATAACATTTTATATAAGAATGATACTTTATAATAAACTCGTGCGAAAGCACTGCTAAGTTGAATAGTTAAAGTTACGATACTGAAAATATTGGGTATTTCTTATCACACCACCCTTGTTTCTTAGGCACTTTATGAATTTTCGTTTTTGCCCCTTGATTCCGGATGTGCACATCCGGACGCACCATTTTTTTTAAAATTTTCATTTTTTCCCGGATGTGTACATCCGGTAAAAGTTCGTATTTGCAAATCCGGAAAAAATACTGAAGCAGGACACCAAAACCACAAATGTTTCTCACATTCATAAAATAAAATCGGGATTACATTGAGAAAATCGGCATGGCATCGACAGAAATTTAAATATAACAAGATCAATAGCCCGGTGGACGTTTGCACATCTCTAAGATGTCATCGACCGTTCTTCGGATTGTGACGGTCGCCTCGAACTCGAACGGGAATTGTTCCTCGTAACCCAAATAAGTTTGCCACATCGCTCTAACATCGTCTTGATTCTTGAGCTCAACAAGGATGTAAGCGACGTTCCCTTCGTTGTCAACCGAAGGTGAACGATACTGAAGCTTCGCAACCTTCCGCTTGTCTCTGTAAGGTAGGAGATGTTCGATGTCGTCAATGATTTGGTCGAGGGGGATGTCCCTCATTATCGTAAACTTTTGACCGCGTGTTTTGCCGTCGGTAAAGGAGACACTTGCGGCATACCAACGGATTTTGATTTGATACAATTGAGACATTTTGAGGTTTTGTGAAAGATATCAAATGAAACCCCTAATTTAAAGAAAAGTTAGGGTAAAGTTATTTCTGCCCAAGTTCGTTCCGGATCTGCAGATCCGGTCAAACCCTGCAAATATTATTTCCGGATGTGCACATCCGGAAATTGTCCGGATCTGCAAATCAGAATGTTTTACTGATACAAATTTAAAACAGAATTGACAGCTTATGCAGTCACTTGGAATACTTTCAGTGCAATAAAATTCGTAAGTGTATTAAAAAGACATATGGATAAAAGTACAATATATTTCACTTCAATAATGTACATTGTGTCGTATGATTATACAAAAGAGTTAAAGCAAAATTCTCCGTCTAAATCTATTGGAGCTAGAACTTTCGATTTTTCCGCATTTGATGCCTTTTCAATTGCGTGCAATTTTTCGAATTCAACCGTCCTTTCGACAAAATTATCCGGCCAAGACTCGGCAATTGCGGTTGCATGCGTCGCCCATTGCGGTGATTTAGGTGATATCGGGCATCCGGGTTTCAAGATAACTTGTACGAAATCTCTTGATTTCGCAAGCCATCCGATGCACATGATGCGATCATTTGGATTCGACGGAGGTGCGGTGTTTAGTGGAAAAAAGGTTTCCGAAAATCCGTATCTCGTCAAGTCGATACACACCATATCGTAGGCGCATGCTATAAGATGACCCATCTCGGGGAAGCTCATCCATTTCGATACCGGTGCCAGACCACTTAACCACGGAACAAGTGACTCGTGAACCTTGTTGTAATTTTCTTGATTTTCATAGAGACGCAAGTATGCTTCTTTATGCGTCTCCAACTCTAGGATAAGTTGATGACGTACAAGTGCATGACCGTCCTCTCCTTTACCGAGTAGAGCCGACACGGCTCGGTAACCGCAATTACCATCCCCTACAACATCGATTATACCGTCGATATGCTTGTACATAAAAACCGGCATCTCGTCAATAAAGGAAATCATACGTGTAGTTAGAGTCGGAGTCGGAACTCGTGGAATCGGTGTCGGAGCCGGTTTGGAAATGCGAGCTCCTTTCACGACACTTTGTAGAGATTTAGGAGTCGGAGAGTCCGGAAAGATTTGGTCAACGTGCTCATAATACGAAGGATACCGAGTTGTTGAGTTGTCATTTGGTGTAGGCTTCAACTTCTTCGGAGCACCCTTTGTCTTAATCGGTTGAGACGGAGGTATCATTGCGGTTGTTTCGGGGAAGGCAATCTTCCTCAAATCTTCTTTGATGTGTAGCTTCATATTGTCGTCGGCCTTCGAAAATCTCATTTGAATCGCTTCCAATTCGGCCAAAATAGAGATATCGGGTTTATCTCCTTCCTTACAAGCATCATCATCAAAACTAAGTCTCATCCAATGAGGGCAAACTTCGTCAATTTGTATTGGGTCACCTAGTTTCAACTTTTTAGCAATGGCACAAGCACAAGGAAGACCGTAGGTTTTCACAATAGTGCAACCACACTTTGCACTATCGGAACCTACCGTTTCGGCTCGGTTGGCCTCGTGAAAAATATAGCCCAACCCCGCCCGAGACATGTTGCCGATCAATTGAGAGTAGAGGAAGTTACCTTTAAACCGATGTTCCAAAACTGTGATGCTCCGACCGAAAGTGGTTTGCATCTCATTGTGTTGGTTTTTGATCATTAGATGCACGGAGTCCCAATCCCGACATAAATCCCCCTTGCTATTTCCCAACCAATTCTTCAAAGTGGCATGTGCCGACTCAACTCTATTGGTGGTAGTGTTTCCAAGATGTCGTACGTTATCGGTCCACGCACAAACAATCTTTTCTTTCACTTGATCAAGAATGGTGGATGCAACATATTTCAACAAAGCGGGGTACCGTTCACACACTTTCCGGAATTTAATGACCGAATCGGCATATAATTCCGTTGTGGAGGAATTTAGAATATGAGTCCATGCATCCATAATTTTCTCTACAATGACACCCGACTTGACCACTTTTCCGTCTTCTGAATCCACTTGCTTCACACCCACCGCGGTCTTAACCCGACTTCGCACATTCTTTGTTATGTGAAATCGACAAAGTAGTGCATTGGAAGACGGAAAGACTTTCGCAACCGCATTCATCAAGGCGTTGTCGCGGTCCATAACAACTGCTTTTGGCATTTGAACATGTTTCTTCAAAAGTGACCGACACGTCTCCAACGCCCACGTGAAATTGTCCTCTTTCTCACACTCCAAAAAGGCAAAGCCGACGGCATATGTCTTATCCGTAGACGTAACGCCAACCATCTCAAACAATGGAAGACGATACTTGTTTGTCTTGTAGGTGCTATCGAGAATGAGCACTGTCGAGAACGTGTTGAACAACTTGATGGAATCCGGATGAGTCCAAAAAATATCTCGTACCGTAATTCCATCATCGCGACATCTGTACCGAGACACGTAATCGTTGTCCTCCAACACTTTCAACAGTTGTTGCATCTCATTCCTATCTCCCCTAATTGCCTTGTTCATTCGATACCGCATGTTATACACTTGCTTTATGTTTGCAACATTTTCGGGTTCTTTCCGTTTCAACGTCGCAAGTATATTCTTCGGTGGGACAAGGTTCAAGGTCATGTCGGCTATACATGTCATCTCTTTCGCCTTGAGCCGGCATACACTTGGATGACCTTCTAGCTTTGAGCACATTTCGTGGTTATGTATACCACAACGAACGGTAAATCTCCATTTCTTGGAAACTAACATGTAACCACCAATCTTAAAAGGGCACTCACATCTTCTAGTATCGGTATCGTCTTTCTTTAACTTCCGTAGAGGTGCTTGATATTTGCCGCTTCTTTCGCACCCCAAAATTACAAAAGCTTTTCTTCTATCCGACCCATTATCCGATCTCCCGATATTTACACCGAAGCTGAGCTCAATAGCCGTCCTACGAATGTATGCGATCATGCTTTCGCGATCATCAAAGTCTTGCTTGTTGTTAAAGTTACCGCCGACATCAACCGACTTTACGAGCATACCTTCATCTTTCGAGGAAATCGGCGCAACTAATTCTTTTGCCATGTTATCGGGATGCACCATCTCTATTTATAAACAAGAATAGAACAATTAATATGTATAAATAAGATTTATTCAAAAATGCTGAAAACTTAAATTAATTAGCTTCAGGCATTTTTCCGGATGTGCACATCCAGAAAAGTTCATGCTAAATTCTTTCCGGATGTGCACATCCGGAAGTAGCATAACTTGTTTTTCCAAAAATGTAGATTGATAATGTGAGCAATGTAGTGGATGAAGTTGAATGTTTACCTGAAATTCAGTATTTCCTTGCTCCCTTTGATTTGTTGCACCAAAAATTTGAACTTTTTGAGTGAGAAATGGGATTGATGAAGTAGGGTTTTTTGACTTGGTGAGAGTGAGTGTGGAAGAAGAAGGTTGATTATGGTAAGGGGGAGTGATCGTACAGCTTTAAATATTTCAGAATGTCTTTCGGATATACAGATCCGGAGACATCCCGGATATGCACATCCGGAAAATTTTTTTAATTCTTAAGGATCCGGTGCGTCCGGATGTGCACATCCGGAATTAGGGGGCAAAAAAATAATTTCAACTGATACCTAAAAAACTTGGGTGGTCCATTAAGAAACTCCCAAAATATTTTGTGACGCTTAAATCTGTGTCTATGGCAATATAATGTTTCCAATTCCAATGACAATTTCATTTGACATTTCAAAGTATACAATGGCAGACACGACTGATCCAAGAGAGAGCTAGTGGTATCTTTTAAAATTATTAAATTAAACTAGTTAATAAATTTTGTGTAGATTTCATTAGTCAAATACTGAAGTAAAATCGTGATTGAGATCTACATAAAAATTTGTAAATTTAACTTTCCTCAAAATTTTAGAAGTAGATTTAAAAAATATATTTTAATTTAATTAAAGATTTTTTTTTTTTTTGGAAATCTTGATATTCGGTCTTGCGACCGACTAATTCAAGAGAGACCAATCTCACCGTCTACTAGCAGGGGTCCCGTTTAAAGCTGGAGCAAAGTTCCGTATGGACTGTCCCACACAAAGATTGATTGCACCTAGTAGAAATCGAACCTGAGACTTTGAAATGAACACACTCTCAAGATCCAAGTCTCCACCACTAGAATTTAATTAAAGATATGATTCGGTTGGTAAAGAATTGAGTTATACCTTACGAGAATATAAATTCAATTTTTAAAGTCAATGTGACAATTTCTTTAATAATTATGTTATAAATATTTTTAATTGCTCTATAAATGTGGAGGTTTATTTTATATAATCTGTGATATTTTGTATCGAACTCTATTGTCAATAAGGGTAATTTCATGGTTCGATAGAAATTGTAAATGCTGGAGTCGAAGTCTGTTCAATCATACTGTCAAAATATGTTAGCTTTGTGTTTAAGTTAGCATGTCGAATTAGACTTTTCTTGTAAGCTCAATTGTTAAGTTAGCTTGTATCATAAGTTAGCTTAGCAGTCTATAAATAACTAGTTCTCTCAGATTGTCGAAAGAGGTTAATTGTTGTTATTCACTTGTAATCTTTGAACCTTTATTGAGAAAGTGAATAGAAAAACAGATTTAACCAATTCCTATTCTTCTTTTTCCTTCTTCTCTCCCTTTTGTAAAACCTAATAGAGTTTCTTGTGTTTGTTTAAGAAACTCAAATCTTTTTCTCATATTTTGGTTTGTTCTTGACGACATCAATTCACAACGAACTGGTGCGGTGAGCGTGAAGGAGAAGATGTCGTCAATAAAGTATGAGATTGATAAATTCACATATGTGAATGATTTCGATTTGTGGTGCTTGAAGATGCAAGCCCTTCTTGTTCAACAGGGTTTGTTAGAAATGTTAAAAAGATCGAAGAAGATGGACGCTGCCCTATCGGAGAAGGAGAAGTCAACGATGGTCGAAAAATCCCACAGTGACATTGGGTTGAGCCTTAGTGATAAGGTTCTCCAACAGGTTTCAAAGGAGAAAACTGTAGCTGGTGTGTGGACGAAACTTGAAGGTTTATATATGACGAAATCGTTGGTTAATGGTCTCTATCTGAAGCAAGCTTTGTATTCGTTCAAGATGAGTGAAGACAAAGTCTTGGCAGAGCAACTGGATATGTTCAACAAGTTGATTCTTGATCTTGAGAATATCGAGGTCAAGATTGATGATGAGAATCAAGCTTTGTTGTTGATGTGTTCTCATGCTCAATTCAAAGAAACTCTCTTGTATGGAAGAGATTCGTTGACCTTTGAAGATGTTCAGTCTACCTTATACTCTAAGGATTTGAATGAACGAAAGGAGTACAAGCCATCTTCTATTGGTGAAGGTTTGTCTGTCAAGGGAAAATTCTTGAAGAAAGATGGTAGGTTTGAGAAGAAGGGTAAAATTCTACAGAATTCTTATGATGGTAATGCTCTTACTATTAAGTGTTATCATTGTAAGAATGAGGGTCATACAAGAAAAGTATGCCCCAATCGACTGAACAATCATGGTGGAAAGGATAATGGTAATGCAACCATTGTGATAGATGGTTATGAATCATCTAATGTCCTGGTGGTTTCAAGCAGTGACTCTAGCAAGGAATGGATTATGTATTCAGGGTGTACTTGACACATGCCTCCAAACAAAGACGTGTTTGAAGAATTGTGCAATCAAGATGGTGGATCAATGCTGCTGGGAAACAACAAAGATTACAAAATTGTAGGTATTGGATATGTTAGATTCAAGCTCCATGATGAGTCAATAAGGCTATTGACTGATGTTAGGTATGTATATTATTTTAAGAGGAATTTGATTTCTCTTGGTGAATTTGACAAGAAAGGATATGTTTTTCAAAGGAGAGCAAAGCATCCTAAGGGTAATGAAGGGGTCGAAGGAAGTCTTGAGAGGCATGAAGAAACAAGGCTTGTATACCCTTGAGATTGAGGTTGTAAGTGGTTCAGTAGATGTGACATCCACGAAACCTGTGTCAAAGACTGAGCTATAGCACAAGAGACTTCGCCATGTCAGTGAAAGAGGCCTGGTCGAATTGTCAAAAAAAATATGCTGGGTGGTGATAAGGTTGAAAAACTGGAGTTTTGTGAACCTTGTGTATTTGGTAAATCCCGTAGAATGAAGTTTAACAAAGGTAAACAAAGAACACATGGATCCCTTGATTACATTCATGCTGATCTTTGGGGACCTGCAAGGAATCATTCACACTCAGGTGCAAAGTATTTTCTATCCATAGTTGATGATTACTCCAGAAAGTTATGGGTATTCATCCAAAAGACTAAGGATGAAACTTTTGAAAATTTCAAAAGTTATAAGACTCTGGTCGAAAACCAAACTAGCAAGAAGGTAGAGAGGTTGAGGACCGACAATAATCATGAATTTTGCAATGAGGCTTTCGACAGCTATTGTGGTGTGTATGGTATTGCAAGGGACAAAACTACTGTAAGGACTCCCCAGTAAAATGGCTTGGCTAAATGGTTTAATCGAACCCTTCTGGAAAAGGGTGAGGTGCATATTGCTAAGTGAAGGATTGAAATGGTTTGACTAAATGGTTTCCCTCTATTTTTTGTTTTTCGGTCTTGAAACTAACACATTATTGTTTCCCAACTATGAAATACTTGAACAAATCCATTTTGTAACTACAAACATTTTTTGATAGGTTTCTCTTATGAAGTTCCATCATCCAACGTTTAATGAGATGACTCAAATTCATATGCAAGAGTTTTGGTTGCATCATTATCAGACTCAACGAATTCAACATTACCTGTAGTTCTCCTTGCTCTTTTTACAAGCAAGTCATCCTTGTTAACTTTCATAATATCCATATCTCCATCAGACCTATCGAAGAAACTACTTTCTTATAGAGTTCATAGGGAAATCAAGTTTTTCCTTAATTCTAGAATATGTTTGCCATAAATCAATGTTTGCATGCCACCACCATCCATGGAAATTTTAATTTGTTCTATTCCAGTGTTACTATATGCTTTATCATCAACCAGATAAACAAATCCAAAATTACCCCTGACCTAAATATAGTGAACCATTCTCAGTGCGACGTCATGTGATAATAACAACCAGAGTAAAAAAACATGCTTTTGTGCACTTACTTAATGAAACATGAAACATACCAACTTTGCTTCTAGCATCACCTATTCGAACCACAATTTCAAAAATGGATGTGCTATGGTTTCTGTTTTAACAATCCATCTTCCAATTCCTAATCTGTTTGCAATGGTAACACTTAACTGTTTTTAGATTATTGAATTTAGACCACTTCTTTTGAGAACCTACTTTATGCTTGTTCCACCCACGATCTTGACTTCTATTCACATACAAACTGTCACCTTAAATTCATTATTCTACATTTTTTCTTCTTTGAGAGTAAGATAAAAGTTTAACAATAATTGTATCAAGAATAATACTATCTTTCTCATAGGTGAGAGATTGTCAGCAAGTGGTCATAATAACTTGGTAACGAGAATACTGAGAAAATTTCCTTATTTTCATCATTAGTCCTCACTGCAAGCTTCTAGATTGGTGATTATATTTTTGAAGACATTGACATGTTGTCGTAAATCAGATCCTTTATCCATCTTCAGATTCTATTTTCGTTGCTTCATGAACAATTTGTTCATAAACGTCTTTGACATATACCGACTCTCCAATTTCTCTCGAACCTCTTTCGACGCTGTTAGTTCAAAGATTGATACATCACCTTATCTGAAACACATATGTGAATAGATACAACGACATTCTCCTTCATATATATATATATATATATATATATATATATATATGTTTCATATCCTATGAGAATGTCATTTTTATGTAAGAACATAAGAATGAATCTGAATTATTAGATTTTAAAATAAATGGTGGATATTATGTGTAGTTTTTGTTTTTCTCTCTCCTCCATTATTAAAATAAATGATAGAGGAGAAAGAAAAAAAACTGACATATAATCTCCACAATTTATTTTAAAATCTAATGATTCAGATTCATTCTCATGTTATTAAATAAAAATGACATTCTCATATGATATGTTCCATATATATATATATATATATATATATATATATATATATATATATATATATATATATATATATATATATATATATATATATATCATACTAAATTGTTGTGAATAACAAGTTTATTGTAGTTACATCTAAATCACAATTGTATAATTTGAGAATGCACTAGAAATTTTCTCTCAAAACAACACAATATATTTTTTATTCAAAATGTATAATATGCGAACATGTGGTTTTATCCCTTTAATTTTTTGTTTAAAAATATAATAATTATTTTATTATTTAAAAATATCATAAAAGTAATTCAATAAGGTTATTAAATAAAGACTATACTTTTTGAATAAAAACATACCAAACACATATTGTATTGATCCTTTGAGTATTTTTTACAAATTTTTCTTTTGTCGCATTATATTTTCACAAATAATCATTTGTAACTGAACTATTCAAATTCCTATTGAAAATGTTCTTCCACCATCACATTCTTTGTTCTACCCTCTTTGCCAAATGCAAATTCAAAAATTGTTGTTGTTGTCTGTGTTTCTTTACATAACCTTATGATGTACAATTTCTCCTCCTTCCATAAATTCAAAGATGCTATCATTCTCATCAAAAGTATCTTCAAAATTAAAAAATTCAAAATTGGTATCAATGTCAGTAAAATCATTTCCAACTTCTTTCAATCCCAAATTGATATCATTATCAACCATACTATTTCCAACTTTCATAGCTCCATTGTTGCTATCATTGTCAACAAAAGCATTTTCAGCAACAGAGAGAAAATGCCTTTTATTGGAACATCTTAAGGAAAAAATGAACTCAATTTTCTTATTCATTTTTTCAACAAATTTAGGATTTTGAAGAACTATTTCAAACGAGTTCTTCAGATTATTATGCCTATTCTCGGATGCTTCTAATTTTTTCATTAGATTTTCCACATGAAACTTTTTAGCTTGCATGTTCTGCTCGAAGCTAGCAATATCTAATTCAATTGAGGCTTTGTCATTAGAAAGTTTTTCAATTTCTTCTTCAAATTCAAACCTTTCTACTTCTCCACGAGAGTGACTGTGAACTGCTTTCTTGCGATGAATATTACCAAGAAGGTAATATTGATCTTTTAGAAAATATTCATTAGCAAACTCCCATTTATCATGATTTATTTTGCGAAATCCCTGACATTGAAAAATATAACAACCATAAACAAATTAGACATCAAATTTGTGTAGTGCAAAAACAATCTTGATCGATGTAGCCAAAATAAAAATCCTAGAGACGGAAAAGATTCCACATTCAAAGTATGAACCAGAGTTTAAAAGTGACAAATGAAATGGTTTAAAAAATATATCAAAGAGATAACACAAGATAATTAAGATTTATGAATGATAATTCAAAGAGTAAAAAAATATATTACATACATATGAATTGAGCTGACGAACGAAGCTGGAGAAATTGTTATGGTTGAAATACTTGCGAAGAACATTCGCTGCAAATTCAATATGGTCCTTTATAATGAAACTGTTATTTTGTGGACTCCATGATACTATAGCATCAGTAGATGGATCATCAACTACCTGGTAAGTTTTCACCAGGAAATTTGTTGGACGACCATTACCACCACCACTTGATTCCATCGTCGAATCCTCTATGATTTTTTAATTCAAAATTTTTATTTTGGTTTCAAAATGAACCAAAGAGCATTCTCTTATATACTAATCATCAAGTCCCAATACATTTGACTACTACATCATTTTCACAAAAATATATGCATAACGCTTATGCCTTGAATTCATTGAGCTTCTTTGGCACGCATGTCCCACGTTTTAGTTTTTAGTCTTTTTTTTAATAGAAATAAATTTGTTAAAGTTTTTTCTCTTCTTTTTTTATTAAATAAAAATAAATTTGTTTAAAGTTACATTTTCTTTTATTTGACCAAAATTAAATTTAAATTATTATCCTTTAAAAGAATATTTTGTAAAACACTATTATATTAATCAGTCAATAATATATACCATACATGATTAATTGAACAATATCAAACTTTATATAAAACACTTTATGATTTTTATTTTCATAAATATTAATATCAAAATTCACCTTGTATTGAAAATAATAATAATATATATTAAGTCAATAAAAATTAACATTAAATTGAAATTATTAGATACTAGCGTCCAGACGGGCACTCACGTGCCCGTCTGTCCGCTTTTTATAATGCGCAAATAGGTAAAAATATAAACGGTATTTTTTTGTATGTTTATTTTTTATTTTAGTTTAAATTATTTTTAGAATAAAAAAATTGAATAAAAAAATATACAAACTGCCATATAACAGTTACTAAAATAGAAGTTAAAATTTAAAATAAAAATTGAAAAGAGTATAATTGGAAGACAAAAAAGGCTACACCAAAACTAAGTTTTGCCTTTATATATGTTATAGATGACAATGAGATATAACAAAATTTACATCTATTTTTAAAAAATATATAGAAATGATGTTGTAATAGACTAAATCTTAAATCAATAATCAAAGAACATTTGAATGAGATGGTAAATGTCTTTTTTAGTTTAATTTGAAATCCTAGGTTTGAAGTCAGCATTAAGCATGCAACAATATTAAATCTTTTAAAAGAGAATTTTGCCTCTAATAATAGTTCTTCTCAAAGAGAGAGATTAATCTATACAATTGAACTTAGAGTGTAATTGATATATATATAAAAAAAAAACATACACATATAACTCTATTAATACACAAAAAAAGTTGAGTTATCCTATCGACCTCAATAACAAATAATTTCAGATTAATATTTAAGAATAATTAAACACTAACTAATGTTTTATGAATATGCAATAAAGAATTATCAAAAATATTATAATATTATATTTTAGAATATATATATATATATATATATATATATATATATATATATATATATATATATATATATATATATATATATATATCATATGAGAATGACATTTTTATGTAAGAATATTAGAAATAATCGGAATCATTAGATTTTAAAATAAACGGTGGAGATTATTTGTGATTTTTTTTCTCTCCTCCATTATGTGTGGTTTTTTTCTCTCTCCTCCATTATTAAAATAAATGATGGAGGAGAGAGAAAAAAATAACACATAATCTTCATAATTTGTTTTAAAATCTAATAGTTCAAATTCATTCTCATATTCTTACGTAAAAATGACATTCTCAAAGGATTTTAAAAATGTCATCATATATATATATATATATATATATATATATATTCTAAAATTTGATATTTTTACATATTTTTATATTATTTTTTATTTTAAATTTTTTAGTAGAATTAATTAATTTTTATTGGATTAATTGCAATTTTGGTTCCCCTATTTTCACTTTTTTTTACTTTTGGTCCCTCTATTTTAAAATTCAAAATTTTCACCCCCTATTTTCATTTTTTGACTTTTGATCCCTTATTTTAAAATCCAAAATTTTGGTTACTTTATTTTAATTTTTTAGACTTTTGATCCCCTTTTACAATTGGGAGGGGGACTGAAATCCAAAACAAACTTAAAATAGGGAGATCAAAAGTAAAAAAAATGAAAATAGAGAGACCGAAATTCTGGATTTTAAAATAGGGGATCAAAAATAAAAAAAAACTTAAAAAAAATGGACCAAAATTTTGAATTTTAAAATAGGAAGATTAAAACTCAAAAAACATAAAAATAGGGAGAGCAAAGTTAAGTCATTTTTATTTTAATTTTAACACTGAGATTCATTTTCTATTTGTGATTTTGAAATTATTTTGAAAGATAGGTTGGACATGTTCAAATATAATTTTTACTAATTTTTTTTGAGTTAGTTTTTATGTCACCTCATCTTTTTTGTTTTTTCTTTTTTGTTCGATAAATTTTCTTTATTAAAAAAAATTAACAAAAATTGTTTTAGTCAATATCTATTTCAAAATATTTATTCAAATTTGTATTTTATTCTTATAATGCGCAAGTACCACTAACATACTAACAACTTTTTTAAATAAAAAATGACTTCTTTTTAAGGTAGAACAATAATATTAATTAAAAATAACTCCAAAATATTTAAAAATAACATAAATCTTTATTCATACATTCACTTTTAGATTAATACTTCTTATTACTATACTTTTTCAAATATATCATTAATATCTCATCAATACATATCTTTTTTATTTTGCTATTCGTCAACTAATATTTAAATAAACACTTAAAAGAAAAGGAAAAATGTCTAGTTTAAATTTGGATTTTCCAAAAAAAGTCATCACAACAAAACCAATTGGATGTTGCAATTAAGACGATAAAAGGTACATTTATTTTGAATCTATCCACCAAATATTTCCTTAGTTTTTTAAATATATTTTTAACATAAATTCTTTTAAAATATTTTAATTATTTAACTTTAATTTTGAATTTTGAAAAACAATTCAATTTTGTGTGCATACATTAACAATTTTATTATGACTCATATTTTTCATTCATTATTTCTAAGATATCCAATTGGTAATAAATATTATATATAACATGAACTTTCACTTTATATATGTCAAACCATAGAAAACTCGGGACAATACATTAGTAATTTAAAATTTAAAAATTTTGTTTTATAGTTGTAATACTTTCATATTCCCTTTTCCTTTAAACATTTGTAATATTTTTTGTCATAAATCTCAAAAATATATGAAAAGAAGGAAATAAAAGAGGATTTGAGGGGTTAGACCAATACCCTATCCTAGGAGATTGAAACATCAAAGCTTTTAGCTAACAGACTTAAGCAGGTCATTGGAAGTCTTGTGTCGTGTAATCAGACGGCTTTTGTCCCTGGCCGACAGATGTTGGATGGTATTGTGATCGCTAACGAAGTAATCGACATGGCTATTAGAGAAAAGAAGGAGTGTATGCTTTTCAAAGTGGACTTCGAAAAGGCGTATGATAGTGTAAATTGGGATTTCTTAAGGAGTACGATGAAGAAGGTGGGATTCGGGTCAGTTTGGATGAAGTGGATGGAAGCGTGTGTGTTCAAAGGTTATCTTTCGATTCTTGTCAACGGTAGTCCAACGAAGGATTTCAAGATTCACCGGGGCTTGATGCAGGGAGATCCCCTCTCCCCATTTTTATTTGTCTTGGTTACGGAAGGTCTTACGGCAATGGTGAAGAAGGCATCTGCTGTGAGGGACTTTGTTGGATTCAAGTTTGATGAAGATAATTCTGTGGAGATAGTTCAATTTGCAGACAATACGCTCTTAGTTGGAGGAGGTGGATGGAGTAATCTTTGGAGTTTGAAACCCATATTGCGTGGCTTCGAATTGGTTTCGGGTCTGGGTGTAAACTTCTCAAAAAGTAGAATTATTGGTATTAATTTGAATCCTCATTTTCTGCAGGCTGTCTCTAATTTTCTTGCTTGTAAGGTGGAAGGTTCGGAGTTTACGTTTCTTGGTGTAACTATAGGGTGCAATCCTAGACTAAAGTCTTCGTGGAAGCCGGTGGTCGATAAGGTTAGGAAGAAATTGTCTGTTTGGAAAGGCAGAATGTTATCAATGGCAGGTAGAGTGACTCTGATCAATTCTGTTTTATCGAGTATTCCGGTATTTTGGTTTTCTTTTTATAAGGTGCCGGTATCGGTTTGGAAAGAAATTGACAAATTGAGGAGAAGGTTTTTGTGGGGTGGTAAAGAGGGTAAGACTAATATAAACTGGATAAAGTGGGACATAGTTTGTAGAGAGAAGGAGAAAGGAGGTTTGGGTGTTAAACGATTAAAAGAGTTCAACACTGCTTTACTATTCAAGTGGCGTTGGAGAATTTTGACGGAGGCGAAAGGTTGGTGGAAAAGAATATTAAAGGCGAGGTACAGATCGATTGAGCATTGGGTTTTGATGGGAGCTAAGGATTTCAAGAAGTCTGCTTCTTTTTGGTGGATAGATATTTTGGGTTGTGGTAGTTCGGATTCGGGTGTGTCGTCTCGTATATTCAATTCCAAAGTCTCCTCCAGTGTAGGTTCAGGGGATTTGACTCCGTTTTGGTCGGCCAGTTGGGTGTCGACGAGTTCGGTTGGGAGCTTGTTCAACTTGTTATTTAAATTGAGTAAGAGGAAAGCAACCTATGTGGCTGAAATGGGCAGCAGGCACAACAGGGAGGGGAGTTGGAATTTTGGGATTCCACCAGCTGCTGTCTCAGGTGATGTTGAAGAGCAGATGCGCAGTCTCAACGCTCTGGTTCAAGACGTGCAGCTTGATGCGAGTAGGGAGGATGTGGTTAGCTGGGAGGGAAGCAATCTTTGTTATTTCACAGTTAAGGAATTTTACTCTCTGCTATCTGGTTTGGGGGAGACACAAGATGATTATGTTGTTTCTACAGCTTTCAAATGGCTTTGGAGGTCTAAAGTGCCGGCTAAAATACGTTTGTTTGGGTGGAGATTATTGTGGAATCGGTTGGCGACAAAAGAAGCGGTTTTTGTTAGAGGAATTCCTGTGAATATTCATTGTTCTTTTTGCGGTTCCGACGTGGAGAACATTTCCCACTTGTTTTTTTATTGCCCTTTTGCTAGCAGTGTTTGGAATTCTATTTCTAGTTGGTGTGGGGCAAAGAGTTTCTTTCTAGGTGATGTTAGTGTTCATTTCTTGGAATGGTGTTGTTCTGGAAGGCTTACTGCAGGTGATTCTTTTAAATTGACGGTGTGGCTGGCGGTTGTTTGGTCCCTTTGGATGGCTAGAAATGAAATCATTTTCAAGAACGGTAGTATCAATGTTAATGATATTTGTTGGTCTATTAAAATTTCCGTATGGAAATGGAGTAGTGTTGGTGATAATCCTTATTCCAACCGTAGTTTTTACGATTTTAATGCTAATCCCTGTTGAGGTTTATTAGGTAGGAAGTGGTTGGTTGGGATTCTCCCTGGGTCTCGTTGTAATGGGTTGAATACCCCTTGTGTTCAATTTATTGAATATATTTGTTTTTAAAAAAAAACATCGAGGGAGATTAAGAGAATCTAAAGTTAGGATGATTTGTCCATCATTGAAATTCATTCATTGCCAAGCCTATAGAGGCAAGTTTGTCAGCACATTGATTTTCTTCTAGATATGAATAAAAATACAATGAATGTTCTTTGCAAGAAACATACAATTATGGCACCTATTATGGATTTGCCAATGAACTATATTGGGAGACTTGCAAATTAAGGTAGCAAATAAGGAGTCTGTTTCAATCCATAAAAACTTCCAATGTCTATCACGGGCACGTTCAATAGCAAGGATGATGACTATGAGTTCTACAAAGTAAACATTTCGAATCCCAATATAAGAAGCAAAACAACTTATGCAATCACCATCGTTGTTTCTAAAAATACCAGAAGATGCAACCAGTCTAGGGCATCCAAGTGCAACCCCTTCAGTATTTCACTTGATCCAATTGAAGAAAGGAGGCTTCCAATGACCTCTATGATATTCTAAAATATGGGAGGATGAAATTCAACTTTTAACCTTTTAAGAATCTTGAAATCAGTCATTGATGGGCCATAACAAAGTATTGAAATGTTACCCGAGAAGGATGTTGATGCAACCATTTTATCTAAGGTTTGTTTGATGTTGAAAGTTGAGATTTGAAATCTGATTGCATTTATATATTGTAAAATAGTGTTGAGAGTGAATAAGATATCACATATTATGCAAGTGAGCATCTTGGATTTCGTCCACAGTTTATGGTATTAAGTAGGGAACCCGCCGAATTTTTATCAAGAGAGTGGCTTATGGTAGATTTCGACCAAGAGCACATCCTTAGAGCAACATGGAATTGTAGGAAAATATGTATAGAAGACTTTTCATCCTTGTTGCAAAGGCTGCACATTGATGGCGTGAAGTAACCTCTAATCTTGAGGTTTTCATCAGAAGGAATTTTCTTGTGGATCAAATTCCAAACTATTGTTGAACAAGAAGAATGAATGCTCTATTACATATAACTTTAGTCCAACGTTTTTCAGTTATGGTTGGAAAACATAAATTGTATGCATATTTTAGAGAAAGCATGCATGAGGTGTTATGTTTCTATATATGTTCATCTTTCAAATTGTCCAATGGAATTGTGATGTTTTGAATCTTGTTGACCAAGAGAGGAAAAACAGGTTGATGTTCCATAGGTATATGCCAAATGTTATTGCTAATGAAATCTTGGACTTTTGATTGTAGCTTGTGATGGACATCCTGAGAATTTTGAGGAGCATACTAAGATTAACATCATTCTAATCATGGAACCAATAGTTGATTCTGCTACCTATGCTTAACATCCACCTGTAATTACTTAGCATAGTATCAAAAGAGGGTTTAATGTCAGTTCAGATTGAAGAGAAAATGTGGTATTTGATACACACATGACCATCATAGGAGTGCCTGACACCCTTAAATGCAAGCTATTACCTGGAACTTTCAAGGATGCGGCCCTCATATGGTATATTCGTGTTGAGATAAATTTGGTTCATACCATGTATCCTCTAAATTTTTGACGATAACAAAGTATTTGAAAAATAATTAGTATTTCTAACTAGCTGGTTCTTGTGTGCAGAATTATATTTATTTGATGAAACTAGTTTTGACACAGAAGTAGCTTTGGTTCAGTTCTAATTATACACTCGTAAGAGAGTTTGATTAGAAATTTACTGCTAGTACATTTCAGAATCAGAAGCGTGTTGTGGTTGCGTCTGAAACTGAGTAGTGTCAACTCAAGCTATGCTAACACGGGACTCGAGATATGTTGACATTATCATCAAAAGATTGTGTTGTACTTGTTTCATTGTAGTTTTCTCCGAAAAAAGGCCTTTTTCTATGGATAATTCCTTGACTATGAGTTCTAACATCCAGTTTATTGGAAAAGAAGATGTACTAGAAGATTTGATCTGATTATAGCCGTTGAGGATAATTCAACGACTATATTTCTTCATCTATAAAAGAAGCAGAAGGTTTGAAGATTAACTTAAGAAATAACGCTGCAACTACAATTGATATATACACGCACTACATTCATATCAGCTCAAGAGAATTTAATCTGTTAAAGAGTTCTTATTCTTGTATAGCTTAAGATTCCTTTGTGTAAAAGTGTATTGTATTATATTTGAACACCTCTGATTGTTAATTAAGTGTTGTTGTAAGTTATTCCTTCTCTAAAAAGTCAGTTTAGATAAAAATCTCTTGCCTTGGGCTTGAGTAGTGAAGTCTTGGATTGTGAATCAGAGCAAAGAAGTCTTAGACGGAACGTCTGAGCAGAGAAGTCTTGGGAAGAGTGTCTAAGCAGTGAAGTCTTGAACCAGGAGGGTTTAAGCAAGGAAAGTCTTAAGATCTGAGGATCTAAGCAGAGAAGTCTTCATTAGGTGTTGATTAAGCAAGGAAGTCTTAGGTTGTAGGTCTGAGCAGGGAAAGTCTTATGCTGGTGAATATAAGTCGTTGTGATCAGTTTGATTATAATGGAAATCTCTTGCGTGGCAAGGGGATTGAAGTAATCTCAGTTGGAGAGGAACCAAGGTAAATGTTTTGTGTTCTTTGCTATTTTTATTTGCTTCTATTAAATGTTTCTTTGCATTTATTATCAGATGCTGAACTCTGGTTTAGAATCTAAACTCTGATTCAGAAGTAAAAGCATTTTGAAACACAATTCAACCCCCCTTCTTGTGTATTTTTCTCACCTTTAGTTGGCATCAGAGCAAGGTCTGTACGTAACACTTAAGAGTAGTACAATCAAAGATCCAACGAGAAAAATATGACTACTGAGGATCCTATTGTTAGTTTTTCTGTA
The DNA here is from genome assembly GCA_022829125.1 of Lathyrus tuberosus. Classification (NCBI taxonomy): domain Eukaryota; kingdom Viridiplantae; phylum Streptophyta; class Magnoliopsida; order Fabales; family Fabaceae; genus Lathyrus; species Lathyrus tuberosus. The sequence continues at coordinate 11,714,936 of JALAZF010000075.1, forward strand.
AGGAGATTTCCCTATATTACTAGGGGTGTTCGCGGTGCGGTTTGGGCGGTTTTGACGCTAAAAATCATCCGAACCGCGAGAGAAAAAAGCATGCGGTTCGGTTTGGTTCGGTTGGCTTTTAGAAAAAATCCGAACCAAATTAAACCAAATCAATGCGGTTTGGGTTGGTTCGGTTGGTTCGTTTTTTTACAAGATTTTTATTGAGCCATACATACACATATAAAGAACAACATAACTTTGTATTTAGTCATTCATACATTACCAAATTACGAAAAAACTCATCATATTGAGACAAAAATGTCTCATTCAATATACAAAAAATCAATTTAATCAAAAGTGGAAAAAATAGTAGCATAAAACAATATCAAAAATATTATAATTAAACAAAAAAATAGAGAAGAATGGAGATTAGAGAAAAATGAAAAAGAAAAAACATAAGAGATGTGAGATTAGAGAAGAAAAGTGCGATAAAAACGTAATTAGAAGAGAAAATAGTAACATAAAAATGAGAAGATGAAAAAGAAAGAACATGTGACATAAGAGATTAGTGTAGAAGATGTGAGATGTATATGACAAAGAAGATGAGAAGAATGTGTAATACTATTAGGAGAGGTTTGAGAATGTTGAAACTTAAAAGCTAATGGGTTTGACGTTTGGGTTGGATGTGGGATAAGTGAAGTTTGGGTTGTAATATAATGCGGTTTAGTTTGGTTTAGTTCGGTTTGTAAAATACAAACCGCAAACCAAACCGAACCGCGCGGTTTTGTTAAAAGATGACCCGAACAAATCCGAACCAAATGTGGTTTTTTACGGTTTCGATTTGGTTTGGTTTGGTTTGCGGTTTTCTATTGGGTTGGTTCGGTTTTGAACACCCCTAATGATTACAATAGCTCTGAGAGAAATCATTACTATGCTAAACCTCCTGTATTATGTAGTGACTCCACTGATTTTGAATGGTGGAAAAGCAATATGTACATGTATAGAATTGGACTCAATGATGAGCTATGGGACATACTTGAAGATGGCATTGAAATTATTGTTAACAGTGTTGGAATGATATCTGACTGGAAAACTCTGACTCCAGCTCAAAAAAAAAAAATAGAAAACATCATAAAGTCTGAGGTATTCTAGTTGATTCTCTACCACATACTGAGTACTTGAAAATCATTGATAAGTCTTCTGCAAAGACTATCTTTAAATCTTTGTGCTCTACATATGAAGGGAATCAACAAGTTAGAGAAGCAAAAGCTAACTTGCTGATACAAAAATATGAACTGTTCAAAATGAAGGATGATGAGGATATTGAAACCATGTTCTCCAGGTTTAAGTATCTTGTATCAGCTCTTCGGGTTCTAAACAAGAGTTACTCCTCTTTAGATCATGTTAAGAAGATTCTGAGAAGTCTCCCTCTAAAGTTTAGACCTAAAGTAACAACTATTCATGAAGCTAAGGATTTGAATACACTGTCTCTTTAAAAACTAATCAACAATCTTCAAATCCATGAGATGGAACTAAATGGAGTTGGGTCTTCAAAGAAATTTAAGTCTTTTTCCTTGAGACCTGCTTCTGAAAAATCTGCTGAAAAGTTCCAAAGATCTTCAAAGAGCAGTAAACTTGATGAAACTTTTGAAGAAAATTTTAATGGTAGATCTGATGTTGATGATGGTGATATGGCTTATTTCATAAGAGGATTTCAGCAAAGGGCCAGAAGGAACAAGAGATTTCCTAGAAGCAATAGGAGATCCAACTTCAAAGAGAAATATGAAGACAAGATCTGCTACAACTGCAACAAACATGGTCACTTTAGATATGACTGTCTTGATCTTCAGAAAGATAATCAGAAGAAAGAAAGCCATCAAAAGGACAACTTCAGAAACAGATTCAAGAAGAACTTTATGGAAACATGGTAAGAGTTGGATGATGAAGATACATAAAAGGAAGATGATGCCAATCTTGCATTGATGGCACACTCATCTGATGAAGGACTCTTATCTGAATCTGAAGACGAAGATGAGGTATACTCTTACTCTAACTTTATTTCATGCGCTAATAATCTTATAAATTATTGGAAGGATTAAGCCAGTCATATTAAAATTTTAAAAAGAGATAATTTCATTTTGAAAGAAGAATTAAAAGAAATTAGCACATCTCAAAATGAATGTTCATCTCTAGGTAAGCATGATCGAGCTTTTCATAAATTTATTACATCTGGCATTGATAGAACTAAACTTACATCTATGATTTATGGAGTTGGAAAAAATAATAGAGAAGGTTTGGGGTATGATAAAGGCTGCTCTAGTTCTGATGTTTCATTAAAAGTTCTCCCAAATTCTTGCTCATCCAGCATTGCTCAAACAGTGTTAAGTAACTATTTTGTTCCTGCTGTTAATAATGTGAAGGTTATAAAATTGGCTGAACCTATTGATCAGAAGTTGAAGACTATTGTAATATCAGAACCTGATAGTTCAGGAGTTTTGGTAACTTAAGTATCCACAACATCTGAATCAAAGACTAAGACTGATTTTGTAAAGGTTAACTTCAGTCAAAGTTTTTGGAAACAAAAAACTTGTAGTGAAGCTAAACCTTTTCACATGGCAAACGGACATGATAGGAGAAAACTTGTTAAGACTAACCTAAAAGGACCCATACGTGTATGGGTACCAAAATCTCAAATTATCTTTGTTGTAGATATGCCCAAAGGAAAGGATGGAAAGCCAATCATGGTACCTAGACAGTGGCTACTCACAACATATGACCTGAGAAAAGCATATGTTCCAAACCCTGAATCTGAGAGAGGAAGGAAATGTGGGTTTTGGAGGAGGTTAAAAGGGAAGAATCATTGGTACATGTACCATTGGTAATTCTCAAACTCTTATAAATAAAGTCTGGTTAGTAGATGGCTTGAAGCATGATCTACTAAACATAAGCCAATTGTGCGATATTGGTTGTGAATTATTGTTCAATAAGAATTTTTGCTTTGTTGTTAATGCTGACAAAACTATTGTATTCAAAGGGAATAGAAAGAAAAATGTTTATAAAATCAATATTTCTGAATTGGCTAATCAGAAGTTCGTTTGCCTAATGACAATGAATGATGAGAAATGGATTTAACACAAAAGGTTAGGTCATGCTAACTAGAGATTAATCTCTAAACTTAGCAAGCAAAAACTTGCTAAAGGGATGCCAGATCTTGATTATCACTCAGATGCTCTCTGTGGAGCATGTTAATTTGGAAAGATTGTGAAAACCTCTTTTAAAACCAAAAACATTATCTCTACCTCTAGACCCTTGGAATTGCTTCACATTGATCTGTTTGGTCCTATTGGGTCTGCTTCAATCAGTGGGAAGAAATATGGTTTGGTCATTGTTGATGATTTTAGCAGATGGACTTGGATAAAATTTCTTCGATCTAAAGATGAAACATACAAAGTATTTAGCATCTTCTGCATTCAAGTACAATCTAAGATGGAAGTAAAGATTCTGAAAGTCAGAAGTGACCATGGGGGAGAATTTTAAAATGAATCATTTGAGTCTTTTGTGAAAGATGTGGAATTATCCATGAGTTCTCATCTCCTAGAACTCCACAACAAAATAGGGTTGTAGAGAGAAAGAACGGATCTTTGCAAGAAACGGAGAGAATAATGATTCATGAAAATAAACTCCCTAAGTACTTGTGGGCAGAAGCTATTAATACTGCTTGTTATATTCAAAACAAAATTTATATTAGACCAATTCTGAATAAAACATCATATGAATTATTTAAAGGTAGAAGACCAACAATTTCTTATTTTCATCAATCTGGATGTACTTGTTACATTTTGAATAATAAGGTATACCTAAAGAAATTTGATGCTAAATCTCAAAAGGGTGTCTTCTTAGGATACTATGAACGTTCAAAAGTATACAGAGTGTATAACTCAGAAACCAGAATGGTTGAAGAGTCTATGCACATTAAATTTGATGACAAAATACCCGACTATGATAAGTCAAAGTCTTTGGCCCAGAATGATAACACTGTAGGTATTCAGAATTCTGAAGAACAACTTATTGTATATGTTCCAAAGGAAAAAAGTATAGATGATGATACTTCAGAATCTGTTACTATTATTGAAGGATTACCAGAGGCTGCAGAAAATGAAGTTACTCCAACTGGTCCTACTGCTACTGATTCAGTGATTGCTAAAAATGGTACTGAAGTCTCTGTTCCACCTAAGAGGCCGTTTAAATATAAAGCATTTCATCCAGAAGGGCAAATCATTGGAAATAAAGACGAGCCATTGAGAGCCAGATCTACTTTCAGAAATGATCAATAAATGCTTGGAGTTATTTCATTGACATAGCCTACTTCTATTGATGATGCCTTATCAGATAATGGGTGGATCATGGCTATGCAAGATGAACTAGATCAGTTTCATAAAAATGATGTGTGGGATCTTGTTCCAAGACGACAGAAGAAAAACATCATTAGAACCAAGTGGGTCTTCAGAAACAAGCTTAATGGGCATGGAGAAGTCATTAGAAACAAAGCTAGACTTATAGCTTAAGGCTACACTCAGCAAGAGGGAATTGACTTCTTTGAAAGCTTTGCTCATGTGGCAATGTTAGAAGCTATAAGACTTATTATCTCTTATGCCATCAACCATGTTATTGTACTCTATAAAATAGACATGACAAGTGCTTTTCTGAACTGAGTTATTACTGAAGAAGTGTATGTCAAGCAACCTCTAGGATATGAAGATCCAAACCATCCAGACTTTGTCTACAAGCTCAAGAAATCACTTTATGGTCTTAAACAAGATCCAAGAGCATGGTATGGGAGACTGAGTAATTTCCTGCTTGAGAATGGTTTTACTCAAGGCAAGGTTAACACTACATTATTTAGGAAAACTCTAGAAGAAGAAATCTTGATTGTTCAAATTTATGTTGATAACATAATTTTTGGTTCTACTAATGCTTCTCTTTGTCAAGAATTTCAAAAATAATGCAGGCTAGATTTGAGATGAGCATGATGGGTGAATTGAAATACTTCCTTGGAATTCAAATTAATCAGAAGGAAGAAGGTATATACATTCATCAGTCTAAGTACATAAGAGAGCTCTTGAAAAAGTTCAATCTTGATGAATACAAAGTCATGTAAACTCATATTCATCCAACCTGCAACCTGAATGATGAAGAATGCAGTGCTAAAGTCGATCCAACTAAATATCGAGGTATGATAGGTTCCTTACTCTATCTCACTGCTTCAAGGCCAAATATTTTATTCAGTGTATGCTTGTGTGCAAGATTCCAATCAGATCCTTGAGAGACTCATTTAATAGTTGTTAAGAGGATATTTAGGTATCTGAAAGGAACAACCAATCTTGGACTTCTTTATAAGAAATCCTCAGATTATAAGCTAGTTGGATTCTGTGATACTGACTGTGCCGAAGATAGAATTGAAAGGAAATCCACTAGTGGGACCTGTAAATTCTAAGCTGAAAACCTTATCTCTCGAGGTAGTAAAAGACAAGCAACTATTGCTCTGTCTACAGCAGAAGCAAAATACATTTCTGCTACTAACTATTGCACTCAACTGTTATGGATGAAATATCAACTTGAAGATTATCAGATTTTCGAAAATAATATTCATATCCTTTGTGATAACACTGCTGCTGTCTGTGTAACAAAGAATCCGATTCAACATTCTAGAACTAAGCATATTCAAATCAAACACCATTTTATAAGAGACTATGTTTAGAAGGGCGTAATAGATATTCAGTTTATTGATTTTGAACAACAATGGGCTTATATATTTACAAAACCCTTAGCTATTGCCAAATTTGATTTTATTAAGAAAAATATGAACATGGTCTTTGTCAATGAATAATGCTTATCTTCTGAATGGAATATTAGAGGAATCAATTGGACTCTGATAGCACTCAGTAAAAAATTTTAAAATCTGAAATTTCTCTAAGTATGGTTTATAAGCCTTGATTAGGATGTACAAGATCTCTCTCATCCTTGATTGCTTTGTTTAAGTAGAAAGTAATTAGTTTAATTCCTTGCTATGTGCTTTGAATTAACAATTAGACTAATCTTGAGCTCTGATAAAATAAGGAACTTTGTCTTACATTCTAATTCTTAAAAGCTTTTTGAAATATTGATTTGATAGACAACTGTCTCTGAAACTTTGCCTTACATTAAAGGAGAGATCTATGATCTAGATATTCTGAAGGAATATACAGCTAATTTCAATGAATTGATGGAAAGTAATCTTTCACGGATAGTCGCAGATATTCATTTTCAGAAATGGGATGGATATTTTGCAATGCTTAATGGACCAATCTATCCAGATCTTGAGAAAGAGTTTTGGGCAAAGGCTCATGTTCATCAGAATGAGCTAGATGATTGTTAGATTTTATCTATTGTCTATGGTTTTCCTATCGTGATCAACTCTAAAATCATCTCTCAAATAATAAATTATGAGGAAGATGGAGTTACTGTTGAAAACTACAGACATAACAACAGATTTATGATCCTTATGCGCAACATCTTTGGTACTGAAGGCCCTGCTAAAAGTCCTTCTACTCTTACTCCTATGGCAAAAGTCTGGTACCAAATTATGGGGACCAATCCAAGGCCTAGATAAAAGAGGACACAATGACTTTCTTCTGATAATAAACATTTCATTTTGTTCCTAGTCTCCAAAACTAAAATTAATCCGCCTCTGTCTATGTTCAATTATCTAAAAGAAGAGATACTTGCATCTCATGAGGAACTATCTTTTCTAATTCCTTTTGGTATGGTTATTTCTATGATTCTTGTTCAACAGGGTGTTGTTGCTCATGTGCAACAAGCTGGGTTGATTGACAAACTTGTTTCTGACTGGTGTTCAACTATGAATTGTTCACAAACCATTATTAATCGCTGAAGTTTCCTTTTTCCTTTGTCTTTTTGTTGATGACAAAGGGGGATAATGTATTAAGTATTCTTCTAGATTAATCCTGGACCCAAATGAGGTTAGTGATTCTATATAGGGGGCTTATAAACCTCGCCCTTGTAGTGGATTCAATTATTCTATATAGGGGGGAGCTTCAATCACACTGAGGACTTTAATCAGCTCAAGAAGAAAATTGAAAGACTAATATAGAAGGGACACCCCAAGAAATATGAGAAGGGCAACTCCTCTCATTCATTAGATAAGTCTAACTTATATGGGAAAGAAGCCTCTAGGAGCCACATACCCAAAAAATCAAAAGTGGCGTCTTAGGGGAATGAAAACAAAGCTACACACCAAACGGTCAACATTATAGCATAGGGGTTTGTCAAAGGCGTGGAGATCAGTTCCTCCGGAAAAAGGTACCCTCGCCAGATCCTGAATGTAGAAAACCTTCTTAAGTTCAAGATTGAAGGCGATCTCCAAGCACCGAAAGCCATGACCGCCTTCTCGGAGAAAGGTACAAATGAAATTCAACCTCGTAATGATGATCCCATGATTATTTCCTTCAAATGGGAAGAGTGAGAGAATAAAATATTCCTCGTTAACCAAGGTAGTTATACAGACATATTGTACTTGAAGGAGTTTGAAAGACTTTGCCTTAACCCAGAAGACCTAAAGCCCTTCAAAGGATCACTAGTTGGATTCTCCAAAGAACATGTACGGATAAAGGGATATATCACCTTGAGGATAACCATTGGAAAAGAAGATCATGCTAAAGAGATAATGGGTATTTGGTTTTCAATGCCCCTTATTCATATAATATGATTATAGGGAGACCAACCTTTACCTCACTGGTCACCGCCTTGTCTACGCTATATGTATGCATGAAATACCTTATCCCTAATGGGAGAGTAAGGGTTATCCAAGGAGATCAAGAGATTGCCAAATAAGTTTCATACAGAAAGCCCTAGGTTGAAGAAAATACATACTCAAGGCGGGAAGGCTAGAAAGATAAGCTCGAAAACAAAGCCACCAAAGGAATTCCACAAAGGCGAGTAGAACTCCTCCCCTACCTATGAGGACACTGAAAGCTAAAGATTCGAAAGATATACCATATGAAGACGTCGGCATAGCTGCCATTTAGTTTTTCTTTATTATTGTTTGATAATTTTATCTTTATGGGCGAGCATTGTATCTCTTCTAGTTGTAAAGAGCAAGTGGCTTTATGAGGTGCAAACATTTCCCTTTTTTGTCCTCTTACATGAGATAGGGTTTTTTAATGAGGCACCTCACTTTTCATTATGTTAAAGTCTGTAATATTTGGCTATTCATTTCTTTGCATGAAAATTACGACTTTGATAGAAGATTGCATATATAAGCGATCAGAATTCGCCCAATTAGGCGATCATCATCGCTGGATCCTTATCACCCAATAAGGCAATTAAATAGCTGGATCCTTAAGTGGAATCCTTGTCGTTCAATGACCTAAATGTCAAAGGAGGACAATTTTGACTTTTATCCTCTATTTTAAGTTCATAGCACATAAAGGGGTTTTTATTGCTAATGTTACTATTTCTGGTCATTGTGATTCTTTAGAAAAAATTAGTCTCACTATTAGTATTTGCTAATATTACTATTTATTATTATTAGGTATTATCATTAAATTGTTAGCATTATATTATTATCAATTTTATTATTAAGTAGTATTAGTATTATTTAGATTATTATTGTTTTATTATTAGGTATTACTATTGCTATTATTTTTCTTATTATTAGTATTAGGTTTCAATATTATCTAATATTAGGTATTAGTATTAGATTTAAATTATTATTAAGTTTTATTAGGGTCTATTACTATTTTAGTTATAATTACTTTTTTTTTTTAATTTTATTATTGAGGATGAACCTAGTCAAACCCAAGATTCAAGAGTCCAAACAAAAACACCAAAACATGTTATTCAACTTTCTAGAATGGATCAAATCTATAACATTAAAAAAAATACAATATTTTTCATTATGGAATTTCAGTTACAATTCTAACTTGCTCAAGGGGACACAAATCAGATCCAATCACATACAATGTTTCCTAATCTAATCAATCTGACATAAAAACCTAAACCTATTTTTCACTATAAAAAGGACCTAATTTTACAGAGAAAGGAAATTCACGATTTTAAAATATCAACCCTAAAATTCATTGTTCTTGGAATTGAAGAATAACAACACTAAAAGTCCATAATTTAAGCCCCAACCGTCCCAGAGTGCACAACAGTACCTCGCATCAAACACAAAAAAAGAAAAGAAATTAGAAGACGACGAAGTCAAAATAGAAAAGAAGAAAAGAAAGTTAAATGGAAGAGTTTTTACCTTCATCGGAGAACACCTCCTCTCTATAGGTTGGCATTCCATATGACCTTTCATGATGACTTTTTTTCTTCACTCTTGATACCATGTTGTTTTATTTTTCACTCGATTTAGGGTTTAACTTATCTGGATGTATGTTTTGGGTGTTAACAGGGTAGATACATGTTAGGGTTTTTCAATTTTTATTTTTGAATAAGGTAGGGTTTTGGTTTGGGTAGACAAAAGAGTTGTTGGGTGGTTAGGGTTTGAGATTGATTGTTGTAATTTGGGTTTTGAGGTTGGATGGTTTGGATCCGAGGTTGGTTGATGGTTTAGAGAAGTTTGATGGTGTGTTGATTGGTTTCTAGGTAGAGTTAGGTTAGGGTTCCTAAAAAGGGTTAGGTTTCGTGTTAAAGTTATTAGGGTTCATAAGGAATCAGGGTTGGGGTAATTGAAATAGGGTTAGGGTTCTTGCCAGGGTTCCTATTTCTAGGGTTATGGTACGTAATGGATGTAGGTTTTGGGTATTTAGGACTAGGGTTATTGTGTTTAGATGAAGATATGGGTTTGGTGTTCATCATTTGATGAACATCAATGAATGTGGGGTAGTTTGGGAGAGTACGGTGTTGGGAGGGATTTTGGTGGTAGTCAAAAGGGGAGGACGAGGGAGAGTATATATATATATATATATATATATATATATATATATAGAGAGAGAGAGAGAGAGAGAGAGAGAGAGAGAGAAAGGAAAGTAAAAATAAATGAATTCTAAAGGGAATTCATTTATATAATCCCTCAGAGCAACCTTTGATCAAAGACACGTGGAGACTCCCTCGTCCCCCAGATGGTCATACTTTGACCTGGTTACATACACACGTGCCCACCCTTGCTGTTGTGATCATTCAATCTTGAGCGCCTGATCAGTTGACCCTTGTTGGTCAACTGATCCTACACGTCAGATGAGATATTTATCTTGCCCTAGTAATCTCATCTAAGGGCCATGATTTTTCCTCCGTTTCCTTGTTATTTTCATTTTCTTTTTACTACCAATTTGTTAGGTGAGCTTTTTAACTCTTAGGCCCAGCCCTACACTATGGGCACCCCTAATTTGATTGACCAACATAAAACTCACTCCTTTAGTTGTTAGATTTTTATTTTATTTTTTTATTCATTAATCTTAATTTAATTATTTAATTTTTGAATTAGGTATTTTAGAAATTTGTGATTTCAAATCATTCAAGTTAGTTATGTAATTATCTTTATCCAATCTTTCCTCATCTAATTACTTTAGTTAATTCATTTAAATGGTTAAATTAATTTTAATAGTCTAGTTGTTTTATAAAAATGATAAAAAATACAAATATATACTTTTTTCTTTACTAGGGTTTAAGAACACAGAGACACCTTATTTTTATTTTAAAACACTAAAAATCTTTCCTTTTTTTAATTATTCAAATGAATACAAAACTAAATGAGTAGTCTTTTCTGTTGTAAATAATTTTTCACATTGTACATTAATCGTTAGTTTAATTTTATAATGTAAATTAAATAAATAATTTTAAAATGGGAAGTGATACACATCCACCATGTCCCTAGGTAGTTGATTGATTGACGCTCGCTGCATCGATCGATTACTTAAAATCAAAACAATAAAAAAGCAAACCAAACTCATCAAACTGTCTTTTCGTGCCCTTGTGCATTTATTAATTCAAAACAAATTTCACAAAAGGACAGGCTAGGTCATTTCGATGCAAAACACAAACTAGCGCTTAAGCGTCCATTGTGCGAGCATATAAGCCAAGTTTAAATGCAAGAATTTGACTTAACCCTATCCTATAAAAGAAACCAACACACAAATCCTATTTTACAAACTTCGGTGCTCTGGTTTTCTCATTGCACTACTAGAATACTTAGGCACGAGGTTTTGAAACCTTAGCGAGCACAATAATGAAAGCTTTTTCTCCTTTTCCCTTTGATTAATTTCTATCCTTTTGTAAATAATTTCTTTTCTTAACACTTGAATAAAGATAAAATAAAACAACTATGCCCTTAAAAAATAATCAACTTAGAACTATAGGAGGTTCCCGTTGAGTACAACGGATGTGAGGGGGTGCTAATACATTCCCATCGCATAACCGACTCCCGAACCCATATTTGGTTGCGATGACCACTTATCATTTTCATTCCTGTAGGGTTTTATCACCATTTCCCATTTCCTTAGGAATAAATAAAATTTGGTGGCAAGTGTGTGATGCGCTACGCGAGGTTGTATTTTTCGAGATGCGACAACTGATGACTCTGTTGGGGACCTTCTCTAAAGAGATTCAATCCTACCCTTTAGTTATTGGGTTGTTTGTTTTGCTTGTTTATTTGTTTTATATTTAGTTTTATTCATTGTCATTGCTTTATTTATTTATTTTATTTATTTATTATTTAATATCCTTTTTCTTAACTCTCTTGGGTTTTTATTTTCTGTTTGTGAGCAAGCTCTATACCCGAGTTTGACGATAAGAAACATAAGTTTAAGTAAGGGGTTCGTCTTATTTTGGCCACTGTGGATTCTTATCCCATGAGGTCTTTAACGACGACTCCGTCTAGAGTAGATCATTTCAAAGAGTTTGTCATGAGTTGGCTAACCCATCTTCATGGTGAAACTTTGAATTTTATATATGACTCTAGTGACCTCTTCTAGAACTCGAACGCGAGACTTTGTTTATATGAAGGCTCGCTAAGGGACACCCTGTTAGAATTTAATCATGGGAGGGCTATGCCCTATCATGATGAAATTTCACCTAGGGCCCATGACCTTGGGTTTGTTATCAAACAACCTAATAAGATCCTAGAACATGCCCTGTGAGGGGTTTAGGTAGAAAAACCTAGGACATTTTATAGAAGCCCTCTATGAGGTGGTTTTATTCATATACCTATTCTACATCAAAATTTGCTAAAATGGGACATTTATTTTGCATATAATCATTATTTTGTGGGGAATTTCATAGTTTGTTGTAGGTACCTTTTTAAGATGGACTTAGATAAGAGAAAGATCACTTGAATTAAGGCACAAGTACCTGACATGCAAAGTATGAAGGTTCTTCGAGATAGAATGCATGTCTCTATTCAAATAAAGTTCGTACTCAGATATAGGAAGATTCTCGACCTCCTAAAAGTCCATGTGAAGATTGAAGCCATTACTGCTTTACTCTAAATCTATAATCCACCCTTAAGATGCTTTACATTTAAATATTTTCAACTAGCTCTTACGCTAGAATAATTCACAAAATTCTTGGACCCTCCAAGAGAGAAGAAGGGACCTTATGTAGGGATTGGACAACTTGTGAAAGTGGAGAAATTTCCTGTGACCTTGGGAATACCCGTGGATGACATATTACTTCACTACAAGGTAGATAGAGACATTTGAGGACTAGCTCAAGGATTTACTAGTATAGAAAAGTGGGAGCCCTTTGCTAACACTTTTGCTTTACTAATTTTTGGGATAGTCCTTTTCCAAGCACATGAAGTTTTATTGATTCCACTTCTATCCGTATATTTTGGGTCGTAAATAATCAAGGGGTGGATCTGGTACCTGCTCTCCTGGCTGGCGTATACTATACCCTAAATACCTGTCATGAAAAAAAGAGAGGGTCGTTGTACTATTTCATTCCTCTATTGTAACAATGGCTCGTTTCACATCTCTATAAAGACAAGATCGAGGTCATGAGCAGCCACAATTAGGATCAGAAGTTGACGTATCTCACCGAGAGGTCAATCCTTTGGCACCCTAGGAAAATTGATACAAAAGAAATATTTGTCAGTTGTAAAGATTTCCCTAACGTTCCTCTCATTGGCTCTAAGGGATCTACCAACTACAACCCCATGATGGCCATGAGACAATTAGGCTACCCAATATGGGAAAATCCTAAGGATGATGCAGTGAAGGAATTGATCCTACATGATGGGGATACCACACACCGGGAGCTGTTCCAAAGAATCATCTGTTCATGGGAAAGGGTGCGTACTAAAGGAAGCGAGTTAGGGAAGGAAGAATGCTACAACAAAAAAATCATATACCTAAATAGTTAAGAAAAGGGTTCAACAAGTTAAGATAACCTTCCTAATTGATCGTACATACCATCCAAATATGAATGACCCGATCCCTGAGTCCATTGAAGAGGTTGACGAACTCAAAGAAACAGTCGCTCGGCTCGCGCAAGAAGAGGAAAACTTAGACCACAACGTCTATGTTGCCTTTTATGAGAAGAATAAGCTAAAATTCGGCCTCGAGCAAAGGAAGAAACAACTAAGTGAGAGTGAGGAGAAGGTTGAACTTAATAGAGTAAAAAGGTAGAGAACATTAGGAGGGTTGTTTAGTGCTGGAGTCAGTCTTGAGAGTCTCAATCAGAATCTGAAGGATGCCCAAGTAGAGAGTCGAAGATGGAAGAGTGCATGGGAGCGAGCTGTGTGGGAACATGAATGTATGAAAGATGTACTAGAATCTCAAATCTTCGTACTTGAAAGATCACGTGCAAAGTCCCAAGCCTCTGCTGCTTGGGAGCACCATCTTCGAGTCGAAGCTAAAGGAATGCTACCCCTTAATTAGAGGAAAATATATGGAGAATTACAAAATCTTAGGGAACATGTGCATTTTCAAGACCAGAATCATGAATTCTTAAATATTCATGCCTTACACTTGGAAGGCGAGGTCCAACTTTTGAGCGAGCTTGCGAATGACGCCCAAGTCATCGTCCAAGAGCAATATGACAAAACTGAGGAATGGAAGACTGAGCACTCTAACTTAACAGAATTCGCGAACAACCTAGTTTAAGATATACATTGGATGCATAGGAGAGATAACAATGTTGCACACTTTGGGAATACCCGCCAGGAAGTTTTAGAATTTATTGAGATTTGAGATGTCCTGCTGAAAAAGTTTAAGGCCCACTTGGATGTGGCCATGAAGACGTCGTTTTAGTTTCTTTTTCAAAAATTTTGTTTATGTTTCATAATTTTTTGTTATTATCCTTATGGATTTCCCTTATGAACTTCTATTATGAGTTATGAATAAAGTTATTTCTACTTTTGCACCAATTGTATGATCTCTTTTCTTTAACTGTTTTCATATCTCTAACATATAACAACGAATCTAGAAATCCCCTTAAATAAATAAAAAAACGAAATCATTTAGCATACATATGCATCTCATATAGTATAAAATCACATACATTCACATACCTTGAATAAAAAAATCATTTATCCTGTTTTTTCGTCGTAGACCTCAAAAAAGCAAAGCTGGCTCCTGACCACCGCTAACACGAGCCCAACATTAGAAAGCGATGGGCCAAATTGAACAAAACCAAGAGGCTCTTCGAGAAGAGGTGGACTCAATAAAAGGAAATATCAATGAAGTAAAGGGAAGTTTGGAACAAGTAATGCATGTCTTGGCTAATCTGATAGCAAGACAAGACGAGGATTTAAAAGCTCCCCCCTAAGAAATTATTCGTGCTGGAACTAGTGGCATTCCTGAAGATGGAAACCCTCTACTAAGGTTCATTCCTCATCATAAAAATGGAAGGGTCAATATGAATGAGTCAGAAACAAACCTATTACCTCCCTGTTATACCCCAAAATTTACCCCTTAGATGTCATAACATCTTACACTTACATTTAGGGATCAATCATCTGTGCATTGTTAACTAACCCATTGTTGCACCCCAAAATTTGCTCTCCTTACTTTAGTACTAACTGGCTTATGTTTCATTACATTTTTGCATTATCATGTGTGCATATCATTGATTCTTAACATGGGGTCAAGGTGCCTGAGGCAAGTTCAAGAGTAGAAGATGTTCTTCAAAGGGTCAAGCAAGAGAGTTCAAGTGGATCACTCTCTCCTAACCAGTGCAGAAATTAGGGTTTTGAGATTCTTGGGTTTATTGCTCCAATGGGCAAGTTTCTTGGGTTTTTATCATCACCAAATGGCATATCTTATCTTTGTTGGAGAGGATACACACCATATTCAGAGGAACTTGGATTTGGAGACTGTGTTATTTCCTCCTAGACTAAGGGTACCAAGATTAGGGTTTGCTATAAAGTCAGTTTATTTCTGATTTTTTGGGCAAGACTTGAGTCCATAGTATTCCTTGGGTCCCTAAGCATCTAGGAGTTGAAGATTGTCCATCAGTTTGGTTCATGAGAAGTTCAAATGGCCAATGGATTGGGAATCAGGAGAATTGGGGAAAAGTCAACAGTGAGAGGGGAAGTCAACTGTGGAATTTTTAGGTTCTCTCCAAGGTTTTCAAGGTCTCACATCCTCATATGGTCTTAAAGGGTCAATTTTCATACCATTTATCAAGAATCAAGGGTTGATACAAAAGTTACTAAATATGGAAATGACCTATAATTTGAAAGTTTCCTTTTTGGGCAAGTTCTTACACTGCATTCAACTTGACTTTTCACCATCAAGAAAGCTTCAAATTAATTTTACTCCAACATTAAAGTTGAAGATCTTTTTCTCCTCTTTCCAACAAGTACTAGTGGGTCTCCATATCATATGTGAAACTCAAGTTATGGCCAAAAGAAGGCAAAGTGGTTTTTAGGGTTCCATTTTCACAACTTTTGCACTTTGGGACATATGGACCTATAATTAATTCCATTGCTTCATGTCACATGCTAACATCAAAGGGCACTCCTCAAAGATCATTTTAGGCCTTTGAATCAAGTGAATCCATGGTGTATTTATCACTTATTCTCCATTATTCAAAATTGCCAAGTCATTGAAAACTCATGAATCAAATGGTTTCAAGGCCCAAATCAAACTCAGGTGTAATTAGCAATTCAAACATGGGTGATCCATCATAGAATGTTTGGATATACATGCATGGAAGGAGGTGTATCTCACATAATGTAAATTTCCAAATTTGTCCAAAACTCATTAAGTGGAGAATTTCCAAGGCCCAAACCATTATCAGTGAGAAACCCTAGAGTATTTAAACTCATTCATGCACTGGTTAGGGTAGAGAACACGTGCTTTGTAGGAGAATTCAAGTGTGAGCCCTAAAATTTCATCTCTTCGAATCTCACGATCTACAAGGAGTTTTCACAAAATTCTTTCACCATCAGAACCCTTGTGATCCCTAGAACACAAACCAACCATCACTTGAAGCTAAGAGCAAGGGTACAGGTTGCACCACCTCAGGTTAGTGATGTTTTGGATGATCACAAAACTCTCCTTTTTAATACGCATAATGTTGTGTGGCATCCACTGATCATCCTGATATAATTTATTTTGATTTTGGACGTGTATTGTGTGCGTATGGTGAGTTTAAAGTTTTGAACCCTAACATTATTTCCTTCGTTTTTCATTATATGTTGATTATTTGTGATTTTGAGTTGCATATTTGAGATCATGGTTGAATTATGGTTCGAATGGTGTAAGAGTCGTGGATTTCTGGGTTTGTTTTGGTGAGAGCTCCGTTCAGTGCCGCCGGAGAAGACGACCGGAGCTAGGGCTCCGGCGTCTGGCAAGGTTTCAGGCGAGCTAGGGTTTGGAGGTGGAAGAGACAATCCTGGCCGTCCATTGGTTTGATCATACGGTCCACGCTTTGCCACATTTTTAATTTATTTTATTTTTCTGATTTTTTATTTTAATGTTTGTGTGCTTATGACCCCACGGTTGTTATTATGTGCTTGCAATCCCAGCCTCTTATCATGTACTATTTTTTATTGTTTGACTTAATGTGGTCCATTGATGTGATCAGACGACTATAACTTGGACAGCGCATTAATGATGGTGCATGGTATGCACGTATTTTTATTCTAAATGTTGAGTAATTAAGTGTGGCGCGTGCACGTTAGTTACAGTGTGCGCATTAATCCTGGCCCCTTATCATGAGTACTTGCAGGTTTGTTTGACTGATTGGTGACGTGAGATCAATCCAAGGGTGAGTAGCGAGTCAACCATTGACTAAAGACCACGCGTGGACACCTTTTTATTATTTTATTTTTTTGATGGACTTAAACGCTGGGCCTTGTTATTCGCACCCCCCACCCTTTAGCCCATTAACAATTCCAACATGTTTCATTACTTAACGCATCCCCCTTTGCATTTTCATATTTTTATTTTTATTAATTTATTACATTTTCATTTTTAATTTTTAAAAATAGTTTCTTGCATTTAAAAATTCCCAGAAAATTCATATATCATATTTATAATTTTATAAAATTTTCACAAATTTTATTTTATAATTTTATTTTATTTTCATCATCTGAAATAATTATTTTAATAATTTCTCTTTGAATTTATTTCATTATGCACACATTGCATTGTTTATTTTATTTCTCTGCATCCATAAAACATTTTGAATCCATTCTTTTTGCATTCATTCACCAATACATTGAAATGCATTAAAATATTTTTCTTTCATTTTTAAAATCATTTCATATTGCATTTTAGTCCTCGCCTTTTGCATGTTGAGCCTTATTTCTCATCTGGCTTTGCATAATTATTTGAGTGACTAACATCTTGAATTTTTGCAGGAGTTTCTGATATATTGTTTGTTTCTGGTTGAGCAATGTTGAGAATTAATTTGGAAATTTTAAAAGATGTTTTACTACCTGTTTAATTGCTCTTTGAGTGAGATTTTCTTGTATGCACATCCCTGATCATGTCTGGTTACCTGTTTGAAAAGGCACTTGTGCCATTATTTTGGGATTGTTTCCTTGACTTCTTAAACCACATTTAGATTGTTATATGTCATTGTTTGGTTTTCACTTGCCTTAATATTATTTGTGTCTGTTTTGTACTAACTCTTATACAGAGGCTGAGGTAAGTTATTTAAGGGTGTGGATAATCATCCATATTCACCCTTACTCTTTCCTTCTCTCATCTTCTCCCTTCTTTAGGCTTAGCTTGTCGTCAAATCTCACTAACCGTAGGTCACCCATGCATGATAACCTTAGGACTCTTAGTTTCCCTTTAGAGTTTCATTTGTGTCTTCTCTCTTCTCATCTCAAAACTTCTTGAAAATACTTAATAAGAATAAAGTGTATTGCACACGAGCCTTAAGCGTGGGGAATGAGAAATGAGGGGCTTCCTCTCATCTTTCTAGAGTGCTTAGCGAGCGTCCTGTCTTGGGACGATGCGTTAAGTATTCGCCCCTGTGCCCTAGACTTTGGTGCAATGCAACTTATGAACTAACTTAAGTCACTTCTGTCCTAAAAAATACAAACAAACTTCAAACCTTTTTGTCCTTCGGGATTGTTAAACTAAAGGCTATTTTCAAAAAAAGGGCACGTTACTTTCCGTCTGAGACGCAAACAGGCATCGACCCTAACTGCCGGACGCGAGCTTAACGTCGCTCATAAAAAACACAAAAAGAACTTAGTTCGAACTACGTTGACTCTGAATTCCCCATTGCACAAAGGGGGTACGTAGGCCTAGGACGTCGACGTCCTACCGAGTCAGTCTTTGTCTTCCCTTCCCCCGTCTTAGTACAACCCTAGATGATAGGATAACTCACCCTTAGAATAAACAACAAGCGTGGATCCCATCGAGTATGATGGACGCGTGGGGTGCTAGCACCTTTCCCTTGCGTAACCGACTCCCGAACCCAGGTTATGGTTGCGATGACCATTCCTTTCCCTCTTCCTCAGGTTTATGCGGTGTTCCCTTTCCCTCTCTTGGGATAAATTTACACGGTTGGCGACTCTGTTTTTTCGCGCCACTCTCGCGTTTGTACCTGGATGAAAATCCTGGGAGCGACAACTGACGACTCTGCTGGGGACTCTGGTTGACCTATGCTGGTCCATCCCTAAGCGAGTCAATCCTAGCGCTTGCTTGTCTTTGTTCTCTTTGGGTGTTTTTGTTTTTGTTTTGCTTTATTTGTTGTATTTTATTTTTACCGCATTTTCTGCATTGCATTTCATTTTTATTACTGTCATACTGGATATTGCTGTGTTGTGCTGGCTGTTGCTGTTTTGCAGGTTGGATTGTTCTGAGAGATAAGCTCAATACCCAGGCTTGAGTACACCCTAGGACTAGAGTGGAGAGTAGTGGGACCTACGTGCCCGCTTGGTATGTTTATGTGTTCACGAAATTCACAACCAGACGAGGCTATCTTGGGACGCATTCTAACATGTGTGTCTTGCGCATGTTGGGGTGTTGATCTAGAGAGCTGTCGACTCTGGTGATCGATCATCGAGGACCTTAGTGGAAACATCCCTCTTTAGTGGTGACAGTGGCATACCACATCCTGTGGCAAACCCATTCGCACCCGAGGGCCTACTTTGGAACTTGTATAGGATGACCCCTATCTTTTGAAGAGAATCAGTGGAGGCACTCCTCGATTGACGATAGTACTGTACCCTGAGGGATGAATGTACTATTGTTTCTCGACCTCAGTGCCAGAAGCTGAGGACCTTCCGTTTTGGAGAATCAGTTGAGGCCTCCTCGATTGATAATGATGCCAAACCAAAAATGGTGAACGTATCATCATTTCTGGACCTGAGAGCCCGGGATACTGAACATCCTAGTACCCACACGTGAGAGGGGATGGGCGTTTGCAGGTTTGCAGGTAACCGAAACCTTCAACCTACCCAGTTTTTCTGGATTTCTCATCAGTGTTTGATTATCTAGGTTCCTGGTTATCTCAGTGGTTCGGTATTTTGGAATTCTGGTTTTCTGGGTTGTGGTTCTCGTTCAGTTAACAGCACAACACATCCAGCAGTGTTGCCTTGATCCCATGTTTGCATGAGCATATCATTTTTCTTGCATTCTGACATGTTTGACATTTTTCAGGGCTTGCATCTTACTCTTGATTCCGGTTTTCTGAGGTTACCTTGGCATGGATGTCCAGAGAAAGAAGTCTGTTGCCTATTCGTTCCCAGAT
The DNA here is from genome assembly GCA_022829125.1 of Lathyrus tuberosus. Classification (NCBI taxonomy): domain Eukaryota; kingdom Viridiplantae; phylum Streptophyta; class Magnoliopsida; order Fabales; family Fabaceae; genus Lathyrus; species Lathyrus tuberosus. Next base: position 11,735,078 of record JALAZF010000075.1, read on the forward strand.
CCGACCTTGATGTTGATTCACAAGCTGATTAGTATGGCAGGCCCCGGAGTTCGTACAGAGTTCAGTGGAGGGTATGGGAGACTTCTGAAGTTTGTCTACAATATCTCCAAGTATGAGAAGGATGCCATTCATACACTTCTTCAGTTTTACGATTCGTCGTTGCGTTGCTTCACTTTCCCAGACTACATCTTGGCCCCAACGTTGGAGGAGTTCTCATTTATTTTGGGAATCCCCATCAGGCATGACATAGTATTCTTTTCTGAAGAACACCCCAGGATAAAAGAAATGGCTAGTGCTCTTCATATTGGTGAATCAGTTCTGAGCAGTAATATTGAGGAAAAACAAGGAGCTAAGGGTTTCTTATTGAAGTTCTTATTTGATCAAGCTTGCATACGTGTTAAAGAGAAGAATTGGACTGCCTTCCAAGCTATTCTGGCTATGTGCATCTATGGGATTGTTTTGTTTCCCAATGTTCCTGATCTGGTGGATATGCATGCTGTCAGAATCTTTATTTCGAAGAATCCTATACCTACCTTACTAGGTGATGTGTATCACTCAGTCCACTACAAGAATGAAAATAGGCGGGGAAAACTGTGAGTTGTTGTCCAACACTCTTATCTACTTGGTTTCTGAGCTACCTCCCCGAAACTGGCGCCTTCGTTGACACGAAGGATTCTCTGAAGTGGTCAAAGAGGTTAATGGCCTTGACTGCTGACAACAGTTCAAACATGACTTGCTAGGATGGAGATTATTTGCAAGTGCGGAGAATTCCCTAATGTACCCTTAATAGGGAGAAGAGGTGGAATTAACTATAATCCTTCCCTTGTTATCAGGCAGTTTGGTTATCCTTTGAAAGGTCCACCTGAAGAGCGAGATGTCAGAGAGTCTTTATTCTTCAATGGTACTGAGGATCAAGAGACGATAAGGAAGGTTGTGAATGCTTGGAAGCAGGTGACCAAGAAAGGAAAAAATTCATTTAGGAAATGTAACAACCGGGCCTTCCCTTCCTATAAAGAGTGGATTAAGAAGAGAGCAGAAGAGGAGCTTCTTCCCTTCCCGGTGGAACCACCTTTGTATCCTTTGGTGATCGAGCCTCCTACCACAGTTGAGATAGAGAAGTTTGACAAGTTATGGGCCAAAAAGGAAAGGCGCGAGAAGAAAACAGTGAGCTACTAAGGGAAATTTACCAGTTGAAACATGAGCGGGGTGAAGCTGTTCATACCGCCAAGTTGAAGACATAGCTTCTTGCTAAGGCTGGAAAAGAGTTAGCTGACATGGTCACATCTAGACAAAGGATAAAACAAGCTTTGTATGGTATCAGTAAGGTTCTCGAGTCTAAGAAGGAGGAATTGGATGAGGCTTTGTTAAAAATTCACAGGTTCAATAATCACTGAGAAACTGCAATGGCTGAGAGTAAGAAAAAGGAAGACGGTTATCTAGCTCAGATTGATGAGTTAAAGTTGAAGCTCAAGAAGAAAGACGCTGAGATCTTGTTAGGGGTATTCAAGAGACAAGCAGTTGAGGGTCGACTCAATGAAGCCATAGCCTCCATAGAGGAACTGAAGGTCCAAGCTGAAGTGAAGAGATCTAGACATGAAGGACCTAACATGGATGGTGTTTCTGGAGGAGACGCTTGGGAGTTGCATTGCTGATACTTGGAAGGGATCATGCATAGGAGAGACCTTCTCATTTAAGAGCTAGTCTAGAGACCGAAGCATCCCGACACCAGAAAGCTGTTCAAAGAAATTCAAGACTGGAGCAAGAAGCATAGTGGATGTGGGGGATTGACACTTGTAGACTTTGATGATATGCCATAGTTTTCTTTTTTCTTTCATTATTTGGACCACTGCCAGGCTTGTTGGTTGGGACCTTTGATTATTGTGTTCAGACTTGTTATCTTGGATTTGTGATTGTTGACATTTGGTTTTCCTCTGGTTTTCTTAATGTATGAGCCGAAGTTCCGTTCTATCTTGTTGTTAAACTGGAATCAAGGGGTGGATCGCCCTGCGAATATTCAAACATGTTCATTTGCATTTGCATATTCATAATCATTTTACATAATCATTTTGTATGACAGGTGTTTATCTCTGGTGTTCTTACATTGTTCTCCTCCGTAGTACAGGATTGCAGATCAGCACATTCATCGGTACCCTACCAGACAAAATCAGAAGAGATTCATGGATCAGCTACAGAATGAGATCATTGAGATGCGGACTCGCATGAACCAATTCATGGAATTAATGCAAGGTGTTGCTCAAGGCCAAGAGCAGTTGAGGACTCTCGTTCAGCCACTGATTGCAAGGAATGATGAAAACGGTAATAATGTTCAGAATGGCCCTACGGGCGGAGGTATTCCTGTTTCTGGTGTTGTGATCCCTCCGGGCGGAGCTGAAAATGCTGGGGGAGGTGGTATTGGTGCTGGCGCAGTTCATGGTTGTCAGTATGATGATGTTCAAGATGATGCATTTTCTCTTCCAGGTGGGGATGCTGGTCCCCAGATTGACAACGATCAGAGACTCAGGTTGATTGAGGAACAGCTAAGGGGTGTTGTGAATCAGGATTCTGTGGGTATGGATCTAGAGGATTCGGGACTGGTTCCAGGCGTTGTTATCCTGCACAAATTTCAGACTCCCACTTTGGAGAAGTATAATGGTATGTCTTGTCCAAGGACACACATCAGGGCATACGCAAGTAAAATGGCTGCGCATGCGAAGAATGAAAAGCTGATGATGCATTGCTTCCAGGATAGCCTATCTGGGGCATCCCTGGAGTGGTACATGCAACTAGAGAGGAAGGATATGCGTAGTTGGAGAGATCTGGTAGGGGCATTTATTAGACACTCTCAATATAACACTGATATGGCTCCTAACCGAACACAGCTGCAGAACTTATCACAGAAGAACAATGAGAGTTTCAAGGAGTACGCCCAGAGGTGGCGTGAACTGGCAGCAAGGGTTCAGCCTCCCATGTTGGAACGTGAAATGATAACTATGTTTATGGCCACTTTGCAGGGTCATTACTATGAAAATTTGGTACCGTGTATGACTGGAAAGTTTGCTGACTTGATCTTAGTAGGAGAGATGGTGGAAAGCGGAATTAAGGTGGAAAAAATATCAGGCGATGATGGGTCTTCATCTGGAGGAAGTAAGAAGCCTTATGCTAGTGGTTACAAGAAGAAGGAGGGAGATACAAACTCTGTGTCATCATATCGTGGTAGAGATGGACCTCGTCAGAACTACAATCAGCAGGTGGCTTATGTAACCATCCCAGCAGCACCTCAGCAGCCAGCAGTGTCTCGACAACAAAATCAGGCTCCTCGCCGGTCGCAGTCTCTGACTAGGCGGGATAGGCATTTTGACACTCCACCTCTTCCCTACGCTCAGTTATTTAAGCACTTGTTAAAACTACAGTTAATTCAGAAGAGAACATTAGCTCCACCTACTGGTAATCCACCTCCCCGTTATGACGCCAACGCTCACTGTGAGTTTCATTCTGGGGCACCCGGACATTATATTGAGAACTGTAAAGCTTTTAAGCATCAGGTTCAAGATTTGGTGGATTCCAAGGCCATCAATTTCTCCAATGATGTTCCAAATGTGAATCAGAACCCGATGCCGAATCACGGTGAGCTGAGGTTCAATGTTATTATTAAAAACTGTGAAGACTTGAGTTTGATTTCAGATGTGAACGAAGTCCAAACTCCCTTGGGTGTGGTGAAGGAAAGACTATTGAGGGGAGGGGTATTTCCCGGCTGTGATGAAGGTTGTGTAGGATGTGTGTCGCAGCCAGGCGGTTGTGTTTTATTGAAAACAGGTATTCAGAACATGATCGGCGAAGAGGTATTGCAGTTTGACAGGGGTTGTAGGCAGAATAAAGCTACTGACAGAGAGATTGATGTTGCCACAATAACAATTCTGTTCAAGACAATAACTATATCAGCGCCGGCAAGACCAGCGCCGGTCACTATCACTGTTCCTGGACCAGTCCTGTATGAGAGTACCAAGGCCATTCCATGGAATTATGGGGCCGAGGTGTTTGTTAATGGTAAGAAGCAGGAGTTGGAGACATCAGCTGTGAATTCAGGGGTTGAAAATCTTGTTGATGCAGGGGCTATCACTAGGAGTGGTAGAGTCTTTATTCCGTCCGAGGATCAAGCTGGCAGTTCAAGACAAGACAAAGGTAAACAGATGATGGATGAGTCTACACAGAGGTGGGAAACAAATAATTCTATGACAAAGCCAGTTGGGGATACTTTCTCAGAAGACGTAGAAGAGTTTATGAGGTTGATCAGGAAAAGTGATTACAAGATTGTTGATCAACTTCACCAAACTCCATCAAAGATTTCCATTCTATCCTTACTGTTGTGCTATGAGGCACACCGAAATGCGTTACTGAAGGTTTTGAATATGGCTTATGTACCGCAGGAAATATCTGTCAACCAGTTAGAAGGGGTTGTGGCTCATGTGAATGCTGGTAATGGTTTGGGTTTCACCGATTTAGATCTGACTCCGGCTGGGAGGAATCACAACAACGCTCTGCATATTTCAGTGGAATGTCATGGCTCCTTAATGTCGCATGTGTTAGTTGATACTGGGTCGTCTTTGAATGTGTTACCGAAGAAGGCTTTGATGAAACTGGATACTTGTGGGTTGATTTGTACACCAAGTGACTTGGTGGTACGCGCTTTTGACGGCTCCAAGAGGTCAGTTTTTGGAGAGTTAGTTCTGCCAATCAAGGTGGGTCCTGAAATTTTCAACACCACCTTTTACATAATGGATATTCAGCCTGCCTATAGTTGTTTGTTGGGTCGCCCTTGGATCCATGGTGCTGGGGCAGTAACTTCTACGCTGCACCAGAAGTTGAAGTATATGGTGGATGGCCACGTTGTGACTGTTTGTGGTGAAGAAGATATCATGGTGAGTCACCTATCGACCTTCAAGTATGTAGAGGTAGATGGTAAAGTACCGGAAACTTTGTTCCAGGCCTTTGAAGCTGTGAAGATTTCTGAGGAACCCCCAAAGGCAGTCAGTCAGCCTGAGGTGGTTGCCCAACCTGAAGTTATCGGACAACCAGAGATTCCAATGTCCTCTTTCAAAGAGGCGCGCACTATAGTTGAAGCTGGTGGTTCTCAGAAGTGGGGCAGTGTCATTGATGTTCAAAGAAAGCATGATACTCATGGACTGGGTTACAAGCCACCTAGGCATTCTGAAGAGCCTCCCAAGTTCTATGGTCCAGTCCGTTTCACCAGTGCCGGTGTTTTCTTCGACAGATTCAATGCTATTGAGGATGAAGGAGATAGTGATTGTGACATGGATGAATGGATCCGTCCTTGCACCCCTGGTCAGAGTTTAGGCAACTGGTCTTCCGAGAAAGTCATCCAAGTGACACGCCCGGAGTAATTTACTTTTGTTTTCTGTTATGTTGAGTCCTACGTTCTGCCCAAGACGTAGTGATATTTATTTGTAGGGCTTGGATGTTTTATTTGCTATTTTTATCATCAATAAAGGACATTTTTTTCATTCAAATATTTTGACCCTTGTCTTTCTGTTTTTACTTTTTGCATTAACCCACATCAAAATGGCAATGTGTTTCTTGTTTGTTGCACTCATAATAAACATAAAACATCCATCATGCAGGTTCCTTTGTTCAGATTCCGCCCATGACTTAGCTATGGCTCGATATGACTTCGACAATCCCATCTATCAAGCCGAAGAAGAGACTGACGAAGACTGTGACTTACCAGAAGAATTAGCCAGGCTACTAAAACAAGAGGAAAAAGTTATTCTACCTCATCAGGAGGAAGTTGAGACTGTTAATCTGGGAACCGAGGATGTTAAACGAGAAGTAAAGGTTGGGGCTGCCCTGGAAGACACCGTTAAGGAAAGATTGATTGAGTTGCTTCGAGAGTATGTGGATATCTTCACCTGGTCTTACCAAGACATGCCTGGGCTTGACACTGACATTGTTTCACACCGGCTGCCGCTTAAAGAGGGTTGTACTCCAGTTAAGCAGAAATTGAGAAGGACGAAACCAGATATGGCTGTCAAGATCAAGGAAGAGGTTCAGAAACAGTTGGACGCCAGATTTCTTACTGTGAAAAATTATCCTCCGTGGGTTTCTAATATTATACCTGTACCTAAGAAGGATGGGAAGGTCAGGATGCGTGTTGATTACCGAGATTTGAATAGGGCAAGCCCGGAGGATGATTTCCCGCTCCCCCACATTGACGTGTTAGTAGACAATACTGCTCAATATTCTGTGTTTTCCTTCATGGATGGCTTCTCTGGGTATAACCAAATCAAAATGGCCCCAGAAGACATGGAGAAGACTACGTTCATAACACCGTGGAGAACTTTTTGCTACAAGGTAATGCCCTTTGGATTGTAGAATGCTGGGGCAACCTATCAGCGGGCAATGGTGACTCTCTTTCATGATATGATTCACAAGGAGATTGAAGTCTATGTTGATAACATGATTGCGAAGTCACAAACAGAGGAAGAACACTTGGTAAACCTCCAGAAGCTGTTTGAAAGGTTGAGGAAGTTCAGATTGAGATTGAATCCGAACAAGTGCACCTTCGATGTGAGGTCTGGTAAATTGCTGGGATTCATTGTTAGTGAAAGAGGTATCGAGGTTGATCCCGCCAAGATAAGAGCCATACAGAAGATGCCTGAGCCGAGGACAGAGAAAGAGGTCCGTGGTTTCTTGGGGAGGTTGAATTACATTGCTAGGTCCATCTCTCATCTGACAGCCACGTGTGAACCAATTTTCAAGTTGTTGAGAAAGGATCAAGAGGTCAGGTGGAATGAAAATTGTCGAGAGGTGTTTGAAAGGATAAAGACGTATTTGCAGGAACCTCCAGTCCTTATGCCACCGGTGTCCGGGAGACCGTTGATTATGTACTTTACGGTTCTTGAGAATTCGATGGGTTGTGTGCTCGGTCAACACGACGAGACAGGTAGGAAAGAGCACGCTATTTACTACATGAGTAAGAAGTTTACTGATTGCGAATCAAGATACTCTATGCTGGAAAAGACATGTTGTGCACTCGCTTGGGAAGCCAAGCGCCTGAGGCAGTATATGTTAAACCACACAACCTTGTTGATTTCGAAGATGGATCCGATTAAGTACGTGTTTGAGAAGCAAGCACTTTCTGGAAGGATAGCCCGTTGGCAGATGGTTTTGATAGAGTACGATATTCAGTATGTTTCTCAGAAGGCCATTAAGGGAAGTGTTCTGTCAGAATATCTTGCTGAACAGCCGGTCGAGGATTATCAGCCAATGAAGTTTGAGTTTCCGGACGAGCATGTTATGTTTCTGAAAATGAAAGATTGTGAAGAACCTCTGCCAGACGAAGGACCTGAGATTGGGTCACAGTGGAAGATGATTTTTGATGGAGCTGTCAACTCATATGGTAATGGAATTGGGGAAATCATTACGACCCCGAAGGGTTCTCATATACCTTTCACTGCCCGGTTAGCATTCGTGTGTACCAACAACGAGGCAGAGTATGAAGCATGCATCATGGGGTTAGAGGAAGCAATTGATTTGAGAATTAAGAACCTCGATGTCTATGGTGATTCCGCGTTGGTAATTAATCAGATTACAGGAGAATGGGAGACTCGTCAGGCGAATTTGGTACCTTATAACAACTATGCCAGAAGGTTGTTACCGTTCTTTGACAGGGTGGATTTTCATCATGTGCCCCGAGTTGAGAATCAGATGGCTGATGCGTTGGCGACGTTGGCATCCATGTATAAGGTGAACCGTTGGAATGAAACACCGTCGATTAGAATTATGCGTCTGGATGGACCAGCTTTTGTGTTTGCAATTGAAGATGTGTCGGATGGCAAACCGTGGTATCATGATATTAAGGTCTTTCTGAAGAGACAGGAGTATCCAGAGGGTGCCTCCACCAAGGATAAGAAGACTATGAGGAGGTTAGCAGGAAACTTCTTTCTGAACAAGGATGATGTGTTATATAAGAGGAACTTCGATATGGTCTTGCTACGTTGCGTTGATGAACACGAGACGGGTTTGTTGATGGAGGAAGTTCACGAGGGTTCTTTTGGTACTCATTCCAGTGGACACACCATGGCTAGAAAGTTGTTGAGGGCATGATATTATTGGATGACTATGGAGTCTGATTGTTTCAAGTACGCTCGAAAGTGCCATAAATGCTAGATTTATGCCGATAAGATGCATGTACCGCCTACGCCTCTAAATGTGTTGTCATCTCCTTGGCCTTTTGCGATGTGGGGAATAGATATGATTGGGAAGATTGAGCCCACTGCGTCTAATGGGCATCGTTTCATTTTGGTTGCCATTGACTATTTCACATAGTGGGTGGAGGCAGCCTCGTACACCAACGTCACCAAGCAAGTGGTAGCCCGGTTTATAAAGAACGATATCATTTGTCGTTATGGGGTCCCGGAGAGAATCATTACTGATAATGGCTCGAATTTGAACAATAAGATGATGAAGGAACTATGTTAGAGTTTTAAGATCGAGCATCATAATTCCTCTCCGTATCGTCCGAAGATGAATGAAGCTGTTGAGGCGGCGAATAAGAATATCAAGAAGATTGTGCAGAAGATGGTGGTAACGTATAAAGACTGGCATGAGATGCTACCTTATGCCCTATATGGTTACCGTACTTCGGTGCGTACGTTAACTGGGGCAACCTCTTTCTCATTGGTATATGGTATGGAAGCAGTTTTACCCTTAGAGGTCGAGATTCCGTCTTTGAGAGTTCTGGCAGATGTGAAGCTTGATGAAGCTGAGTGGGTGTATTCCAGGTTAGATCAATTGAACCATATTGAAGAAAAGAGATTGGCAGCCATCGCACATGGTCGGTTGTATCAGAGTAGGATGAAGCACGCCTTTGACCAGAAAGTACGTCCTCGGAGTTTTCAGACAGGTGAATTGGTTTTGAAAAGGATCCTTCCTCCTCAGACAGATCACAGGGGCAAATGGACTCCAAATTACGAGGGGCCGTATGTAGTAAGAAAGGTTTTCTCTGGTGGAGCCTTACTACTTTCAACTATGGATGGCGAAGATTTTACCTCCCCTGTGAACGCAGACGTAGTCAACAAATACTTCGCATAAAAGAGACCCGCTGGACATAAAAAGAAAGTCCAGGCAAAAAAGGGGCATCCCGGCGAACCATAAAAAAGGAAAAGGTTCGGGCAAAAATTAGGGATAAAATGTAAAAAGAAATGTGTAAACCCACAAAGTTGAAAACCTGAAAAGGCGACTTTGGCAAAAATGGGTATCTCGATGGATTGAAAACCCGAAAAGGGCGATCCAGGCAAAAGTTAGGGATCTATAAGCGAAAGGCTATGGTCTGCGTTTAATCTGTGAGCACTTTCAATACCTGGAAATTCTGAAAGAAAGGAATCAGTACAGTCAGTCTCTTCAAAGGTCAAGACATTTGTGGATAAGCAAGACATATGGGTCGTAGCTGAGTCGAATCATGGTGGATATCTGTTCCCACATTGCCGACATGTGTATTTTCTTTTTTGCTTTCGCGCAATTACCTCTTTTTAGGAATTGCTTCCTATTGTAAATGCCTATTTACAGGCCACTTTTCTAAATAAAATATTCATTTCACTCAAAGAGCTTTCCGTTGTTTGTTTTACTTTTACTGTTTTGTTTGCAAAAAACGTCCGATATTTTTGGTAAACATTGCATATAAAACTTCGAGCTTTGCGGAGCATAACGAAAAGCAGTAGAAATTACTTAGGCGTTAACGGTGATGGTCATGTTGTGGCATATTCTATTTGTTGTTATTTGACTTGCAGGGCAACATCATTGTACTCCCCCAGCAGGTTGCTCTCCCCAGCATTGAGATTGCACTTTCCTCAGCAGAGCAGACCTTCCCCAGCAGGAGACTTGGAAAGTATTTTCTCTGAATCAAGACGTTATCTCCCCACAGAATCAGGGTTTTCACTTCCCCCATCCAGTCAGGAAGCGTGCTTTCGCCGACAATGTCATATTCTAGTCCCCAGTAAGGTGGGAGTAAGTTCATTCTCCCCACCAGCAGGCTAAGTTCAGCAGTATCCCCAAGCAGGATGGTATTACAGACTTTTTTTCCCCAAGCAGGACGATGTTATGGGTTGGCATCCCCCAGCAGGTTCTAAGCCCAAACTGTTATTGGCAATCCTCAGTAACAGACTTTCGGTTCCGTTATTGGCATTCATTCTCAACTCCCCAGCAGAGGAGAAATCTCGGGTTTTGATGTTACCTTCAGTGAATGACAGGTGTAATCCCCGGTAGTGTGTTTCTTTTGGGATTTCATCCCCGGCAGAAGTTGTGGATCCAAAGAGTTAGTCAGTGTGATCCTTCTCAGTGGAGCTCTTGGATTCAGAGGACAATTTATTTTTGTCATCCCCAGCTGAATTGGTCTTTTCTCTCCATGCATTTATTTTTCTGGAGGGACCCCTTTTTCATATCATAAGCATTGGCATTGCATCCTCAAAACGCGTAGCATTTCCACTTCGTGTGGAGCATTACGGCAAAATTCAAACATTTGCATTCGAAGCATAAGCCAGGTTTGATGCTTTCCTTGTCAGTTCTCTTTCCCAACAGAGATGGCATAACTCAGGATATTTTGGAGGGATGCGTTCCTCATGCTTGTGCACCCTGGCAGAATCTTTTATTTAGACTTCTCCTTTCCCCGGCAGAGTCATCTTATCTGTGGATCGTGAGTCCGTTAGAAGTTTGCCTTTGTTTGGCCTTTCTCTTTTGTGAAATCCCGTTCTCGCCCGGTAGTCAGTTCTCGCTTGGCATGTTTTCTCAGTAGGGGTGGTATGAACCAGAAGTTTTGTTTCACGTTATCCCCCAGCGAAGTCCACTTTATGTTGGTTATCCTTTGCGGGTACAATCAAGGTTGTATTCATTTTGTGGGTGTGATTTAGGTCGTATTCACGTTTTCTTTGTGAGAGTGATTGAGGACAGTCTTCCTTTGTAGGTACAATTGAGGTTGTATTCGTTTTGTGGGTACAATTGAGGTTGTATTCGTTTTGTGGGTGCGATTGAGGTCGTATTCATATTTTCCTTGTGGGTAGAGTGATTGAGGTTAGTCTTCCTTTGTGGGTACAATTGAGGTTGTATTCGTTTTGTGGGTGCGATTGAGGTCGTATTCGTATTTTCTTTGTGGGTAGAGTGATTGAGGTCAGTCTTCCTTTGTGGGTACAATTGAGGTTGTATTCGTTTTGTGGGTGCGATTGAGGTCGTATTCGTATTTTCCTTGTGGGTAGAGTGATTGTGGTCAGTCTTCCTTTGTGGGTACAATTGAGGTTGTATTCGTTTTGTGGGTGCGATTGAGGTCGTATTCGTTTTTTCTTTGTGGGTATAGTGATTGAGGTCAGTCTTTCTTTGTGGGTACAATTGAGGTTGTATTCGTTTTGTGGGTGCGATTGAGGTCGTATTCGTATTTTCCTTGTGGGTAGAGTGATTGAGGTCAATCTTCCTTTGTGGGTACAATTGAGGTTGTATTCGTTTTATGGGTGCGATTAAGGTCGTATTCATATTTTCTTTGTGGATATGGTTGAGGTCATATTCCTTTTTTTTTTCTTTTTTTTTCAGCACACTCTATCTCGTTATTCTCACCATTAGCAAATTTCTGGGGCTCTTTCGGTATTCAATCCCCGTGTATCCTGGAATGTCTGAGAGCCGTCGCTATCATGCCTTCAGGACCAAGTTGATTGAATAGGGGCAGCTGTTGCACCCCAAAATTTGCTCTCCTTACTTTAGTACTAACTGGCTTATGTTTCATTACATTTTTGCATTATCATGTGTGCATATCATTGATTCTTAACATGGGGTCAAGGTGCCTGAGGCAAGTTCAAGAGGAGAAGATGTTCTTCAAAGGGTCAAGCAAGAGAGTTCAAGTGGATCACTCTCTCCTAACCAGTGCAGAAATTAGGGTTTTGAGATTCTTGGGTTTATTGCTCCAATGGGCAAGTTTATTGGGTTTTTATCATCACCAAATGGCATATCTTATCTTTGTTGGAGAGGATACAGATCATATTCAAAGGAACTTGGATTTGGAGACTGTGCTATTTCCTCCTAGACTGAGGGTACCAAGATTAGGGTTTGCTATAAAGTCAGTTTATTTCTGATTTTTTGGGCAAGACTTGAGTCCATGGTATTCCTTAGGTCCCTAAGCATCTAGGAGTGGAAGATTGTCCATCAGTTTGGTTCATGAGAAGTTCAAATGGCCAATGGATTGGGAATCAGGAGAATTGGGGAAAAGTCAACAGTGAGAGGGGAAGTCAACTGTGGAATTTTGAGGTTCTCTCCAAGGTTTTCAAGGTCTCACATCCTCATATGGTCTTCAAGGGTCAATTTTCATACCATTTATCAAGAATCAAGGGTTGATACAAAAGTTACTAAATATGGAAATGACCTATAATTTGAAAGTTTCCTTTTTGGGCAAGTTCTTACACTGCATTCAACTTGACTTTTCACCATCAAGAAAGCTTCAAATGAATTTTCCTCCAACATGAAAGTTGAATATCTTTTTCTCCTCTTTCCAACAAGTACTAGTGAGTCTTCATGTCATCTGTGAAACTCAAGTTATGGCCAAAAGAAGGCAAAGTGGTTTTTAGGGTTCCATTTTCACAACTTTTGCACTTTGGGACATATGGACCTATAATTAATTCAATTGCTTCATGTCACATGCTAACATCAAAGGGAACTCCTCAAAGATCATTTTAGGCCTTTGAATCAAGTGGATCCATGGTGTATTTATCACTTATTCTCCATTATTCAAAATTGCCAAGTCATTGAAAACTCATGAATCAAATGGTTTCAAGGCCCAAATCAAACTCAGGTGAAATTAGCAATTCAAACATGAGTGATCCATCATAGAATGTTTGGATATACATGCATGGAAGGAGGTGTATCTCACATAATGTAAATTTCCAAATTTGTCCAAAACTCATTAAGTGGAGAATTTCCAAGGCCCAAACCATTATCAGTGAGAAACCCTAGAGTATTTAAACTCATTCATGCACTGGTTAGGGTAGAGAACACGTGCTTTGTAGGAGAATTCAAGTGTGATCCCTAAAAATTCATCTCTTCGAATCTCACGATCTACAAGGAGTTTTCACAAAATTCTTTCACCATCAGAACCCTTGTGATCCCTAGAACACAAACCAACCATCACTTGAAGCTAAGAGCAAGGGTACAGGTTGCACCACCTCAGGTTAGTGATGGTTTTGATGATCACAAAACTCTCCTTTTTAATACGCATAATGTTGTGTGGCATCCACTTATCATCCTGATATAATTTGTTTTGATTTTGGACGTGTATTGTGTGCGTATGGTGAGTTTAAAGTTTTGAACCCTTACATTATTTCCTTCGTTTTTCATTATATGTTGATTATTTGTGATTTTGAGTTGCATATTTGAGACCATGGTTGAATTCTGGTTCGAATGGTGTAAGAGTCGTGGATTTCTGGGTTTGTTTTGGTGAGAGCTCCGTTCAGTGCCGCCGGAGAAGACGACCGGAGCTAGGGCTCCGGCGTCTGGCAAGGTTTCAGGCGAGCTAGGGTTTGGAGGTGGAAGAGACAATCCTGGCCGTCCATTGGTTTGATCATATGGTCCACGCTTTGCCACGTTTTTATTTTATTTTATTTTTCTGATTTTTTATTTTAATGTTTGTGTGCTTATGACCCCACGGTTGTTATTATGTGCTTGCAATCCCAGCCTCTTATCATGTACTATTTTTTATTGTTTGACTTAATGTGGTCCATTGATGTGATCAGACGGCTATAACTTGGACAGCGCATTAATGATGGTGCATGGTATGCACGTGTTTTTATTCTAAATGCTGAGTAATTAAATGTGGCGCGTGCACGTTAGTTACAGTGTGCGCATTAATCCTGGCCCCTTATCATGAGTACTTGCAGGTTTGTTTGACTGATTGGTGACGTGAGATCAATCCAAGGGTGAGTAGCGAGTCAACCATTGACTAAAGACCACGCGTGGACACCTTTTTATTATTTTATTTTTCTGGTAGACTTAAACGCTGGGCCTTGTTATTCACACCCCCCACCCTTTAGCCCATTAACAATTCCAACATGTTTCATTTCATATTTTTATTTTTATTAATTTATTACATTTTCATTTTTAATTTCTAAAAATAGTTTCTTGCATTTAAAAATTCCCAGAAAATTCATATATCATATTTATAATTTTATAAAATTTTCACAAATTTTATTTTATTATTTTATTTTATTTTCATCATCTGAAATAATTATTTTAATAATTTCTCTTTGAATTTATTTCATTATGCACACATTGCATTGTTTATTTTATTTCTCTGCATCCATAAAACATTTTGAATCCATTCTTTTTGTATTCATTCACCAATACATTGAAATGCATTAAAATATTTTTCTTTCATTTTTAAAATCATTTCATATTGCAATTTAGCCCTCGCCTTTTGCATGTTGAGCCTTATTTCTCATCTGGCTTTGCATAATTGTTTGAGTGACTAACATCTTGGATTTTTGCAGGAGTTTCTGATATGTTGTTTTTTTCTGGTTGAGCAATGTTGAGAATTAATTTGGTAATTTTAAAAGATGTTTTACTACCTGTTTAATTACTCTTTGTGTGAGATTTTCTTGTATGCACATCCCTGATCATGTCTGGTTACCTGTTTGAAAAGGCACTTGTGCCATTATTTTGGGATTGTTTCCTTGACTTCTTAAACCACATTTAGATTGTTATATGTCATTGTTTGGTTTTCACTTGCCTTAATATTATTTGTGTCTGTTTTGTACTAACTCTTATGCAGAGGCTGAGGTAAGTTATTTAAGGGTGTGGATAATCATCCATATTCACCCTTACTATTTCCTTCTCTCATCTTCTCCCTTCTTTAGGCTTAGGTTGTCGTCAAACCTCACTAACCGTAGGTCACCCATGCATGATAACATTAGGACTCTTAGTTTCCCTTTAGAGTTTCCTTTGTGTCTTCTCTCTTCTCATCTCAAAACTTCTTGAAAATACTTAATAAGAATAAAGTATATTGCGCACGAGCCTTAAGCTTGGGGAATGAGAAATGAGGGGCTTCCTCTCATCTTTCTAGAGTGCTTAGCAAGCGTCCTGTCTTGGGACGATGCGTTAAGTATTCGCCCCTGTGCCATAGACTTTGGTGCAATGCAACTTATGAACTAACTTAAGTCACTTCTGTCCTAAAAAATACAAACAAACTTCAAACCTTTTTGTCCTTCGGGATTGTCAAACTAAAGGCTATTTTCAAAAAAAGGGCACGTTACTTTTCGTCTGAGACGCAAACAGGCATCGACCCTAACTGCCGGACGCGAGCTTAACGTCGCTCATAAAAAACACAAAAAGAACTTAGTCCGAACTACGTTGACTCTGAATTCCCCATTGCACAAAGGGGGTACGTAGGCCTAGGACGTCGACGTCCTACCGAGTCGGTCTTTGTCTTCCCTTCCCCCGTCTTAGTACAACCTTAGATGATAGGATAACTCACCCTTAGAATAGACAACAAGCGTGGATCCCATCGAGTACGATGGACGCGTGGGGTGTTAGCACCTTCCCCTTGCGTAACCGACTCCTGAACCCAGGTTATGGTTGCGATGACCATTCCTTTCCCTCTTCCTCAGGTTTATGCGGTGTTCCCTTTCCCTCTCTTGGGATAAATTTACACGGCTGGCGACTCTGTTTTTCCGCGCCACTCTCGCGTTTGTACCTGGATGAAAATCTTGGGAGCGACACCCATATCTTGCAAGTTTGTTTCTCTTGTTTGAAAACCAGGTTTTACACCAGGAAGAGGGCTAAGTCTCCTAAGCCAGGCTCTCACATGATTCAAGGTCTCATTGAAACTTGGAACCTGAACCAATCTAATCAGCCCACATTGCAACAGAGCCTATGACCTTAGCTTTGAAGACTTTTGGTTCAGCAAAACCAGCTCACACGATGGAAGCTTCTCAATAGGGAAAACTTGGCATTTTTCCATTTCTGACCATGCTTCAAACCCTCAGCCTTTCCTATAAATAGAGCCTTGTTTTACTCCCCAAAATACACTAGAATCACCCCACAAAGAGGCTGATTGCTCACTCTATCCTCTCATTCACTTGTTCTTGCAAATCTGCAAGATCTCCCCAAACACTCATTTTACTCGTGCACTTTCTCTATAACTCCACAGATCTTCTCTAAACATTGAATAGAGAAGTTTTAAACACCTAAACACTAGTTGTAACAAACCCATCATCATCTGCCATTTTTGAACTCCAACTTGCATAAAGGATCGGGTTGCATTATTCAAATATATTCCAAAGCTTCTAAGCATCTGCATCTTCTCTCCAAGGTTCAACAAGGTTCCAGATGGTATTTCTTATTCATCATCAGTGCTGTAGAAGAAGCCTTGGACTTTCTCCAAGAGGTAGGGTTTCTATTTATGAAACTCACATATCCATGCATGATATTATTGTTGTTTGAATGCTAAAATGTAGTGTGTTTTTTTTTGCTTTGTGTTTCTGAATCAAAGGTTGCCATGTTTGGTCAGAATAGTGCATGATATAACTTGTTGAAATCTTGTGATGTTGCACTGTTATGAGTTAAATTTTGAATCGTACAATGGTTGTTAATAAAAACTAAGAACATATTTGTGTTCCTCGGAGTTTTTACTCCAACTTTGATTTTTGTTTCACTTGATTTGGTGGAGAAATGAGAGAGAGTCGTGGGTGAGAAAATCTGGACATGTTAGTTTGTTTTAGGGCACGAGAGAAGAGAGATTGAGAACGAAGAAGAAGAAGTGGTGGCCTCCAGTCTGTCCAACGTGGCTCTGAGGTGGCCGTTGGGTGGGGTTTTAAAATAAAAACAATTGGAGTGGTATAATGTTTGGATGTGAGCGTAGCACCACTGGTCCATGGAGGAGTGTGTATATATTGGCAAGCGAAGGGTCTGGGGTTCGAATCCCCCTCGTCCTAGACCTTTTCCTTTTTATTTTTCCAACCTGAACCACTTGTTTTGATATTTTATTGTTTGTTTGCCCTTTGTTGTCACACTGCGTGCGCAACCTAGTTGGTAAGGGTTTTGTGCACTGAGCCTCATGACGTGGGTTCAACACCCATGGGGTGCATTTCCATTATTTTTATCACTTGTTCTATTTGTATTTTTTTATGGTTTATACCTTGATTTTAAACTTTCATAACTTGCTCATCTTTCACCCTTTTTGATCCATTCTTTTTGCAAAATGTTCCTTAACATGTCTATTTTCTGATTATGGAAAGAAAAATGTGAAAATAATTATTTTTGAAACATTTGTTAATGTTGGAAGTGAAAGGATTTTTTTAGGTTTTTATAAGAACATCTTGGTTTCTCTTGGTTCCTTTGCCATGTTTACTTGTTTATATTGATCAAATGAGACCTAATGCATGTTGTCCAAACCTCGTATGATGTTATGACATTGTATGTTTTATTTCACCTTATTTCTTTGATGTGTAAATGTGTTTTTACATGAAAATTCTTTGAAATACCATGAGATCTCTTGAGATCATTTGCTTTATAACATGAGTTTGTTTGATCAAGTATGTGACATGTTTATGTCTTGAACTTTGAATACCATGTTTTGAACCGCCTTTAATGGTTAAATGTCTTAAGTTTGTCACTCTTGAATGCAT
Source organism: Lathyrus tuberosus (assembly GCA_022829125.1). Taxonomy (NCBI): domain Eukaryota; kingdom Viridiplantae; phylum Streptophyta; class Magnoliopsida; order Fabales; family Fabaceae; genus Lathyrus; species Lathyrus tuberosus. The sequence goes on from JALAZF010000075.1 coordinate 11,752,741, forward strand.
GAACCCTAAGATGTTGTCACATTCTTTGGTTTACCCATACCACTTATGTTTGTTAAAACATTTTCACATGTTATCCACATGAAGTGTTTTGGTTATCACCATACTTTTGTTTTCATCTTGTTTATGATGTTGGTTATCTTATAACTTTATTAAGTCTTCCCCAAGTGAGGCAAGCTCTTTAGCTTCTCCTCCTTAACCCTCATCATTCCCCTTTCTTCCAAAGGAAAGACTCTCTATTGACTTTTAAGTTATAGATAGCTCATATACCATCTTGGCCTCCTTAGAGCCATTCCCCATCCTCATAAGGATTCACCCTTGGATTTCTTAAAGCCTCTTCTCCCTTTAACCATATTAGGTTCCCCTCTTGTGAGCATTATCCTCATAGTTGCACACTTTTCTCTTTGGCCTCCTTAGAGCCATTTGCCTCATGACTTAGGTTTCACCCAGAGTTCCTCAACTCTATGTGAGCATCATCCTTATGATGTTCCTTCCCCTGTGGCCTCCTCAGAGCCATTTACCTTCAAACTTAGAATTAAGTTAGAGTTCCTCAAATCTATGTGATCCTCATCCTCATGAGTATTCACCTCCCCTTACAACATAGACTTAGAGAGTATCATACTCATTACACTTGGAACTTTGGCCATAGTCAATGGTTCCTCCTTCACCCTTAGTTAGGTGAACTATGGTTGCTCTAATTCTTTAGTCAGGATATGTAGGCACAAGATGCAACGTCTTGGCGAGCAAACTTAGTATACCCCTTAGGTTCTTACCTTTAGCATTTTTATGTCTTTACCTTACCCTTAGCAGATTCTCCTTAGCAAGCAAACATAGCATAACACACTTACAAACAAGAGGCTCCTATAGAGTACTACAGATACTTAGGGTGCTAATACCTTCCCTTAGTATAATTAACCCCCGATCCCCGATCTCTTAGCTGTGTCTTCACATGGCGCAAAAGGTTTTTCTTTCGATCTTTACCCTTTCCTTTGGATAAATCAAAGCTCGGTGGTGAATTTCAAAGTTTTGTGATGCAAGTTAATTAATAGCTTGTTATCCGATTCTCACCGCAACAGAAAATGGCGAATCCACTGGGGAGTCATCTTTTGAGGGTTAAACCCACCTTGTTTTATTCGTGTTATTACATGTTTTGCTTGCTATACTTGTACATATCTGTATATATCTGTTTGTACTTGGATCTTCTGTTTGGCAGGGTTACTACTATTGAGTAGTGAGATAAGTCCTAACCCGGACTTGAGAGCACATATGATAGGATCGCGGTGTAATCAATAGTCGGTTGTTAGGAGTAGTCCTAACAATTTATGGTATATGATGACCACACTCAGATGAGGCTCTTTGGGATTGTTGATGTCTGATGTGAGTAGTCGCATTGATGTCACTCTTCCCGATTTGAGAGCCAGGGATTCTGAGGACCATAGTTACCTTCACCTCACTTGGCCTTTTAGGATGTAGTGCAGTGGCTATGAGGGAGTAGTCCCAAGTAGTTGTCACTCGATACTACACTCAGACGAGTTTATCTTGAGAATATTATTAACCTGCGTGAGTAGTCACGTAGGCCGATAATATCCGAAGGATTTACATAGACTCTGGGAACTTTTAGAACCCTGTTCTACGATTGATGAACCTATAGTACACACATTGTTGGGATGGGTAGACCATAACCCCATTCATGAGACCCCCAAACCTAGGACTTGTGTGCTATATTGTGTGTGCATATGCGTGCCCATGTTTTGTGCATTGCATACATCTCATTGCATCCGTTGTGGGTTTTAAGGAACTCAGTCATCTTTTCCTTTGTAAATCATAGGTATCATGGATATTGAGAAGAGAAATACTAAAAAGTACCATTTCAAGAAGCATAATTTGGTTAAGTTGAAGAAGTTAGCAACCTTGGTGACTTGCCATGAAGATTTCATAAAACGTTATGGGAGATTGATTGGCCTTCTCCGAAATAAGATGGAGGAGGGTATTCTTGACACGTTGGTACAATTTTATGATCCTCTATACCATTGTTTCACTTTCCCCGATTACCAACTTGTTCCAACCTTGGAAGAATATTCTCATTGGTTTGGCTTACCTGTGAAAAAACAAAAACCCTTCAGCGGTCAGGAAAAGAATCCCACACCAAAAGAGACTGCTGATTATATCCACTTGGAAATGTCAGAAGTTAAGCCTCACCTCACTACCAAGGATGGTATCAAGGGCCTGCCATCTAAGTTCTTGTTTAAAAAAGCCTGCAACTTCGCCAATATGAACAGTATAACTTCCTTTGAAGCAGTCTTTGCTTTACTCGTCTACGGTCTGTTTCTGTTTGCCAATATTGAAGATTTTGTTTACATCAATGCCATAAAGATCTTTATCAGTGGGAATCCTGTACCTACCCTACTTGGTGACGTTTATCACTCCATCCATCATAGGACTCTCCAAGGGAAGGGTACTATCTTATGCTGTGCACCTTTGCTTTACTAATGGTACATAACGCATTTGCCTCGAACATCCCAATTCAGAGATAACCTTGACAAGCTGCGTTGGTCTCAAAGAATCATTTCTATTAACCACGTTGACATCTTTTGGTATAACCCTGCTTATGACAAAGAAGTGATCATTGATAGTTGTAGCCCATTCCCCAACGTACCACTCCTTGGTATCCGAGGTGGAATCAACTATAACCATATCCTTGCTAGACGTTAGTTTGGATTTGCAATGAAGGAGAAGCTCAAGAGTATTCATGTATCCGGTTTCTTTTATCTTAATGAAGTGGCTAGTGATGAAACCAAGAACAGAGTTTGGCACGCTTGGGACACACTCCACAAGAGGACCAAGGATGATCTAGGAAAAAGAAATTGTGTAGCTTTGGAACCATTCCTTCAATGGGTTTGATCTCGAGCTCGTGACCTTAAGATGCCTTATCTTTCCGAGAAGCCTCTGCAGCCTATAGTTATGTCTCCATCTGTTATTCCCATTGAGCGCATGGTGGAGTACCAAGAAACTCTGGTGAGAATGAAACTTGAAAGAGACACATGGGAAGGGAAGTATCATACTGTCTGCCTTGAACAAGAAGAGCTGAAGAAGAAGATGAAAGAGAAAGATGATCTGATTAAATGGTTGGAAAGACGTGTGATAGACGTACCTATGACGCAAGAGAATTTATTTTTCTCTAGCGTACAACCTACTTCAAGCACCCATGAGTATGCCAACATTCCTCCGACATCTGGTGCTTGGAAAGGGATTGTTGACAAGTTGATCATAAAGAACGACAAGCTGAAGAGACAGAAGAGGAGGCGTGAAGTGGAGCACTCTTAGACAGGGTCCTTTTCTAGGCCTAGCTGTTGTTCTTACCGCGTTGTATTTTGAGCCTTTTGAGCTTTTCGAAATGTACTATGAAAAGTTGTAACTCTTCTCAATATTTAATAAAATGAGGCTTATTTTGAAAAAATTGTCTTTCTCGAGTTCCTTAAAACCAATCGCATTTGCATTGCATCTTGCATTCTTTGCTAAGCTATCAAGAAACTAACCTTATTTTGCAGATTTTGTAGAAATGGATGCTAGAAGAACATGGCCATATACTTTTGAGGTTCCTGAGTTGGGACAGCTGTTGGGAGTGGGAGAGATGATTGAAGACCCATCGGCTTTCACTGACAAGTATGGGAGAATCCTACAATTGCTGAGACTCCAGGTAATTGAAGGACCGCTTGAAACTCTACTCCAACTTTACCATTCTGCTTACCGCTGCTTTGTGTTCCCAGACTATCAACTAATGCCAACTTTGGAGGAGTACTCCGCTCTGATGGGCATCCTTATCAATGACTCTCTTCCTTTCTCTGGATTAGAGGCGAAACTCACTGACAAAGACATCGCAAGAGGAACGAGGCTGAGATTGTCTGACATCAAAACTCACTTAACCAACAAAGGAGGACGTTGTGGATTGCCCGCTCAATTTTTGCTTGAAAAGGCTCTCTACTTTTATGAAAGAGGAAACTCCGCACTATTTGAATCAACCTTTGCTTTACTTGTCTATGGACTATTCCTGTTTCCTAATGCCAAGTACTTCGTCGATGTTCAAGCTATCCAAATCTTTATGCTTAAAAACCCAGTTCCAACACTGTTGGCAGATGTCTATCATGTTGTTCATACTAGATACATGCGGAACGGTGGGCTAGTTGTTTGTTGTGTCGCCCTCTTCTATAAGTGGTTTATTTCGTACTTACCGAAGACGCCAGCCTTTTGGGAAGTTGAAGATAGCACAATTTGGTCTAAGAAGCTGATGGAATTGATAAACACCAGCATTGAATGGTATGATCTGGTTTATGGAGGGATCAACTACAATCATGTGCTTGCTCGCCGTCAGTTAGTCCATCCAATGGAGGAGATTCGTGATTTCAACGACCTTGAAATGCTTTTTCTTGAGGAGGATAAAGGTTTTGAGATGAGGTTCAGAGTGGAGCGTGCTTGGCGCCAAATCAACAGACAAAGGTGGACCGCTCTGGGAAACCCTGATTATTTCGTTACCGAGGCTTGCTTGCAGTGGTCTCGCGAAATAGCTCTTGTGATGAGGATGCCTTATCTCCGTCACGAGACAGCTGCAGAAGAAGAGCTGAAGTTGAAGAATGCGCTAGGAGAATTGACCCTTGAAAAGGCAAAAGTCAAGGGGCGAATCAACAAGATTTTGAGATAGATCAATGAAGGAGAGGGACCATCCGCCAGTGGACCAGATGCTTAGTTTCCTTTATGTTGTATTTTCCATTTTCGTTTATGTATTTGAATTATGAAGATGTACTACCTCTGATGTAATATTTTCAAGAATCTCTAATGAAGATGTTTATTTTGATGAACATCCTGTTATCTACAACGTTTGCAAAATTTCTTGGTTTTCTTGATAGTTTAGCTTGCATTTGCATCTGCATTTTCATCTGCATCATGTCATAACATGTGCATTTTCTTCCCTGTCTTATCTCATGTCACCATATTCTCTTCAGAATCATCACAATGAGTCCCCGACGCTGCTACAACACACGAGCCCAAGCTCGTCAAAGGATGTCAGAGTAGAATTGTGAAATGGACAGGGTTAACAATGAGCTGAATGAGCTACGAGGAGGAATGGGGCAGATTGGAGGTTATTCAGGTCTTGAAAGCAAAGATGGATACACAGGCCACTGTGGTTTCCGAGATTATCACTCCAACTATGGAGCCTCCTACCACTACTTTGAACCCCACATTGGGTATGCCTTTTGATTTTATACGTCCACTGGTTCCCACTTCTACTCAAGAAGCTGTTCCTTTGGGTAACGAGAATCATCAAGCTATTCCTACCTTTACTCCAGCGGCAATACAAACTCAAATGCACCCTGTTTTTCATAACCCGCCTCCGGTTTATGATTACCCTGAAATTTCTGAAGAGGGTGATGAGCGACATGAAAGACTGAAAGAGAGTTTAGAGACAATACAGAGGAAAATGAAGGCAATGGAAGGAAGCAATGTATTTAGTACTGATGCTAAAGACATGTGCTTAGTTTCAGGCTTGGTAATTCCACCTAACTTTAAAATACCCAATTTCGACTTATACTCTGGTGCAACGTGTCCTAAGTCGCATTTGGTCATGTATTACCGACGAATGGCTGCATTTATGGACAATGATAAGTTGATGATCCACTGTTTCCAGGATAGTCTGAAAGGGGCTGCTGCTAAATGGTACTTAAGTCTGGACCAGTCTAGAGTCCGCTGTTTTCAAGATGTATTCGATGATTTTGTAAAGCATTCAAATATAACATGGACTTGGCCCTAGATCGTAGACAACTCCTGAGTATATCACAAAATAATTCCGAGTCTTTCAAGGAGTATGCTCAGGGATGGAGAAAGTTGGCTTCACAGGTAGAGCCACCTTTGTCTGAAAAAGAATTGGCTGATTGGTTTGTGGATACGGTGAAGCCAAATTTCTATGAGAGGATTATTAGTAGTGTTAGTGCTAACTTCACTGACATTGTTGCTGTAGGCGTAAAAGTAGAAGCTGGCCTGAAAAGTGGAAAGGTAGTCAGTTCCTCAAGCAGTTCAACCAATACCACTACCAAGAAAGCTCCTAGCCACTTCCACAAAAATAAAGAAGGAGAGACTAATGCCATCATGACAGGGAAGAAAAGGAACCCAATGTGGAAACAACCAATGTATCAACAACAGTCGGTTCCGAACTTTACTCAACAACCGATCTACCCCACGCAGTATGCTCCTCAACACTATGTAGCAGCTGTGACACCTACCTTTAATCATTAAGCAGTGCAACAATCGCCGACCTATCAGCAACAGCCAGCTTATTAGCAAATACCAAATACTCAGAATTATCAACAACAGCAGAGACAACAAGCTCCTCAGCAGAATGCTCCTTACAGAAGACAAGGGGGAACGACCATATTTCCGCCTTTACCAATGTCTTACACTGAACTCTATCCTTCATTAGTACAACAAGGACTAATTGTTACCAGACCTCTGGGTCTACCAACTGAGAAATCTCTGCCTTTCCATAATCCAAATGTTAATTGTGCCATTCATCAAGGGGGAGCCGGTCATGACTTGGAGGGTTGCTTAGCTTTGAAACATGTAGTGAAAAGGTTGATGGAAAAGAAGATCCTATCTTTCGCAGACAATCAGTGAAACGTGAAAAGTAACCCATTGCCCACACACGGAACTACAAATGCTATTGAGGATGAGAACGGCGTGGTGTTAATAGTGGGTGCATCAAAAATCAAAACTCCTATCAAGGTCGTCCATGCTATACTGTTCAAAGCTAGATTGGTAAAGGTCTGTCATGATGATTGTGAAGAATGTAATGTCAGTGTCAAGGGTTGCCATTTGATCCAACCCTACATCCAGGGTTTGATCAATGAAGGATTTCTGCAAGTGTTCAGTAAAGAAAGAAAGGATGAAGTTGCAGTAATTGAGCCTGTATTCAACTTGCCAAAGTCAAAAGAAAAAGTACCTGTGTTCAACATACCAAAGTCTGGTTCTGTGATTCCCGTGTTTAACAAGACAGTGCCAATCTTCAACAAATCTGAACCCGTTGTTGCTTCCACTGCTAATCATTCAAAGCCAAGCAACATCCGACAACCCGTTCCATTCCGTTTCAGAGGTTCAAAAGTTGTGCCGTGGATTTATAAGAATATTATGGGTGATAAAAGAAATGAAGAAGTGGTTCCAAGGAATGAGGTGGGAACCACTAATGAAGAGGGGACCAACATAGTAGGGAATGGGAAGATGACTCGCAGCGGTAGAGTTTACACTCCTTTATTCAAAGAAACCGTGCCCAAGGAAACTGTTGTTCCTGTACCCTCCAAAGATAAGGAAAAAGAGGTGGTTACAAAGGAGGATGATGATGAATTTCTGAGAATTATCAAGAGAAGTGATTACAAAGTGGTGGACCAGCTTCACCAAACCCCATCCAAGATTTCAATTTTGTCTCTGCTGATGAATTCTCATATCCACAGAGCAGCCTTACATAAAATTCTAGCCTAAGCACATGTGGCCCAAGACATTACTGCTGGATAATTTGACCACATCGTTGCTAACATCACATCCTGCAATACGCTCAGTTTCAATGACGAAGAATTACCTCGAGGAGGCCGAAACCATAATCTTGCCTTGCATGTATCTATAAAGTACCAAGAAGATACTTTAGCCAGAGTACTTGTAGATACTGGTTCATCACTGAACGTTCTGCCAAAGAGAACTCTGGAAACGTTGACCTATCAAGGAGTTGGGATAAAGCCTACTTCACTTATGTTCAAAGCCTTTGATGGTTCGAGAAGGCCAGTAAAGGGAGAGATTAAGTTACCTATTCTGATTGGTCCTCATGTGTTCAACTTCGTTTTCCAAGTCTTGGATATCAATCCCGCTTACAGCTGTCTGTTGGGGAGGCCTTGGATTCATGAAGCTGGTGCCGTAACATCAACTTTACATCAAAAGATGAAATTTGTAGCCGATGAGAAGTTGGTCATTATCCATGGTGAAGAAGATCTAATGGTCAGTAATCTGTCCTCTTTCCGATACATTGAAGCTGATGAAAACACTTTGGAAACTTCTTTCCAAGCTCTTGAGATAGCTAATCCTATTATGCTTGACAATTAAGAGCCAGTGGCCTCGAATAATCCATATTTTGCTTCTTTCAAAAGTATCCAATCTTCCCTAAGAGAAGGTGTACCTGAAGGCTGGGGCAAAGTCATTGATTTTCAAGAGATAGAAAAGTACCAAGGGTTGGGTTACAAACCAACTCTTGATGGGATAACTGCTACTACAACAAGACGACTGAAGATGATTCAGAAAGTATTTGTCAGTGGAGGACATCAAGTTCATGCCATCATTGAAGATGCTGAAGACGAGGACATTAGCCACTTGGTTTTTCAGTGTGAGGCCGCATTGAGTAATTAGGAAGCTATTAAAATCCCTGTTTTGTATCCTATGCCAGAGTAATTTGCTTGCTTTTGTTGTTATTTTCAATTCCGTAGCCTTGCCCGAGGCTATCAGATTATTTTGTATGGGCCACTGCTTTTAATTCTTATTGATCAATGAAGTGATGTTTTGTTAATTTCTTTTGTCTTTATTTACTATTTTTGCTTTTAAGGAAAAATGACAATCTTTTCAAAACTACAAAAACATTTTCTTCTTGCATTTGATCTTTGTGCATTTTAATGAGAAAAATCCCTCCATCATGCAGAATAAATCCCAAACCTGTTGTATTCAATGAACCTACTCTCACTATTGAATTTGATTCACCCATCTATCAAGCTGAGGATGAGGAAGAAGAAGATTATGAGGTCCCAAATGAGTTGGTAAAAATGTGTGAGTACGAATACACGTCTCTTCAGCCGCATGAGGAAGAAATTGACACCATTAATCTTAGTACTGATGAAGACAAGAAGGAAGTCAAGATTGGGGCAATGCTAGGGGCAGAGATCAGACGATGGTCAATACAGCTTCTTGAAGAATATGCTGATGTGTTTGCATGGTCTTATCAGGACATGCCTGGGTTGGATACAGATATTGTAGTTCATAAACTACCGCTCAAGCCTGAATGCCAGCCAGTAAAGCAGAAACTTCGAAGAAGTAGACCCGACATGGCTCTCAAAATCAGAGATGAGTTAAAGCGACAATTGGATGCAGGTTTCTTAGCAGTTTCCAAGTACCCTGAATGGGTAGCTAATATTGTGCCAGTGACGAAGAAGAATGGTAAGGTACAAATGTGCATAGATTATAGGGACCTCAACAAAGCCAGTCCAAAAGACGATTTCCCTCTACCGCATATCGACACTCTTGTGGATAATACAATCAGTTTTGCAGTTTTCTCCTTTATGGATGGTTTCTTAGGCTACAATCAGATCAGAATGGATCCGACCGATATGGATAAGACTATATTCATCACTCCATGGGGAACTTATTGTTACAAAGTCATGCCCTTCGGTTTAAAAAATGCAGGGGCAACCTATCAGAGGGCTATGGTGACCTTATTCCATGACATGATCCATAAAGAAATTAAATTGTATGTGGATGATATGATTGCTAAATCTCGGAATGAGGAGGAAAATCTGGACCATCTTCTAAAATTGTTCAAAAGACTCCGTAAATAATAGCTAAAGTTGAATCCTGCCAAATGTACTTTTGGTGTCAGATCAGGAAAGCTGTTTGGTTTTATTGTCTGCCAACGAGGAATTGAGGTAGACCCTGACAAAGTACGAGCTATTCAAGAAATGCCATCTCCGCAGACTAAATCGTAGGTAAGAGGTTTTCTGGGCCGTCTGAATTATATCTCTAGATTCATCTCCAACATGACTCCCACTTGTGAGCCAATCTTCAAATTTATTCACAAAGACCAGACTGTAAATGGAATTCTGACTGCTAGCAGGCCTTTGACAAACTCAAGAGTTACTTACAAGAACCACCGATCTTGATTTCCCCTGTTCCTGGGAGACCTCTCTTCATGTACATGACCATGTTGGAAAGATCCATGGGCTGTGTCTTGGGCCAACATGATGAAACTGGTCGCAAGGAGCATGCCATCTATTATTTGAGCAAAAAGTTCACTGATTGTGAAAGTCGTTATTCATTGCTAGAGAAGACCTGTTGTGCTTTAGCATGGGCCGCCAGACGTTTGAGGCAGTATTTGATATGTCACACTACTTTGTTGATCTCCAAAATGGATCCAATAAAGTACATCTTTGAAAAACCTGCTCAAATAGGAAGACTCGCCCGGTAGCACATGCTCTTGTCAGAATATGATATCCAATATGTCACTCAGAAGGCTATCAAGGGAAGTGTCTTATCAGAGTACCTTATCGATCAGCCTGTCAAAGATTATGAGCCTCTCAAGTTTGATTTTTCTGATGAAGACATCATGGTGGTAAAAGATTGTGAAGAACCGGGCCCAGACGAAGGTCCTGAACCCGGTTCCATATGGAAGATGATGTTTGACGGTTCATCCAACTACAAAGGACATGGTGTGGGTGTTGTATTGATAAACCCTAATGACGGTTATACTCCTTTCATAGCAAGGTTAGACTTTGGATCCACAAACAATGTTGCTGAATATAAAGCATGCATCTTAGGCTTGGAAGCTGCAATTGATCTCAGAATACAAATCCTAGAAGTCATTGGTGATTTTGCTTTAGTCATTTATCAAGTCAAGGGTGAATGGGAAACTAAAGACGAGAAATTGATCCCGTACCGCGCTTACATTGTGAAAATGATCCAATATTTTGATGAGATTACTTTTTGTCATATTCCTCGCTCAGAGAATCACATAGCCGATGCCCTAGCCATGTTAGCTTCAATGTGGAGAGTCAACTTTGTTAATGAAGTACCGCTCATCAGCATCGAGCGCAAAACTGAACCAGCCTACTGTCAGTCAATTGAAGAAGAGGTAGATGGGAAACCATGGTTTCACGACATCATGAATTATCTGAAGACTCAAGAGTATCCTGCTAATGCTTCCAGTCTTGACAAGACAACTTTGCAAAGATTATCATTCAAGTTTTTCCTCAACAATGATGTACTCTACAAAAGGAATCACGACGTGGTTTTGCTAAGATGTGTGGATAAACAAGAAGCAGGCCTGTTGATTCATGATATTCATGAAGGAGACTTTGGTACTCACACCAGTGGGCATGCTATGGTTAAGAAAATCTTGAGATCCGGTTATTATTGGCTGACTATGGAAGTTGACTGTATCCAGTACGCTAGAAAATGTCACAAATGCCAGATCTATGCTGACAAGGTTCATGTTCCTCCAACATTTTTGAAAGTTTTGTCGTCACCTTGGCCTTTCTCTATGTGGGGATTGATATGATTGGGGCTATTGAGCCGAAAGCTTCCAACGGTCATCGTTTCATCTTAGTGGCCATTGACTACTTCACTAAATGGGTTGAAGATGAGTCCTATGCCAATGTGACCAAACAAGTGGTTGCTCGTTTCATCAAGAATAATATCATTTGTCGTTATGGAATCCCTAACAAAATCATAACGGACTATGGAACCAATCTGAAGAACAAAACAATGAAAGAGTTGTGTGACAATTTCAAGATTGAACATCATAATTCCTCACCCTACCGTCCAAAGATGAATGGAGTTGTCGAAGCTGCTAACAAAAACATCAAAAAGATCCTGCAGAAAATGGTCAAGACTTATAAGGATTGGCATGATATGTTACCATTTGCTTTGCATGGATAAAGAACTTCGGTTCGAACTTCGACAGGAGCAACTCCCTTTTCTCTAGTATATGGGATGGATGATGTTCTCCCCATTGAAGTAAAGATACCATCATTAAGAATTCTTATGGAGACCAAGCTTGATGAAGCAGAGTGGGTCCGAGAAAGATATGATCAGCTAAACCTCATTGATGAGTAAGAATTGACTGCTATGTGTCATGGTCACTTGTATCAGAGAAGGATGAAGAGAGCTTTTGATAAGAAGGTTCATATTCGTGAATTCCGTGAAGGAGAACTCGTACTCATAAAGATCTTGCCATCTCAGAGGGATGCTCGCAGAAAATGGGCGCCCAACTATGAGGGTCCATTTGTGGTGAAAATTGTGTTCTCAGGAGGTTACTTATTCCTTACAACGATGGATGGCGAACAACTCTCACACCCTATGAATGCTGACTCAGTACGAAAATATTACGCCTAAAAAGCCCGCTAAGTCGAAAACCAGAAATGGTGACTTAGGCAAAAAAAGGGGGGTATCCCGGTGGGTCATAACCTATGAAGGAGACTCGGGAAAAAAAGTTAGGGATCAAATAAAAATAAAAAGAGCTCGCTAGGTTGAAAACCCGAAAGGGCGGCCTAGGCAAAAAAGAGTGTCCCGATGGACTGAAAATCTGAAAAGGCGGTCCAGGCATAAATTAGGGACCAAGGAGTTTCACTGTGTCATACGGGGTTGTCACCTACATCAAAGAATTCATGAAAGAAGTTCAAGTTCATTTTCCCTCATCAGCAACAAAGTTCATTTTTGGGACTCTTAGTCATTAGGGATGGTAGCGATCATTGAATACGATGTAACCTTTTCCCGAATTGCCATTATTCCAATTGTAATGTTCCATGGAGCTTCGCCATTGGTAAGTTACCATTCTAATAAAATCAAATTTTGGACCATTCTTTGTTTGACATTTACCATTGCTCTATTATTTTTCTTGTTATGCAAAACTTCACTTATTCATTAATAACAGTTTTGAAAGCGGAAAATGTTTTGAAAAATCTTTTGAGAAAACACAATGAAAATATAATTTGCTTTGGCATTAGGGACGATTTAGTGAAATCACTTGCTCTCCCCAATAAAGTCTTGATTGTGAAGAAAACACTGTTAAAGCATCTGGCGTATGTTTCCCCAGTGATACAAGTTCAAACTCGACAATGTTTCCTGGATCAGACACCTCAGTAAGGAATGACTACTACGATACAGAGGACTTCTCCCTAGTATCTTCACAGATGTTCGTGGAAGATTTTATTTCCCCAGTGAAAGAAGATTATTCCCTATTCAATCCCCAGAGAGTATAAGTTGTAAATGCGCCTAAGAGGGGGGGGGGGGTGAATTAGGCTCTTAAAAATTTCTTCGATCTTTTTACCGGTTCTTGGTTATTTTTCCGTTAGATGATAAGTGCTTGAACGTAAAGTGCGGAAAGGAAAAATGACACAAGAGAATTATAGTGGTTCCCCTCACAGCCCGAGAGTACTCCACTCCTCCTTCAACACGAAAGAGATTTCACTATAGTTTAGAATTATTGTACAGCCTAATCACACCAATGGTGATGCTTACTATCTAACCTATAGGTAACTAAGTGTATGAAGAACAATCCTCTTCAAAACACTCACTTGTTTCCAACAATCCTGGACAACAAGGTAAAACAGAAAAATATTCTTGATAATAAGATTATGCCTTGATAATATGTTGATATCAATCTTGATAATTGATCTTCTCCTTTGAGACAATATCACTCAAACAATGTATACAAGTGTTCTTGACAAGAATGAGATGAAACAATGATATTTTGTGAAAGATATGCAGAAGTTTCTCTCAAGAAAAATGTTTGAATGAACACTTGAATAATATTTTGAAATATGAAAGAATGATTGAATTTATGATTATGAAATTGTTAGGAGGTGAGTGTTAAATCTGAAAATGAAGTGTTTAAATATGTGTAGAACACCCCTACAAAAAGGTGTGAGAAATATGCAGCAAAGGAATGAAAAGAGATGAGAAAGCAATGCATTTTTCCATGAAAAGTCGCCATTTTTCGCATACAGTAACAGTGTTAATCGGTTAACCATATGGGTTAATCGATTAACATATGCTAACGTTAAGAAAATATTCAAATTTTGAACTGGTTAATCAGTTAACCCCACAGGTTAATCGATTAACAGAACTGATTTTTCAAGAAAAAGTTTAGAAAACAATGTGAACTTTCCATAAAAGATTTGCAATGCACTAGATCAAGGATATGTAGGATGCAAGACATGTGAACACTTGTATAATCATTTAAATGACATTGATATACCTTTGTTCAACCTTTGATCTTCATGATACTTGAACACTTGAAGCTAATTGATTCAACTTGATAGTACTTAGGATATCTTCTTGAACTTGAACTTCTTGTACTTCATGTAGCTTGATTCTCTTTCTTTTTGCATATTATCTTTGTAGAGAGCTTGTTGTGTTGTCTTCATCAAAACTCAATGTGAGTGAAGCTTGCTTCTACAATCTCCCCCTTTTTGATGATGACAACCAAACCATTGAAAGATTGAATCTTTAGACTTGATGTTTCTCTAAGTTTGATTCTCCCCCTAAAGTGGAGCTCCCCCTAAATTCATGAGGGTAATAATTTTCTGCACAAAAATGTTAGAGAAACCAATCCTTCTCCCCCTTTGTCATTAGCAAAAAGGAAGAGGATTCCAAGACAATGACAGTTCATAATTATAACATACATACATCCATAATAACCAAACACATATAAACCACAAACACACATACATTAAATAAGAACCAGAATCTGAAGTACAGTACACAATATTCAACATAAACGAACAAAACATAAAACAGATTTTTTTTAAAAGACATAACAACATCAAAACATGGTGCAAATACTTCATTCTTCATCAGACACCTCCTCACTTCCTTCACCTTCTTCACTTCCTTCTTCATCATCATCACCATCTTCATCTTCATGTTGATTTTGTGAATCCAACACAAGCTTGCAAAGAGAAGTAATTGCCCGGGTGGTTTATCTATGTTGATTCATCATAGTCATGTAAAGAAACTCATTTGTAATGCCACCTTCGGGAATAGGATAGGAGGAAGAAGTAGATTCTTCTTCAGCATACTTGTATGTTCCACTTCCAGGACTAGTTTCCATAATACCGGTGTTCCTCACAATTTTTGTCGCATTGATTTCATTCACGAATTGCTTTGGAATAGTAGCCGGTTCCCTATTGAGGTCCAAATTCGTGTTTTCTAAAATCCTTGAAATGAGGCGACCATACGGGAGCCGGGTGGACAATGAGATTTGTTGCTTCAGATGATACATCATGGTTAGGATCCAATTGATCTTGATCTTATTCTTGATCGTAAACAGCATCTGCATCTCAAGATCATTGATTTGAGCATGGTTGGAGTCCTTTGGAATTAATACATAGCAGATAACATAGTGTAACACCCGATCGTTTACCGACAAATTCGAAGCATAACGAAGTGTACGGGCTGTACGTTGTCCAGCAACAATAACTTCTCTTGAAAATCTACAAATGCTGTAGTAGTATTCCATCTTGTTAAATCCAGCCCAAGGACCATCCGTGAAGGTAACACCTTTGCGAAGAAAATATCCGGAATACGGAATTTTCAATGACGCAGCTATTCCTGCCAAATTCTCAACAATATCACAGTTTCTAACAACCGCTCTCAGCACATGTTGTTCATTCTCATCCAAATTAATAGACATTGTATTCATAAAAGCCTTAACCAAATCAGTATATCATTTACCCTTATCAGAAACAAACTTGTCTATTTTCTGAACTTTCAACAGATTTGGAAAATAAAAAAAAGGAGCCTTAAAATCTGAGAGATTGACATATTTTACCGTAAGAAGTTGACGAACCCGGACTTTGAAATCCATTCTTCTTTTCTTGATTGTTTCCATTTGAGTATCCTCCTCATGTTCTACTGAGCTGCTTGCTGGCATTTTTCCCTTTCCCTTCTTCAAAGGAGCCATGGATGAAGTTTGAAGCTTTTTAGGGTTTGAGAGAGGGATTTTCGGATTTGGGTGAGGAGTGGTTGAAATAGAGTTGAGAATGAGAATGTTTTATAGGAGAATGATTGTAGTGGGTTTTTAATGTGAAGTTTGAACCAAAAACTTTAGTGGGTAGAAGAGATGAGTTCCAAGAGAGCTTTAATGGTGAGTTTAAGGTGAGGAAGAAGAGTAAGGGGAAGTGTTGACTGAAAGTACATGCACCCAACACATTTAAGCCACACACTTAAAAGACGTTTTTAAAAAAAAATTCCACGTGAGCTCAGGTTAATCGGTTAACGCCCTGGGTTAATCGATTAACAGAATCAAAATTTCCACAAATTTAAAGGCTGCAGGTGTTAATCGATTAACTCCCTGGGTTAACCGATTAACAGAATAAAAAATTGCACAATAACAAAAGGTAACAAGTATGAAACTTAAGGAAAACATGTGCAACATAAATATACTAATATTATATCATGGTAACATATATATTTAGCCAAATTTTTTGATGGAAATAACTTGATGAATAATAATTTAAAGATGTGTTTAGATATCACCTTCATCCAAGATACCAAGTTCTCGCCTAATTTTGTAGAATGGTTCTTTTGCGAGCGGTTTGGTGAAGATATCTGCTAGTTGGTTATGAGTATCAACAAACGTCACTTCGACATCGCCTTTAAGCACATGATCACGAAGAAAATGATGTCGAATGTCAATGTGTTTGGTCCTTGAGTGCATGACGGGATTCTTCGTAATGTTGATTGCACTTGTGTTGTCGCACCGGAGAGGAATGCAACCAAGATCAATTCCGTAGTTGCTTAATTGTTGCTTTAACCAAAGGTTTTGTGCACAACAACTACCAGCTTCTATGTACTCCGCTTCGGCCGTACTAAGTGCAACGCATGCTTGTTTCTTACAAGACCACGAAACTAGTGCATTTCCGAGGATGTGACATGTTCCACTCGTGCTTTTTCTATCTGTTTTACAACCTGCATAATCCGCGTCAGAATAACCGATTAAAGTACAAACACTACCTTTAGGATACCATAAGCCAACATTTGTCGTTCCCTTGAGATACTTCATGATTCTTTTGACCGCCGTGAGATGTGACTCCTTTGGATTTGCTTGGAAGCGAGTACATAAACACACACTAAACATTATGTCAGGACGGCTTGCCGTCAAATATAATAAAGAACCAATCATACCTCGATACTTCGTAATATCAACCGATGTTCCCGATTCGTCTTGATCAATGTAGGTTCCGGATCCCATTGGTGTTAACATAGCTTTACAACCATCCATATCAAATTTCTTTAATAATTCTTTGCAATACTTCGATTGGTTGATGAAGATTCCGTCCTTTTGTTGCTTGATTTGTAATCCAAGGAAATAGTTCATTTTTCCCATCATAGACATTTCAAACTCGCCTTGCATCATTGAAGCAAATTCTTCACATAGTTGATTGTTTGTTGAACCAAAGATAATGTCGTCCACATACACTTGAACAAGTAAGGTATTATTCGTTATCCTCTTAATGAACAAAGTCTTGTCTACCTTGCCTTTTTCAAAACCTTTTTCGCATAAGAAATTACTTAGACGATCATACCATGCCCTTGGTGCTTGTTTTAAACCATAGAGAGCTTTCTTCAACTTGTATACATGTGAAGGATGCTTGAAGTCTTCAAAACCCGGAGGTTGTTTGACATAGACTTCTTCGTTGATATATGCGTTTAGGAAGGCGCTTTTGACGTCCATTTGAAATAACTGAAAATTCATTGAGCAAGCATAAGCAAGTAATAGACGAATAGCTTCTAACCTGGCAACCGGAGTGAATGTTTCTTCAAAGTCAATTCCTTCTTTTTTATTGTACCATTGAGCCACCAATCTTGCTTTGTTACGAACAATAATTCCATTTTCATCAAGCTTGTTCTTAAATACCCATCTTGTTCCGATGATATGTTTATCGCTTGGTTTAGGGACAAGTTCCCAAACTTGATTTCTTTCAAATTGGTTTAACTCTTCTTGCATGGCAATGATCCATTGATCATCTTCAAGAGCTTCATTAACTTTGGAGGGTTCTATTTGAGAAACGAACGCCATATTCAAGCATGCATCTTTGAGATTTAGTCTTGTTGCTACACCTTGACTTATGTCTCCGATGACTTTGTCGATTGGGTGATCCCTATGTGTTCTCCATTCTTTTGGTAGATCATTGTTGATAGACTTTTGTTGAATCGGTTCATCATAATGTTCTTCTTGTTTTTCTTCTAGATTTTCAATGAAGTCTTTAGAAGTATCTTCTTTGTGAATTTCTACAAGATCATCATCATTATCACAAACAATAATATCCTCTTTCGAGGGGTTAGATTCATCAAATTTGACATGCATAGATTCTTCTATAGTTAAAGTTCTTTTATTATAAATTCTAAATGCCTTACTAGAGAGAGAGAGTAGCCGAGAAAAATACCTTCATCGGATTTCTCGTCAAACTTACCAAGGTTGTCTTTGTCGTTGTTTAGGACAAAGCACTTGCACCCGAAAACATGAAAGAAAGAAATATTTGGTTTTCTCCCTTTGAAAAGTTCATAAGGGGTTTTCTTGAGAATAGGCCTAATATTGACACGGTTACTTACAAAACATGCCGTGCTCACCGCATCCGCCCAAAAATACTTAGGAAGATTTGAATCACTTAGCATTTTCCTTGCAAGTTCCACCAATGATCTATTCTTTCTTTCTACGACACCATTTTGTTGTGGAGTTCTTGGTGCGGAGAAATTGTGTGAGATTCCATGTTCTTCACAAAATTCTTCAGATGAGGCATTTTGGAATTCTCCGCCATGGTCGCTTCTAATGGAGGCAATTGGTAGAGACTTTTCATTTGGTATTTGTTTTGCATACTTCTTGAAGGCTTTGAAAGCATCACTTTTCTGCACTAAAAACAATGTCCAAGTATATCTAGAGAAATCATCAACAATAACTAATGCATAGACATTACCTCCGAAGCTTTTTGTTCTCGATGGACCAAAGAGATCCATGTGCAACAATTGTAGTGGCCTAGTTGTGGACACCACATTCTTGGATGTGAAAGTTGATTTGGTTTGCTTTCCTTTTTGGCAAGCGCCACACAACCCATCTTTGATGAATTTGATCTTCGGCAATCCAATAACTAAGTCATGCTTGATCAACTTATTCAAGTGCTCCATATGAATATGAGCAAACCTCTTATGCCATAAGCATGATTCATTGTTGTTTGCCAAGAGGCACCTAACATTCAAAGACAAGTTATCTAAGGAAATTAAAAATATGTTATTAACTCTTTTACCTTTTAGCATAACTTCATGAGCAACTTTGTTTTCAATCAAACATTCATCTTTAGTGAAGTTGACTTTGAAACCTCGGTCACACAATTGGCTAATGCTAAGGAGACTATGCTTTAGGCCTTCCACATATAGGACATCTTCTATAGTTGTTGAAGGCGGTGAACCAATAATGCCTACGCCAAGGATTCTTCCTTTGTTGTTGTCACCATAAGTAACATATCCTTTGGCCTTAAGCGTTAGATGTGAAAATTTTCTTAGGTCACCCGTCATGTGCCTCGAACATCCACTATCAAGATACCATTGATTTGAAGAGGTCTTCAAGCATACCTACAAAAAGAGTTACGTTTTATTAGGTACCCAAATTGCCTTGGGTCCTTCAAAGTTAGTTCCTTTCTTGAACCATACATAATGGCCTTGAGCAACACTAAAGTTTCTAATATAACATGCATTAGGAGTATGACCTTTAATACCACAATAGAAACAAGTAGGCTCAAAGTTGCTTTTATATCTAGGGGGATAAGATTTCTTCTTATTATAAGACTTCTTCTTATTATTTCTTTTCCTTTTGTTATATTGTTGAACCATTTTAGGCTTGTCACTTTTCTCTAAAGGAATTTGTTCTTTAGCTTTTACAAAAATGGTCTTGTTAGAAGTTTGTTTAGAGAATCTTGAGTAACCTAGACCACTTTTATCATTTGAGTATCTTTGACTACTAAGAACATGTTCCAATCCAATTTGTCATTTCTCATATCTTTCTAGGACTCTTTTCAATTGAACTATTTGAAAAGCAAGTGACTCACATTTAGTGCATGCAAAATTCTTGATTAATTCTTCTTTTTCATCTTTGAACTTATTTTCCATTTTCTCAATATTTTCTTCCAAGATTGATATTTGTTTCTTTTGAGATGAGATGGTTTTATATAGAATTTTGCATTCACTTAAAAGTTCATCAATTGCTCCTTGAGCATCATTATCAAAAATTGAAAAGTTACTACTAACCTCATCGTCTTCATCGTCGGAATGATGTGATGCCATCAATGCTAGATTTGCGCTTTGATCACTATCGGAGTCCGATGAAGAACTTATTTCGTTGTCATCCCAAGCAATGTAGGCCTTCTTTTTGTAATCCTTCTTTCCTTTGTTGTCACTATTCTTTGAGAGTTTGGGACATTCCGGTTTGATGTGGCCTTGCTTTCCACATTCATAGCATATAATGTCTCCATTGGATGTTGATGCTTCTTTTTCTTTGTTCTTTGAGGACTTCTTTCTTCTTGTGAAACTAGAGTTTCCAATATTATTTTTTGCACTAAAGTATTTTCCTAGTCTTTTTACAAGGAGCATAAAGTTTTCGTCCTCTTCGGGATTGTCTTCTTTCTTCACAACTTTGGACTCAACTTTTAAGGCAATGCTCTTGGATTTCTTTTCTTGGATCTCACGTTTCTCCAATAGTCCAAGTTCCGTTTCATATTCTTGAAGCTTTCCGAATAGAGTAGCGGATGTCATCGTTGATAAACTTTTCTTCTCGGAAATTGCCGTCACTTTGGGTTGCCACTCTCTTGTTAAAGACCTAAGCACTTTAAGATTAAGTTCATCATTTGTTAGTGTCTTACCAAGTGCATTCAAGTGATTTGTCAAATGCACGAATCTTTTCTGCAAGTCGAGGATTGATTCTCCTGGTTGCATTCTGAATAACTCGTATTCTTGACTTAAAGTATTCAATCTGGATCTTTTGACTTCGGCGGTTCCTTCGTGAGTTTCTACAAGAGTGTCCCATATTTGCTTGGCCGTTGTACATGTTGAGACGCGGAAGAATTCATCCATTCCAAGTGCACTTTGTAAAATATTTATTGCCTTTTTGTCATAGAGAACTTTTTTCTTATCATCATCATCCCATGATCCTTGTGGCTTTGCCGAACCAACTCCGTTGACAACCGTTGTAGGAATAAAAGGACCATTTTGAACAGCCTCCCATATATCACTTCCTTGTGCTTCTAAATGTGCCTTCATACAGATTTTCCAGAAGTCGAAGTATTGGCCAGAAAACAAAGGAGGCTTGTTGCTACTACCACCATCTTTGAATACAAGATCATTGTTTGCGGAAGCCATCTGAATCGAATAGGAACAGGTTACCTATCACCTGCTCTGATGCCAATTGTAAGTTGTAAATGCGCCTAAGAGGGGGGGTGAATTAGGCTCTTAAAAATTTCTTCGATCTTTTTACCGGTTCTTGGTTATTTTTTTGTTAGATGATAAGTGCTTGAACGTAAAGTGCGGAAAGGAAAAATGACACAAGAGAATTATAGTGGTTCCCCTCACAGCCCGAGAGTACACCACTCCTCCTTCAACACGAAAGAGATTTCACTATAGTTTAGAATTATTGTACAGCCTAATCACACCAATGGTGATGCTTACTATCTAACCTATAGGTAGCTAAGTGTATGAAGAACAATCCTCTTCAAAACACTCACTTGTTTCCAACAATCCTGGACAACAAGGTAAAATAGAAAAATATTCTTGATAATAAGATTATGCCTTGATAATATGTTGATATCAATCTTGATAATTGATCTTCTCCTTTGAGACAATATCACTCAAACAATGTATACAAGTGTTCTTGACAAGAATGAGATGAAACAATGATATTTTGTGAAAGATATGCAGAAGTTTCTCTCAAGAAAAATGTTTGAATGAACACTTGAATAATATTTTGAAATATGAAAGGATGAGTGAATTTATGATTATGAAATTGTTAGGAGGTGAGTGTTAAATATGAAAATGAAGTGTTTAAATATGTGTAGAACACCCCTACAAAAAGGTGTGAGAAATATGCAGCAAAGGAATGAAAAGAGATGAGAAAGCAATGCATTTTTCCATGAAAAGTCGCCATTTTTCGCATACAGTAACAGTGTTAATCAGTTAACCATATGGGTTAATCGATTAACATATGCTAACGTTAAGAAAATATTCAAATTTTGAACTGGTTAATCGGTTAACCCCACAGGTTAATCGATTAACAGAACTGATTTTTCTAGAAAAAGTTTAGAAAACAATGTGAACTTTCCATAAAAGATTTGCAATGCACTAAATCAAGGATATGCAGGATGCAAGACATGTGAACACTTGTATAATCATTTAAATGACATTGATATACCTTTGTTCAACCTTTGATCTTCATGATACTTGAACACTTGAAGCTAATTGATTCAACTTGATAGTACTTAGGATATCTTCTTGAACTTGAACTACTTGTACTTCATGTAGCTTGATTCTCTTTCTTTTTGCATATTATCTTTGTAGAGAGCTTGTTGTGTTGTCTTCATCAAAACTCAATGTGAGTGAAGCTTGCTTCTACAGAGAGGTTGTTCTCTTCATATTCAGTGTGACTCCTGGCAGTAGGCGCGTCATCCGACCATTCACTTTTCCCCAGTCTATCGTCTCTCGTTAGAGTCGTCTCTTGCATATCATCTGAGCATTCACATCATACCATATCATCCTGCATATTTGCATCTGGTTTGCTTTTGCTTGTGGGTCTTTACCTCTCTTTACTTCATTTACTGATCTATGATCTGTGTCCAGCTTGCATTCGGTCTTCACCCACATGTGCCCGATTTTGCTCATTATCAATATTCCCCGGGAAGTCTAATCTTCATTTATGCAACCCCGATATTGAACTATCTAATATTTAACCTCCTTATATGGATACCTAAAGTCCAGTGATTGCTGACATTGTTTGAAATCACGTCAGACATGAACCTAAACATCAGGTCAACTATGAACCTTGGTCATCTGTGAACCTAAAACCTTTGGTCAGCTGTGAACTTAAAACCTCTGGTCACATATGAACCAAAATCTTAGGTCAACTATGAACCTAAACCTCAGGTCAAATATGAACCCGAAGTTTGAAACCAGGTCAGATATGAACCTAAACCTCAGGTCAAATATGAACCCGAAGTTTGAAACCAGGTCGGATATGAACCTAAACCTCAGGTAAAATATGAACCCGAAGTTTGAAACTAGGTCAGATATGAACCTAAACCTCAGGTTAAATATGAACCAAAAGTTTGAAACCAGGTCAGATGTGAACCTAAACCTCAGGTCAGATATGAACCCGAAGTTTGAAACCAGGTCAGATATGAACCTAAACCTCAAGTTAGATATGAACCCGAAGTTTGAAACCAGGTCAGATATTAACCTAAACCTCAGGTCAAATATGAACCCGAAGTTTGAAACCAGGTCAGATATGAACCTTAACACAGGTCAAATATGAACTCGAAGTTTGAAACTAGGTCAGATGTGAACCTAAATCTCATGTCAGATATGAACCCGAAGTTTGAAACCAGGTCAGATATAAACCTAAACCTCGGGTCAGATATGAACCCGAAGTTTGAAACCATGTCAGATATGAACCTAAACCTCAGGTCAGATATGAACTCGAAGTTTGAAACCAGGTCAGATGTGAACCTAAACCTCAAGTTAGATATGAACCCAAAGTTTGAAACCAGGTCAGATATGAACCTAAAACCTCAGGTCAGATATGAACCTAAAATTCAAATCCAGCTCATACTGGTATCCAAAGTCCAATCATTAATGGCTTATTAATCTTTTCCCCAGTTAAAGTCCTTGTGATTTTCATCATTTGGCGTACGCAAAGCTTATGTTTGTCTCTGTCTTTTCTGGGTTTTCTTGAAGATCCTGTTTGAACTCTTCAATATAAGAAATCCCCAGAAAATCTCTGTAGAGTGTCTATCCTATTATTTCAAGTTGATCCCTAGGGGAGATCATGTCTTCTTTCTGGTTTCATGCCCAGTAAGAATTTGTTTTATTTCCCCTAGTGTCGTTTGGTCACCTATGAACCTGTCGTCCATCTCCCTGGATCTCTCCCAGTGGAGAACACCTCTCTGGCTCCTATCTCCAGTAAAGACCTATGGGATTTTCCCTCTTTATCTTTTTCCATCCCCAATGTTTCCTCAGAGTCTCCCCAGCGAGTCTCTTTTATTGGTCTGTCTGTATCCCTGGTGAGTCTTCCTTGTGGATACTAACCTTCATCCCTCCCCAGTAAAGCTCACCTGTGGTTATTTGTTTTTTCCTCTGGTGTCCTGTTTGCCTGCATCTTTGCACTATCATGGCATTATGTCATCATATTAGAAGTTCATGGCATGTCAGCATTTGCATGTCTGTCGCTTATCCTTAGCATCTGCATTCCATCTAAGGGTAAAATTTTCGGTTTGCTATATTTAAATACCTTTAACTTGATGCCCCGAGGATTTCCATTCCTCGCGCCATTTGGTAAAGCTATTCAAATAGGGGCAACTGTTATACCCCAAATTTTACCCCTTAGATGTCATAACATCTTGCACTTACATTTAGGGATCAATCATCTATGCATTGTTAACTAACCTATATCTTGCAAGTTTGTTTCTCTTGTTTGAAAACCAGGTTTTACACCAAGAGAGGGCTAAGTCTCCTAAGCCAGGCTCTCACATGATTCAAGGTCTCCTAAGACATTCTCTGGCTCCATACAATCATCACAAGTGTTCACCAGTGTGGGATCTCAAGACATTGGATCAAATCAAGTCAACAAGAGACTATCAGACCAAAGTTGTGGAATTAGGGTTTTAACCTGAAGAATCACTGAAGAGGTTTGTCATGATCAGCCAAGGTTGGATTGGTTTATCAACCAATTGAACTTACCTACATTCAAGAGGTCTTATTCAACAAGAAACCAATATCATCTGCCTTTCATCACTAGCACAAAGAGTTACAAGTTCATTTTGTCAAGACAAGTTAGCCATTGCCTTTGAGTTTGATCAAGACATTGTTTCCAAGCTTTGAGACATGGTTCCGCATGTCCTTAAACATTCTTAAAGGTCATCTTTGAACTTTGGAAGAGGTTGAAACATTAAAATATTGAAGTATTATGCAAGTGGATCAAGTGGACATCCAAGGTGAGAGAAACTTTACACAAGGCATGGCAGCTTCTTTGTCTCATTGAAAGTTGGAGCCTGAACCAATCCAATCAGCCCACATTGCAACAGAGCCTATGACCTTAGCTTTGAAAACTTTTGGTTTAGCAAAACTAGCTCACACGATGGAAGCTTCTTAAGAGGGCAAACTTGGCATTTTTCCATTTCTGACCATGCTTCAAACCCTCAGCCTTTCCTATAAATAGAGCCTTGTTCTACTCCCCAAAATACACCAGAATCACCCCACAAAGAGGCTGATTGCTCACTCTATCCTCTCATTCACTTGTTCTTGCAAATCTGCATGAACTCCCCAAACACTCATTTTACTCGTGCACTTTCTCTATAACTCCACAGATCTTCTCTAAACATTGAATAGAGAAGTTTTAAACACCTAAACACTAATTGTAACACACCCATCATCATCTACCATTTTTGAACTCCAACTTGCATAAAGGATCGGGTTGCATTATTCAGACATATTCCAAAGCTTCTAAGCATCTGCATCTTCTCTCCAAGGTTCAACAAGGTTCCAAAAGGTGTTTCTTATTCATCATCAGTGTTATAGAAGAAGCCTTGGACTTTCTCCAAGAGGTAGGGTTTCTATTTCTGAAACTCACATATTCATGCATGATATTATTGCTGTTTGAATGCTAAAATGTAGTGTGTTTTTTTTTGCTTTGTGTTTCTGAATCAAAGGTTGCCATGTTTGGTCAGAATAGTGCATGATATAACTTGTTGAAATCTTGTGATGTTGCACTGTTATGAGTTGAATTTTGAATCGTACAATAGTTGTTAATAAAAACTAAGAACATATTTGTGTTCCTGGGAGTTTTTACTCCAACTTTGATTTTTGTTTCACTTGATTTGGTGGAGAAATGAGAGAGAGCCGTGGGTGAGAAAATCTGGCCATGTTAGTTTGTTTTAGGGCACGAGGGAAGAGAGATTGAGAACGAAGAAGAAGAAGTGGTGGCCCCCAGTCTGTCCAATGTGGCGTTGAGGTTGCCGTTTGCGTGGGGTTTTAAAATAAAAACAGTTGGAGTGGTATAATGTTTGGATGAGAGCGTAGCACCGCTGGTCCATAGAGGAGTGTGTATGTATTGGTAAGCGAAGGGTCTGGGGTTCGAATCCCCCTCGCCCCAGACGTTTTCCTTTTTATTTTTCCAACTTGAACCATTTGTTTTGATATTTTATTGATTGTTTACCCTTTGTTGTCACACTGTGCACGCAGCCCAGTTGGTAAGGGTTTTGTGTACTGAGCCTCAGGACATGGGTTTAACACCCATGGGGTGCATTTCCATTATTTTTAAGAATTGTTCTATTTGTATTTTTTTATGGTTTATACCTTGATTTTAAACTTTCATAACTTGCTCATCTTTCACCCTTTTTGATCCATTCTTTTTGCAAAATGTTCCTTAACATGTCTATTTTCTTATTGTGGAAAGAAAATTGTGAAAATAATTATTTTTGAAACATTTGTTAATGTTGGAAGTGAAAGGATTTTTTTAGGTTTTTATAAGAACATCTTGGTTTCTCTTGGTTCCTTTGCCATGTTTACTTGTTTATATTGATCAAATGAGACCTAATGCATGCTGTCCAAACCTTGTATGATGTTATGACATTGTATTTTTTGTTTCACCTTATTTATTTGATGTGTAAATGTGTTTTTACATGAAAATTCTCTGAAATACCATGAGATCTCTTGAGATCATTTACTTTATAACATGAGTTTGTTTGATAAAGTATGTGACATGTTTATGTCTTGAACTTTGAATGCCATGTTTTGAACCACCTTTAATGGTTAAATGTCTTAATTTTGTCACTCTTGAATGCATGAACCCTAAGATGTTGTCACATTCTTTGATTTACCCATACCACTTATGTTTGTTAAAACATTTTCACATGTTATCCCCATGAAGTGTTTTGGTTATCACCATACTTTTGCTTTCATCTTGTTTATGATGTTGGTTATCTTATAAATTTATTAAGTCTTCCCCAAGTGAGGCAAGCTCTTTAGCTTCTCCTCCTTAACCCTCGTCATTCCCCTTTCTTCTAAAGGAAAGACTCTCTATTGACTTTTAATTCATAGATAGCTCATATACCATCTTGGCCTCCTTAGGGCCATTCCCCATCCTCATAAGGATTCACCCTTGGCTTTCTTAAAGCCTCTTCTCCTTTTAACCACAATAGGTTCCCCTCTTGTGAGCACTATTGTAGCGTAGTTTTTGTGGTTTCGAATCACTATCGCTTTGGTACTACAGTTCGATTCATTTTTTATCATATTGAGCTGATTAAGGAAGGGAAATAGATGTCTCCAATTAACCCTGCTTGCAAGCTAAGATTAAACAAACAAAACTGTTGGTTTACAGATGCTATCAAAATAGGGGGGTCCTTCTCAAGGTTATTTTCTTAGGAATACAAGTGTCTGGATTATCTGTGAGGCTTTTGGTTAGGATAATAGAACTGATTTTCTTTGGTAAATGTGTGGAGGTACTGGATTTTGAGTTTTTGATTAGTATGCTCGCTAAGATTTTGCAATTTTATGCCTACGTATTCCCGAAACAGGGAAATCAGAGCGATAGGAAAAAGGTTGTTTTGGTGTCTTGTTCAAAGCCCAAGACATGAAGCTAAAGGTGGTTTGTATCTTGTTCAAAGCCCAAGATGTGAAGCTAAAGGGTTTTGACCGAGAGAGAATTTGTCATCTCTAAAGAGGAGTTGTTGATGTTTGTATGTTGTGAGCAAGGCACAACTTTGATGCTAAAAGGTTGATTGACTCAACCGGGGTTTTCTTTATACAAAGCCTAAGAGGAGGCTAGAAGTTTGACTTTTCTGGGGAAAATGTATCTTTCTGTCTTGTACAAAGCCCAAGGTTGAGGCTAAAAGGGATTTTGACTCCGTTGGGGAGAATGTATCTTGTATAAAGCCCAAGATGGAGGCTGAAAAGGTTTGACTCAACAAGAGAGTAATTTTATTTGTCTTGTATAAAGCCCAAGACGAAAGCTAAAAAAGGGTTGACTCAACAAGAGAGTCTTGAACAGGTGATTGACTCAACAAGAGCGTCTTTTATACTCAACAAGAGAGTGATTTGTTGTATCGTACGAGCTAGAGATTGAGGCTAAAAGGAGATTAACTCAACAAGAGAGTCTTTTATACTCAACAAGAGAGTGTTTTTCTATCTCGTACGAAGCCCGAGATGGAGGCTAAAAGGAGGTTGACTCAACAAGAGAGTCCTTTATACTCAACAAGAGAGTGATTTATATGTCTTGTACAAAGCCCAAGACAGAGGCTAAAAAATGGATTAACTCAACAAGAGAGTCTTTTATACTCAACAAGAGAGTTTTTATATGTCTTGTACAAAGGCCAAGACGGAGACTAAAAGTGTTTGACTCAACAAGAGAGTCCTTTATACTCAACAAGAGGGTGTTTTTCTATCTCGTACGAAGCCCGAGATGGAGGCTAAAAGTGATTTACTCAACAAGAGAGTCTGAAATGGTTAGCTCTTCTAGGGAGAGTCATTTGTACAAAGCCCAAGAGGAGGCTGCCTTACCGCTATGGATTCTGGCGATCCTGAAGCGGGTCCAAGTGTGGGGAACTCTCATGGGAGAGATCGGGGTTTCTTCCTATGTTTGAAAGGAACTTGAGAATGTCTTTGGGACACAAGGGTCTTAGACTGTCCAAGTCTAGAGTTTTATCTTTTTTAAAATGCCCAAGAGGAGGCACGGGAATTAAGGGATGAGTATCAACCCTAAAGTGGCCGGAGTTTTGACGCGGGAAAGACTGCTCTAGCAAAGGATGATTAAGTTCTGACTTATACCTTTAAGAGGTCGTCAGGGTCCTTGTATTAAGCCCAAGAGAAGGCGTGAGAATTTCTAAGAAGCCAAAGGGTCCTTGTACAACACCCAAGAGGAGGCGGGGATGCTTTTAGGAAGCCTGTGGGTCCCCAAACCAAGAGAAGTTCAAGAAATGCAATTCACAGAGAAGAGCTCATTCCAGGAAAGTTCGAGAATTTGGAAGAAACTCAAGAGATGCCATTCACGGAGAAAAGATCATCTCTGGGGAGTTAGAGTTTCTTTGACAATTTCTAAGGGTGACAGTCTGAGAAAAGGTTCACCGAGAATACTGCCTTTCTCTTTGTTCCATATTCTTTAACCCCAAGAGGAGGGAAGACTGTATCTAGAATCCTACGGGGGATCTAGTTTTGTTTGTATTTAAGAGTGACAACATGGCTTTACCTAGTTCTAGACGTAGTTGTCAGGGAAAACTCTAAATAACTATACTAGTATTACACAGTGGATCTGTGATAAGTATATAAATGGATGTGAAAGAGGACTTAGAGTGAAGAAGCCCTACAATACAGTTATGTACATATGAAAGCCGTAAATGAAAGCGGATAAACACTTACCCGTTGTAGAGCTTCCATGTTGTTTGGTTAGTTGTTCAACAAAGAAAGTTTTGATAACAACATATATTTGAATTCAAAATGAAAGGAGAAAGTGCTTGAAAAGATTGTTGGGGCTTACAGCTCGAGGAGAGGCCCAAGTTTTAACGATGATTGCACCATTGTTTTGAAAATTGTACAGAGGAACTTATACAATACATGAGGCCCAAAAAGTTTTTATGTACAAGGGGATGGGTCTTACACTCTATTAGAGGCCCAAAGAAATTTAAAGGAAAGAAATGGGACTTATAACACGAGGGTAGGACCAGATGATTTGTTTGGCAACGACGATCGCGCCGAGGTTTTTCTTTTAACGCAGAGGGACTTATACAATGTCTGAGGCCCAAAAAGGTTCTGGTTAAAATGGGATTGGGTCTTGCACTCTATTAGAGGTCCAATAATTTATTTTTGTACAAGTGGTGGGGCTTACAGCTCAAGGAGAGGCCCAAGGTGATATTTGTAAAAAAGGCGACAATCGTGACGAACTTTTTGACGGTATCGGGACTTATACAATACACTGAGGCCTAAATTATTTTGGTTTAAAAAAAGGGTTGGGTCTTACACTTTATTAGAGGCCCAAAGAGTTTTAAGAAAAAGAATTAGGACTTATAGCTCGAGGAGAGGCCCAGTTGATTTTGTTAAAAAGGTGACGATCGCGCCGTTGTTTTTGAAAATACAGTGGGACTTATACAATGACTGAGGCCCAAAAGGTGGTGTATTTACAAAGGGGTTGGGTCTTACACTCTATTAGAGGCCCACAGAGTTTAAAAATGAATAAAGATGGGTCTTATAGCTCAAGGAGTAGCCCAGTTTGACTTTGTAAAAATGGCGACGATCGCGCCGAACTTTTGAAAATATACAGAGGGACTTATACAATGTGTGAGGCCCAAAAGTATTATTTACAAAGGGATTGAGTCTTACACTCTATTAGAGGCCCAAAGAGTTTGAAAAAGTTTGATGAGGGTTGAATTAATCAAAACCCTAATTTGTTTTCAAAATATATTTTAATTGAATAAAAATTCAATTAAAATGATCAATATTGTTAAACATGTGTGAAAACAAATTGTGATCTTGGATCAATGTTTCAAAAATCATGTTTCTATCCACAAAATGATTGGAAATCAATTATGTTTGGAAAATCAAGGGAGAAAAAAATATTTTAAATGTTGAAAAATAAATAAAATATTAATTCTTTGTAAAAATATCAAGTATATGAAATAATTAATATTTTTATTATTTTTTGGTAAAATAAAATATATTAGCATTTTTGTGAATTATTAAAAAAAGAATCAACTCAAAATCATTAAAACTCAGAGAGAAATTAATTTTTGAATCAATTAAATAAAATCACAAATTTCAGATATTCAAATATTCAAAAAATGGCGCCAAGAACATGCCAAGAACATGCGCCACCCTCTGTTTCTGCAGATTTTCAATTTCTATCCAATCTCACTGAATACTTGATGATATCATGCAATCTACGTATCAATCTGCTCGTTTTCACCTCACGATCATGTCTATGGTCTTTAATTTTATTTATTTTAAGCATGGAATAAGAAATCAAAGAGAAACCTCAAGAACCCTAAAATTTGCATGAAGGCTCAGAAATTCCATATACGATTCAAACAAAGTAATTGATTGAGGGTAAACACTCTATGCATGATTATGAACATATGGCCAAATTGTTGTGCAGCAAAAAATGCATGGATCATAGAGTTAGAAGAGCTCATGCTTACCTCTTGCAGCTGGTGATCGTGTTTTGTGTTAGAGGTGTTGCAAGCTGGTTCCAATGATTTGCAGAACTTCCTTAGGTGCCAAGTGATGTGTCTGAATGCTTGGAGTGGTTTGAAACAAGCTGGAACTGAAGATGGTACCCAACTGCAAGTCGGCTAAAAGCATGAGCAGTTGGATGGTGATTTTGAGAAATCAGTGTTCCAGATGTTGTTTAAGTGTTTGGATCACTTCTATATGATGTTTATGAGGTGTGTGTATGATTGGTTTGGCTGGAATGACTCTCAAACTCAAAACCCGATAGTGACTGCTTTGGAAGGCAATTTTGGAGTGAAGGAGGAGATTTTGAGGAAAGCATTTGTTTGATGGCTTTGGTGTACTCAAACTGAGCACAAATAAGCTCTATTTATAGTATAGCAAGTTTGTTTTGCAAGCAATAGTGAATGGCAACTGCTGCAGAAGTTTGGCAAATGTTGATCAATAGGAATCCAAGTCTCCTCTAGCCATTGACTAGAGGTTAGAGCACAGGCTGCTGGTTCCCTAGTTCTTGGATAAGTCTTGACTGAATTCAGTTGGAAAGAGCTCAGTCCATGCCACCTTGCTGCATCCATTAAATGCTCCAAACCAAAATTGGAGTCTTGTCCCTCTTTTAGGCATTTCTAGGTTTGGCATGCTACTTTTGGTTCCAAGGACTTGGGAGGCTGATGGATCAGTGTTTGTCCCTCCTTGGTCTCCCCCTGAGGTGTTCAGATGGATAAACTTGTTTGTCATTTGTAAAATTTACTTAAATCGAGCAAAATGCACAAATCTGCCTTGCCATGACAGTTTGCAGCAAGGCACATTGTCATTGTCATATCTCATGGCTTAAGTGGAGTTTCATGGAGTTCTTGGCCATTTTGGAAAGCTCTTATATGATACAACACATGTGTGATCATAGTTTGTCTTGATACTTTTTGGATCCAAGTGAAAAATCCCCCTACTTTTGGAAAAAAAACAAGACAGATTCTGACTAAGTGAAAATTTCACTAAGTGTTGGAAAAAGTGGCATTTCATGTTTTCAGCCATTTTGATCCAACCATAACTCAAAATCTATGATGAATTGGAATGAGGTGTAGTTGACACTTTTAAAGTATGCCATGAGAGCTACGAATCCATCTTTGGATCAGCCCAAATGGTTGCTTGGATCTCAAGTTATGATCCTTGGAAGTTGGTACCCTAGCCACTTTGTTCCATAACTTAGAAATTTTCTAAGATTTTTATGGTTACCCCTTTTACAAGTTATCCCACTTTCTTTGATTTTTCTTGATTAATGTTGATTCAAATCACACATTAACATCATTTTAGGGTTAGGGAACCATAATTGATCAAAAAATCAAAAAGTCAAACTTTGACTTTTGGCACAGTTGACTTTTTATTAGATGAATTCCAAACTGTGCAATCCTCTATGAAATCAAGTCCTTGACCTAAATCAAACTTGATGGAGTGATTTCATAGGTGTTATAGGGTGTATTGAATCATTTCCCAAGGTTTGAGAGCATGTCTTGGTCAAAAGTCAAAGGCACAGTTGACTTTTTCTTCAAAACCCTAATTGTGGTTCTGATGAACTTGAAACTTGTGAATCAAGCTTCTTGGATCAATCCATTGTTTCAAATGGATCAATGTAGTGTATTAGAGACCCTCAAATCCTCTCTTGAGGTCTTGGCTCATGTTTTGTCCAAAAAGTCAATTTTGGGGTGAATTAGGTCAAGAAACCCTAATTCCTGAGTTTTTATGAATGCATCCCCTGAGGTAAAATTGACTCGATGATTGGGTTCATGATGTCCCTTGGAGCATCTTAGGTTGTGATTTGAAGCCTTTGGCTCATGCCCAGAGGAAAATTTCCATCTGGAGGCCCCAGTCGATCAAAACCATAATTTGGTGACACTGGCGATCTTGAGGCTTAATTCACTTGCAATGTTGCAACTTTGTGCTTAATTCTTGAGGTGGGAGTCCTCTTGATCCATTCTGGATATTTGAGAGGTTTAGACAAATTGAAGATCATGTCATTCCTTGATTAATCCTTTGTCTAAGAGCTCTGAGAGGGCTTGAAACCCTAAATTTGATTGTAGTGGATGCTCACCCATTTTTGGGGAGACTAATGAGGTATAATGGTTTATCCATATTGTGATGATGATTTGCACAATGATGGGGAATCTTAGTGGTCAAAATTTGGGGTATGACAGATGCCTCTATTTAATCTTCTTAGACCCGAAGGTGTGAATGGCGAACGTATTCGGGCATTCGGGGTGCAAGAGGATTAAATATCGAAATACCCAAAATTTTGATGGTGTTTATGAATGGAAGCTTGCTCATCCATCTTCTTTTGCTAAGCAATGATACTTAGAAAAGGTAATAACTTACCCTCGATCCTGGTTTCCTACCGAGGAAATGGTCTTAGTTTCTAAAATGAACTTCCCCTCGATCCTGGTTTCCTACCAAGGAACTGGTCTCAGTTTCTGAAATAAACCTCCCATCGATCCTGGTTTCCTACCAAGGAACTGGTCTCAGTTTCTGAAATAAACCTCCCCTCGATCCTGGTTTCCTACCAAGGAACTGGTCTCAGTTTTTGATATAAACTTCCCCTCGATCCTGGCCTTCAGCCTAGGAACTGGTCTCAGTTTCTGATAAAAACTTCCCCTTGATCCAGGCCTTCAGCCAAGGAACTGGTCTCAGTTTCTTTTGTCAATAAACTTTCTTTACAAGGGACTCTGTTCATAGCGGTTTTCCTCAAACTTCTCGCCGAATTTTCCTGGGGAGTGCCATTTGATGGAAAAAATTCTGATTGTAAAGGTGCACAAACTTCTCTGTTGGAGATGCCATTCGTTGACTCTACTAGGGGAAAACGAGTCTCTTGAGAGATTGCTTTCGCTTGGGGTTACTACATCATACTTTTCTCGGGATCTTCTCGGAGAAATGCCATATGATATGATCCAATTTTGAGGTGTTGATGACCTTTTCGTCAGCGAATTTTTTCGAAGAAAAACGGTTGCATTGCCAAATCTCTGATTAAGAGGCTTTCTCTGGGGATTTTCCATAATCCGGGAAAGCGAAGACATCATCTTCAATGGCGAAGAGTGACGTTGGCTGAAGGTTCTCTGGCCTTTCAGAGGTTCAAGTTATCAAAGTGGTCAAGGGACCCACTTCAATTCAGCAGCACAGTGGAGGAGCGGTTGGTCAGACGCCACCTTTCCCGACAAGGAAAGAACTGAAAACTCAGTTGAAAAGACGTTTATCACTAGGGAACAAGACTGACTAGAGTGATAATGATGCAATATGAATATGAATGTAAATCAATAATGCATGATGTATGTATGTATATGCTGACAAAACTGACGCGACATACAGACTAGTGGATGAACACGACTGGATACTCGGCCACAGCGGGAGATGAAAAGTATCGCTGGTTTAGGAAATATCAATTTTGCCTTGCTTAGGAGGGATAGTCCCTGTTGGGAGCTACGTTGGTCGGACTTAGGAGATGAGAACTCTGCCGAGGGTATCAGACGAAACCTGGTCTCTGACACAGTTGATCCTTCATTCAGGTATACTGGCTAAGAAGGAGTACTTTGATTCTGCACTTTGAAGCTCAATTGCTTCTGGAGAAACGATCGATGTTCATTCGATGTTCAACAGTCAAAAGAAATTTCCATATTTATTTTAAAAGCAGAAAAAGTTTTAACAAATAAATTCATTTTTGTTTTATTTCAAGAATCGTTGACCATGTTAAAATGTCGTTCTATAAAGCTAGAACAAATGAGAATTATAAACAAAAGCACAAGGGCTCAATTTTTATTGATAGGATGGAAATCAGCCAAGCGCGTGATTCCATAGAGTATTTACAAAGTTTAGAAAATGGTAATTTAAGGGAAAAGGGCTACATTGAAACATGACGACTGCTATCCTTCTACCAACTTTGAATTCTGGGCATCCTGAGCTTCCGTTGAAGATGAACTTGATTGGAGTTTTTCTCGGATGGTGTAACTGCTGCTGAGGGACTTGCCCTTTTGTTTGACATAGTTACTTGCCATTATCCCTAACTTTTGCCTGGATTGTACTTTGAGATTTCCAATCCACCGGGATGATTTTTGATTATGCCTCTAATTTTTGCCTAGACCGCCGTTTCGGGTTTTCAATCCACCGAGATGATTTTTTTTTAATTTATTTAGGCGAAGTATTTCTTGACTACGTCAACATTCGTGGGGTAGACAAACTCCTCTCCATCCATGGTTGTGAGTCTCAAAGCGCCGCTTAAGAATGCTTTCTTGACCACATAGGGGCCGTCATAATTCGGAGTCCATTTGCCCCGAGGATCAGTGAGAAATGATTGTATCTTCTTGAGCACAAGGTCTCCTTTCCTAAAGACGAGAAGTCGGACCTTTTTGTCAAACGCATTCTTCATTCTCTGTTGATACAACTGACCATGGCATAGCGCTGTTATTCATTTTTCTTCGATCAGATTCAGTTCATTGTGTTGACTTTGACACCATTCAGCTTCTGTTAGCTTAGCTTCCATCAATACCTGATTGATGGGATCTCGACTTCTATGGGGAGCACTGCTTCCATGCCATATACTAGAGAGAAAGGGGTTGCCCCTGTTGAAGTGTGGACAGATGTATGATAACCGTGAAGAGCAAAGGGTAGCATCTCGTGCCAATCTTTATAGGTTACAACCATCTTTTGAACAATCTTTTTGATATTCTTATTAGCCGCCTCTACTGCTTCATTCATCTTAGGTCGGTAGGGAGATGAGTTATTGTGTTCGATCTTGAACTCTGCGCACAACTCTTTCACCATCTTATTGTTCAAGTTGGATCCATTATCAGTAATGATCTGACTCGGAACACCATAACGGCAGATGATATTATTTTTGACGAATCGGACCACCATTTGTCGGGTTACATTGGCGTATGACGCTGCTTTGACCCACTTGGTGAAGTAATCAATGGCTACCAAGATGAATCGATGTCCGTTTGAAGCCTTAGGTTCGATCATGCCGATCATATCGATTCCCCATATGGAAAAAGGCCATGGGGAAGAAAGAACTTTGAGATGTGTTGGTGGTACATGGATTTTGTCTGAGTATATCTAACACTTGTGACACTTCCTCATGTACTTGTAGAAGTCGGATTCCATAGTCAACCAGTAGTACCCTGCTCTTAGAATTTTTTTCGCAATTGTGTGTCCGTTGGCATGAGTGCCAAAGGATCCTTCATGAATTTCTTTTATCAGCATGTCTGCTTCTGGTCTGTCTACGCATCGGAGCAAGACCATGTCAGAGTTTCTCTTATAGAGTGTATCACCGCTCAGGAAGAAGTTACTTGCCAGTCTTCTGAGGGTCTTTCAGTCCTTTCTAGATGCCCCAGGTGGATACTCTTGTTTCTGAAGGAAGCATTTGATATCGTGATACCAAGGTTTGTCTTCTATGACTGCTTCAATCATGAAGATGTAAGCGGGTCGTTCAAGGCGCATTATGTCAATCTTAGGTAAGTCGTTCCATTGACCTACACTAATCATGGAAGAGAGGGTGGCTAATGCATCAGCCATATGATTCTCTTCACGAGGGATATGATGAAACTCGATTCTGTTGAAGAAGGGTAACAACCTTCTCGCGTAATCTTTGTAAGGAATCAGTCTTGATTGGTATGTGTTCCAATCTCCTTTGATCTGATTGATAACCAAGGCTGAGTCACCATATACGTCCAAGTTCTTGATCCTTAAGTCGATCGCTTCTTCGAGACCCATGATACAAGCTTCGTATTCGGCCTCGTTGTTTATGCACTTGAAGGTAAGTCTAGCGGTGAAAGGAATGTGGGTACCCTGAGGTGTTATGATGATTGCCCCAATTCCATTTCCATAATGATTGACAGCTCCATCAAATATTAGTCCCCATTGGGAACCTGGTTCTGGCCCTTCACTGGGTAGCGGTTCATCGCAGTCTTTCATTTTTAAATACATGACATCTTCGTCTGGGAAGTCAAATTCGACTGATTCCTGATCGTCGATCGGTTTATGAGCTAAATGATCGGCTAAAATACTTCCTTTGGCGGCTTTCTGAGCATGGTACTCGATGTCGTATTCGGATAACAACATCTGCCAATGGGCAATCCTTCCTATGAGAGCAGGCTTTTCAAAGACGTACTTGATTGGATCCATTTCAGAGATTAACCAAGTAGTGTGACGAATCATATACTCGCGAAGACGTGTGACTGCCCAAGCCAGAGCACAACAAGTTTTCTCGAGCATAGTGTACCGAGTCTCGCAGTCGGTGAATTTCTTGCTCAAATAGTAAATGGCAGACTCTTTACTTTTTGTTTCGTCTTGTTGGCCAAGTACATAACCCATTGAGTCTTCCAAGACTGTTAAGTAAATGATCAGCGGTCTTCCTTCCACTGGAGGTGATAGAATCGGCGGGTTCAACAGATATTCCTTGATACTGTCGAAGGCGGTTTGGCAGTCATCTGTTCAAACGTAGTCCTGATTCTTTTTGAGTAATTTGTAAATCGACTCACATGTTGCGGTCAAGATGAATATATATCTGGAAATGTAATTCAGATGTCCCAGGAATCCCCTGACTTGTTTTTCAGTCTTTGGAGAAGGCATTTCTTGAATGGCCTTGACCTTGTCAGGATCAACCTCAATTCCTTTCTGGCTGACGATGAACCCTAGAAGTTTCCCTGAACGGACACCGAATATGCACTTGTTGGGATTCAAGCAGAGTCTGTACTTTCTCAATCGCCCGAATAGTTTTGACAGGTGGGTTTCATGCTCCCCCTCTGTTTTAGATTTTTCAATCATATCATCGACATATACCTCGATTTCTTTGTGTATCATGTCGTGAAACAGAGTAGTCATGGACCTTTGATAGGTTGCCCCGACGTTCTTCAAACCGAATGGCATTACCTTGTAACAAAAAGTACCCCATGGGGTGATGAAGGAAGTTTTCTCCATGTCTCTCGGCGCCATTTTTATCTGATTATAGCCCGAGAATCCATCCATGAAGGAGAAGACTTTGAACTTTGCTATACTGTCAACTAGCATGTCAATGTGTGGTAAAGGAAAGTCATTATTTGGACTAGCCTTGTTTAGATCCCTGTAGTCTACACACATTCTGACTTTTCTGTCTTTTTCAAAACTGGTACTATGTTGGCTAACCATTGAGGATATTCTGATGTGGCGAGGAAGCCCGCGTCAATCTGTTTCTGTACCTCCTCTTTGATTTTGATGGCCATATCTGGATGAGTTCGTTTCAACCTCTGTTTTACTGGTGGACATTCTGATCTTAATGGTAGATGATGTTCCACGATGCTGGTATCCAACCCTGGCATATCTTGATAGGACCAAGCGAATACATCGGGAAACTCTTTGAGAAGCTTTATCAAATCCTATTTGACAGTTGGACTGAGTAGGGCCCCAATCTTGGCCTCTTTTCTCTCTTCCTCTGAGCCCAAGTTGACTGTTTCCAACGGATCTTTGTGAGGTTTAATGGACCTTTCCTCTTGCCTGAGGAGTCGGGAGATCTCTTTTGGAATTTCGTCATCATCTTCTTCTTCAGCCCCAAATACCGGGAATTCAAAGTTCGGAGAAGGCATTGGATAGTATGTTTCAACGGGGTTTAAAACAAGTAATCTGCATGACGTTATGATTATTTTTTAGAAGAGATAGAGAAAATGCGAGAGTGCGTGCAGTGTATTTTGTGAAAACTGTTTGTTTTTATTATTTGAATTTTTTTTTAAGGATTACCATTTTCTGAAAAAGCAAAAAGAGAAAACAACAATTAATGCAGAAATTACAGAACGACGTTTATTTATTTATGATTTTGTCGATTCTTGAAACTACAGCCCTATAAAACAAAACTCAGTCGCTTTGGGTGAAGCGAAGAGGGATATTTACAGAAAGTGAGCCATATCAAAACATCAATTTCACCTGGGCAGGGTGAAAGGTTAAAACAAAGATGGCCATTACTTTGACTTATGAACGATCTTCGGAACATCGACTGCAACCCATTGGCGGTGAACTCCTCGGTGAATCACAAAGTCTGGTACCTTCCTTGATTTGTCTTCAGAAATAACGATGATTTCTGGTGGAGCAGGATCGTTGGAATCTGTCTCCCAGGAAGAGTTGTCGTAGGAGGATTCCTCAGTTGTATTTTATATAGTGTTTGTGCTCTCAGGTAAATCTCCCCATCCAGTTGGCTGAATGTCTTCGAGCCTGATACGAGAGCTTTCGGGAGCAGTGTATTTGACCATGAAGTCGTATTTGCCACTCGGTTGTCCCAAGGTGTCCCACACTTCTTTGGAACTGGAGGAGTCATCCCTCTCGATGACGTTGACCTCGGGAAAAGCATAATTAATGAATTCTAGTCCTCCAAACTTTGCAAATTCATCGTCGTGCTGGATATTTTCTGAATGACCTGAGTGTTGATCCCATGACATGGTGGGGACGCAGGTATCTTTTCAATGATGCTCAGCTGATTTTCATTGTTCGGATGATTTTCTTGCCCCAAGTCTCTTGGGTACGGCTGCCACATAGGCAGGCCATCCATTGGGCCATAATATTCGTGGTCAAAGTTGTCTTTCATCGGAGTGTCTTCCTCTAATGAATTTGGCGGAGCACGGCATCCTTTAGGATCACAATCTCCGTATATCATTTCGACGTCTGACCTCGGTATAAATCTCAGACTCTATGCAGGATAACAAAATGGCGCAAGCACCTCTTCTTGAGACATATAATCGTCCTTGTTAAGATAAGACTTCCATTCTTCATCGATGTCGGAGGAATCTCCCTCGTTGATGGTATGTACTTCTTGAGACACTAGGTGAAGGAAACCTCCACTATGGAAGAAGTTCTGAATGGGATGCAGACTTTCACCGTTAGCGGCAGTCTGGGTACAGGTTGCAGAAAAACCAAGACCCTTCTTTGTTTTATTATCAGTAGGAATGATAAGTCGTTCCTATCCTTTTGCGTTGTTACTCTCAATTACTTTGAGAGCATCTTTGTATGAGGAAATCGATGTTCCTTTTTCTGACTGATTTTCATTGCTCACCGAAAGTGCCTGGAACTGCGCTCCAACAACCTCCTTGGGTTCTACACAAGTGGATAATGAAAGGTTACTCACGATCAAGGCTTGTTCTCCACAGACCGTGACGAGTTGGTCATTCTTGACAAACTTCAGCTTCTGGTGAAGTGTCGAAGTGACTTCCCCAGCCTGGTGTATCCAAGGTCTTCCTAATAAGCAACTGTATGTTGCCCGGATGTCAATGACCTAGAAAGTAACTAGGAAAGTGTGAGGACCGATAGTTATGGGAAGGTCGACTTCACTGATAACTATTTTTCTGGATCCGTCAAAGGCTTTGACGATGACCTCACTGCCTCTCATCGGAGATCCTTTGAATGATAGTCGCATCAGAGTGGACTTCGGTATAATGTTAAGAGCCGATCCGGTGTCTACCAGTACACTAGCTAAAGCATCGTCCTAGTAGTTGACTGTGATATTGAGCGCCATGTTGTGGCTTTTTCCTTCTTCTGGCAATTCCTCATCACTAAACCCCAAGTTATTGCAGGAAGTGATGTTAGAGACGGTACTGTCGAATTGTCGTATTGACACATCCTGTTCCACAAAGGCCTGTTCTAAGACTTTCTCTAGAGCCTCTCTGTGGGCTTTGGAGCTGAGTAAAAGAGATAACACAGAGATTTTTGAAGGAGTTTGTAATGGTTGATCAACAATGTTGTATTCACTCCTTTGGATGAGCTTCAGCATCTCATCATCGTTCTTTGAAAGGTCGTGATCACTGGATGGACCGACTGGTGGATTAGGAACTTCTGTTTGAGGTTCCTTTTCTCTGTTAGGTTCTCTAACTCCTTTGTTGAAGATTCGACCGCTCCGTGTTACTCGA
Organism: Lathyrus tuberosus; assembly: GCA_022829125.1. Taxonomy (NCBI): domain Eukaryota; kingdom Viridiplantae; phylum Streptophyta; class Magnoliopsida; order Fabales; family Fabaceae; genus Lathyrus; species Lathyrus tuberosus. The sequence goes on from JALAZF010000075.1 coordinate 11,793,888, forward strand.
CTGATGTCTGCAATATTCACGACGGAGGGTAATGGAATTTCCTTTCCATTCTCAACTGTTGTTGCACCGTATTTGTAAGGGATAGCTTTATCAGACTTGTACGGCACTGGTCCTGGTAGGTAGATAACTACAGGAGCCTTCTGATTTCTCTGACTGTCGTAAGTAACTTCAATCAGTTCTTGGTTAAAAACCTTCGATTCGTCAAGTAGAGGGATGATGGTACAAACATCTTTGGTCCTTTCGCGATCAGAGATTATGACAACATCTTTGATTTGGTCAGCGAAATAGTCGGGCATCAAGTTGATGGACCCCGAAACTGGACACGGTTGAATCTCTTCGCGGTCCAACTGACTCTGAAGGGCTGCTCGCATGAGGTAACATCCTTGGTTATTTTTCAAGCAGACTCCACATCGCTCGTAGTTATGTGGTGGCACCTGGCCACGTCCGCTTTGTATGCAGTGTAATCTCACCAGGTCTATTTCCATAGATCGGACATCCTGACTTTGATGCCTAGTAGGGTTCCCATTAACCATACTGATTTGTTGCGTGTCTTCATCCATATAGATCGGAAGCCACCAGTGGGTTAACAAGTGTTGTAAAGTTCTCTAAACGAGAGTGCACCCTTTGTTACTCTCACAACATACTTTACAACTCAGATAATCATGTGAAGTGAGAAAACCGAGTTGGACCTATCTGGCGTGTAACTCCACCAAGCTGGTATTCATCAAATGAATATCAAAGATTTGAATCATGTTGATCTGATAGGGATTTCTATCACACCATCCAAGATCCATCTGACGCTGGAGGGCCTCTTGTACGAAAGAGCATCCCTGTTTGTTTACCAAGCAAGTCAGACAAGAATTGTAATCGTGCCTCAGAGATTATGATACTAGCTTTGCCTTGAGTGCATTTCCACCAAGTTGACATTCATTGCACGGATGTCGTGGTTTTGAATGATGTTGGAACTTGTATAAGTCATGTTAACTCCATGAACTCGATGCTCTTGGATCCATCCGAGATCCAATTGTTCCTGTAGAGCTGATTGCACCACAGAATATCCTTGATTATTTTTGGAGCAGATATCACACTGGTGATAATTATGAGGTGGCACATGGCCGTATTCACTCTGTCTACAATGCATCTTGACCAATTTGGCCCTTAATAAGAGTACATCATGAATTTGATAGCTGCTGTTAGATTCTCTCTCTATTAAATTCACTGCAGCTTTCTCGTGTTGTGGCAGTGGGTTTGTGAGAACATTTGGATTCGTATCTTTGAAAGATAAGACCCCACTCCTAACAAGATTTTGCACATCGGATTTGAAACTGAGACAGTTTTCTATGTTATACCCTAGTCCTCCTTGGTGGTAAGGGCAAGTCTGATCCGCTTTAAACCAAAAAGGTGGATTCTCGGGTACTGTAATAGGAGACCTGGTTTGGACATGCCCCTTGACCAATAGTAGTGGAAACAGTTCTGCGTACAACACCGGTATAGGGTCGAACCCTGGTGGTCGCGTTGTACAGCTGTTGTTATATGGAGGACGAGCCTGCTGAAGAGGTTGTTGTGTCCTTTGCTGATATTGTTGTTGATTCGGTTGGCTCTGAGCAACCTGAGGTTGATACATAGGAACAGGCGCCGGGTTGATAGCAGGAGTTACGGCTGCTACTGGTTGGTATCGTCGCCTTTGCTTTCCGAGAGATATATTATCAATATCTTGCTCATTTTTCTTAGGGAGGGCACTACCGTATCGTTTTGTATTACTTGATGATCCAACGTCTTTAACTAACCGTCCTTCTCGGACTGCTTCCTCAAGACGAACTCCCATGCCCACCATCTCGGTGAAGTCACTGGGCGCACTGGCAACCATTTTGTCGTAGTAAAATGAGCTCAAGGTTTTCAAGAAGATCTTTGTCATCTCTTTTCCTCAAGAGGTGGACAAATCTGAGCGGCAATTTCACGCCATCTCTGAGCGTACTCCTTAAAGGTTTCCTTGTCCTTCTGTGACATTGATCTGAGTTGATCTCTATCTAGTGCCATGTCCATGTTATACTTATATTGTTGAGCAAAGGCAGCTCCAAGATCTTTGAAAGTGACGATCTTAGTGGGGTTTAAACCCATGTACCATTTAAGCGCGACACCGGTTAAACTATCCTGAAAGTAGTGAATCAGTAGCTCTTGGTTCTTTGTCTGAGATGACATTCGCCGAGCGTACATCACCAAGTGCCTTTGAGGGCAAGAGTTACCCTTGTACTTTTCAAAATCGGGTACCTAGAACTTGTGTGGAACTTTCACATTGGGGACCAAATAAAGGTCTGCGGCGTCCTTTCCAAATAGATCCTGACCGCGAAGGGCTTGCAGTTCTTTCTGCATCTCCAGGAATTGTTCCTGGAACTCATTCATTCTGTCAAACATACTTTCGTTTGGCATTTGGTACCTAGGATCATACTTTTCCACTATGGGCGTTGATGTGATCTCTGAGATCACAGCCCTTTGTTGTTGCATTTGAGCTTCTGCTAGAGCTTGCATGTCGTTATGAAGCTTTCTCAGATCCTCTTTCAGAGTGTCGATCTCTTCTCTCAACTCTCAGTTCTCTTCCTCGAGATCATCCATCTTTTTTTGACGATTGGCCCGAGTATTGTACGAATGAGATAGTTTGACTCTAGAATCGAGACGCAAACGTGAGATTCGTAGGGAAGAAGAATGCGTTACGTGAGAATGATGAATGATATGCAATGATTATATTCAGTTTTTTTTGTTATTCAAAGTAAACTTCGACAATTGGATTGCAAATATCAAATAGTGGGGAAACCCCGTTTTATTGAATTCAATGATTGTGGAAATGGAAATACAGTAATTTACAAAGTGCTGTAAAAGGAAATCTAAACTTATGGGTCCTGAGTCCTCTCTGAAGCGAGCTCAGGTGCTGGTTTTGGTACTTTCCTTTTCTTTGACTGGGGCTCTTGGGCCATTGTCGGGTCGTCATTCCTTTGCCAAGTGAAAGGAGCGAGCAAATTCCTTTGGTCATCCTGATTTTCTACAGCATGTTTCTCTAAAATCTCAATCAGAGCATCTTTATCTTTCAATAGTTGCTGTATTTTCTTGCACTCCACATTGAGAATACGGTACTTGTTCCTCCAAGACCTCTTCTCCTGCTGAACTTTGTTGAGAGTAACTTGAAGTTTTTTCGTCTCATACATAAAATAAAGGACCGAGTCCCTTAATGGAAGAACTTCCTGACGAGGGTAAGGCATCCTCAGCTTGAGAGCTCTAGTTTGTACCCAGTGGAGATAAGGCTCCACCGAGACACAGTCTAGTTTTCCTAGAGACTCTCTTCCTTTCCTATGAACGTGTTTCCAGGCATGCACTATTTCCATCTTTAGTGCTCTATCGTTTTCTCCTTCCTTGAAGAAAAGACCTTCCAGATGAGCATTACGCGGGACATGCCTCATCGGGTATCCAAATTGACGACGAACTAACACTGGATGATAATTGATTCCTCCCTTAGTTCATATAAGGGGTACATTTGGGAAATTTCCACAACGGTGAATGATCCTGATCCCGTCATAGATTCGATTGTACCAATCGATGTCAGAGTTGGTAAGAGACATGATTCTCTGCGACCAACGTAAAGTATTCTTTTGATCCCAAAATGCAGCAGACTTAGGTAAGTGGGAAGTGAACCATTTGTATATCAGGGGTACATAACATGTGATAATTCCTCTGCTGTACAAACTCCTTAAGTGTACCGAATGATAAGCATCTGCGAGCAAGGTCGGTACAGGGTTTCCAATCAGAAAAACCTTAATGGCATTGATATCTACAAAGTTATCGATGTTGGGAAACAAAAATAACCCGTAGATGAGCAAAATATAGATGCTCTCGAAAGCGGCCACGTTCCCTATACTAGCAAAGTATAGAGCTTTCTTTATCAAGAACTGGGCTGGCAAACCCTGGATTCCCCCCTTAGTGGTCATGTGAGTCCTGACTTCTGACTCATCCAAATAGATTGCTCTCGCAATGGTTTGATCCTTGGGAATTTCTTTCAGTCCAGAAAAGGGAGCTTGGTCAGTAATATGCAAACCAGTCAGGTGAGAGTACTCCTCATGTGTTGGTGCTAGTTGATAATCCGGGAATGTGAAACAGTGATAGACCGGATCGTAGAACTGGATTAGTGTGGACATGATTACTTCGATTACATGAACCCTTAACAGAGATAGTAGTCCTCCATACTTGGCCCTGAAAGCCTCGGGGTTGGTGATCATTCTCGTCAGACCTCTTAAATCCTCTAGTTTTGGAACCTTGAAGTTGTAGTTGTGAGTTTTCCTTCTACCAAAATCCATTAGCGCAATCTCTTTATCTGGCATTTGCAATCATTGTCTTAGTTTAATTTGAAAAAGTGAGACTAGAAGAGAAGATTTTTCTTTGTTTTTTAATGTTTTTTAAATGAATGTATGAATGCAGCACACAAAAACATAGAAAAAACATGGGGTCAAAGGGTCGGTGTCATAAAGTCAAGGCTCTACCCATCCCCAAAGGTTTATCCTGGTGATTTTTTGTACCTATCCGCAAAATGTTTGATCCCTCTTGGGATAACAACAGCAAGTGGATCGCCAGCGAGCTGATGTATCTTAGAGTGATCTCAAATGAGGGTAGTATCGCGTGACAACTATTCCCGATAGCTTCCACACTACAAAATGGTTTCAGTCTACCAAAAACCTCAGCTTCTTAGATAACCCAATCGACCACACTACTTTCAACAACCGAAGTCGTATAGGCAATGTATCTGCAAAGGGAGTCTCCACTGAGTCTGATGGTCGACCGGGGACTCTTAACTGGGATTCACTCCCCGTAAGATTACCCGTATAATGTCATCCCCTATCTTAGGTGTATACTCAATCTTTCCACATGCGGCATCACATGCATTCCCATTAGCAGAAAAATAAACACAAATATCAATTAGGAAAAGTAGTATATATATTTGTATTAATCATCCTAGACCTCTAGTCTTATGATCCTATACAGACAATGACTCCCCAGCAGAGTCTCCATTACTGTGATATTTTGTTGAATTTAAATCTCTCACCCTAATAGAGGCTAGAAAGAACCCCTCCCACTATGGTCGCCACTTTTCTGTAGTGCGATTTTTGTGGTTTCGAATCACTATCGCTTTGGTACTACAGTTCGATTCATTTTTTATTCTGTTGAGCTGATTAAGGAAGGGAAATAGATGTCTCCAATTAACCCTGCTTGCAAACTGAGATTAAACAGTCAAAACTGTTGGTTTACAGATGCTATCAAAATAGGGGGGTCCTTCTCAGGGTTATTTTCTTAAGAATACAAGTGTATGGATTATCTGTGAGGCTTTTGGTTAGGATACTATACCTAATTTTCTTTGGTTGATGTGTGGAGATACTGGATTTTAAGTTTTTGATTAGTATGCTCGCTAAGATTTTGCAATCTTATGCCTACGTATTCCCGAAACAGGGAAATCAGATCGATCGTAGTTCCTCCTATTCTATGGGAGGAAAAAGGTTGTTTTGGTGTCTTGTTCAAAGCCCAAGACATGAAGCTAAAGGTGGTTTGTATCTTGTTCAAAGCCCAAGATGTGAAGCTAAAGGGTTTTGACTGAGAGAGAATTTGTCATCTCTAAAGAGGAGTTGTTGATGTTTGTATGCTGTGAGCAAGGCACAACTTTGATGCTAAAAGGTTGATTGACTCAACCGGGGTTTTCTTTATACAAAGCCTAAGAGGAGGCTAGAAGTTTAACTTTTTCGGGGAAAATGTATCTTCCTGTCTTGTACAAAGCCCAAGGTTGAGGCTAAAAGGGATTTTGACTCCGTTGGGGAGAATGTATCTTGTATAAAGCCCAAGATGGAGGCTGAAAGGGTTTGACTCAACAAGAGAGTAGTTTTATTTGTCCTGTATAAAGCCCAAGACGGAAGCTAAAAAAGGGTTGACTCAACAAGAGAGTCTTGAACAGGTGATTGACTCAACAAGAACATCTTTTATACTCAACAAGTGAGTGATTTGCTGTCTCGTACGAAGCCCGAGATTGAGGCTAAAAGGAGATTGACTCAACAAGAGAGTCTTTTATACTCAACAAGAGAGTGTTTTGTTATCTCGTACGAAGCCCGAGATGGAGGCTAAAAGGAGGTTGACTCAACAAGAGAGTCTTTTATACTCAACAAGAGAGTGATTTATATGTCTTGTACAAAGCCCAAGACAGAGGCTAAAAAAGGGATTGACTCATCAAGAGAGTCTTTTATACTTAACAAGAGAGTGTTTTATATGTCTTGTACAAAGCCCAAGACGGAGGCTAAAAGTGGTTTGACTCAACAAGAGAGTCCTTTATACTCAACAAGAGAGTGTTTTTCTATCTCGTACGAAGCCCGAGATGGAGGCTAAAAGTGATTGACTCAACAAGAGAGTCTGAAAAGGTTAGCTCTGCTAGCGAGAATCATTTGTACAAAGCCCAAGAGGAGGCTGCCTTACCGCTGTGGATTCTGGAGATCATGATGCGGGTCCAAGTGTGGGGAACTCTCATGGGAGAGACCGGGGATTCTTCCTATGTTTGAAAGGAACTTGAGAATGTCTTTGGGACTCAAGGGTCTTAGACTGTCCAAGTCTAGAGTTTTATCTTTTGTATAATGCCCAAGAGGAGGCACGGGTATTAAGGGATGAGTATCAACCCTAAAGTGGCCGGAGTTTTGACGTGGGAAAGACTGCTCTAGCAAAGGATGACTAAGTTCTGTCTTATACCTTTAAGAGGTCGTCAGGGTCCTTGTATTAAGCCCAAGAGAAGGCATGAGAACTTCTAAGAAGCCGAAGGGTCCTAGTACAATGCCCAAGAGGAGGCGGGGATGCTTTTAGGAAGCCTTTGGGTCCCTAAACCAAGAGAAGTTCAAGAAATGCAATTCACAAAGAAGAAATCATTCCAGGAAAGTTCGAGAATTTGGAAGAAACTCAAGAGATGCCATTCACGGAGAAAAGATCATCTCTGGGGAGTTAGAGTTTCTTTGACAATTTCTAAGGGTGACAGTCTGAGAAAAGGTTCACCAAGAATACAAGATTTCTCTTTGTTCCATATTGTTTAACCCCAAGAGGAGGGAAGACTGTATCTGGAATCCTACGGGGGATCTAGTTTTGTTTGTATTTAAGAGTGACCAACATGGCTTTACCTAGTTCTAGACGTAGTTGCCGGGGAAAACTCTAAATAACTATACTAGTATTACACAGTGGATATGTGACAAGTATATAAAAGGATGTGAAAAAGGACTTATAATGAAGAAGCCCCACAATACAGTTATGTACATATGAAAGCGGTAAATGAAAGCGGATAAACACTTACCCGTTGTAGAGCTTCCATGCTGTTTGGTTAGTTGTTCAACAAAGAAAGTTTTGATAACAACATATATTTGAATTCAATATCAAAGGAGAAAGTGCTTGAAAAGATTGTTGGGGCTTACAGCTCGAGGAGAGGCCCAAGTTTTAACGATGATCGCACCGTTGTTTTGAAAACTGTACAGAGGGACATATACAATACGTGAGGCCCAAAAAGTTTTAATGTACAAGGGGATGGGTCTTACACTCTATTAGAGGCCCAAAGAAATTTAAAGGAAATAAATGGGGCTTATAACACGAGGGTAGGCCCAGATGATTTGTTTGGCAACGAAGATCGCGCCGAGGTTTTTCTTTTAACGCAGAGGGACTTATACGGTGTTTAAGGCCCAAAAAGGTTTTGGTTGAAAGGGGATTGGGTCTTACACTCTATTAGAGGCCCAATAATTTATTTTTGTACAAGTGGTGGGGCTTACAGCTCAAGGAGAGGCCCAAGGTGATTTTTGCAAAAAAGGCGAGGATCGTGCCAAACCTTTTGATGGTATCGGGACTTATACAATACACTGAGGCCCAAATTATTTTGGTTTAAAAAAAGGGTTGGGTCTTACACTTTATTAGAGGCCCAAAGAGTTTTAAGAAAAAGAATTGGGACTTATAGCTCGAGGAGAGGCCCAGTTGATTTTGTTAAAAAGGCGACGATCGCGCCGTTGTTTTTGAAAATACAGTGGGACTTATACAATGACTGAGGCCCAAAAGGTGGTGTATTTACAAAGGGGTTGGGTCTTACACTCTATTAGAGGCCCACAAAGTTTGAAAATGAATAAATATGGGTCTTATAGCTCAAGGAGAAGCCCAATTTGACTTTGTAAAAATGGCGACGATCGCGCCGAACGTTTGAAAATATACAGAGGGACTTATACAACGTGTGAGGCCCAAAAGTATTATTTACAAAGGGGTTGGGTATTACACTCTATTAGAGGCCCAAAGAGTTTGAAAAAGTTTGATGAGGGTTGAATTAATCAAAACCCTAATTTGTTTTCAAAATATATTTTAATTGAATAAAAATTCAATTAAAATGATCAAAATTGTTAAACATGTGTGAAAACAAATTGTGATCTTGGATCAATGTTTCAACAATTATGTTTCTATCCACAAAATGACTGGAAATCAATTAAATTTGGAAAATCAAGGGAAAAAAAACATTTTAAATGTTGAAAAAAAAATAAAATATTAATTCTTTGTAAAAATATCAAGTATATGAAATAATTAATATTTTTATGATTTTTTGGTAAAATAAAATATTTTAGCATTTTTTTGAATTATTAAAAAAATAATCAACTCAAAATCATTAAAACTCAGAGAGAATTTAATTTTTGAATCAATTAAATAAAATCACAAAATTCAAATATTCAAATATTAAAAAAATGGCGCCAAGAACACGCGCCACCCTCGGTTTCTGCAAATTTCCATTTTCTATCCAATATCACTGAATACTTAATGATATCATGCAATCTACATATCAATCTGCTCGTTTTCACCTCGCGATCATGTCTATGGTCTTTAATTTCATTTATTTTAAGCATGGAATAAGAAATCAAAGAGAAACCTCAAGAAACCTAAAATTTGCATGAAGGCTCATAAATTCCATACACGATTCAAACAAAGTAATTGATTGAGGGTAAACACTTTATGCATGATTATGAACATATGGCCAAATTATTGTACAGCAAAAAATGCATGGATCATAGAGTTAGAAGAGCTCAGGCTTACCTCTTGCGGCTAGTGATCGTGTTTTGTCTTAGAGGTGTTGCAAGCTGGTTCCAATGATTTGCACAGCTTCCTTAGGTGCCAAGTGATGTGTCTGAATGCTTGGAGTGGTTTGAAACACGCTGGAACTGAAGATGGTACCCCAACTGCAAGTCTGCTAAAAGCTTGAGCAGATGGATGGTGATTTTGAGAAATAAGTGTTCTACATGTTGTTTAAGTGTTTGAATCACTTATATATGATGTTTATGAAGGGTGTGTGTGATTGGTTTGGTTGGAATGGCTCTCAAACTCAAAACCCGATAGTGACTTGCTTTGGAAGGCAATTTTGGAGTGAAGGAAGAGATTTTGAGGAAAACATCTGTTTGATGGCTTTGGTGTACTCAAACTGAGCACAAATGAGCTCTATTTATAGTAGAGCAAGTTTGTTTTGCAAGCAATAGTGAATGGCAACTGCTGCAGAAGTTTGGCAAATGTTGATCAATAGGAATCCAAGTCTCCTCTAGCTATTGACTAGAGGTTAGAGCACAGGCTGCTGGTTCCCTAGTTCTTGGATAAGTCTTGACTGAATTCGGTTGGAAAGGGCTCAGTCCATGCCACCTTGGTGTATCCATTAAATGCTCCAAACCAAAATTGGAGTCTTGTCCCTCTTTTAGGCATTTCTAGGTTTGGTATGCTAATTTTGGTTCCAAGGACTTGGGAGGCTGATGGATCAGTGTTTGTCCCTCCTTGGTCTCCCCATGAGGTGTTCAGATGGATAAACTTATTTGTAATTTGCAAAATTTTCTCAAATCGACCAAAATGCACAAATCTGCCTTGCCATGACAGTTTGCAGCAAGGCACATTGTCATTGTCATATCTCATGGCTTAAGTGGAGTTTCATGGAGTTCTTGGCCATTTTGGAAAGCTCTTATATGATACAACACATGTGTGATCATAATTTATCTTGATACTTTTTGGATCCAAGTGAAAACCCCCCCTACTTTTGGAGAAAAAAAAACAAGACAGATTCTGACTTAGTGAAAATTTCACTAAGTATTGGAAAAAGTGGCATTTCATGTTTTAAGCCATTTTGATCCAACCATAACTCAAAATCTATGATGAATTGGAATGACGTGTAGTTGACACTTTTAAATTAGACCATGAGAGCTACAAATCCATCTTTGGATCAGCCCAAATGGTTGCTTGGATCTCAAGTTATGATCCTTGGAAGTTGGCACCCTAGCCACTTTGTTCCATAACTTAGAAAATTTCTAAGTTTTTTATGGTTACCCCTTTTACAAGTTATCCCACTTTCTTTGATTTTTCTTGATGAATGTTGATTCAAATCACACATTAACATCATTTTAGGGTTAGGGAAGCATAATTGATCAAAAAATTAAAAAGTCAAACTTTGACTTTTGGGTACAGTTGACTTTTTATTAGATGAATTCCAAACTGTGCGATCCTCTATAAAATCAAGTCCTTGACCTATATCAAACTTGATGGAGTGATTTCATAGGTGTTATAGGGTGTATTGAATCATGTCCCAAGGTTTGAGAGCATGTCTTGGTCAAAAGTCAAAGGCACAGTTGACTTTTTCTTCAAAACCCTAATTGTGGTTCTGATGAACTTGAAACTTGTGAATCAAGCTTCTTGGATCAATCCATTCTTGCAAATGGATCAATATAGTGTATTAGAGACCCTCAAATCCTCTCTTGAGGTCTTGGCTCATATTTTGTCCCAAAAGTCAATTTATGGGTGAATTAGGTCAAGAAACCTTAATTCTTGATTTTTTATGAATGCATCCCCTGAGGCAAAATTGACTTGATGATTGGGTTCATGATGTCCCATGGAGTATCTTAGGTTGTGCTTTGAAGCCTTTGGCTCATGCCCAGAGGAAAATTTCCATCTGGAGGCCCCAGTCGATCAAAACCCTAATTTGGTGACACTGGCGATCTTGAGGCTTAATCCACTTGGAATATTGCAACTTTGTGCTTGATTCTTGAGGTGGGAGTCCTCTTGATCCATTATGGATATTTGAGAGGTTTAGACAAATTGAAGATCATGTCATTCCTTGATTGATCCTTTGTCTAAGAGCTCTGAGAGGGCTTGAAACCCTAAATTTGATTGTAGTGGATGCTCACCCATTTTTGGGGAGACTAATGAGGTATAATGGTCCATGCATATTGTGATGATGATTTGCACAATGACGGGGAATCTTAGTGGTCAAAATTTGGGATATGACAACTATCCTCATAGTTGCTCACTTTTCTCTTTGGCCTCCTTAAAGCCATTTGCCTCATGACTTAGGTTTCACCCAGGGTTCCTCAACTCTAGGTGAGCATCATCCTTATGATGTTCCTTCCCCTGTGGCCTCCTTAGAGCCATTTACCTTCAAAATTAGAATTAAGTTAGAGTTCCTCAACTCTATGTGATCCTCATCCTCATGAGTATTCACCTCCCCTTACAACTTAGACTTAGAGAGTATCATACTCATTCCCCTTGGAACTTTTGCCATAGTCAATGGTTCCTCCTTCACCCTTAGATAGGTGAACTAAGGTTACTCTGATTCTTTAGTCAGGATACGTAGGCACAAGATGCAACGTCTTGGCGAGCAAACTTAGTATACCCCTTAGGTCCTTACCTTTAGAATTTTTAGGTCTTTACCTTACCCTTAGCAGATTCTCCTTAGAAAGCAAACATAGCATAACACACTTACAAATAAGAGGCTCCTGTAGAGTACTACAGATACTTAGGGTGCTAATACCTTCCTTTAGTATAACCAACCCCCGATCCCCAATCTCTTAGCTGTGTCTTCACATGGCGCAAATGGTTTTTCTTTTGATATTTACCCTTTCCTTTGGATAAATCAAAGCTCGGTGGTGAATTTATAAGTTTTATGATGCAAGTTAATTAATAGCTTGTTATCCGATTCTCACCGCAACACTCCCGAATGGCTCATTGCACCTTGTGAAGAACGAAATACCTCAAGCCTTACAAATACCAATCCTCAATCCCCCTGCTGTTAGAACAAGATTTAGTTCTGCAAGATATCTCTAAGTTTTGATAATAACAAAGTAGTATTTGTGTGAGAACAATTTTGGTACTCTAACGTTTGTTTTCCAAAGTATTGGCAAACAGGATCTGACTCTGATAAAGAAAGCTCTGACTCTGATAGAGATCATGTGGAACGTCACTCTCAATTAATCAAAATTCGCTTCTGCGTCAATGAAGCAAGCTTGCTTCTGATCTGCTTCAGAAAGATTCTAAGAAGACAATATGTTGCTGCTGTAATGTTCTCTTGGATTCTGGATCTGAATAAGACTCTGATAATTATATTCTAAAGACTAAGTGCTAAAGACTCTGAAGACAAAGTTCTGCTGAACAACGTTCTCAAGACTCCGAAGACTTAAGTTTCTGAAGACTAAGTGTTGAAGACAAGGTTCTGCTGAACAACATTTTGAAGACTCTGAAGACTTAAGTTTTTGATAACCAAGGGTTCTGAAGAAGTAGTGCTGAAGACTCTGAAGACAAGGTTCTGCTGTACAAGTTCTGAAGACTCTGATGACCCAACACTCTGAAGACCCAGTGATCAATTCTTCTGATCATGCTTCAACCATATCTATTCAGAAGCCTCTGATAAATAGAAGAAGATGAAACGTTTACGAGGGAAAATAGTACATAGTACATATCAAACACGTTCTTTTCCACTACCATTCCACTACCCTGAATTGGTGGTACAAAGGACAACATTTGTGTACGATTTTCATCCCAGCATAACGGCATTATTTCAAGTCGCCAACAATTTTACTGATATTCCTGATATTCCCTTCAACGGGTCTTTTTCTTGCTATATAAGGGCTTGATCACTTGAAGAATTGTGTGAAAAAATAGAGACACTGATTCATACAAGAAAGAGACACGAAAATTCATGAGAGAAACACATGCATGAACAGTAAAGCACTACAATACAAAGAAAATATATTGTTCATACTGTACTGATTTTATGTGAGCTATTCATAGTGTTTATATCAGCTTATGTAGAAGCAATCCATTGTAAACATTAAATTTGTTCAAACAGTTGTTTGTATTCCTTAAGGGACTAGTTGGGTCAGAATCCTTAGGAAGAGACAGTTAGTATGTGTATGTTAGTCACCAGCAGTTACTAGTGCAGTGAAATCTGTTTGGTTATAGTGGATTAAGACCTTGTGTATAAGGCGAAAACACCTTGGCGGGTGGACTGGATTAACTTGATAGTTTTCAAGTAAACCAGGATATATCGTGTGTCTTTCTCTATTGCTAGTTTATTTGTGATCTTTGTTTGAGTTTCACAAAAACCTTTCATTTTGAAAACCCAATTCAAACCCCCATTTCTTGTGTTTCTTCACACCTTCACCTGCGAATGACAAGTTTGTGGACATGGGTTCAAAATACAGAGATAAGGATGTAATTCATGCTCCAAAGCTAGGGGCACACCCAAGGGGCACTTCTAAAGATCCTTAAGTAGCTAAATAATATAAGATAATCGAAGAGAGACTGAGGGTTGTAGAAGGGTTCAACATGATCTGCATGGATGCCCTAGACATGTGCTTAGTTCCTGATATGGTGATACCACACAAATTCAAAGTGCCTGACTTTGAAAAGTACAAGGATCTTGATTATCCAAGGAACCACCTGAGGAATTTCTGAAGAAAGATTGCCACCTACACCTTTGACGAAAAATTGATGATCCACTACATTCTAGATAGCCTATGTGGGGAATCATTGAACTAGCATATACAGCTCGAGCGGGCTCACATCCGCACGTGGGAAAACCTCGCCAATGTTGTATTAAGGCAATACAAGTACAGTTTGGACATGGCTCTGAACCGTAAGCAATTGCAAAACTCAGCACAAAAAAATTGAGAGTCTTTCAAGGAATATGCACAAAGATGGAGGGAGATGGAATCTCGCATGCAACCCCCACTCCTCAAAAGAGAGCTGGTAGACCTATTCACGGGCACTTTTCCAAGTCAATATTATGAAAGAATGCTTGGGAATGTATCTTCCAAATTCTCTGCTTTAGTAATTATAGGGGAAAAAATTGAAGATGGTCTGGATAGTGGAAAAATTCAAGGGGCATCTAGTGGACAAGAGAACACGAAGAAGTTCAAAAACTTTAATTCAAAAAAGAAGAACAGTTATACCAATGCGATAATGGGATCTCAACAAGAACCCTCAACTTATGTGTCTTACTACCCTTATCCATACGTATCAGCCGTAGCTTTCGGGAAGTATCCACCATATGGATTCCTGACACCTCCGCTTCAAATACCTCTGTTGATACCTCCACAAAATTAGCACCAACTAAAAAATGGATATCTACCAAGGAACCAGTCAAGGCTGAGAAATAATTATGAAAGGAAGACTCTGCAATTCGATCCACTTTCTATGCCATACAGTCAGATTTTACTATATCTGATCCAACAAGGATAAGTCACTTAAAAACCCTCCCACCTCCAATAACACCATATCCACAAGGCTTCAACGTCAATGCCAAATGTGAGTATCATGGTGGATCACCTGGTCACATCACGGACAACTGTAAGGCTCTCAAGTATATGGTGAAAGATCTAATTAATGTGAAAATGCTAAACTTCAAAGAAATGGGTCAAAATATGAAGATCAACCCAATTCCCAGACACGTCAGTCCTTTTGTTAATTCTATTAAAGAAGTCATCGAAACTATGATAGTAAGTGAAGTTGAGAAAGTGAAGACCCTTATGCCGATCATCAGTGAGAAGCTAACTAAGGTGGAGATAATCCAAGAAGTACACAGATTTTGTGAAGTATGTTTATCCTCACCAGAGGAATGTGAAGAATTAAAAAGGTGTCTACAAGAGCTGATAAATCAAGGTAAGTGCCATACCCCAAATTTTGACCACTAAGATTCCCCATCATTGTGCAAATCATCATCACAATATGGATGTACCATCATGCCTCATTAGTCTCCTCAAAGATGGGTAAGCACTCACTACAAAAAATTAGGATTTCAAGCCCTCTTTGAGCCTTAGGCAATGGATCAATCAAGAAATGACATGATCTTCAACTTGTCTAACCTCTCAAACCTCTACAATGGATCAAAAGGACTCCCACTTCAAGGATTAAGCACAAGGCTGCTCCCTTCTAAGTGGATTAAGCCTCAAGATCGCCAGTGTCACCAAATTAGAGTTTAGTCGACCAGGGCCTCCAGATGGAATTTTTCCTCTGGGTATAAGCCAATGCTTCAAAGTATATCCTAATAAGCTCCAAGGGACATCATGAACCCAACAATCAAGTCAATTTAGCCTCAGGGCATGCATTCATAAAAAAAATCAGGAATTAGGGTTTCTTGACCTAATTCACCCCTAAGTTGACTTTTTGGGACAAAACATGAGCCAAGACCTCAGGACATGATTTGAGGGTCTCTAATAAGCTACATTGATCCATTTGCAACAATGGATTAATCCAAGAAGCTTGAGCAAAAAGTTTCAATTTCATCTGAACCACAGTTAGGGTTTCGCGGGAAAACTCAATTGTAGCTTTAAATTTTGACTAGGACATGCTCCCAAAACCTAAGACATGATTCAATACACCCTATGACATCTATGAAATCAATCCATCAAGTTTGATTTAAGTCAAGGACTTGATTTCATAGAGGATCGCGTAGTTTGGAATTCATCTGATAAAAAGTCAACTGTGCACAAAAGTCAACTTTGACTTTTTGAGATTTTTCACAATTATGGTTTTTTAACCCTAAAATGATGTTAATGTGTGATTGGAATCATCATTCATCAAGAAAAATCAAGAAAAGTGGAATAACTTGTAAAAGGGGTAACCATAAAAAACTTAGAAATTTTCTAAGTTATGGAACAAAGTGGCTAGTGTACCAACTTTGGAGGATCATAACTCCTAAACCACAAGGTCATTTTTTCCCATCCAAAGCTGGATTGGTAGCCCTCATGGCCCTCTACAAAAGCTTCAACTACACCTCATTCCAATTCATTATGGATTTTGAGTTATGGAATGATCAAAATGGCTGAAAACATGAAATGTCACTTTTTCTAACACTTAGTGAAATTTTCACTAAGTCAGAATCTGCCTTACTTTTTTCCAAATGTAGGGGCATTTTTCACTTGGATCCAAAAAGTTTCAAAACCAATTATGATCAAACAGTTGTTGTATCATATGAGGGCTTTCCAAAATGACCAAGAACATCACCAAACTCAACTTGAGTCATGAGATATGACAATGGCAATATGTGTAGAAGCAAGCTTCACTCACATTGAGTTTTGATGAAGACAACACAACAAACTCTCTACAAAGATAATGTGCAAAAAGAAAGAGAATCAAGATGCATAAAGTACAAGAAGCTCAAGGTCAAGAAAATATCCTAAGTGCTATCAAGGTTGAACAAAGCTTCAAGGGTTCAAATGTCATGAAAATCAAAGGTTGAACAAAGGTATAACAATGTCATTTAAATGATTATACAAGTGTTCACTTGTCTTGCATTTTGCATATCCTTGATCTAGAACATTGCATAGTTTTTATGGAAAGTTCACCTTGATTTCTAAAACTTTTTATTGAGATTTCAACACTGTTAATCGATTAACACATGGGGTTAACCGATTAACACATTCAAAATTTAAATATTTTTAAACGTTACAGGGGTGTTAACCGATTAACCTATATGGTTAACCGATTAACACTGCTACTGTGAGCGAAAATTGGTGACTTTTCATGGAATTATGCATTATCCTCTCATCTCTTTTCATTCCCTTGTTGCATATTTTACATACCTTTTTGTAGGGGTGTTTTACACATATTTAAACACTTCACTTTCAGATTTAACACTCACCTCCTAACAATTTCAAAATAAAAAATTCACTCATACTTTCACATTTTCAAAATATTGTTCAAGTGTCCATTCAAACATTTCTTGAGAGAAACTTCTGCATATCTTTTATAAAATATCATTGTTTCATCTCATTCTTGTCAAGAACACTTGTATACATTGTTTGAGTGATATTGTTTCAAAGGAGAAGATCAATTATCAAGATTGATATCAACATTCTATCAAGACATAATTTTATCATCAATAATATTTTTCTGTTTTACCTTGTTGTCCAAGATTGTTGGAAACAAGTGAGTGTTTTTGAAGAGGATTGTTCTTCATACACTTAATTACCTATAGGTTAGATAGTAAGCATCACTATTGGTGTGATTAGGCTGTACAATAATTCTAAACTATAGTGAACTCTCTTTCGTGTTGAAGGAGGAGTGGAGTACTCTCGGGCTGTGAGGGGAACCACTATAATTCTCTTGTGTCATTTTTCCTTTCCGCACTTTACTTTCCAGCACTTATCATAAAACGGAAAAATAACCAAGAACCGGTAAAAAGATCGAAGAATTTTTTAAGAACCTAATTCACCCCCCCCCCCCCTCTTAGGCGCATTTACACTTACAATTGGCATCAGAGCAGGTGATAGGCAACCTGTTCCTATTCGATTCAGATGGCTTCCGCAAACAATGATCTTGTATTCAAAGACGGTGGTAGTAGCAACAAGCCTTCTTTGTTTTCTGGCCAATACTTCGACTTTTGGAAAATCCGTATGAAGGCACATTTAGAAGCACAAGGAAGTGATATATGGGAGGCTGTTCAAAATGGTCCTTTTATTCCTACAACCGTTTTCAACGGAGTTGGTACGCCAAAACCACAAGCATCATGGGATGAGGATGATAAGAAAAAGGTTCTCTATGACAAAAAGGCAATAAATATTTTACAAAGTGCACTTGGAATGGATGAATTCTTCCGCGTCTCAACATGTACAACGGCCAAACAAATATGGGACACTCTTGTAGAAACTCGCGAAGGAACTGCAGAAGTAAAAAGATCCAGATTGAATACTTTAAGTCAAGAATACGAGTTATTCAGAATGCAACCAGGAGAATCAATCCTTGACTTGCAGAAAAGATTCGTGCATTTTACAAATCACTTGAATGCACTTGGTAAGACACTAACAAATGATGAACTTAATCTTAAAGTGCTTAGATCTTTAACAAGAGAGTGGCAATCCAAAGTGACGGCGATTTCCGAGAAGAAAAATTTATCAACGATGACATCCGCTACTCTATTCGGAAAGCTTCAAGAATATGAGACGGAACTTGGACTATTGGAGAAACGTGAGAACCAAGAAAAAAATCCAAGAGCATTGCCTTAAAAGTCAAATCCAAAGTTGTGAAGAAAGAAGACAATCCCGAAGAGGACGAAAACTTTATGCTCCTTGTAAAAAGACTAGGAAAATACTTTAGTGCAAAAAATAATATTGGAAACTCTAGTTTCACAAGAAGGAAGAAGTCCTCAAAGAACAAAGAAAAAGAAGCATCAACATCCAATGGAGACATTATATGCTATGAATGTGGAAAGCAAGGCCACATCAAACCGGAATGTCCCAAACTCGCAAAAAATCGTGACAACAAAGGAAAGAAGGATTACAAAAAGAAGGCCTACATTGCTTGGGATGACAACGAAATAAGTTCTTCATCGGACTCCGATAGTGATCAAAGCGCAAAT
This sequence comes from Lathyrus tuberosus, assembly GCA_022829125.1. Lineage (NCBI taxonomy): Eukaryota > Viridiplantae > Streptophyta > Magnoliopsida > Fabales > Fabaceae > Lathyrus > Lathyrus tuberosus. Next base: position 11,812,564 of record JALAZF010000075.1, read on the forward strand.
CTAGCATTGATGGCATCACATCATTCCGACGATGAAGACGATGAGGTTAGTAGTAACTTTTCAATTTTTGATAATGATGCTCAAGGAGCAATTGATGAACTTTTAAGTGAATGCAAAATTCTATATAAAACCATCTCATCTCAAAAGAAACAAATATCAATCTTGGAAGAAAATATTGAGAAAATGGAAAATAAGTTCAAAGATGAAAAAGAAGAATTAATCAAGAATTTTGCATGCACTAAATGTGAGTCACTTGCTTTTCAAATAGTTCAATTGAAAAGAGTCCTAGAAAGATATGAAAAAGGACAAACTGGATTGGAACATGTTCTTAGTAGTCAAAGATACTCAAATGATAAAAGTGGTCTAGGTTATTCAAGATTCTCTAAACAAACTTCTAACAAGACCATCTTTGTAAAAGCTAAAGAACAAATTCCTTTAGAGAAAAGTGACAAGCCTAAAATGGTTCAACAATATAACAAAAGGAAAAGAAATAATAAGAAGAAGTCTTATAATAAGAAGAAATCTTATCCCCCTAGATATAAAAGCAACTTTGAGCCTACTTGTTTCTATTGTGGTATTAAAGGTCATACTCCTAATGCATGTTATATTAGAAACTTTAGTGTCGCTCAAGGCCATTATGTATGGGTCAAGAAAGGAACTAACTTTGAAGGACCCAAGGCAATTTGGGTACCTAATAAAACGTAACTCTTTTTTGTAGGTATGCTTGAAGACCTCTTCAAATCAATGGTATCTTGATAGTGGATGTTCGAAGCACATGACGGGTGACCTAAGCAAATTTTCACATCTAACGCTTAAGGCCAAAGGATATGTTACCTATGGTGACAACAACAAAGGAAGAATCCTTGGCGTCGGCATCATTGGTTCACCGCCTTCAACAACTATAGAAGATGTCCTATATGTGGAAGGCCTAAAGCATAGTCTCCTTAGCATTAGCCAATTGTGTGACCGAGGTTTCAAAGTCAACTTCACTAAAGATGAATGTTTGATTGAAAACAAAGTTACTCATGAAGTTATGCTAAAAGGTAAAAGAGTTAATAACATATTTTTAATTTCCTTAGATAACTTGTCTTTGAATATTAGGTGTCTCTTGGCAAACAACAATGAATCATGGTTATGGCATAAGAGGTTTGTGTGGCGCTTGCCAAAAAGGAAAGCAAACCAAATCAACTTTCACATCCAAGAATGTGGTGTCCACAACTAGGCCACTACAATTGTTGCACATGGATCTCATTGGTCCATCGAGAACAAAAAGCTTCGGAGGTAATGTCTATGCATTAGTTATTGTTGATGATTTCTCTAGATATACTTGGACATTGTTTTTAGTGCAGAAAAGTGATGCTTTCAAAGCCTTCAAGAAGTATGCAAAACAAATACAAAATGAGAAGTCTCTTACAATTGCCTCTATTAGAAGCGACCATGGTGGAGAATTCCAAAATGCCTCATTTGAAGAATTTTGTGAAGAACATGGAATCTCACACAATTTCTCCGCACCAAGGACTCCTCAACAAAATGGTGTCGTAGAAAGGAAGAATAGATCATTGGTGGAACTTGCAAGGACAATGCTAAGTGATTCAAATCTTCCTAAGTATTTTTGGGCGGATGCGGTGAGCACGGCATGTTTTGTAAGTAACCGTGTCAATATTAGACCTATTCTCAAGAAGACCCCTTACGAACTTTTTAAAGGGAGAAAACCAAATATTTCTTTCTTTCATGTGTTCGAGTGCAAGTGCTTTGTTCCAAACAACGACAAAGACAACCTTGGTAAGTTTGACAAGAATTCCGATGAAGGTATTTTTCTCGGCTACTCTCTCTCTAGTAAGGCATTTAGAATTTATAATAAAAGAACTTTAACTATTGAAGAATCTATGCATGTCAAATTTGATGAATCTAACCCCTCGAAAGAGGATATTATTGTTTGTGATAATGATGATGATCTTGTAGAAACTCGCAAAGAAGATACTTCTAAAGACTTAATTGAAAATCTAGAAGAAAAACAAGAAGAACATCATGATGAACCGATTCAACAAAAGTCGATCAACAATGATTTACCAAAAGAATGGAGAACACATAGGGATCACCCAATCGACAAAGTCATCGGAGACATAAGTCAAGGTGTGACAACAAGACTAAATCTCAAAGATGCATGCTTGAATATGGCGTTCGTTTCTCAAATAGAACCCTCCAAAGTTAATGAAGCTCTTGAAGATGATCAATGGATCATTGCCATGCAAGAAGAGTTGAACCAATTTGAAAGAAATCAAGTTTGGAAACTTGTCCCTAAACCAAACGATAAACATATCATCGGAACAAGATGGGTATTTAAGAACAAACTTGATGAAAATGGAATTATTGTTCGTAACAAAGCAAGATTGGTGGCTCAAGGGTACAATCAAGAAGAAGGAATTGACTTTGAAGAAACATTCGCTCCGGTTGCAAGGTTAGAAGCTATTCGTCTATTACTTGCTTATGCTTGTTCAATGAATTTTCAGTTATTTCAAATGGACGTCAAAAGCACCTTCCTAAACAGATATATCAACGAAGAAGTCTATGTCAAACAACCTCCGGGTTTTGAAGACTTCAAGCATCCTTCACATGTATACAAGTTGAAGAAAGCTCTATATGGCTTAAAACAAGCACCAAGGGCATGGTATGATCGTCTAAGTAATTTCCTATGCGAAAAAGGTTTTGAAAAAGGCAAGGTAGACAAGACTTTGTTCATTAAAAGGATTAAGAATAATACCTTACTTGTTCAAGTGTACGTGGACGACATTATCTTTGGTTCAACAAACAATCAACTATGTGAAGAATTTGCTTCAATGATGCAAGGCGAGTTTGAAATGTCTATGATGGGAAAAATGAATTACTTCCTTGGATTACAAATCAAACAACAAAATGATGGAGTCTTCATCAACCAATCAAATTATTGCAAAGATTTATTAAAAAGATTTGATATGGATGGGTGTAAAGCTATGTCAACACCAATGGGATCCGGAACCTACATTGATCAAGACGAATCGGGAACATCGGTTGATATTACGAAGTATCAAGGTATGATTGGTTCTTTATTATATATGACGGCAAGCCGTCCTGACATAATGTTTAGTGTGTGTTTATGTGCTCGCTTCCAAGCAAATCCAAAGGAGTCACATCTCACGGCGGTCAAAAGAATCATAAAGTATCTCAAGGGGACGACAAATGTTGGATTATGGTATCCTAAAGGTAGTGTTTGTACTTTAATTGGTTATTCTGACGCGGATTATGCAGGTTGTAAAACAGATAGAAAAAGAACGAGTGGAACATGTCACATCCTCGGAAATGCACTAGTTTCGTGGTCTTGTAAGAAACAAGCATGTGTTGCACTTAGTACGGCCGAAGTGGAGTACATAGTAGCTGGTAGTTGGTGCGCACAAAACCTTTGGTTAAAACAACAATTAAGCGACTACGGAATTGATCTTGGTTGCATTCCTCTTTGGTGCGATAACACAAGTGCAATCAACATTACAAAGAATCCTGTCATGCACTCAAGGACCAAACACATTGACATTCGACATCATTTTCTTCATGATCATGTGCTTAAAGGCGATGTCGAAGTGACGTTTGTTGATACTCATAACCAACTAGCAGATATCTTCACCAAACCGCTCGCAAAAGAATCAATCCATAAAATTAGGCGAGAACTCGGTATCTTGGATGAAGGTGATATCTAAACACATCTTTAAATGTTTTTTCATCAAGTTACCTTCATCAAACTTTGGCTAAAGTTATATGTTACCATGATATAGTATTATTATATTTGTCTTGCACAAGTTTTTCTAAAGTTTCATACTTGTTATCTTTTGTTATTATGCAATTTTTGGCACTGTTAATCGGTTAACCCAGGGAGTTAATCGATTAACACCTGCAGCTCTTGAATTTGTGGTAATCTTGATTCGGTTAATCTATTAACCCAGGGCGTTAACCGATTAACCTGCGCTAACGTGGAATTTTTTTTAAATGTATGAGTCTATGTTTTAAATATGTGGATTAAAGGTATTGGGTGCATGTACTTTCAGTCAACATTTTCTCTTACTCTTCTTCCTTACCTTCAAACTCACCATTAAAGCTCTCTTGGAAATCATCACTTCCACCCACTCAAGTTTTGATTCAAACTTCACATTAAAAACCCACTACAATCACTCCCCTATAAAACCTTCTCATTCTCAACTCTCTTTCAACCATTCCTCACCCAAATCCGAAAATCCCTCTCTCAAAACCTAAAAGCTTCAAATTTCATCCATGGCTTCTATGAAGAAGGGAAAGGGAAAAATGCCAGCAAGCAGCTTAGCAGAACACGAGGAGGATACTCAAATGGAAACTATCAAGAAAATAAGAATGGACTTTAAGGTCCGGGTTCGTCAACTACTTCCGGTAAAATATGTCAATCTCTTAGATTTTCCGGCTCCTTTCTTTGATTTTCCGAATCTGTTGAAAATTCAGAAAATAGACAAATTTGTTGCTGATAAAGGTAAATGTTATAGTGATTTGGTTAAAGCTTTTATGAACACCATGTCGATTAATTTGGATATGAATGAACAACATATGCTGAGAGCAGTGGTTAGAAACTGTGAGATTGTAGAGAATTTGGCAGGAATAGCTGCGACCCTGAAAATTCCGTATTCCGGATATTTTCTTCGCAAAGGTGTTACATTCTCGGATGGTCCTTGGGCTAAATTTAACAAGATGGAATACTACTACAGCATCTGTAGATTCCCAAGAGAAGTTGTGGTTGCTGGACAACGCACAGCCCGTACGCTTCGGTATGCTTCAAATTTGTCTATAAACGATCGAATGTTACATTATGTTATCTGCTATGTTTTGATTCCAAAGGACTCCAACCATGCTCAAATTAGTGATCTTGAGATGCAGATGTTGTTTGCAATCAAAAATAAGATCAAGATTAATTGGGTTCTAACCATGATGTATCATCTGAAGCAACAAATTTCTTTGTCCACCCGGCTCCCATATGGTCGCCTAATTTCAAGGATTTTAGAAAACACTGATTTGGACCTCAATAGGGAACCGGCTACTATTCTGAAGCAGCTCGTGAATGAAATCAATAAAACAACAATTGTGAGGAACACCGGAATCGTGGAAACAAGTCCTGGAAGTGGAGCATACAAGTATGTTGAAGCAGAATCTACTCCTTCCCCCTACCCTATTCCCGAAGGTGGCATTACAAATGAATTTCTCTACATAACTATGATGAATCAACATAGAGAAACCACCCGGGCAATTGCTTCCCTTTGCAAGCTTGTGTTGGATTCACAAAGACAGCATGAAGATGAAGATGGTGATGATGATGAAGATGGAAGTGAAGAAGGTGGAGAAGGGAGTGAGGAGGTTTCTGATGAAGATTGAAGTCATTTGCCCCATATCTGATTTTGTTATGTCTTTTCCAATTTCTGTTTTATGTCTTGTAATTCAAATTTTATGTTGTGATCGTCTAAGTTGAATTTTGTGTATCGTAATTCAAATTCTGGTTTTGCTATGAATGCGTGTTCGTTGGATTATATGTGTATGTTTACTATGTATGTATATTTAATTATGAACTATCATTGTTTGGAATTCTCTTCCTTTTTGCTAATGACAAAGGGGGAGAAGGATTGGTTTCTCTAACAGCTTTTGTGCAGAAATTTTTTTTTACCCTCATGAATTTAGGGGGAGCTCCACTTTAGGGGGAGAATCAAACTTAGAGAAACATCAAGTCTAAAAGTTCAATCTTTCAATGGATTGGTTGTCATCATCAAAAAGGGGGAGATTGTAGAAGCAAGCTTCACTCACATTGAGTTTTGATGAAGACAACACAACAAGCTCTCTACAAAGATAATGTGCAAAAAGAAAGAGAATCAAGATGCATAAAGTACAAGAAGCTCAAGGTCAAGAAAATATCCTAAGTGCTATCAAGGTTGAACAAAGCTTCAAGGGTTCAAATGTCATGAAAATCAAAGGTTGAACAAAGGTATAACAATGTCATTTAAATGATTATACAAGTGTTCACATGTCTTGCATTTTGCATATCCTTGATCTAGAACATTGCATAGTTTTTATGGAAAGTTCACCTTGATTTCTAAAACTTTTTATTGAGATTTCAACACTGTTAATCGATTAACACATGGGGTTAACCGATTAACACATTCAAAATTTGAATATTTTTAAACGTTACAGGGGTGTTAACCGATTAACCTATATGGTTAACCGATTAACACTGCTACTGTGAGCGAAAAGTGGTGACTTTTCATGGAATTATGCATTGTCCTCTCATCTCTTTTCATTCCCTTGCTGCATATTTTACATACCTTTTTGTAGGGGTGTTTTACACATATTTAAACACTTCACTTTCAGATTTAACACTCACCTCCTAACAATTTCAAAATAAAAAATTCACTCATACTTTCACATTTTCAAAATATTGTTCAAGTGTCCATTCAAACATTTCTTGAGAGAAACTTCTGCATATCTTTTATAAAATATCATTGTTTCATCTCATTCTTGTCAAGAACACTTGTATACATTGTTTGAGTGATATTGTTTCAAAGGAGAAGATCAATTATCAAGATTGATATCAACATTCTATCAAGACATAATTTTATCATCAAGAATATTTTTCTGTTTTACCTTGTTGTCCAGGATTGTTGGAAACAAGTGAATGTTTTTGAAGAGGATTGTTCTTCATACACTTAATTACCTATAGGTTAGATAGTAAGCATCACTATTGGTGTGATTAGGCTGTACAATAATTCTAAACTATAGTGAACTCTCTTTCGTGTTGAAGGAGGAGTGGAGTACTCTCGGGCTGTGAGGGGAACCACTATAATTCTCTTGTGTCATTTTTCCTTTCCGCACTTTACTTTCCAGCACTTATCATAAAACAGAAAAATAACCAAGAACCGGTAAAAAGATCAAAGAATTTTTTAAGAACCTAATTCACCCCCCCCCCCCCCCCCTCTTAGGCGCATTTACACTTACAATATGCCTTGCTGAAAACTGCCAAGGCTAGGCAGAATTTTGCACTTTTGCTCGATTTGGCAAAATCAGATAATTCCAAGCCTTGTCATCACTTTGGACACATCTGAGGATCAAATCTAAAGGGAACAAACACTGATCCAAGCCTCCAAAGTCTTTGGAACAAGAAGTAGCATGACAAACCTAGAAATCCCTAAAAGAGGGACAAGACTCCAATTTTGGATTGGAGCATTTAATGGATGCTTAGAGGTGGCATGGACTGACACGTTTGTAACTGAATTCAGTCAAGAGTGATCCAACAACTAGGGAAACAAAGGTATGTGCTCTAACCTCTAGTCAATGGCTAGAGGAGACTTGGCTTCCCATTGATCAACGTTGGCCAAACCTCTGTTGTGGTTGCCATTCACTATTGACTGATTCACTAATTTCAGGATAGTTTAACCGATGCCGCATTAAAATGGTACATGGGTTTAAACCGCACTACGATTAGCACTTTCAGAGATCTTGGCACTGCTTTCGTCCAACAATATAAATACAATTTGGACATGGCACCAGACAGAGATCAACTCAGATCAATGTCGCAAAAGGACAAGGAAACCTTTAAGGAATACGCTCAGAGATTGCGTGAAATTGCCGCTCAAATTTGTCCACCTCTTGAGGAAAAAGAGATGACAAAGATTTTCTTAAAGACCTTGAGCTCATTTTACTACAGCAGAATGGTCGCTAGTGCGCCCAGGGACTTCACCGAAATAGTTGGTATGGTAGTGCATCTCGAGGAAGCCGTTCGAGAAGGACGTCTAGTCAAAGACACTGGGTCGGCAAGCGGTACTAAAAAATACGGTAGTGCTCTCCCTAAGAAAAAAGAGCAAGATATTGGGAATATCTCTCTCAGAAAGCAAAAGCGACGGTACCAACCAGTAGCAGCTGTAACTCCTACTATCAACCCCGCGCCTGTTTCTACGTATCAACCTCAGGTTGCGCAGAGCCAACCTAATCAACAGCAATTTTAGCAAAGGACACAACATTCTCTTCAGCAGGCTCGTCCTCAATACAACAACAACCGTACAACGCGGCCACCAGGATTTGATCCTATAGCCGTATCGTACGCAGAATTATTTCCCTTACCACTAGCCAAGGGGCATGTCCAGACTAAGTCTCCTCTTACAGTACCGGAAAATCCGCCTTTTTGGTTTAAGGTGGATCAGACTTGCCCTTACCATCAAGGAGGACCAGGGCATAACATAGAGAACTATCTCAGTTTTAAGTCTGATGTGCAAAAGCTTGTTAGGAGCGGGGTATTATCTTTCAAGGATATGAATCCTAATGTTCTCACAACCCCGCTGCCTCAACACGAGAAAGCTGCAGTTAATTTGATAGAGGAAGAGTCTAACAACACCTATCAAATTCACGATGTACTCTTATTGAGGGCTAACTTGGTCAAGATGCATTGTAGACAGAGTGGATATGGCCATGTGCCACCTCATAATTATCACCAGTATGATATCTGCTCTAAAAGCAATCAAGGATGTTCTATGGTGCAATCAGCTCTACAGGAATAGATGGATCTCGGATGGATCCAAGAGCACTGAGTTCGTGGATTTAACATGGTTTATACGAATTCCAACATCGTTCAGAACCGCGACATCCATGCGATGAATGTCAACTTGGTAGCAATGCACTCACGGCAAAGCCAGTATCATAATCTGCCGCAGCATGAGTATAATTCCTGTCTGACTTGCTCGGTAAACAGACAGGGATGCTCTTTTGTACAAGAGGCCCTCCGGCGTCAGATGGATCTTGGATGGATCCAAGACTACCATGATAGGAATCATTATCAAACCAACATGGTTCAAATCTTCGATATTCGCTTGATGAATACCAGCCTGGTGGAGTTACATGCTATACAGGTCCAGCTCGGGTTCCTGGTATCACATGATTATCAGAACTGTAAAGCGGGTTGGGAAAACGATCAAGGATGTGCCCTTGTCCAGGAAACACTTCAGCACTTGTTGAACCACTGGTGGCTTCCAATCTATATGGATGAAGACACCCAGTAAATTAGTATCACTAACGGGAATCCTACTAGATATCAAAGTCGGGATGTTCGGTCAATGGAAACAGGTCTAGTAAGGTTACACTGTATTCAAAGCGGGCGTGGCCAGATGCCACTACACAACTATGAGCGGTGTGGAGTTTGCTCAGTGTATTCAAGGATGCTACTTCGTGCGAGCAGCCCTTCAAAGTCAGTTGGACCGCAAAGAGATTCAACCATGGTCAAGTTCTGGACCAGTCAACTATTTCGCTGATCAAATCGAGGACGTTGTCGTAATCTCTGATCATCAGAGGACTAAGGATGTTTGTGCCATCATCCCTCTACTTGACGAATCGAGAGTTCCCAACCGAGAACAGATCGAAATTACTTACGATGGTCAAAAAAGTCAAAAGGTTCCCATAGTCATCTATCTACCGGGACCACTACCGTATGAATCAACTAAGGTTATCCCTTACAAATACGGTGCAACAACAGTTGAGAATGGAAAGGAAATTCCATTACCCTCCGTCGTGAATATTGCAGACATCAGTTGAGTAACACGGAGTGGTAGAATCTTCAACCGAGGGGTTGGGGAACCTAACAAAGAAAAGGAACTTCAGACGGAAGCTCCTGATCCACCAGTCGGTCAATCCAGTAATCTCGGCCTTTCAAAAAACAATGATGAGATGCTAAAGCTCATCCAAAGGAGTGAATACAACATTGTTGATCAACTGTTACAAACTCCTTCAAAGATCTCGGTATTATCACTGTTACATAGTTCGGAAGCGCACAGGGAGGCTCTACAGAAAGTCTTGAAGCAAGCCTTTGTGGAACAGGATGTAACAATTAGACAATTCAATAGCATTATCTCTAACATCACTTCCTGCAATAACTTGGGATTTAGTGATGAGGAATTACCTGAAGAAGGTCGCCGTCATAACATGGCGCTCAACATTACAGTCAACTGCCAGGACGATGCTTTAGCCAGCGTACTGGTAGACACAGGGTCAGCCCTGAATGTTATTCCAAAGTCCACTTTGATGCAATTATCATTCAAAGGACCTCCGATAAGAACCAGCGAGGTCGTCGTCAAAGCATTTGACGGATCCATAAAAATGGTTATCGGCAAAGTCGACCTTCCCATAACTATCAGTCCTCACACTTTCCAAGTCACTTTCCAGGTCATGGACATTCGGGCAACATACAATTGTTTACTAGGAAGACCTTGGATACATCAGGCTGGGGCGGTCACTTCAACCCTCCACAGTCTGTGGAGAACAGGCCTTGCTCGTAAGCAACTTATCGTCATCCACTTATGTAGAACCGGAGGGGGTGATCGAAACCCAGTTCCAAATGCTTTCAGTCCACAAGGACAATCAATCCGAAAGGGGAACTTCGATTTCCTCATACAGAGATACTATCAAAGCGGTCGAGAGTACCAATACAACAGGATGGGGTAGCTTGTCATTCCTACTGACAATAAGAAAAAGAAAGGTCTTGGCTTTTCCTCAACCTATACTCAGACGGCTGCGAACAATAAAAGTTTTCATCCCATTCAGAACTTCTTCCACAGTGGAGGCTACCTTCAACCAGTGACTCAAGAAGTGCATACCATCAATGAAGATGATTCCGCCAATACGGAGGAAGAATTGAAGTCCTATCTCAACGAGGACGGTTACACGTCTCAGGGCGAAACGCAGACTCCCTTTTGCTTTCCTGCACAGAGCCCGAGATTTATACCGAGGTCAGACGTCGAAATGATATATGGATATTGTGATCTGGAAGGATGTCGTGCTCCGCTAAATTCATTAGAGGAAGACACTCTAATGAAAGACAACTTTGACACCAGCTACTATGGCCCGATGGATGGTCTGCCTATCTGGCAGCCTTACCCAGGAAACTTGGGGCAAGAAAATCAGCCGAACAATGAAAATCAGTTGAACAATGAAAATCAGCTAAGCATCATTGAAAAGAATACCTGCGTCCCCACCATGTCATGGGATCAACACCCAGGTTATCCTGAAAATACCCAGCACGACGATGAATTCGCAATGTTTGCAGGACTAGAATTCATTAACTATGCTTTTCCCGAGGTCAACGTCATCGAGAGGGATGACTCCTCCAGTTCCAAAGAAGTGTGGGACACCTTGGGACAACTGAGTGGAAAATTTGACTTCATGGTCAAATACACCGCTCCTGAAAGCTCTCGTATCAGGCTCGAAGACATCCAGCCAACTGGGTGGGGAGATACAGCAGAGAGTACAAATACTACGCAAAATACAACAGAGGAATTCTCCTACGACAACTCTACCTGGGAGACAGATTCCAATGATCCTGCTCCGCCAGAAATCAGCGTTATTTTTTAAAACAAATCAAGGAAGGTACCAGACTTTGTGATTCACCGAGGAGTTTGCCGCCAATGGGTTGCAGTCGATGCTCCGAAGATTGTTCATAAGTCAAAGTAATTGCCATCTTTACTTTAACCTTTCACCCTGCCCAGGTGAAACAGATGTTTTGATAGGGCTCGCTTTCTGTAAATTTTCCCTCTTCGCTTTGCCCAAAGTGACAGAGTGTTGTTTTATAGGGCTGTAGTTTCAAGAATCGAACTTTTCATTAATAAAATAACGTCGTTCTGTAATTTCTGCATTAATTGATGTTTTCTCTTTTTGCTTTTCTCAGAAAATGGTAATCCTAAAAAACATCTCAAATAATAAAGACAAGCAGTTTTTCAAAGAAAAAACACTACACACACTTGCATTCTCTCTATCTCTTCTAAACACGAATCATCACGTCATGCAGATTTCTTATTTTAAACCCAGTTGAAACATACGATCCAATGCCTTCTCCCAACTTTGAGTTCCCGGTATTTGAGGCAGAAGAAGAAAATGACGACGAAATTCCAGAGGAGATCTCCCGACTACTCAGACAAGAGGAAAGGTCTATTGAGCCTCACAAAGAGTTGCTGGAAACAGTCAACTTAGGATCGGAAGAAAAGGGAAAAGAAGTCAAGATTGGGGCATTGCTCAGTCCAACTGTCAAAGAAAGTTTGACGAGACTTCTCAAAGAGTTTCCCGATGTATTCGCTTGGTCCTATCAGGACATGCCAGTGTTGGATACCAGCATCGTGGAACATCATCTACCATTGAGATCAGAATGTCCGCTGGTAAAACAAAGGTTGAGACGGACTCATCCAGACATGGCCATCAAAATCAAAGAGGAGGTACATAAACAGATTGACGCGGGTTTCCTCGCTACGTCAGAATATCCTCAATGGTTAGCCAACATCGTACCAGTTTCGAAAAAGGACGGAAAAGTCAGAATGTATGTCGACTACAGAGATCTAAATAAGGCTAGTCCAAAGGACGACTTTCCTTTACCACACATTGACATGCTGGTAGACAGTACATCAAAGTTCAAAGTTTTCTCCTTCATGGATGGATTCTCTGGCTATAATCAGATAAAAATGGCACCGAAAGACATGGAGAAAACTTCGTTCATTACCCCATGGGGGACCTTTTGTTACAAGGTAATGTAATTTGGTTTGAAGAACGCCGGGGCAACCTATCAAAGGGCCATGACTACTCTGTTTTATGACATGATACACAAGGAAATCGAGGTATATGTTGATGATATGATTACCAAATCTAAAACAGAGGAGGAGCATGTGACCCACCTGTCAAAACTATTCGAGCGGTTGAGAAAGTACAAACTCCTCTTGAATCCCAACAAATGCACCTTCGATGTCCGTTCAGAGAAACTCTTAGGGTTCATCGTCAGCCAGAAAGGAATTGAGGTTGATCCTGACAAGGTCAAGGCCATTCAAGAAATGCCTTCTCCAAAAACTGAAAAACAAGTCAGAGGATTCCTGGGACGTTTGAACTACATCTCCAGATTCATATTCCTCATGACCGCGACATGTGCACCAATTTTCAAATTACTCAAAAAGAACCAGGATTGCGTTTGGACAGAATATTACCAAACTGCCTTTGACAGTATCAAGGAATACCTGTCGAATCCGCCGATTCTATCACCTCCAGTGGAAGGAAGACCACTGATCATCTACCTCACAGTCCTAGAGGACTCCATGGGTTGTGTACTTGGCCAACAAGATGAAACCAAAAGGAAAGAGTCTGCCATCTACTATTTGAGCAAGAAATTCACCGATTGTGAAACTCGGTACACTATGCTTGAGAAAACTTGTTGCGCTTTGGCTTGGGCAGCCAAACGTCTTCGCCAATACATGATTCGTCACACTACTTGGCTGGTCTCCGAAATGGATCCAATCAAGTATGTATTTGAAAAACCTGCTCTCACGGGAAGGATTGCCCGTTGGCAGATGTTGTTATCAGAATATGACATAGAGTACCATGCTCAGAAAGCCGTTAAAGGAAGTGTTTTAGCCGATTATTTGGCTCGTCAACCGATTGGCGATCAGGAATCAATCGGGTTTGAATTCCCAGACGAAGATGTCATGTATCTAAAAATGAAAGATTGCGATGAACCGCTACCCAGTGAAGGGCCAGAACCAGATTCCCAATGGGGACTTATCTTTGAGGGAGCTGTCAATTATTACGGAAATGGAATTGGGGTAATTATTATAACACCTCAGGGTACCCACATTCCTTTCACCACTAGACTTACATTCAAATGTACAAACAACGAGGCCGAATACGAAGCTTGTATCATGGGTCTCGAGGAAGCGATTGATTTGAGGATCAAGAACTTGGATGTATATGGCGACTCTGCTTTGGTCGTCAATAAGATCAAAGGAGATTGGAACACATACTAATACGGACTAATTCCTTACAAAGACTATGCGAGAAGGTTGTTACCATTCTTCAACAGAGTCGAGTTTCATCATATCCCTCGTGATGAGAATCACATGGATGATGCATTAGCCACTCTCTCTTCCATGATTAGTGTAGGTCAATGGAACGACCTACCGAATATTGACATAATGCGCCTTGAAAGGCCCGCTTACATCTTCAAGATTGAAGCAGTCATAGACGACAAACCTTGGTATCACAATATCAAATGCTTCCTTCAAAAACAAGAGTACCCACCTGGGGCATCCAGAAAAGATAGAAAAACCCTCAGAAGGCTAGCAGGCAGTTTCTTCCTGAGCGGTGATACACTCTATAAGAGGAACTTTGACATGGTCTTGCTTCGATGCGTCGACAGACCAGAAGCAGACATGCTGATAAAAGAAATTCACGAAGGGTCCTTTGGCACTCATACCAATGGACATACAATGGCGAGAAAAATTCTAAGAGCAGGGTACTATTGGTTGACCATGGAATCTGACTGCTACAAGTACATGAGGAAGTGTCATAAGTGTCAGATATACTCAGACAAAATCCATGTACCGCCTACACATCTCAAAGTTCTTTCTTCCCCGTGGCCTTTTTCCATATGGGGAATCGACATGATTGGCATGATCGAACCCAAGGCTTCAAACGAACATCGGTTCATCCTGGTTGCCATTGACTACTTCACCAAGTGGGTCGAGGCAGCCTCATTCGCCAATGTCACCGGACAAGTGGTGGTCCGATTTATCAAAAACAATATCATTTGCCGTTATGGTGTTCCGAGCCAGATCATTACGGATAATGGATCTAACTTGAACAACAAGATAATGAAAGAGTTGTGCACTGAGTTATGGATCGAACACCATAACTCATCTCCCTACCGACCCAAGATGAACGGCGCGGTAGAAGCGGCTAATAAGAACATCAAGAAGATCGTTCAAAAGATGGTTGTAACCTATAAAGATTGGCACGAGATGCTACCTTTTGCTCTTCACGGTTATCGCACATCTGTCCGCACTTCAACAGGGGCAACCCCTTTCTCTCTAGTATATGGCATGGAAGCAGTGCTCCCCATCGAAGTAGAGATCCCATCAATCTGGGTATTTATGGAAGCTAAGCTTACAGAAGCTTAATGGTGTCAAAGTCGGCACGATGAACTGAATCTGATCGAAGAAAAGCGAATTACAGCAAATTGCCATGGTCAGTTGTATCAGCAAAGAATAAAGAAGGTGTTCGACAAAAAGGTCTGACCTCGCATCTTCAGGAAAGGAGACCTCGTGCTCAAGAAGATACAATCATTTCTCACTGATTCCCGAGGCAAATGGACTCCAAATTATGACGACCCCTATGTGGTCAAGAAAGGTTTCTCAGGTGGCGCCTTGAGACTTGCAACCATGGACGGAGAGGAATTTTCCAACCCCACAAATGTTGACGTAGTCAAGAAATACTTCGCCTAAATAAAAAAAAACGTCTCGGTGGATTGAAAACCCGAAAGGGCGGTCCAGGCAAAAATTAGAGACATAATAAAAAAATCATCCCGATGGATTGGAAATCTCAAAGTACAATCCAGGCAAAAATTAGGGATTAATGGCAAGTAACTACGTCTGATCCGTTCAACTCCTCAGCAGTTACATCATCCGTCAGGAAAACTCCGGTCAAGGTCATCTTCGACGGAAGCTCAGGATGCCCGGAATTCAAAGTTGGTAGAAGGATAGTGTTCATTATGTTTCAACGTAGCCCTTTTCCCTGTAAATTACCATTTTCTAACTTTGTAAATACTCTATGGAATCACGCGTTTGGCTGATTTCTATCCTATCAATAAAATTTGAGCCCTTGTGCTTTTATTTGTAATTCTTATTTGTTTTAGCTTTACAGAACGACATTTAAACATGATTAACGATTCTTGAAACGAAACAAAAATGAATTTACTTGTCGAACTTTTTTCTGCTTTTTAAACTTAAGATGGCAATTTCTTTTGACTGTTGAACATCGAAAGAACATCAATCGCTTCTCCAGAAGTAAGCGAGCTTCAAAGTGCAGAATCAAAGTACTCCTTCTACACCAGTGTGCCTGAATGAAGGAATAGCTATGTCAGATGCGAATACTCCGTCTGACATCCCCGACCGAGTTTTCATCTCCTAAGCCCAATCAACGTAGCTCCCCGCAGGGACTATTTCTCCTAAGCAAGGCAGAATTGCTATCGTGAACCATTGATACTTTTTATTTCCCACTGTGGCCGAGTATCTAGTCATGTTCATCTACTAGTCTGTATGTTGTGTCAGTTGTGTCAGCACAAATATACATACATCATGCATTATTTCTTTGCATTTGCACTCATATTGCATCACTATCACTTTAGTCGGTCTTATCCCCTAGTGATAATAGTCCTCTCAATCGAGTTGTCAGTTCTTTCCTCTTCAGGAAATGTCGTGTCTGAACAATCTCTCCTCTAGTTTATTTCTGGATTAGAGACGGTCCTCGACCACTTTGATAACTTGAACCTCTGAAAAACAAGAAAACGCTCGACGAATGTTACTCTTCGCTATTGAAGATGATATCTTCGCTTCCCGGATTAAGGAAAATCCTCTGAGAAAGCTTCACGACTAAAGACTTTCGGCAACACATTGGTCCTTCTCTCCAGAATGTCAATGTCAACAAAGTCATCGGCACCTCAAAATTGGGGTACATCGTATGGCATTTCTCTGAGAAGATCTCGAGAAAAGTATGATGTAATATCCCCAAATGAAAGCAGTCTCTCAAGAAGACTCATTTTCCCCAGTAGAGTCGACAAATGGCGTCTCAAACAGAGAAGTTTGTGCTTCTCTACAATCAAATTTTTTTCCATAAAATGGCATCTCCCCAGGAAAATTCGGTGAGAAGTTTGAGGAGAACTGCTACAAGTAGCGTCCCTTGTCAATAAAGTTTATTGACAAAAGAAACTTAGACAAAATCTTTGGTAGGAAACCAGGATCGAGGGGAGGTTTACATCAGAAATTGAGACCAGATCCTTGGTAGGAAACCAGGATCGAGGGGAGGTTTATATCAGAAACTTAGACCAGTTCCTTGGTAGGAAACCAGGATCGAGGGGAAGTTTGTATCAGAAACTGAGACCAGTTCCTTGGTAGGAAACCAGGATCGAGGGGAAGTTTACCTTTTCTAAGTATCATTGCTTAGCAAAAGAAGGGGGTGCGTGAATTACCATTCCTAACCGCTATCAAAACTTCAGGTATTCTGATATTTAATCCTCTTGCACCCCGAATGCCCGAATACCTTCGCCATTCACACCTTCGGGTCCAAGAAGATTAAATAGGGGCATCTGTCATACCCCAGATTTTGACCACTAAGATTCCCCATCATTGTGCAAATCATCATCACAATATGGATGTACCATCATGCCTCATTAGTCTCCCCAAAGATGGGTGAGCACTCACTACAAACAAAAATTAGGATTTCAAGCCCTCTTTGAGCCTTAGACAATGGATCAATCAAGAAATGACATGATTTTCAACTTGTATAACCTCTCAAACCCCTACAATGGATCAAAAGGACTCCCACTTCAAGGATTAAGCACAAGGCTGCTCCCTTCTAAGTGGATTAAGCCTCAAGATCACCAGTGTCACCAAATTAAGGTTTGGTCGACCAGGGCCTCCAGTTGGAATTTTTCCACTGGGTATAAGCCAATGCTTCAAATCATATCCTAATATGCTCCAAGGGACATCATGAACCCAACCATCAAGTCAATTTAGCCTCAGGGCATGCATTCATAAAAAAATCAGGAATTAGGGTTTCTTGACCTAATTCACCCCTAAGTTGACTTTTTGGGACAAAACATGAGCCAAGACCTCAAGACATGATTTGAGGGTCTCTAATAAGCTACATTGATCCATTTGCAACAATGGATTGATCCAAGAAGCTTGAGCAACAAGTTTTAATTTCATCTGAACCACAGTTAGGGTTTCGCGGGAAAAGTCAATTGTAGCTTTGACTTTTGACCAGAACATGCTCCCAAACCCTAAGACATGATTCAATACACCCTATGACACCTATGAAATCAATCCATCAAGTTTTATTTAGGTCAAGGACTTGATTTCATAGAGGATCGCGCAGTTTGGAATTCATCTGATAAAAAATCAACTGTGCACAAAAGTCAACTTAGACTTTTTGAGATTTTTTACAATTATGGTTTTTTAACCCTAAAATGATGTTAATGTGTGATTGGAATCATCATTCGTCAAGAAAAATCAAGAAAAGTGGGATAACTTGTATTTTTTTTTGTATTTTTTAAAGTATTTTTAATATGTATTATTTTTAGGGTTGAGTCTGCTCATTGGATGTTAAAGCAGATGTTGGGGGAACAGTATTGGTGACATGGTCAAATGTTGGGAGGCTATGAACAACAACTTAAAGTTACAATTGGGCAACATTAGAGCTTCTTTTCAAAAGAGTTTTTATGAAGTTGAGCATGCCCGCGTAAGTCCATTTTAAAATAATTTATGTGGTTCAGTGTCTCGAGCTGCATTGAGACGCATTGCTGAAGAGTTAACACGAGTTAATTATGTTGAAACTAACAAGGAAATGTATCATTGTACTCTTAGAACAACCTATGGATTACCTTGTGCCTGTGAGTTGACAGGATATAGAATTGGGGGTATACCGATACCAATAGATGTTGTGCATGTTCATTGGAGGAAACTAAGAATGGAAGTTAAGTTGGAGGAAGACGTAGATGAAGGATCAGAGGTGGATATGAGTAGTGCAATAGATTAAGTACAGAAAAGGTTTAGGTCACTAGATGTTGGTGGGAAAAAGGCATTAAAAGTAGGGTTTTTGAACTTGCCTTCCCCACAATGACTTCTTTGTGTCCACCACCTGAGAAAATAAAAACCAAAAGGGGAGTCAAGAAGAAAGGCAAAAAAACTAGTAGGGTATGATGTTTATAGAGACCCTTCGTATCATGAGTATGTTGATCAAGCATCTCAATCTTTACAGAGGCAATCTCAACCATCACAGACTTCGAAGAAGTTGAAATTATCACAATCTTCACAGAAGAAATCTTAACAATCACAGGGTTTGAAGAAGTTGAAATTATCACAATCTTCACAGTCATCTAAGCAGTCCATCCTTCAGTTTCCTAATCACATCAGGTCATATATTGATGATGTAGTTAATGTTGTATCATATGGTAATTGTGTATTTAGAGTCATTGCTTCATTGCATGGATATGGTGAAGATGGTTGGCCAATGGTTCGTCGAGACTTGGGGTTGGAAATAATACATAATGAAAAATCAAGTTTGTATGCCAATTTATTTGTTGACCAGTTAGCAAAAGTGAGAGAATCTTTGATGATAGAGGCATTTGGTCCTCAACCACCACAGAAATGGTTGACTCTACCAGATGTGGGTTACTTGATAGCGAATAGTTATACTGTTATACTTGTCTGTATAGGATTTGAATGCTTGACTTTCTTCCCTATGACAACTTCATTTTCACCAAATGTATCCTTTTACTGCATTGGTTTTGTAAACACAAATCATTGGGTTCAAGTACTTAGTTATTTTTAGTTAATGTGACTAACCTAATTTCTTAGTTATTTTTTTATTCAGGTAAACATGAAAGAAGGGTTTCTATTGCCACCAGTGACAGTAGATTGGAAGAAGTTTCGTTCTCCAGCAACAATATCTTGGATGCTAGGATTTGCAAGACGTCTACAACATTGGCAACAACTTACGCCTATATTATTAATGCATTATGAATTATAAATTATGTTATTCATTTTTTATTTCAAAACACGAATCATGAATTATGTTATTCATTTTTAATTTCAAAACATGAATCATGAATTATGTTATTCATTTTAAATTTCAATAACACATAACTGGATTTAAAACTAAACATAAGTCTACAAGTTAACACATAAACATATCCCAACTAGGTCAAGTGAGTCTAAAAGTTAATACATAAACGTAAACATAAGTCAATAAGTCTAAATGTTAACACATAAAAATAAACATAAATATAAGTCAATGTGAACTAGTAATACGTAAAGCTTCGAACAACTCAGCAAACTGTGGATCATCCTCTTTAGCACTAGCCTGTTGAAGATAACGATGAAATAATGAAGAAACACGAGCCCAGCTAGGGTCAGATGGTCCTGTTTCATAAATAGGAAGTGTCATGGACTTGTTATTGTGCCACTCTCCGTGACACTCCTAAGTAATCAACAACCCACTCAATAGCAAACCCTTCACTGATATCTTGAGGGATCTAGAAGACTCCCCTGATGTGCAAGTGAAGCAGACAAGAGACGTCATCCAGAGTAATCGTCATCTCACCAAACGACATGTGAAATGAAGATGTCTCTAGATGTCATCTCTCCGCAAATGCGGATACCAGGTTCCTATCTATCTTCGAAAAACTGGTTCTCTAGAGTGAAGATAAACCAGACCTAGATACCCAACCCTCCATCTCTCTAGGAAGTTGCAGTGGAACCCTCTGAATCAGCTTCAACCCATGTCCTACTTCCTTCAAGTCTTTCTTCGGACCCCTCTCCTGAAAATAATTAAAAGTAAATATATTATAAAATACAACATTAAATGAAATTCTGGTACCAGATATGTGATGTTACATGTGATGTCACAACAACACACTCTGCAATGGACAATGTAAAACAACATAAGAGAACACAAAGAATTGTTCACCCAGTTCAGTTAAACAACTTACTTTGGGGGCTACCAAGCCAGGGATGAATTTCACTATCAGTAGAATTAATTTACAGACTCAACAACCCAGTTGACATCTCCTAAACTTAATCTCTACTTAATGAATCTTCTACCTAAGAGACCACTTAGGTATGAGAACACTACTCAATCCCTAAATCTCTTCAGTGATATAATTCAAAGATCACACACTTTGAGAAACACAACTTGATTCTGCTTCACAGCTTTGATCAAGAACAACTCAAAACAACAACACCAATTCACACTAGAATGGTTTACAATACAAACACGAAGACTCAAACGACTCTCAGTCTTTAGCACTCTTTCTTCGTCGCTTTCTTCAAAGGATTGATGCGCTTTAAATAGCTCTTTGATCTGGTCTTGGACCTGCTACAATATCTGACCAGATTTGTTATTTAAAACTGAATCTTCAACAGATTTTCTCTCTCAAAATCTTCTTAAATCTTCAGCCTTTAAACACTCCTACAAATCTGCATCAAATCTGTTTGTAACAGAAAATATCTCCTCCAAGATATTCGCAACCAATTACTCTACCAGCTCTCCCAAATTCCAACTAAAACGCTTAACCCTAAAAACATCTCAAACCTGATGTTTTAATGAACTGCATATCTGATGTCATGACATCGCATGTGACATCAGACTTCAAAACTTCAACAAATTAAACACCTAACATTATTCAATGTTAAGACTCAATGTTAAGACATCACCCATGTGACATCAACATTGAACACTTTGTTTTACCAAAATTCTAGCCAATCTAAGAGCTAACATTAAAAATTCAAATTTTATTCAATATCAAATAACTGTCATTTACTTACCTCACCGAACCATATATGTCTAGCAATGTGATGTTCGTACTTAACCAAAAGAGAGGTATTGTACGGTCCTCCTGGATATCCAACAGGTTGTGCTGCTGATGCAGATGCACCAATATGCTCTTCCTCAGCCATTCTCGATGATTTGCCCCGTCCTAGACCGCGATTAGGGATCTTACAGTCCCTGCCTCGTGTGCGCACCACTGCCAAAATAAAAACATAAAAAAACTAAAAAAAAGTAAAAAAAAACGATCCGAAGCACTTCATGTAAGAGTTCCGGTATGAATTTTCATGTAAAAAAACCAAAACACTTTTCTTAAGACTTCCGGTACAAAAACTCAAAAAACCAGAGTACCGGAAGACTTCTTCCATGACTTTCGGTATGAAAACACTTCTGGAAGACTTACTCTAACACCTCTGGTATGCATTTTATGAACCGGAAGACTCGTGATATGAGTTCCGGTATACACTTTATGAGCCGGAAGACTTGTTGTATGAGTTCCGGTAAACAGTAGAAAAACTTTCTCTCGGAAGACTTCAGCTGGAAATGGAAATGGAAAATGAAAATTTCTAAAATTATAACTATTTATATGAGGGTATTTTGGTCAAAAAAATTAGTGTAGGGGTATGGGGTAAAATTCTCTATAAAAAAAATCCTTCACCACTTGTTACATGAACCGGACCCGTTTGTTTTTATTACTACCACACCACCTTGTTTCAATATTTAACCTCCCTATCTTTGTTTCATTTTTTTATGTTTTTTTTCATTTTTATTTTGATTCTTTTTCGATATTTCTTCTTAAATTTTCTTTTAATTGTTTCTTAAAAATTAATTGTGATCTTTCCTTTTTTTTTTGTTTAACCGTTGTTATTTTGTTTCAAATTTCTTTCAAAATTATTAAAAATATTTCATGTTTGATTTTATTTTCTTAATGCCTTTTGTATATTAATTGTTGATTGTTGCCTTGGATCTTAATTTTTTACAAATATCTCATCAATATCAATGGATTTTGGGTGTTGATAGTAAAATCCTAATCCACCAAGAGAGGTGGTTTATATTGATGATGACATGATCAATTTGTGATTCAATTTGGTTATTTCTCTCTTCATATTTATCTCTTTCTTTTTCTTTTTCACATTTCCTTTTGATCAATTGGAAGATGTGTGATTCATCTTGTTCATGAGATTTTGATTGTGATTGATGAACTTTCATCATTTCAAATCTACCATTTGATTGATCAATGATCAGTTGAGGTACTTTGGATTGATGCGTAAGTTTGTCCTAAGTATCATGAAGGGTTGATTGATGTAATGGACTCTTCTTCCTTGACTTATGTCTTGATCCACCTTGTTTTGACTTGTGCTACATGCTTTAGGAATATGATCTTTATATCATATCTCTAACATGTATGGTACATAAATTGTTATTAACCGGCCTACCATAATATGATATTCCTTATAGATTGTGCTACGATTGCTTAACATAGCGCTAAATTTGTCCCAAATTGAAGAGTGATAATTTGTTCCAATTTTTGATCTGAGTCACTTTTAGTTTAGATGTAATTCTCGTATCTCCATAGTGTGTATATTTTTTTCCACCTAAGAGATGATGCAAAGTTCTCATACTTGTTGGGTTGATTAGTTGAGTAATCTACTTTAAATGACAAAATTTCTTCTTCATTAACTTTCACTAACACTAACTTTAATTGTGCCAACTTTTACTTTATGCCATTTACTTTTATGCACTTTTATCTTTATGCTCTTTATTTCTTTCTCTTTATTTTATGTTTATCATTTCATATCATATTATCATTGTTTATGTTTATGCCTTTTTCCTTTTGTCCACTTGGACTTTCTTTTTCTCTTTTAAAACATTAATAAAGGCTTACACCATTAAAATAATCTTAATATTTCCCTGGACTATTTGGTGACTGTCATGTGCTTATGGACGTATGGACTTAGAATTAGGTTCTTGACCTCTGCTTTTGGAGTGGTAACTTGAGACCTTGGATCTTATATGGTACTTTGACCTTGAGTTGACCTCTTACTTGTTGGGTTGATTAGTTGAGTAATCTACTTTAAATGACAAAATTTCTTCTTCATTAACTTTCACTAACACTAACTTTAATTGTGCCAACTTTTACTTTATGCCATTTACTTTTATACACTTTTATCTTTATGCTCTTTATTTCTTTCTCTTTATTTTATGTTTATCATTTCATATCATATTATCATTGTTTATGGTTATGCCTTTTTCCTTTTGTCCACTTGGACTTTCTTTTTCTCTTTTAAAACATTAATAAAGGCTTACACCATTAAAATAATCTTAATATTTCCCTGGACTATTTGGTGACTGTCATGTGCTTATGGACGTATGGACTTAAAATTAGGTTCTTGACCTCTGCTTTTGGAGTGGTAACTTGAGACCTTGGATCTTATATGGTACTTTGACCTTGAGTTGACCTCTTATGAAGACCTGACTTGGATACTTGGTTTTCATCTGAAGCTAGGTTATTTCTCTGCTCATCTTGTTGCTTAAGTCCAAAGGATGAGAGTTTTGGCATTGTTTATGTCAAAGGCTTGCTATTTTGGTTAGATCTTTCCTTCCTTATCTTTTAGTTTATGCTTTAGGATAGCCTCTCATCTCCTCCCCTTCTTAAATTTTCAAAATCTTCTCCCTTTTTCAAAACCTTCTTTTTTTAAAACTAGAACCACTTTATTAATAAATCTTGACTTTGTCAAGTGTATTTTCAAACTCATTTTCTTAATAAATGCTAATCAATCTTAAGCATATCAGGACTATTTTCAAAAGACTTAAAAAGGATAAAACTCATTCAAACCATTATTTTGTCGTTTTATCCATTTTTTTAAAAAACTTTTCATAAAGTTTAGACATGAGTCATTTCCATGGTTTAGATGTGATCCTCATATCCCTATAGTATTGTTTGAAATGAGTTAATTCTTTTCCACCTTAGAGAGTTAGTGGCATACTTGTTGATTTTATCCAAGTTGGAGCCCTTTTCATGGTGATCCAAAGGTCCATTTTCACATACTTATGGGTGATTAGTTGATGTTTTCTTCTTAAAATGACAAGTTGTCTTTTCATTTAAAATGAATCATAACAAACCATTTTTGTTATTTGTACCACAAACTAAGAGGTTTTGATCCACCATTGCACTTTGTGGGTACGTAGGCACGAGGCTCTGGAAGTCTTGTCAAACACAAAATTATTAAAAAATACTTCTTTTCTCACCCCACCTATCTTTTACAAACAACACCCTTTTTAAGCCAAACACTAGATTTTCAAGAGGTTCCTATAGAGAAATATAGACGTTTTGGGTGCTAACATCTTCCCTTTGCGTAACCAACCCCCTTACTGTTGTCTCTATTTTTATTAGTTTTTGTTTGAAAAGTTCTTTAGCCTTTGGAAAATTAAAAGTGTGGTGGCGACTCTTATTTTATGAGTTAAGTTAATCAATAACTTAATCTCAAATTTTCCCGCTACAGAAAAAAAGTAGTGACTCTGTTGGGGAGTAGTCCATAGTGGGTTTAGCCTACTTGTTTATTTGTGTTTGTATTATTATTATTATTATGTTGTTTACTGTTTGTTTGCTTTGTTTTAGTGCTTGGGGATCTCTGAATGGTGAGATAAGTCCTAGCCTGAACTTGACAGCAATTATGATAGGATGGTGGTATAGTCTTGTTCAGCTTACGTGGAGTAGTCCTTACTAAGTTGACTTGAGATCTCCCGCTCAGTGGAGACCCCTTTGGAATTACTGATGTCATACGAGTAGTCATTGAAGGTTCCATGGTTTATGGATTGACAACAATTTTTTTAAAACATGGTTCACTACAGGATGTCATGTGTGATGTCATAACATGTTGCTCAGCTCACCTTGAGAGCAGATGTCCTAACAGATGTTGGAACGTGTTCTACCAGAACATCTGTTCTATTTATATTAAAATCTTGACAGATTTTTTTTGTTTTAATTATGTGATATTTCTTTGGATATGTCTCAGCAATTTACGCAAGTCAAGATGATGCTATCAAGAACAAAGTTTGTATCTCCAGCTGTACACAAAACGCTAAATTAATTGATGAGACATTTTAGGAAACTTTGAAGATTTGTTCCTGCTATTTTGGAGAAGATTCTGCAGTAGGTTAAAACTGACAAAATGGGAAAAGTCTAAGCCCATTCTGCACAAGGCTATAAAAGGAGATTTTCTAAATCTAATTTGTGTGTAGATTATTCGTTGAAGAAACCATGTGTGCAAATAAGGGTTTAGGGTTTGAGTTTTCTTTTAGGATACTGTTGTTGTATTGTGTCACTCATGTGTCTTTTGATACATTGAGGTAGACTATTTTGTGACCATTCATTCATCACCTAGATGCTTGAACTGGATTGTCTCTATTGAGTTGTAAGTTTTGCCAATCACTCCTAAGATTTTAAGCATTGAGTGATTGCGTGTCTTTTGGATTGTATTTTCTAAAAACATTGAAAGAGTTATAATTATGTCACTGTGGTGACTGGTAGGAAGTGAAATGGGTTTTTCATACCTAGGAGTGTCTTAGGTAGAAATTGCATTGGGTAGGTATTAAGTGAGAAGTTGTAAACTGGGTTTTTTAGCTTTGAATTGATACTGCTAATAGTGGATTTCCTTCCTGGCTTAGTAGCCCCCAGACGTAGGTGCTGTTATGCACTGAACTGGGTTAACATTTCTCTGTGTCTTGTTTATTTTATGTACTTTTAACTTTGTGTACCTTTGTCCTTGTGTGTTTAACAAATATCAGTGTCTCGACATCTCTTAGAACATCTAATATATGCATACTAGAATTTCAATTGGTATCAGAGCAGGCATCCTGCTCTGTATCTGGGTGAGATCTAGGGAAGATACTTTCTGGTGTAATGGACAAGGAATGAGGTTCCGTAAACAGACCACCCATCCTTGATGGAACCAATTATGATTATTAGAAGCACGTATGGTGGCCTTTCTGAAGTCTATGGACAACAAAACTTGGAAGTCTGTTGTCAAGGGATGGGATCCTACAATGATTAGAGATAGGGATGGTAATCTTACTGATGTGCTGAAAGCTGAGGAAGACTGGGATGATTAAGATGACAAGCTAGCTCAGGGAAACTCCAAAGCACTGAATGCCTTGTTTAATGGAGTGAACAAGAACATATTCACGCTGATAAATAATTGTATTGTTACTAACGATGCTTGGGAGATTTTGAACACTGCCCATGAAGGAACTTCTAAGGTGAAGATGTCAAGGCTTCAACTTCTTACAACCAAGTTTGAAAAGATGAAGATGAAGGAGGATGAGAGCATTTATGATTTTCACATGAATATTATTGAGATAGCCAATGCCTCAAGTGCCCTTGGGGAGAAGATTTCAATGGCTTTGTGGGAAAGAATTCACGTTGTACTTTTCAAAGTCAGGTACTTTGAGTTTGAGTGGTATTTTAACATTTGGAACCAGACAAAGGTCAGTTGCATTTTTCCCAAATAAGTCTTGTTCTTTGAGAGCTTTAATATCTTTTTGCATGTTTGAGAACCTGTCTTGGAATTCATCCCACCTGTCATCTACTCCCATAGTTTCACTTAGAGGAGCATGGAAGATCTGTTCTTCAATGTATGGAGTGGTATGTATTAGAAGATGAGGCACTATCATGATTGCCGAGACCTTGAAACTTCAGAACCGGAGATTTGTAACCCTCCGATACAAAGTTGAAAGGCATGCCCCAAGGAAAGCCGGGAGGCATGGAATACTGTGGCATGGCAATAGATGTGACGGGTGCAAAGACGATTTCTGAGATGACAGTCCTCTGTATTAGAGTTGACGGTTGGCTCTGAATGATCGTCAATTAGTCTACCATGTTACTGAATCTCTCTAAATTTTCCTTTAAAGTAGTAACTTCATCTCTAAGTTCTTTGTTTTCTTGCTAAAGTCTGTAAATCTTTTTCTGACGACTGGCCCAAATATTGTATGAATGAGACAATTTGGGTTCAAAGTGAGAACAGTGTAAGTTTCTGGTAAAAATATGCAAAATGCTTACATGATGAATGATGTGAAAAATGCAAATGACTTTGTTTTACAAGGAACTTTAACAATTATGTCGTAAATATTATAAGAAATGATATCACTCAGGATAACTGAAAAAAGATCTTATTTTATTCAATGTATTCAAAGGATTACATTAATGGAAGTACAACTTCAAAAAGATCTGGTATAAAGATGATAAAGTTTAAGCATGTGGGTCCTAAGGAAATCTTGTTGATAAAGATCCAGCTCCATGTTGTTGCTTCTTCTTCTGCCTCTTCAGTTGTGTATTTTCTCTTGTAAGTTGGTCGATGATCGTATTCCAGGCACCTGAGTTAGGAGGAATATAACCAGAGAAAAATAAATTCTGTAGTTCTTTTTGTCTCTCCACAGCATGCTGAAGATGGCTGGTTTCTACCTGAGTGAATCGCACACTCAAAGATACAACAGAGTCGCCATCGAACTTTATTTAGTCCCAAAGGACAGGGAAAATATCGATAAAACCCGAGGGGAAGAGAAACGGGAACAGGGGGTCGATTATGTGAAAGGAAGGTATTAGCACCTAATGCATCCGTCGTACTCGACGGGAACCATTTCGCTTGCTTCTATGCTTGGATGGGTTATCTACCTAAAGGCTTCTAGCTAAAAGAAAAGGAGAGAGATAGAAAAGGGAAAAGGAAAAGAAAGAGGGAAGGTGCTCGCGGAGGATTGAAGTCCTCGTGCCTACATACCCTCATAGTGCAATGAGGAAGTCAGAGCGTCGTAGTTCATGGAACCAGGGGACAAAGATAGGAAGGAAGAAAAGGAGAAGGAAGGAAAGGGTGGAAGTGTGCTTGCCAAGACATTGTGTCTCGTGCCTATGTATCTGACATTCAAAAGAATGCAGAATCAGAGCTTCCATAGTTCGGGGAACTGAACGGAAAACAAAACAAGAAAGAAACAAGGAGATGAAAGAGGTGGTGTCAAAAAACCAAGAGCAAGCATGAAAGAAAAACTTTACTGGGAAAGGCCCCGCAGTAAGAGCGTTTGCAGGAAAGAATAGGAAAAGCATGGTGTTAGAACCGAGAATGAAAGAAACTCCGCTGGGGATAGCAAAGAGAATTGGTGTCGAAACCAAGAAAGTAAGAGCAAGGGGAACAGGAAGGAGTCCTCTGGGGATCCAAATAAAGGGACGATGTCAAAACCAAGAGAAAAGGGAGAATCGGTATATTAATTGGCTGGCAGTGGTTAACCGACGAAAGAAAGGACTGCAACTCTGTGGGGGATAGAGAAGCATTGGTTTCAACCGAGAAAACTGTGATTAACCAGAAGCACGGGTGTAGGACCGATCAAAGGTCGTAACCCAAAAAGGACGTTGGTAACGACTGAACAATCACCACTTGACCAACGAAGAAGGGCATTGAACCAAAAGAAGGTTACAAACCCGAGGGTTCAAGTATTCGAACCAAGAAAGGTTGCCAACTGCAAGGGATTCAGTTTTAACAAGAGAGCTGTGATTAACCGAGAAAAATGAGTGATTAACCAAAAGAAGGTGATTAACTAAAAAAAGGGCTTTCAGTATTTTAACATGCGGACTGTGGTTAACTGAAGCAAAGGGTGATTAACCAAGATTAGGTGATTAACCCAAGAGGAACTCAGTGTTTTAACAGACGGACTGTGGTTAACTAAGATGGAGTGCAAACGTTGGTGTTTTAACTGACAGACAGTGATTATCCAACAAAGGGAGAAGAACCAAGAGAAGGTTGCGAACTCCTAGGGCAACAACGGTCGTGACAGGAAAACCGTGTTGGACCAAAGAATGAGAATTGAGACTCTTCAGGGAAATCTAAAAGCAATGATTGATTACATGAAGAAAGGAGTAATGGAACAAAGAGAGATTGCTAGCGCAAGAATAATGATCTTAACCAAGAAGGATGGTGATTGATCAAAAGGAGAGATTGGAGCGATCAAGGTTCGAAAGAGATTGTAAAGAGATAAGAGTGATCAAGGATCAACTCGACTGGGGAAAGAAAGCACATTACCGCCTGGAGATAGAGATGACTAAGCCAAGCACAGGGTCATTCGTCCCCTACCTGAATTAGTCAGAATGAGAATAGGAATTCTCCCTTCTCATTCCTTCCCTAACACACACAGGGTCTAATGCGGAAGTTGAAATGGACGGCACAACAGCTCCAAGTTGTACAGCGCTCCTGCGTAGAGAAACGGGCAGCATAACTGCATCAACTTGTACTGTGCTCCGATGCAAAGCGCAACGCGAAGCTCCAACTCCACGGGGGGAACGAGAGAGAAAGCTCTAAAGGAAGCCTAAAGAGAGGAAAGGGGAAGATCAACTAATCGAAACATGTTTCGATCAATTAATCAAGGGAGAAATATGCTAACAACTTTCCAAAGAGGATGATAAGTCATTAAAGCACAAAGGAGTGAATTATTGATTACACAAGATTAAGTTTATCCATGAAGAATAAACTTAATGAGAACTGAAATGGAAGGCGCAAAACAGTGACGAATGATCATCAAAATGCCACACAAAATCATCTATCATGTGAACAAAGATAGTGCAAGAAGGATTATGTTCATACAATGCTAAGAACATGAAACCAATGAATAATCGAAAATGTGCATCGAAAGTTCATGAATATGCTTCAAACGGAAATGAAATGACATTTAGAACATCCATAAAATCAAGCACGATAATCAATGGAAGTTAAAAGGAAGAACGCATGGCAAACACACTTGAAAATGCAAGAAAATGGCCATTCTGTTCAGTGGTAACCGGTTACTCACTATGCGTTAATCGGTTACTTGCTTGAAAATTAGCGTTCTGGGTGAAAATTGCACTGAGTAACCGGTTAACCACCATACGTTAACCGGTTACCACTGAACAGTGGTGAAAAAAACAGCAAAAACAGCTTTTCAAAAGTGATTCTCAGCACGTATTCACTTATGCAAACCACCACATGCTTAGATACAAATTTGTGCACGAAAATTACATCATATAAGGGCAATAAAACACAACTTGAAATCAATAATCACGAAGATCAAAGATCAAACAATTGCATGGTAAATCAAACCGAACACGATCAAAATCACAACGTAAACGCGCGAAATCAATCGAAACAGAGATAAAAGATAGATCCACCAACCTACAAGGCTGAGATGTGCCTTGGTGATTGTTGCAAAGGATTCTTGACTCAGAAAATCAAAGAAAACCAGAGGAATCTTCAATTTGTAGACGAACCGTGTCGAAATCGAACAAAATACGATAAAGCTCCAAAATACGAATTCGAACCGTTCGAAGTTGCAGCAAAATACTAAAGATTAATCAAAAAGATGAAATAACTCCAGAAATCCAAGTGTAATAGCAAGAATGATGAAGGTTGAGCTCAAGAAATAATCACTTTTGATGTAAAAGTGATTATTCTTCAAAGTAGAAATGAGCTTTGGTGAGGTTTTGGAAGAGAATTGAGATGAAGATGAAGATGTAGTAGAGAAATTCAGAGGGAATGTGGGAGAATTGAGAGTGAAATGGAGCAAATGGTTGAGGGTCCTTGAAAATGAGTGAAGGTGAGTTTATATAGATTTTAGGTTTGGAGTGTGAGATGGTTTGGAATTTGATTTGGAATTAGCTTTGGGTTTGGAACTAGGCTAGGAGTTAGTTGGACTTGACTCATCGAGTTAAGGCGGTTAACTCGGTTAGTTAGAACCAACTCGATAACAATCCCAAGGTGCACTCCATCATCCAAAGGTTGATATGCTTGGAAAACAAGGAACATGGTGCACTTGAATTAAGGTGATGCATTGGAATAAATGTACTTGGAATGTCTTGAATAGTCTTGAAATGTTTAGAGAAGTCTAGAATGTTCCACACACTGCTAGAATCAAGTAGAACCAAAGACCAAAGAGAGTGCATGGATGCTGTCCCAAAAATACAGCAGGAATTGCAAAATTGCACTGAGTAACCGGTTACTCACCATGCGTTAACCGGTTACTTCAGTCAATTTTTGCCCAAATTGCTCAGGAAATGATACTGGAGTCCCGGTTGTGGTTTCCCACCTCTTGTCTTGATGAATAGGTATGTAAACCTTTATTTTGTGCTTGTTTTGATGACGTGATGATCTTGTGAGGATATGATTAATCGGGCTTGAAAAACCTGAATATCCTGCAACCAGAAACACACGGAGAAAAGTGCTAATGCGTATGCCAGCGGTGCGAATGCGCATGCTTATGCAAAAGGTAAAAGAGGGGGGGTCAAATTTTGGGTTACGACACATGCTACTCCAAGATTTCTATCAATTCATCTTTTTCTTTAAGTTGCCTCTTCAACTCTCTTTTCTCAATCCTTGCAGTATGGAATTTGTCTTCCCAAGTATCTCTTTCCAGCATCATCCGGGTTAAGAGCTCTTGATATTCTTCCTTTTTCTCAATAGGGATGGTAGAAGATAAATTAATGAAAGGATGTGAAGGTTTCTCAAGAGGATGAGGCATCTTGAGCTCACAAGCCCTAGTATTGACCCGCTGAGTGTAGGCTTTAAAATCAACACAGTCTTTATTTTCCAGCTAGTCTTTGCTCTTTTTATGAATAATGTGCCAAGCCTTTATAACTGCTTTTCTCAAATCTGGATTTCCACCCTCATTGAGGTAGAAGAAACCTGACACCAAAAGACTGCTAGGTCTATCTATCATGGGGTACCCAAACTGACGTCTTACAAGAGCGGGGTTGTAGTTAATCCCTCCATGTATACCAAGAAGAGGTACATTGAGGAATTCTCTACAACTATTGATGATAACTCCTTTGTCATAAGTTGGGTCATACCAATTCATATTAGTATGAGTGAGGGACATAAGTCTTTGAGACCATCTGAGTTTGTCAGGATTTTCAACAAAGAGTCTGGTTTTTGGCAAGTGTGACTTGAACTATCTGTACAACAAAGGTGCACAACACATGATTGTTCCACTACCCTTCATAGTCCTGTGTTGAATTGAATGGTAAGTGTCCCCAAGTAAAGTAGGTACTAGGTTACCACTCAAAAATATCTAGATGGCATTAAGATCAATATAGTGGTTGATATTTGGAAATAGAACAAGACTATAGATGAGTAGTGCTAAGATAGCTTCAAAGGCACTCATGCTATTAGCTTTAGCCAACTGTGTAACTTTCTCTATCAAAAATTTGGAAGTTAAACCTTTGATTCCTCCCTTGGAAGTGAAGTTGTCTTTCACATCTGAAGTTTCCAAATGAAGGTCCTTTGAAATAACTGGGTACTTAGGAATTTCCTCTGAGCCATTGAAAGGAATCTTATTTAGTACTAGCAAACTAATCCAATATGAATACTCTTCCAAAGTGGGTGTAAGTTGATAATCTGGGAATGTGAAACAGTGGTAGAGAGGATCATAGAATTGTACAAGGGTGCAAAGAATTCCTTCTTCAACATTGGTCTTTAGGACACCTAAGAGTCCTCTATAACTTTTTCTGAAATTATCTGGACAAGAAATCATACGACCTAACTTTCTCAATTATGTTGTATCAGGATCCTTGAAGTTGTACTTCTTGGTATTTCTTTTCCCAAAATCCATGTTTAAAACCTATGATATTTTTCATAAAGGTTTTAAGTTCCTTGCAAAATTTGGTTTATAAAATGATGTTTGAATGAATGTATGAATGTATGGATGCACACATATACAAAAATAACAAACATGGGTTCAAGGGTTCGACGTCACGAGCATGGAGCAATGGGTCTACCAAAACCAAAATAATATGTACTAGGGTCTTATTGTACCTGTAGAACATGTTCTAATATAGTTCCCAGAGTCATAGGTCCATCTTTCAGATATTATCGACATACAGACTACTCGGGAATCAATAATGTTCTCAAGAGAAACTCGTCTGAGTTTAGTATTGTGTATCAACTATCTCAGGTCTACACCTGGATAATCACCGCACTACATCCTAAAAAGCCAAGTTGGGGTAAAAGGATACTAAAGGTCCTCAGCTTCGCAGGCTCCCAAGTCGGAAAAAGTAATGACATTACGACTACTCGCATGACATAAAGTGTGTACAAGGATGAAAAACCCTTGATGAGGAACTTTACAATAAAAATTGAAAAACAAGTGTCAATGGCAAAGGGGTGTCATGCTTTGCATTGATTACAACATTGGCCACCATCCATAGTAAGTCTAGGTTCCAACGCCTTGCACCAGTCGATGATGATTGGAGTGCTCTGTTACCGTCTGAGGTCTACCCGTGAGGAAAAGAGGCTCAAGTGTTCACAATCAATGCCTTTATCCCTAATTTTTTCCTGGACATGTTTTCACTTTTTATTTTCGTCCACCGGGATGCCCATTTTTGCCTAAGTCGCCCTTTCGGGTTTTCAACTTAGCGGGCTATTATAGTTTTTTCCATTTTCCCTAACTTTTGCATGGACATCTCTTTTTTTGGTCCATCGGGACATCCATTTTTTCCTAGATTGTCCTTGCGGATGTCAATCTAACGGACTTTTATCCATTTTTTTTCAGGCATAATATTTTTTGACTGTATCGGAGTTCACGGGAAATGGTAACTCCTCCCCATCCATTGTGGTGAGGATCAGGTCTCCGCTTGTGAAGGCCTTCTTGACAATAAAGGGTCCTTCGTAATTGGGAGTCCACCTGCCTCGTGGATCCGAGTGAACAGGTGAATATCCCTTGAGCACGAGTTCTCCTTCACAGAATGTTCGAGGAAGAACTTTCTTGTCAAAAGCTCGCTTGAGGCGTCTCTGATACAATTGACCATGACAAACAGCTGTAAGGCACTTCTCTTTGATGAGATTCAGCTGGTCGTATCTGGACTGAACCCATTCGGCTTCATCAAGACCTGCTTCCATGATGACTCTGAGCGAAGGAATTTCGACTTCGATGGGTAAAACTGCCTCCATACCATACACAAGCGAATACGGAGTTGCCCCAATAGAAGTGCGAACTGAATTTCTGTAGCCATGCATTGCAAAGGGAAGCATTTCATGCCAATCTTTGTAAGTCTTGACCATTTTCTGGATAATCCTCTTGATGTTTTTGTTTGCTGCTTCAACGACGCCATTCATCTTGGACCGATATGGTGAAGAATTGTGGTGTTCGATCTTAAATTCTTGACACAACTCCTTCATCATATTGTTGATCAGGTTGCTTGCATTGTCAGTGATAATGCTGCTAGGAATGCCATAACAATAGATTATCTCTTTCTTGATGAATCTAGCAACCACTCGTCGTGTAACATTTGCATAAGAAGCAGCTTCAACCCATTTGGTGAAGTAGTCGATAGCAACCAGAACGAATCGATGACCGTTGGAAGCCTTCGGCTCGATCATTCCAATCATATCTATACCCCACATGGAGAATGGCCAAGGTGAAGTCAAAACATTCAATGGAGTTGGAGGCACATGGATCTTGTCTCCGTAGATTTGGCATTTGTGACATCTTTTGGCAAAGTTGTAACAATCTACCTCCATTGTTGTCCAGTAATACCCAGCCCGAAGGATCTTCTTAGCCATAGCAGGACCTTTAGCATGTACACCCTCGCAGCCCTCATGTATGGACCTTATGATCGTGTTTGCTTTGTGTCTATCCACGCATCTGAGCAACACGGAATCATAATTCCTCTTGTACAATATACCACCACTTAAGAAGAATTTGGTGCAAAGCTGCCTAAGAGCTTTCTTATCAGTGATGGTGATACCCTCGGGATATTCCTGTTTTTCCAGATATCTTTTAATGTCGTAGAACTAAGGCTTGACATCAGACTCATCCTCGATTGCTAAATAGTGTACTGGTTCGTTCAAGTGATCAATGCGGATATGAGGAGCTTCATTCTTCCACTTGACCTTGAACATGGATGCTAGAGTGGCGAGAGCATCAGCTAGTTGATTTTCCTCTCTGGGGATATGATGAAAAGTGATCTCATCAAAGTAAGGAATCAACTTCGCTATGTGTTGTTGGTACGGAACCAGCTTGGAATCCCGAGTCACAAAGTTCCCTCTGACCTGCCCGATGACTAAGGCAGAATCTCCATAGACCTCAAGAATCTTAATTCTCATGTCAATTGCCACTTCAATGCCGTAGATACATGCTTCGTATTCAGCCATATTGCTGGTGCATGCAAAGCATAATCTAGCAGTGAAGGGAAGGTGAAATCCTGTTGGAGAGATGAGGATAGCCCCAATTCCGCGACCTTTAGTATTGGAGGCACCATCGAACACGAGCGTCCATCGCGCCCCTGGTTCGGGTCCTATGTCAGGGTCTGGAGTCTCATAATCTCTGATAAACAGAACATCCTCATCAGGAAAGTCAAACTTCATCTGTTGATAACCCTCTATAGGTTGATGAGCAAGGTAGTCAGACAAGACGCTCCCTTTTATTGCTTTCTGGGTAACATGTTGGATATCATACTCAGTTAACAGCATCTGCCACCGAGCAATCCTTCCAGAGACAGCCGGCTTTTCAAAGATGTACTTTATCGGATCTATTTTGGATATCAACAAAGTAGTATGGCAAATCATGTATTGTCGCAGGCGTCGAGCAGCCCAGACCAGAGCACAGCAAGTTTTTTCTAAGAGTGAGTTTCTGGTCTCACAATCAGTGAACTTCTTGCTCAGATAGTATATTGCATGTTCTTTTCTGCCAGTGTCGTCATGTTGACCCAATACACATCCCATTGATTCATCGAGAACAGTGAGATACATGATTAAAGGCCTACCAGGAACCGGTGGTACTAAGATCTGTGGTTCTTGCAAGTATTGTTTTATTTTGTCAAATATTTCCTGACAATCATTATTCCATTCAACCGATTGATTTTTTCTGAGTAATTTGAACATTGGTTCACAAGTAGCCGTCAAATGGGAGATGAACCTTGAAATGTAGTTGAGTCTGCCCGGAAAGCCACGGACTTCTTTTTCTGTTTTGGGAGGTGGCATGTTCTGAATTGCCCGAACCTTATCGGGATCAACTTCAATGCCCTTTTGACTTACAATAAAGCCCAACAGTTTACCAGATCGAACTCCGAAGGTGCACTTCGCAGGATTCAACTGCAGTCTAAACTTTCAGAGTCTGTCAAACAGCTTCTTCAGATGAACCAAGTGATCATCTTCAGTTTTGGACTTGGCAATCATATCGTCCACGTAAACCTCAATCTCTTTATGAATCATATCGTGAAAGAGGGTTGTCATGGCACGCTGGTATGTTGCCCCTGCATTCTTTAGACCGAATGGCATGACTTTGTAGCAATATGTACCCCATGGAGTGATAAAAGTAGTCTTCTCCATATCATTTGGGGACATTTTGATCTAATTATATCCTAAAAAACCGTCCATGAAGGAAAAGACAGAGAACTGCACAGTGTTGTCTACCAAGACATCAATATGAGGCAAAGGAAAATCATCCTTCGGGCTCGCCTTGTTGAGGTCTCGATAATCCACACACATTCTAACTTTGCCGTCCTTCTTGGGAACCGGGACAATGTTGGCAATCCATTCAGGATATTCGGAAGTGGCTAGGAACCCCGCATCAAGCTGTTTCTTGACCTCTTCTCTGATTTTGAGTGCCATGTCAGGTCTAGTCCTTCTGAGTTTCTGCTTGACAGGAGGAGATCCGGGCTTGAGTGGTAAGTGATGTTCAACGATGTTGGTATCCAACCCAGGCATATCTTGATAGGACCGGGCGAAGATATCAACATACTCTTTCAATAACTTAACCAACTCGGAGTGTATATGCTCTGCGAGTGATACGCCAACCTTAACTTCTCTTCTAACCTCATCAGTACCAAGATTGACAACTTCCACTGGCTCTTTGTGTGGTTGAATCTCTCTACGCTCGTGCTCAAGGAGCCTTGCCAGTTCAGCCGGTAATTCACAATCTCCCTTACCATCTTCTTCGGCTTGGTTAATTGGAATTCCAGAATTACAATGGATGTTTTCCATGTTGTTATCAATGCTTTTATTAGTTCTGCATGTTTATGAATATGTTCAGAATGAGCTATTTTGAAAAGTGAAAAAGAAAAGAAACTTTTGCCATTTATTTGTGAAAAGTAAAACAAAGAAAGAAAATAGAGCATGATTTTGAATGCAAAAAACTTTTATTTATTGATCATATAATATTGCAAAAGCGTGAGGCCCTTTACAAGATATCCACTCGTCTCGGGCAAGGACGAGGGAATGAGAAAGCAAAATGCATTACATGTTATACGGGAAAACCACAGGAATCACGGTAGATGTCCAATTGTTGAGCTTGAAACCTGGCGGACACTTTCGCACAAAGCTTGAAATCTGATTACTGGAACCAGCATCATCAGTAGCTGCCATGATGTCATCTTGCTGGAAACCCGCGCTATGGAACTTGACAAAGTTGCATTGCTTCTGATCAGAGGAACCAGATTGACGACCAGGACGATAACCCAATCCAAAACGATTATGCTTCTCAACCACATCAATCACATGCCCCCATCCTGATAAAGCACCTTTCTGGATAGTCTCCTTAGCACTCTTAGCAGATGCTAGAGTCAATTGTGGTGATCTACTTTTACTAGTTGAAGCAGAGTTGACATCTTCGAACTCGAGACACTACAACGGCACCTCAGCTATGCCTTCTTCGGCCTCGACATATCGGAAAGATGATAACTCGCTCACAATCAAATCCTCTTCACCACAGACAATGACAAGCTTATCATCAAACATGAATTTCAACTTCTGATGTAAAGTTGAGGTAACTGACCCTGCAGCGTGGATCCACGGACGACCCAGTAGGCAACTGTATGCTGGATTGATATCCATCACTTAG
This sequence comes from Lathyrus tuberosus, assembly GCA_022829125.1. Taxonomy (NCBI): domain Eukaryota; kingdom Viridiplantae; phylum Streptophyta; class Magnoliopsida; order Fabales; family Fabaceae; genus Lathyrus; species Lathyrus tuberosus. The sequence goes on from JALAZF010000075.1 coordinate 11,850,826, forward strand.
AAAGTAATGGTAAATAGATGCGGCCCAATGTTGATGGGTAAGTCCACTTCTCCAATGACCTGTCTTCGAGAATCTTCAAAGGCTCAGACAACTAAGGCACTTGGTCTCATCTCGATTCCTTCCACTGGCAATTGACTCAATGTGCCCTTAGGCATCACATTGAGAAAAGAACCGGTATCCACTAGAACAAGAGATAACAGGATGTCTGTGCAGGTTATAGATATGTGCAGCGCTTTATTGTGGGCAGTTCCTTCAGGAGGTAATTCTGATTCATTAAAACCCAAATACCGACTTGCAGTTATGTTGGTCACCACATCATCAAACTCGACGACGGATATATCTTGCATGACATGGGCACTGTTTAACACCTTCAACAAAGTTGATCTGTGCGCAGGCGAACTCATGAGTAAGGACAAAATTGAGATCCTCGAGGGAGTCTGACCCAGCTGATCCACAATCTTAAAGTTACATTTCTTGATCAGCTTAAGGAACTCTTGATCATCAAGGGTCTCTTTGCTCTTTGAAACATTCTCAGACGGGATAGTCGATATTGGAACCGCGGTAGAAGGTGTCCCTTGTTGACTAGCAGGGGTTGCAGATGCAGGCGTTTCCTTAGAAGGAACAACAGTTGGAACTTGAACAGGCTTTGTAGTGACCTTCGGAGCAAACACTCGTCCACTACGAGTCATACCTCCACTAGCTGTAACATTCACGATCTCTGATTCGGCGAACCTTATCTCTTGACCTCTAGAAAACACAGAGGATCCATACTTCCACGGTACCTCTTTAGAATTCTGATACGGAAACGGCTTTGGCGGACAAACAACGATGGGTTGCACCCTCTTCTGCATAGGGGTTTCAACTGGAACTTTCCTATAGACGATGGTGAATGGCTCAATAGCAGCAACTTCCTCGATAGGTTTAGATATGGCAAATTGCACTTCGCCACGGTTCATCAGAATCTGACACAACCCTTCAGCCTTTGACACTGGTTGGGATTATCGTCACAAATATGACACTTACCATGCAACCCTTTCAACAGCCTGTGTTCGTTCAATTTCTTGAAAACCACAGTCATCGGGGTCTTTACCTCATCGGCATCCATGATCAATTCAGCCTTGGAATTATCCCCAATCATGTTAACCGCAGGCCCACCGTGATTCGGCAACGGATTACTCTGAATGTTGGGTTCTTCCTCAATGAAAGTCAGAACCTTCTTATCAATGAGTTCTTGAACCCTGGTTTTGAAAACAAAGCAATCCTCAGTTTCATGTCCTATGTATCCAGCTTGATAAGCACATGACGCATTTGGGTTATGCTTCGGCACAAATGGAGGAATCGCAGGTGCAATCTGCTTGGGGACAATTGCCCCTTGGTGAACCAAGTAAGGAAACAACTCGGTGTATGACACCGGAATTCTGTCAAAATTCGGACGCTTGTAGTTTCCTTGATTGTTGTTATTCTGACAGTTTTGATTCTGCTGATTTTTGTTGTTTTGTTGATTCTGTTGCTGATTCTGAGCATTCTAAACTGGTTGTTGCGGATGATACTGATATGGAGGTTGTTGATACTGCACAGCAGCAATGTACGGATACGGATAGTACGGCATGGGAGCCATGGGAGATTGATACTGAGGAGAAACTTGAGCTGTCACAGCGTTGGTCTCACCTTCCTTTTTCTTGGAATGACTGTTCTGAGATTTCCGAGTAACCGGCTGCTGGGAAGCAGCACCAGGAATCTTTCCTGTCTTCAAACCATTTTCAATCCGTTCGCCAATAGTTACAACATCAGCGAAGTTCGATGAAGGACCACCCCCCCCCCCCCCATTTTCTCGTAGTAAGATCCTTGCAATGTACCCATAAAGATGTCAAGCAACTCATTATCAGAGAGAGCAGGTCGCACACGAGATGTCATCTCAAGCCATCTTTGTGCATACTCCTTCAATGTTTCAGCTGAGCTCTGGGACTGATTCTACAATTGCAATCTAGTGGGCGCCAGATCAAGATTATATTTGTATTGTCTCACGAACGCTTCAGACAAATTCCTCCAAGTATGGATTTTACTACGCTCCAAGCCCATGTACCAATCTAATGAAGCACCAGACAAACTATCTTGAAAATAATGAACAAGCAATTCATCATTATCAATATGGGATGCCATCTTCCTGCAGTACATAGTGATGTGACTATGCGGGCACTTTAAACCTTTATACTTTGGCAAATTGGGTATCTTGAATTTCTGCGGCAACACAACATTTGGAACCAAACACAAGTCTTTGGCTTCCATGCCAAAAGCAAAGAACCCTGCTATAGCTCTGATACGGTCTTCCAATAACTTGTAGTCAACAGATCTACTCTGATTAGTGGGCCTAACAAGAATATGAGGATTTGGAAGCTGAGAAACGGCAGGAGCATTCACTTGCGGAGTAACAAACTGGGAAGGATACACCAAACCTGGATTAACCGTTTGACCAGCATTCTGACCCATCGGAACACCATACAGATAATTCGGAGGAGGTACCCCAACGGCTAAGGAAGATGCCCCAGGATAGAACATCCCAGGATGAGCATTCGGAACAGCAGTTTGAGCAGCCTGAGATGGAACCGGAACACGAATAGGAGGACCCCTATACACATGCTCTTCATCATCAGGAGTTTTAGTGTCGACCAATCTGGCAGTTTGATGAGTTTAAGCCTGAAGATTCTCAGGATCATCATTCACCACTAGAGGTGGGACTGGAGTAGGCATGACCCATGGATAGGCGGCAGCATTCCCATTAGGCATGGGTGCAAGAAAAGGCTGATATGGCATGAAGGAACTACCATTATTTTCGATCTGAGGAGTGTAATTCGGAGGCATGCCCCAAAGAAATCCAACGGGCATCTGGTTCAGACTGGGTTGAATGGCAGGCTGATCCACAGGCTCAACTGGCACTTCAACTCTAGCAGGAGAAGGAACAACAACAGTAGGAGTAGCCGTAACAACAGGAGGAACAGTCACAACAGTTGCATCAGTAGTGGTTGCAACAACAGTGGCAGCAGCAGCGGCATCCCTCTGAGCACGAAGGAGCTCCATAATGACATTCATGTTCGTCTGAAACTGATCCATCCGACCTTGGAATTGTGCCAGAGTTTCCTTGTAAGCAGCGTTCTCAGCTTCGAAGTCAGCCATGATTCTGGATTTGTTTGAGCGAGTAAAATACCGATGTCGAGTCGTCGTCTTGCTACAAGCAAGGAGGACAAGGATAAGCAACGGTTTTGGATGAAGGGATGTGCATATGTGTGCAGATGAATGTATGATATGCATGCAAAAATAAATTTTTAAATTCCAGGAATTCTTAAACTTATTTTAGTTGACAACATCATAAAGCATATAAGTTAAGGCATTAATGATAGAGTGAGCAAGAATCTTCATTCATTCATTCAATAAAGGAAAGAAGCAGGAAGTCGAATACAAGTCAAATATCTGCCTTTTGGGATACAACAAAATCCGTGTGGATTCTATCAAATACCACCCTACACAGACAAGAAATGGAAAACAGCCCAAGGAAGCAGGTGTGGTAATGCACCAGCATATGCATCCCTCAACAACCCAGGTAGGTCCTCCAATGCATGCTCAGCAAATCTGGCTAGACGGTCATGCCTCTCACTCCAGTACTTCGCATCCTTCATGAGGTTACGCAGTAACAAATGATTGGGTCCCTGAAGCATGTCCTGAAGAAAGGCCTCTTTCTGATCCAGGAGGTTCTGTAGATGACGACTTTGATGCTCCTAATGAGTGCTCTCTGTGTTGAGCTGACTAATCTGCTCTTTGCTCTGATGTGCTTAATCCTGCGGCTTCTGAATCTCACCGAAGACTTTGTCCAGCTGGGTTTGAGATTGAGAAAAGTCCTTTGCTAACTGATTAGCACGGTCTTGCTTACTTTGCCACTTTGCCTTGAACTCGGATAACTTCCCTCGAAGCTCTTCAAGTTGCTTGTTGTAGCTCAGCTCCTCTTTGTAGGCTTGATAATGAGCATCGGTGAGTTGTCTCTTCTTTGAAGCAAGTCCCTCATGGGTGCTCTTCAAAGCATCACCCACCTTCCGACGCTTGTTTTGTTCAACCTCCACCTCTTTGAGCATGCGCTCGCACTTCTGATGGAGCTCAATCTGTAGGCTATCCTTCTCGAAAATGACTCTATCAAGGTTGAGACGAAGATCAGCATTCTCCTTCTTCAACTTTTCAATAATCAGCTTGAGTTGATCGACCTCAGATGGAGGAACAATGGTAAGTTCAGGAAGCCTGGCATTCATGGAAGGCTCGGGAGAGAATGGCAACAAAATCTCTTTGACGCGCTCTTTGACCCAAAGTGTGTAAGCTTCCTTGGCTACGCAATTCTTCTTACCCAAATCGGCTCTACCTTCGAGATGAATCTGAGTCCAAGCGGCACTAAACCTCTTCAGCAAACCCATGTCATCAACCCCTTCATGAAAGATGAACTCTTCGACTACCTCAGGATCAGGCTTGTCAACCATAGGGTATCCCAACTGTCGGAAGGCCATTCTTGGATTGTAGTTAATTCCACCTTTTGTACCCAAGAGAGGCACATTGGAGAATTTCCCACAATGAAGAATGATTGAAATGTCGTCGTAGACTCGAGAATACCAAGAGATATCATCAGCATTAAGAGACATGATTCATTGAGACCACTTGAGATTAACCTTATTCTCAACAAAAGGACCCTTCTGTGAAAGGTGAGACATGAACCATCGGTACAGCAGAGGAGCACAACAGACAATGGTTCCTTTCTTCTTTTCATTCCTGGAATGAATAGAATGGTAGGTATCAGCAAGAAGTGTCGGAACAGGGTTCTTGGACAAGAAAATACTGATGGCAGCCTGATCTACGAAATCCTCCATGTTAGGAAACAAGACAATCCCATATATCAGCAAAGCAAGAATGGCATTGAAAGCCTTCCAGTTTCCATCCTTAGCAAAAGAAGTGGCCTTGTCAACCAAGAACTTCGAAGCAAATCCTCGAATACCTTTCCCTTTGGTCTTGAGATTATCCTCCACATCTTTCTTACTAATGCAAAGCGCATCAGCAATAAGATGAAACTTCGGACAACCGCTAGTGTAAACATAAGGAACCTGCTTCTTGATCTCAACCCCCAGAATATAAGCATACTCCTCAAGTGTGGGTGCTAGCTGATAATCCTGAAATGTGAAGCATCTATATGGCGGGTCGTAGAACTGAACCAGAGTATGAATAGCAGTGGTGTTGACTTCAGTGTTGAGGATGGTCAACAGATTACCATAAGTATCTATGAAAACCCCTCTGTGATCTCCAACCAACAAAGATGCCAAACCCCTCAAAACACCCAGCTTAGTCTCCACAAACTTGTAACTGAAGATGCCACGACAACCAGTACTCATCTCTATGATAATGCCAACAAAAGATAAGTCTTCGAATACCTGGAAATGCACATGCAAAAATTAATTTACATGATGAAATGATATGCAACACAACAACAAGAAGCCAGCACAGCCCGAATAATCAAGTCTGAACAGTCCGGATATCTGCATATAATTATGTGTCAGTGCAACATAATCTGATGTGTCGGTGAAAAAATCTGGCGTGCGTGAGAACAAGGGTATGAAGTGGCTTATTTTCCTACAAAACCCATCCCCCTCACAGGTGTGATCTAGACACAACAAGGTGGTCCCTAGAAAAGGTCGCCCAAACCATAGGATTCAGGATGAAAATCCCCGCCGTAGTGAATTCTCACAGGACGGAAGTATTCTCAAACGAATCACGATCTGGGATGTGGCTCTCGTGATAAGCCAACACGCAAAACGCATGCCTCACAACTATCCACGTTCTAGCCTATGTGTATACTAGGCCTGGTGTTAGGACCTTTCTCTCCAATAATATCTACCCATCCCAACAACAGCAGAAAATAGCAGATATCCAGAGTATGCAGCAAATGAATATTCAAAGCAGTAAAGAAATGCGATAAATAAACATAAAGCTAAAGCAAGTAAAATAAAGCTAGTAAAGCGCAACAGATAAACACCCAAACAAGCAAGAAAGCAAACCAAACTAGGCGAGACCCCTCAAGGGATGGACCAGCAAGAGGTCAATCTGTCCCCAGCAGAGTCGCCAGCTAAAGATGGCTGGTTTCTACCTGAGTGAATCGCACACTCAAAGATATAACAGAGTCGCCACCGAACTTTATTTAGTCCCAAAGGACAGGGAAAATATCGATAAAACCCGAGGGTAAGAGAAACGGGAACAGGGGGTCGATTATGTGAAAGGAAGGTATTAGCACCTAATGCATCCGTCGTACTCGACGGGAACCATTTCGCTTGCTTCTATGCTTGGATGGGTTATCTACCTAAAGGCTTCTAGCTAAAAGAAAAGGAGAGAGATAGAAAAGGGAAAAGGAAAAGAAAGAGGGAAGGTGCTCGCGGAGGATTGAAGTCCTCGTGCCTACGTACCCTCATAGTGCAATGAGGAAGTCAGAGCGTCATAGTTCTTGGAACCAGGGGACAAAGAAAGGAAGGAAGAAAATGAGAAGGAAGGAAAGGGTGTAAGTGTGCTCGCCAAGACATTGTGTCTCGTGCCTACGTATTTGACATTCAAAAGAATGCAGAATCAGAGCTTCCGTAGTTCGAGGAACTGAATGGAAAACAAAACAATAAAGAAACAAGGAGATGAAAGAGGTGGTGTCAAAAAACCAAGAGCAAGCGTGAAAGAAAAACTTTACTGGGAAAGACCTCGCAGTAAGAGCGTTTGCACGAAAGAATAGGAAAAGCATGGTGTTAGAACAGAGAATGAAAGAAACTCCGCGGGGGATAGCAAAGAGAATTGGTGTCGAAATAAAGAAAGTAAGAGCAAGGGGAACAAGAAGGACTCCTCAGGGGATCCAAATAAAGGGACGATGTCAAAACCAAGAGAAAAGGAAGAATCGGTATATTAACTGGCTGGCAGTGGTTAACCGACGAAAGAAAGGACTGCAACTCTGTGGGGGATAGAGAAGCATTGGTTTCAACAGAGAAAACTGTGATTAACCAGAAGCACGGGTGTAGGACTGATCAAAGGTCGTAACCCAAAAGGGACGTTGGTAACGACTGAACAATCACCACTTGACCAACGAAGAAGGGCATTGAACCAAAAGAAGGTTACAAACCCGAGGGTCCAAGTATTCGAACCAAGAAAGGTTGCCAACTGCAAGGGATTCGGTTTTAACAAGAGAGTTGTGATTAACCGAGAAAAATGAGTGATTAACCAAAAGAAGGTGATTAACTAAAAAAAGTGCTCTCATTATTTTAACATGCGGACTGTGGTTAACTGAAGCAAAGGGTGATTAACCAAGAGTAGGTGATTAACCCAAGAGGAACTCAGTGTTTTAACAGATGGACTGTGGTTAACTGAGATGGAGTGCAAACGTTGGTGTTTTAACTGACAGACAGTGATTATCCAACAAAGGGAGAAGAACCAAGAGAAGGCTGCGAACTCCTGGGGCAACAATGGTTGTGACAGGAAAACCGTGTTGGACCAAAGAATGAGAATTGAGACTCTTCAGGGGAATCAAAAAGCAATGATTGATTACAAGAAGAAAGGAGTAATGGAACAAAGAGAGATTGTTAGCGCAAGAATAATGATCTTAACCAAGAAGGATGGTGATTGATCAAAAGGAGAGATTGGAGCGATCAAGGTTCGAAAGAGATTGCAAAAAGATAAGAGTGATCAAGGATCAACTCGACTGGGGAAAGAAAGCACATTACCGCCTGGAGATAGAGATGACTAAGCCAAGCACAGGGTCATTCGTCCCCTACCTGAAGTAGTCAGAATGAGAGTAGGAATTCTCCCTTCTCATTCCTTCCCTAACACACACAGGGTGTAATGCGGAAGTTAAAACGGACGGCACAACAGCTCCAAGTTGTACAACGCTCCTGCGTAGAGAAACGGGCAGCATAACGGCGTCAACTCGTACTGTTCTCCGATGCAAAGCGCAACGCGAAACTCCAACTCCACGGGGGAACGAGAGAGAAAGATCTAAAGGAAGCCTAAAGAGAGGAAAGGGGAAGATCAACTAATCGAAACATGTTTTGATCAATTAATCAAGGGAGAAATATGCTAACAACTTTCCAAAGAGGATGATAAGTCATTAAAGCACAAAGGAGTGAATTATTGATTACACAAGATTAAGTTTATCCATGAAGAATAAACTTAATGCGAACTGAAATGGAAGGCGCAAAACAGTGCCGATTGATCATCAAAATGCGACACAAAATCATGTATCATGTGAACAAAGATAGTGCAAGAAGGATTATGTTCATACAATTCTAAGAACATGAAACCAATGAATAATCGAAAATGTGCATCGAAAGTTCATGAATATGCTTCAACCGGAAATGAAATGACATTTAGAACATCCATAAAATCAAGCACGATAATCAATGGAAGTTAAAAGGAAGAACGCATGGCAAACACACTTGAAAATGCAAGAAAATGGCCATTATGTTCAGTGGTAACCGGTTACTCACCATGCGTTAACCGGTTACTTGCTTGAAAATTAGCGTTCTAGGTGAAAATTGCACTGAGTAACCGGTTAACCACCATACGTTAACCGGTTACCACTGAACAGTGGTGAAAAAAAAAGCAAAAACAGCTTTTCAAAAGTGATTCTCAGCACGTATTCACTTATGCAAACCACCACATGCTTAGATACAAATTTGTGCACGAAAATTACATCATATAAGGGCAATAAAACACAACTTGAAATCAATAATCACAAAGATCAAAGATCAAACAATTGCATGGTAAATCAAACCGAACACGATCAAAATCACAACTTAAACGCGCGAAATCAATCGAAACAGAGATAAAAGATAGATCCACCAACCTACAAGGCTGAGATGTGCCTTGGTGATTGTTGCAAAGGATTCTTGACGCAGAAAATCAAAGAAAACCAGAGGAATCTTCAATTTATAGACGAACCATGTCGAAATCGAACAAAATACCATAAAGCTCCAAAATGTGAATTCGAACCGTTGGAAGTTGCAGCAAAATACTCAAGATTAATCAAAAAGCTGAAATAACTCCAGAAATCCAAGTGTAATAGCAAGAATGATGAAAGTTGAGCTCAAGAAATAATCACTTTTGATGTAAAAGTGATTATTCTTCAAAGTAGAAATGAGCTTTGGTGAGGTTTTGGAAGAGAATTGAGATGAAGATGAAGATGTAGTAGAGAAATTCAGAGGGAATGTGGGAGAATTGAGAGTTAAATGGAGCAAATGGTTGAGGGTCCTTGAAAATGAGTGAAGGTGAGTTTATATAGATTTTAGGTTTGGAGTGTGAGATGGTTTGGAAATTGGTTTGGAATTAGCTTTGGGTTTGGAACTAGGCTAGGAGTTAGTTGGACTTGACTCACCGAGTCAAGGCGGTTAACTCGGTTAGTTAGAACCAACTCGGTAACAATCCCACGATGCACTTCATCATCCAAAGGTTGATATGCTTGGAAAACAAGGAACATGGTGCACTTGAATTAAGGTGATGCATTGGAATAAATGTACTTGGAATGTCTTGAATAGTCTTGAAATGTCTAGAGAAGTCTAGAATGTTCCACACACTGCTAGAATCAAGTAGAACCAAAGACCAAAGAGATTGCATGGATGCTGTCCCAAAAATGCAGCAGGAATTGCAAAATTGCACTAAGTAACCGGTTACTCACCATAACCGGTTACTTCAGTCAAGTTTTGCCCAAATTGCTCAGGAAATGATACTGGAGTCCCAGTTGTGGTTTCCCACCTCTTGTCTTGATGAATAGGTATGTAAACCTTTATTTTGTGCTTGTTTTGATGACGCAATGATCTTGTGAGGATATGATTAATCGGGCTTAAAAAACCTGAATATCCTGCAACCAGAAACACACGGAGAAAAGTGCTAATGCGTATGCCAGCGATGCGAATGCGCATGCTTATGCAAAAGGCAAAAGAGGGAGGTCAAATTTTGGGTTACGACACATGCTACTCCAAGATTTCTATCAATTCATCTTTTTCTTTAAGTTGCCTCTTCAACTCTCTTTTCTCAATCCTTGCAGTATGGAATTTGTCTTCCCAAGTGTCTCTTTGCAGCTTCATCCGGGTTAAGAGCTCTTGATATTCTTCCCTTTTCTCAATAGGGATGGTAGAAGATAAATTAATGAAAGGATGTGAAGGTTTCTCAAGAGGATAAGGCATCTTGAGCTCACAAGCCCTAGTATTGACCCGCTGAGTGTAGGCTTTAAAATCAACACAGTCTTTATTTTCCAGCTAGTCTTTGCTCTTTTTATGAATAGTGTGCCAAGCCTTTATAACTGCTTTTCTCAAATCTGGATTTCCACCCTCCTTGAGGTAGAAGAAACCTGACACCAAAAGACTGCTAGGTCTGTCTATCATGGGGTACCCAAACTGACGTCTTGCAAGAGCGGGGTTGTAGTTAATCCCTCCATGTATACCAAGAAGATGTACATTGAGGAATTCTCCAGAACTATTGATGATAACTCTTTTGTCATAAGTTGGGTCATACAAATTCATATTAGTATGAGTGAGGGACATAATTCTTTGAGACCATCTGAGTTTGTCAGGTTTTTTAACAAAGAGTCTGGTTTTTGGCAAGTGTGACTTGAACTATCTGTACAACAAAGGTGCATAACACATGATTGTTCCACTACCCTTCATAGTCCTGTGTTGAATTGAATGGTAAGTGTCCCCAAGTAAAGTAGGTACTAGGTTACCACTCAAAAATATCTAGATGGCATTAAAATCAATATAGTGGTTGATATTTGGAAATAGAACAAGACTATAGATGAGTAGTGCTAAGATAGCTTCAAAGGCACTCATGCTATTAGCTTTAGCCAACTCTGTAACTTTCTCTATAAAAAATTTGGAAGTTAAACCTTTGATTCCTCCCTTGGAAGTGAAGTTGTCTTTCACATCTAAAGTTTCCAAATGAAGGTCCTTTGAAATAACTGGGTACTTAGGAATTTCCTCTGAGCCATTGAAAGGAATCTTGTTTAGTACTAGCAAACTAATCCAATATGAATACTCTTCCAAAGTGGGTGTAAGTTAATAATCTGGGAATGTGAAACAGTGGTAGAGAGGATCATAGAATTGCACAAGGGTGCAAAGAATTCCTTCTTCAACATTGGTCTTTAGGATACCTAAGAGTCCTCCATAACTTTTTCTGAAATTATCTGGACAAGAAATCATACGACCTAACTTTCTCAATTATGTTGTATCAGGATCCTTGAAGTTGTACTTCTTGGTATTTATTTTCCCAAAATCCATGTTTAAAACCTATGATATTTTTCATAAAGGTTTTAAGTTCCTTGCAAAATTTAGTTTATATAATGATGTTTGAATGAATGTATGAATGTATGGATGCACACATATACAAAAATAACAAACATGGGTTCAAGGGTTCGACGTCACGAGCATGGAGCAATGGTTCTAACAAAACCAAAATAATATGTACTAGGGTCTTATTGTACCTGTAGAACATGTTCTAATATAGTTCCCAGAGTCATAGGTCCATCTTTCAGATATTATCGACGCACAGACTACTCGGGAATCAATAATGTTCTCAAGAGAAACTCGTATGAGTTTAGTATTGTGTATCAACTATCTCAGGTCTACACCTGGATAATCACCGCACTACATCCTAAAAAGCCAAGTTGGGGTAAAAGGATACTAAAGATCCTCAGCTTCGCAGGCTCCCAAGTCGGAAAAAGTAATGACATTACGACTACTCGCATGACATCAGTAATTCCAAAAGGGCCTCCACTGAGTGTGATTATATCATATGTCACTCATGCGTAGGATTATTCCAGACATGTAACTTTTGATTATATCAGCGTCCTATCTTATTTATGTACACTCAAATCCGGGTTAGGATTTGTCTCACTCATAGAGATCAACCAAAGGGCACAAACAAATAGGATGAATAAAACAGCAAGTAAGTGATATCAACAACAAAAATCACAAATATATATGCAAGATAGGCTTAATCCTTTTAGGGGGGTGAAATCCATATTTCCCCAGTGAAGTCGCCATTTTTCTGTAGCCGCGCGAAGACTCGCCCTTTTACATGTGAACTTTTAATTTATCCCATAAGGAGGGAAGGGGAAAAATATGAATAAACTCGTGAGTGTGTGTAATGCAAAAACAATGCACTTGAGAGATCGAGAATCGGGATTGGTTATACAAAGGGAAGGTATTAGCACACTAAGTATCTATAGTATCCTATAGGAACCTCTTGCATATATTTGTGTTACTATTGTTTTGAGTTACTTACTGTGTAATGGGAATTTGTTGATTGGTTTTGAGTGAGTGATAGGAGATATTTTTGTTGTTATTGTAAGTTGAAAAGTTATAGGAACCTAAGGGTTTTATTTATTATTGTGCTCGCTGAGATCTTGCAATCTTATGCCTACGTATTCTCAAAGAAAGTTGAAAAATCAAAGCATTTGTAGTTCCACCTACTAATGGGTGGAATTAGGTTTGAGAGAAATGACAAGTTGTCATCTTAAGGGAGATATCTCACCTATTCACCACAAATTTTTTTAGAAATAAGAGAATTAGGGAAGAAGCTTTAAACTTGGATGAAAACAAATCCAGAGTAATGCCACATCTTCCTTTAACTGAGTCTTTGCATTTTAAGAGAAGGGCCTTGACTTGGATATAGAATCAACAAGTATTCCACTTACATCACTTAAATGAAAGAAGTATTTTGTACATCATAATAAGAGAAGGACTCCAGCTTGGATTTTGAATCAACAAGTGTGCCACTTACATCACTTCAATGGAAAAAAAGTTTAAAATGATTGATTTATGTTTGGTGAGGGAATAGAAGAGATATCTCTTCCATAGAGATGATTCATGTCTTATCTCTGGGGAGTGTTGAATTTGAAGCCAAAGGTTGGCTAGGTTTTGACTTGAGATTTTATGTTTGAAGCCACAAGGAGCTATGGTTAATTTTAGGACTTCAAAAGGGAATTCTCGGCTCTTTGAAGAGTTAAATGTGAAGTAGAAATTCCTTGTACAAAGCCCAAGAGGAGGCTAAGTTGATAGTGAAGTCTCCTTGTATAAAGCCCAAGAGAAGGCAAAATTTGATTGTGAAGTCTCCTTGTATAAAGCCCAAGAGGAGGCTAATTTGATAGTTGGAACTTCAACAAGGGAAACCTAATGTTTCAACTAAGTTGTAGTTTAAAGAGGATCCTAAAGTTTGAACTAAGTCTAAACTAGGGATGAGTATTGAAAATCAACAGTTATGCAAGTGTTGTAAATGCCAAGAGAAACTTAACAAGACAAGTTTAATTAATCTTTTAAACAAAATGTAGCCATCGAGGATGACATGAATATGGTATGATTAAGCATGATATATCAACATGTGAAAGTGTATCAGACGAGGAGATATGTTCATTATGGTAAGATTTTATGAAGGAAATACTTGAGTATGTGAGCAAAGATTCAATCACAAGGAAGTTCAAGTAAGCAAATATTCAAGATGAATCGAGGATCAAGTGAATATATTAAAGGGTAAACAAAACCCTAAATGGAGATAAACATATGGACAAAGCATTCAAACATGGTTGAATCAAGATGTTGGGGAATCCAGTCTCAAGTGGAAGCCCTAACTATGTATCAAAGTGTTTTGAAATATTAATCAAAGTGAAAACCCTAATTAAACATTTAATTTGAGTATTTTTCAAAGTAGAATTATATACTCATGGTATGAAAGTCAGGACAACGTGTTGGGTGTATCAAACAAGGTTTGAATAAAGTGTATCATGACCCTAAGGACATGTATGGACAATTAGGTTAAGGAAAAAATCAAAATAAATCATGGAAAGGTATGAAAAACACTTTAAAAGGTAATGGTTTTCAACCTAAGAAAAATGGAAAAAATTAATATTATTTTTGGAATTTTGAAATGGATTCTCAAAATATACAAGATAAATGAGAAGTGTGAAAACAATTCTCTCAAAAAGATTAAATGAGAAGTGTATCCAAAGAAATTGTTTTCAAAACCGTATGAACCCTAACTGATCATTTTGACATGAAATCTCATAGAGTCATGATACATAACAATTAATTAAGGGAAAATAATCACAATATCATGATAAACATGTCTGTAACTCGAATGATCAAAATTGATGCATGAATCATAGAGTTCAGTTTAGAGCAACTTACCTTGCAAAAGTGGAAATCGAATTCCTTGATAGGAGTGTTCCAGATGCAGTTTCTTGATGCCAACATCTTCCTTGACTTCCAAGGAATGTGTTACAATGTTTGAATTGGTTTGAAAGCTTATGAAACTCCTAGCTCGAATTTATCTGCAACTTATGGTGTATATGAAGCAAATGACATGTGACTTGATGATTTTGAGGTTACAGTTGATGTTTGAGTGTTTGGATCACTTGCACATGATGTATGTGAAGTGTTTGGATGCTTGGTTTGATTCGAAATGACCTTGAACTAAGAATTCAAGTTTTCACTATTTGAGAACTTTGAATTTTGCAAAAGGGAGGATTTATGAGAAAACAAGCATTGGCAATGTTTTGGTGTCCTTAGAATGAAGCACATTGACCTCTATTTATAGGAAAAGGAGTCCAGATATTTGAGAGGAAATTGGATGAGGATGTAGGCTATTATCCAACAAGTGATGTCATGTAGCTATTACTTGAATGCCAAGGTACATAGCTTACATTGTCACATGGCTATGAATTCAGATACTTTGAGCTTTGTTCCACAAGGCTTCATCTCATCCCCTGATGTTCTGATCAGGTTCTAACAATTTGGGGGGATTTTGCTCAAAATCACTATTCCACTTTAATCCTAGAGGACAAAACATCACTTCATGCTTTTGGAATGATTTTTTTTCGCATTTTAAGTGATGAAAATTTGAAAATTCAGTTGTACTTTGTAGAGCACATGCTTGTATGATCATTTTGGAGTTGATCTTGTGAAGATTTCAGGCATGCAAGACTTATCTAAATCGTGTGGCACAAACATGTTGCAAATCTGTCTTGGAATTTCAGCTTGATCAAGCCTTATTGCAACATTCATAACATCTTGCTCAAGTAAAGGACTTTGATGTTCTTGATCATTTTGGAAAGCTGGTATAATGTACTTCAAGATTGATGTTTCAACATCTGATTGAACATCTTTCTGACATCAGCAATCTTGGACTCCAATTTCAAGAATGATCAATTAAATATTTGTGAGTTCCACAAACTGTAATTGATCTTAAATCCTTGTTCAAAAACCCTACAATATTGTTGTAGATAGACTCCAACAGATCACTTCATGGATACTCATCAAGTATTCAATTGTTGCAAGTATCTCTCTTGACAAACACAGTGTTGAGATATCAAGGTTACCACCCTTGACTCAAGTAACTCAGATTTTCTCTGAACAAACCCTATTTACCTCAATAGATCTGAAATCTCCTTTCAGATTAGATTCATCCTTAGGCTTAAGAAAGAAGAATTTTTCCTTGCAGATTTGGATGGTGAAAATAAATCACCTTCACTTTCTTTAGATTTATGTTTCACAGAAACACCCTCTATTCAGAAGAGTAACTAGAAGACTCCAGATGCACGAATGAGATGCCTTTATGAGTGGACTTGAGAGAGATCTCAAGTATCTTTGATAACTTAGCCGAAAAATAATTTATCAAATTCCTAGAGCATGAACTTAATAAATCAAATCTCAACTCACCTTATATTCAAACTCACTTCAGGGTACAAGATGGAACCATCCTTCCAAGTACCAAGTCACCATGACAGACACCAACCAAAAACTCTCTCTATTCCATCGCTCTCGACTTTGGAATGAAAAGATGCAGATATCTTCAAAAGAAGAGGCTGACCATTGAGATCTTCCACCATCTGTCTTCAGTCACAACTCCAGAATCCCATAAATACCAGAGTTCTTCCATCAGAAACATATCCAGTGGAACCACCAAGGAACATCTTCAACATGCCCTAATAAGATGTCAGAACATCTTATAAGACACCCCAACAAGATAATTAGCTCCTTCTCCTACAGTTGTTGTAGCAGCTCCTCAGAAAATATGAACAACCAACAGTAGTTGTTACCTTCGATCCAGAACATCTATCATATCCATTAATACCCTTGAGTATGTCTGAGTTAATGATCTGATCTCCAAAACTCCTCCTTGTTTAAAGCTCCAGAAAGTATCTCCCAAGATCTCATCCAGAAACAGACAGGATGCCTGCTCCGATACCAATTGAAATTCTGGCATAGCAGATAGCAGATTTCCTAACACATGTCAAGACATTGTTCTCTGCACAACTTAAAACAAAAACAAAACAACAAACTGATATTCAGCATGTCAGTAGCAACAGCAAGACAAATTTTTCGACATCTATTACAACATTGTTAATCAAAACTGAACTGTAAATTGCAAAATGATAAACAACACAGAATATGATAACCCAGTTCGGTGCAAATCACCTACATCTGGGGGCATACCAAGCCAAGAAGAAGAATTCCACTATCGGTAGTATAGTTTTATGTAAACAACCGCTGGATTATAGTAAACACCCCTGGTTTACCTATCACTGCCCAATGAAAACTTTATCTAAGAACTTCATCCTAGATAAGAGAAACCCATCTCGCTCCCTAAATCACAACCTGTGATTATCTAACAGTTATAAACACAATAACTGTATCATCCTACTTGAAAGAAACCCCTTTCAATACAAATTTTAGTCAAGCATTCTTGGCTAATAAGTTAACTTGGATTTGCTTAAAAGCTTCATCCAAGAACAATACACGATTCATTACCTACGAGTTTCTGAATCTGTACAAGTACTTATGTCTTCAACAATGTATCAAATCGATACAGAGGGGGACTTACAAGAAAGCCTACGACTCTAAAAACCCTAAACCCTACTTTACAAAATAGGATTCCTAAGCCTATGTCATTCTCTCTCTCTTTTCTGCCTAGGTCTTGGTCTTCTTTTATAGCCTTCTGCTGCATTGGGCTTTCAATCTTTTGTTGGTTGATTCCTTGATCCACGTTCTGATTGCTTCCTTAATTCTTGAAACTGATATGCAAACATCCTGGTGTTAGTAATAGACAAGATGTCCTAACATCGTGTTGGGACATCTTATCTGACATGTCTTCTTTTAGCAGAATTCTTCTTTGTTGTTGGAACATCTTGTACATAAACCTGTTTTACCAAAATTTGCTCAAACATTTAGAGTCTTCACTGTGAATTGCCAGGAGGATGCTATGTCCAATGTGTTGGTTGATACCGATTCATCATTGAATGTAATATCGAAATCCACTTTGTCTAGACTATCATATTAGGGAAATCTTATGAGGTTTAGTGGGGTTGTTGTGAAAGCCTTTGATGGCTCGAGGAAGACTGTGATTTGAGAGGTTGATCTCCTTATCAAGATAGGTCCATGCTTATTCCAGATTACTTTTCAAGTAATGGATATTCATCATGCTTACAGTTGTCTTCTTGGACGCCCTTGGATTCATGAAGTTGGGGCAGTGACCTCGACACTTCATCAGAAGTTGAAATTTGTTCATAATGGCAAACTTATTGTTGTTGGTGGAGAGCAGGCTATGCTAGTGAGTTGTTTGTTATATTTTTCTTATATTGATGTCGACGAAGATGTTGAAACTTTGCTCCAGGCTTTTTCTGTCGTTGATAATGTTGTTAAGAGGAATACAGTGTCCATGTCTTCCTTGAAAGATGCTCAACATGGGTTGTAGAGTGGCCAAGCTGATGGTTGGGGTCGAGTCATATAGGTTATTGAGAACAAAAATAGAGCTGGTTTGGGTTTCTCACATGGTTTAACCCACAAAGAGGCGAAAGGTATTCATGAATTTTTCCGTAGTGCTGGGTTCATCCATGCCAAAGATTACTCTACTGCTGCAATTATTGAAGATGATCAAGAAGTTGAGATTGATTCTCAGGAATGGGAACCATACCTTGATAATCCTGGATACTTTTTTGAGATAGAAGATGCATATGTACCCTTCCATACCCCTCGACCGAGGCCTAAAGAACCTGAATATGAAGTAAGTGCCATCATTGAAGACGACCCAGAGGAAGAAACACCCAACTTTGTGACACGTGGATTGATATGCCAAAATTGGATAGTTGTTAACGTTCCTACTGTTCTTCATGTTTCAAAGTAATTTGTTTTTGTTTCTTTCAAAAAATTCTTTCACTCTGCCCAAGGTGAAAGTGAATTTGTGAGGGATTTGTTTCAACTATTATCATCATCAATAAAATGTCATTTTGCTTATCCATATTATGTTTTCCCTTTTTGCTTTATTTCTGAAAAATGGTAACATAAAAAAAAACCAAAATAATAAAATGATAATCACTTTTATCCACATGATTCTTTCACTTTTGTGCATATTCTAAAATAAAACATAAATTATTGTGCAGATTGTTTGTTAAACCCTTTGAAAACAATGTCCCTATGCCCTCTCCCAACTTTGAATTCCCAGTGTGTTGGCTCTTGGATTGGCTAGAATTTTGGTAAAACAAAGTTGTGCAATGTTGATGTCACATGGGTGATATCTTAACATTGAGTCTTAACATTGGTTTATGTTAAGGATTTAAGTTGTTGAAGTTTTGAAGTCTGGTGTCACATTCGATGTCATGACATCAGGTCTGCAGAAGATTAATAACATCAGGTTTAGTGATGTTGTTAGGGTTTGCGTTTTAGCTGGATTTTGGGAGAGCTATTAGTCTCATTGGATGCGGATATCTTGGGATAGATATTCTCTGTTGCATAGAGATTTGATGCAGATTTGTAGGGAGGTTTAAAGATTGAGATTTAAAAAGATTTTGGGGATAAAATCTGTTTTGAAGATTCAGTTTTAAATAACAAATCAGGTCAGATATTGCAAAAGGATCCAAGCCCAATTCAGATGGCTATATAAAGCGCATCAACCAAAGGAAGAAGATACAGAATGTACAGAAGAGAGAGAGAGCATAGACTGAGGGTCATTCATTGTCTTTGTACGAAGTATTGTGTTAACTATTCAAGAGTGAATTGGTGAGTGTAATCTGTCCTCTCTAGAGCTGTGAAGCAAGAGAGTTTTATAACTTGATCAAAGCTGTGAAGCAGGATCAAGGTGTTTCTCAAAGTGTTTGGTCTTTGAGAGGTTTTAGGGATTGAGTAGTGTTCTCATACCTAAGTGGGCTCTTAGGTAGAAAGTTCATTAGTAGGAATTAAGTTTAGGAGATTGTCAACTAGGTTGTTGAGTCTGTAAATTAATTCTACAAGTAGTGAATTTCATCCCTGGCTTGGTAGAGTGTGTTGTCCATTGTCCATTGTAGAGTGTGTTGTTGTGACATCACACGTAACATCGCATATCTGGTACCAGAATTTCAATTAGTATCAGAGCAGGCATCCTGTCTGTCTCTGGGTGAGATCTAGGGAAGTTACTTTCTGGTGTAAAGATGGACAAAGAAGTTGGAGGATTTGTCAACAGACCCCCTATTTTGGATGGCTCGAATTATGATTATTGGAAACCAAGGATGATTACCTTTTTGAAATCCTTGGACAGCAGGGCTTGGAAGGCTATCATAAAAGAATGGAAAACACCTGTTGTGTTTGAAAAAGATGATGTTGGGAAAGATAAAGAGGGCACCTCAAAGCTGAAGCCTGAAGAAGAATGGACCAAGGAAGAAGATGAGCTTGCCCTTGGTAACTCTAAAGTCCTAAATGCTATCTTCAATGGAGTTGATAAGAACATCTTCAGGTTGATCAACTTATGTGAAGTTGCTAAGGAAGCATGGGATATTTTCAAGGCTACACATGAAGGAACATCTAGAGTTAAGATGTCAAGACCTCAGCTTCTAACATCAAAGTTTGAAAGTCTGAAGATGAAGGAAGATGAGACTATCCATGACTTTCACATGAGTATTCTTGAGCTGTCCAAAGCATCCAGTGCTCTTGGAGAAAAGATGTCAGAAGAAAAGCTTGTAAGGAAAATCCTTAGGTCCCTTCCTAAGAGGTACAAGATGAAGGTGACTGCAATTGAAGAAGCTCAAGACATCAGCAAAATGAGGGTTGATGAGCTTATTGCATCTCTTCAAACATTTGAGCTAGGGTTAAGTGAAGAAGAACCTGAGAAGAAGTCCAAGAGTATAGCCTTAGTTTCCAGTTCTGATGAAGCCAAGAAAGGGAAAGAGGATGATTCTTAGGAGGAGCTGTCTCAGGCCATTGTTATGCTGGGAAGACAGTTTAACAAGGTTTTCAAGAGGATGAATCAGAACCACAAACCTAATGTCAAGAACATCTCCTCTGACATCATCAAGTCAAAGGAGAAGGATGAAGAGAAGACTGCTCAAGACAAGGGTGTTCAATGCTTTGAGTGTGAAGGTTATGGACATGTTAAGAAAGAATATCCCATATTCCTGAAGAAGCAGAAGAAAGGCATGACAGTTTCTTGGTCAGACTCTGACAGTGAAAGTGAAGGAGAGTCAGCCAAACATGTCAAAGCTTTAACTGGAACAGTTGTTTCTGATGGTGATTCAAGTGATGAGGAACTGACTTTTGAGGAGTTAGCATCCACTTATCATGAGCTTTGTCTAAAGAGTGCAGAAATCTGTCAAGAAAGTGAAAAACAGAAGAAACAGATTGTTCAACTTGAGACTGCTAAAGCTGATTTGGAAAATGAAGTCTTATTGGTCAAAGCTCATCTTGATCATCTGACCAAATATGTTAGGATGCTGAACAGCGGTACAGACACACTTGATAAGATCCTTCAGACAGAAAAAGTTGATGGAGATAAGTCAGGCATAGGATTTGTGGTTGAGGAAAAGGTATCTGCTGAAGCAAGCACTTCAGGAACCAAGAAGGAGATGTCTCAACCAATGACTCAACATCACACAAGGAGACAGGATCCTAAACCTAAGCAGGTTGCTCATCCACAACCTCAAAATGTTGGGAAGAGGCATGCTCATGGTCCTCATCAAAGGAAGGCACATGTTTCTCGAGCTAGGCAGTATATGCCTCCATAATATCATAAGAGCATGCAGGCTTCTAGGTTCAAACAGAACATGTTCCATCAGATGTCTCAACATCAGGGAAACATGTATGGCTATCGATATAATAATGTTGTGCCTTATTATTATGGAAGAAGGAAGCCTCATCACCATAGAAGACAGCCAAAAAGACAGCATCCTTACCATAAAATACAGTCAAACTATGGGAGAAGAAGACAACATTATGGGTGGCAGCCACAACAGTATCATCATCAAGGTGGCAGGAGGTTTAACCACTTCAGAGAAGACAGAGTTAGGTGTTTTTACTGTGGCAGATTTGGACACATGCAGGTTTCTTGTTTCAAGCTACATGGTTATCCCAAGTCTAACCCTCAACCCAGACAGAAGGTGAACAGGCCCAAGGTTATTAAGCAGTGCGTTCCTAAAGAAGAGGGTAAATGTCTATTGGCACACACCTCAGATGGACATTTTGCTAAGGATGGATGGTACTTTGACAGTGGATGTTCAAAGCACATGACTGGATTCAAAAACCAATTGGTGGATGTCAATTCTTGCTCCTCAATTGATGTTACTTTTGGAAATGGAGAGAAAGGGGTGGTAAAAGGTGTTGGAAAAGTGAAGTGTCATGATGGACCTGATCTTAACAATGTGTTGCTTGTCAAAGGTTTGAGTGCTAACTTGATTAGCATAAGTCAGCTTTGTGATGAAGGACACAAGGTCAGCTACACTAAGGATGAGTATTTGGTGACTAATGAGAAGAATGAGGTAGTTATGAAGGGAGTCAGATCCAGAGATAATTGCTATCAATGGGTACCTCAAGAGTTTAGCTCATCAAGTGATGTTGAGGATGATGTTATGACTTCTGAATGTGACATTAGAAGGATCACCAAACAACCTAGTGTTATGCAATTGGTCACATGAAATCTTGAGGAACCTAAAGTCATAGAGGATGATCACTCAGATATGAAGAGTAATGACGATTTCTCTGAAGATATGGGTGCTGGTAGTGGTGATCTTAAGAAGTTTTGGAAGCAAGATGATAAGCAGACTGATAACTCACAAGATAACCATCACAGGTTGGCAATCTCTGTTTTGGAAGATGGAGATGTTGGAGTTAAGGTTGAAACATCTCCTAGCCTTAAAATAAAGAAGAATGTTGAAGTGGTTGATCTGTCTGACAATGAGCTGATTGTAAAAGTAGTTCCTGGGATTGCTAAAAGACTGAAATCAAGGAAAGGGAAAGCTATTGAGTCACCTCCAAAGGACATCTCTCATATGAAGAAAGCTATTGTTGTTAGAACTTCTGAGAAAATTCGAAAGGCTCCACTAGATAACATTTATTCTGTGGAAAGTGTAAAAAGGTGTATGTATGTTTTTCAAAGGAGGCTTGGTTTAGAAAGAGATCTTAGTAAAGATGCTCTGGAAATTAGAAAAGTTATGGAAATGATTCAGTTTGTTGGGCTAATAAAAACTGTTTTTGGTTTGTGCAAATACTATGTGATACTTAGAATTCATTCCTGCTGACATTACTGATAGAAGAGGACGGGATTTTGAAAAAGTGTATATGAGAAGGAAATGTACTGAGTTTTCTCCAGCTGTTGTAACATCATGATTGCTGATATTTGGAAGATGTTTGAGATTGTGCGTGTCAGAAGAGGTGTTTTCTGACTATGTGTTTTAGATTCTGGTCTTGTTTTTAGTAGAGCATGACTACTAATTTTGAAGACTTCACTAGTATCAACAACTACTGGTGGATGTATTGGTAGAAGGATTGTGATGTGATTTGATCAGAACATTTTTTTAAGGTTTTTCCTTCTTCTGCTACAAATATCTCTTAAGTACGGTATGTGAATATGCTCAGCAAGTGTGCTCATATGTTCATCTCCATATAGAGCTATAGTTAACCATGACAGGGGGAGTACTTGTCTATGGATTTTGCTGCAAAGGTATGAAGCTTGCATGCTGATCGAGCTTGTGGAGATTGGTTGCCTTTTATGAGGATATAATGTCAGATAACATGTTATGACATTAGGCTGTTGGTTGGTGTTTTGGTGTGGACTTGAATGGTTCTAGCCATGTGAAGCTATTTATTTGAATCTTGTGCACACATGCTTCTGAGGAGATGTCTGAAGACAATATGCAATTTTTTTTGGAAAAACTTTGTGAGGGTCTTTGTTGATGGTGTAGTCACACTTATCTTGGTGTGTGGAGTTTACTTAGAGTTCAGTGGAAGGCATTGTGTGTGTGCTCCAGATCTTGTGGATGAATGTGTGAAGCCTTCCTGACTGGGTATGGATGGTTTCTGGATAAGTGGGATCACTGGTGTCTTGGGATATCGTTGGTGGTTGTCCAATTGTGGCTAAAAAGGGGGAGAGTTAGCCAAGAGTTAGTCAAGGTGTTGCAATGCCAAGAAGAAGAATTAGTCATTGTGTAATGCTAAGGAGTGCAGCTAGTGTGATCCTGAAATGCAGATATTGAGGGGGAGAGTTGTTGAACAGTTGCTGGTATCCTGATTCCTGCCTTGAGGGGGAGCTTGTCCAATGTTGCTACTAGTTAGTGCTGAAGTATGTAGCTGAGTATTGGAGTGTGTGCAGCATGCTGAAAGCATTGTGAAGCTGTTATGAAGAAATGTTGCTGAAAAGGTTGGTAAAATATTCATGTTTATCCGCTGCTGAAGTCTCTGATGTTGCAGAGATTGTTTTAGCCAAAATTAACCAAAGGGGGAGATTGTTGGCTCTTGGATTGGCTAGAATTTCGGTAAAACAAAGTTGTGCAATGTTGATGTCACATGGGTGATGTCTTAACATTGAGTCTTAACATTGGTTTATGTTAAGGATTTAAGTTGTTGAAGTTTTGAAGTCTGATGTCACATGCGATGTCATGACATCAGTTCTGCAGAAGATTAATAACATCAGGTTTAGTGATGTTGTTAGGGTTTGCGTTTTAGCTGGATTTTGGGAGAGCTGTTAGTCTCATTGGATGCGGATATCTTGGGATAGATATTCTCTGTTGCATAGAGATTTGATGCAGATTTGTAGGGAGGTTTAAAGATTGAGATTTAAAAAGATTTTGGGGATAAAATATGTTTTGAAGATTCAGTTTTAAATAACAAATCAGGTCAGATATTGCAAAAGGATCCAAGCCCAATTCAGATGGCTATATAAAGCGCATCAACCAAAGGAAGAAGATACAGAATGTACAGAAGAGAGAGAGAGCATAGACTGAGGGTCATTCATTGTCTTTGTACGAAGTATTGTGTTAACTATTCAAGAGTGAATTGGTGAGTGTAATCTGTCCTCTCTAGAGCTGTGAAGCAAGAGAGTTTTATAACTTGATCAAAGCTGTGAAGCATGATCAAGGTGTTTCTCAAAGTGTTTGATCTTTGAGAGGTTTTAGGGATTGAGTAGTGTTCTCATACCTAAGTGGGCTCTTAGGTAGAAAGTTCATTAGTAGGAATTAAGTTTAGGAGATTGTCAACTAGGTTGTTGAGTCTGTAAATTAATTCTACAAGTAGTGAATTTCATCCCTGGCTTTGTAGCCCCCAGATTAAGTTGTTGAACTGAACTGGGTAAACAATTCTTTGTGTACTCTTTTGTTGTTTTGCATTATCCATTGCAGAGTGTGTTGTTGTGACATCACACGTAACATCACATATCTGGTACCAGAATTTCACAGTGTTTGAAGCGGAAGAAGAGGATGTTGAGGAGATTCCAGATGAAAATTCTCGGTTGCTTGAGCACGAGGGAAAGACCATTCAGCCTCATGAAGAGCCAGTGGAATCGGTTAATTTGGGTTCGGAGGAAAATAGAAAAGAAGTTAAGATTGGGGCACTGCTTGGTCCAGATGTTAAGAAGAGGATAATAGAGCTTCTCAGAGAATATGTTGATGTTTTTGCTTGGTCTTATCAAGATATATCAGGTCTTGATACTGATATTGTGGAGCATAGATTGCCGTTGAAACCTAAATGTCCACTTGTGAAACAGAAGTTGAGAAGAACTTATCCCAACATGGCTGTTAAGATTAAAGAGGAGGTTCAGAAGCAGATTGATGCGGGTTTTCTTGTGACTGCTGAGTATCCTCAATGGGTGGCCAATATTGTGCATGTTCCGAAGAAAGACGGAAAAGTCTGAATGTGTGTTGATTATAGAGATTTGAATAAAGCAAGTCCGAAAGATGATTTTCCCTACCATACATTGATATGTTGGTAGACAATACTGCTAAATTCAACATCTTTTCCTTTATGGATGGATTTTCTGGTTATAATCAGATAAAGATGACACCCGAGGATATGGAAAAAACAAAATTCATTACACCCTGTGGAACATTCTGTTACAGAGTAATGCCCTTCGGTTTGAAAAATGATGGTGCAATGTACCAGAGAGCTATGACCACTTTGTTCCATGATAAGGTGCATAAAGAAATCGAAGTATATGTGAATGATATGATTTGTAAGTCAAAGACTGAAGAAGATCATATTGACTACTTATTGAAGTTGTTTCAACGTTTGAGAAAGTTTAAGCTCCATTTGAATCCTAATAAACGTACTTTTGGTGTTCGTTCTGGAAAGTTGTTGGGCTTTATTGTCAGCCAGAAAGGCATTGAAGTTGATCCTGGTAAAGTTAAAGCTATTCAGGAAATACCTGCGCCCAAAACAGAAAAACAAGTAAGAGGATTCTTGGGACGTTTGAATTACATCTCTCGATTTATATCCAACATAACTGCCACTTGTGTGCCGATCTTCAAGCTTCTCTGCAAAGATCAGGGTTATGTATGGACAGAAGATTGTCATAAAGCTTTTGATAGTATTATAGAGTATCTGCTTGAACCTCCGATTTTGTCTCCTCCCGTGGAAGGAAGGCCATTTATTATGTATTTGACTGTGCTGGAAGAACTTATGGGCTGTGTTCTGGGTCAACAAGATGAATTTGGTCGAAAATAATTTTCCATTTATTATTTGAGCAAGAAGTTTACTGATTGTGAGTCTCGGTATTCCATGCTTGAAAAGACATGTTGTGCTTTAGCTTGGGCTACCAAGCGCCTCCGGCAGTATATGTTGAATCACACAACTTGGTTGATATCCAAAATGGATCCAATCAAGTATATTCTTGAAAAGCCAGCTTTGACTGGGAGGATCGCTCGTTGGCAAATGTTGTTGTCAGAATATGATATCGACTATCAAACTCAAAAATCAATAAAGGGAAGTGTTTTGGCTAATCATCTGGCTCACCAGCCAATTGATGATTATCAACTAATCAGGTTTGATTTTCCTGATGAGGATGTGATGTACCTAAAGGTTAAAGATTATAAGGAACCATTACCTAAAGAAGGGTCTGAGCCTGGATCCCGTTGGGGTTTGATTTTTTATGGAGCCGTTAACGCTTATGGAAATGGTATTGGGGAAATTATTGTTACTCCCTATAGTTCTCATATTCCTTTCACTACAAGGTTGATGTTCACTTGCACAAATAATGCAGAAGAGTATGAAGCGTGCATTATAGGCTTGGAAGAAGCTATTGATTTGAGAATCAAGATTCTTGATGTATATGGAGATTCAGCCCTGGTGATTAATCAGATTAAAGGGGAGTGGGAGACACGTCAAGCTAATTTGATACCTTATCGAGACTATGCAAGAAGGTTGTCAACTTTCTTCAATAAGGTTAAGTTTCACCATAAACCCAGAGAAGAAAATCGAATGGCAGATGCTTCAGCGAATTTATCCTCTACGATTATGGTGAATCAGTGGAATGATGTACCGAAAATTAATGTTATGCGCCTTGATAGGCTGGCTCATGTGTTTGCAATTAAAGAGGTCGTCGATGATAAACCTTGGTATTATGTATTAAATGTTTTCTTCAGAATCAAGAGTATGCACTTGGGGCATCCAAGAAAGATAAGAAGACTTTGAGAAGATTGGCTGGTAGTTTCTTCTTGAATGATGATGTGCTGTATAAGAGAAATTATGACATGGTCTTGCTCAGATGCGTGGATAGACACGAGGAAGACATGTTAATGAAAGAAATTCATGAAGGATCCTTTGGTACCCATGCCAATGGACATGCAATGGCTAAGAAAATGTTAAGGGAAGGTTACTATTGGCTGACAATGGAATCTGACTGTTGCAAATATGTGAAGAAGTGCCATAAATGCTAGATTTATGCTGACAAAATTCATGTACCTCCAACTCCTCTCAATGTTATCTCTTCTCCATGGACTTTCTCCATGTGGGGCATTGATATGATTGAAATGATTAAGCACAAAGCTTCAAATGGACATTGTTTCATTCTGGTGGCTATTGACTATTTTACCAAGTAGGTTGAAGTAGCGTCATATGCTAATGTGACCAAGTAAGTAGTGGTCCGGTTTATCAAGAACCAAATCATCTTCCGGTATGGTGTTCCAAGCAAGACTATCACTGATAATGGGTCGAATCTGAATAACAAGATGATGAAAGAATTATGTGATGAGTTTAAAATTGAGCATCATAATTCTTCTCCTTACAGACCTAAGATGAATGGGACTGTTGAACATGCTAATAAGAATATCAAGAAGATTGTTCAGAAGATGGTTATTACATACAAAGACTAGCATGAGATGCTCCCTTTTGCTTTACATGAGTATTATACATCCATCCGCACTTCAACAGGGGCAACCCCTTTGTCTCTTGTTTATGGTAAGGAAGCAGTGCTCCAGATAGAAGTTGAAATCCCTTCTATGAGAGTTTTGATGGAAGCTGAATTGTTTGAGGATGAATGGAGTCAGAGTAGATACGATCACTTGAATCTGATTGAAGAGAAAAGAATGACGGCCTTGTGTCATAGCCAATTATATCAACAGAGAATGAAGAAAGCTTTTGACAAGAAGGTTCGACCTCGAGTGTTCAGAGTAGGCAACCTCGTGCTCAAAATGATCTCGACTTTTACCACTGATTCTAGGGCCAAATGGACTCCTAATTATGAAGGCCCATATATTGTTAAGAGAGCCTTCTCTGGTGGTGCATTAATTCTTACAACAATGGATGGTGAATAGTTCACTCGTCCTGTGAATTCCGATGCAATCAAGAAATACTTCGCCTAAAAATAAAAGAACAACTCGCTAAGTTGAAAACTTGAAAGGGCAGCTTAGGCAAAAATAAGCGTGTCGGTGGGCTGAAAACCCGAAAGGTTGGTCTAGGCAAAAATTAGAGACATAAACATAAATAATCATCCTGGTAGATTGAAAACCCAAGAGAGAAATCTAGGCAAAAGTTAGGGATTATGGCAAGTAACTGCATCTGGCCAGTCTTGATCACTTGAAGCAACATTGCTTGTTAATGATTCTCTTTCAACCGTTCTCGACGGAAGTTTTGAGCACAGTGGAATTCAAAGTCGTTAGGGAGAATAGTGGTCATTATATTTCAATGTAACCTTTTCCATGTATTTACAATTTTTCAAACCTTGTAATGATCCATGGAGTTATGCCATTTGTGGACTACCATTCTATTAATAAAATTGGGGCCTTAGTCCCTTTATTTGTAATTCTTACTTTGTTTCTGTTTGCAAAATTTCATTTATTGTTGATGATGGTTTTTGAAACAAAATGTGACTAATTGATTTAAAAATTGAAAATTTATAAAAACATTTTCCTTTGATTTATGAATACAAAAAGGAATGTCAATGGTTATTCTCAGAACAGTAAAATCGCGAAGCACAAAGCTTAGTGTTTTCCTCAGCAGAGTTCTTTCTTACTCCCCTAATAGAGTTTGTTGATAGTTCCTCAGCAGATTTTGTTCCTATGGATATAACCAGGTTTCCCCTTTTAGTTGTTAACAAGATGATGAGTTTCCTCAAAGATTTTTTATGATGTGTTGGACTCATAAGATCTAGTATTTCTCAGTTGAATACCAGTTTGAGTTTTTCTCGAGATGAATATTGTTCTGTTTTTCCCCAGCTAGGTCTCGATCCAGATATTCTTCAGCTGATTATGTTATGATCAAGTAGTTAAGCAGTTTTGAGGTCTACTTCTTCTTGATGTGTAACTCTAAGATTCATCTTTTGTTGTCCCCAGCAGAAGTTATATGAGGAATCCCCACTCAGAGTTTTACCCTCTAGATGTGTTGTTGTTGATTTTGATATCCCCAAGTGGAGAGCAATGTTATTTCTCTCTAAGAAGTATTGATATAGTAGTCACCTGTCGGGTTTTCTCTTGCTTTGTGTTGGGTATTGATTTAAATTTCCCTGCAGCTTGATTTTCTGCTATGATGTTAACTTCTGACTTTCCTCGGTAAGTCCATGATGTCTTTCTCGCCATGTTGTTCTAATTCAGAGATTTATTCTCGCTGATCCCCAGTAATGGTAGTACATCACTACTTCGGATGTTCCCCAGTGAAGTCGCTGATGACGTTTCTATTTAAGGAGCATTGATATAGTAGTCACTGTTGGGTTTTCTCTCACCTATATTGAGTATTGATCCAAAATCCCTCGCAGCTTGACCTTTTATTGTATTGTTACCTTCTTGTTTTTGTCAGAAAATCTAGGATGTTTTACTCAGAATTGGTTAATCGCCAGAGAGTTTCCTTACTATCTCCAGCAGATTTGTCCTTTTTTCCTAGTGGATTTTTGGGTAATTGTTTATATGATTATAATCCCCAACAAATCCATCATTTTTTCTGCAGCAGATCTCTTTATTCCTTCGGGCAAATTTCGTGTGAATTTTTCTTATCCCCAAGAAGAGTCAGAAAGATTCGGGTTGTCATACCCCTAACAGATTCTCTCCATCTCCTGGAACAGAGTTTGTGTTGTTATCCTCTTTGTGGTTTATTGATGTTAGAAGATTTGATCTTTGGGTTTCTCCCCAAGCAGTACTTTCTTCTCCAGCAAGTTTTGAGCCTTGTAGTAGGATTTATTTTCCTTTGATGGCTTTTGTTTATCTCTTGCACGATTTTTTTCGCTGAATCCATGGCAGATTTTCTAATTATATCTCCATTTTGTTGAGATTAGACGAGTATTCAGTGGTGTTGTGATGTTTATTCACCCTCTGTTCATCCTTATGTCTGTTTTGTCAGCATATTCATACTCATATGTATTGCATACACATTCATTTGTTAGGCATATCATATTGTTGTCGCATTGTGCATCTTGCTTTTGTGTTGGTGTTTCCTTGCTCCCTGGTGTTGTTATCCCCATAGAGCATGTGTGTCCTCTCTCCATTAGAGTGTCGACTCGTAAGCAGAAAATGCATATCTTTGTTAATTCCCCACTGAGTTTATGCCTCGTGGAAGATATTTGTTTTAGCCTTCCTCCCCAATTTATCTATCTGTATGAAATTAATCCCCATTTGAGATATTTCCTCACCGGGTAGAGTCTTGTTTGACCATTTCTCTCTGGTTTATTCCTGGATTGAACTTTGGTCCTTTTCTCTGACAGCGGAAGCTTATTACCTTTTTGTTTGGTTACTTTGTCGTAACTATCACTTAGTTGATAGTTGGTAATCTCTCCCTTTTGAGTTTATTACCTTTGTGGTACTGCCCTTAGTTGGTAGTAGGTAATATTTCAATATCCTTTTGGTTTAGTTGCCTTGTCGTATCTACCATTTGGTTGATATTTGGTAATCTTTCCATTCGAGTTGGTTACCTTGTCGTAGCTATCACTTGGTTGATAGTTTTCAATCCCTCTTTTTGAGTTTATTACCTTTGTCGTACTGCCCTTAGTTGGTAGTAGATAATATTTCTCGTATCCCTTTGGTTTGGTTACCTTGTTGTAGCTATCATTTGGTTGATAGTTGGTAATCTTTCCATTCGAGTTTGGTTACCTTGTCCTAGCTATCACTTGGTTGATAGTTGGTAATCCCTCTTTTTTAGTTTATTACCTTTGTCGTATTGCCCACTAGTTGGTAGTAGGTAATATAGCTTGGTTTGATTACCTTGTCATAACTATCACTTAGTTAATAGTTGGCAATCCCTCTTTTTGAGTTTATTACCTTTGTCGTACTGCCCTTAGTTGGTAGTAGGTAATATTTCTCTCCCTTTTAAGTTTATTACCCTTGTGGTACTGCCCTTAGATGGTAGTAGGTAATATTGTCTTTCTCGTTTGAGCTTATTACCTTTGTCATACTGCCCTTAGTTGGTAGTAGGTAATATTTCTCGTACCATTTTGGTTGATTACCTTGTCGTAGTTGCCACTTGGTTGATAGTTGGTAATCTTTCCTTTCGATCGTGTTATTACCGGCCGCCTGGTAGTAGATGATATTTTCTCCAGCGGAGATTTTTATCTCCCCTGTTGGGATGGGATAACCCCCATTTATTTCTTGTGTTGGTAAATTTCCCTCAGTGGAATCTTACTCTTTTGTTTTCCCTGCGGAGTCTATTCTCTTTTCTTTTGCTCCCCAACATTTGTTTGTCTCCTGAGGCATTTTCTTCCCACAGAGGTCTTGTGTCTGCATACCATCTTCATAATCATATCATTTTATTGTCTCTTAGGCAAAAAAATTGGGTTGATTTTTATATTTAAGTCTCTTCTATCTCGTCGAGACAAAGATGTCAATCTTCGTATCTCCAGATAGAAGAAACTTAAATAGGGGCGGTTGTAATACCCTAATTTTTACCCCTAAGATCCCACATATCATTAGCATCTCATACCTTAAACAAGATCACAAGCTTTGGTTCTCTTGCCTTCCTTTGTAGGGTTGTTTTTAGTGAGATCACCAAGCACCCATGTTATCTTGTTTGCTTCATATTTGATTATATTTATGTTTCCTAACCCTTAATTAAAATCCAAAAAATATGTTTGTTTTCCCTTTACTAACTCTTTCAGGAACAGGTTGGGATCAAGAATGTCAAATACTAGTTCCTCGGTGTTATACCCCAAATTTTACCCCTTAGATGTCATAACATCTTGCACTTGTATTTAGGTTTCAATCATCTATGCATTGTTAACTAACTCATATCTTGGCAGAGTTTGTTTCTTTTGTGAAAATTAGGATTGACACGAGAAAGAGGATAAAAGCAATAAACCAAGTTCTCATATGTTTCAAGGTCTTCTAAGATTTTTCTTGGCTCCATACATCCATCATCAGTGTTCATCAGTTGATTGTGATTAGTGTATAAAGTCACCTGTCCAAGAAAGCCAACTGAGGCTCTAAGGTTTCAAAAAATTGTTTTTAAAGGCTAGTCATAAAGTTCTCCAGTCATGTGCCATGATCTCAAGATATTGGATTAAATCAAGTCAACAAGAGACTACTAGACCAAAGTTATGGAATTAGGGTTTTACCTGAAGAATCACTGAAAAGGTTTGTCATGATCAGTCAAGATTTGATTGGTTCATCAACCAGTTGAACTTACCTACATTCAAGAGGTCTTATTCAACAAGAAATCAAGAGCATCTGGCTCTCATCACTATTAAAAAGAGTCACAAGTTCATCTTGCCCTCAGATTAGGGTTTTTGTCAGTAAAGTCAACCTTTGGCTTTGACTTTTGATCAAGCCATGTTCCCAAGCTTTGAGCCATGTTTCCATATGTTCAAAAACATCCTTGGAGGCCATCCATTGGCATTTCAAGAGATTGAGGAAGCAAGATCATCAAAGATCATCCAGTGGAATTCCTGAGGAAATTAGGGTTTTGACTGAAAAGTCAAACCTTTGACTTTTGATGTTATTGGTCAAAAATGAAGTATTCAAGTCGTATCCCATCTTAACATGTTCATATCCTTGACTTAGAGCATAAGAGATCACCATTTGAAAGGTTTCTTGAAAGAGGGGCAAGATCCGTTTTGATCCAGATTTTGGAGTGAACATGAAAGTTTTAGAGGATCTTTAGGGCTTTCCAAAAAGTAGTAG
The DNA here is from genome assembly GCA_022829125.1 of Lathyrus tuberosus. Lineage (NCBI taxonomy): Eukaryota > Viridiplantae > Streptophyta > Magnoliopsida > Fabales > Fabaceae > Lathyrus > Lathyrus tuberosus. The sequence continues at coordinate 11,883,677 of JALAZF010000075.1, forward strand.
AACTCCCCAATCCATGGCGTGAGCTGAGAGATTCGAATGATTGAAGTTTGGTGTCTTTACTTGAAATGCAAGTTTCACACTTAGTGCATAATGGTACATTACCACTCCTAATCACCAAAGCATTCATTTTCTGATGTTTAGAAACAAGTTTAACATGGTTTAGGACCTCTGCCACGATTTCCCCAAGCTGCACACTTAAAATAACATTGTTTAATCAACTTGATGCAAGTGGACATCTAAAGGAAAAAGAAACTTTTTCACAAGGCATGGCAGTCCTCTTTTCCTTGTAACTTGGACTTTGCCCCAATCCCATCAATCCACTAATCATACCATAGACTGTGACTAGAGCCTTTGAAGACTCTTGGCTCAACTGCCAGCTTGCACGAAGGAGATCTTTCCAAAAGGGAAAACTTGGCAAGTTTTGATTTCTGACCATACCTCTTGTCCCTAACTTCTCCTATAAATAGAAGCTCAATCTTCACTCCAAAACACACCAGAATCACCCCAAGAAAAGGCTGATTGCTCACTCCATTCCCTCATTAACCAACTCTTGCAAATTTGCAAGAACAATCCAAACACTTATTCCACTCGTGCATTCACTCTCAAACTCCACAAACCACCGCCAAATACTTCACCAAGTTCATCCAAACACCTAAAACCTAACTGTAATGCCTCCACCACCAACTTCCATTTTTAAACCTCCATTGGCAAGAGGTATCGGGTTGCATTATCCAGGCATTTTCCAAAGCTTCTAATCATCTGCACTTTCTCTCCAAGGATCAACAAAGTCCCAGAAGGTGGTTTTTATCATTTACAAGGGTTGTAGAAGGAGCCTTGGACTTTCTCGAAGAGGTAATCCTTTAATGCTTTGAAACTCATAAGCATGTTGTGATATGGTTTGTTCTTTGATGCTAGCATATGTATATTATTGTGTTTAAGTCATATGAACCATTGCATCCTTGTTATGGCTTGTGTGTTTGAAGTTTTAAACCTCTGAACTTTGTTGTTGTTGCACTGGTTTTGGCCTTCGTATGATTTGTATGTTTATTTTTAGGGCAAACAAATGGCATATTTAAACTCCTTGATCTTTTCTGATTAGTTTAGGCTTTTGGTTTGTGAAAAATGATGGAAAAATATGTTTGATATTGATTGAGCAAGTAGAGTTCAACAATGGTGTTGTCTGGTTTTTCACAATGGTGGCCGGGTTTTGTTCACGTTGCATGAGGGAGATGAGGCGTGGCGGGTTGTGAGTGGCTGGACATCATTTTTGTCGTGTATTCACTTAAACTTAGGGATGGTAGGTAGACCCAAACCCGCGGGGCCCACCCGCACCCAAACCCAAGTCAACGAGTGAAAACCCGAGTTGACTGAGTTCGGGTTCGGGTTCGGGTGCCACCCGATATTTCGGGTACGAGTTTGGGTAGTGTGAAACCCGCGCCCGAAACCCGAAACCACACCCGCTATATATATATATATATATATATATATATATATATATATATATATATATATATATATATATATATATATATATATATATATAATTTCAAATAATTTCAATGTTGTTGTTGTGTTTTTGTGTTTTTGCTACGGGTTCGGGTTTGGGTGGAAATACCCGAACCCAACGGGTGTGGGCGTAGGTGTTATTTTGCCACCCGAATAGCTTTTGGGTTCGGGTTCGGGTGGTGATTTCGGGTGCGGGTTTGGTTATGTGCATCATTTCATTTACACTTTGTCACGCTAAGAGGTAATCCACATGGTTTGATTTACCTTGACTTTTTTTGTTGTTTATGCTTGCTTTATGCTATTGTCCTTCTTGGATGTTTATCCTACTTGAGTTCTTAAACTCTTATTCCTTATCACTCATACTTCAAATCCTTTTCCAACACTTGTTTCTATAAGAAGTTGTCTTATCCTCCTTCCAAAGGAAAGTCTCTCTATTGACCTCAAGGTCATAGATAGCTCATTTACCATCTTGGCCTCATTAGAGCCATCCTTCATCCTCATTAGGATCGATCCTTGGCCTCATTAGAGCCTCTTCTCCCTTTAACCTCATTAGGTTCCCCTCTTGTGAGCACTATCATCATAGTTGCTTACTTCCCTTTTTGGCCTTATTAGAGCCACTTACCTCATGACTTAGGATTCACCTTGAGTTCTTCAACTCTATGTGAGCATCATCATTATGATGTTCCTTTCCCCTTTGGCCTTTTTAGAGCCATTCAAACTTAGAAATAGGCTAGAGTTCTTCAACTCTATGTGATTCTCATCATCATGAGTATTCACTTCCCCGTTTACAAACTTAGACTTAGAGAGTTTTTTCAACTCTATATGAGTATCACACTCGTCCCCCCTAGGAACTTTGGCCATAGTCAATGGTTCCTCACCTTTAGTTAGGTGAACTACGGTTGCTCTGATTCTTTAGTCAGGATACGTAGGCACAAGATGCGACGTCTTGGCGAGCATACTTAGTATACACCCCTAGGTCTTTACCTTTAACACTTTGGTCTTCACCATAGGTCTTTACCTTCACCCTTAGTACCTTGGTCTTCACCATAATTCTTCAATACCATTAGGTCCTTACCTTTAGCATTTTGGTCTTCACCAGAAGGTCTTTACCTTAACCTTAGCAGATTTCCTTAGCGAGCAAACAATAGCATAACACAAATACAAACAAGAGGTTCCTGTAGAGTACTACAGATACTTAGGGTGCTAATACCTTCCCTTAGTATAACCAACCCCCAAACCCCCGATCTCTTAGCTGTGTCTTCACATGGCGCAAAAAGTTTTTCTTTCGATCTTTACCCTTTCCTTTGGATAAATCAAAGCTCGGTGGTGAATTTCAAAGTTTTGTGATTCAAGTTAACTAATAGCTTGACATCCGATTCTCACCGCAACACTCGGCTCGGATGAAATTCATTTAAACAAAGTCAAAGTTGATCTGCAAACAATTCAAAATCATTTTGATCAAGAGTTTCCCAAGATTTGATTGCTTATTGCTCAAGAAACTCCAAGGTTCACGTGTTTATTTCCATGCCTTCTTTAACAAGCAAAAGAATCGAGCCAGAGCCACAGCAATGCAACAAAAAGGAAAAAATTTCACAATTTTTGTTGTGTTAATCGATTAACATCATATAGTTAATAGATTAACATCGTGAAAAATTGAGAAAAATGAGCCAAATTCAAATTCTGCAGCATTTTGGCAACAAAATTCACTTGTTTCATCATGAGAATATTCTAGATCACCTCATTTTAATTCCCCTACATAATCACAATTAATTCCCACCATACACCCTCATTAATCACCACTTGATCTTGATTTTGCCTCCAAATTTAAATTCCAAGCCTAACTTTGGCTCCAAACCAAGTTCCAAGCCACCAAAATTTCCAAGCCTAAATTCTATAAATAGAGCCCTCATTTCATTCATTCTTCAAGCTTTTGATAGCCTAATTCACCTTGCAAAAATTTCTCTAAATTCTCTTCAACCACCAAATTCACCAAAAGTTCTTCCTCCATTAAAGTTAGTAAGCTTTTCATTAAAGCTTACTAATCTTTGAGCTAAAATAAAAACACTTCTTCAACATCAAATTTTTTAGATCAAAGCTTTGGAGTGTGGTTCTTGAAGTTGATTTGAAGCATTTTCAGATTTGGAAGTGGTAAACTCTTGTTCCACCATTGTTGTGCTTAATTCTCACCTTCCACAATGTGATCTCTTGTTAATTCTTGTTGCTTGATTCTTTGAGCAACATTTTATGATTCCATTGGTGTTAATTGCTTTTAATTTGATGGAATTTTCGTGCTCAATTGCATCCATGATCATGAGGTGTGTGAAGAAATGATTGAATCATGGAATGCTGATTTTTTAACTATTTTTTTGATGTCATGGCAGTGTTAATCGATTAACCATATATTGTTAATCGATTAACACAAGTCAGAATGTGTTTTTTGGCTTGTTTTGGGACTGTTTTGAGTTCTTTTCTTCCTTCTTCCATTTCCTTTTGTTTTGCCTTGAATTGTGGTGTTTGTTGATCAAATTTCTCTTTAAATTTCATGGACTTTGGGTGTTTGATGAGGTTAGATAAACCTTCATTAGTTCGAATCTATCTTTAAGTGGATCATTAGATTCATTTTAGGTGCTTTGAATTAGTGATAGGTTTTGTACCTTAATTGGCCAAGAAGAGTGATGGAACTTAAAGATGGAATGATTCAAATATTGTAATTCAATTTGGCTTCCCTTCCCCTCTTCTCTTTTTTTTCTTTTGGTCAATGAAAATCTTACATATTATTAGACTTCTCTTTGAAGTTATAATCAATATGAGACCACAACCTTTTTTCTTTTAGTGTGGCAAGTTTTAGGAAAATGACCAACATGTCATTTCTTTAACTTGTATTAACATGAACATTGTTATTGACCGGCCTCAGATAGTCGTGGCATCTACATAAGTCCAATTAAGATTGCTTAACATAGCGCTAAATTGTCCTGAAATCGAAAATCGGTTCGGTTTTGTAACTGAGTTATCAATCTACTACTCTCCATAGTGTGGTGTGAAATATATTGTCTCCTTGTTGTTAAGGGAGTTAGTTGGCATACTCATCGATTTTATCCGAGTTGGCGCCCTTCCCTTAATGATGTAAGGATTCATGTTTTCATGCTTATGGTTGACTAGTCGAGTATTCTCCGAAAAACCACCAAATTGTTCTTCATCACTAACACTAACTTACTAACTATATAATTTCACTAACTTTACTTTGTGCCATTTAATTTTGCTCTTTATTTTCTTGTCATTTACTTTATGCCTTTACTTTTAGCATTTTATTTTCATATTATCATTTTTTCTCTTTGTCCACTTGGACACATGTTTATGTTTATGTCATTTTTATTTTTTTCCACTTGGACCATACTTCTCTTAATATACTAATAAATATCAAAACACTTAAAAGACTTGGTTCTCTTAATTCTGGACTGTTGTGACCTTATGCTTGGACCTAGGACCTTGGACTTCGGACTTATATCTAGGATCCTTGCCCTATGCTTTTGGAGATTTGAGACCTTGGACCTTTGTGTTGCTTTTGTCTGTTTGTCTGAAAATTTTCTGTGTGCAGGTGTTAATACTTTGACCTTGAAAATCATCTGATACATGACTCTCACAATTGGCTTTCAATCCTCGAGAAGACTTTTCTTTGGCTATGCTATGGCTTAATATGGGATTTCTTCGGATGCTTTATTCATCTGGTTATGATGCTTGCGGTTTAAATCCAAAAGGAAGAGGAATGTTCATGTTGACTTATTGTCAAGTGCTTGCTCCCTGTGTGGTTAGATCTTCCCATCTCTAGCTTTTATTTTAAGTTTTAGGGTAGTCACTTCATCTCCTCCCCATTCTTCAATTTTGAAAATCTTCTCCTTTTTTCAAAACCATATTGTTTTCAAACCATAACCTCTTTTACATTAAACCTTGACTTTTGTTAAGTGACTTTCAAAACGTCATTTTCTTTAATAAATGTCAACCAATGTTAAACATACTTTGACCATTTCAAAAAGACACAAAAGACACTTAAACTCATTCAAATTTTTTGTGTCTTTGTGCACTTTTTCTTTTAAAACTTTTCAAAAAGTATAGACATGAGTCATTTTCATAGTTGAGATATAATTCTCCTATTCCCCATAGTATTTAAGATGTTGACATTTTCCACTTAGATATTGAGTGATAGACTTGTTGATTTTAATCCAAGCAAAAATCCTCCATCTTAAGATTATGCAAATGTTGTTTTCTTGTACTTGTGGGTGACTAGTCGTAGTTTTCTCCTTAAAATGACGACTTGTCTTTTCATTTAAAATCAATCAAAACAAACCAATTTTGTTATTTGTACCACGAACTACGCGATTTTGATCATATATTGCATTTTGTGGGTACGTTTGCATTAGGCTCAAGAAGTATTTCCAAACACAAAAGTCTTAAAAAATACTTCTGTTCTCATCTCCCCAATCTCATTTCAAACTTTTTCAAATCAAAAAGCGTAGATATTTCAAAGGGTTCCTATATAATACTATAGATGTTTTTGGTGCAAACATCTTCCCTTAGTGTAACTAACTCCCTTACCCAGTCTCTGTACTTTTGTTCTTGTTTTAGAACTTGTTATGTTTTGTTCGCTCTTTTTCCTTTCCTTTTAGATAAAATAAAAGTGCGGGTGGCGACTCTTCCTTTGTGAGTTAAGTTAATCAATAGCTTACACTCACAAATTTCCTCGCTACACAGGCCAACTTAAGACACCGAGATGAAAATCTCGCCCCGACCAACCAAAAACGGTGGGTTAAACGGACGGGCCCAGCGAGTCCAACCCGTTTTGTCACCCCTAAAGCAATAGTGTTTTCAAAAGATCTCCAGAGAGTGCGCCATCAACTCATTTCTTATTAATGTAAACAAATAGTTAATAGATCAAAATTTTAAATTTTGTAATACTTTAATTAAACTTGAAGTGGAATTTAATCGAAAGCATGAGATATTTGTGTTGTCAAGGATGGCATTTGTTTCACAAAGAAGGTGGTATATCTACAAACACTATCACGGTCAAATCAATTATAGGTCGTAAGTGTGAGATTTTGGGAATTAAATACATTTTTCAAACACTATTATATTAATCAAACAATTTTAAACACACAGATATATCAGGATACTCTCATATACAAGTGAAATGTAAAATAATTGAAATAAATGGCTCGAAATCTCAGTAGCTTAAATATCTGGAAGTTGAGAAAATCATTGGTTGAAAATCATTCCTCTATTTTATTGTACACTCTATCTTTATGAATTTTCGTATACAACTGAGCATTCACATGAATTTATCTTATATATTTTACATTTTTATTTCTTTATCATCATCAATAAAGAGAGAATTCTATGCAGCTTGAAAAAAAAAATCATAAAACAAGCAAATTCAATAAGACAAATAGACCATACAAAGAAATAGTGTTGTGAGTAACACTATATCAACTACCAACTAGAACAAAATTTAATGATTCTCTCTCTCTCTCTCTATATATATATATATATATAAAATTCTCTCTCTCTTTCTCTCTGTGTGTACTAAAGGCTTGTTCCTGTATAAATGAGCCTCCATGTTTTCCATTGTCCTAAAACACTCTAATGGTTTTGGTTGTTGATGATCTTGACGATATGAATATTATTTTGCTTGTAATAATTGATCAAAATAGGTAGGATCATGAAATATTGTACAAGATAAGTCATTCTCTAATTCACCATAACTACTTTACAATTATCATAGTGAGGTTGTTCTGAAGGATGTCCTTGATGGTGTATAATTCCCAACTCTAGCCCATCCATAATCCATTGTTTATTACTTCCTTTGAAGAACATGGATTATTTCCTTTTTCCTCTGGGACATGTTAGGCCTTTCACAATCTCTAATCACAAGAGGGGGTGAATTATGATATTCAAAATTTTTTTAAAATCCACTTTATAAAAACACTTTAATTTAAAATTATTTATGTTAGAAGAGATAAAACAAAAGAGATAAAGTCGCAGAATAATAGAGAAGAGACAGAGAAATAAACAATGGAAAAGATAAATATAAATAAAAGAGATAATGGATAGAAAGAATACTCAAGAAAATTATCATGTTTGTTCTAAAACACTTGTTCTACTCCACTACCAAAGAGTTACTCCTTGATATTTTCACTAAAACAATCTTAATATTTTAACATGATCAACCCAAACAACTTTTCACACCAACTTGAGTTTTTTCAAAAGATCAACCCAAAAACCTTCTACAAACAATAATAGCTTTTACACATGCTCAAGTCAATAACATCAACAACATCTTTTACACAGGTTCAACTTAATAACCTTCACTCAAACTTTTTACTAGTTTATCTTTCAACCTTCAAATCTATTACAAAGAGATCTCAAGAGAACTATTCACTAAGATAAACAATTTTAGCACAATACCAATACAACACAATTCTTAGATAGAGTGTTTTACTCTATTGGCACTACAACAATTCTAGTGAAAAAGAACTATATAAAGTAATGAGAGAAAGAATGATAATAAATAGTTTCTATTCAAAAAATTGTTGTATTATAAAATGAGAAAAAGTCTCCTTTTTATAGGAAAAAACTATTAGAACAAGATTTGTTCATTACATATATCTCTTGGATTTTGATGATAACAAAGTATAGAAAGAACATTGGTGTTAACTAATGTGTGTTCCAAGTATGCAGGTTCTAAAGCTTGAAGAGAAGGCATTCAGAATCTGATATAAGGACGCATTTGAGAGGAGCTAAGTTACTAGCTTCTGGTGGATCAGAACCTGAAGAACACTTTCTAAGTGATGTCTGGCATAGACTCTGAAGCTGAAGGCCTCAGTATCAGAAGAGAAACATATTGTCAGAAAAACTTTATCAAAACAAGCGGGAGATTCAAAATCAGTAAATTAATCCAGATAAGTTCTATTGTCTGTTATATTCAAGCTTAATATTCTGAATAAAGTATTTTGATGTGAATAATTTTTGTCACTCAATTACTTTCAAGGATATTAGCCAAAGAACCTTCAAACTTGTGAAATTGGTATTTTCACCGTTTGTGATAATATTTTTGTCATGTTGAAACAAACAAACCTTTTTAATTTTTTTTTAAAGAAATCCTTCTTACTACTGTTCAGAAGAAATCAGAATATGTTATGTTCTTCATTGAACTAACAGTTGAGATTTAACTTATAACTCTGCTAAGAGTTAAATAGTCAATAAAGAATTCTGACCGTAGTAATTTATGCTTAACTGTGAATGAAGAATCTAAATCGGATATTAGTTAGATGATGTCTCAATCAAAGTTTGGGAAACAAATCCATGATCAAAGATAGACTCTGAAAAAATCTCTAATTCTGAAACTTGCATAAAAGAATCTTTGCTTCTCACATACACAAAAGTGGAAAATCTTTTTGACACCTGTACCACTTTTTACACCTGTGTGAAATGTCTTCAGCATGCTTGAAATTATTTATGTTTTGAATTTGAAGGGAAATGAATTCGTTTTAAATACTTTTGTGTTTAAGTCTCTTTAATGTCATTTAATTTTCTCAACACACACACATCCTTTATCACTGTCTATTTCATGTTGTACTTGTAAACCCTAGAAAAACCCTAAAACCTCATCAATGACAATCTCAATAACCTTTCCCATAGATATCAATTCCATGCAAAGACTTTTGATCAACCCGAAAACTATGTCGCTCAATCAAGATGAATTAAAACTCCTCATTGAGCAAGTGGTGGATTTTGAGAGTTTTCCTGCAAATGGTTGTCCACTAGAAAGTCATTTTGAGTTCCAAGGTTGGATGAAATTCTTTGATATACTGAATGGACCCACTTACCCAACTCTGGTGAAAGATTTATGGGTTAGAGCAGAAGTATACAATGAGTTCTCGGGACAAGATAAAGAAAGAATGGCTGTTGAAAAGGTGATAAGTGCAAATTGTACCTATTTTTGTATATAGGTTTTGTTGCACTTATCTTTACTTTGTGTTAAAATTGGTTGAATAAACCACACTTTATGTGTAAATACGTTTACTTTACGTTTTCGTGTCCATAGTGTGTTTTCTTGTATATATCGTTAAGTTTAATTGTTTTCCATTCATTTTTGTAGGTATTCAAGTATTGAGATTTTGCCATGTTTTGAAGAGCATTGAATAAGCTTTCCAGCGCTTTCGACCGTGCGTAATTCCGAGCTACGGTGCAGAAGTTTTGGTCAAATAAGGGACTGGTTTGCTGTCATGTTCGCATAGCGAGTGTGACAGTGAATGTTCGCTTAGCGAAGGCTGGAAAAGGTCCCGGCGAAGGAGTCCAGAAAGAAACAGGGGAGAAAGAGACTAATGTTCGCTTAGCGAACTTCCTAGCGAGCATTCGCTAGGCGAATAAATCGTTTGCTTAGCGAACTTCTGAAGACAGCAAGAGGCAGTTTAACTTTTTGTAGGCACTTAACTGCCATTTTCGTGTATTCGCTTAGCGAAGGGAATGGTTCGCCTAGCGAACCTGCGAAAATTTTGATTGTATGTAAGTTTATCTTGATTGTATGTATATTTATGTATCTTTGTATAAAATCTCTTTTACAACTCTTAATCGATGTCATCTTTGCTTTACTATCTATTTTAATGGGTTTGATTCGCTATAGAAATATACTTTTCGAACTCGACCTAAGATGTATGTCTATTGGATGTGGGAAGCGCTCTAATATTCACGTGTGTGTATCGATTCTTAATGCTCTGTGTTGTTGAGTTGCGTGAGACATCACCTCCGAGAGAATGCGGTTGATCTCTCAACTTTTGTGTTAGACATAACCTCTTGTTGTGAGCGATACGTGGGGATTTTGACGAGTTATTTAGGTTGCGTGCATTTGATCCATATATTTTTTAATGCTTGATGGGTAGATTGAAATACAACTCCTAACGAGTTTTATCGCGTCTTAAGAATGTATTTATTTTATTGTCTTATGTTTTTCTTTTTGTAATTTTATCTGAAACCATTCAAACACAAACTCATAAACGCGAGAGATTGTCGAACGGTATTCTTTCCCTCGAACCGATCTCTGTTGACACGACATAAATCCCGGAGGGAATTCTTTCCAAAAATAAATATTTTTGCTTGCTTGCCCTATTCTGTAACCAACAAAATGGCGTCGTTGCCGGGGATTAGTTTTAATATTGAATCGCATTGCGATAGGTTCTTTGTTTTTTAGTTTTGTATATATCGTATATATTGTCTGTTTCCATTATGTTTGTTCAAGTGTTGTATACATGTTGTTCCCGTAACGTTTGTTTAAGTGTTTGGTTAGGGCAATTGCTTATGGTTTGCGCGGTGAGGCATCACTACAGCATGAAGGAAGGAAGTTACTAGCTAAGCATTGTAAAGGCGTCGAGCTTACGACGTAAAACAATCATGGTGTATTCTTTTCTTTTGTTGTTGTTTAGTTTAGGTAGTGTGGTGAGTATTCATTAAACAAGTTGTACTCGAATTTTTCGTAAAATTCTCAAATCTTCACTTTACAACTTGTTTAATGAATTTTTTCCGGTTTTTTAGTTTGTGTATATTAATAGTTTTCGCGTTTGTCAATGAGCTTGTTTTGAGTAGCTTGAGGAAATTTGGTGATGATCCAAGTTTGATCGTTTCAACTTGCGGATGTATGATAATGATATTTTTAAGTTTTGTACACGTCCAAGGTTTGTGTTTATCGATTTCTTGACTTTAGCATATTCTTGATACTTAGGCATTTTACAAACTTTCATGCCATTCATTCTTTTGTATACTTGTTCTTATTGTGAATCACTTTAGTTCCCACCTTTTTTGTGAGGTACCTTTCTATTGTTCATATATGCGCAGAGTACCAACATTCTTGTTCTAACTAGATTTTATTATGCTTAATCTTTTGTTTGTGTTGATTATATGAAAGCATGAAAAGGATCAAGGCATTTTGTTTCATTTTGAGCACAACTACCTAGCCAAATAGTCAATTCACCTTGTGAGTGTGTGATCATTTGTAACCCATTTTAGCCTTTGGTCATTATCCATGTCGTTTGAGCTTGATGCTTGTCTATGAGTGTCAAATTCATTTTTTGTGTGGATCTTGATTGTTGTTTTTACTTGAACCCTCAACTTTGTGTTGTTGTATGAATTTTTACCTTGCCTTAGAAAGTAGGGAGTATTCACATGATGATGTGGTTGAATTCAAGTTGGGGAGAGAATGATTGTTTACTCATTGGTTGTTTTCTATGAGGATGAAAAAGAAAAGAAAAAAGAGAAAAATTTGAAAAAGAAAAGAAAAAAGAGAAAAAGAAAGAAACAAAAAATCCTTGAAAAAGGAAACAAAAAGAGTTCAAATAATTGTGCTAAATAAGTATTGTGTTTTGTGTAACACTTGGGATAAAAGAAGAAGTTGATTGGAATTTGGTGTTTGAACTTTTGTGAGTTGATCACTCCCTTAGGTTTAGGCAAGTTTTTGTTTCAATTACCTTTAGAAATTGCCTCTTGTTTGTTTACCCGACCACGCTACAACCTTGAAAATTCCTTGTGATTCTTGCCTTTGTATGTTCAATATGATTTTTGGATGGTTGCATAATTTAGTCTATTGTTTGTATGATTGTTGTGTGAATGATAAGAACCTCATTTTGTGTTTTTCATATACCAATTATTGCTTTTGCTAGGTGTGATTCACATTTGAACTTGTGTTGTTTTAGAATTTTTGGCATGATTTTTGTATTTTGCATTTGGTTCGTGACTATGTTATCGTTGTAGTTTAGTGGTAAGTATTTACTCTGTGTGTACCGTTTTTCATTTGAAACATACATTCATTTTCCGTTTTTCAAAACTTGTTGATTTGTGATTCTTTGGTTATCACTCGGTTTCGTTGAGTTGTTTGATTCTTGTTTGAGGACAAACAATTATGTAAGTTGGGGAAAGTTTGATAAGTGCAAATTGTACCTATTTTTGTATATAAGTTTTGTTGCACTTATCTTTACTTTGTGTTAAAATTGGCTGAATAAACCCCACTTTATGTGTAAATACGTTTACTTTACGTTTTCGTGTGTATAGTGCGTTTTCTTGTATATATCGTTGGGTTTAATTGCTTTCCATTCATTTTTGTAGGTATTCAAGTATTGAGATTTTGCCATTGTTTTGAAGAGCATTGAATAAGCTTTCCATCGCTTCCGACCGTGCGTAAATCTGAGCTACGGTGCAGAAGGTTTGGTCAAATAAGGGACTGGTTTGCTGTCATGTTCACTTAGCGAGTGTGACAGCGAATGTTCGCTTAGCGAAGGCTGGCGAAGGTCCCAGCGAAGGAGTCCAGAAAGAAACAGGAGAGAAAGAGACCAAAGTTCGCATAGCGAACTTCCTAGCGAGCATTTGATAGGCGAATAAATCGTTCGCTTAGCGAACTTCTGAAGACAGCAAGAGGTGGTTTAACTTTTTGTAGGCACTTAAGTGCCATTTTCGTGCATTCGCTTAGCGAAGGGAATGGTTCGCCTAGCGAACCTACAAAAATTCTGATTGTATTTAATTGATTTTCAGTTATTTTGTTAGGGATGGTTTTGGGGTTTTGTGATCCCAACTCCATCCAACATATTCTTGAGTAGATTTAGCTTAGAAACAACACATGGAGTGTATATCTTGACGATTCCGAGTCGAATCCACTTCAATCGAAGTTGACAAACCGTGATATTTGTGTTCTTCTTCTTTCCTCTCTATGTATTCTTCATTTGTTGGGGTTTTGTATGTAAGTTTATCTTGATTGTATGTATATTTATGGATCTTTGTATAAAATCTCTTTTACAACTCTTAATCAATGTCATCTTTGCTTTACTATCTATTTTAATGGGTTTGATTCCCTATAGAAATATACTTTTCGAACTCGACCTAAGATGTATGTCTATTGGCTGTGGGAAGCGGTATAATATTCACGTGCGTGTATCGACTCTTAATGCTCCCTGTTGTTGAGTTGCGTGAGACATCACCTCCGAGAGAATGCGGTTGATCTCTCAACTTTTGTGTTAGACATAACCTCTTGTTGTGAGAGATACGTGGGGATTTTGGCGAGTGATTTAGGTTGCGTGCATTTGATCCATATATTTTTTAATGCTTGATGGGTAGATTGAAATACAACTCCTGACGAGTTTAATCGCGTCTTAAGAATGTATTTATTTTATTTTATTATGTTTTTCTTTTTGTAATTTTATTCGAAACCATTCAAACCCAAACTCATAAACGCGAGAGATTGTCGAACGGCATTCTTTCCCTCGAACCGATCTCTGTGGACACGACATAAATCCCGGAGGGAATTCTTTCTGAAAATAAATATTTTTGCTTGCTTGCCCTATTCTGCAACCAACAAAAGGACATAAGGTTAAAAAGAAAATCTAGAGCAGAAATAGGTCTGAAGGAGTTCAAGTGTGTGGAAATTATATCTAATGTAATGGGATTGAATATCACCATGACCCAAAAAAACATTGCTCAACTAATTGGGGTTGTAAATAAAGGAATGGTGATACTCAACTGAAAAGATGGAGGAACTTATGCGAAGGATATTAAGAAAGCTTTGTTAAAAAATAAAGATGATTATGGAAAAGTGAAGAACGTGCGTCTCAAGCAGAATTTACTGTTCCAAATTCTCATAAGTAGCCTAATTCCTAGGGAAGGAAGTTCTTATCAAATCTCATGGGATTATAAGATGTTTCTCTGGTATTTGTCCACTGATCAGCGATTGAATCTACCAAGTTACATCTTTCATCATCTTTGTGAATCTATCAAGAACTCTACTAAAAATTTCAAAAGAATAGTTCCTTATGTTATGTTACTTTTTGAACTTTTCTATCAATGTAAATTAGTCAACATATTGATTGAATTCGGGGCTACTCAAGAGTAAGATGATGTTTATGGAAGTGTGCTTTCTGCAAATGTATTAGCTCACATGAAGGATCAGAATCAAGAAAGATAAGAGAAGAGAGTTTCTTAAGGATTATCCAATAGTGGCCAAGGAAGATAATCATGAGGTCATCAAGCTCTTTCTTGAAGAAGCTAAGAGGGAATATAGTATAACCGTAACATATGACCAGATTCCAGATCAGTATCATAATGCGTATGGTAGTAAAGGAAAAAGAAAAAGGGATGAGACTACTTTTGATAAAGATAAAGAAGATGAAGAATCTGGTACTCCTGCTCCGATCAAGAGGAGGCTACTTGGAGATGCTCAAAAGGCAGTTCAAAAGGAAGAAGAAAGAACTGCTCAGAAAGCTGGAAAGAAAAATGACTTACAACTTGAAGTCAAAGAACTCATTGAGACTACCAATATTTTTCCTACCTAGACTAGAGGAGGGGGATCTAGCAGTAATCAAATTTTAGATGAAGAAATATTTGCATCAAAGAAAAGGAAGTTAGTGACGTTAAGAAAGAAGATAAAGAAACTAAAATGGCTCAAGTCTCAGAAGAAGTTAACAAATTCTTTACAGCAGTTATCAAGACAAGTATGAAAGTTGTATCTGAAGAATTGATTAAGAAAAACCGCGTTGAAGATTCAATAGTTGTAACAGAGGAGAGCATTGAGATTTTAAGAGAACGACTTGGAGACAAGCTTGAGGTTGTTTTGAATTCTTCTGATGTTATGAAGATAACTTAATAATTCGTTAAAGGTAGCAAGGAGAAAACAATTGTTGCTCAAGAATACGAAGATCACTGTACTAAGGAAGTAGAAAAAATACTCCAGAAGAAGACGATGTTTCTATAGATAAAAATAATGGGTCTAGGAACTGGATGAATGAGATTCCTGTTGGAAGTGGCAAAGAGGTAAAAGCTCTAGAAGAACTTGTTTCACTGGCAGCACGATCAGGTATTGAGGTTGAACTTGTCAATGACTCTAATCTTAATTCATCTCTGAGAAAGTCATCCTCACCATCACCTGAAAAGTCCAATAAAAACTCTATCATGGCCATACAACCCTATCTATCAAACATTCCTGAACATACAAATCTCTCTATTCCCTCAAAGTCCTCTCCAAACAAAACACAAAACATTGATTTTCCAGTTCATGATCAAACCTTTGAACACTATAATAAAGTCAATTTTAATGCTAGCATTCAAACAAGATCTTCTTCACCAATTCCTGGTGAATCTGAAAATGCCTTGAATGCTAAGCCTCTTAATGTTGCATCACCCTCAAACAACTCCACCAAAACCATTACATATCAAGTTATTTAGGACTATCTTAATGACGGACCTGAATATGCTGAGTCTGAACCAAAATAAGAAGACAATATCCAGGATCAGCCTTTACCATCAATTCATCAAGAAACTACCCAAATTATATCCCTATCAATTCATGCTTTAAGCAAGGAAAACTCTGCTGAATGTGTTCATTAAACTCTGCAAAAAGATGAAACAAACACATCCAAACCATCTCAACATATAACCAACTTTTAGCCTCTACCCAACCATGTACTTTCTCAGTTAGAACCTTTTAAGACTAGGTTATATCATGAGGCAAAAGCAATATTAGAAGAAGGGTTCACATCCACGGATCATGTGGCTTATAATGCAAAACAGGGAAAGTTTAGAAGATCTGTTAATTCGGTAACTCAAAGTTTGAAATTTTTCTCAATAAATGAGGTAGCTGCAACTAGCCAGAAGCAACTGCTCAATTTAGAAGCTAAAGTAGCATCAGTTGGTGAATGTCAAGAGATAATGAAGATACATATGGCTAATAACCAACTTTCAGTGGACACTCAACTCAAGACTGTTGTTGCAAGACAAGAAGAAATCGATACTGATCTAAAGACAATCATGGAATTACTGAAGAAACCTTAGGTCTAGGATGTAGAACCTATTTATGTGTTAGATGGTTTGTT
This sequence comes from Lathyrus tuberosus, assembly GCA_022829125.1. Classification (NCBI taxonomy): domain Eukaryota; kingdom Viridiplantae; phylum Streptophyta; class Magnoliopsida; order Fabales; family Fabaceae; genus Lathyrus; species Lathyrus tuberosus. Next base: position 11,900,074 of record JALAZF010000075.1, read on the forward strand.
TATCTTTTATATGTGTTATGACATGCATGAGAACTTAGCTTATTTCATCATTAATAAAAGTTTCCTCTGGAACATTTCTATGTTCTTTCGATCCTGAAGCATGTGATCTGTAGGCAGCCAATCTGGTTTGAACACCCTCCTCTTCCTTCAGTTTCTGTTTCTCTTTTGCTGCATCAGCATGAATTTTTATAGAAAGTTCCTTGATTTCCAAATGTTTCTCTCTTGTTGTTTCAGCCTTCTTCGGTAATTCAAACTCTCTTGCAAAATCTCATTTCTCACTCTTGTGAGGAATTCAGTTATGACATTTTCTCTTCATAACTCGTTTTTGCTTGAAGTATTGCTGAGAACTGGATAAATCCTTGAGGAACCTATGTCAATCTGATCTTATAGTGAGCTTTGAGTATTCGCTCAAGTACAAATAATGGAATCCGTGAACCTATAAAAACTGATCTTTGACCATCTTGGGGTACTTCACTCTTGTCCAACATTTACTTGACTCTGACTACTCTTAACCCTATAAAGTATCATTGACCATCTTGGAACAATACACTTCTGTTCAACATTTACTTTACTTCTCACCTCTCGTATCTTTGAAAAATCTTTTTGATGTGACAAAAGGGGGAGAAAGATATAATTGTATTTAATAAAGAATTTGAACCCTTCAGATTTAATATTGTTCATTTATAATTAATTCATTTTTAATTTTTTGTTATTTTCTGTTATTTTTGGTTATTTTTTTGTTTTGGTGATCTTGCCTAGGTGATATATTTTAATTTTCTTGAATATAGAACTAAGGGGGAGCTAACAAACCTCAACCATGGACTATTAGACTCAGAGGAAGCTTACAAACCTCAAACTCTGATGTTGCTTAGAGAATTAAAATATTTTTTCTTGAGTATAGTACTTAGGGGGGGTTTACACAACTCAGTCTTAGACTATTAGACTCAAGGGGAGCTTACAAACCTCATACCCTGATGTTTCCAAGAAAATTATAGCTGCCCAACATTGTCCTTTACATACTTATTTTTGTCATCATAAAAAAAAGGGAGATTGTTAGAACAAGATTTGTTCATGGCATATATCTCTTGGGTTTTGATAATAACAAAGTATTGAAAGAGCAATGGTGTTATCTAATGTGTGTTCCAAGTATGCAGGTTCTAAAGCTTGAAGAGAAGACATTCAAAATCTGATATAAAGACGCATTTGAGAGGAGCTAAGTTACTAGCTTCTGGTGGATCAGAACCTAAAGAACACTCTTTAAGTGATGTCTGGCATAGACTCTGAAGCTAAAGGCCTCAACATCAGAAGAGCAACATATTGTCTCTACACTAAGTTAATGTATCAGCTTCTGGTAAACATTCAGAGTTAGTAATAAAGCTTGAGTTATCAGTATTGCAGAAAGCAAGTTGCATTGACAAATAAGCTTGTCATCTAGAGTCTATGTTCACAAGGCTTAAGAAGAGTTGACATGCTTGATGGATATCTACTCTCAATGGATCTATGGTACAAGATTACATGGAATACGCATTGGTGAAGCATGTTACACAATGGATTAAGATCTTTTGGTGTATATCTCTTCAACGTCTCTTGTACTATGGAAAAAAAAGATACTTGTTCAAGTTATCTCTTCCAACGACTAGTCTTCTACAACTCCTATATAAGCTACTGAAGATTCAAAATGAAGTCTTCAACAAAGAGCAATCAAAAGGGCAAATATAGAAGGAAATCCAAGAAGGATAGAAGAGATCTGCACTTTATCTGAATGGAGGAATAACAAGATCAACAATAAGCAACACAATCGAGTATGCATAATTTCTTATGTTGTAAATTGTAATAAGTCTTAAGATTTCTTAAACATTGAATATCTTATAAATCTTAAATGCTTAAAGTCTTTGTTATGGTGATTATCGTGTACCTCTTATTTTGTATCAATTACACCTTGTTCTCTATTCTGATAAACATGATTGTTTAGTAGTTTAGATAAAGTATCTTGTTATGTGTTTGAGCTTCAAAGTCTCTTGCAGAGAAGTTTAATCCAATTAAGTCTCCTGTTATAAGCTAGAGCATTAAAAGTCTTGATTAGTTGTTGATTGAGCGAAAAGTCTTAGACTGTGAGTCTGAGCAGAAGTCTAGTACTTGAGAGTATAAGCAGAAGTCTTGGGTTCGTTGAACCTGAGCAAGCAAGTCTTGAGTTCATGAAATTTAAGCAAGGAAGTCTTGGGCTTGAGCAGAAGTCTTGGATTCTTGGAATCTAAGCATGGAAGTCTTGGACCGAGGGTCTGAGCAGAAGTCTTGAGTCTGAGGGGCTTAAGCAAGGAAGTCTTGGGTTCATGGAACCTAAGCAGAAGTCTTGGACCTGAGGGGTTTAAGAAAGAAGTCTTGGGTAGAGGGTCTGAGCAAAGAAAAGTCTTATACTTAAGTGTATAAGCAGTTGTAATCATGTTTGATTATAGTGGAAATCTCTTGCATTGCAAGGAGATTGGATTACTCTCAGTTTGGGAGGAACCATGATTATTCTGTTGTGTTCTTTATTTGTTTATTTACATCTCTTGTTATCCACTGCATCTATTATCGGGTTCTGAACCTTCATTCAGAATCTAAACTCTGTTCAGAAGTACAAAAAATTGGAGAACACAATTCAACCCCTCCTTCTTGTTTATTTTCCCCACCTTCAAAAACTTGTCTCAAAGAGGAAACAAACCATGATCCTTTTCAAAGTTTCCTTTTCAAATTTAATTGATTAAAACATGCTTTAATCTATTACTCCAAGCCAAAATTGGAAAGTTTGAATTTCTATGTCACTTAATTGATTAAAAGCCTCTTTTATCGATTAAGAGTAATTACACATTAATTTAATTATTTAGAAGAAAGGCTTAATTGATTAACCATTGCATTTTACTTTCCTTATTGATTAAATAAACTTCTAATGAATTAATTACTTGCCAGGGATTGGCTTTAAGAAGTTTTATTAAAAGAGAATTAGTTTGAAAGTATTTTGTATGTGGATGTGTGTGCGTTGCATTAGTACCTCAATACTTAATCTTGTTCCTTTATAATAATTTGATCAAAACTAAGGCGCTAAATGCATGACCAAGCGAGATTTCAAACTTCACATCTTTAACTTCAAGACCATAACTTCAAGGCTTCAAGTCCCTTTTCTTGATTCAACACTGTCTATTACCTTCAATGGGGACTTGATACTTTTGATTGAAGATGCTTGTGATATATCTTTCTTGTTCTGATGCCATCATAATAAAACCTTTAAAAGAGTTGTCGTGATAAAGACCATTTGACATTTGTCATTAACACATCCATTTGACAGTGGTCATCATCAAAACGATTTGAGGATATTACATCCATGACACATATAACCACAGGTGGATATTACATTAATGGATAAATACCTTTTTGTTGGAGTTGGCCATGTTTTACCGGTATTAGATAATATTTTCCATGCATTGATATAATCGCCTCTCAAAATGGATAAGAGTGAGAAAATAAGTTTTTTTCAAAGTAAACTCAAATAAATTTGAGACGTTCTCTAAAATGGAAGTTAGAAATTATGACGAACTCAATCTTCCATTAACAATGCAAGGGATATAATCAATTTAACCACCAAAATGAAAGAAGTGTAAATTGTAAGTCTATTGTGACCATTTGCACACAAAAAAACTGTAAATGTATAAATTGATTTCCCTCTCCAACTATGTCATCCACTCTTTTCCATTTTCATTTATAGAGCATGTTAAAGATATCTGGATATTCTACAGAACTTTAAATGTCAAACTAGCTTTGAACATTGAACCTTTGAGTTCAAATGGTGGGTCATCTTTCTTCCTTCTCTTCAATTAAGAATAATTTACATGGTATTTGTTAGGATGCTGGAAGTGTGTGGTTATTTAGAGAAACTTTAATTTGTTTAAATCCATTTGATTATGGTGATGGAAGATTTGAAAAGAAGATGAAAATAAGGGAAAGTTATGTGTTTAGCATGCACTAGGGCAAACTTTCACTAGTTATTAAAAATACAGGTTATTAAATAATAGTACAAATGAGATAGTAGTATATATACTTGTAACCACCTTATTAGAAGGATACTTTTCACTCATTTGTAATATTTTGTTTTGATCAATACAAAGAGTTTGAAGCTTTTCTCTCCTTCCTTCCATGAATAGCATGTCCCTTTATATTGTATTAGATCCTGGTTGGTATCCACCTTGAAAGGGAACTTTCTGTTGCATTTTCTTGAGAAAACTGTTTTTTTTTTTTACTTTTCACTTTGTTTCATGTTCACAAATTCATCATCCACATTTTTCAATTTCATTTTTGTTCAACTTCTTGATCCAATTTCAGTTATCTCCCTATTTCGATTTTCCTTGAAGTGGCTTCATCTTTCATTGAAGATTTTGTTGGAATTCAACCACAACCTATGGAGAATTCCTATTCAATCTTGATCTCAAGATTGTTACGTTATGAAAATGAAGAAAAAAACAAGAACAGGTTTAAAGAAGATGAGTATGAACTGTAGAGTAACTCTCTGCCCACAACTGTGGAATTTTATTATCACTTTTGTAACTGCAAAACCGTGATTATCAAACTTGATTATTACAATGATAAGGGTTCCTCCCTATTTATAGATTTAGGTTAACTTGTATCTCAAGATAAAATCCAAACTATAAAAGCCCAAAAATATCTAATCTAATCTTTCCAAATCAAATCAAATCTAATCTTTCTAAAACAATAAATTACACATTTAACACACCACATAATTCATTATGTCTAAACTATCTACATTCATCATAGACCTAAGCTTCTTGAACACTTCGACTGGCACTCCCTTCGTCATGATGTCTGCAATCTGATTTTCAGTTCTGCAGTGTTCCAAGTTCATCTTCCCTTCTGCTACCTGTTCTCGAAAATAATGGAACCTCATTTCGATATGCTTGCTTCGACCGTGTGCTATTGGATTCTTCGCCAAGTTGATAGCTGACATGTTGTCGATCTTCATGGTAATTGCTCCATGACTCTTCGTTGTGATCTCTTCGACCAGGTTCACCATCCATGTTGCTTGACATGCACAAAGAGAAGCAGTTATATGTTCTACTTCGCATGATGACAATGCCACTACTGGCTCCTTTCTCGAACTCCAAGCAACTGGTGCACCACCTAACATAAACACATAGCCAGCTGTGGATTTTCTACCCTCAGCATCTGTTAGATGTCAAACATGTTATATGTTTGTATGAAATACTTGGCATTTTTCATTTCTTTCTAACGGTTAATTGTGAATTTACGCGGTAAATTGTGTTGTAATGCGTACATTGGAATATATGTGTGGAGCTTGTAATTTGTGTGTTAATGTGCAGGTATAGGCATGAAAGGAGCAAAATTGAGAACACATGGAACCAATGCAAGTTTCCACTGAGTTTTTAACTGCAACAGGGTGTTCGCAGTGCGAACAATCTGGCGAAGGCCCAGCGAAGGTTCGCACTGCGAAGGACCAGTGAAGGCGCCAGCGAGCAGAGGCAGAGAGTTCCAACTTTGAGATTACCATGTATTCGCACTGCGAACGCCTAGCGAGGATCCAGCGAAGGTTCGCTGGTTGGTTCGCAGTGCGAAGGTGCTGGCGAAGAGAGGCAGTAAGTTCTGGGTTTGAGAATTCTGGCTTGCTAGTTTATTCGCAGTGCGAATGTAGCTAGCGAGTGATTCGCAGTACGAATGAAGGGTTCGCAGTGCGAACCCACGATTTCTCCTTGGGGCGGATTAAGTCTCAGAGGCATTTAAAGTGCCATTTTTCCTCATTCGCAGTGCGAATGAATTGCTCGCAGTGCGAATACTGCAGAATTCTGCTACGTATAAATAGAATTTCACTTTATGTTTTTGGGATCTTTTGTTCATTTTGATCCAAAATCATATTTTTCAGTCTTTTTACCATTTGAGCTTGTATTTTCACTTGGAGAAGCTGATTTTGCATACATTCTTGATTATTTGGCGTGGATGTTTACTCATCTTCTCTCTTTACTTGTTATCCAATCTACCATGAGAAGTGGTAGCTAAACACTCAATGTTGAGGTTAGAGGTAGTTGATTCTGTTTTTATGTATTGCTTTTGATCTATTGTTATGAACAAAGTCTTTGATCAATATAGATGAAGTTGTTTTCTCTTAATGCTTTATGTTTCATTTGTTTTACTCTAGACATAGATTCCACAAATCTGGACCTAACAATTTCATTTCTTAAAAACCAAACTCTAGACATAGATTTGGGATTTGATATTCGCATTGTATTGATCTTAATGATCTTTGTTTAGATTGTTAGCGTGAGACATCATCTAACGGTTTAAACAACGGTACTCACGACTTCGCTTTAGACATAAACTTAGTCGGGAGGATACGCGGTTATATTGGTCGAAAACTGAGTTCATATGCTTGATTAATCGTTTATACATGGAAAGGATTAGTGAAACCTAACCTTAACATGCTTTTATAAAACCTTTTACAAAATCTTTGTGACAAATTAATCTTTTCTACAAGTGAATGTTAAAAACAATTGAAAAACTTTTGAAACCGTTAACTTAGAATATCGCAACTATTGAAAGGCACGCATCAAATATCAAACAATCCCTGTGGATACGATTAAAAACAACCCACACTAATACTCTTCTAACAAATTGGCGCCGTTGCCGGGGAATGTGTATTGATATTGCAGTCATTGCGATAGTTGAGTTATTTTAAGCTGTTACCACTTTATCTTGAGCTTGTTAATCTGTTTTGTTTAGTGTGCAGACTTAGTTTATGCGAGGGAAACTACCGGCGGACCAACTTCCTTTTGATCCTGAGATTGAGAGAACCGCTTGTAGAATCAACAGCAGGACTAGATGAAGGAGGCAGCTAGCAAGACAGAAGCGAGGACAAGAGGAAAGTACTTCTACACCACTACCAGTTCCACAAATACTTCCAGTTATGGATGGAGATCCACCACCACCACCACCACCTGCTTCTAGGCCATGTACAAATAGTCCGAGACACAATGCTCAGTTCGCTCGCCATGTACACAACGGTCGTCATGCTGAGATGAAGACCAGAATTCTCCAACTGTTATATCAAAGTCCATTTACGGGTATGGATCATGAAGATCCTTTCACCCATTTGACAAAATTCTATGAAATAGCGGGAGCGACTGGTGCACCGGAAGCAGAAGAGGAGTCTCTGTTCAAGAGATTATTCCCGCATTCCCTCATTGGGAAGGCAAAGGAATGGTATCTTGATCAGTCAACTGCCATAATGACGGATTGGAACGCATTGGAAGAGAAATTTTTGGAGAGATTTTTCCCTCACACTCGGTTTATGGAAGCAAAGACCACCATCGCGGTATTCACACAAGGTGCCAATGAATCTCTCAACGAAGCTTGGGAGAGGTTCAAATCAATGTTACGAAAGTGCAAAGGCCAGGGTTTTGTTGAGTTGTCACAAATTCATATATTTAGAAATGGGCTGCAACTTGTACACAAAACCTTGTTGGATGCCACCACCGGTGGATCCTTGTTAAGCAAAACCGCAGCGGAAGCCACAACTATCATTGATAAAATGGCCTTGAACGATCATCAAGGTAGTCACAATCGTGGACCTGCTCAACGAACTCCGGGAGTGTTGGAATTAGGAACAAGCGATGCTATCCTTGCGCAGAACAAATTGTTATCACAACAGGTTGAGTTATTAACGAAGCAAATGTCTAAGCTGCCGCAACAATTCAAAGAGATGCATGAATCTTCAAGTAAAAATGTGCAAGTGTTAGTGTGTGAATTATGTCGAGGTGACCATCCGACCGGTTATTGTCCTCCCGTTGTGGAGGAAGCAAATTACGCTGGAAATCAAGGTTACCAACCCCGACCTACGTATCAACAAGCCAACCAAGGTTACCAACAAAGGCCTAACCAAGGTTATCAACAACAATGGAGACCGCAAGAAGCCGGACCATCAAACCGTCAACAATACCAAAATTACACTCAACCTCTGCAAGCTCCCGTTGGAAATACAAAGATGGTAGACACTCTTACACAATTTATGCAAATGGCAATCTCAAATCAAAAGAACACCGATGCCGCCATAAGGAATCTTGAAACACAAGTCGGGCAATTATCAAAACAATTGGCCAACCAACAAAAAGGGCCCTTTACGGCAAATACGCTTCCGAATCCTAAGGATTGTAAAGTAATTCTCACAAGAAGTGGAAGAGAGATTGACATGGGTGTAGGTAAAAAGAGAGTGGAGGAGGAGGTTGTAGTTGAAAAAGAAAAAGATAGGGAAGAGATTGAAGTAGAAAAAAATGTTGAGGGTGTGTTAGTTGAAAATGAGATAGAAAAAAATGAGAAAGAAAAAAGTGAGAATGAGAAAAAAATAGAGAGTGAAGAAAGAGTGAAGAGAACTAAGAAGGGAAAGGAGCCGATGAACAATATTCTGATTCAACATCTACCATATCCGCATGCTCCTACAAAGAAAGATAGTGCGCGGCACTATTCTCGGTTTATGGATATCTTCAAGCAATTACAAATAAATATTCCATTTTCTGAGGCTTTGGAGCAGATCCCTAAATATGCGAAATTCATGAAAGATATCCTCACGAAGAAGAAAAGGTATACAGATCAGGAGACGATTATGGTGGATGCAAGCTGTAGTGCCATCATTCAACGGACTCTCCCGCGAAAAGAATGTGATCTGGGACGAGTTACATTGCCGGTTACGATAGGAAACATGTATGTGGGCAATGGGTTGATTGATTTGGGTTCTAGCTTCAACTTGATACCATTGTCGATTGTGAAACGGCTAGGCCACATGGAATTGAGGTCCACGCAAATGACGTTGCAACTCGCCGATAAATCCACTACCCGTCCTCACGGTGTAGCAGAAGACGTGTTGGTCAAAGTGGACAAATTTTTGTTTCCGATCGACTTTGTTGTAATTGAAATGGAGAAGGATGAGGATGCACCTTTGATTCTTGGAAGGCATTTCATGAAAACTGCCCGTATGGCAATTGACATGGACGATGGTCTCATGAAAGTGAGAGTCCAAGATGAAGAGGTGTGTTTCAATCTTTATGATGCCATGAAGCACAAGAAAGATAAGGGTGATTGTTTCCGAATCGATGCAACGGAGAAAGCAGGTTTTGAAGTTACAAAGCAAATTCATGTCATTGATCCGTTACAAAGAGCTTTAGATGATACCTTGGAAATATTCTCGGTTGAAGAAGAGCAAGCTCTTGAAGAGTGTTTGTTAGAGCTTGAAGCTTTGGAAGAATTGCAACCTTGGGAGTATGAAGAGGAAATTCTAAAAAAAGTGGTTAATGATGAGCCTTCCAAACTTGAGTTAAAAGTGTTACCGTCAACCTTGAAGTATGCTTTTCTCGATGACGGTGGTAATAAACCGGTGATCATAAGCAGTGTTTTATCTGAAGTGGAGGAAAGTAGCTTAATTCAAGTGTTGAGAAAAAATCAGGGTGCAATGGGATGGACATTGTCCGATCTCAAAGGCATAAGCCCTTCGTATTGCATGCATAGGATATTCATGGAGGAAGATTTTAAACCGGTTGCTCAACCTCAACGCCGCTTAAATCCTATTATGAAAGAAGTGGTTAGGAAGGAAGTGGTGAAAATGTTAGATGCCGGAATGATTTATCTTATTTCTGACAGCCCGTGGGTTAGTCCGGTGCATGTGGTACCGAAAAAAGCCGGATTAACGGTGGTCCGAAACGAGAAAAATTAGCTTATACCAACAAAGGCCGTAACCGGGTGGAGAATGTGCATCGACTACCGTAGGTTGAACAAAGCTACGAGAAAAGATCATTTCCCTCTACCTTTTATGGATCAAATGCTCGAAAGGCTTTCCGGTCAACAATTTTACTATTTTTTGGATGGATATTCGGGTTACAACCAAATTATTGTGAACCCGGATGATCATGAAAAAACAGCTTTTACATGTCCGTTTGGAATCTTCGCTTATAGGAGGATGCCGTTTGGATTATGTAATGCACCGGCGACTTTTCAACGGTGTATGCAACCTATCTTCTCGGATTTGATCGAAAAGACAATTGAGGTCTTTATGGATGATTTCTCCGTTTTGGGGCAATCGTTTGATTTGTGCTTGAAAAATTTGGATACGGTGTGTGGAAACTAATTTGGTGCTTAATTGGGAAAAATGCAACTTCATGGTGAACGAGGGAATTGTGCTCGGTCACAAGGTTCTTCAAAATGCCTTGAAGTTGATAAAGCCAAAGTGGATGTTATCGAGAAATTACCACCACCGATGAATGTCAAAGGTATAAGGAGCTTTCTTAGACACGCCGGGTTCTACCGGAGATTTATCAAGGACTTCGCCAAGGTCGCAAAGCCGTTGAGCAACTTGCTCGTCCAAGGTAAGATTTTTTACTTTGACGAGTCTTGTCTTTTTGCTTTTAATTCTTTGAAAAACAGTTTAACAACCTCACCGATAATCGTTGCACCTAACTGGAAATTAGATTTTGAATTAATGTGCGATGCAAGCGATTATGCGGTTGGGGCTGTTTTGGGTCAGAGGAAAATGAAAGTTTTCCACGCTATACATTATGCGAGCAAAGTTTTAAACGAGGCTCAGATTAACTATGCAACAACTGAAAAAGAGTTGCTTGCTATAGTGTATGCGTTGGAGAAATTTCGTGCCTACTTGATTCGTTCACATGTCATCGTTTACACGGACCATACGGCTATAAGGTATCTGCTCACCAAGCCTGATTCAAAACAGAGGCTGATTCGGTGGATCCTTTTGTTACAGGAATTTGATCTTGAAATTAGTGACAAGAGGGGTTCCGAGAATTTGGTGGCGGATCACTTATCCCGCCTGGTCAACGTTGACGTGACCAAAAATGAATTTGAGGTAAAAGAGGAGTTCCCGGATGAAAAACTATTTAGAGTGCAGGTTAGACCGTGGTTCGCCGACATGGCTAACCACAAAGCCACCGGATTGATACCGGAAGGTCTAACGCACCACCAAAAACGAAAATTTTTGTCTGATGCCAAGTCATTTGTATGGGATGAACCCCATTTATTTAAACTTGGTGTCGACAATCTCCTCAGAAGGTGTGTCAGTGGAGGAAGCCACGAATATTCTGTGGCATTGTCATAACTCTCCTTATGGAGGTCACTTCAAGGGGTTAAGAACGGCCACTAAAGTCCTTCAATCGGACTTTTATTGGCCGTCCTTATTCAAAGATGGGCATGCGCATGCCCTTAGTTGTGACAGATGCCAGAGAAGTGGAGGTATTTCACAGCGGCAAGAAATGCCATTACAAAATATGTTAGAAATTGAAGTTTTTGACTGTTGGGGGATCGACTTTGTCGGTCCATTCCCATCTTCATTTTCTAATGAATATATTTTGGTCGCTGTGGATTACGTTTCCAAGTGGGTTGAGGCGATAGCATGTGCTAAAGCCGACGGAAAAACAGTGGTGAAGTTTTTGAAAAGAAATATTTTTGCGCGTTTTGGTACACCTCGAGTGTTAATAAGTGATGGAGGATCTCACTTCTGTAACACTCAGCTTGACAAAGCTCTTGAGCAATATGGTGTGAAGCACAAGGTTGCTACACCATATCATCCTCAAGCTAACGGTCAAGCGGAGGTATCCAATTGTGAGATAAAACGAATTTTAGAGAAAACAGTTTCGGCCTCGAGAAAGGATTGGGCCAACAAATTGGACGACGCGTTGTGGGCGTATCGGACAGCTTTCAAGGCTCCGATCGGTCTCACACCGTTTAAAATGGTTTATGGTAAGAATTGTCACTTACCGGTAGAGTTGGAGCACAAGGCGTTTTGGGCCTTAAAATTTTTGAATTTTGATCCAACTCTAAGCGGCGAAAAAAGAAAAGTGCAATTACACGAGTTGGATGAATTGCGCCTTCAGGCGTACGATTCCAATAAATTATATAAGGAGCGTGTAAAGTAATACCATGACAGAAAAATTAGCATCAAACAGTTTGAGGTCGGACAGCTGGTCTTATTGTTTAATTCTCGGTTAAAATTGTTTCCTGGAAAATTAAGATCTAAATGGTCCGGTCCGTTTCGGATTGTGGAAATCAAGCCCTACGGAGCAATCGTAATTGAGGACACAATGTCAAAGGAAAATTGGACAGTTAACGGCCAGAGATTGAAAGTGTATCTTGGAGGAGGTTTCGAGCGGAATCCCGCAATTGTGCCTTTCCGCGATCCGTGAGGTCGCGATGGACCGTCGAGCTTAGCCGACGTTAAACAAGCGCTTGTTGGGAGGCACCCCAACATTGTAAGTATTTTTGCTTTAATTTGCTGTTTTTAGTCATTTTTACATTTTGGACATTTGGAAGTGTGGCAGCAAGACAGACCTGTAATTTTGAAAAAACTGTCTTGTTCGCTGGCTCATTCGCACTGCGAATCTGGGGTGAGCATTCGCTGGCCATTCGCACTGCAAACGTCAGCGAACCAGTCTTGGTTGTTTTGCTGCCACATCAGTAAAAAATGAGGGTTTTTATGGGTGGGCCTACACGTAGGCCCAAGACCCATGTGTTAGTGCTGATTGACTTGGGGGGACCAAACCCTAGTCTTTCACTTTCACTTTCAACCATAAACCAAAAAAGAGAAAAAAACCCTCTCAAATTCTCTTTCCCTCTCACGTGCAATTGTCTGTCATTTTCTCTCCTGTTTTGTACTCAACTGCCATTTCCTAACAAGGTTTGATTTTCTTTTCTCTGTTCTTTCTGTTTAATTGTAACTTTGTTGGTGAATTTTACATGAGAAATATTTAAGGTAGAATTCTGTGTTTGGTTGTTCAATGCATGTCTAATTTTTTGCTGGATTTTAAGTTGAGAATACCTGTAGGATGAGGTTAAGTGTGAAATCTGGGTCTGCGTAATTTTTTTTTAATTTTTCGTGCATTCGCTGGCTTGTTCGCACTGCGAACCTGGGGCGAGCGTTCGCCAGGCTTCGCAGTGCGAGTGATCTAGCGAGCAGCCCAGATTTTTGATTTTCTGATAGTTCATTCTGATGCATGTCTGTCCTTAATTCTAATGATCTGTCTTGGTGTTTTTGTGTGGATTTGTTTGTCATTTGTGCATATGGGTCCTAAAACCATGATCAGGAAAAGAAAAGAATCCACATCAAGACAAGCACCGGTCCGTTTTGATGAGACTCGGTTCAGAGGAATTAGACAAGCTCAGAGGTACGAGGTGTTAGAAGTAAGGACCATCCTTGCGGAGAGGAGGTTTATTCTGAATGAGCAGGGAAGTTATCGTGCCATTGCTGCCCTGTTAACTGCAAAAAAATGGGATACACTGATAACTCCTGTTGATTCATACAATGTGGAAATGGTTCGTCAGTTTTACGCCAACGCCCTTCCTGATGAGGGCGATCTATTTACTTGGACTACATTTGTTGGCGGGAAAATGGTAAGGTTTGACAGAAGAACTATTAACCGAGTTCTTGGAGACCCCCTTCCACTGCGTGCTAGCGAAGAGGATGTTGTTGAGCCTGCTGGTGATGATGCTGAGGGGGGAGATGGCGATGATATTGTGATTTCTGATGATGATGATGATGATGGGTAGAGGACGGATGTACTAGGGACTGAGCCTGAGGATGAGCCAGGGACAGACGTGCTCGAGACTGAGTCCGAGGAGGACTGATTTTTTTTGGATCTTAGACTTGTACACTTCCTTTGGTCATCAAAGTGAAGTTTCTTGTATTTTGTTTTTTCAGCTTTTACTAGTCTAATATTGATGTACTCGTACTCGTGTGGTACTTTTTGGATTATGTAGGTGTTTTATACAGCAGGCACTTTATGATTATTATTAGTAATGATTATGTTTGCAGTAAAATTTTTTGTTGCGCTTTACTAATAAATTGTTGGTTTTTAATTATAGTATTAAGTGTTGAGTTCATCAGTTTACGAATGCTCAACACTTATGTGTGTTTTTTGGTTGTTAAGTGTTATTAAGAGTTGAATCTTCAGTTGACGAATGTTCAACTCTTAAACTGTGCATATGTGTTATTTTGATGTTCCTTCTTTTAGGATGGAATTTGGGAAGTAGGTTGGAGACTCTTGTGTTTTAAAGGGAGATTCCTCCAAGATGTGAGGGCTATGATAGTACCGTAAGCATTGTGTTGCGACAAGGTATATCGTTACCTAGTTTGAGAATTTTGTATGTTTTAGAACTTTGTGTCTTGGTGCGATTGAAAATGTTGTTTCATGTTAAAACTTCCTTTGAATGCATGTGTCATTTTAGGATCAAAAGCCATTAAAGTGAGTAGCCTCCAAAGTATTACTATATGCTAAGGATTGTGATGAATGTTGTCTTTACTTTTAATTCATGCCTTATCTTGTGACCATGTGATTTTGTGGAAGTATGAGAAGTGATCAAGGCACTTGTTTGAATTTGAGCACAACTATATCCATATAGTAATTCACCCGTGAGGAGAGAGCATTTGGAAGCCCCTTTGAGCCTAAACAATTTAGAACTCAATTGAATGATGAACTTGTTTTATGTACATAATCTGCAAGTTTGGTTCATCATTGAATTTGGTGAGTTTCTAACATTTTCTTCTTTAACCTTTGAAAATTGTATACTTCGGTTTCCTTGCCTTAAAAAGTAAGGAGCATTCACTTTAGGTTGAGTTGAAAATGAGTTGGGGAGAATAAAAAAAGAGGAAGGGTGTGTTACTCCAAATTTTGAAAAAAAAAAATTTTGTTTCAAGCAAGCACGTAAAGAAAAGAGTGTGAATATGTTGTTACAAATACGAAAATGCTTGCTTGGATGGAAAAAAAAAAGAGATTCAATAATTGTGCGGTAGTTTGTGAAGGTGTGATGAGAAATTGGTGAAATGAAGTTGAGATGAAATTGGTGAATATGTTGATTAGTGAATGCTCTTTTGCATCGGCAATTTCGTTTCAATGACCATTAGAAATGACCCTTTTTTGTTGATCTGGCCAAGCTACATCCTTGAAGTCCTTTGTGATCTTTTACTTCCTTGATTTCTGTATGATCATTGAGATATGGTATGAATTACTTAGTATTCTATCATTTGTCATTTGAGTGTAATTGTCCTGTACTTGTATGCACGTTTATCTTCAATCCTTTTTCGAAGAGGAGTGTAGAATGGCGTGTGTGTGATGAGTTAGTTGTTTCTTGAAACATTATTTGAAGTTGTTAAGAGTCAAATTCTTTTACATTGTAGGTTCTTGAGTTGTGTAACTGTTGCGTTGTTGTGATCATTGTTCAGTTGAGCCATTTTTCACGTCTTGGATGAATTGCGTGCTCGAGCAAATCCTCGTGAGAGGCATACTTTGCTTGAGGACAAACAAAGAGTTAGTTGGGGAGAGTTTGTTAGATGTCAAACATGTTATATGTTTGTATGAAATACTTGGCATTTTTCATTTCTTTCTAACGGTTAATTATGAATTTACGCGGTAAATTGTGTTGTAATGCGTACATTGGAATATATGTGTGGAGCTTGTAATTTGTGTGTTAATGTGCAGGTATAGGCATGAAAGGAGCAAAATTGAGAACACATGGAACCAATGCAAGTTTCCACTGAGTTTTTAACTGCAACAGGGTGTTCGCAGTGCGAACAATCTGGCGAAGGCCCGGCGAAGGCCCAGTGAAGGTTCGCACTGCGAAGGACCAGCGAAGGCGCCAGCGAGCAGAGGCAGAGAGTTCCAACTTTGAGATTACCATGTATTCGCACTGCGAGCGCCTGGCGAGGATCCAGCGAAGGTTCGCTGGTTGGTTCGCAGTGCGAAGGTGCTGGTGAAGAGAGGCAGTAAGTTCTGGGTTTGAGAATTCTGGCTCGCTAGTTTATTCGCAGTGCGAATGTAGCTAGCGAGTGATTCGCAATGCGAATGAAGGGTTCGCAGTGCGAACCCACGATTTCTGCTTGGGGCGGTTTAAGTCTCAGAGGCACTTAAAGTGCCATTTTTCCTCATTCGCAGTGCGAATACTGCAGAATTCTGCTATGTATAAATAGAATTTCACTTTATGTTTTTGGGATCTTTTGTTCATTTTGATCCAAAATCATAGTTTTCAGTCTTTTTACCATTGGAGCTTGTATTTTCACTTGGAGAAGCTGATTTTGCATCCATTCTTGATTATTCGGCGTGGATGTTTACTCATCTCCTCTCTTTACTTGTTATCCAATCTACCATGAGAAGTGGTAGCTAAACACTCAATGTTGAGGTTAGAGGTAGTTGATTCTGTTTTTATGTATTGCTTTTGATCTATTGTATATGAACAAAGTCTTTGATCAATATAGATGAAGTTATTTTCTCTTAATGCTTTATGTTTGATTTGTTTTACTCTAGACATAGATTCCACAAATCTTGACCTAACAATTTCATCTCTTAAAAACCAAACTCTAGACATAGATTTGGGATTTGCTATTCGCATTGTATTGATCTTACTGATCGTTGTTTAGATTGTTAGCGTGAGACATCATCTAACGGTTTAAACAACGGTACTCACGACTTCGCTTTAGACATAAACTTAGTCGGGAGGATACGCGGTTATATTGGTCGGAAACTGAGTTCATATGCTTGATTAATCGTTTATACATGGAAAGGATTAGAGAAACCTAACCTTAACATGCTTTTATAAAACCTTTTACAAAACTTTGTGACAAATTAATCTTTTCTACAAGTGAATGTTAAAAACAATTGAGGAACTTTTTTAACCGTTAACTTAGAATATCGCAACTATTGAAAGGCACGCATCAAATATCAAACAATCCCTGTGGATACGATTAAAAACAAACCCACACTAATACTCTTCTAACAGCATCAATACACCAACTAGAGTCGGTGTATCCCACTAAATTGCATTCTTTTCCTTCATCCGTTGCAGGAAACAAAATGCCGTAGTCGAGAGTCCCTTTCAGATACCTCAGTATCCTCTTCGTTGCTGCTAGGTGTGATACCTTTGGCTTCTGCATGAATCTACTTACCATACCCACACTGTATGCTAAGTCAGACCTTGTGTGACAAAGGTATCGAAGTGACCCAATAAATCTTCTATATTGGGTTGGATCGATATCATCTTTATCTGAATCCTTCGACATTTACAATCTGGTCTCAGATGGAGTCGAAGTTGGGTTGCAATCTTGCATCTCAAATCTCTTAAGTATTTCGCCTGCATATCTTCTTTGGTGCATCATCAAACCTCTACTAGACTTGTAGAATTCGATGCCAAGGAAATATGACAGATTTCCCAAGTCTGACATTTCAAACTCCTCACTTAGGTCATGTTTGAAATCTTCAATCTCCTTTTTGCAACTTCCTGTTATCAGCAAGTCATCGACATAGACACATAGTATAAGCAATTCACTCTTGCTTCTTCTTACATATACTCCATACTCAGTTGTGCACTTCATGAATTCTTTCTCAATTAAAAAACTGTCGATTTTCTAATTCCATGCTCTTGGAGCTTCCTTAAGTCCATATCGGGCTTTATGCGGCCTGTACACCTTTTTTTCTTCGCCTCGTTTCACATACCCAGCTGGTTGTGCGACATTAACTTCTTCGTTTAAGGGGCCATTAAGGAATGCATATTTCACATTCATCTGACATGTGTGCCAATTGTTCATGTTTGCTAAACCAACAACCAACCTGATTGTTTCGATTCTAGCAACAGGTGCACAAAATTTGTCGAACTCGATTCCTTCCATCTAAAGAAATCCTTTCGCCACAAGTCTCGCCTTGTGTCGAGTTACTTCCCCTATAGGATTCACCTTCACCTTGTAAACCCACTTCACATCAATTGCCTTCTTGCCTTGAGGCAATTCGACAAGTGACCAGGTGTTCTTGACTTCGATAGAGTTTAACTCCTCATTCATTGCTTTCACCCACTTTGAATCTTTCAATGCCTCAGTTGCATTGACGGGTTCAACATCTACGTAGAAAGCATAATGTATCAGCTCACCCTCTTCATCGACCACATCATCTGATGTAGTCACACATTCTTGCAACCTTGCAGGAATGTGTCTTGTTCGTCGAGGTCTGCTTGGGTTTGCTTCATCTCTAACTTGTTCCTGTCGAACTTCTCTTTCGACTTCAGTGGTTGTTTCTTCACAAGAGATTCTTACTGAATCCTTCTTGACATTCTTAATCCAATCCTATTCTTTAAGCCCATCTATGATCATATCACTACTGATCACTACCTTCTTATTCACTGGGTCGAACAACTTGTAACCTCCAATCGAATGATATCCTATCAAGATCATCTGATTCGACATGTCATCAAGCTTCCTTCTCAACTGATCTGGCACATGTCTATGTGTTATAGATCCAAACACCTTCAAGTGACTGAGGCTAGGCTTGACACCAAACCAACATTCTTCTAGTGTGATTCCTTCCAGCTTCTTCGTCGGACATCTGTTTAATATGTATGTTGCTATCGAAACTGCTTCTCCCCATAATTCTTTGGGTAAATGCTTTCCATTCAACATATTTCTCACCATGTTCATGAAGGTTCTATTCTTTCTTTCTGCAATTCCATTCTGCTGTGGAGTGTAGGGTGGCACCACCTCATGCACAATCCCTTCTTTTTCACATAATGCATCGAAATCTTTCGACACATACTCTCCACCACAATCAGTCCTCAGAATTTTCAACTTTCGACCACTCTGTCTTTCGACCATAGATTTGAATCTGGAAAATACCTCAATCACATCAGTTTTCTTCTTGATGAGGTAAGTCCACAGCTTTCGACTGTAATCATCTATGAACGTGACAAAGTATCAGTTGCTTGCAATCGAATCCACCTGGATTGGACCACATACATCAGAGTATATGACTTCCAGAATTTCCTTCGACTTCCTTCTTGCATCCTTGATGAAACTATTCTTTTGTTGTTTGACTGAACACACTCTTCACAGACTTCACTTGGAATGTCGATTTCAGGTAATCCTGAAGCCATATTTCTTCTCTTTAGCTCTCTGATGTCATTGAAGTTGAGATGGCCTAGTCGAAAATGCCATAACCACTCATCTCTGCTGGCTGCAAGTGCTAGGCACTTGTGCTCCATCACATTGAGTTCAATCTTGAAGGTCCTATTCGGAGACATTGGAGCCTTCAAGATCAACCTACCACCTGCGTCAAGAACTCTCATCATCTTATCTGGATCAACACATTTATGGATTATAAAGAGAGCTTTATAATCTTTCTTCTTCAATTCTTAATATGTTGTTTTCTCCTGATCTGTCGCAGTTTCTACAAGCGGTGATAATTCCTCCTTCACAAGATCCCAAAGATCTTGGTAACAGAAAACCACCTTAATCCGCTTTCACCAATTCTCATAATTATCTTTCTTGAGAATTGGAAGATTTGCTGGAAAGTGACCGCTCGGGTGATTCATCGCCATCACAGTTGTTCTTCCCTTGAATCAAAACTGGAGCTCTAGATACTAGATGTTGGAATTCAACCACAACCTATGGAGAATTCATATTCAATCTTGATCTCAAGATTGTTATGTAATGACAATGAACAAAAAAAAAAGAACACGTTTAAAGAAGATGAGTATGAACTGCAGAGTAATTCTCTGTCCACAGCTGTGAAATTTTATTATCACTTTTGCAACTGCAAAACCGTGATTATCAAACTTGATTATTACAATGATAAGGGTTCCTCCCTATTTATAGATTTAGGTTAACTTGCATCTCAAGCTAAAACCCAAACTATAAAAGCCCAAAAATATCTAATATAATCTTTCTAAATCAAATCAAATCTAATCTTTCTAAAACATTGAATTACACATTTAATAGATTTGGTTCTTGCTTGTATTTTTCTATTTGAATTGTTTTCTCCCCAAAATATTATGTTCCATTTTCCAAGATCACTTGTATCAAATGAGTTCCTCTTTCATCTGATATTATGATTATCTTTTGTGATTTCTTGCTTTTGATTCTCACAATTTCACTTTGCGGTTACATCGACTCTGTTTGAGGTTTCAAGATTACAGGTTCAATTGAATTATTCTATCTTTCCTTTGGTTCTGATATTGAGATTTGATGAAGCCATTTTAACTTTCATGTGTTGCGATATGACAGTGTAGGCATCCATTTTTGTTTGCGTTTCTCTGATATCTCAACTTTTTCTTAAGAGTCTTGCAATTTTTTTTTAGTTTTACAAGTATCGAAGGATTGCGATTCATTGTTTCCCAAGCTCTTTTATCAACATCTCAAATCTCAAAGTATCGCATTCTGAAATTTACAATGAGACATTTGATTGTCTCATCAGATGTATGATTTATGAGATTTGCTTCAATTGCATCCGATTTTTAAGATTTTGAACAAACCTTTCAATGCTTTAGTTGTGTAATTTCTTGAGATGAGAAAGCCTTTGAGGTTTTAATGAACTATGGAGAAATTTTTTATTCACTTTTGAGGTTCAAGGATATATTGGAGCTTCGTGAATTGATTGATGTTACATGATAAAGATACTGAAGTGTTGTTTGTCAGAGATAGCGGCGGCTCTTAGTTGCAAACACCGTTGGCACCATTGTCGTGTGCATCATTGCCAAATAGTCGTGGTTTAAAGGTTTGTATTTGAAGTGCATTATATTTCGTTGGAGGTTAGACTTCTTGATTTTAAAGATCATGTTTTTGTTAGAAATTTGGGTATGATAATCCTGGATAACTTCGAAGAATCGTGTTCGTACACTTTCCGAACAAAGTATTTCGACCCTATTCTTGCCTGGGTTCACGAAATCTTTGTGGGGATGATTCTTGAAGAACAATCTGTTTCTGGCAAAAGAGAACTGATCAGGAATGTAGAGAGAAAGTATGGTTTTTCCTGTAACCGAAACCTAGGCCAAATGACTCCTTATATAGGAAATCAATAACAGAAACCGAAAAGACACAACTGTTCAGAAAACGGTTATGTCGGTTGGGAAAGGGTTCAACTTGGAACCCCTTGAAAAGGTTCAACCGAAAAGACACAATCTGTTTCTGCCCCTTGGAACCCCAACGGGGCGCTGCCCCGCACCCCGCCAGGGGCTTCGCCCCTTGGAATCCCGTTTCAATTATTCGCATTCAATTATACGTTGGCTCGACGAGCGTGCACTCCGCACTACCCTAACTCGTTTCCAAGCTTAACGCATAATTGCATCGGCCTATAGTAAATCACATTACTACTAAAATACATTGATGATACTAAAATCACCAACAGTTTTGAGTTGGTTCTGATCAGATGCATGGTTTGGAAAGATCATTGTAAATTAGTATCCTTCACAATTTGGTACAACCTTTATGTTGCCATTCGAATAATGCAAAATTACCATGAATTAATCTTCAAAGACTAATGTGAAAATTTATTTTAGAGGTTACTGATATGTATATGAAAAGTTTTTGATGCGTATTTGTGTTACCTTTTGGAGTTTCTTACTGAAGTGGGGTCTTGCCAAGACTTGCACTTCATCAACTTGATGCTTGTGGTTTACGTGACTAATGAGTACATTAAATTTTGTACTACATGATTGGATAATTTTTCTTCTACAACTTGAGATTTAATTTGAATCTTTCACATGTGTGTATCTAAAAAGTTTGGACATACCTGTTTTAGATGGTCCTTTAATTGATATCTACCTTTTTCTGTGAGCAACAAGTGTTTTATAATACGAGATTAAACCATATCCATTATGTGATTTGGCAAGAATTATGTTCTGTTTTAAGAGTTGAAGACTTACAGAAAGTTTATCTTTGAGAGTGTTATTGCTGCACTTTGTTACTTGTTTGAATTCGTGAGTCCAATCAACAAGTTACTATTTAAACAATGGTTTAATTGCAATAATTTTCAATGAGAGTACCCGATAGAAACTAAAAAAAAACGTATAGAAATCAGTAATTTATTAAATAAAGTAATTGGATGTGAATGATAAAAATTCAACCAGAGTCACAGACTCCTATCAGGGAATATGTTCTCGTTAATCTAATAACCAATAATACCCCCCCTCTCTCCCCACTAATCATGCTTTTTTATAGACAATCAAACAGAATTGTAGCAAAATGAATCCTACGTTCTGTAACCACCTACCCCCATTCTCTAAGGACCCACGTCCTGTAACTGCTTACCCCCACTCCTTCTCTTTCTTCTAGAATATACTTTCCAAATAATGGACCTTAGTGGAACCACCCCAATATCAATATTGGGTTCAACATTAATAGACGTAGGGGTTCTATCACTGCCCCCTCCTTCACTAAACAGCCTTGTCCTCAAGGCTGACTTTCAAAAACTGCCTCTTCAACAATTCCTCACCCTCCCATGTCATTATCGTCTTCCCCCGTGTAATTTATAATAATTATCAGAGTAAAATTCAACAAATAAACATCTAGGATGTCACATTTCACCAAAACCTGCTCATACTTCATGATATGTAACCCATGTACTTTTAAAAATTTATTAATAATGTACATGCCAAATATATTTGATGTCGAGTTGGGTAATCAAATAAGGGTGAGCACGGACCAGACTATAGTAGCAGAAGAGATCGTACAATGAAGAGAGCTAGAGAAGCCTCATACACAACCCGGGACGATCAAGGAGCCTGACTCCCACCATGTCGAGTTCTCACGAGGCCAGGTACCTCACCCCACCAACCCGGTACCGATGTCGGGCACAAGCTCGTCAAATGTCATTCCAACTTTTGTAACGGCATCGGCGCATCAATACGGACGTTACTAAGAGCTTCAAAGCCTTTATTCATGGAGGGAGGTTACGACAATGATGGCACATAACGCCAGAAGGCCAAAAGACTTCTCTTAATGGCTTGTATTAATAGAAGGCTATATAATGGGGCCCCAACATGAGGGATAAGCAAGACATTCATCTTGAGGCAATATACAACACCTGTATAGCCCTCAAATCCCCAAATATTTATCTAAACATACTCCGTAGTATATACAACGTAGCTCTCTCTGTCCAAAGAGAAGGAGAGTTAGCACTTTTGATGGTCTAACCATTTTTTGCTAGAACATTTGGCGCCTACTGTGGGGCCTAGGTAAAACTTTCCCAGGCCACACCCCTCACTAACGACATGACTTCTGAAGGAGATCCTGCAAACATGGCTCAACTACTAGCCATGATGGAAACCATGAGACAACAGAATGAAACGCTGCAAGATAGTATACAAGAGCTGCAACAGCAAAGTCAAGCTGACGTTGATAGTGAGGAGGAGGTTCTCGAACCTCAACCTCTCTCTCAAGAGATCTGGGACGACCACGTACCCGAAAACTTCAAAGCACCATCATTAGCTTCTTATGATGGGAAGACAAATCCTCAGGAGCATGTCATTGCCATCAACAATCAGATGGCCATAGTTGCCCCTTCAGATTCACTAAAATGCAAACTCGTGGCCGGAACCTTGAAGGATGTAGCCCTAAGATGGTACATGACCCTTCCTCGACTCTCCATCATGAGCTACCAGGACCTAACAAAGAAGTTAGTACATCACTTCTCGGCAAGCAAACGCCGGAAGGTATCCACGACCGCATTGTTCAGTGTTCGACAGAAACAGGCGGAACCACTACGTGAATACTTGGCTCGATTCAATGAGGAAACTCTCAATGTATCTCATCCAAATCAGGAGCTATTTATGGGGGCTTTTCAACATGGATTGCGAGCCGAGAAATTCAACGAGTCATTGGATCAGAAGCTGGCTATCAGCATGGACGAGATCACTACTCGGTCTAAATGTTACATCAAAGGAGAAGAGAGTAACCAAGAGAAAAGAGCCCGGGATGACAATGAAAAGACAAAAAGCAAAGAAGAGGTGTTAAATAGGAGGAAGGAGCATACTCGGGGAGCTACGCGCGAACGACATGCTCCCAGACCATACCGACAGTCGTACGAGCCAAACAAAGACCTCACCCCGCTAAATACAAGCAGGAGAGACATCCTTAAAGAAGTCGGCCACATGAATCTGCTACCTGAGCCTCAACGTCCCAAAAGAGCCAACGCAATCATGGGAAGGCAATCTGAGGCTTGGTGTAATTACCACCGTATACGAGGACATCACACCGAAGACTATCAGTAGTTGAAAAAGGAAATTGAAGCCCTAATCCAAAGGGGACACCTCTTGACGTACGTGAAGGATTCCTAACCACAAAATAACAAGAGAAGTCCTCGCCAAGATGATCAGGGACCAAAAAAAGTATCCCGGAAGAAAAGGTCAGATGCTGAAGAAGGTCACGAGACAAAGACATCTCGGCATACCCTATACACCATTTCTGGGGGGTTTGCTGGGGGGAGATACAAGTTCAACCAGAAAGAGATATGTTAGGGCAGTTATGCATATTGACCATAAATCCCCAGAGAAAACGGAGGGCAACTTAGATGTTATAACATTCTCCAAATAAGACGCCATAGGAGTCTTGGAGCATGAGAATGATCCTATGGTTATCAAAGTGCAGATAAGAGATTGGAGCGTGAAGAGGGTACTGATAGACCCTGTAAGCTCAGCTGACGTATTGTATTGGGATGCATTCAGAGGAATGAGGCTTGATGCGATCGAGTTGCTACCATTCAAAGGCAGTCTAGTAAGATTCTCGGGAGAACAGGTTCAAGTGCTCGGACATCTAGCATTACCGACTACCTTTGGTAACACGCAAATGCAAAGACCGCCCTAGTAAGGTACTTAATAGTCAATGCTGCTCCACCCTATAACATCATTATAGGTCGACCGTCATTCAATGCCCTGGAAGCTTTGCTTTCAACCCTATATCTAACAATGAAATTCCCACTTTGGAGATGACCGGGTTGGAATTGTTAGAGGCGAGCAGGGGCTGGCCAGAAAGTGTTACAAGGACAGCTTGAAGTTGAAAAGAAATGAGCCCAGAGGAGAAGTAGATCCCAAGAATTCCCTCAAAGTCAACTTGGTCGACATTGATCCATGTGATGGTGCAGATGAAGAGAATATAGTCCCCAACGAAGAAACAAAGCAAGTTCATATTGGGCATCTGCCATCCCATGTTACACACGTTGGAGTCAACTTATCCCAGGAAGAAGAGGAAGAGATCGTTCAAGTACTAAAAGACAACGTGGACCTTTTTGCATGGAAGCCCTCAGACATGTCTGGGATAGATCCCAATTTCATGTGTCATCATTTGGCAATCAACCCAGATATCAAGCCGGTCTCTCAAAGAAAAAGAAAGGGTGGCGATGAAAAGAGGAAGGCAGTAGTGAAGGAAGTCGAGAAGTTGTTACAAGCCGGGTTCATCAAGGAGATCAAATATCCAATGTAGTGATGGTAAAAAAGAAATCCAGAAAATGGCGAATGTGTGTGGACTTTACGAACCTCAACAAAGCATGTCCTAAAGATCTGTATCCACTGTCAAATATTAATCGACTAATAAATTCTACCTCAGGTTTCCGTCTACTTAGTTTCATGGATGCACATTCCGGATACAACCAGATCTTCATGAACCCCATTGACGCACCAAAAACTGCTTTCATGACCCATCAGAGCAATTTCTATTTTGAGGTCATGCCTTTCGGACTCAAAAATTTTGGGGCTACTTACCAGAGGTTAATGGATAAGGTATTCGCCACTCAGATAGGGAGGAATCTGGAGGTCTATGTAGATGACATGGTGATCAAGAGGAATCAAAACCGGTCACATGTGAAAGATCTAACTGAAACCTTCGCGTCCATCAGAAGCTATAACATGAGACTGAACCCGGACAAATGTACCTTTGGAGTACAAGCCGGGAAATTCCTCGGATTCATGCTCACCAATCGAGGACAAATTCCAGGCGATAATAGATATGAGAAGTCCAACCACGAAAAAGGAGGTCCAACAGCTGACAGGGAGGTTGGCAGCATTGTCACGATCTCTATCATGCGCGGGGAACAAGTCAATCCATTTATTTGCAGCCATAAGGAAATCTAAGGAGTTCGAATTGACAAAGGCATGTGAAGAAGCTTTTCAAGAAGTAAAACGTTTCCTATCCTCACCTCCTATCCTAGTAAGGTCCAAAGAAAATACACCTCTTGTTCTATATTTGTCGGTCACTGATAAAGCCCTGAGCTTGGTTTTGGTACAAGACGGAGAAGATTGAGAATGGCCTGTATACTTTATCAGTAAAGTCCTAAAAGGAGCAGAGCTAAGGTACCAAATGATTGAACATTTAGCACTGGAAGTAGTCATTACAGCCCGAAAACTGAGACATTATTTTCAAGGTCATCCCATCACAGTAAAGACGAATTACCCAATCAAACAGATACTAAGAAAGCCCGACTTGGCAAGACGGATGGTCAAGTGGGCAATAGAGCTTTCCGAATACGAAATCAACTTTATACCCATGACCAGTATTAAGTCACAGACGCTGGCCGACTTTGTGGTTGATTTAAGTGCACCGGCTGGAGAAGAAATCTCAAAAACATGGGTCCTTTATATAGATGGATCTTCAAATCTCAAGGGAAGTAAAGTCGGGGTCATTTTGGAAAGACCCGGAGAGCTAACATTAGAATACTCTTTATGTTTCAATTTTCAGGTTAGTAACAACCAGGCGGAGTACGAAGCCTTGATTGCCGGAATGAAATTGACAAAGGAAGTCGGAGTAACAAACTTGTTGGTCAAAACGGATTCCCGGCTAGTGGTCGGACAAATGAAGAATGAGTACCAGGCAAAGGATTCCATCCTGACAAAATACCTTAAAAAAGCTTCAGGAATATTCAAAGTGTTCTCAGAATTTGAAGTCATCCACATCCCAAGAGAAGATAATGCTCGGGTCGACCTCTTAGCCCGGCTAGCCAGCTCAAAAAATTGGGAATAAATAAGCTCGTGATTTAAGAAGTTCTCGAAGCACCCAGCATTCAATCAGAAGAAGTATTAACCATAAAGAATATCTAAGGGTGGATGAGACCCATCCTCAGTTACTTGACACAAGAAGTCTTACCCGAAGACGTCAACGAAGCTTGGAAGATTAGAAGGATAGTTTCTCGGTATATTATAATCTCGGACACGTTGTATAAGATGGGAAGGTCGACACCTATGCTCAGATGTGTGTCAGAGTCTGAGATAGAGCTGGTAATTAAATAGGTCCATGAAGGAGCCTGTGGTAGCCACATCGGCTGGAGAACACTATCAGGAAAAATCCTAAGAGTCGGGTACTACTCGCCACATATGATGCGAGATTGCATCGAATACTTTAGCAAGTGTGAAAAATGCCAAGTATTTGCTCCATTCAAACACTTACCAGCCGAGTCGCTTCATCTGATAACGTCCTCATGGTCGTTCTACTAGTGGGGGGCAGATATCCTAGGCCCATTTCTAATTGCTTCAGGACAGCTCAAATTCTTAATTGTTGCAGTCGATTATTTTACAAAATGGGTAGAAGTCGAGGTTGTTGCTCGGATCTCTGCCGAGAAGATTCGCAAGTTCTACTGGAGGAACATCATATGCCGATTTGGTTTTCCAGGAGTTATAGTCTCGGACAATGGAGCTCAGTTCGCGAGCACCTCGGTTGTAGATTTTTGTAAGGATTATGAAATACAGAACAGGTTCACATCGGTAGAACATCCACAAGCCAACGGCCAAGCAGAAGCCGCCAACAAGGTTATCCTAAGCGGAATAAAAAAGAAGTTGGAGAAAGCAAAAGGAATGTGGGTCGAGTACTTGCCAGATATCTTGTGGTCATACCACACAACACTGCATTCTACCATTAATGAAACACCTTTCAGGATGGTATGTGGAGCTGATGCAATGACACCGGTGGAAATCAACACTCCGACTTGGAGGTGTGAGCAATTTGATGAAATTGCCAACATGGAAAATTTGAACATCTCGGTTGATCAGATAGAAGAAATCAGAGAGATAGTGCGGATCAGTGAAGCTGCTACGAAACAGAGGGTGACAAGAAGGTACAACCTAAAAGTCCAACAAAGGGAGTTCCAAAAAGGTGACCTGGTCTTGAAGAAAAACACATACCCAAAAAGCAAGGGAAAGCTCGCCCCCAATTGGGAAGGCTCGTTCAGGGTAATTCGAAAGCTTAACAACGGAGCATACAAGTTGGAAACATTAGAAGGAATAAAAATACCTAGGACATGGAATGTATCCAATCTTAGGTTGTATTTCAGTTAAATTTTATGTAATCCAATAATGAATAAAAGATCCGGGTTGCACTCTTTTCCCTTGCAAGGGCAAGGGTTTTTAACGAGGCACCTGGACTTAAAAATTTGTCGTGCCTTGTTTATAGGTGATCGGCTGGAAATGGTGAGTTATGTAACACCCGATTTTTAGATTATTATTTTTACTTAATTATTTAATCTAATTGAGTAAATATGGTTGTTCTACTTTATTTATAGTTATTATTTTATTAATCTAGATTATTGGATTATTTATGTGTTTCATGAGATTTAAGAGTATTTTGGTAAATTAATAAGTAATAGTAATTTAGAGTATTTGAGAGCGGGGAATAAGTTATAATTTATTTAATTGGATAGAAATAATTAGATAATTGGGTTATTTAGTGATAAGTAGTGAATTAGTGGAATTAAAAATAAAATAGTTATTTTAGAGTATTATTTATTAAATAATTGAGAATTAGAATTTTATAGAATAAATAATTGTTGGGATTAATTATTTAATTATTATAATTATGATATTTTATCGTTAAAAATATGTTAACATTATTACTTAAAGGTGTATGTAGCAATGGGGTGAAAAGGTTATTTGGAACTTGAGGGTTGAGCGAATGGCAACTGAAAAAGTTAGATATAATTATAATAACTATAATGAGTATTTTTATTAAATAATTATTTAATTAAAATATTTATTTAATAAAAAATGCTACTTTTCTTTTAATATAAAAATAAATTTATTATTGGGACGTTTTAGAATAATTATTCTGAGAATAACATATTACAGTTTATTGAAATAATTGTTTAATTGGAATGAATTATTTCACTAAAAATTTAGTTTATTATATTACCGTTAGAGAATGAGTAAAAGATTAGGATAATGGTGTTGAGACCAATTGTAATTTTGAGATTTATTTTTATTAATAATAATAGTAAAATAAGATCAGAGTTAGATATATTTTAACGATTACATTGAGGTGTGGGAGTAAGTAGGAGGTGAAAGGTTCAAATGAGATATTTATTTAATTTAAAATAAAAAATATAATAATAATAATAATAATAATAATAATAATAATAATAATAATAATAATTGTTACAGACGTTAGAAAATTTGGTTTATTGGAATTTAATAGTAATAATAATAATAATAAGAATATCAATAAGTGTCTAACATTAGTTTTTTTTGTACGTTAGTTTATAATATAATTGTGAGTTAAGTTGGGATATACAATAACGTCTAAGGAGAAATTGGAATGAAAAAAAATGAGAAAATTGGGAAAAGAGATTGATATGGAGTTTGTGGAATTACAGAGCTTGGAGAGGGAGGAACGTGAAGAACAAGAAGTTTCATTTATGGTAAGGGGGAATTCCTTACTATAGGGTGGTCTAGGAAGCAGTGTGAAGAGGGTCCCTTACCCTCTCACCAGAGCCAAAGGTAGAGATACCTTTGTTTATCATATGTTTGTATATGTTGTATTTGAGATGTTTGTGATATAATTCATGAATGTGATATATGTTTTACGACGGTATTTATATATGATTCCATGATTGTGTGAAATTGTTATAAAACCCTATCATCTATTACAAATTGTGTTAATCGATTGTTTATGACAATTTGTGAGCAATTGAGATTTTACCCAATTGGTCACTTTTTGAAATTTTTTATCGATCGATAGAATCGATCTGTGCCCCAATGGGATAATCTCATTTGGTCACTGTATATTTTGACGATGAAATGTGGGCTTGTGTTGGATATTGGGATTAAAAACCTTTTAATTGGTATATAAAAAACTTATTAAAATGTTTTCCCAAATAAAAAATTATGAACCCTGTTTCTCTGTAAAATTTCTCGAAGTCGCGCTTCAGAATTGTTCAACAGAATTTTGCGTAAATTGGGCGCCCGATGTCAGAATAACTCATATTATAACTTTTCGTAAATTCATGCCGTTTAAGTTCGTTTAAGTTGCGAAAACAACATTTTTCTATTTTCTGAAACTTTAGCAATTTATGTTTTATTTATTTATTGTTTTTAGGATTAAAAACCCATAAGACTCATTAGATTTTTTTTTTGTTTTATGTATTTAAAGACCTTTGGCAAATGCCATAAGGATTAACCTTTTGATTATAATAAATTTCAGAGTTTTGTTTACTATTTCTGGTGAATAATAATAATTTTTATAAATAAAGCTAAGACTAACAAAATCTTTGTTCTTAGTTGAAAAAAGTCTTTTTGTTGAAAAATTAATGTTTAGTTTTGATAACTTTAAATTTTTCATAATAAAATTAAATTAAGTATAAACCTTATATTTAATTTAATTAAATCCTTTTGAAGAATTAACGATGTTACGATGTTATGTTGGGGGACTATGACTGGCATTTGGGTTCATACTTGGAACCTGTTATGATGATAATGATAAAATATCATTTTTTTGGTGAATATACAACCTTTGATGATGTTTGGGTGATTTTCTGTGGATGTTGGTTTGAATCCTTATAACATGTCATGCATTCATACTATTTCGGAGTTAAGTGAGACTTCGGTCTATATTTGGGTGCCCCTTATTGGGTAATTTGTGGTTTGTAAATGGAACCTATTTTGGTGATACCCTTTTGGGATAATTTTTGGTGTTTATGAGTATCATTATACATAATTTTGGTGAATTATGATGTTGTCCATGAAATGCATATTTGGGATTCATATTACCATGCATTCATGTATTTCATAGTTTAGGTGGGACTTCGGTCCATTTTGGTGGCCTCAGATCCGTTGGTGGGGATCGTTGGTCTTGGTGGGAATGACCAGGGGCGAGTCTCACATCCATTGGTGGGGATCGTTGGTCTAGGATGGAAAGACCAGGGACTAGTGGAATAAAATCAGTAACATACCTCTGATTCCACAATATATTTTTGGTACCACATGCATATAGGTGATGGAGTTGGTGAACATTAGTCTTGCATACATTAATGTGTCTTGTTATGAATGGTTGTTTCGATGTTGTGTTTGTGTTTGTGATTGCGTGATTACCATTCATGTTTTGAGTAAATTATCGTTTCTCGATTATCATACTGTTGCTGAAACTTTCACCATTACTATATGTAAGTATATTCTCACCCATTTCTTGTTTGCTTGGTTTTGTGGTGTGTTTTGCACAGGTGATTAGCAGGACTAAGGTCCGCTATTGCAGTGAGATGGTTGTTGCCTCTCAGCACATTTTTATCTTCCGTATATTCTAGTTTTCGAATAAGAATGCTCTGATCTGTAACATCGGAGATAAGGGCATTCGTTTGCATTACTTTGATTTGTTTATAATTAACTATTATGATATTTTGATTATGATGTATTGATTCAGTTCTATTCAGACATATTTTATGGTGTTTCTAAATAAATTTCCGTTGTACAACATCTGTTATTTTATGATTTATGAAGTATTTATGATGGAGTAACATCCTTTTTCTGTTATTTTTATTTAAAATCTATTTTGGGGGTTTAGGGTGTTACATAATGGTATCAGAGCAGGTCAGTCCATCCGGCCAGGTTTTTGTAATTTTGTTTGTCTCCTAGTATGCGACATGTGTGTGAAACAATATCGGTACTTACTTGTTTCCTTTACCGCTTTTTAGCAGGAGCGGGATTGAAACAAGTGGGGGAGAAGCTTATGTTTCTCTGTTTTGCCGCATGCATGAAGAGTTGGTTTAGTAAGCTGTTGATTGCAAGAGTTCAGGTGATATTGAAGTTGTGTGGTTTTTGCAAAACTAAAGTTGATGTGTATTCGAGATTCCTACCTACCGGTCACGTTGAGATGTCCTTGAGGGAGAACGATCAGGTATTGTTGATGTTTGCTTCTCGGAGAATGGAGGACAAATGTGACGGCTAGTTAAGTACCAATGGTGTATGATTTCTGATATTTTTCCTGAAGATATCTGCGACTTGCCTCTAGAGTGTGAACTTAAGTTCGACGGAGGTGAAAGGTTGTTTATTATGTTAAGAAAATGGATGAGTCTCTGAAAGAGGGTGCACAAGTGTTTATGATGCTGGTTTCTTTGGAGGCAGAGGGAAATACTGTAATTAGTGATCTACCTATAGTGTTTCACGTAAATTTCGGTGGTGGAAGAACCTTCTAAAGTAGATGAAGTGCTACAGTGGGAAGCTCTTAAGTCAGTTACTAATGATCAGAAGTTTCCTTGAACTGGTTGGTTATTATCGAAGATTTCTCTAGGGTTTTTCGAAATTATCCCTATCTTTGGCTCATTTGACTCGAAAGGGTCAAGCCTTTGTGTGGGATATCAAATGTGAAGAAAATTTCAGAGAGCTGCAGAAGAAGTTGACGACGGCAATAGTTTTGATTCTGCTAGGTTTGAAAGAACCTTTTGATGTATATTATGATGCGTCCAAGATGGTTTAGATGGAGTACTTGTGGAAAAGGGACGTGTAGTAGCTTATGCTTCTCGACAGCTGAAGATTCATGAACGGAACTATCCTACTCACGATTTAGAGTTAGCCAATGTGGTGTTTGTACTGAAGATTTAGAGACAATGTTTGTACGGTTCCAGATTTGAATTGTTTAATGATCTTAAGAGTTTGTGATATATGTTTGATCAGAAAGAGCTTAGTATGAGACAGAGGAGATGATTAGAGTTTTGAAGGACTATGACTTTGGTTTGAGTTACCATCCCGATAAAGCCAATGTTGTAGCAGGTGCTTTAAATTGGAAGTCGTTATGCACGCCGGCATTGATGGTTAGAGAGCTGGACTTAATCGAAAAAATTCAGAGACCCGAGCTTGGTGTATGAGGTGACTATTAATAATGTGAGATTGGATATGCTGAAGTTGACCAGTAGCTTTCTTAATGAGATCAAGAAGAGTCAGAAGCTAGATGTGACATTGAGTTGATCTTTTGTCATTAGTTAATCAGAGGGAATGTGAAGACTTTAGAGGTGATAAGAATAAAATCTTGAGGTTTCAAAATAGGGTTAGTGTGTATGGTGTGTCGGATCTTAAGGAGATGACTCTGGGAGAAAGACGCAGTAGCAGTTAGAGTATTTATCGTAGAGCTACTAAATTGAATCAAGACTCTTAGAAAATGTTTGGCGGATGAGAATAAATAAGTACTTGGTAGAGTTTGTTTATGTTTGTTTAACTAGTCAGAAGTCGAATAGTGAGGAAGAGAAGTCATATGTATAGATACAACTGTTAGGAATGCCTAAGTGGAAGTTAGACAACATTTCTACGGATTCCGCGACAAGTTTTTCAAAGAACGCTGGAGAGGGCGTGATGTGGGAATCGGATGCGTACGATTAGAGGATGTTATCCAGAGTTGTTTGCATCGGGCAATTTTCGAGGACGGAAATTCTTTTAAGTGGCGGAGGGTTGTAACACCTCGATTTTTAGATTATTATTTTTACTTAATTATTTAATCTAATTGAGTAAATATGGGTGTTCTCCTTTATTTTTAGTTATTATTTTATTAATCTAGATTATTGGATTATTTATGTGTTTCATGAGATTTAAGAGTATTTTGGTAAATTAATAAGTAATAGGAATTTAGAGTATTTGAGAGCGGGGAATAAGTTATAATTTATTTAATTGGATAGAAATAATTAGATAATTGGGTTATTTAGCGATAAATAGTGAATTAGTGGAATTAAAAATAAAATAGTTATTTTAGAATATTATTTATTAAATAATTGAGAATTAGAATTTTATAGAATAAATAATTGTTGGGAATAATTATTTAATTATTATAAAAACAATATTTTATCGTTAAAAATATGTTAACATTATTACTTAAAGATGTATGTAGCAATGGGGTGAAAAGGTTATTTGGAACTTGAGGGTTGAGCGAATGGCAACTGAAAAAGTTAGATATAATTATAATAATTATAATGAGTATTTTTATTAAATAATTATTTAATTAAAATATTTATTTAATAAAAAAATTTACTTTTCTTTTAATATAAAAATAAAGTTATTATTTGAATGTTTTAGAATAATTATTCTGAGAATAACATATTACGGTTTATTGAAATAATTGTTTAATTGGAATGAATTATTTAACTAAAAATTTAATTTATTAGATTACCGTTAGAGAATGCGTAAAAGATTGGGATAATGGTGTTGGGACCAATTGTAATTTTGAGATTTATTTTTATTAATAATAATAGTAAAATACGATTACAGTTAGATATATTTTAACAATTACATTGAGGTGTGGGAGTAATTAGGAGGTGAAAGGTTGAAATGAGATATTTAATTGATTTAAAATAAAAAAATTTAATAATAATAATAATAATAATAATAATAATAATAATAATAATAATAATAATAATTGTTACAGACGTTAGAAAATTTGGTTTATTGGAATTTAATAATAATAATAATAATAATAATAATAATAATAATAATAATAATAATAATAATAATATTAATGAGTGTCTAACATTAGTTTATTGTACGTTAGTTTATAATATAATTGTGCGTAAAGTTGGGATATAAAATAACGTCTAAGGAGGAATTGGAATGAAAATAATAAGAAAATTGGAAAAAGAGATTGATCTGGAGTATGTGGAATTACATAGCTTGAAGAGTGGGGGACGTGAAGAACAAGAAGTTTCATTTACGGTAAGGGGGGAATTCCTTACTATAGGGTAGGGTAGGAAGCAGTGTGAAGAGGGTTCCTTACCCTCTCACCAGAGGCAAAGGTAGAGATACCTTTATTTATCATATGATTGTATATGTTGTATTTGAGATGTTTGAGATATAATTCATGAATGTGATATATGTTTTACGATGATATTTATATACGGTTCCATGATTGTGTGAAATTGTTACAAATTGTGTTAATCGATTGTTTATGACAATTTGTGAGCAATTGGGATTTTTCCCAATTGGTCACTTTCTGAAATTTTTGATCAATCGATAGAATCAATCTGTGCCCCAATGGGATAATCCCATTTGGTCACTGTATATTTTGACGATGAAATGTGGGCTTGTGTTGGATATTGGGATTAAAAACCTTTTAAATGGTATATAAAAAACTTAATAAAATGTTTTCCCAAATAAAAAATTATGAACCCTGTTTTTCTGTAAAATTTCGTGAAGTCGCGCTTCAGAGCTGTTCAACAGAATTTTGCGTAAATTGGACGTCCTATGTCAGAATAACTCATATTATAACTTTTCGGAAAGGGAATCGTCCCGGGAGTCAACTTCTCTGCTTTGCAATGAATATTCATGTCGTTTAAGTTCGTTTAAGTTGCGAAAACAACATTTTTCTATTTTCTGAAACTTTAGCAATTTATGTTTTATTTATTTATTTTTGTTTAGGATTACAAACGCATAAGACTCATTAGATTTTCTTTGTTTTATGCATTTAAAGACCTTTGGCAAATGCCATAAGGATTAACCTTTTGATTATAATAAATTTCAGAGTTTTGTTTACTATTTCTGATGAATAATAATAATTTTTATAAATAAAGCTAAGACTAACAAAATCTTTGTTCTTAGTTGAAAGAAGTATTTTTGTTGGAAAATTAATGTTTTTAGTTTTGATAACTTTAAAACTTTCATAATAAAATTAAATTAAGTATAAAACTTATATTTAATTTAATTAAATCCTTTTGAAGAATTAACGATGTTACGATGTTATGTTGGGGGACTATGACTGGTATTTGGGTTCATACTTGGAACCTGTTATGATGATAATGATGAAATATCAATTTTTGGTGAATATACAACCTTTGATGATGTTTGGGTGATTTTCTGTGGATGTTGGTTTGAATCCTTATAACATGTCATGCATTCATACTATTTTGGAGTTAGGTGAGACTTCGGTCTATATTTGGCTGGCCCTTATTGGGTAATTTATGGTTCGTAAATGGAACCTATTTTGGTGATACCCTTTTGGGATAATTTTTGGTGTTTATAAGTATCATTATACATAATTTTGGTGAATTATGATGTTGTCCATGAAATGCATATTTGGGATTCATATTACCATGCATTCATGTATTTCAGAGTTTAGGTGGGACTTCGGTCCATTTTGGTGGCCTCAGATCCGTTGGTGGGGATCGTTGGTCTTGGTGGGAACGACCAGGGGCGAGTCTCAGATCCATTGGTGGGGATCGTTAGTCTAGGTGGGAAACACCAGGGACTAGTGGAATAAAATCAGTAACATACCTCTGATTCCATAATATATTTTTGGTACCACATGCATATATGTGATGGAGTTGGTGAACATTAGTCTTGCATACATTGATGTGTCTTGTGATGAATGGTTGTTTCGATGTTGTGTTTGTGTTTATGTTTATGATTGCGTGATTATCATTCATGTTTTGAGTAAATTATCGTTTCTCGATTATCATACTATTGCGGAAACTTT
The DNA here is from genome assembly GCA_022829125.1 of Lathyrus tuberosus. Taxonomy (NCBI): domain Eukaryota; kingdom Viridiplantae; phylum Streptophyta; class Magnoliopsida; order Fabales; family Fabaceae; genus Lathyrus; species Lathyrus tuberosus. Next base: position 11,936,561 of record JALAZF010000075.1, read on the forward strand.
CACCATTACTATATGTAAGTACATTCTCACTCATCTCTTGTTTGCTTGGTTTTGTGGTGTGCTTTGCACAGGTGATTAGCAGGACTAAGGTTCGTTGTTGCAGTGAGATGGTTGTTGCCTCTCAGCAGATTTTTATCTTTCGTATATTCTAGTTTTCGAATAAGAATGCTCTGATCTGTAACATTGGGGATAAGGGCATTCGTTTACATTACTTTGATTTGTTTATAATTAACTATTATGAGATTTTGATTATGATGTATTGATTCAGTTCTATTCAGGCGTGTTTTATGGTGTTTCGAAATAAATTTTCGCTGTGCAACATTTGTTGTTTTATGATTTATGATGTATTTATGATGGAGTAACATCCTTTTCCTGTTATTTTTATTTAAAATCTATTTTGGGGTTTAGGGTGTTACAAGCTACAACTCGGAAACCCTATACACGTGTCGACTTGCTCTGCGTACATAGGTCGCCCATAAAAGGGTTGAATAAAACCCTATAAACGTGTCGACTTACTCCGCGTTCATAGGTCGCCCATAAAAGGTTTGATTAAAACCCTATAAACGTGTTGACTTGCTCTGTGTACATAGGTCGCCCATAAACTGGTTGATAAAAATCCTATAAACGTGTCGACTTGCTCCACGTATATAGGTCGCCCATAAATGGTTTGTTTAAAACCCTATAAACGTTTCGACTTGTTCTGCGTACATAGGTTGCCCATAAACGGGTTTATTAAAACCCTATAAACGTGCCGACTTACTCTGCGTACATAGGTCGCCTATATATGCTGCGCGTACACGGGTCGAACAAATACGTTTGATAGCTCCGTGCACACAAGCCGGACAATCTGATATAAAGATAATGAAACATCCAAACTCAAAGCATGTCGAAAGATATTAGGGGCTTGTAAGCAGAGAATCATAAACGGAAAACTGCCAACAAGAAAGACACAAATCTTGTTAATACGGCCGGGTACATACCATAATCGGTGCCTATGCTTATAAGAGTCCAGAACTCTCGAAAGTGTGAAGAATATACACACAAGATAACTAAAAAGCCCCTTAATAATCAAGCAAAGGCGAAAGCAAAAATAATACCCGGCAATCTATAGTCGGACACCTTAAGTTATTCTAACTTAGTGCCCGATGGGCTGGATATATGTACGAGATTATTTTGCAAAGAAATAAATATGATAAGCAGAAATGACACAAACAAAAGCCTCAGAAGGGCCAAAATAAATTGTACAAAGACTGAGGGCTAAAAATTCATAAGCATAAGGGGGGACAACACCACACTCCCTTGCCGAAATACATCAAAATGCATCCAGAAGGATGACTAACTAACACAAGAAATATTGGAAAATCATTCAACAACCGGGGTACCATTAGCGCCTACATCATCAAGGGTCTCATTCCCGCCATTATCAGGAGCAGAAGTCTTCTTTGGATTATTCTTTTCAAGATCGGCCAGATCTATAAGGCGGTCATCCTACACCACCTTGAAGTAGTCGACTTCAGACAGATCTAGCTCGGGATGGAGACATAAAACTTGCTCCTTTGCCCTGTCAAAGGCCTCATCACCAGCGGAGAGAACTTCAATCTGAGCCTCCTTAAGAGACTCAGTGAGCTCGACACATGAAGCTTTGACTTGCCTCAGCTCCTCAGCAGCCTTGGACAAAGTTGACTTGTGTTCGGACTCAAGGGTCTCTCTGCTTTTCTTCTCGTCAGCCAAGCTTTTCACTAAACCGGAAATTTTTTCTGATTGAACCTTGAGAGCTTCCTGCAACCGGGTAGCCTCTTCCTTCAGCCTAAGCTTCTCCGCCTCAGAATCGTCACTAGATTCAAACAGGCCCCTGGCAAGAACGGCACACCGCATAAGGTAAGAGTTAATATTTTGAGTAATCTTTTGTCGGCCATTAGACTTCACTTTATTAACGTCCTTAGTGGCATTAAGATGGTCGTATAAGAACCTAAGCCTGTCAAAGATGTTGGACCAGAACTTAAACTCCCCGGATGCAACATTTTCCTCAGGAACTCGCATGAGGGAATTGATCTCCATGTCAGCCAGACAGACTTTATCCGTCATGAGGGTTTTCAACCTCTTCGGAGCACCTTGAATAGTTTCTTCCTGGGACAAAGGAGCAAAATGTTGAGGTTCATTCTTACTTGGAGTAGCCTTCGCACTAGTACCCTGGGTCCATTTTGGTTGATGGATTTCCAACCCGCCCATATCTGACATAGAGGGGACAACCTCTCCGGATCTTTTCCGAGCAGGACGAGCCTCCAACATTAATTTCTTCTGTTCAGCTATTGACAATTTAGTCAAGGTATCTGCAGAAAAGTAATACACGCTAGAATGAAGATGATAAATCATATGTACAAATAGTAAGTAAGCAATTACCCAGGTAGGCGAGTAGTTGCTCATCACTTAAAGGTAACAACTACTTAAACTTCATCATATGGAAGGAATCAAGAACAATCAAAGATTGAGTTTCCAGTTCACTCAGTTTCTCAAAGTTGAAACCAGTGATCGGCAAGGAGTTCTCGGCCCAAAAAAAGGGGAAACGAGGCTGGCTATCCAGAGAGTACAACACTTGTGGACATCTCGGTCCGCTCTTTACCCTTAGGAAACGGTTCTTATAATTTTTATAATTAGAGGTATATGCATGGAGGAAACTCCGTCCGGGAATCCCACTAATTTGTATCCAACTACAATTATCGACCCCTTTCACTTCAAAGAAAGAGAAAAACAGACCAATTGTAGGGGTGAAATCTAAGACCTCACAAACCCATTCGAAAGACTTTATGAAACCCCAATTGTTGGGACGAAGTTGAGAGGGAGCTATATTCACAGTTTTCAGCAAGTCCGCTTCAAAGTCAGAAAAAGGTATTTGTATATTGAAATCTTCTAGAACCTCGACATAGATGTAGAAAAAGTCTTCTTTAACGCCTTTGGGACGAAGTATACAAACGCATTCTCCGAGAATACATGATTCCAAGACAACGTCATCTTCGGACCCAGTTGAAGATATTTGTCTTAGGGACCGAAGTTTCGCGATTTCTACATCATCAAAGGTACTAGTCTTATGATTCATGACCTCAAGATCAAAAGGCGCAGAAGTCGTCATTGAAACCTCTACAAAACCCGAGGAAGATGAGTCAGAATCAAAATTATTCCCAGAAGTAAGAACATCGCCACAGATTTCGTTCATGACTCGTCTATACTCCTCTGGCCCTAAATCACTTTCTATTTCCCACATGAATTGTTCCCATAATTCCTTTCTCTCCATAGCATTCATACGGACTTCGCTACTACTACACTCACCTTCTTGTTTACTAAAGACTACCATATTGAATAGAAACAAAATTAAAGAATAAAATTGAAATTAGAAGTAGTAGAAGGATACCTGCGATTAAAGAAGCCTTGAAGATTGGAAAGTGTTATGGTTGATAAAGAGGGAAGATGATTAGGAAATGAGAAGAGAGAAAGAAGGATTTTGATAAAAGACTCGGGAGTGCTAGGGAGTAACCTTTAATAGTCATCATTATATTGGGGAAACTGGAAGGACACAACCTCCTAATAAATTTATGACACGTAAGAAGAAAGGTCGATCTACAGCTCGGCACCTAGCAAATATATCCTGGCTTATGTCACTGCCGAGTACTACATCCCTAGGAGCAGATATAGCACTCGGTGGCTTATATACATAATACATGCCAAATATATTTGATGCCGAGTTGGGTAATCGGATAAGGGTGAGCACGGACCAGACTACAGTAGCAGGAGAGATCATACAATGAAGAGAGCTAGACAAGCTTCATACACAACCCGGGCCGATCAAGGAGCCTGACTCCCACCATGCCGAGTTCTCACGAGGCCAGGTACCTCACCCCACCAACCCGGCACCGATGCCGGACACAAGCTCATCAAATGCCACTCCAACTTTTGTAATGGCGGCGGCGCATCAATACGGACGTTACCAAGAGCTTCAAAGCCTTTATTCATGGAGAGAGGTTACGACAATGATGGCACATAACACCAGAAGGCCAAAAGACTTCTCTTAATGGCTTGTATTAATAGAAGGCTATATAACGGGGCTCCCACATGAGGGATAAGCAAGACATTCATCTTGAGGCAATATACAGCACCTGTATAGCCCTCAAATCCCTAAATATTCATCTCAATATACTCCATAGTATAGACAGTGTAACTCTCTCTCTCCAAAGAGAATGAGAGTTAGCACTTTTGGTGGTCTAACAATTTTTGGCTAGAACAAATAATAATAATAACAACAACAAATATGTTTGAAAAGATAATTCATATTGCAGCGGAAACTTTAACATACTCGACAATTTCAATAATTCAAAACATAATCATGTTCTTGAAGTAAACATAAACAACATGGAAATAAGAGATATCCAAATATTCTCCAACAATATAAAATACATAGAAACATTCTATTCCACGGTGTTACACATCAGAGCAGACGTCGACTCTATAAAAATAAACTGAAGACTTCATCTTTCATTCACATCAACTCCTCTGCTGCGAGTTACCTGCACGATGCCCATGTAAAGGAAAAATTCAAACAAAAGGGGTGAGATATCATAATTATATAAAGGAAAGCATGATAATAAGTACACAACAAATTATTACAAGCACAATCACCCATTGTACAACACACTTCCACACAATCAACATAACAACCAACCAACACAATAACAACACAACCAATATGTAATGCAATGAGACTCAGCAACTCGACTCAATGTATGTGGTACCAATACATGAACACTCAAGTTCACTACTCCGATCCTCACCTCCTAGGATCAGAACTCACCAATTCGTTACCAGCACCACTAACGCTTCACTGATTTCATCACCTTTGAAATCATCCACTTGCACACAATCCCCAGCTCCTAGGATTGAGGTTCACCAACAACGGACCATTGTCCAACAACATGAGTGCATGCAACATATTATACCTGCAATAACAACACCAAGAAAAATGACCAACACCATAGCAACCAACAACAATGCATTCACAAATATGTCACACCACAACATAAGAGTTACAATGCATTTAACACCAAAACACAAAAAATTATTCAAGTTTTGGTATAGAAACCATTTTTAAAATAAAGTTTGTCACGTCAGCTTCCCGACGCTTTGAACGGCACCCGAATCGGACACCCATAACTAAAGTTATAAATTTTCAAAGAATTTCAAAAACTGCTCACAGTGTAACCAGTTACTCCAAATGAGGTAACCGGTTACACCCCTTGTAACCAGCCTCACTGTGCAAAACATACGTAGTGTAACTGGTTACCCAAATTCTGGTAACCGATTACACACTCACAAATTTGTCCAGAAACTCATTTTTAAAGCAGTGTAACCGGTTACACCATATATGGTAACCGATTACACTGTGCGCAGAAGCACTTTTTTTGCAAAGTTTAAAAACCAAAAATCACTTTTTAAAAGTTTCAAACCCCAAATTCTTTTCACTGAAAGCACTCACAACTTAGTTTTGACTCTGACTCGCAACCACACGCAACAACACAACATCTACCATCAACAATTTCATCGAATTCATAATTCCAACAACAACAACACAACAATTACACCAATTAAACATCAATGACAGCAGTATCATACCACTCATAGTTCAGAATTGAAATATTCAATCCAACAACATACAATTACAACCATGATCATAGCATATATATATATATATATATATATATATAGAGAGAGAGAGAGAGAGAGAGAGAGAGAGAAGAAAACAATAATTCAAGCATAGACATAATCCACCCACTATCATCATCATACTAACGTTTAGATAATTAGAACCCCACCCTTACCTTAGAGCTCTTGCAAAGCTTTCTCAACAATGGTGATTATTCCTAGCTTCTCCCTTTTCTTGCCCTAGCTCTCACTTCACGTTCTTTCTTATTTTGACGTTCTGACAACTTCTCCATAATTCCCTTTTATTATTATTATTATTATATTATTAATATTATTAATCCCAACTAATTAAAATAATAACAATAACAATAATAATACTAATTATTTAATCTAAATAATATTTACCCTATATTATTTAAATTAATAAATAGTAACTAATATAAGTTAATTAGTTTTACTCACCACCAATCTCTACTTTATTGATCACACAATCCCCAACACCTTAATGTTTATTCTTAAGGCCACTACCCCACACCTAAGGGTAGTCCAAACACATCAAAACACTAAACCATACAACACAGTCACCAAAATATCACATGATTAATTTACAAAAAATAAATAAAATAAGTCGGGGCGTTACAACTCTCCCTCACTTAGAATATTTTCGTCCTCGAAAATTACCTGATACGAACAACTTTGGATACGACTCTCACATACTACTCTCCAACTCTCAAGTCACATTCCCTCTGGCAGCGCCTCCTCACACTACTTTCACGAGAGCAATCTCTTTGCCTCTCAACTGCTTCATTTTACGGTCATCAATCCTCACAGGTAAAGCCTCAACTGTAAGGTTATCCCTTACCTGAACATCATCTATTGGAATCACATGCGACGGATCCAGAACATACTTTCGAAGTTGTGAAACATGGAACACATCATGAAAATTTGACATATTTGGTGGCAACGCCACTCTATAAACAACAACTCCAACCCTCTCTGATATTTGATACAGACCAATAAACCGAGGAGTAAGCTTCCTCGACTTCAAGGCACGCCCAACACCAGTCACCGGGGTGACTCTCAGGAATATATGGTCTCCCTCTTGGAACTCAAGATTCTTCCTCTTCTTATCATGGTAACTTTTCTGCCTACTCTGTGAAGCTTTTATCTTCTCCCAAATCAGCTTCACCTTTTCAATAGTCTATTGGACAATCTTAGGCCCAAGCACTAAACTCTCACCAAATTCATGCCAACACAAAGGTGTCCTACATCTCCGACCATACAAAGCTTCAAAATGCGTCATTCCAATACTAGAATGAAACCTATTATTATAAGTAAACTCAACCAACAACAAATGATTATCCCAAGCACCTCCTTGTTTAAGAACACAAGCTATCAGTAGATCCTCCAAAGATAGAATAATCCTTTTTGTCTGACCATCTGTCTATGGATGATAAGCAGAACTCAACCTTAACTTCGAACCCAAAGCTTCCTGCAAACTCTCCCAAAATCTGGAAGTGAACCTCAGAAATTTATCCGACACAATACTCAATGGAATTCCATGCAGCTTCACAATTACACAGATATAAATATGTGCCAAGTTCTGCAAAGAAAAACGGATGTTAATCGAAATAAAATGCGTCGACTTCATCAGTCTATCAACAATCACCTAAATAGAACCATGCCCTCTCGGAGTATTCGGCAACCCAGTCACAAAATCCATAGAAATACTATCACATTTCCACTCTGGAATATCCAACGGCTGCATCAACCCTGCAGGTTTCTGATGTTCAACTTTCGACTTCTGACAAGTCAAACAAGCCTACACAAACTGAGCCACATCGCGTTTCAATCCAGGTCACCAAAATATCTTCTTCAAATCTTGATACATCTTTGTAGTTCCTGGATGGATACTCAACCTACTCCTATGACTTTCTTCCAGAATCATCTTTTTAAACTCAGAATCATAAGGAATACAAATTTTATCACGGAATCTCAACACACCTTACTCATCCACTCTAAAATCATTATCCTCATTTTGATTACTTCTAACCATCAAGTCCACCAACTTTACACCCAACTTCTGACTCTCTTTAATATTATTAAGAAAATCATTGTTGTTCTTCAACATACCCAACATCACACTCTGTGGTGTCAGCTCACATACCAAACTCAAGTCTCTGAACTACTCAATCAATTCCAAATCTTTAACCATCATAGTAGAAATATGCAAAGACTTCCGACTTAAAGCATCATCTATGACATTAGCTTTACCGGGATGATAATTCATGCCAAAGTCATAATCCTTCAGAAATTCCAACCATCTCCTCTGTCTCATATTTAATTCCTTCTGATTAAATAGGTACTTCAAACTCTTGTGATCACTTAACACTCCAAATATGGAACCATAAAGATAATGCCTCCAAATTTTCAACACAAACACCACTGCAGCCAACTCTAAGTCATGAGTAGGATAGTTTCTCTCATGAACCCTCAGTTGTCATGAAGCATAAGCCACAACTTTGCCATCTTGCATTAGCACTCCGCCTAAACACATCAAAGACGCATCACAATACACCGCAAATGGTTCATTCGTTTCAAGTAGAATAAAAAATTGAGATGTAGTCAATCTCTTCTTCAGCTCAATGAAACTTCTCTCACAGTGAATATCCCACACAAATTCTTTACCTTTACAAGTCAGCTGAGTCAACATAAGTGCTAACTTGGAAAAGCATTCAATAAACCTACGGTAATAAACAACCAAGCACAAAAAGCTTCTAATCTCAGTAACCGACTTAGAAGCCTCCCATTTTAGTACTGCATCTACTTTGGATGGATCCACGGCTATACTGTCACCTGAAATAATATGCCCAAGAAAACTAACCTCTCGCAACTAAAATTCACACTTTGACAAATTGGCATAAAGCTTCTTCTCTTTCAACACTTACAACAGAACTCGTAAATGCTCAACATGCTCTTCCTCTAACTTAGAATAGATCAAAATGTCCTCAATGAAATCCACTACAAACTAATCCAGATAAGTATGAAAGATACAATTCATATAATCCATAAACACTTCAGGTGCATTCGAAACGCCAAACGAAATCACCAAATACTCATAATGTCCATACCGAGTCCAGAAATTTGTCTTCTGAATATCTTCATCCTTCACTTGAATCTGATGATAACCCGACCTCAAGTCAATTTTGCTAAACACATGTGCACCCACCAACTGGTCTATCAAGTCATCTATTCTTGGAAGTGGATACTTGTTCTTAATCGTCACTTTATTCAATTGTCGGTAATCCACACACTACCTCATACTACCATCCTTCTTCTTTACCAACAACACTGGAGCTCCCTAAGGTGACACACTCGGTCTCACAAATTTCTTCTCCAGTAACTCTTCTAATTTTTTCTTCAATTTTGCTAACTCTGACGCCGACATCCTGTATGGTGCCATAGAAACAGGTCTGGTACCAGGGAGAAGATGAATTGAGAACTCCACCTCTCTCTTTTGCGGTACATCTGAAATATCACCTAGAAACACATCTGGAAATTCACGCACCACCTGCAATTCATCAATCACAGATTGACTCTTCACAGACAAAGACGCAAATAATGCAAGCACTTAAGCTTCCTCTTCCAAAACCTCTCTCAACTCTCTAGCAGACAAGAAACCAGCTTCTTCGTCGTCATCAAGACCAAGAAACCACATCGGTCTACTATAACAATTAATATGAACATGACTGAACTCCAACCAGTTCATTCCCAAGATCACATCAAGATTCCCCAGCGGCAAGACAATAAGATCAACACCAAAATCTCTATCAATGATTGACAAAGGACAATTCCAACAAACCAAAGAAGTAGTCACCGATCCCTTAGAAGGATTTTAGATAATCATTTCTCCCCTCATAGCAGACACAACAAGGCCTAGCATTTTCACACAATTACCAGCAATAAAAGAATGAATATCACCAGTATCAATAATAGAAATCAAAGGCGTATTATTCATGTAACATATACCTCTGATTAACCTGTCATCACTGGAAGTCTGGGTCCCCGACAGAACAAACACCTTTCCTTCAGTCGAAGCTTGCTTTGGCTTTTGGAAATTAGTACTGATATGTCCTGGTTCACCACAGTTGTAGCAAGTCACCATATTGTTCTTGCAATCAGCAATCAGATGTCCTATCTTTCTACACCAGGAACACTTCTTCACAATACTTTTGCATTCACTGACGTTATGTCTTAACTCACCACATCTATAGCACTTAAGTGGAGTGGGAGCACCTCCCCCACTTGGCCTCTTACCATCAGCAACCTTCTGCTTACCCTTCTCAGCCGAAGCACTATATGGCTTCCCACGGTTCACATTCTGCTTTTCCCCTCTTCTCAGTGAGACTCTTATGATGAGCTGGTCGAGCTTTACTATCCTCCTCAAAAATTCTACAGCTATTCAACAACTCTGGAAACCTCTGAATCTGTTGGTATCCAATCGCATGCTTAATCTTAGGACGCATACCATTCTCAAACTTGATACACTTTGAGAACTCAGCAGTCGCCTCACTATAATGCAGATAGAATTTAGCAAGTTCCACAAATCTGGCAGCATACTCAATAACAGTTAAATTACCCTGCTTCATATCCAGAAACTCAATCTCCTTCTTCCCACGAATATCTTCCGGAAAATACTTCCTCAAAAACTCTCTACATAACACAACCCAGGTAACAACTTCATCTGAAGTCCCCTACAACTGATGAGTGTTTACCCATCAGTCATTAGCCTCCTTAGCTAGCATATGAGTACCAAATTGTACCTTCTGCTCTTCTGAAAAATCCATCACACCGAAGATTCTTTCAATCTCCTTGAGCCAAGCTTGCGCTCCATCAGGATTATACCTACCCTTGAAAATAGGCAGATTGTTCCTCGGGAACTTCCCCAAATGACGGAACTCATCATTCCCACCAGCATTAGGCTGATTCGAAATAGCGTGAGCAACAGCCTTCAAAGCAGCAGCAATCACAGCATCGTTTCTTCCAGCCATTTCTGTTTTTCCACCAATGACTACAACAATGGTTAGAAGACAACATTGACAGTATTCAACTGTCACACTACACCGACTCACCAACTTCGTCGGATAGACCGACCTGCTCTGATACCACTAATGTAACACCCTAAATCCTCCGCGTAATTTATAATAATTACTAGTGTAAAATTCAACAATTAAACATCTAGGATATCACTTTTCACCAAAACCTTCTCATACTTCATGATATGTAACCCATGTACTTTTAAAATTTTATTAGTAATAATAATAACAGCAAACATGTCTGAAAAGATAATTCATATTGCACCAGAAACTTCAACATACTCGACAATTTCAATAATTCAAAGCATAATCGTGTTCTTGAAGTAAACATAAACAACATGGAAATAAGAGATATCCAAATAATCTCCAACAACATAAAATACATAGAAACGTTTTATTCCCTGGTGTTAAACATCAGAACAGACGTCGACTCTATAAAAATAATATGAAGACTTCATCTTCCACTCACATCAACTCATCTACTGCGAGTTATCTGCACGATGCCCATGTAACGGAAAAATTCAAACAGAAGGGGTGAGATATCATAATTATATAAAGGAAAGCATGATAATAAGTACACAACCGATTATTACATGCACAATCACCCATTTCACAACACACTTCCACACAATCAACATAACAACCAACCAACACAATAACAACACAACCAATATGTAATGCAATGAGACTCAACAACTCAACTCAATGCATGTGGTACCAATACGTGAACACTCAGGTTCACCGCTCCGATCCTCACCTCCTAGGATCAGAGCTCACGAATTCGTTATCATCACCACCGATAACGCTTCACTAATTCCATCACCTCTGAAATCAGCCACTTGCACCCAATCCCCCACCTCCTAGGATTGAGGCTCGCCAACAACGGACCATTGTCCAACGATATGAATGCATGCAACATACTATACATGCAATAACAACACCATGCAACATAGTCAATATACTCCACCAATATTGGCCACCATGCACCAACATATGCTACAACAGTTCAACAACAACAACAAAGCAATATAGCAACCAACAACAATGCATTCACAAATATGTTGCATCACAACATAAGTGTTACAGTGCATTTAACACCAACACACAACAAATTATTCAACTTCTGGTACAACTTCAGCTTGATCACCAACACTGAATGGTACCATAAGCCAATTTGCATTCACTAAGTGTAGAGACAATTATGTTTCTTCTTCTGATGTTGATACCTTCAGCTTCGGAGTCTACGCCAGACATCACTTAGCAAGTGTTCTTCAAATTCTGCCACCAGAAGCTAGCAATTTAGTAACTCTCAAAGTGTGCTAATGCAAAACAGATTTTGACTATAATATTTACAAGTATTAGTACCTGTACACATGTAACACACATCAAATAAACCATTGTTCTTTTAATACTTTGTTATCATCAAAACTCAAGGAAAATATGTCATGAACAAATCTTGGTCTAACAATTTCAACCCTAGGATTAATTGTTAAGAATGCTTAGGATTGAATGAAAAAATGGAAGTTGGGATTTGTGTTTGTCCTTTTCTTTAAATCCAAGCAATTATACGAATTAAGTGATAATGATTCCAATCTCCCTGCTGACCATGAATCTCAAATAAAGAGATGATATGCATCGCAAGTAATAAACTCGAATAATTACCAAATAATATCCGCCTCAAAAATCCACTTAAACTAAATAAATCTATTATTGTTGAACTTTTTGAAGGTGCGAGAAAGACACAAGAAAGGGGGGTTTGAATTGTGTATTTACTCTTTCAGTAACTTTTCACATCTTGTTCATTTGACTCTCAAGAACCTTTAATGTTCATTGAGAGATTCTGATCTATTAACTAACTAGTATGAGAACCGTATAAGATCTGTTCATAAGATACGATACTCAGAACTTGCAGTGCGGAAGCATATCAGAGATAGGCTGCAAGGTTCTGACTTTGCTTAATATGAGGTTCTGATATTCAAAGCGGGAACATAAAAAGAGATACTAAGCAAAGGAGTAAAGGACACGTGATATATCCTGGTTCACCACGCGGGCTAATCCAGTCCACCCTCCTCAGGTGATTTCGCCTTGAACACAAGGACTTAATCCACTATAACCAAATCATGATTACACTTGCACGGGCAACAGTCGGTGACTAACTACTTGCACAGCCGCACTGTGACTAATAACCCAATGAACCGTTCAGGGATCCAACAGGATATAACGTTCATTGACCGAGCAGACCCACTGCTGGAATTTCACAGCTAGCCGTTCAGGGATTCAACTTAATGAATATAACGCTACTGACCATATTTCAGGATTTTCCACAATGACCCTCAGCCATTGTCATCTCAAGTATCTGATCACCGCGTAATCTAATCAAGGGCCTTAACTGACAGCTGAACCGTTCAGGGATCCAACAGGATATAACGTTCACTTGAGGAGTCTTAATTCATCTAGTTGAATTGGCAAACTGGAGATTACAAATTGTGCTTCTTAATAAGCAAGTTTCTCCAAGGTTTAAGTACAAAGAACACACACATGTGTTCAAGTAAGTTTTGAGCAATCGGCTCCTTGCTTTCCTAAGAAACTAAAAAGATGTATTTAGATATTATGATTGTTGACATCTTGTAGATCTTCTTCTTCTTCGTCTTCTGGTTGAGCAAGCTTGAGCAGCAACTCCTTGCTTCAGATCTTCAATGAGCTTTGACGAGAAGGTAGGTTGATGACTTGATTGATCTTCAATTGTTGTCTTCTTCATCAACAGCTTCTGTTTGATTGTTGTTGTTGTGTTAATTTGTTCTTTGGAGATTCAACAATAATTGCCATGAGTGAATCAATGACAGCTTTGAATATTCTAAGTGTTACAATGAGAACTCATCGTTGTTGCTATCTTCACACGATGACTTGGTCAATTTTGTAGATGAACATTCAGTTCATAATTCTACAAGTGATCGACACATCATAAGCAAAAACTTTTTCCATTAAATAGCCAGTAGAAATATAGCCGTTAGAGAATACTGTTGGCTTTTTGGAAAAGAGACGTTGTGATATAATGAGTTGTACTGACATATCTTCTTTTTGCATAAGAGATCTTTTCTTGGGCAGTGTGTATAATTAACTCACAACGGTAATATTTAGACTTCGATACTTCAGTGGCTTCTGATGTTAATTTGATGAAGCATGAGTGGAGTCTTTATAGCAGAATATCTGAAGCTTCAAGTCTTCCGTTAATTGAAGAAGTCCATTAGGAATCAGTCTTCAGAACTTCAGTACTTGGTCTTTAAGAGCGTTATCCTTTTCTGCTTTAAGTCTTACGAATCTTTAGAGCTTGTCTTCAGAGTCTTCAGAACTTCTTCTTCGAGACCTTGATCTTCAGAACTCGTCAGTCTTCAGAATCTTTCTGCACTTGGTCTTCAGCGCCTTCAGCCATCAGAACTTTAAGTCATAGGAGTCTTCAGAACTTTGGTTCTTTCTGAGTGTACTTCTTCAGAAGCTTCGCTATCTTCAGAATTTTGATCACTTTCAGAGAGCATCCACAAGAGCATTGCAACAGCAATCTTGGCATCCTTGGATCTGGCTGATTATGACTAGATAAACAAGCGTTTTTGCTTCTCGCGACTTTAGTCACATATAGTAACTTCGCATATATATATATATATATATATATTCAATCATAGTACATCTGGCTGGTGTATGTTGGTTCTGATGTCTTTAGTTCTTATGATCTGCACACAACACACGTTAGACCATAAAATGGTTCTTTCACAAATACTTATTGTTATCATCAAAACATAGATTGACTTGTAGAGACAATTCTTGCTCTCACAATCTCCCCCTTTTTGATGATGACAAAACCAAGTATTTTGATTGAACATTTGATACAAGGTAATCACCAAAGCAAACAAATTCAGAGTGTGGAACAACAGCTCCCCCTGAATAAGTTATTCTCAAAGCTTTATCTGAGACCATCTAGGATTTTATATAATCCAAGGATATACAGAGTAACATCTTGAGTTGCCAGAACAGAAATAGAAAAGAGTTACTTTTGTATCTTGTCCTTAAGAAAAATGAAGAGTCTTTAGCATCTGGACTAGTTCAACAGAACTTCCATCTTCAGATCTTCAGAACTCAGTTTCCTTTGTTGTCATATCAGAGCTTGTTATCTTCAGAGTCGTCTGAAGCATTTCTACTTTTCAGTAGATTCAATTGAGCACAGAATTAGAGCAGTTCTTTGACTGATAAACATGGCTTTGCTGTATATCAGAAACTATCTTTTGAGATACTCCCCCTGAGTTTCAGGCTATATGAAGAATTTAGATTTTGCATTTTAGTCTTCTGGGTTATCTCCCTCTAATTTCCATAAGTCAGATATTGGGATCTTTCAGAATCGAAATTCAGAGTTTCTAAATTTAATCACCAGTGTTGATCATGACTTTTCAGAGTTTGACTTTGAACATAGGTTTATTTCAGACCTTTGTTATTGTCACAACTCAGTTAAATTATCAAGGGTTGATTTTTTATCAGATACCAATTGAAGGTTAAACCTTGTGATCAAACACGCTTGCTTCTGAATCTGGTACTTCTTGTTTTAGTCAGATGTAAAAATGATGTGCTGACTCTTATACCAGAGTATTTTGAGTCTGATACCAAGTGAAGAATTTCTTCCCATACGCTTTAAGAGGTAATTCATTAGAGTGCTGATATTGATACCAATGAGAGTATTTGACAGTAATCCACAGGTTTGCTTTGAGAGTCTGATATTAATCTTTGTGTACTGAATCTGATTTCCAATTGATGATTTAGTCTGATACCAAATCGTCTTTAATAGTTCCTGATAGAATGGTTTCTTGCTTGGATCTTTAATCCAGATCTTCAGACAGTTTTTGGCTTCTGATTTGCACAGATCTTCTGAGTGAGCATCTTGAAATGTAGACTTTGCCTTGACTGCTTTCAGAGTATCACTTTGCCTTGACTGCTTTCAGAGTATTCTTACTTAATCTGATTCTTTATTCTGTGATCGTGGTTCTTCTTCTTATCCTATCTTTAGAATGCCTATTGAACTTGTTTAGAGTTCCTCGGATAACATCAAACAACAACTGTTAGTAGTAACGCATTTTATAAGAGTACTTTGTTTGAGTTCTGCATTCCTTCAGATTTCTTTCAATCAAAATTAATATATTTCTCCCCCTTTTTGACATCATCAAAAAGTGTTAGGGCATATAAGCATTTAAGCATGTAGTCATTTATATTCAGTTACAGAGTCACAGAGTCATTTAAACATTTAGAAGCATTTAGACTCATTTTAGAGAAACACATATATACTCAGTATGTATTTAATTGAAGGATGATAGATGGAATCCACTAATTACTTAATTGAAGTATTAAAGCATCTGTAGAGATTATTTCATTTGTGAACAGCAGATAGAAGTAACAAAATTTCAGTATTTTATCTTTTCATTTTGGTTTTATAATTCAGACAATAGATTGATCTTAATCTAGACAAGTTCAAGATAACCATAGATAATTTAAACGCAGATTCCTAATGAAAAAAATTTTAAGTAGTCCTAATAAAGCTGGGTTTTCATGGGTCCTATTGAGTTAGACTAGAGCGAGCCTAAGGATGATGAAGATGAGAACAAGCTTTCAGAACCGTCAGTTCTTGAGGCATGCAACCTCTCTTCTACTTGAGTAATTGCCAATTTTTTGCTCTTCACAATTTCTACTGAAATCCATTCATGGAACTCAGTCCAGATAGTTCTTATTTCCAGGGAGTCCGCACCGGAACTGGAAGCTTCTACTATGCTTTGGATTTTTGTGATTGCATTATCCTTAAAGGATTTTAATGCATCATTCACGGTTTTTGATCTTTTAGATGGGGGTTCCTCATCGTCAACTATTTTCTGCTTCTTACTTCCTTCTTTCCAATTTGTGAGTTCTTGAAGTACATCAGTAATATTGTTCATGTTGATCCAAACACTGATATCTTCATCCTTAAATCTATTCAGATAGTTTCTGATCTCTGCCTGATTGTAAGTGGCAAATTTTGGAAAATCTTTAACTGGAACCCTGGGGGACAGAGTTAGTTCCCTAAAGAACGTATTGTCTAAAGTGGTGTCCTCTTTCATAAGATCCTCAAACTTAAGAATCTTCCCAGCGCTTTTAAGCAGTTTTCTTGATTCACCTTCATCGATTATAATGTCATCCACTACCCCAGATTCAACTAAAAAGTCAGAGATGAGTCGCCCGTACGGAATAAGTTTGGTCTCCAGATTAGAATCACTTCTGGAGTTTCTTATGGCTTCTTTCAGAAGTTTGAAGAGGACGGAGGGGAAATTGAGCTTAATTACTTTTAGGAGAAGGAACAAGACACACTTCTAAGTGTCGTTGAGTTGATTTGCAGGAAGATGATGAAAACTGCTTCCCTGCAAGATTCTGAACCAAACTTGTAGTGGTTCTTTCAGGTTTGAGAGTACTTGGTTCTCAACTGTTATTCCTTCTTTGAAAATAACGGTTGTGACTTTGGCTTCTCTCTCTTTACTGAGTAGGTCCTTGGTAATTCTGAATCCATTATTCTTATTCTCCAAGAGATCTGCAATCGTCTTTTCAGATATGTAGACTCTTCTTCCAAAGATCGATGAACTAATGAGAGTCGAGCCCGCATTAGCATGAATCTAAAACTCTTTAACCAAATATCCATAGGTTGGTCCTTCCAACCTCTTGAAGTAGTTACTCCATCCTTCTGCTTCCATGGAGGGAGTAATATTACATCCGTTCGACTTTAGGTTGTTGAAGTTTACAATCGTTTCTGACAAAAAGACAAGATGGTCAGCTGGATTTTGTATGGCTGTGAGAGTTGAAGCATTTTGTGAGACGAAGGCCATTTTAGAGATGATGAGGAGTTAGAAGGTAATTAGGTCAGAAAATTTAGATGAGTAAGGGATGTGTAGCTGTCTAGTGCTTTTATAGATGAGAACTAGGGTAAGTTTTGTGGAGAGTTTGAAACCACACCGATTGATTTTCCTAGACGCATTAAGTAGCGTGGGAAAGATGGTTAATAATTAATCAAGAATCATAACCCTAAAAAGGAGTGACGAAGCCGCTACTCAAGAACCTTCAATGTTCATTGAGAGATTTTGATCTATTAACTAACAAGTATGAGAACCGTATAAGATCTGTTCATAAGATACGATACTTAGAACTTGCAGTGCGGAAGCATATCAGAGATAGGCTGCAAGGTTCTGACTTTGCTTAATATGAGGTTCTGATATTCAAAGCAGGAACATAAAAAGAGATACTAAGCAAAGGAGTAAAGGACACATGATATATCCTGGTTCACCACGCGGGCTAATCTAGTCCACCCTCCTCAGGTGATTTCGCCTTGAACACAAGGACTTAATCCACTATAACCAAATCCTGATTACACTTGCACGGGCAATAGCCGGTGACTAACTACTTGCACAGCCGCACTGTGAATAATAACCCAATGAACCGTTCAGGGATCTAACAGGATATAACGTTCATTGACCGAGCAGACCCACTGCTGGGATTTCACAGCTAGCCGTTCAGGGATTTAACTTAATGAATGTAACGCTACTGACCATATTTCAGGATTTTCCACAATGACCCTCAGCCATTGTCATCTCAAGTATCTGATCACCGCGTGATCTACTCAAGGGCCTCAACTCACAGCTGAATCGTTCAGGGATCCAACAGGATATAACGTTCACTTGAGGAGTCTCAATTCATCTAGTTGAATTGGCAAACTGGAGATTACAAATTGTGCTTCTTAATAAGCAAGTTTCTCCTAGGTTTAAGTACAAAGAACACACACATGTGTTCAAGCAAGTTTTGAGCAATCGGCTCCTTCCTTTCCTAAGAAACTACAAAGATGTATTTAGATATTATGATTGTTGACATCTTGTAGATCTTCTTCTTCTTCGTCTTCTGGTTGAGCAAGCTTGAGCAGCAACTCCTTGCTTCAGATCTTCAATGAGCTTTGACGAGAAGGTAGGTTGATGACTTGACTAATCTTCAATTGTTGTCTTCTTCATCAACAGCTTCTATTTGATTGTTGTTGTTGTGTTGATTTGTTCTTTGGAGATTCAACAACAATTTCCATGAGTGAATTAATGACAGCTTTGAATATTCTAAGTGTTACAACGAGAACTCATCGTTGTTGCTATCTTCACACGATGACTTGGTCAATTTTGTAGATGAACATTCAGTTCATAATTCTACAAGTGATCGACACATCAGAAGCAAAAACTCTTTCCATTAAATAGCCAGTAGAAATATAGCCGTTAGAGAATACTGTTGGCTTTTTGGAAAAGAGACGTTGTGATATAATGAGTTGTACTGACATATCTTCTTTTTGCAGAAGAGATCTTTTCTTGGGTAGTGTGTACAATTAACTCAGAACGGTAATATTTAGACTTCAATACTTCAGTGGCTTCTGATGTTAATTTGATGAAGCATGAGTGGAGTCTTTATAGCAGAATATCTGAAGCTTCAAGTCTTCTGTTAATTGAAGAAGTCCATTAGGAATCAGTCTTCAGAACTTCAGCACTTGGTCTTTAAGAGCGTTATCCTTTTCTGCTTTAAGTCTTCCGAATCTTCAGAGCTTGTCTTTAGAGTCTTCAGAACTTCTTGTTTGAGACCTTGATCTTCAGAACTCGTCAGTCTTCAGAATCTTTCTGCACTTGGTCTTCAGCGCCTTCAGCCATCAGAACTTTAAGTCATAGGAGTCTTCAAAACTTTGGTTCTTTCTGAGTGTACTTCTTCAGAAGCTTCGCTATCTTCAAAATCTTGATCACTTTCAGAGAGCATCCACAAGAGCATTGCAACAGCAATCTTGGCATCCTTGGATCTGGCTGATTATGACTAAATAAACATGCGTTCTTGCTTCTCGCGACTTTAGTCACACATAGTAACTTCGCATATATATATATATATATATATATTCAATCATAGTACATCTGGCTGGTGTATGTTGGTTCTGATGTCTTTAGTTCTTATGATCTGCACACAACACACGTTAGACCATAAAATGGTTCTTTCACAAATACTTATTGTTATCATCAAAACATAGATTGACTTGTAGAGACAATTCTTGCTCTCACACCTTTGAACTAAACTTGTTACAATATGTGAATGTCGATGAATGACCTAAATACATGATCAAATAGACATATGTATGCAAATGAACAAAACCATAAGCCATGCGAATTTAATGAGGAGGTAGGAAACTTTTGGGGTATGATATTGAGTAACCTGTATAGGGATGGAAATGGGTAGGGTTTGGGCAGGGTACTATAATACTTGTCCACATACCAGAGTTTTAAAAAGAATCCTTGTACCTGAGCCCATACCGCGTGGAGGTCATTGTCTGTACTCGTACCTATACCATGTGGATACCTAAGTACGCATACCCGTACCCGTTACCCGCATTTGTAGTAAAAATAAATCGATCAATTATGAAATATCAAATATTTTAAATTTTTAACAACGCTTAAAAATAATTCAAAGATTTTATCGTTGAATAATAAAATAAACAAACATTTACATTAAAATGTGTGGTACTTTATATTGGTATTTTAAAAAAAAAATATTGATAGACATGCATTTTTATATAAAAATATAAAAATATATATTGTGTGAGTATGGAGCGGGTTGGGTACTGAAGTACCCGTACCCGCATCCATACCCGCTTTTTTTAGTGGGTATTTACTCGTGCCCATGCCTGAGCTCATTTTGCGGGTTTTTACCCTACCCGTTGTGGGTATTTTTTACGGGTACCCATTAGATATGGACCAAATTGCCGTCCCTAAACGTGTATCATAAGTTACTTGACAAATGATGATAAATTGAGAGAAATCTAGAGATTGATTGAGGGAAAAGAGTTTATTGATTGTTGTGTCTTTCAATTACAATGGGGGTGATATTTATAGACACACTAGCCACCCAAATCAAATTTAAAACAAACTATCTAAAATAGTCTGATATACCTAAAACTTATATACCCTCTCGGGTATATCCTATACCCCCGAGATATATTCTTAAAGCAGATTGTCTAACTAAAACTGATATACCTACTCTAATATATGATATACCCCACGGTTACATTCTTAAAGCAGTCCGAATTAACCACAATACCCTTTCTATTTCATATTTATCATGCTTCTCATTTCCATTAACATCAAAACCCAGTGGCTCCTTAACATAAACTTCTTCCTCTAAAGGTCCATTGAGGAATGCAAACTTCATATCAAGTTGGTACATCTTCCAACCTTTTAAGTTGTTATAGCCACATTTCCCTAAGTGTTTGATCAAGAAACCTCTCATAGTCCTCCAGCCTGACTGGTGGAGCTCTAATTCTGCTTGATATTCTCACTCCTTAAGTTTGTGAAGGCTCAGATGGTGTAATATGTTTCTCATCATGAAGAGTAGTTCTGATGTGGCTTAAACTTTCACCTTCTTGCACTAGATTTCTTATAATTTTCAACCAATTCTAATCTTTTCTTTCATCAAACTCCACATCTCTGTTGATCACCGCCTTGTTTACAATAGGTGAAAATAACTTGTAAGAACCTGTTTGAATGATATCCAACTAGAACCATATTTTGTATTCTATCATCCATCTTTCTTTTAAGGTTTTCAAGAACATGTTCAAAGCATAGTGAACCAAAGATCTTGATATGACCAACACTTGGCTTCAACCTTGACCAAGTTTCATGAGGTGTTTTGTTGTTCAACTTCTTTTTGGGCATATATTGATGATGTACACTACAGTTGAAGTGGCTTTACCCCATAAGTGCTTAGGCATATGCTTTTCTTTGAGCATGCTTCTATCCATATTCAAGATGTTTTTATTCTTCCTTTAAGCAATACCATTGTGTTGAGGTGTGTATAGTGTTATCTATTCATGCTTAATCCCTTCCTTCTCACAAAATTGAGCAAACGCAGCTGAGGTATACTCACCACCACCATCAGTTCTCAACCTCTTGATGGTGTTTTTCGGCTTTCTTTTCAACTATCGATTTAAATTTCTTGAAGTTGCTGAAAAATTTCACTTTTATTTTCCAACAAGTAATTCCACAAATTTCTAGTGAATTCATCTACGAAGGTCAAGAAATAGAAATGACCTCCTAGTGATTTTACTTCAAATGGACCACACACATTTGAGTGCACAATCTCAAGCTTCTGTTGTGATTTCATTGGCAAGTCATGTTTGAATGACGACCTGTTCTACTTGGCTATGCAATATTCCTCACATAGCTATTTTGACAATTCAATCCTTGGAATTTCATATACCATCTTCTTCCTGTGCATCAAGCTAAGACTCCTGAAATTGAGATGGCTAAATCTGTGATGCTAAACCTAATTTTGATCTTCGTATATGGTTTATGCAAGAAATTGATGATCAAGCATGTTGATTATGACCTTGAATGTCCTGTTGGTTGACAAATGTGCCTTAAGAATTAGCCTAGACATTTCAAGTAATTGACCCAAATTGATCAAGTTAATTTCCATTTAAGGAACATACAAGACATCACTGTTGATAGCTTCATGTCCCTCTAATTCACCCTGATGTTGCCCATTCCTTCTGATGTCACTATGTTATTGTCTGCAAAACGAATTGATTAGGGGTGAGCAAGGGACGGGTCGAGAAGGGTTACCACTAACCCTAACCTTGTCCTAAATTTTGATCGGGCTATTTTAATGACCCTAACCCGTACCTAAACCCAAAAAAAAAATCGATAAAATATAAGTTAGTTTAGACCGGGTTAATGTAAGACGATATCAGGTTGATCCGAAATATATGGAAAAAAAATTAGTAACTTTAGAAATTTATTATAGTATTTTAAAAAATTCATTTAAATAAGAAATATGAATAAAATCATTAGAATGAATGAAAAACAATGAAGACATGTAAAGTCAATTTTTTAAAATAAAAAACATGATGTGATTATAGATATGTCATCACCCTTTTATTTTCACTAAAACATAGTAAGAAGATGTAAAATAAAAAACATGATGTAAGAAAGTGGAAAAGTGTATTGAAAATTTTGAATAATCTAAATATATAAATAAATTAAATAAATAAATAGTATCACATCTGCATTCATAATATTAGGACAGGTAGGGTAACCTGAGGGTCAACACGAACCCGGCCCAACTGATACCGGGTTCATTTTTGTCATTTTTTGCATGAGACGGGGAAAAGACTAACCCGAAACTATTGGGTTGGGACGGGTCTTCGGGTTGGGTTGGGTTGTGCACACCCCTAGAATTGATCTTCTAGCTGATTCATCCAAATTGACAAACTAGTTCTTGTTGCCTGTCATATGATTGTTGCAACTTGTATCAAGGTGTCACATATTTTCTTTCTCTGAGGCCAAATGTGTTGCAGCCATCAAGATAACATCTTCAGATTCACTGCTACCATCATGAGCAAATTGAGCCACACTTTTGTCTTCATCATTGTTCTTGTACCAATAGAAGTCTCTAGCATAGTGACCACGCTTCTTATTCAATAGCATTGAACCTCCTTCATGTCAACCTTCGTTTTGACTTTTTTATTTTAATTTGCGTTGTTCTTGCCAGTTTCGGCCAGACTTCTTGAAACCTTACTGCATCAACATTGTCATTCACCTTCTTCTTCCATTTTATTTTCACTTTTTTGTTGTTTGAGGAGCTTTCTTTCATCTTCTTGAAGATCTTTTATTATAATGCATGTTCATATAATTTTTCTGAATCTCTTTGCTTCAGTCTCATCTCATGCGCCTCAAGAGATCTTTCAATTTTTCAAGCTTCATCTCTAACAAGTCTTTAGATACTTCAATTGCCACCATAATGTAATTAAGCTTGGCTAGAATAACCCTTAACACCTTCTCACCATCTACAATTCAAAGGTCATTTCTCCACATGATTTCAACTAATTTGTCAAAGCAATCATCTTTGAGAAGAACTCAACATTGGTTTCATCATTCTTCATCTGCAAGTTCTCATATTGTTTCCTCAAAGAATCTGGCTTCACTTTCTTTAACTTTTTTATCTCCACTATATAGCTTCTTAAGAGTATCCCAAGCCTTCTTGGTCGTTTCTTGCTCGATAATCTTCTCAAAGATATTTGAATCCATACACTGATGGATCAAGAACAAGCCTTTCCCATCTTTCTTGCTCATTTCACGATGAGCAACCCTTTGTGCCTCAGTAGCATTTGCCTCTAATGTTGAAAAATCATCATTCACGATTTCAAGCACATTTTGAAATCTCAATATGACTTTCATATGTACACACCATCTATCATAGTTTTCTCCCTAGAAAATTGGTAGATTGGCTGAGAATTGGTTGGGGGTAGTGCTTTCATTTGCCATGGCTAGTGATTGAGGGCCGAACTGGTGCTCGTATACCAATTTTTTGGGTAACCTGTATCACAAGTTACTTGACAAATGATGATAAATTAGATAAAATTAGAGAGTGATTAAGGGGAAAAAGTTTATTGACTCATGCGTATTTCAATTACAATGACGGGTGATATTTATAAACACACTATCCACCCAAATCAAATTTAAAACGAATTGTCTAAAACAGTTTTATATACCTAAAAGTGGTATATCCGTCCGTGTATATAACATACCCTTGGATATATTCTTAAAAGAGTGTTTAATTAAAACTGATATATTCGTTCGGATATATGATATACCCATATATATTCTAAAAACAGTCTAAATTAACCACCATAATTATTATTATTATTAAATATATTATTTATATACTTCCTCCGGTCACAATTATAAGACAAAATAACTACTTTCACACGTATTAAGAAAGTTGGTTAAGTGTAATTAATTTTCTTGATTTCATGTACAATCAAAGTAAAATTTACGATAATATCCTTAGTTTATTTGATGAATTAACTTTTAACATTAAATGTTTTTGAATTAAATTAAGGGTATAATAGTAATACAAGTATTAATTAGTCTAAAATTTAATGACTTTTGCTTATAATAGTGACTAAGATTTAAGGTATTTTTTTTTATTTATAATGATGACCGGAGGGAGTATACTCTTAAAGTATTAATAGGATTCGCTCCTGTAAGAAAGAAGAAAAAAAATTGCTATTTCCATGCCTTTTTAGTTAAGATAGCTGTCCAAAAGTATTTCTTTGTTTCCAAGTGTAGCCGACACTTCCAAGTTCAACAAGGGGTTGTCATTAACACGTGTTCATTTTCCATTATGATATTTGTCTTTGTTACAATGCACATAGCCACGTGAGAATGTCTCTTCCAACTAATAAATCCATTTTATGTTAAAAGTATTTTACTTTGAAATAAGTTTTAATTACATAAACCTAAAATTAAAATCACACTTTTTGGTAAAATATTCCGGCCATTTCCCTAATTTGTCCTGTTATAAAAAATCTTGCATGGCTTAAGTAGACAGACACATCAAATTCTGGATTACTTTTATCTTTTTAATTTTGGTCTTTTAGTTCTGTTTTTGTAGGAGGTAGTATAATATGCCGTTTCACCAAGTGCTTTTCATAAAGTTAAAAAAATAGCAAATATAAATAAATTGATAACAAAACCAACGTCATACAGTAAGTATATGTTTTTCTACTAATCAATCATAACCCACACAGCCGCAACCAAAGCTTTATTCATACCCAATTGGTCTCATTTAACAGAAACCAATAGTTGTTCTTTCTCTTACCCTTCAACCCAATTGATAGATTGAGATTCTAGGATAATAATCCAAAAGAATTCATCATCTACCACAAATCTAAAAAATGTAATGAGAAAACAAAAATATTCCAAAATGGAATGAAAAACAATACGGATAGAATCATCTTTATTCATTCCTTCTTCAACAATCCCTTCAACAATCCTTTGATCATAATCTCAGTACCTGTAGTGAGCAGGCTTGTATGGACCCTCAACCGGCACACTGATGTAATCTGCCTGATCTTTGGAAAGCTTGGTAAGCTTAGCTCCAAGCTGGTTAAGATGAAGAGAAGCCACCTTCTCATCAAGGTGCTTAGGCAAAACATACACCTTCTTTTCATACTTCCCTGAACTCTTTTCTTTCCACAACTCAATCTGAGCAATCACTTGGTTAGTAAAGGAGCACGACATGACGAAACTCGGGTGTCCAGTAGCGCATCCCAAGTTCATCAAACGACCTTCAGCCAAAACAATGATACCAGAGTTGTTTTCAGGGAAAACCCATCTGTCAGTCTGGGGCTTAATTGTAATGCGCTTCACGCCAGGGTATGTCTCTAGACCATGCATATCGATCTCATTGTCAAAGTGACCAATGTTGCAGACAATAGCATTGTTCTTCATTTTCTTCATGTCACTGACCATGATAATGTCTTTGTTACCAGTGGTGGTAACGAAAATGTCAGCCTCTGAGACAACATCCTCGAGAGTGAGAACTTGAAGACCTTCCATGAGTGCTTGAAGTGCACAGATTGGATCGATCTCAGTCACGATCACACGAGCACCACCTTGTTTCAATGCTGCAGCACAACCCTTGCCAACATCTCCGTAACCACATACAACAGCAATCTTTCCGGCAATCATCACATCAGTAGCTCTCATGAGTCCATCGGGAAGTGAGTGACGGCAACCATACAAGTTATCAAACTGTTATAATCACAAAATAACATTGTTGAGTTAGAATCTTAAATCACATAAAAACAAAACAGAATTGAAACACTAATTAACAGATCTGAACAAATCAAAGATATGAACAATTTACAAAACCAAAAACAGAAATTCTGAAGAGAAAAAAAAACCTTGCTCTTGGTGACAGAGTCATTGACATTGATAGCAGGGAACAAAAGGGAACCATTAGCTTGCATCTGATAAAGCCTCTTAACACCAGTGGTAGTTTCTTCAGAAACACCAACAATTCTATCCTTCATCTTGTGGTAACGTTTTGGATCGGTTTTCAATCCATCTCTGATAATGGTATACACGATCTGCATTTCAGCATTATCAGTTGAAGAAGGATCAGGCAACGTACCATTCTTCTCGAAAAGCTGTTCAGCTTTAAGACCTTCATGAATCAAAAGAGTGACATCACCGCCATCATCGACAATGAGATCTGGTCCACCGGAAGGACCCCAATCAAGAGCGCGTTCAGAGCACCACCAATACTCCTGGAGAGTTTCGCCTTTCCACGCGAAGACCGCGGCGCTGTCGCGAGCAATGGCGGCAGCGGCGTGATCTTGTGTGGAGAAAATGTTGCAGGAACACCAGCGGACTTCGGCGCCGAGAGCGGTTAGGGTTTCGATGAGGACGGCGGTTTGGATCGTCATGTGGAGGGAGCCAGTGATTTTGGCGCCTTTGAAGGGTTGGGAGGGTCCGAATTCAGCGCGGGATGACATGAGACCAGGCATTTCGACTTCGGCCAGCTCGATTTCGAGACGGCCGAAATCGGCCTGGGACATGTCTTTCACTTTGTATTCACGGCCGCTTGTGGTGGTTTCAACCAGCAACGCCATTTTGGAAGAAATGTGGGGAGAGAAAGAGAGAGATTATGGTAAGTGAAGAGAAGAGAATGAGAGTGTGTGTTTAAGAGTGGGGGAGGTGTGAGTATAAATAGGTTTGAATGACTCAAATGAACTCGAAGCGTTTTTTTCTCGTGGCTATGGTTGAGATTGATCTAAACCTATTCCTACTTCTTCTCCTTTCTAAGATTATAGTACTTCTTTTTAACACTTAACTAACTCTAATTTTAATCGATGTAATAATCTAACAATTGTGATGACTCCGTCAATTTCTAATTTTTTACTCCTTCCATCTTATAAATTTTATAAATTTTTCTAAAATATTTTTAAAAATTAGAATATGTTTGTTATATGTGTTTTTTAACTTAAAAAGCATTTTTTTTTAATTTAATCCGAACCACGAATTTTACTGATCTCAACTGATACCAACCTTTTATTTACTTCAACATCAAATTAAAGACGTAAGCTAGGACCTTTCTCACACACCAATAACACACTTACCTTACCTACCCTCGTTTCTTTTGTTGAAAAAAACACTCTTTAAAGTCTTGTGTAGTGACACATTTTTGTACAAAATGTTTTTCTGTATACTGGTATAACATAAAGAAATGAAGAGTGATCGATGTGAAAATATTTTAGGTAAGCGATGTGATAGAAAAAGAAATGAAAATAATATTTAAAATAGATGTTGGAATATTATGAACCACCTTAGTCAAATTTTTATTCCCCAGGGAGATTATGGTCTATGCGTATATTAAATATAAAATTTAATTATAATTTATGAAAAATAACAGTTATTATTTTGTAAATAATAAAGTATGTCCTAGATGGAATTTTTTAAATAGTAATATTATTGTGTTTTTAATGAGAACAGTGTTAGTATTATTTTTCCATAAAAAAATAGTGTATAATGTTATTGTCGGATTCAAATAAGGAAACCATTAACTACATTATACTCATTTATGTGTTTTTTCCTAGAGTTGGATCGTTAAGAGTAGGACAGTTATCAACTTGAATGATAATTCGTTCTATTGAATAAGGTTAGGTTGAGGCAACTTATAAGTAAAGTTGATCAAATTGGTACAAAATTAATTTGTAAGCTCAAGGGAGATACGAGATATAACGTATTTATTTTCGATTAAGTATTATGGCTTGAGATATGAAAATCAAGTATGATAATCACATTAAATGACCTTTAATGAGTCTTAGATACAAGATAGATCAGAATTACTTCCTCTGTCTCGTAAAAAATGTCATATTTAAATAATACGTTGTTCTTAAAAAAATTATTAGATGTGTTAGTTTTATTGAAAAATTAATATCATTTACTCCTATTAAATATAATTAATAAATTAGTTAAATAAAGTGAAAGTTAATGAATAGGGATATAGTAGCAAAAAAATAAGATAATTTTTTAATGCACCCCATAAGTTTCTTAGACACTACTCGAAATTCCTTTTTACCCTCTGCTTCCGGATATGCACATCCGGACGCACAATCACTTTTAGAAACGTTGATTTGTTTCGGATGTGCATATCAGGAATAATTCCTGATGTGCACATCCGGAATCATTTCTTATAACTTCGCGTCAGAGCTTCCCCCCCCCCCCCCACCCCCCTCATTCTTTAACTTTTCACATTCCAAACAATCAAACTCTCTCAAACTCTCAATTTCCCATTCCCACAAATCCCGGCTTTTTTCACTCGAGTTCGGGCAGAGCAACTTCTACAACGATCAAGACACTCCAAATCCTCGGTATCTCAATTTAATCGGTAAATTTTCGAATTTTAGAGTTTCGAAGTTATTTTCGAGTAATCGATTTAGAGTAGACATTTAGGTGTAGAAATTGTTAGGTAGAATGAATAACATAGGTTAGAGACAATGTAGGTATTGTTTGCTGCTTCAAACGGACGATCATGGCATTAAAATGCCATTTTCTATGGTACAGTAGCCATGACTGCGTTTTTTAGAACTTGAAATACGTACCGGATGTGCAGATCATGAAAAATTTTAATGTTGATTGTTTTCCTGATGTGCACATCCGGAAAAACCCAACGTTAAATATTCTGAGTACTTCCGGATGTGCATCCACAGAAGTTTTCCTGATGTACAAATCCGGAAGCAACTTGGTTTCTATTTTTTGTTTTGTTTATTGTTTATTGTTTTTTTTAATTATTTTTAAAAAATTCTAATTCATTTATTATGCTTTGCAGATTGCATAGCTGCCAGAGACGATCGTATGATACATGGACGGACAGCTCAACATGCATCTGTCTGACATGATCAGGCGCAGTCTACAGCCGAGGGTTCCGGCGCAAAGGCAGTTCCAGCAGCCCCTACAACTGAGGGACATCCTACACCACAACCTTCCATATCACAGGTCCAGGCCACTCCCCCATCAGCCGCCGTTTCTACATCTCGGAGGCGTCGAGTTCCTACTGTTGGTTCATCAGGGGCCCCGCCCGCACACAGGCGTCGTCGGGAGACTCCAATTCCATCACCTGCTCCTATTCCATCACCTGCTCCTGTCCCATCACCTGCTCTTGTTCCATCACCCGCACCTCAAGAGCCTGTTCCTGCTCCTGTTCCTGTTCTTGAGGGTGATCACCCAGCACATGAGGGTGGTGACGGTGATGACGATTTCGATGAGCTGGAGGGTTACCCCGGGGGACCGTCTGATATGTCCCTACTCCTGGGGTACTCTGAGCATACTGACAGATATGTCTGGCTAGGACAAGTAACTTTTCTCGGTTTATTTATAGAATTGTTTTCGTTGAAAATATTTTCATTTGTAACATTGTTTTATTTGGAAATTTTCAGGAGAAGGATTCCCATAAGTTCTATAACCATGGGGGCAAGGTTATAGACATGATTGCGGAGCTGCCAGAGGATGAGTGGTTCCAGTCTACACTTGCTACCTCTGGTCTCGGAGGCCTTTCTAGGATTGGGTATCCCCATATCAGCTACGGTATGCTGATGGCCTTTGTTGAGAGATGGCACCCTTAGACATCCTCATTCCATCTACCGTACGGCGAGCTCACGATCACACTCGACGATATCTCGTGCCTTTTACATCTACCGATCACGGATACCCTTCTCCATCACGGTAAGATGTCGAAGGTGGACGCGATATAGATGCTGACTGAGGAGCTTGGGGCTACCCCGGATGATGCACTTGCGGAGGTGACCCAGTTGAGAGGCGCACATGTCCGATTCTCCTTTCTGACACGCAGATTTTGGAGGAGCTTGCAGAGGCAAGACGGGCAGCAGGTTCTCCTTCAGGCGTAGATATTACAGCATTTTCCCAAGATTACTGGTTGGGGGAGTGTCCGGGGGTACACTGAGGATATGCCGCGTACTGCTGCATTTCTCCTGCTCAGAGGGAACCAGGCTCCCGAGCCCTACAGAGTTTTTCTTGATCGGATGGCTGCTGAGGACATTTTTTATGATGCCTATGCCGATCACCGTGTGACGCGCCCGTTCGATGAGGTTTCGCTGTTCTCAGGATGGTTGGCATGTAGTTCGACCATTACTGCTCGATACCTGCCGGAGCGCGTCTTGCGTCAGTTTGGTTACACGCAGACGATCCCAGGATGCCTCATGAGTCTGCTCCTCTAGGCTTGACCCGCACGCAGATAGGTGAGAGATATGCTGACTTCCAGTCCCACTTGGTACCGGAAGAGGCTCGGGCGACCAGAGCGCCGAGAGACTGGAGCGTTGTTGTTGGGTACATCATGTAGTTCTATACCGTCTCACACCTATGCATGGTGCCCACTGCTGAGGGATTACCACTCAGGCCTGCTCATCAGGAGATATTAGAGGAGCATCAGTCTCAGCTGGACCATACTCAGGATGTCGTACCTCGCTGTTGTGAGATAGGGGAGATAGCGCTGGCGGCCATTGCGGACGGTCACCTCCCTGAGGGCTCTGGTGGTAGACTTGCCATGGATAGGAATATTGAGATTGCTCGGGGGGTACTTCAGTACCGCTGACATCGAGCCAGGACGACGGGTAGGGGCAGAGGAGCAGGGGGCCAGGAGAGATCCTTCGGCATACACAGTAGTTTTTTGTTTGATGTATTCTATTTTTATTACATTTATGTACTGTATTTTGACAGGAGTGTTATTATGTATATATATCATTTTATTTTATATATGGTTGTTTTCGAATGTATATTAAGTTGCGACGATATATTAACATTTGTGATCAACCAACAAAAATGATTTTTAAAAAAAAAATAAAGTTTTGCTATTTTTCCTGATCTGCAGATCAGGAATTATTCCTGATATGCACATCCGAAACAAATCAACGTTTTTTTTAAAAATGGTGCATCCGGATGTGCATATCCGGAAATTGGGGGCAAAAACGAAAATTCGCGTGGTGCCTAAGAAACCTTTGGGTGTAATAAGAAAATCTCAAAAATAATAATAAATGATACATTAGTAATATAAATGGACAATTATTTTGAGACAAAAAAAATGCAAATGAGACACTTTTTATAAGACAGAGGGAGTATTATATAAGAAAATGATCGAAAAGGAAAAAATAGAGACAACTCACATAATATATATTTAATAAAGAGATTGTTATGAAATTGATAGAATTATTATAAACACTTCAAAATAATTATTTATAGTTTAATCCCACTAAAAAAATATATGTGTGAGGTTTTCAACAAAAATAATTTCATCTACAATAAGACACAAATTTAACTTAACACGAAAAGATGGAGTAAAGATAATAAACACAATAATGTATTTACTTCTTTAGATCAAACTATATACTCTAGAGGAGATCCAATAGTTGTTACAAATGATTACAAATGAATTACAAGAAAATAGTCACTCAAATTCTCAAGAATAAGCCCTATTTTCCACCCTTGTTTCTGAACCTCTTCAACTCTCTATATATGAATCACACAAGCCCAATATGTTTAGAAGTGTTTCTCAATCCTCCTTAGATATCTCCAAAGGTTTCTCATATTCTAAGAACACATTCTTAGAAATTTGCCATTGTCTCACTAAGATTACCACTAAAGTTTCCGACTTTTCTCTATGTCATCAGATCTAAAGTTCTAAATATTGTAATGGCAAGCATGCAAGAGATACATATTTATAATTAATGAAATTCAATAGATCCATAACAAGCCCAAAACATAACTCATAAATGAACGGATCCACGAACTAAAACAACAAAGATAGATGCACCTGAATCAAGAACATTAAACCCTAACTCCAACGAATCAAATTATTAGATAATATTATTATTATATTATTATGTAATACTCCCTCTGGTCTCATATATACGAAACTTTACAAAATAGCTCATCCTTTAAGAAAAATGTCTAAATATATTTAAGTTTTACACTCTTTCTAATTTTACCCCTACTCTATACTTTGGAAATTGTTAAAAACATAGAAATGTGAAAGAAATAGGGGTATATTTAGAATTGTGACATTGAATGTAATAAATATAGATGACTTTTACTTATATTTAAGACTATTGAAATTTTTATTGTGTTACATATATTTGAGATCGGAAGGAGTATTATATATTAGTAAGGGTAGTTTAGTCTTTTATATTATCTAGTATTTATACTTTATTGTAATAGTTATTCTACGTACTTTTGTCATTCTAATAGAAACCCTAGAATCTCTCAGCGAAGACGGCATAGCCGCTAGGGAGGGTGGTAGCGGAGCTGGTACAACGGTGCAGACGTGAGCTTGACTTCGGAACTGGCACGACATGAGGTTGGTGCGACGACGTAATATGAGGCTAATATTGGAGTCGACATGGTGGGATACTAATGACATAGTCTGTGGCGGTGGTGTGAAAGTGGGTATAGGGTGGTTCATGTTAACAAAAGAGAAAAGATTCTAGGATTTCCATTAGAATGACAAAACTATGTATAATAAGGATTACAATAGAGTATAAATACTAGATAACAGAAAAAGACTAAATTACCATTACTAATATATAATATTATACAATAATATAATAATAATATTGTCTAATATCTCCTCTTAAACTCATGATGTATTAATAGGAAGCATCAAGAGTTTGTCAATTAAGAAATGAAAATGTTTAAAGGAATGTGTGTTTGTAAACAAATCAACAATGTGCAAAGAGGAAGAGACGAATGATAGAGTAATTGTTCTACGTTGAAGATGATGACGAGTGAAGTGACAATTAATCTCAATGTACTTGGTACATTCATAAAATAATGAGTTATGAGCAATTTGAATGTCACACATGTTATTAAAATACACGAGAGTTGGTTCAGAAAGAGTGACACCCATATCCAAAAATAACCAACGCAACCTAACTATTTCAGTAGTATTGGATGCCATAACACGATACTCATCTTCTGTAGAAGAGCGAGATACAATATCTTGTTTCTTACTTTTCTAAGAAATAAGATAGTCTCCAAGAAAGATACAAAAACTCATGGTAAACTTACATTTTGTGGAGTCACCAACCCAATTAGTGTCAGAATAAACATGTAACTCCATTGAGGACAATGAGGGAAATAAAAGGATCTGAAACTGGGTTTCTCGAAGATAACGAAGAATGCAAAGAATATCTGCCCAATATACTGTAGTGGGATATTGTTAGCAAAGAAATCTAAATGTACTAACTCAACAAGGGAATTAGTTGAAGTTTCTGCACAAACGTAAGACAAGATTTCATGGCTTTCGACTGGAGATATTTTGGGACAAAACATCAATGTTCAACATATTGAGGATTCGGTCTGGTACTTCGTGAAATTTCCAAAAGTTGGTTGTTGAACAATTCGATAGATTTAAGGAGGTTTGGCTAAAGCAAATTCAAAATCAAACCAAATAACATATTTTTTATCTTATCCAAAACGTCAAAGACACGTGGAGATCAATCGAAGACAAGCGAAGCATGCATAAATGACGTGTCGGATGGAAGACAATTGAACGTTGAAGACAATTAGTTTCATAATACTATAAATAGGGATTCTAGCATTAGGATTCGGGGTGGAAAAATCATTGTAAACTTCAATACAAACTCAAAGTATCCTTACATAAGCGAGAAACGAGTCTCTGAAAAAAGTGTACTTGCCTACCAACTCTTATTTATGCAAATAAGTCTTTACATGTTATCTACATTTACTTGTTTTAGTTTTCATTCAAGTTATCATTTCGACTTAGTCGAAATTGTTGTTACCCTTATTTTAAAACTTAATCTTCTTTTCAAAATAGTCAACACAAATACTCAACAACATTAATGCACACTTCTTTTCTCATAAAATTTCGCACAACATGCCTCAGAATTTACTAGTTTGGTCTTTCAAGCAATAAATTTAAAACTAAGTGCTTGTTTACCAAAATCATCAGTGAACAAATTGACACACCTAGTAGGACCTGTTTGTGAAATTTTTTGAATTTTCTTCTTTTAAAAAAGTGTTGTATTTGTATTTCTTTGTTGTCAGTATTTTCTTGTGTTGTAAAATTTTTCTGCATCTGGACTTTTATGCGCTTGAAGAGTGGTAGAACTCTAGCCGAAATAGTTCACACTAAGAACACTTCATTTCCCTAAAATGACATTCTAAACACTGAATAACTCATCGGATCAATAGGAAAATTCAAATCCCACAGAAACCAATGAACTTATCCTCATCCCAATAGCGAGTGCAACATCATTACCAGGAGTAGCAGTTTCATTGTCTGCGACAACAAGCATTCCAATTACTCCCAGGGCCACACACGTTGTTATAGGAGATCCTAGGCTTTCGTATGTGCCAGGTTTTACGATGGCACTACTTTCTAGGGATTTCCCTTACAGTATGCCAACTGCGATGATGACAAGATTATAGAGTAACATATCAACGTATGCAGATGATAATGCAACGATAACGTTTCCTTTGAATTTGTATGTGGCGTCAGGGCCTGCTATTAGCAACCCTGATCGAATAATGCAACCTAGATGGATTGGATTTTCCCTCCCAAATACATATGCTCTAACAACAAATTCCATGTTATCCATAAGACAACAAATGGATGAAAGTAACACGAGATGGTTAACATGCTTACTCAGCAAATTGGTTCAACGTTCAATCCTCTAATTCATAACACTAAACAAAGTTACCAATTACTGACCAATCAAATGGGTCGAATAACCAATTTTTTTCGGCACCCATCTGTCCCAGGCACATCCAACTCCTGAAATTGTGCAAGCCATGACAATATGGATACCTGACAATAGGGTTGGCACTATTAACCAAGGGTAATAATAGCAAGAGGGTTTTAGACATGTCGAACCTCCTGTGTGTAAGGGAGAAAAAGAGTATATAGGTTAATTTAACCCAATAATGGTTATGGTAAATAGGGACCAAGATGCTGAAGAAGTAATCAGGAATGTTCGACGAGATAACCTAAGGGGGCAAAATAATTTAGCCCACATGGTCAAAAACATCCTAGCCCAGAATGACCTTAGTGTAGGTCTACATAGGCCAAATTTTGTGTCTCCTTTGTATGAATATGTATTGCAAGCTGAACTCCCTAGGGGCTGAAAAGCCCATAAATTCACCAAGTTTGCAGGAGACACAAGTGAATCGACCTCCGAACATATTGCTCGATACCAAACTGAAGCATGTGATATAGAAAATAATGAGATTTTTCCCAAATTCCCTGACAAAAAACGCCTTTACATGGTTCAAAACACTCCCTCATCACTCCATACATAATTGGAATCAATTGGAGAGAATGTTCCATGGACAATTTTTATGGGGTGGTCGAATATTACCCTAAAAGAATCGGTTAGTGTAAGGCGCAAAGTACCTAAGTTAATTGATGATTATCTAAATATGTTAAGGTTGTTGAAAGTGAGATGCTTTACCTAAGTGCATGAACATGAATTAGTCGAAATGGTTGTTGGGGGTCTAGACTATTCTATTAGAAGGAAACAAGATACCCAATATTTGAGAGATATGGATTAGTTGGCAAATATGGTTCGATAAGTCGAACGCTTAAAATTCGAGAAGGTCAGGTCGAACAAATTTCATAAAAAAGAAAAGGTTGCCTATATAGAGGCATATGAGAGAGACAAGGAATTCAGTCGAACCTAAAAATGAGAAAAGGTTGCCTATATAGAGGCATTCGAAAAGGTTGCAAATTATTGAAACCATCAGATAGAAAGAATTCAGTCGAACCTAAAAATGAGAAATTTGTCGCCAAAACATACACTTTTGACGTAACTAAGTGCGACAAAATTTGTGACCTACTATTTACTGATGGCCAAATTATAGTCCATAAGGGGCTAAAGGCGCCACCTTTAGAGCAACGTAAGAAAAGAAAATTTTGTAAGTTTCATAATTTTCTAGATCATAAGACTTCTCATTGTGTCCCTTTTAGGGATTTGGTGCAAGGAACGCTGAATGAGGGAAGGATGAAGTTTGCTGATAAGGCTAAAGCCCCAACGTAGGTGGACTCTGACCCTTTGCAAATCAAAAATGCAAACTATGCTGAGCCAATTGAATGTCTGATGGTCGAGGCTACTAAGATATCGAATGTGACAATGGAAGTTTCTGAGTTGTAACATACTAAGAAAGTCAAAATGCTTTTCCCCAGTGTTGAGGAGGAAATCATGGATTTACTCAATAGATACAAATTGAAAGGCTGAGAAGTTATGTTGTGCCCCAGGTGCAGTGTTGTGTTTGTCAAAAAGGCTACTGAAGGCCTTCAGAAAAGTAAGCCCCAACTTTCTAAGGGGGGCAAATGGCCTCACTAAAGGCCAAATTATTCTCTCAACAAAATATTTTTCCACTATATGACACCAAATGTGGCTACA
This sequence comes from Lathyrus tuberosus, assembly GCA_022829125.1. Lineage (NCBI taxonomy): Eukaryota > Viridiplantae > Streptophyta > Magnoliopsida > Fabales > Fabaceae > Lathyrus > Lathyrus tuberosus. Next base: position 11,973,680 of record JALAZF010000075.1, read on the forward strand.
AGCTACAAAGAAGGTCGAAATATGACCTACGTACCTCAGTCGATGGTTCTAGTTGGGAAGTGGGCACACCCCCACAACAAAAGAAACACCAACTAAAAGAATGGATAAGTGTTGGAACTAAACACGACTTGGACAGACCTGGATAACCCTTAGGCCACCTAGAAACATGCGTGTAATCCAAACTATATGGAGAAGAACCCAATGACTCGAACGAAATGGCGAATGTATCAACGCTAAAAGAAGGTGTTTTGAGAAATGTCGGGTTCTAGTAGCAATAAAAAACAAGAACTAGACAACAAGATGGCCAAAAGGCCGGTTAAAGAAAGAATATTTCCCCCACCGTCACCTATCGAACCTAAAGTCGAGATGGCAAAAAGGCTAGTGAAGGAGAGGATGAACCTGCCTTTAGCAACTGACAAGGAATAGGGTAAAAATGAAGATTGGGAAATGATAAAAGATAATTTCTTAGGGTCAGAGGGCCATTTAGATGTCTTGTGCAACATGGTGTCGGTGCTTCCCATCGAGTATGACGTGGTGATTGACGTAAAAGAGGAATATTCTGCAGAAAATCTGTCTGAACACAAGTCAGTTTACTATTATGTGATGAATGAAAATTGTGTCGAAGAGCAGAATGTTGTCTTTGAAAAATCAGATATGGGGATGAAAATCCATCTAAAGCCTCTTTTAATCAAAGAAAAAGTTGACAATCATGGTGTCAACAAAGTCCTAGTTGATAGTGGTGCAATAGTTAACTTGATGCCCCATTCCCTGTTAAGAAGGATAGGGAAGTTTGACACCAACTTAAGGCCTCATAACATGGTGCTCTCCAATTATGAAGGAAGTCATTCTCAAGGGGCAATCCAGGTAGATTTGGCTGTCAGAACCATAGTTCGACCAACCTTATTCATGCTCATTCCTTCCAAAGTAAACTATAACTTATTGTTTGGGAGGGAATGGATACACGGTGTTGGAGTCGTCCCCTCATCTCTCCATAAAAGAATATCAATATGGAGAGAAGACAACATTGTTGAAAACGTGGAAGCCAATCAATGCTACTACATGACGGGAGTGAACTATGTTAGTAGAAGAACCCTTGATATGAACCTGGAAAACATTGTGTTAGAACAAGATAAGTTCATGATATATATCCTTAATTTTAATGATAACAAAAGTATTGAAAGAACAATGGTGTTATCTACTGTGTGTTCAACTATGCAGGATTTTATACTGAGAAGATATATTCAGAATCTGATATGAAGGCACACTTAGGTGAAGTTGAGTTACGCGTTTTTGATGATACATAATCTGAAAGAACACTTGCTAAGTGTTGTCTGGCGGAGACTCTGAAGCTGAAGGCCTCAGCATCAGAAGAAGCAACACATTATTTCTACAATTGGTAATTATATTGGCTTCTGGTGATTGTTCAGAAGCTGTAGCAAAGTTGAAGCTATCCGTACTGCAGAAATTAAGTTGTAATGTCAAATCAGCTTGTCAACTAGAGTCTATGATCACAAGGCTCAAGAAGAGTTGACATGCTTTACGGATAACCACTCTCAACGGCTCTATAGTACATGATACTTCTGAAGACGCTATGGTTAAACAAATTACACAATGGATCAAGATCTTCTGTATATTTATCCTCAACGTCTCTTGTAATATGGAGAAGAACAAAGACATTTGATCAAGTTATCTCTCCAATGGCTAGTTCTCTGAAATCTACTATATAAGTAGCTGAAGGTGCTACTTGAATCTTCAACAAGGAATAAGAAGAAGAAGGAATGCCAAAGAGGATAAAGGTGTCCAACGCCTTTATCTAAATGAATAAATAACAAGATCAACAATGAGCAACACTACTGAATAAGGAAAATCTTCTATTAATTGTTGTAAATTTTAAATAGCCTTAAGGTTTCCTAAACATTGAATATTCTGGAAATCTTGAGAGCTTAAGGTCTTTGTTAAGGTTATTACCATGTACCTCTGATTCAGGATCAAGTACACATTGTTCTCTTCTCAGCTGAACATGTTGTTCAGCAGATAAGATTAAAAGTCTCATACTATGTGATTGAGCATCAAAGTCTCCAGTTGAAAAGCTTGAGCCAAGTAAGGCTCGTCTTGTGTGCTTGAGAATTGAAAGTCTTGATCTGTTTTGATTAAGAAGAAAAGTCTTAGATTATGAATCTTAGCAAAGGAAGTCTTGTACAGAAGGTTTGAGCAGAGAAGTCTTAGATGGTGCGTCTAAGCAAGGAATTATTGGATCGAGGATCTGAGAAAGGGAAGTCTTAGGCAGTGTGTCTAAGCAAGAAAGTCTTGGACCAGGTGGTTTGAGCAACGAAAGTCTTGGGATCTGAGGATCTAAGCAGTGAGTCTTGATTAGGTGCTGATTGAGCAAGGAAGTCTTGGATTGTAGGTCTGAGCAGTGAAAGTCTTATGCTTGAGTGCATAAGCAATTATAATCATGAGATGATTATAGTGGAAAATCTCTTACGAGGCAAGGGGAGTGAAGTACTCCCAGTTGGGAAAGGAACCAACATAAATCTGTTGTGTTCTTTGTTTTGTTTACTCTACTTCTGATATATTATTCCGCTGCACTTATGATTAGATTCTAAACCAACGGTTAGAGTCTAAACTCTATTTAGAAGCATAAATGTTTTATTTTGGTGAACACAATTCAACTTCCCCTTCTTGTGTATTTTCCTCACCTTCACATTGTCCCTTGCCTACCAAAGGATAAAGCATTCAGGCCCTAGGAGAATGTATTCCACTAAGTGTGGATTTACCAAACTCACGGTTTCATGTAAGAATGAGAAATTGATAGGGGGACCAACCATCAGAAGAAGGTGAGATAATCCCAACAGGGTGGGGTGATGACAACATCAACCATATCTGAGTAAAGTGCTTGGAACAGGATTATATCGCATATATCAAAAAATCAGACAAAACTGACTCAAGAAGCCAAGTTACTACATGAAATGGCCAAGAAGTCCAATAATGTGATTGAGTCGAACGCGTGGACTCGGATTGCGGCTTATGTGGCTGACAATCGAGAAAAAATGGCCCAAGAGGCCAAGTAACACCATGAAATGGCTGGTGAAGTCAAATTGGTTAAAGTTGTTGATCACGCGCTAGACCAAAGGCTCGACTACATATATGTTTATGAGCCTTTGGGTTTTGAAAAAGACCCAGTGACTTTGACTGAAAAAAATCCAAACTTAAGATTCTTTAGAAGTAATCGACTTAGGGGATTGATCAATCAAGATGCCTACTTATATCAGCGCCAAGATAAATCCAAGCCTAAAAAACCAAGTGATACAACTACTGAAAAACTACAAAGGTTGCTTCAGATGGAACTACGATGAAATTCTATGACTTAGTCGAGAACTGGTAGAGTTGAAGTTACCCATTCAATTGGGAAACAAACTCATGAAGCAGTTACCAGTGAGGTTTACTCTAGAAGTCATGTCGAAGATAAAAGAAGAAATCAAAAGATTGTTGAGAAGCAAATTCATCAAAATAACCAAGTATGTCGAATGGCTTGCTAATATAGCTCATGTTATTAAAAAGAATGGAACATTGCAGGTATGTATAGATTTTAGATATTTAAACAAAGCTACCCCTAAAGATGAATACCTCATGTTTGTCGCAGAAATGATTGTCGACTCGGCAGCAGGCCATGAATGCCTAAGTATGCTAGATGGCAATTCTGGGTATAATCAAATATTCATTGCTAAGGATGATGTACCAAAAACAACATTTAGGTTCCTAGGCGCTTTGGGGACCTACGGATGGGTGGTAATGCCCTCCGAGTTGAAAAATGCTGGTGTGACATATCAAAGAGCAATGAACTTAATTTTCCATGACTTTATAGAAACCTTCATGCATGTTTATATAAATGATATTCTCATCAAATCCTCATCCAAAGATGGTCACCTCGACAACCTTCGACAATCCTTTGAAAGGATGAGAAAATATGGATTAAATGAATCATCTAAAATGTGCCTTTTTTGTTAGCGCATGAGACTTCCTTGGATTCATGGTCCATAAGAAGGGGATCAAAATAATTAAAAACAAGACTAAGGCAATACTGGAAACGAGGCCTCCCTCGACCAAGAAGCAGCTGCAATTATTACTAGGAAAAATCTGAAGGTGCGAAAAACACAAGAAATGGGGTTGAATTGTGTTGAATTTTTCTTTCTTTTAAAATTGTTGGTCAAATTCTAAACACAAGGTATAGAATCTAAATAAGAGATTAAGGTAGGCATCGGATAAATAAAGCAATAAAGAAGAGACACACACAGAGTTATCCTGGTTTTTCTCACAAATTGATAGTAATCCAGTCCCCTTGTACCTACAAGAGATTTTCACTATAATTTAAAGAAATTCAAAATTTATTAATGATTTATCATTCTAAAAATCAATAATCTTATAGTTTAAAGAAATTTAAAATTTATATTGGAAGAGAATTTTAGAAAGTTTAGGCAAATTGTTTAAATATAATTTTTGTTATTATAGTATTTTAAAAATTAAAAATGTATTAATGATTTATCATTCTAAAAATCATTTTTCAAAACACTTTCTTCCTGTTTCTCCTCCAAACTAAAATAATAAAATATTAAGAAAAAAAAAAGTAGTCAATATTCTCCCACAATATCTCCAATTCATTTTGAAGTTTATCTTCCAAAAAAAAATGTACTACTTGTTTAAACTTTAAGGTTAGGTGGTTGTGTGAGGTGGCGGGATTACATGTCGTGGGAGTCATTACTTACTTAGTTAGGACTCAACGTACAACAACCCCCTGATAACGATTGCGCGGTAGGGATTATTAAAAAAAAACGATTGCGCGGTAGGTGGGTCAGAGATTCACAAAACATACATCATGGAAGCTGCGGTGCCACCACTACCCACATCTCACCAACTTCTATTAAATACTTTTCTCAATTTCACATGGAAAAACAAGTCTAAATTAGCACTGTTTCGTAAGTCTTTATAATCAAGGATTAATAAATACAAGTGGAGTGAATTTAACTATTAAAAGTACAAGTTAGTAGTAGAGTAGTGGCTTAGTGCTAACCTTAACCATTTAGAGACAGGAATAATATGAAATGAAGGTGAGATTTAGGGTCTGTGTGTGGGCCTTGAATAAAGTACTAACATGTTTATGAGATCTCATCATTCATGGAACGTGGTGTCCCGTTTTGGGCCAGTTAAAGTGTCGGTTCACATGATTTAACATGCCGACGATGCTTGTCGGTGATCTAGTAAATAAGCATAATCCATAATAAATGAGTGCATAAAGGCTGTAAAGGCTAAGTTTATGTAGGGTTATTGTAAGGAATTATGAATGTACTATTCATAAATTTGATGGTAGTGTGCATTTTTGCCACAAACTTGGGTCTTAGAGGTAGCTTTTTTTGTATAAGAAAAATGTTAAAAGAGGGTAGCTAGAATTAATATGGGAATTTCTACTTCTTTATTTCTACATCTTCATAACATAAAATACTATTTTTAGATATTAAAAATAATGCACTATTCGTGTAAATTACCCTGTTATTTAATAAGTATTTATTATATAATTATGTCATATAATTAATTTAAAAATATTTATATAATTATGTATTAATTTAAAAATATTAAAGTAATTTTGAGTGAATAAATTATGGTGATTGATTGACAATATAAAATTATTTTATATTATCAATATTGTTATGAAATAACGAGAAAGAATATAAAATAGAAGAGAGAAAGATTAAAATGATTATGTATTTTTTCATTGGTCTCCCGTATACAATGAGATTGGTCATATTTATATGACATCATATAAACATTATAAAAATTATAAATTGATTAAATAAGGAAAGAAGTTATTAGGAGACAAATCATTCAATTATTCATAACACTCCCCCTTGAATGTTTGTTTTGGATATGTCTCGTTAAAACCTTACTAGAAAAAACCCAGTAGGAAAAAATCTAGTGAAGGAAAAAGAGTACAATATCCTTTTAAAACAAATTTATTTCTCCCCCTCAGCTGAACGATTATTTCTTCGATGATGAAGATCAATCTTTTGTACTAGTTGATTAAAAGTACTACTTGGGAGTGACTTTGTGAAAAGGTCTGCAAGACTGTCACAAGAACGAATTTGTTGGATGTTTATATCACCGTTCTTCTGAAGATCATGAGTGAAAAAGAACTTTGGAGAGATATATTTTGTTTGGTCTCCTTTAATGTAACCATCTTTCAATTGAGTGATGCATGCAGTATTATCTTCATATATGATCGTCGTATTTACTTTTTCTAAAGACAAACCACAAGTATTTTGTATGTGTTGGATTAAGGATCTCAACCAAACGTATTCTTGACTTGCCTCATGTAGTGCTAAAAGTTATGCATGATTGGATGATGTTGCTGCTATGGTTTGTTTGACTGATCTCCATGAAATGGATGTACCCCCACATGTAAACAAATAACCTGTTTCTGATCTACCATTATGAGGGTCTGACAAGTAACCTGCTTCTGCATAACCTGTTAATTCAAATCTGGATACTTTGCTATAAAACAAACCAATGTCAATTGTACCTCTAAGGTAACGGAGTATATGTTTGACTCTATTCCAATGTCTTTGTGTATGTGAAGAACTATATCTTGCTAATAGATTGACAGCAAATGATATATCAGGACGTGTATAATTAGCAAGGTACATTAGTGCTCCAATTGCACTGAGATATGGTACTTCAGGATCAAGCAATTCTTCATCCTTTTCTTGAGGTCTGAAAGATCTTTCTCCACATCTAATGATCTAACAACCATTGGAGTAGACAACGGGTGACATTTGTCTATATAGAAGCGTTTTAACACCTTTTCTATATAGCCTTCTTGATGTACAAATATTCCTTTGTCCCAATGTTCAATTTGCAAACCTAGACATAATTTTTTCTTTCCTAAGTTCTTCATCTCAAACTCTTTCTTTAAACAATTCATAGCTTTTGGAAGCTCTTCAGGACTTCCAATAATATTTATGTCATCCACATAGACAACTATTATTGCAAATTCCTTTCCGGATCTTTTTATAAAAATAGAAGGACAAATATAGTTATTTGTATATCTCTCTCTAAGCAAATGTTCTCTGAGACGATTATACCACATTCATCCAGATTGTTTTATCCCATAGAGAGACTGGTTCAATCTTATGGAGTACATTTCTTGAGATCCAGAATTATATGCATCTGGTATATTGAAACCTTCAGGGAGTTTCATGTAAATTTCACTATCAAGTGAACCATACAGGTAACCTGTTACAACATCCATCATGTGCAAATTAAGCCCTTCATGTGCTACAAACTTAATTAAATATCAAGAATTGAATTGTATCCACTGCGGGTGGATATGTTTCATCAAAATAAATTTTAGGTCTTTGTGAAAATTCTTGAGCAACAAATCAAGCTTTATACCATTCTTATTTGGCTTTTTCACAAAAACTCATTTATATTCAATTGGTTTCACATCTTGAGGTGTTCGAACTACAGGTCCAAAATCGAGTCACTTGTAAAGTGAGTTTAATTTTTCTTCAATTGAATATGTTCATATTGGCCAATTATCACTTTGTCTACGATCTTTGATAGACTTTGACTCATGATCCTCGTTATCATTTATCATCTTTAGCGCTATATTATACACAAAGAGATTGACAATATTGACTTTATTTTAGTTTCATCGTATTCCATTCATGACATAATTTATCGAGATCTCTTAATTTTCATAAATTTCAGGTACCTGGTTAGTTTTTCTGGAACTCAAAATTAAATTATGTCAAAGTGCTCTTAGAGTTTTCATATTCTCACTTGGGTCATCTTTAACTTTAGTTTCTTTTCTTGGTAGAGTACATTTAACATTGGAACCAACTTTTCTACCACGTTTCAGGCGCATCTATAACTTATTTGCAATATTATATTGTTCAATATGAGAATCCACCTTGAGTAGAATATTAGCAGCTAATAATTTGTTTCATAAACTTTGCAAATGAATTGCGTTTTAAACTTCGAGGATCAAAATAATATAATAATATTTTATTTCAAATTGTTCATTTGAACTTCTGGTTCACACTTTGAGTTGCTTATTCTCTCCCCCTAATGTTGGGAAAATTAATTTATCAATTGATAATCAGCCTACTGGGCTTCAAATAAGTATTCACTTATTGGATCAAGGTATATCCTCAAGTACGTGATTCATATAAAATACCTTTTCTCAAAATTGTTTCAAAACTCATATTAGCGTACTATATTGGAGCAATTGAATAATTACAACACATCCAAAAGTTTACTTAGATGAGATATAATAGGTTATTAACCTAAAATAATCTGTAAGTTAAGGGGAGAATCATCTTATATTAACTTGTTGGCTTAATGCGAATAAATATCTTAATATCATACTTTGTGTGTTTCAAATATTTAATTTAGAATTGATGATCTCACAAGTATCAACTATATAACTAACTTTAGACGTCTAAAGAATGGATCTTCAAGTCCATTTTTATGAGCATGTCCTTCAAGATGTTCAATATTAATTTTAGTAATATATGTGATACTTATCAAGGAATTTCTGAAAAATCCAAAAAACAAGATCTTAGTCTAATTAGTTGAGAAAATAATTTCACAAACTTCTGGGTGTGATAGACATATGCACGATCTTTTAGTCGATGCAACAATTAATGTCAAAAAAGCTCAATTTCTCAAATTTTCCTTTAGGAACACACAAATTTTATTGGATTGAAGTAACTTCTGGTACTTCAAAACTAGTTTTCACATTATAATACATATGAGATGACCCAACCGATTTTGCCAACAACACACTTAAGTGTGATTTGTAAACATCTGGTTTACAATAATACATATGATTTTATTTTTCTAATTTGTTTAAATCTCTTTTAAATATAAAATAATTTGTATTAAATACATATTTTTCAATCTTAATAAATTTATAATTATTAATATTAATCATGCAATCCTTCTGTGATTGTCAATTTTTCTAAGATCAATGAAAATTATCATTGATACTTTTCTGATCAATGGAGACAGAATAATCATTTTCATATTAATCATCAAGGGATCACCATTCTTTGATGAATGAATAAAATTAATTCATGGCTTAATACCCTTTTTGGTCCTCTAACTATAGGCCCGGGTCCAATTTGATCCTCTTTCTTTTAAAAGTTCCAAATTGGTCCCTTACGTTATTAAACAGAGTTAAATAAGTCATTTCCGTCAAACAATGTTAACGATGTTAGTTTTTAATGATGTGGCAGCTGACGTGGCAAATTTCCAGATTTTGATAACAATCTTCATCTTCTTCATACAATTTCCAGATAATTCCAGGGGCTTCAGACTTTGGTATATATACCAGCACCATCTTCAAACGGTGTCGTTGAGCTCACATCCACTGAGATAATTCCATATAGCGCTGGTATAATGGAGAAGATTCGTTATTTGTTTAATTTCAATAATCCAGAAGCACGATCTTGGCCGTTGAATTCCGGCGACAACGATCCTTCTTCCATGTGGTTGGATATCCCCGGCTCCAGTGGGATTGAAATTAGAGACTCCGTCAATACTGTTAGCGCCGTTAGTGTAACAGCTTCAGCAAATACAACAATTCCTAAAAAGTTACCGTTTGAAATTCACGGTGCTTCTTCTAGTGTACCGGAAACATCCACCGCCGTTAACATTTCAACTGCTCAGCGCCAAAACCATAATCAAAATCAGAACCAGAGCTTCTTTCCAAGGGAACTGAACTTTTCAGGTTCTTTCAAACCGGAATCAGGCGAGATTCTGAATTTCGACGAGAGTAAAAAAAGTTCTTACAGCTCTGCCAACGGTAATTTCGTTTCCGGTCTGTCACCGTTCGCCGCCAGTGAGGAAAACAGAAAAAGAACGTCCCCAGTGTCTAGAAGTAGTATCGACGACGGAATTCTTTCATTCACTTCTGGCAAATTGTTACATGCTTCAGCTATAAAATCCGGTGGTGGAGATTCCGATAATTCAGATCTGGAAGTGTCCGTGGTGAAGGAAGCTGTGAGCTGCAGAGTAATGGAACCGGAGAAGCGGCCTCGAAAGCGAGGTAGAAAACCAGTCAACGGAAGAGAAGAACCCTTGAACCACGTGGAAGCAGAGAGACAGCGACGAGAGAAACTGAATCAAAGATTCTACGCATTACGCGCTGTGGTTCCGAATGTTTCTAAAATGGACAAAGCTTCGCTTCTGGGGGATGCGATTTCTTACATAAACGAATTGAAATCCAAGTTACAAGGGCTTGAATCATCTAAAGGTGAATTGGAGAAAGAACTAGATAAAACCAAAAAGGAACTAGAAATTGCAACTAAAAAATCAGTTCTGTTAAATGAAGAAGAAAAAGAGAAAACAAAAAACAACTCTAAGTTGATTGATTCTGGAAATCTGCTGAAAAAAATAAATGTAGGATTCAATTGGCCACAATTTTGAAGGTGAGGAGAGTGTTTTGGTTCTGCTGAAAAAAATGTGGAAATTTTATGGATTCTGGAAATTTTATTAAGAAGATGAAGATTGTTATCAAAATCTGGAAATTGTATGAAGAAGATGAAGATTGTTATCAAAATCTGGAAATTTGCCACGTCAGCTGCCACATCATTAAAAACTAACACCGTTAACATTATTTGACGGAAAGGACTTATTTAACTCTGTTTAATAACGTAAGGGACCAATTTAGAACTTTTAAAAGAAAGAGAACCAAATTGGACCCGGACCTATAGTTAGAGGACCAAAAAGGGTATTAAGCCTTAATTTATTCTTTAATCAATCCTCTAGGGATCCTTTATAATATATATATAATTTGTTTTTCTGAAGGGTAGATCATAGATCTTCAAACAATGATTAAGATAAACAGTTTTCGTGCAATCCTCCGGGGATGCATTATAAGTTCTTTAAGAACTATATAAATTATTACTATTTTTCAATCATTCAGGGATCTTGATTAGTTCTTCGGGAACTACATAATAAATTATTATTTTGCTATCCTTCAAGGATGCTTGATAAGTTCTTCAGGAACTATATAATAAATTATTATGTTGCTCTCCTTTAGGGATGCTTGATAAGTTCTTCAAGAACAATATAATAAATTATTATTTTTCTATCCTTCAAGGATATTTGTTAAGCTCTTCAGGAGCTGTTTCGGACTGGGCCTCGATCTGCCCAATCGTCGAGCAGGCCCAATCCAGTAATGGGCCGACCTAGCATGTTCCTTCAATAGCCAGTGTCGAGCACGGCTTCGCAATACCGAGCACACGCATGTCTTCCTCTCATCAACCACATAGCAAACACCAGGTTCGAGAAGAAGCTCATAGCCGAGGAGAACATCTCTCTTCTCGACCATCACGTGCTCCTCCCCACGAGGACACGTTATCTTGTAACCTCCCATCTCCGAAAAAATCGGTCTGCCCTACTTCCGTAGATCACGGGACCGTTACCCCAGGGCAAAGACCACGTGCTGGTCTTCCCTACGCCACGTAAGCCCTGGCAGTTAGCTGAATTGGGCCTGATGATCCAACCCTGTGCAGGTAACCGTTGGCCCAGCGCTGGGGGCTCTCTATAAATACCCTCTCACTTGAGAGGGTCAGGTTACGCATTATTCTAAACTCACACATTCTTTTCTGTACTTTCTTTTCTCTGACCTTACCTGACTTGAGCGTCGGAGTACCTTGCAGGTACACCCCCATCCCCCGCGCCGTCTCACCATCACCAGAGTTAAAGGTTTCATGACGTTGTTGGCCACAATCTAACTGTCTAATCCAGGTACGATCAGTGGCGCCGTCTGTGGAAACTCATGCTTCCCCGTTTTTCCTTCAACGATAAACCAAAGCAATTTCTCCGTTCATCACCAACATGGCCAGCAACCCATCTGCGAACAAAGCTCTGGACACCGTCCTCAAGCAACTCGAGAGCGGGGACCATCGGGAGGACAACGCTGCCACCCTCGTCGGAGAAGTTGACCCCAGAGACGGGCAGAGCGCCTCCCCATTCTCCGAAGATGTGGCTAATGAAGCCGCCCAACAAGAAGGCCAGCAGGGCCCATACCAGCCAGTTGCTCTGTCACCCAACGCAGATCCGAGCACCGTGGCCTTATTCGCCTTGATCAACCAGACGAACCAGCTGATCGCTCACCAGAATCTCTGAATTGAAGCACTCGAGAGGGGGCGAACACGACGATCTTCCCCGCGAAGGCATCGTCACCCGCCATCTCCCCGTTGTTCTCCTTCCCCACGAAGGATCCCTCCGGCAGAGTCTCAGAGCCCCTCCCCGCTATGCGAGGGCCGCCGACCACGCCTGGAGCGAACCCAGCCGTTGGTATCCCAGAAGCGTCATCGCTCCCCTCCTCCCCAGGAACCTAGGCGCTCCTTGACCACCAAGAGGAACAAGGCCAACGTGGAGAGGCCGAGGAACCGCTCTAGGAACTCTCCTCCACGACATGGACCAGGTCGGGGCCACCGATCCCCGTCAGACTCCCCAGCAGGGAGTGATGACGATGACCAGAGGACCCCCCTGTCGAGAGAGATAATGGACGCCCCTATCCCCGTGGGCATGGAGAAACCCCCATCATTGGGGACCTATAATGGCATAGCTGACCCCGACGATCACGTCGAAAGCTTTGAAGCCATGCTCAAAGAAGAAAGGTGGGAACAAGTCTGTCATTCAGGAAGTGCTTTCTCACCCGAGCATCAACAAACCCGCTCTGACGACGGAGGTGAACGCCATCGGGGACAACGATTTTTAGATGACCCCGGTATATGAATACCTCACGATAGGCAAGCTACCAGAAGATCCCAAGGAAGCGGGGATGGTCAAACGGCGAGCATGCTCGTACACGATAGTCGAGGACAAGCAATATCGCCGCGAGTTTTCTATCCCTCTCCTCAGGTGCGTCGAGGAAACCAGGGTCCCCGGTATACTCCAAGAAATCCATGAGGGGATCAACACCCAACACCTCGGTGGGCGATCCTTAGCCCGCAAGGCACTTCGGGCAGGGTATTACAGGCCCACCATGCAATAGGACGCCAAGGAGCACGTCAAGAAGTGCGATAGATGCCAGCGCCACGGGGACATGCACCTCGCTCCTCCTAACGAGCTCAAAACACTGTCGTCCCTGTGGCCGTTTGTGTGGTGGGGAATGGATATCCCCGGACCTTTCGTCATAGGATCGTATCAAAACAAATACCTCATCGTTGGTGTAGATTATTTCACAAAATGGATCGAGGCGGATGCTTTGGCCAAGATCACGGCCTTCAACATACTCCGTTTCTACAAGAGGAATATCCTCGCCCGATTCGGCGTGCCCCAAGCAATCGTCACTGACAACAGGACACAGTTCACCGACAAAAACTTCCAAGACTTCGTCACCAAACTAGGCACGAACAACACTTCTAGTCGGTCGAGCACCCTCAAACGAACGGGCAGGCCGAAGCGGAAAACAGAGTGATCCTCCTAGGACTGAAACACCAACTCGGCGAGGCCAAACAACAGTGGGTCGAGGAGCTACACAACGTCCTCTGGGCCTATCGAACAATCCCGCATTCCACTACCGGGGAGACCCCCTTCCGTATGACCTACAGAACGAAAGCAGTGATCCCCGTGGAGATCAGGGAACCCTCGAGGAGGACGGAAGTCCCCCCTCGACGAGGAGGCTAACAGCGAGGCCCTAAGGGAAGAGCTCGACTTTGTCGAGGAGACAAGAACAGGTGCATCCCTCCAGGAAGCCTCACTTAAACAGAAAATAACTCTACGTTATAATAGAAAAGTTATTAAACGTGATTTTCAAGTAGGCACCCTCGTCCTACGAAGGAACCAGAAAGATTCGCGAGAAGGCAAGCTCGCCGCGAACTGGGAGGGCCCGTACCGCGTCTGCGCAAAGATTGGGACAGGAGCCTACTTCCTCGAAAATCTACACGGGGAGGAATTTGCTCAACCATGGAATGCTGAGAAACTCAAGCAATACTATAATTAGACACTGCCCGCGACCGCCAACGTCGCGATTACGGCGGTGTGTTAGGGTACAAGCTCGACACCTATATATAAGACATAATGATCAGAGGTCGCATTGTGTGCGCGCGAAGACTTTTGGTCCGACGAGGATACCTCGATCGAGCTCCGTCGTCGCCGTACCAATTAGGCAGAACACCCAGCTCGCGATGTGAAGTTCACGCCACAAAGTTAAGACCTCGACCGAGCTCTTAGCCTCGTTAAAGGTCGGAATACACCTTCGACCACTCGACCAGCTCTCCGCGCAGTCGAGGTTCATCAAAGTCGAGCAAACTCCCAAAATCACCAAACTACTTAGACAAAAAATAAGTAAAGTGTAGCAAACATACAAGCATCATACACACAGATAAGCAGAAGAAAACACATTAAACCAGGCAAAATCCCATTGTACAAAGGTTACAAACATGTCAAAAGACCCTGGCACGCAGGCCGGGTAAAAGGCGTCAAAAGGCAAAAATGGCACACAGGCCAAACAAAACACAGTAGCGGCACGTAGGCCGGGCAAACAAAAGAGCTAAACAACGATCTCCTCCTCGATCCGACCCTCATTCTCCCCGTCTTCCTCCACTGGCAGATCCAGCTTTCCATCGACCACACGAATGAACGCATTAATCTTATCGAGCTCGAGGTGGACGCCTGGATTCTCGGCCTTGACCTGTGCCATAGCATTCTTAAAGCCTATCTCAAGGGCCTCCAGGCTGTCCTGCTGAAGCTCCCGGATCTTGGCAATCAGAGCCGCCTGACTGGTGAAACTCTTCTCCTCGACAGACTCATTCTCTTCAGGGCGAGCAGCAACTTCCATCTCGGCAACCCTCTCCCGGAGACTGTCACGCTCCTCTTGAGCAGCCTTCAGCGCAACGTTGGTCTCATTCAGCTCATGGAGGACATTGGTATAATTCTCGCACTTGGACTGGGTCTCTTGCAGATCAACCTCGAGTTTGTTTTTCCTCTTCTCAAGGGCAGTGTTCTCGTCTTTCAGCTTCTGCAGCTCAGAGGCAGGGGAGGTTTCCTCGTTCAAGACCAAGGCAGTCTCGAAGATCCGCATCATGGCCGCCAGATCCTCGACCAGCGCCTTCTTTTGGGACTCTCCATCCATCCCCAGGACTGCCCTCACCTCGGCCTCAGCGACAACAGGAGGTTTTCCCTCGAAGAAATCCCGCTGAAGGTGACAGGCGGGCAACAGAAACTCCTCCGTCGGGACCGGGCCCTCGAGGTCCACAAGGACGGATCCTTCGATCCTCGCCCTTTTGACAGGAGTGCCCTCCGGAGGAGGAGATTGGCTGCACTGAGGAGACGAAGAGCCGCTCGTTCCTCCAATGGGCACTGCATCCTGAATGACTTCGCGAACACGACTCTTTTGTCGCTTGGGGGCCCGATCAACAGCCATCTTCATGATGCGCTCGGTGGCGTTCGACATTTGGCCTGCAAGAAAAACATGAAATAAATTAGTACAAGGAAGCAAGCTAGGGGAACGCCCAAGAAAAATAATGGGCCCCTACCTAAAAACCTCTTTGCTTCGTCGGGGGACTTGCACTCAAGGAGAGCCTTGGTGTTTATGTGACGGGCTACGGTCATGACCCTTCCCCGGGAATCAGTAATGGGTTTTCCATCCCTAGTTACGCACACTGCTCGGCTGAAGCTAGTGACATACACGAGGAGCTTCGCGTACGCATCTTTATCTTCCTCCGGCAGTGCACTGTGCTTCACGAGGTAGGAGTCTGTGCCATGCTCGAAGTGCGCGTCTTCCCACTCCAGGGGGAATTTGGACACAAACCTCTCATCCCCGGCCTCATCGGTCACGATATCATAAAGCGTACCACAGCCTTGTGCGTCGCAAGCATGGCATAGTAAAATCTATCCTTAAAGTGCCGAATAGAAACCGAGTACGCCTTGAACAACTTCCTCGACTGCTTAAAAGAAACCCAGTTGTGTGGCCCCTGGTCGGTCGACCGTTGAAGATGGAATATACGGAAAAAGAGGGAGAGAGTGGCCCTGATGTTAAGGTAGTCGCATGCGATTTCGAACGCCCTCATAAAGGCGAGCGCGTTCGGATGAAGTTGAGATGGTGCCAGGTGCAACCGATTGAACACCCCCAGCTGAAATCTGTTAAAGGGAAGATGAATGCCCGCCTCTTTGAACGCGAACTCGTACATCAGGAACCACAGTGCACGGTAGTTCGAGCAAATCCGGTGGTGTCCCCTCGGCTGAAAAACCGTCCACTTTGCCTCCTCCCCCGCAGCGACGTTCTCGACAATAGCGAAAGCATCTGTGTCGTCCCAGGCAAATCTTGAACCAATACGTAAAGGCTCTTCGCCGGCCCAGTCGACAGCCAGACGCAAGGGCACCTCCCCGGGGAGCTGCGCGGGACCGTCCATGTAACACCCCATTTTAATTATTTAATCGTCGTGTGTTAATTTTTATTGTTTGGCCTTGTTAAGGGTGAGTGAAGGGTAGTGCCTTATTTAATTAGTGGGGATTAAAAACCTTAGCTAATAATAATGATATAGCAGTGAAAATAATAACAGTAATATTATTAGTAGTGTTATTATTATTATTCTTATTATTATTATTATTATTATTATTATTCTAGGACTATTATTATACTTATTATTATTTTATTATTAATTAAATAAAAATCTGATATAATTAATTAGATTGTGGGATAATAGAAAATAATAAGGGCAGTTTGGTAATTAGAGATGATTAGTGAAAAATTGGTGGGGGTTTAGCATAATCAGAATTTTTAGAGAGAGAAGGAGAACGGCTAAGGAGAGGAAGAACAAGGGCGTGCTAGGGCTATCATCTTCATCAGATCTTCGCAGAAATTAATCAAAGATTCGAGGTAAGGGGGGAGAAACGGGTTCAATATTGGTGATATGTTCATGATAGGGTAGTGGGGAGTCCTTAACCCCGTAGGAATTCGTATGAAAAATGCGGTGTTAATGATTTGTGTATATGTCTGATGTGATGATGAAATTGTGCATGAATTGATTCGTGATGACATAATTTTTGTTGTTGTTGTTGTTGTTGTCTGAATAACCTTTGTTACAGATCTGGTTTTGGGGCAGGTTGTAGGAAAGGAATTCGATATAGAACTCATAGATCTGATTTAGTAATGTTAGGAAAAGATGTTAGATGAATAATGGGATATAAAACTGATGTAGAACTCATTTTAGGATCATTGAGAATGGTAGAATAGGGATCAATGTGGTAGAATTCGTACTGAGATGAGAATAATGGGTATTTTCACAGCTTCTGCCAATACGCGTACCAAGGAGGTCGATACGCGTATGGCTGGGTGTGTTGAGGGGTCATACGCGTAATACACGTGTTAATACGCGTATAGCAAGGCAGAATGTGAGGTAATACGCATATGAAGAGAGGGATTACGCGTAAT
The DNA here is from genome assembly GCA_022829125.1 of Lathyrus tuberosus. NCBI lineage: Eukaryota > Viridiplantae > Streptophyta > Magnoliopsida > Fabales > Fabaceae > Lathyrus > Lathyrus tuberosus. The sequence continues at coordinate 11,991,129 of JALAZF010000075.1, forward strand.
AGGAGGGCCGTATGCGTAATGGGTTGGAATTTGGGAAATTCAGTATGAAAACGTCTATGTCCGTACGCGTAAGGCACAAGGCAATACGCGTAAGGACTTGGGCACTTGAGGCATTACGCGTAAGGGGGAGAGGCATTACGTGTATGGATGGCGAGCGAGCTGGGAAATACGCGTATGGCCCAGGGCAATACGCGTATGGCCAGCGTGAGTGCAGAATTTCGTTGTTCTGCGATTTCTTTCCCGATTTCGCGTCCAATGTAGTTTCTTATGGTTTGGGAGGTTGGGATTAGATGCCAGACTTTGAGTAGTGTGAGATTGGTGACGAAAATAATTAATTTAATAATTTTAGGGAATTAATTAATTAATAGTTGATTGATGTTGTGTGAAGTAATCGTATGGTGTTGAATGTTGACGTGTGATTCAGGTGTGATCAGGAGGATCGTGAACATGTATATATGTTATTGTACATGTGATTCATATGCATAATTGTGTCATGCGTTTCATGGTGTTGGTGGGATGAATCATTGCTCAGGAGGAGTGTATGTGATTCATCCGTACTCCGATATGGAGAATGGTGGGGATAGATCATTGCCAAGTAGGGGTGTATGTGATCTATCTGGGTTCGATTGAATGAACCATGATGTTGGTACCACATGCATTGTGTCTAATGTTGGGTCGCATTGCATCATTTTGTTATGTGTTGTGTATAGTGATGATTTGTTGACCAGTGGGTCGTATTTGTATGATTGTGTGTGAATACTTACCCTTATCATGTATTGTTCACCGTTAAGTATTGAATGTAATTCTCACCCCTTTGTTGTTGTTGTGTCTGTGCTTCTTCGGAAGTACAGATAATCCAGGTACTTAGGTTGCTGGAGTGCGTGTTGCTTGTTCGAGTCGTAGGAGTCGCTCTGATACGTAACACGGGAATTATGGGGATTTCATTCATTTGTTATTCGTTTTTGTTACGTATCTTTCTCTTTGATGAATTTATGGTGAACCACGAGTTATGTGGAGTTTTTACGAAGTTGTTGGCATGTGGCCGTGATATGAATAAATAAATTATTTTTCGCTGTTTTATTTCATTTAATAAAAGGAGTTTGATGTTGGTTTTATGAATGTGGCATCCTACTTTATTTTTGGTGTAAAAACTCTGATTCTTTCATAGAATTTTGTGTATTTTTTATAAATGGGAAAGTGGGGTGTTACAGTCCACGTCAGGTTCAATATCTATTTGGATGATGCCCGCAAGCCTCACGGCTATTCTTTCCTGAAAAGTAGAGGAAATAGGTGAATTCGTTGGCCACGAACAAATCCACCCCTCCACTATCGGTCAAGTGAAAGGGCGATGAGAGCGGGAAGCTGCTCGGGACAATGGGGAACTATCCTATACCTTTCTCCCGACCGGGGACCTTCTTCAGATCCCCGACCATCTCACGTCTCGTCCTCCCCAGGACATCCATCGTGCATCCTCGGGACATTCATCGCACATCCCCGAGGGATTCATCGGTTCCCCGGGACATTCTTCCCAAGACTCCGTCAAGTCAAATGGAACCTGTAACACCTCAAAATTTGTCCTCTTTCTTTTAGCACTAATTGGCTTATACTTCATTTCATTCTTGAATTTATGGTGAACCGCATTTGTTGCATTGCATTTCATTATTGTCATATGCTTGATTGTGCTGCACTGTACTGGATTTTTTGTTTGGCAGGTTGGGGGGATTCTGAGAGATAAGCCCACTACCCAGGCTTGAGCTTACACACAGGTATTAGCATGGATAGTCGTGTCGTTCCCGTGGTGTTGACCACGTGGGGTGTTCACGAGACCCACAACCAGACGAGGTTCTATCGGGAGATATCTGATACTGTATGTTGATACGGGCCATTAGATAGTCTCCTGATGAATTTTCGACTCTGGTGACCATTCACGAGGACTCAGTTGCAGCACTCCTCCCGAGATGTGATAATGACAGACCAGAAATGGCAAATCCATTACACTTCTTGATCCGAGGACCCAATGCTGGGAACTTTCTATATGTTATCCTTTTGAAAGAGAATCAGTGGACGCGCTCCTCGATTGACGATAGTATTTACCCAGAAGAATGAATGTACTATTGCTTCTTGACCTCAGTACCAGAAACTGAGGACCTTTCGTTTTCTAGAACCCACATGTGAGAGGGGCAGGATTTTTACAGGTTTGCAGGTAACCGTAACTTCCAACATACCCGGTATTCTGGTTTTCTTATAAGTGTAGGTTTATCAGTGTGGTTATTCTGGTGTTCTGGGTATTTGGGCAAAACCTTGAGACTATTCAGTCAGTTCAGTGTAGCAATTGTCCAGATTATGTGGCAACCTTGAACCCATGCTCTGCATTGCATCATCATTTTTTTCTAACATTCATATTTTTTCATTTCCAGGTAGTATTTGATTTTTTGATTCCAGTCAACGGGCAGTCATCAGAATGGGCACTGAGAAGAGTAAGAAGAACATCATTGTTTACAAGTTTTCGAAGCTCACTCTTGGTCAGCTTAGTAGCCTACAAGATATGGCCGGTCCGAAAGTGTTGGGAATTTTCAAAGAGAAATATGGTTGGATCTTATCTCTCATTCGTAACCTCAGCAACTATGAATATAAAGGCATGTATACCCTATGAAATTCTAAGATCCTCCCTTGAGATGCTTTGTGTTGACAGATTATCTGCTGGTCCCTACTCTGGAAGAATATTCAAACATCTTGGGAATTTTCGTCAAAGAAGGTGCCCCATTCTTTTGTTCCAAGGCAGACCTTGATTTCAAAGTTGTGGCTGACGTTCTTTATTTGAGCAAATCAACTTTGGAGGCTGACATTTCTAGCAAGGGAAAGTTCTGTGGCTATCATTTGGCATTCTTGGTGAAGAAGGCTCAAGAAGCAGCTAAAGATAAGAAGTGGACAATTTTCAACGCAGTATTGGCTCTCTGCGTGTATGTCATTGTTCTATTTCCTAATGAACCTGATTTTGTTAATATGGATGCTATTAGGATATTTACGACCCAGAATCCAGTGCCGACCTTGTTGGGGGATCTTCATTGTGCCTTGTATAACAGGAATGAGAAGAGACGAGGTGGGGTGATTCATTGTTGTGCACCTCTTTTTTATAAGTGGTTCGCAAATCGTCTACCTCAGTCAGGTGCTTTCGTGAATACTAAAACTTCTTTGGAATGGAATCAACGTCTGATGGGCCTTGCTGCTAAGGACATTGTCTGGATCGATCATGGGTTAATTGGTAAAGACATTCTGCATAGCTGTGGTGAATTCCCCAATGTCCCATTGATAGGGAGAAATGGAGGTATCAATTATAATCCCTCTCTGGCCATCAGGCAGTTTGGATATGCTCTAAGGGATCCACCAATTGAAAAAGATTTGGAGGAGTCTTTGTATTTTCATGCAGCTGATGGTTTGGTTATAGCGCAGAAGGCTTCTGAAGCGTGGTTCAGTAGGCAGAAGAAAGGAAAAGTCGCTTTGGGCAAACCCAACAATCAAGCTTTCTCTCCATGTGTAGACTGGGTAAAGAAGAGAGTGGAAGAGTTCTACTTGCCTTTTGATTGGGTGCCTCCCTTATATCCTGAGATTGTGGAGAAGAGGCTCATTGTACCCATTGAAGAGTTTAACAAGCAACAGGAGTTAGTTCATGATTTGAGGGTAGAAAATTCTGATATGAGCAGTCAGCTGCAAGGTGCTCTACATGACAACTTGGAGTTGAAATGGAAAGTTCAGGATATGACGAAGCGCTTGGAAGATAATGAGAAGGGCCTTGCTGACAGAGCTCAGCACTATAGAAAAGTCAGCATGACTGCTGAGTCTTCTAGTATAGCCCACAAGGACACCAAGAAGCTCTTGACCAAGACGAAAGCCAAGCTTACCACATATCAGGAGATGTGGGAAGAAGTCAAGATCGAAAATGGGGAGTTGAAGGAAGAAATTCAAGAGGCGAGAATGGGTAAGAAGCATTTCTCTGTCAAGTGGAAAGAAGCTCAGAAAGAAATTGAAGAGCTTAAGCTACAAGCCGAAGTCAAGAAATCAAAGCGAGAAGACAAAGACGTTGAAGAACAGATTGCTAGGCTGAATCAGGACATCGAGAGGAGAAACAGACTGATCAAATGGCTGATAGAGCGGCCTACGCATCCTGACACTGTGAACCTTCTTGAGGAAGTTGAAGCCATCTTGTTTGGAATTGATTTGTAGTGATATTGATGTTTATCTTTTGTTGTGGTTACCATCAGGATTGTTGATGGAATCGCCTTTGATTATATCAGACCTGTTTGTATGAATTCTTGCGATATGATATTGAAATGTTTGGTTCAACCATTTGTGTCTTAACGGTTCATATTCTCAAAGAGGTTTGCTTCCATTGTTTTGACTCAGCAATATTTGTATGTCCGAATTTATTTTCCAGTGTTGTGTCTAATTCCCTGGCCCGGTTTCCAAGACTAGAATCAAAGCGGATACGTCCCGGGAATGTTTAAATATGATGTTTGAATTTTGCATTTGCATTTTCATAATCATTATGCATGACAGGTTTATCTCTGGTTTTCTTATATTTTCCTTTTCTTCAGACAGGATTGCCGATCAACGTATTCACCGATACTCCACCCGATAAAACCAGAAGAGAGTCATGGAACAGATGCAAGCTGAGATGGCTGCGATGCAGGCTCGCATCGCTCATTTTATGGAGTTAATGCAGGGTGTTTCCCAAGGGCAAGAACAGCTGAGGACTCTTGTCTAACCCTTGGTTGCAAGGGTTGATGAAGGCGGTGTCCTTCATGGTGGCCTTCATAACAATGTTGTTCCTTCGGGCGGAGGTATTGTTGGTAATGGTGTTCAGGGCGGTCCCGTTGCTGGTGTTGTTATCCCTCCAAGCGGAGAAGAGAATGTTGTGATCCCTTCTATAGTAGGAGGAGGGAACAGTGTTTGCGCAGTGCACGGTCGTCGCTATAACGATCAACAGGATGATATGTTTTCCATACCAGGTGGGGATGCTGACCCCCGACTTGATAATGATCAGAGAATCAGGATGATTGAAGAGCAATTGAAAGGGGTTATGAATCAGAATTCCTTGGGTATAGATTTGGATGATTTGGGACTGGTCCTCGGTGTCAGAATTCCGCACAAGTTTCAGGTTCCTACTTTCGAGAAATATAACGGTGTTACCTGCCCAAAGACTCACGTCCGGGCTTATGCAAGAAAAATGGCTGCATACTCTAATGACGAAAAGTTATTGATGCATTTCTTCCAAGATAGCCTGTCTGGGGCATCTTTGGAGTGGTACATGCAGTTAGAGAGGTGTCATGTTCGCAACTGGAGAGAATTGGTAGAGGCTTTTGTTAAGCACTATCAGTACAACACTGATATGACTCCTAACAGGACACAACTACAGAGTATGTCACAGAAGGTGGCCTCGGTAACTATTCCTGCAGCACTTCCACCTCAAGCAGCACCTCAGCAGCAAAGAAGGCCTAAGCAGAATAGGCATTTTGATACTCCACCTTTGCCTTACTCCCAGTTATTTCAACATTTGATGCAACTACAATTAATTCAGAAGAGGACTTTGGCTCCCATTACCGGCAATCCACCCAGGTTACGATGTCAATGCTCACTGTAAATTTCATTCTGGGGCTCCAGGGTACTATATTGAGGATTGTAAAGCTTTTAAGCATAAAGTCCAAGATTTAGTGGACTCAAAAGCCATCAATTTCTCCGACACTCCAAATGTTGACCGGAACCCGATGTTGAATCACGGTGGGCTGAGGATCAATGTTGTTATAGAAGATGATGAATCCTTGAATTTGGTTTTAGACGTAAATGAATTAAAAACTCCCTTGTTGGTAGTGAAGGAGAGATTACTGAAGGGTGGGGTGTCCCCTGGTTGTAATGAGGGGTATGAAGAATGTAAGTTGCAGAAAAATAGTTGTGATTTGTTAAGATCAGGTATTCAGAAGCTAATTGATAAAGGTCAATTACAGTTCGATAGGTGTGCTCAACAGAAGTAGGTTACTGGCAAAGAGAATGATGTTGCCACTATTACTATCCCTTTTAAGACAATAACTATATCAGCGCCGGCGAGACCAGCGTCGGTGATCATCACAGTTCCTGGACCCGTCCCGTATGAGAGCACCAAAGTTGTCCCCTGGAATTATGGTGCTGAAGTATTTGTTGATGGACAAAAGCAAGAATTGGTAGGAACATCAGCAGTGAACTCCGGTTTTGAGAGTAATGTTGAAGCAGGAGCTATCACTAGGAGGGGTAGAGTCTTCATTCCATCTGATAATCTGGCTGGTGGTTCTAGGCAGGATAAAGAAAAACAAGTTATGGATGATTTCGTGCAGAAGCAGGTAGTGAACGATTCCGTAGTAAAGCTAGTTGACAATTCCTTCTCAGAAAATGTGGAAGAGTTTATGAGATTAATCAGGAAGAGTGATTACAAAATTGTTGATCAGTTGCATTAGACGCCATCCAAAATATCCATCATATCTCTGTTGTTGTGCTCCGAGGCGCATCGGAATGCATTGTTGAAGGTTTTAAACACAGCCTATGTGCCTCAAGAAATATTCGTTAATCAGCTATAAGGGGTCGTGGCTCACGTAAATGCGGGTAATGGCTTGGGATTCACTGATATAGATCTGACTCCAGCTGGGAAGAATCACAACAATGCCTTGCATATTTCAGTCGAATGCCGAGGATCTTTAATGTCACATGTGCTTGTTGATACTGGGTCATCTTTGAATATTTTGCCGAAGAAAGCTCTGATGAAGTTAGACACCCGTGGGCTGATTTGCACGCCAAGTGACTTGGTGGTGCGTGCTTTCGATGGTTCCAAGAGGTCTGTTTTTGGAGAAATTGTATTGCCAATCAAAGTTGGTCCTGAGATTTTTGACGCCACTTTCTACATAATGGGCATTCAGCCTGCCTATAGCTGTCTATTGGGTCGCTCCTGGATCCACAGCGCTGGGGCAGTAACGTCCACACTGCATCAAAAGCTGAAATACATGGTGGACGGGCATATAGTGACAGTCTGTGGTGAGGAAGACATCATGGTGAGTCATCTGTCTACTTTCAAGTATGTAGAGGTGGATGGCGAGATACATGAAACCTTGTGCCAAGCCTTTGAAGCGGTGAAAATTCATGAAGAGCCTCCCAAGGTAGTCAGTCAGTCTGAGGTGGTTAAGCAACCCGAAGTGGTAAAGCAGCCAGAGGTCTCCATGTCTTCTTTCAAAGATGCACGCGCATTAGTCGAAGCCGGTAGTTCTCAAAAGTGGGGACAAGTCATTGATGTTCAGATGAAACAGAACACTTATGGGCTGGGATATAGGCCACCCTGAAGAGCTCAAGAGCCTCCCAAGTATGCAGGCCTAATTAAATTCACAAGTGCTGGTGTCTTCTTTAATCAGATTAATATCGTTGATGATGAGGGGGATAGTGATTGTGATATGGACGAATGGATCCACCCCTGCACTCCGGGTCAAAGTCTTTGCAATTGGTCGTCTGAGAAAGTCATCCAAGTGACCCGTTAAGAGTAATTGCCTTTGTTTTCTATTTGTGTTAAATCCTACGTTCTGCCCAAGACGTAGTGATGCTTGTCCATAGGGCTTTAATGTTTTTGTTTGCTTACTTTATCATCAATAAAGGATGTTTTCACATTCAAATATTTTGATCCCTGTTTTTCTATTTTACTTTTTGCATTAACTCAAATCAAAATGGCAATGTGTTTTTGTTTGTTGCATTCATAATAAATATAAATCATCAATCATGCAGGTTTCCTTGTTCAGATTCCACCAATCATGATTCAGCTATGGCTCGGTATGACTTCAACAATCCTATCTATCAGGCTGAAGATGAGACTGACGAAGATTGTGACTTACCGGAAGAATTGGCCAAATTGTTGAAACAGGAGGAAAAGGTCATTCTATCTCATCAGGAGGAAATTGAGACTGTTAACTTGGGAACCGAGGACGCGAGAAAGGAAGTAAGAATTGGGGCTGCTTTGGAAGACACTGTCAAGGGAAGATTGATTGAAATGCTTCGTGAGTATGTGGAAATATTTGCCTGGTCTTACCAAGACATGCCTGGGCTCGGCACTGATATTGTGGTACACCGGCTGCCGCTCAAAGAAGGATGTACTCCGGTTAAGCAGAAACTGAGAAGGACGAAACCGGATATGGCTGTCAAGATTAAGGAAGAGGTTCAGAAACAGTTGGACGTCGGATTTCTGGCCGTGACAAATTATCCTCCGTGGGTTGCTAATATTGTGCCTGTACCTAAGAAGGATGGGAAGGTCAGGATGTATGTTGACTACAGAGATTTGAACAGAGCAAGCCCAAAAGATGATTTCCCGCTTCCCCACATTGACGTGTTAGTGGACAACACTGCTCAATATTTGGTATTTTCCTTCATCGATGGTTTCTCTGGGTATAACCAAATCAAAATGGCCCTAGAGGACATGGAGAAGACTACGTTCATAACATCGTGGGGAACGTTTTGTTACAAGGTGACGCCCTTTGGAATTGAAGAATGCTGGGGAAACCTATCAGCGGGCAATGGTGACTCTCTTTCATGATATGATTCACAAAGAGATTGAAGTCTATGTTGATGACGTGATTGCGAAGTCACAAACGGAGGAAGAACATCTGGTAAATCTTCAGAAGTTATTTGAAAGGTTGAGGAAATTCAAGCTGAGGTTGAATCCGAACAAGTGCACCTTCGAGGTGAGATCTAGGAAAAAGGTATTGAGGTTGATCCTGCAAAGGTAAAAGCCACACAAGAGATGCCTGAGCCGAAAACAGAAAAAGAGGTTCGTGGTTTCTTGGGGAGGTTGAACTACATCGCTAGATTCATCTCTCATCTTACAGCCACGTGTGAACCGATATTCAAGCTGCTAAGAAAAGATCAAGAGGTCAGGTGGAATGAAAATTGTCAAAAGGCATTTGAAAAGATAAAAGAATATTTGTAGGAACCTCCGGTCCTTATGCCACCAGTTTCGGGTCGACCATTGATAATGTATCTTACGGTTCTTGAGAATTTAATGGGGTGTGTGCTCGGTCAACACGAAGAGTCGGTAGAAAAGAGCAAGCCATCTACTACCTGAGTAAAAAGTTTACAGATTGTGAGTCGAGGTACTCAATGCTAGAAAAACATATTGTGCACTCGCTTGGGCCGCAAAGTGTTTGAGGCAATATATGTTAAACCATACAACCTTGTTGATTTCGAACATATATCCGATCAAATATGTATTCAAAAAGCAAGCGCTTTCTGGGAGAATAGCTCGTTGGCAGATGGTTTTGACAGAATACGATATTCAGTATGTTTCCCAAAAGGCCATTAAGGGAAGTGTTCTGTCAGAGTATCTTGCCGAATAACCAATTGAAGATTATCAACCGATGAAGTTTGAATTTCCAGATGAACATATCATGTTTTTGAAGATGAAAGACTGTGAAGAGCCTTTGCCTGATGAGGGACCTGAAATTGGATCCCAATGGAAGCTGGTATTTGATAGAGCTGTTAACTCATATGGTAACGGAATAGGGGCAATCATTACAACTCCAAAGAGTTCTCATATACCCTTCACTGCCCGATTAGCGTTCGTATGCACCAAAAATGAGGCGGAGTATGAAGCATGCATCCCGGGGTTAGAAGAAGCGATTGATTTGAGAATTAAGAACCTCGATGTTTATGGTGATTCTGCATTGGTAGTTAATCAGATTACAGGAGAATAGGAAACTCGTCAGGAAAATCTGGTGCCTTACAACAACTATGCCAGAAGGTTGTTACCTTTCTTTAACAGAGTTGATTTCCATCATATACCCCGGTTGGAGAATCAGATGGCAGATACGTTGGCAATGTTATCCTTAATGTATTAGGTGAATCGTTGGAATGAAACTCCCTCAATCAGAATCATGCGTCTGGACAGACCAGCTTTTGTGTTCCCAGTCGAAGATGTATCAGATGGCAAACCTTGGTATCATGATATTAAGTGTTTTCTGAATAGTCAAGAGTCTCCAGAGGGTGCGTCTACCAAGGATAAGAAAACTCTAAGGAGGTTTGCAGGAAACTTCTTTTTGAATAAAGATAATGTGTTGTACAAAAGGAACTTTGACATGGTCTTGCTACGTTGTGTTGATGAACACGAGGCATGCCTGTTAATGGAAGAAGTTCACGAGGGATCTTTTGGTACTCATTCCAATGGGCATGCTATGGCTAGAAAACTGTTGAGAGCGGGGTATTACTGGATGACTATGGAGTCTGAATGTTTCAAATACGCCCGAAAATTTCATAAATGCCAGATTTATGCCGACAAGGTACACATGCCGCCTACTCCTCTGAATGTGTTGTCATCACCTTGGCCCTTTTCCATGTGGGGCATTGATATGATTGGAAAGATTGAGCTAACTGCCTCTAATGGGCATCGTCTCATCTTGGTTGCCATTGATTATTTCACGAAGTGGGTGGAAGCAGCCTCGTATGCCAACGTCACCAAACAAGTGGTAGCCCGGTTTATAAAGAAAGACATCATCTGCCGTTATGGAGTCCCAGAGAGAATCATTACTGATAATGGTTCAAATTTGAATAATAAGATGATGAAAGAGTTATGTCAGAGCTTTAAGATTGAACATCACAATTCTTCTCCCTATCTTCTGAAGATGAATGGGGTTGTTGAAGCAGCAAATAAGAATATCAAGAAGATTGTGCAGAAAATGGTGGTGACGTATAAGGATTGGCATGAGATGTTGCCTTACGCCCTACATGGTTACCGTACTTCGGTGCGCACATAAACTGGGGCAACTCCTTTCTCACTGGTATATATGGAAGCGGTTTTACCATTAGAGGTTAAGATTCCTTCTTTGAGAATTCTGGCAGATGTGATGCTTGATGAAGCTGAATGGGTGCGTTCCCGGTTGAATCAGCTGAATCTTATCGAAGAGAAGAGATTGGCAGCCATTGCACATGGCCGGTTGTATCAAAGTAGGATGAAGAAAGCCTTTGATCAGAAAGTGCGTCCTCGGTGTTTTCAGACGGGTGAATTGGTTTTGAAAAGGATCCTTCCTCCTCAAACAGATCACAGGGGCAAGTGGACCCCAAATTACGAAGGGCCATATGTGGTAAGACAAGTTTTCTCTGGTGGGCCTTACTACTCTCAACTATGGATGGCGAAGATTTTACGTTCCCTGTAAACGCAGACGTAGTCAAAAAATACTTTGCATAAAAGAGACCCAATGGACATAAAAAGAAAGTCCAGGCAAAAAGGGGCATCCCGGTGAACCATAAAAAGAAAAGGTTCGGGCAAAAGTTAGGGATAAAAAGAAAAAAAATAATAAACCCGCGAAGTTGAAAACCTGAAAAGGAAACTTTGGCAAAAATGGGTATCCCGGTGGATTGAAAACCCGAAAACGGCGATCCAGGCAAAAGTTAGGGATTCAAAAGCAAGAGGCTATGATCTGCGTTCGATCTGTGAGCACTTGTGACACGTGGAAATTTCGAAGGAAAGGAATCAGTCCAGTCAGTCTCTTCGAAGGTCAAAGCATCGGTGGATAAGCAAGACATATGGGTCATAGCTGAATCGAATCATGGTGGACATCTGGTCCCACATTGGTGACATGTGTATTTTCTTTTACTCTTTTGTGCAATTACCTCTTTTCAGGAATTGCTTCCAGTTGTAAATGCTTATTTACAGGCCAATTCATTCAATAAAATTTTCATTTCACTCAAAGAGATTTCCATTTATGTTTTTACTTTTACTATTTTGTTTGTGAAAACATCTGATATTTTGATAAACATTGCATGCGAAAATGTTAAGCTTTGTGAAGCGTAACGGAAAATAATGGTAATTGCTCAGACAATGGATATTATGGGTGGTAATCGAGGTAGCCATTTTTTATATAGAATTTTGTTGTTATTATTTGCAGGGTAGCAAGGTTTCTCCCCAATAGAGTTACTCTCCCCAACATTGAATCTTCATCATCCTCAGCAGGTTGTTGCTCTCCCCATCCAGAGTACAGAGGATTGTCTATCCAGCCGAAGTTGTGTTTGGATTATTATTCCCTAGCAAGCATTCAGGAGTTGTTGTTGTGTTATCTCCAGCAGGAGATGTGTGGACAGAGATGTTATTTTTCCCACAGAGTCTGAACACCCATTCTCCTCAGCCAGTCAGGAAATATTTTTTCTCACCAGCAACGGTATGATCTGATCCCCAGCAGAGTTGATGTCGTTAACCATCGCTCCCCAAGCAGATTCGTTGATGGTGGCTAGTATTTCCCAGCAGGTTAAGGGCGTTACCCCAGCAGCATCTCAAATTCAGTAACATCCCTGAGCAGGTTCGGTGCTATTGATTTGTCTCCTCAAGCAGAGTCTGGTGGTAATCTTCACAAGCATTTTGTTCAACGGTGGTTGACATCCCCAGCAAGTCTTAAGTCCCATTGTTATTGGCGCTTTTCAAAATCAGATTTTGAATTCTATCTTCGACATAAGTCATTGGTAGTCCCCAACGGAGGGAAGTTCTCTTTGGGTTTCCATCTTCAGCAGAGGTTGTGATCAGGAAGTTCGTTCAGTGTGACTTCCTCAGCCGAGTCTTTGATTCAGAGGACAATTTAGTTTGTCATCCCCAGTGGAGTTGCCTTCGTCTTCAGCATTTATTTTGCTGAGACGCTTCTTTTGCATTGCATAAGCATTTTTACATGGCATCCTCCCAAACGCGTTGCATTTCCATTTAGTATGGACCATTACGCCTTAGAAAAATTCAAACATATGCATTCGAAGCATCAGCCAGGTTTGATATATTTTACCAAATTCTTTCCCCCAGCAGAAAGTGATGTAACTCGGGAGATGTTTTTTAACATTACACCGCAACTGGTGGATTCGTTCTTCTTATTCCTTCCCTTACTCCCCTACAGAGTTGTCTGTTTAGATTTCTCTTTTCCCCAGCGGAGTCATCTTTGTAGATCTGTTGATTCTACTAACCTTAGGATTTGAGACCGCCTTCGTGTCGACATTCCTTTTTAAATCCATCTTGTGATGGTAACCTTAGGTTTTGAGTCCGCCTTCGGTCGGTCTTCCTTTTTGAGTTCGCCTTCGGCCATCCTCATAGTATTTTGTTGGCTAGTCCGCCTTCGGCCGATCTTCCTTTTCGAGTTCCCCTTCGGCCGTCCCATATTATTTTGTTGGTTAGTCCACCTTTGGCCAGTCTTCCTTTTAGAGTTCGCATTTGGCCGTCCTCGTATTATTTTGTTGGTTAGTCCGCCTTCGGCCGGTCTTTCTTTTCGAGTTCGCCTTTGGCCGTCCTCGCATTATTTTGTTGGTTAGTCCGCCTTCGGCTGGTCTTCCTTTTTGAGTTCGCCTTCCGCCGTCCTCGTATTATTTTGTTGGTTAGTCCGCCTTCGGCCAGTCTTCCTTTTCGAGTTCGCCTTCGACCGTCCTCGTATTATTTTGTTGATTAGTCCGCCTTCGGCCGATCTTCCTTTTCGAGTTCTCCTTCGGCCGTCCTCGTATTATTTTGTTGGTTAGTCCGCCTTCGGCCAGTCTTCTTTTTCGAGTTCGCTTTCGGCCGTCCTCGTATTATTTTGTTGGTTAGTCCGCCTTCGGCCGGTCTTCCTTTTCGAGTTCGCCTTTGGCCATCCTCGTATTATTTTGTTGATTAGTCCGCCTTCGGCCGGTCTTCCTTTTCGAGTTCGCCTTCGGCCGTCCTCGTATTATTTTGTTGGTTTGTCCGCCTTCGGCCGATATTCCTTTTCGAGTACGCCTTCGACCGTCCTCGTATTATTTTGTTGGTTAGTCCGCCTTCGGCCAGTCTTCCTTTTCGAGTTCACCTTCGACCGTCCTCGTATTATTTTACTGATTAGTCTGCCTTCGGCCGGTCTTCCTTTTCGAGTTCGCCTTCGGCCGTCCTCGTATTATTTTGTTGGTTAGTCCGCCTTCGGCCGGTCTTCCTTTTCGAGTTTGCTTTCGGCCGTCCTCGTATTATTTTGTTGGTTAGTCCGCCTTCGGCCAGTCTTCCTTTTCGAATTCGCCTTCGGCCGTCCTCATATTATTTTGTTGGTTAGTCCGCCTTCGGCCGGTCTTCCTTTTCGAGTTCGCCTTCGGCCGTCCTCGTTTTATTTTGTTGGTTAGTCCGCCTTCGGCCAGTCTTCCTTTTCGAGTTCGCTTTCGGCCGTCCTCGTATTATTTTATTGATTAGTCCGCCTTCGACTGGTCTTCCTTTTCGAGTTTGCCTTCGGCCGTCCTTGTATTATTTTGTTGGTTAGTCCGCCTTCAGCCGGTCTTCCTTTTCGAGTTCACCTTCGGCCATCCTCGTATTATTTTGTTGGTTAGTCCGCCTTTGGCAGGTCTTCCTTTTCGAGTTTGCATTCGGCCGTCCTCGTATTATTTTGTTGGTTAGTTTGCCTTCGGCCGGTCTTCCTTTTCGAGTTCGCCTTCGGCCGTCCTCGTATTATTTTGTTGGTTTGTCTGCCTTCGGCCGGTCTTCCTTTTCGAGTTCGCCTTCAGCCGTCCTCGTATTATTTTGTTGGTTAGTCCGCCTTCGGCCGGTCTTCCTTTTCGAGTTCGCCTTCGGCCGTCCTTGTATTATTTTGTTGGTTAGTCCGCCTTCGGCCGGTCTTCCTTTTTGAGTTTGCCTTCGGCCGTCCTCGTAAAATTTGTTGGTTACTCCGCTTTCGGCCGGTCTTCCTTTTTGAATTCCCCTTCGGCCTTCCTCGTATTATTTTGTTGGTTAGTCCGCCTTCGGCCGGTCTTCCTTTTTGAGTTCGCCTTCGGCCGTCCTCATTTTATTTTGTTGGTTAATCCGCCTTCGGCCGGTCTTCCTTTTCGAGTTCGCTTTCGGCCGTCCTCGTATTATTTTATTTATTAGCCCGCCTTCGGACGGTCTTGTCTTCCCAGCATAGTCCACCTTCGGCTGACATACACTCCCTGATATATATTCCCCCCGCAGGTTGCAAATTTCCAGGTTATTTTTTATATTCAATCTCCGTGTATCCCGACCGTCTGGAAGCTTTCGCTTCCATACCCTCGGATCCAAGAAGTTGGAATAGGGGCAGCTGTAACACCTCAAAATTTGCCCTCTTTCTTTAAGCACTAACTAGTTTATGCTTCATTTCATTCTTGCATTATCATCTTTACATATCATTGTTTCTTTTGGGCATGGGATCAAGGTATTTTCCGGTAGCTCAGGGTGTTATCAGTTCCAGTACTATTTTCAGCAGTATTCAGAGCCCAGCAGATAACTTTCAAGGCATTATTAATTCAGCAGGATATTCTGAGGTGTCAGTTAGAATTTGTATTTCATTCCAAGTGTTACTCAGTAGCAATATCAAGTTTTGAGTTTCAGAGGCTTAACGGGTTTAAAACAACTGTCAGAAGTCACTTTTCCAAGTTTCCCTCCAAAAGGAGCTAGAATTCAAAATTTGAACTGAGTAACCGGTTACTCACCATGCGTTAACCGGTTACTCCTTTGTTTTTCTGCACATCCTCAGCAACCGGTTACTCACCATGCGTTAACCGGTTACTCTGAGCACAGTTTGAAAAATTAAATTTGCATCATGTGCTTGGCTTGTGCATGTGTGGGAAGGATCTAGAATTGATTTATTTTCATCATTTTCCACCCAAAATTCAAATTCCCTCCATCACTTTCCACTATAATTCCCCACTCTTTTTTCCAAATCCCCTTCCTAATCTCCATTCCACTCATTAACACACACTCCAGACCACATTTGAATTCCTAACCTAGCTTCTATTTAAATCAATTCATTCCAAACCTCACATAACCTTGATCCATTTTCTGAATTCTATACACATTTCACTCCAATTTTCTCTCAACTTTTCTCTCATTTCAAAACCCTCACTCAAAGTTCCTTCATCAAAGTTCAACAAATTTTGCATTGAAATTTGTTGATCTTAGAACTAAACCTTCATCCATTCACCAATTCTTGAAAGGATCTTGAATTCGCTGCTGTTTCACACTTGATTTTGAGCTTTTGGAACTGATTTTGGAGGAAGCTTGAAGCAAAACCATCACATTGTTTAGATCTTGAATTTTCTTGCTAGGATCTTGAAGTTTCTTGCATAGATCTTGGATTTCTTGATTGGATTCATCAATTTTCATTTGCAACAATCACCAAAGCAAATCTCAGCTTTGTAGGTTGGTTTTTTGTAGATCTATACTTGTTTTAGCTTATTTACAACTTATTCGATGTAGATCTTTGGTAATTTTGATTTGGATCCATTTTGCTTGGATTTGATTCATGATGTTGATGATTATTGGATTCAATTGATGTTTGATTGCTGATATTTGATGTGAATTTCGTGATTAATTGATTGCATGATCATTTTGATGTTTGGAGAAGTGATTTGCTGCTGAAAAGTGCTTTTGAAACTGGTTTTTTTTGCCACTGCCCCAGAGTAACCGATTACTCACCATGCGTTAACCGGTTACTCCTTTGTATTTTGGCGTAATCTGTCTGATTTTGAACTAAGTAACCGGTTAACGCCCACACGTTAACTGGTTACCACTGCTGCAGAATGTGTTTTTCTTACATTTTCTTGTTGGTTTGGGATCCTTTGCATGTCTAAACTTCAGGGATTAATATGTTGATGATTTGTGGACTATTCTTGGGCTGTTTCACCTCACACTATTGCACGACCACGATTCTTCGACACGCGATTCTCGATTTTCATCGATAAATGTTCATGTTTGTATTGATGTTTTCTTGATGCGATGAACACTTTGCACACACTCCTTAAGCATGTTAATTGTGAATTTTTGCAAGTGTTGCTGGAGTTGTTGTGTTGTACATGCTTGCTTGATATAACTTGCTCATGTGCTTAATATTGTGCATTCTTTCACGATTACCTCCAAGAATTGTTTACCATGGTGCGTGGTGTGATTGTAATCATGATTGATCAAGGAGTGTGTGATGCTTGATGCTTGCTCGTTATTCTATGTTCGATTCGTTTTTGATTCCATGTTGCCCTGGTTTTTACAGCTGCTATTCTGAATTGTTTATGTGCTGTCTATTGCATTCACTTGCTGCCTGCTGCCTTTTACACCTCTTTTGTGATGAATGTGTGCTGTTAAAAGCTGTCTTGCTTGTATGCTGGATTTTACGCTGTGCAGGTACTGGAGCGCTGTTGTAGCTGCTGTCTTTAGCTTATTTCCTTTTCTTCTTCATCTCTTTCACTTCTTTCTCTACCTTGAATCTCAAGACTTATTTAAGTCTTGGATTCATTTTTCCCTTAGGGTTCCCTAGTCCAACTTAATTTTTGATTAAGCTTAGAGTAGGGTAGACATTAGGATTCAAACCATGCATACTAACTTAGGTAGATGTTTCCCTTCTTACCTCGGCCTTAGGGCCACCTTTTGCTTGACAAAATTAGGATAGAATTCCCCGTAATGTTTTCTTTCCCTTGAGTCTTCTCTTCTCATCTCATAACAAGTTTAAAACACTTAATAATGTTAACGTGTATTGCGCATGAGCCTTGTATGTGGGAAGTGAGGAATGGGGGGTCTCCCTTCGTTCTTCTAGGGTGTTTAGTGTACGTCCTATTGGGGACGATATACGACGCATTCGTTCCTATGTTGCAGACTTGGGTGCAATGCAAGTTACGAACTAACTTCAATTCACTTCTGTCTAAAAAATACAAAAACAAATTCAAATCCTTTTCATCCTTCGGGATCGTTCAGTTTCAAAACATTTTCATAAAAGAGCATGTTACTTTCGTTTTGTCGCAAACAGGCATCGACCCTAACTGCCGAACGCGAACTTAACGTCGCTCATAAAAAACACTTACCGACCTTGTTAGGCCAAACTACAACTGCTCTGATTTCCTCTCTCTAGTCTGATTGAGGATACGTAGGCACAAGACGACGATGTCTTGGCGAGCAACCTCCCCCCATAGTCCGTAGTCGTTCGAACTACGTTGACTCTAACTTTCCCATTGCACGAGGGAATACGTAGGCATAGGATGGGGATGTTCTATCGAGTCTTCTTTTTCTTTTCTTCCTAGTTTATTCGTTCTTTTCCGTTCCCGTTCCTTTTCCTTTCCAGTAGTAGCGAAGCTCCAGATGACGACACCCTTTGATCAAGACAGCAAGCGTGGATCCCATCGAGAACGATGGACGCGTGGGGGTGCTAATACCTTCCCCTCACGTAACCGACTCCCTTACCCGTTTCTCTTGGCCGTGAGACCATGCTTTTCCTTTCCCTCAGGTTTACGCAGTGTTTCTTTTCCCTCTCTTGGGATAAATACACATTGCTGGCGACTCTGTTTCTGCGCCACATTCACGTTTGTACTTGGATGAAAATCTTGGGAGCGACAGAACCCTAGAAACATCCCGATCTTTCAGCCGAAATCTTCGTGGTGTCACCAGGAACTTCATCAGTTCGCCGGAAAACACCAACGAAAAAAAAAACAGAAAAGAAAGGGACTAGAAGCATACTTGGAATGGTGGTAGAAGGTGGATCGGAGCAGTGGTAGCGGCGGCGTACGGCGGTGAGCGGCAGTTGAGCAACGACAAAGATAGGAAGGAGAAATCGGAGCGAAAAAGGGGGACGTGCAAATGTCACGAACTCAAACCCCTTTTATAGGTTCCTCACGGAACTCGAGGAGTCCCTAGGCTCTTGAGTGCCCTAGGCCTAGCCGCCCCTAGGCATTAATGACAGGCGACACGTGGCACACGCGTTCCTGCGTTAACCCCTTCACTTACCTTGCTCCTCAGACTCACAACCCTTCGTCTTCCCCACGTCACCGTCACCACGAGTCGAGCAGAGTCCAAGATTCCTGCCCGTTTAACATCCCTCGCTCGTGGCCTTCTCGTTGCATTGTAGCTCGGAGACACTTCCCGTCGACACGCATATGGTGAAGGGATCCCTTGCTCGAGGATCGAGCACGCTCGTGGCATCCTCCTCGTAGGGGCTGATCCTTAAGTCATTACTCCGACACCTCGAAACAACGACTTGGGGGGCTCCTATTCTAGACTGGGTCGCGATCTTCCCAATCGTCGAGCAAGCCCAATCCAGTAATGGACCGGCCCAGCATGTTCCTTCTAATAGCCAGTGTCGAGCACTGCTTCGCAATGCCGAGCACATGCATGTCTTCCTCTCATCAACCACATAGCAAACACCAGGGTCGAGTAGAAGCTCATATCCGAGGAGAGCATCTCTCTCCTCGACCATCACGTGCTCCTCCCCGCGAGGACACGTTATCTTGTAACCTCCTATATCCAAAAGAATCGGTCTACCCTACTTTCGGAGATCACGGGACCGTTACCACAGGGCGAAGACCACATGCTGGTCTTCCCTACGCCACGTAAGCCCTGGCAATTACCTGAATTGGGCCTGACGATCCAGCCCTGTGCAGGTAACCGTTGGCCCCACGCTGGGGGCTCTCTTTAAATACCCTCTCACTTGAGAGGGTCAGGTTACGCATTATTCTAAACGCACACCTGCTTTTCTGTACTTGATTTTCTCTGACCTTACCTGACTTAAGCGTCGGAGTACCTTGCAGGTACACCCCCCGGCCGTCTCACCATCACCGGAGCTGAAGGTTTCACGACGTTGTTGGCCACAATCTAACTGTCTGATCCAGATACGATCCGGAACTATATCACAAACACATTATTTTATAGTCTTTCATAGATATTTTAACATTACTCATCCAATCCTTCTGGGATTCATGAAAATCATTGTTGATTTTTTCTCTTCTAATCAATATATCAATACATAATAGGTAGAATTAGAAATATATATTACGAAATAAAAAATAATAATGCTACCTTCTAAATCTTGGAGCTTCATATAGTCAGACCTTCATTATCAAATTATTTGTATCACTTCTTAGACAATTAGTTACCATTCATATGGTAGAGTTTTGTGCTGATAACGTGTTATGAAATAACGAGAAAGAATATAAAATAGAAGAGAGAAAAATTAGAATGATTATGTATTCTTTCATTGGTCTCACATATACAATGGGATTGGTCCTATATATAGGACATCATATAAACATTATAATAATTATAAATTGATTAAATAAGGAAAGAAGTTATTAGGAGACAAATCATCCAATTATTCATAACAAATATATTTTATTTTTGCTCTTTTTTAAATCTTTTTTTGTTATTTAATTTTTTTAAAACTTTTGTTTTATCTTCAATTTCAATCTATTCAAATCTAAAAGACTAAAGTTAGTGTATTGTTAGTGTAAACTAGTCTTATATCGTCATTTATAAAATTATAACATTCTACTATGTCATATTAATATTTTAAAATTAAAAATATGATTTGATATAATACACGTCTCTGATTGGTTGACAGTGTAAAAATATTTTACATTGTCATTGCATATTTTTTTCTTAAAAAATAACTATATAACAAACTTTTCCCAAATATTTTGATTTCTTACTATTCATCGTATAACTTAATATAAAAGTTTCTGAAAATTTTATCCAAAATTTAAGATAAAGTCATTTGATTTTTTAATTTTGTGAATTTTTTATTTTTTAAAGAAAATAAATCATTTTTGTTATGCGATAAAGATCAACCATACGTAAATATTAAAATTACATTTACAATTACATACTTCACCTGTCTCAAAATAAGTGTCTTTTTAATCTAAAAAATTTGTCTAAAAATAAGTGTTTTTTTTTTTAATTTTCAATGCAACATTAATTTACTTTTATCAATTTTACTCCTAATTAATATTATGTGCACTACTCTCAATGCATTAAATCTCACTCTTCATTTATGTCAATGTATATGTAACCAATTATAAAAGTGTTATATTTATTCTTTCACTAATTATTTTTCTTAATCTGTGTGCAACACTCTTAAAAGATTTTTATTTTAAGATTGAGGGAATACATAGAAGTATAATAGATGAAAAGTTGGAGTGATCTAGAAGATGTAAATTGAAATTAAGTTGTTATCATTATTAAGTCAAATAGGTCAAATACAAAGACATATAGAAAATAAGAAGTAATAAAATAATTTTGGAATGTGTCAAGGATGAAAATTACAAGCAAATTTAAAGTTAGTCATATAGTACTACTAAAATGTAGGGTGCACCATTTAAAACTGTTCAATGTTGTCAAAAAAAAATATCATATTAAAAAATTTTAAGGTAAAATGTGAACTTCACAACCACTATCTAATCTACTAGATAAATTGAAAGGTTGTGTGTTTGTAGGCTGTCTAAATGCTCATAAATGAAAACACGTGAATTTGATAGTGTCAGAAATGTCACTTGATTACTTAAATATATAAGTAAAAGAGCGTGCATAAAAATGAGAAGTCATAAAACAAAGATACACCATTTGGTTAATTTTGTTGAGGATGCAAATTATGTTAGTTAGCGAACAAGAAGAAGAAATGTCTCAAATGATGGACCGACATAAATAGTTGTGACACTGATGATATTTGTCTTGTTAATATCTTTACTTCCTTGATTGGTGCAAAACTTTGCATATCTAGTATCGCCCTACACGTGTTGAGATTGACTTTATCCTTCTTAAAGGGATCATGAATCCTAAGAGCTTGCCGCCAGACTACAAAGACATAGGTTAGGTCAGATTTTATTTTTAAATAGAAAAGACATTAGGCTTTAAGCCTATTTATTAAAAAAGATTATGCATCATGCCATAAAAAAGTCTCTCAAGCCTATTAGGTTGGCCTATTTAAATAAATTTTAATGATTTATTATTATTATTATTATTATTATTATTATTATGTATATTATTTTTTAATTAAAATAAAAAATACTTAGTTATCTTAAAAATTTTATGAAAATAAATTGAAAACACCTTATAAACAATTCTAAGTTGTTTTATAAATTTTCCTAAAAATTAGACTTACAAAATTTATTCTGCTAGACAAACTTAGTATCATTGATCTTTCAGTTTTCTAGTTTATATAAATTCTTATTTAATTGCTCATTTACATATGTTAAATGAAATAGGCTTGTAAGTAGCCTAACATGCCAATTAAGCTTTCTAGAAGATTAGACTCATGCCTAAAAATAAAGCTATAACAAGATACATGTTAGGCTTAGACTTTAATATTTTTAACAGACCAGCCTTAGACGTAAAAAAGTCTACCTCGAATTAGTCTATTTCCACCCCTACGTGCTGCCCTAAACACACATTTTCGACTGTCTAGGTTATGACTTAAGAGATACTTACTTAATTGTTCAAATATAATTCATAGTTCCTCAAAGTGGGACTTTGTACCTCGAACTTGATCACTATGTCACCTATATTAATCTCGGTATTATTTATCTAGTTTTAAAATACTTTATACGTTTACCTCTCTTTGATGACTTATATATTCTTGGGTTAATAGTCATTTACTCCCCTGCAATATAGACGAGTTTTGATTTACCCCCCTTTAAAAAAAGTTTTTTGGATTACCCCCCTGAAATTTTAAAATTCTAAGTCTTTTGCCTCCCAGGTAGAAAAATTACTCCCCTGTAAAATATTCTTTTTTATTTACCCCACTGGTTTTTACACGCTTAGGGGGGTACCCCAAAATTTCAGGGAGGTAATCCAAAATTATTTTTTTAAAGGGGAGTAAATCAAAACTTGCCTATATTGCAGGGGGTAAATAACTATTAACCCTATATTCTTTATTCAAAAGGGTGTAACCTAATAGTCAGGGACGGATCCAGACACTTGTGAAATAGGGGCTAAACAATTTATTGGTATATAGTACTTCATCCGTTTCAAAACAAGTGATTTATTTTTTATATAAAATATGTTAAATTTTAAAATAAATTACGTTTGTAATTTTAAATACAACATTAATTATTTCTTTTTAATTATAAAGTATAATTAATATTAAAATCATCATTCTCAAATCAACATCTTATATTTATATTTATTATAAATGACAAATGTATCAATCATAATAAATATATTTGAATAAAAGGTTATATATATATATATATATATATATATATATATATATATATATATATATATATATATATATTATAGTGTTATATTTGCAAAAGACTTCACCGAGGGCGATGCCTTTGGACCATCCTAGAAAATGCGACGATGGAAACATGGGATAAGACGTTTTTGAAGATGAGAGAATGTCAAGGTCATTAATTGATCCACGACTCCCTTAGAAATAGGGATTCAACTGTCCACTATTGACTAAGTGGGCGATGACCCTTCTTGAGGAAACCTTAGGCCCAAGAGTCTTTATAACTACTCCTCTTATAATAGGAGCTAGACATACTCAAGTAATACACACTCTTAACATCCTAAATAGTATAATGTTCACTATTGTCTTAACACTCGTTCATTGGTGAGTATACACTTGCCATCAAGCATCACTGGTCATCAACATGGCCTTTCACCTCACATGAGCAGGTCTCCTAAATCACCCTAAAACACCACCATACATGGCTTCTCGCTACTGTAGGCAAGCCCTAACCACCAAAATGTGTTATAGACCTACTAAGGTCTCTGAGTCTCTCTGCCCTTGTATGGGGAACATGCACACCTGTAATTTTTTACCAATATAGTGGCTCCTACCGTGGGACTCTAGTAAAACTAACACGGGTCACACTTCTACTCTAATATTCTCCATCTTCCCCCAAAGATGATCAAAAAGATCACAACGTATAACATAAATACCATCTCTAGAGGCTTTGCCAGTGGAGGAAACTTTATATCTTCCTAAAGGAAGTACGCAATAAAGGTGTTTGTGGCAAACATAATATCCCCTAACATCCTTAGAGGCTCTAAAGGGAAATAGGGGTTAATATCACCTTCTCCAAGGAGGGCGCCGTCAGACTCAACCCTCACGATGATGATCTTATAGTCATCACTATTCAACAAGGGAACTAGGATATTAAATGTGTCCCGATAGACCCTGACAACTCTGCTAATGTTCTATTTTGAGGCGCCTTCTAGAAAATTCAACTCAACCGAACGACATAAAAATGTTCAGTGGTTCTTTGACGGGGTTATCAGGAGAACGTCTATAAATAATGGGCACTTAGCTCTATAAATCACATGTGGATAGGGAACTGACGCCAGGGCGATCAACGTCAACTACCTCATCGTGGACGCTATTTCAAAATACAATATCATCCTTGGGTGACTGGCTATCAACGACCTAAAAGCGGTCATATCCACGTTGTACCTAACCTTGAAATATCTTCTCTCTAAGGGGTAATTCAGTACAATCTGAGGGGATCAACAAGTGGCTCACGAGTTCTACCTGAGTAGTCTGGAGACAGGTAGATAAAAGCTCACACTTGTTGATGTTCCCTCTTCTGAAGTTCCAAATATTGACTTCGAGTGTAGGGATCCTAGATTTGGAGCTAAGCGGGAAGGATCATTTCTAAGGAGGACTTGGAGGAGGTCCAGATAGGCCCTCACGCCTATCAAGTGACGAAGATATGTATGTTTCTTTCTATAGATGAGGAAAGGGAACTAGTCGACCAACTCATTAAGAACTTCGACTTGTTCTCCTGGGCTCCCTCCGACATGCAAAGAAAATACACCAAAGTGGTAAGTCATCACCTCGCTATACACCTATCCACCAAACCAGTAACGCAAAGGAAATAGAAAGTTAGCAAGGAAAAGAGGGCCACCATCAATAAAGAGGTGGGAAAACTATCTGATGACAGGTTCATCACAGAAACAAAGTATCCCACCTGGTTGGCTAACGTGGTTCCAGCACGAAAAGCTAATAATAGGTGGCGCAAGTGTGTAAATTTCACTGACCTGAACGTCACTTGCCCTAAAGATCCATACCCACTACCAAACATCGATCCCTCATTGACGGATCATCGGGCTACCGCATGTTTAGTTTCATGGACGTGTATTCAGGGTATAATGAGATTCAAATGGATCCCTTGGACACACAAAAGATAACTTTCATGCCAAATACTGGAAACTACTACTATAATGCCCTGCCTTTCGTCCTTAAGATCTTTGGTCCACCTACTAGCGCCTCATGGATGTTGTCTTTTCTCACTAGATAGGGCAAAACCTGGAAGCCCACGTCGATGATATGATAGTTAAAACTATTAAGGAATGTGTCATACCTCAATTGTGGAGGCTTTCCTAATGTGCCTCTCATAGGTTCCAAGGGGTGTATAAATTATAATCCGACTCTTGCCATTAGGCAACTTGGCTATCCTTTGGCGTACAAACCCGATGAAAAATCATTAGAGGTCTTTGTTCTATATGACGTAACTGCCTAAGATCCGAATATTGCAATGGTTATCCACACTTGGGAAAGAATCATTCAAACTAATACCAGTTCAAAGAGGCTAATAGATGAAGTTGCAATACCCTATGCGCAATGGGCTAAAGAAAGGGTCTAAGAAGTGAAGTTACCTTTCATCCTCAGTCATCCAGTTGCGCTAAGAGCGCCTAAATCAATCCATATCTCTATGAAATAAGTGGGTACACTCAATGCAACTATCCTTCAACTCGTAAAAGAAAAAGAAGACTTAGAGATAATTTTCTATCAAGTCACCTGTGAAAAGAACCGTATGAAGAGGGACCTTAATCAAGCTGTGAAACAACTCGAGAAAAGTGAAGAAGTAGCCAGAATGGAAGAAGACAAGAAGGAGTAGGCATATGCCGATCTTAAGGTTGTTAGTTCAAGTATTATCCTTTACAAAGGGAAGCTAGACAATGAATGGCATCAAAGTCACCAATGGGAAAAAGCATGGTTTTCTTCTAACAAAGCACAAAAAGAAATGAGGGAAGATTTTGAATATCAGATCACCAGTCTTGAATCTAACCTAAGTCAATACCTAGAAGTTTCCACTAATGCAAATCGTCTTAGACAAGAAGCTGAAAAAGCCATCCAAAACCGCCCTTCTTATTGGAGAATCACCTTCCATGAGCTACGAATAGCCAAAGAAAATGAGCAACAACAAAGGAGGGACACTGAAACCCAACTATTGGCTCACGAGGACAAACTAAGAAAGGCCTTAGGTGCAGGATCCCCTAAACTATCATGAGAATGCAAAGTGTGAGTATCATGCTGGATCCCCAGGACACACTCTAGAGAACTTTTGGGCTTTCAAGCATAAGGTGCAGGATCTGATAGATTCTTAAGCTATCACTTTCGACAATCTTACTCTAAATGTCGAGATAAACCTTATGCCTATGCATGCAGGTCCATCTGTGAATGCTATTGAAAACTTTACTGATCAAGAGTTAGTCAAAAAGGTGGAGCAGCTGAAGACTCTAATAAATATCTTGAAGGAACATTTATTGAAGCATGGTTTCCTTCTAGAGCATAATGATGCCTTTGGGAAAACTTTACAACAACTCATGAATCAAGGGGTAGTACAAATTGGACGCCTCTCTAAAGAAGAATGTGTGTCTGTTGTTGACAGATATGGAAAGATAATAAAGCCTCTGGTAATTCCTTGTCAAAATCCAAGTTTTGTGATCCAGTGCCTCCAAATAACACAATGGTGATTGAGGTCCCATCTCCTTTCCCATATAAGGATGCGAAATTAGTGCATTTGAAGTATTATCCCACAGTTTATATCAATGGGAAGAAGCAAAACAATCAGCCTTTGTTGATCAAAGAATCTGCAATAATAAATATAGCAGGCACTAGAGGTATGACCCGCAGTGATTGTGTGTTCGAATCTATCCCGGTACAGCTGAAATGCAATGAGGCTTAGCTAATTCTAAAGAGAAGGCGGTGGTAGAAAGAAATTAGGGGAAAAGTTCCAAGAAGAGAACTGTCAGTGACAAAGATGCTGAAGAATTCTTTATATTGATCAATAAAAATGACTATAGGGTGGTGGATCAACTTAATCAAACTCCTTCAAAGATCTCAATCATGTCTTTACTCTTGAGCTTAGTTGTGCATCAAGAATCAGTGATGAAAATCTTGAGTGTTGCCCATGTAACAAAGAATATCACTGTGGACCAATTTGATGAAGTGGTAGCCAATTTGACCTCAGGGGCATGCCTAGGCTTCAACGATAATGAGCTACCTCCCCAAGGAAGAGCTCACAACAAGGCTTTGCATATTTTGATCCAGTGTATGAACACTCACTTATCCAGAGGTTTGATTGAGAATGAATCATCCTTAATGTAATGCTAAAGACTACTTTGATGAAAGTCACAATAAAGGGTGTCAGGCTAAATCCAAGTTCAATGGTAGTTAGATCCTTTGATGGTTCTCAAAGCTTTGTATCTGGGAAGGTGGACCTTCTTATAAAGATCGAGCCACATACGTTCTACGTTTCCTTTCAGTTTATGGATATAGAACCTGCATACAACTGTGGACTTAGATGACCATGGATCCATGTTGTTGCTGCAGTCAAATCGACTCTCCATCAAAAGATGAAATGTATTATCGAAGGAAAACTGGTTGTGATTAATGGAGAAAAATATATCTTTGTGAATCATCTGCTATCACCACCCATCCGGTGGAGAAAATCAAGAAGCCTGAGACCTCTGTGACATCTTTGAGGGACTTACAAGCTGTTGTAGGATGCGGAAATCCCAAAGGTTGGGGCAAGTTGTTATAAATTTTAGAGACTAAGGACCGCCATGATTTGGGTTATCAACTATCCAAAGTTGGCATGACTGTGAAGTTTGAAAGACATATTCCTCCCATTCAAAAGGCTTTCATTACTGTGGGAATCGAACATGGTGAACAAGTGTCTGTGGTATGCAACAAGGACAACATTAAAGGGGCATCAAACCTTATATACGTGTGTGTTCCAGGTGAAGAACTCAACAATTGGACCGTTGTGGAGATCCTAGAGATTTATTTCCCTTAAAAGTAAGTTTTATGTTTTTAAATCCCAATGTCCTGCCCGAGGCATAAAGGTAGCTTGTAAGGGCCCCCATTTCTTTTAAACTTCGTTTATCATTAATAAAATTTGTTTTTTTGTTTTCTTTTAGCACCTTTATTTTTACAAATGGAAATATTTTCTTACATACACACTTTTCACTCCACATTCTAAAAACAAAAGCATGATAAAACGTGCAGATCCACATCCAAACCAATTGATAACAACATTGCAATAGTCTAATATAACTTTGATCTTCTAATTAACCAAATCGAAGAGGATGGTATGTGAAAGCTCCTGAGGTTTGACTAAATTTTGGTTAAAACTTAATGAAGAATGTTGCTGACAAAGATGTCGAATACAATGTTCCAACATTCAGATTCGACAAATATAACAGGTTTTAAATTTGGTGTAAGATTCAAGGAGTGATCACAGCAGTGGATCAAGGAATCAGCTAACTGAAGATTTGAAGCCCAAAGAAGCAGAAGACTATAAAAGAAGACCTGGTCCTAGGCAAAAGAGAGATAGAGAGAGAGATAGAGAGAGAGAATGACATAGACTTAGGAATCCTATTTTGTAAGCTTTTGTAAAGTAAGGTTTAGGGTTTTGAGAGTCGTAGGCTTTCTTGTAAGTCTCCCTCTGTATCGATTTGATACATTGTGGAAGACATAGATACTTGTACAGATTCAGAAACCTATAGGTAATGAATCGTGTATTATTCTTGGATGAAATTTTTAAGCAAATCCGAGTTAGCTTGTTATTCAAGAATGCTTGACTAAACTTTGTATTGAAAGGGGTGTCTTTCAAGTAGGATGATACAGTTATTGTGACTATAACAGTTAGATAATCACATGTTGTGATTTAGGGAGTGAGATGAGTTTCTCTTATCAATTAGATGTGACTTCTAATGATAAAGTCTCCATTGGGTAGTGATAGGTAAACCAGAGGTTGTTTACTGTAAACCAGCGGTTGCTTACATAAAACTATACTATTAATAGTGGATTCTTCTTCCTGGCTTGGTATGCCCCCAGACATAGGTGATTTGCATCGAGATGGGTTATCATATTTTGTGTTGTTTATCATTCTGTAATTTACAGTTCAATTTTGATTAACATGTTGTAACAGATGTCGAAACATCTGTCTTGCTGCTGTTACTGATATTCTGAATATCAATTTGTTTTTTCTGCTCTTGTTTTAAAGTTGTGCAGAGAACAATGTCTTGCCATGTGTTAGGACATTTGTTATCTCCTATGCCAGAATTTCAATTGGTATCAGAGTCGGCATCCTGTCTGTTTCTGGATGAGATCTTAGGAGATACTTTCTGGAACTTTAAACAACGAGGAGTTTTGAAGACCAAATCATTCACTCAGACATACTCAAGGGTATTAATGGATGGAATGGATGTTATGGATCAAAGGTAACAACTACTGGTGGTTGTTCATGTTTTCTGAGGAGTTTCTACAGCAACTGCAGAAGGAGTGTGTAGCAACGGTTTTTTGGTGACGTGACCACCTACCGCTGTTTGGTGCTACTTTCTGATTTATTTATTTATCCTATGAAGCTTAAAAGGAAGGGGAAGATATCTTAAACTAACCCTGCACGCAAGTGTTTTCTTTAACAAATGCTAAGAGATCGGGGATCGGGGATTGGTTATACAAAGGGAAGCTATTAACACCCATAGTATCTATAGGAACCTTCTTTTGCATGTATTTCTACTGTTTGAAATGCTTTCTTGTGTTTATCTGCTATTGATTGGGAAAGTTTCTCCTTTGGGAGGGCTAAGAGAATGTTTTTGTTGTTTTCGGGTTTTCTATTGTTTTCGGGAAGGTACCTGGACCTAGAATTTTTTATTTGTGTGCTCGCTAAGATTTCGCAATCTTATGCCTACGTATTCCCGTAAAGAGGTTTGGGAAATCAGAGCAATCATAGTTCCTCCTATTTCTATGGGAGGAAAGAATTTGGTGTCTTGTTTAAAGCCCAAGATTGAAGCTAGCAGAGTATTTGTGTCTTGTTCAAAGCCCAAGATTGAAGCTAAAAAGATGAGTGAGAGAGAGAATTTGTCATCTCTAAAGGGAGAAATCTCACTTATTCATCACATATGTTGAGTAATTGGTTATAAGGGAATTTACTTTAACTGGGATATGGGATCCAACAATGCCATAATTTCCTTTATAAGAGAGATGTCAGGAAGGAAGAAGCTTTAACTCAGTGTAGAGAAATGCCACTTTTTCCTTTATGAATCTTTCATGCTAAGAGAGGGACATTGGCTTAGATGTGTAGAATCCAGAGGCTTGCCACTTATATCAGTTAGATGAAAGAGCAGTTTTAGCCAGGATAAGGGAAGGATTCCAGCTTGGATTTTGAATCAATAAGTGTGCCACTTACAGCAAATATCTGGAAAAAGGTTTTGATTGTTTGTTTAGATATGTGACGTATAGAAGAGGCATCTTCCTACAGGGGGACTCATGGTCTCATCTGTGGGGATGTTGTTTTTTGTGTGCCTTGTTCAAAGCCCAAGGTTGAAGCTGAAAGAAAATGACTCCTCTGGGGAGTGTTATATCTGTCTTGTACAAAGCCCAAGTTTGAGGTTATTTGGGGAAATCATTATATAAAGCCTAAGAGGAGGCTGACTCTTGCTGAGGATTATTGAAATTTAGGAGAAGGTCTAAACTGTATTAGGGGATCCAAAGGGAAACTAACCCTTGTTGTTGATTTGAGCAGAGTTGATTTACCAGATGCCATGAGGCTCTGATTCTTTTGAGGATTTGTTGATGGTAATTTAACCCTGACTGGGATTTTTAAGGTGAAAAGTTAAGCCTTGTTGGGGGTCAGAGGGGTTTAAAGGTGAGTTTAAAAACCTTAGAAGTTTTAACTCTTCTGGGAATTGATGTATTGGTGAAGATGCTTAGGATCTATCTTATGCTTTTAGGAATCATATGAGTCCTTGTACTAAGCCCAATAGGAGGCTATGGGGTGAGACTTTCCAAGCCTACCTATATGAAGCCCAAGAGGAGGCTGCGACTATCCAAGTCTCATTAAGAAGAGATAGACTCTCGTTAGAAAGAGATCTTTGTATGATGCCCAAGAGGAGGTTTTTGGTTCAAGGGATGAAGATAAACCCTTTGAATGATTGGGTATTCTGGAGTTTTTGACTTTCCTAAGGATTGAACTAGTAGAGATAACTAAACTTTATCCTATGCTTTTAGGAAGTCTTTGGGTTCTTGTACTAATCCCAATAGGAGGTTGGGGGAAATTTTAAGAAGCCTGGTGGTCCTTGTACTAAGCCCAAGAGGAGGCTGGGGGAACTTTTAAGAAGCCTGTTGGTCTAAGCCTAAGAAAAGTTCAAGGAAGATTTCACCGGGAATAATCCTTTTTTTGTTAAACAATTACAAGGTTTGAAGAATTTCAAAAGAGGTTTCACCGGGAATTAATCCTCTCTGGGGAAATGAATTTCTTTTACATGTTTCTAAGTTTTGACAGTCTTAAGAAAAGTTTCACCGGGAATAATGCCTTTCTTATTTCCATATTGAATAAAGCCCAAGAGGAGTTAGACTAACTTGAGGGAAGTTTCCTATGAGGGAACTAGTTATTGACTAAGTTAGAAGTAACCTTTTGTTTCACCTAAGGATTACCTAACTGCTGGGGAAACTCTAGACAGATATGCACAAGTATATAAATAAGTGAATCAACATGTATATAAACAAGTATGCATTGAATTGAAAAGATGTCGGGTCTTACACTTGAAAAGAGGCCCAATTGTATTGTGATTGATTGTATTGGCTACAACTGTATGAATAGGGTTTTGAGAAATTGAAGAAAGTTTTGAGAAAACTTTGAGTTTGAATTTGAATTAAAAGAAAGTTGTTTAAAAGAAAAGAATGTTTGGGGCTTATCACTCAAAGAGAGGTCCAAGTGGTTTAAGAGCAGTTTCACCGGGAATAATGCTCCTCTTAGTACCAGTTAAAAAAAGACAGATGATTTTGAAAACAAAGGTATGAGGCTTACAACTCAAGGAGAGACCCATGGAGGTTGTTTATTGTTTAAAACCAAGTTTATGTACAAAAGGTTGAGGCTTATACTCAATGAGAGGCCCATATGAAAAAAAGAATAAATGCACCGTTATTTTTGAAAATCGTATCGGGACTTATACTTTGACAGAGCCCCAAAATTTATTTATTTACAAAAGGGGTTGGGTCTTACACTTTAATAGAGACCCAAGTGTTTCAAAGGAAATTTTGAAAGATTTAAAAATCAAGGAAAACCCCTAATTTTATTTAAAAATACATTTTTTAAATAAAAATTAAATAAAAATGATATAAAATATCAAATATATTTAATAAACATGTTGTAAACTTTGAAAAATGTTTGAAAATAGATGTTTTAATTCACAAGATGATTTGAAATTCAATTGATTTTGAAAAATCAAGAAAAAGAAATTATTTAAAAATGTTTAAAAACAAATTAAAATAAAAATCTTTGAAATATTTAAAAATATTTTTTGTGATTTTTGGTAAATAAAATATTTTTAATGTGTGAGTGATTTTTGTGCAAAAAATCATTTAAAAATAATTAATTTTAAATATTAAAACAAATATTTGAAATTAAATAAGAAAAATATGAAAAATATGAGAAACATGGGAAAAGTGGCAAAAATGACATAGGTGAGGTTTCAACCCACGACCTCACCCTCCAACTCACAAAACATGCCCTTGCCAACTGAGCTAGCGTGTGCTGGTGATAACTAAACCAAACCAGCACATGATATATGAAAAATGTGTGGCAAAATTCAAATTCTGCACGGGAAGAACTTCATCTTCAACCTCCAGCCAGAATTTGCAAAAACTACCTTATCTCCCTTAATACGTAATGAAATGGGATGATGTAAACATGAAAATTGTTTGTTTTTAAACAAAAAACTCAATGGTGGTATTTAATTTCATTTCTTTTTAGTGTATCACAAGATATCCTGTTATAATCAGATGAACCCTAAAAAATGCAAAAACTACATGAAATCCCATACACACAAGATAAATAGCAATTGATTGAGGGTTAATGATCTATGAACACCAAGAAACATGTTGGTAACTTGAAAACATATTTATGATGCATGATTCATAGAGTTCAGTTTTGAGGAAGCTTACCTTGCAAGTGAGAATCGAATTCTGCAATGTAGGTGTTACAGATGCAAGATGATGATTTGGATAGCTTCCTTGACCCCCAAGGATGGTGTTCCAATGATTAGAATGGATTGAAACCTTCTAGATCACTTGGCTCGACTCCATCTGCAACCTTGAGGAAAATTAGAGCAAAAGGATAGTGACTTGGTGATTCTGATGTTACAGAAGTGTTTTGAGGTTATTGTCACTTCTATGATGCTTATGTGAAGTGTTTGGATGCTTGGTTTGAGTGGAATTGGACTGGTTTAAGAATTCCAAGTTTTCACTCTTTGAGAACTTTGAATTTTGCAAGAAGAAGGATTTGTGAGAAAACAAGCATTGTGGTTGTTTTGGTGTGTTTGAAATGAGGCAATGTGACCTCTATTTATAGGTGAATGAGTTTGTCTTGGCTGAATAGTAATGGCTTAGTGGATTGGCTTTGATTCAATGGTTTTGGCAAGATGTATCATTACTCCTAATGCAAGGTACACCAATGCTTCCAAATAGCTCCGCTACCAATTGACCAATTCCACATTCCTCAGTCATTTTTATTGTTGTTTATGTGAGCATCTTGACTGAAAAGAGTGACATCTTTGAATGTGCACTATTTCACATAAATGCCTTTGAATTCAAGGCATGA
Source organism: Lathyrus tuberosus (assembly GCA_022829125.1). Taxonomy (NCBI): domain Eukaryota; kingdom Viridiplantae; phylum Streptophyta; class Magnoliopsida; order Fabales; family Fabaceae; genus Lathyrus; species Lathyrus tuberosus. The sequence continues at coordinate 12,024,732 of JALAZF010000075.1, forward strand.
TGTGACAAAAGCCATTACTCCAAGTTGAAGTATTTCTTGACCCTTTGACTCAAATTTACAAGTTTGCTATGATTTCTTTTGTTATACATTGAATGTGAGTGACACTAATCATTATACTTGACAAGAAAATCGTGTACCACAAGAAATGACCAATCTGATTTTTGCAAAACAGCTTGTAGCAAGGCATGTTGATCACTTCATATCTCTTTGCTCAAATGAAGTTTGGCGATGTTCTTGTACTCTTTGGAAAGCTTGCACATCATACTTCAACTTTGATGTTTACCTTTGGTTTTGTACCATTATGAATCATGGAGAAAAATGACCTCAAAGTTGGCAAAAATGCAAACAGATTCTGTCTCAAAATTTCACTAAGTGTCAAAGTGTAAATCCCATGAAACCCTAACTTTATGGCTTTATAACTCAAAATCCATGCATATTTTGACTATGGATCAGGTGGACACTTTTGTAGTATGTAATGAGAGCTTTCATTTGAGCTTTGTATGGAAAAAAATGGTTGCTTGGATCATAAGTTATGATCTTTCAAAGTTGGGTAAAAATCATCTTTACTCCATAACTTAGTGAAATTTTAAGTTTCTTAAGATTACTCCTTTTGCAAGTAAACTCACTTTTCTTGATTTTTCTTGATGGATAATGATACAAACCATAATTTAACATTGTTTTTGACTTGAAGAAGCCATATTTGTCAAAAAATCTCAAAAGTCAAACTTGGTTTTGGGCACAGTTGACTTTTTATCAGATGAATTTCAAACTTTGTGATCCTTTATGAAATCAAGTCCTTGGGCTAAATCAAACCTAATGGATGGATTCCATAGGTGTTTTAGAGTGTCTTGAATCATTTCCCATGGTTTGAGATCATGTCTTGGTCAAAAGTAAAAGGTATGGTTGACTTTTTCTCAAAAACCCTAGTTTGTGGTCCAGATGAATTTGAATCCTTGCATTGCTCATGAATCAAGTTCGTTGTGTAAATTTAAACTTGTGAGAGGATCAATATAAGATATTTGAGGTCTTCAAAACATTTTTTGAGTTTTTGGCTCATGCCTTGCTCTAAAAGTCAACTTAGGGGTGAATTAGGTCAAGAAACCCTAATTCCTGATTTTTGATTAATGCATCCCCTTAGGCTATTTTGAACTCGTGATTGGATCCATGAGGTCCATTTGAGCTTCTTGAATTATGCTTTGAAGTATTGGCTGATGCCCAGATGAAAATTTCCCTCTGGAGGCCTTGGTCGACCAAAACCCTAATTTGGTGACACTGGTGATCTTGAGGCTTGATCAGCTTGAAATGTTGCATTCTTATGCTTTATTCTTGATGTGGGAGACTTTTTTATCCTTCATGAATGTTTGAGGGGCTTGACAAGTTGAATATCATGTAAATTCTTGATTGATCATTTGCATGAGTGCTTTGAGAGGGCTCAAAACCCTAATTCTTGATTGAGGTGAATGCTCAACAATCTTGGTGAGGATTGATGAGGTGTGAAGATACATCCATATTGTGGTGATGATTTGCACAATGATGTGGACCCTTGTGGTCAAAATTTAGGATATGACAGATGCCCTTATTTAATCTTCTTGGACCTGAAGGTGTGAATGGCGAAGACGTTCAGACATTCAAGGTAAAAGAGGATTAAATATCAGAATACCTGAAATTTTGATTGTGGTTGTGAATAGTAGTTATTTGCCCATCCATCTTCTTTTGCTGAGTAATGCTACTTAGAAAAGGGTAAAACTTCCCCTCGATCCTGGTCTTCAGCCACGGAACTGGTCTTAGTTTCTTTTGAAATAAACTTCCCCTCGATCCTGGTCGTCAGCCACTGAACTCGTCTTAGTTTTCTTTTGAAATAAACTTCCCCTAGATCCTGGTCTTCAGCCACGGAACTGGTCTTAGTTTCTTCTTGAAACAATCTTCCTCTCGATCCTGGTCATCAGCCACGAAACTGGTCTTAGTTTCTTCTTGTCAAGTATGTCGTTTGACAAGGAAGGCTATTTGTGATGGTTTTCATCAAACTTTTCGCTGGGGAGATGCCATTTTGATGGAAAAACGTGCTTCGTCATACTTCTCTTCAAAATTTCTTCGGAGGGATGCCATAGGATGAGTAAAGTTTTGATGTCAGACTTGTTGGTGGAGACCAGTTGTCTGAATTGTAGAGGTGTGCGAACATCTCTTGTGGGAGATGCCATTTGCTGGGGAAATTACATCATACTTCCTCTTTTCGGAGAGATGCCATGTGATGTAATCCAATTTTGAGGTGCCGATGACTCCATTGAAAGAAAATTTTTTGGGGAGAAATTGTCGTATTGCCAAGAGTCTTCTGTTGAGAGGCTTCCTCTAGGAATTTTCTTTAATCCAAGAAAGCAAAATATCATCTTCATTGGGTGAAGAGTGAAGTTCCAAAGGTGTATAACTAAATGGCTTATTGTCTTTCAGAGGTTCAAGTTATCAAGGTTGTCGAAGACCGACTTCAATCCAGGAATAAATTGGAGAGAGATTGTTTAGACGATACATTCCCTGACGAGGAAAGAACTCAAACCGGGATTTTTTTTTCCAATCTGACATAGAAAGGAAGACAGACAACTCTATCGGAGATAGGACGTTTATCACTTGGGGATGAGTATGACCAAAGTGATAGTAATGCAACATGAATACGAATATGAATATGAATATGAATATGAATATGAATATGAATCAATTATGCATGATGTATGTATGAAATGCTGACAAGACAGACATGACATACAGACTGGTGATGAACACAACTGGATACTCGGCCACTCTGGGAGATGGGGGTATCACTGGATATTTTGAAAGTTGTACTTTTGTTTGGGCATGGGGATTCCTGCGTTTGTTCTAGTTTCCGGAGGTACAAACCTGCTAGGGATAGAAACCTGTTCTTGCTTTTCAGGGGTAGATTCTACTGGGGATGAAAAACCAATCATTGGTTCTCAGAGGTCAAAACTCTATCGGGAATGACAGATGGGACATTCCATCTGAAACAATTGATCCTTTATTCAAGGCGTGCTGATCGCAAGGAGTATTTTAATTCTGTATTTTGAAGTTTGATCACTTTCGGGGAAGCTGTCGATATTCCCTTTTTGTGTTCAATAATTGAAAGGAAATTGCCATCTTTATTTCAAAAGCAGAAGTAAATTTAAAAGCAAAAGTAAATTCATTTTTTTTTGTTTCAAGAATGTTAATCAAATAAACATGTCATTTTGCAAAGCAGAAATAAATGCGAATTGCAAATAAAGGGCTCAAGTTTTCATTGATAGAATTGTAATCAGCCAAACGCGTGATCCCATGGAGCATTACAAAGTTTAGAAAATGGTAATTTGAAGGAAAAGGGGATATATTGGAACATAACGACCGCTGTCCTTCCACCAACTTTTTTGAGCTTCTGTCGAAGATGGCCTTGATTGAGAATTTCGTAACAAATGATATTGCCGCTGAGGAGTACTTCTTGTCGGATGCAATTACCTGCCATGAATCCCTAACTTTTGCCTAGATTTCCCTCTCGGGTTTTCAATCCATCGGGATGGTCATTGTTTATGTCTCTAATTTTTGCCTGGACCGCCCTTTCGGGTTTTCAATCCAACGAGACGTTTTTTTTTTCATTTAGGCAAAGTATTTCTTGACTACATCAACATTTATGGGATAAGTAAACTCTTCTCCATCCATGGTTGCGAGTCTCAAGGCACCGCCTGAAAAGGCTTTCTTAACAACGTAGGGGCCATCGTAATTCGGAGTCCATTTGCCCTTGGAATCGGTGAGAAATGATAGTATCTTCTTGAGTACGAGGTCTCCTTCCCTAAAGACACGGGGTTGGACCTTTTTATCGAACGCTTTCTTCATCGTTTGTTGAAATAAATGACCATGGCATAAAGTCGTCATTCTCTTTTCTTCGATTAGGTTCAATTCATCGTATCTGCTTTGACACCATTCAGCTTCTGTTAGCTTGGCTTCCATCAATACTCTCATTGACAGGATCTCTACTTCTATGGGGAGCACTGCTTTAATGCCATATACTAGAGAGAAAGGGGTTTCCCCTATTGAAGTTCAAACGGATGTGCGATAACCGTGAAGAGCAAAGGGTAGCATCTCGTGCCAATCTTTGTAGGTTACAACCATTTTCTAAATGATCTTCTTGATATTTTTGTTAGCTGTTTCTACCGCTCCATTCATCTTAGGCCGATAGGGAGACGAGTTATGGTGTTCGATCTTGAACTCAACACACAACTCTTTCATCATCTTGTTATTTAGGTTCGATCCATTATCAGTAATGATCTGGCTTGGAACACCATAACGACAGATGGGATTGTTCTTGATAAATTAGACCACCACTTGTCTGGTCACATTGGTGTATGATACTGCTTCGACCCTCTTGGTGAAGTAATCAATGGCTACCAGGATGAACCGATGTCTGTTTGAAGCTTTGGGTTCAATCATGTCAATCATGTCGATTCCCCATATAGAGAAAGGTCATGGAGAAGAAAGGACTTTGATATGTGTTGGCGGTACATGGATTTTTTCGGTGTATATCTAACACTTGTGACATTTCCTCATGTACTTATAGCAATCAGATTCCATTGTCAGCCAATGATATCCTGCTCTCAGAATTTTTCTTGCCATTGTGTGTCCATTGGCATAAGTGCCAAAATATCCTTCGTGAATCTCTTTCATTAACATGTTGGCTTTGTATTTGTCTACGCATCTGAGCAAAACCATGTCAAATTTTCTCTTGTAGAGCACATCATTGTTCAGGAAGAAGTTGCCAGCCAATTTTCTGAGAGTCTTCCTATCTTTCTTAATGCCCCGTGCGGGTATTCTTGTCTTTGAAGGAAACATTTGATATCGTGATACCATGGTTTGTCATCTATGACTGCTTCAATTACAAATATGTAAGTAGGCCTATCGAGGCGCATTATGTTGATATGGGGTACATCATTCCATCGACTCACACTAATCATGGAGGATAGAGTAGCCAATGCATCAGCCATGTGGTTTTCTTCACAGGGAATGTGATGAAAATCAATCTTGTTGAAGAAGGGTAACAACCTTCTTGCGTAATCTTTGTAAGGAATCAATCCTGGTTGATATGTGTTCCTCTCTCCTTTGATCTGATTTATGACCAGGGTTGAGTCTCCATATACATCTAAGTTTTTTATCCTTAAGTTGATAGCTTCGTCGAGATCCATGATGCAAGCTTCGTATTCGGCCTCATTGTTTGTACATTTGAATGCCAATCTGGCAGTGAAAGGAATATGGGTACCCTGAGGTGAATGGAGTGGTAGAAGCAGCTAACAAGAATATCAAGAAAATAATTCAGAAAATGGTTGTAACCTACAAGGATTGGCACGAGATTCTACCATTTTCTCTTCACAGTTATCGCACATTCATCCGCACTTCAACAGGGGCAACCCATTTCTCTCTAGTATATGGTATGGAGGCAGTATTCCCTATAGAAGTAGAGATACCGTCAATAAGAGTCTTTATAGAAGCCAAGCTAACAGAAGTTGAATGGTGTCAAAGCAGATATGATGAACTAAACCTAATCGAAGAAAAGAGGATGACGGCTTTGTGCCATGGTCATTTATATCACTAAAGGATGAAGAGAGCTTTCGACAAAAAGGTCCGACCTCGGGTATTCACAAAAGGTGACCTTGTGCTAAAAAAGATCCAATCATTACTCACTGATTCAAGGGGAAAATGGACTCCAAATTATGATGGCCCCTATGTTGTTAAAGAAGCCTTCCCAGGCGGTGCCTTGAGACTCGATACCATGGATGGAGAAGAATTTACCTACCCCACAAATGTTGATGTAGTCAAGGAATACTTCGCCTAAATAAAAAAAACTTCCCATTGGACTGAAAACCCGAAAGGGCGGTCCAGGCAAAAATTAGAGACATGAAAAATGTTATCCCGGTAGATTGAAAACCTGAAAAGGCAATCTAGGAAAAAGTTAGGGATTTATGGCAAGTAACTGCATCCAACTAAGATTGGATCCTTAGAACCAACGTCATTTGTCGAGTAATCCTCAATTAGAAGTCACCTTCAGCAGAAGCTCAAGATACTCAGAATTTAAAGTTGGTAGAAGGATAGTGGTCATTATGTTTCAATGTAGCCCATTTCCCTTTAAATTACCATTTTCTAAACTTTGTAATGCTCCATGGAATCACGAATTTGGCTGATTACCATTCTATCAATAAAAAAAATTGAGCCCTTGTGCCATTTGTTTGAAATTCTCATTTATTCTGCTTTGCAAAATGATATTTTAATATGATCATCATTCTTGAAACCAAAAAGAAAAAATGAATTTACTTTTGTTTTCAAAACGGAAATTTCAAATTTACTTCTACTTTTAAAATAGAGATAGCAATTTCCTTTTTGATCATTGAACTCGAGAGGAACATCAACAGCTTCTCCAAAGCAACCAAACTTCAAAATGCAAAATTAAAATATTCCTTGTGATCAACATGTCCCGAGTGGAGGATCAATTACTTCAGATTGATAAGATAGAGTATCCCGCCTATCACTCCTCAAGAGCCGCATTTTGTTACTACCAAGAATATGAAAACTTCAGCACTAGGAATTTGTTTCCTCAACATATCAGTCAAATTATTATTCCCTAGATTGGCCAAGTATCCAGTTATACTGATTGTCTGTCTGTATGTCATGTATGTTTTGTCAGCATAAGCATTTCATACATACATCATGCATAATTGATTCATATGCATATTCATATTCATATTTCATATCATATTTCGATCACGTTGATCATGTTTATCCCCCAAGTGATAAATGTTCTTTCTCTATTAGAGTTGTCAGTCTTCCTTTCCACAATCGGATAAGATAAAATCTCGGTTTGAGTTCTTTCCTCATTAGGAAATGTATCGTCTAAACAATCTCTCTCCAGTTTATTCCTGGATTGAAATCATTCCTTGACCACTTTGATAACTTGAACCTCTGAAAGGCAAGAAGACATTTGGTTATACACCTTTAGAACTTTACTCTTCGCCATTGAAGATGATATTTTGCTTTCCCGAATTAAAGAAAATTCCTCGCGGAAGCTTCTCAACAAAAGAGTCTAGGCAATACGGACATCACATCCTCCAAGAAAACTCTACCGATCGGCAAAACAAAGAAGTCTGTTCTTGCCCTCATAGATTTCCAAATAAAGTCGACAAATGGAAGTCTCTCCTCGAGAAGTTTGTCCTACTTTCAAGGAAGTCATCAGGACCTCAAAATTGAATTACATCACATGGCATCTCTCCGGAGAAGTCTCAAATGGAAGTATGATGTAATTTCTCTAGCAAATGGCATTTCCAACAAAGAAGTTTTTACACCTCTACAATTTCGACGAGTGGTCCTCACCAGCAAGTCTAACGTCAAAACTTTATTCATCCTATAACGTCTCTCCAAAGAAGTCTCAAAGAGAGATACGATGAAACACATTTTTCCATCAAGTGGCATCTCCTCGATAAACCTCAGAGAGAAGTTTGGTGAAGACCCTCGGAGATAAGCATTCCTTGTCAAGAGAAGAACTCGATAAGAAGAAACTGAGACCAGTTCCATGGCTGAAGACCAGGATCGAGGGGAGGTTTATTTTAGAAGAAACTGAGACCAGTTCCATGGCTGAAGACCAGGATTAAGGGGAGGTTTACTTCAAAAGAAACTGAGACCAGTTCCATTGCTGAAGACCAGGATCGAGGGGAGGTTTATTTCAAAAGAAATTGAGACCAATTGCATGGTTGAATACCAGGATCGAGGGAAGGTTTATTTCAAAAGAGACTAAGATCAGTTCCATGGTTGAAGACCAGGATTGAGGGGAGGTTTATTTCAAAAGAAACTGAGACCAGTTCCATCGCTGAAGACCAGGATCGAGGGGAGGTTTATTTTGAAAGAGACTAAGACCAGTTCAATGGTTGAAGACCAGGATCGTGGGGAAGTTTCACCCTTTTCTAAGTGAAATTACCTAGTAAAACAAGACGGATAAGCAAAAATATCTACCATTCAAATCCACAGTCAAAATTTCGGGTATTCTGATATTTAATCCTCTTTTACCATGAACGTCTGAATATCTTTGTCATTCACACCTTCAGGTCCAAAAAGATTAAATAAGGGCATCTGTCATACCCTAAATTTTGACCATATGACTTCACATTATTTTGAAAGTCATCACCACAATATGAATGTACTTTCATACCTCACTAATCCTTTCAAAGATTATTGAGTGTTCTCTCTAGCCAAGAATTAGGGTTTTTGAGCCCTCTCAGAGCATTCAAGCAAAGGATCAATCAAGAATTGACATGATCTTCAAATTGTTAAGCCTATCAAACATCCATGAAAGATGAAGAGGTATCCCATATCAAGAATCTAACACAAGAATGCAACATTCCAAGTTGATTAAGCCTCAAGATCATCAGTGTCACCAAATCAGGGTTTTGGTCGACCAAGGCCTCCAGAGAGAAATTTTCATCTGGGCATGAGCCAACACTTCAATATATGATTCAATAAGCTCAAAATAACCTTATGAGTCCATTCATAAGTTCAAACTAGTCTCAGGGTGTCCATCCATAAAAAATCAGGAATTAGGGTTTTGACCTAATTCAGTCCCTAAGTTGACTTTTGGAGCAAGGCATGAGCCAAGACCTCAAGATATGTTCAAGGACTTCAAATACATCATATTGATCTATTCACAAGCTTGAACTGATTCAAATAAATTGGATCATAATCAATATAAGGATTCAAATCCATCTGGACCACAAACTAGGGTTTCTAGGGAAAAGTCAACCATACCTTTGACTTTTGAGCAAAGCTTGATCTAAAACCTTGGGACATGATTCAAGACACTCTAAAACACCTTTGGAATTCATCCATTCAGTTCAATTTAGCCCAAGTACTTGATTTCATAAAGGATCAGAAAGTTCAAGATTCATCTCATACAAAAAGTCAACTGTGATCAAAACCAAGTTTGACTTTTGGGATTTTTTGGCAAACATGGCCTCTTTAAGTCAAGAACAATGTTAGCTTGTGATTTGGATCATGGTAAATCAAGAAAAATCAATAAAAGTGAGATTACTTGCAAAAGGGGTAAGCTTGAGAAACTTGAAATTTCACTAAGTTAAGGAAAATAATGGTTTTTACCCAACTTTGCAAGGCCGTAACTTGTGATCCAATCAACCATTTTTTTCCATCCAAAGCTCAAATAATAGATCTTCTTACATAAAACAAGATTGCAAAGCACAAGTACCCCCAAAAAATGCATAGAGTTTGATATATGAAGCATTAAAGTTAGGGTTTCATGAGATTTTGAACTTTGACACTTAGAATTTTTTAGGTAGAATCTGTCTCATGTTTTGCTCAACTTTGGAGGTATTTTTCATTATGATCCAAGAGGAATAAAGACCAAATGTAAAAATCAAAGTTGAAGTATGATATACAAGCTTTCCAAAGAGTACAAGAACTCACATTAATTCAACTTGAGTAAGGAGTTATGAACCTCACAACATGCCTTGCTCAAACTGATTTTCAAGACAAATTTTGTGCATTTCTTGTGCCACACAATTTTCATCTTCAACTTTGTAATATTACAAGCTTTGTCCTCTTCCAAGATCAGAAAGAATCTTGATGAATCACTTGATGTTTTCAACTTTGGACCATTGAGTCAAGAATTCAACTTAGCATGTGCAAATTCATCATTACAAATGCCTTGAATTTCAATTTTGGCATTTGGCATTTATGTGATGCATAAAGGTGGCATGAATCATTCACAGACCAGTGAAGACGAGTCAAGAAACATGAGTGTTCAAACTTGCAAATTTGGTTGAAGTCAAGATAAGAGTAGACTTTGGTACCTTGGCATTTAAGAAAGGGCTACAAGATAAAATCCATTGGATAATAGATTGATCCCTCATCCAACACTATTTCTTCCAAAACAAACTTGCTCTCCTATAAATAGCAGTCATTTCTGATCATTTGAATCACACCAAAACAATACCAAATCCTTGTTTTCTTATTCCCTCCCTTACTTCAAATTTCAAAGTTTCAAAAAGCAAACTTGAAATTCTCAAAACCAGAGCCTAAAACACTCAAACAACCATCCAAACACATCACAAATCATTCATTGGAGGTGTCCAAACCCTCACCTTCATCTCAAATCACCAAAATCAGAAAGTCAACCATCAAAACCTCATATTTTGACTTTTCTGCATTTTTCAACCCATGTCTTGATTCAGTCCCTTTCAAAACCAAAGAACACCTCAAACACACTCTAATATTTATCCTTAAGGTGTTCCAGGCATAGTTTCTCAACTGTAACATCATTTGGTGGAATTGTCATTTTGGTCACTTTTGCCAATTTTGCAAGAAAGAGCTAGATTGTGTTCCAGGGGTTTTCTTTGGATTTTAATCATCCTAAAAGCTTCCAAGGGATCTATTAGAAGTGTCCAAGGCATTGGGTTGCTTCTGTCACAAGTATCTTGAAGGTTAGCAAGTGGAGCTTCAAGAGGTAAGTGCATAAGAACTTGAACTTTGTGAAATGTGTATAGCTTTGATGTACATTGATCATGAGCATGTCATACGTATCATATTTGTTGTGTTTGAACTATTTCGTCATGCTATTATTGCTATTATAGATTTGTAGCATAGAACTTCCAAAACATGGCCTATTTTGAAACAACTATCGGGTTTTTAAATGTAGGCATTTTTAGAAAAATCTAAGACCACCATTGGATTACTCATGAAATTCTAGGTAGGATCCATCTTTATTTCATCTATTTTCATGGAGAAATGAAGAAGTTATGGCCTTCTTACAAAACCACCAAAACCTGGTCAGCCATGGCCATGGCACCTTTGGCCAGGCCTAGAACAAAGGCACCCTTATGTATTTATGGGGGTGGTTTGATACACGGATGTATCACCACCCCAGTGGTTGCAACGTGTATTTTCAAGTGTGTTTGTGTGCTAGGGCGTGGGTTCAACACCCACCCATGCCATTTTTTAACCTTCCCTGTCTTTTTTTCATATTTTCCTTATTTTTGACATTTTACATATTATTTTTAAATAATCATTTTTATAAATCAATTTTTTAATTATTTTTAAATGAATTTTTGCACAAATGTCACTCACATATTTAAAATATTTTATTCACCAAAAATCATAAAAATAATTTGTATTCGATATATTTTTAATATTATTTTAAATTGTTTTTAAATGTTTTAAAAATGATTTCTTTCTTGATTTTCTTTAAAACAAAAATGATTTTAAATATTCATGTGAATAAAATAACTTTTCCATAAACCTTAATCATTGTTTATAACATGATTAATGATTTTTTTGATAAATTATACATATTTTTAACACATTTGGTCCTCTATTAGAGTGTAAGACCCAACCCTCTTTGTAAATAAACCACTTCATGGGCCTATGCTATAGTATAAGTCCCACCGCGCTTTCAAAATCACGATGCGATCATTGTTTTCACAACAATCTTTGGGCCTCTGTTAGAAGTGAAAGTCCCATCTCTTTGTACATAACTTTGTTTTCACAACAATCACCTGGGCCTCTGATAGAGTGTAAGACCTAACACCCTTCTGTAAATAGAAAATCTTTTAGCCTCATTCATCCCAGGCTTTGTACAGGATACAAACAATCATCTGGGCCTTTATTTACAGTTTAAGACCCAACACCTTTGTTTCTCTCTTACTTAAGATCAAGTCATCTTTAAATTCAAAACTTTCTTCAATTTCTTCAAAACCCTAATCCAATCTTGAAGAAAACATCTAATCAATCATAATACACTTGGGCTTCTATCCAGAGAATAAGACCCACCACTTTTCTCAATTCAATACTTGTTTATATACTTGTTCATATGTTTGTATATACACTTGTGCATATCTTGTTAAGTTCCTCTTAGGATTTAAGTCATCCTCAATTTAGACTAGTTCAAACAATAGGATCCTTTCAATCAGTATAACTTATTTCAAATAACTAGTTCCCCCTATACAAAGGAATATAGTTAGCCTCCTTTTGGGCCTTATCCAAGCATTATTGCCTCCTTTTGAGCATCATACAATGAATCTCCACAGAAGATAGTCTTCTCTTGGGCTTTGTTCAATTTGATCAACCATGAAACACTTCATTAAAGAGAGGATTATTTCTCGGTGAAACCTCTTCTTTAATCCCTTTAACCCTAGAACAGTTCAACAAAGAAAGGATTATTTCCCGGTGAAACCTTTCTTCAACTCTTCCTAGACTTGAAAAGTCTCAATCCCTAGCCTCATCTTAGGCTTCATACAATGACCCACAAGCTTCCTAAAAGCATCCCTAGCCTCCTCTTGGGCTTCATACAAGGACCCTCAGGATTCCTAAAAGCATAAGATATATCCTAGTCATCTTTAACGGTACACAATTCCCAGGAGAATCAAAACCTTTAAGACATTCAAGCTTATCCCTTTAAGTCTCTTCTGATCCTCAACAAGGTTTGGTTTTCACTTTAAAATCCCCAGGCAGAACCATATTACCATCAACAAATCCCCATAAAAATGAATGCCTTATGGCATCTGATAATTCAATTCTTCTCTAATCCCCAACAAGAGTTAGATTCCCTTTTGATTCCTCAAAATAGTCAAGACCTTCTCCTGGATTTAAATAATCCTCAGTAAGAGTTAGCCTCCTCTTAGGCTTCATATAATGATTTTCCCAGTTAGCCTCTATCTTGGGCTTTGTACATGATATATATATTACTCCCCCAGTTAAGTCAGTTTTCAACTTTTTTTAGCTTCACCCTTAGGCTTTGATCAAGGCACAAAATCCATCATCCCCACAGATGAGACCATGAGTCCTCTCTGTAGGAGGATATATCCTCTATACATCACATTTCAAAACAAACAATTAAAACATTTTCTTCAGATAATTAATGTAAGTGGCACACTTATTGATTCAAAATCCAAGCTGGAGTCCCTCCTTTATCATGGCTAAAGTTCTCTTTCATCTAAGTGATGTAAGTGGCAAACCTTTGGATTCTACACATCCAAGTCAATGTCCCTCTCTTAGCATGTAAAGAATTATAAGGGAAAATGTGGCATTGTTGGATTCCGCACATCCCAGTTAAAGCAACTTCCCTTATAATCAATTACTCAATGTTTGTAATGAATAGGTGAGATATCTCCCTTTAGAGATGACAAATTCTCTCTCACTCACTCTTTTAGCTTCAATCTTAGGCTTTTTGAACAAGACACAAATACTATTTTAGCTTCAATTTTGGGCTTTGAACAAGACACAAATACTCTTTTAGCTTCAATCTTGGGCTTTGAACAAGACACCAAACATTTTTCCTCCCATAGAATAGGAGGAACTATGAACGCTCTGATTTCCCTATATCTATTTACGGGAACACGTAGGCATAAGATTGCAAAATCTTAGTAAGTGCACTAATAAAAAACTTTAGGTCCAGTACCTTCCCAAAAACAATAGAAATCCCAAAAACAACAAAACATTTCCTCAACCTTCACAAAAGAGAAACTTTCCCTATTCAACAGTAAATGGATTTAAGCAAAGAAGCAATTCAATAGTAGAAACATATGCAAATAAAGGTTCCTATAGATTACTATAGATACTCTAGGTGTTAATAGCTTCCCTTTGTATAACCAACCCTCGATCCCCAATCTCTTCGCATTTATTAAGAAAAACATTTGCACGCGGGGTTAGTTTGAGATATCTTCCCCTTCCTTTTAAGCTTCATAGGATAAATATAGAAATCATAAAGTAACACTAAATGCGGTAGTTATCGCGTCACAAAAACCGAGCTACACCTGTTAGGGCATTTATGACCCCTTAGGGAATTTATGCTACAAAGCGACGACTTTTCGTTTAAAGAACGAATGGGGAAACATATCAACGAGCAATGGTTACTCTCTTTCATGACATGATTCACAAGGAGATTGAGGTATACATTGATGATATGTTTACTAAATCTCATTCAGAAGAAGATCACATCGTCCATTTGCAAAAGCTATTTGATCGTCTGAGGAAGTTCAAACTGAGCCTAAATTCGAACAAATGCATATTTAATGTGAGATCATACAAATTATTGGGTTTCATTGTGAGACAACGGGGGAAAAAAGTCGACCTTGACAAGGTAAAAGCTATACAAGAGATGCCAGCTCCAACAACAGAAAAAGAGGTATGTGCCTTCCTAGGACAATTGAACTAAATTTTCGGTTTATATCACACCTCACACTTCACAGCCACCTGTGAACCTATATTCAAGTTACTCAGAAGGAATCAAGCAGTTGAGTGGAACGGGAACCACTAAGAATCCTTTGAAAAGATCAAGCAATATTTACAAGAACCACTGATCTTGATACCACCCGTTCTAGAAAGGTTACTCATTACGTACTTGACAGTTCTTGATGAAGCTATGGGTTGCGTCTTAGGCCAACATGAGAAAACAGGTCGAAAAGAGCACGCCATATACTACTTAAGTAAGAAATTCACCAAATGTGAGACCCGTTATTCACTACTTGAGAAGAATTATTATGCACTTGCTTGGGCTACTAAACACGTGAGACAGTACATGTTAACTCACACCATATGGTTAATAGCAAGAATGGATCCCTTGAAGTACATCTTTGAGAAACCTGCTCTCACAGAAAGAATCGCTCGATGGCAGATGTTGTTATCCAAGTATGACTTCTAGTACGTTACACCAAAGGCCATCAAAGGTAGTATACTAGAAGATCACCTTGCTCATAAACTAATGTAAGAATATCAACCTATGAAGTTTGACTTCCTAGACGAAGACGTCATGGTCATAAAAGAGGATGAGACCCAAAGTTTTGATGAAGGACTTGAACCAGTGCATGATGGACACTTATGTTCGATGGTGCTTTAAATGCTCTAGGACATGGAATTGAGACAGTTCTGACATCTCCAGAGAACTATCATATACCATTCACCACAAGATTGAGCTTCAACTGTACCAACAATATCGCTGAGTATGAAGCTTGCATATTGTGATTAGAATAAGCTAGTTGTAATACCCCAAATTTTGACCACTTAGATTTCCCATCATTGTGAAAATCATCATCACAATATGGATGTACCTTTATGCTTCATTAGTCTCCCCAAAGATGGGTGAGCATCCAATACAATCAAAATTAGGGTTTCAAGCCCTCTCTGAGTGCTTAGACAAAGGATCAATCAAGAAATGACATGATCTTCAACTTGTCTAATCTCTTAAACATCCACAATGGATAAAAAAGGACTCCCACTTCAAGGATTAAGCACAAGGCTGCTCCCTTCTAGGTGGATCAAGTCTCAAGATCGACAGTGTCACCAAATTAGGGTTTTGGTCGACCAGGGCCTCCAGATGGAAATTTTCATCTGGGCACAAGGCAATGATCCAAAACATGACCTAATATGCTTCATGGAACCTCATGAACCCATGCATCAAGTCAATTTTGCCTCAGGGGATGCATTCATCAAAAATCAGGAATTAGGGTTTCTTGACCTAATTCACCCCTAAGTTGACTTTTGGGACAAACCATGAGCCAAGACCTCAAGACATGATTTGAGGGTCTCTAATATACCATATTGATCCATTTGGAACAATGGATTGATCCAAGAAGCTTGAGCAACAAGTCTCATTTTCATCTGCACTACAATTAGGGTTTTAAGGGAAAAGTCAACTGTAACTTTGACTTTTGACCAAGACATGCTCCCAAACCCTAATACATGATTGAATATACCCTATGACACCCATGGAACATGTCCATCAAGTTTGATTTAGGTCAAGGACATGATTTCCTGAAGAATTGCACAGTTTGGAATTCATCTGATAAAAAGTCAACTGTGCACAAAAGTCAACTTTGACTTTTTGAGATTTTTCACCAAAATGGATTTTTAACCCTAAAATGATGTTAATGTATGATTTGAATCATCATTCATCAAGAAAAATCGAGAAAAGTGAGATAACTTGTAAAAGGGGTAACCATAAAACTTATAAATTTTTCTAAGTTAAAAATAAAGTGGCAAAGGTACCAACTTTGGAGGACCATAACTCCTAAACCACAAGGCCATTTTTTCTCATCCAAAGATGGATTTGTAGCCCTCATTATCACCTACAAAAACTTCAACTACAAGTCATTCCAATTCATTAAGGATTTTGAGTTATGGAGTGATCAAAGTGGCTGAAAAGTGAAAATGTCACTTTTTCCAACACTTAGTGAAATTTTCACTAAGTCAGAATTTGCCTTCACTTTTTGCCAAATGTAGGGGGATTTTTCACTTGGAATCAAAAGAGATCAAAACCAAACTTGTTCAAATAGTTGTTGTATCATGTAAGAGCTTTCCAAAATGGCCAAGAACATTGCCAAATTCAACCTACACCATGAGATACAACATTGCCAAGTTGCCTTGCTGAAATCTGTCAAGGCAAGGCAGAATTTGTAACTTTGGTCGATTTACCAAAATCAGCCAAATTCAATTGCTCCAATCCACTTGGACACCTCAGAGGATTGAATCTAAAGGGGACAATCACTGAGCCAAGCCTCCAAAGTCCATGGAACAAGAAATAGCATGTTGAACCTAGAGTTGCCAAAATAGGGACAAGACTTCAAATTTGGAATGAGGCATTCAATGGAACCATCAAGGTGGCATGGACTGAGCCATTCTCATCTGAAATCAATCAAGACTTATCCAAGACCAAGGGGACCAAAGCTCTGTGCCCTAACCTCTAGTCAATGGCTAGAGGAGACTTGGATTTTCATTGGACAACATTGGCCAAACCTACTTACCAGCTGCCATGCACTATTTCTTGCAAAACAAACTTGCTCTACTATAAATAGAGCTCAATTGTGGTCAGTTTAAGTACACCAAAGCCATCTAACAGATGCTTTCCTCAAAATCTCTTTCTCTTGGCAAAAATGCCTTTCTTAGCAAGGTAGCTATCGGGTTTTGATTTTGAGAGCAATTCTGCACAAACCAATCACTCACACACCTCACATACATCACATATGAGCTGATCAAACACTCACATAACACCTGGAACATCAAAATCTCAAAATCACTTGCCATCCACACAAGTTTGAAGTGAAGTTGCAGCTGGGATGCCATAAACTGATCCAGTCCATTTCAATTCAATCCAAGTGTTCAAACACACTCCATATGGTGTAGGGAAGCTGTCCAGATCATCACCACTCATCTGTAACACCTCCAAATCAAAAATCACTCTGAACTTGCTGTCACGGCTTGGAGGTAAGCACATACTTGGTCATCTCTCAATCTATGCATATTTCCTCGCACAATAATTTGGCCATATGTTCATAATCATGCATGGAATGTTTTCCCTCAATTAATTGCATTGTCTGAATCGTGTATCAAAAATCCTAGCCTTCATGCAGAAATTAGGGTTCTTGAGGTTTCTTCGTGATTTCTTGTTGTATGTTTAATTTAAATGAAATTAAAGTACATAGACATGATCGTGAGGTTGAGACGAGCATAATGATATGTGGATTGCATGATATGATTACGTATTCAGGGAGATTGGATAGAAAACGCAAATCTGAGAAACCAAGAACACGCGCGTGTTCTTCAGCTTGTTCTTGGCGCCTTTTTTTCAAATTCAAATATTTGAATTTTGTGATTTTGTTTAATTGATTCAAAAATTAATTTCTCTCTGAGTTTTAATGATTTTGAGTTGATTCTTTTTTTAATAATTCACAAAAATGTTAAAATATTTTATTTTATCAAAAAATCCCAAAAATATTATTTATTTCATATAATTGATATTTTTGTAAAGAATTAATATTTTGATTGTTTTTGGCATTTTAAATATTTTTTCTACATTGATTTTTGCAACTTTTAATGCTTTCTAATTATTTTGTAGGTCAATACTTGATTTTTGAAGCATTAATCCAAGATCACAATTTGTTTTCCATGTGTTAAACAATTTTTGATCATTTTAATTGAATTTTTATTCAATTAAATACATTTTGAAAATAAATTAGGGTTTTGGATTAATTCAACCCTCATAAATCATTTTCAAAACACTTTGGGCCTCTATTAGAGTGTAAGACCCAATCCTTTTTTTGACCAAATCATCTTTGGGCCTCACTTATTGTATAAGTCCCGATACCGTCAAAAAACAAACAACGCGATCGTCGCCTTTTCAAAAATCATCTGGGCCTACCCTCGAGTAGTAAGACCCATTTATTTTTCTTCAAAACTTTTTGGGCCTCTTGAGAGAGTGTAAGACCCATCCCCCCTTGTACAAAAACTTTTTGGGCCTCACCCATTGTATAAGTCCCTCCGTACAAGTAAACGGCGCGATCGTCGCCCGTTTAAAAATAAAACTCATCTGGGTCTCTCCTTGAGCTATAAGACCCATTCAAAACACTTTGGGCCTCTATTAGAGTGTAAGACCCAATCCCCCTTTTAACCAAAAACATTTTGGGCCTCACTTATTGTATAAGTCCCTCTGCGTTAAAAGAAAACCTCGACGCGATCGCCATTTTTAAACGAAAAATCATTTGGGCCTACCCTCGTGTTATAAGCCCCACTCTTTTCTTTAAACCTTTTTGGGCCTCTTGAGAGAGTGTAAGACCCATCCCTTTGTACAGAAAACCATTTTGGGCCCCAGTCACTTGTATAAGTCCCGCTGTACAAATTCAAACAGTGCGCTCACTGATAAAACCCTGGGCCTCTCCTTGAGCTGTAAGCCCCAGATCTTTCTTTTTCAAAGCACTTTCTCCTTTGATTTTGAATATACTGTTGTTTTTAATCTTTCTTTGTTGAACAACTAACCAAACAGCATGGAAGCACTACAACCGAGTAAGTGGTTATCGCTTTCATTTACTGCTTTCATATTATAAACTGTATTGTGGGGCTGCTCACTGTAAGTCTCCTTTCATAAACTCATATCTATTGTGTAATAATAGTATAGATATTTCGAGTTTCCCCAGCAACTACGTCTAGAACTAGGTGACGCTGTTTCACTTATTCGTAGAAATAGACGACTAGATCCCCAATAGGAGCACCAGATACAGTCTTCTCTTCGGCTGTCCTCCTTAGGAATCGTCAAGAAACTCTACTCCCCAAGATGAATGTATTCTCCGTGAATGGCATCTTTGAGTTTCTTCCCAATTCTCGAACTTTCCTGACTTGATCTATTCCTTGTGGATAGCTTGCCTTGAATGTCTCGGGGTTTGGGTACCCACTACGGTCATAATCTTGGACCTTAACTAAGGAACCCTCTTTAAAAGCTAAAAGTCGCTGGATAGTAAACCTCGCACATTTACCAGTGGTTTTCATCTTTAAAAGAGTTATCTCTCCTAATGGAAAGGAGATGATAGACCCACGGGCTTCTTAAAAGCATCGGCCTCCTCTTGGGCATTATTCAAGGACCCTACGGCTTCTTAGAAGTATTCACAGCCTCCTCTTAGGCTTCGTATAATGATCTCTTCCTTCGGGAATGATAGCCTCCTCTTGGGCTTCGTACAAGGACCCGTCGGCTTCTTAAAAGTTTCCAGCCTCCTCTTGGGCTTCGTACAAATTATCCCGACGACCTCCTAGAGGTATAGGAACAGAACCTAGTCATCCTCATAGAACAGTCCTTTCATAGAGTCTACTACTGTTTCTCGAAGCATAGTACAAAAGATAAAACTCTAGACACGGACAGTCTAACTTCCTTGAGTCTCAAAGACATTCTCAAGCACCCTTCGTTAAATAGGAAGGAAACCCGCAGACTCGGATAGTCTTGATACCCTTTGGATTTCCCGTTTCCTCAAAGAGAAGGAAATATCCCTGATCCTCAAATTAAATCCCTGTGTACAGTGTTACTCATATAAGAACTGATTTTCTCTTTTAAATCAGTATATTGGATCTGTCACTCAACTGAAACAGTTACAATAGCCTCCATCTCGGGCTTCGTACGAGATACCAAAATTCTCTCCAGTGGAGTCAAAATAACCTTTTTGCCTCTCTCTCGGGCTTTGTACGAGATACAAAAACACTCTCTTACTGAGTATAAAAGATTCTCCAACTGAGTCAACTCTTTGCTAGCCTCCTCTTAGGCTTTGTATAATGATATGCCCCACTGGGTCAAAAACGTTTAGCCTATCTCTCGGGCTTTGTACGAGACACAAAATAGCCTCCTCTTAGGCTTTGTATAATGATTTCCCTAGCGGAAATTAGCCTCCTCTTAGGCTTTGTATAAGAAAACCACTGGTTGATCCAATCGACCTTTTAGCATCAAAGCTGTGCCTCGTTCACAGTACACAAACATCAACAGCTCATTTCCCTTCATCTAATCGCTGTAAGCGGCAAGCCTCTGGATCATCTACATCCATGCCACTGTCCCTCTTTTAGCATGAGAAATTCCTAAGGAGAGATGGCATTGCTCTACACTGAGTTAAAGTCTTCTCCTTCAGGTTAAAACCCTTTCTTCGGAAATTATGGCATTGCTCGGATCCGCGTATCCCAGTTAAAGTAATTCTCCTTCTCCCCTCTTTAGAGATGACAAATTCTCTCTAAAGCCGAGGTCTTTTAGCTTCACATCTTGGGCTTTGAACAAGATACAAATCACCTTTCGCTTCATGTCTTGGGCTTTGAACAAGACACCAAAAACACCCATTTCCTCCCATAGAATAGGAGGAACTACGAACGCTCTGATTTCCCTGTTTCGGTAAACGAGAATACGTAGGCATAAGATCGAAAGAAAAGATCTTAGCGAGCGCAATCAACAAAAAACCCAAATCCCATATCTCCATCAATCAAAAGCAGTAATTCAAAAGCACCAGTCCTAACATCCTAATCCTTATTCCCCGCCAGAAACCTTCTGCCCAGATAAAAAGAAAGAAACCGTATTGGCGAAAATACAAATAACCAGTACAAAGGCCCCCCCACATTGATAGCATCCGTAACCTAACAGACCGCTGTTTAAACTCAGTATGCAAGCAGGGTTAATTGGAGACATCTATTTCCCTTCCTTATTCAGCTCACAATAGGATAAAAAATGAATCGACCTGTAGTCAAAGCTCAAATCGCAGAGAGCGACCAGCGCTTAAGAACCGCATCCAAAATCGCTCGCTACAGAAAAGTGGCGCCCACCGTGGGGCTGTTCAAAGTTAGATCTAGGCACGGTCATCCCCGTTTTTCACACTAGTGACTTAAGAATTAAGTTCCTTGAAGTATACAGAGATTTAGCCTTGGTTATACACCAAGTCAACAGTGATTGGGACACCTGACATCCCAAGCTGATTCCATATCGAGATCTTGTGTTGGAACTAGCAACTAAGTATGAGGAGGTCACATTTGCTCACATTCCTTGAATCAAGTGGTAGATGTGTTGACAACTTTATCATCCATGTTTAAAGTAACTTGGCCCAATCACGTACTGTGCATAACAAACAGACACTTTAAGGAACTGGCACATTGCTTCGCACAGCCGAAAGAGAACCTGATAACAAGCCTTAGTTCTATAAAATCAAGAGGTATTTATAAAAACAAGAATATCCAGAAAATGCCTCGGCGATAGACAAGCCAACTCTAAGAAGTCTAGCGACGAAGTTCTTCATAAAAGGGACGTGTTATATAAGCGGAATTATGACATAGTCTTACTCAAATGCGTGGATAGACACAAAGCAAACATGCTCATAAAAGAAGTCCATGAGGGACCTTTGGGGACTTGTGAAAATGGATATGTTATGGCAAAGATGATTTTGAGGGCGTGTTATTATTGGTTGACAATGGAAATAGCTTGCTACCATTATTGAAATTCCGGTTAAGCAGATCACCAAGATGTCACATAGAATATCGTGACACTTGATCTCTGCTTCTCACAAGGATTGAGGAAGAACAGAAACAAACAGCAGAAAGAAAACAACACACAGAAATTGTTAACCCAGTTCGGTGATCAACAACACCTACGTCTAGGGGCTACCAAGCCAGGAATGAAATCAACTAAGTAGAATTCGTTCTAAGTTAAACTCCAACGTTAACAACTTAGCACCTAGAAACTACCCTTCCTAGATTTCTACCTAAGACATTCCTAGGTATGAGACCCTTCTCAATTCCCTTTCAATCACAACAGTGACTGGAAATTACAACTCAATAAACTGTCCTACTCAGGTATTCAGGCACTACAAGAGAGGCTCACAAAAGTACAAACCCTAGTACTTAATAACAACTATAAAACTTCTGCCCTTCTAGGTCAAATCCATCCTATTTATATAACAAAACAGAACTGGATTTGGGCTTCAAAAACGTAGCAATTCTGCTCCATAGAATCTGCGACCTATTCTTTTCTTCAATCCCAAGTTTCCAAAAATGTCTCCTTACAAGGAAACCGCATATTCCTTTTAGAATCAGAATCTCTGATTCCTCAATCTCAGATTCCACCTAGGATCAAATCATATTCCAATCACACCTGGAACATAAATACAGTTATTCCAAAACTGTAACAAACAAAGATGTAGAATCCACCTGATAGGACATCTTGTCTAACATCTTAACCTGCAGTTAGTTCACCATGTCAAGACATCTTGTCCAACATCTTTCTGCTAAGTTAGTTTTACCAAAATTGATGCTAACCTCAAGGGCTTGGACTCATCAATCTCCCCCTTTGGCAGATTTTGGCTAAAACTAACTATAATTAACTTGCAAAAAAAATCAGGGCAGGGAGACCTTCATCAGAGCAGCAGCGGAAACACAACTTTGTCTCCCCCTCAATTAAAACCTTCTGCACGCAGCACAAAACTACCCCCCAGTGGTTAGTAGCAACAACAGTGGTTAGTGATGTTAGTATTTCTCCCTCTTTTTAGCCACAATATGACAAAGGCAGAAAGACTAACTCAAAAACCAATTAATCAGTTCATAGTAATTAAATTTCACACCCAACAAAAGTAAAAATTATCCTGGGCATTCAGCCCTTACATAACCAAAAGTAAAGTAAAAAACATAAAACAGAAAAAAGAGAAAAGACAACTATCAGAAGTCATCTTCAGTTTCCTCATCGTCATTTTCTCGTGCACTTTCACCATAACCACTATCAGCATCATCATCTCCTTCAACTGCATCACTGTTCTTCTTAGCTGCCTTCTCAGCATCACCAGTGTTGACTCCAATATCCTTGTTTTACTCAGCAGACAAGGCTTGAATCAGTTGGACCAATTTTTTTCCTTCTGGTCGTGCTGGTCTTGATAATGTCATCAAGCTCACTACATGTGTTTTTGATAGGGGTGCTCAAAACCGAACCAACCCAATAGAAAACTGCAAACCAAACCAAACCAAATCGAAACCACAAAAAACCGCATTTGGTTTGGGTTTGTTCAGGTCATCTTTTAACAAAACCGCACGGTTCGGTTTGGTTTACGGTTTATATTTTGGAAACCGAACTAAACCAAACCAAATCGCATTATGTTACAGCCCAAACTTTACTTATCACACATCTAACCCAAAACTCAAACCCATTATGTCTTAACCTTACAATTACGAAATATTTTCTCTTACTCACACTTAACTTTTTCAGTTTTAATCTTCTCAAATCTCTCCTAATAGTATTGTACATTCTTCTCATCTTCTTTGCCATGTACGTCTCACCTCTTCTACACTAATCTCTCATCTCACATGTTCTTTCTTTTTCATCTTCTCATTTTATGTTACTATTTTCTCTTCTAATTATGTTTTTATCGCACCTTTCTTCTATAATTTCACATCTCTTATGTTCTTTCTTTTTCATCTTATCTAATCTCCATTCTCCTCTATTTTTCTGTTTTATTATAATATTTTTTATATTGTTTTATGCTACTATTTTTTTCGTCTTTTTTTAACTTGATTTTTGTATATTGAATGAGAACTTTTTGTCTAAATATGATGAGTTTTGCTATTATTTGGTAATGTATGAACGACTAAACACAAAGTTATGTTGTTCTCTATATATGTAAATATCACTCAATAAAAAGTATTGTAAAAAACCAAACCAATCAAACCAATCCAAACCGCATTGGTTTGGTTTGGTTTGGTTCAGATTATTTTTAAAAGCCAACCGAACCAAACCAAACCGCATGTTTTTTTCTCTTGCGGTTCAGATGATTTTTAGCGTCAAAACTGTCCAAACCGCACCGCGAACACCCCTAGTTTTTTAGCTGGGTTATAGTTTCCTCTTTTGTAGTTGTTGCAATATATATCGATGCAAATGTAGAAGCAATATCTGGGACATGGTTACTAGTAAATAATTTATAGTGCAGAGTCAAAGGAGATGCCCTTTTCATTACATGATTTATGGAGACTAGGATGCTTGGGTACTGATTCAAAATCATCCCACAAATAAGTGAAGGAAAGCATATAGGGAGTTTCACTGCAAATGATGTGGATTGCTTCAAAATTTGATTCAAGATGTGAGTTCCAAAGTCGAACCTTCTTCCTTTGCCAATCATATAGATGAATCTACCTAGACTAGCAGATATGGTTGAAGTATGATTGGTGGGCACCCAGTTGATGGTACCAATTCTATGTAGAATTGCATACTTCACATTCAGTTTCCCGACTGAAAGTTTCCCATTGCTAGGCCACTGTTTCACAGTGTTGCAAGTGAGATCTTGACAAACTTGGTCATCAGTGTCTTCACATTCAGACTGAGACTCTTTAGATCTTTCCAGAAACCTATTAATCATTGTGGGAGAAAATGTCACAACATTTCCTTTGACATATATTATCCTGTTGGTTGCATCATTACAGTGGTCAGGAATGTTTACCACAAATTCCTTTACAAGCTTTTCATAAAAATTTCCAAGATTGGTGATTGTCCTTGTTAGCCCAGAGTCATTGATCAGTTTCATCACTTCATGAAACTCTAATGCATCCTTCCCTAGTTCCCTTTCCAATGCTACTCTTCTTTGGTACACATATGGCCATCTGTGTACATACTCAGGAGCATGGAATGAGATATTATCCAAGGGAGCTTTGGGAATACTAACAGTCTTTTTCTTCACCCCAGGAGCCTTTGGAAGTATGATGTCCTGATCATCATCTGTAACATCATAGTCTGACTCAGTGTTAGACTTAGTATTTCTTTTCTTGGATACAATTTCAACCTTGCTCCAAGGTTTTTGAGGTCCAACTACAGATTTAATTTTTCTTCTGATATTATTGTTTTCAGTATCCACATTTTTTCTTTTTCTTGTCTTTAATCTCTTGATCACATTAGCACTGATCTCATCATCAGAAGATGAATCATCAATGTTGATTACCTTGTCAGTCACCTCTTTATCAACATTCTTTAGTCCATGTTCAAGTGATTTCTCTAGAGATAAGGATGTTCCATTATCTGGTCCATCATTTTTCTGACTGGTTTCAACACTGGTGTGGTGATTCTCTTCTGACATTATATTACCATCTCCTTCATTATTATCTCTAACATCTTCTTATTCCTCAACAGGAGCAAATGTGATTGGCATATCCCCATCAGTATTCAGTTTACTTCTTATATTTAATTGTTCAGCTACGATTTTCCTAATTCTCTTATCCGTTTCAACAATTTCTTTCTTATTTCTAGGATCAAGAGGGGCATTAATAGGTTCAAAAGTATTACCTGCAAGGAGATTTCTAGCTCTTCGTGCAGGGAATTTCTCAGGCTTACATGGCACCATAGAAAGAGGAACAACATTGATCGCATCTCCAGTAGACACCTTCCCCGGTTTTGCCCTAACATCGGAAGATGTAGAGGTCTCTTTCACTCCTCCTCTAATTGAGGATTGTTGTTGAGACATCATAGAAGGAACAAGATTGGATTTTTCTTTGCATCGGAAGAACGAGGTTATTGTGATGAGGAGAATAGGTTGAGGGCGATTTAAGTTGATTTGAAATGATCGTTTTTGAAACCGACCTTTCGTTTGTTGAAAACAATCACCTACTTGACCAATATCCTTACAAGTTAATCCCTTTAGGCCCCTAGTTAATAAAGCCCTATTTTACCCTTCAGTTTCCCAAACTTATTTTATTGGCATCTACGTCATTCCTGTGTACTGAAAGTTGCTGAATGTGGTAGCAGGGTAATAACTTTCTGTAGTTGAGTCAATAGTGGCCATAAATGCATATCTTCTTTCTTCTAGATCATTTATCATAGAGGCCTTATGAAGCAGATCCTGAATCCTTGAGATGGTCTTTTTGTGTGTCATCTTGGTTAATCTACCAATTTCCCACTTATCAATGTTTAGTTCTGAGGGGAATTTCTGATGTTTCCTAGTTATCATTGAAGAGCACTCTGTCAGTAATGAGGTCTATACATAGCAATTATTTTTTGATCTGACGCCCCTCATGAGTACTTTATTTTTATCATTTACAACTAAACATTCAGATTTTGTAAAGTTAACCTTCAGGCCTTGATCACAAAGTTGACTAATACTAATTAGATTAGCAGTTAGTCCTTCGACATACAGAATCTTGTCAAGTCTAGGATTTCCTGCTTGAACCATTCTCCCAACTCCTTTGATATTTCCTTTGGATCCATCTCCAAAAGTGACATAGTTGGAGGAACGAGGCTTTATATTCACTAGATAGTTCTTTACACCAGTCATGTGTCTTGAACATCTACTATCAAAGTACCATTTCTCTTCAGTGTATTCCTTTTGAGTAGAATGAGCCATCAGAGCCATAGACTCATTCTTGGAACTTCTTTTCTTTCCAGCAATCTTACCCTTGGGATATCCATGTAGCTTGTAACAATAACGTTTAATGAGGCCATACTTGCCACAATAATGACATTTCTAGTCTTGTTTCCTCTGGTGTCTGTAATGATGTTGTGAGATTCTGTTAGACATTTTTTTACTTCTTCCAAGATTGTATTCAGGATCTCTCTTCTTGCTTTGATTATTGTAGCCAAGTTCCTGTAGTATCTTGTCAGATCTGCTGTTGACCATTCCAACACTATCAGGTTTGAATTTGAGCAGAGCAATTTCCTCTTGAAGATCAGACATGATGCCAAGATGCTTCAATATTTCAACCTCAAGGAGCATGATAATCTTATGTTGATCTTCTCCTAGATGGCAGATTTCTGCACTTCTTATGTACAACTCCCTGTAAGAGTTGGCTAGAGCATCATGAGAAATATTTGCAATGTATGATCCTACATTAGTGCCAAACACTCTTGTGAGTGCAGAAACCTGCTTCGGTGATTCTTCGTCACTAGCAGGATCATCTTCAGACAAGGATGTATGGAGACCTTTCTTTTCTTTCTTGAGGAATGTAGGGCACTCTGATTTAATGTGTCCAAATCCCTCACATTCAAGACATTTGGTCCCCTTTTCTTTGCCAATTCTCTCTTTATAATATGGATTCCTTCCATAATTATTCCTTTTTAAGTTGTTGGGAATCTGAGTCTTGGCACTATTTTTTTACTCTCCCTCAATTTTTTCCAGTAATTGACTGTACTGTTTTCCCAAAAACACAACTGCCTTAGACATCTCTATCTTGGAGTTTGTCTTACCTTCATCAGACACCAAGGCTAAGTTTTTCTTATTCTCAGTCCTTTCATCTAATGCCATTTCAAAAGTTTGAAGAGATCCCATAAGCTCATCAACTTTCATGGTAGCTATATCCTGAGCTTCCTCTATAGCAGTCACCTTCATGTCAAATCTCTTGGGAAGAGACCTTAGAATTTTCTGGACCAACTTGGCTTCAGGAGTTTTCTCTCCAAGGACACTAGATGTGTTGGCAATATCAAAAATGTTCATGTGAAAGTCATGTATACTTTCATCTTCACTCATCCTTAAGTTCTCAAACTTAGTGGTGAGAAGCTAAAGTCTTGAAGATTTAACTCAAGAGGTACCTTCATGAGCAGTCTTCAGGATTTCCCAAGCATCCTTTGTAACAGTGCAATTCTTGATGAGTCTGAAGATGTTCTTGTCCACCCCATTGAAGAAGGCATTCAAGTCTTTGGAATTTCCTTGATCAAGCTTATCATCTTCATGATCCCAGTCTTTCTCAGGTTTCAGCTCATCAGTGAGCTTCCCATCATTGTCTTTGATTTTTGGTGGATCCCACCCTTTAACCACAAACTTCCAAGCTTTGCCATCCATGGATTTGATAAATGCCACCATGCACACTTTCCAATATTCATAATTGGAACCATCAAGTATGGGTGGTCTATTTAAAATTCCTCCTTCTTTATCCATCGAACTAGAAAGTATCGTCCCTGAATCTCACCTAGATACAGAGCAGGATGCCTGCTCTGATACCAATTGAAATTATGGTTAAGCAGATCACTAAGATGTCAGACAGAATGTCGTGATACTTGATCTCTGCTTCTCACTAGGATTAAGGAAGAACATAAATAAACAGCAGAAAGAAAACAAAACACATAAATTGTTAACCCAGTTCAGTGATCAACAACACCTACGTCTGGGGGCTACCAAGCCAGAAATGAAATCAACTAAGTAGAATTCGTTCTAAGTTAAACTCCGGCGTTTAAAATTTAGCACCTAGAAACTACCCTTCGTAGATTTATACTTAAGACACTCCTAGGTATGAGACCCTTCTCAATTCCCTTTCAATCACAGCAGTGACTGAAAATTACAACTCAATAAACTGTCCTACTCAGGTATTCACGCAATACAAGAGAGGCTCACAAAAGTACAAACCCTAGTACTCAATAACAGCTGTAAAACCTCTGCCCTTCTAGGTCAAATACATCCTATTTATATAACAAAACAGAATTGGATTTGGGCTTCAAAAACGCAGCAATTCTGCTCCACAAAATCTGCGACCTATTCTTTTCTTCGATCCCAAGTTTCCAAAAATGTCTCCTAACAAGGAAACCACATATTCCTTTTAGAATCAGAATCTCCGATTCCTCAATCTCAGATGCCACCTAGGATCAAATCATATTCCAATCACACCTGGAACATAAATACAGTTATTCCAAAACCGTAGCAAACAAAGATGTCGAATCCACCTGATAAGACATCTTGTCTAACATCTTAACCTGCAGTTAGTTCACCATGTCAGGACATCTTGTCCAACATCTTTCTGCTAAGTTAGTTTTACCAAAATTGATGCCAACCTCAAGGGCTTGTACTAATCAATTATGTTAAGACGTGCCACAAATTCCAGATATATGCCGACAAAGTGCACGTGCCACTAACTCCCTTAAATGTCCTACCTTCACTATGGCCTTTATCTATGTGGGGCATCTTTAAGATTGGGATGATTGAACCTAAGCCTTGTACCAAATGTACCATTCTTTACATGTAAATGAATGTGAACAACTCAAATAAATTGAAATATGAATGAAAAAGTTCATGTAGGAACAAGTATTTTAGAAAGATGATAAATGAGTATGAATGTTTGAAAAGTCTTTGGATTTGAATGTGAAGGAAAAAAGTTTTGAGCATTGCAAATAAGTTATGAGAATGAATGTAAGTGATGAGTGATGTATGAACTAGAAAAATGAAAAACAAATGCAAGAAGAAGGCTTGTAAACTCATTTCAAAACAAAAAGTGTAATCCAAACCAAACTCTCAAATTGAAATCTCAAGAGAAAAACTGTAATCACGAACTCACTAAACCTAAGGACACTGATGATTCTCAAGAAATAAATGTAAAGAAAATCACGAGACTACAAAAAAACAACACAAATAACTTGACTAAAGATGTATGAAAAGATGAACCGTATCCATTGTGCCATCAACTTTGAACCAAAGTTCCATCATGACCCATGATGTATGGATTAATCACACGGTTTAAATCCAACACAAACCATGAGTCATGAGCTATACATGAAAAAGAAGCTTGTGACCTAATGAGAATAATGTAGATGAACGACTGAGGCAAGGTAAAATTAAGGGTATGACACATCCCAAACCATCTCTAGTTCGTCCAAAACACTACAATCATATCTGGCCCTATTCATAAACTTTTACCCAATGCACCCAAAGTCCTATCAAGGAAAAATAAAGACTCAAATGTACCACATTAGCCTGTGGATGGGTGCATGCCCGCATATCCTCAGTGAAAACGAACCTTCACAAAAATTATTTTGTCTTAGAGAGTAAATTAGGGATCTTTTGATATTTTATTATCCTCACCATAAACGTGCGAAGATTTCGTCTTTCACACTCTCGAGTTGAAGGGTAATTAAATAGGGGAAAAATGCAGTCATGCAGAAGATTTGGAAAATGTCCTTCAGTTTGTCAAGAAGTATGGCATATACCTAATCCCTGCCAAGTGTTCTTTCGGGGTCCAAGCGGGGAGATTTATAGGGATCATGCTGACACGAAGAGGCATCATGATGAGGAGCCCCACTAATGTAAAGGAAGTGCAACAACTCAGAGGTCGCATAGACTCCTTATGTTGCTTCCTTTCCTACGCAGGTGGAAAAGCCTTCCTCTTCTCCGCCACCCTAATGAAGAAGGAGAGGTATGAGTGGACTCTTGGTGCAAGGAAGTTTTCACCAAAGTTAAGAACTTCCTCACATCGCCACCCGTCCTAACTCGCCTGAGAGAGGGGTCGTCATTACTGTTCTATCTTTCGGTCATTGGCCAGGCAATGAGTTCATCCCTTGTCCAAGAAATGGACAGGGTAAAGAAACTTGTGTATTGCGTAAGAAAAGTGTTTAGAGGCACCAAGGAACACTACCAAAAGATCGAAAAGGTAACGCTAGCCATCGTCATTGCAGAGAGGAAATTGAGACCATATTTTCAAGGTTACAAAATCTTGTCGAAAACCAACTATCATGTTCAGCAAGTCATGTAGAATCCCGATCTAGCATGAAGAATGGTATCCTGGGCAGTGGAGCTCTCAGAATACGATATCCAATGCGCCCCAAGTAGGGGTGGAAATTGACTGGGTCGAGCTAGGCTTTGCCAAGCTAAAGTCTGGCCTACCAAAAAACGGAAGCCTAAGCCTAGCCTGTAGCCTGTCATAAGCTTATTTTTAGGCCTGGGTCTGGCCTTTTCTAAGGCCTAGTTAGCCTGTTAGCCTACATAAAAGCTTATTATTTTAGACATATTTAAATAAGCAATTAAAATAATATTTAAATAGACTAACAAACTAAAAAACCAATGAGACTAAAAATTTATTTGCATTGACTTATTTTAACTTACCTATTAGCATAAGTTTTGTGAGACTATTTGTTTAAGATAACTTATGAAAACAACTTATAACATTGTTCATAAGGTTTTTTCATCTGATTTTTATAAGTTCTCAAAGATAACCAATTTTTATTTATGTATTTTAACTCAAATACAAAACATAACATAATGATAATAAAAAATTATTCATATTTATTTAAATAGGTCGGCCTATTAGGCTTAAAAGGCTTTTTTTTATGGCCTGAGACCTAGCCTTTTTAACTAAATAAGCTTATAAAAAAACCTAGGCCTTTTTTATTTAAAACAAATCATGGCTTGGCCTGAGCCTGTGTAGACTAGCCTGTAGGCCACTGTTATCGGCCTGGCCTATTTCCACCCCTAGCCCCAAGGGGAAGCATCAAATCACAAGCCCTGGCAGACTTCGTGGCTAAATTCAGTTTTCCTGTGGATAAAGAGACGCCCTGTGAATGGGTGTTATCTGTAGATGGCGCATCTAACATAAAAGGAAATGCACTGGAATAGTTCTAGAATGACCTGGCGACATACTCATAAAAAAAGCTCTAAAATTTGGGTTCACCTCCAGCAATAACCAGGCGAAGTACGAGGCTCTCATCATCGGGATGATCCTCTCATTAAAAATGGGAGATTCCCAATTGAAGGCCAAAATAGACTCCCAATTGGTCGCCCACCAAGTATTTAGGTAGCACCAAGCGAAAGAGCCTCAACTGATATGATATTTATAAAAGGTATGAAATCTATCTTCTTGCTTTTCCTCCTTTGAAATAGAGTATGTTTCACGTGAACAAAACTTCAGGACAGACCTTCTGTCCAAGCTAGCCACATCAAAAATGGAGGGGTTCAACAAAATAGTTATCTAGGAAACCCCTTCCTCCCCCGGCATAGAGGTCGACGAGGTATAATCCCTGAAATTTATCCTTGAGTATAGCTGGATGTCACCCATACCGTGCTATCTAGAGACTCAATAACCACCATTGGACGAAGGGGATGCAAAAAGGATAAGAAAACAGGCTACCATGTACACATTGCTATCTGGAAAACTATTTCAAATGAGGGAGAGCCTCTATCATGTTACGATGTATGGGCGAGTAAGAAACCACTTTGGTTCTTGTGGAGGTACATAAGAGCACCTGCACATAAGCATAAAGGCTCTCGCACACAAACTATTAAGGGTAGGGTATTAATGGCCTACCCTAATGAAGGATAGCATATCCTTTGTCAAGAGATTTGATTAATGTCAGAGACATGTTGTTCTTCACCATATCCAGGCCGAACTTCTCTAGTCGATGACATCGTCTTGGCCTTTTTACCAATGAGACATGGACATTATTCATAAGTAGTATCCAAGATCACGGTGAAAAGAGTGTGTTGTTTCTAATGGCAGAAGATCATGTGTAGATTTAGGCTCTCATGAGCCATCGTCTTTGACAATGGGACTCAATTCACTAGCGATATGGTCACCAAAATCTGTAGGGATCTGGGGGTACAGTCAAAATTCATATGCGTCATGCACCCCCAAGCTAACGGTCAAGCTGAGTTGACAAGCAAGGTAATTCTAAACGGACTCAAGAAGAAACTTGACAACGGCAAAGGCTTATGGGAGAACCTGCTTCATGAGATATTATGGTCGTAACAAGTTTGACCTTAAAAAATCCAAGCCCAAGACCCCTTAGAGGAGGTTGATTTGGGAGATGGAATAATTAAGAGACCAATATACATCAATGTTAAGGTCAACAAAGATCTAAAAGAGCAGGTGGTCAAGCTACTCAAAGAATTTAAGATTGCTTTGCTTGGGACTACAGTGAGATTCCAGGCTTAAGTCGAGATATGGTGGAACTAAAGCTACCAATTCGACCTAGTAAGAAACTAGTAAAGCATCTACCGAGGAGATTCGCCTTAGAGATAATGTCCAAAATTAAAGAAGACATCAAAAGGCTTCTTAGAAGCAAATTTATTAGGACTTCCAGGTATGTCGAATGATTAGCTAACATAGTACTTGTCATTAAGAAAAATGGGACTCTTGGAGTGTGTATAGATTTTAGGGATCTTATTAATGCCACGCCTAAATATGAATACCCGATGCTTGTGGAGGAAATATTAGTTAACTAAGTTATAGGTTTTGATTACCTAAGCATGCTAGATGGCTACTCAGGGTATAACCAAATCTCCATTGCTGAAGAGGACGTACCAAAAACGACATTTCGGTGCCCAAGGACCTACGAATGGGTAGTATTGCCTTTTGGTTTAAAAAATACCAGGGCAACCTATCAAAGGGCTATGAATTCAATGTTTCACAATTTCATTGACACATTTATGCATGTTTACATTGATGACATAATCATAAAATCCTCATCGGAATATGGTCATTTAGACCACCTTCGACAATCCTTTAAAAGGATGAGGAAATATGGATTGAAAATTAATCCATTGAAATGTGTTTTTTGTGTCTATGTAGGTGAATTCTTAGTTTTTATAGTGAACACTAAAGGCATCAAGATCAACCAACTTAAGACCAAAGCAATCTTGGACACCAAGCCCTCCTCAAGAAAGAAGCAGCTTCTGTCTTTGTTGGGAAAAATAAATTTCCTAGGGAGATTTATATCTAATTTAAGTGGCAAGACACAAGTGTTCTCGCCAATGCTTTGACTGAAGAAAGAGGAAATTTTCATACGAGAGATTTAACACCAAAAGGCGACGAAATTAAAACGTATTAGATGAAGCTTCATATTTTGTTACCCCTATTAGAAATAAGGTCATGAAGTAGTACATATCAGTATTAGATTCAACTATAGGTAGAATGTTAGCTCAAGAAGATGAAAATGGAATTGAAAGGGCCATCTCTTACCTTAGTTGAATCCTAAATGATGCTGAAACTAGATATAATGCAATAAATAAGTTATGTCTTTGCTTGAAATTTTCATGTGCTTAATTGAAAAATTATATAAAACTGATTGATGTCTATGTTTATTCGCATTTTGACGTAATTAAACATATGTTATCAAAACTTATCTAACATAGCCAAATTGAGAAATGAGCGTTGGCCCTCACCAAGTATTCATTAACTTATTGCTATGAAAGGCCAAATCGTCACATACTTTATTGTTGACAACTCATTGGCCGAAGCAATGCAAAACTACGTAGGCGAGAAACCTTGGAAATTATATTTCGACGGTTCCAAACACAAGGATGGAACTTGGATTAGAATCCTCATCATTAAAAAACAAACTAAAGGAGATACAAACTAAGTTAAAATTTAGAATCGATGACCATTGCTCAAACAATGAAGCCAAATATGAGGCTTTCATAACAAGCCTTAAAATTTTATTGGACTTGGGGGAAACAAAAGTCAAGATAAAAGGGGACTCAGAATTAGTAGTGAATCAACTAAGGAAAGAATATAAGCACATCAAAGAAAACTTGATGCTGCACTTCGTCACGACAAACTCTCTTTTGAAATGCTTCCACTCCGTTGACATTGATCGTGTACCCCGATTGGAGAACCAAGAGGTGAACGACTTAGAACAAATTGCTTCGGGCTATAAAGTCCCCAAAGAGAAACTGGAAGAGTTGATCGAAGTCAAGGTTAAACTAATATCGCCTGAATGTTCCCCAGTGACATTATCAATGTCAAAACTTAGGGGCAGGTGAGTTTAGAGACATTCTAAACTTAGAGAGTTCTAAAAATTTTGAAAATTTTAAAACATGTGAAGTGCTTAGCATTGACCACATGTCAGACAATAATTGGCGAAAATCAATTATTGAATATCTGGAAAACTCGACATACAAGACATATCAAAAGATAAAATATAGGGCCTTAAGCTATGTGATTATCGAAAACAAATTGTTAAGAAAATTCCCAAAGGATTCTTACTTAAATGTCTAGGTGAAAGCCAAACATATTTAGAAATTTTTGAAGTCCATAGAGGATCATGTCGTTCTCATCAGGTAGGCCAAAAGATGAAATGAATTTTGCTTCGACTTGGTGTTTCCTAGCCCACCATGTTGAAATACTGCATAGAATTTGCTAAAAGTTGTTAAGAATGCCAAACGCAGGCAGGTATCCAACATGTACCTGTAAGTGAGCTACACTCAATAATCAATCCATGGTCTTTTAGAGTATGGGCTTTGGACTTAATCGGTGAAATTAAACCTTCATCCTTGAAGGGACACAAATATATCTTAGTCGGGATATACTACTTTACCAAATGGATATAAGTTATCTCTTTACCTAATGCCGACCAAGAAGAAATGACCAGTTTCATTCAAAATCACATCATATATAGATTTGGGATTCCCTAGAATATCACCACATATCAAGGCTCGGTTTTTACAGGTCAAAAGATGGTGGAGTTTTCCTTAGAGACAGGGTTCAAACTATAAACTTCGACACCTTATTATGCTCAAGCCAATGGCCAGGTCGAAGTGGCCAACAAAGTCATAATTGGTTTAATTAAGAAGTACATAGGTTAGAAGCCAAATAATTGGAACAAAATGCTTGATCGGGTGCTTTGGGCTTGTCGTAATTCCCCAAAAGAGTCAACTAACTCTAGTCCATTTTGAATTACTTACGGGCGCGATACACTGTTGCCTTTAGAAATATACCTTCAATCAGCTAGAATTCAAAGGAAAACTTAAATACCAATTGAATATTATTGGGGTATGATGTTGGATGAATTGTTCAACTTAGATGAATAGATGTTAGATGAATTGGTCAACTTAGAATAAGAGAGGTTGGTTGCATTGGACATTCTAAAAAGACAAAAATAATGGGTAGCTAAGGCTTATAACAAAAAGGTCAAGGCGAAAACCTTCGCTTTTGGGGATTTGGTTTGGAAGGTGATTCTGCCTATGGATAAGAAAGAGGGAACCTTGAGAAAATGGTCCCCAAACCGAGAGGAGTCATTTCGAATCATGCAAGCATTTACAAATAATGCGTACTAAGTTGAAGAGTTAACCCCTGAAGGTTGAGTCTTACGAATAAATGACAAGTACTTGAAAAGTACAGACCCGCGCTACATGAAATACAAACAAGAGAATAATAGAAATCATACTTCAATTGAAAGACTAAGGTCAATATTTCAAATGTCAAAATTCCATAAAGGGAATACTTAAGATTACAAAACAAATTATATCAGTCGAAAGACAGATTCATAACCAAAAGCAGGAATACAAATTTAAAAATGGAAAAGTGGCCTTAAGTCTATCAAGTTGAGCTTTTGCTTCCTCAAGTCAAAGGTCAGTAAGCAAAATAGTAGAAGTGATGCCTTTAATTTCTGCATCCAGAGCGCTAGCATTGTCAAAATGTTGGAGGCTGACTAAAGCTTCCTCATCTAGTTTCATTTGATTGACACTCCTGAGTTCATATTTTCTATCTTTAGCCCTTTTTACCGTCAATTGTAGCTCCTATATTTCTTTCTCCACTTAAGGATATTAGTATCGCAAGAAGCAATTTCCACATCATCCTGCTTGAATATCATTTCCAACTTCTCAATACGACTTTTTGATTCATTATTCAAAACCCATTCTCATGATCAGATGACTTATTTCGACTTGAATTTACCCATCGCTTCATTCTTCCTCTGGATGTCAGCAGTTATCTGATCAAGCAAGGGTCCAAATTCCCTGACAAAGCTGACAACACCCTAGGGGCACTAAAAGTGTTGAGTGTTTTCACTAAATCTTTGATCCCTTAGGAAAACATGAATTCATATTTGAGTGTTTGAAATAAGTCTGTGCCTAGAATCTTAAGCTTCAGCTGGCGAAACACATCGTCAATGGGATCGACAGAAGACTCTCCGCCATAAATAGTTGAAGAACTAGAGCACTTCTCAATCAAACTACTCTGAATACTCATCATCATTTACAGGTACCCTGAAGGATTCGTCTTTTTCATTTATTCCAGTTCTTCTTGATATAGAGAAATGGTTTGAAGAGTCTTAGTGGCCTGTGGCATAGTCTTGAGAGATTTGTCACTAGTCGCCTGTTCATTTTTATGATCCTTATCCTTAGAAGATTAGTTAATCTCTTGTTCCTTATGGAAAGTGTCCCCATGGTTTGGACTTCCAAGAGAAGAAACATCATTTTGCTCCTCATGTTCAAGCTTTTCATCCTAAAAATCTATGTCCATTTTGGAATGATCAGAGTATTCACTTTCAAATTATGAGGATGATTCCTCAGAAAGTTGGGTCTCGACTATTGGGTTGCCTGATTCAGGGAATATTTTTTTAGGCACCACTGTTGGTTGGTCAACGATAACTTCTCCGACAACCTCTTCGATCTTCCCAAGTTGAACAAAAGGAGAACTAGTCTTCCCAAGTTGAACAGAATGAGAATTTATCGATTACATAATGTGTATTTAATACTAGATACAACATTGCTATGATGTATAACACCCCATTTGAATTATCTAATTCTATAAAATAATTTAATTGTATTGTATGTGTTTTGAATGGTTGAGGTAGTAGGGGAGCCTTGGGTATGGGGTAATGTCCCTAGAATAATAGAATTTTAAGTGAGGGGTGTGGTAGTAATTAACGAGAAGTAGGGGGTGTTGGACACAATGAGATTAATAGTATTACTATTAGATTTAATTAAATTAATTTAGTAGTAATAGTAAATAAGTTAATATTTATTTAAAATGACAATAATAATATAGATATAGTATTACTTTTATTATTATTTTATTGGGTAATTAGCCTAATGATATGATCAAGGCCAGATTTGGGCCTGTGCAACCAAGCCCATTGCACAGGGCCTCTAAAAAATTAAGGTCTCAAATTATTTTTTTAATGAATTATAAATATTTAATAATTATATCTATATTATCTGTTACAACATTGTTTAAACACACACTCAGCAGTGCAGCGACTAGGCATTTAGTTTTTGAACAAAAGGTGGAGGCTTCGAGCCTTACTAAAACCAGTTTCGAACTCAAATCCTGTAAAGCTGTTTCAACATTATTATCATTGGAGCATTCACGAAGAATATTGTTATTTTGGCAAGTATATTTTATTACAATTAGACAAGTCACAAATAGGGATGGCAATTTGCCCCATCTCCAGTGGGTACCCATAAAAATACCCACAACAGACAGAGTAAAAACCCGCAAAAATAGGTACGGGATCGGGTAATTACCTACTTAAATAAGCGGGGATGGGTGCGGTTATAGACACATTATTACCCACCCTGTCCCCATACACGCACAATATATATTTATATATTTTAATTTATATTATTATATAAAAATAAATGTCTATCAATTTTTAAAAATACATCAATTTTAAACCACTACATATTTAATATAAGTGATATTTTATTTCATAATCCAGCAGTAAATTTTCTTAAAAACTTTTTTATGTTGTTAAAAACTTAAAATAATATGATATTTTATACCTAATATATTTATTTTTATAAAAAATGCGGGTAACGGGTACGGGTACAGGCACTTACATACCCATAGGGTACAGGTATGGGTGTCAACGTTGGTACCCAAATGGGTATGGGCTCGGGTATGGGGATTTTTTCCAATTACGGATATGGAGACAGGTACTATAGTACCCTGCCCAAACTCTGCCCATTGTCATCCCTAGTCACAAATAATATTATTGTTTTATATATTATTTATTAACATCTATAAATTCATCAGCTCGTATTAAGCCTTTAAATTTTTTTAAAAGCATTTTAAAAATATAATTAAATAGTTAAAGATTCACAATTAATATATTATTAAATTATATATAAATAATTTTTTTCTTAAATTTTTAATATTACTTATAGTTTTAATAAAATATTTTTTATTAGAACCTATTTTAAAAATTAGAATAAGGTCTCTGAATTTTCTGAGACGACCTTGGATATGATTTAGAAAATATAATATATATGTATAGAGAGATATTGTTATTAGTATTTGATTATTTTTAGTTTGATCTAATAATAATAATAAAATTTAAAAATAAATTAAAAATAAGGGATTTAATTGGCCTACTTATAAGAAGGTGAGGAGAGAACAAGAGAGTGGGGGAACGTACGTGAAAGAATTTGAAAAAGGAGAGTTAAGGCAAGAAGCAATGGCAGGAAGAAGAAGACCATCATTGTAGAAGAGCTTAGAGCTTAACTATTCCTATAAGGGTGTCTAATCATAAGAGGCTAGTGAGGGGTCCTTACCCTCTTAGGTTCGTCTTATGCCATGTTATGATTGTTGTTAATTTGTAACCATGATTATGAGGAATAAATTGTAATTGTTGTGGCTATAGAAATTGATATTTATTGATGATGAATTTTGAATTGTTGGTGAATTTTATGTTTGTTGTATGTTAAGAGTTTGAATTGATGATTATGATGATGGTAGGGTATGAAATTGTGAATTTATTGGTGTGATTATATGAATATGAGTGGTGATTGATATTACTATGTTTATAATTGAGCTAAAACAATGGAATATTTTTTGTGATAATTTCATGGATGTTTTTGGGGGTTGAAAAAGATGAAAATCATGTGGGAAATTTAAGAAAAATAGCAACTTTTTAGTAATGCCTTTGTGCACGATTTTTATCATAATTTTCAACTTGTAAATCATTTTGGGATGGGATTTGAAGTGTTGAGTAGCTGAAACAGAGGGCTATAACTTTGTTTTAGGGATCAAATATTTTTGGTGATAATTTCATAGACGTTTTTGGGTTTGAAGAAGATGAAAATCGTGCTGGAAATTTCAGAAAAACAACAACTTTTTAGTAACGCCTTTGTGTACGGTTTTGATAATGACTTTCAACTCGTAAATTATTTTGGGATGGGGTTTGAAGAGTTTGGTCTCTAAAATAGAAGGATATAAATTTGTTTCTGAGATAAAATATTTTTAACAATTTTATCAGAGGTCGGTAGCAGGTGGGAAATAAGTGTATGAAGTGACGAATATGAACGAGGTCTGTACTGACAAATTATTTGATTTGTTGTGAATGATTGGAAGAGTGTGTTGGATTATATTGGTGGTAGTACATAAGGGTGGATTACTTTAGGCATGATTATAATTGTCGTGTTAATTACATTATTACCATGTCATGCATTCATTGTTGATATGTTGAAGGAGATAAGTCATAGGTCCAAAGGGGGACGAAATACTTATTCAGAACTCAAAAGGGGGTGTTCATGATTCCGAAGGGGGGATCTGGTTCATATTATGAACAATTGATGAGAGTTGGTACCACATGCATCATGTAATGTTTTCGAGTCTCATTGCATTGTAATTATGTTGTGCTTGTGCATTTGTTGTGGTGAGAATGTGATTGTGAATGAATGTGATTTATGTGTATAAATACTACTTTCTTAATTATTATACACCATTTAATATATGAATGAATTTCTCACCCCTTTTGTGTTTGTGGTGTCTGTGCTCTCTCAGAATACAGATAATCGGGTACCTAAGTAGTTGGAGATGTACATCATATTGCTATCGGTCTAGTCTACTAGTGGAGTTGCTCTGATATGTAATGTCGAGGAACGAGATATTTTCTTTATGTTATTATGTTACATATCTTTTAATTAAAAGTAATTATTGAACCACTTTTAGCGTGGGTGATTTGTTGAGGCTATGGATGCCATACTTATGTTTAACTCCGCTGTTTGGGTTATAATTTTTTATTAAATAAAGTAACATTCAGACTTCTTGAATTGCGAAGTCAAATCCTACTTGGATAGAACCATATTTTATTTATTAATGATTGAGTCAGGAAGTAGGGTGTTACATAGTGGTATTAGAGCAGGTCGGTCCGTTCGGCTTGGTGTTATAGTGTGTTAGTAGTGTATGACTGGTGTGTGAGCACAGTCAGGTCAAGTTTATTCTAATCCTTATTTATTGATGTTGTTCAGAATATGATTTGGAGAAATGATGGTGTTATTGCTACCGCTATGCAAGCAGTGGTTCGAGTTATGCAGAACAACCAGAATGGAGGGAGGGATGAGTTTCACAAATTGGGAAAGTTCTAGAGGAATAACCCACCTACCTTCAAAGGCAGGTATGATCCGGATGGAGTGCAGGCTTGGATGAAGGACATTGAAAATATTTTTAGGGTTATGGCGTATATTGAAGCAAATAAGGTGCAATTTGGTACGCATATGCTCGTAGAGGAAGCTGACGATTGATGGGAAAATACACGTCAGAGACTGGAGGTTGCAGGAGGTGAAATCACTTGGGTTGTATTCAGAGGAAAATTTCTGGAGCGGTATTTTCCATAGGATGTGCATGGGAAGAAAGAGATCGAGTTTTTGGAGCTGAAACAAGGGAATTCTACTGTTGCTGAGTATGCTGCCAGGTTCGAGGAACTTGTGAAATTATTTCCACATTATAATGGTGCAGCTGCAGAGGCGTATAAATGCATTAAGTTTGAGAAAGGGTTGCGTCCCGAGATCAAGCAGGGCATTGGTCATCAACATATTCGCCGATTTCCAAAACCTGTAAACAAATGCAGGATTTATGATGATGACTGATCGGTAAAATAGCAAGTGTACTACTTTCGCCGATGTAATAATAATAGGGGTTTATCCCCAGTATCGATCTCGAGGACTGCTTAGTGAAATACAAGTTTTATCGTAACTCAATTGAACAAAAATAATAAGGATTGTGGTTTTTGTGTAATTGTGTGCAATGGGAAATAAAATAAAGCAATAAAATTGAGAATTGAAACAATTATGAGAAACATGCTAGGGAAAGTGTATGAATTGCCCTGTAACAACCTTAATCCTAATTTCAGTGACACAACTTATTTTACTTAATTTCTTGACTGCACTGTGTTTAATCCTAATTCCTTAGCGAAAAAACCTTTGATTTCATAATCTGACCACTCTGTCCAGATGTAATCAGATTTGAAATCAAGAATTATAATGTCAACAGTTTTTCAAGTGCACGAGGGTATTCCTATTCCTAGGTAATATCTACTGGTGCATTATGGTTCAAAAGCATTAACAGTGGTTTGTCCGACCTAAAGCTAATTGTAAATCAAATCCTATTTGTCCAATAGAAAAAGCATTAAGAACATTGAATAATAAAAATTGATTATAAAATAAGCACTTATGTCATAGAATTCAGAAAAGCAAAGTCATTACAGAAGCAATTCAGGGACACCCCCTAGCAATGGGGGGTTTAAACCTTCCATTGCTCCCGCGCATGAAAACCTTCCGTTCTCCCTTGGTTCTTGATCGCTCAATCTTTAATTATGTGCTCAGAGTAAGGAACCTTTGGAGGTGCTTGTTGGCATCTTCATTGATTTTCCCCGAAAAAGGTCTCCTTTCGAGCTGACGGATTGTAGATGGGTGCAGCTGAAAATGATCAACATTCACCGGTTGATTTACTATCGCCAACCGTCCTGTTGGAGCATTTGCTCTCCCATAGTCACCTAGAAGTCTCTCTGCTGGCGGCAGATTTACAGCCATCTTAACAGCTTCTGGACGTGTCTCTGTGTCGGTATTTGCGCTTGCGTACCAAAAATTAATTCAGCTGAGTGCTGGCCTCGCGTACACAGATTAGACAATTGTTAGAGAAACAGAAATTAAAATTTATAACAAAGAAAAAATAAAATAAAATAAAATAAAAAAATAAAATAAAATAAAATTTTAGTTGCAGAGCGACAAAATTCCAATTGAACTACAATTAAACTTATATTTTGGCAGTCCCCAGAACTTCCATTTTCTTCGCACGAGTCCTTTGGGCTTTTCCACTCAGACCTGAAACCTTCAAAAACTACCAAACCAAAGCATAAAATGCAACATAATTGAAATAAAACAACAAATCATAAAATGCGAGAATAAAATATGACAAGTAAAATTGACTTCAAAAATAATGAAAATACAAAACAAAGTGTTACTTATTTCGCGGATTCATGCCGAATAATTGACG
Source organism: Lathyrus tuberosus (assembly GCA_022829125.1). Taxonomy (NCBI): domain Eukaryota; kingdom Viridiplantae; phylum Streptophyta; class Magnoliopsida; order Fabales; family Fabaceae; genus Lathyrus; species Lathyrus tuberosus. Next base: position 12,067,734 of record JALAZF010000075.1, read on the forward strand.
AAAAACTAGTAGAAATGGTGACCGATCAATGACAGCAGAGCTCGGTCTGCTCATTATAAAAGTCTGAGTGAGAATAGGGGAAAGAAGCTAAATCATGGAAAACGTATAGTACTGTAGCTGACAAAGGGAAACAAAAGGTTTCAGAGGGTAAGAAGCTAAGTGGGGGAGGGACTCCCGCTCCTATCAAGTGTTACAGGTGGGGTGGTGTAGGACATTGTGCCAATGAATTCAAGAGTGATGAAAAGAAGTGCTTCAAGTGTGGGAAGCTAGGACATCTTATTGCTGAAGAGTCAATCATGTGACTGGTGTTGGGCGTGCACTGAAATCCAAGAAGATTACTCCTAAATTTATCGATTCGTATCAGATTTCTTAGAGAATGGGCACTATGCTTATAGAGTAGCCTTGTCACATGATATTTCGAATTTGCATGACGTGTTTCATGTGTTGCAACTTTGGAAGTATATTCTTGATCCATCTCATGTGATTCAGATGGATGATGTGCTAGTGAGGGACAGCTTACGATAAAAACATTGCCTATGAGGATTGAGGATCGAGAGTTGAAGAAGCTGGGGGGCATGGATATTGCTCCAGTGAAAGTTGTCTGGGGAGGAGCTGCTGGAGGAAATATGACTTAGGAGTTGGAGAGCCGGATGCGAGAAGTATATCCGGAGTTGTTTGTATCAGGTAAATTTTTTAGGACGAAAATATTCTAAGTGGAGAAGATTTTTAACACCCCATTTGAATCATCTAATTCTATAGGATAATTTAATTGTATTGTATGTGTTTTGAATGGTTGAGGTAGTAGGAGAGCCTTGGGTATGGGGTAGTGTTCCTGGAATATTATAATTTTAAGTGAGGGGTGTGGTAGTAATTAATGAGAAGTGGGGGGTGTTGGATACAATGAAATTTATAGTATTATTATTATAATTAATTAAATTAATTTAGTAGTAATAATAAATAAGTTAATATTTATTTAAAATAATAGTGATAATATAGATATAATAATGCCTTTATTATTATTTTATTGGCTAGTTGTATTTGATTTTTTTTAGTTTAATTTAATACTATAGTAATAATAATAAGATTTGAAAATAAATAAAAAAGAAGAGATTTACTTGGTCAACTTATAAGAAGGTGCTAAGAGAATAGAGAGCGGGGAAAGTACGTGAAATAATTGGAAAATGGAGAGTTAGAGCAAGAGGCAAGGGTATGAAGAAGAAGAAGACTACCATTGTAGAAGAGCTTGGAGTTTAAAATTATAAGGTAAAGGGGGGATTATTCCTATAAGGGTGTCTAATCATGAGAGGGTAGTGAGGGGTCCTTATCCTCTTAGGTTAGTCTGATGCCATGTTATGATTGTTGTTGATTTGCGATCATGGTTATGAGGAATGAATTGTAATTATTATGGCTATAGAAATTGATTTTTGTTGATCATAAATTTTGAATTGTTGCTGAATTTTATGTTTGTTGTATGTTAAGGGTTTGGGGTTTGAACCACTGAGTAACTGAAACAGAGGGCTATAACATTGTTTAAGGGATAAAATATTTTTTGTGATGATTTCATGGACATTTTTAGGGTTGAAGAAGATGAAAATGATGCTGAAAATTTCAGAAAAACAATAACTTTTTAGTAATGCCTTCGTGCATGGTTTTGATCATAACATTCAACTCATAAATTATTTTTGGATGGGGTTTGAAGCATTGGGTATATGAAACATAGGGCTATAACTTTGTTGCATGGATACAATATTTTTAGCAATTTTATCAGAGGTGGGTAACAGGTGGGAAAGAAGTGTATGATGTGACGAATATGGACGAGGTCTGTATTGACAAATTATTTGATGTGTTGTAAATGATTGGGAGAGTGTGTTTGATTATATTGTTAGTAGTCCATAAGGGTGGATTACGTTAGGCACGGTTGTAGTTGTGTGATCGATTGTGGATCACTAAATATTATTATAATTGTTGTGTTAATTGCATTATTATCATGTCATGTATTCATTATTGATATGTTGAAGGAGATAAGGGGGGCGAAAGACTTATCTAGAACTCATAAGGGGGAGTTTGAGATTCTAAAGGGGGGATCTAGTTCATATGATGAACCATTGATGAGAATTGGTACCACATGCATCGTGTAATGTTGTCATGTCTCATTGCATTGTAATTATGTTGTGCTTGTGCATTTGTTGTGGTGAGAATGTGATTATGAATGAATGTGATTTGTGTGTATAAATAATACCTTCTTAATTATTATACAACATTTATTATTTGAATTAATTTCTCACCTATTTTGTGTTTGTTGTGTCTGCACTCCCTCGGAGAATATACAATCAGGTACCTGAGTAGTTGGAGATATACCTCGTGTTGCTATCGGTCGAGTCTACTAGTGGAGTTGCTCTGCTACGTAACACCAAGAAACAACCTGTTTTATTTATGTTATTATGTTATGTATATTTTAATTTAAATTAATTATTGAACAACTTTTAGTTTGGGTGATTTGTTCAAGCCATTGATGTCATAATTTTGTTTAATTCCATTATTTGGACTATAATTTTTTAGGCTAAAATACAGTGTTGGTCCCCCTGTTTGTCAAAATTCACAGTTTTGGTCCCCCCATTTTATTTTTTAACAGTTTTGGTCCCCCACCCCAATTTTGGCCCAAAAAAATGATGAACAGTAACTGGTCCGTACATGAACAGTACATGTCCGTACATGAATAGTAGACGTCCGTACATGAACAGTACATGAACAGTGAGAGGTGGGGGACCAAAACTGTTAAAAAATAAAATGGGGGGGCCAAAACCGTGAATTTTGACAAACAGGGGGACCAAAACTGTATTTTAGCCAATTTTTTATTAAATGAAGTAGCATTCAGACTTCCTGGATTGTGAAGTGACATCCTACTTGGATAGAGTCATGTTTTATTTATTAATTATTGAGTTAGGAAGTAGGGTGTTATAGGATGTCCTTGCAGAAGTTGGTATGTTAGCATTTTGAGATATCGACTAAAAAAAGTTATAATCAGAATGAATTCACCTTGGATGCCTCGACATTAGGGCTGGAATTGGCACTCTCATGCTTGTTGGAGGAATCCTTTTGTGCCTTCATGGCTTTCTTTTCGACCGGTGAGGAAACCTTCTTTGACCCTTCTACTTGAATAACGGGGGCAACTGATAGGCCTGGAGTGACCTTTTGAGGTCCAGCCACGATGGCCTTGGGTTTCTTTTTCTTCTCCTTTGGTGTTTAGGATGAGAAGTTTTGACATAGCTTTATTTCTCAAAATTATTAATTTATATACCCTCCAATTGCTTGAGAGGGGTGTTTTGATTTTCGCCTTTAGTCTAAACATAAACAATTCGTTAGTACATGTAAGAGAACCAGGTGGTATTTATGCTATAAGATTATGTTGGGCATGAAGGAAAACTTGTATTACTTTTCCTTTGATTGAGGCCTTTTCTTCTCTAGTTCTTTTCTTGGAAGCAACATCCTTGTGGATTACCTCAAAGCAACAACTATAAAGAAATTCAACAATTGTCGCATTAGAAAAGCACAAAAGCAAGAATAGATAAGTGAATCCTAAAAATTTCTTTACTTTCATCACCTGCATGTTCAGTAGATAAAATCTGAACATTCTTAATATCGACATGAAGGTGACCTGGATAGGTATGTATGTCATACTTAGTTGTAACTAATTGTTCGGTAGGCTTTTTTAAATTTATTTTCCAAAACCTTCAAGTAAGACCCACAGATGAACCACCTTGGAAAAAGGGAGGGGGGAGAAAGGCCAAAGGGAGCTCACTAGAAGGTAAATGTGGAAATTTATGTGTGTGAAATAGTAAAGCAAAAATGTATATGTCTGTTACATAAGAAGGAAAATTCAGTTTTGGAATTTTTACAATAAGTTTTATTTCAAAGTTTTAGTTGCTTAAGAAATAGTTCGCCTAAGATTATTTGGATCATACACAGTTTCAAAATAACGCTGAAAAAGATTGAATTTCTTCAATATGAAAACTCCTACCTTTTGAGAACTTGGTATGCATAGAGGAAAAAGCCTCGTTAGATAATTCATCAGGTTCGACACAACTATAAATTGGTCAGTTTGATAAGCTTTTCACCACCCGTCGAACTCTTGAGTGCAGTAAAAAGACATTTGAAATTGAAAAGGTGTGAGGTCAACACACACATTAGCTTTTCAATTCAAACTTTCATTATATTATGCCTCAGTCATTTCAATGGTGCTTAGACAAAGTTCATTTTTTCAACTAAAGTATGATCTAAGCAAAGATTGGCTAAACCTAAACTCTCGAGATACTAAGTTGGTTGATAACCAACCAAACCCATGATGTGTTTAGTATTTCCAAGTCTTGATGACAATAGTCTTGGGGTAAGGAAAGATTTCCATATCTCGACAACTTTACCTTCATGTTCATGAGCAAGAGTAGGAAAATCTCATTTAAACCACTCTGGCCCATAATTTTGATTTTCAAAAGGGGCCATTGAGAGAGTGAAGGCATGACGGTTTTCAAACATCATGAAATATTTAGTAAAAGTGGCTCGCGTCGAGCGCTCTATATCGGTGGGGGTCATTAAAGAAATTCTAGTACCTTTAATTTATCGGTTATTGATTTCTTCGACTTGATTGTTTGATATGTATATTTGTAGAGAAGATTCAAATGTGGCATTCAGTCAAAGTTGGAGTAGCCAATAAGGGTCAACTAGAAAAAGATTGGTTGTAGGTCCAAGGTTTTTGAGGGTGTAAGATGCAAGTCCTAATGACTCATATAGAGAACTTAATAATAACTAGCCCAAGCCAATGTTTTGACCATAATGTAATTGGTTGGCCAGAGTAAGGAATCTCTTAGCTGCTTTTAGGGATCTGCAACAAAATATGAAACGTGACAGGCATATTGTCAAGAAAGCAATATGCTCTTTGTTTGACGCTTCCTAAATTTGGGTTTCATAGTGGTCAACAATAAACTTAGCAAAGCTAGCACATTTTTATCGAAATTAATAGTATTTTCATCCCATTTAGTAAGGTCGAAAACTTCGCCAGTTAGGTGAAGGACGGTGATGGTTGCTACATCAAACAAAGTGGTTGTGATCATTCCATAAGGAAATTGGAAAGTGTTCGCCGTACCTTCCCAAAGTACAACGTTGCGACAAGCATGTTTTGACGATACGGAGGGCCAGTCCTTGATAGCTAGATCAAATCATAATGGCCTTGCTCTTTCTAGATTGATGCCTTCTTTGACTCTACTTTATTTAACCAAGCAATATAATCCTCTTTGTTCTTAGTAGAGGGTTCAGAGTGAAAGACTCAAAGAGAAGCGCTCGTGTAATTTAGGTCAATGGGTTGTTTATAGCAAACTATGGGTTTGGTACGATGATAACAAGAAAAATTTTCCTTCAATTTCTCAGCCATAGCATTAGGGTCAGGGAGTGGACCCAAAAATGCACAAGTTTTATCAGAAACAGAAAAGGGGATGAGTACCTGAGATTTCCATATTCTAGCATTTTCTTCCTCCAATGGTAGCTCTGGAACATAAACTTGGTTCCCAACAGCAATGAGGACCTTGATTTTACCAATAAAAGGTAATGAACTATTTGATTTTGCAGCCATGATTGAAGAGGGTGAGTGTAGTGTTAAAGAAGATGCAATTTAGAAAAAAGGTTGTTGCTTTGAGAAATCAGAAGGTGGAAAGAAGAAGAAGAAAAGGAAAAATGAAAAAGAAAAGTGGTATTTACAATGATGGAGAAAGACTCTTCAGTTTTTCCTTTTGGACAAATGGTGCCAATTTTGATGACATGTGTTTTTCGCTCAGAGGCGAAATGAAGGGTTGCAAATCTTGGCGACCCACGTTTTTATAGGGAAGTGGAGCCATGATGAGAGTTGGTGGCTGAACGAATTGAAATATGGTTTGCTAAAGTAGCCATGATGACAATGATGTCAATGCACCACTTGGCACAGTTGTGAGAAGTTTCAAAAACACCCATATCTCTCAATTGGTCGAAAGTGGCATTTTTGGGAGGCAATTTGTTAGTATAGGATTTTCGACATTATGAACTCGACATGAGGAAAAGGGATTTAGAAAATACTTAGTAAAATAACGATGTTTGATAGCATTTCGATAGAAATGATCTTTAATTTAAGGCATTGAAAATGCTATGTTAAAACTGAAAAATGTGAACTTAGCATGTTTTCTCAGACTTTGAAAGATGACATTCGCATAAATTTGACGAGGAATGATGGTCAACAGTAGCAGTCAGAGCGAAACAACGAGATCAGATTGATTAACTATTTTTTTATCTTATCCATGCATCGAAGACACGCGGAAGCAAGGTAGAAGGTTGGAAACCATGCAATAGGATACATGTCGGTTGTCGGGTATAGAGTCGTTGCAGGCAGTTATTTATGTATTAGTATATATAGGGATTCTAGTGTTAGGATTCAATGTGGCAATATCATTACGAAAACACCAAAAACTCAAAGTACCCAAACAAGAGTGAGAAACGAGTCAGTGAGCAAACATGTATGATCCTGCACACCATTCTTTACATATTTAAGCAAAGTCGTTTTTCTCACTTTTCACTTTCCTTTTACAACAATTTACTTGTCTTTTTATCTTGCATTTTACAAGGATCTTGACACAGTCGAAATATTTTGTTTTTCTTTACAAGTTATTTTCTTTATTTCCTTACAAAGTTAGAATCTATTTCTATTTTTACAACAAACAACCAAACACTCTTTTAAGAATTTATGCACACATGTCATAGGATTCACTAGTCGATCCTGCAAGTAACATTTCTAAAAGACTAGCGATTGTTTACCAAAAATACAGGTAAATAACTGAATATTGTAGGCGAGAGAGTGATGAAGAAAAAAGTTCAGGAATTAACACATCCATCCACAACTTCCATGTGTCCACCACCAGTAAAATACAAGCCAAAAGAGGAAATAAGAAAAGTAAAAAGGGTCAAGAAAGTGATTTACATTGTCATCCTTCGCAGTGGGAGTATGCTGAGGGCTCGCAAGGAAGCCAGAGTATGAAGAGATCATGTACTAAATCAACTGAAAGTCAACCGTGTAACCAATCTTTAAAACTTCTTTACTTGTCTTAGTTTCATGTTTTCTTACAACAGTACATTGATAAAATTGTTTATGTGGGTCAAGATGGTAATTATGGTTTTTGTGTTGTTGCAACTTTACTAGGATGAGGCAAAGAGTCTTGGCCTTTTGTTTGAACGCAGTTAGATACTAAAGTTTATCAACACCATTAAATGTATTCTAATGTGTTCTATGACACCGTATTTGAAGTTACGATTAGCTAGCTTGGGTGTTCAGGGCCGTGAGAAGTGGATGATGATTCCTGATATGGGTTACCCCGTTGCTTTTAAATATAGTGTCATATTTGTCTCGTTGTCCTAGAGTATTAACATCACATTCTTCCCATTAGTGATAGCTCCGTGAATAGTTGCAAGTAGACACAAAATTATTGCAGTTGGTTTTGTTAACAATAGTCATTGAGTTTAGGTGAAGTTGAAACCTAGTTGTTCATTGCCTCCCGTCACAGATCGATGAAGATAGAACTGTAGTGGAGGTGCAAGAGCATGAGAAACAACATATACGAGACGTATTAGACACTAGGAAGAAGAAGTTAACAAGTAAACATAATTTATTTTGTATTGATATTGCAGCATTTTTTGTATTATATATATATATATATATATATATATATATATATATATTTCAAAATTCACCACTGCCTGCCAGATTTTTAGAAATATTTGATATGTATTAGAGGGTTATCAGATTTTTAGAAAACGGTATATATGCAATAAATTTATCTAAAAATCGACATTTCTTCAACCTTTTGCAGAAAACCCTATGTTTTAATCGGCAATTTTAAAAATATCCGATATATCATTAAAAAATCTCAAAATGTTTAATATTTCATCATATAAATATAAAAAATTGCAAAAGATTAATAACCCTTTTAAAAAACTGGTAATTTAAAGCACATTCAAAAATCCAAAAATATTTAACAAGAGTAGAAGGTAATAACATCCTCACATAGGTTATGAAATCAAAATGAAGATGACAGAATAAATTCTCCAAATCTCACCGTCCAAGATAAACACAATACCGTATTGCTAAACCCAAACCATGGCGGCCAACAACTCCGAAACCTACTTTTGGATGTAAATAGGAAACGAGGTAGGTGGTATAACTTTTTGCTAGTGCCAACGTGGCAGTATAAACATGCTATATGCTATCAACTACCTAACTATTAATGGAAGCTACATATTAACACCCTAATCTACCCTTTAATGAAAATTTATTTACACTTAAAAATGTCCTTTTTGGTAATTTACTAAATACAAAAACATTGACCAATAGCATTGTCCAATTTTGCTAAGTGGCACTATTTTTTTGAAAAATTATGAACATTTTGCTGTCACTCTTGTCTTCCCTCTTTCCCTCACTTTCCCCCTCTTTCAAATTTCCTTTCTCTCTCTTTCCTGGTTTCTCTTTCTTTCTCTTTCCACAGTTCTTCCATTTTCTCTCTACCCTTTTCTCTTTTCCTATCAAACCCTAGCAGGTTTATCACTCTCATTGGTGTTACACGACCATCTCGACCACAAAAGGTATTTCTTCCCTCTTCTATTGTTCTTTCTTTCATGTCTTCTTCTTCTTCTTCTTCTTGTATTCATAACAGATTTTGTTAAAAACAAATTTGTTGTTGTGTTCTTTGATTTTTGTAGTGTTTTGGTGAAATAAGTGGCTTAGGAGGAATGGTTACACAATGGTGGAATTTGTTAGATGGTGGTGAGTATTTGAAGTGGTTTTCGACGATTTGTGATTATGGATCGGGAAAGAAACAATGGAAGAATATTTTTCTAAGTTTCTGGTTTATGGTTTTTCTGCTTTCTGGTTTTCTATTTTAACTTTTAACATAGTTTCTGCTTTGTACACTTTTTTTTTATTTTTGATTTTAGGGTTTTGATTATTCTGATATTTCTCTGTTCTGTCTCTAACAGAGAAATGTACAAATCAGAAAAGGATTTTGTTCTAACCTTATGTGGAAAAGGATTTTAGTATTGATGGTTGTTTGGGTTCCTTTCCTACTATTTCATATTAACAAGCAATCAAACACACAAGTCTGCTTAGTTTTCGATCTGTTTTTAAAAATCTATTCGTTTGCAGAATAATGCTAAGATCTGTAGTGTATGGTATTGGACCCTTTTCTCTTTACTGGCATGATAATAACGCCAATTTCATTAGTACAATTTGTTAGTAAACTTGGTTTCCGCTGTTACGCTGCGGTCATGGAAGCATCAGAAATCGTCGAGCTTATCATGATACATTTATCTTTGTTTCAGTTTCCTATTAAATTTGTGGTGTTTGCCTATGAAGCAGTGAAACTGTACAAGGATTACAAGAAGAGGATGAGTACACGAAACATCAAGACCAACCTTTGTGAGATTTTTGCTAAAGGGTCTTGGACATTTGGAGAAAGATGTCGCTTTGCCCTCCGGTGTGTTTTATCGGTTCAGTATTTTATTATTTGTCATTTGTATAGTTGTGATGTGAAGCATCATAAATTTTTGTTTTCTTTCAAGTTGTATACGGTTTTGTTCTTCACAATTTTTGTTATCCTCAATTGTCACTTGTAGGGACAAGCCGAGAATAATGAACAAAATGTTCCCCAGACAAACCGGTTCAAGTTGTATTAATGGAAGCTACATATTAACACCCGAATCTACCCTTTAATGAAAATTTATTTACACTTAAAAATGTCCTTTTTGGTAATTTACTAAATACAAAAACATTGACCAATAGCATTGTCCAATTTTGCTAAGTGGCACAATTTTTTTGAAAAATTATGAACATTTTGCTGTCACTCTTGTCTTCCCTCTTTCCCTCACTTTCCCCCTCTTTCAAATTTCCTTTCTCTCTCTTTCCTGGTTTCTCTTTCTTTCTCTTTCCACAGTTCTTCCATTTTCTCTCTACCCCTTTCTCTTTTCCTATCAAACCCTAGCAGGTTCATCACTCTCATTGGTGTTACACGACCATCTCGACTGCAAAAGGTATTTCTTCCCTCTTCTATTGTTCTTTCTTTCATGTCTTCTTCTTCTTCTTCTTGTATTCATAACAGATTTTGTTAAAAACAAATTTTTTGTTGTGTTCTTTGATTTTTGTTCTTCACAATTTTTGCTATCCTCAATTGTCACTTGTAGGGACAAGCCGAGAATAATGAACAAAATGTTCCCCAGACAAACCGGTTCAGCGCTGTAATAGAGAAGATTGAACGGCTTTACATGGTATATATATTATGGTTTACTATGCATGTTACTCAATGACCTGTACCTGCAAGAGTTAACTTCTACTGTAAATTCATATTCAAGATCTGCATTTAAGAATTATATTAAAGTTTTCTGGGTATATATGTTGGGAATAATGTCATACTGAATCATTTTCAGGGTAAGGATAGTGACGATGAAGATCTACCCACTGTTCTTGATGATCAGTATGATACAGAAGACTCTTTCATTGATGACGCTGAACTGGTTATTTTATTTTGTATATTGTATTTGTTTGTTATGACTCATTTTACCTTTGATTGTTTCGGGGAGTATTATTGATCTATATTATGGACTTTTACACACAACACACATACACACACTTTTATATTTTTCAATTCTTCTTTTTGCAGGATGAATATTTTGAGGTTGACGATTTTGTAATCAAACATTACGGTTTCTTCATAAATAGGGGGAAATTGGAACGAATGTAAGTGTTGTATTTATTAAATAGGATGAATATTTTGTTTGAAGTATTTCTTAATTTTGTCTTTTATAAACCACTTAAATTTATTAAGCGTTTGCACCTTTTCATTCTGGTTTATAAGTGAAGTACATACGCCAATTGAGGTATATTGCCACGATGAGTGATTGTATTTAATGTTGATTTATGCGTGCTTTTGGGATTTCATGAACATGAAATGAGATTGTTTATAATTCGTAGCTTTCTTTTGAATTTGAGTTATGACAACAACTAATACTATAATTTCTGTATAAAACTTTGTATGTTTATGATAGTAATGTTGAGTACAATACAACTGCCATATAAAGGAAGAAATAACTCCAAACCTCTTTTCCATGTGCTGATGCTATGACAAAATGTATGTATATTAAAATTTAGCAAATGTTAACCAGTTTTAGGATACCGGCTAATAAATTAAAACTAAAAAAAATTTATTGAAAAGGGTTGCATTTATTGTAGACAATTGATTAGTTCTTTTTCTTTCTATTAAATATTTATACTTATAGGAAGGGACATTGGCTAGCACTAGCAGAACCATTGAAAGTTTGACCTTCATGTAACTTAAAAACAAATACTTGAAGGGTTTTGAATTACTAGCCTGCAAGGCTGAAGGGTGGAGTTATTGCATAAATGTATAACTAGAAAATGAGCTTTAGTCAGGGCTGCTTGAGTGAAACTTAAATTTTGAGAAATGTTTCTTTTGCAATTTGGACAGTTTATTTTTTCTATAAAGTTTCTTGGTGCAACCTTTGAATCATACTAATTTATTGCAATATTAAATTTTGGGTCCATGTTTGGTCTGTTGGTCTGTTAAATTTGGGTAATACTATTGTTTTATCTCCCGCATAAAAGGGAAGAATATCTGTATTTTTATGCAATTTAATAACCTGCAGTGATTAAACAAAATAATGCAAATCTGGCCCGTCTACTATCCATAAAACAATTTTCTTACATTCATATTTGATTTTAAAAAGATGGAATCATGAAAGACTATCCAATCAAATGCTAAATTTTATGATTGAATTTATTACATTGAATTATACAGTAAATAAAATATTCATACAGATTCTAGATCATTCTTATTGATTTTATCTTTCAAGGACATTAATCTCAACACTTTAGGCTGTGTATATTTAGTTTTATTGCTTGTGTATCTTGTGGTAATGTTTTGTGAGTGACAGTTTAATAGATGCTTTTGTTGGAGATATTCATCCCTCCTTTCATTTTGTACAATCATTTTCCTGCCCAATAGAATAATTCTCTTACTGTTGTAAGGGTGGGAGCTAACAATTTTATTTCCATATGAGCAGAATCCAGTGACATTATCGAATGATGGACCTGCAAGTTAAATATTATTAACCGAGCAAGGAAGTTCTGCTGCAAATGCACCATTTATTGGTGAAATGATTCAGAAAAATTCTGATACGGTCTTGTCTGAAACATTGGCCTCTACTAGATAGACAACTTTAACAACCATTCCTAAAGTTCTAGAGACTGATCTGCTTGATGAAAGGTCATTGTTAGCATGTATTGTCCGTACTATTCCAACTACTGGCCGTATTCGAATTAGTTCAACGGTTAGTGTTTTGTTGCTTAAGTATGAAACTTATGGATTTCTATGAAATACAACTTTTCTCCTGCTTACTTCATGTGCTTTATTTGGTTTATGTTTTAAAAACAGATCCATAATAGACTGGGCTAAATGCATGCACCTGTACATTGGACATATGTAATTTTGTGTAGTGGTATGCAACTAAAGGGCCAAGAGTGCAAGACATTCCAAAGGCAAATGATACGCATTGCTGTCTTATTTGGCATATCTACTTATTTTGTGTAAGACATTGATTATTATCCACTTCTCTTTTGAACAATCAACTTATTTTGTATAAGCTTAGAAACATTCCCTATAAGACATCAGCTTTTTTTTTGTAATGCTAATCAACTACCTACCTATAATTGGAACATACCATTAAACACTCTAAATTACCCTTGCACTATTCAAAGCTCTGGAAGTGTTTTCTATGAGGGGTATTAATTTGTCAAAATCGAGTAGATTAGTTGATGTTGAACTTTTGAAACTAAAACACGCATTCAATCATTGCTTTAACATTTTCACTATTTTTTTATTTCAGATAGGGAGTCGTCCAGTAAAGCAGCACCCCTTAAGGATTGTTGATGATTCAAATTAAGGGAGTTCCAAGTGAGTTGCTTTATTCCCTATTTGATATTTTCCGTAGTAGAGTTTAGAGTGTAAAATTTTTAGTTTTAACACAAATTGAACAATAAGAAGTGCTTGTATTCAAGTGTCAGATGACTGTCATACTACGGATGCTGGACACTGATTCAAAGGGTCTCGGAATAAGTATAACCACTATTTTTTGGTGACATTTATCTGTTAAAAGATGACAATGTCAAATGCTGAGAAGCATTTGGATTACATGAAGTCATTGGGTTTTGGTTTTAATTTGGTGGCATTTAACTGCATGCTTGATTGTTTGGGTAAAGCTGGTCATATTGATCAAGTAGTGAAGGTTTTTGAAAGTATGGAGGTTAAAGATTCTTTCACTTATACTATCTTGGTGCACAACCTTTGCAGGGCAAGGAAGTTCCTTTTTGCTTCCAAACTTTTGGTTGTTTGTTTGAAATCTGGTTTTCAGATCTTAAGGGCTACTCAAAGAGCTGTTATTAACGGTCTCTGTACGCTGGTTTTGTCAATGAAGCCAGGAAAGTTAAGTTGAAAATCCGGACGGCTCGATTAATGTGTTGATTACATGGCAGCTGCAGTATTGGTTTTTGACTATTGTATGCCCCGACCAATCAATGGCAACAATTTTCTTAATTATGGAAATGAGAATGAATATATTGACTGTTACATTCACTGGTTATATAATAAACTTGTATCTTTTCTTGTATATGGATTTAGTTCTCATATACCAGTATAATAAGTTTGCCCATAGTTATATTTTTGTCAATCTAATAAAATGCATGTTTCATGGTATACTTAACTTCTACCAATGCTCAACATCATGGTAAACCCCTTAATCCTCCAGAATATCGTACTGTTAAATGGCTTTTGAAATGAGAGGCTCATGTCATGTCACATTCATGAGCCACAATTCCGTCCTTTATATCTATTTGTTTAATGTAGCTACTGCAACTTTCTGCAATGCTATATAATATTAGTAAAAATGGAACAACATCATTTTTCTTGGTTCTGCGCAATCCTGCAGCAATGGCAGCCTCTGTGAAGTGTTTTAGATGCATTTCTATAGATTTTAATATTAACATATTACTTATATTAAATATTCAAAAAACTATTCTTCTAATTTATGTAGACAATATCTAAGGTTTAATCTTTCACTTTTGTCATTTTTTTCAATAACTATTCTACGTGGATATGTCATATTTCTATCCTCTTTCTTTTACTTTTCAATGATTATTCTACGTCGGTTTGTATTGAATTATTTTAGTTCATCTTTTTCCCGGTGCTAAAGTTGGTATTGAGTTAGGCTCTATGAAGAGAAATGTTGATGGGTGCAAGCTGAGGGACCATTTGCATAGTTAGAGTATGGTCTCCCATATGAATATAAAGGTGAAGACTGGATATTTGTAGAAATATTTAATGGAGTAATTTATTTTAAGATTCTACGTGTTAGTATGCTATTTTTTTCACTATACATTTTCAAATAATAGTATAGTAACTATATATTTTTTTCACAATACAGTCATTGCCAACTTCTGTTTTGGAGTCTTAATTATTTTGTAGATTCTTGGTAAGATATTCTTTTATTAATGCAACATTAATTATTTTATGAGCGTAAATAATTAGGCTTCGTTGCCAACTTTTGTTTGTGTTAAATGTTTAGGATTTTTAGTCATTTCCTTTTGAGATTGGAATCAGTTTGATTCATTTTCCTTTCTTTTCTTTTTTCTCAAAGAAAGTTTCACCCAGATTCTGTTTCAATTTCATTTCATCATTGGACATTTATGTAACAAATGTCTAAAAGTATAAATGCTGCTATTTTTATTATAGGTAGACAACTCATTTGAAATTTTATGGTGTATTTAAATACTTGAGTATATACGTTAACAATTAAGTTGACTTGTATCGATTACATAGGTTGCAATATTTTAGTACTTCTTATGACAATCTCTTTTGAATTTTAATGTTTAAATAACATTTGTATTATAATATTGTCAATATACAGTCTTATGTAAAAAAATATTTATTGTAATATAATAATGTAAATAAATTATTAATATTTCTAAATCAAAAATTTAAAAAATTATAAAACATTTAATAAAAATATTTGATCAAGTACACAAATTTTTAGTGCCAATTATTATTTATAAGTAAAAACCATAATTTAAAAGGTATAAACTACACAATTGTTGTGTGGGATTGGAAAGAGTTACTATAAATATTCTTTTGTCAAATATGAAATATTTTATAAAGTGATACGAGACACAATCTGTTAGATCAAGACAACAAAGAATGCATAAATATTGTGATCTATATGCATTTAAGTACAATTGTGTAGTACAAAATTATTTTTATCCAGTGTATTTGTAAAAAATTAGTATATTTTAAAATGCTTATTCAAATCCTCACCGGTCACTACCATAACAATACCATATTAGATAAATTTATCTGTACGGATCGTTACTATAGTCAAATAACTATTTTTGAGATGATTACTCTTGATATTTTTTAATTCAAACTTTATTAATTATTGTTAATACATGTAAATATGTATTAACAAATATTTAGATTTTTTATTAAATGATTTAAGATAGAAATCTACTTACCCGAGAATTTATATGAATTATTTACAATAACTTTATTGATCATAATATTTTTAGTGATATTTGTTGATGCTTTGGCACTTCATATGGATTGTCCTTACTTATTACTTTATAACAAAAAAGCATATCTCCTCTTTCAAGTACATGAAAATTTTACAAGTTGCTATTACTGAAACTCATTATAACAAAATATTTGTAAACATTTATAGTTATTAGACATATTGAATTTATCATGATGGTGATTTGCTACATATTTTTTTGATAAATATTTTTAGTTATTAGTAATTTTATAATAACAATTATATATCAAAAACAATAAAATCTTATCAAATGACCTAAGATATGAATGAACTTACCCATGCGAACGCACAGGTCTTCTACTAGTGTCAATTAAATAAAGACTCGTTTTAATTGGCAAATTCTTATATATATATATATATATATATATATATATATATATATATATATATATATATATATATATGATAAGTAGTTGAATATTGATACTTTAGCATAAATTAAATAAAAAAGTTAATTAATTTATAAATAAAATATATAAATGTAATTATTTGATTGGATTAGGGTGGTAGTATCCAATTATATTTTAGGAAACCGGAGTGTTTATCATTTTAATTTATACTTTTAGAAAACATGTTAATTAATTTTAAAAATATATTTTTTTATTCAACATTTTAAATTATTTTTAATAAATTAATCATATAAATTTAGTGAAAATATTTTTACATGTGTCTTAAACACGTATTAGTATTTTTCTTAATTAAATTTTTAACCGCTATTAAATCAATGTAAAAATTTGTCTATATATACATTTTAGACAACAAATTAAAACCTTACATATTTATTTCAATTTTAAGACACATTTTCTTTTTGAAGCATATATTGGTAATTTCCTCAAAATATAAATAAATATATACTAAAATATTTATTATGGTATATCTCTTTCAGTTAAGTCTTATTTTTGGTATGTCATTTCATTGATTTTCTATTAAATTTAGAAAATGAGTCTATAAAAAGTAATTATACATACAATTTTTTTTTAGCAAAAGAAAGAATTATATTACAAAAAAATAAAACTAAAGAATACTAAGTCGATCCAAGGATCCAGGCAACTAAAGAACTACAACGACTAGTCGAACACATATTCATCTACAGTCAAATTCTATTACAATGCATAGCAAGTTTTTTGTCAGCTCTAATTCCTAAGAGGATAATATCAATGATATTTTTACTTTGGATATCCTCAACCGTCTTGTTCTGGAAAATCATCTTGTTCTGGAAAATCATCTTGTTCCTACCCGTCCATATAATGTATATAGTTTCTGCTAGAGCAGTCTTTAGAAGTTTTTTCTTGCATCCTTTACCTCTTGTGTTTTGGCATAGCCAAATCATTTCACTATTCCAATTCCCCAGAGTGTGGGTAATATTCATCCACCGCAGGATATTGTTCCACACTCCCTTTGTCACATTGCACTCAAAGAACAAGTGGTTACAACTTCCTTGTAAACCACAAAATACACAATTATCATAAGTGATAGTGCCAAAATGTTGTAACCTATCTTTTGCGGGTAGTCTTTTCTGAAAGGCTAGCCATAGAATGAACATCGCTCTTGGTCTAGCCTTATTTCCATATATCACTTTTCTCAAGCCCACTTTAGGTTTGACACCTATCAACATGTGGTAAACCTTCTTTCATATTTTCCTGTATTTTGGAAATACGTCCAAATTGCAGATTGCATGAGTGTATCACGTTGCTTGAACATCGCTTTCAAGATCCAAGAAGGCAAGAACTATGGCTAACAGGAATCTAAATAGCAAGATCCATTGTTCTCACATATTAAGCGTGGATCCAATTTATCCACAATTTGTCTTTCTTGGCACAAACATTCCAAAGAAGTTTCCCAATAGTTATTTTGTTCCATTCTTTTAGGTAGATAAGATTCAACCCACTGCTGATAAAGAGTCGCTGATGTGGTCCCAGGCTACTGGTACCTTGCTGGTTTTGTTGTCCTTACTATTCCATAAAAAAATCCTGTACAAGCTATCAATGTGAGATATTACCTTCTGGGGGAGAGGAAAGATTTACCTCCAGTAGTTTGCTATAGAGAAGATAACACTTTTAACAAGCTATAATCTGTCTGTATAGGAGAGGAGTCTGGTGCTCCAATTAGGGGGTGTTCATTGGTTCGGGAAAATCCAAACCAAACCGAAATCCAAACCAAACCAATGTGTTTGGGTCAGACATTTTTCCAGTTTGGGCAAAAACCGAACCAAACCAATTAAAACCGGTGTTAATTGGTTCGGGCAACGGATTTCTAATTTGCTACCCGTAAACCCGAACCAAACCAATAACAATAAACATAGTTAATTCATATAATAAATTATTAATTTTAATTGAGTTATTACTTATTTATTTGAATTAAGAGAATAATTGTTATAGTAATTAGCAAGTACAACCCATAATGAAATAAATAAAGAGGCATAGTCTCTGGACATTTCCAATGAAAAACGGAACGACATCTTTCAAATTATCGCAAGCCTATCAATCAATGATGAAATATTGAGAAACCAAACATCACAACCGATATAAATCAAACTCATACATTGCAAACTATAAGTATCCGCAAACCACAAGCTTCTTCCGAAGTATTTGCAAACTCCAAACCTTCAATTTTATGCTATGGAATGAAGTATGAGTATGCAGTAAAATTTTTTTAAGTTATTGAATATTTAAGTGATATACAACAACTATATGACTATGGGGGTCATAACTTGCTTACAAATATGTGTGTCATGTGTTCAATATTTATTTTTCATATTTTAGCGTGTAAACAAATAATTTTAAAAAATATTTTTGTATATTTATTTTTAATATATCCGATCAATCCAATCCAAACCAATCCATTGTTTTTCGGATCGGTTTGGTTTGGGCTTTATTGCAAAAATATAAAATCCAATCCAAACCAATCCATTTATTTTTCATTAGTTTGGGTATCGGATTCTCTCAAAACCGAACCAAACCTGCCCGCGAGCACCCCTAGTTGTTCAGTCGCACAAGCATCTTTTCAATCAAGGGTTGACATTGTGCTACAGATAGTTTTCTGCAAGTTAAAGGGACCCCAAGTATTTGAAGGGCATTGTTCCAACTACAAACCTTGTCTCCTGCTGAATAAAAACACGAGCATCATCATCAACCCCCCCCCCCCCCTCCAAAGTAAATTTTACTTTTGGGATACTAATCTTTAAGCCTGTAGCTTCAGAGAAATCTCTGATCATATCCATGATCAACTTTATTGAACAAACATCACCTCTCACAAATAGTAATATATCATCAGCAAAGCAAATGTTGATAATTTGTAATCTCTAGCATTTAGGGTGAAAATTAATATTCGGTACCATACTCAGGCTCTGCAGACTTCTATGGAGGTATTCTATGATGAGAACAAATAGAAGGGGGGAGATGGGGTCCCCCTGGCGAAGATCTCTTTTGGCTTTAAGAATTCTGGACGGGACACCATTGATGGAGAATCTGTAAGAGACTGTAGTAACACAGGCTAAAATCCATTGGATGAATTTTTGTGGGAATCCAAGCTCCGACATAATGTGGGTAAGGGCAGTCCATTCCACCGTATCATAAGCTTTTTGAATGTCCATTTGGATCATGCATCTTGGAGAAATGTTTTTCCTACTATATCCCCTGACCAATTCTTGTGCCATCATGATATTATCATGAATAATTCTACGTGGTACAAACGCAGATTGATTGTCATCCACAATCTTACCTATCACTTCAGCAAGTATAGCGGTGAGAATTTTAGAGATAATCTTATAAATAGTTATGCAGCATGAAATAGGTCTCATATCCTTAATGGTTTTTGCTTCAGGGAACTATGGAATTAATGTCACAAGAGAGAAATTGATTGCCATGTGCATATCACCCATTTCAAAGAACTCCATGATTGCTGTTGTCATATCATTTTGAATCACCTTCCAGGAAGATTTAAAAAAGAACGCATCGAAACCATCTATACCTGGTGCCCTGGTGTCTCCTATGCTAGATAAGGCTTTCTAAATTTCCTTCTCTTCAATTGGCATAATGAGCATTTGGGCTAAATCCATTTTCAACGTTTTTCCACTTCTAATTGCAAGAATGTCAATACCTTTAAGATTAGTGGCATTTGCACCCACTAATGCTGCATAGAAATTCAAAATCGTTGTTTCAATAGCATTCGAGGTACTAAGAATTTCCCCTCCCATCAAAGTTAAAGAGTAAATCTCGTTTTGCTTATTTCTATCCCTCACAGATGCATGAAATACAGAGTTGTTGCCGTTACCTAATTTGAGCCAATTGATTTCAGATTTCTGCATAAGAATTGTTTCCTCAATTTGATTTAGGTGGACGATATGATTAGTACATTTTTTAACTTTGTCCATATTCTGCTGGTCAAAAATATTTTGTTGTAAAAATATTTTGTTGTAAGTCATGTTGTGCTTGTATGAGATCCTGCCTTTGTGTAATTTGTACTTGAATTTTAGTAACCTTTTTATTGAGAGGTTTCAATATAGGTTGTAATCTTTTTAGTTTTTTCCACACTCTTTACATTGTCGTCTCGGTAGCATGTTGCTGCCAGCTATTTCTAAGCACCTGCATATATGAAGTATCTTGTGTAATCATGTTAATAAATTTGAACATTGGTTTTTTCCTCACTGCCTGCTGCCGATTCATGGTGATCTTTAATGGTACATGGTCAGAGATATTAGGCCTCATCACTTCCACAGTTGCATCATGAAATTTCTGGAACCATTCTACATTTCAAATCACTCTATCAATTCTCAAATAAATAACATTCGCATTATGTTTATTCGACCACATGAAATGACACCCTCTAGTTGTGGCTTCATTAAACCCGGTATTTTTTATCATATTCTCAAGATCCTTGTATTCATCCTCTGTCACACTATTACCGCCGATATGATCCTTGCTCGTTAAAACATTATTGAAATCCCCCATAGTTATCCAAGGAGTGTTTATATTCCTCGCCAAAACTTCAAGCTCTTTCCAAAACAGTTTCCGTTTCTCAAGATGATTAAAAGCGTAGATTACGGTAACGGTATACATAAGAGCTCGATCCAAGCTATAGATATCAGTATGAATGTATTGTTATGCAGTGTGCAGAACTTTTACAAACACCCCACCCGGCTTCCTCATGAGCCAAATTCTTCCATTTTCATGATGGTTGTAGTTGTCTTCATAGGTCCATATGTGCCCAAGTTTCTTTCATATTCTATCAGCTTTCTTTTTCTTAACTCGAGTTTCCAACAACGCTGTAATACCCCATATTATCTAAAAGCTCAATTGGATATCAGATGAGTATCTATGTGCTCTATTTTTGGTAACTTGGATTAATGGAATCCTCTAAGTACTGTAAGTACTATCAATTTGGATCAATAGAGCAACTGATGAACTCTGAAGAGATCAATTATTTTAATTCAAGAAAGGATTTTGAGGTAACTCTAATAATTGATTAATTGGTGTTAGACGATAAAATATCAATTGGAGATATTTTACCCTGTTGGATTATATTATATAATATTGGTATTATATATATATATATATATATATATATATATATATATATATATATATATATATATATATATATGTAAAAAAAAAAAGATAGAAAAGAAGAAGAAAAGAGAAAGAAGAGAAAGGAAGAGAAGAGAAGAGGAAAATGGAAAAGAGGGAAGAAGCTTGGATCATCACCATTTTTCATCATCTTCTTCAAACTCCTCTTCGATTATCAGGTGGGTTCTAGTTAGAAACTCTAAGTTCTAGAATCTATGATTTGAATTTAGGTTAGATTTGAGAGAAAATTATTAAACGGATAAATTAATGAAATCTAACGGATGAAATTCGGTATAAACTGCGAGTGTAGTCGTAATATGCATGTGATCAATTGATGATACTTGTTTTGATGTTTGGAAATGATCTGGTGTGGAAAGGGTGAATTTTGAAGCTTTTGGAAGCCTAAAAACGCAGGTCCAGAATTCTCTTTCTGGTACGCACCGTTGGGCGGCGCTTTGAGCGCCGGGCGACGCAGGTTTGCGCCGCTGCTCCGCCGGGCGAAAGTTAAGAGGCGCAACAAGTTTTGATTTTGGAACTTTTGGTTTTTGACATGGGACTTACGTCGCTGCTTCGCCGGGCGAAGTAGCAGGCGCAGGGGGCTCCGTCGGGAGAAGCTTTGACCGCCGGGCGCTCCTGGGAGTTTTCCAAATGATTTTTCTTTCTTTAAAAATCCATAACTTTTAATTCGTATACCCGATTTAAGCGTTCTTGGTATCGTTGGAAAGCTATGACGATCCTCTACCCAATAAAAAGCGAAAATTATGGGTATGATGTGGGATTAATTATTTAGTGGAAGATGAATGAAAATAATATTTATATGATATGTTGAAAATCCATATATTTTGGATCGTAAACTCATTCGAGGCATAGTTATAGCCGATGTAAAGCTATGGGAATATTCTACACAATGAAAGTGAAAGATATTGTTTTCGGTACCCAATTAAATAAATCGGAGGGAACCTAAAGGTTATGTAAATTGTAATTGAATCATTATATGTGATCCTATTATACAATTGTAATATGCTTTTGTATAACTTATGATGGAATTATTATATGTAATTCATAATGTGCAATTGTAATATGCTTTACTTGATATTGATGTTAAACATGATTGAGAGTAAATGCATGTTAAAATATGGAATAGGTAGAGTGAGGAAACCTTGCCATGAACTTATGTTAGAACCTAGTAATAAGCTAGGAGATTGATGAATAACTTAATGACGACGTTCATGCAGAAGAGGCCGAGGCGTGTGTCCAGTACCGAATGGTATAGAAAGAATAAGACACTAGTATGGAACACGTGTAATTATTATGTTTTATTGATAAAGGAAAAATAGGCCTAAAGGCTAATGTGGCCTAGAATTATTAAATACAATTATGGTTGTATGTGAAATCACGAAATCGTAACCATTATTCTATATTGTGCCGTCCATGAGTAACGAGCTCCTCTGGAACGAATGCACGATTGCTTGGTAGGTTTGATTCCCAATGTTATAGTACGAATGGAGCCTACAGGTAAAGAGACTTGTAACGGTGGAATGGACCGTGTAAAGTGACGAATTAAGGTGATAATGTGTCCCTTAGTTCCGAATCCATCTCGTATGCCAAGTAATCTACGAGGGTCCATGACTCGTTCCTACTTCTAGACATAGAAGAGGACGGGAGAAAGGGGATACCTTGACAAGGTTGTCGATAAGTGATAATTTTTGAGTTAACGGACTCTATAATGTGTTTCTATATAGTGTGAGAATGAGAACTCAAGGTCATTTCCCTTCCCCTTGACTTGAGTTAGGATTTGGCTAGAACCCTGTAAAGCCGAAAGAATCCATAAGATAGGGAACTCACTGAGATTTAATATCTCACCCCATTATTGTTGATTATTTTTAGGAAGCAATTGCAGGTATGATTTACAAGTGGAGCTATGCTTGGATGTTTCAAGAGAAGCTCGGCTTTAGTATTCCGCTGTGTAATTGTTGTATATAATTGAGGATATTGTATATTATTCTTAGATTTTGTTTTGGCTAGTTTCCATAGCTTGTACCATGATTATGTTTGTGTTTAGTAATGGTCAAGTATGTGAATTATGCCAATAGGCACTTATGATGGTGTCAGTACCAAATAAAACACTTGTATGGTATTATTCTAGATATATATTATACATGGTGTTACAGTTGGTATTAGAGCAGGTCGTGTCCTCGACCTAGCCTTGAAACATCATAAGTAAATCTATTCATGCCTCTTAAGTGTGTCTTGCCAGCATGAATCTTAATATCATACTATGTAGTGTTGGGCCTGATCAACCTAATACTATGTATGTGATAGGTAGAATCATGGTTGAGCGACCACGAGGTCCGGAAGTGTTGTCAGAACTTGTGCTGTGAGGGTAGACTCAAGCCAAGAGTTAGTAGGGAGGAGTTTTGGTCAGCTCAGTTGAGGTCTTAAGTAGAAGTTGTGCTTTGGGTAGCATGGAATTGAAGAGTATTGTGTTGTTAAGAAATCCTTTGGAAAGGATGGAGTCTGAAAGTTAAGAATCTCTATTGGACGATTGGTTAAGGTATTGAGGAATATGTAAAATCACTAGTAGAGCTGGATTGACCACTGATATAGATAAGAATTTCAAGTAATCTCATTCCGTGACAAAGAAAGGTTGTTTTGTGAACCGTGTGACGTAAGGCCCGAAAGTGAGACAGTTATTGGTGCTTCAGTTTCTAAGGTCGCTATGGCATCTCGGATGGACGAGAGTACCTTAAGGAATGTGTTCGGAACAATATTTTCCAACTGGTTAAAGGTTGAGAATTAAGGAAGCTCGGCTTTCATGGGAATCTAAAGTAGTAGAGAAGTGTGTGAAGGAGCATAAGGATGTGTTTACATACTTCAATTAAAACAAGTGTGTGTCGGACGAAGAGTAAGAGATAAGTCGCATATGCTCAGTTATAGAGAGAGAGAGATTAAGTTCGAGATATTACATCAGGATCTCTATTTTCGGTAAGAGACCAATTTGGAAATTGAAATTTGTTAAATTACCCAAGGAATAGTATAAGGTATTGTGCTAGAGAAAGAATGAGCTTTATTTAGTAACAGAAAGTGTAGTGATACGGACCGGAAGAAGTTGTATTATGAGACGGAGTAAGTATCTTGGATCTAAGGGAATCTTTGTAAGATGGTTTTATATTTAGATCTAAGAGGGTTACAATGGAGAGTGAAGTAAACGTGATGTAGAAAATGATATCAACAGTATATTATGAGGAAATGACAATGGAATGTATTTTTGGACGAATGTGCAATAGAGCTATTTAGTAGTTGTTGGCGCTTAAGTTAAGAAAGTGTAATCAACGATGGTTCACCCATGAGAACCATAGTAGTATGATGTGAAATGGGAAAGTCACACCTTGGTATTAAGAATAAGCGAAGTGGTAACACCGTGGTCACAAGTGTACGTGATGGATTCCTAGTCTTGAGACAAGTGTGAAGGGATGTACTTTGTGGAATAGTGAGCGTTGTATTCTGAGAAGCAAGATTGTGGTAAATCAATGAAAAGCAAATCAGGACTTATTATGGACTAAGTATAAATCATGGAACGGTTTATACTGGAAGAGTTTTGTAAATAGTTGATGAGGATTGTCGGTTGCGAATCTTCTATTAAGTAATTTGGTAAGTGGAAAGTGTAATGGACAGTGAAGGGTAAGGAATCCCGATTAATGTATACGAAGTGGTGGAAAGGTTCTTCAAGAGGATGCATTGCCCCGATTTATTTTCGAGTATTAAGAAACTTTTGTATTTGTGAATAATCGGAATATTCAGAATCTACCTTTTGTTGGACTAAGAACATTGTTGTTTTAATTCTCTCTAAGGAAATTCAAGTGAGAGAACAAGGTTGTATGCTCGACAGGTTATGTCCGTCGTTTTGTGGTATCGTATAATGGTTGCATGTTGGGTTGTGGCTAAAACCCTATAATGTCGTCATTATTTACTTCCCGTTAGCATAGTTGTATGATCAGAGAATGAATTATCCCGCCGAAGATTTGTCCTGTGACCACGTCAGAATTTGGAATTTTGCCTTGTCACTGATTGGAGTGTGTCATCTACATGTTTGACTTTGTCGGTCTTACCTTGAGTGGATCATGGTTAGTAAATGTTATATAAGTTAAAAGCTATGAGTTTAGAATGATATTATGAGTTAGAACAAATCGGATTGATGGTTTGAGTGGGGATGGCTTTGAATGAAGAAGAAACTGTTTTTATTGATTCTGCAGCAGTGTTAACCGACTAACGCAATGTGGTTAACTGATTAACACGTGCATGAAAGGTGTTTTACGTTGAATTTTGAGATTACCTCAAACGGGTAATCGACTAACATGGGTGTGAATTGTGAAATCCCTTAGGAACCATCATCTGCATTTTGTTACCTTATGTTGCTCCGATTGGAGAGTATTGTGTGAATGGAAGATGGGATTGCAAGTGAATAAAAGACAGAATTGTGTTTAAAAATCAGAACTTGTGGAAAGGTGTTGCGTAGTTGACCATTTGTTCAGCCGACAAGGGAGTTGACTTTGGGGAAGTAATCTTGTGAACTGTGTTGAGTATGAGAAGGTCTTACGTGTATTTACCGTTGCGAGTCTTAAGGACGAAGTTAGAAAATGCTCACGAAGTTTTACCTCACAAGGAATATTTCAGTATTAAACTATAGTATTAGTAAGGTATGAACGGTTGGTCAGAGTTAGTAATTGTTATCTTCTGTGAGTTCATGGCATCAGAGTTAGACCATAAGAGTGGTACCAGTTGTGTGCAGTTGTGTTTTACCAAGAGAATGAAATTTGAAAGTTATCTTCCAAGTACGAGTAAGAATTGGATGTTCCAAAGTTAAGCATGTAACTTGAATTGTATATGGAACATAACGATTGAGAGATGAGGATTTAATTGAGAAGCGTGGTATGGACTTCGACGGCGTATGTGTGTGTGGAGTGTTGTATGTGAATTGGTGAGTGGTATGGAAACTCACAATTGTGCCTTAGATGGTTCGAGTTTTAATAAGTGGTGACTCACATAGGTTTGAAGTTCCGTGATGGTGTTATATGTGATTGATTGAGATCTAGAATCAATAAGAAACCTTGAGTGAGTCAGAAATCCCGTAAGAAGAATCGATTTGGAATGTGGTAACCAGAACCGGAGGTTGTTAAACTATTTTGGATACCTTATTTCGAGTTTGGAATGGACTTTGAGTTGTATATGTTACGGTTGTAGCAATGTAACTCCTGCACCTATCGTCTGAAGAGTGTTAGGTCGATGTTATATTATTGTGTAATGGCGAAGAAATTGTTCTACCATGAGACGTCAGTAAGTTTCTTGTACTGTTGGTTAGTAAGGATCCCAGTGGATAAATGTGTTTCTCCATGGACAGTTAGCTACTTGGTAGTGCTTGAGAATCTGTGGTGCTCCATTGTTAAAATTTGGATTACGCAGTGGAAGGTGGCAGACGAAAGAGTTAAGTCAGAATAATAAGAATTTAGAAGGATTATTGCTTTTAAGTATGGAAATAAGAAGATCTTGTTTTAAGTGTGTTACCTTTTGGTGTGACCCGAAAGAAAGGAAATATCGGATTGAATGAGTACCGTGTATATCATCAAACCAGATGGAACTGGTAAAGAAGTCGTTTGACTATTTATGAAGTGGTTTTGAATGTTAATGGGATTTACGAAAGAATAGTTATCCTTAATTGCATGAAGATAAGAAATCACTGTATTACCTCGCGAAGATTTAAGGAGTGTTTGTTATCCTAAACCAAGATAAGGTGTTACGGTTTTGTTTGTAACTCAGTAGAGGAATATGGAATGGTACATTCTTTCCGAAGGTAGAATGTGACCAAGTGTTTAGTAAGAAATAACAGATGAATTGAGAGGAAGAGAAGTTAGAAGTTAATTCAATATTGGAATAAAAGTATGACTAAGGAACCAAAGTTTGATAATTCATGAAATTAAAGATTTTGATCTGTGAAGTCAAGTTACAATTGGAATATGTCAGAAACTTTAACGGAAGTAAAGTCAATTGTGGAACTAAGACAATGATACAAGTTGTGGTTATTGTTGAATAGAGGAAATTCGGGGGTGAATTTCAATTTAAGGGGGGAGAGTGTAATACCCCATATTATCTAAATGCTCAATTGGATATCAGATGAGTATCTATGTGCTCTATCTTTGGTAAATTGAATTAATGGAATCCTCTAAGTATTATAAGTATTATCAATTGGGATCAATAGAGCAACTGATGAACTCTAAAGAGATCAATTATTTTAATTCAAGAAAGGATTTTGAGGTAACTCTAATAATTTATCAATTGATGTTAGACGATAAAATATCAATTGGAGATATTTTACCTTGTTGGATTATATTATATAATATTGGTATTATATATATATTTGTAAAGAAAAAGAAAGATAGAAAAGAAGAAGAAAAGAGAAAGAAGAGAAAGGAAGAGAATAGAAGAGGAAAATGGAAAAGAAGGAAGAAGCTTGGATCATCACCATTTTTCATCATCTTCTTCAAAGTCCTCTTCGATTATCAGGTGGGTTCTAGTTAGAAACTCTAAGTTCTAGAATCTATGATTTGAACTTAGGTCAGATTTGAGAGAAAATGATTAAACGGATAAATCAATGAAATCTAACAGATGAAATTCGGTATAAACTGCGAGTGTAGTCGTAATATGCATGTGATTAATTGATGATACTTATTTTGATGTTTGGAAACGATATGGTGTGGAAAGGGTGAATTTTGAAGCTTTTGGAACCCTAAAAACGCAGGTTCAAAATTCTCTTTCTGGTACGCACCGCCGGGCGGCGCTTTGAGCGCCGGGCGACGCAGGTTTGCGCCGCTGCTCCGTCGAGCGAAAGTTAAGAGGCGCAGCAAGTTTTGATTCTGGAACTTTTGGTTTTTGACATGAGACTTACGCCGCTGCTTCGCCGGGCGAAGTAGCAGGCGCAGGGGGCTCCGTCGGACGAAGCTTTGACCGCCGGACGCTCCTGGGAGTTTTCCAAATGATTTTTCTTTCTTTAAAAATCCATAACTTTCAATTTGTATACCTGATTTAAGCGTTCTTGGTATCGTTGGAAAGCTATAACGATCCTCTACCCAATAAAAAGTGAAAATTATGGGTATGGCGTGGGATTAATTATTTAGTGGAAGATGAATGAAAATAATATTTATATGATATGTTGAAAATCCATATATTTTGGATCGTAAACTCGATCGAGGCATAGTTATAGCAGATGTAAAGCTATGGGAATATTCTACATAATGAAAGTGAAAGATATTGTTTTTGGTACCCGATTAAATAAATCGGAGGGAACCTAAAGGTTATGTAAATTGTAATTGAATCATTATATGTGATCCTATTATACAATTGTAATATGCTTTTGTATAACTTATGGTGGAATTATTATATGTAATTCATAATGTGCAATTGTAATATGTTTTGCCTAATATTGATGTTAAACATGATTGAGAGTAAATGCATGTTAAAATATGGAATAGGTAGAGTGAGGAAACCTTGCCATGAACTTATGTTAGAACCTAGTAATAAGCTAGGAGATTGATGAATAACTTAATGACGACTCTCGTGCAGAAGAGGCCGAGGCGTGTGTCCAGTACCGAATGGTATTGAAAGAATAAGACACTAGTATGGAACACGTGTAATTATTATGTTTTATTGATAAAAGCAAAATAGGCCTAAAGGCTAATGTGGCCTAGAATTATTAAATACAATTATGGTTGTATGTGAAATCACGAAATCGTAACCATTATTCTATATTGTGTCGTCCATGAGTAACGAGTTCCTCTGGAACGAATGCACAATTGCTTGGTAGGTTTGATTCCCAATGTTATAGTACGAATGAAGCCTACGGGTAAAGAGACTTGTAACGGTGGAATGGACCGTGTAAAGTGACGAATTAAGGTGATAATGTGTCCCTTAGTTTCGAATCCATCTCGTATGCCAAGTAATCTACGAGGGTCCATGACTCGTTCCTACTTCTAGACGTAGAAGAGGACGGGAGAAAGGGGATGCCTTGACAAGGTTGTCGATAAGTGATAATTTTTGAGTTAACGGACTCTATAACGTGTTTCTATATAGTGTGAGAATGAGAACTCAAGGTCATTTCCCTTCCCCTTGACTTGAGTTAGGATTTGGCTAGAACCTTGTAAAGCCGAGAGAATCCATAAGATAGGGAACTCACTGAGATTTAATATCTCACCCCATTATTGTTGATTATTTTCAGGAAGCAATTACAGGTATGATTTACAAGCGGAGCTATGCTTGGATGTTTCAAGAGAAGCTCAGCTTTTGTATTCCGATATGTAATTGTTGTATACAATTGAGGATATTGTATATTATTCTTAGATTTTGTTTTGGCTAGTTTCCATAGCTTGTACCATGATTTAGATTTTGTTTTGGCTAGTTTCCATAGATTGTACCATGATTGTGTTTGTGTTTATTGAAATTTTGGTATCAGATGTGTGATGTCACAACAACACAATCTGCTATGGACAATGCAATAACAAGCAATAAAGGACACAATGAATTGTTCACCCAGTTCGGTCTAACTACCTACGTCTGGGGGCTACCAAGCCAGGGAGGAATTCCACTATTAGTAGTATTAATTTACAGACTCAACAATCCCAGTTGACATACTAAACTTAATCACTACCCAATGAATCTTCTACCTAAGAAACCACTTAGATATGAGAAACCACTCACTCCCTAATTCACCACAGTGATACAATCCAATGATTACACACTAATCACCCACATTGATTCTGCTTAACAGCTTTGATCAAGAACAACACACTCTTGCTTAAAAGCTCTAGAGTGTATACACTTACAACTCAAAAAAGTAACACCAATTCACACACGAATGGTTTACAAAAACACACACGAAGACACAATTGACACTCAGTCTATAGCTCTCCTTCTTCGTTACTTTAACTTAGGGTTGAGGCTGCTTTAAATATCATTCTGACTTGGGCTTGGACCTGCTCCCAAGATTCTGATCTGATTTGTTTTTGAAATCAGAAATTAATGCAGATTTGATCTCCTAAATCTTTTCAAATCAACCCTCATGTTAGTTATATGATTTGCTCCATGATCTGCTCCATATCTGATTGCCAATATCTTCTCCAAGAAATTCGCATCCAATCTAACAGATCTCCTCAAAACATCCTAACACGCGCAGCCCTAAAACATCATAAACTGATGTTCTGATGTTCTGGTATAGTGATGTCAAGACATCACTTATAACATCAGCATACACAACTTCCAACCCTGCAACAGCTAATGATAAGAACCAATGTTATGACATCAGACATATGACATCAACATTGTTCAACTTTGTTTTACCAAGATTCCAGCCAACACAAGAACCAACAATCTCCCCCTTTGGCTAATTTTGGCTAAAACAAACTCTGCCATTATCAGAGAACCCAGCAGCGGATAAAAATTGATAAATTTTCAAAACACCTAGCAGCACCTCTTCAACAAGCTGCACAAACTCACTAACCAGCAGCAACACAAGAACCAACAAGCTGCAGAAATCACCTTCACATCAGCATAGGGCAAACTCCCCCTCAAAACAAGAACCAGCTCACAGCTGTTCATACACTCTCCCCCTCAACTGCTGCACCATATCAGAAAAGACTTCACAACCACACCTGGGCAACTCTCTCCCCCTTTTTAGCCATAATTGGACAAACATCAACCTGTTAGTCCTACTAACTGCCAGATAGTCCTAAGCTAGCTCTCATTGTCAGTCAAAAGTCAGCATTAAGTGACAAGACAAATCACAGAACATAAACCAGAAGTACTTCAACGCAACAATATTCAGAATACAAGCAAGCACACTAAGTGCAGAAGCAAAAATAAACTACAAAAATATAAAATAGCTAAAGAGACAGCAATTTAATCTTCACCAGCATCAGAGCCATCAGTACTAGCTGCAGCATCTTCATCCTCAGTGCTAGGGTCACCTCCTTCAGAACCTGAACCTTCAACATTGTCCTGGAAATCATCATTATTTTGGCTAGCATTGACTGCTTCAACTTCTTTTTCTGCCAATCTCAGAGTCATGAGAAGTTTTTCAAATTTTAGCTTTCTTTCAGTACTCACTCTGATGACTTCATCCAACTCCTTGCAAGCCTCCTCCAATTCTAAAATCAACCCAGTTTTGGCAGGTGGCTGTTGTGATGTTGAAGCTGATGTCTTGACAATGTCAGGAACATGCTTCCCTTCAAACAACTTATAATGGATTGACAAGGTTGATTCCCTCTTACACACCACATCAGATTGATGAAGAATGCCAGGATGTTGTGACAAGATGATCCCATAAATGAGAGAGGGAAAGGCAATAGGCATCTTCACTGCATTTGTAGCAGCATGCTTGATAGTCTGATCATATATATAAGCCCCATAATCAAATAACCTCTTTGTCCCAACAACATAAATGAATTTTCCCAATCCAACAGAGATAGTTGTCTTGTGATTGGTAGGGACCCAATTAGCTACTCCTATTCTGTACAGAATAGCATATTTGACACTCAACAAACTGGCAGACAATTTTCCTTTCAGAGGCCAGACTTTCACTTGTCCTGCTGTGATTTCCTTACACACAACATTGTCTGTTTCTTTTAACTCTCTATACTCCTTCTCATCCCTACCCAGGTAAGTGTTAATGTCCTCAGGAGAAAAATTAACACATTTACCTCTTACATAAACCTTCCTAAAATCCATATTTCTTCTGTCATTAATAGCCACAGGAGTGTTCACAATAAATTCCTTGACTAATCCATCATAGCACTTGGACAGTCCAGACACGGTCTTCATTAACCCAGCAAATCTAATCAATTCAATGACTTCCTTAAGATCCAAGGCATCTCCACCAAGTTCTCTTTCCAGTGCTAGTCTTCTCTGATAAACAAATTTCCACATGGATGCACTACTAGCATAGTGGAATGAAATATTGTCAACAGGGATGTCAGGAATCTTGTCAGCAATTCTCTTCAATATAGACCTTCTCACAGGAGTGATGTCTTGAACATCATCCTCAACATCAAATTCAAACTCTGAATCCTCCCTCACCTTTCTCTTTTTGGAATTCACAGTAACTTTGCTCCAAGTCTTAGCAGGTCCCACCATAGTTGACTTTTTCTTTTTGTTCTCTGGTCTCTCCTTAGGTGAGTATTCTGCTGACTTCCCTCTTCTAGACCTCATTCTTGTGGCAATACCCGGGACAGCTTTTCCAATCACTTCATTATCAGAAAGATCAATCACATCCACCTTATCAGTATTCTTCTTTTCACTAGGGCTAGCTCCAACATCCCTATCAGGCGATGTTCTAACATTGGTTTCAACTTCTTCTTCAACATGAACACCTTCATCTTCAACTTCCACTTCCGCATCTTCAATGACTGAGATAGCCAATCTGTGAAGATTGGTATCCGTATTTTGCATGTCATCCTTTTCAGTTGGTATTTTTCTAAGGGGAATAGAAATTCCTTTTACAGATAAACCCTTATCCAAAATTTTGGTGGCAATCTGATTAAGACTACGATCAACATCAACCCTCTCTTCAACAGCTTGAGGGGTGGAAGACTCAGATGCATATTTTTCTTTAAAAAGAATGCTAGTGACTAACCTCTTAGTTTCACTATCATCAATTTTAGGTGTAGGCCTTTTGGGTTGAAGTTTGGAAGGTCTTGACTTACCAGATTCAGGAACCATCATGGAGATGGGTGCTATATTCAAAGCTTCTTCAGCAGAACCCTCTTTCGTCAAAACCCTAGCTTTTTCAAGAGAAGAACTTTTTGAAGCAGACTTCTTTGAAGGGGATGATACTTGTTTTGACATTTTTCCAGTGAAGCAACTGAGGATCAGGGAAGGATTGCTACTTCTGTTGATGGAGAAGGAGATGAACCGTCTAGGGGTATGGTGTTTGATGAAGTGTGTGATAGCTACAATAGGAAATGATAGCCTAAAGTATGGAGCCTAATTTTGTGGATCACTTAAACGCCAATAAATGTATTTTCCCCACCAAAACACATTTTTGAATTTTAATAAATTCACCCTATAAGCCACTAACTTCAATTTTCTGCTTAAGTCTTCACAGCTAATGTTACAGTCTGATGTCACAACATCAACCTTAACATCACTTGATGAGCTAGACTCTTGAGGTACCCATAAATAACAGTTATCTATGGATCTGACTCCCTTTATAACACCCTCATTCTTCCCATTAGTTACTAAACACTCATCTTTAGTGTAGCTGACCTTGTATCCTTCATCACATAGCTGACTGATGCTAATCAAATTAGCAGTCAATCCTTTGACAAGAAGGACATTTTCCAAATTTGGTCCATCATGACACCTCAATTTTCCAACTCCTTTTACTTCCCCTTTCTCTCCATTACCAAAAGTAACATCATTTGTGGAGCAAGTCTTGATATCCACCAAAAGATTTTTGAACCCTGTCATATGCTTTGAACAGCCACTGTTAAAGTACCAACCATCCTTAACAAAATGTCTATCAGATGTGTGGGCCAATAGACATGTAACAGGAGCTTTAGGAACCCATTTTTTAACACCCTTAGACCAGTTCTGATTCTGTCTAGGTTGATGGACAGATTTGGGATAGCCATGCAGTTTAAAACAAGAATATTGCATATGGCCAAAACTTCCACTATAGAAACACCTAACTCTTTTAACCTCTTCTCTATAGTGATTAAACTGATGTGGCTGCCATCCAAAGTACTGGGGTTGTCTTTTTCTATAGTTAGCCTGTCTTCTGTAGTGATGAT
This sequence comes from Lathyrus tuberosus, assembly GCA_022829125.1. Taxonomy (NCBI): domain Eukaryota; kingdom Viridiplantae; phylum Streptophyta; class Magnoliopsida; order Fabales; family Fabaceae; genus Lathyrus; species Lathyrus tuberosus. Next base: position 12,101,842 of record JALAZF010000075.1, read on the forward strand.
TCTGTCTCTTAGGCTGTCTTCTACCATGATGATGTGGCTTTCTTCTCCCATAATCATGAGGCACTTCATTATTAGGTCCAAAGCCATACATATTCCCTTGATGTTGAGACATCTGATGGAACATGTTAAACTTAGAAGCCTGCATACTCCTATGGTATTATGGAGGCATATACTGCCCAGCTCCAGAAGCATGTGCCTTCCCATGATGAGGACCATGAGCATTCCCTTTCCCAACATTTTGAGGAAGTTGATGAACAACCTACTTAGGTTTAGGATTATGTCTTCTTCTGTTATGTTGAGACATTGGTTGAGACATGTCCTTTTTGGTTCCAGAAGCACTAGCTTCACCAGAGACCTTCTCCTCAACAACAAATCCTAAGCCAGACTTGTCTCCTGCAACCTTTTCAGCCTGAAGAATCTTATCAAGAGTATCAGACCCACTGTTCAACATTCTGACAGACTTGGTCATTTGATCAAGTTGAGATTTAACTAACAAGACTTCATTTTCAAGGTCAGCTTTAACAGTCTCAAACTGGACTATTATTTTCTTTTGTTTCTCACTTTCTTGACAAACCTCTGCACTCCTCAGACATAACGCTTGATAGGATGCTACTAACTCCTCAAAAGTCAATTCCTCATCTCTAGATTCTCCGTCAGAAATACATGTTCCTGTCAATGCCCTAACATGCTTGGCAAACTCTTATTCACTTTCACTGTCAGTATCAGACCAGGAGACAGTCATGCCCTTGTTCTGCTTCTTAAGGAATGTAGGACATTCTTTCTTGACATGACCATAACCTTCACACTCAAAGCATTGAACTCATTTGTCTTGAACATTCTTCTCTTCATCCTTCTCTTTTGACTTGATGATGTCAGAGGAGATGTTCTTAACATTAGGTTTGTAGTTTCTATTCATCCTCTTAAACACCTTGTTAAACTGTCTTCCCATAAGAACAATAGCCTGAGACAGCTCCTCCTGAGACTCAACACCCTTCCCTTTCTTCTCTTCTTGAGTATTAGATACCAAAGCTATACTTTTGGTCTTCTTTTCAGGTTCCTCTTCACTCAACCCTGACTCAAAAGTTTGAAGAGATCCAATCAGCTCATCAACCCTCATTTTGCTGATGTCTTGAGCTTCTTCAATTGGAGTCACCTTCATCTTATATCTCTTGGAAAGGGATTTAAGAATTTTCCTCACCAACTTTTCTTCAGTCATCTTCTCTCCAAGAGCACTAGATGCATTGGACAGCTCAAGAATATTCATGTGAAAATCATGAATAGTTTCATCTTCCTTCATCTTTAGACTTTCAAACTTTGATGTCAGAAGTTGAAGTCTTGACATCTTAACCCTTGAAGTTCCTTCATGAGTAGTCTTTAAAATGTCCCAAGCATCCTTTGCCACTTCACAAGTGTTTACCAGCCTGAAGATGTTTTTATCAATCCCATTAAAGATGGCATTCAAGGCCTTAGAATTGCCAAGTGCTAGCTCATCCTCTTCCTTGGTCCACTCTTCTTCAGGTTTCAGCTTGGTGTTTCCTTCTTTATCAGTAATAACAGGGTGCTTCCACTCTTTTAACATAGCCTTCCAAGCCCTGCTGTCCAAGGACTTCAAAAAGGTAACCATCCTTGGTTTCCAATAATCATAATTAGAACCATCCAGAATAGGGGGTCTATTCACAAATCCACCAACTTCCTTGTCCATCTTACCAGAAAGTATCAGCCCTAGATCTCACCCAGATGCAGAGCAGGATGCCTGCTCTGATACCAATTGAAATTCTGGTATCAGATGTGTGATGTTAAGTGTGATGTCACAATAACACAATCTGCTATGGACAATGCAATAACAAGCAGTAAAGGACACAATGAATTGTTCACCCAGTTCGGTCTAACTACCTACGTTTGGGGGCTACCAAGCCAGGGAGGAATTCCACTATTAGTAGTATTAATTTATAGACTCAACAATCCCAGTTGACATCTACTAAACTTAATCACTACCCAATGAACCTTCTACCTAAGAAACCACTTAGATATGAGAAACCACTCACTCCCTAATTCACCACAGTGATACAATCCAATGATTACACACTAATCACCCACCTTGATTCTGCTTAATAGCTTTGATCAAGAACAACACACTCTTGCTTAAAAGCTCTAGAGTGTATACACTTACAACTCAAAATAGTAACACCAATTCACACACGAATGGTTTACAAAAACACACACGAAGACACAATTGACACTCAGTCTATAGCTCTCCTTCTTCGTTACTTTAACTTAGGGTTGAGGCTGCTTTATATATCATTCTGACTTGGGCTTGGACCTACTCCCAAGATTCTGATCTGATTTGTTTTTGAAATCAGAAATTAATGCAGATTTGATCTCCTAAATCTTTTCAAATCAGCCCTCATGTTAGTTATATGATTTGCTCCATGATCTGCTCCATATCTGATTGCCAATATCTTCTCCAAGAAATTTGCATCCAATCTAACAGATCTCCTCAAAACATCCTAACACGCGCAGCCTTAAAACATCATAAATTGATGTTCTGATATTCTGGTATAGTGGTGTCAAGACATCACTTATAACATCAGCATACACAACTTCCAACCCTGCAACAGCTAATGATAAGAACCAATGTTATGACATCAGACATATGACATCAACATTGTTCAACTTTGTGTTACCAAAATTCCAGCCAACACAAGAACCAACATTTAGTAATGGTCAAGTATGTAAATTATGCTAATAGGCACTTATGATGGTGTCAGTACCAAATAAAACACTTGTATGGTATTATTCTAGATATATATTATACAGGGTGTTACAAACGCCACGACAGAAATGCGAAGTTTAGAGAGATGGGAGCCGATCTCTCGATGTCGTGCTTCCTTATTAAGGCCTTTAACATTCCATGTGATAATCATGGGACCTTGGGGTTTTCCCCTATTGGATCTTCTCCAATCCTAATACATACAATTTCACCAACTTGACACATATTTAATTGTTATTAATTAATTATTTAAATTAAGAATTTATTTTATATATTTAAAATTAAAATAGTAATAATGATAAAATATTGAATTTAATTAAGATAAAAATTAGGCAAAATACCATTTTTGGTCCCTTAAGTTTACCTCGGGGTTCATTCTGGTCCCTTATCTTTAAAAAGTTTCAAAATGGTCCTTTAATTATTCAAAAAGATCCACGTTAGTCATTTCCGTCCATTTTTTCAAACGGCGTCAACTTTTGCTTGGGTGGCATCTGACGTGACACTGAGTCATACGCGTGGCAAGTGACTTGGTACACATTCATCTTCAAGGTCATTAAAATTGTGAAAAAAAATCCAAAATTATTTATTCTGTCTGGATTCAAACCTAGGCCATCTTACTTGCAAGCAATAACATCTTACCACTACACCACTTCACAATTGATGTTTATTATTTCAAATCAGTTGATAATCATCCATTTATTACTGAACCCAAGTTTTTAATATTAACCCACACATTATTACATTATTACTGAAGAAGATACTACAATGTTTTAGTTGAACTCTATTGAATATTTCGTAGTGACATATACGACTGAAGAAATATTTTAAATAAAATGAAAAGAACAAAACATAATGCACTATTACACAATTATCAAATATATGAGTTGTTCTTGGATTCGAGCCATGACAAATCATACGAGTATAATCCTCAGAAAAGCTCCATTTCACTTGCAGAAACACACCCTTTGAAAACTCCATTACCAGAATTCAAGTTTTCATTTTCAACAACAGAATCACCACCACACCCAGATGAAAGATTTTCCAACAGGAGAGACCGAGAAGCTTCCCTTTTGGGAGGTAGCAACTTCACCACAATCATAATTCATGAGAACTTGCATCAGAGAACCAACATCCTTGGTATTAATCTTCTATGTTCTTCATGTACTCCTTTGAAAGTTTTGTTTCCATTATCAACTCTTGTTCTTTGAGTAGTGAATAACCTGACTCAAGTAGAGCTTCGGTTATTTGCTATCCAACCAAATACAATAGAAGTGTATTATTTCACATAAGCCAAATCAATTGAAAAATAGAAATGAATTAAATGTAATCATGTAATTCAAAATATAATCATGTATGTTTCCTCCCAAAACATTTTCAAATCTTGAAAGACTAATTTCTCATGAATTAAATGTCCAAAGATCACAAGTATGAGTTAATTCAAAATATAACAAGTATGAGTTAAGAACTTTATGTGTTGGCCAGAAGAATTAACATGAGTCAGTATTATTACACTGTTACGGAAAGAAACAGCAATGGTGAAAGATCTCTTTCTAAGTGCAAGAGAGATAATGACAAAATAATATCATGGGTGGAAATTCTTGAAGACAAGCTAGTGCCCTTTACATTTTTAAATTGAGTTATCAATTTCTGAAATCAAGTTGTATTATCATGTTGAAAATTATAGTTTAAGACCCCCTCTGGATGAAAAACTAGATTAATCATCTTCTATCTATCTAATGGAAAACTACTAACAATGAATATTATATAGGTTAGAAATACAAAATACTTAATTCATGATTCAAGATAGTAACTTTTTCTTCTCCGTTTTTTGCGGTGAGTTTGTGAGAAAAGAATCAAGAAGGTGATGAAAAAAGGCATGGAAAGAGGGTGTGAGTGGTCATGATCAAACGGAACAAGACATGCATGTAACAGAGGAAACAGAACAAAATAAAAGTTTGTAATTGTGTTGGTTTGTTGTGGGAATATTAACAAACAAGTGTGAGGTGCTGTAGTGGTTTGATATGTTGTTTAACAACCAATTGTACCTGTGTTCTTAAACAATTATTTTTAGAAATTTTCTGGGTATTTAATGACCTCACATGCCACGCGTACGACCAAGTGCCACGTCAGATGCCATCCAAGCAAAAGTTAACGCCGTTTGACAAAAATGGACGGAAAGGACTAACGTGGACTTTTTTGAACAATTAAAGGACCACTTTGGAACATTTTTAAAGATAAGGGATCAGAATGAACCCCAAGGTAAACTTAAGGGACCAAAAAAGGTATTTTGCCTAAAAATTATACATGACATGAAATAAATATTTGTGATTAAAAAATATTTAGAATTAAAAAAATAATTGTCAAAATAAAAATTGTAAAATAATTTAAGGACATTTTACATGGAATCTAGAATATGTGTTGGTCACTAAAAAAATAGCAAAATAAAATATTTTTTATTAATTAATTAATTAATTAAAGTTAATATTTTTTATCTTTTAAATGAAAATATTAAACAATTATAATATAATAATTTAAGTATAATATAGATTTACAAAAATTGTTATTGAATTCATGACCAAGTCACTTTTACATCACTTTTTTAATTGTGATATTTAATTCATTTTTCTGGATATTTCTGATATTATTCTATATTTACAACCAACAATAAATTTAATTTCTAGACATTTCAAATATCATTCTATATTTTAAATATCAATAAATTTAAAAAAAAATAGAGTATTTCACAACATCGATTTATGCAAATAAACATCACTTAGTTGTGTTCGTGTTCAGTTAATTAAAATAAAATGTATAACACATGCTTTTTATTGATTATGTTGTGAATTGATGTCGTCAATAGCATAACAAAATTATGAGATAAAGATTGAGTTTCTAGAACAAACACAAGAAACCCTATTAGGTTTTACAAAAAGGAGAGAAGAAGGAAGAAGAAGAATAGAGAATTGGTTAAAATTGTCTTACTGTTCACAACAATTAACCCCTCTCACCGTAATTAGGATTTACACCACTCCTCAAAGATGAGAGACTAACATGTTATTTATAAGAAAACTAACATACTAATCTAATGCGCTTTTACACACAGGTCCATTACACAAGCTAACTTAGAGAACAAGCTAACTTAAACAATTAGGCATACAAGCAAGACCCAATTCGACATACCAACTTAAATTACAAGTTAATATATTTCGAAAGAATGCTTGAAAAGACTTCGACTACAACATGCACAACTCTTGTCGAAATATCAAACTACCCTTGTCGGCACTAGAGTTCGATCCAAAATGTCACAAATCTCCACCTTGGAACAAACTTTACACAAACAAGGGAACAAACTAGCTTTCATAATCTCTGATCCTTTCAACGCTTCTAACAAACCCTCTTGAACAAGAGGGGCTTGCATCATCAAGCTCCACAACCAAAATCATTCACACCGATGAATTTCTCAATCTCATACTTTGTAGACGACATCTTCTCCTCTACGCTCACCGCACCAATTTGTTGTGAATTGATGTCATCAATAACAAAACAAAGTTATGAGACAAAGATTGAGTTTCTTGAACAAACACAAGAAACCCTATTAGCTTTTACAAAAGGGAGAAAAGAAGAAAGGAGAAGAATAGAGAATTGCTTAAAATTGTTTTATTATTCATTTTTTAAGGGTTCAAAGATTATAAGTGAATACTAACAATCAACCTCTCTCGCCCTAATTAGGATTTGAACCACTCCCCAAAGATGAGACACTAACATGCTATTTATAAAAAAACTAACATACTAACCTAATGGGTTTTTACATACAAGCCTATTACACAAGCAAATTTAGGGAACAATCTAACTTAAACAATTGGGCTTACAAGCAAGACTCAATTCGACATACTAACTTAAATTACAAGTTAATATATTTCTCAGCATGATTGAACAGACTTTGACTACAACATGCACAACTCCTGTCGAAATATCAAACTACCCTTGTCGACACTAGAGTTCAATCCAAAATACCACAAATTAATATTAAAACATAATACGGAATAAATATTTTAATTGATCAGTATAAAAGAATAAGTAATAATAATAGCAACTGATATTATAAAAAAATATGGGACACATATTTGTTACTAATATATATAAAAAACATATATCAAATATTTATCATTGATACATATAAAACAGATAGATAGATATTTATCACCAATTAATTTATTAAAATAAGAGATACATTTTTTATGATATATATAAAAAATCGGTGTCAGATATTTGTCATTGAAATAAAAAGAAACGCAAAACAAATTTGTTATCAATAAACATTAAAAAAATTTATGGACAAATATTTATATTTTATATATATATATATTAAAATAAGAAATAAATATTAAAACTATATAATCACTTTAAATATGTAAAAACTAATATTAAAAATTTAAACTTGTTGTTGAATATAGAGAGCAAAACAACAACAAGTTCAACAACAACGAAGCCACAAAGCAAAATAGGGAAAGTAACTGAGCTGAGTCGCGAATTAGATTCATTGTCATTGAGAGTTTTATTCAAGTATTATCCTAAACAATCTCCAGGATTAAACAATACCTTATGGTTGCATTAAGCAGGAACTCAAGAACTAGCGAGAATCTCAAATATATATTTCTAAGGATCAAAGAAGAGAGGAGAAGAAGATAATTTTCTGGTGTGTTTTGTGTGTGTCTTCATGAGAAATAAACTAACTATTTATAGGACAAAATTCGTGAATAACAAGGTAGATAAAATAAATAAATGATGGGCGACAAGGTTTAATAACTGGGTGGAAGCACAATAAACCATACTGATTTAGTCAAAGTGGACGGTGCAACAATTTGGCACATGTAAAATTTTGGGCCACGTTTTGCACTAAACTTCAACTGGTGGAAGTTGCTCTTAAAATAGTTGCAGTTGTGTTTTGGTCTGATTTCGCGCTAAACGTCCACTGGTGGAGGTTGGACTTTGATATAAACTAATTTTCCAACAATCCCCCACATATTTCAAATGTCCAAATAAAGGGTTTAAGAAGGGAAGTTTCCTGAGCAATTTCCGAGAATGCAATTTTTCTAGTCTGGTGCCTTTTGGGCTATAAACCAGAGCCTATACTAATAAGACTTAACACACAAGTGAATTGGTGGATCAAGCTCTATGAACCAATACACTTTGGTGTGTGCTAGAGGCCTTACCAATTATTACACCCCCACAATTTCTCGTTTCCATTGCAATTGTGCGCCAATTCGGCCATGCACGTGCCTGGTATTCATGAGTGCTCTAGAGATTTGCCAAATCTCATGCAAGCGGCTCCACTTGACACTCATATAGATGATTTCATCAAGTATATGCTTCACTTCATATACCACCCATAAGGGCTATGGAAATCATTAAAAGCTCTTAAGCTTATCCTCTACTAATGCAGCTCAGCACTCCACAGTAGGAAGGGACAATAATGCTGCCAGTTCTGTGAATAACTTGTTATTACCCATATGAACCTTTTCTATGGGATCTCTAATCACAAAGTTTGGGCTACCATTATTTATTGTATTCAAATTGGCTCAAGTCTCATTCATTTCAATGATTCATAAATCATTTTTCTACCCAAGTGTTTAGTCAGAAGGTCATCCAGATTAACCTCTGATTTCACATAATCTATGGAAATTATTCCATCTTTCAACAGTTGTTTTACCACATTCTGTCTTAATCGAACATGTCGATTCTTTCTATTGAACTTCTTGTTCTTAGCAATTGCAATTGCGGATTGGTTAGCACAATGTATTGACACTGATGCGGTGGGTTTTATTCCTAATGGAATGTCTGCTAAGAAGTTTCTCAACCACTCATCTTCACTACCAGCCAACTCCAAAGCTACAAACTCTGATTCCATTATGGATCTTGCAATAATAGATTGCTTGGCTAATTTCCAAGTAACCGCAGCACCACCAAGTGTGGATATATAACCACTAATGGATTTTGTCTCGTATGAACTCGAGATCCAATTAACATTGTTGTATCATTCACGAACAGCGGGAAATCCACTATACTTGATACCATAATTTATGGTACCTCTTAAATATTTCATAACTCTTGCAAGCGCTTCCCAATGATGCTCATTGGGGCTATGAGTATACCCGCTCAATCTGCTCACAACATAAGCTATATCTGGTCTAGAAAAGTTCATCAAATGTCGCAAACTTCTAATATTTTGGGCATACTCAAATTAAGAAACAGGACCTCCTTCATTTTTCTTCAATTGAGAGTTAGAATCATAAGGGGTACTTACAGATTTAACATCATAGTGACCAAACTTCTTAAGAAAATTTTCAACATAGTGTTCTTGGGATAATGTGATACTATCTCCCTTCCTTGTGATTTTAACACCTAATATAACAATTGTTTCTCCCATATTTTTCATGTCAAATTTTGATGAAAGAAAATTCTTAGTTTCAATAACTATATCAATGCATGTACCAAAAATAAGCATGTCATCCACATACAAGGATATAATAACACATTCATCATTCAAAGTTTTTGCATACACACATTTATCAACATCAAAATATGAAAATCCATCAGCAATTAAAGTTTTATAAAATTTCTCATGCCATTGTTTAGGAGCCTGTTTTAAACCATATAAGGATTTGAGAAGTTTACAAACTTTGTTTTCTTAACCCTTAACCTCACAAACTTCAGGTTAATCCATATAAATTTCTTCTTCTAAGTCACTATTTAAATACACAGTTTTGACATCCATTCGATGAATCACTAATTTATGAATGGAAGCTAAAGCAATCAAAATACGAATAGAAGAAATTCTAGCAACATGAGCAAAAGTATCAAAATAATCAATGTTTTCCTTTTGGGTAAAACCTTTTGCAACAAGTATTGCTTTGTATTTATCAATAGAACCATCAGGGTGAAATTTTCTTTTGAAAATCTATTTGCATCTAATAGGTTTTGCTCTTGGTGGTAAATCAACTAGAGTCCAAGTATGATTTTTAGTAATTGAATCTATTTCAGTTTTGATAGCTTCCTTCCAAAAACATGATTCAGAAGAAGAATTTGCTTCAGAAAAGCATAAAGGATCATTGTCGATTAGGTAAGTGTAAAAATCATTTCCAAAGGATGTTGGTTTCCTTTGTCTCTTACTCCTTCTCAAATCCTCATATTCATCCTCATTAATATTATCATTGTGATTAATACTATGATCAGCAAGTTCAAGATATGAATCATCCACAATATCATAAGAAATATGATCAGACTTTAAAGGAAATACATGTTTATAAAATTTAGCATTCTTAGTCTCTATAATAGTATTACGATCATGCACATCACTTTTCAAGACAAGAAATCTATAAGGAGCACTATGTTCAGCATAACCAATAAACATGCAATCAGAAGACTTGGATCCTATTTTCCTTTTCTTAGGATCCGGAAACATCACCTTAGCAAGACACCCCACCGTTTTAATAATTTTAGATTTGGAGAATAACCTTTCCAAAGCTCATAGGGTGTCTTACCGATTTTCTTATGAGGAATTCTGTTTTGTAAAAAACATGCAGATAAAATAGCTTCACTCCACAAATTATTAGGAGCAGGCGAACTAACCAACATAAAGTTCATCATATTTTCAAAGTTTTATTCTTCCTTTCAGCAACTTCATTTGATTCAGGTGAGTAAGGGGGAATTACTTCATGAATAATACCATTTTTTTCACATAATTCATTAAAGATTATAGACTCACCTACTCTATTAGATCTAACTCTCTTAATCTTTCTATTTAATTGATTTTCAACTTCAGCTTTATAAGAAAGAAACATGTTGAAGGCTTCATCTTTATTTCTAACAAGATAAACTTTAGTGTATCTAGAGAAATCATCAATAAAATTTATGTAATACCTTTTTCCACCTCTTGTCATAGTATATTTCAAGTCTTCTAAATCCGTATGAATTAATCCAAGCAATTCAGTTTCACGTTTAACAACTGAAGGACATGGTTTCTTCGCAAGTTTGACTTCAACACAAATTTTACATTTGTCATTACATGATTTATTAGAACTACTAATTAATCCTAGGTTTTGCATTTTCGGAATATAAGAGAAATTAACATGACATAGTCTAGCATGCCACATGTCAAAAGAGTCAATCATATAAGCAGAAGAAGATGCATTCTCATTCATCATTTTATCAATATTGAGTACAAATAGACTTTGATCAGAATACCCCTTCCCCATAAATATGTTATTCTTTGTTATAATAATCTTTCCAGATTCAAAGGATACCTTCATTTCAGTTTTGCCTAAAAGATCAACGGAAATCAGGTTTGTTCTTATGGTTGGGACATGAAGAACATCTCTTAAAGCTAGGGTCTTTCCGAATGTGAGTTTGAGAAGAACTTTCCCTCTATCATGGACTGGAGCAGTCTGAGAATCACCAAGATATATCTATTTTTCTCCTTCCTCCACAGAAGAGTAGGAGGTAAACGCATCTCTGTTTCCACATATATGCTTAGTAGCACTTGAGTCTACTACCCAACTCCTCACACCAGAAACCATATTCACCTAAGAAATTACAGCAGCAATAACATCATCCCCTTTCACCAAATTCACATTTGGTTTAGGAGGTTTTCCATTTCTTCGGCAGTGTCTGCAATGTTTAGCAATATGACCCAGATTTCCACACACAAAGCAAAATCCTTTTGTTTTTGAAGGTAGGGGTGAGTTTAGGGATACTTTGATCAGGTTTCTTATTTGCGTACCTCTTACTGTCAGATTTTTGCTGAATCAGATTAGCACGAGAGGCCAGTGCCTTTGCTCTTGCTCCAATGATCTCCTTCTGACTTGTGTCCTCAATAATGATGTGAGTGATTGGTTTACATATTGAGTAATTGTGATATTCTTGAATTCAAGTCCAAGAAAGTTACTTCCATAATTGAAGAAAGAAAACAAATCTACCAGATAATGATCCATCTGCTGTTCCTTTATCAAATTCAAGTATATATAATATAAGAGCTCTCATATTCAAAAGGAAATTATAGAAACAAACAATGCAAATAACAAAGGTCAGTGCAACAGAATAAAGTATTGTTCTCCAGTTGTGAGGATCATCTCCTGATTGTTGCCATGTGACACCAGTTGATTGTTGCCACTACCAAACATCATCATAACCATGCAAAACAGGAGAGTATGATGTAAGGCATGTAGGCCATGATCGCAAACATGCACATGATCAATAACTCCATCGCCATTAATATCAGCATGTAGGCCACCTTCCTGAATGTGAAGCTGAGATAAACAAAATTGTCATTTCACGGGATATAAAAAAATTACAAAATAATAATGCGACAGCTAAATAAGATTCTTGCTGAAACCAGGCCATTTAAATACTATAAATTTACAATCACAAGAGCAGATATTTGGGAGAACGACATTGTGTTGTACAACTACTTATATCCTCATATACTTTTTTGTATTTTGACTAATATATGCATGGTGAAACAATAATCAACTTCCAATTTAATCAGTAGCTTTATATTTACCTTGCATATTGTTCGACCAGATGCCAGATGAAGGGCTTCTATCCCCTACTTTAGATGAGCCATGACAACATTAGGAACCCATCAAACCTTAGTGTAGTTGGTTATGGTGGGAACAATAGGTGCATGCTGCATCCCAAAAGAAAAAAACATTATGACAAACAGTGAAAAATGTTAATTCCAAAAAACATCAACAATGTCACAAAGGTTGTTCTTGTAATCCTTGTACAGTTTCACTGTTGAAGACAGAACAGAGAAATATCAGAAAAATCAAAACCCTAAAATCGAAAATCAGAAAAATTGAACAAAGCTGAAGCTATGTTAAAAGTTAAAACAGAAAACCATAAACCAGAAAAACCATAAACCAGAAACTTAGAAAACTATTCTTCCATTGTTTCTTTCCCGATCCATAATCACAAACCGTCGAAAACCACTTCGAACACTCACTATCATCTAACAAATTCCACCATCGTGTAACCATTCCTCCTAAAACCAGAACTCAGAACTCAAAACTAAAACTAGATCTCAGAACACAATCAAATCAAAAACTCCATTCAAACCAAAACAAAATCAGAACATAATGGTAAGAGCATGAATATGGGTTGAGAAAAATGATTCGTGAGCAGCACAACCGATTCGTGAAATCGTTGAGGAAAACGAAATTTCTAGGAGAAGGACAAGAATATGGGTTGCCATGAAAACATGGAGGTGGTGATGGTCGTAGATATGGCGACGACGATTTAGGGTTTTGGTGGGTGAAAGAGAGAACATGGAAGGAGAAAGGGAGAAACGAGAGATTGAGGGTAGAAAACAGAGGGAGAGAGAGGGAGAGAGAAAAAGAGAGAGAGAATGAGCAGTAGGGGAAGAGAAGAAAATGTGAGAGAGAGGAGAATTGAAAATAAGTTGCCAAGTGTACAAAAGGAAAAATTTCATTGGTCCATTGCTTTTTATTTAGTCAATTACCAATAAAGGCATCCTTTAGTGTTAGTTAAAATACAAAGTAAGAATAAATTAGGAAGAACCTAAGCATCTTTCAATATTCTTAGGTAGGAAGTTGATTGAATGGGAAGTTTTTGTCTAAATATGATGAGTTTTGTTTCTATTTAATAATGTATGAATAACTAAATACAAACTTATGTTATTCTCTATAGGTGTATGTATGGCTCAATAAAAATCTTGTAAAAAACCGAACCAGCCAAACCAACTCAAACTGCATTGGTTTGATTTGGTTTTATTTCTTAAAGCCAAGCGAACCAAACTAAACCACATGTTTTTTTCTCTTGCGGTTCGGATGATTTTTAGCGTTAAAATCGCCCAAACTGCACCACGAACACCCCTAGAGGGAAGGGAAAGGGAGGGGAGGTGAGGATTTTTTTTAATCAGATAAGTGTTTGGTTCAAAAGATGAGAGGGGAGGGAAATGAAGAATTTTAATTAAAAATATGTTTGGTTCAGGATGGGATGAATTTTATTAATAATTTACATTTTTATCTTTATGATCTTATATAAGTGATATGATATTCAAATGTGAAAAAATCATGCATAAATTTTTTGGTAATAAAATTTCTTATATTGAAACCATAAAAAAATATTTAAAAAATGAGTACACTTGATTCAGATTATAACTCTCCAATACAAATAAAACTATATGTTAATAACAACGTTTAAATCGTGATGAATAATCTAATAAAATAAATATATAAAATAACTTATTATTAAATATTAATGGTTCAAAATTATAAATAAAATGAATAAACAAAAATATATTTGATATAAAAGAAAATATGATAGGATACATAACAAAATTAGAAAGAAAAAAATAATATAAATAAAGATAATTTAAAAAAAAAATGCAATGATTATGATTTATATTAAGTATAAAAATTAAAAACTAATTTGAAGGTAGAGAATAATTATAATACATTGATAGAAGTTATCAAGAAAAATTACACATAAGAGAAACAATAATACGAAAGAACAAGACTAATTTTGATATAATATAATTAAACCGAAGATAATTTTGTAAATATAATAATTTTTTAAATATCATAACTCATATTTTAGCATCTCCCCTCCAAATTCCTCCTATTGTGAGAAATAGAGAAAATATATTTTGAAAGAATTTTGCTCACCTCTCTTCCTCTCTCCTCCCTTCTCGTTCCTTCCTAAAATTTGAAACAAACATATTTAATCAAAAAATTTTCCTTCCCTCTTCTTCGCTTCATCTACCCAGAACCAAACACTTTTTGAATTCAATTTTATTCTCAAAATTTAATAATAATAATAATAATTTACTGACAAATATAATAAATTTATAATACGAGACCAGTTATTTTTTTTGAACAGGCAAAAGAAACTTTAAATTCCTATAAAGAAAGGCACAAGTAATGCCTAAAAGAATAGAATAAGAGACCAGTTACTTAATTTTGATTAAAAAATTGTATTAGTAAAACCCAGCCATTATGAAGTAAACACGGGCGCAAGAACAACGGCAACGGGGTTGGTGAAAATAGAATGACTGAATTACCCTCACCAACTCAACCCACCCATTTGAAACTTTTTGTCACCAACTTCCTCGGAGAGAGAATTAACTTAACTTAACCACAGTTTCACATCCAAAATTTTCCCATCTGGATTTCACCTTATACTCTAAAATGAGAAAAGGACTTAAACCACACTTTATCTTGACGTCACATGCAGATTTTCCTACATCACTCACAAAGAACCTAATCTACCTAATCCTAAACCAAAAAGGACATAATTGTACATTCACTGTTTGATTCAACAGCTAAAAAAATCTTTTAAAAGGAACACAGAGCACATAAAATCAGATGTACAAAAACCACAAAGGCTCACACCAGTGACACCACTGTTTGTGATTTTTCCTTTGTATTCTATTCATTTTCTTCACTTCACTCGTAATGGATCCAGTTAGCGAGTGGGGAAACACGCCGTTAGTAACGGTAGATCCCGAAATCCACGACCTAATCGAAAAAGAGAAACGCCGTCAATGCCGCGGAATCGAACTCATAGCGTCGGAAAATTTCACCTCCTTCGCCGTCATCGAAGCTCTCGGAAGCGCCCTCACTAACAAATACTCCGAAGGTATGCCCGGTAACCGTTACTACGGCGGTAACGAGTTCATCGACCAGATCGAAAACCTCTGCCGCTCACGCGCTCTCGAGGCTTTCCACCTCGACGCCGCGAGTTGGGGCGTTAACGTCCAGCCTTACTCCGGTTCTCCGGCGAATTTCGCCGCTTACACGGCGGTGCTTCAGCCTCATGACCGTATCATGGGACTGGATCTGCCTTCCGGTGGACATTTGACTCATGGATACTATACTTCCGGTGGGAAGAAGATCTCGGCGACTTCGATCTACTTTGAGAGTTTGCCGTATAAGGTGAATTCGAGTACGGGGTTTATTGATTACGATAGGTTGGAGGAGAAGGCACTGGATTTTAGACCTAAGTTGATCATTTGTGGTGGTAGTGCTTACCCTAGAGATTGGGATTATGCTAGGTTTAGACAAGTTGCTGATAAGTGTGGTGCACTTTTGCTTTGTGATATGGCTCACATTAGTGGCCTTGTTGCTGCTCAGGTATGAATTCTTTCGTTCATTTCTTCATGGATCTGTCTCATAGTGATAGGATTAGGAAGATAAACTAACAAATCTGCAATTTTTGTTCATGATTCATGGATGAAGATAGAGTGTATATTCTTGATTATTACTGTTATTTGCTAGATCTGAATTTTCTTTTGAGGAGAGGGAGATGGTGTAATGATAAAAATAGAAAGCCTTATTATAATATTATAATATGGTGTTTAGATTTATGGCAATATATTTTCTGCTTTAATATTAGTGATCTTATAATAATATAATGATAATAAGGTTTATATATTTTTGTTTGATTTTAGTACTGAAGCACATGAAATTTCGCTTTGTATTTTTGTTGCAATACATTTCACATTCGTTATTGTAATTTATGTAATAGTTGGATCATTGTATTTTTGTTCTTGAGATATGGTTCATATGAAAATTAATTCAAACATTAACAAATATTTGTAGACTCAAACATATCAATAAGGATTAAAAGTTAGGGATTTAGGCCCCTTAAGCAAATTGTCAGGAGTTCGATCAATGGTTTTTGCATATCGATAATATTCGTTTCTTGTGTTTGCTACAGATTCTGTAACATAGATCATAATTTTTGTATGAAAAATATATTAAAGCTCAGTGATTAAGTTTTTTCATTGAATATGCTTTATAGACACAACAGAATTAGTCATGAATCTAACTCTATTTGTATTTGTTTCCTGAGTTTTAGTGTTTTAATTTATGATTTTGAGTTACTTTTTTGTGGATACAGGAAGCTAATAATCCCTTTGAGTTCTGTGACATTGTCACAACAACAACCCATAAGAGCTTAAGGGGTCCTAGGGCCGGTATGATCTTCTACCGGAAGGGACCTAAGCCACCAAAGAAGGGTCAGCCCGAGAATGCAGTTTATGATTTTGAAGACAAAATCAACTTTGCTGTTTTCCCTTCCCTTCAGGGTGGTCCTCACAACCACCAGATTGGCGCCCTTGCTGTTGCATTGAAACAGGCTACGACCCCCGGGTTCAAGGCATATGCCAAACAAGTTAAGGCCAATGCAGTTGCACTTGGAAATTTCTTGATAAGCAAGGGATACGTTCTTGTCACAGGAGGAACTGAAAATCATCTTGTCTTGTGGGATCTCCGTCCTCTTGGCTTGACTGGTAAACTAATTAGCAAGATCATTGGTTTTTGATTGTTTAAAGTTGGGCCACTCATTTGTTGATGCTATTTCCATACCCTTGCAGGTAATAAGGTGGAAAAACTTTGTGACCTCTGTAACATTACTGTGAACAAGAATGCTGTTTTTGGTGATAGCAGTGCCTTGGCCCCTGGAGGAGTAAGGATTGGTAAGAGCTCCTTTATTTATGAACTAATGTTTTTAATTGAGAACTTAATTGTTCATACACAGACACTATATAGAATAGAAACTTTCTTGAGTTAGAAAGTTATGCAAAATTGAAGTTCTTTTTTATGCAAAGTGTTGTTTAGTGCGTAATATGTTACCGAACTTGTCATTTTGCACAAGTAGTTGACAGGAGCTTTTTGTTAACAGGTGCCCCAGCTATGACTTCTAGGGGATTAGTTGAAAAGGACTTTGAGCAGATTGGTGTGTTTCTTCACCGTGCAGTAACTCTCACACTAGAGATTCAAAAGGAATATGGCAAACTTTTGAAGGATTTCAACAAGGGTTTGGTGAACAACAAAGCTATTGAAGACCTCAAAGCCGATGTTGAGAAGTTTTCAGCCTCATTTGATATGCCTGGGTTCCTAGTATCCGAGCTGAAGTACAAGGATTAAGCTGAGTATGCAAGTTGGGAAGTGGAGATAAATGCTCTCGTTTTGGATGTCACAGGCTAATTCGATTGCTTTTGGTTCAATTTTAAGTTCGTGTATGTTGTTTTGTGTCTATCCTGGTATCCTATTTTCTTAAGAAAAATATGATGCCATTATTTTTTACAAATATCTGTTTAATGAAACAAAAGAATGTATTCTATTTACCTGTTACACCTACTATCTCTGTATTATGCCAAACGCCAACTTAAAAGTTGGTTGAATTTTATTGAAAAGGAATTGTGTTTCATATAGTAGTTAAAGTATTCAAATGTATTGGAGGGTTTCATCTTTTGATCTTTGAACTGCACCAAAAATAATCAGTTTGATGCGACATTTTGTTGTAACAATAATTGCGATTAGCTGGACATAAGATGCAGACCCTATTATCATTAAGACAGTTCATTGTTCGGGGGAAAGTTAGAAAATTCAATCAAATCTAACCTGAACTAAGATTTTCTTTTTGTTACAAGGTTAGAATAAAAGAAAAGAATAAAGAGAAAATTTAAATTTAAAAAAAAATGTTTCTGCAGCATGATACTATAATTATATTACCAAGGGGGAGTTGTGAATATGGTGACCAACAGACACTGATAGAACCTGATGTAAAATTAAGAAGAGAAAAGATACAGTGACACTACTTTCTAACGTTAGGGGTGACAAAACGGGCCGCTCGTCCCGCTCCGTCTTAAACCCGTAAAAAAAATGCGGGGCTGGCCCGCCTAATGGAAACAAGTTTAAAAATCTAGGTCGTCCTGCCAAGGTGGCGCAACTTTTTTATATATTTATTTTTCATTTTTTGTATAGCTTAATATGCTTGTTTTTACATTTCAAATAGATTTATCACTTATTTTTTAGAATAAATTTTACAAAGCATCTTTTAAATAAATTTTACTTCAAAAAGTATTGCATATTATCAAATAAATGTACAAAATAAAACTATCAAGAATTGGAATTACTAGAATTAACTAAAAAATGGCGGGTTTAAGGTGGGACAAGTTGAACGAATAGGTGCGGCGGGCTTTGGCGAGTGGCAGGTTTTGGCAAGGCGGGCTTTGGTGGACGGTGGACCCAAAATCCCAACCCAACCCGCTATTTTTTGGCAGATGCGTGGGCCGGTCCGACGGGCCACGACCCGTTTTGCCACCTCTACACACCGTATAGTATCACTAAAATGTATCAGTTTTATTGTTTTTTTAATACTTTGGCCTACTTTGGTTTCTGTGCAACATGAATTTGCTTCATTATTATTGACGGTGTAGAATAAATTGGTGTCAAAATAGCAAAGCACAATTAAGAATTGAGAGGAGATGTGAATATGGAGACCAACAATAATAACAGTGATAAACCTGATCTAAAATTAAGAATTGAGAGGAGATGTGAATATGGAGACCAACAATAATATGGGTGAATTTTTTTGAGAATTTCTTATTGCACTATGTATGTTTCTAGTGCACCATATGAATTTTCACATATGCTCTCTGATTCTGCATATATATTTTCGGACGCACCCTAAGTTCAGTGAACGTTGAAATGCTCCGGAGATATATCTTCGGAACAATTTGGAGCTTAACTCGTGTCAAACTCTTCTTCTCTCTCATTTTACAGTTTTCCAACACATAACATCAAACTGTCTCAATACACTTCCCTACACCAAGCATCAAATTTCATCAAGTAAGACTCAAAGGAACTCAATGGAACATCAAGCATCATCTCTAATATCGGAAACAACATCTGAATCATCAATTACACGTAAGTTTTTCTAGTTTTCGGTAAATATTCAAGTTTTAGTGTAAATGCATAGAAATCAATAATTAGGTGTAGAAACGTGTAGAAATCACAAGTAACATAATTTAGACTTAATGTATGACTTGTTTGTTGGCTCAAAACGACGATCAAATCATTTTTTTCACATTGCAAGAGGTACATTACGCGATTTTCATGACCTCTGAGTTGCAGAATATTCCGGAGATACATCTCCGAAATTGTTTAGCGTTTCATATTGTCGTACCTCAAAAAATACAATCCTTTACGATGGTCGCAGAAAAAAATTAGTTCGAACAGAGTCGTCACCGAACTTTATTCATTCCAAAGAGAAATAGGAAAATATCGATAAAACCTTTAAGAAAGGAAAATGGTCATCACAACCATATTCGGGCTTGGAAGTCGATTATGCAATGGAAAGGTATTAGCACCTCTCACGTCCGTTGTACTCAATGGAAACCTCTTAGTTTAATTTGTGATTGAATGTTAACTTATGCTAATTGTTTTCTTCTAAGTTAATAATGTGCAATGGAAAAGAAAAGGGTCCCAAAAGGGTATTATCTAAGGTGATTTGCTATTGGGGAAAAGGGAGGTTTTTTATTAGTGTGCTCGCCAAGATCTCGCAATCTCGTGCCTACGTATCCTCATAGTGAAATAAGGAAATCAGAGCATTCATAGTTTAGGGACTACGATTGTTGGTGTTTTTAAATGAACAAGTGTTTATATCACATTCTAAGGATTAAACATTGACTTGTCTACTCTCGGCGGAGGCTTGAGCACTAGTTTGCATTCGCATTAGAATGAACTAAATAATGTTCTTTTAAGAAAAAAGTTTTGATCGCACGGGTGCGAGTAATTAGGCTTAATGTGTGGGTATCTTTTATGTGGAAGATGATTATCCAAACAAAGAGCTCTGCAACATTGTTCGAATAATCGGGGAAGGAAAAGGTCTACACCACACTTCCTTTTTCTTCTTTAATATGAAAGAATATGTGATGAATTAAAATGTTTTATAATGGAAGACGAATGTCGGGCAGAGAGCTCTACAATATTGTCTAAACATTTCGTGGAAGGAAAAAGTCGACACCACCCTTCCCTTTTCAACCAAGTTTATTGTGAATATAAGTTTGAAAGGTTTGAATTGATTATGAAAAATGCTTGACGTTGGATCAAGCATTTGATGCGCGTTTGAATGAATTGTGGAAAAGTTTAAAAATGATTTAGAATGGGTTGAGAAAAGGTTCACTTGGTGTTGGACCAAGGTTTTGAAAATCCCCACTTGGTGTTGGACCAAGGGGCTTTTGAATATTGAAGAAGTTACTTAAGGTTAACGTCTCTACGATTATCGATTACTTAATCTACATCTTAAACAACGGCAAACACATCTAATAACCAAAGCATGTTAAATGACTAAGGAAGAGAAAACGTGAACGTATGACAAATAACCATAATAAGAGAAGAATTATTCAATCACAAAATAATCAATTTACTCTATTTTAATTAATTAATTAAATTTATATTTTTTTAATCATATTAATTAATTAATGAAATAAAATTTTAATATTTATTTAACTTAATTAAAATAAATATATTTAATTAATTAATAGAAATATAGTTAATAAATTATTATAACCATAATATGAAGTTAAGAAATAAATGGAAAAAGAAAACAAACAAGCCTAAGAGGATCAAATTTGGCCAATTCCAATATAGCAAAAGGGTGTAATAGCAAACACAGGGGTGTACCGGGTTTGGCCTGCCAGGATGCCCCAAACCCGTGTTTGAACTAGAAAAACCAAAGGAGGGAGAAAAATATATTAACTCAGCCGTCACTCTCACATCCCTACCTCTGCCACGCGTCCAGAAAAGTGAAAAAAAAAGGTCAAAAACTTGCAGGTTTTCTCAATAAAAGAGGGCACTCCCACATGCCAACAGTAAAACTTACAGATTCCCAAAGAAAACAAAATAATGGTAGTGCGGACAGAGTAAAATCTGTAATGGATAGGTGTGCAAAAGGGGCAAACACGTTTACCCCAATGGGTTCCACTTGGCATGACATTGATTGAGTGCAAACAAAATTAAAGCAAAGAGTGAATAAATAAATAAAAAAAGGAACACAAACAAATCCACATAGCACTTCATTCCTTCGCCCTACTCACTCTCTCAATGCTTTTTATTTTCTTTACAATAATTTTGTCTGAGAAGCCGGTGGTTGGCGGCCACCCACGGTGGCGCCGCCCCTTTTCTCCGGCCAACATCACAATACAAACCCCTAATCCACTCAATCGACTCCACTGAGCTCAAATCCGGACTCACATTTTCTCATATCATCCTTAATTATCCGGATCGGGATTCAACAACTCGAACCCTAACTCAACCAAAAAAACAAATCTTAACACCAAAAACCCCTTAACACAACCCTCCAACAAAACCCTCAAACAAACAAGTCGAAGCAAATAGAAAGCGATCCAGATAAACAATTTTCGTGCTAGAAAGAATCAAGCATTGACGAGGAATCAAACAGCTATGAAGGAATAAAGCAGCAAGTTATAATAGAAGCACACAAAAAAGTCATCAGTAAGCTGCAAAGTTCACAAGTGTTTCTTTGGTTTACCTATCGAGGTCCTTCCAATGAGGCTTCACAAAAAGGTACGCAGCCAAAGATTCCTTCTCTGATGATGCTTTAAGTATTCTATTTCCTTATTCTCAACTCTACTTCCTCTCTTTCTTGTTGTGATTATTGTATTTGGTGAATGTATGGTGCTAGGCTAAACTCACCTTGTGTATAGCTGTGATGTGAACTCTTTTAAGGTTGTAGGAAATGAGCTTTGGTAGGGTTGTGAATGGATTTCGGCAGAGTAACAGTAGGAAAAAATGTATTCTTGTATGAATGAAATGGTCTCTTTTTATAGGAGTGAATAGAGAGTGATGTCACGAGGGAAATATGTGTGAAGTTTGCTAGAACCTTCATATATTTTTACTTGGCTCGTGTGAGTTTTTTAGAATTTGATAGAATCGGTGGTCTTCCTTCCAGTGGTCTTCCAAGACTGTTAAGTATATGATCAGTGGTCTTCCTTCCACTGGAGGTGATGGAATCGGTGGGTTCAACAGGTATTCCTTGATACTGTCGAAGGCAGTTTGGCAGTCTTCTGTCCAAACGCAGTCCTGATTCTTTTTTAGTAATTTGAAGATCGGCGCACATGTTGCGGTCATGAGAAATATGAATCTGGAAATGTAGTTCAGACGTCCCAGGAATCTCCTGACTTGTTTCTCAGTCTTTGGAGAAGGCATTTCTTGAATGGCCTTGACTTTGTCAGGATCAACCTCAATTCCTTTCTGGCTGACGATGAACCCTAAGAGTTTCCCTGAACGGACACCAAATGTGCACTTATTAGGATTCAAGCGGAGTTTGTACTTTCTCAGACGCTCGAATAGTTTTGACAGGTGGATCGCATGCTCCTATTCTGTCTTAGATTTGGCAATCATATCATCGACATACACTTCTATTTCTTTGTGTATCATGTTGCGAAACAGAGTAGTCATGGGCCTTTGATAGGTTGCCCCGACGCTTTTCAAACCGAACGACATTACCTTGTAACAAAAAGTGCCCCATGGGGTGATGAACGAAGTTTTCTCCATATCTTCCGGCGCCATTTTGATTTGATTATAGCCCGAGAATTCATCCATGAAGGAGAAGACTTTGAACTTTGATGTATTGTCTACCAGCATGTCTATGTGCGGTAAGGGAAAGTCATCCTTTGGACTGGCTTTGTTCAGATCCCTGTAGTCCACACACATTCTGACTTTTCCGTACTTTTTCAGAACTAGTACTATGTTGGCTAACCATTGAGGATATTTTGATGTGGCGAGGAAACCCGCGTCAATCTGTTTATCTACTTCCTCTTTGATTTTGATGGCCGTATCAGGACGAGTCCGTCTTAGTCTTTGTTTCACTGGCGGACATTCTAATCTTAATGGTAGATGATGTTCCACGATGCTGGTATCCAACCCTGGCATGTCCTGATAGGACCAAACGAATACATTGGGAAATTCTTTGAGAAGCCTTATCAAATCTTCTTTGACAGTCGGACCGAGCAATGCTCCAATCTTGACTTCTTTTCTCTCTTCTTCTGAACCCAAGTTGAACGTTTCCAACGGCTCTTTGTGCGGTTCAATGAACCTTTCCTCTTGTCTGAGTAATCGGGAGATCTCTTCTGGAATTTCTTCGTCATTTTCTTCTTCAGCCTCAAAAACCGGGAATTCAAAGTTGGGAGAAGGCATTGGATCGTATGTTTCAATGGGGTTTAAAACAAGCAATCTGCATGACGTGATGATTTGTTTTTTAGAAGAGATAGAGAGAAATGCAAGAGTGTGCGCAGTGTATTTTCTGATAACTTCTTGTTTTATTATTTGAGTTGTTTTTTAGGATTACCATTTTCTGAAGAAAAAGGCGAAAAGAGAAAACAACAATAAATGCGAAAATTACAGAACGACGTTATTTTATTTATGATTTTGTCAATTCTTGAAACTACAGCCCTATAAAACAAAACTCTGTCGCTCTGGGCAAAGCGAAGAGAGACATTTACAGAAAGTGAGCCCTATCAAAACATCCGTTTCACCTGGGCAGGGAGAAAGGTTAAGATAAAGACGGCAATTACTTAGACTTATGAATGACTTTTGGAACGTTAATAGCAATCCATTGGCGGCGAACTCCTCGGTGAATCACAAAGTCTGGTACATTCTTTCTTGGCTTGTCTTCAGAAATGACGCTGATTTCTGGCGGAGCGGGATCATTGGAATCTGTCTCCCAGGCATAGTTGTCGTAGGAGGATTCTTCTGTTATATCTTGCACAGTGTTTGCACTCTTAGGTGGATCTTCCTATCCAGTTGGCTGGATGTCTTCGAGCCTGATACAAGAACTTTCAGGAGCGGTGTACTTGACCATGAAGTCGTATTTGTCGCTCGGTTGTCCTAAAGTGTCCCACACTTCTTTGGAACTGGAGAAGTCATCCCTTTCGAAGACGTTGACCTCAGGAAAAGTATAGTTAAGGAACTCTTGTCCTGCAATTGTTACGAATTCCTCGTCGTACTGGTTATTTTCTGAATGCCCTGAGTAATGATCCCATGACTCTGTGGGAACGCAGGTATTCTTCTCAATGATGCTCAGCTGATATTCATCGTTCGAATGACTCTTATGCCCCGAGTCTCCCGGGTACGGCTGCCAGATAGGCAGGCCATCCATTGGGCCATAATAGTCATGGTCATAGTTGTCTTTCATTAGAGTGTCCTCCTCTAATGAGTTTGGTGGAGCACGACATCCTTCCAGATCACAATCTCCGTATATTATTTTGACATCTGATCTCGGTATATATCTCGGACTCTGTGCAGGATAGCAAAATGGCATAGGCATCTTTTCCTGAGACATATAACCTTCCTCGTTAAGATAGGACTTCCACTCTTCATCTGTATCGGAGGAATCTCCCTCGTTGATGGTATGTACTTCTTGAGACACTGGGTGAAGGAAACCTCCAGTGTGGAAGAAGTTCTAAATGGGATGAAAACTTTCATCATTAGTAACAGCCTGAGTACAGGTTGAAAAACCAAGACCCTTCTTCGTTTTGTTATCAGTAGAAATGACAAGTTGTCCCCATCCTTTTGCATTGTTATTTTTGATCACTTCGAGAGCATCTTTGTACGAGGATATTGACGTTCCTCTTTCTGATTTGTTGTCATTGCTCACCGAAAGTGCTTGGAACTGGGTTCCAACAACCTCCTCTGGTTCTGCATAAGTGGACGATGATAAGTTACTCACGATCAAGGCTTGCTCTCCACAAACTGTGACTTGTTGGTCGTTCTTGACAAACTTCAGCTTCTGGTGAAGTGTCGAAGTGACTGCCCCAGCCTCATGTATCCAAGGTCTTCTTAACAAACAGTTGTATGCTACCCAGATGTCCATGACCTGGAAAGTGACTTGGAAAGTGTGAGGACCGATAGTTATAGGAAGGTCGACTTCGCCGATAACCGTTTTTTGGGATCCGTCAAATGCTTTGACAATGACCTCACTGCCTCTCATCGGAGATCCTTTAAATGATAGTCGCATTAAAGTGGACTTAGGCATAACATTCAGAGCCGATCCGGTGTCAACCAGTACGCTGGCTAATGCATCGTCCTGGCAGTTGACTGTAATATTTAGCGCCATGTTGTGACTTTTACCTTCTTCTGGCAATTCCTCATCACTAAGTCCCAAGTTGTTGTAGGAAGTGATGTTGGAGATGATTCTGTCAAATTTTCTTATTGTGACATCTTATTCAATAAAGGCTTGCTCTAAGACTTTTTGTAGAGCCTCTTTGTGGGCTTCGGAACTGAGTAAAAGAGACAGCATAGAGATTTTGAAGGAGTTTGCAACAGCTGATCAACGATGTTGTACTCACTCTTTTGGATGAGCTTCAACATCTCATCGTTGTTCTTTGAAAGGTCAGGATCACTGATTTGCCCGATTGGTTGAATGAGAACTCCTGTTTGAGGTTCCTTTTCTTTGCTGGGTTCTCCAACTCCCCGATTGAAGATCCGACCGCTCCGTCAACTGATATATGCGATATTCACGACGGAGGGTAATGGAGTTTCCTTTTCATTCTCAATTGTTGTTGCACCGTACTTGTAAGGGATAGCCTTATCGGACTTGTACGGTACTGGTCCCGGTAGATAGATAACTACAGGGGCCTTCTGATTTTTCTGACCATCATAGCCGACCTCAATTGGTTCGAGGTTGAGAATCCTTCCACCCTCAAGAGGAACTCTTGATTCATGGAGTAAAGGGATTACGGCACACACATCTTTGGCCACTTCTCGTTTAGGGATCAAGACAACATCTTTTCCCTGATTAGGATGATAGTCTGACATTAAACCATAGTTTGACCATGGTTGAATCTCCTTGTGGTCTAACTTACTTTGAAGGGCTGCTCGCACGAGGTAGCATCCTTGATTATCCTCTGAGCACACTCTACAGCGCTCATAGTTGTGTGGTGGCACCTGACCACGTCCGCTTTGTATGCAGTGTAACCTTACTAGATCTGTTTCCATGGATCGAACGTCCTGTCTTTGATGCCTAGTAGGGTTCCCGTCAGTCATACTGACTTATTGTGTGTCTTCATCTAGGTAGATCGAAAGCCACCAGTGGTTTAATAAGTGTTGAAGTGTCCTCCAAATGAGTGCACATCCTTGGTCATTCCCACGACACACCTTGCAGTTCTGATAATCGTGCGAAGTCAGGAAACCGAGCTGGACTTGCTTAGCGTGTAATTCCACCAAGCTGGTATTCATCAAGCGAATATCAAATATTTGAATCATATTAACTTGATAATGACTTCTATCATGGTAATCCTGGATCCATCCGAGATCCATCTGACACTGGAAGGCCTCTTGTACAAAAGAGCATCTCTGATTGTTTACTGAGCAGACCAGACAGGAATCGTAATTGTGCCATGGCAGATCATGATGTTAGCTTTGCATTGAGTGAATTGCCACCAAGTTGACATTCATTGCACGGACGTCGTGGTTTTGAATGATGTTAGAATTTATATAAGTCATGTTGACTTCACGAATTCGGTGATCTTGGATCCATCCGAGATCCATCTGTTCCTGTAGAGCTGATTGCACCACATAACATCCTTGATTATCTTTAGAGCAGACATCACACTGGTGATAGTTATAAGACGGTACATGTCCATACCCACTCTGTCTGCAATGCATCTTGACTAGGTTGGTTCCTAATAAGAGTACATCGCAAATTTGATAGCTTTGTTTAAACCCTTCCTCTATCAAATTTTACTGCAACTTTCTCGTGTTAAGGCAACGGGTTCGTCTGAACATTTGGATTTGTATCCTTGAAGGATAAGACCCCGTTTCTTACAAGCTTCTGTACATCAGATTTGAAGCTGAGACAGTTTTCTATGTTATGCCATGGTCCTCCTTGATGGTAAGGACAAGTCTGATTCGCTTTGAACTAAAAAGGCGGCTTCTCTGATATCGCAAGAGGAGCCCTGGTTTGGACGTTCCCCTTGACCAGTAGTAATGGAAACGGTTCTACGTACAACATTGGGATAGGGTCAAACTCTGGTGATCGCATTGTACGATTGTTATTGTACAGATGACGAGCCTGCTGAAGAGGCTGTTGTGTCCTTTGCTGATATTGTTGTTGATTTGGTTGGCTCTGAGCAACTTGAGGTTGATACGTAGGAACAGGCGCAGGGTTGATAGCAGGAGTTACAGCTGCTACTGGTTGGTACCGTCGCCTTTGCTTTTCGAGAGAGATATTGCCAATATCTTGCTCTTTTTTCTTAGGGAGAGCGCTACCGTATCTTTTGGTACTGCTTGATGGTCCGGCATCTTTGACCAGGCGTCCTTATCAGACTGCTTCCTCAAGACGAACTCCCATGACCACCATCTCAGTGAAGTCACTGGGCGCATTGGCGACCATTCTGTCATAGTAAAATGAGCTCAAGGTTTTCAAGAAGATCTTTGTCATCTCTTTTTCCTCAAGAGGTGAACAAATCTGAGCGGCAATTTCACGCCATCTTTGAGCATACTCCTTAAAGGTTTCCTTGTCCTTTTGCGACATGGCTCTAAGTTGATCTCTGTCCGGTGCCATGTCCAGGCTATATTTATATTGTTGAACGAAGGTTGCCCCTAGATCTCTGAAAGTGACGTTCTTAGTGCGGTTCAAACCTATGTACCATTTGAGTGCGGCACCGGTTAAACTATCTTGGAAATAGTGGATCAGTAGCTGTTGGTTCTCTGTCTGAGTTGACATCCTCCGAGCGTACATTACTAAATGACTTTGAGGGCTAGAGTTACCCTTGTTCTTTTCAAATTCGGGCACTTTGAACTTGTGCGGAACTTCACATTGGGGACCAAACAAAGGTCTGCGGCGTCCTTTCCGAATAGATCCTGACCGCGAATGGCATGCAGTTCCTTCTGTATTTCCAGGAACTATTCCTGGAATTCTTTCATTCTGTCATCCATACTTTTGTTTCCAACAGAAGGTATCTATGGAATCTGCCCTTCTGGGACAGTGTGTACCACAGGTGGTGGTATAGTCATTACGGCAGTGACTCTTGGTGCTTCCCTCTCCCGAAGTTTGTAACCTTCAGGAGTTGCTGTCATGCCCCTTGCATCTTCGCTTTCCCGAAGTTTGTAACCTTCAGGCCCAGCGGCTCCTGCTGCAGTTTCCGAATCTTCCGTGAATGGCGGAATATATCCTTCCGGGATATAGTTGAGTGGCATGCCCCAGGGATGATCTTTAGGCATGTTATACCGAGGATCATACTTTTCCACTATGGGCGCCGATGTGATCTCTGAGATCACAGTCCTTTATTGTTGCATCTGGGCTGCTGCCAGAGCTTGCATGTCATTGTGAAGTTTCCTCAACTCTTCTTTCAGAGCGTCGAGTTCTTCTCTCAACTCTCTGTTCTCTTCCTCGAGATTATCCATCTTCTTCTGTCGATTGGCCCGAGTATTGTACGAATGAGACTGTTTGACTCTAGAACCGAGACACAAACGTGAGATTCGTAGGTAAGAAGAATGCATTATGGGGGAATGATGGATGATATGCAATGATTATATTAATTAATATTTTATTTTTGTTTAATCAAAATAAACTCCAACAATTGGATTGCAAATATCATACAATGGGGAAACCCCGTTTTATTGAATTCAAAGATTGTGGAAATGGAAATACAGTAATTTACAAAATACTGTAAAAGGAAAAGCCTAAACTTATGGATCCTGAGTCCTCTATGAAGAGGGCTCAGGTGCTGGTTCTGATACTTTCCTTTTCTTTGACCGGGGCTCTTGAGCCGTTGTTAAGTTACCATCCTTTTGCCAAGTGAAAGGAGCGAGCAAATTCCTTTGGTCTTCTTGATTCTCTACAGCATGTTGCTCTAAAATCTAGATCAGAGCATCTTTTTCTTTCAACAATTGCTGTATTTTGTTACACTCCATATTGAGAATGCGGTACTTGTTCTTCCAAGACTTTTTCTCCTGTTGAACTTTGTTGAGGGTAACCTGAAGCTTTTCTGTATCAGACATAAAATAAAGGACAGATTCCTTTAACGGAAGAACTTCTTGATGAGGGTAAGGCATCCTCAGCTTGAGAGCTCTAGTTTGTACCTAGTGGAGATAAGGTTCTACAGAGACACAATCCGATTTTACTAGAGACTCTATTCCTTTCCTGTGAACAGGTTTCCAGGCATGCACTATTTCTGTCTTTAGTGCCCTGTCATTTTATCCTTCCTTGAAGAAAAGACCTTCCAGATGAGTATTACGTGGGACATGCCTCATCGGGTATCCGAATTGACGACGAACTAAAACTGGATGATAATTGATTCCTCCTTTAATTCCTATGAGGGGTACATTAGGGAAGTTTCCACAACGGTCAATGATTCTTATCCCGTCATAGATCCGATTATACCAGTCTATGTCAGAGTTGGTAAGAGACATGATTCTCTGTGACCAACGTAAAGTACTCTTATGATCCCAAAATGCAGCAGACTTTGGTAAGTGGGAAGTGAACCATTTGTACAGCAGGGGTACACAGCAGGTGATCATTCCTCCGCTGTACAAATTCTTTAAGTGTACAGAATGATAGGTGTAACACCCCATTTTAATTTATTTAATCGTCGTGTGTTAATTCAATTGAGTGGCCTTGTTTAGGGTGGGTGTAGTTGAGCGCGTAGGCGTAGTATCCTTAACGAAACGGAAAATTTGAGATGTCGGGATAATAATAATGTTATAATGGATAATGTGGGAGCATATCCAATAATAATAGTATGAAGTATATTATTATTATTATGCCTAATATTATTAATATTATTATTATTATTAATATTATCATTATTATTATTATTATTATTATCACTATTAATATTATTATTATTAAATAAAATCAGATTTTTGTTAGTAATATGTTTAGGGGGAGGAAAATAAGGAAAATTAAGTAATTAATCAGGTTTAGGGACATATTTAGCCATAACTGTATTTTCACCAAGAAAGGGTTTAGAGAAGGAAGAACTAGGGCTTTTGCATCATCAATTTTCGCAGGATTTTCTGATCAAATTCGAGGTAAGGGGGGAGAATGGGTTCAATATAGGTGCTAATACCATGAAAAGGGTAGTGAGGGTTCCTTCCCCTCTTAGAAATTTTCGTGTTATGTTTGAATCTGAATGTCTGCTTGATTGTATGTGTATGACTTCTATGAAATCATTGATATGATGTGGATATACATATGAAATTCGAGTGATTATGATGATTGAACTCTGTTGTGTTGTTGTTGTATAACTGTGTTTGCAGATCTGGTTTTGTTGCAGGTTAAGGGTGACGAATTTAGATCTAGGAAACAATGAATTGATTATTAATAATAATAGGAAGATGAAGTAATGTGAAGTTATGGGTCTTAAAATCAATGTAGAAATGTTTTTTAGGACAGATCTGGATGTTAGAAGTGAAATCATAGCGGTAGAATTCGGACTGATATGAAAAATTGGGATTTTTCATAGTCTCTGCCCATACGCGTAACAGAGGTGGCGTTACGCGTATGGCATTGCGTGCCAGGGGGCCAATACGCGTATTGGCAAGGCAATACGCGTACGGTGAGGCTGTTTCATGGGCATTACGCGTAACAAGGTGGTAATACGCGTACGGAGATCTGGAAATGGAAATTTTGAGAGAATCGGTCTCTGCTCATAGCGTAACACATAGGGCAATACGCGTATGGCAAGGCAGCAGAGGGGCCTTACGCGTCTGGTACGTAGCTGGATGGGCGAGCGAGCTGGGAAATACGCGTATGGGTGTGGGCAATACGCGTATAACCAGCGAGAGTGCAGAATTTTGTTGTTTGGCGATTTCTTCCCCGATTTCGCGTCTGATGCAGTTCCTTTTGGTCTGAGAGGTTGGGATAAGTGTCAGAACTTGTTGAACCTAGGATTGGTAGTGGAAATAATTAAAATTTGAATTTATGTGGATTAGTTAGACAACTAGCTGATTAAGGTCGCATGAGGTGTTTTCCTTGATTGTGTGTGTGTGGTTGAATTGATTGGACAGGTGTGGTAATACTATGGTGTATTAGGGTGAGAATGTATCTCACGTGTGATCAGGAGGACCGTGAAGATGTATAATTGTTATTATACATGTGTTTTATGCATAATATGTGTCATGCATTTCATGATGTGTTTGGTGGAGACAGCTAGGTGGGAATCCATGATGGGTGCCTAGTATTGTCTGGACTCCAATGTGGAGTTGTGATGGAGATAAATCATTGCCAAGTGGGGTGTATGTGATTTATTCGGATTCTAATGGGAATCGGGTTCGATTGAATGAACCACGGTGTATTGGTACCACATGCATTGTGTCAAGTCATTGAGTCACATTGCATTATTATGTGTTGGTTGAATCATAATTGAAACTGACAAGTGGGTCGTGATGATGTGTTGTTTATGTGTGATTGTGTGATTACTACTCTTAACATGTATTATACACCGTTAATTATTAAATGTAGTTCTCACCCCTTTTGTTGTTTGTTGTGTATATGCTTCTCCGGAAGTACAGATAATCCAGGTACTTGAGTAGTGCATGGAGTGCGTGTTGCCTGATCGAGTCTTAGGAGTCGCTCTGATACGTAACACAGGATGATGGGGATTTTATCATTTGTTATTCCTTCATTTATTTTGTTACGTATCATTATTCATTTAAAATATTGTGGAGCACGAGTTTATGTGGATTTAGATTATGTTGGCAAATTGCCGTGATTTTGGATAATAAATTATTTCCGTCGTTTTAATTCATTTATGAGAAAAGAAGATAATAAAGTAATTGAGACGTAATTGTCGGTTTTTATTAGGTGACATTCCATTGTTAGTTTTAAACTCTGAATATTTTCATATTATACATATATTTTCTAAAGTGGGAAAGTGGGGTGTTACAATTGGTATCAGAGCAGGTCAGTTCATCCAGCCAGATGTTGTAGTAGAGTTTGTCCTTAGAATAGGGGTAGATTTATGTGTTCTTCTAACCGTGTTGTGATTGTTGAACAGTATGGCAGGGAGGAATGATGCTGCTCTTGCTGCTGCGCTGCAGGCTATGGCACAGTCAGTGCAGAACAACAATCAGATTGCTGGGGATGCGCAGTTCCGTAACTTAGAGAGGTTCCAGATCAATAAGCTGCCTACATATGAGGGTGGTATTCTTGATCCTGATGTTGTACAGAAGTGGCTGAAGGCTATTGAGAAGATCTTCAGGACCATAGGGTGCAATGAGGCTCATAAGGTACAATTTGACACTCATATGCTGGAAGGCGAAGCTGGAGCCTGGTGGAATAATAGTCGTCAGAGGTTAGAAGCTGCAGGTACTGATATTACTTGGGCAGTGTTTCAGGCTGAGTTTCTGGAAAAGTATTTTCCGAAAGATGTTCGCAGTGCGAGGGAAATTGAGTTTCTGGAACTGAAACAGGGTAGCATGACTGTTGCTGAATATGCTGCTCGGTTTGAAGAGTTGGTGCAGTATTGTGCTCACTACAATACAGATGAGGCTATGAATTCGAAATGCTTGAAGTTTGAGAACGGGCTGCGTCCCGAGATCAAATAGGGCATTGCTTGTCAGAAGATAAGGAATTATCCAGAACTGGTAAGCAGAAGCCGGATTTATGATAATGATAACAGGGCCCAGATTGCTCATTACAAGGCCTTGAGTGACCGGAAGGTAAGCAAAGGTATGGGGGTACACCTTATGGCGCTCCAGCTGACAAAGGAAAATAGAAAGCTGATGTAGGAAAGAAGCCAAAAGAGGGAGGTGCGGTTCCCGATACTACCAAGTGTTTCAGATGTGGTGGAACGGGTCACCATGCTAACTATTGTCCGAATGAGGTGAAGAAGTGCTTCAAGTGTGGACGACCAGGCCATGTTGTGGCAAATTGTATGACTAATATACCTACCTGTTACAACTGTGGAGAACCGGGTCATATCAGCACTCACTGTTAGAAGCCGAAGAAATATCAGACGAGTGGAAAGGTGTTCGCATTGGTAGGATCCCAGTCTACCAATGAGGAGCGTTCCATCAAAGGTACTTGTTTTATTAATGACATTCCTTTAATTGCTATCATTGACACGGGTGCAACCCACTCGTTCATTTATGTTGATTGTGTGAAGAAATTAGGGATTGTGCCGTCTACTCTAGATCGGAGGATGACCATTGAAACTCCATCTATTGGTTCTGTGGTTACTTCTTTAGCATGCTTGAATTGTCCGTTGACTATTTTTGGTAGAGAATTCGGAGTGGACTTGATTTGTTTGCCACTCAGTAATCTAGATATCATTTTGGGGATGAACTGGTTGGAATTCAACCGAGTTTACATTGATTGCTTTAGGAAGAGGTTGTTGTTCCTTACTCCTGAAGAGGAAGCGTTGACTAGTTTGTTGTCTACCAAAGAATTAAGAACCTTGTTAGAAGACGAAGCTAAGATGTTTGCTGTGTTTGCCTCATTATCTGTGGAAAGCAAGACATAAGTTAATGAGTTACCGGTGGTGAATGAATTTCCTGAAGTGTTTCCGGATGATATTACAGAATTACCTCCGACAAGAGAAGTTGAATTTACTATTGATCTTGTTCCTGGTACTAGACCTATATCTATGGCACCATACAGGACGTCTGCATCAGAATTGGCAGAGTTGAAATCTTAGATTAGAGAATTGCTTGATAAGAAGTTTATTAGACCGAGTGTGTCGCCGTGGGGAGCTCCAGTGTTGTTAGTGAAAAAGAAGGATGGTAGTATGCGTCTGTGCATTGATTATCGTCAGTTGAATAGAGTGACCATTAAGAATAAGTATCCACTTCCGAGGATTGATGACTTAATGGATTAGCTTGTGGGGGCTCGTGTTTTTCAGTAAAATTGATTTGAGGTCGGGTTACCATCAGATTAGAGTGAAGGAAGATGATATTCAGAAGACTGCGTTCAGAACTCACTATGGACGTTACGAATATGCAGTGATGCCTTTTGGAGTGTCTAATGCGCCGGGTGTGTTTATGGAATATATGAACCGTATCTTTCATTCTTATATGGATCAGTTTATTATGGTATTCATTGATGATATACTGATTTATTCTAAGTCTGAAGAGGATCATTCAGAACACTTGAGAATTGCATTACAGGTGTTGAAGAATAATAAATTGTTTGCAAAGTTCTCGAAATGTGAATTTTGGTTGAAGACTGTGAGTTTCTTGGGTCATGTTATTTCTGGTGATGGCATAGCAGTGGATCCATCTAAAGTAAGTACGGTGCTTCAGTGGGAACCTCCAAAGACAGTAACGGAAATTAGAAGTTTCTTGGGTTTGGCAGGTTATTACCGAAGATTTATCAAAGGGTTTTCTAATTTGGCGTTACCGCTGACTCAGTTAACTAGAAAGAATCAAGTTTGTGTGTGGGATGCGGCGTGTGAGGAAAGTTTCGAAGAGTTGAAAAAGAAATTGACTACAACACCAGTATTATTTCTACCAAGTCCAAGTGAACCTTTTGTGGTATATTGTGATGCGTCTAAGATGGGATTAGGCGGAGTGTTAATGCAAGATGGCAAGGTGGTGGCATATGCTTCGCGGCAATTGAGGGTGAATGAGAGGAATTACCCCACTCATGATCTTGAATTGGCTGCGGTGGTTTTTGTATTGAAAATTTAGAGGTATTATTTGTATGGGTCGAGATTTGAAGTATTCAGTGATCACAAGAGTCTGAAGTATTTGTTTGATCAGAAGGAATTGAATATGAGGCAGAGAAGATGGTTAGAGTTTTTGAAAGACTATGATTTTAATTTGAGTTACCATTCGGGGAAAGCTAATGTTGTAGCAGATGCTCTAAGTCGGAAGACAATTCATATGTCGGCATTAATGGTAAAGGAAATGGAATTAATTGAACAGTTCAGAGACTTGAGTATGGTTTGTGAAACTACACCTGAGAGTGTTAGATTGGGTATGCTTAAAGTGAATAATGACTTTTTGGACGTAATTAAGGAAAATCAGAGACTTGATGTGAAGCTTGTGGGTTTGATGCCTACAGGAGGAGATGATCCTGATAGTGATTTTAAAGTGGATAATGTTGGTGTATTGAGATTCTGGGGCAGAATTTGTGTACCGGATAATGATGAATTGAGGAAAACGATCTTAGAAGAGAGTCATCAGAGTAGCTTGAGTATTCATCCGGGAGCTACGAAAATCTATCAAGACTTGAAAAACTTATTTTGGTGGTCCGGTATGAAGAGAGACATAGCTCGGTTTGTTTATGCTTGTTTGACGTGTCAGAAGTCAAAGGTGGAGCACCAGAAACCTTCGGGGTTGATGCAACCGTTGGAGATTCCGGAATGGAAGTGGGATAGTATTACTATGGACTTTGTTACTGGTTTGCCGAATACGGCGAGAGGCTTTGATGCTATTTGGGTAGTTGTGGATCAACTTACAAAATCTGCACATTTTATACCAATTAATATCAGTTTTCCGTTGTCAAAGCTGGCGGAAATTTATATCAGAATAATTGTGAAGCTGCATGGTGTTCCATCGAGCATAGTATCGGATAGAGATCCGAGGCTTACTTCGGAATTTTGGAAAAGTTTGCAAGAGGCTTTAGGCTCTAAACTGAAGTTGAGTTCGGCTTATCATCCACAGACCGATGATCAGTCAGAAAGGACTATTCAGTCGTTAGAGGATTTGTTGAGAGCCTGTGTGTTGGAGGAAGGTGGTGCGTGGGATACTCATTTTCCATTGATTGAGTTCACGTATAGCAATAGTTACCATTCTAGTATTGGAATGGCATCTTTCGAAGCTTTGTATGGTAGGAGGTGTAGGACGCCTCTGTGTTGGTACGAAACTGGGGAGAATGTTGTGCTTGGACCGGAGATTGTGCAACAGACTACTGAAACAATTCAGATGATCCGTGAGAAGATGAAAGCGTCTCAGAGTAGACAGAAAAGTTATCATGATAATCGGAAGAAAGACTTGGAATTCAGCGAAGGTGAGCATGTATTCCTGAGAGTCAACCCTGTGACCGGTGTTGGACGTGCATTGAAATCGAAGAAGCTGGATGCTAAATTCATTGGACCGTATCAGATCTTGCAAAGAGTTGATGTCGTTGCTTATAGGGTAGCGTTGCCGCCTGAACTTTCGAACTTGCATGACGTGTTTCATGTGTCGCAACTTCGGAAGTATGTGCCTGATCCATCTCATGTTATCCAGAGAGATAAAGTGTAGATTCGGGATAATCTTGTTGTGGAAGCGATGCCGATAAGGACTGAGGATCGCAAGATGAAGCAACTCAGAGGGAAAGAGATTCCTCTGGTGAGAGTAGCTTGGGGAAGAGCTGCTAGAATGCGAGATTCGTATCCAGAACTGTTTCCATCAGGTACATTTTCGAGGACGAAAATATTTTAAGTGGGGGAGAGTTGTAACACCCCATTTTAATTTATTTAATCATCGTGTGTTATTTCAATTGAGTGGCCTTGTTTAGGGTGCGTGAAGTTGAGCGCGTAGGCGTAGTATCCTTAACGGAACGGGAAATTATAGATGTCGGGATAATAATAATGTTATAATGGATAATGTGGGGGCATATCCAATAATAGTAGTATGAAGTATATTATTATTATTATGCCTAATATTATTAATATTATTATTATTATTATTAATATTATCATTATTATTATTATTATTATTATTATCACTATTAATATTATTATTATTAAATAAAATCAGATTTTTGTTAGTAATATGTTTAGGGGGAGGAAAATAAGGAAAATTAAGTAATTAATCAGGTTTAGGGACAAATTTAGCCATAACCGTATTTTCACCAAGAAAGGGTTTAGAGAAGGAAGAACAAGAGGAAGAGCTAGGGCTTTTGCATCATCAATTTTCGCAGGGTTTTCTGATCAAATTCGAGGTATGGGGGGAGAATGGGTTCAATATAGGTGCTAATACCATGAAAAAGGTAGTGAGGGTTCCTTCCCCTCTTAGAAATTTTTGTGTTATGTTTGAATCTGAATGTCTGCTAGATTGTATGTGTATGACTTCTATGAAATCATTGATATGATGTGGATATAGATCTGAAATTCGAGTGATTATGATGATTGAACTCTGTTGTGTTGTTGTTGTATAACTTTGTTTGCAGATCTGGTTTTTTTGCAGGTTAAGGGTGACGAATTTAGATCTAAGAAACAATGAATTGATTAGTAATAATAGGAAGATGAAGTCATTTGAAGTTATGGGTCTTAAAATCAATATAGAAACGATTTTTAGGACACATATGGATGTTAGAAGTGAAATCATAGCGGTAGAACTCGGACTGATATGAAAAATTGGGATTTTTCACAGTCTTTGCCCATACACGTAACAGAGGTGGAGTTACGCGTATGGCATTGCGTGCCAGGGGGCCAATACGCGTATTGGTAAGGCAATACGCGTACGGCGAGGCTGTTTCGTGGGCATTACGCGTAACGGGGTGGCAATACGCATACAGAGATCTGGAAATGGAATTTTTGAGAGAATCAGTCTCTGCTCATATGCGTAACACATAGGGCAATACGTGTATGGCAAGGCAGCTGAGGGGACTTATGCGTCTGGTACGTGGCTGGATGGGCGAGCGAGCTGGGCAATACGCGTATGGGTGTGGGCAATACGCGTATGACCAGCGAGAGTGCAGAATTTTGCTGTTTCGCGATTTCTTCCTCGATTTCGCGTCTGATGCAGTTCCTTTTGGTCTGAGAGGTTGGGATAGGTGTCAGAACTTGTTGAACCTAGGATTGGTAATGGAAATAATTTAAAGTTAAATTTATGTGGATTAGTTAGACAACTAGCTGATTAAGGCCGCGTGAGGTGTTTTCCTTGATTGTGTGTGTGTGGTTGAATTGATTGGACAGGTGTGGTAATACTATGGTGTATTACGGTGAGTATGTATCTCACGTGTGATCAGGAGGATCGTAAAGATGTATAATTGTTATTTTACATGTGTTTTGTGCATAATCTGTGTCATGCATTTCATGATGTGTCTGGTGGAGACAGCTAGGTGGGAATCCATGATGGGTGCCTAGTATTGTACGGACTCTAATGTGGAGTTGTGATGGAGATAAATCATTGCCAAGTGGGGTGTATGTGATTTATTCGTATTCCAATGGGAATCGGGTTCGATTGAATGAACCATGGTGTATTGGTACCACATGCATTGTGTCAAGTCATTGAGTCACATTGCATTATTATGTTTTGGTTGAATCATAATTGAAACTGACAAGTGGGTCGTGATGATGTGTTGTTTATGTGTGATTGTGTGATTACTACTCTTAACATGTATTATACACCGTTAATTATTGAATGTAGTTCTCACCCCTTTTGTTATTTGTTGTGTCTGTGCTTCTCTGGAAGTACAGATAATCCAGGTACTTGAGTAGTACATGGAGTGCGTGTTGCCTGATCGAGTCTTAGGAGTCGCTCTGATACGTAACACGGGATGATGTGGATTTTATCATTTGTTATTCCTTCATTTATTTTGTTACGTATCATTATTCATTTAAAATATTGTGGACCACGAGTTTATGTGGATTTAGATTATGTTGGCAAATTGCCGTGATTTTGGATAATAAATTATTTCCGCTGTTTTAATTCATTTATGATAAAAGAAGATAATAAAGTAATTGAGACGTCATTGTCGGTTTTTATTAGGTGACATTCCACTGTTAGTTTTAAACTCTGATTATTTTCGTATTATACATATATTTTCTAAAGTGGGAAAGTGGGGTGTTACAATAGGCATCTGCAAGCAAGGTTGGTACGGGGTTTCCAATTAGAAATATCTTAATGGCATTGATATCAACGAAGTCATCAATGTTGGGAAACAGAAACAACCCGTAAGTGAGCAGAACAAAGACGCTCTCGAAAGCAGTCATGTTCCCTATACTAGCAAAGTACAAGGCTTTCTTTATCAAAAATCGAGTTGGCAAACCTTGAATTCCACCCTTAATGGTCATGTGAGTCCTGACTTCTGACTCGTCCAAATAGATAGCTCTTGCAATGGTTTGATCCTTTGGAATTTCGTTCAGTCTAGAAAATGGAGCTTGGTCGGTGATGGGTAAATCAGTCAAGTGAGAGTACTCCTCCAGTGTTGGTGCCAGTTAGTAATTCGGGAATATGAAACAGTGATAAACCAGATCGTAAAACTGAATGAGCGTGGATATGATTCCTTTAATTACATGAACCCTTAACAGAGACAGCAGTCCTCCGTACTTAGCACTGAAAGCATCAGGGTTGGTGATCATCCTTGCCAACCCTCTCAAATCCTCTAATTTTGGAACCTTGAAGGTGTACTTGTGAGTCTTCCTTCTACCGAAATCTATAACGCAATCTTTCTATCTGATATTTGCAATCATTGTCTTAGTTTAATTTGAAAAAGAGAAACTAGAAGAGAAAATTTTTCTTTGTTTAAAGTTTTTTTTAATGAAATGAATGCATGAATGCAGCATACAAAAACATAGAAAAAACATGGGGGCAAAGGTTCGGTGTCATGAAGTCATGGCTCTACCCATCCCCAAAGGTTGTACTGGTGATTTTTTGTACCTGTCCTCAAAATCATTGACCCCCCTTGGGATAACAACAGCAGGCTGGTTCACCCGAATGAGCTGTAGTATCTTAGAGTAATCTCAAATGAGGGTAGTATCGCGTGACAACTATTTCCGATAGCTTCCGCACTACAAAATTGTAACATGGTCTCAGCCTACTAAATCCTTAGTTTCATGGACACCACAATTGAACAATCTGCTTTTAACAACCGAAGTCGTATAAGCATTGAATCCGCAAAGGGTATCTCCATTGATTCGATGGTCGACTGGGGTCTCTTATTTGAGAGTCACTCCCTGTAAGATTACCCGTCTAGTGCCATCACTTATCTTAGGTGTCACTCAAACTTTCCAGATGCGGCATCACCCGCAGTCCCATTAGCAGAAAAATAAACACGGATATCAATTAGGAATTGCGATATATATATTTATTCCTAAAACTAACATCCTAGACCTCTTAAAAGCTAGTCCATAATCCTAACAGATCAACGACGTCCCCAGCAGAGTCTCCATTTTACTGTAGCGAGCGATTTTTGTCGGTGACGCAACCACCTTATCGCTGGGTTTTCCTCACTGCAATGGTAGTAAGGGTGTTACTTTCTGATTTCTTATTTATCCCATGAAGCTGAAAGGGAAATGGAAGTTATCTAAAACTAACCTTGCACGCGGATGTTTAACTGAACAAATGCTTAAAAGAGATTGGGGGGTCCGGGTCAGGTTATACAATGGGGAGTTGTCAATTACCCATCCTATATGTGGTTATCCACAGGATGTTAGCTTTAGGTTTCGCTTTGTACTTGATGGTGTTTATCCGTTAATGGGTTGGGAAAGTTTCTTGGGAAGTATGAGTGAGTGAGTGAGTTGATGTTGATGTTCGGGTTTTCCCGATGTTTTTTTTGGTAAGGTACGAGACCTAAGTTTTGATTGATGTGTGAAGGTACTGGACCTAGAGTTTTTGATTGGTATGCTCGCTAAGATTTTGCAATCTTATGCCTACGTATTCCCGTTTAAACGAAACAGGGAAATCAGAGCAATCGTAATTCCACCTATTTTAAGGGAGGAAAAAGATATTTTGGTGTCTTGTTCAAAGCCCAAGATTGAAGCTAAAAGGTTTATTTGTGTCTTGTTCAAAGCCCAAGATTGAGGCTAAAAGTTTGGCTAAGAGAGAATTTGTCATCTCTAAAGAGGGATTGTTGATTTTTGTGTGCCTTGATCAAAGCCCAAGGTTGAAGCTAAGAGGTTGATTGACTCCACTGGGGGGGAATCCTTATGTAGCGAGCGATTTTTGTCGGCGACGCGACCACCTTATCGCTGAAGTTTGGGTTTTCCTCCTCAAGGAGAAAGGGTGCTACTTTCTGATTTCTTATTTATCCCGTGAAGCTGGAAGGGAAAGGGAAGGTATCTAAATCTAACCTTGCACGCGAATGTTTAACTGAACACACGCTTAAAAGAGATTGGAGGGTCCGGGGTCAGGCTATACAATGGGTAGTTGTCAATTACCCATCCTATATGTGGTTATCCATAGGATGTTAGCTTTTAGGTTTCGCTTTGTAATTGATAGTGTTTATCTGCTGATAGGTTGGGAAAGTTTCATGGGAAAGATGAGTGAGTGAGTTTTTGTTGATGTTTTTGGTAAGGTACTAGACCTAAGTTTGATTGGTATGAAGGTACTGGACCTAAAGTTTTTTATTAGTATGCTCGCCAAGATTTCACAATATTATGCCTACGTATTCCCGTTTAAATGAAACAGGGAAATCAGAGCGATCGTAGTTCCTCCTATTCTATGGGAGGAAAAAGATATTTTGGTGTCTTGTTCAAAGCCCAAGACATGAAGCTAAAGGTGATTTGTATCTCGTTCAAAGCCCAAGATATGAAGCTAAAGGGTTTTGGCTGAGAGAGAATTTGTCATCTCTAAAGAGGAATTGTTGATTTTTGCATGCCTTGATCAAAGCACCAGTTTGATGCTGAGAGGTTGATTGACTCCGCAAGGGGATTTCTTTATACAAAGCCTAAGAGGAGGCTAGATAAGACCGACTCAACAAGAGAGTGTAGATATAGGTGTCTTGTACGAAGCCCAAGATTGAGGCAAAAAAGAGACTGACTCTTTGGGGATATCATTATACAAAGCCTAAGAGGAGGATAGAAGTTTAACTTCTCCGGGGAAAATGTTTTGTCTGTCTTGTACAAAGCCCAAGATTGAGGCTAAAAGGGTTTTGACTCTGCTTAAAGGGAATTCAATTCTCAAAGCTTTAAAGGAAGCTAAGAAGAACGGACTCCGTTGGCTTATACAGAGCTTTTTGACTCCATTGGGGAGAATTTGTATGTGTCTTGTACAAAGCCCAAGACGGAGGCTGAAATGGGAAATTTATCTGACTTTGGTGAGGATATTTTATGTGTCTTGTACCAAGCCCAAGACGGAGGCAAAAAGGGTTTAACTCTGCTGGAGAGTATTATCTGTCTTGTACAAAGCCCAAGATTGAGGCTAAAAGAGTTTGACTCTGCTTGGGGAAAATCATTCCTTAAAGCCTAGAGGAAGGCTAGGAGGAAATGACTCGGCTGGGGAAGATATCTGTCCCAAGCTCAAGAGAGGGAGATTTATACAAAGCCCAAGATAAAGGCTAAAAGGGTTTGACTTAACAAGAGAGTGTTTTTATCTGTCTTGTACAAAGCCCAAGATTGAGGATAGAAGGGATTTGACTCAACAAGAGAGTGCTTGTATGGATGTCTGCTGAGGACAATCATTATACAAAGCCTAAGAGGAGGCTAAAAGGGTTAACTCAACAAGAGAGCAGTTTATCTGTCTTGTATAAAGCCCAAGACGGAGGCTGAAAAAGGTTGACTCAACAAGAAAGTCCAAAAAAAGTGATTGACTCAACAAGAGAGTCTGAAAGTTGATTGACTCAACAAGAGAGTGATTTGCTGTCTCGTATGAAGCCCGAGATTGAGGCTACAAGGAGGTTGACTTATCAAGAAAATCTTGAAAAGTGATGAACTCAACAAGAGAGTCTGAAAAGGTTAGCTCCGCTAGGGAGAATCATTGTACAAAGCCCAAGAGGAGGCTGACTTTGCTGAGGAAGGATCATTATACAAAGCCTAAGAGGAGGCTATCTTACTGCAGGATTATTGAGATCCCTAGGCAGGTCCAAGTAGGGAATCAACTCTTGCTGAGGATTACAGAAGAGTTGAGATATCAGAGACCTTGGGGTTTTGATCTGGGATAAGCTGACCCTGGTTGGGGAACTCTCATGAGAGAGACTGGGTTTCTGCTGGAGATCGATCCAGAATGCCCAGGGTTTCTTCCTATGGTTGTAAGGAACTTGAGAATGTCTTTGAGACTCAAGTGGATTAGACTGTCCAAGTTTGCTGGTGTGGAGGAGTTTTATCTTTTGTATGATGCCTCCAAGAGAAGGCAAAGGCATTGAGGGATGAGAATCAACCCTAAAGTGGCCTGAGGTCTGCCACTTGAAAGACTGCTCTAGCAAAGGATGACTAAGTTTTGTCTTATACCTTTGGGAGGTCGTCAGGATCTTTGTATTAAGCCCAAGAGAAGGCATGAGAACTTCTAAGAAGCCGAAGGGTCCTTATACAAAGCCCAAGAGGAGGCGGGGATGCTTTTAGGAAGCCCGTGGGTCCTCAAACCAAGAGAAGTTCAAGAAATGCAATTCACAGAGAAGAGATCATTCCAGGAAAGTTCGAGGGTTTGGAAGAAACTCAATAGATGATATTCACGGAGAATAGATCAACTCCGGGGAGTAGAATTCCTTTGACAATTTCTAGGGGTGACAGTCTGAGAAAAGGTTCACCGAGAAT
Source organism: Lathyrus tuberosus (assembly GCA_022829125.1). Classification (NCBI taxonomy): domain Eukaryota; kingdom Viridiplantae; phylum Streptophyta; class Magnoliopsida; order Fabales; family Fabaceae; genus Lathyrus; species Lathyrus tuberosus. The sequence continues at coordinate 12,145,791 of JALAZF010000075.1, forward strand.
ACTGCCGTTCTCTTTGTTCCATATTGTTTAACCCCAAGAGAAGGGAAGACTATATCTGGAAATCCTATGGGGATCTAGTTTTGTTTGTATTTAAGAGAGACCAACAGGGCTTTACCTAGTTCTAGACCTAGTTGTCGGGGAAAACTCTAAATAAATATACTAGTATATATACAGTTGATATATGATGAGTATTTAAAAGAGTATGAAAGAAGACTAACCATGTTCAGCTTACCATAATACAGTTATGTATATGAAAGCGGATAAAAGAAAGCGGATAAACACTTACCCGTTGTAGAGCTTCCATGCTGTTTTGTTAGTTGTTCAACAAATAAATTAAAGAAAGTTTTGAAAACAACATGTATATTTGAATCTAAATCAAAGGAGAAATTGATTTGAAAAGATTGTGGGGCTTATACTCAATGAGAGGCCCAAGGTTTAACAGTGATCGCACCGTTATTTTGAATATGTACAGAGGGGCTTATACAACGACTGAGGCCCAAAAAAGGTTTATTTACAAAAGGGATGGGTCTTACAACTCAAGGAGAGGCCCAAAGAGTTTGAAAATGAAGAAAGATGGGTCTTATAGCTCAAGGAGAAGCCCAGTTGATTTTTAAAAGGTGATGATCGCGCCGAACGTTTGAAAATATACAGAGGGACTTATACAATATGTGAGGCCCAAAAAATGTTTTATTTACAAAGGGGTTGGGTCTTATACTTTATTAGAGGCCCAAAGTGTTTTTAAGAAAAGGAATAGGACTTATAGCTCGAGGAGAGGCCCAGATGATTATTTGCTTGAAAATGGCGATTGCGCCGAGGTTTGAAAACACAGTGGGTCTTATACGATGACCGAGGCCCAAATGGTTTTGTATTTTCAAAGGGTTGGGTCTTACACTCTCTCAAGAGGCCCATGAGTATTTGAAAAAGATTGATGAGGGTGGAATTAATCAAAAACCCTAATTTTGTCTAAAATGGAATTAATTTTGTTTAAAAATTAATAAAAATTATTGAAAACATGTGAGAAATGAGTTGTGATCTTGGATCAATGTTTCAAAAATCATGTTTTTATCCACAAAATGATTGAAAACCATTTAAGTTTGGAAAATCAAGAAGGAAAAAATATTTTAAATGTAAAAAACAAATAAAAATTAATTCTTTGCAAAAATATCAAATATGTGAAATAAATAATATTTTTGGGGAATTTTTGTAAAATAAAATATTTTAACATTTTTGTGAATTATTAAAAAAAGAATCAACTCAAAATCATTAAAATTCAGAGAGAAATTAATTTTTGAATCAATTAAATAAAATCACAAAATTCAAATATTCAAATATTTGAAAAAGGGCGCCAAGAACACCTTGGTTTTGCCCGCGTGCTCTGTTTTGCCCAGATTTGTGTTTTCTCATCAATCTCACTGAATACTTGATGAAATCACACAATCCACTTATCAATCTACTCGTTTTCTCCTCACGATCATGTCTATGGTCTTTAATTTCATTTATTTTAAGCATGGAATAAGAAATCAAAGAGAAACCTCAAGAACCCTAGATTCTGCATGAAGGCTCAGAAATTCCACACACGATTCATACAAAGCAATTAATTGAGAGGAAACACTCTATACTTAATTATGAACATATGGCAAAATTATTGTGCGAGGAAATATGCATGAATCATGAGATGACCAAGTTGAGGCTTACCTCTTGCAGCTGGTGATCGTGTTTTGGGTTAGAGGTGTTACAGCTTGGTTCCAATGATTTGGATAACTTCCCTAGGTGCAATGGAGTGTGTCTGAATGCTTGGAGTGGATTGAAGTGAGTTGGAACTCGATTTGGCACCTCAACTGCAAATCTGTCAAAGGCTTGTGCTGATGGATGGTGATTTTGAGAATCTGGTGTTCCAGATGTTATTTAAGTGTTTGGATCACTTCTATATGATGTTTATGAGGTGTGTGTGTGATTGGTTTGGCTGGAATTGCTCTCAAACTCAAAACCCGATAGTGACTTGCTTTAGAAGGCAAATTTGGAAGTGAAGGAGTGATTTTAAGAAAGGCAAGTGTTGTAGGCCTTTGGTGTACTTAAACTGAGCACAAATGAGCTCTATTTATAGTAGAGCAAGTTTTTTTTACAAGCAATAGTGAATGGTGGCTGCAGCAGACTGTTGGCCAATGGTGATCAAATGGAATCTCAAGTCTCCTCTAGCCATTGGCTAGAGGTTAGGGCACAGGCCTATGGTTCTTTGATTCAAGGATAAGGCTTGACTGAAGTGTTCATTTTTGCTCTGATACATGCCACCTCTAAGCATTCATTGAATGCCTCAAAACAAAATTGGAGTCTTGAGGCATCTTTAGCTTTTAGGGGTGTCAAACCTATATGTAGTTCCAAAGACTTGGGAGGCTTATGGATCAGTGTTTGTTCCTCCTTGGTCTCCCCCTGAGGTGTGCAGATGGATAAACTTGTTTGTCATTTATACAAATTAACCAAATCGAGCCCTAATGCACAATCTGCCTTGCCAAGACAGTTTGCAGCAAGGCATGCTGCAGCTGTCATAACTCCTAGCTCAGGTGGAGTTTGATGGAGTTCTTGGACATTTTGGAAAGCCCTTACGTGACACAACACATTTGTGATCATAGTTTGTCTTGAAAATATTTGGATCCAATTGAAAAATGCCCCTACATTTTGAAAAAAAGCAAGACAGATTATGACTTAGTGAAAATTTCACTAAGTGTTGGAAAAAGTGATATTTCATGTCTTCAGCCATTTTGATCACTCCATAACTAAAAATTCATGAGGAATTGGAATGAGGTGTAGTTGACACTTTTAAAGTATGCCATGAGAGCTACAAATCCATCTTTGAACTATCCAAAATGGTTGCTTGGATCTCAAGTTATGATCCTTAGAAGTTGGTACCCTAGCCACTTTGTTCCATAACTTAGAAAATTTCTAAGCTTTTATGGTTACCCCTTTTACAAGTTACCCCATTTTCTTTTATTTTTCTTGATGAATGATGATTCCAATCACACATTAACATCATTTTAGGGTCAAAGAACCATAATTGTGAAAAATCTCAAAAAGTCAAACTTGACTTTTGTACACAGTTGACTTTTTATCAGATGAATTCCAAACTGTGCGATCCTTTATGAAATCAAGTCCTTAACCTAAATCAAACTTAATGGATATGTTCCATAAGTGTTATAGGGTGTTTTGAATCATGTCCCAGGGTTTGGGAGCATGTCTTGGTCAAAAGTCAAAGGTATAGTTGACTTTTTCCCTGAAACCCTAATTGTGGTCCAGATGAAATTGAAACTTGTGCACCAAGCTTCTTGGATCAATCCATTGTTGCAAATGGATCAATGTAGTATATTAGAGACCCTCAAATCATGTCTTGAGGTCTTGGCTCATGTTTTGTCCCAAAAGTCAACTTAGGGGTGAATTAGGTCAAGAAATCCTAATTCCTGATTTTTGATGAATACTTCCCCTGAGGTTAAATTGACTTGATGATTGGGTTTATGAGGCCCCTTAGAGTATCTTAAGTTTTTCTTTGAAGCAATGGCTCATGCCCAGAGGAAAATTTCCATCTGGAGGCCCCAGTCGACCAAAACCCTAATCTAGTGACACTGACGATCTTGAGGCTTGATCCACTTGGAATGTTGCAACTTTGTGCTTGATTCTTGATGTGGAAGTCCTCTTGATCCGTTGTGGGTGTTTGAGAGGTTATACAAGTTGAAGATCATGTCATTGCTTGATTGATCTTTTGTCTAAGGCTCTAAGAGGGCTTAAAACCCTAATCTTTGATCGTAGTGAATGCTCAATAATCCTTGAGGAGAATAATGAGGCATAAAGGTACATCCATATTGTGATGATGATTTGTACAATGATGGGAAATCTTAGTGGTCAAAATTTGGGGTATGACAGATGCCCCTATTTAATCTTCTTGGACCCGAAGGTGTGAATGGCGAAGGTATTCGGGCATTCGGGGTGCAAGATGATTAAATATCGGAATACCCGAAATTTTGATGGTGGTTATGAATGGTAGGTTGCTCATCTATCTTCTTTTGCTAAGCGATGATGCTTAGAAAAGGTAAAAACTTCCCCTCGATCTTGGTTTTCAGCCAAGAAACTGGTCTCAGTTTTCTTAAATAAACTTCCCCTCGATCCTGGTTTCCTACCAAGGAACTGGTCTCAATTTCTGAAATAAACTTCCCCTCGATCCTGGTTTCCTACCAAGGAACTGGTCTCAGTATCTGATATAAACTTCCCATCGATCTTGGTTTCCTACCAAGGAACTGGTCTCAGTTTCTGATATAAACTTCCCCTCGATCCTAGTTTCCTACCAAGGAACTGGTCTCAGTTTCTGATATAATCTTCCCCTTGATCCTGGTTTCCTACCAAGGAACTGGTCTCAGTTTCTTTTGTCAATAAACTTTCTTGACAAGAAACGCTGTTCGTAGCGGGTTTCCCTCAAACTTCTCGCCGAATTTTCTTGGAGAGATGCCATTTGATGGAAAAGTTTCCAAGTCAGACTTGCTGGGGAAACCCGTTTATCTGAGCTGTAGAGGTGTTCAAACTTCTCTGTTGGAGACTCCATTTATTGACTCTACTGGGGAAAACAAGTCTCTTGAAAGACTGTTTTTCGCTTGGGGATACTACATCCTACTTTTCTTCGAGACCTTCTCGAAGAAATGCCATACAATGTATCCCAATTTGGAGGTGCTGATGACTTCATTAACCTTGATTTTCTGGAGAGAAGACCCACTGTGTTGCTAAGAGTCTTTAGTTGCGAGGCTCTCTCTGGGATTTTCCTTAATCCGGGAAAGCAAAGATATCATCTTCAATGGAGAAGAGTGACGTTTGTCGAGAGTTTTCCTATTTTTCAGAGGTTCAAGTTATCAAAGAGGTCAAGGGACCAACTCCAATCCATAAATAAACTGGAGGAGAGATTGTCCAGACGCAACATTTCCTGACGAGGAAAGAACTGACAACTCGATCGAAAAGACTTTTATCACTAGGGGGTAAGACCGACTAGAGTGATAGTGATGCAATATGAATATGAATGTAAATCAATAATGCATGATGTATGTATATATATGCTGACAAAACTGACGCGACATACAGACTAGTGGATGAACACGACTGGATACTCGGCCACTGCAGGGGATGACAAGTATCAATGGTCCAAAAGTAGTAATTCTGCCTTGCTTAGGAGAGATAGTCCCTGTGGGGAAAACCTTTGGTCAGGCTTAGGAGATGAGAACTCTGCCGGGGATGTCAGATGAAACATGGTCTCTGACATAGCTGATCCTTCATCCAGGCGCACTGGTTTAGAAAGAGTACTTTAATTCTGCACTTTGAAGTTCGATTACTTCTGGAGAAGCGATCGACGTTCTTTTGATGTTCAACAGTTAAAAGAAATTGCGATCTTTATTTTAAAAGCAGAAAAAGTTGACAAGTAAATTCATTTTTGTTTTATTTCAAGAATCGTTAATCATATTAAAATGTCGTTCAGTAAAGCTAAAACAAATGAGGATTATAAACAAAAGCACTAGGGCTCAAATTTCATTGATAGGATGGAGATCAACCAAACGCGCGATTCCATAGAGTATTTACAAAGTTAGAAAATGGTAATTTATGGGAAAAGGGCTACATTGAAACATAACGACCACTATCCTTCTACCAACTTTGAATTCTGGACATCCCGAGCTTCTGTCGAAGATGACTTTGACTGGAGTTTTCCTGATGGATGGCATGACTGCTACTGAGGGATTTGCCTCTTTGTTGGACGTAGTTACTTGCCATTAATCCCTAACTTTTGCCTGGATTGTACTTTGATATTTCCAATCCACCGGGACGATTTTTGATTATGTCTCTAATTTTTGCCTGGACCGCCCTTACGGGTTTTCAATCCACCGAGACGTTTTTTTTATTTAGGCGAAGTATTTCTTGACTACGTCAACATTCGTGGGATAGGAAAATTCTTCTCCATCCATGGTTGCGAGTCTCAAGGCACCGCCTGAGAAAGCTTTCTTGACCACATAGGGGCCATCATAATTCGGAGTCCATTTGCCCCGGGAATCAGTGAGGAATAATTGTATCTTTTTTAGCATAAGGTCTCCTTTCCGGAAGACGCGAGGTCAGACCTTTTTGTCAAATGCCTTCTTCATCCTCTGTTGATACAACTGATCGTGGCATAGAGCCGTTATTCACTTTTCTTCGATTAGATTCAGTTCGTCGTGTCGACTTTGACACCATTCAGCCTCTGTTAGCTTAGCTTCCATCAATACCCGGATTGATGGAATCTCTACTTCTATGAGGAGCACTGCTTCCATGCCATATACTGAGAGAAAGGGGTTGCCCCTGTTGAAGTGCGGACAGATGTGCGATAATCGTGAAGGGCAAAGGGTAGCATCTCGTGCCAGTCTTTGTAGGTTACAACCATTTTCTAAACGATCTTCTTGATGTTCTTGTTAGCCGCTTCTACCGCTCCATTCATCTTGGTTCGGTAGGGAGATGAGTTATGGTGTTCGATCTTGAACTCAACGCACAACTCTTTCATCATTCTATTGTTCAAGTTAGATCCATTATCAGTAATGATCTGGCTTGGAACACCATAATGACACACCATTTATCGGGTAACATTGGCGAATGATGCTGCTTTGACCCACTTGGTGAAGTAATTAATGACTACCAGGATGAACCGATGTCCATTTGAAGCTTTGGGTTCGATCATGCCAATCATGTCGATTCCCCATATGGAAAAAGGCCACGGGGAAGAAATAACTTTGAGATGCGTTGGCGGTACATGGATTTTGTCTGAGTATATCTCACACTTGTGACATCTCCTCATGTACTTGTAGCAATCGAATTCCATGGTCAACCAGTAGTACCCTGCTCTTAGAATTTTTCTCACCATTGTGTGTCTGTTAGTATGAGTGCCAAAGGATCCTTAATGAATTTCTTTTATCAGCATGTTTGCTTCTGGTCTGTCTACATATCGAAGCAAGACCATGTCAAAGTTTATCTTATAGAGTGTATCACTGCTCAGAAAGAAGCTGGCTGCTAGCCTTCTGAGGGTCTTTCTGTCTTTTCTGGATACCCCAGGTAGGTACTCTTGTTTCTGAAGGAAGCATTTGATGTCATGATACTAAGGTTTGTTGTCTATAACTGCTTCGATCGTGAAGATGTAAGCGGGCCGTTCAAGGTGCATTATGTCAATCTTAGGTATGTTATTCCATTGACCTACACTAATCATGGAAGAGAGAGTGGCTAATGCATCAGCCATGTGATTCTCTTCACGAGGGATGTGATGAAACTCGATTCTGTTGAAGAAGGGTAACAACCTTCTCGCGTAATCTTTGTAAGGGATCAATCCTGATTGGTATGTGTTCCAATCCCCTTTGATCTGATTGATAACCAAGGCTGAGTCACCATATACATCTAAGTTCTTGATCCTTAAGTAGATTGCTTCTTCGAGACCCATGATACAAGCTTCGTATTCAGCCTCGTTGTTTATACACTTGAATGTTAATCGGGCGGTGAATGGAATGTGGGTTCCCTGAGGTGTTATGATGATTTCCCCAATTCCATTTTCGTAATGATTGACAACTCTGTCAAAGATTAGTCCCCATTAGGAATCTGGTTCCGGCCCTTCACTGGGTAGTGGTTCATCGCAATCTTTCATTTTTAGATACATGACATCTTCGTCTGGGAAGTCAAACCCGACCGATTCCTGATCGTCAATCAGTTAATGAGCCAAATGATCGGCTAAAACACTTCCCTTAACGGCTTTCTGAGCATGGTACTCGATGTCGTATTCTGATAACAACATCTGCCAACGGGCGATCCTTCCCGTGAGAGCAGGCTTTTCAAAGACATACTTGATTGGATCCATTTTGGAGATTAACCAAGTAATGTGACGAATCATATATTGGCGAAGACCTTTGGCTGCCCAAGCCAAAGCACAACAAGTTTTCTCAAGCATAGTGTACCGAGTCTCACAGTCGGTTAATTTCTTGCTCAAATAGTAAATGACAGACTCTTTCCTTTTTATTTCGTCTTGTTGGCCAAGTACACAGCCCATTGAGCCTTCCAAGACTGTTAAGTAGATGATCAGTGGTCTTCCTTCCACTGGAGGTGATAGAATCAGTGGGTTCAACAGGTATTCCTTGATACTGTCGAAGGCGGTTTGGCAGTCTTCTGTCCAAACGCAGTCCTGATTCTTTTTGAGTAATTTGAAGATTGGCGCGCATGTCGCGGTCATGAGGAATATAAATCTGGAAATGTAATTCAAACGTCCCAGGAATCCCCTGACTTGTTTTTCAATCTTTAGAGAAGGCATTTCTTGAATGGCCTTGACCTTGTTAGGATCAACCTCAATTCCTTTCTGGGTGACGATGAACCCTAAAAGTTTCCCTGAACGGACACCGAATGTGCACTTATTAGGATTCAAGCGGAGTTTGTATTTTCTCAGCCGCTCGAATAGCTTTGACAGGTGGGTCACATGCTCCTTTTCTGTTTTAGATTTGGCAATCATATCATCGACATATACTTTGATTTCTTTGTGTATCATGTCATGAAATAGAGTAGTCATGGCCCTTTGATAGGTTGCCCCGACGTTCTTCAATCCGAACGACATTACCTTGTAACAAAAGCTGCCCAATGGGGTGATGAATGAAGTTTTCTCCATGTCTTTCGGCGCCATTTTTATCTGGTTATAGCCCGAGAATCCATCCATAAAGGAGAATACTTTGAAATTTGTTGTACTGTCTACTAGCATGTCAATGTGTGGTAAGGGAAAGTCATCCTTCGGACTGGCTTTGTTCAGATCCCTGTAGTCTACACACATTCTAACTTTTCCGTCCTTTTTTGGAACTGGTACTATGTTGGCTAGCCATTGAGGATATTCCGATGTGGCGAGGAAACCCGCGTCAATCTGTTTCTGTACTTCCTCTTTAGTTTTGATGGCCATGTCTGGATGAGTCCGTCTCAACCTTTGTTTTACTAGCAGACATTCTGATCTCAACGGTAGATGATGTTCCACGATGCTGGTATCCAACCCTGGCATATCCTGATAGGACCAAGCGAATACATCGGGAAACTCTTTGAGAAGCTTTGTCAAACTTTCTTTGACAGTTGGACTGAGCAGCGCCCCAATCCTGACCTCTTTTCTCTCTTCCTCTGAACCCAAGTTGACTGTTTCCAATGGCTCTTTGTGAGGTTCAATAGATTTTTCCTCTCGTCTGAGTAATTGGGAGATCTCTTCTGGAATTCCTTTGTCATCTTCTTCTTCAGTCTCAAATACCGGGAATTCAAAGTTGGGAGAAGGCATTGGATCGTATGTTTCAATGAGGTTTAAAACAAGCAATCTGCATGACGTGATGATTTTGTTTTAGAAGAGATAGAGAATGCAAGAGTGTGGTGCAGTGCAATTTTTTGAAAGATGCTTGTTTTTATTATTTGAGTTGTTTTCTAGGATTACCATTTTCTGAAAAAGCGAAAAGAGAAAACAATAATAAATGCGGAAATTATAGAACGACATTTATTTTATTTATGATTTTGTCGATACTTGGAACTACAGCCCTATAAAACAAAACTTTGTCGCTTTGGGCGAAGCGAAGAGGTACATTTACAGAAAGTGAGCCCTATCAAAACATCCGTTTCACCTGGGCGAGGTGAAAGGCTAAGATAAAGACGACAATTACTTAGACTTATGAACAACCTTCGGAACGTTGACATCAACCCATTGGCGGCCAACTCCTCGGTGAATCACAAAGTCCGGTACCTTCTCTTTCGGCTTGTATTCAGAAATAACGCTGATTTCTGGTGGAGCAGGATCGTTGGAATTTGTCTCCTAGGCAGAGTTGTCGTAGGAGAGCTCCTCTGTTATATTTTGTGTAGTGTTTGCACTCTCAGGCAAAACTTCCCATCCAGTTGGCTGGATGTCTTCGAGCCTGATACGAGAGCTTTCAGGAGCGGTGTACTTGACCAAGAAGTCAAATTTGCCACTTGGTTGTCCTAAGGTGTCCCACACTTCTTTGGAACTGGATGAGTCATCTCTCTTGATGACGTTGACCTCAGGAAAAGCGTAGTTGATGAACTCTAGTCCTGCAAGCTTTGCAAATTCATCGTCATATTGGATACTTTCAGAATGCCCTGAGTGTTGATCCCATGACATGGTGGGGACGCAGGTATTATTTTCAATGATGCGAGGCTGATATGCATCGTTGGGCTGACTCTTTTGCCCCAAGTCTCATGGGTACGGCTGCCAGATAGGCAGACCATCCATTGGGCCATAATAGTCGTGGTCAAAGTTGTTTTTCATCAGAGTGTCTTCCTATAATGAGTTGGGTGGAGCATGTCATCCTTCTGGATCACAATCTCCGTATATCATTTCGACATCAGACCTTGGTATAAATCTCGGGCTCTGTGCCGGAGAGCAAAATGGCGTAGGCACCTCTTCTCGAGACATATAACCGTCCTCGTTAAGATAGGACTTCCATTCTTCATCCGTATCGAAGGAGTCTCCCTCGTTGATGGTATGTACTTCTTGAGACACTGGGTGAAGGAGACCTCCACTATGGAATAAGTTCTGAATGGGATGAAGACTTTCATCGTTAGTAGCAGTCTGGGTACAGGTTGAAGAGAAACCAAGACCTTTCTTTTTCTTATTGTCAGTAGGAATGACAAGTTGTCCCCATCCTTTTGCATTGTTACTTTTGATCACCTCGAGAGCATCTTTGTACGAGGAAATCGAGGTTCCTTTCCCTGATTGATTCTTATTGCTCACCGATAGTGCCTGGAACTGAGTTCCAACAACCTCCTCGAGTTCTACACAAGTGGACGATGATAGGTTACTCACGATCAAGGCTTGCTCTCCGCAGACTGTGACAAGTTGGTCGTTCTTGACGAAGTTCAGCTTCTGGTGAAGTGTCGAAGTGACTGCCCCGACCTCGTATATCCAAGGTCTTCCCAACAAACAGCTGAATGTTGCTCGAATGTCCATGACCTGGAAAGTGACTAGGAAAGTGTGAGGACCGATAGTTATGGGAAGGTCGACTTCGCCGATAACTGTTTTTCGGGATCCGTCAAATGCTTTGACGGTGACCTCACTGCATCTCATTGGAGATCCTTTGAATGATAGTCGCATTAGAGTGGACTTTGGCATCACGTTTAGAGCTGATCCAGTGTCTACCAGTACGCCGGCTAAAGCATCGTCCTGGCAGTTGACTGTGATATTGAGTGCCATGTTATGACTGTGGCCCTCTTCCGGCAGTTCCTCTTCACTAAACCTCAAGTTGTTGCAGGAAGTGATGTTGGAGATGATGCTATCGAATTGTCTGATTGTTACATCTTCTTCCATAAAGGCTTGCTCTAAGATTTTCTTTAGAGCCTCCCTATGAGCTTCGGAACTGAGTAAAAGTGATAGCACTGAGATTTTTGAAGGAGTCTGCAACAGTTGATCAACAATGTTGTATCCACTCTTCTGGATGAGCTTCAGCATCTCATCATTGTTCTTTGAAAGGTCGGGATCACTAGACTGACCGACTGGTTGATCAGGAATTTCCGTTTGAGGCTCCTTTTCTCTGGTATGTTCTCCAAATCCTCGGTTGAAGATTCGACCACTCCGTGTTACTCGACTGATGTCTGCAATATTCACGACGGAGGGTAATGGAATTTCCTTTCCATTCTCAATTGTTGTTGCACCGTATTTGTAAGGGATAGCCTTAGTTGATTAATACGGTAATGGTCCTGGTAGATATATAACTACAGGAGCCTTCTGGTTCTTCTGACCTTTGTAAGTAATTTCAATCAGTTCCTGGTTAGGAACTTTCGATTCGTCTAGTAAAGGGATGATGGTACAAACATCCTTGGTCCTCTTATGATCAGAGATTACGAAAACGTCCTTGATTTAATTAGCGACATAGTCGGGCATCAAGTTGATTGACCCAGGACTTGGACACGGTCGAATCTCTTTGTGGTCCAACTGACTTTGAAGGGCTGCTCGCACGAGGTAACATCCTAGATTATCTTCAGAGCAAACTCGACATTGTTCATAGTTGTGTGGTGGCACCCGGCCACGTCCGCTCTGTATGCAGTGTAACCTCACTAGATCTGTTTCCATTGATTGAACATCCTGACTTTGATGCCTAGTAGGGTTCCCATTAATCATACTGACTTGTTGTGTGTCTTCATCTAAATAGATCAGAAGCCACCAGTGGTTTAACAAGTGCTGCAAAGTTCTTTGAACGAGAGCGTATCCTTGGTCGCTCTCCCGGAATACTGTACAGTTCTGATAATTATGCGAAGTCAGAAAACCGAGCTGGACTTGTGTAGCATGTAACTCCACCAAGCTGGTATTTATCAAGCAAATATCAAAGATTTGAATCATATTCACTTGATACTGATTTCTATCACGGTAATCCTGAATCCATCCAAGATCCACCTGACGCTGGAGGGTCTCTTGTACAAAAGAGCATCCCTGATTGTTTACTGAGCAGATCAGACAGGAATCGTAATCGTGTCGTGGAAGATTATGATGTTGGCTTTGCCTTGAGTGCATTGCCACCAAGTTGACATTCATGGCACGGATGTCGTGGTTTTGAATGACGTTGGAATTCGTATAAGTCATGTTGACTTCACGGATTCGGTGATCCTGGATCCATCTGAGATCCTACTATTCCTGTAGAGCTGATTGCACCATAGAACATCCTTGATTATTTTTAGAACAGATATCACACTGGTGATAGTTATGAGATGGTACATGCCCATATCCGCTCTGTCTGCGATGCATTTTGACCAGGTTGGCCCTCAATAAGAGTACATCATGAATTTGATAGCTGTGGTTGGATTCTCCCTCTATCAAATTTACCACAGCTTTCTCGTGTTGTGGCAGTGGGTTCGTCTGAACGTTTAGATTTGTATCCTTGAAGGATAAGACCCCGCTCCTAGCAAGCTTCTGTACATCGGATTTGAAGCTGAGATAATTCTCTATGTTATGCCCTGGTCCTCCTTGATGGTAAGGGCAAGTCTGATCCGCTTTGAACCAAAAAGGCGGATTTTCTGGAATTGTAAGAGGAGCCCTGGTTTAGACGTGCCCTTTGACCAGTAATAATGGAAACAATTATGCGTACAACATGGGTATAGGGTCGAACCCTGGTGGTCGCATTGTACGGTTGTTGTTGTACGGAGGACGAGCCTGCTGAAGAGGCTATTGTGTCCTTTGCTGATATTGTTGTTGATTGGGTTGGCTCTGAGCAACCTGAGGTTGATACGTAGGAACAGGCGCATGGTTGATAGCAGGAGTTACTGCTGCTACTGGTTGGTACCGTCGCCTCTGCTTTCCGAGAGAGATATTGCCAATATCTTGCTCTTTTTTCTTAGGGAGAACACTACCGTATCTTTTGGTACTGCTTGATGATCCAGCGTCTTTTACTAAACGTCCTTCTCGGACTGCTTCCTCCAGACGAACTCCCATGCCCACCATTTCAGTAAAGTCACTGGGCGCACTGGCGACTATTCCGTCGTAGTAAAATGAGCTTAAGGTTTTCAAGAATATTTTTGTCATCTCTTTTTCCTCAAGAGGGGGACAAATCTGAGTGGCAATTTCACGCCATCTCTGAGCATACTCCTTGAAGGTTTCCTTATCTTTCTGCGACATGGATCTGAGTTGATCTCTGTCCGGTGCCATGTCCAGATTATACTTATATTGTTGAACAAAGGCAGCGCCAAGATCTCGGAAAGTGACGATCTTAGTGCGGTTTAATCCCATGTACCATTTGAGTGCAGCACCAGTTAAACGATCCTGGAAATAATGGATCAGTAGCTGTTGGTTCTCTGTCTGAGTTGACATCCTCCGAGCATACATCACCAGATGACTTTGAGGGCAAGAGTTACCCTTGTATTTTTCAAATTCAGGCACCTTGAATTTGTGCGAAACTTTCACATTAGGGACCAAACAAAGGTCTGCGGCATCCTTTCCAAATAGATCTTGACCACGAATGGCTTGCAGTTCTTTATGAATCTCCAGGAATTATTCCTGGAATTCCCTCATTCTCTCGTCCATACTTTCATTTCCACCAGACGGTATCTGGGAAATTTGTCCTTCTGGGACAGTGTGTACCACAGGTTGTGGTATAGTCATTACGGCAGTGACTCTTGGTACTTCCCTTTCCCGAAGTTTGTAACCTTCAGGAGTTGTTGTCATGCCCCTGACATCTTCGCTTTCCCGAAGTTTGTAACCTTCAGGCCCAGCGGTTCCTGCTGCAGTTTCTGGATCTTCTGTGATCGAAAAAATATATCCTTCTGGGATATAGTTGAGTGGCATGCCCCAAGGACGATCTTTAGGCATGGTATATCGAGGATCATACTTTTCCACTATGGGCGTAGATGTGATCTCTGAGATCATGGCCCTTTGTTGTTGCATCTGGGCTGCTGTCAGAGCTTGCATATCATTGTGAAGCTTTCTCAGATTCTCTTTCAGAGCGTCGAGTTCTTCTCTCAACTCTCTGTTCTCTTCCTCGAGATTATCCATTTTCTTTTGTTGACTGGCCCGAGTATTGTACGAATGAGACAGTTTGACTCTAGAATCGAGACACAAACATGAAATTCACAGAGAAGAAGAATACGTTACGTGAGAATGATGAATGATATGCAATGATTATATTATATTTATTTATTTGTTTAATCAAAATAAACTTTGACAATTGGATTGCAAATATCAAACAGTGGGGAAACCCCATTTTATTGAATTTAAAGGTTGCGGAAATGAAAATACAGTAATTTACATAGTGCTGTAAAAGGAAAAGTCTAAACTAATGGATCCCGAGTCCTCTATGAAGAGAGCTCAGGTGCTAGTTCTGGTACTTTCCTCTTCTTTGACCGGGGCTCTTGAGCCGTTGTCGGGTTGTCATTCCTTTGCCAAGTGAAAGGAGCGAGCAAATTCCTTTGGTCATCTTGGTTTTTTACAGCATGTTGCTCTAAAATGTCGATCAGAGCGCCTTTTTCTTTTAACAGTTGTTGTATTTTCTTACGCTCCACATTGACAATACGGTACTTGTTCTTCCAAGACTTCTTCTCCTGTTGAACTCTGTTGAGAGTAACCTGAAGCTTTTCCGTATCAGACATAAAATAAAGGACAGGGTCCCTTAACGGAAGAACTTCCTGACGAGGGTAAGGCATCCTCAGCTTGAGAGCTCTAGTTTGTACCCAGTGGAGATAAGGTTCCACAGAGACACTGTCTGGTTTTCCTAAAGACTCGCTTCCTTTCCTGTGAATATGTTTCCAAGCATGCACTATTTCTGTCTTTAGTGCTCTGTCATTTTCTCCTTCCTTGAAGAAAAGACCTTCCAGATGAGCATTACGTGGGACATGCCTCATCGGGTATCCAAATTGACGACGAACTAAAATTAGATGATAGTTGATTCCTCCTTTAATTCCTATGAGGGGTACATTAGGGAAATGTCCACAATGGTCAATGATCCTAATCTCGTCATAGATTCAATTGTACCAGTCGATATCAGAGTTGGAAAGAGACATGATTCTCTACGACCAACGTAAAGTATTCTTAGGATCCCAAAATGCAACAGACTTGGGCAAGTGGGAAATGAACCATTTGTATAGCAGGGGTACATAGCATGTGATCATTCCACCGCTATACAAATTCCTTAAATGTACAGAATGATAAGCATCTGCGAGCAAGGTTGGTACAGGGTTTCCAATCAGAAAAATCTTAATGGCATTGATATCTACGAAGTTATCGATGTTGGGAAACAAAAATAACCCGTAGGTAAGCAAAACAAAGATGCTCTTGAAAGCGGCCACGTTCCCTATACTGGCAAAGTACAGGGCTTTCTTTATCAAAATCTGGGCTGGCAAACCCTGGATTCCACCCTTAGTGGTCATGTGAGTCCTGACTTCTGACTCATCCAAATAGATTTCTCTTGCAATGGTTTGATCCTTTGGAACTTCTTCTAGTCCAGAAAAGGGAGCTTGGTCAGTGATGGGTAAATCAGTCAGGTGAGAGTACTCCTCTAGTGTTGGTGCTAGTTGGTAATCTGGGAATGTGAAACAGTGATAGACCGGATCGTAGAACTGAATGAGCGTAGTCAGTATTCCTTCAATTACATGGACCCTTAACAGAGACAGCAGTCCTCCGTACTTAGCTCTGAAAGCATCAGGGTTGGTGATCATCCTCGCCAAACCTCTCAAATCCTCTAGTTTTGGAACCTTGAAGGTGTACTTGTGAGTCTTCCTTTTACCGAAATCCATAACGCAATCTCCTTTCTCTAAAATTTGCAATCATTGTCTTAGTTTAATTTGAAAAAGAGAGACTAGAAGAGAAGATTTTCTTTTAATTAAGGTTTTTTAATGAAATGAATGCATGAATGCAGCACACTAAAACATAGAAAAAGCATGGGGTCAAAGGTTCGGTGTCATGAAGTCAAGGCTCTACCCATCCCCATAAGTTATACTGGTGATTTTTTGTACCTGTCCTCAAAATCATTGACCCCTCTTGGGATAACAACAGTAGGCTGGAATCACCCGAGCGAGCTTCAGTATCTTAGAGTAATCTCAAATTAGGGTAGTATCGCGTGACAACTATTTCCGATAGCTTCCGCACTATAAAATAGTAACAATGTTTCAGTCTACTAAAATCCTCAGCTTCTCAGATAACCCAATCGAACAATCTGCTTTCAACAACCGAAGTTGTATAGGTATTGAATCCGCAAAAGGCATCTCCACTGATTCGATGGTCGACCGAGACCTCTTATTTAGGAGTCAATCCCTGTAAGAGTACCCGTCTAATGTCATCACTTATCTTAGGTGTATACTCAATCTTTCCAAATGTGACATCACTCGCAGTCCCATTAGCAGAAAAATAAACACGGATATCAATTAGGAAAAGTGATATATATATATATTTATCCTAACATCCTAGACCTCTATAATCCTGTTCCTATACAGACAATGACTCCCCAGCAGACTTGTCATTTTACTGTAGCGAGCGATTTTTGTCGGTGACGCGACCACCTTATCGCTGAAGTTTGGGTTTTCCTCCTCAAGGAGAAAGAGTGCTACTTTCTGATTTCTTATTTATCCCGTGAAGCTGAAAGAGAAAGGGAAGGTATCTAAATCTAACCTTGCACGTGAATGTTTAACTGAACACACGCTTAAAAGAGATTGGGGGGTCCAGGGTCAGGTTATACAATGGGTAGTTGTCAATTACCCATCCTATATATGGTTATCCACATGATGTTGGCTTTTAGGTTTCGCTTTGTAATTGATAGTGTTTATCTGCTGATGGGTTGGGAAAGTTTCTTGGGAAAGATGAGTGAGTGAGTTTTTGTTGATGTTTTTGGTAAGGTACTAGACCTAAGTTTGATTGGTATGAAGGTACTGGACCTAAAGTTTTTTATTAGTATGCTCGCTAAGATTTCGCAATCTTATGCCTACGTATTCCCGTTTAAATGAAACAGGGAAATCAGAGCAATCGTAGTTCCTCCTATTCTATGGGAGGAAAAAGATATTTTGGTGTCTTGTTCAAAGCCTAAGACATGAAGCTAAAGGTGATTTGTATCTCGTTCAAAGCCCAAGATATGAAGCTAAAAGGTTTTGGCTGAGAGAGAATTTATCATCTCTAAAGAGAAATTGTTAATTTTTGTATGCCTTGATCAAAGCACCAGTTTGATGCTGAGAGGTTGATTGACTCCGCTAGGGGATTTCTTTATATAAAGCCTAAGAGGAGGCTGGATAAGACCGACTCAACAAGAGAGTGTAGATATATGTGTCTTGTACAAAGCCCAAGATTGAGGCAAAAAAGAGACTGAATCTTTGGGGATATCATTATACAAAGCCTAAGAGGAGGCTAGAAGTTTAACTTCTCCGGGGAAAATATTCTGTCTGTCTTGTACAAAACCCAAGATTGAGGCTAAAAGGGTTTTGACTCTGTTTAAAGGGAATTCAATTCTCAAAGCTTTAAAGGAAGCTAAGAAGAATAGACTCCGTTGGGGAAATGCTTATACAGAGCTTTTTGACTCCATTGGGGAGAATTTTTATGTGTCTTGTACAAAGCCCAAGACGGAGGCTGAAATGGGAAATTTATCTGACTTTGATGAGGATATTTTATGTGTCTTGTACCAAGCCCAAGACGGAGGCTAAAAGGGTTTAACTCTGCTGGAGAGTATTATCTGTCTTGTATAAAGCCCAAGATTGAGGCTAAAAGAGTTTGACTCTGCTTGGGGAAAATCATTCCTCAAAGCCTAGAGAAAGGCTAGGAGGAAATGACTCGGCTGGGGAAGATATCTGTCCCAAGCTCAAGAGAGGGAGATTTATGACTTGTACAAAGCCCAAGATAGAGGCTAAAAGGGTTTGACTCAACAAGAAAGTGTTTTAATTTGTCTTGTACAAAGCCCAAAATTGAGGCTAGAAGGGATTTGACTCAACAAGAGAGTGCTTGTATGGACGTCTGCTGAGGACAATCATTATACAAATCCTAAGAGGAGGCTAAAAGGGTTAACTCAATAAGAGAGCAGTTTATCTTTCTTGTATAAATCTCAAGACGGAGGCTGAAAAAGGTTGACTCAACAAGAGAGTCCAAAAAAGTGATTGACTCAACAAGAGAGTCTGAAAGTTGATTGACTCAACAAGAGAGTCTTTTATACTCAACAAGAGAGTGATTTGTTATCTCGTACGAAGCCCGAGATTAAGGCTACAAGGAGGTTGACTTATCAAGAAAATCTTGAAAAGTGATGGACTCAACAAGAGAGTCTGAAAAGGTTAGCTCTGATGGGGAGAATCGTTGTACAAAGCCCAAGAGGAGACTGAATTTACTGAGGAAGGGTCATTATATAAAGCCTAAGAGGAGGCTATCTTACTGCAGGATTATTGAGATCCCTAGGCAGGTCCAAGTGGGTAATCAACTCTTGCTGAGGATTACAGAAGAGTTGAGATTTCAGAGACCTTGGGGTTCTGATTTGGGATAAGCTGACCCTGGTTGGGGAACTCTCATGAGAGAGACTGGGTTTCTGCTGGAGATCGATCCAGAATGCCCGGGGTTTCTTCCTATGGTTGTAAGGAACATGAGAATGTCTTTGAGACTCAAGGGGATTAGACTGTCCAAGTCTGCTGGTGTGGAGGAGTTTTATCTTTTGTATGATGTCTCCAAGAGGAGGCAAAGGCATTAAGGGATGAGAATCAACCCTAAAGTGGCCTGAGGTCTGACACTGGAAAGACCGCTCTACCAAAGGATGACTAAGTTCTATCTTATACCTTTAGGAGGTTGTCAGGGTCCTTGTATTAAGCCAAAGAGAAGGCATGAGAACTTCTAAGAAGCCGAAGGGTCCTTCTACAAAGCCCAAGAGGAGGCGGGGATGCTTTTAGGAAGCCTGTGGGTCCCTAAACCAGGAGAAGTTCAAGAAATGCAATTCACAGAGAAGAGATCATTCCAGGAAAGTTCGAGGGTTTGGAAGAAACTCAAGAGATGCTATTCACGGAGAATAGATCAACTCCGAGGAGTAGAATTCCTTTGATAATTTCTAGGGGTGATAGTCTGAGAAAAGGTTCACCGAGAACACTGCCTTTCTCTTTGTTCCATATTGTTTAACCCCAAGAGAAGGGAAAACTGTATCTGGAAATCCTATGGGGATATAGTTTTGTTTGTATTTAAGAGCGACCAACAGGGCTTTACCTAGTTCTAGACCTAGTTGCCGGGGAAAACTCTAAATAACTATACTAGTATATATATAGTTGATATATGACGAGTATTTAAAAGAGTATGAAAGAAGACTAACCATGCGCAGCTTCCCACAATACAGTTATGTATATGAAAGCGAATAAAAGAAAGCGGATAAACACTTACCCATTGTAGAGCTTCCATGTTGTTTTGTTAGTTGTTCAACAAAGAAATTAAAGAAAGTTTTGATAACAACATGTATATTTGAATCTAAATCAAAGGAGAAATTGCTTTGAAAAGATTGTTGGGGCTTATACTCAAGGAGAGGCCCAAGGTTTAACAGTGATTGCACCGTTATTTTGAATATGTACAGAGGGACTTATACAACGACTAAGGCCCAAAAAAGGTTTATTTACAAAAGGGATGGGTCTTACAACTCAAGGAGAGGCCCAAAGAGTTTTAAAATGAATAAACATGGGTCTTATAGCTCAAGGAAAAGCCCAGTTGATTTTAAAAAGTCGACGATCGCGCCGAATGTTTGAAAATATACAGAGGGACGTATACAATATGTGAGGTCCAAAAATGTTTTATTTACAAAGGGGTTGGGTCTTATACTATATTAGAGGCCCAAAGTGTTTTTAAGAAAAGGAATGGGACTTATAGTTCGAGGAGGGGCCCAGATGATTATTTGCTTGAAAATGGCGATCACGCCGAGGTTTGAAAACACAGTGGGTCTTATACGATGACCGAGGCCCAAATGGTTTTGTATTTTCAAAGGGTTGGGTCTTACACTCTCTCAAGAGGCCCATGAGTATTTGAAAAAGATTGATGAGGGTGGAATTAATAAAAAAACCCTAATTTTGTCTAAAATGGAATTAATTTTGTTTAAAAATTAATAAAAATTATTGAAAACATGTGGGAAATAAGTTGTGATCTTGGATCAATGTTTCAAAAATCATGTTTTTATCCACAAAATGATTGAAACCCATTTAAGTTTGGAAAATCAAGAAGGAAACAATATTTTAAATGTCAAAAATAAATAAAAATTAATTCTTTGTAAAAATATCAAATATGTGAAATAAATAATATTTTTGGGGAATTTTTGTAAAATAAAATATTTTAACATTTTTGTGAATTATTAAAAAAAGAATCAACTCAAAATCATTAAAATTCAGAGAGAAATTAATTTTTGAATCAATTAAATAAAATCACAAAATTCAAATATTCAAATATTTGAAAAAGGGCGCCAAGAACACCTTGGTTTTGCCCGCGAGCTCTGTTTTTCCCAGATTTGCGTTTTCTCATCAATCTCACTGAATACTTAATGAAATCACATAATCCACCTATTAATCTACTCGTTTTCACCTCACGATCATGTCTATAGTCTTTAATTTCATTTATTTTAAGCATGGAATAAGAAATCAAAGAGAAACCTCAAGAACCCTAGATTCTGCATGAAGGCTCATAAATTCCACACACGATTCATACAAAGTAATTAATTGAGGGGAAACACTCCATACATGATTATGAACATATGGCAAAATTATTGTGCGAGGAAATATGCATGAATCATGCACTACAAAAAAATAATCATTTTGCGACATTTAGATTGCGACGGTTCGAACCCAACCGTCGTAATATGATTTTTGCGACAGTGCCTACGACAGTTTAAAGTAACTGTCGCAATATTTTGTTCATATAACTAATAAGATGATATGTTAGTGGGAATTCATTTGGTTAAAATGATTAAATGCATAACAGCGGGAATTCATTTGGGAGATTATTAAAATCAATCGTTTCCCTCACATACTAAATATCTCTCCTAATTATCATAAAAAAATCTTCCTCTAAAGATACCCTTCAATGATTCCTTCCACCGTTCCTTCGCTTTCTTCTCACTGAATCTCAAACAGAACCAATTGAAGCAGGAAGAAAAATCAAAATTCTTCATAATGGGTAAGGTTCATGGATCTTTGGCTCGTTCCGGAAAAGTGAGAGGGCAAACTCCTAAGGTTGCGAAGCAAGATAAGAAGAAGAAGCCACGTGGTCGTGCTCACAAGTGTATGCAATACAATCGTCGATTCGTCACCGCTGTTGTGGGATTCGGTAAGAAGCATGGACCTAACTCATCTAAGAAGTGAGGAGGAAGATGCATAGTGGAAGGGTTTTTGATTAGATTGCAGAATGTACCTTTTATTTTTATTGATGAAAGAGTTTTGATTGAGGAACTATGAAATTTCTGATTATCTGATTATGTTGAAATGAACGAGTTCTTTACTTAGTTAAAAAAAACTGAATCTCAAACAGCTTCCCTTAAGAAATCCCTCTCATTGCATTGAATCATCATCAACAACAACTTTATTTCATATGGAAAACCCTAAATCACAAAACCCTAACTTTATTCACTCACAGCTTGCTGAAAGTGATGGAAAATGTGGATGATGTGTTTCTTGTTTTTAAGTTTTTTGACATGAGTCTTAGAAGATACATTGCCAATTGCTTCCTTTTTGACATTTGAGGCCAGGAGAAAGTAAGTCCATTTTTGTAGTATGTTCGTTACAGATATCTGATTTCTATGTTGATTCAGGTTTCATCTTCTCCTTGCAGACTTTTCTACATCAAGCTCTTACTGGATTGGCATACTGTCATTCTCACAAAGTTCTACACAGAGATCTCAAACCTAATAATATTCTGGTTTCATTAAGAGATTATCCGGACATTGATCAGATCAAGCTATGTGACTTTGATGTGGCAAAAATTTTTGAACTTCCTCTTTCACCCTACTCTAACAAGGTAATATAATAATTTACTCTTTTTTTCCTATCTTAAAATTAAATATCATAATAAGCTTTGAATTTGTGTTATATGGTGTAGTTTATTTAATGAATAAATGCTAGTACTATTTCATGAATTTGAAATTAATGTTTTTCAATTTTCAGATGGGCATTCCTTGTTATAAAGCACCTGAACTTTTGATGGGTTCTACCCGTTACTCAACTGCAGTTGATATCTGGTCAATGGGCTGCATATTTGCTGAGATGATTAAGCTCAAACCTCTGTTCGTTGGTGGAGACGAAGTAAAGATATTGACTGAGATATTTTGGTAATTTCACCAAATTACAATAATTATTTGTGTAATTTCTTTGCATTTTTATGAAACAAACTGAAATAAAATTTGGACATTTAACTATCAAGTTTGCTTGGTGCGCCAACAGAAGAATCCTGGCCTGGTGTGTCTTCTATATGCGCCTTTATTGAACATCTTGTTGATCCTTCAATCATGCCAAAGGTATTCGTGTTCTGTTTTGATCAATTTTTTATTCCATCTCATTTATAAATTTAGGCCAGCAAATAGGCAATGTATGGAAACTATTGGATTTTGTAGGACCTAGCATTGGAGTTGTCAGAACATGATCCTGCTGGTCTTGATCTTCTTTCGGTGAGTTCACTGCCTCGTACACATTACTGTTTACGTTTCTTCGAATACGTGCCTAAATTACTTAACTCTTTTATTGATACTTAAAGTTTATTTATGCCTGGTGTTGTGTTGGACAGAAACTGCTTTGCTTGTGCCCAAATGGCAGGATTTCAGCTTATTGATTTGTCAACAAATGTCCATTCCCTGGTTTTCACAGTGATAGGTGCCAGTTTAGATCATTAAAGGTTTAATTGCTGCTAAGGTTTATTTTACGATAGTTGAGTAAAAACTGTCCTTATTCCAAATCCGCGACACTTATCGCGACAGTTATAGGAAACTGCCTCAGTTTTTAATAAAACAATTGACAAGCTATAAAGGTTTTATACCACACCGTCATCGGTTTTAACCTAAGACGCTTTTTCCACCTGCCCTGCCACCACATTAATTTATTTTGTGGTGTTGACTTGTAATGTTGAGTTGTTGTTATAATTTATTTTGGCCAAATTTATTTATGAATTTTATTAAAAGTATAGCTACTATGAATGACTGTTGCAAAGTACCATTTTGGAGAGTGTAGGATGGTTCTGGTTCAATCGATCAGAGGCGAAGGATCGAGAAATTGTGGCAAGAAAGTAAGTATATGTTTAGATATTAGAAAATATATGTTGTTTCAGATTCTGCTTTACTTACATGATTATGCATATTTAGACCGAGGGAGCATGTCCAGGAAGCTGACAACAATCCTCTTCTCATATTTCCCAAGGGAACTTGTGTAAACAATCACTATACAGTAATGTTCAAGAAGGTATGTGAATCATTTGCAACCACGGTCATCTTAAAATGCAGTACTGTTATCATATTTATGGAACAACTTATTAGGTTTTTATTCTTATGTTATTTTGCACTCATTAGTTTCTCTTCTATTCATGTTCCTATTCTCTTTATTGAAGCCTTGTAACTTTAAATGCTATTTAGGGTGCATTTGAACTTGGCTGTACAGTTTGCCCGGTCGCGATCAAGTACAACAAAATTTTTGTCGATGCTTTTTGGAGCCAGGAACTTTGGTAGAGAAAGTTAAAATGGATACTTGGAAATGGTTGAAAGTTAAATCAAAGGAACATAATATAAACTCAACCTGGTGGTGTTCGAACCCAAGAATATCTCTAGGAGTCATAGAGGATTAAGATTGGATACGGATTGGTGCAGTGGAGGTTTTATTCTGGGTCTGTGCTGGCTATTGAGAGGTATTTCGTTTTCAGCTGGATGCAGGGCTGGCTTCTAGCAATTGTTGGTGTATGATGGCCTAGGTGGGTAGGCTGGCAATCCTCTTTTGGATTTGTGGTGTCTGGTGTTTTGGTCAGGTCTTCTCTAGGCAAGGATTGAGAGTTATGTCCTGAGGATTGGAGTGGTCTGTGGTAGACTGAACAGGTTCAGATTGGATGCTCTGTGACTGAATTATGCTTAACCAGTAGGTGTTCCTGTTCATGTCTTTTGGATTTGGAGACTCAAGGTATCATTGGTTGTTCGTTGGATCCAGACCATCTCATCTTGTTGCTGCTTCCTCTCTTAATCCAGCTGAATTGTGATCGGATTTAGAGTGGTTTGGGAATCCTCTTTGGGTGTGTTGGTGTGGTCTTGATGCAATTATATCCTCTACACCAGTCAAGCGGGTCTTGAGAGATTTAATTGCAGTTGATCTCGGGTGCTTCTGGTGTTCCAGCTTCTTTATTTCCCTTTAGTTTTTCTTCAAAGGGTTGATATGGCAGGTAATTATATGACTTCATATTTCTCCTAGATATGTTGTTCATGCGAAGTTTTAAAAGACAATTCATCTTTGTCATGGAAAATTTGTAAGGCATTTTTAATTTGGCAAATGCCAAAATTATGCTATATACCTTGCAAAAGGGTTGAAGTGAGGTGTTATGCTGTTATTGATGCCACTGTATTAGGTGGGTGTACCTTGATGGTTGTTACTGGTGGTATGAATTCCTTAGTAACATGTGTCGTAAGTGTGTTTTGGAATGCATAAGTTCAAATTGACTCAATTTTGTCGTGTATTTTATGTTTTCTACTTTTATGCATTAAGCATTCAATAGTATTAGCTTACCTAGCAGTTGTTGTAGGACTTATTGCTTTGGCTCCAATATTTGACACTTTGATCCTTTAATTGGAGCAAGTGGATATGCAGCTGCTGGAACTGTTGCTAGTTCTGCATCATTTTTAGGTATATTTGCCTTTATGTGATTGGAATTTTTATCATATTCTCACCATATATAAATGATTTTCACTTTACACAGAAATTTGAATGTGCTGCTTAAGGATTTTGTCAGAACTACAAAGTTCTTCATATTTTGTGTGTTGAGTATTGTATTCAATTTGTGGTTTTGGATTGGTCCTCAGTATGATGTTTTGTGCTACTTTACTGGTTACTTCTACATTTTTGTTGCTGCAATTCATTGATTTACATGTTTTTAGAAGTTTATTGAATAATTTACATAATTGTCTGTCAAAATGGGAGGGGGGAACTCTCTGATTTTCCTTTTCATAACGGTTTTTACTATGGCTGTGCGATGAATTTGTCTAAGTAAAGAAAAGTCTGGAAGAGCGATTCATTCCCATCAATACTTAGTTCCTGTTATCCTGAAGATGGTACAGTCAGTGACTCGTGGTTCATTTTTATTTGTTTCAGTTTTCACAATGCTACTATCAGTTTCTTATTTGAGTTATGTTCTATGTAGGCTTGAGCACACTCTTCAACATTGTCTAACCTATCTTGTTTTATCAAACGCTATTGTTGTACTTAAGTTTATTGCTTCAAATTAGATTCTTTTAGAACTTCTGGTAGCAGAGGCTGCAGATTGATATCTTGGTCTATGGATTCATCATTGAGGAAGATTTTTTAAGGAATATAAAGAACACAATGGTAGGTACACATCCTTGCCATTTTCCATCTCCTAATACTAGACAGTACACATGTTTGGTTAATCATTATTGGGTATTACGAGTTGATGTAACGGTATATTTCTCCTGAATACAAATACATCTCTTTGGCCAATGAAGGTAACATTAGAACTATATATCATTGATGTTGTTGCAGATTACTGGATATTGAAACCACTGGCCACCTTGTATTTTCTTTCAGTTTCGCATGATTTTAGGAACTCCCAAGTTAAGATTCTAATGATCGCCATCCTAGTAAAACAAATGAACATTTCATATGCACTTGCAAAACGACGGATTTGCAATAGTTTTGGTTTTTGGCTTTTAATACAACTTTGCAGAGTATAATTCAGTAGTGTTTATGGGTTCAATATTGCTTTGATTTGCATTCTGAATGGCTGTTGCGCTGATAGAAGCAAGAAGCAGGCAACAATGACTTTCGCGAGTGCTTTATTAACCACATTGGCTTGGCCTGCCGCTATACCTCCGACAAGATTTCATAGAATGGACTAGCTTGTAAAAAGGATACAGTCGACAGATGGACACATTGTCTTCTATTCTATGAAGTATTATAGTGTCCAGAAAGTTATATCAATCCGTACTAACCTGCAGTTAATTAATTTTATTTTCTAACATAATAGTAGAAACTAATAACTAAAGTAGACAAGCATGGATGAGAGTACAGATCAAAGAGAAATATTTCTAAGCTGCAGTTCACTCTTAACATGCACCTACAAGCTAGTCAATTCCTTTGCAGTTTCAGTACAAGGCTAGGAACTCGTTTACTTGTTAAGGTTTATATGATTTGTCCTTCCCTCTTATCTCATAAATCTATGCACTAATGCATCCATCGTCCAATGAGCATGCTAATGAAGATAGAACAAATATTAGATATGATATTCTGACAAGTTATGTTGATCATATTTTGAAGTCTTTAGACAATGATTTATACTTGTAGGCGACTGACTTCAGAACATGCTTTCCACAGGTTTCAACTGCAGAAATTTTTGTCCAGGACTCTGCTGGGAAGGAAATTGAGTCTCAGCTTTTGCCTATATCTAATATTACTTAGGGCATAAGGAAAAAATATGTCAAAGCATATATAAGAACAGCTCCTGCCGAGGAACTCAAGTACTGGCTTGCATTTTCGGTATCAGTGCCCCCCATTGGTTTCAGCACCTATGTAGTATCAAGGCCTAAACAGACAGGTTAGTGATATTGCTTTCTCTTTTAACTTTCAGCTTATAGTAGATTTGGAGTGAATAAAGCAATAAATCTATTTTGAAAGAGGAAACAAAGTCATGAACATGTACAATATGTGAATAAGGGTAGAATAATCAACAATAACTCGACACATTATCTCTTATTCTCTCTGTATGGGTAATATTGGACTGAAAGATTACATTTATTAACTCAAACTTTTATGGCTCTTCAAATGATGAAGGTCATATTTCAACTATCTCAAAGGAGTTCAGATCAAAA
Source organism: Lathyrus tuberosus (assembly GCA_022829125.1). NCBI lineage: Eukaryota > Viridiplantae > Streptophyta > Magnoliopsida > Fabales > Fabaceae > Lathyrus > Lathyrus tuberosus. Next base: position 12,173,291 of record JALAZF010000075.1, read on the forward strand.
GGAAGTACTAATAAAAGCATAGATGTTGGACAGGGGAATCTAATAATAGCATACAAGTATTGCCATTTCTAATATCAATACTGTATAAAACATACAATTCCTCTGAATTTGGTTATGTTGTGATATATGAAGTATTTCTATTCCATCCATATGTAGTAGTTCTAATGTTCGTACTTATATTGATAGTGCACCATTTATACAATGATTAGTCATTGACATTGAACTATTTCTATTGTAGGTGCCATTTCTCAACTTCCAGTTAGAGAATATGGAAGTTCTTCAATGCCAACAAAGTAAGTCATGTTAATCATACTATTGATGTTGTGTTCCATAATTCTTTAATTCTTTAACGTGTCTTTTCGTATAATCTATGAAGATTACATACATATATCCTCCTGTTACAGCAAAACTATACCATTACATACTTACAAATGTAATATCTTCCATTAGCATCATGACTTCTCAATAACCAAAATGTCGTAGGCCTAGAAAATTGATACAACAGCAGTCAGTTTCAACGAAACTAAACCAAAGTGATAGTTGTTCGAAAAAATAGATGTTAGTACCGATTCTCGATATTGTTTGATGATACTAAAGATGTTTTAATGTGCTAAATGATGTAACTAATGATTTGTTTTTATCACAGGTCTGTAGAAATTGTTAAACCCCCTCACGGAAGGCATTAGGATGTTAACTCGTTAACATTCAATAAAGATGAGGAGGAGAAGCAACAACATAACACCAACTCTCGACTTCAAGATAATGGGCAGTGAAGAGTTCTCATTAGTGAAACCTTTGTTGTAAGTTGACTGAAAATATCTGTTTGACTGACTTTACTAAAATATTATAATGTCTTCTCTGTGAAAGTGTTGTTAGATTTGGTACATGTACTTTCTCTGTGAACTCTTCATATTTGAAACCATATTGTATTGTATTGTATTGTATGAAAACCATATTGTACTTTCTATGAATCATTTTATTGCTATTGGATCTTGTTTATGGACCACTTTTAATTTTTGCTATAAATTTGTTCCGATCCTGACAATTCAATGGTTTTCTTTAATATAAAATTGTTTTTAATTTTAATATAACTTATACACTGAAATACTGATGGTCAATAGGAACTTCTCGTACCAAGTTGTGTACAATTTCTCAATTAACAAACAAACTGCAGTTCCACTACATGCAGGAGAAAAACATATGGTTATGTAAATCCCATATATAAATTCTCTGATAAGGTTATGTAAATAAAACCTTGGCATTATTAGTATGTTATTTTTGTAAGTGAAAACAATGCTTTGTGTGTGCTAAAAGATCATTTGAATTTTTTTATAATTTTAGAAATATATTAGTTGCGGAATTACCTGCGGATTTTACATTTCCTACGGATTTACCTTTGGAAATACCTATGGTTTATTATTTTTGAATAACAAAAAAACAATTATTTATGGCGGTTTTAACCGCCGCAATTTTCAATTTACGACAGTTCCTTACCCGTCGCAACATAGAACGACGGTTGGAGTGACGGTTTTAGGAACCGTCGCTATACAGCCTGGCGACAGACGTTTTCGCGACAGAAGAAAAACCGCCGCGACTAGTAAATTCTGGCGGTTCAAACCGCCGTAATCTACCAATATTAACCGTCGCAACTTGCCAATTTTCTTGTAGTGATGAGATGACCAAGTTGAGGCTTACCTCTTGCAGCTGGTGATCGTGTTTTGGGCTAGAGGTGTTACAACTTTGTTCCAATGATTTGGACAGCTTCCCTAGGTGCAATGGAGTGTGTTTGAATGCTTGGAGTGGATTGAAGTGAGCTGGAACTTGATTTGGCACCTCAACTGCAAATCTATCAAAGGCTTGTGCAGATGGCTGGTGATTTAGAGAATCTGGTGTTCCATATGTTGTTTAAGTGTTTGGATCACTTCTATATGATGTTTATGAGGTATGTGTGTGATTGGTTTGGTTGGAATTGCTCTCAAACTCAAAACCCGATAGTGCCTTGCTTTTGAAGGCAAATTTGGAAGTGAAGGAGTGATTTTGAGAAAGGCAAGTGTTGTAGGCCTTTGGTGTACTTAAACTGAGCACAAATGAGCTCTACTTATAATAGAGCAAGTTTGTTTTACAAGCAATAGTGAATGGTGGCTGCAGCAGGTTGTTGGCCAATGGTGATAAAATCGAATCTCAAGTCTCCTCTAGCCATTGACTAGAGGTTAGGGCACAGGCATACGGTTCTTTGATTCAAGGATAAGGCTTGACTGAAGTGTTCATTTTTGCTCTGATACATGCCACCTCTAAGCATCCATTGAATGCCTCAAAACAAAATTGGAGTCTTGAGGCATCTTTAGCTTTTAGGGGTGCCAAACCTATATGTAGTTCCAAAGACTTGGGAGGCTTATGGATCAGTGTTTGTTCCTCCTTGGTCTCCCCCTGAGGAGTGTAGATGGATAAACTTATTTGTCATTTGCACAAATTAACCAAATCGAGCCCTAATGCACAATCTGCCTTGCCAAGACAGTTTGCAGCAAGGCATGTTGCAGCTGTCATAAGTCCTAGCTCAGGTGGAGTTTGATGGAGTTCTTGGACATTTTGGAAAGCCCTTATGTGACACAACATATGTGCGATCATAGTTTGTCTTGAAAATTTTTGGATCCAAGTGAAAAATGCCCCTACATTTTGAAAAAAAGCAAGACAGATTATGACTTAGTGAAAATTTCACTAAGTGTTGGAAAAAGTGACATTTCATGTTTTCAACCATTTTGATCACTCCATAACTAAATATTCATGAGGAATTGGAATGAGGTGTAGTTGACACTTTTAAAGTATGTCATGAGAGCTACAAATCCATCTTCGAACCATCCAAAATGGTTGCTTGGATCTCAAGTTATGATCCTTGGAAGTTGGTACCCTAGCCACTTTGTTCCATAACTTAGAAAAATTCTAAGTTTTTATGGTTACCCCTTTTACAAGTTACCCCACTTTCTTTGATTTTTCTTGATGAATGATGATTCCAATCACACATTAACATCATTTTAAGGTCAAATAACCATAATTGTGAAAAATCTCAAAAAGTCAAACTTGACTTTTGTGCACAGTTGACTTTTTATCAAATGAATTCCAAACTGTGCGATCCTTTATGAAATCAAGTCCTTGACCTAAATCAAACTTGATGGATATGTTCCATAGGTGTTATAGGGTGTTTTGAATCATGTCCCAGGGTTTGGGAGCATGTCTTGGTCAAAAGTCAAAGGTACAGTTGACTTTTTCCCTGAAACCCTAATTGTGGTCCAGATGAAATTGAAACTTGTGCACCAAGCTTCTTGGATCAATCCATTGTTTCAAATGGATCAATGTAGTGTATTAGAGACCCTCAAATCATGTCTTGAGGTCTTGGCTCATGTTTTGTCCCAAAAGTCAACTTAGGGGTGAATTAGGTCAAGAAATTCTAATTCCTAATTTTTTATGAATGCTTCCCCTGAGGTTAAATTGACTTGATGATTGGGTTTATGAGGTCCCTTAGGGTATCTTAAGTTGTGCTTTGAAGCAATGGCTCATGCCCAGAGGAAAATTTCCATCTGGAGGCCCCAGTCGACCAAAACCCTAAACTGGTGACACTGGCGATCTTGAGGCTTGATCCACTTGGAATGTTGCAACTTTGTGCTTGATTCTTGATGTGGGAGTCCTCTTGATCCATTATGGGTGTTTAAGAGGTTAGACAAGTTGAAGATCATGTCATTTCTTGATTGATCTTTTGTCTAAGGCTCTAAGAGGGCTTAAAACCCTAATCTTTGATCGTAGTGAATGCTCAACAATCCTTGAGGAGATTGATGAGGCATAAAGGTACATCCATATTGTGATGATGATTTACACAATGATGGGAAATCTTAGTGGTCAAAATTTGGGGTATGACACCTTACCCAAAACCTAAGAGGAGGCTGGATAAGACCGACTCAACAAGAGAGTGTATATATTGGTGTCTTGTACAAAGCCCAAGATTGAGGCAAAAAAGAGACTGACTCTTTGGGGATATCATTATACAAAGACTAAGAGGAGGCTAAATGCTTGACTTTTCCGGGGAAAATGTTCAATCTGTCTTGTACAAAGCCCAAGATTGAGGCTAAAAGGGATTTTGACTCCGCCGGGGAGATTTGTATGTGTCTTGTACAAAGCCCAAGATTAAGGCTGAAATGGGTTTGACTCTTGTTGGAGAGTATTATCTGTCTTGTACAAAGCCCAAGATTGAGGCTGAAAAGAGTTTGACTCTGCTTGGGAAATCGTTCCTAAAAGCCTAAAAGAAGGCTGGGAGGAAATGACTTTACTGGGGAAGATATCTGTTCCAAGCTTAAGAGATGAAGATTTATGTCTTGTACAAAGCCCAAGATTGAGGCTAAAAGGTTTTGACTCAACAAGAGAGTGCTTTTATCTATCCTGTACAAAGCCCAGGATTGTGGTTGAACAAGCTGGAGAAATTATTCTACATAACTTGAGAGGAGGCTAGCTCCTGCTAGGGGAAATCTTTATACCAAGCATAAGGTGAGGCTGGAAATAGATTGACTCAACAAGAAAGTACTTTTATATGTCTTGTACAAAGCCCAAGATTGAGGCTAAAAAGATTGACTCAACAAGAGAGTGCTGAAATGTGATTGACTCAACAAGAGAGTCTGAAAAAGTGATTGACTCAACAAGAGAGACTGAAAAGGTGATTGACTCAACAAGAGAGTCTGAAAAGGTGACTGACTCAACAAGAGAGTTTAAAAAGGTTAGCTCCGCTGGGGAGAATCATTGTACAAAGCCCAAAAGGAGACTGACTTTGCTGAGGGAAGGTCATTATACAAAGCCTAAGATGAGGGAATCTTTCTGCTGGGGATTATTGAGATCCCTAGGCAGGTCCAAGTGGGGAATCAACTCTTGCTAAGGGTTCCAGAAGAGTTGAGATATCAGATGCCTTGAGGTTCTGATTTAGGGTAGACTGTCCCTGGTTTGGGAATTTTTAGGAGAGAGACCGGGTTTTAGCTCTGCTGGAGATTGATCCAGAGTGACCGGGGTTTCTCCTATGTTTGCAGGGAACTTTGAGAATTTCTTTGAGACTCAACAGGATTTAGACTGTCCAAGTCTACTGGTGTGGAAGAGTTTTATCTTTTGTATAATGCCCAAGAGGAGGCACGGGTATTAAGGGATGAGAGTCAACCCTAAAATCCGATATTTGACACTGGAAAGACTGCTCTAGCAAAGGATGACTAAGTTATGTCTTATACCTTTAAGAGGTCGTCAAAGTCCTTGTATTAAGCCCAAGAGAAGGCATGAGAACTTCTAAGAAGCTGGAGGGTCCTTGTACAAAGCCCAAGAGGAGGCGGGGATGCTTTTAGGAAGCCTGTGGGTCTCAAAACAAGAAAAGTCCAAGAAATGCTATTCACCGAGAATAGATCATTTAGTGAAGGTTCGGAGGTTTGAAGAAACTCAAGAGTTGCTATTCACCAAGAATAGATCAACTCTGGGGAGTAGAGTTTCTTTGACAATTTCTAGGGGTGACAGCCTGAGAAAAAGTTCAGAAAGAATACTGCCTTTCTCTTTGTTCCATATTGTTTAAGCCCAAGAGAAGGCAAGACTGTGTCTGGAAATCCTATGGGGATCTAATTTTGTCTGTATTTAAGAGTGACCAACATGCTTTACCTAGTTCTAGACCTAGTTGCCGAGGAAAACTCTAAATAACTATACTAGTATATATACAGTTGATATATGACAAGTATATGAAAGGATATGAAAGAAGACTTACAGTGCGTAGCTTCCCACAATACAGTTATGTGTATATATGAAAGCGAGTAAATGAAAGTTGTTTAAAACTTACAAGCGAGCAAGCTTCCATGTTGTATTGTTAGTTGTTCAAAGAAATTAAAGAAAGTTTTGATAACAAAAAATATATATATTTGAACCTAAATCAAAGGGGAAGTTGTTTCCGAAAAGATTGTTGGGGCTTATACTCAAGGAGAGGCCCAAAGTTTAACAGTGATCGCACCGTTGATTTGAATATCGTGTCGGGACTTATACAACGACTGAGGCCCAAAGAGATTTTCTGTACAAAGGGATGGGTCTTATAACTCAAGGAGAGGCCCAAGGATGTTTTGAAAAATAAAGATGGGACTTACAACACGAGGGGAGGCCAAAGGCATTTTTGTTTGAAAATGGCGATCGCATTGAGATTTTCTATCGTGTCGGGACTTATACAATATCTGAGGCTCAAAATTGTTTATGTACAAAAAGGGTTGGGTCTTACACTCTATTAGAGGCCCAAAGAGTATTTAAAGAAAAGAAATAGGACTTACAACACAAGGGTAAGCCCAGTTGAAAATAGTTTGAAAACGACGATCGCGTCGAAATTTCTGAAACTGTATCAGGACTAATACAATACATTGAGGCCCAAAATGGTTTTGGTTAAAAGGGGATTGGGTCTTACACTCTATTAGAGGCCCAAAAGTGTTTTGAAAAAGATTGATGAGGGTGAAATCAATCAAAACCCTAATTTTGTTAAAAATGGAATTAATTTTGATTAAAAATTAATAAAGTCATTGAAAACATGTGAGAAATGAGTTGTGAATTTGGGTCAATGTTTCAAAAATCATGTTTTTATCCACAAAATGATTGAAAACCATTTAAGTTTGGAAAATCAAGAGAAAGAAAATTTTTAAAATGTTAAAAACAAATAAAAATTAATTCTTTGCAAAAATATCAAATATATGAAATAAATAATTTTTTTTTGGGAATTTTTTGTAAAATAAAATATTTTAACATTTTTGTGAATTTTGAAAAAAAGAATCAACTCAAAATCATTAAAATTCAGAGAGAAATTAATTTTTGAATCAATTAAATAAAATCACAAAATTCAAATATTTGAATATTTAAAAAAAGGCGCCAAGAACAACCAAGAACACGCGCGTGTTCTGAGTTTTTGCAGATTTGTGTTTTCTCACTAATCTCACTGAATACTTGATGAAATCACACAATCCACATATCAATCTGCTCGTTTTCAACTCACGATCATGTTTATGGTCTTTAATTTCATTTATTTTAAGTATGGAATGAGAAATCAAAGAAAAACCTCAAGAACCCTAATTTCTGCATGAAGGCTAAGAAATTCCATACACGATTCATACAAAGCAATCAGTTGAGGGGAAACACTCCATACATGATTATGAACATATGGCAAAATTATTGTGCGAGGAAATATGCATGAATCATGAGATGACCAAGTTTAGGCTTGCCTCCTGCAGCTGGTGATCGAGTTCTAGGTTAGAGGTGTTACAACTTGGTTCCAATGATGTGAACAACTTCCTTAGGTGCTATAGAGTGTGTCTGGATGCTTAGAGTGGATTGAATTGAGCTGGAACTGGATTTGGCACCTCAACTGCAAATCTGTCAAAAGCTTGTGCAGATGCCTGATGATTTTGAGAATCTGATGTTTCAGATGTGATTTTGTGTTATGGATCACTTATATATGTTATATGTGAGGTATGTGTGTGATTGGTTTGGTTTGAATTGCTCTCAAACTCAAAACCCGGTGGTGACTTGAGTTAGAAGGTAAAATTAGAGTGAAATGGAGATTTTGAGGAAAACATCAGTTTGGGTGCTTTGGTGTACTCAACCTGATCACAATTGATGTCTATTTATAATGTGTCAAGTTTGTTTTGGCATCAATAGTGTATGGCAACTGGTACAGGTCTGTGGCCAATTATGATCAAATGGAATCTCAAATCTCCTCTAGCCATTGACTTGAGGTTAGAGCACAGACCTAAGGTTCTTTGGTTCAAGGATAAGTCTTGACTGAACTTGGATAACATTGTCTTGATGAATGCCACCTCTATGCATCAGTTAAATGCTTTGAAACAAAATTGAATATTTGAAGCATCTTTGAATTTAGGAGTGTCATGCCTAAACATAGATCCATGGACTTGGGAGGCTGGGAGATCAGTGTTTGTCCCTTGGTTGTTCCCCCTTGAGGTGTGCAGATGGATAACCATGCTTGTTGTTGCATAATTTGATCAAATCGAGCCCTTATGCACAAATCTGCCTTGCCAAGACAGTTTGCAGCAAGGCATGTTGCAACTGTCATAACTCCTAGCTCAGGTGGAATTTTCTCATGTTCTTGGGCTCATTGGAAAGCCCTCATATGATACAACACATGTGTGATTATAGTTTGTCTTGAAACTTTTTGGATCCAATTGAAAAATCATCATGAACATTGATGTTCAAGGCTGCTAACTTAGGCAGATTTTCACTAAGTGTTGGAAAAGTGTCATTTTCATGTTTTTTGCCATTTTGATCACTCCATAACTAAAAATCCATGAGGAATTGGAATGAGCTGTAGTTGAAGCTTTTGTAGAGTGTAATGAGAGTTATAAATCCAGCTTTGGATCATCCAAAATGGTTGCTTAGGTCTCAAGTTATGATCCTTGGAAGTTGGTACCCTAGCCACTTTGTTCCATAACTTAGAAAATTTCTAAGTTTTTTATGGTTACCCCTTTTACAAGTTAACTCACTTTCTTTGATTTTTCTTAATGAATGATGATTCAAATCACATATTAACATTGTTTTAGGGTCAAAGAACCATAATTGTGAAAAATCCCAAAAATTCAAACTTGATTTTGTGCACAGTTGACTTTTTATCGGATGAAATCCAAATTGTGCGATCCTTTGTGAAATCAAGCCCTTGACCTAAATCAAACCTAATGGATGGATTCCATAGGTGTTATAGGGTGTATTGAATCATGTCCCAAAGTTTGGGAGCATGTCCTGGTCAAAAGTCAAAGACACAGTTGACTTTTTCCTCGAAACCCTAATTTTTGTCCTGATGAAATTGAAGCTTGTGGATCAAGCTTCTTGGATCAATCCATTGTTGCAAATGGATCAATGTAGTGTATTGGAGACCCTAAAATTATGTCTTGAGGTCTTGGCTCATGTTTTGTCCCAAAAGTCAACTTAGGGGTGAATTAGGTCAAGAACCTTAATTCCTGATTTTTTGGGTAAATGTATCCCCTAAGGCTAAATTGACTTGATGATTGGGTCCATGAGGTCCTTTGGAGTATCTTGGGTTATGCTTTGAAGCATTGGCTCATGCCCAGATGAAAATTTCCATCTGTAGGCCTTGGTTGACCAAAACCCTAATTTGGTGACACTGGCGATCTCGAGGCTTGATCCACTTGGAATGCTGCAACCTTGTGCTTAATTCTTGATGTGGGAGTCCTCTTGATCCTTTATTGAGGTTTGAGAGGTTAGACAAGTTGAAGATCATGTCATTCTTTGATTGATTCTTTGTCTAAGTGCTCTGAGAGGGCCTGAAACCCTAATTTCTGATTATGGTGAATGCTCAACCATCTTTGAGGAGATTTGTGAGACATGTAAATACATCCATATTATGATGATGATTTGCACAATGATGGGAAATCTTAGTGGTCAAATTTTGGGGTATGACAGAAGTATGTGGGCGACCTTAGACTCTTCGATGCACTTGAGGAGAGGGATGGAGAATTATCGTCTGTATAGCTTGTCCTCGATAAGGATGTAGGCGCAAGTTCAGCGTCTCGTCATGTTGGCATCTTTCTGGTCAGTGGGCAGTTCCCTTGTTGCGAGGTAGTTGTAAACTGAGGTCATCCAGCAGTCGTTGTGACCAATGGAATTCACGTCGACAATCACGGCTGGGCGGGAAAGTATCTCCTGGATGACGGACTTGTTCCCACCCTTCTTCTTTGTGCTCGCAAGTTTGGACAGGATGTATGCTCGGGTGTTGTGTTCGTGAATGACGTGTCTTACCTCAGCGAAGTTAAATTTGGTTATTCGTTTCCGGACAAGAGCCAAGTACTCTGAGAGATTGTCATTTTTGGCTTGATATTTCCCCGGTACTTGTGAGGCGACGAGTTGGGAATCGGTGAAGATCTTCACCTCTCTAGCTCCCAAATTCTCGGCTAAGCGCAACCCTGCGAGGAAAGTTTCATATTTGGCCTGGTTGTTCGAGGTCGGGAAAGATAAAGCGAGGGAAACTTGGATCAAGATTTCTTCCTCGTTTTCTAGGATGATTCCTGCCCCGCTTCCGGTCGAACTGGATGCTGCATCCACGAAAATGGTCCACTTGTGGGCTCCATTTGTCGGGGAGGTCGGTGTGGTCATCTCTGCTACGAATTCGGCCAATACTTGGGCTTTATGGGCCTTTATCCTCTCATACTAAATGTCGAATTCAGAAAGTTCCAGCGACCATTTAAGTATTCTGTCGGCCATGTCAGGACGGTCGATCAGCTATTTCACAGGCTGGTCAGTTCGTACCACTATTGTGTGGGCTAGGAAGTAGTGTCTCAACCTTCTCGCCGCATTAATGAGGGCCAGCAATACCTTTTCAATCTGCTGGTATCTAAGTTCTGGTCCTTGCAGGGCCTTGCTGGTGAAATGTTAGAGCGGTAAAGCGGCAAGCAAAAATTATTTTCGGAAGAATTCCCTCCAGGATTTATATCGTCTCCACAGGGATCAGTGCGAGGGAAAGATTGTTGTTCGACAATCTCTACGTCTCTAAGCTTGGATTTGAATGGTTTTAAAGAGTAAGATGCAAAAGAAAAACATAAGACAAAAAAATAAATACATTCTTAAGACATAGGAAAACTTGTCAAGAGTTGTATTCTGTTCTACCCATCATGTAATAAAAATAATCTATGGATCAAATGTACGCAACCTAAATCACTCGTCAAAACCCCCACGTATCGCTCACGACAAGAGGTTATGTCTAACGCAAAAGTCAAGAGATCAACCGCATTCTCTCGGAGGTTATTTCTCACGCAACTAAACAACACAGAGCACTATGATCCGACACACATGTGAATATTAGACCGCTTCCCACAGCCAATAGATATTCATCTTAGGTCGAATTTGAAAAGTATATGTCTATAGCGAATCAAACCCATTAAGATAGAGATTAAATCAAAGATGACATCGATAAAGAGTTGTAAAAGAGATTTTATACAAAGATTCATAAATATACATACAATCAAGATAAACTTACATAAAAAAAACCCCAACAAATAGAGGGTAAAAAGAGAAGAGAGAAGAAGAACACAAATCTCACAGTTTTTCAATTCCGTTTGAAGTGGATTCGACTCCGGATCATCAAGATGCATACTCTAATGTTGTTTCTAAGCTACTCTACTCACAGAATGTGTTTGATGAAGTTGGGGTTAAAAGTTCTTAACAACATAACCTAAAAAATGTTGAAAAGTGACTTAAATAGGGTTTGGAATGACGCGAACCGCGCTTAGCGCCATCAACAAAATCAAGTTTCTTGTTTTCTTCATAGCTTTCGAACCGTAACTCCGATTAACGCACTGTCGGAAGTGTTGGAAAACTTATTCAATTTTCTATACAATAATGACAAAATATCCTTGCGTAAATACCTACAAAAATGAGATAAACCAAAATTAGAAAGAATAAAATTTATTACAACCGCGCTAAACGCGATCTCACTTGAAATACCCTTAAACCTCCTTAAAGCGCGCTAAGCGCGGTCATGAAAACAAAAATACTCCAGCTACTAGCTTTCAGTTCCCAGCGCGCTAAAAATCACGCTATGCGCGAATAATAGTATTTTGACTCCAAAATTCTGCATTTGAAGCATCCCTCTTGGCTTAATCGGGTCCGTACTTCAACCATGCATTATTACCTATAAAAACATATGCAAATCTGTTAAACTCAACAATATGTACACAAAAATGCATATTACACACTCTAATGTAAACTATACAAAATATACACAAAAATTGGGGATTATTAAGGGAAAACCAATGAATCGAGCCTATAAATGCCAATTATTCACACTCAAAATCAGTACATTTTACCACTTATCATGAAGTATATAGGTTTATGCCCCTCGGGACTCTCGCGAATGAGAGTCGCGTTAACGGCCTCAAATGCGATGACGAGGTAAAGGTAGAGAGTCACCCCGTGGTCTGGTTGCGAGAGGGCCGGTGGTTATGAAAGAGCTTGTTTGAGGTGGAGGAGGGCTTGTTCGCATTCCTCAGTCCATTCGAAGTCGCTTCCTTGCGCAGATGTTTGAAAAAGGGAAGTGCGTGCTGGGCAGATTTGGCTACGAAGCGGGATAACAAGGTGAGAATCCCATTTAGGGACTGGACCGACTTCTTCGAATTTGTAGTTGGGAAGTCGGAGAAGGCCCTGCATGTGTCCAGGTTCGCTTCAATTCCTCGCTCGGTCAGGTAGAAACCGAGAAACTTGCCTGCTCAAACGCCGAAGGTACACTTTTTCGGGTTGAATCTCATTTTGCATCTCCTTGCTTGGTCGAAGACTCTCTTGAGGTGGAGCGTGTGGTCGATTTCCTTTTGGGACTTCATGATCATGTCATCCATGTAGACCTCGAGCATGTCCTCAATCTCACCTTGGAAAACTTTGTTCATCATCCCTTGGTAAGTAGCGGCGACGTTTTTCAGGCCGAAGGGCATTACGTTGTAGTAATTGTTGCCCGACTCAGTCATGAAGGTTGTGTATTTCTTGTCCATTTTCGCCATGGAGATTTGGTTGTACCCCGAGTACACGTCCATGAATGACAACAATTTGAAACCTATAGAGTTATCGACCAATCTATCAATGTTAGGCAAGGGATACGCGTCTTTAAGGAAAACCCTATTAAGATCGGTATAGTCAACACACATTCGCCACCAAGTTGTGTACTGGGCTTCCAAAATAAAATTTCCCTCTAGGAGATCTTTTACAGCTAATTCAGCGGCCTCCGCTTTTTCGGGAGACTCCCTACGTCTACATTGTACTACGGCCGTAGCGGTTGGATCTATGGTTAGTTGGTGGCAGGCGACATCAGGGTCCAGTTTGGGCATCTTCTCAGTGCTCAATGTGAACAAGTCAACATTTTCTCTCAAGCAAGCCTTCAGTTGCTTCCTCGCTAGGTCGGGGAGATAAGTGCCAATCTTAACGCCTTTGTTTGGGTCGTTGCCGAGGAAGATGACTTCGAACTCGCCGTCCGGGATGGGGCGTCTTGGATGGATAGACTCCTCATTGACATCTGGCATCGGGGAGGTTTCTGCTGCTAGCCGAGCTCCTTTGTTTTTCTTCTTCTACTCCTTCAGGTCATCTTTGGTGAAGCGACTGTCAAGGTCGACCGAATCGACGCGAGGCATTGGCTTAGGTTCCTCAGAGGTGCGGGTCGAGCTGACTTGCTTGGAGTCCTGGTCGGTGCGTTGATATTGTTTTGTCCCTTCGAGACTGCTTCAAAGCATCTTCTTGCAGCTTCAATGACCTCGTGGAGTGTGGCGACGGGGCCTTTGGCCATGTAGTACTTCATCTTTAGATGGACAGTGGACGACACGATGATCAGTTTGGTCAAAACCGATCTCCCCAGGATGCATTGGTATAGCACAAGCCAGCTGGTGACCAGGAACTGGACTTTGATTGACTTGTCGGTTTTAGCTGCCCCGATTGTGACGATCAGTTCGACATATCCCCACGACCGCGTGGTTGTGCCTTTGAAACCCTGCAGATCAGAGCCTAAGTAGGGCGTTAAGTGTGTTTCGTCAAGCTGCAAAGTCATGAACAACTATGAATACATCATGTCAACCGAGCTTTCCTAGTTGACCAGAATGCGGCGAATGTCAAAGTTTGCCATTTATGATCTTACGAGCAGAGGGATGTTGAAGTTGGGGACTCCTCTGAGGAGCTCCTCACGGTAGAAAACGATGGGATTTGAGCTTCCCCGACACTTGTCAAGGGTGAAGTTCTTGCTCGAGCTCGCATCAATGAGCTGCTCGAACTTCCTCTTCACTGACCCCATGGTAAGTTTGTTGAAGCCCCCGCCCGATATGACCATGGCGGAGGGGAAAGTCTCTCATCCGCTATGCGCTGCGAAGTACAAGGGGTTTTCTATGTCGGGGACGTAAAAGTCCTCGGGCCGAGAGATCGACATGGCGAATTGCAGGCTGGCGTCATCGGATGGTGTCTTCTCTTCATCGGCCCTTTTTCGCTTCTTGGGCGTCCTGTCGAGGAGTCTCTCTCCTTGGTGTATTGTTTCAAATGTCCATCTCTGATGAGAATTTCAATTGTATCCTTTAGGTGGATGCAATCTTTGGTTACGTGCCCATGGCTCTTATGGAACTGACAATATTTTGTCTTGTCCGCGCTGGGCTTGGCGGGTGTCTGTCTGGGAAAATGGACTCTGGCCCGGCAGAATTCTGTGTTGGCGCACTCGGACAGAATGCGTTTGCGGGAGGCGGTCAGCAGCATGTAGTCGGCGAAGCGACCAACAGGCCCTTTGAACTCCCTTGAGTCACAGGGCTTGTCCTCCTTCCTTTTTTCTCCTCCTCGGCGGGGTGCCATGTAACACCATGCTCTACCCATTCGTATAATAGTAAATACGAAAATATTGCAGAATAAAATCAGAGTTAATACACGTAGGAAGCCACATTCAACAAAACAACAACATGAAGTATTAAATCACTTCATATCTTATTTATTAATGAAAAAAAATACTTTTATTCCACAGTTGAATTAATTCAAATAGTTTAACATTAAACTCCAAATTACATCAATTATCCACATAATACGTGGTTCAACAACAATTGATCAAAAACAGATATGTAACAATTAACCAAGAACAAATAACATAAAAACATGACAAAATCCCCATCCTTCCCGTGTTACGTATCAGAGTGACTCTTAAGACTCGATCAAATAGTACTCCCCAAGGAGCACAAATACAACAAACAGAAAAAGGGTGAGAACTACATTCAATAAATACACGGTGAAAAACACATGCCAAGGAGTAGTTCACACACAAAACACCAATCATACAATTACCACGCACAAACAAGTGCCACATCATCATTCGGCATAAACAACCCATATTCAATCATATACATATGCAATGTGACTCAACTGACACGAAACAATGCATGTGGTACCATCACAATCACATACGGTTCACCCTAGAACCTGATTCCCATCGAAATCTGGATAAGTCGTATATGTTCCTCTGAACTATAACTTATCTCCACACGACTCCCACATAGATGTAGCGAGTGATTTTTGGATGTGGTTGCGAAGCACGATCGCTCTGGTACTACAGCTCGATTCATTTTTTATCCTATTAAAGCTGATGAAGGAAGGGAAATAGATGTCTCCAATTAACCCTGCTTGCATACTGAGGTTAAATAGTCAAAACTGTTGGTTTACAGATGCTACAAAGATTCGGGGTCTCTCCTAGGTTATTTTGTTGAAAAGGGGTGCTTTAGGCTATCGGTTAGGATGTTAGGACAGATATATGAAAGTATGGGATTTTGGGTTTTTGTTTAGTGTGCTCGCTAAGATTTTTCTTTCAATCTTATGCCTACGTATTCCCGTTTTTCTGAAACAGGGAAATCAGAGCGATCGTAGTTCCTCCTATAGGAGGAAATGGTGTTTTGGTGTCTTGTTCAAAGCCCAAGACGTGAAGCTAAAGGTGGTTTGTATCTTGTCAAAGCCCAAGATGTGAAGCTGAAGGGTCTATTTGTATCTTGTTCAAAGCCCAAGATGTGAAGCTAAAGGTTTGACTTTAGAGAGAATTTGTCATCTCTAAAGAGGGGTTTGTATGTCACAACTGTTTATAAAGGAGAATTACTTTAACCGGGATTTGTGAATTCAGCAATGCCATAATTTCCTTTATAGGGGGGTTCCAACCTGAAGGAGAAGACTTTAACTCAATGTAGAGCAATGTTATCTTTCCTTAGGAATTTTTCATGCTAAAAGAGGGACAGTGGCATGGATGTAAATAATCCAGAGGCTTGCCGCTTACAGCGATTAGATGAAGGGGAAGGAGTTGTTGATGTTTGTGTACTGTGAACGAGGCACAACTTTGATGCTAAAAGGTTGATTGGCTCAACCTGGGTTTTCTTATACAAAGCCTAAGAGGAGGCTATTGGCCCAACAAGAGGGAGTTTTTATGTGTCTCGTACGAAGCCCGAGAGAGAGGCTAAAAGGGATGACTCAACAGGAGAATCTTTTATACTCAACAAGAGAGTGTTTTTTTATCTCGTACGAAGCCCGAGATGGAGGCTAATATGTGTCTCGTACAAAGCCCGAGAGAGAGGCTAAAAGGTTTTGACTCGACGATGGAGTCTTTTGGTATCTCGTATAAAGCCCGAGATTGAGGCTATTTGACTCAACAAGAGAGTTTTTTGTATCTCGTACGAAGCCCGAGATGGAGGCTACAATTGTTAGCTCCGCTAGGGAGAATCATTGTACAAAGCCCAAGAGGAGGCTATGGTGCTGTTTCAGTTGAGGGACAGGTCCAGTATGCTGATTTAAAGAGAAACTCAGTTCTTATATGAGTAATGCTGTACTCAGGTATTTTGATTCGAGGATCAGGGTTATTTCCTGTTCTTTAAGGAAAAGGGAAATCCAAGGGGTATTGAGACTGTCCGAGTCCACGGGGTTCCTACCTATTCTTGATGGGTGCTTGAGAATGTCTTGGAAACTCAAAGAAATTAGACTGTCCAAGTCTAGAGTGTCATATTTTGTACTATGCTTTGAGAAATAGTAGTAGACTCTTGGAAAGACTGTTCTATTAAGATGACTGATTTCTGTTCCTATACCTCTAGGAGGTCGTCAGGACAATTTGTACGAAGCCCAAGAGGAGGCTGGAAACTTTTAAGAAGCCGAGTGGTCCTTGTATGAAGCCCAAGAGGAGGCTATCATTCCCGGAGGAAGAAATCATTTATACGAAGCCTAAGAGGAGGCTATGAATACTTCTAAGAAGCCGATGGGTCCTTGTACAACATCCAAGAGGAGGCGAGGATGCTTTTAGGAAGCCTGTGGGTCCTTGAACAATGCCCAAGAGGAGGCCGATGCTTTTAAGAAGCCGATGGGTCCCCAAACCCCGAGAAATTCAAAACAGGCTATTCACGAGGAATAGATCAAACCAGGAAAGTTCGAGAATTTGGAAGAAACTCAAGAGATGCCATTCACGGAGAAAAGATCATCTCTGGGGAGTAGAGTTTCTTGACAAGTGCTTTTAAGAAGCCTGTGGGTCCCCAAACCCTAAGAAGTTTAAGACAGACTATTCACAAAGAATAGATCAAGCCCGGAAAGTCCGAGAATTTCGAAGAAACTCAAGAGATGCAATTCACGGAGAAGAGATCATCTCTGGGGAATAGAGTTTTTTTGACAACTTCTACGAGTGACAGTCTATGAAAGGGTTCACCAAGAATGCTGCCTTTCATGTCTCCATATTGTTTAACCCCAAGAGGAGGGAAGATTGTGTCTGGTAATCCTATGGGGATCTAGTTTTGACTATTTAAGAGTGATCAACGGGCTTAATGCTAGACGTAGTTGCCGGGGAAACTCTAAATATCTATACTATTATTACACAGTTGATATGAGTTTATGAAAGAAGACTTACAGCGAAACAGCCCCACAATACAGTTATATGTATATGAAAGCGGTAAATGAAAGCATATAAACACTTACTCGGTTGTAGAGCTTCCATGCTATTTGGTTAGTTGTTCAACAAAGAAAGATTGAAAACAACATTATATTTCAAAATCAAAGGAGAAAGTGCTTTGACAAAGAAAGATTTTGGGGCTTACAGCTCAAGGAGAGGCCCAGGGTTTTATCAGTGAGCGCACTGTTATTTTATACAGAGGGACTTATACAAGTGACTGAGGCCCAAAAATTGTTTTCTGTACAAAGGGATGGGTCTTACACTCTCTCAAGAGGTCCAAAAGTTTTGAATGAGTCTTATACAATATCTGAGGCCCAAAATGTTTTGGTTAACAGGGGATTGGGTCTTACACTCTAATAGAGGCCCAAAAGTTTTGAATGGGTCTAATAGCTCGAGGAGAGGCCCAGTTGATTTTTTTTTAAAAGGCGACGATCGCGCCGTTTACTTGTACAGAGGGACTTATAAAATAAGTGAGGCCCAAAATGGTTTGTACAAGGGGGTTGGGTCTTACACTCTATTAGAGGCCCAAAGTGTATTTTAGGAAAAGAAATGGGGCTTACAACTTGAGGGTAGGCCCAAGGTTTTTTTTTGTTTTGAAAAGGCGACGATCCCGCCGTTTGTTTTTGACGGTATCGGGACTTATACAATATACTGAGGCCCAAAAATGATTTGGTCAAAAAAAGGATTGAGTCTTACACTCTATTAGAGGCCCATGAGTGTTTGAAAAAGTTTTATGATGGTGAAAATCGAAGAAATCCTAATTTTATCATTTTAAAAGTAAATTCTTAAAAGAAAATCAATACAAAATGATAAAAATACCAAATAAGCAACTTGTGATTTTTGGTTGGGGTTTGGAAAATGATGTTTTAATCACAAGATGAAATAAAATTCATTTGGTCTTGATTTTCAATATGAGAATTCACTTTTAAAATGTTTTAATAACATTAAAAAGGAATTTATTCACAAAAATACTAATTATATTAAATAAATAATATAAAACTAATTTTTTTGTGGAATAAAATATCTTGGAGTATGAATAAGAAGTGTGTAAAACAGAATTGGAAAATGATGATTTTTGCTATGTAAAAGAATTGGTTGAGTTTTTTGAGAATAAACTAATGTCACAACATCACATTCGACATCACTCATGAGTTTTGAAGATAAGAGAAAAAGGGAAGATGTCACAACATCACATTTGACATCAGAACTGCACATTGGTTTTTCAACATCTTTGCTATCAAACTTCAAACATTCATAACTCTCTCAATTTTTAACGAAATTAAAATCCGTAAGAACCTATCTTGACCAATTTTTCGCAAGGAATCCAATGGTATCACTTATACATACTGAAACTTAATGTACAGCACACACAAGGCAAAAAAACCAGATCTGCACCTTAAGTTTAAAACAACATAAACTCCACATATAAACATGTTAAAGTGCAAACAGTAGGAGGATCATAACATACATATTAAGGACTACATTTTTGCCTCAAGAATTGTTCAATATGATGCATGTATGTGGACAACAAAGGAAAGCATGATTCAAAGAATTCAAGTTTTGAATTTTACCTCTTTTTTGGAGATTTTGTGCAACCTACCAAGTGCTTTGTTCCAGAAATGATTTGATGCTTTGGACACCCTCAAATGACCTCTTGGATGCTTTTAGGATGATTGGAATCAGCTGGTACCTGCAAAAACACAAACTGTCCCTTTCTTACAAAAGGGGTTAAAAGTGACCAAAATAGCAACTCTCTCAAATGGTGTTCCAGATTGGGGGAACCATTTGGGACAGTTCAAGGATGATATTTGGAGTGTGTTTGAGGTTTTATCTGGTTTGGAAAGTGACTGAATCAAGACATGGCTTGAAAAATGCAAAAAAAGTCCAATTTTGAGGTTTTGAGAGGTGACTTTGTGATGTTGTGATTACAGGTCACTTTTGATAGTTTGGACAGCTTACATATGATATATGTGAGGTGTGTGTGTAATTAGTTTGAGTGGAATTGCTCTCTAACTCAAAAACTCAGAATTACTTGCTTTGGAAGGCAAATTTGAGGTGAAAGAAGAGATTTTGAGGAAAACATCTGTTTGATGGCTTTGGTGTACTCAAACTGAGCACAAATGAGCTCTATTTATAGTAGAGTAAGTTTGTTTTGGGATCCACAGTGAATGGCAACTGCAGCTGAGGTTTGGCCAATGTTGTCCAATGAAAATCCAAGTCTCCTTTAGCCATTGACTAGAGGTTAGGGCACAGGTTGCTCGTTCCCTAGTTGTTGGAGGAATCTTGACTGAATTCAGTCGCAAATGTGTCAGTCCATGCCACCTCTAAGCATCCATTAAATGCTTCAATCCAAAATTGGAGTTTTGTCCCTCTTTTAGGCATTTCTAGGTTTGGCATGCTACTTCTTGTTCCAAGGACTTTGGAGGCCTGGCTTAGTGATTGTCCCCTTTAGATTTGATCCTCAGATGTGTTCAAAATGATGACAAGGCTTAAAAATTCGTGTGGCATAAGAAATGTGCAAATCTGCCCCATGAAAAATTCAGCTGCAGCAAGCCTTTTTGTAAAATCCATAACTCCCTGCTCGAGTATGCTACATGGACGTTATAGGACTTTCAGGAAAGCTGAGATGATGTACTTCAACTTTCATGTTTGACCCCAGACCTGGTTCAACTTGGATCATGGAGAAAAACAGCCTTGAAGTTGGGACATTCTTGCTGGAAAAATATTAGTGATGTCCTATGCAATGTTGGAACATCAGACAACTTTGAACATTAATAATTCCAAACTTTAATCACTTGTATCTTTTAATCTACTATGATATTTTGAGTTGAAGTGAATTGCATCTTTGATGCTTGTCTTGCATGGTGACAAAGCTTGAAAATTGGGTGGCACAAGAAAAGTGCACAAAATCTGTCCTAAAAAATCAGCTCGAGCAAGGCCTGTTGTAAGGTTCATAACTCCTTGCTCAAGTTGAATTAATGGGAGTTCTTATACATTTTGGAAAGCCCTAATGACATACTTTAACTTTGATGTTTGACTTTGGTCTTGGTTCAGCTTGCAAAGTCATCAAAAATGGTCTTGAACTTGTGTAGTCAAATCTGTCCTAAAAGCTGTCATGAAAATTCTGCTTTATCAATGCTTTTTACAAAAATCATATCTCCTTGCTCGAGTATGCTACAAGGACGTTCTAGGACTTTCTGGAAACCTGAGACGATGTACTTCAACTTTCATGTTTGACCCCAGACCTGGTTCAACTTGGATCATGGAGAAAAACATCCTTGAAGTTGGGACATTCTTGCTGAAAAAATATTAATGATGTCCTATGCAATGTCAGAACATTGGACATTAAGAATTCCCAACTTTAATCACTTTATATCTTTCAATCCTTATAATATTTTGAGTTGATTCCTTCTACAACGTTGAAGTATCAAATACCCTCTTTAAAAGTAGCTCTTACTCAAAATCAATGGATGCTTGGATCAATAGTTACAACCTTGAAAAGTTGTGCACTTGAACATGATTTTAACTTAGAAAAAATTTCTAAGTTTCCTTCAATTTGATCAATTTTGCAATTTTGTATGATTTCTTGATTTAAATTTGATCAAATTAAATCATCCATCATATTTTCTTGAGTAATGGCTTGTGAAGCTCATAGTTGACCAAAAAGTCAAACTTTGACTTTCTGCGTCAGTTGACTTTGTATTAGATGAACTTGAGGCTTGATCCACTTGGAATGTTGCACTCTTGTGCCTAATTCTTGATGTGGGAGTCCTCTTGATCCATTGTGGATGTTTGAGAGGTTAGACAAGTTGAAGATCATGTCATTCCTTGATTGATCATTTGTCTAAAAGCTCTGAGAGGGTTTGAAACCCTAGTTTGATTGTAGTGAACGCTCACCCATCTTTGGGGAGACTAATGAGGTACAAAGGTACATCCATATTGTGCTGATGATTTGCACCATGATGGGAAATCTTAGTGGTCAAAATTTGGGGTATGACAATAGAGTCCGAACAAGACTAGGCACCCATCATGGATTCCCACCTAGCTCGTCTCCACATAACATGACATGAATGCATGACACAAATTTATGCACAATATGATAATTATTCAAGCATAATTCACGATCCTCATTGAGCCCACACGAGCCACATGTTCACCGTAATTCTCTCCGGAATTACCACCACATCACAAGACCGTCCACACACGACAATCTTGGCTCACACACCCAACACGTCTCAACTAGACATCCTCATAAAATCCCATATTTTATCCCACTTAATGTTATTACTAGTTTCTCCTATGTCCAATTATACCATCTTAGTCTTACAGATCAAGGGAAATTGCATTACATGCGAAATCGGGACAGAAATTGTAAAAACGGAAAAATTCTGCTACAGCTCTGCCCATACGTGTATGGCCCTGCCCCATACGCGTATGGCCATCTCCCTACGCCCAGGCATGTGTATCATACGCGTAGGCTCACCTGCCCAGGCCATCCATACGCGTATTGACTCCTGCCGTACGCATATGGTCAGAGGCCATTTCCCTCAGAACCTCACTATACGCGTAAGGCTACTCCCATACGCGATTGGACCCCTCCCTTACGCGTATCTTACGACTATCATACGCGTATGACTAGAAGGTCGTGCTGGCTTGGGGACGGGGTGCGTATCACACACGTATTACCCCTTAGGTGTGTCCCCCGTACGCCTATGGCCAGAGAACATGCCAAAATCTCAGAATTTGCATCTACACGAGTTCTCACACATTGAAACCCATTCCAGCACCTAAATCAGATCCAAACTCATCTTTATTTCAGTTTAATCCCAAAGTCCCAACTCTACTTCATAGTTTCATCATTTTTATCAACATTTTATGTGTTAAAAACCTATTTTTTGCCAACCCCATAAACCCCAAATTTCCAGATCTGTTCTATATCAGAACTCAACAACACAGAATCGATTTACACGAATTTAAAATTTGAACTCAACATACAATACAGATTCACACATACATTTCATCACACAACTATTATCTAACAGCAACAGTCACACAACAATTATCCCAAATACAAAATTCAAGCAAGAAGAAGCAAAATATACAGAACCTAAAAGGAAAAGGATCCCTCACTACCCTCTCATGTTCAGATCACCTATATTGAATCTCATTCTCCCTCTTACCTGAAGTTTGAGCTTCAAATCCTTCAACAATGGTGGACTCCCTTCTTGCCCTAGTTCTCCCTTGTTCTTCCTCTTATTTTTTTTTCTTCTCTTTTCATGTAACTGACATTTTGTGAAAAACCTCCCACTAATTACTCTAATTATGTTTCATTTCCTAATTATCTTAATAATAATAATAATAATAATCCCAATAATAATTCCAATAATAATAATAATGTGAATAATTATAATAATATTAATATTAATAACCGTAATAATAATATTAATATTAATGGAACTAATATTACATTAATATAATGTCTCCTTATTCATATTATTATTACCACATTATCCTAGCCTTTAATTTCGACTAAGTCATTCTACTAAGCTCTCTCACACCCACCTTAACACACCTACCCTTAATCAAGACAATAAAGTCACAAACAACACACAAAATAATTACAACACGACTAAATAATTAAATGGGGTGCTACATGCCACATCATTATTCCTCGAAACCCTAGCGTTTTCTTGGTGCCTCGAGTCTCGAGCATTGTTGGCAGCCTCTTTCTCCTCGTATTGGATGTAAGCCTCGGCCTTGAGGAGGATTAGCATCCAACGATGCGGGTGTTTCAATGCCCACAACTTTGCCAAAGTCACAGTGGGGGCGCAACCCTCGCACGAGCAGGTATTTCTTCATGCCATCGATCGTGGAGACCTAGATAACTTCGCGGTTGAACCTCTCGATGTAGGCTCGGAGGGACTTATCTTTCCTATGTATGATTGCCTCGAGTGTCGCTTCGGACTTCGGATGGCGACGAAAGGCAGTGAAGTTTCTCGAGAACTGCCTTCCTAGGTCCTTCTAGGAACTGATGGACTCTTCAGCGAGACTTTTGTACCAAGTCATGGCACCTTTCCTCAAGGTTTTGGGAAATAGCATGCACCTCAAGGCACCTCTGACGCCGCGGTAGTCGAGTAGGGCATCGATGTTCTCGAGGTGCTCGTCAGGATTTGTCGTTTCGTCGTATGTCCCCAGGTTCGGGGGTTTTTCCGATGGGTAGTGGAACGTCCATGATCGCTCGAGATAGTAGACCGCGGGGGTCATCTTTGTCGCTCTTGAGTGGTGAGTGTGGCGAGGAGTAGTCGTACCTTTCTCGACAGGGACTGTCAACACGGCGCATCAGCGAATTCTTTGGTCAACTTTTCAGTTTTTGCGGGGGTGCGGTTCTCACGGCCTTGTTCTTTTTGGCAACTGGGGAGATGCGGTTCTCACGGGGAGGAGTGCAGTTGTGCTTCAGGGGCTGTGGCCTCTCCAACTATAGTCGACGTCCTGGTCCTTGTGGTGACGGGCTGCGAGACTCGTACCGTTGGTGTCTACGCGGGGGAGAGCGTGGATGATAGTCTCTTTCCAACGCTCTGATCCTCTTGTTCTACTGATCGATCAAGGCATTGGTCTGGTTAAGGGCTGCGACCAGGACCGCCATGGTCGGGTTGACATTAGTCGGCACAGAGATTGGCTGGAACTCTCTGGTGCATTTTCTGGAATCTTTTGGACTTTTTAGGTCTCAACATACTGGACATCATCATCGGCCGCCTCGTCATGGAAAGTGGAAACGATTCGTCTGTCTCTCTTCGTCGGCGTGATGTCTTCCAGAATTGGCATGCCGTTGTCATTGCCGGCGTCATGAAGGGGAGTGAAGGCAGTTTCGTGACCGCTGTTATCGTGTTGATCGGCCATGATTGGTAGATTTTGAGGATTTTGCTTTGATATTTAGTTTCAAGGAAAGAAAGATGGGGGAGCAAAGATTCCCACAGACGGCGCCATTGATCTTACCGGTGATCAGAAGTATATCGGTGGGCGGTAACACGTCGTGGTCTCCAACGTCAGGTGAGGAAAATGAGGGGGGTGTACCTGCAAGGCATTCCGATGCTAAAGTCAGTTCAGAGTGAAAGAAGACAAGTACAGAAGTTAAGAAGTGAATTGAATATCAGACCCTTCAGCATAGGAGGGTATTTATATAGCCCCCAATGTTGGGCTAACGGTCTCCATTATGAACTGGATGATCAAACCCATAATGGATGACTACCAGGATTCCTATGTGGAAGTAGGGATGAGTAGCTCGTACTCATCATCTTGGGTCAACTGCTCTACATTCTCCAGAAAGTGGAAGACTTTGCCCGTCACGAAGGACATAACGTTTCTGCGAGATATGCGAGATCAGTTGGCCACATGTCCTCGAGTGAGGAGCACGTGGGGAAAATGCCCTCCAACGACTATAGTGGCTTAGGTCTTTGCGTTGGGTCTTCTTCGACGTAGAGCTGTACTGGATCGTGTCTGACGGTGGGACAGCCCCAAGCCCAGTCGAGTACAGTAATTAAAATATTTTTCTTCAAATCAATATTTTTTATTCTAAAGAGTTAAAAATTGATTTATTTTATATTAAAAACTAGCTATTGTTGTAAAAATAATGTAATTTTATAAAAACTGGTATATTTATCAACAAACTAGCTATTGTTGTCTTGTTCTTACATTTAAAAAAATGTAATTTGATAGGAAAATATTTATTTATTTATTTTAAAAAATATGTTATGTTTATAAAAAATAATTTTAATTAATAAAAATGTTCAAATTCAAACCATAAATTGATCCAAAAGAATCGAAAATTGCAAAAACAATCAAACATATTTGAATTTGTTATGACACTAAACAAAACAATATCAAGATCAAAGATACGAAGAGAAGAGAGAAAGTAATCTAATATTATTTTCTTCAAATGTACATTTTATATTGCAATATGACCCTTATTTATAGGACCTAAGGGAGATGGAAAATCACAATTATTAATAGGGAATATGAAGATGAAAAGAAGAATAAGAATGGACATCCATTATTATTTTTATTCATAACACTCCCCCTTGGATGACCATTGAGGATATGCCTCGTTAAAACCTTACTAGAAAAAACCCAGTGGGAAAAAATCTGGTGAAGGAAAAAGAGTATAATATCCATTCATTTCTCCCCCTCAGCTGAACAATCATTTCTTTGATGAAGACCAATCTTTTGTACTAGTTGATTAAAAATTCTACTTTAGAGTGACTTTGTGAAAAGGTATGCAAGATTATCACATGAACAGATTTGTTGGATGCTTATATCACTACTCTTTTAAAGATCATGAGTAAAAAAGAACTTTGGAGAAATGTGTTTTGTCTGGTCTCCTTTAATGTAACCATCTTTCAATTGTGTGATGCATGCAATATTATCTTCATATATGGTTGTTGTATTTAATGTCTAAGAAGATAAACCACAAGTATTTTGGATGTGCTGAATTAAGGATCTCAACCAAATGCATTCTTGACTTGCCTCATGTAATGCTAAAAGTTCTACATGATTAGATGATGTTGCTGCTATGGTTTGTTTAACTGATCTCCATAAAATAGTTGTACCCCCACATGTAAACAAATAACCTGTTTGTGATCTACCATTATGAGGATCTGACAAGTAACCTGCATCTGCATAACCTGTTAATTCAAATCTGGATACTTTGCTATAAAACAAACCCATGTCTATTGTACCTCTAAGGTAACGAAGTATATGTTTGACTCCATTCCAATGTCTTCGTGTAGGTGAAGAACTATATCTTGCTAATAGATTGACAACAAATGATATATAAGGACGTGTATAATTAGCAAGGTACATTAGTGCTCCAATTGCACTGAGATATGGTACTTCAGGACCAAGCAATTCTTCATCCTTTTCTCGAGGTCTGAAAGGATCTTTCTCCACATCTAATGATCTAACAACCATTGAAGTAGATAACGGGTGACATTTGTCCATATAGAAGCGTTTTAACACTTTTTCTATATAGCCTTCTTGATGTACAAATATTCCTTTGTCCAAATGTTCAATTTACAAACCTAAACATAATTTTTTCTTTCCTAAGTCCTTCATCTCAAACTCTTTCTTTAAATAATTCATAGCTTTTGGAAGCACTTCAAGAGTTCTAATAATATTTATGTCATCCACATAGACAACTATTATTGCAAATTCCTTTCCTGATCTTTTTATAAAAATACAAGGACAAATGGGGTTATTTGTATATCCCTCTCTAAGCAAATATTCACTGAGACGATTATACCACATTCGTCCAGATTGTTTCAACCCATAGAGAGACTTGTTCAATCTTATGGAGTAGCTTTCTCGGGATTTGGAGTTGTGTGCATCTGGTATATTGAACCCTTCAGAGAGTTTCATGTAAATTTCACTATCAAGTGAACCATATAGATAAGCTGTTACAACATCCATCATGTGCAAATTAAGCCCTTCATGTGCTACAAGGCTTATTAGATAAGTGCTTGCATCCATTACAGTGAATATGTCTCATCAAAATCAATTCCAGGTCTTTGCGAAAATCCTTGAGCGACAAGTCTTGCTTTGTATCTCACAATTTCATTTTTTTCATTTCGCTTTCGTACGAAAACCCATTTGTATCCAACTGGCTTCACACCTTTAGGTGTTCGGACTACAGGTCCAAAAACTTGTCTTTTGTAGAGTGAGTTTAATTCTGCTTCAATTGCATCTTTCCATTTTGGCCAGTCCTTACTTTGTCTACAAATTTTTATAGACGTTGGTTCCTGATCCTCTTTGTCATTTATCTCATTTAGTGCTATATTGTATGCAAAAACATCATCAATGTCGACTTCGTTTTGGTTCCATTGTATTCCATTTTGGACATAATTTATCGAGATCTCTTTATTTTCATGAGTTTCAGGTACCTGATCAATCTCTTCTAGAGATTAAATGTTTATTATGTCTAAAGGTTCTTTTAGATTTTCTATATCATCACTTGGGCCATCTTTATTCTTAGCTCCCTTTCTTGTTCGAGGATTTTTATCTTTGGAACCGATTGGTCTGCCACGCTTCAGGCGTGGTTGAGACTCATTGGATTGTCCAACAGGGATATCAATTTTTATTGGAGCATTTGCAGCTGGTATATATGATTTAGTCACAGCTTTTGGATCATTGAATGCATTTGGTAATTGATTTGCTAAGTTTTGCAGTTGAATTATCTTTTGAACTTCTAGTTCACATTGTTTTGTTCGAGGATCAAGATGAGATAATGATAATTCATTCCAACTGATCTCTTTTTCCAGCTTCTTATTCTCTCCCCATAATGATGGAAAATTTGATTCATCAAAATGACAATCAGCAAAACGAGCAGTGAATAAATCACCTATTGTTGGTTCAAGATACTTTACAATAGATGGAGATTCATATCCAACATATATTCCCATTCTCCTTTGAGGACCCATCTTATTACGTTGTGGTAGAGAAATTGGAACATACACCGCACATCCAAAAATTCTTAGATGGGAAAGGTTCTTTACCAAAGACTAATTGTAAAGGTGAAGATGTGTGGTAACTCGTTGGCCTTATGCGAATCAATGTTGCAGCATGCAAGATTGCATGTCCCCAAGCAGAAAATGGGAGTTTGCATCTCATAATAAGTGGTCTTGCAATTGATTTTATTCGTTTAATAAATGATTATGCAAGTCCATTTTGTGTATGAACATGTGCTACTAGGTGTTCAATGTCAATTCCAATAGGCATACAATAATCATTAAATGCTTGAGATGAAAATTCTGCAGCATTATCAAGACATATTTTCTTGACAGGATAATCGGGGAAATGAGCTCTTATTCGAATTAGTTGAGCTAGCAATCTCGCAAACGCCTGGTTGCGAGTTGATAACAAACATACATGTGACCATCTAGTTGATGCATCAATTAAAACCATAAAATATCTAAATGGTTCACATGATGGGTGTATTGGCCCACAAATATCACCATGTATACGCTATAAAAAACTGATAGATTCATTTCCAATTTTTGTTGGTGATGGCCGAATTATCAACTTCCCTTGCGAGCAGGAGCTGCATGAGAACTTATTTGATTGAATAATTTCCCTACTCATTAATTGATAACCACATGAATTTTCAATTATTTTTCGCATCATTATATAACCGGGATGGCCCAACCGGTCATGCCAAATTAGAATTTTATCATTATTTGTAAACTTCTGGTTTACACTTGTATGTGCTTCAGTTGTACTAATATAAGTGTAGTACAAACCAGAGGATAAAGCCGATAGCTTTTCCATTACACATTTTGAATCCGAATTGTGTTTTGTAATACAAAGATATTCAATCCCTCCATCATCTTCTGTTTCAATATGGTATCCATTTAGGCGGATATCTTTGAAACTTAATAAATTTCTATGAGACTTGGGGGAATATAATGCATTATTAATGTGCAATATTGTTCCTCCACGTAACAACAAATTGGCTCTTCTGGAGCCTTCGATTATTTTCGAGGTGCCAGATATAGTACTGACATCAGTCTTTCGATTCATTAAATTATAGAAATATATTTTATTCTTGAGAATTGTGTGGGTTGTTGCACTGTCAGCAAGACACATATCTTCATTACTGGTGCTAGTGTCCATATTCATTCTAAGAGTAATAATAATTTTTAACAATAAGTTATAAGCGCACTTTAAAAACAAAAGTTATTTAAACAATAAATTATGAAAATAAACAAGTAGAAAACACACTTTATTATTAGAAAATAAAATTCAAAACATCCATTAACACTTATTAATAACTAAAAAGAAGATTTCCATATATTTTATATCTTGACACTTCCATTTCCAATAAGGTGGTCAATTTTTCCATCTGGATCAGCAAAGAAGTCACCAATATCTAAATGGATAACATCCATATTACCGTAATCTGAATCATCATCTTCATTAGCAAAGTGAGTCTCAATCCTTACCTTTTTATTTTTTAGTGAATTTTGATAAAGATCAATAAGGTGTTTTGGAGTACGACAAGTGCGACTCCAATGACCTTTTCCTCCACAGCGATAACAAGTATTTTCATTGGTTTTGCTACTCTGACCCTTTTTTTCATTCTTTTCAACATTTTTCCACTTCTGGTGGAAATATGTGTTCTTATAATCAGCATTACGACCACGATCAAAACCAGGACCATGAGCATAATTACGACCACGACCACGTGCGCATGCACGACCGCGACCACGGTTTTTCCCATAGTGATCGTGCCTTGCCACATTCACTTCTGGGAATGGAGTTGTACCAGTGGGACGAGCCTCGTGATTTTTCATCAATAGTTCATTATTTTGCTCAGCCACAAGAAGACAAGATATTAGGTCAGAATATTTATTAAATCTTTTTTCTCGATATTGCTGCTGCAGGAGCACATTGGATGCATGAAAAGTGGAAAATGTTTTTTCTAATATATCTTCATCAGTTACTTTTTCTCCACATAGTGTCAGCTTAGAAGTTATTCTAAACATTGCAGAATTATAATCACTTACACTTTTAAAATCCTGCAAGCGTAAATGCATCCAATCATATCGAACTTTTGGTAGGATAACAGTTTTTTGATGATCATATCTATCTTTCAAAATTTTCCATAGGACATATGGGTCAGTTACGGTAAGATATTCATTTTTAAGATCCTCATGAAGGTGACGCAAAGGAATATCATGGCTTTTGCCTTTTGTTGATCAGATGAGTTATTTCCTTCTTTAATAGTGTCGCCGTGACCTTCTGCGCGTAAATAAATTTTAGCGTCTAGAGCCCATGTCAAATAGTTCTTTCCCGAAATATCAAGAGCTCCAAAATCCAATTTCGTAAGATTTGACATACTTAGTTCTATCATAAAAAGTAAAAATTAGATAAAATATTAAATATTAAATATTATAGTGAGATAATTATCACAAAGGCAATATTAAATAATAACACTTTTGTGAATTCCAATATTTAAAATAACATAGTAAACTGGATTGTTAAATTAGTCTTAAAATTATCTACTTAAAAAAATACCAAATTAGTGACAAAATACATCTTTCATTTTTTTTTAATAATTTTTTTAATTCTTTTTATTATTATATAATCTAAAATCTAAATTGCTAACTCGATCAAAAATATGAAATAATAATATTTCAAACAAATTTCAATCTCTTGACACAAATAATTTTAACACATCTCAAAAGGATGATTATAATTTTAATTATTTATATAGTTCTTGAAGAACTTATAAAGCATAAACTAACATTGTATAGTTCCTGAAGAACTTGTAACTATTTGTTATTTTTCGTTTAAGATGGAGCAAGAAAATTTTTGTTTCTCATAAGGAGTTGTTATTTTAAAATACAAATGTGTTATGAAACTAAATAAAACAATATCAAGATCAAAGATATGAAGAGAAGAGAGAAAGTAATCTAATATTATCTTCCTCAAATGTATATTTTATATTACAACATGACCCTTATTTATAAGTTCTAAGAAAGATGAAAAATCACAATTATTAATAAGAAATTTGAAGATGAAAAGAAGAATAAGAATGACCATCCATTTTTATTTTTATTGATGACAGAATGCTCTTTTATAAAAAAAATCTTTTCCCCCAATCTCTCCGGTTTCTTATTTTTATTGATGACAGAATGCTCTTTTATAAAAAAAATCTTTTCCCCCAATCTCTCCGGTTTCATTCCCTCTAAACTCGCACACTCATCCTTACGGTTGAGTGTTGATTGTTCAGTTAGAATCGATTCTCACTCCGCCGCCGCCACTTTCTTCTTCCACGGCGGTCGTTTTCAAACAGAATGGAAGAGATTGACCAGAAGTTAGAAGAGGATCATCCAAATGCAATGGACCACAGTGACAATGAAATAGATGATGATGGCACACAGATTAATGTGGAAGACGAGGAAGGAGAAGATGAAAATGCATCGGAGAACGAAGAGGAATGGGAAGGAGAAAAAGATACTGTGGATGAAGATCAGTTCAGGTTCGATGACGGGGTAAATCCTTTGGATTTCGTAAATAACAATAATTCCGGTATTCAACTGTACCAGAAATTGAAAGAGTTAGAGTACCAAGCTACGGCTAACAACAAGCGTAAAGCAATCCAACAATGTCCCCTGTAAGGAACTCCATATTTTCTAATTTCTCCAGGTTTCACAATTTCACTTTAATCCATAAGAAGCACAGACATCGGAAACACGACACCAACATATCTGAACTCAGACACCGGAAACACAACACCGACATTTATGAAGCACTGACACCGGAAACACGACACCGACACTGATACGTCGACACCGACATTCAGACACGGAAATACCTGATATCAAGGCTCATATGCTATGAGTGTTGTGGGAAACTGTTATACATGAATGAGAACCAAATAACTTGCTGCTAGAACTCACTTATATATGTTTACCACATTTTGTATTGAATGGTTCTAAATGCAGGGAAGATGGTATTTCTGGAGTAAGCCCGGCTGATATGATGGAGTTGATGGATTTTGGGCGAGGAAGGAGATCAAGAAAGGTATCATGTACACATGTTCAGTCACAATTGTGCAACATCTTGTAAAGAGAGTCACCATTATATACTATGCTACCATTCATTAATTCCTTTAAGGTAGGTAGGTTGCAAGCTTTCGACTCTAGCAATGGAATAGGCATCGATGAATGATACATTTGGTATTATGATTTTTGAAGAAAATTGCTTACATTCATGCCGGTTACATTAAACCACTAATAGTTTTTTTAGAGAGTTTCCATTTTTTCCATATCAGGTCTGGTGACTTTGCTGCATTTTTGGTTTTGTAAGATTTTGGTCTTTCATTTTCTCAGCTATATTTTTTCCTTGGAATGAGTTAGATGAGAATGTGAAAAGGATCAACATTCTGAATTACATGATAAGTATTTACTTGATTATTTGTCTTTACAATAACGTACATGGCACCTTTTTAATATTGTTTATACTCCAGAGGTCTAAAAAAAGAGGGAGGCAAAAAGGATCAAAGAAGAAAATTGACGAAAAGATTTCACGAATGTTGGGCGATGCCAACATTCACTATGCAAATCGTCGTTATGAGATGGTACATTATTCTATTCTCAACCTTTGTCATTTATAACCAAGGGTATGTTTGGATTGGTGGTATGGGATGGAATGGAATGGAGTGGAATGGTAACTAATGAGATTCCATTGTTTGGATATGCAAATAATTGATGGAATGGAATGGAACATGATGGAATCCATCCCATTCCATCCAAATCCCCATTTTTTGTTCCATCCAATGTGGGGTGTATGTGATGGAATGAGATATTTTTAATAAAATAACCAAACAATGGAGTGGGATCTATATTCCATCCTGCTCCGTTCCATTCCGCTCCGCTATGTTCCGCTCCGCTCCGTCCTGTTATTTTCCATCAATCCAAACATAGCCCAAGTGAATACACTCAAATCAATAATCAAATCACTTGACTATAGGGATAAATAAACTTACAAACCTAATCTGATAGAAAGATTTTCTCTATGGAATATAACTTAAATCTATACTTATCTTAACAAGAAGGTGTCATAGCCTATCAAAATTCTATTGGGCCACCTGTAAACGGACTATTCTAGGCATGGCAAAAAAATCCAGACCCAGCCGCCCCTGCCCTGAATCTAATGGGGAAAAATCGATTTAATTGGGGGCGGGTGCGGGGAAAACTCAGTTTTGCACGGTTTACATGTCTGTTTAAATTTGATTTACATTAACATTAGTACTATTATGTTAGCTATTTGCAAATTAGTTATACATTGCTATGTTTTTTTTGCAGGCTATAGCTGTATTGCGTGAAGTTGTCAAGCTGGAACCAAATTTACCTGAGTCGTATCACACCCTTGGACTTGTCTATAGTGCACTGGGGGAATCCGAAAAAGAAATGGGTTTTTACATGATTGCTGCTCATTTGACTCCAAAAGATTCATCACATTGGAAAAAGCTCTTTGTGTGGTCTATGTAAGATGGTTATCATTTTTTTTGCCATTGTTATTTCTTTAAACTTGCTCCCTGAGAAGTATTTAGCCACATCACTCTAAAGATGAAAGAAGATAAAATTGCATCATGCAATGCATTCTTAAAATAAATGACTTGTGTTAGTCCTCCTATTCGAAATGTGTCTAAAAGGGCAAAGCTGATTATATATCAGTTATGGGTCGGTTACTGCTATGAGCAGTTTGTCAATAATCATGTCTAGTTAGTTATATATGTTGTGTAACGATAAAAGGGAAAGAAACTGAACAAGGGCGGCTATATTTGAATTCAGAGTGGAATTTGGAAAAAAGTTCCAAGGCTCTCGAACCCCTGGAGTAGAGGTGTCTGTGTTGTATATTTCCGTGTAATTCCAATTACGTGCAAGTGAGTTTGTTTGTATTGTCTCTGATTTGGGAACCTTTCCACAGACAATTATTCAATAAATCACTTGTTAACTGTTATTCAGTTACAAATCCTATTTGGTATTACCACTTTCTATTTGTATATTAATGGAGAAAATTGTTCATAACTACTTCATTTTGCATAGAAAATAAAATACCCCTCCACTATTCTTATTTTATTAGAGTTTATTGTTTTTTTTAAAAGGATTTAGATTCAAACGATTTGTCATTTGACATGATTCATAGAAAACTAGTTTGTTGTCAGTGTTGTTGATGATAAAAGGCCAAGAATCCACCATATAAACACCCCATTCTACCACGGCTGTGCCATCGCCCATTTAACAATCACAATTGTTGTTTGATCTTGACTGCCAACTCCACACTGTGGTATAATATAGATTATACTACCCGTTTATCTAGTAGTATCTACTGTGATCAGACAACCCATATCAGCTAATGATAAGATTATTAAGAGAAACTTCATAGAATTCAATAAAGTACATAACACAGATCTAGCTAATGAACTTCCTTACCAGCCTTAGACTGAGGCTCGCCTTTGAGAAAATAGTTCTCAGTCTTACGCAATAGAAAAAACTTATGCTAAAATGTCCAAGTTCCAACACTCCATATACTCATCCCAAATACATTTACGTAACAACATCAAACAGCAATGACCTTACATCATTTTCTAGGAGATTTTATTGCTACTCAAAAATGAGAAAAAACTTTTGATGTTGTTGGAGTTCGTGACTAGAGATAGCTCTAGAGTGAAAGGAGAGTGCTCCTATTGGATAGCCTTGAGTGCAAGGCTAACTTCATCATTGTAAATCTTTTGTATCTTCTCTTTCAACCCTATCATCCCATTATTGATAGTAACAGAAAGATATTCAAATGATTCTTCTTTTCTCATTTTTGTTGATCAATCTTTATTCTAGTTAGAACTATTCCTCTGTTTATTCAAATCTGCCCAGTTTTGGGAATTCGCTCCATATATCCGAAGAAAGGTTCCTAACAAAACATTTTCAAATGCAGAGAACAAGGTGATATTGGTCAAGCCAATTATTGTATTTCAAAAGCAATAAAAGCAGACCCCAAAGATAGCAGTCTTAGAAGTCATCACGCCATGCTTTATGCAGAAAGTCAAGATTATCAAAAAGCTGCCGAGGTTTATGAACAAATATATCACCTTTGGCCTGAAAATATTGATGCACTAAAAGCAGCAGCTAAGGTTAGTCGTTTGCTTTTGAGCTGGATTTGGTATGAAAATGCATTCTATTTTCTATAGGTTTCATGCTTTGCTAATTTTTTTGTTGATTATTATTTTCATAGGAAATAAATGATTGGCCTTTCTAATGCAATAAACAATTGGCCATTCTGGTGCAATAAACGATTGCCCTTTTCCCCTATTTGTCATTATAATATATTATCGGAGGTTGAGCTGGTATCTTCGTAGTGGGGGACCATTTTGGGGAAGATGATGTTTGAGGAGGCAGAATTTGAATTTTTATTTTTCAAAATTGATTTACATGCAAAATCTTATGTTTATAACACTTTCTTTTAAACTTTTATGTGAAGCATTATGCTATAGTATACAATAATGAAATCATAGCTCAAACCCAACACAATCACAATATGAAATTAAGAGAAAATGTTGGACTGGCTCAAATACTTTAGGGCCAAAATTAGGGTCCCATGATTCCTCAAATCACTATATTTTTTTTTTGCTAAAATGAAGCAGGCCAACCACTCCTGGAAATCAGGCCATAATTATTTGTATTTTCTGTTGGAGTTTCGTCTTGCCATTATTTTTCATTGGCAAAACTGTTTCTTCTTCTGCTGGAATCATGTTTTAGACTACCGGTCAAAAGGAACGGCTCATATTCTTTTATGCAAATAGATATTTGGCGGTATACTTTTGATATTGAAATTTGAATGAATTTTATTGCTTTCTTTTAGTTCTACCAAAAATGTGGTCAAGTTGAACGCTCAATTTGCATTCTTGAAGAGCATCTGAAGAGTAAATCAGATGGAGCAAATGCAAGTGTAGTTGATCTACTTGGTGCCATGTTGATGGAAATTAAGGCTCATGACAGAGCTCTTCAGTACATAGAACAATCTCAAGTGGTCGGAAAAGAATTGCCCTTAAATTTGAAAGTCAAAGCTGGAATCTGCCATGTCCATCTTGGAAACATGGAAATGGCCCAGGTGCATTGCATGCATATTTCTAATTGAATAAACTTTGATTGCTTGATCATTGACATGCTTAATATTACTTGTTTGAACCTCAGAGTATAATGTTAGGTTTATTGGTGGTCCAGGGTATTGAGTTGGGATTTCTCAATTGGCTTTGATTTTCTCTCATACCACTTGTTAGTATCCATGATATTATGGCCGTGAGTATGGCACTTCCGAAGTCTGAATTTTTTAAAGACATTTGCCTGTAACTTTGTTTTGATTTTTCCATGTTGTGGATATTTTTTCCCTCTTGTTTCAGATTTTTAATTAGACTTGTATTTTGTTTTATCATCCTTTTAGTTTTTGTTAATTAAAATCCCTTCCTTTCTTTTGCGAAACTAAATAAAATAATATTTTAGGTTATTGTCTTTGTATTCCAGCTCCCCTTCCCCTTCCCTTGAGTTAATACAACGATGAAATGCAAATAAAATTATGAGGTCTTTCTTTCAGTTTTACGCTATTTTTATGCATTACTTACACTATTACATGATTGACAGGTTTTCTTTAATGATTTGCAACCAGAGAATGCAAACAACCATGTTGAGTTGATCACCGAGGTCGCAGACTCATTAATGGGTTTTGGACATTATAATTCTGCATTGGATTATTTTAGGATGATTGAAGGAAATAGTAAAAATGAAAATGTATGGTAATTTCCTATGTATTGCAATTTTTCTGTTTTTATCTTATTCAGGTAATTTGATTTAGTAGACGCCTTAATATTTTTCTGTCTTACTCTCTGGTATTCAGCTGTACGTTTAATGATGTCGATACTTCGATCCACTATTCCTCTTTAGCTTAATTTGCTGTGTAAAATCCACACCGTTCTCTTGAACTATAGAAAATCACATGCAACAGTTCACAAGTATCTCGGAAATTAATGGTACCATCCATATGTAGTTGGGAAGTAGATGATAGATGGCCAGGAAAGATCTGCTAGGACCTAGGATTAACAGGTTGCAGATTTCCGGGAACTGACAAAGAAAGACGGATGGGGTTCTTACTTTTTTAGTGCTAGTTGCAAATTTTGGCAATATTGGTGGTTTTTGTTTTGTTTAGTTTTGTTTGGTCGTAGTTGAATTTCACCTTTTTTTAGTTCTAGAAGAGTTTTCTATATTTTTAATAAGCTGTAAGCTTCTTTCTGTACAGGAGTTCTTATGAATATTTTATAGGTTAATTGTTGGGGAATATAAGGATCATTTAGTCATTATAATCTTGATAATGA
Organism: Lathyrus tuberosus; assembly: GCA_022829125.1. Lineage (NCBI taxonomy): Eukaryota > Viridiplantae > Streptophyta > Magnoliopsida > Fabales > Fabaceae > Lathyrus > Lathyrus tuberosus. The sequence continues at coordinate 12,210,670 of JALAZF010000075.1, forward strand.
AGATCAATATTATGGAACACAACTATAGAGATCAATTTCAATAAATAAATTTTCCTCTCACATTTCTACTTCTGAAGTCATGAATATCATGAATTTGCAGCGTGTCCTTTCCTTTGTGTTTTAACTTTAATCTATTTTTATTGCTGCCTGAAATTTTTTACCAGTCTTTTGGAGGGAGGAAGTGTATGTTAGAGGAGTAATATTTGCTTATTTGAATAAAATGAAATACTTCACTGTTTGCAATTCTATCTTTTTTTTTGCTCATTATGATTTAGTATACTTGTTGAGATTCTCACATCTAATATTGGTTATTAGTCGAAGACAAACCCTTGCCATACAAAGTTTTGAGGGGTTGATTTAGGTTGGCTCAGTCAAATTCTAAATTTTAAGATGGTATCAAAGGCTTCTGTAGATTTGTATGGATAGAGTATTGATTATAAGTGGGAGACACCCTCACCCAGTTGGTTTCAAACTCTTAGGGTCTGATTGCAAGTTGGTTTTTGGAGGGTTTTGGAAGGGGAAGGCTTTGGAGGAAGTCTATATTTTGATACATATTTGATATTTTAAAAAAATTATAAAAACATGATACATTAGTATATATTGTCATTTTTTTATTTTACTTTTTTAAAATATCAAATACATATCAAAATACAGACGTAGCTCTCCAAAGCTTTCCCTTCCAAAACCCTCCAAAAACCAACTCGCAAATAGACCCTTATAGTTATATTTGGTTAATAAGGTTGATGTATCTTTGTTATCATTATTGTACCATCAGGCTAATCTGATATTGAAATTTAATTTCCTTCTTGCAGGGTCTTTTGTATTTGAAAATTGCTAGATGTTATCAATCCTTGGGGGAAAGGAAACAAGCAATTTTCTTTTTTTACAAAGGCAAGGTTTTATTTTTATATACAATGGAATATAGGAAAATTATACTTCATGAGAACCAGTCCCCGCTTGTTTTTCAATACAAAACGAAACTTCTTTTCCACCAACATTTTTACTGGCTGCTGAAGCTTCTAATGAATGTTTCTTGTAGAATTTGTGCTTTTAGCCTAGCTCAGCCTCAAAAGCTAGCTCTAGAGGTGAGGATTATCCAAGCCTTATATGGACGACTTTGGCCACAAGATACCATACCTCTTTACATACGCATGAATCATGTTGTCCAATAACTACGCCCCATTATCCCTATTGGACATATGGAGCATGGACAAATACAATCATTCTTGACCCAATAGCAGATCTATATTCTCTAATACTATTTTAGAATTTGAGGTTTGCTCAAGCCTTATACGGACTACTTTGGCCTTAACTCTAATCGGCGTGTGATCTGAATCAGTTCCCAAAAAATATTTGAGTTTAGTTACAACCTTCTTGCTGGAGGAGTTTTCTCGAGTATTCAGAAGATTCAAGTCTTGCAGTTAACCTTCTTAAACATTTTCCTTTGCTTAGCTTTTGAGTCATCGAGGGGCACGTGTATTCGTAGATTCAAGTCTTCCAGCTAACATTCATAATTTTTTTACCTCATCTTCTAGAATCTTCATTGTATCTCTAGTGACACGTATTATTTAATTATTTGAAGCTTTGAAACCCCTATTTGTTTCTATATGCTTTGTGATAAGGTAAAAATGAAATAGAAAAGAGTCAAAAGAGGGTGCATCTGTGTTGCACACTCATTTGACTGAGGCTTGCAATTTTACAGTAGATGCTTGTAAAGTTATCACGTGCTGGTGATGCAACACTGTTTTTTTATTATTATTCTGCTTGGATAGTCTTTACTTGTTTTTTTTCTTTCTCTTTCACTTTTTTGTTTTTATTTTTAAAATTTTCATATACTTCAGTTTCTAATGAAGATTTTGTTTCAGCCTTAGAAACACTACAAGATGATGTTGAAGCGCGCATAAATTTGGCTTCACTTCTAGTTGAGGAAGGGAATGAAATTGAAGCCATTTCCTTGCTCTCTCCTCCAAAGGATTCTGGTAGTTGTAACCATGTTTTTTTCTGTGATTGAAGTTCTTTCATGGAGATACTAATGGTGAGGTACTTGCAGACTCTGGTGAAGCACATTCTGAAAATTCAAATAGATGGTGGGTTGATGTGCGAATAAAAGTTAAGCTCTGTAACATATTTCATATTAGAGGGATGCTTAATGAGTTTGTGGATGTAAGTTTCCCTATGGTACGCGATTCGCTGCAAGTTGCCACTCCTAGACAAAGGGTAATATTTGAGAAACTATATTTATGCATACACTCTCATTTTCATACAAGTATATTCACAAAGTTGAACATAGATATATCATATATGGGGTGCTCACAAACACCTGTGTACATGCACTCTCAGTCCAACTTTAACCTGTTGGAAAAACTAAATGATGTCATCGAGATCTTTAGAAAATTGATTACTCTGTTAAAAAGGTTCAGCTGGGGACTTGTCAGTTAGTTGTTTTATTGGTTTTGGATTTTGGTTTTGGGGAGGAAACCGGCACCTTCCCTCCATGTGGGAAAAGACTTATGCTGTCGATTGCTAGCTTGTGAAACCTTAGGTTGATGTTAATCATGCTTTAAGAAGGGTTTATATATTAGTTTTGCAGTTAATTGAGTAAGTAATATCAGGTTTTTGATTTTTAAAGTTAATATGAAAATGTTAAATGTTATGAATGGTCAGACAGTTGGATTTTACAACAATAACAACAACCAAACCTTATCCCACCAAGAGTCAGCTGGATTTTGTTTGATAAAATCATGTAAAGGAAATGTCTTCAATTTAGGCAAGTGTCTTAACTCTTGGTCTAGAGGACACTGAGGCATGCTGCAGACATCCCGTATTCTCATTTGTTTTAACCCTGTTCATACAAACTTCAACTGTTTCCATTTGGGTCCTTAGCTCCTCAGGTATAAGTGCAACATGAAGACTTTTAATAGTGTGTTTAGGACCAACTCATTATGAGAGCTTAAGCTTTTGGCTGCAGTTTGAAACATTTTATATCAATTGAATATGTGTAAGATCGACCATCTTGTTTCCATTTTTCAGCTATTTGAAGTTACTGTGTTCAGTTTGTTTTTTAATACTGTGGGATTTCTTGCCCTTCTCCCTGTATGTACTCCCTTTTCCTGCTTTTATAACTCGAAAAAGAAATGGAATGCATCCTTACTGGTTATTGCTGCAGGGCAACTCATATAGGCGCCTCCCCAAAAGGGTTCTGGTTGACAGAGTAAGGTTAGCAGAGTATCCGGAAACGGGTAGTTTGTTTCAAGCATTCAGGCCCGTAGTTCCATCATCTGATCTGTGAGTGTTGTTTTTCACATAGTGTAATCACATTCCTAATTGTACTTTCGCATGCAAATCAATTATCATATAATACTGTCGAGTATAAATTATTTAAAAAGTTGAGTTAATGTTAACCCTTTATTAGATGTGATAACTGATAATTGATTTGATGATTGGTGCTAATTAACAGATTTCTGTTGATTAAGAACCTGTTTTGATTTATTGACAATTGTTGTAATCATTGTGATTCTGAATGCAGTAAACACATGATTAAATAAAATAGGGTAGGTCCTTGTATGTTATAATCTATATATCATATATTTGTGTGCTTATATAGCATTCTCCTGTGTGTACTCGACACAGATTCACTCAAATGCTTTCTTATTCTCACATTCTCTTGTGGTATCTAGAGACTAGTTAGAAACCCTAATTCGTGCTCACCCAATGGATCCACTGTCTATCGGCGCCAATTTTTTGGACCTGTTTCTGTTGGATCTGTGTTTGAATGGGTAGATTCTATTATAGGTTAAAGAGCTTGTTCACTAATTTGTCCTTCTAAATGTAGATAATTACAATACCTATCATTTTCTTATAAGAATTGTTAGTTTTATTATGCCAAAAACTTTGAATTATTATTATTATTATTATTATTATTATTACTACTACTACTACTATTACTATTATTATTGTTGTTGTTGTTGTTATTACAAATATTTTTTAAACGATTTATTTAAATATAGCCTCTCAGTTAGACAGTTACCGTATTCTATATTTTATTAGTTATAGGATCCCCTTGCCAAAATCTGCATGGCACTTGTATCATACATGGTCTTGGTGATTCAGTGTGTTAGGATGCACCACTAATCTATAGCTATTTCATCTAACAATAAAATATGGTGGTTCTAATGATTTTCTAATTATAAATGTTATAATTTGCAATTCAGTCCTCTATGTAGTATGCCAGCAAGCTGTTCTACCTTGCTTCTACCTCCGCCAAAAAACGGTGTCTAAAAGACATCATTGCCTAGTCAATCCCCAACCCCCAACTTTACTTCACTCCAAACTCATCCCCCAAATATCTGATTGGACTGTATAGTATGATTCAATCACAAACATTAAATTCTAAATTTATAAACAAACCATTATCCAAAAGCAAACTTATAAACCATTTTGCATGTTTTTAGCCCTCGTTACATTTGCTCACCAGGTGAAAAGAATTCCTTTAATATTGTTTTATTGAATTAGGTTGAAAGCTTCCAGGGCAAAAAGGTTGCTCCAGAAAAAGGCTATTGAGAAAGAGAGAAAAAAAGCCGAGGCAGTGGCCTCTGGAGTTGACTGGTTAAGTGATGATTCAGATGATGAGCCTCAGGTAATTGATAGAAACTGGCACTGAACAGAAATAATTTGGAGAATAGAAATACTTTACTAATAATAATTCTGATGGACAGTTCAAAGACCAGAATATTATAATTACACACCTTACAATAGTTATAGGAAAATAGTGCAGAATATTAGGACACACACCAAGATTCAAGAGCTTGGTTCTCTTCTCTCCCTCCCAAGTGTCTAACTAACACTCACAACTTTAGGATGATCTCTGTTTCCCTTCTTATTCTGCCTTAGTTTCATAATTGTTACTCTAATAATAATAATAGTAATTTCTGCCTTTAGACTCAGTAATTGCTACAGATAAAATTAAAATTGACTGCATTATGCCTGTAGTGTAACTGCTACTTGACAGCATTTATAAATATTCTTTATAAGAGGTCTAACAGTAATCTGTTTGGTGTTTTCCATTTTCACTTCTAATTCAATTTTTTTTAATGTTAACGTGTCAACTAGAATTTATATATATTGCGTGGGATGTTTTCAGATACCAAACACAAAACCTCCCTTGTGCAATTTTCACAAAGATGAAGAATATCACCAGCTAATCATTGATGTTAGTACTTCTATCACTTTTTTTTTCTGTATCCCTTTTCCTTTTTAATGTGTGACTCCTTAATATCAATGTACAGTTGTGCAACGCATTAGCATCCTTGCAAATGTATGGGGTCGCATTGGAGATTATCAATCGCACTCTAAGATTAGCTCATACTTTTCTGTCTGTTGAGAAAATTGAGAAACTTCGCTCTCTTGGAGTTCGTACGTTCTGAATGTTTACAAGATTGTATTTCCTTCTAGATTGATTTTATGCTTCCAACTTTTCTTGATTCAAGAAATCAAAAAAAAAAAAAAAATGATGGATTTATTGCTTGTTTGTTGGATTCCCCTTCTTTAGATTTATATATTTTGAAGAGAGAAGTTAATTTGTTGTTCGAGGGTAGGAAAATGCATATCTTGCTGACAAAGCAGTTTTATGTTCACAGAAATGGCATACAAAGCCACAGATCCTAAACAAGGTTTTGATTGTGTAAAACGCATTGTTCTGCAAAATGCACAGAGTTCTGCAGCTTGGAATTGCTACTACAAGGTCATATCAAGGTAAATTTGTGGATGCAATGAACCTAACTTTTGTTAGGCTCCTCAATTTTCCCTAAAGTAAAAGTAGAACCTAGTTGTTATATAAATTTGTTTACTTGTTTTTATCCTGGTTGATAGATTAGAAAACCGAGATACAAGACACGACAAATTTTTACGTAATATGCAAGGAAGATTTGTGGATTGTGTGCCTCCTATCCTCATTTTCGGGCATCAGTTTACTATATGTAGCCATCATCAAGATGCGGCAAGGAAGTACCTTGAAGCTTATAAACTTTTGCCGGAGAATCCATTAGTTAATCTTTGTGTTGGTAAGTTATTTCATTTCACGTTGTTATCGTATAGTGCTTTCTTAGCCAAGAATAAGTAGAAATTGGACTCTTATTCATCATTGTTTCTTAGGAACGGCCTTGATCAACTTGGCGCTGGGTTTGAGACTTCACAATAAGCATCAGTGTCTTGTACAAGGTTTTGCATTCCTCTACAATAACGCGAGGATCTGTGAGAACAGTCAGGTTTGTTTTCATGAATTTCCTTGAGCCAATCTGCTGAAATTTATACCTCATGGAGTCACTTTCAATCAAATATGAATAAATACACATTAAAGTGACTGGAGTAGCTTATCAGATGAGTAAAAAACTCACTACTGGTTTATACATTAATTTCTTACTTTATTCATTAATAAGGTGAAACTTAAGTAATTGATTGATAAACCACGCAGGAATCTTTATTCAACATAGCTCGGGCATTCCATCATGTTGGTTTTGTAACACTGGCAGCGATGTATTATGAGAAGGTGATTGGTATTAATGAAAGAGACTATCCAATTCCAAAACTCCAAAATGAGAATATTGATGTCAATGAAAATGAGAAACCTGGTTACTGCAACCTTCGAAGAGAGGCAGCTTATAATCTGCATTTAATCTACAAAAGGAGTGGGGCAGTTGATCTTGCTAGGCAAGTTCTGAAAGATTATTGTTCCGTTTGAGGTTTCATGATACTTACAAAACCGCAAATTATCTACACAAAATTAGGGACATTTATTATATGGTTTCTGAAAACTCCCGGCAGCAATTATACAAAGACATGCCGAAGCCTCGTTGTGTTATACTTTTCAGGATTTTTGCTCTCTAAAGGGAAGGAATGCTATTTATTGAAGTACAATTTAGAAATTATATAGTACTAGCTTTTAATTGGTATGCATAGTTGGTGTATATATTTTTACTCTGTCAATCTATTAGTTATTATATAATTATAATTATATTAAAAATAACATATTATTTATGTTTTTTTATTTTTTTATTTGAACTCTAGTGACGATGGCCAAAAAATTTTACCTCATATTCCTACTATTATTCTTTTACCCCTATATTTTTTAAAATATTCTGATTCTACCCTTTGCTAATACAATATGATTCACAGTAGATCTTAGCATATGATTCATAGTCAACCCATTCCACTGACTTTGATCTTAGAATATGATTCAGAGTTAATCCATTCTATTGACTTTGTTCTTAGAATATGATTCATAGGAGATCTTAGAATATGGTTCATAGTTGACTCATTCCATTGACTTTGCTAATACAATATGATTAATAGTAGATCTTAGAATATGATTCATGGTCGACCCATTCCATTGACTTTGATCTTAGAATATGATTCATAGTCGACCCATTCCATTGACTTTGATCTTAGAATATGATTCAAAGTTAATCCATTCCCTTGACTTTGTTAATACAATATGATTCATAGTAGATCTTAGAATATGATTCATAGTTGGCCCATTCCATTGACTTTGATCTTAGAATATAATTCATAGTAGATCTTAGAATATGATTCATAGTCGACCCATTCCATTGACTTTGCTAATACAATATGATTCATAGTAGATCTTAGAATATGATTCATAGTTGACCCATTCCATTAACTTTGCTAATACAATATTATTCATAGTAGATCTTAGAATATGATTCATGGTCGACCCATTCCATTGACTTTGATCTTAGAATATGATTCATAGTTGACCCATTCCATTGAATTTGACAATACAATATGATTCATAGTAGATCTTAGCATATGATTCATAGTCAACCCATTCCATTGACTTTGGTCTTAGAATATGATTCATAGTCGACCCATTCCATTGACTTTGATCTTAGAATATGATTCAAAGTTGACCCATTCCATTGACTTTGCTAATACAATATGATTCATAGTAGTTCTTAGAATATGATTCATAGTTGACGATTCCATTGACTTTGATCTTAGAATATGATTCATAGTATATATTAGAATATGATTCATAGTCAACCCATTTCATTAACTTTGCTAATACAATATGATTCATAGTAGATCTTAGAATATGATTCATAGTTGACCCATTTCATTGACTTTGATCTTAGAATATGATTCATAGTTAACCAATTGCATTGAATTTGCCAATACAATATGATTCATAGTATATCTTAGCATATGATTCATAGTCAACCCATTCCATTGACTTTGATCTTACAATATGATTCATAGTCGACCAATTCCATTGACTTTGATCTTAGAATATGATTCAAAGATGACCCATTACATTGATTTTGCTAATACAATATGGTTCATAGTAGATCTTAGAATATGATTCATAGTTGACCAATTCCAATGACTTTGATCTTAGAATATGATTCATAGTAGATCTTAGAATATAATTCATAGTCGACCCATTCCATTGACTTTGCTAATACAATATGATTCATAGTAGATCTTAGAATATAATTCATAGTTGACCCATTCCATTGACTTTGCTAATACAATATGATTCATGGTAGATCTTAGAATATGATTCATAGTCGACCCATTCCATTGACTTTTGATAAGTCAAGCTTTTTTAGATTGACATTAATTTTGGTAAAACTAACTTGACAGCAAGATGTTGGACAAGATATTCTAAAATGGAGAACAAACTGAAGAACAAGATGTTGGACAAGATGTCTTATCAGGATTATTCGACATCATTGTCTGTTACTTTACAGTTTTTGTTTCTGCTAGTTTATTTCCAGATTTCAAAATATTGTGAAGATTGAGGAATCAGAGATTCTGTTTGTATTTGAAGATGGCGTTTTCTAAGTGTGAAGACATTTTAGAAAACTTTGGATTGAAGAAACTATTCTTGAGGAGAATAAGTTGCAGATTCTGTGTAACATAATTGCTGCGTTTTTGAAGCCCAAATCCAGTCTGGTTTATGGTTTTAAATAGGATGTATTTAACCTAATCAATGTATGGAAAATGCATTGTTGCTTAGTGAGTTTTAGGGTTTGTATATTTGTGAGCCTCTCTTGTGCTGTGTTGATACTAGAGCTGAACTGTTTGCATTGAGTTGTAATTTTTGTCACTGTTGTGATTGAAAGGGTATTGAAAAGGGTCTCATACCTAGGAGAGTCTTAGGTAGAAATTAAGCACGGGTAGTGATTAAGTGATAAGTTGTAAGCCAGAGGTTGTTTAGCTTAGAATTAATATTATCTAGTGGATTTCATTCCTAGCTTCGTAGCCCTTAGATGTATGTGTTGTTGTACACCGAACTGGGTTAACAATTACTGTGTGTTTGTTTACTTTCTGCAATTTTTATTGTGCTCCTTATTGTCATTGTGTTTGAAGCAGAGATCAAGTGTCTCGACATCTCTCAGGACATCTGAGATCTGCATACCAGAATTTCAATTGGTATCAGAGCAGGCATCCTGCTCTGTATTTTGGTGAGATTCAAGGAAGTTACTTTCTGGTGTAATGGACAAGGAAGGAGGAATGTTGAATAGACCACCCATCCTTGATGGATCCAATTATGAATATTGGAAAATGCGCATGGTGGCCTTTATTAAGTCCATGGATGGTAGAGCTTGGAAATCTGTGGTCAAAGGACGAGATCCACCAAAGGCTAAAGATCAGGAAGGTAAGATCATTGATATGATAAAGCCTGAGGAAGACTGGGATGATGAAGATGATAAGTTTGTTCAAGGTAATTCAAAAACATTGAATGCCTTATTCAATAGAGTGGACAAGAACATCTCAGATTGATAAAGAATTGTACTGTTGCCAAAGATGCTTGGGAGATTTTGAAGACTGCTCATGGAGGAACCTCTAGAGTGAAATCATCAAGACTTCAACTTCTTACAACCAAGTTTGAAAACTTGAAGATGAAGGAGGATGAAAGTATTCAAGATTTTCACATGAACATTGTTGATATAACAATTAATTCAAGTGATCTAGGAGAAAAGATTCCAGAAGCTAAGTTGGTCCAAAAAATCTTAAGATCTCTTCCAAAGAAATTTGATATGAAGGTGACTGCCATTGAAGAAGCCCAAGACATAAACACCATGAAGGTGGATGAACTCATGGGATCTTTTTATACTTTTGAATTGGCAATCAGTGAGAAATCTGAAAAGAAGAAAAGCTAGCCTTGGTGTCTAATCAAGGTGAATGTGATCCAGATTCCAATGAAGAATTGTCTAAGGCAGTTGCGCTTCAAGAAAAACAGTATAACCAATTGTTGAAAAAGATGGACGAGAAGTCAAGATCGAATGTTAAGACCCAGTCATCCGACACCAACAGAAGGAAGGGTTTTGGAAGAAGAATCAACAATGATAAGAAATCTAACAAAGGCAAGGGAATCCAATGTTATGAATGCGAAGAGATTGGACACACAAAAGCTGAGTGTCCTACCTTTCTCAAGAAGGAGAAGAAAGGCTTGTCTACATCGTGGTCTGAAGATGATTCTTCAAGTGAAGGAGAATCTACTAAACAAGTTTTTGCTCTTACTGGTGTATATGCATCAGATTGTGAAAAACTCACCTTTGATGAACTGGCTGCCTCGTACAAGGAGTTGTGCATCAGAAGTGCAGAAGTATGTCAACTAGGAAAGGATAAACAAAATCTTATTGGTCAACTCTGTGATGAAAGATTAAAGCACTTGGCTGTCATCTCTGACCTTGAGGATGAAGTTGTATTGCTCAGCTCTAAACTTGACAATATGACTAAATCTATAAGAATTCTTAATAGCAATTCTGATGTGCTAGAGGAAATTCTTCAATCAGGAAGGAATGCTTGAAATGTTAAAGGGCTTGGTTATAATGATCAAGTTGAGAATAAAGGAAAAGGGCCTGCTTTGAATTCTGCTCAATCCAAAAGAAAGCACAATTGAAAGATGTCAAGAAAGATGTCCCAACATCAACAAAGAAATCAGAAGCATTCCTCATGAAGAAAGAACCAAGACTGGAAATGTCATCATTGTGGTAAGGTTGGTCACATAAAACCTTATTGCTACAAGCTACATGGTTATCCCAAATCCAAGACTCAATCCAGGAGGAAAGAGGCTACATTTAAAACAAAGAAGAAGTGGATTCCCAATAATGGCACTGTTGGTCTCATAGCACACACCTCTCTAAGAGCTTCTGCTAGAGAAGATTGGTATTTTGATAGTGGTTGTTCTAGACACATGACTGATATCAAGAAATTTTTGGTGGATATTAAACCACATTCCACTAGCTATGTCACCTTTGGAGATGGATCAAAAGGTGAGATAAAGGGTGTTACAAAGCTGGACTATAATGGGCAGCCTAGTCTTGATAAGGTCTAGCTTGTCAAAGGGCTGACTGCTAATCTGATAAGTATAAGTCAACTATGTGACCAAGGTCTCAAGGTTAACTTTACTAAATCTGAGTGTCTGGTAACAAATGATAAAGATAAAGTTATCATGAAGGGAGTCAGATCTAAGGATAATTGTTACTTGTGGACTCTTCTAGAAGCAAAGTGTTCCTCCATCTGCTTGATGTCAAAAGAAGATGAGGTGAAGATGTGGCATCAGAAACTTGGCCACTTACACTTGAAGGGAATGAAGGAAGTCTTGTCAAAGGAAGTTGTTAGAGGTATTTCTAATCTGAAAATTGATGAAGGAAGAGTCTGTGGTGAATGTCAAATTGGAAATTAGACAAGGATGTCATGTAAGAAGCTTCAACATCTGACCATTTCAACAATTAAGGAGCTACTTCATATGAACTTGATGGGACCTATGCAGGTTGAAAGTCTTGGAGGAAAGAGGTATGCTTATGTGGTGTTTGATGACTTATCAAGATTCACCTAGGTGAGTTTCATCAAAGAGAAGTCTGAGGTATTTGGAGTGTTCAAAGAACTTTGTCAAAAACTTCAAAGAGAGAAGGATTGTGGCATAGTTAGAATTAGAAGTGACCATGGGAAGGAATTTGAAAACAAGTTTGATGATTTTTGTTCCTCTGAAGGAATTAGTCATGAGTTCTCTTCACCCATCACTCCTCAACATAATGGTGTGGTTGAGAGAAAGAATAGGACAATTCAAGAATGTGCAAGGGTTATGCTTCATGCTAAGAAACTTCCATATCATTTTTGGGCTGAAGCCATGAATACTGCTTGTTATACCCTGAATAGAGTAACCATCAGATCTGGCACCTTAGCTACTTTATATGAGCTATGGAAAGGAAGGAAGCCAACTGTGAAGTACTTCCATGTCTTTGGAAGCAAATGATACATTTTGACAGACCGCGAGCAAATGAGAAAGATGGATCATAAAAGTGATGAAGGAATTTTTCTGGGATACTCTACAAATAGCAGAGCCTATAGAGTATTCAACTCCAGAACTAATGTTGTGATGGAATCCATAAATGTTGTGGTTGATGACTCAATCACAAAAGTTGTTGTCACAGATGATATTGGAGCATTCTTTCCCATTAGTGATGTTCTTGAAGATGTCACAGAAGATGTTGGAACATTACAAAATGTTCCTGAAGATGCTGCAGACTTAAGTGTTAATCCTGAACCTGCAGAGACTGAGAAAGTAGACAAGGGACTCTCCACCAGAATTCAGAAAGTTCATCCTAAGGAGCTTATAATAGGAGATCCTAATGGTGGAAGAATGACCAGATTAAGAGAAGTTGTTGCTGGTGCTTGCTTTGTCTCAAAATTGGAATCCAAGAATGTCAAAGAGGTCTTAATTGATGAATTCTGAATCAATGTTATGCAAGAGGAACTGGGGCAGTTCAAAAGGCATGAGGTCTGGGATCTTGTGCCAAGAACTGAAGGGTCAAATGTTATTGGTACAAGGTGGGTGTTTAAAAACAAGTCTAATGAGCAAGGTGTAATCACCAGAAACAAGGTAGACTTGTTGCTCAAGGGTACACTCAAATTGAAGGGGGTGGACTTTGATGAAACTTTTGTTCCTGTTGCTAGGCTGGAGTCTGTTAGATTGTTACTTAGAGTGGCTTGTTTGTTGAAATTCAAGTTGTTTCAAATGAATGTTAAGAGTGCCTTTCTAAATGGATACTTGAATGGAGAAGTATATGTGGAACAACCAAAAGGATTTGTTGATCCTACATTTCAGATCATGTGTTCAAATTGAAGAAGGCCTTGTATGGGTTGAAACAAGCTCCAAGAGCTTGGTATGAGAGGCTAACTGAGTTCCTCATCAACCATGGATACAGAAAAGGTGGAATTCACAAAACTCTCTTTCTTAAAGGGAAGGATGGCAAACTCATGGTAGCTCAAATCTATGTAGATGATATTGTGTTTGGAGGGATGTCGGATGAGATGGTTCAACACTTTATCAAGCAAATGCAATCTGAGTTTGAGATGAGCTTGGTGAGTGAATTAACCTACTTTCTTGGTCTCCAAATCAAAAAATGGAAGACTCCATATTTCTTTGTCAAGGGAAATACTCAAAGAGTATTGTGAAGAAGTTTGGTTTGGAGAATGCTAACCACAAAAGGACTCCTGCTTCTACACACTTGAAGTTTTCTACGGATGAAAAGGGTGTTAGTGTTGATCAGAGTTTGTATAGAAGCATGATTGGCAGCCTTCTATACCTTAGTGCAAGCAGACCTGACATAACTTTTACTGTTGGAGTGTGTGCTAGATATCAAGCTGAACCTAAAGTCAGTCATATCAATCAAGTCAAAAGGATTCTGAAGTATGTGAATGGTACATGTGACTATGGTTTGTTGTACTCTCATAATTCTAATTCCATGTTGATGGGATATTGTGATCCTGATTGGGCTGGTAGTGCTGATGATAGGAAGAGCACATCTGACGGATGTTTCTTTTTGGGAAACATTTTGATTTCATGGTTCAGTAAGAAGCGGAATTGTGTTTCTCTATCTACTGCTGAGGCTGAGTACATAACAACAGGTAGCAGTTGTTCTCAAATAATGTGGATGAAGCAAATGTTGACTGAGTATAATGTCACACAAGATGTCATGACATTATACTTTGACAACTTGAGTGCCATCAATATTTCAAAGAATCCTTTCAACACAGTAAAACCAAACATATTGACATCAGACACCACTTTATTAGAAATCTTGTGGAAAACAAAGTTATAACATTAGAGCATGGTGCCACTTAGAATCAGTTATCTGAAATATTTACTAAAGCTTTGGATGCTAATCAATTTGAGGTGTTAAGGGGCGAGCTTGGGCTTTGCCTGTCTGAAGATTTATAGTAGTTAATTTGGTGTGGGAATACTATTCGAGTGAGTGTATGTGCGTTTCCACCAAATAAAGAGAGGTTTTCAAAGCCAACTCTCATTTGTAGCATAATTCTTCAACAAAATGATAAATCAATGGAAAGGGAATCTCCTTTGCCCTTGCACCATAAGCTGTTTGCTGGGGATCATGTCCCAGATATTGTTTCGACATCTGTTCAAACATCTGTTTTTGCAACTTCAAAGGAAGATACTATTGCTCGGCTGAAAGAGACTTGCAAGCACCTAGATGCCATCATCAAGTCCAGCACAGTTAGAAAGGCAAAGCTTGAATAGTTGATACAGGTCTTGACAGCTAAACAGGACAAGGGAACTGAAGCTGCTAGCAGTATAAATAATGCTGAAAAGGATGCAGCAGAAGATGATGAGGCTGATGTTGATGGTGAAGATGCTGAAGATGAGACTGATGATGATGATCTTGATGGAAAAGTAGAAGAGGAAGAGGATAATGAGGCTACTGAAGATGATATCTGATTGTAGTTTTATTCATGTTTTTTGTGTGGTTATGTGTTGTAAGGGCTAAATGCCCAGGATATTTTTGGCACTTCGTGTGCTTGATTTGTACTTTAATCTCTTGTTCTGCTTGTGTTAATGATTGGTTGTTTAGTTAGTTAACTACCTTTGTCATATTATGTCTAAAAAGGGGGAGTAATACTAACTTAACTAACCAGTGCTAACTATTGGCTGCTGCTATTGAGGGGGAGAGTGCTAACCACTGGCTGCTGCTATTGAGGGGGAGAGTGCTAACCACTTGCTACAGAAGAAGGAACTGATTGAGGGGGAGGCTATAATATTTATGCTGCTGTTCTGATTTTTGCCTCTGACTTTTTGTGTATTTGTATGCAAGGGTTATGTAGTTAATTTTAGCCAAAATATGCCAAAGGGGGCGATTGATAAGTCCAAGCTTTTGAGATTAACATTAATTTTAGTAAAACTAACTTGACAGCAAGATGTTGGACAAGATGTTCTAACATGGAGAACAAACTGAAGAACAAGATGTTGGACAAGATGTCCTATCATGATGATTCGATATCTTTGTCTGTTACTTTACAGTTTTTGTTTCTGCTAATTTATTTCCAAATTTCAGAATATTGTGGGAATATTTGTTTATCCTAGGTGGCGTTCAAGACTGAGGAATCAGAGATTCTGTTTGTATTTGAAGATGCCGTTTTCTAAGTGTGGAGACATTTTAGGAAACTTTGGATTGAAGAAACTATTCTTGAGGAGAATAAGTTGCATATTTTGTGTAACATAATTCCTACGTTTTTGAACCCCAAATCCAGTTTGGTTTATGGTAATAAATAGGATGGATTTAACCTAATCAATGTGTGGAAAATACACTGTTGCTTAGTGATTTTTATATTTTTTGTATTTGTGAGCCTCTCTTGTGTCGCGTTGATACTAGAGCTGTATTATTTGCATTGAGTTGTCATTTCTGTCACTGTTGTGATTGAAAGGGAATTAAGAAGGGCCTCATACCTAGGAGAGTCTTAGGTTGAAATTAAGCACGGGTAGTGATTAAGTGATAAGTTGTAAACTGGAGATTGTTTAACTTAGAATTAATACTATCTAGTGGATTTCATTCCTGGCTTGGTAGCCCCTAGACGTAGGTGTTGTTGTACACCGAACTAGGTTAACAATTACTGTGTTTTCGTTTACTTTCTGCAATTTTTATTGTGCTCCTTATTGTCATTGTGTTTGAAGCAGAGATCAAGTGTCTAGACATCTCTTAGTGTAACACCCCAATTCCCATCGCAGAATAAATAATACATAAATAAATCAGAGTGAATAAAAATTGTATCCTTAGACCGAAACAAGGACGCCACATTTAAAGAAAGAAAACACAATCACTGCTCATAAATTTGATACATAACACAAAATGGAATAAACATAAAAGGGAAACTTTTTCCAACAAAAGGAAGTTCAATTATGGAATAAAGCGGAAAGATCCATAACTGACTTGTTTTACAAAATAAATTGTTTTATAACATCAAAATATTCATACAAAGGTAATACAAAATAGATCCAACAAATGTATACATATATAACAAAAGCGCTCCCCGACTCCCGTGTTACGTATCAGAGCAGACAAACCGACAAAAGGGTGGAGAACTAATCTTCCCAAAAGCCTCCAAGACACTAATCTGCAATTGCCACATAGGGCAACAAACCACAGCAGAAGGGTGAGAAATAACAACTAAATCAAGATTGCATAATAATATGCAAACACATATAAATTCACATGCATAATTTTTCTCACCACAAGCATCACATATTAATACATATAGCATGCCACAGATACATAACATATTTCTAATAATCCAACAACATAGCATATATCAATTATATCAACATAATCACATATTCACACATGAGGCATATCAAGGTTATGACATATGGAAACACACCACCACATCACATATATTCATATATAGCACATCAACGATAATCCAAACAATCCTTGTAATGTATAACGTCTCCACAAAACATGGCATATGCCAATTCATAAAACATATCATCCATAAACAATGCATTTATCACAAATGCATATCAAATCACCAATGCTATCACGGGCTCAACACATAATCAAATCAATTCACAATTCCCCACACATAATCAATCCATTCATGATTTATGCAAATGCACAGAGACCGATACAACGACTCTATGCAATCCAATGCGGTACCATTCCATCCATCATCTCATCATTAATTCACTCAGGAATTATTAGAATCATCGCTTGTTACTTAGTGTAACTCCCCGTCGGGCAAACGATGTTCCCCGTCGCTTTAGGTCCTCTTTGTATAAGGCACACGACGTTTATGGATCGCTTTAGGTCCTCTTTGTATAAGGCACACGATCCGATCGCTTTAGGTCCTCTTTGTATAAGGCACACGATCGTCTATAACGTCGCTTTAGGTCCTCTTTGTATAAGGCACACGACCGTTACAGCAGATTCCCTCTGGAATCGTTTCGTCGCTCACACCCACTAGGGCACACGACATCACAAGATGCATATCATGATGCTTGACATACAAATGACTCATGCCAATCAAATGCATACATATATACAACCATGTGAACCATCTCAACATCAATAATCATGCATTGCAATCAAACTCAAAACAATGCATGTCATCATAATCCACAAACCACAACAATTAGCATTTTAGCATATACACTCATATCAATTCACATAAAAAATTACTCACCATCAACCACAACAATCCTACAATCATACAATGATACTCACAACACTAGGATTCACGCCACGAAGGCTACCCACAACAACATACAGTAATATCATACATTTGTATTTCAATTCAACCATGTATCCTTCCATTAGGCCACAAACAACCACGACAAATTATCACATGCTTCAACATCATATAAACCACATAAAAGCTCCACGTTATATAACAATAGCACAACACATGGTAAAACACCAACCGCACGCATTTAACGTGGTAAAAACCCGACAACCCAACAATTTTACAAAACCACGACTTAAATAAATCATCTACTGCCCTCCAAACCATTTTTAATAGAAAGAATACTTCATTAACTTTCCAACGCTTCGAACGGCAACCAAAACGGACTTACGGTTTGAAAGTTATGAAGAAAACAAAATAGAAAAATGTCACGTTCGCTCCAGTATTCGCTAGGCGAACCCCAGCGAACCGTGGCAGAAAAAAACCAACATAAAGTTCGCTAGGCGAACCTCTAGGCGAACATTCGCTCGGTCCTTCGCTGTGGTTCACTAGGCGAACCCGCGAAACCCAGAATTCGCAGCAGCGTCAATATAGGTCATTTGGGACCAAAATCCATCATTTCTTCCACCCAAACCCTTCCAATTCATACCATAACAACCAAAACATGTTCCAACATAATCAACAAGTATTCTACGCAGTTTATATCGAGTTTCAACCGTGAAAACATCGATTTCTATCAATTGATCACAAATTCAACCAAATGGAAAACATGTATTTTTCAACCAAACATTCAAACAAATACATACATATACATATACAAGCAAGATATAATCGAAACTTCTCACCCTTACCCGATTAATCGCGCTTGAAACGGAGTTATGTCGATTTCCATCTCTTTTCCTCTTCTCCATTTCTTTCCCCTCCTTTTCCTTCTTTCTCTCTTTCTTTCCTTTCCCTTTCTTTTCTCTCTTTTTCTTTCTTATAATAACAAATATCTAAACCCCTAAAAAGACTATTTTACCCCTCAGCTCAAATATCTCGCAAACGCTCTCAAAACGCGATAAAACATAATAACGATGAAAAACAATATATTGTCAAATAAAAGTCAAGAATAAAATAATATAAAAACGAAAATAATTAAATCGACTCGATTAAATAAATCTAACAAAAACTGGGGTGTTACACTCAGGACATATGAGATCTACATACCAGAATTTCAACTTTGATCTTAGAATATGATTCATAGTTGACACATTCCTTTGAATTTTCTAATACAATATGATTCATAGTAGATCTTAGCATATGATTTATAGCCAACCCATTCCATTGACTTTGATCTTAGAATATGATTCATAGTCAACCCATTCCATTGACTTTGATCTTAGAATATGATTCATAGTAGATATTAGAATATGATTCATAGTCGACCCATTCCATTGACTTTGATCTTAGAATATGATTCATAGTTGACCCATTCCATTGAATTTGCTAATACAATATGATATATAGTAGATCTTAGCATATGATTTATAGCCAACCCATTCCATTGACTTTGATCTTAGAATATGATTCATAGTCGACCCATTCCATTGACTTTCATCTTAGAATATGATTCGTAGTAGATCTTAGAATATGATTCATAGTTTACCCATTCCATTGACTTTGCTAATACAATATGATTCATAGTAGATCTTAGAATATGATTCATAGTTGACCCATTTCATTGACTTTGATCTTAGAATATGATTCATAGTTCTAAGATCTTAGAATATGATTCATAGTGATTAACTTGGATTAATTTATGTGGTCCACTTCAATTAATCAATATCGGACGATTGTGATCAACTTGGATAAAACATTGATCTCATGCACGGCTGTGATCATTTTGTCTCTAATAGATATCAACCATTGATTTATATCGGACGACTGATGGTAGGGGTGGCAAAACGGGCCGAGGCCCGCCACCCGCCAAAAAATGACGGGCTGGGCATGGATTTTGGACACGCCTACCCATTTTTCCCGCCTCGCCAAAACAAAAAACCCTGCGGGCGGAATACATAATGGGGCGGGATTGGCCCGGCAGCCCGTTAAAAAAAAATAAAAAATAACTACATAGATTAGAAAATGTCCATGGTCCATTTGGAAAGGAAAAAAAAAATATGGCCCAATATTTGTTTTAAACTATTATTATTTATGGAAGTCTTTAGTTTTAGTTTAAATTTTTATATTATATTAGTTTTAGTTTAGCTTGTCATGATATTATTATATTAGTTTTAATTGTTTTAATATAATTTGGTAACATGTATGGAGAGTTGGTGTGTTTACCTTTGGAACAAGTTCAATTATTCTATTGCATTTTTGAAAAGGTAGCATGTATACTCATAGCAGGGGTAGTGAAATTAGTGTTGAATTATGTGGTTAGGATGAACATTAATGTTAGTTACTGCTATATTTCTAATTTGTTATATTAATCTAATTTGCTAATTTGCTATATTAATCTAATTTGGTAACATGTACGGAGAGTTGGTGTGTTAACCTTTGAAATGTAAAAAAAAAACAAAGCATTTTAATTTATTTAACACTAATTTCACCTGGCGGGCATGCCCGCCCCGCTCTTTTTTTGGCGGGCTTTTGGCGGGGCGGGACGGGCGGCCCGTTTGACACCCCTAACTGATGGTATACTTTTTCAACGCATAGCCCTGCACCTAATTCTACGCCTTCATTGTCTTGGTCACTTTATAAATAGCGTTCCCGAATTTTCTGTTTCGAAACCCTATATTCCCAAGTTTTCTCATCTCTTCTTCATAATCACCTTCAAACTCTATTCGTTTCACTTATCCATTCAATCGTTTCTTCTTCATCTGTTGCAAACTCAATGGCGTTCAAAATCCCTGAATGTGGTTGAAATAAACCAATGAGGTTGTTTATATCCAATTCAACAGATAACCCTAAAAGGAGATATTGGAAATGTGCAAATTGGGGGGGGGGGGTGAGTTTGATTGAAAAATCTGTTATACGATTTCGTTTTTTATGAGTTGTAATCTACCATGGATTTGGTTAATTTATGCATAAACGTGGTTATGGTTAATTGTCTTATTTTTTAGGCAGTGTGATGTTGTAGGTTGTTCATACGGGATGATGAACTTAATGGTCAACATCCATATGATCGTAAAATAGAACATGAACCAAGAAATTTGATGCTGGATTCGAACGACGCAGCAACACACAGTGGGACAATCTGTTGTAACTGCTCAAAGCTTTTGAATGATTTGCATTGCATTGTTAATGAACTTCAATACATTAAAGGAGAGCAAATGAAGATGAAACTGCACAATGAAAGGAAAATCTCCAAGATTTTTAAGACTTTATTTTTATTTTCTTGGATTATTGTCATTTCATATTTTAAAATGTTTGATTAATTAATCTAAAGTATTTGAATTTCTCCATCTTAATTTCTGGGCTAAGGTTTATGTTACTAATGAACTAATTTATTGTTTTTAATTTCTGGGTTAAGGTTTATGTTACTAATGACCTAATTTTTTTAAGAAGAAAAAAAGTCATAATGAAAAATGAAAGGTTAAGGTTTATGTTACTAATGGATTATTATTAGAACTTTTTGATTTAATTTGTTAAGGTTAATTCGCGAAATGAATACCTTCGATTGGCTTTAATCAATTTTAAATGAAAGAGAGAATGTAAAAAATATGAAATATTGATGACAGAGACTATTAGATAGAGAGAAAGACCAAAAGGCAACTTATTTTTGGGGTTGGGATTGCAAAACTTGCTTATGTTATTTTTTCATAATTGAAAAAATTATTATTATATGATAACATTTTCAATATAATTTGATATTAATATGATCATTATCATACTTTAGATCACAAATAATTTGATCATACTTTACAGAATCTCATTTTTATAATGAATCAATTTATAGTAATAAAAATAATATTTTCAATCTTTAATCCTTAAACTATTTTCAATATTAACATAGTTTTTCAATATTATCATAGTTTTTTCAATACTTAAAATCAAATAATATTTTTATTTGTAGCTCATAAACGCTGATTTAATTAAATATTATACAAAAGCAACACAATAATTCATTACACTAACTGCAATAATTCATTATGAAACTCAACATTTGATTCATTTCAACATTCATACATTGTACACAAACTTGTAATGGTTGGACTTTTTCACGATGGGACTAAAGCCCTAAACAAACAACAGCAAAACATATTACCAACTACTTACCAAATCATCAAAGAAAATTTATTTCCATCTTCAACCAAGTTTCATTCTAAACATAAAGTTAAATGGATTACATCATAAAACGAACAAACATTCTTGTAGGAGGATTTGTCACAGTCTTTAACACATATGGGTAAACAACATTTGTATGAACATCAACAGGCATCAACATTTGCATGTTTGAGGCATTCTAACCTTACCCGTGTCATACCACTGAATTTTCTGCAAGACTCATTCTATAGAATGGGTATACGGGTTGTACGTGCATTGGATGCAATACCGGATGGACCACAGGCATCACAGTTTGCAGTCCATACATTGTAGGCATTGGTCTGCTTGTGCTTCCAACTTTCGTGCGTGCAGTCGTTGTCACATTAGCGCCACGAGAGTTCGGTGGATATGAACATTTCTTTTGCACACTACTTTCACCATTGCGACTTGTTTTTTCCTTTCTTGTTCTGTTTTTAAAAATAAATTATTATTTTAATACATATAATAACACATTATAATTAATAAAACATTTCAGGCCTTATATAAAAAAACATTTAATACCTTCACAACCTGGCTTAAAGAATCAGTTACTGACAACGACTTCAACTCAACATTTAGTTCAGATGGTGCGTTTTCTGTACCCTGGAAATTATACCATAGAAAATACTATGTTTATTAAAAGAACAAGACATTGACTCAAATGAACAGAATATCAGTATTAAAATTACCGAACAATTCCTTGCATTATGAGTTGTATCGTTGCATTTAGAACATCGCCTCATAGCTTTTGTCTCATTCTCTTTTTTTCTTTGGAGCACCTTTGCTCTTCACCGTCTTTGGACCACCTACGGCTGACTTCACTGCCCCAATAGGATCTTCCGTACTGTAATACTTTTTTGTAAATTTAGAATGTCATCCATTATTTCCCCATAAACACCTTCCTTTTTTGAAGCTTGTTTGCAGAAAGTAGTAAAAGCAGAACAATATGCACCAAATCGAGCTTCCTCAATCATATTAGAATTATTTGTACCATTACAATTCATGTTCAAATATTGAATTTTTGCATCCTTCGTCCATCGCAACAAAATCAAAGCGGTAGGAATTTGATCAACGTGTTCTTCCTGCATGACATAAATCATATGAGAACATGAAATCCCACGAGAATCAAATAACATACACTCACATTGAAGTGTGTAACCATCATAAAAAACCTCTATTTCATAGTTATCCTGACAATATTTTGTAAGTTTATAAGTCTTAAAATTCGCCGTGACCTAATTTTACCTTCACAATCAATGATCCAACCTTCATGATTTCATGTTTGACTTCTTTGAAAATCTCCGAAGTATAAATTTTCGTGGCATGACTCTCAATCAAACCTAGGTGAGTAGTCAACACAGGTTCTGTAAACTTTGATTTAAAATCGGCAGCTAGTTCATTGTTTCTATAATCTCTCAAAGCCAGCTCAAAATTGTGCATAAATTAAAAAATGCAGCCTTTCTTCCTGACATAACTCTTGATTATTGCATTAACAACTTCACATTGAGACGTAGTTCTTATACGTCCAAAAAAATTCTCACGTAGATATGCAGTTTCCTATAGTGACTTGTTCTCATACGTTTTTTCAACCCAAGGATTTCTTTCAAGTTCGCTTTCTTTAATTACCTCTGACCAAAACTCTTCAAATTGATCCTTTGTAAAATTTGAGTACATGGCTTTTTGAAAACCTTGCAAAAATCCTGAGTTCTTTACATTCTCACCTGTAATCTTATTCAAATGCCAAGTATATAAACGATGGGTCGCATCCGGAAGCGCATGTTTTATAGCTTCCCTCATCACCCCATCTCCGTCTGTTATAACTGCTTATGGGTATTTATCCTCCATGCACTCTAAAAAACACTCCAACAACCACTTAGACGTCTATGTCATTTCATTTGATACCAATACAACACCAAAAATAATTGTCTGAGAGTGGTGGTTACACCCTGAAAATATAACCAACGAGTAGTTGTATTTGTTCTTCTTGTAAGTTGTGTCGAATGCAACCACATCGCCAAAACAAAAATAGTCAGATCTACTGCTCATATCAACCCAAAAAAGAGACTTCATTCGTCCATCACCGTCGACGACATATTTAGCATATAGCATGGGATCAGTAGATGACTTCACATTTAGATAATTTAAAGCAGCGGCAATGTCACCATCTTTAATAGTAGCACGCATTTTTCTATCAAAATAATTGTACAGATCCTTCTTTGTAAACCCAACACGAGTGTATCCACCCTTCTGAGCAACCATGTACCCCATTATATGACAAGTTCTAATTCCATGTGACTGAAGACTGTCAATCTGAGCTCTATCTGCTTCAGAAATTTCACGATAAATGGGGTGTAAGTGCACAAACCTAGATGGGGTTAATTCATAGTTGTGAGCCTCTTCAAAAAATGACACTACATATCTATCTGTGTCGGCTTTGTAATGCACACGAAGCCTAGCGGGACAATTAGTATGGGTCAAACGTCTGTGATCTCTTTTCCTATCAACCCTACTAAAGTGTTTCTTCTCTCTTAGACCATGTTTACTGCATACAAATAGCCTCATTACTGTTATTTTACTACCCTCAGTCCCTCTTTTCCTAACATCACTTTTCCTAATGGAAAAACCTTTACATTTACCATACTTAAAATAAAATTCATTAGCTTAAGCAACTTTACCGAATTTCATAACACGAATTTCATCAGCAGTAACGACATTAATATTCACCATTCTATCACCTACAACTGCATCTAATTCAACAAAATCTTCGTTGTGAATTTTATCAGCGCCATCGCCGTCATCTGAACTTTGATACTCACTGGACACCGAATATCTGTCATCCTGAGCATAATCTGATTCAACATAAGATGTATCACTATCACAACAACAAACTTCGTTGGAATCAAAATGGTCGTAGTTTTCCATAGTAAACCTAAATTAACACATTTGTTAACACATCAAAACTCAACATCAATCACAGTACCTAATTTCCTATTCAAATCAAAGGTACCTAACATAATTGAAAATTTGAAATCATCAAATAGGAAACCCATGTACAGAAGACAAATTCAAGCATAAACCCTAATTCATAAAATTTAAATCAAATTTAACACCAACTCTGAATTATCACAATTTTTAACACAACAAAACTCAACATCAATCACAATTTCTTATTTCCTAATTAATTCAAGGGACCTGATTCAAAGGTACCCACCAAAATTGAAATAAAAGGTCACAACAATGGTTCCTCTCTGAACCGAACATCTCGACATAACTCCACATTTTTCATTAAAACTCAGCATAATAATTAAAATAAATATTTTCTCAACAATATTCATCAACAACATCAAAACTGCATCAACCAACCATCAATATTCAACAAGGCGTGTTCATAAAAACAACAGAACTTACAATTAACTCTAACAACTTATATTCAAAGGGTAAGGGTTACAGGCATATTCTAACCTTAGATCAACTACTCCTCAATTTAACTCTGAACATATCAGATGACTCAAACTTAACTCATTTAATTCAACACAACTCTATACATATCAAACTCAGCTCTATCAAATAACTCAAAAATCAACTCATTTAATTCAATACAACTCTAACCATATCAAACTCAACCCTAAACATATCAAATAACTCACTCCTCAACTCAACTCAGAACATATAAAATGAATCAAACTTAACTCATTTAATTCAACATAACTCTAAACATATTAAACTCAGCTCTATCAAATAACTCAAAATCAACTCATTTAGTTCAATACAACTCTAAACATATCAAACTCAGCTCTAAACATATCAAATAACTCAAAACTCTACTTTTTTAATTCTCAAACTCAACTATAGACTTATCCACATCTTATTTCAACAAATATATCACCAAAACATCGGACTTGTGTCCTAAAACATTAACAACTTCATTCACATAGCATTTTATCAAAACAACCCCAAAATCACGTTTTTTACTAGTCATATATCAGATTCGAAATCATCAAATATAAAACCCATGTACATAAAACAAATTCAAGCATAAACCCTAATTCTCAATTTGAAATCGAATTTAACACCCCCGTTTATACTTTATTTGAAATCAATGAATATAATAAACATTTTCGCATTTACCTTAGCAATAGTGTGGTCAATACGAATACAATCAGATTTTTGATCGTGTTATGTTTGATGAGCGATTGAATGAGACAAATTCAAAATAATAGGGACGAACACGATGAATTTTTTGTTAATGTTCGTCTGCAGTGTTGGGAGAAAATGCGAAAAGATGAGCTTCAGGTTGTTCAAAAATGGCGGATGAATATGGAAGCTGAATATGGTGTTGATGAAGTGAGGAAGATGAATTTCAGGTTGTTCGTGTAATGTTGTTTTAATTGATTTTCATTATAAACATTAAAATTTAAAAACAATATTAATATGTTAGGTACTTAATTGCAATATTCATAATTATAAAGTTAGCATAGTAAGTGACATATATGATACAGTCTTATGTGTCATTCTAGGACTTAAGGTACAATTCTGATTGACCAGAATGTAACTTCTTCAAAGAAGTCATTTTAGTGACTTCACCTTAGAGTGTGTTTGGATGAAGGATTTTAATGAGGGAAAGTAATTTTTTGAGGGAATTTGAAATGACTTGATCAAAATCCATTGTTTGGATAAAAAATATGGAGAATTGTTAAAATGATGTAAATTTATGGAGTATTTTATTCATGTTAAATTTAAGGAATTTAAAATGACACCAAAAAGTAAAGAATTTCAAATTGCTTTTTAACTCAATATAATATGAATGTTAAATTGTTTATTATTAATTTTTCAAATTTTGCAAGAAGGTCCTCATATTTTATGAAAATTTCAAATTCACCCCTAAAATTTTCAAAAAATTGCAAATTAGTCCTTAATAATTTTCAAATTTTACAAATTGGTCCCTTTAAATTTTCAAAAATTACAAATTGGTCCCTATTTTTCATATTTTAAATTTGACCCTAAAACTTTAAAAATTTTGAAAATAGCCCCAAATTTTTTACATTGAATCATTTTAATACTCCATCCAAACAAAAGAATTTTAAAATGAATGAATTTCAATTGAATCATTTGAATTACTTAGAATTTTAACTTCCCTAAAAATTCTCAAATTCCTCGTCCAAACACACTCTTAGAATTTTCCATATAATTAAAAGGAAGTGGACCTATTGATGTTTATAAGACAATAAAAAATATTTGCATGCATTCATTCGTTAAATTGAAAAGCAAAAGTTATTATGTGTAACTCAATAGACTACCTTGGTTTGTTAGACTTCTCTAATCTCTTTCGATTTTCTTTGCATAAGTTTGTTCTTTATATATTTTGTTATAGAATCTTTAGAATTTATAGAGTATTTCATAAATTTACAATTAGGATCATGAGACTTTTATAACCTCTCTCAATTTTCTTTGCATAACTTTATTCTTTACTTATATATTTTATTAAAGAATCTTTAGAATTTATACACATTCATAATCAGGTGTGTATATTAATGACATCAAAAAGGTGAATTGTTATTGTTTGATTCAAATTATTTAAGAATCAAACCTATAATGGATATAATATAGAAAATT
Source organism: Lathyrus tuberosus (assembly GCA_022829125.1). Classification (NCBI taxonomy): domain Eukaryota; kingdom Viridiplantae; phylum Streptophyta; class Magnoliopsida; order Fabales; family Fabaceae; genus Lathyrus; species Lathyrus tuberosus. The sequence goes on from JALAZF010000075.1 coordinate 12,238,075, forward strand.
ATAATGTTGCTAACTAATTATTTGTTGAAGAAATTGCTTTATACTATTGTACTATTAAATAGATAGAATATATGCTCCTATATACCTATTTGGTTGTTTGTTTTTTAATATATTTGAATTGTTTTTCTTTTATGTTTTTTTTTTCATTTTATTATAAATAGATAATATCATTTCTGACTATGTGTTCAGATAACACTATTCAACACATTTTTAAAGTACTTTAATGTACTATATTGATTTGAAATATCGTGACCAAATGGAAGGAGACAATTTAAAATTGTTATAGATTTTGAGAGAAAGAAGACTGATCCGGAGTATTCGAACAGGTCCACGTAGGCTGGTCGTCAGATGGCAAGGTGCTCGGACGGATGCTGGTCGTCAGGCGGGCAAATTGTTCGGCTTGTGAATGAGGAGAGGAGGGGGTGTACCTGCAAGGCACTCCGACGCTCAAGTAAGAAAGGGTCAGAGAAAAGGGGCAAGTACAAAGTGTATTCTTAGGGTGAAAAATGTGATACCTGACCCTCTCAAGCGAGAGGGTTTATATAGAGCCCCCAGCGCGTGGCCAACGGTCCTATTTTCGGGGCGAAATAACTGTTTTCCCCAAAGAATAGGTAACTGCCCAAACTAGCCGTTATGTCGGGCAGCGTGCCAGAAACTAGCCGTTACGTCGGGCAAAGACGCAGTTCCGGGCACCTGTCCATTGCTGTTCGGGCAGCGAGGAAGCCGTGCATAACGGACACTAAAGCCGGGGAGGAACGTTGCGTTCCTTGCCCGGTTGGAGGGGCAGACATGTCAATTTTGCCCCTCTGTAGATTGGGCTTAGGCAGTTTGGGCCGCTCTGGAGCAGAGGCGGATTGGGCCAATTCTAGCCATTGGTCCAGTCCAGAACAGAAGATATATGTTGTGATGTGTCAGTCACTCCCATGATTTATCATTTTATTTTTTGAAAATTATGCACTACTATCCCGTGCATTGCACGGGCAAACGTCTAGTTTATTGTAATAGGTTGTATGCCGCTGATTGTAATACACATGGAACCTCAAATATCAATAAATATTTTAAGGAATTTCCTAAGAATCCAAATAGGATAATTGACAAGGCACAAAAAACTATCGTACTTTGACAGCAAGTAGAGGGTGATAGTAACTTGTTTTTCAAGCTTGATGAATTTAATCAAGAAGAGTGCAAATTAGAGCTAGCTAAGATGATTATTATTGATGAATTTCCCTTTAAACATGTTGAAAGTGTTGGATTTAAAGGTTTTATGAGTCTTGATCAACCTCGTTTAAAAATTCCTAATCGTGTAATGGTTGCTAGAGATTGTATGCAATTGTATAAGGAAGAAAAAGTGGTCTTAAGATCTTTATTGTCTCTCAACCATCAAATGATTTCATTTACCACTAATACATGGACCTCAATTATGAATATGAATTATATGTGTGTGACATGCTATTTCATAAATACCCTATAGATCAAATACTTTTGAAGTTACATGATTTACCGTATCGAAGAAGACGAAGACGAAGCGGATTAAATCAAAATTGATGTCCAGTTCGGTTGAATCATCACTATTGACCTCTGAAGGAGGCATATAATAAGAGATTTTCCTACCCCACCACTTGGGGTTCTTAGGCACCATGTGCGCTTCCAAAAATACCCCCTGCTTCTGGAGCTGTATCTTCGAACGCACTTTTTTTTTCTCAACGTTGGTTTGTTCTGGTGCTACATCTACGTGTCATACCCTAAAATTTGACCCTAATACTTCACATAATTGTGCAAATCATCACCACAATATGGATGTACCTTCACACCTCACTAATCCTTTCAAATATTATTGAGTGTTCACCTTGACCAAGAATTAGGTTTTTTTTAAGCCCTGCAGAGGATTCAGGCAAAGGATCAATAAAAAATTGACATGATCTTTAACTTATCATGCCTATCAATCATTCATGAAGTACAAGAGGCCACATTAAGAATCAAGCACAAGATTGCATCATTTCAAGTTGATCAAGCCTCAAGATCATCAGTGTCACCAAATTAGGGTTTTGGTCGACCAAGGCTTCTAGAGCAAACTTTTCATCTGGGCATGAGCCAAGACCTCAAGATATGTTTCAAGTACCTAAAATATGTCAGATTAGTCCGTTCATATGATTGGATTGATTCAAAGAACTTGATTCACAAATAATGCAAGAATTAAAATCTATCTGAGCCATAAACTAGGGTTTTGATGAAAAGTCAACCATACGTTTGACTTTTGGCCAAGACATGATCTCAAACCTTGGGATATGATTCAAGACACTCAAATGTACCCTTGAAATCCATTCATAAGTTTAAAATCACCTTGGGACATCCATTCATTAAAAATCAGGAATTAGGGTTTCTCTGCACAAAATTCATCTGAGACCCAAAGTCAAAGTTTGACTTTTTGGCCAAAAATGTTCATCATGAACCATTATACAAGAAAATACGATCCATTGTTACATTTGAACAAGACTTGATCAAGAAATCAAGATAACTTGTACAAGGGGCAATGTTGAGAAAGTGAAAATTTCACTAAGTTATGAAACAAAGTGTTTAGGTACCCAACTTCCAAAAGCCATAACTTTCAAACCAAACAACCATTTTCTTGGATCCAAAGCTCAAATGATAGATCTCATCACATACTACAAAAGTGCAAAACTGGTCCATGGTCAAAAAATGCTTGGATTTTAAGTTATGAAGTGATCATAATCAAGAAAAGTATGAAATGAACTTCAACACTTAGTGAAATTCTGCCTAAGGTAAGATCAGTCAAAACATCAAAATATGGAGGGATTTTTCACCATGATCCAAGATGAATCAAGTCCAATGGTGAACATCAAAGTTGAAATACATCATCCCAGCTTTCCAAAGAGCCCAAGAGCATGAGATAACTCCATTTGAGCAAAGAATTATGGAGGTTGCAAGACACCTTGCTGAGAATTTTACCTGCCACCCCCCCCAATTAAACCTGGCACCCCCCCCAATTTTTCATTATTACCATATCACCCCTGATATTATTTACATAAAAAATAACATTCTTTAACCCAAAAAATCACTTTTTTAGAAACTTGAAAACGAAATTTCCGGTAGTACAAAACAAAATTCCCGGTAGTGTTTTCCTGAAAATTCTGTAACCCAAAAAAAACCGGTAGTACAAATAGTAAATTACCAGTACAAAATACCGGGAATTTTCAAAAAACCGGTAATAATTATCGGTAATTCTGATTTTACCGGTGTAATTTTGCAGAACCATTCAGAGAATTTCAAAATTACCGGTATCTATCAAAATACCGGGAATTTGAAATGTCCGGTATACCGGGAATTTCCGTTTTGGACGAAATTTTCGGTAACAGGTCTGTGTCATCAAAAATGCTTGCCATTTGTGCTCCCAGATCGTCAGGGTCTTCTACCGACTCGTGTAGCGATTACACTCAGTTCTTCACCACTGACAAAGTATGTATTATACGTAGACGCTTAAAATTTAATATTATTTCGTTTGATTTCATGTTTATGTCACTATAAGTTGTGATGTTTTTGAATGACAAATTTTTGAGAGCCGATCCGACGTATTAGTTTGGGCGCAGAATATTGGGAAGCAACATGGTATCATAGTTGTGACAATTCGTTCTGATATTGCAACTGGCCAGCGAGGAAGGAAGGATAAATTGATATTGGGTTGTGAGAGAGGAGGAAATTATAAAAGAAAAAAGTATGGAAGTAGTCATTCTTCGGAGAAGGATGGTCTTGCTAGTATGAAAGTGAAATGTCCCTTTCGGCTGAGGTCTTCGCCAAGTGGTATTGGTTGGAGGGTGTGCATTATGTGTGGGTTCCACAATCATAGACTATCTGAAGATTTGTCAGGGCACGACATATTAGGCCGTCTACAACCTCATGAGAGACAGTTTGTGAATAACATGACGAAGTATAACATGCCTCCGAGACACATAATTTCCGCCTTGAAATACCAAGATCCAGAAAATCTCACGAGTGTTGGGCAAGTATATAAAGCTAGAGTTGCGTACCATGAAAGCAAGAGAGGTTCATTGACAGAAATGCAATTGTTGTTGAGTCTTATTCATAAAGAAAAGTGCATGTGTTGGACAAGAAATAGGGAAGACTCGAATGTTGTTGCTGATATTTTCTGGACACATCCTGATTTAGTGAAGCTTTTGAATATGTTTCACTTGGTGTTGATTTTTTATTGTACATACAAGACCAATAGGTACCGATTACCGTTGCTTGAGATTGTTGGCGTTACGTCAACAAAGTTGACGTTTTCCGTAGGGTTTGCGTATTTGGAACACGAAAGGGAGGAGAATTTCAAATGGGCAATGGAGAAGCTGAAAGAATTTTTTTTTCTGAGAAATTGCTACCAAATGTTGTTGTGACTGACAGAGAACTTGCCTTGATGAATGCACTTGAAGTTGTGTTTCCTAATTCAACACACCTGTTATGTGTGTTCCACATTTCCAAAAATGTTAGCATGAAATGTAAGGAATATGTTAAATAAGAAAGACATGAACATGTCATGGAGCTGTGGAACAAAATCATGTATGCTAATAGAGAGAGTGAGTATCTCATACACTTGAAGCACTTTGAGACTGTTTGTGTTGACATACCTTTGTTTGTTAACTATGTGAAAGAAACATGGTTGACACCGTATAAAGAAAGGTTTGTTTCTGCATGGACAAACAAAGTTCCTCACATGGGAAATACAACAACGAACAGGTATACCTGCGTCTTATTTGATTTAATAAAGTCTTATTTGATTTTATAAATTAGCATAATTGATGTTTAATTGTGTTTTTATTATTGCGGTTTAGGGTCAAGTCTGCGCATTGGAGACTCAAAAACATGCTGTCACATAGTCGGGGAGACTTATGCCGAAGTTAGGATGCTGTTAACACCATGCTAAAATTGCAGTTAGGCTCAATTAGAGTGTCGTTTGAAAAGAGTATCGTGAACATTGAGCATCGGTATAACACTCCATTCTACACCAACTTGCACGGTTTTGTGTCAAGGCAATGTATACAACATATAGGGAAGGAGCTAGAACGGGTCAAATTTGTTGGTATAAACAAAGAAATGTGTGGTTGCTTCATTAGATCAACACATGGTTTACCCTGTGCGTGTCAACTTGTTGGTATTCAAATACAAGGTCTGTCTATTCCTTTAGAAGAAATTCATGTTTTCTGGAAGAAATTACACATTCAAGAGCATACTGGCGGACCAGGGGATAGTGGTTCAAAGATGGATTTAGACGCAGAATGTGAAGATTTGAAGACATATTTCAATTCTTTGGATATGGTAGGTCAGAGGGTGTTGAAGAAGAAAATTAGAGAACTGACTTATCCAGCCACATCTTCTATGCGTCCACCGCCGGTGAAGTACAAGCCGAAGAGAGGAGTTAAGAAGAGCAAAAAGGGTGAAGAGAGTGATGTGCGTCGTGATCCCTCGCAGTGGGAGTATGGTGAGGCCTCGCAGGGGAGTCAGACTACAAAGACATCATGTACAAAACCAACAGGAAGTCAACCTTCCAGTCAACCGTCCACTGTATCTTCTAAGCATAAATACTTGTCTCAGTTTCCTCGGTTCATGCATCCATACATTGATGACATAATTGATGTGGGTGACGATGGAAATTGTGGTTTTCGGGCTATTTGTTGGAGCTAGAATAGCAGCAAGCAAATAATAATAAGTAACCCAGTTTTTTCGTTCTCCACAGGGATCAGTGCGAGGGAAAGAATGCCATTCAACGGTTTCTATATTTCTAAGCTCCTGGATCAAAAGTTCTGGTTTAAAGACGAACCAAAAGCAAATGCGGAAAATATAAAGAAGGAAAATATAAAGTAAAGACAGAATTATAAACGGGGCCTTGTTGGAATTGGATCTCATCAATTGATAACACATGCATTCTTCTAATCAAGCAAACACAAATCAATCATTCGCCAAATATCCTCGCGTATCACTCACAACAGAGGTTATGTCTAACGCAACGTCGAGAGGCCAACTGTATTGTCTCATCAGTGATGTCTCACGCAACAAAACCAACACAGAGCTTTAAGAGCGGATACTCACGCAAGTGTTAAGCCTAAATCTATCTCTAGAGTTCAGTCCTAACAGATATTACTATAACATCCATACCAAATAAATGATTTCTTCGTATTTAAGCAAGATCAAAATACGTACACACGCTTAACCCTTTTTACATGTATTCAACTAATTTGTCCAATGAATGCGAATATCCTTCCTCATCACTATTATCACGCATCCTCGCGATACCGTATCGATCCTACTCATGCTACCCATGCTACTTAATCAACACAATACAACAAAAGATAAAATGAATATCAACTCACAAAACCATGTCAAAAGCTTGTTCATTGATAGATGAAAATCTAAGATCAAAGATTTGTAAAGGTTTTGTCAAGACCACAAATAATCAACCAAAGACAACAACAATAGAAAATCAGAATTCAAATCACATACATACATTAGAGGAAATACAATAGGTATCAAAAGATTACATCCTTCTCCAACAAGAAATCAAAGATCCTACCTTTTCTCCCTTGGAAATGAAAGAGATATCAAGTTCTGATCCCAAAATTACAACAATATCAGAACAACATAAAAAAAAACCATAAACTAAAAAGAGTAAAAATTGTATTTATACAATTCAGAAATTTGAAGGTTCGCTAGGCGAACCAATTCATTCGCTAGGCGAATGGTTAAAAAATAGGCACATCAGGTGCTTCAAACAGTTAAACCGCCCCTGAAATTTCGCGTGCATTCGCGAAGCGAACAAAACACTCGCGAAGCGAGCCTTCGCCAAAACCTTCGCCCAGCGAATTTAGGGACTTTTCCTACTGAAACTTTCTGCCACCCTTCGCTGGGACACTCGCCAACGTTCGCTAGGCGAACCTTCGCTAGGAGCTCGCCAGCACTCGCGAGGCGAATCCTGCTGTTGCAACTTCCTTTCTTTAGCAGCTTGCACCATTTCTTAGTGTCTTCAAACTTTGATCATTTAGTGCATTTCCTGCACAATAACACACACATTACAAGCACCAAAGGTATATTCTCAATGTGTAGAAGAACAACAACAATCATGGATAAAAACCATGAAAAAATGAAAAAAGAGATGAAAACGTGCAAAGAAAGATATGCCAATTTTAGGCCAAATCCGCACCTAACACTATTGCAGCATTACTTGGATGGGGTGAAGAGTCTTGGGCGTTGATTCGGAATCAGTTGAATGGTCAAATTTATCAACAACCAAAATTGTTTTCAAAGTTGTTTTATGACACCGTTGATGTGGTTTGACGTTCCTTAAAAGTAACACACTTAGGTGCACAGGGTAGAGAGAAATGGATGTCGATTCTAGATATGGGTTATCCTATTGCGACCCGGTACAGTTTGGTTTTTGTCTCCCTGTCAATGACACTGAACCAAACCTTCTTCCCTCTTACCAGAGCTCCATCTATGTTTGCAAGTAGGCATAAAATGATTGTTGTTGGATTTGTCAACAACAATCATTGGGTTCAGGTAAAATTAAAACCTGATAGTCCTTTGCCTCCCGTCACGTCCCGATGGAGAGAGAACTGTACTGAAGAGGCAAGAGCCTGGGAAACAGCATATGCAGGACGGATTAGGCATTGGGAGGAAGAAATTAGGAAGTCACAGTAGTTTTAATTTTTTTCGTATGCTGTTATGTATTTTTTTTCGTATGATATCATTTTAATTTAATATGTAATCTTGATGATGTTCTTGTTGATCAAACACTATTGGAAACACTAAAGGAGATTGCAGGTTTTTTAAATTTTTTTTCAGGCTTAGGGCTGTTACCGGGAATTTCAGTTTACGTGAAATTCCCGGTATACCGGATATTTCAATTCCCCGGTATTTTTCACTTTTTCTGTTAATTTAAAAATCCGGTACATTTATACCGGTAAATTCGAAATGTCCGGTGAAAGATACCGACATTTTCAAAATTACCGGTATTACCTGAAAATTCAGGTATATACATTGAAATTGAAGGAAAAATCCGGTACTGATCAAAAAATCCGGTATGACACTGGACATTCCAAAAAACCGGGGTTTTTGACAGGGGTAAAATAGACTTTTTGCATGTATTGGGGGGGGGGGGGGGTGCAAGGTTTAATTGGGGGGGGGGGGGTGGCAGGTAAAATTCTCCACCTTGCTGCAACTGTTTGGCAAATTCAGTTTTGGACCTTTCTTGCAAGACACGAATTTTGAGTCCAAGTGTGATCATTATGCAAGCACTTATTCAATGAGAATCTGATTGAATCATGACAAAGCTGCAAGATAGAGTCAAAGAGTCAAGAGGAATCCCATTGAAGTAATGGAATTTTGTCACATATGCCTTGAATTCAAAGATGCATTTATGTGCAATAGTGCACATTCAACAAAGACACTCTCCTCAGTCAAGATACATGCTTAAACAACAATAAAAACATCTGAGGAATGTGTAATTGGTCAAAAGATAGCTGTGCTCTTTGGAAGTAATAATGTACCTTGGCATGGAAGTAATCACACCTTGCCAAAAACATTGAATGAGATCTTATCCTTCAAACCAACACTATTCCTCCAAAACAAAGTTGTTCTCCTATAAATAGAGCTCACTTCTGATAATTCAAATCACACCAAAGTAACACAACACTTTTTTCTCTTTTTTCTTGCTTTTGCTCCAAGTTTTCAAACTTTTCAAAAGTGAGAATCAAATTTTTAAAGCTAGAGCTTCTTGGCTTAAACCAATGATCCAAACACATCACAAATCATCCCTTGGAGGTGTCCAAACCCTCATCTTCATCCCAAACCACCAAAATCAGAAAGCCAACCATCAAAACCTCATATTTTGACTTTTCTGCATTTTTCAAGCCATGTCTTGATCCTGTCCATTTCAAAGCCAAACAACACTTCAAACACACTCTAAATAACCTTCCTAAATTGTTCCAATAAGAGTTTCTCAACTGTAACTCATTTGGTTGAAGTTGCATTTTGGTCACTTTTTCCATTTTTGCAAGAAGGGTACCATCTTATGTTCCAGCTGGTTTTCTTTGGTTCTAAGCATTCAGAAGGATCATTTGAGGTATATTGAAGGTGTCCAAAGCATCAAGACATATATGTAACAACTATCTTGAAAGATCCAAATTTGCTTCAAGAGTTAAGTTTCCTCAAAACTTGAAACTGCCAAAATATGTTTTACTTTGATGTACATTGATCATAAACATGTCATATATATCATATTTGTTGTGTTTGAGCTATAATTAAGTGTTGTTGTTGGCTGTATAAACACGTAGCATAGAACTTGCAAAATCATGGCCTATTTTGAAACCACTGTCGGGTTTTAAAATATAGGCACATTTAGAAAAATCTAACACCACCATTAGATTCCTCATGAAATTCTAGGTAGGTTTCCTTTTTATTTCATCCAATTTCATGGAGAAATGAGGGAGATATGATCCTTCTTGCAAACTTGAAAACCTTGGGCAAGAACCAGCCATGGCGCCTTTGGCTTGGTTTGGCCTCAGGTCCTTTCCACCCTTATCAATTATTGGGTGTGGTTTGATACATGGATGTATCACCACCTCAGTGGTTTGTGCCTGCGTGTTAAGTGTGTTTGTGTGTGCAAGGGCGTGGGTTCGACCCCCCTTTTAGCATTTTTTCAAAATTTGTCATTTTTCTTCATATTTTCACATTATTATCAAATAATTATTTTTACACTTAAATTTAAGTATTTTTGAATGATTTTTTGCACACTTGTCATTCACACATTTTATTAATATAATCCACACAAAAATTCAAAAAAAGATTTATTTATAATTACTTTTTATTAAGTTGAAATTAATTGTTTTTAAATGATTAAAAACCCTAAAAAAATGGTTTTCTCCTTGATTGTTTTGAAACCTATCACATTTTGATCTTCATAAGGATAAAACCTAATATTTCAAAATTTGTTCTAAGATTACAACATGTTTATTTCGACTTATACATCAATTATATCATGTTTAAATTCATTTAAAAAACACCTTTGATCATTTCTTTCAAAACTAGGGTTTTCAAAATAATCAAAATCTCTGGGCCTCTAATAGAGTGTAAGTCCCAACCCTTAACTTTTCAAATTATCAAAACCATCTGGGCCTCTATTAGAGTGTAACACCCAACCTTCTTTATAAATAAACCACTTCATGGGCCTCTGCTATAGTATAAGTCCCATCGCATTTTCAAAATCACGGTGCGATCATTGTTTTTACAACAATCATCTAGGCCTCTATTAGGAGTGTAAGACCCTTCCCTTTGTACATAACCTTTGTTTTAAAACAACCATATGCGCCTCTGATAAAGTGTAAGACCCAACACCCCTTTTGTAAATAGAAAATCTTTTAGCCTCATTCATCCTGGGCTTTGTACAGGATACAAACAATCATCTGGGCCTCTATCTAGAGTGTAAGACCCAACACCTTTGTTTCTCTCTTACTTAAGATCAAGTCATCTTCAAAGTCAAAACTTTCAATTTCTTCAAAACACTAACTCAATCTTGATGAAAACATCTAGTCAATCACAATACACTTGGGCCTCTATCCGGAGAATAAGACCCACCACCTTTCTCAATTCAATTCATACTTATTTATATACTTGTTCATATTATCTATATATATACTTGTACATATCATGTTAAGCTTCTCTTAGCATTTAAATCATCCTCCAGCTTAGGCTAGTTCAAACAATAGGATCTTTTCAATCAGTATAACTTAGTTCAAACAACTAGTTCCCTCTTGTACAAAGGAATTCTTCTCCCCAATACAGTCAGTCTCCTCTTGGGCTTTGTTCAATTTATTCAACCTTGAAACAATTTAATAAAGAGAGGATTATTTCTCGGTGAAACCTCTTCTTTAACCCTGGAACAGTTCAACAAAGAAAAAATTATTTCCTGGTGAAACCTTTTGTGAACTCTTCCTAGACTTGGAAAGTCTCAACACCTAGCTTCCTCTTGGGCTTCATACAAGGACCCACAGGCTTCTAAGAAGCATCATCATCCTCCTCTTGGGCTTCATAAAAGGACCCTCATGCTTCCTAAAAGCATAAGATATATCCTAGTCATCTTTATCAATACACCAATTCCCAGGAGAGTCAAAACCTATAAGACATTCAAACTCATCCTTTAAGTCTCTTCTGATCCTCAACAAGGTTTAGTTTTCATCTTTAAACTCCCCAGCCAGGGTCATATTACAATCAACAAATCCCCAAAAGAATCAAAGCCTTTGTGGCATTTAATAATTCAACTCTCTTAAGCAAGAGTTAGTTCCCTTTTTTATTCCTCAAAACAATTTAGACCTTCTCTTGGAATTAAATTTCCTCAGCAAGAGTCAGTCTCCACTTAAATTCCCTCAGCCTCCTCTTAGGCTTCATATAATGATTTCCCCAGCCTCAATCTTGGGCTTTGTACAAGACAGATATAATACTCCCATAGTTGAGTCAGTTTTCAACTTTTTTCAGCTTCAAACTTGGGCTTTGATCAAGACACAAGGTTTAACATCCCCACAAATGAGACTCTGAGTCCTCTATGTAGGGTGTTAATAGCTTCCCCTTGTATAACCAACCCCCGATTCCAGATCTCTTCGCATTTGTAAAGGAAAACATTTGCGTGCAGGGTTAGTTTAAGATATCTTCCCCTTACTTTTAAGCTTCATAGGATAAATATAGAAATCAGAAAGTATCACTAAAAGCAGTAGTGGTCGCGTCACAAAACTGGAGCTGCACTACGGAATATTTCCATTTATATAGCTCCGGAACATTTTGCAATACATTCGCGCCAGAGTCCCTTCTCCTCCCTCATTCTTCATTTTTCATCTTCTTCACTCTCCAAACTCTCTCAATCCTCAAAAAATATTTTTCCAGCAAACATCATTATTTTAAATCAAGTTCGATAAGGAGCATTCATTTCAATGATCAAGAAACACCAACACATTCAAAGCTCGATATAATCGGTAAGTTTTTGAGTTTTCGAGGTATTTTCGAGTATTTCCCGTAAACGAGTTAGAATATAGTTTTAGGGTTAGAAATCCTTAGATAGTTTTAGAAACATAGTTTAGAGACAATGTAGGTATTGTTTGTTGGGTGAAACAGACGATCAGGGCTTCGAAAAACCGATTTCCATGGGTAGAAGACGCCATTGTTGTGGCTGTTAGAGTTGCAGGAAGTTTCGGAGCTACATCTACGGAACAAGTTAACATTAGGGCAATTCTGTAGATGCAGCTCTGAAACAAATCAAACGTTGTGAATTCTGGGTGCTTCCGGATATGTATCTATGGATGTTTTCCTTGTGTGCATATTCAGAAGTAGAAAATGTTAAATTTTTTTCCTTTTTTGTTTTTTAATTTATTTGTATCTAATTGTTTTTTCTTGGTTATACCTTGCAGACATTATGGCAGACAGAGACGATAGATTGCGACTTGGACGGGTTTCGCAACATGCTTCTGTGAGACGCGAGCGGACCCAGGCCACCATTACCGAGGCCGATATAGATGAGGTACAACCCTCTTCATCACATGCCCAGGACACTCCATCGACCTCATATCTCACCCCATCATCCACTTCTTCATCTCGGAGACGTCAGGATTCAGCTGAGGGTTCATCACAGGCCCCGTCCTCCCGCAGGCCTTGTCGGGATACTCCTGTTCCTCCTTCTTCCTATGATGTTGCTCTGGTGCCACCTCCAAAGGGTGATGACTCACCAGCGGAGGATGCTGGTGGCGACGACAATGAAGAGCCTGAGGGTTTCCCAGGGGATCCCTCAGATACGTCCCTGCTGGCAGGGTACGCTGACCATACTGCCAGACATGTCTGGGATGGATAGGTAACATTACTCAGATTGTTTCTTTTTTTCCATTGGAAATATATAATTTGTACCATTGTTTCTTATTAACATTGTTTCTTATTTATGGAATTTTTTCAGACTCGTCAACAACAGAAGTTCTATAACCATGGGCAGAAGGTATTATCTTTGGAGCAGCCACAGGAGGCTTGGTTCCAGAATATCCTTTCCACCTCTGGTTTGAAGGACCTTTGTAAGATCGGTTATAGCCTAATCCACAACGAGATGGTGATGGGCTTTGCAGAGAGATGGCACCCTGAGACGTCATCCTTCCATCTACCGCACAGCGAGCTCACTATTACACTGGACGACATCTCCTGTCTGTTATATATACCGACCACGAGTACCCTCCTACGTCACGTTAGGATGACGAAGGATAAGGCGAGAGAGATGTTGGTCGAGGAGCTTGGGGCCGATCCACTGGAAGAGCTTGAGGAGGTGGATAAGACTAGAGGGGCTCATATGAGGTTCTCATTTCTCACGCGTAGATTTGGTGAGGCGCTCGCTGCTACACGCCAGGCAGATGGTGATCCAGTTGAGGTTGAGATGCACAGGCAGCGTGTGCTGAGGTGTTATTTCCTATTTTTAGTCAGCACACAGCTATTTGTGGACACTTCCTCCACATATACCGATGTCGCTTACCTGAGGTACATTTTGGATTCCGCACGGATCCATGAGTATAACTGGGAGCGTGGCACTACTTGTGGTAACAATCTTATATCCTTCGACTTTTTTTCACTTTTAATTCTATATTCGTGATAATGCTTGATCCTGATGTTTTTTATTTTCATTTTAGGCTTGAATATTTCAGCACTTTCCCATGATCGACGGGTGGGGGAGTGTGCCTGATTACATAGAGCAGATGCCACGTGCCCTTGCCTTTATCCCGCTCAGGGGGAACCAAGCGGTCGACCCTTACAGAGTATATCTCGATCGTCTGTCTACTGAGGACATTCACTACGACGTCTATGCTGATCACCGTGTGACGCGCCCGTTTGACGCCATATCACTATTCTCAGGGTGGTTGGCATGCAGTTCGACCATCATTGTTCCATATTTGCCCGAGTGCGTCATGCAGCAGTTCAGGTACACATTGACGATACCCGGACACCCAACTGTCTCTGCTCCTCTCGGTTTGACCCGTAGACAGATATATGAGATCTTAGCTGACTACCAAGGGCACATGGTACCGGACGAGGTTCGGGCGACCAAAGCGCCTAGAGACTGTAGCTGCGTTAATGGCTACATCATGTGGTCCTTCACCGTCTCACACCCCTACATGGTGCCCATTGCAGAAGGATCACCGCCCAGACCAGCTCATTAGGGGATCTTAGAGGAGCAGCCATCTCAGTTAGACCACACTCAGGATGTCCTTCCTCGCTGTGGTGAGAAAGTGGAGATGGGGTGGGCAGGCATTGCCGCCATTTTATTCCCTGAGGGGTCTGACCACAGGCATGTATTGGATGAGATGATTGTGGTGGCGGAGGGGAAACTTATGTACCGCGGGCATCGCGCCAGGACGGGTGGGATCGATGGCCGAGGACGCAGATCGGGCGGTCGAGGAGGCGATAGAGGCAGACCAGGCGGCAGAGGCATAGGCAAAGGAGGAGATGCAGATGTTGTCAGACACACACAGTAGTGACTGTGATGTGTTTTTTGATGTAATATGTATTGATGACATTGATGTACTATTTTTTTATGATGATTATGGCATATTACTTCTTATATATATATATATATATATATATATATATATATATATATATATATATATATATATATATCATATTATTTTATTTACGGATGCATGTTATTTTATATTCATCTGCAACAGTTAATTTCCATTTGCGACCAACAAAACTATATTTTTTATAAAGTGTAAAGAAAAAAAGGGTGCGTCCGGATGTGTATCTCCGAAATCAGGGGCATAAAAGGAATTTTGCTAGATGCCTAAGAGTATCAAAGGGTGGGTTAAGAAATACTCTATAATAATGATGTCAGATTTGGAGGAAAGCTAAAGTTCTTGAATTTCCGTTTAGTTTCCAATCTATACAAAATAAGAGAGAAATTAAAATGCTAACTACACCTATAATTTCTGGCTTATAAGATACTTTTGCAGTAATGTGTATCTAAACATAAATCAATTCTACTAAACTCAATTCTATTAAAATTAATTCTACCAAACTCAATTATGCTATAATCAATTCTATTCACCGTCATTCCAAACACACGACATTATGACAATTTACTTGCCTTTTTCTTTTGACTTTATCATTTATCTTTTTAAAATATTATATTAACAATATTATCTTTTTATAAGCAATCAGTTGCACCATAATTCAGTAAAAACATGTGGTAATGGTCGAAGGATTTAACTTACCACCTCCAGAGTTGATCTTGTCACCCCCTAAATCAAAGCAAAAGACTATAATAACTCTACTCAAAGTTTTCACCATTTTCCAAATTCACGCACACCAACCGAAAATTCCAAATCTCCAAGGTGATACTGGAAATTTCAAGTCATACCAGAAATTCTTCAGAAAAAGTAAGCAAAATATCGGAAAAGTGGGAATTTCCGAAATATTTTCCCAAAATTTTTAGAATATATGGGAAAAATTACCGAAAATTGTGAAAATTCTGGTATTTCTTACCGAAATTTCAAAATTCTAGGGTTTTTTAAGGTTATGTTTGTTCAAATTTTTTGAAAAATTTATGGTACCTTCTTCTTTCCCTAATTTTGTGTCGTTTTTCCAATTTTTTTTTCAAGGAGGACCAGGGGGGAGGACGGGTCCATTAGAGGCAGGTTGACCGATAGAGAGGCAGCTCGGGTCAGGGTTGCTGAGGCAGAGGCTTCCCAACTACAGACTAGACGAGTTGCTCCGACCGGTTCTTACCGAAAACGGAGGACTGAGCAGGCGCAGGGCTAGTTCCGCGTACCCCAACTCCGAGCTGCTAGAGTTTCTGCTGCTATGGAGGTACCTACTACTGTGGAGGTACCTGTTGATGATGAGGTACCTGTTGCTAAGGTTGATGTTGTTGAGGTTGATGTTGAGGAGGTTTATGTGCTGACTAAACAGGTTCCTGTTGTTGATGAGGTGCCTCTCATACCTCCTATTGACATTGATGATACTCCTACTAATACAGACGCTACAGCTCGTGCTTCTACACAAACATTTATTCTCACAATTGGAGCATTTCCGGGAGGACCCAGTGACCAATCTATCCTCATAGATTATGCTGACCATGTCGCATACAGAGTATGACAGGGAGAGGTATATATGTTATATTTTTTAATTGTAAACTATTTATTATGGTTCGGTGATGTGTTGAAAGTTTACTGATAATTTTTATAACTTTGTTTCCTACAGGAACGTCTGATGCTGAAGGTCACATCCAACGGTTCGAAGTTGAAGAACTTCCCACTAAGTCTGATGCATGAGCAGGTCATGCGTATTGTTTCTGATTTTAGTCCTGTGAAGTTCACCGACTACTCACTGACCATGCTCGACGTTTCACTTCTGTCTGCTTTTGTTGAGCGGTGGCACAATGAGACATCTTCCTTTCATCTTCCATTTAGGGAGATGATAATCACTTTGGATGATGTCTCCTCATTGTTTCATTTCTCATCGTTGATAGATTCCTTACATCTCCTGTCATTAACCAGGCGACAACACTGTTACAGGTTGTAAAGGATTTGTAAGTCATTGAGTAGGTCGTGCTAGAAGAGTTTGATTTTAATAAGGGAGCTCACCTCCAGATGTCTTGGTTGCGAGACAGGTACCACGAGCTTGTGGAGGCACGTAGGTATGAGGTTTCCGCTAGGGCGTACATGCTACATTTAATGGCATGTACTCTAATTGCGGATAAGTCAAGTGTTTATGTTAATGTTAGATACTTGTGGCTGTTCAGTAGCCTAGAGGCTCCATGTTGGGCTTAGGGAGTATATGTGTTAACCATGATTTATACGACACTTGAAGTTGCGACTGTCTTTGAGACCAAACAACTTACTGTTTATTTGAGTCTATTCCAGGTATACGAGCATTTCTTTATTGTTCTCATATGAGGTGAGAGGCTTTAGTGGCTAGACACTTGCCTGAGAGGTGTCTGCGATAATATGGTTATGTCCAGGACATCCCACGACCAGTTTCAGAGGCTCCAGATGGGGGCATTGACAGATAGTTTCAGAGTAACATCTTCAGCTCTGCTTGTGCCATTAAGGCTAGTGCAGTGATGGTTCAACACCCTACGCAGTGTGAGGATGGTTACCTGAAGTGGTATCTCACTATATCACACCCTCACATCATACCACATACTGTAGGGTCTTCCGATGCTGGGGGCCTTCTGATGTCGGGGTTTTTGAGGCTGAGGTACAGGCTGACGACGTGCCACCACCACCTCCTCCACCAAGCACAGATGACCAGGAGCACCTACATTTGATCGTTGTTATTGTGGATAACCTTATGGGTTTGGTAAATCCAGATCGTGAGATTTTTACAGGTGTCTTGCCGCGAAAAAAAATACAGAGTTGCCACCGAACTTTATTTATTCCAAAGGAAAAAGAAAATATCGAGAAAATCCCAAAAGGTAAAGAAAATGGTCTCGCTACCAAATTCGGGTTCAGGAGTCGATTATGAAATGGGAAGGTATTAGCACCTCTCACATCTGTTGTATTAAACAGGAACCGTTTTGATTTTTTTGCGTGTAAAGGTGTTGTTTAAGGTTTACTTGCGATTATTGTTTTATTATTCTGGATTTTATTAGGAAAAAAAATAAGTTTTAAATTAGTGTGTTCGCCTCGGTTTTGAAACCTCGTGCCTACGTATCTCCATAGTGCAATGAAGAAATCATAGCTCTGTAGTTCGTGGGATAGAAAATAAGTGTTTGTTGGTTGATTTTATTGGACGATGTTAACGTTCGCGTTCTACCAGTTAAACGTTGCCTGTATGCTCACGCGTGGGAAACTTAAGTGTTTGTTTGTATTGCGGTAGAACAGAAATAACATGTCCTTTCTGAAAAGGTTTGTGAATACCCTAAGGCGGAAAAAATGAGATTTGATGAGTTGAGATGGATTTTACGTGGAGACAAGCGTTCAGACAGGGAGCTCGACAGCAGAGTCCAAATTCTTGGGGAAGGAAGAGGTATGTACCCAATCATTTTCTTTTTCATCCAAAAGTTTTTTTGTTATGAAAGAGGTGCGGCGAATAGAGTCACATTTCCTTATCGAAAGACAAGTATTCGGACAGTGAGCTCTAAAGCAATGTCCTAGTACTCGGAGAATAAGAGGTTTGTGCCCCATAATTCCTTTTTTAGTCTAATAAAGAAAGCATTATTCTCGTTCTATTTAGAGTGTTTTACTTTGGAAGGCAAGCATCTAGACAGGGAGCTCGACAACATTGTCTAAACACTCGGGGAAGGAAGAAGCATGCGTCCAATCACTTCCCTTTTCTATTCCAATTTTATTATGAAAAGAGTTTGAAAATGCAACTCGATATGGGATAAAGTGTTTAAGAGTTTTATTTTGTTTTTTGGTTTCAATTGTCTGAAATAAGTGAAAAAGGTACTTGAAGTTACACCAGACACTCACGTAGCGTTCAATTGAATTTGATTTTGAAAACACTTGACGTTGGATCGCTTATTTTTGTCTTTTGAAAAAAAAAGATTATTTTTATCATTTTTTGTTTTATGTTAAGTGAATGAACGGATAAAGGAAATCGATAAAGGAAAGTAAAAGCTACGCTGCTACACGTTCATGGGATCGGGGGACATTTTACCCACAATAGGGGGATTGATCATGCTAAGCTATTACACATTCATAGAAATAGGGAACATTTTACCCACAATTGGGGATGAATCATAAAACATACAATTTCAACATTGTTGTATCAGAAAATTGTTCCAAATTCGTATACTCGTATGCCATTTGGTATACTTAAATTCATGCTTTTTTGTTTTCCTAATTTACTATCTATACCTATATATAAAGGGGATAGAAGAAAATGGACTGACCTACTTTTATTCCAAAATTACCCTTTAATAAATAATATATGTGCATGACATTTTACAAATTAGTTATTATTAACTCCCTATTCTTATGTCCATATGTGCATATATTAACTCCACTCCCCTCTGCATACTTTTACATTTACATGTCAAGCATCATGCTCATACAACAGTAAAATCACATAAAAGAGAATAACTAATTAACTGATTCACAAATATTATTACATGAAATGCACAAACTAAGCACATGGACAAGAATTATCGACAACAAGAGCAACATCTTCTTCACCCTGACTCCTAAAGAAGACGTAACCAAACGTTAAACCAACAACAATAGCCACAAAAATCCCTCCATCAACATATACCCAATCGCAAAATTCACACAAAACAAAATCGATTCTACAACCTTATTCAACTGAGAAAAGGAGTCAGAATCTCCGACACCGAAAAAACAACACAAGGTATGTTTTGAAAATCTCAAAGGGTCTATTATACAAGTTTATTCTTCTAAGTCTTCTATGTAAGCCAACATTGTTTTCTTCTCTGTAATACATGTGAATATATTAATAGTGTGAAAAATTTTTGAGGTTATATGATTTCTTTGGCTACCATTTTTTATTCTTTTTAACCGTTGTTCAAATTTCAAATAGAACTATCATAATGTGTGCTTGCTCGCTATTAAGTTTAATAAAAACCGAGTGGAATAGTTAGATCACGTGCTCCTTAATTGTCCAAAGAGTTGTCTTGTGTGAAATTGTATTTTTGATTGGGTTGGGGTTGAGAGATTAAATCGTAGTAACTGTAAGAACCATCTTTTGGAATGGTTTGTTCGGTTGGTCGGAAGGACATTGAAAAACACGACGAATCTTATTTGGTTTTGTACGTGTTGGAATATTTTGTGGGTTAGAAACCAAATAATTTTCAATGATGGTTTTTTTAACATAGGTGAAATTGTTCATAGAATTAGACATTATTCTTGATTGTGGTTATCAATTAGCATTTCTAAAATTACATCTTGTACATTTTATGATTGGTCGAAACATCCCACCAATTTTTTGTAATGGATGTTTGGTAATAGGTTGTTCGATGTATTAATGGTTTGGTTGGGACGATTATGTCCGTGTTTTGGATTGCTTTGTGTCTTCCCTCCGTTATTAATGAAAATTTCTTAATATAAAAAAAGTAAAAAGTTTTATTGAGTAAAGAAGAAGTTGATTTTCAATTTTCATATGATTTTATTTCTTTTAATTCTGTTGCCACTGATTTTTCAAGTGTGGTAATTTTGATCCATCGCTCATCCTTTAGTCACTTTTATTTTATTGATTTTACTATTATACCTGCTACATACAGTTACCTACAATACAATAAATAAAAGGATATTTACTATTATGTTTTATTAATAAACATATTGAATTATCGTAAGAAATTTGATAACTGTATAAATAATTGCTGCAAATTAATGGGTGGTTTTTTCCACTATACTTATAGCAGACTAATTATTGATGCCCATTGATTATCCTCTGTGAAAAACAGAAAATCAACATCAAATTATACTGTGACAAAATGGAAAGGTTGAGTATTGCTCACTATTTTCATTTATACTTATCATTTTTTATATTTTATTTTGTATCAATAACTATGTTTCAATTTGGATTTTACTATTCTTGATTTCAAACCTTTATTATATTATATTGATTTTTGTATTTTCTTAAATATTCATGCTATAAAACAGGGTTAGAAAATTGCTACCATAAAAGAAGATCATTGAAAATTAGTCGTGGAAATGGATCTTCTCTTTCTCTTTGTGTTCAATCAGACGGTCATGTTGATGGTCCAATTGACCAAAAATCATGAAAAAATAAATAAATAAGTCAAATTAATTTTTAAGTAAGGAAAAATATAACTGAAAGGCTGAGATTAATGGAAGAATGACAACAAAAGACAAAAAGCAGTAGAGGATCAAGATCTTGTAATCTTACCTGGTTTATATTTTAGTTGTTTTACTATAATTATTTACTAATTGTATTACATTTACAACATTGAGATCAAAATTAAATAATAATAATAATATACTTTTATGATTTGACATATGTGCACATTAGCAAAATCGGATAAACAGACACGAGAATATCCGTTTGAATGCTAGTCATTATAAAACAAAACATCTCAACACTTTCCTGACAAACCTTGGCTAAGGTTTCTTTATCATCAAGTCCACTTAGAAATTATAAATGAAATAAAAATTTGTTTGTGTTGTTTCATATATGCATATACTTGTGTTTCACTTATTTTTAACAGATAGTTAGTTTAATTGTGTGTATAATATTAAGATGAGCTTTTCACCACCCCGATCTTAGAAAGCATATTTGCTCATGTTTCTAGTCTGATGAAATTAGAATAATTTCCAGCTACTTTGTTAATTCTTGAGCATTAAACATGTTCTAATAGTTGTTTACTCTTTATTGCTATCTCATCTCTATAGGTGTCAGCGCCGAATATTAAAATGCTAATAAATAATTAACATTTTTGTTCTGTATTTTTTAAGTACAGTGATATATTCAACAAAGCAGGATATCATGTAGATGATTATACAGCTGATAGGAACATTCACAAGAAGCTAATACAGGACACTTTTTTTTTTTTATAGGCAAAATTTCACTATAGGATACTAAGGGGTATCGAACCCGATTACAAAAACCAACTTAGGACTCGCCTTACAAAAAATCTATTGGCGATTTGGTCCAGTCATAATAATTACAAATAAAATTAGTTTTTTTCCCAATCCATCTCCAAGTTAGAACAACTATGTTATGAACTATTGATTCAACACACCATATTTCGTCGGTAAACAAGATACTATTCCGAACTCTCCACAAACTCCAGCAAATGACAAGCCACAGGCCGACTTCATTTTGTATGTCCACTCCAGCCGCATATAACGAGCAGGTCCAGCATCTTAGAAGATCAACCACGGATCCGTTCAACGGAACCGACACCCCTAACCATACAATTATTTTGTTCCATACTAAAAGGGATTTAGGACAATAAAATAAAAGATGGATTATATTTTCTTCAACCTGAAAACAAAAGGGACAGACTTTATCGTGAGGAGATTCTATAATGCCGCGCGCACATAAGTTGTCACGTGTTGGAAGACGGTTGTGTATTAGACGCCAACCAAAAACCATCGTCTTAACTGGGGAAGAGGCTTTCCAATTAAGTTTAAGAGCATTTATGACTTCTGCTGAAAATTGAACTGATGCAGTTCTCCTTTCTAGTAGTAACTCGTAGGCAGAATGTACAGCAAAAACTCCATCCGACTCGAGTCTCCAAGAAATTCTGTCAGCAACATTCCTGCATAAAGTGTGAGTCTGCAGACACTGGTACAAATCCGCTTCCTGCTGCCTTAAAGTCAGGTTGTTGTCGTCCGAACTTCTCACGATTTCTCATTGCCAATTATCATCATTCCAGCCACCGTTGTCGTGCACTGAACTTCTTTTGTTCAGGTCCGGGAACAAGGTTTCCAAAGAATCTTCGCAACACCAATATGAATTCCAAAAAGACGTCTTTTGGCTATTCCCAATCTTTGATTGCATAAGACTAAAAATTGGGTTGTTACCAAAATCAGACGCTAAGGCAACCAAATCACGCCACCATAATGATGTTTGGACAACCCCCACAGTCAACAGTCCCGCGTACCAGAGATAACGCGAAATTGTCATACCTTGCCTGCAATGTTTCGGTCCAGATGTACTGACCATTTGACATGATTTTCCAAATCCATTTAGCTATTAGAGCCTCATTCAAGCATTGAATATTCATAATATCCAAACCACCAACCTCCTTAGGTTTACAAATCGTGTTCCAAGAAATCCAATACAGGACAGCTTAAATGATAATATTTGTAGTAATTTTAAGCCTTTGGTCATGTGAAGAATTATTGAATGAGTATGTATAATGGGCAAAGTTGTGATTAGTTTATCTTGTGATTAGTTTGTCAAACACCAACTTAATATATGGTGATTAGTTTATGTATTTAATCCGGAATATATAATGGCCAAAGTTGTATAGTATGGACTTTGTATTTAATCAGTATGTATTAAATTAGTATATATTTAATCAGTATGTATTAAATCAGTTTAAATATTTTGGATTTAAATATTGAATTAGTCCATTAACCTGAAATACGCGTCCGCATTAACCCGAATCAGTCTAAACCGAACTCATCTAAACTGACTCTCGAATTGGATGGAAATGGGTTTGTTATTGCTACCCGCAGTTTGGGCTGGCTGGAGGTTTTGAGCACGTACCCAGCCACTGTCCAGCCCTAGTCAAAAGTACATTCAACAATTTAATCTTTATTTATATCATTAAATGTTAAATATGTCTATCTTTATTCAATTTATGCAAATTAGACAATGCTTATATGAACAACTTCAGAACAAAAATTTAGTTTTGAAAGGTAAATGTATTTAGGCTCAGTACTACATATAAACTTAAAGTATGAGAAAATAAAATAATGAATATTGGAAAAAAAAATGGAGATGATTGATGAAGAAGAATGACTTAATAATTTATAAATAAATAAATAATGAATTGTGATGTGACCATGTCAATACATTTATAGCATGTTTGGATATGCGGTAGGAATGTCAAAAGTGCGGTGAATTTCTACAGTAGCGCATAAGTTTTGTTTTCTAACTTCTTAATTTTCACGGTGCATTGGCCTTGAAACGCGCGAATACGATGACAAACGTGTATCCAAACAGACACTTAATAGAGAAACGTGATTAGTATAAAATATTACGAGTCACTATTTTTTTAGACGAGTTATTTTGATAATTTACTTTACTCTAAAAATCACCATAATTTTATTCAACAGTTGATTTAGTATGCTATAAAAGTTTAGTCATATAAAAGTGTTAACTAATTTTTAATATAAATTCAACTCACATAATAGTCAAATGATGTGATTTCATTGAAAATGTGTAACTTGCACTTCGTAAAAAACAAGCACCAAAACAAATCTGAAAGACTAGCAATTGCATCCTCTGTTCTCACCTGCATCCTTCTTATTACATGCGAAATATAGGCAATTTCTTAATGCACCATCTAAATTTCTTAGGTACTACGTGAAATTATTTTTTTGTCCCTCTATTCCGGATATGCACATCCGAACGCACCAAATTTTTAAAAATCGTAGAGATTTTCCGGATATGAATATCCGGAAAGAATTCTGATGTGCACATCCGGAAGTATTTCTTATTAGTTCGCGCCAGACGTTCTTCCCCCTCATTATTCACCTTTCAATTTCCAAAATCTCTCAAACTCTCTCAAACTCTCAAATTTTCAATCACCACAAATCTCGATTTTTTTCACTCGAGTTCGGCGCAGAGCAACTGCTACAACGATCAACACACTCCAAATCCTCCGTATCACATTTTAATCGGTAAGTTTTTAAATTTTAGAGTTTCGGTTGGGGGAGTGCCCAGGGGTACACTGAGGATATGCCACGTGCTGCTGCATTTGTCCTGCTCAGAGGGAACCAGGCGCCGGACCCCTTCAGAGTGTATCTAGATCGAATGGCTGCTGAAGACGTTTTGTATTGCCCCTATGCCGCTCACCGTGTGACGCGCCCGTTCGATGAGGTTTGTTTGTTCTCGGGATGGTTGGCATGCAGTTCGACCGTTACTGCCCGATACCTGCCAGAGCGCGTCTTGCGTCAGTTCGGTTACACGCAGACGATCCCCAGGATGCCTCATGAGTCTGCTCCTCTAGGCTTGACCCGCAGGCAGATAGATGAGCTATATGCTGACTACCAGTCCCACTTGGTACCGGAGGAGGCTCGGGCGACCAGAGCGGAGACAGACTGGAGTGTTGCTGTCGGGTACATCGTGTGGTTCTACACCGTCTCACACCCATGCATGGTGCCCACTGCTGAGGGATCGCCACCCAGACCTGCTCATCAGGAGATATTAGAGGAGCGGCAGTCTCAGCTGGACCACACTCAGGATATCCTACCACGCTGTCGTCAGATAGAGCAGATAGCGCAGCAGGCCATTGCGGACGGTCACCTCCCTGAGGGCTCTGGTATCAGACTTGCCGTGGACAGGATTATTGCGATTGCTCAGGGGGCACTTCAGTACCGCAAACATCGATCCAGGATGGCGGGTAGGGGCAGAGGAGCAGGGGAGCCAGGAGAGATCCTTCGCCATACGCAGTAGTTTTTTGTTTGATGTATTATATTTATATTAGATGTATGCACTGTATTTTGACAGAGATTTATTATATATATATATATATATCATTTTATTTTATATATGGATGTTGTCAAATGTATATTAAATTGCGACGATTTATTAACATGTGCGACCAAGCAAAAAAACCGATTTTTAAAAAAAAAATAATGTTCTGCCTTTTTCCAGATCTGCAGATCAGGAATGTTTCCGGATGTGCACTTCCGGAAAGAATCAGCGTTTTTAAAAAAATTGGTGCGTCCGGATGTGTACATCCGGAATCAAGAGACAAAACCGAAAATTCAGATGGTGCCTAAGAAACAAGGGTGGTATAATAAGAAATTGCCGAAATATATGGCTGCCTTAGAACATTTGTGATATTATAGAGAATCTGACTCAACTCTAATTTGAGTTGTACTGGCATCACAAATATCAATTTGGTATGTTGGAAGAAAATATCTCATCCGAAAAACATGGGTGCTCTGGATACCAGATCAGTAAGAGAGGCTGACACATCTCTTTCAGAAAAACTTGTCTGGAAAATGCTTCAAGTGACAAACTCTGAGCAAGTGTCTTCTCAAAAAAAAAAAAAGACTTGTTTGGGACCAACATGATGTTAACTTCTTCCTTTGCAGGTTCTCCCGTCTAGAATTTTTGGTCAAGGTGAAAAATATTCTCAATGTTGTTTTTTATTGGAGACCTAAATCTAGTTCATCTTCTTGATAGTACAGCCATTGTCTCGTTTGTTATTGTCTCGTTTGTTCACATTCATGATCTTATGCTCATATTGAAATAGTACTTCTACTCAACAAAGTCTCTCCCACATAAACTCTTTTTCCACTCAACTTCCTTTGCATATTATCTCCAAAATCAGCATCAAAAAATTAAGCCTCAAAGTCAACAAAGATGTCCTCATTTGATATGATCACCTCAATGACACCTACACAACCACGGGAGATTACTTATGACTTCTTTACAACAAAGAGGGTTCACATAACCATGTCTCCAATTTTTTATCATGGATTTGGAATCTCTAACTCCTATAAAAGATTAGGTTCATATGTTTGTCCGTTTGCCAATTCCGTGCTTACCCTTTATCTGTTGCACCACTGCAACATGATCACTTCCCCTTTGGCCTGAAAGATGAGTCATTCTTTTGTTGTGTCAGACAAGTGGGGGAGGGGGTTTATGAGTCCAATAATATGTGATGAGCCTGTATAGCAAATTGTATCTTTGGCTAACGAGAGATTGTAGTTTTCTTTTCTCCCTTTTAAGTTTGTAACAAAAAAAAACAAAAATAGAAAACTCAGCTAAATTATATTTGTAGTTTTATGACATGGGACTAGTTACTTAGTAAAAATATCATCAAAATTTACTTAGACGAACAAGGACAATTCTTCACAGCACAAGGTGAGAACTAATAACTTACAGGTGCTTTGGTAAAAACTGAGAATGTGGTTCAAACAAGATTGTTTGAGAATTGAGAACATGATTTAAATCAAAATTGTTTAATTTTTAGCCGAGAATGAGGATTTGATGTTTGATGTTTTAATTTTGAGAATTGAGAAACTGATATTTGAGAATTGAGAAACTGGGATATTTAGGATTTAAATTGGTTCTAATTTAGTGTACAAAATAACGGTGGAATTGGTCCCTCTTGGATTAGTCGGTCGCAAGGCCGGATACCAAGTTTTCAAAAAAAAAAAAATTTAGTGTACAAAATGGTAAGAACTAACTTTTGAGAAATGGACATGTAGTTTCCGTTTGAGAACTACTAAATAGGTTTAGTTAACTGTCATGGTTTAATGGTGTTGTCACAATGATTATGATCCCATTATATACAATACATACCTTCATCAGTTAAGAGGAACCGTTGGTTTTTTCACAGTTGTAATTTTAAAACTTCAATTGGCTACAAAGGATGAAATACCAAACATATAAAAAACTTACAGAAATATTAGCGTACAAATACAAGTGTCAGACTTTTAATTAACTGGGAGATATCATCTTCAGTATCCTATACCTCGCCAACAATAACTTGAGATATGTCTGGTTCAACAAATCTGTCAATCCTCCAACAAGCCACTTCAAAGGAGAAACACTAAATAAAATCCATTCTTCAGTCAAATATCGCCTGTGATTCGATTATACTGTGCTGACTGAAAATGTGAGATATACAAGTTAAAGAAGCATTGTACAAAATTTACTCACAGGTAAAGTTGTGAATGTGTTTCAAAAGTAACTTGAAAACAAAACATTAGCATTTTTTCCTTACTAGTCATCTTTTGCGACTCGATAATATCTCTCTGCATGCTGGCGCTGACCAATCAGTTGAGCAAAACGCTCATCATGAGTAATTACAATTAGCTGAAAATTTTCCTGGCCTTTCCTGTCCTCCATGATCCTGCATGTCAAGAAAGATAGCAGTAGATAAGCAAAAAAAATCACCTTTAGCTATATACTCAGAACAAGACGATTCCATACCTTAGGATAGCAGCAGCCAGACTTTCAGAATTTGGTCCATCCAAATTTGTGGTTGGTTCATCCAATGCAAGAATTCCACAATTGAGGCAAAATGTTTCCGCTAAGGCCAATCGTATGATAAGAGATGCCAGTACCTGGAATCTCACAAACAAGTCAAGTTTATTTCAGTTTAACTTAATTTTAAAGTGTTCAACCAAAAAAAATTTTTAGATTGAAAAAAAAACTCTATGTTGCAATTCCCACAGTGATAACATAACATACCTTCTGACCTGCACTACATCTTCCTCTCATTTCTAACTCTGCATCACCAGTTTGCATGAGAACCTATATGGTATACAATAAAACAATATTTCAATATCTGTATTGGAAAGTTAGAAATATTTTGAAGTAACCAGTGTTCAACATAAAGATGACAAACCCTGTAACTGTAGGATCGGGTGCCACCACCTTCAGAATCAGAATGAATACTAATGCAATCAATATCTTGTCCTCTATATGTCTGTTGCCACAATTCTCTTATAATTTTGTTGATTTCTTCCATTTTCATTGTGTGGAAGCGCATCAGTGCTCTGAATGATGAATGATATGGAACATATATAAATGTAGATTTTCACTAATAATTTATCATAAAGTATCCAATTTTATCAATTTATAATACTAGAACACAACAAATGAACAGTCTAATATGCTTTCATAATTTCTCAAGTCCCTGTTTAGAAGTTTGGGGAGGGAAGGGATGGGATTTGGAAAAAGGGAAGGAGAGGGAAAAACAGAGAAATCTCACCTTATTTGACTGTTTTTATAAAACAACGATTATGATTAATATATTTTTAATTGAGTATTATTATTAAAATTTTAGAATCTATTATATAGTTGTAGTTAGGCTAAACTAACTTCTAACTAACTCCCTTAAATCAAGGGAACAGTTCCTGAACTCAATGAGCTGTTATAACTGAAACTAACTGCATAGCATAACAGAAACTAATTGCATATTGTTATAATATGAACTAACAGCATCTATAACAGAAACTAATTGCCTATTGTTATAATATAAACTAACAGCAAGACAGCTAGTACAGGTGTCAGCTGTCATGTCAAGCCTTAATAGAAACTATCTCTAACAATTATAAATGAATAAAAAATATTTGAATTTTTCTAAACTTCCCAAAATCATCCTTGAATGCATTTTTTAAGTTTTCCATATTAGGGATATTTTGTATTATAAAGAAAAAGAAACACTCCCATTCGAGTTTGGGGGATAATCATCCCTCCACTTTCCCTTTGCCTCTTCCTTTTTTTCAAATGGAAGAAAGCAATTAGGCTAACAATATGAATTAAATACAAAGTGAGTCAATTAAATTATACTTTTGATTCACCTAGCCTTACCACAACTAACTCCAAATAGCTAATGTGGTCAAATTCAAACACCGGTGCTCAAGGGACCAAAAGTGTAATTCAGCATTCTTTTTCCAAGTCAGAAAGAATGATGCCTAGACACTTAAAAGACAACCCATAATACATACATCTAAATAGGTATGGCAACGGGGTAGGGTAGAGGCGGTTTTCAGCTTAAGGTATTTTCCCTGCACCATTTTTGAAGTTCGTGTTTTCCCTGCACCCGCCCCAGTTAAATTAGTTTTTTCCCCGTTAATGGCAACATCCAAGCATCTCTGTTCTCATGTCTACATCCAGGCATGCAAATGGCAAAACAAAACGTAATATATAAATGAAGCAATATCCAGCCCCACCCAACAGCTTACACCAAACTTCCAAGCGATCCCTTCACCTCTCATTGCAAAATGAAGTGGATAATGTCTCAACTTTTGAAACAAATGGAACAAACGACCATGAGAGAATTGGCCTTGGGAGGTCAATCAAAGCAACCTTAATAAATTGATTATACATTGCAAAACCACGACTATTGAGGAACACATGTCAAAGAATACAAACTGGACAGTTGTGATGATAAACATTACTGAAACTCACTTATCAAGTGCATTGTAGTATCTGTCCAAGTCCTTGTTTGCCATTTCTGTTGTCTGTAAGGAAAAGTCGAGTTGTTAACAATTTTATATTGACAATGAGTATTAAATACTATCGTATAAAACATACACAGGAAATATAACATCACATTACACCTTAAGCTGAATAAGCTGGTCAAAATATCGCTTATCTATGTCCTTGTAGTGGGCCTGCTTTAGATCAATCTTATTTTTGGAAATATTGCTCTGGTAAACAGACACTGTTCCTTTGCACCTGTTTAACTGTCATGGATGTAGCGGTACAAAAAAATGGAGAAACAGGGTGTATTAATTCTGTACTAGAAGGAAAAGTAAATAACTACTAAAGATGTGAGCATACAAATGGTAAAATGCCCATCAATCATAGTAGTTGGCCAAACAATTTACAAACCGCAAAAATAGAAGCATGACTGGCATATGAAAATACCTCCTCAAGAAGCCTCTCCCTCTCCTTCGATAATTTTGCAAGTTCAGTCTGAATTGTGGAAACTGCACCAACCTTCAACATATTTTCTTCAAGTGTATCAATTTCGTATGATAGCTTATCTACTTTAGCCTTTGTTTCTCTGTACTTTATGTTGTCCTCAATTTTTATTTTAAGCAGATCAGTATTTCGCATCAAATCTTTCCTTTTGTCTAGCTCATCTATAATTTCCTGCATCCTGGTTTCACAACTTTGCAGTTGAGATTCTGATAGAGATTTCTTTTCCTGCAACTCCTTTAACTTGTCTCCTTTCTTTAAATTAGAGTACCTGAACAAAAACAACTTCTGTTACGAAAAAATTGAACTCTTAAAAATTAACAATTTGGAGTGACAAGCTTACTCTATGATCTTAGAAGTCATTCTAAAAACTGCTTCGGCTTCTTGCTGAAAAATTCTCTTTTTTTCAACCAGATTCTCAATATCGAGGTCAAGTCTAATCTTCAGTTCATTATAGTCAGCAAGAATTTTATCTTTGTGCATGGATAAAGGTTCAACGGCTTCAACCAGACTCTGCAAATACCAAGGTTTTGGATGGAATTACGCATTAAGATTTTGTATACAGAGAAAAGAAACTCCATCATCTTTAAAAATGCAGCAACAAATGAATTTTGGAATTTTGATTGAGACAATGTTTTTGAGAAACAGGTTTCTGATTATTATTTTTTCCTCTAGAGAATGCTATTGATTACTGAGGTAGAGAATTTTGAAAGAAGTAATTTCTATAGACAAATACATAATGAATTCAAAGATGAACTCAGTACAGTGCACCACAAGAAGTTTGGAAGAAATAAATAATAACAGGCATCTGTGTGTTCTGTTGAGAGAACTAATCACATCAATGTCAATTGCACATGCCTATTGCTTGAAATCAAGTAATCAATGTCTCAGATAATTAGACAACCTTCACATCAAGATCAATTTGGACCATTTCTTCCCTCAAGCATTCTAATTCTTCTTCTAATCTTTTACCACCTTGCAATTTCTTTTCTGCATTCATTTTATCATCCCTTGCTTTCAAGAGCCGTGTTTGAATACTTGATATATCTTTTTGCATATCCATCTGCTCATCCGCCAATTTCTCCAACTCGGTTTTCAAATTGTCCCTTGTAACCAAAATACGAGAATCATATTAAGAGTAAGCAACATCAAACCAGGTAAGAGATAGAAGCACATATGGAATGATAGATGAGGATAAGTTGATAAAATTCAATTATTCTAATTGGATCTAGATTATAAAATTGTTTGTATTAGTAAATACTCCCTCCATTTTTTATGTCACTTTGAAAAAAATTGTATCAGATTATATGTTGTTTTACAAGACCAATGAATCATTAGTATTTATTATTCTCTCTTCTTTTCATTCTTTTAATTTATCTTTCTCATACCATTAATGAACGCTAATTTTGTTAAATCCTCCACTCTTTTTCATAACAATAACTACATTTCTTAATATCTGTAAAAATGGCAAAATGAAATAATAAAAAACGAAGGTAGAAGTAGAAATCAAGTGAATCTATTTACTTTTTTCCCTGCACTGCAGCAAGCTCGGATTGAATTTCTTCTAGAGTCCTCACTCCTGGTCCTCCACAACCAAGCTCACTTTCTAAATCCTCAACTTTCTTTTGCAAATTTTGGATTTCAAGGAGACGTTGATCAGCATTTTCAACAGGTTGCACCACCATCTCAACCAAATCCTTCTCAGTCTTCACTTGAGCTAAAAGACCTAAAGCCTAAGACAAAGTTACAGCAGTTGTATAAGGTAAAGCAAGTTAGCACCAAGAAAAAAGGACAAATACGTATGACTCAACAAAACTAATAATCACCATCCGGGAAAACCATATATTTAAAGAAGAAAGTGAAATGCATGAAGGGATAGTCTACAAAAAAAATCAAAGAAATATTTAAAGGAAAGTATAATGATTACATCATCAAGTTCCTGGGATTTGTGATCCAACTCTTCTTTGACTTGCTGGAGTTCCTTTTCAGCATTAGGGATTGTCTCCTTGCTAAGTTTAACATATTCTTCATACCACATACGAAGCTTGTCCAACTGCTGATAATCAGAGTCTGCACTTGAGGACTCCACAGCTAAAACTTTCATATGTTCAGCTGAACTGGCAGCTTTCACTCTTTGCTGTGATTAAAAGAAGGGGGGGAAAGCTAATTCAAAACCATATAAAGTTCTTGGTCAGTATATTATGATAGGATGTAAAATGTGCCAACCTTCATGACAAAACTATCTTCTTCTTCTGGCGAGAAAGAACGCTCACAGCAGGGGCAAATATGATGAGCTCTGGCAACCCTTTCAAAAGGATCAAACATTTGTCTCATACCGTCGGCAATGTTATATTTGCTGCAGGCGATCAACAGAAGTATTAGTACATTTGAAACAAGAAAATCGGGGACAAAACAAACAGCAATCAGACGTGGTCACAAAAATGACTTCATGGGTGTCTGGCATAGTTTGACCTTTTCTGTACATCTCTTTTCTCCTTGACAGACTCTAAATGTTTGAGATAAGAATCGATTCCAGAACACTGCTGATCCAAAGACTGAAGCTTGGATTCAATAAATCTCTTTCTTGCTGCAAAAAGTTATTTGTACAAATGGTGTGATTCTACACGGTTGAAGAAAGAAAGCACAGTAGACTACTTGACGAAGGAGAAGCTAAATTAATAAAGCAAGTACAACTTGTGCATCATCAGCCATATTAAGAGACACATAAATTATGCTAAGCTACATCTAGTTAATTACACATGATAACTTTCAACTAATGCCCATTCATTTCCTTCATTAATAGACAATATTGTCCTTAACGTCCCTGAGTGCTCCAGTAATTTACTTTAGGTTAGTCAGTTGACGTGGTCTAATGATTGTTTGACTACCTTTACTAAAGACACTAATTCTGAAGGACTGGAGTTAGAGACAGACACTTGGTGTTGGATGTGAATCTAATGACCCATACTGATTATCATGCTCGAATGGGTCACTCTGGTCTTTCCAAACTCTAGAAGTGAATGTTGGCTTATCCAAGTTATCTGATTTCCCTTGTGAGTCCGGTCAACTAGAGAAAGAAATTCATCTCAAGTTGCAGCCCTATAGGCAGTTGAGGATTGGGTATACCTCAAGTGGCAGCCCTATAGGCTGAAATTTTTGGCCAAGAAAATTAATAAAAAAACTGAGTGCTCATAGATTTGCTTGTCCTCACACACATTACCAAAATGGCTCGGTTGAGCGCAACCATAGACATGTGGTTGAATTAAGTCTCACCCTACTTGCTCAAGCAGGATTGCCTCTCAAGTATTGGGGTTATGCTTGCAGCATTTTTAATCAACAGAATGCCTATTGCTGTCAAGACATGAAGTCACCTTTCTTCATGCTCTACAAGCACTTACCTGACTACAAGTTTTTGAAAGTGTTTTGGTTGTGCCTGCTATCCTCACCTAAGGCCATACTCTTCTCACAAGTTCAACTTTCACTCCATGGAGTGCATCTTTCTTGGTTATTCACCTAGCCACAAAGGTTATAAATGCCTTGCAAGTTTGCAACTAATGGTAGAATTTAAATCTCAAAGGATGTCCTCTTCAATGAGGTTAGTTTCCTTACTCCCAACTATTCTCTTCCACTAATAATGATCCTATCACTAGCTCCACCCTGTCATCCACCACACCCTCCATATTTCCTATTGAATCCCAACAAACTAATAATATAGCCTCTACATCTCCATCAGCAGCTGAACCACATATGTCAAACTCTACTTCATCCAATTCCAAAACTCAAATTTCCATACCAAAAATATATCACTCTTCACCATCAACTCAAAACTCTCCATCATATTTCTAGTGCATCATCTACTCCACCTTCACCGAATTCCAATCAACATATTTCCAACACATCACCAGCTCAGCAACATTCGCCTATTACTCCATCTCACCCACAAGAACTTGACCACTCATCAACTTCTCAGCCTATGTCTACCTCTGAACCACTGTCATTACCTTTTCTTCACCCCAATAATACTCATGCCATGGCCACAAGAAGAAAATGTGGTATTGTGCAGCCTAGACTTTCTCCTACCTTTCTTCTCACTGAAGTGGAACCTACTTACAAAGTTGCTTTACAATATCCTCACTGATTAGCTGCTATGACCGCTGAGCATGAGGCAAGCTCAACATTCACACATGGACCTTAATCACTCTTCCACCCAATAGGCAAGCTATTGGATGCAAGTGGGTCTTTAGGGTTAAACAAAATCCTGATGGAACTCTCAACAAATATAAAGTCAGATTGGTGGCAAAGGGATTCCATCAGCAACATGGATTTGATTTCACGGAAATTTTCTCTCCTGTAGTCAAGCCAGTTACAGATAGGGTTGTTCTTACCTTGCCTATATCTAGATGAACTTAGGGTTGTTCTTACCTTGGCTATATCTAGAAGATGGTTCATCACTCAGCTTGATGTTAATAATACCTTCCTCAATGGCATTCTTGAGGAAGAGGTATACATGAATCAACCACCAGGATTTAAGCATTCTAACAAGCAGTTAGTGTGCAAACTCAACAAAGTCATCTATGGCTTGAAACAAGTACCAAGGGCCTGGTTTGAAAGGCTAAAGAGTGCTCTAAAAAGTCTTGGCTTTATTTCTAGCAAGTGTGATCCTTCCTCGTTCGTTCACACTAATTACATCAACATATACCATTGTGATGCTGGTGTATGTTGATGAAATAATTGTCAGGCAACTCAAAGACTCACATTAAGTCCCTAGTAGACAAACTCAATTATCAGTTTGCTCTCAAACAGTTGGGAAATCTTGAGTATTTCTTAGGTATAGAGGTTAGTCACCAGCCTGATGGGTCACTTTTCCTCTCTCAAGCAAAGTATCTAAGAGATTTACTCACAAAAGCAAATTTGTCAGAAGCAAAAGGACTGCCTACATCTATGATCTCAAATTTGAAACTCTCAAGCCATGGCTCTAACTATCTTAATGATCCAACTTTCTACAGGTCCATAGTATGAATACTGCAATATGCCACAACTACAAGACCTGAGATTAGCTTTGTAGTCAACAAAGTCTGCCAGTTCTTGTCTCAGCCTTTTGAGAGTCACTAGACTGCAGTAAAAAGGATCCTCAGATACCTAAAAGGCTCATTGCTTCATGGCTTATTACTTAAACCAGCTTCTATTCTCATGCCCTTTTCTCTCAAAGCATTCTCGTATGCTGACTGAGGTGCCGACCCAGATGATAGAAAATCTACCTCTGGGTCATGTATATACCTAGGCTCTAATCTGGTGTCCTGGTGGTCCAAGAAACAGTCCTTGGTTGCAAGGTCCAGCACAGAGGCAGAGTTAGAAGTCTTGCCAACACAGCCTCATAAGTCTTGTGGATCCAGTCCCTCCTTCCAGAACTTCATGTACCCTGCATCACTCCCATTTTATTGTGACAGCCTGAGCACTGTTGCTCTTTCTCATAATCATGTCCTTCATGACAAAACAAAACATACGGAATTGGACATTTTCTTTCTCAGGGAGAAAAGTATCCACAAAATCCTAAAGGTTCTTCATATTCCTGCTACACACTAGTATGACGACATACTGACAAAACATCTCTGTCCTCCAATGTTTCTTCATCCCAGAGACAAATTCCAATTTATGGACAGGACAACTCTCCCTCAAGAGGTGACCATGCATTTGAAGGGAAGATAATAGTGTATAGCCTAGTAACAGTCTAATTAAGACTTGTAACTCTTGTAACTAAATGAAGTAGCAAACCCTAAGATGTAACTAACTGTGTTGAGTCAGCACAAGTTAGTTACCCTATATAAACTCTTAACCGAGTTTGTTGTTGTTGAAATACAAGAGACTAAGAGACATGAATAAACCGTGTGTATTGAAAAGCACTACGGAGACATTATTATATATAGATAGATTACAACTAATTACATGATATAGTCGATGTGGGACTATTCTATATACAAATATTCTTAACACTATATATATTTACAAATATCAACACTCCCCCTCAAGCTTAAGCATATAAGTCATATGCACCAAGCTTGTTACATATATAGTTAGTTCTGGGGCTTCGTAGGGATTTTGTAAACACATCTGCCAATTGGTCATTAGAGTTGACAAAGCTTGTGACGATGTCGCCTGACTCGATCTTCTCTCTGACAAAGCGACAGTCTATCTCAATATGTTTGGTCCTCTCATGGAAGACTGGATTTGAAGCAATGTGTAATGCAACTTGATTATCACAAATAAGTGTCA
This sequence comes from Lathyrus tuberosus, assembly GCA_022829125.1. Classification (NCBI taxonomy): domain Eukaryota; kingdom Viridiplantae; phylum Streptophyta; class Magnoliopsida; order Fabales; family Fabaceae; genus Lathyrus; species Lathyrus tuberosus. The sequence continues at coordinate 12,274,480 of JALAZF010000075.1, forward strand.
TTGGTATTGCTTCTTCAATTTGAAGTTCCTTGAGCAACTGTTTTAACCAAATAAGTTCACATGTTGCCATTGCCATGGTCCTATACTCTGCCTCGGCGCTTGATCTTGCAACTACATTTTGTTTCTTACTTTTCCAGGATATAAGGTTTCCTCCAACAAGTACACAATACCCAAAGGTGGATCGTCTATCTATGGGTGACCCTGCCCAATCAGCATCGGAGTATCCAACTATCTGGGTATGTCCTTTATCATCATACACAAGACCTTTTCCTGGAGCACATTTGATGTATCTCAGAATCCGGATAACAACATCCATGTGTTCCTGACAAGGGGAATTTAAGAACTGACTTACCACACTGATTGCAAAAGAAATGTTCGGACGAGTGACTGTGAGATAATTCAACTTTCCAACCAATCTCCTATATCTTTCTGAGTCAGACAAAGGCTCCCCCTGATTGGGTAGAAGTTTAACACTTGGATCCATAGGAGTATCGGCAGGTTTAGCATTTAACAAACCTATTTCTTCCAAAATATCCATAGCATATTTCCGCTGAGAAATCACCAAACCATCTTTAGATTTGGCTACTTCAATACCCAAGAAATAACGGAGTTTACCAAGATCTTTTGTTTGAAATTGTTTTGAGAGATGTTGTTTCAACTGGAGTATTCCCTGCTGATCACTACCAGTTATGACAATGTCATCTACATACACAATAAGATAAATACACCCTTGGAGTGAGTGATGATAAAAAACAGAATGGTCAGCTTCACTACGAATCATACCAAACTGTTGTACTACAGTGCTGAATCTGCCAAACCAAGCTCTCGGAGATTGCTTAAGACCATAAAGAGACCTGTGTAGCCTACAAACCATATTCGATGACCCCCCCTGAGCAACAAACCCAGGTGGTTGCTCCATATATACTTCCTCTTCAAGATCACCATGTAAGAATGCATTTTTGATGTCAAGTTGATGAAGAGACCAATGTCGAATGACTGCAATGGCTAGAAGAAGTCTAACAGATGCCATCTTGGCTACAGGCGAAAAGGTATCACTATAATCCAACCCAAAAATCTGAGTGTATCCTTTGGCTACCAAGCAAGCTTTAAATCGATCAATCTTACCATCTGGACCAACCTTCACTGTATAAAGCCAACGACAACCTACTAAAGATTTCCAATGGGGTAGAGGAACTAGTTCCCAGGTACCACTGCTTTGAAGAGCACACATTTCATCAATCATTGCTTGCCTCCACTCAGGGTGAGATAATGCTTCACCTGGAGTTTTAGGAATAGAAACAGAAGACAAAGAAGACAAATAAGTATACTGCAAAGGGGAAAGACGATGATAACATAAATCAATATAATGTGGAGAAGGATTTCGTGTTTGACGTATACCTTTTCGAAGGGCGATCGGAAGATCAAACTCAGGTTGCAGGATCGGATCCGGTGATGGCGAGAGCGTCGGAGGAGAGTCTGTAGTGACCTCGGGGATAGGTACGACTTCAGGGACAGGTACGACTTCAGGGACAGATACGACTTCAGGGACAGGTACAACAGATGTTGGGCGACGACGCTGATATGTTTGAAGTGGGCGAGGAGTGTGGGGGTCAACCGTAGGGGTATCAAGTGGGTCAGATTCCCTAGAATGATGCGGGATAATGACAGATGGGACTTCCGGAAGAGGTGTGGGAATACTTTCCTTAAGGGGTTCCGGAGTTGCTTGAGTGGACTCGAAATATGGAACAGACTCGAAGAAGGTAACATCGGCTGATATAAGGTATCGTTGTAGAGTATGTGAATAACAACGATAACCTTTTTGGGATCGATGATAACCAAGAAAGACACACTTTAGTGATCGAGCTGATAGTTTATCAAGACCAGGGGAGAGATTGTGTACAAAACATGTGGACCCGAAGACTCGGGGAGGAATTGGGTGAAGCGGGGAATTGGGAAAAAGGATTGAATGAGGAATTTTATTGTTAAGGACAGATGAGGGCATGCGATTTATAAGGTAACATGCCGTTAACACAGCATCCCCCCAAAACCGAAGTGGAACATTACCATGGAGAAGTAGGGTTCGAGTGGTTTCTACGAGATGACGATTTTTGCGTTCGGCTACACCGTTTTGTTGAGGTGTGTGAGGGCAAGATGTTTGATGGAGAATACCATTGTGTGACATAAAATTTTGAAATTGTTGGGATAAATATTCACGGGCATTGTCACTTCTTAAGGTACGGATAGACACACCGAATTGAGCTCTTATTTCTCGATAAAATTGTTCAAAAATAGAAAATAATTCAGAACTATTCTTCATTAAAAATAACCACGTGCAACGTGAAAAATCATCAATAAAGGTGACAAAATACCTAGACTCAAGAGTAGAGACAGTACGCGAGAGACCCCAAACATCAGTGTGAACTAAAGCAAAAGGGGACGAAGCTCGTTTGTTGACTCGATTGGAAAATTGACTACGAGTGTTTCCCTAACTGACACGACTCACAATGTAAATTAGATACCTTCAATAAATTTGGCACCAACTTATGTAATTTGGAAAAACTGGATGACCTAACTGAGCATGGATAGTGAGTGGAGAATCTTTGGCTGAGCATGTCTGAGATTACAATGAGAGGTAATAAAGGCCTTGAGACTCATATCCGACGCTAATCGTCTGTCCCGAACTCTGATCCTGCAGGGTAACATTATTGTTAGTGAAGGTGACACTACAATCAAGAGAACGAGTTAAACGACTGACTGAAAGTAAATTAAATGGACAATTAAGTACATAGAGGACAGAAGTAACAGAGAGAGAAGGTAGAATTTGAACAGTACCAATTCCTTCGGATCGGGTTTGAGAACCATTGGCAGAAGTTATAGTAGGTAACAAACCAGAGGTAGAGAAGGAAGAGAAAAGATTTTTATTACCAGTACCATGATCAGACGCACCAGAATCAAGGACCCAAGGTCGAAGAGGAGATGATTGAGAGAGGCAAACAGATGAATTACCAGTGTGTGCTACCGTAGTAGTAGAATCTGAGTTCTGATAATTCTGATACCACCTGAGAAAATCATCGTAGTTTGGTGTAAAGTTCTGAGTAGCCATGAGTACCTGAAGAGCGCGGAGACAGAAGTGGCTCGTGTGGAGGTTTCTGCCTATGAAAAAATTTGCCGGAAGGTCACTGGGAATAGTAGCGACGGCGGCGGACAGCGGCTATGCAGTTATAACCGGAGAATATTGAAAACTGATGGTGGGGTCGGCTTTCCAAAACGTCGCCGGAACAGTAACGGCGACAATGGCGGCAGGGTGGTTACCCGAGAATTTTGAAAAGTGAGAGGCAAACCGAAATAACAACACGGTTTGCAAAAAAATTAAAAAAAAAAAAAGTAAATTTCTCACCGGAAGACAGTGGGTCAACCGGGTAAAACACGGTGGAAAAAAAAAAGAATTGCCTCTTAGCAGGCTCTAGATACCATGTTGAAATACAAGAGACTAAGAAACATGAATAAACCGTGTGTATTGAAAAGCACTACGGAGACATTATTATATAAAGATAGATTACAACTAATTACATGATATAGTCGATGTGGGACTATTCTATATACAAATATTCTTAACACTATATATATTTACAAATATAACAGTTGTAACCAACTTTCAATTAATGAAAAGTTGTTAAAAGATATAACAGAATGAATTCTCTCTCTCTCTTCTCTCTCCTTTCTCAATTTCTCTCTTTCTAATAATGCATTTTCTATTTTTAGTATTTTGCAACTATGAAAGTTAGTTACAAACTAAGTATTTATAGTTCAGTTGGACTGTGCTGACTCAGCACAGTCTGTTACAAGTTTGTTATAACCATGAGGCTTAGTTTAGCTTACACTAGCTTAGACTACATTGCATATACTCTAATAAAATTCACCAGTCTTTCATGTTTCTTTACTGAAGAAGCATATCACACTCGTGGCCAATCCTCAACCATTGTCAAACATGTCCGTATACTTGAAATTACAAGTGGAGTCCAAAGACGTCAAAGCAATGCACAATAATTCAGTTGGGAATGTTGAAGCGTTGATTCAATGGAAAAGATTTACCAGACTTTGAAGCTACTTGGGAATCTTTTGATGCCATTATCACTTTTTCACACTGAGGACAAGGTGAAATATTTGGGGGGAATATTGTTTGTAAGCCTCCTATTAGTTATGTGTATGTTAGAAGCATGCCCAAGTTAATGTAATTGCGTGTTCATTTAAATCGAATAAGGATGGGAGGACATTCCCAATGGGTGGGTAGTTTTATGTTGGTTTAGTTGGGAGAGACTGAGATCTATAATACCTTACCTAGAGGTTATGTTAATTTCTGACAGTTAGTTTCTGTGCTAGCAGAAGTTTGTATTCTCATTTGTCTTGTAACCAACTCCGCAGGAAGTTATTCCCAAGAATTCATGATAATAATACAAATACCACTTACATATATTCAGATACACCAGAACTGTCATAAATCTATCAATTTATTTTATATGTATTGTATTTAGGCGATATAAAATCGACTTTGTTATGTAATTGAGATACATGATGTTCAACATGTGTTAATATTTTCTCTCTCAAACTCTGTAACGCTTATTTCTATTCTCTTATGAATATCGCCTTATTATTGTTAGGCAGAATCATGTGGTCTTCAATGGCACTGTAAAAACTATACAGAGATTCAAACCAAGAAACCCAAACATTTACTCTAATATAGGTTTCCAGTTAAAGAATGCAATGAAGATGATTTATCTACAAATTCTTTAAATGATAGATAAAACTAACATTCCATATCCTTGTGGTGTTTAGATAGGTTATTGTCTACTTCTTGTATTTTCATCTGCAAAACATTTACTTCCTTGTCAACTTCCCGATACTTCAAATTCGCCCCATCAAAATCAGCTGCATAAGTCCTGCACCATAAATAGCATTAACACAAGGGAGTTCGTGGACACTAAACACAGAAAGCTGTTTCACTAAACTGAAATATGATCAAAAGCCATAGGCATGCAAAAGCAAAAAATTGAGGCAAATGAACCTAAGGCAATGAGAATAATAATATTATTTTCATATGCCATGGGCATGACATATTAGATGCTTGATTTTAAAAAGAAGCACCTAATTCATTTTAATATTGGAATCTACTTATCTAAAATGAAAGTATGATATACTAGGCTCATACGCGCTTTGAGATTGCCTTTTTTTGTCAGTGTTGTCGGTGAGTTTATACCCTCTATTTATGAAGAGCATTTTGCGGTTGTCTATAGAATTTCAATATACTTGAAGGCTACCCAAGGAAAATGCCTATTCTTAGAAAAATATCAATGATAAGAAAGTGTTTATCTTTACTGATGCAGATAGAAAAGGTTCTAATATTAATGGGAAATCTACTTGAGGTTATTGTACCTATGTGTGGGAAACTTGATAACTTGAAGAAGCAAGATACAAGAGGTAGTTGCCACAAGTAGTGCTGAATTTGACTTTAGAGTAATGGCTCAAAGAATTTGTGAAGGTCTAAATTCTTAGAATTCTAAAAGAACTAAAGATGATATTTGACCTATGAAGCACGGACACTCCAAATACGACACCGACACCGACACGGCAATATCGGAAATAATTTGAAAAATAAATAAATTAAAGGTAATTATAAGTGTCGGTGTCCGACACGGACACGGACACGCCAGTTTTTAGAGGTGTCGGTGCTACATAGTATTTGACCTCCTACATAGTATTTGACCTCCTGTTGAAATTGAATTGTGATAGCAAGGCCACAATAAGCATAGATTGTCGTCTTGTCCAGCATGATACAACAAAGCGTATTGAAATTGACCATCACTTTACATAAGAAAAGAGAATCTTGCTGACATGTGCCCTTGGAGCACTTGTTAAGGACACAATAGAAGTTGTGTTCAAAAAAACAATTTTTAAAATTTTCAAGAAATTGAATACACAATTTCCAATACAATATTTCTATATTTGGTTCATTAACAAGAGCCCTATAGGTACAAGTTACTCCCTCCGTCTCATAAAAAGTATCTCATTTACACTTTTTCTACGTCTCAAAATAAATGTCTCTTTAGAATACTAATATAACATTTACTATTTTTTTCCACTACTATACCCCTATTTATTAACTTTCACGTTTTTCAACTACTCCACTAAATATAATAAATAAGGGTATTTTAGTAAAAGATACTAACTTTATCATTAAAATCAATACAACTAATCATTTTTTTAAGAAGCGCAGAACTTAAATAAGACTCGGAGGGAGTAGCATTTACCAAGAAACAAATTATTTTGGAATTCTCTGCTTGCCATTTGTGCCCTCAAATAGATAGACAGCTCTATTTTAACCAAGAGTTTTGGAAGATCAACCTTAAAGTGTCTAATAAGTTGGGCGCTATAGATATCTAGGCACCAAATTGAGCAGGGTGTCGATGAAATTTCTAAATGATAAATCTACAAGTTAGACATACATAATCAAAGAGAAGGTTTTCCAACCTTAATGCTTGTGTGATTTCCTTCTTAATGTCCTTATCAGGAGGCATCCTCCCATGTAGCGCCTTTTTTATTTTATCTTTCTGGCCATCAATTCTGTAAATTGTTCAAAAGATTTAATTCTGAAAAAAGAAGTTAATGAAAGAGGGGGAAATAAAATTGATCTACATCTTTTTATGTTGTTTCTTCTTTGTCTCCAAATCTAACTTCATAAGAGATAATCTTTCTCTCTCCTTTGAATCAGTAGCCATGGCGGCAAACTCTCGATTGACAACTTTAATCTTTTGCTCCACATTAAGGACTTCCTTTTCAATTTGACTTTTCTTTAGTTCAAATTCTCTTTCATCACGTTGCTTGGTCATCCTCTCCAGCTGAAATTGCTGCAAGCATTACTTGAAATTGGGTTATCAGGTTTGTAAGATGTCTAAAATTGAAGATGTAAACTGCAAAACAACACCAAAAAGTAACTTGCACTCACTAATTTTCTTTCTCGCTCGTCTAAATGAGAAACATCTATATTAGATATTTCAAGTTCAAATGACTCAAGCTCATCGTTCTTCTCTTCAAAGCGCTTCATAATTCCATCCTGCATGGACAACAAACTATTAACTTAGTTTTTTAAAAAAAAAAAGCATTTGACAAGCAATGGACTGATTCAAACACTAAACCTTGTTCTCTCTCTTAGTTTGTAGTTTAGCATCAGTATTTTGCCAGCTTTCACTTGCACTCAAGTAGGAATCCCATGCCATTTTGAGTTCAGTTTTATTTGCTTTCTGCAGAAAAGAAGCAAAAAAAAAGTCAGTCCTGTTCAGAGGTCTCAAGGATATTTATAACAAAACTAACAGATTTAAAATTCAAGAATAATGTTGTTTTCTTCCTTAAGAAATGGTGAAAATAATTTGAACATTTTAAATAGAGAATGAGAGAAAACTAATTTGGAATTTCTATTCTTTCTAATGATGAATTTTCCTTCAAGAACAAGTTTTATAGAGTGCCTGTCCTAACTCAGCCGGGACTAAACTTGCACCCAGCACTAACAAACTTCCGCAGCAAGTTCGGCAGTTATAACACAGCTAGAGCTGAGGTGCCACACCTTTAAATACTGAGATGGCACATCCTAACTAACATATCAATATACTAACTAAGTAATACAAGCTGCTTATTTGTATCAGAAACACATGAAATAACTACTCATATATTCACACACACACTCAAAATCAAGGTGGATTAGTTTGAAGAACCAAGGCAACCACATTAAGGCTGTTGTGAAACTTCAGGAACCAAGCAAAGGAGATAGGATTGGTTAGAATATCTGTTGTCTGATCTGTGCCAGGAATATGGGTTACACACAGCTGCTAGGTTAAGACTTTGTCACAAACAAAATCCAAGTCAATCTCAATGTGTTGGTCCTGGCGCAAACGACAGGATTGTGAGCCATGGCAACAGTGTTTGGTTATCACAGTAGATGACAGGAGGGTGAATCAATTTTGAGCGTATGCAAAAGAGGCTGCACCCACAACTCAGCACTAGATCTAGCTAGTAGCTACCACATATTGTGTGCGAGACCACCAGAAAATCAAGTTGGATGGGGCCAAAGAAAATAGCATATCTAGAGGTGAGCCTGTATCATCAGGGCTAGAAGCAAAACCTGCATCAGAGTCTTGTTAAGGACAGAGGGTGCTGAGCAGAGGCATGGGAAAGGAGCAGTTCATAGTGAGTACTGTCTTTTAAATAACCTAGGATCCTTCTTACTCCATTCAAATGAGCAAGCATCCAAGGGATTGCTCATATATTACTGACTCATGTTAACAGAGTAATTGAGCTCTGGCCTGGTAATAGTAGCATACTGCAGAGCTCCCACAACAGAACGACACAGAGAAGGATCCTGAAGTGAGATGAGCCACGGCTTAGGACAAATTAGAGCTAGTGGCCATAGGGGTAGAAATGAGATTGGGATCCTGAAAAGTAGTTTGGACCAGGAGGTCACGAATGTACTCGTTTTTAGTAAACAGGGAGCCAGTGGGCTGTTTTCTGACTTCAATACCAAGAAAATAACCTAGGGTGCCATGTTGCTTGAGAGCACAAACATTGCAAGTTATTTGTAATGGATTGGTCACTGGTTTAAATTAAACAGTTTAATAAGTAGGCTGCTGACAACTGAGACTTGAAAATAAACAAAGATGGGACACATTTGCTGTTGTGAAAACCAACCTCAAGTCAGGTGCATTTGTGCCTTTCAAACTGTCTTGGGACTTGCTTGAGACCATAAAGAGCCTTGTGCAGGAGACAAACCAGAATATGATCCCCAGAAACAAAACCATAAGGCTTCTTCATATACACTTCTTCATCTAGGAGGCCCATTTAAGAAGGCATTGTTAATATCAAGCTGCAGGATATCCCAGTGACTGGTAAGGGCAAGAGTCAGAATTGATCTGATGGTCACTGGTTTAATAACAGGGGAGAAAGTCTCATGAAAATCAAACCTATGAAGTTGAGTCAGGTTTGGTTCTCTTGCAAGGCTTCATACTCCTCTGTCATGACAGCAAACCATTTGGGGTCCTTAAAAGCTTGTTCAGCAGATTTGGACTCGGAAGTGGTTAAGAAGACCAATGGGTGAACATGGGGCAGAGGGATACCAGGTTTGTTTCTGTTTTGCATAGGATGAGTGTTGGTTGGGGTTGAGTGTTGGTTGGTTGGGGTTGAGGAGAGGGAATAGTTGCAGGAAAGGTAAGTGGAGAGGTAGGAGTAGGACGGGATGGGCTACGGATAGGTGCAGGAGCAAGGGAGGAGGTAGAAGGGGAAGGCTGCACTGAATCAGTGCCAGTAGAGCGACTTGGTCAAGATTGTGGTGAGAAGATTGGTGAGGAAGGTAGGCCAGTTTGAGGAATAAGTGAGACTAGGGGAACAGGATTGAGAGAGGTAAGTTTAGGGGAACTTTTTAGAGCAGACGAATTGGGTGGAATAAGTCCAAGATAAGAAAACCTATATTCATCGAAGAAATCATCCTTTGAAATATGAAGTCTACTAGTAGGGGAAGACACTTGTACTCTCTGAGAGACGTAGAATACTCAAGAAAGAGACATTCATGACACCAAAAACCAAGTTTATGGGTATTATAGGGCCTGGAGAGATAGGAGCAAGCACAACCAAAAAACTTTGAAGAACTTAAAGTCAGGACCATGACTAAAGAAGATAGAGTAGGGAATATATTGACCAATAAAAGTAGAAGAGAGCCTACTAATGAGGTAAAAAAACAGTGAGAAAAGCATGATCCCAAAAGTTTGAAGGAAGGGAGCCTTGAGGCCTTAGAAACCTTGAAAATCATGAGGCCTTGCCACGTGAAACCGCTCATTGACGGGATAATAACAGATGGCAACTAAGTGATTGTACTTGAAGCACGCCTAATATTGTAAGTTGCCAAAACAGCCACCACGATCACAGCTAGCACCACCATAGCTAGGGATGGTACCACCAGTGGAAGGATTGTCTTTAGAAGGCACAATTGTAAGATGAGTTCACTTAGAGGTAGAGTCAGGAAGACATGACTAGGAGTCACCATTGACTTTCACCTGAATTAGGTAAACAAAAGCAGTTTCATCTTGAAGTGACTTTTTGATGTTTTCAATGTGCAGGGACCAGAGCTTCAACCTCTACGAGTTGAACAAAGTCAAACTTCCTCTCAATGACAGAAACAAACAGTCCAAAATCCCGTGGCAATCCTTCTAAAACCACATCAATGTGTTGCTACGGTGGAAAGGGATCACCAACGGGGGCAAGAGAATCAACCAACGCTTTGATTCAAAGAAGATACACTTCAACCGTGTGATAAGCAAAAGAATAGTAGAGCGTAGTTTTCAAGCTTTGAGCGTGAGTTTCTAGAAATGTGCATGAATGTGTTCCCAAAGTTCATATGCATGAACATATCCTGGAACACGCATCATGATGGAACAAGAGAGGGTTGATTGAAGCCAGGAGATAAGCCACTGATCTTGACGAAGCCATGCATGATAAGTTGGGTTTTCAACATTTAAGGATTATTCCAAACACAAAAGGAATTGTGGAGGGTCTTCTGCAAAAATACATGAAGTTTTGGATATTGTGCACATTGATTATTGGCTCAACTTATTGATGCCAAACTAAGAAACTCTTCTCATCAAGCTTTTCAGATATCTTCAGTTGAAATTTCACACAAGGTGAACTCGTTTCAGGCTATGATGCATAGATACGGGTACTGTATCCAGTGCGAGTACGGGTACTGAAACGAGATACGACATTTTAAAAAAAAATCAAAGTACGGGTATGTTAATAAAAGATGGAAGTTTTTTATAAAATGTACGAGTAGAGAACTAAATTGTTCAGTTCACAATAAAATATCACTACAAAAGTTTATAAAAAAAAAAATCAAAAATAGTGTTAAGATACAATAATAAAGAAATTAAAATACATAAATATACTAGATTGATATAGGAGAAAACCACCAACTTCACTCAAAACCGAATAATAAGAAAAAAAGAAGTATCACGAGTACGGTACGTGTACCCGGTACGGATGCATATCCGGTACAGATGCATATCCGGTACAGATGCATATCCGGTACTGGTACTTCACCATTTTAGAAGTTCTCATGCTTCATAGGTTTCAGGAAATGGAAGAAGCATACTTACTGGAATAGAATGAACAACTAGTGTTGGAGTAGGTGGTGGAGGAGGATTGGATTCGAATGTCATAGATCCTAACCTAGAGCTCTATGATACCATGTTAATAGAGAGAGAATGAGATAACTAATTTGTAAATCTTACAGATTTACAAGATTTATTATAGAATGCTTATCCTACACTCAGCTGGGGATAAACCTGCACCCAGCACTAAAAAACTTTCGCTGCAAGCTTGCCAGTTAATAACTACCAGAGCTGGCGTGGTACACCTTTAAATGCTGAGGTGGCACACTCTATCTAACAGATCAAGACACTAAGTAATACAGGCTGCTCATTATTTGTAGAAGCAACCCATGAGATAACAACTCATATACTCATAAACATACGGTCTATTTAGAGAGCCAGAATCTTTAAACAAGAAAACAAATTAAGCTTGAGAATATGACAAAAGGACAGGACCACATGGTATGACATCCTTCTAAAGAAAACACCTGATCAAAGATTAACATCAACTGAGCAAAGAAAGCCAAACTCTGAATATCCAGCAAGGAAACCCTATACTAGTAGAGTATCATGAAGAAGATAGGAGAGATGCTTTATCCAAAAAAATTATAGTAGGAAGAATCATCGTTTACAATCTTCCATTTCCCAATTTCTGTCCAACCAAAGGCGCTTAAAAGTGAATATATAACCAAAAAGGGTGAACAGAAGAGTCACCTTTTTATCTTCAAGATCCTTCTCAAGATCCCTCAACCTTGTTTTTATACGATTAGTGAGGTTCAAACCATCTGCAGCACTGAAGGGTGGCTTTGGAAGAGACCCTAAGTTATAACTGGAAAAAATATTTTGAATGCAAGTATCTCGTTCATTCTTCAGAGACATGTGAGCCTGCAGTTTTAATCAGAGACAAAATTACAACAACATTCCATACAAGATATCATTATTGCCAGTGTATCAACTTATTTACTTCTTCTTCAGTTTGTAGCTTGCTGATCTCCCCGATAGACTCATTGATGGCCTTTCTAAGGGCAGGACTTTTTATGCTAATGTCATCCTTCTCTCTTTCCAACTTGCTTATTTGTGAACTTGAAATTGCAATCCTTTCATCAAACTTGGTCTTCATTTCCATCAACTCTTCATCAGTTTCTAATGAATAAACGAAGAAGAAGAAGAAAGAATGATAAACTTACAATATAGTATGATGGCCATTTATGAGAAAATTTAATAAGGATGAGAAAAATAACAAGAAAACAAAGAATTTAGAACTTGCCAATGTAATACATATACGATGGTCAACACTTACACACCTTCAAACTCCTCAGCTAGATCAGCGTGTTGCCTTTCTTGTCCCTCTAATAGAGTGCTTCGTTCTGTAGTTTTGGCTGATATTTGCTTCTGTAGCTCCAGCAAATGTTTCAATGTTTTTTCCCCATGACCAATTTTAGTGTCCAAATCTTTAATGCTTCCATCCAACTGTTGTATCTGATCTTTTTGAGATTCTGTTTTCTCCTGATCCTGTGCAATGCTTTCCCGAAGCTATAAGAAAATAAAATAGTAATTAGATTATCTTTTCCAACTATTTCGAGACATTGGGGTGATCGGAAAGTATTTCCAATTTAGGGAGAGTATAATCTATTTATACATTGTTTGGAACAGCTGAAAGATGTAGGAAAGAAACAGGAACATTTTTTTTGGAAAAAGTTATAAAAACCATGTACTTATAATAATATAAAAATGCTAGTGTGTCTTGCATATATAATAATATTCCTCCTATGCAATAGAAGTGAATCTTGCTTATATAATAATATTCCTCCTATGCAATAGAATTGAAATAATACAGTACGGTGTTCAGTTATAGCCAACAAAAAAGGAGTATAAATATTTTTAAACACTTCATGTGATTGCATTTACTTTTGATTTAGAGTTCTTAATTTTGGGAAAAGAAAGTGACCGTATAAGCTGCATCTTTCAGAGTTTGAAGATTTTCTAGTTTCAGCTTGTAAGTCTTTATTTCTTGAGCTTGATCCTTGTGAAGTTTCTTTATAACCTCCAGTGCCTTTGTGTAACTGCTCAATACAAGAGCACACAATGACTACCAACTCTAAATCAAAATCAAAGGCATTTTCAACATAATCCATATAGTATTTTAAATTGTAAAGAATTGAAAGGAAAAAACAGCAATTGAAGATGGTCATGACTCACGTTTTGATTGCTACATGACTCATGTTTTGATTGCTACAAACACAAAAATCACTTAAATATTTTCTTATCAGATGTCCTAGCTCCTTGAATTGCATTTGTCATGATAAAATCTAGTCTAAGAACAGATGCGCATTAAGAGCTACTCTAGAAGTGGTATACTATGAAGGTCTATTCGAGTGTAATCCCTATGCCACATAGAAGATGTAGGACTCCTAAAAATACATGTAAAACTAAACATAAACATTAAAGAAAGAGATTTCAAGAAAAATAAACAATTAAATCAAGAGTTTCATAAAAATAAATTACTATCATTCGAGAAAAAGTAAAAGTATATACTCTGACACTTGGGTGGAAGTGTGTTGAATCAAGGATAGACATCCTCAACCTACTATGACTCCAACTAGCTCTTTTGAGTAAAGCCTGAGAGCTCATACGTGTTGACAGGCAATTACTTATTATACAAAGTAACTTTATAACACATTGCAATTTGTAAAAAAGTTTATCTGGTATATTACCAGTGTGAGCTTGAAGAGAAAAATTGGTGAATTGAATGGGATAATGTAAAGCCAAACAATAATTTTTATTATAAAAGAACAAATGAAATAATATGATGTTATCACATAGCAGTGTCGAAAATGTGACAAAACTATATGTTTGAATTGTGATAGCAAAGACGAAAGTGTGACAAAATGAAAGAGGGATTAAAAGATGGTACCGAGTAGCTGAAAAGATGTCATCAAACTTCTTTTTTAACGTGGAAGGATCCTGGAGTGGCCAATTGGCTTCATCTTGATGAACAAATATAACATTTTCCAAAATGGCCTTAGAAACACCCATCAGCGCAGGAATCTCTCTATCCATATCAGCACATCTATAGCTAAGGCAAACTTTCTAACAGTCCATAGCAAATAATTCAAATTAATTGTATTGTTTATCAAACTATATACACCAAAACATAAACAAATTGAGCAAGTAGATAAGTTATAGCATAATACAAATATAAAGATGAATATGGATTGAAGAATGATACCTCGCCGGTATGAGGATTAATAGTTTGAAGCACACTCTCAATTGCTTTGTACTCCATCTTGGATGCTTTTTGCGTGAGTTGAAAAGACCTTATGCAAACCACATCTCTACCGGCGGCGGTTTTGAACCGGAGCTTAATCTGTCCCTTGGTTTCCGTTTCACCAGCAACCTATCCATACCGAACAAATGCAAAACGGTAAAAAACACAGTATAATCGATATAAAATCAGTAATGAGAAAAAAATCGGTGAGAGAAAGAAACCTTGGGATCATGAATGAAGCTGTGACCGGACCTGGCATTTGGCGGCAACTCACCGGTGCAGGAAAGCTTCAAGCATTCTATGATTGTCTGTAGAAAATGCATGTGTGAGAGTGATGTAGAGTGTTTGTTTTGAAATGCAATGAAATGAACTTACGGTTTTGCCGGCACCGTTGGGACCGACGATTAGGGTTAGGGGTTTGAAGAAGGTGATGACGTTTTTGTTCTCAGGATCGAAACTTCGGATGCCCTTGATGAGCATCTTGTCAACCGTACTCATCGTTGCTTCCCTCCTTTTCTTTGCTTCCGCTATTAAAGACTGTTCTATGTATGCATAGTGCTTCTGTGGTCTCACTCGTGCTCAATACTCTTGCTTATTATACCTAGGCTACCCGCTCTTTCTTAATTTAATATTACTAGTGGGATACCCGTCGGTGACGCGCATTTGTTTATATTTAAAATTTGAAAAAAAATAATAATAAAATTAATAAAAATTAGTAAATATAAAAAATATAATTTATATATTAAAAAAAGATAGAATCAATAACCGCGAACAATGATAGATATTTTTTATAAAAAAATTTATCCAATAATTTATAAAAATATTTTGATGAATAAAAAACTTGTTTTCAATTATAAAAGTATTTGAATCATCCATACACTTTTTTCATATATAAAAATAAAGTTAAATCTAAAATATTTAAAATTTTCCCGTTAATAAAAATATTTGTAACTTATTCAATTTTATAAAAAAAAAAGTAATTGTATGAACAATAGACTTGTCCCGTATAAAAATAATTGTATCAACGATATAATTTTTCTCGTTTATAAGTCACTATCATGTATATGCACAGTGGTTTGTAGAAAATGTGGCTGGCCAAATCAGTAGTTATCTGAGCTCAAATTAATTTCAAAAGATTTGAACATATTAAGTTCAACAGTGGCATCTAGACCACTACCATGACATGGAGATACTTCAGTTTTATAAGTATTTACATGTAGCAAATTTCCTATTTCCTGTCAATTCACAAGTTTGTTTAAAAAAAATCTGCTTCCTTTAATTTTTGATGCAATTTATATAGGACAGATAATTTTCATTATCTCCACTTTCTTTTGATCCTTAATTTTAAAAATTCAAACTAATTGAACTATCTCTCTAACCAATGTGTCCATACATTTTAAGTAACTCATCTTTTTAATGTTTGAATCAATAACTTATTTTCTTCCTGTATAATTTTAGAAGATTTCTTAATACACCACACAAATTTCTTAGGCACCATGTGAAATTTCATTTTTGCCCACAGTTTTCAGATTTGCACATCCGGACGCACCAAATTTTGAAAAAACGCTGATATGTTCCGGATGTGCACATCCGGAAGAATTCTTGATTTGCAAATCCGGAAAAAATCAAAAGAATTCCATAAAATCATTTACTTCTAAATATAATTAAATTCAATATAATTAAAATACAACATAATTAAACTTAATATGATTTTTTCAATATAATTAAATCCAATATAATTAAAATTAATATGATTAAAATTAATATGATTTTTTCAATATAATTAAATCCAATATAATTAAATTAATTTTAGAAGTAAATACCATATAATTTTAATTATAATTTAGAAATAAATACCATATAATTTAGAAGTAAATACCATATAATTTTAAATACCAATATAATTAAATCCAATTTTAGAAGTAAATACCATATAATTTTAAATCCAATATAATTAAATTAAGTTTTTCAATATAAAAAAATAATTTAGAATTAAATACCATATTAATCCTATTAATTATATTGAAAAAAATTAATCATATTAAATATCATATTAATTTTAATTAATATAGATTTTAATTATATTGGATTTAATTATATTGAAAAAATGATATTAATTTTAATTATATTAGATTTTAATTAGATTGGATTTAATTATATTTAGAAGTAAATGATTTTATAGAATTCTTTTGATTTTTTCGGAATTTGCAAATCAGGAATTCTTCCAGATGTGCACATCCGGAACATATCAGCGTTTTTTAAAAATTTGGTGCGTTCGGATGTGCAAATCCAGAATCTGGGGGCAAAAATGAAATTTCACATGATGCCTAAAAAACTTGGGTGGTGTATTAAGAAATCACCTAATTTTATATACTTGTATCGACTACTTAAAAATGATAATCTACTTTTCTTAATGTTTGGATCATTAACTCATTTTCTTCCCGTGTGATTTTATATACTTGTTTCAAATGCACAAAATGATAATCTAATTTCAATCGTATGAGACGACATACACTATTGGAATTGCATTATTTTAACATCACAACAAAAAAAAATTAGTTATTGACGTGAAAACATGTTAAACTAATTTATAAGAGATATATTTTTCTATTTGGATTAGTATTACATTTTTCCCATAGATATATATATTTTCGCTTATTTACACCAATAAAATACATTTTCGTAATCATTGTTTTAGTTGTGTAAAATAATTAAGAATATTTCATATTATCATATAATTTTGATATTATATAATTATATAAATTTGAATTGATAACATACTATATATATATATATATATATATATATATATATATATATATATATATATATATATATATATATATATATATATATATATATATATATTAAAACATAAACATATTTAAATAATTAAAATATTTTTGTTATATTGTCAGTTATCATAAATAAATTTCAATATCATTGATTTTATTTTAGATGATATATTAATATATTCAAATAGAAAAAACAAAAATATTTTGTAAAAGGAATAATAACATAACTATTTGTATCATGTATTTCTTTATATTATAGATGACAAATATTTGTTATGTTTTATTGTGA
Organism: Lathyrus tuberosus; assembly: GCA_022829125.1. Taxonomy (NCBI): domain Eukaryota; kingdom Viridiplantae; phylum Streptophyta; class Magnoliopsida; order Fabales; family Fabaceae; genus Lathyrus; species Lathyrus tuberosus. Next base: position 12,292,012 of record JALAZF010000075.1, read on the forward strand.
TTTTTTAAGAACAATTAAATCAAATATATATAGTATATAGTGTATATATATATATATATATATATATATATATATATATATATATATATATATATATATATATATATATATATATATATATATATATATATATATATTAAAACATAAACATATTTAAATAATTAAAATATTTTTGTTATATTGTCATTTATCATAAATAAATTTCAATATCATTGATTTTATTTTAGATGATATATTAATATTTTCAAATAGAAAAAACAAAAATATTTTGTAAAAGGAATAATAACATAACTATTTGTATCATGTATTTCTTTATATTATAGATGACAAATAGTATTTGTTATGTTTTATTGTGATTTTTTTTGAACAATTAAATCAAATATATATAGTATACTTGTTAATAGTAAAAATATAATAAATTCAGTATTAAATATATTTTAGTAGCATAATAACTCCATTAATATTTTAAATGCACATAAAGGTGAATCATTGAAAATAATAATATTGGTATCTTATATGAAATGGAAAAATATTTGTGTCTCAACTACAAAGGAATAAACATTGAATAATATTTAATAAAAAATATTGAAAAAAATTGGAAATCAAGTAACTTAAATCTTATTAAAGGAAATGTTATAAAAAAAATTAGTTCATAAAAAGAAACTTAAAAAATGTAAAAATATTGAAAAAAATATTTAATACAAAATATTGAAAAAATGTGAGAATGGCGGAAAAGTATGATGACCTTTCCTTATGTAACAACTAATTAACATTTACTCAGAATTAATCAACATTTAATTTTGATATTATCATATAATTTAATACTATATAATTATATAAAATTCAATTGATAACATACTATATATATATTATAACATAAACATATTTAAATAATTAAAATATTTTTGTTATATTTTCATTTATCATAAATAAATTTCAATATCATTGATTTTATTTTAATATGTTATAGTATTTGTAATTTTAGATGATATATTAATATTTTCAAGGCTTAAATAGTGTTTTAGTCCCTGTAAGTTGGCGAGATTTTGGTTTTAGTCCCTGTATCTTTTTTTTTCGGTCCAAGTCCCCACATGTTCATTTCCTTTTGGTTATAGTCCTTGCCGTCAATGAAACGTTTAAAAAAAGCTGAGTTGGCAGACGGTGCTGAGGTGGAATATTGTTTTATCATTTCTTGTTTAAATTTCATTACACACGTGGATTTAATCAATAGACCGTTAAATAAAGAGGGACCAAATACAAAAAACATTACAAATTTGTTTTGCTTCTTCTTCCTTCTACATTGGCACTGTTTTCTTTTTCTTTCTTCTACATTGGCTCTGTTCTCTTCTTCTTATACCTTCAACATCCATGGCCTCGTTTTCTTTTGCGAACTCTCATCATGGTCAAGCACCGGTTTGTGGTTGCAATAGAAGCATGAAAATGTTTATGTCAAATTCATTTGAAAACCCTAAAAGACGATTTTGGAAGTGTCAAAATTCAGGATTAATGTCTGGTTGCAAGTTGTTTATTTGGGACGATGAGCTTGAAAGAAATCCAGCAAGTGATGTTAGATGTTTAGGTGGTTGCAACTGCTCTGAAGTGTTGAAGGATTTGGGGTTCATGGTCAAGGAGATTGAAAATGGTAAAAAAACAAAGATGAAGATTAAGCTGGAGAAGGAGAAGAGAAAAGTGAATATGTTGAAGCTATTGTTGGTTGTTTCATGGGGGATGTTCTTTGGTTATCTGAAATGGTGAATTCAATTGTTTGTGTTGTTATTCAGTTTTTTTGTCTTTAAGTCCTTGTAACATTATTGTATTTTGGAATTGGTCCCTGTACCATATGATGAATGAAAAACATGTTTTGGTTTTGTTCAGTATATGTATATAATTATATTGTTCAGTATATGAATTCAATTAAGTTGATCATTGTGCTTGCAGTTGTACTTAAACCATATCTTGATAAATGGCTTGATAATTTGTTTAATATTCATTAACCACAATTTGTATTCAAATATATACTTGAAAATTACAGTTAATGATGTTCAAAATAATAGTTAATTGTATATTTGAATATGATAAATAAGCTGCAACTCATTTTTATATTTATTAACTATCAACTAAATTGTGTTAACTACATAATTTTACTGGGTTAAGCATATAATTTTTATACAACAAGCATGGCAAGACCAAAGCAAAACAAAACTGGATGGAACAATCATCTTTCCAAGGCAAAATGTAACTAACTAGTCTCAAATTGAACAAAGCAACATCCCTTGCTAGCATGGATTTTGACAGAGACAATTTCTCTCAACAGTTAAAAGTTTTGATTCAGCTCAATCCGAGACATTAAGATATAAATTACCAACAAGTATGGCTTTGATCAAGGAAGGTTGTCGATGTATCATTGTGAATTGCGTATTTGCTTTTTACAAGGTCAGCAATCAGGACATCATTGCTTTTCACACAAGGCTCCAACCAGGTTCTTTCTTCATTCCAGTTTTGTTAAATGAATTTCTAATCTTTGTGACTTCTTCCCACTGTCCTCCATCAACAGCATATACAGTGTCACTTTTTCAAAACAAAAACAAGTTTTTCATTCAAAATATGGTACAGGGACTAATTCTAAAATATATTAATGTTACAAGGAGTTAATTCAAAATAACATCAACAGCAGATACACTTGCATTCACCATTTCAGATAACCACAAAAAATCCCCCATGAAACAACCAAAACAATATTCAACAGAGTCATTTTTCTCTTCTCATTCACCAGCTTATTCTTCATCTTCGTTTTTTTTTACCATCTTCAATCGCCTTGACCATGACCACAATATCCTTCAACACTTCAGAGCAGTTACAACCACCTAAACATCTAACATCACTTGCTGGATTTCTTTCAAGCTCATCGTCTCAAATAAACAGCTTGCAACCGGACATTAATCCTGAATTTTGACACTTCCAAAATCGTCTTTTAGGGTTTTCCATTGAATTTGACATAAACATTTTCATGCTTCTATTGCAACCACACTCCGGTGCTTGATTATGATGAGAGTTTGCAGAAGAAATGGACGCCATTGATGTTGAAGGTAGAAGATGAAGAAAACAAGAAGAAGAAGAAAATGAGGCCAAATTTAGAAGGAAGAAGAAGAAAACAAATTTGAACTTTTTTTGGATTTGGTCCCTCTTTATGAAACGGCCCATTGACTTTTCCACGTGTGTTACACAAATTAATAAAGAAATGATAAAACAATATTCCAGATCAGCACCGTCTGCCAACTCAGCTTTTTTTAAATGTTTCATTGACGACAGGGACTATAACCAAAAGGAAATGAAAATGTGGGGACTTGGACCGAAAAAAAAAAGATACAGGGACTAAAACCAAAAACTCGCCAACTTACAGGGACTAAAACACTATTTAAGCCTATTTTCAATTAGAAAAAATAAAAATATTTTGTAAAAGGAATAATACCATAACTATTTGTATCGTGTATTTCTTTATATTATAGATGACAAAATATTTAATACAAAACATTAAAGGAAACTTTAATACAAAATATCAAAATTTTATTTTATATCAAGTAACTTAAATCATATTAAAGAAAATTTTCTATAAAGATTTTGCTTCATAAAATGAAACTTAAAAAATGTAAAAATATTGAAAAAATATTTAATACAAAATATTATTACATACAAGAAACCCATTTGAACAGTAATCTCCTATTAATGTTATTGCTTATAAAAAAAAAGTATCCAAAAACATTTGTTGACATCCTCAAGTTCACCAACATCGTCCCATTATATTTTTGGAACCTGCATAAAAATTCATACTTCAAAAAATTCAAGCACTGAAGAAATTGTTCTCCTATAAGACATAATTCAGGTTAATTTGTACAATTTTCAACAATAAAAAAGAGAGCATATTACCACTCAATACAATTGAGAAAAACATCTGCCAGGGAATCTTTCAACACAATCTTGCAGCCTTTTCCAGACCAGTTATTCATACCATCCTCAAATTGAGGATTTATTATGATATTTTCATCTACAGTACAAACACATCCTTTTGTGGTTAAGGCCAGTACAAACACATTCCATGAAAACAAGCAATGAGGTTTAGAACAGAAAATATATGGCTTTAAAAAGTTCACCCACGACTCACCATCTCGGCAATATCAGGTGTTGAACCATGTAAAGCCTCAGCAAGTGCAATACCTCCCTCGCCAATGTTGCAGCTGCAAAATACATGATATCCTGTCAGGTGATATATTTGCCACTACTAAACTTTTTTGTCCAAAACTCGAAACAAAACAAAGAAAAACCTGGGTGTCAAGCCTAATCCTCCAATCAAGCCAGCGCAAAGCTCACTGATTATGTCACCATAAAGAGTAGGCATTACCAACACATCAAAAAGTGCAGGATTTTTCACAAGCTGCAAATGGTCCAAGCAGTGTATTATTTTCAGATAGACAGAATTTCAAAATGTGGTTGTACTCCCTACATAAAACTGTCCAATATTACCATCATGCAACCATAGTCAATGACAACCTCCTCATACATTATCTCTGGATATTTTTCAGCAACCTCACGGCAACACTAAAAATAATCCAAAATAAAATAACAATATTAGTATTCAAGAATATAATTAGAGACCAAATATTTATAGCCATTTTCTATTAACAGACCTTCAGGAAAAGACCACCAGTCTTTTGCATAATATTGGCTTTGTGTATAACAGAGACTCTTTCTCTTCCCTTTAGCATAATTAGTATTTTGCTCAAAAGACGAAACTGCGGAAGGAATCTCTAGCTATGAAAATTATAAAACACAAACAATTAACGAAATCGCACAATGCTATTTTCATCTGATGCATTGTTACCTTGTTTTTCTTTCACCAAAAGCTCTTCAAGTTCTAAAAACTAATTAAAATCTACAAATTGATGTTGAGCAACTTCAAAGTCTTGCTCCCATATCATTAAAGCATCTAGGAATACATCATAAGGTACGAAAAATATAGTATTAGTATACATGCAAAGCAACATATATGATACTGCAAAAACCTTCCTAAAAAGAGTTTGTAGAGCTTCATCATTCCTGCATAACAAAGATCTGCAAGTAGTCATCAAAAAAATGCACATCAAGACCTTCTTTTACATTATGTGTTAGCTCATCAAATCACTCCTTCTTGCAGCAATGGTTTTCTCTTTAACCTGCAAATTTCATAGCATCACCAGACAGTTTCAGACACAAAAATTACAAAAAACCATGGAAAAAAAATACTTATGCTACAGATAAATAATCAGTTTCTTGGAATTGAATATAAAAAGACAATCAACATTAGGATTGAATATAAAAAGTTAAAAATCAAACAATAATCAACATAAATGTTAACTAAATTAAACAGATTTCAGTATATTATTATTAATAATACAATTAAACTGAACAATAAAGAAATTAGGGTTGAAAGAACATAAAAAATACTTTTTTAAAATCAATAGGAATTAGGGTCACCTTAAGAAAAGCGATTCTAGATCTACGAAAACCTAATAAACGTTAACTAACCATTATGATTTCATATCTTGAATCAGCACATCAAATTTTAGGGTTTGCTTGAGATGATTGAAGTAACCAAAACATGAGATTACTCGCTCGAATCCCGGTTCCATATCTTCCTGAAAGAACAAAAACAAAAAGTTAGATACAGAATGGAAAGACAAAGGCATCTGTAGTTTTGAGAAGATACAAATCTGTAGGATCGATTTTGAAAGCTTTATCGGCTTCGGTTAGGGCTTCTTTAGCTGAGTAAGGATCTGGATTTGTTGTTGGAATAATTTTGACTGTATGTAAAGAAGAGGAAGAAGAAGAGGGAGAAGAAAGAAGAAGAAGAAGAAGAAGAAGAAGAGAGAGGGAGAAAGAGGGAGAGAAGGTGACAGGGCGTGTGTGTATGTGTCAGAAGAAAATTGAGAAATGAAATGGAAATTTTGAATTGGAACCAAACGTACAATATCTGTATTGCATAGCAAAACAAAATGAATGGAGGTTATCTAAGACATCCACGTGGAAGCTTGAGAAGCCAGGAGGGCATAGATGTAAATTCCAGAGCATCTACCTTTCTTATATGGTAGATTTCGGAATGGGCCTTTGAGATGATCCAACGATGGCTCTTCAAAATTTATTAATTCAAGTTATCTTTTAATTTTTATTATTCGAATGTAAGTTTTTTAATCAAAAAAATTACGGTTAATATTTATTAAAAAAAACACAAAGAAATTTCGGAATGGGCCTTTGAGATGATCCAACAATGAAAATTTTACCCCATACCCCTACATTTATCCCCATACCCCTACAAATTTTTAAAAATTCCAATTTTGTCCTTTTATTTTTTATTTATATTTTTTTTACTTTTTACCGTACAGTCATACAAGTTCAAAAGTAATTTTTGTCATTATTCGACGAGAACCGGAGAACATAAGGTAAGGATTTCCGAAATTGTTTTTTTTAAACCGGATAACTTTACTACAAGAAATCCGGTTACTGTATATAGTGAACCGGATAACACTACCATAAGTTATCCGGTTGGTATTTTAGAGGCAATGTTTGTAAACCGGATAACTTGTCTCCAAGATTTCCGATTTATATATTTTTCTTCACCAGATGTCTTGTTGTCAAGTTATCCGGTTTTGGTTACTACTCAACCGGATAACTTGGTCCATAGTAATCCGGTTCGTTTTTTTTTTTTTTTAATATTTTTTTTTAATTTAAGTTTGTTTAGGAGACATGGACATTCCTTTGATGATATGTGACAAAGACCAGACAGCTTTAGATACAACAGAAATATTCAAGAGAAGAGGCGACTAGGTGGATTAAGGAGGTTGGACTGAGGAATAGAGTCACTGTTATTATAACCCGTTCAGACACCAATACTGGCAAGAGAGGAAGAAGTGACAAGGTTATATTTGGCTGTGATAGAGGTGAAAAATACAAAGAAGGGGATAGTGAAACACAAAGTGCTACCAAAAAATGTAATTGTCCTTTCAAAGTAAGATCAACACCTTCAAAAGATGGTTCCGGTTGGAAAATTGATGTAAAATGTGGAGTTCACAACCATGGTTTACCTGACAGATTTGAAGGCCATGCGTTTGTAAGTCGACTCAATGATGATGACCAATAACATATAGCTGATTTGTCAAAACGTCATGTTCCTCCAAGACACATATTGTTGTCAATGAAAGAACGAGATCCGGATAGTGTGACTCGAATCACCCAAATATATAAACATAAGAGTAAGATTCAAAAAAACATCAGGGGCCCTAGAACAGAAATGCAACAGTTGTTTAAATTGATAGAGGAATCTGATTATGTTTATTGGAGTAGGAAAAAAGATGAGTCAGAAGTTGTGAGAGATATCTTCTGGGCCCATCCAGACTCTGTGAAGTTGTTGAATCTGTTTCCTATTGTGTTGATTATGGATAGTACTTACAAAACCAATAAGTATAGGCAACCTTTGTTTGAAATAGTTGGTGTGAGATCAACTGAGTTAACATTTTCTGTTGCATTTGCCTATATGGAATCTGAGCAAACAGAGACTTTATGTTGGGTACTAGATAAATTGAAACAGTTATTTACTAAACAAGGATTATGGCCACAAGTAATTTTAACTGATAGAGATCTTGCTTTGATGAAAGCAATTGAAACAGTATTTCCTACGACAGTTAATTTGCTGTGCCGATTTCACATAAACAAGAATGTGAAAGCGAAGTGCAAGGAGTATGTTGTGAATGACATGCGAAAATCGATAGAGGAGCTTTGGTATGAACTTGTAAAAGCTAGTGATGAGGTGGAATACCATCAAAAGTTAAAATTGCTTGAGCATGCTAGTGATGATGTTGTGAATTACTGCATTGTTTTTGTAAACTCAAATCATTGGGTTCAGGTAAATATTATAGTTTTTTATATTGCTTAATTCATATTATTTTTTCGTCTTACTTATAAACTTTCTAAACAGGTAAATATGAATGAGGGATTTCCCTTGCCACCAGTCACAACAGATTGGAGAACACATCGGACATCAGATGCAACATCATGGATAAGTGGATTTGCTGGACGTTTACAACACTGGCATCAACTTACGCCTGTGCTCCCAACACATATTAATTTATGATCGACGTTTAACTTCATATTATTTTTTTCCGTTATTTTGATTGACGTTTAACTACATATTATTTTTTACATTTTTATGAGTGACGTTTAACTTCATATTATTTTTTATATTTTTTATGTATCATCAATCATAATATAATTATAAATACTATCGCATAAATATAAATAAGTCTGAGTAATACATGAGTCTAAATAATAATACATAAATAACCTATCTACCCTGAGGTAACGGTCCACCCTGAGCCAGATGTAGTGCTTGAAAGATCTCAACAAAATCACCATCATCCTTCTCGGCATCGTGACGAATGAGATAGCGACGCAGCTCATGTGAAATATGTCGTAACCTCGGATCTGCCGGTCCATCATCAAACTCTGGAACTGGAACCTCACTGGGCTCCCCCCGAGGTGGTATCAAAAGAGGATGGGAAACTGTGTAGTACCAAGTTATGTATTCAGCCACCGTATCATACGGAGTATCTGCAAACTCGACCTGATGTAGCAATTACGAGACGCTCGCATGGTAAGAAACCCACTCGAAATGTATATCAAGTGTATCAATATCAGGTGGATGAGATGGGATGAACTGCCTGTATCCAAACTGGCGTAAACATCTATCAGGTAAATAAAGCACAGATGTACCATACCACTTCAGGCCACCCCTGTACAAACATATATCAGTAAATGGCATGGTCTGTCTGTGATCCTCGAACGGGCGCCAAATGACATCAGTAGGTGTCAATCCATCAAGCACTGCCCTAATCTCATCCACCTTCTGCGTCCCTTGCTTGTATTGCCACTTCATCGCTCTGGGAAGTGGAGTACCAACACCAGCTATCTTCGAAAATCCTCTCTTCCCAACAGTTGGGAAATACTCGTGAATCCAACACTGTGACACATCATGAACATCATAAATTAAAAGTATTGTAAATAATATAATACAAATCTAAATGAAATTAAAATTAAACAGTTGTACCTGTAGTAGAGAGGCATATCCACCAAGCTGTCTACAATTATAAAAAGAAGCATCTCCAAGATATCTATACAGTGTGACAAGAGCAGCAGCACCCCAAGAGTATCTACCACATGTTTCCAAGTCCTGAAACAGTGGTAAATACTTTGCCTCTACAAGAGTAAAGGTTTTATCTGTACAAATAGTGCAGCCTAGTAGCAACAACATATATGCCCTAGCCGCACAATCAAATCTGCTATCAGCTCGCAGACGGACAAATAACTTTTTCAACCAATCAAGCCTATAGTAAGGACCCCTGGTTGCACGAATCTCCTCAGCTGCTTCCTCCAGTGTAACACCCATTAGACTAATAGCCAGGGTAATAGCATCTGAGTCAGTAATCCCTTGTGCAGGGTCATATAACTCCCCTCTAATAGGTATATGAAGGAGGCACGAAACATCGTCCAATGTAATCGTCATCTCGCCAAAGGGCATATGGAATGACGATGTCTCGGGATGCCACCTCTCCACAAATGCAGATAACAGGTTCTGATCTATCCTCGATAAACTGGTATTCTGCAGAGAGGATAAACCAGAATTAGTAACCCATTGCTCAATCGCACGTGGGAGATGTGATGAAGTCCATCCAATCAGTTTGCTGCCATGTGCAGCAACCTTCAGCTCCTTCTTCGGAACTCTCTCCTGAAAAATAAATTGTAGAATATGTCATAATACATAATTAATTAAAATTACATTTTATTCAACATAGAAAGGTCATAGATTTACTTACTTGGCCATCCCACAAATAACGAGCCACATGGTTCTGATACCTCACCAAAAGTGATGTATCAGTCGGTCCTCCCGGAAATGGTGGAAGCGGTGGAATGTGAGATGCTGCTGGTATAGGTGGAGGATCAGCTATCCGATCTTCAGCTGGAATATCAAGTGCGCGAACTACCGATCCATCCGCGTACCGTCGATAAATAAATTCGTCTCGTCCTCTAAAACGGCGAGCCACTGAAAAAAAAATTAAAAATTAAAATTCGAAACAGAACCGGAAAACTCAGCATCTAGTTTTTCGGTGAAGAAATTAGCAAACCGGATAACTGAGCATCAAGTTATCCGGTGAAGGCCATACACAAACCGGATAACTGAGCATCAAGTTATCTGGTGAAGGAACTATACAAACCAGATAACACGGAGGCAAGTTATCCGGTATGTGTCAACAAAAAATATAGAACCGGAACTAACTTACTTGAGTTATCCGGTTGTTAACTTTTTGTTCTCCGGATGTAGCACACGGGTGTTCTCCGGAAGTGTATTTTTTGTGATCCGGATGTAGTCTCTGTGTGTTCTCCGGAAGCCAAATTTTAAGCGATTTTTACAGTTTGTAACAAGACAAGATGAGAATGAAAAATGAAAATTTTGAAAAAATTACTATTTATATGAGGGCATTTTCGTCAAAAAAATTGATGAGTAGGGGTATGGGGTAAAATTTTCTCCAACAATGGCTCTTCAAAATTTATTAATTCAAATTATCTTTCAATTTTATTATTTTTATTATTCGAATGTAAGTTTTTTAATCAAAAAAATTACGGTTAATATTTATTACAAAAAAACACAAAGAAATTTCGGAATGGGCCTTTGAGATGATCCAACGATGGCTCTTCAAAATTTATTAATTCAAATTATCTTTCAATTTTTATTATTCGAATGTAAGCTTTTTAATCAAAAAAATTACGGTTAATATTTATTACAAAAAAACACAAAGAAATTTCGGAATGGGCCTTTGAGATGATCCAACGATGGCTCTTCAAAATTTATTAATTCAAATTATCTTTCAATTTTTATTATTCGAATGTAAGTTTTTTAATCAAAAAAATTACGGTTAATATTTATTACAAAAAAACACAAAGAAATTTCGGAATGGGCCTTTGAGATGATCCAACGATGGCTCTTTAAAATTTATTAATTTAAATTATCTTTCAATTTTTATTATTTTTATTATTCGAATGTAAGTTTTTTAATCAAAAAAATTACGGTTAATATTTATTACAAAAAAACACAAAGAAATTTCGGAATGGGCCTTTGAGATGATCCAGCGATGACTCTTCAAAATTTATTAATTCAAATTATCTTTCAATTTTTATTATTCGAATGTAAGCTTTTTAATCAAAAAAATTACGGTTAATATTTATTACAAAAAAACACAAAGAAATTTCGGAATGGACCTTTGAGATAATCCAACGATGGCTCTTCAAAATTTATTAATTCAAATTATCTTTCAATTTTTATTATTCGAATGTAAGCTTTTTAATCAAAAAAATTACGGTTAATATTTATTAAAAAAAACACAAAGAAATGCATTAGAAAACTAAATGGGAAATTCTTTTGTATCCATGATAAGTAGTTGGGTATCGCCGTACCGGTATCTTTAGTGCAAATTAATTTAAAATATTAATTTATTTTTAAATAATAAGATTATAAAAAATTACATGGCATTGATTGTAATTATTTTATTGGATGAGGGTATCGGTATTTAACTAAATCTTAGGATATCGGAGTGTTCACCAAACTAAATATGTGAAAGAATCTAAAAGTAGTCAATGCCAAAATAAAAAGAAACTTCGGTATTTTAAAGATAAACACACAAAAATTAAAATGCTTGTTTTTATTGTACATTTATTTTTAAAATAAATATGTGGAATGTATTGTACATTAAGATTAATTGAAATACACTATTAAAATTGATCCTTTTGATATATAAACATATGAAATAAAAATAATATATTATAATTAATTATAACTATGGTAATAATGGACAAGGATGACATTGAGAAATAAGACTAATGCCAAGGGGGCGTGGAAGACGATGAAGTGTTATGTTGTTGTGTCTTTGAGTCTTATGTCTTGCAGTGCATTTCTTTGAGTCGTATTTTGAATTTTCATGCATTTTTTCTTTTGTTGGTTTGTTTTGTTGTTGGTTATGTATTGACAATGTTACTAATTTGTTTGAATATGAGACAATGGTTATACTAAGTGTATTGCCTTTGATGAAAATTATGTAATGTTGTTGTTTGGCTATTTATGACGTTTTTATTTCTATTGTGTATATTTATGTATGTTGTTTATATGTGAGTGCACGTTATTATCTTTGCAAACGCCTCTGTATGATATATTGTATATGTGTTATGTTGTATCTATGTGATACTGCTAATGTGTTTGCTTTGTCTCCTTTTGATGTTGTCAAATGTGAAGAAGCATATGCAGCTATGATGCGTACATTCAGGGGGAGCCTTCATGGACATGGACATGAAACACATTGTCTCAAGTTTTGACATCATCAAAAAGGGGAAATATATGAGTGCAATTTTCTGATTAGATATATTTTGAATTATGTCAAAACTAGGATAATTTAGTGTTTATGTACACTAGACGATATCATCTTAGTCTAGCTGTGCATTTTAGCATTAGGAAGTATGACAACGTGTTGAAAAAGGTTTAGAAAAATTCATGCATCAAGAAATATATTTATGCATCGAAAACTCATTTTTATGAGAAAAATGAGCTATGTGTCGACACATACATGTTTCAAATTGACACTTAGAAGAATAATATCTTTATGTGACAACACACTTGTGTTTTAGGTCGGCACATAGAAGAAAAAGTTGTTTATGTGTCGACACATCCATTTTATAGGTCGACTCATGTGTTGTAGTTTTAAAGACTGTAAGTGTATACTCAATCTTTCCACATACGGCATCACCCGCATTCTCATTAGCAGAAAAATAAACACATATTCAATTAGGAAAAGCAGTATATATATTTGTCCTAAACATCCTAGACCTTTAAAGCTAAGAATCCTAAGTTCCTAACAGAAAATGGGTTCCACGGCGGAAGCTCCAATCTGTGATATTCACACAAGAGGTGAAAAAGGAAATCAGAATTAGGCCCCACGGTGGGCGCCATTTTTCTGTTGGCGGCCACCGCCATGAAAATGACTTACCCAAGGTTTAAATTGTAAGAAAGAAAGAATTGGCCCCACGGTGGGCGCCATTTTTCTGTAGGGAGCGATTTTGGACGCGGTTCTTAAGCGCTGGTCGCTCTCTGCGGTTTGAGCTTAAAACTACAGGTCGATTCATTTTTTATCCTATTGTGAGCTGAATAAGGAAGAGAAATAGATGTCTCCAATTAACCCTGCTTTGCATACTGAGTTTAAACAGCGGTCTGTTAGATTACGAATGCTATCAATGTGGGGGGGGGCCTTTGTACTGGTTATTTGTATTTTCACCAATACGGTTTTCTTTCCTTCTAGGACTTTCTAGCGGGGAACAAGGATTAGGATGTTAGGACTGATGCTTTTGAATTACTGTTTTTTGATTGATGGAGATATGGGATTTTGGGTTTTTGTTTAGTGTGCTCGCTAAGATCTTTTCTTTCGATCTTATGCCTACGTATTCCCGTTTACCGAAACAGGGAAATCAGAGCGTTCGTAGTTCCTCCTATTCTATGGGAGGAAATGGGTGTTTTTGTGTCTTGTTCAAAGCCCAAGACGTGAAGCGAAAGGTGATTTGTATCTTGTTCAAAGCCCAAGATGTGAAGCTGAAGAGTTTATTTGTATCTTGTTCGAAGCCCAATATATGAAGCTAAAAGTCTCAACTTTAGAGAGAATTTGTCATCTCTAAAGAAGGGTTTGTCTGTCACAACTGTTGGGTGACTGGTTATAAAGGAGAAATACTTTAACCGGGATACGTGGATCCTAGCAATGCCATAATTTCCTTTATAGGGGATTTTAACCTGAAGGAGAAGATTTTAACTCAGTGTAGAGCAATGCCATCTTTCCTTAGGAATTTCTCATGCTAAAAGAGAGACAGTGGCATGGATGTAGATGATCCAGAGGCTTGCCGCTTACAGCGATTAGATGAAGGGGAAGGAGTTGTTGATGTTTGTGTACTGTGAACGAGGCACAACTTTGATGCTAAAAGGTTGATTGGATCAACCAGTGGTTTTCTTATATAAAGCCTAAGAGGAGGCTATCATGTGTCTCGTACAAAGCCCGAGAAGGAGGCTAAAAGGTTTTGACTTGACGATGAAGTCTTTTGGTATCTCGTACGAAGCCCGAGATGGAGGCTGAAGAGGTAATAGACTCAACGAGGGAGTCTCTTATGTGTCTCGTACAAAGCCCGAGAGAGAGGCTAAACGTTTGTTTGACTCCGCTGGGGAGAATCATTGTACCAAGCCCAAGAGGAGGCTAAGATGACTGTTTCAGTTGAGTGACAGGTCCAATATACTGATTTTGAAAGAGAAGATCAGTTCTTATATGAGCAACACTGTACTCATGGATTCGATTCAAGGATCCGGGTTATTCCTGTTTTTTAAGGAAGCGGGAAATCCGAAGGGTATTGAGACTGTCCGAGTCTACGGGTTTCCTTCCTATTTTTGAAGGGGTGCTTGAGAATGTCTTTGAGACTCAAGGAGATTAGACTGTCCAAGTCTAGAGTTCCATCTTTTGTACCATGTTTTGAGAAACAGTAGTAGACTCTATGAAAGTACTGCTCTATGCAGATGACTAAGTTCTGTTCCTATACCTCTAGGAGGTCGTCGGGACAATTTCTATGAAGCCCAAGAGGAGGCTGGAAACTTTTAAGAAGCCGAGGGGTCCTTGTACGAAGCCCAAGAGGAGGCTGATGCTTTTAAGAAACCCGTGGGTCCCCAAACCCCGAGAAATTCAAGGCAAGCTATTCACAAGGAATAGATCAAGTCAGGAAAGTTCGAGAATTTGGAAGAAACTCAAAGATGCCATTCACGGAGAAGACATTCATCTTGGGGAGTAGAGTTTCTTGACAATTCCTAATGAGGACAGCCGAAGAGAAGACTATATCTGGTGATCCTATTGGGGATCTAGCTGTCTATTTCTACGAATAAACGAAACGGCGTCACCTAGTTCTAGACGTAGTTGCCGGGGAAACTCGAAATATCTATACTATTATTACACAGTTGATATGAGTTTACGAAAGAAGACTTACAGTGAAACAGCCCCATAATACAGTTATATGTATATGAAAGCGGTAAATGAAAGCAATAACCACTTACTCGGTTGTAGAGCTTCCATGCTGTTTGGTTAGTTGTTCAACAAAGAAAGATTGAAAACAATAGTATATTAAAAATCAAAGGAGAAAGTGCTTTGAAAAAGAAAGACTTGGGGCTTACAGCTCAAGGAGAGGCCCAGGGTTTTATCAGTGAGCGCACTGTTGTTTTTGTACAGAGGGACTTATACAAGTGACTGAGGCCCAAAAAGGTCTTCTGTACAAGAGGGGTTGGGTCTTACACTCTAATAGAGGCCCAAAAAGTTTAAAGAAAAAGAGTGGGGCTTATAACACGAGGGTAGGCCCAATTGATTTTTTCGTTTAAAATGGCGATCGCGCCGAGGTTTTCTTTTTAACGCAGAGGGACTTATACAATAAGTGAGGCCCAAAATTGTTTTGGTTAAAAGGGGATTGGGTCTTACACTCTATTAGAGGCTCAAAGTGTTTTGAATGGGTCTTATAACTCAAGGAGAGACCCAGGGGTTATTTTGAAAAGGCGACGATCGCGCCGTTTGTTTTTGACGGTATCGGGACTTATACAATACACTGAGGCCCAAAATGTTTGGTAAAAAAAAAAGGATTGGGTCTTACACTCTATTAGAGGCCCAAAAAGTTTTGAAAATGATTTATGAGGGTTGAATTAATCCAAAAACCCTAATTTGTTTTCAAAAATGTATTTAATTGAATAAAAATTTAATTAAAATGATCAAAATTGTTTACCATATGAAAAACAAATTGTGATCTTGGATTAATGCTTCAAAAATTAAGTATTGACCTACAAAATAATTAGAAAACATTAAAAGTTGCAAAATCAATGTAGAAAAAATATTTAAAATGTCAAAAAACAATTAAAATATTAATTCTTTGCAAAAATATCAATTATATGAAATAAATAATATTTTTGGGATTTTTTGGGAAAATAAAATATTTTAACATTTTTGTGAATTATTAAAAAAAGAACCAATAAAAAATGATAAAAATTGAAGGAGTTATTAATTTTTCAAATCATTAAAAATAATAACATGAAAAATAACAAAAATGAAAAAGTGGTAAAAAGAAGTCTGGGGCGAGGGGGATTCGAACCCCAGACCTCTCGCTTGCCAATACTCGCAAAATCAGCTGATGAACCGCTGGGGCGCAATGCCAATTCATTAATAACATGGCAAGTGAAAAATATATATCAAACTTGTTGGATTTTCTGAAGAATGACGCCATGGTCATCTTCTTCCTCGAGCTCGTGCGTGAAGCACCATATCTCACTCATCTTTCGACCATTGGACATGATTCAAACACCAAACTCGTGCGTTTTTTCACAAGGAATAAGATGGCAATACCCAATTTTATTCATTTTCAGTGTGGAGTAAAATAATCATGATGAACACAGATGAACCCTAATTTGCAAAAGCAATCATGCAGGCATGGTTATGAGGTCTATGATCCAATTTTTTGAGGCAAAATAATCAACACATGGTGGCAAGCAAATGGCAAAAATATCATGCGAGGAAATATGCATGGATCATGGAGTTTGAGTTTGAAGCTCACCTTGATGCAAGCTGAAATGGAACTTTGCCCAGATGGTGTTCCAGTCGTGAATTGATGATCCCTACAGCTTCAATGGATGTTATGGAGTGTGTTGCAAGCTTTGGAACACTCTGAAACCTTCTGGATCAAGCTAGAGACCTCCACCTGCAAAATTGAAGCATAATGGCTTGGTTGAAGATTGATTTTGAGCCTGGGGTATTACAGTTGGTGTTTAAGTGTTTGGACACCTCAAATACATCATATGTGATGTGTTTGAGCAATTGGAATGGATTGATTGTGGCTGCAACTCAAAACCCGATAGTGGTTACTCAAAAACAGGAAAACTTGAGGTTTAAGAAAGAATGAGAGAAAGCAGTGCTGTAACTGGCTTTGGTGTGAGTTAAATGATCCATTGGGACCTCTATTTATAGGTGATCAACTTTTGTTTTGGAGGAATAGTGAATGGCTGCTGGATCAGATCACATTTGCATGGATTGGCTTGGAAAATCTCTTCTAAAGCAAGGCAAGCTAGCCATTCCCAAGAGCAGGGTTATGCCTTGACCAAAACCATATTCCTCAGATGTTTTTATTGTTGTTTAATCAGAGAAATTGACTGAGTAGGGTAGCTACCTTGACAATGCACTATTCCACATTAATGCACTTTGAATTCAAGGCAAAATGTGCCAAAGTGGATGAACTTCAAGTTGGAAGATTCCTTGGTCTTTTGACTCAGATTTATCAGTTGGATCAGTTGCATTGTGATTGGTTTGAACACAGGTGGCATAGTGATCCTTAGTCTTTGGCTCAAAATCGTGTGTGGCAAGCAAACATGCAAACTGATTTTTCCAAAACAGCTTGCAGCAGCATGACTTTGGGCAAGGATTTTTCTTGGCTCAAGTTGAATCAATTCATGCTGTTGAGTTTTTTGAATTCTTGGCAACATATGTAACAACATTGATGTCTAACTTTGGACTTGATTCAGCTTGCAACTGTGTGAAAAAATCCCACAAGTTTTGGTGTTTCAACAAAATCTGTCTTGGACAGAATTTTTCTAAGTGTTGGAAAATGGTACATTTTCATGTTTTCAGCCACTTTGGCTCACTCATAACTCAAAATCCATAATGAATTGGAGTTAGGCCTAGTTAAAGTTTTTGTAGAGGGTAATGAGATCTATAAATCAAGCTTTGGATGGAAAAAAATGGCCTTGTGGTTTAGGAGCTATGGTCCTTCAAAGTTGGTACCTTTGTCACTTTATTTTTAACTTAGAAAATTTTCTAAGTTTTTATGGTTACCCCTTTTACAAGTTATCCAACTTTTCTTGATTTTTCTTGATGAATGATGATTCAAATCATACATAAACATCATTTTAGGGTCAAAAATCCAATTTGGTGAAAAATCTCAAAAAGTCAAAGTTGACTTTTGTGCACAGTTGACTTTTTATCAGATGAATTCCAAACTGTGCAATTCTTCAAGAAATCATGTCCTTGACCTAAATAAAACTTGATGGACATGTTCCAAGGGTGTCATAGGGTGTATTGAGGTATGTCCTAGGGTTTAGGAACATGTCTTGGTCAAAAGTCAAAGTTACAGTTGACTTTTCCCTTAAAACCCTAATTGTGGTGCAGATGAAATTGAGACTTGTTGCTCAAGCTTCTTGGATTAATCCATTGTTCCAATTGGATCAATATAGTTCATTAGAGACCCTCAAATCATGTCTTGAGGTCTTGGCTCTTGATTTTCCCTAAAAGTCAACTTAGGGGTGAATTAGGTCAAGAAACCCTAATTCCTGATTTTTGATGTATGCATCCCCTGAGGTCAAATTGACTTGATGATAGGGTCCATGAGGTTCCATGGGGTATATTAGGTTATGTTTTGGATCATTGGCTTGTGCCCAGATGAAAATTTCCATCTGGAGGCCCTGGTCGATCAAAACCCTAATTTGGTGACACTGGCGATCTTGAGGCTTGATCCACCTAGAAGGGAGCAGCTTTGTGCTTAATCCTTAAAGTGGGAGTCCTTTTGGTCCATTGTGGATGTTTGAGAGGTTTAGACAAGTTGAAGATCATGTCATTCCTTGATTGATCCTTTGTCTAAGGCTCTGAGAGGGCTTAAAACCCTAATTTTGATTGTAGTGAATGCTCAACAACCCTTGAGGCATTTGATGAGGCATGATGGTTCATCCATATTGTGATGATGATTGACACAATGATGGGACATCTTAGTGGTCAAAATTTGGGGTATGACACCTAGGTGTCCATCGACTGTGACGATTGGTACCACATGCATGAGTCTTGTTGTGCATTGCATTTATTTGGTATTGATGTATTTTATGATGTTGTGATTTTGATGTTTTCCTTGTGATAACCTTGAAGATGTTGTATATGACGATGACGTCATTTTATGCATATCCTATTTTTATATTAATTATAATGAATTGTGATTACTCACCCTGTTGTTTGAATGTTGCCTCCACGTGGGTAACGTGCAGGTGATCAGGCTTAGCTGTGGATGCCTTCGAGGACTTTTGGAGTTTATTTGCTTTTGGTCGATGTAGAGGGTCTTGCTCTGATATTGTAACATCGGGTTGGGTCGTTGAGTCGAACCATGTTGAGTTGTTATTTTGATGTTATTTTATTGTTATGGTTTTAATTGAAAACCTTTTTATTTTGGATTATTGTGGTTATGATGGTCCCACTGCTATTTGATGGCTTTTTTATTATTTTGAGGAAAACCCGTTGTTTACGAAGCAAATGTTTTATTTTGATGTTTATTAAGAAATGTGCACCCTTCTGAGGTGTTTTTTACTCTGATAAATTGTGTATTTTGCTGTATGTATTTGTGGGGTAGAAAAGGGTGTTGCAATAATGGGTATGCAGTTGACCAGCAGAAGCGGGAAGTGCCAAAGTAGTTCCTAGTATGGGATTTCTCTTCCCCGGCGAGGTGCTAGAAGGTGTCCTTCCCCAGTGAGGTGTTAGAATCGCTACTCGTCCCCGACAGAAATATCCAAGGTAGCATTGTCCTCGCCAGAGGGTATCTTTCCCCAGCAAGAGTCCATAGGTTTGGTTTCCCCCAGCCAAAGTTGGATTCTTCTTTCTCCAGTAAGAGTTCAAGTCCCCATACAGGGTAAAGATGATTTGTTCTTGCTCTCCAAGCAGGTGGGCATTCCCAGCAAGAGGCTCATTTGACATCCCGTCCCCAGTAGGGTATTTCCCTCTAGCATCAAAGATATAGCATCCTCAGCAGAGCATTGAGAATTTCTCTCTCCCCAGCAAGAGTGCAGAGAATTATTTCCTGGGTCAGAATGGTTTGTTGCTCCCCAACTAGTATTCAAAAGGTGATTGTCCCAGGCAGGATGATGTCACCTCTTCAGCCAGATAATGGTTTGATGTCTCTCTTTGATAGAGATCCGTGTTCCCCACAGAGTCTTGTTGCCACCTTTCCTCGTCGAATCAGGAAGTATAATCTCACCAGCAGCAGTAAGCTCTTATCCCCAACAGATTAAGGAAAGTCGTTTCCTTAGCCACAGGAGGTTAAGTTCATTAGTATTCCCCAGTAGGTTTGGTATTATTGACTGATCACCCTAAGCAGAGTTTGGTGTTCATCCTTTTAACAGTTTGACCAGCAGTGGCTGATGTCCCCGGCAAATTCCAAGTCCAATGGTTATTGGCACCTTTTCCGTATTAGATCTTTGGGTTCCATCTTCAGCAGTTATCATTCGTGATCCCCGATATAGGGGAAGTCATTTGGGTTTTATCTTCAACAAGGGTTACTCGTAATCCCCAACAGAGGATTCTCTTTGCATCTTGCATATAGTAATCATCATTGTATTGCATCCTCAAAACGCGTAGCATTTCCATTTGATATAGAGCATTACACCATCGAAAAATTCAAACATATGCATTCGAAGCATAAGCCAGGGTTGACATTGTCTTTACCAGACGTTTCTCAGCAGAAAATGGCATATTTTAGAAAATTTAACCTTACTTTATCCCCGGTGAATTTGCCGATGAGTTCGCTCATCATGCTTATACTCCCCTGCATAGTTTTTTGGTTAAACTTCTCTTTGCCCCAACGGAGTCCTCGTTATCCTAACTCTTGGTTAGTGTCTTCTTCCCCAACTCTTGGTTGGTAATCTTTATTTGGTGTCTTCTTTCCCAACTTTTGGTTGGTAATCTTTGTCTGGTATCTCTCATCCCAACTCTTGGTTGGTAATCCTTAGTTTCATCCCGACTATTGGTTGGTATCATCCATTGTGAGTATGCCTTTGGTCGGCGTCCTCGTTATCCTAACTATTGGTTAGTGTCTTCTTTCCCAACTCTTGGTTGGTAATATGTGTTTGGTGTCTTTCATCCTAACTCTTGGTTAGTATCCTCTATTTCATCCTAACTTTTGGTCAGTATCCTCTATGTCATTCTATCTCTCGGTTAGTATCTCCTTTCCCAACTCTTGGTTTGAACCTTTCGTTGTGAGTTCGCCTTCGGTCGGCGTCTTGGCTATCCTAACTCTTGGTTAGTATCTTTCATCCTGACTTTTGGTTGGCATCTTTTGTTATGGGTTCGCTCTCGGTCGGCATTCCGGTTGTCCTAATCCTTGATTGATGTTCCTTTATCCTAACTTTTGGTCAGTATCCTTCATGTCACCCTAACTTTTGGTAGTATACGTCACTTCATCCTAACTCCTGGTTAGCATCTTCTTTCCCAACTCTTGGTTGGTAATCTCTTGATCAGTATCTTTTATCTTAATATCTTGGTTAGTTACCTCTATTATGACTTTTGGTTGGTGTCGTCTCTCTTCCCCAATTATTGGTGGACAATCTTCGGTTTTATCTCAATTTTTGGTTGATACCCTTTGTGAGCTTGCCTTCGGTCGGCAACCTTGTTATACTAATTGTTGACTGGTGTCCCGTATCCCAACTATTGGTTGGTACTTTGTCTTTTATCTCCAATTGAAGTAGATATCCTTCCCGTTATTCCAACTTTTGGTTGATATTTCTTGTCACGAGTTCGCTCTCTGCCCCAACTCTTGGTTGGCGTCTTCTATTGATTCATTTGTCATATTTCGCTATCTCAACTTTTGGTTGGTATCCGCTATCTTTGAGTCCACCTTCGGTTGGCAAACACTTTATTGTATATCTCCCCATAGAGTGCAAATTTTCGGGTCCTTTTGTATTCAATCACCTTCTACCTTGAACGTCTGAAAGCCATTGCTATCTGTCATACCCTAAATTTTGACCACCGAGATTTCCCATCATTGTGCAAATCATCATCACAATATGGATGTACTTTTATGCCTCATCAATCTCCTTAAAGATGGTTGAGCATTCACCACAATCAAGAATTAGGGTTTCAAGCCCTCTCAGAGCACTTAGACAAAGGATCAATCAAGGAATGGCATGATATTCAACTTGTCTAACCTCTCAAATACCTATAAAGGATCAATAGGACTCCCACATCAAGAATCAAGCACAAAGTTGCAACATTCCAAGTGGATCAAGCCTCAAAATCGACAGTGTCACCAAATTAGGGTTTTGGTCGACCAAGGCCTCCAGATGGAATTTTTCTTCTGGGCATGAGCCAATGCTTTAAAACACAACCTAAGATACTCCAAGGGACCTTATGGACCCAATCATCAAGTCAATTTAGCCTCAGGGGATGCATTCACAAAAAATTAGGAATTAGGGTCTCTTGACCTAATTCACCCCTAAGTTGACTTTTGGGACAAAGCATCAGCCAAGACCTCAAGACATGATTTGAGGGCCTCCAATACACTACATTTATCCATTTGCAACATTGGATTGATCCAAGAATCTTGATTCACAAGTTTCAATTTCATCTGGACCACAATTAGGGTTTCGAGGAAAAGTCAACTGTACCTTTGACTTTTGACCAGGACATGCTCCCAAACCTTGGGACATGATTCAATACACCCTATATCACCTATGGAATCCACCCATTAGGTTTGATTTAGGTCAAGGACTTGATTTCACAAAGGATCGCACAGTTTGGATTTCATCCGATAAAAAGTCAACTGTGCACAAAATCAAGTTTGACTTTTTGGAATTTTTCACAAATATGGTTACCCTAAGTCAAAAATAATGTTAATGTATGATATTGATCATCATCCATCAAGAAAAATCAAGAAAAGTGAGATTTCTTGCAAAAGGGGCAACCTTGAGAAACCAAATTTTTTCTAAGTTATGGAATAAAAAAATGGTTTTGGTACCAACTTCCAAGGACCATAACTTGAGATCCAAGCAACGATTTTGGGTGATCCAAAGCTAGATTTGTAGGTCTTGCTACACTCTACAAAAGCTTCAACTACCTCATACCCTAATTCCTCATGGATTTTGAGTTATGGAGTGATCAAAATGACAAAAACATGAAAATGACACTTTTTCCAACACTTAGTGAAAATTTGCCTAAGTTACCAGCCTTGAACATCAATGTTTATGAGGATTTTTCAATGGGATCCAAATAGTTTCAAAACAAACTATGATCACACATGTTTTGTATCGTATGGGGGCTTTCTAAAAAGCACAAGAGCCTCCCATAACTCAACCTGAGTAGGGAGATATGAATCCCTCAAAGTCACCATTTCCAATTGTCCTAAGCAAGGCAGAATTTGGTGTTTTACTCGATTTGGCAAATTTGGACAACTCCAAGCCTTGTCATCCATTTGGACACATCTGTGGATAAAACAAAAGTAGAATGATCTGATCCCCAAGCCTCCAAAGTCCAAGAATCTACACTTAGCCATAACAAACCTAAAAAGGCTAAAAAGGTGTCAAGACTCTAATTTTGTTTCTAAGCATTCAATTGATGCACCAAGGTGGCATGGACTGACACATTCCTAACTGAATGAGTCAAGAATAAGCTCTGAATCAAAGGACCGTAGGCCTGTGCCCTAACCTCAAGTCAATGGCTAGAGGAGACTTGAGATTCCTTTAGCTCAACATTGGCCAAAGGCATGCTGCAGCTACCATTCATTATTGATGCCAAAACAAACTTGACACACTATAAATAGAACTCAATTGTGATCAGTTTGAGTACACCAAAGCACTACAACACTTGCTTTCCTTAAAATCTCTTTCTTTAGGCCAAAATGCCTTCTTTTGCTAGGTAACTTTTATTTTTTGAGTTAGAGAGCAATTCCACCACAGCTCATGATCCAAACACATCCAATATGTCATATCTAAGCTGTTCAAACACTCACTTGTGACCTGAAACACCAAAATCACAAAGTCAACCTCCAAAACCTCAAAAATTGACTTTTTTGCATTTTCCAAGCCATGCCTTGATTCAGTCACTTCCAAAACCAAATAAAGCCTCAAACACACTCCAAATATCATCCTCAAGCTGTCTCAAATGGTTCCCCTCATCTGGAATAATATTTGAGAGAGTTGTCATATTGGTCATTTTTGCCCCTTTTGCAAGAAAGTGCTAAAACTTGTCCCTGAGAATTCCAGCTGGTTCTAATCATCCTAAAAGCTTCTAAGGGATCAATTGAGAGTGTCCAAAGCATCAAATTACTTCTGGCACAAGGAACTTGGCAGATAGCACAAAAAGCTCCAAGAGGTAAGTGCATGACAACTTGAACTCTTTGAATTATGCATTGCTTTGAAGTCCACTGATCATAAACATCTCATACATGTTATATATGTTGTGTTTGAACCAATTGGCCATGCTATTAGTATGTGTATGATGTGTTAGCATAGAAAATGCAAATTTTGGCCTATTTCAAAACCACTATCGGGTTTTAAAATAGGGACCTCATCTGAAAAAACTAAGGGCACCATTGGATTCCTTGTGAAATTCTAGGTCAGTTGCACATAAATTTTGTCCCAATCCATGGAGAAATGAGAAAGTTAAATACTTCACCTAAATTGTCAAAACTTGTCTTGCCTTACCTTGGCCAAGCCTGAAAACTTGGCACCCCTTATGTATTTATGGGGTGGTTTTGATACATGGATGTATCACCACCCCAGTGGTAGCGCACATGTGTGTTTGTGTACAAGGTCATGGGTTCAAATCCCACCCAGACCTTTTTTGCTACCTCTCTCTCTTTTTTTTTTTGTTGCTATTTTTCAATATTTTCATATTTTTGTTAATTAATTGAAAAATTAATTTCTCTCTCAATTTTAATTATTTTTTATTGCTTCTTTTTTTGAAAATTCACAAAAATGTTAAAATATTTTATTCCATGAAATTTTCACAAAAATATTATTTATTTCATATACTTAGTATTTTTGCAAAGAATTATGTTTTATTTGTTTTTAAACATTAAAAAAAATATTTCTTTCTCTTGGTTTTGCAAAATTCAAATGATTTTTAAATCATCCCATGAATGAAATATGTTTTTCAAATATAAATCCAAGATCACAATCTTTTGTCACCTTTACAGGTCGACACACAACTTGCATAGGTCGACTTATACATTAAAAATCTTGAAAATTTGTATTATTTTCCATTCATTTTGCTTCACACACACACGCACATATATATACACCTATTACATGCATCATTTTTTTCAATAATTTTGGTAAAATCATAAACGAAACCTAAAACATACAAAAAGTATTATTCATCTTCAACCTTTGTTTTATGCATACACACAAATAAAGTGCACATAATCATTCATTGTTTGAGTGCAATATATAATCAAGTTGATAACATCAAATTTAACTTGTGGTATTGTAAATTGGGTTGAGATCTTATGGGGGTTTCAAATGAGAAAACCAAAGTGGGGTTTACATTTAAGATCAAAGTGGGGATTTGAAGGTTTTGGACAAGATTACTCAAGTTGAATTCGATCAAATGAAGGTTTTGAAGAGTCACGGTTCTTGCAAAGGAGTATCGTGAGACGGTGGATCATCTTGGTAAATCTTGGGTTACAATAATTCACAATTGAATTCGATCGAGTGAAGGCTTTGAAAAGTTGCGGTTCGTGCAAAAGAGTAGTGTGAGACGGTGAATCAAATTGGTATTGTTGGGTGACTTGATCAAGCTTAGATTAAGGGAAGAGAAAGTGTTAGGATCAACAACTAACATATGGTTTCTATGGTTGCAATGCTAAATTTTCTTGTAATCTACAATTTGCAAAGTAAGATTAATTTCACTATCTCAATTCAAGTTCGAATTGAGGGCAGACGTACCCATAATGATGCCGATTGAGGAACTGCCTAAATAAATTTTTGTGTACACATTTCGTTTACAAATTGTTGGATTCATCATTTGTGCAATTAATTTGTTTGGTAAATTCTTTTGAAAACAATTTGGTAAATGTTTTGTTGAGTTGATCAGAATCCCTTAGATTGTGATTGAATTTTAAGATCAACAAAACTATATAAATTTCCAAACAAAATCGATTGCGCACAAGGTGTTCGATAATTTGTCTCAATAATATTTTTGTGTGATTTATCATTGGATATAACATTGCTTGTTGACTAGCTTTCAAAGGATTTTGATTGACATATATTGATTGAATAACTTATCATTATCTTCGATTGATTTTCACATGTGCATATTCGGACTTTTTTTTATCGCGGATTCCCAAATTGTTGCAGTGGTTCATAAATTCAGATGTAGTAGAGTGGGGGCTAATTAACAAGGTTAAAACTTCAACGCTTAAGTAAATAAAAAGGTGAAAAGTGAAGTTTAAATGAGAAATGATTTAAATCTTTGTAAAATGATGTGTTTTCCTCTTTAAAAAAGAGAAATGGTTGGCAGCTGAATGCACATGACAAAATGTGAGATGCAGTTGGCCATTAGATTGATTTTGACGATTGAAATAACGTTTGCGTGAGAGATTATCTATTGAAAACGAACACATCTATTAAGCGTGAAACGCTGTCTTAGATCATTATTGGACTTTCGCTTCTCTAGATCTTATCAACGATGTGAAACAAATATTAAACCATTTAAAATATTTTAAAATGAAATATATTCAAATGTATAAAATTTTAAAATATATATATATATATATATATATATATATATATATATATATATTATATAATAAGATTGCAAAAACAAATTATTAGAATTTATCTTATATATACTTTATAGTATATATTTTAAAAATAAATAACTAAAATGTATTTTAGTTTTTTTTTTTAATAAATAAAAGGGTTAAATAAGTTTTAAGTCCCTATAAATAACGCGATTTTGAATTTTGGTCCCTATAAAATTTTTCATTAATAATTATTCCCCATAAAATTTTTCGTCTAAATTAAGAGTCCCTGACGTTAAATTTGGGTAACGGAGGCACACGTGGCTGCCATGGTGGATTTAAAAATTAATTTTTTCTGATTCCATGTGCTTCCATAAATACCTCCAGAATGGTTTTGACCTAATTGCATTTAACTATTCACCCTTCTTCTTCTTGTTGCTTGTTATCATGAAGTGTCATCCATCTTTCATCGCGTTGGTAAAAAAAATCATCTTTCTTGCTCGTTCGTGTTGGTCCTTCACTTTGGTATAAAATGTTGTCTTCCTTGAGCCCAATGTCGTGTGCATCTGTGAAATCACGAATTGGTGAATATTGTGGGTGTAAGGTTCGTATGGTCTCCTATCATTGCAAAAGTGGACCAAACAAGGGAAGGTTATTCTGGAGATGTCCTTATTGGAGGAATGCTGATACTTGTAATCTTTTTATTTGGGATGATGATGTTGCTAAAAAATCTGGATATGTTGATGAAGTTGGAACGAACTCGGATTTGGAAATTGTTAGCTATATGAAGTCACTTCATGAAGAAATTAAGAAGAAGAACAAGATCTTGAAGAGCAAGTTGAAAATAGAGACATTTTATGGAAGATTGAAGACGTGGTGTCTTGTTTTTTCATTTGTGTGCAATGTTTATTTTCTCATGAAATGTAGATGTTGATGTCCTTTGTTGTTGTTTATGTTCTTTGGTTAATGGAATGTAAGAAATTAGTGATGTAATGTAGTCTGTGCTCAGAAATGAAAATGGTAATCTTGATATTGTTAATGTAATCCGTTTTGTCCTTCACTTGATCTGAGCTTAATCAAGAATTTCCCCTGCAAGAATTGCAAACAATTCACCGGTTCCACGACCTGTTTGCGAAATTACCAAATTTCCAAACCCTACGCTGCGGCTGAATATGTTCTGCAAACGTGACTAACAAACCCTCAAGAACACACCCGTTCTTGAAGGACAAACCAGATGGTTTTTCCTCGAAACCCCCTTTGAATCTTCAACTCAGCTGGATCCTTGATCGTTCCACTGAACGTTATCTCGATGATCCTTTAATCCGAAGAACAAGAATGATTATGTGTTGATGTTCTTGAATTAAAGTGATTGAGAAGATGATGAAGATAAAGTATCTTTCAGGTCTCTAAAACTGCTCCCAAAATTGATGCACACCAAACTTGCTTTTGCTGTGATTACACAATTTTCACTCTAACGAATTCCCTCTATTCAAACTGAACTGTCATAACCTTCTTATATGTGAAACAGAAATGGTTAAAAAAAGAAACAGCTTTATGTATCGATTCGAAACTCGTATGAGTCGATACATGGTAGTTATATAACATACATGAGTCGACACACAGATATATGCATCGATGCATACTGTAACTTTGTTTAATTTCAGAAATTAAATTCAATCATGCATCGATACATTATACGAATGAATCGATACATAGCATAATTTTCAGAAACATCAAAGAAGCATGTATCGATGCAAAATTCGCATGAATCGATACATACATAAGGAAAATTGTTTTTATAATTTCAATAAAGATATGTATCAATTGTATTGTCTTTAAAACATAGTATAGGTATAAAATCACATATATGTACCAACTAAACATGCATACTAATCTTATAACATGCACATCAAACACATAGTTGTTTATTTATGCATTTATCACACAATTTGCTATCATACAAAACTTAAAAGATTGCTCACAATTTGAACATGTCATACTTAATACAACAAAAAGGATGACTCAAAAAGGTCATATGCAAGCCATATGACAAAAGACAACATTTTACAACCATTCTTACTACATTAGTGCATCACAAAAAAAGTTTCACAACAGACCAGTTTCACACAACATAATCTCCAAATAAAACACCAAAAGTTTCACAGCACACAAGTTTTCACTGAGTCAAGCTCCTTTCTATGTCTTCCCAGCTCTTCTTCCCAGGCAGACTGGCATCACTTGTGGCATCTCCAACAATAAGTACTGGATCTTTTGGATCTCTTCCTGGACCCACAATGTTACGAGTCTTAAGAGTCCTTAGCCGGTCACTTTGTCTTTTTTCTGTTGCAATAACTTTCTTGGACTTCTTTTTTGGACTTAACATAACTTTCACCTGGACAACATTAGTATATCATTAGTATAGCAAGATACATGGTTTTGTGCCACCAAAGCAAATCAACTAATGTTTTACATGTAATAAACTTACAGGGTCTTGGACAAAAGGTTTTGGGGCACTTGAAGATGGTGCACTTGGTTTTGGTACCTTTGGTCTTGGACCAAAGAAAGTCCTTATTGAATGTTTTGCTGGAGTTACTGCATCAGTGTGTGGTGTACTAACACCACTAGTTGGTTTACTAACAGAATCAGTGTTTGGTGTACTAACATTAAGTGGTTCTATTTCTAGGATTTCATCTAGGTTGTGGTTGAACCTCTGGCTGCACACTATCAGTAGGTTGTGGCACATTATCACTTGTGTTTGCCTTTTTCTTTGCCTTTGTTGTTCCTTTTGGCCTACCCTGTAAAAAATGAAATGGCACATTATCACAAGTTTAGGATATTGCAAGTAACATACATTTCTTTGCCTACAAGTTTAACATACCAGTTTATGAAAGACAAGTAAGAACTTACCCTCTTTTTTGGTCCTGTCACAACCCTCTTTTTTGGTCATCATTAACAAATGGTTTTAGATCATTTTCCATACTACCATTTTCTGACTTCCACCACATTTTAACATCCTCATGGTTAAAGGAAGGGTCCATAGATTTGATTAGGTCACGAGCTTCAAAATAAGACCAATAATCTGTGTCCAGTCCACCAAAAGCATAAACATCCCCTCTTCATATCTCAAACCCACATCCTTTACAAAAGACCCTTTTGTATAAAAAACAACCGTAAACCGCCCCATACCCTACACATTACAATAACAACACAAGGGTATATCAGACTTTGCAAAATTAAAACAAAACCCTAACATACGACAGTCACGAGCAAGTGGGAATACAATAATGGAACTTACTTGAGGCTTGGGACCACCACTGTCTAGGGGGAAACGCGATTGGAAATGGATACAGGGACCACCACCACGTACGAACGGTCGCCTTCAAAGAGGAGAGAGTGAAATTAGGGATTTTGTGGTTAAGTGTTTTTGATATTCTGATATTTGTGGTAACATGTTTTGTTATATGAGAAGCCCACTATCCATGCCACATCACTTAAATGAAATCAGGAAAAATTAATTTTTAAATCCACCATGGCAGCCACGTGTGCATCCGTTACCCAAATTTAACGTCAGAGACTCTTAATTGAGACGGAAAATTTTATGGGGACTAATTATTAATGAAAAATTTTATAGGGACCAAAATTCAAAATCGCATTATTTATAGGGACTTAAAATTTATTTAACCTCACAAATTGATCATCATTTTCCCTCAAGTAAAGTTTGATGGATTGTTCAAGGAAAGGTGAAGCGAAAGAGGAGGAGGAGGTTCGTTTCAGTCGACTTGCCTCCTTCGTATACGAATACGAACCTTTGTCTCAAGAAGATCTTGACGCAATTGAAGCAAGTCTTCAATCTTCTCTTCCCACCACCACCACCACCATCACCACCACCTCTACCACCACCAGCAACAACAATAAACGCCCCATCACCTCTCACTCTCCCACTCGCCGCAGCCGCCGACGCTTGCCTACATCGCTCATCGCTCTTCAACTCCCACGTTCGCCGTCTTTTTCGCCTTCTCCAGGTTCCACTTCCGCTCCCGCATTCTATTTTTCAATACTAATTCGTATCACTGTTGGTGTTTTTATCCTTACATTCTCGATGCTTCCACTTATCTCGCAATTTATTCTTATGCTAACGCATTGCAATTCTTCTTCTGAAATTTTGTGAATTGATGCATAATTGACCACTCAATGACACTAATAAGTAATAATAAAACCCAATTATCATGATATTCTAGTTGTATTTATGAAATATCATGAAATTATGTTGGTGCATGTCTAAAATAAACAAACTTAGGTCCAATTTAGGTTCATTTCTGGTTTAAAGGAACTTCTCAGCTAAAATATACATTTGATTTTTGGGTTCTTCCTCACAATTGTGTTTGGATACACTTTTTTGAGTTTTTCTGTGTGAGGCCAACTGGACAAAATTGCACAGGGTGCGTCCAGAAGTTATCTTCCGGACAGAGGCATTTTCGGGTTTTTACAGGATTTGTGAAACATATAGGGTGTAATGACCAACCCGCGTCCGGTTTTTATAGGATTTGTGTGAAACATATAGGATGTAATGACCAACCCTGTAATGAGCAACCCCTTGATTTCTAACTGATTATTGCCCTTATAAGTTTGCATGTGCCATGTTGGTAATGGAGAAGTTAGATGAGAGGGTTTCTCAAATTTAAATGGGCCTGGAAGCAGTTACTTAAATAAGGTGGCAGTTATTTAGTACTCCTAACATAATTATAAATAAGTGGCGAGGAGACAAATAGAGGGTATTGGGCATTTTCATTTTCATGTATTGGAAGGTTGGGAGAGACTAGACTCCTCTAATTCCCAGGTGGTTATTAGCGGTTACTTACCATTCTCTTCTCTTCTCTCTGATTGTATTTTTTACATTTCTCTGTAACTGCTGTCTCTGTTAGATTAAAAGTTCCTAATCAAAGATTTAATAATTAAAGTATCTTCAGTATTCAGTTCTTCATCTGTTTTGACCAGTTTCCATCACAATCATTTGTGGGGTTATTTGAGTTTTATTTTCCTGTAAGTGCTTGTTGAAAATTCACTTCTCATACTGGCTAGTCTATTGGATTCAATTTGACTATGAGAATGCAGTGAGTTGTTACTTGTTACTGGTTTACTGGCTCGTTTAGAAACAGATGATTAGTTTAGGCTACCCAGACCCGAATCTCTTAATGGGTCTACTATGTCATAAGCGACGCATCTTCTCTTTTTTCCTTGCGAAATAAAATTTTGGATGCATTTCTATCATTATTTCCTCTTATTTTTTCTGATCAAACTTCTGACATTTATTTTTATTCTTGCAAGGCCATTCAAAGATGCAGTTGCCTGTAATGAAGTTTTGTGGGCAAATTATGTATAGCAGGACTTTTAATGATGTTGAGAAAGCTGTAACAAAGTTCCTAAAACTTATTGAAGAAAAGAAAAGAGAGATGATGCAAATTGCAATCGGATTTGATATTGAGTGGAAACCCACCTTCAGAAAAGGTCAGTTTGGTTTCTTGTCATCTTTTAATATCTGGTTATGGTTTTTACTTTTTATCTAGTTGAATCGAACCTATTACGATTTATGCATTTAGTAGTATTGGGTTTGTGCCTGTATAACCATAACCCTTTAATAGCATTGTATACCATAACTTAAAATTACTGAATCAGTATTATATGAACCTTCTATAGGTGTTCCACCTGGGAAAGCAGCAGTGATGCAGATATGCTGTGACACTAGTCAGTGTCTTGTTCTTCATCTAATTCATTCTGGAATCCCTCGAAATCTTCAGCTTTTACTTGAAGATTCCACAGTTTTGAAGGTTTTTATTTATAATAAACTGGAATTTTTTTCTTGTTTTTTTCCGTTCTATCTGTAGGAACTAATCTATTATCATAACTTATAAGTAATATATTAATACGATGTTTTAAATTTACAAGGTTGGAGCTGGGATTGGCGGTGATGCTACAAAGGTTTCTAGAGATTATAACATATCCATTAAAGGTGTAGAAGATCTTTCTTTTCATGCTAATCAAAAGCTAGGCGGAGCTCTTCATAAGTGGGGTCTTGCATCGTTGACTGAAAAACTTTTATCAAAAGAGGTATGCTGAGTCCAATTTTCTTGACTAGTCCAGTATTCTTCTAACATCTGCTGGCACAAAGAAACTGTTTATGCTCTTCCAAAACTGGCTGGTAAAAGAGAAAACTGTTGCCACTTCAATGTTCCCAAACCTGCTCACCTATTCTTATGTTCTGATATGTATATTCTCTTGAAAGTTTTTTGGGCCTCTAACTAGAGATAAGGAAACTGGCCATCGTCTCCCCACTTATTCAACAAAATATTAGATGCTTTCTATACCAACTATCTTTTGCGAAATAATCATGTTATTTTGACAGGGAGTCTCTATAGGCACTGCTATTAATAGTATTTAAATTCCTGAGATTACATATATAGTTTGGTTGAAATCACTAGCCAGTTCTGCTGTCACCTGCCTCTCTATTTGGTTAAAAAACTGTGCTAATATTTTTGTAATGTTCCTGAATCATCATCTACGAAGAAATGCTGCAACTATAATTACTATTTTTCACCATAAATATTTCCAATTGACATTTACCTCGAAGTAGTTTTTTTTTTTACACTCAATACTGAGTAGTAGTTAAGAGTTTTTTGACAGATCAATTTATTCATATATTTTGTTGCATTCAAGCCATAGCGGATTGCTCAATTCTTAGTAAACCAGAGTGTTGTCCCTTCCCGATTAGGCTCTGATTAAGTTCTTAAAAGGAAGAGAGGTTTTGTTGGAAGAATAGAATTTGTAGACATCATCGGAACTTTTAAATGGCAAAAAGAATGTCACAACACAAGTTATATCTTTTTCCTCATTAACCATTTTCTTCTCCGTATCACCGCTTTTACACAAAATGGAGATAACAATTAAGTATTTAATTCCGACATTACTGCTTGACTGTTTTCCCTTTTTAGTAATCCTTGTCCACTGATTTTAATTTTTTTTGGCCCTGGGTAGAGGAAAATTGTGAAGGTGTTGTGTTACACTTTCAACTGCTTTCTTGAAAAAGGTAGAGAATTATGTTGATAGGATATTTACCAGTATCTTTATATTTGCAGCTTAAGAAGCCCAACAAAATAAGAATGGGGAATTGGGAGACTCCTATTTTGTCAAAGGAACAACTAGAGTATGCTGCCACAGATGCTTTTGCTTCTTGGTTTCTCTATCAGGTAGGTACTAAGGAATTCTGTAAGGATAAGGAAGAGCTATCATCACCATGTAATGATTTGAACATAATGATCATAGTGATCATTATCAGAATTACTCAAAAACATGATATGATAATATAATGAGACAGGGTGGACTACCTACTATAATACTACTATAAAACATTGAATAATATCAGAAAAGACTCATAAATTTAATCATGATCCCTATACGAGTCGTAAATAGTAAATTAAATCAACCAAGAAATGATTTTTAATATTGTTAGTTAATATTCCCAGGCCATAGTCGGTGATACAAAATTTTTTTAATGCTTTTGCAGACTATTAAAGATCTCCCAGATCTGCAGGATGCTACCGACAAGATTAGTGAAGTTGATGCTGTGCCGCAACAATGATCATATCTCATGTCTGTGTAATACATTTAGTTATTTATTATATGTACGTATTAAATAAGATGTCTGTTGTAATTTTATAAGAATGTCCCAAGAAATCAAGTCTTCAGGATTCAGTTCCTGTTATGACTGGTATTTTTAATTTAATTGGCGGTGGATATTTCATTCACTGAGGAAAAGGAAATCAAACAAATATACTTAATGTTCATTTCCCTGTTATATACTGAGATCAAAATATTCAACTCTACTGACAAGAATATTGTTGCAATTAATAATATCATACGCTGGCCTACTTTGAGCTCAATTTTTGCTGGAAAAAGCTTATCTGTGTAATCAAGGCAGTACTTGTACTATGAACTACTATAGTCGGCTGTCTATAGCAGGTCATTATTTACCATCTCTTAGATTGATCTAGTCCACTGAAACAATGATGGACTTTATACAAAGAATACTTTCTTCTCGACCAAATCTTTTAAGAGCTCCCTTCGAGTCTTTTGCCATTATCCCTATATTGCTGCCACCATTACCAAATGAATCGCGGCCACTGTGTGAGCCAGCATTCCCATGTTGCCAACTAGGTTGTAACGTGTGTCATAGAGCGCCGTTCCTCCTTGATTCTATCTTTTGTTCTTCTACAAGTTCTGGTGACTAAAGTCATGTAGAGGTTTAATAAAACGAAAAGAGATGATAGTGAGTAAGGCTAATGATGGGTAGGGTTATCAATGGGTACCAAACGTGTTACGTACATGCGAAAAAACATGCAATGGATATTATAAAATGTACTTTGCCCTACGCCTGCATACAGTGTTCTGTGCAAATCTACACACTTATAATATTTTCCATTTTGTAGACAAAGCTATTTTTTTTAAAAGCCAAATGAAATATATTAGAAAGGGCATAAGACAAGCCAAACAAAAAGTACAGATTAAGTTGATTTAACTCCCAAAACGCATCCCACTGAAGATGAGAAAAACCCCACGCTTCCTTCCAAAACCAAGACAAAACCTTACAAACCCAACCAGCAGCAGCTTAAAAACAAACTGACAACAGACCACAACTACTAAACAGTAGATAACAACAAAAACTTAAATACAAAGACAGAAATTCAATAATCCACCCAATACAAAGCTCCAACCAAAACACATATAAGTTATAAGATTGCAAAGGTTGATACACCCCTGCTCCAATTCCAAACAAAACAAAGCAGCAACTTAACAATTAAACTGATCTGCTCCCTCTCCGATTACACGAAAATTCTGCATCCGTACATCGCGATCATTGAAAGCATTCGATCGGATTTAATATCCAAAGATCAAGAGGATACTTAAAACCGGTTGGCTTACTCTTTAGCCATAACCAAGACAATGATTGAATACTATCTAACATAATTTCTGCATTCAAGCTCTTGTTCCCGAAAATTTTATCATTCCAATATTTCCACACAGCCCAGATGTACGTGAACCAAATCGTTTTGAGCCTTTCGCCTTTCACCTTTCACCTTACCGCACTCTAACAAACCTTTGAATTGTGTAAAATTTTATAGAGCTGAGTTATGTAACACTGCAGACACATGCAACCACTTTAAAATTGCATTCCATGTTGGGAGGAAATCCACAAACGCAACGGAATAAACCAACAAGACAATCTCTCTCAAATACCAAATGCAACGACGATCAACAAAACACATAAAACAACACAACAAGATTTTAGCATGGAAAAACCTCCGTTAACTAGGAGTAAAAAATCACGGGACCCGTAGGCCACTTAAATCCTCCACTATTATCAATCAATGGGTACAAATAAGGTTCTCTCTAACACTAGTTAGAGGCATACATAAACATCATTAAGATTTGCAATCAATCTTGGAATACAACAATAATCAAGAGAGACAAAAACAACCCAAAAACACCAAGAAATTCAGACCTCAAAGATGGACTCAACAGACCGACTTAGAAAGCTCCGAATCCAATGAAAATCGCTTAGAATGTGCTCCTATGAGTCATGAACGTTGTGTCAAAATTTCAGGACGATCCGACCGTTTGATTTTGCGCAATCTCCAATTTAGTGGAACTGCTCTGTGCTGAAATAGGGCTGCGGGATTTCCCTCTTCTCTCTACTTTTCTTGTTGTTTTTCACACACAATGGATAAATTTAACCTAATTCTCTTTGTTGGGTAATAACAAAGGCATAGAAACAAATGTGCCACTAACCCACATCAATTTGGGCCTCTCCAAATATGAGGGATAGCCCAACAAACTTCCCCGACCGACTAGTTGGAAGGCAACACCAATCCGACTTCCATACGACAAAACTCAAACTTTCCTCTAGGCAACACCTTCGTCAACATATCAGAACCATTGTCATCGGTGTGGATCTTCTCAAGCTCCATTAACTTGGAATCTAATGCATCACGAATCCAATGATAACGAACATCAATATGCTTCAACCTCGAGTGAAAGGAGAAATTCTTTGATAAATGAATGACACTTTGATTATCACAAAACAAGACATACTTTTCTTGTTTCACACCAAGTTCCATTGCAAATTTCCTCAACCATAACAACTCTTTTGACGCTTCCACGACGACTATGAACTCGACTTCGGTAGTAGATAGTGCAACACACTTTTGTAACTTTTATTGCCAAGCCACGACTCCCCCGACAAAAGTCACAATATACCCCGAAGTGGATTTTCGATCATCTAAGCTTCCGGCTAGATCCGAATCCGTATACCCAACCAACATAGGCTTCATGCATCCCAAAGTTAGTCTCAAATTCGAAGTGTCACGCAAATATCTCATTACCCACTTCACGACCTCCCAATGATCTTTTCTCGGATTTGAGAGATAACGACTCACCATTCCCACGACATGAGCAATATCGGGTCTTGTACAAACCATAGCATACATCAAACTACCAACGGCCGACGAGTACGGAATGTTATTCATACTCAACTTTTCTTCATTCGTAGATGGACATAGTTTATGACTAAGCTTGAAATGAGAAGCAAGTGGAATGCTCACCGCTTTAGCCTTATCCATACTAAAACGCCGAAGGACTTTCTCAACATACTTTTCTTGTGACAAGTACAACTTCTTCTCATTTCGATCTCGAACAATTTCAATACCAAAAAATTTCTGAGCCTCTCCTAAATCCTTCATAGCAAAAGATTCACTCAATGTGTTCTTCAACTCTTTAATTCTTGAAATATTCTTTCCAACAATTAGCATATCATCCACATAAAGCAAGAGAATAATGAAATCACCTTCAGAGAAATTCCAGAAAAACACACAATGATCGACCTTAGTCATCTTGTACCCATGTTCAATCATCACCGAGTTGAACTTTTGATACCATTGGCGAGGTACTTGTTTCAAACCATAAAGACTTTTTACCAATTTGCAAACATAGTCTTCTTTGCCTTTCTCTCAAAATCCATCCGGTTGCTCCATGTAAATTTCTTCATGTAGATCACCATGAAGGAAAGCCGTCTTCATGTCCATTTGCTCTACTTCCAAATCAAGATTAGCGACTAGCCCAAGAACCACTCGAATAGATTGCATCTTCACAACCGGAGCAAAAATCTCGCCAAAGTCAACACCTTCCCGTTGTTTAACACCTTTTACCACCAAGCGAGCCTTGTATCTTC
This sequence comes from Lathyrus tuberosus, assembly GCA_022829125.1. NCBI lineage: Eukaryota > Viridiplantae > Streptophyta > Magnoliopsida > Fabales > Fabaceae > Lathyrus > Lathyrus tuberosus. The sequence goes on from JALAZF010000075.1 coordinate 12,329,951, forward strand.
TTTGAGAAATACACTCATCTTGCTTAATACGATAAACCCATCTATTCTTCAATGCCCTCTACCCTTTGGAAACTTCACTAACTCAAAGGTATTATCTCACGAAGTGATTGCATTTCATCCTCCATGGCATCCATCTTCTCCTTTTTGTTCTCATCCTCCAAAACTTCTTTAAAGCTTTCGAGTTCTCCACCATCGGTAAGAAAAACATACTCGTTTGAGGGGCATCGAACGGAAGGCCTTTTATCCCGAATAGACCACCTCAACTCATTAGAAGCAACCGGTTGCTCAACACTTTCAACCTCTTGATCAACCTCATTTTCAACAACATCTTCCGTAGCACCTACAACAACAATGTCATTAGGATTTAAAACATTATCAATATTCAAATCCATACCTTGATTTTCAATTGGAACATCTTCGAAAATGATAAGGATAGAAGCAATAGTAGTTGAGTCCGTATCAACCATTTTTTCGTCTTCAAAAATCAGATCTTTATTCTCAACTTTGTCTATGTCCTCAATGGTATAATCCTCCATGAATACGACATCACGACTACGAATAAGTTTCTGTTGAATCAGATCAAAGAATCGATTCCCAAACTCATCAAGTCCATACCCAACAAACACATATTTCTTTGACTTCTCACCCAATTTCGATCTCTCATCCTTCAGAATATGCACATAAGCCATGCATCGAAACACCCAAAAATGGTTGTAGGTAACATCTTTACCACTCCAAACATGATTTGGAACATCAAACTTCAACGGAACACATGGAGTGAGGTTTAAAAGATGTATAATCGTGCTCAATGCTTCTCCCCAAAAACATTTCGGCAACTTTGATTGAGAAAGTAAACATCTCACCCTTTCCACCAAAGTTCTATTAATTCTTTCGGCTAACCCATTCAATTGTGGTCTTTGGAGGAGACTTTTGATGACGTATACCTTGATCTTGACAATACTTGTCGAAAGGTCCAATATACTCTCCCCCGTTATCAGTTCGGATACACTTAAGCTTTTTACCGGTTTCTCTTTCAACTGATGCTTGAAATGACTTGAAAGTATCTAACACTTGATCTTTTGCTTTCAATGTATAAGCCCATGTTTTCCGAGAACAATCATCAACGAAAGTCATAAAGTAATATGCACCACCAAGTGACCGTGTCTTCATCGGACCACACACATCAGAATGTACTAAATCCAACACTTCCGATTTCCTCTTTGGTTCGGATGACATAAAGGAAACTCGCCTTTGCTTACCCGCCAAACAATGTGAACACTTTCTCAACTTTGTATTGGAAACACCATTGAACACATTCTTCTTTGCCAAAATGCTCAAACCTTTTTCACTCATATGACCCAAACATTTGTGCCATAGTTCTGATGAGCTATCATTGTCATAAGTGTTGATGTAGCACTTCGAAACCCCAAGTTGGACGACATACAAGTTCGAATTCCTTTTTCCTTTAGCAACCACCATTGAGCCTTTCTTTAACTTCCACTCATTGCCCGAAAAAGAATTATCATATCCTTCGTTATCTAACTTTCCAACAGATAAAAGATTGAATCGAAGTTTTGGAATGTGTTTCACACCTTTGAGAACTAGAATTGTCCCATTGCTAGTTTCGACACAAATATCTCCCATTCCGATGACATTAGCTTGCCCATTATTTTCCATACGAACCACCCCAAAGTCACCGGTCTCGTAAGTTAAAAAAAGATCACGTCTCGAGGTTGCATAAGTAGAAGCACCACTATCAACCACCCAATCCATCTCATCACATGATAGATTGACATTCTCCATACAACTATCACAAAAAATAAAGAAACCATCAACAATAGCAACATCTTCATTATTGTTACCTTCCTTTTTATCGTTGTTGTAACTCTTCTTCTTGTTTTCCCTTTTCAACTTATGGCAATACCTTTTTATGTGTCCTTTTTCTCCATAATGATGATACTCAATATGAGAGAATCTATTAGAGCCTCCTTGTGATTTACCACGTGAAGTTCCACGATTACTTGAACCTCTACTTTGATTTCTCCCCCTTGATTCGGTAATCAACACCTCGGAATGTGAAGAAGAACCTTGTGACTTATGCCTTAACTCCTCATTCAACACACTACTTTTAGCCAAATCTATTGAGATGAAACCATTCAGAGCGGAGTTAGACAAGGATGTCCTAAAAGTCTCACAAGAATTAGGCAAAGTTCCAAGAAGGCATAAACCTTGAATTTCATCATCAAAAGTAAGATTCATCTCCGACAATTGATTTAGAATCCCTTGGAAAATGTTCAAGTGATCAGTCATTGGTGAACCATCATTATACCTCAATGACATTAATTGCTTGAATAAGAACAACTTATTGTTTCCCGTCTTTCTTGCATACAACTCCTCAAGTTTGGTCCAAAGAGAGCGAGCATGAGTCACCAAGCTCACATGATTCAAAACATTATCATCCACCCATTGACGAATATAACCACAAACTTGTCTATGCAACAAAGTCCATTCTTCATCACTCTTTCCATCGGGTTTTTCATTAGAGAAAACCCGTAAGTGAAAACCTTTCACATAAAACAAATCTTCCATTTTTCCTTTCCAAACATTATAATTGAAACCAATTAAACTCACCATCCTAGATGTGTTTGTTTCCATCGTTACACAAATCAAACCACGGCTCTAGATACCACTTGTTGGGAGAAAATCCACAAACGCAATAGAATAAACTAACAAGACAATCTCTCCCAAATACCAAATGCAACGACAATCAACAAAACACATAAAACAACACAACAAGATTTTAGCGTGAAAAAACCTCCATTAACTAGGAGTAAAAAACCACGGGACCCGTAGGTCACTTAAATCCTCCACTATTATCAATCAATGGGTATAAGTAAGGTTCTCTCTAACACTAGTTAGAGGCATACATAAACATCATCAAGATTTGCAATCAATCTTGGAATACAACAATAATCAAGAGAGACAAAAACAACCCAAAAACACCAAGAAATTCAGACCTCAAAGATGAAATCGACAGACTGATTTAGAAAGCTCTGAATCCAATGAAAATCGCTTAGAATATGCTCCTATGAGTCATGAACATTGTGTCAAAATTTCAGGACAATCCGACCGTTGTATTTTGCGCAATCTCTGATTTAGTGGAACTGCTTTGTGCTGAAATAGGGTTGCGGGATTTCACTCTTCTCTCTACTTTTCTTGTTGTTTTTCACACACAATGGATAAATTTAACCTAATTCTCTTTGTTGGGTAATAACAAAGGCATAGAAACAAATGAGCCACTAACCCACATTAATTTGGGCCTCTCCAAATAGGAGGGATAACCCAACATTCTATACCTCACTCATTTTGGACACTCAAAGAATAAATGAGAGACAATTTCTTCTCTCCCACATCCAAACGGACATTAGATTTGCGATTCATTCAATATCCCTCTTTTTGCGAGATTGTCCTTAGTCGGTATTTTATTTTGCCACATTTTCCAAACCATTGTCGATATCTTAGGCGGGATCCAATTACTCCAAGCAACTGCATACTTTCTCCTCTCTTCCATCACACAGTCTTTTAAAATTAACTTATATGCTTCTTTTACCGAGTATCCTTTATTACACCAGAGTCACTTGTCTTCTGAATCTTCGCTCCATACTATTCTTTGAGCTTTTTCTTTAATTTCATCTTCAAACTTTCTTTCCTCTTCGTTAAGACTTCGTTCCCACATGATGTTCAAGTTTCTCCCTTCTGCATTTCTTTGCAACACTTCACTGAATGACGTCTGTTTGTGCACAACCATACCAAACAAATTAGGGAATATGTTATTCAAAATTTGTCCCTCTAACCATGGATCCCTCCAAAATTGTGTTCCAACTCAATTTCCTATTTTCCTGCATAGCTTTTCTGAAAACCATTGCAATTTAAATTCTCAAATCTCATTCTCTATATTATTGATATCCTGCCACCAATTCGAACCAACTTTCTTCCCTCTATTCACTCTATTGTTTATTTCTCCATATTTGCTTACTAAGTCCTTAACCCATAAACTTTATTTTTCGGTATGAAATCTCCAAATCCACTTTTCTAATAATGCAATATTGAAAGCTCTTAAGTTCGTTAAACCTAGACCACCCCCCTCTCTCTCTCCTTGCACACTATGTTCCAATGAACTCAATTTGTTTTCCTACTCTCCACAACCCCACCCCACAAAAACTTTTTAAAGATAGATTCTAGATTAGAGATTATACCTGATAATGCTTTGAAGAAAGAAAGAAAATAAACAGGTAAAACATATAGCACAAATTTTAAAAGCACGATACGTTCATCAATAGACAAATGTCTAATATTCCATCTGGATAGTCTATTCGCCACTGCCTCAACCACAAATTTCCAAAGCTCATTTCTTCTATGGTTACCTCCAATAGGAATACCAAGGTATTTAAACAATAAGACTCCGACTTTACAATTTAACACTTGCACAGCTTCTTCCAACCAGTATTGCGAAAAATTTACCCCAACCAAGAGACTTTTGTGAAAATTCACTTTTAAACAAGATATCACTTCAAATAACTACAAATTTGCTTTGATGCTCCTCACATATTTTCAACATTTCTTTCCCACAATTAGTGTATTGTCAGCGTATTGGAGGTGTGACACGCTTACGTCTCTATTCCCAAACTCGCACCCCTCAAAAAGAATCAATTGATCGCTTTTCGACATTATTAAGGTGAATCTTTCTGCTACAATCAAAAAGAAAAAAGGCAGTAGCTTATAAGTTTTTAAAAATAATCACGTTAGATAACCGTCAAATTCACATGGATTTTTAACTTTTTTTCCAAGGATTTTCAATGTTTTTCATCAATTATTTCAAGTAATTTAAAATTAAAAATGTCCGATAAGTACTTGCTTATTCAATGAACTAGTAGGCTATCCATAGCAGAGCATTATTTCTATATTTTCGATTGATATAATCCACTAAAGCAACGCTGAACTTTCTACAAGAATACTCTCTTGACCAAAACTTTCGTTTAAGAGCTTCCTTTTGCGACCACTGTGTGAACCAGAACTTTGTACAAAGAATACTTTCTTGACCAAAACCTTATACAAATAATATTTCCATGTGTGCGCGCGCGAGTGAGAGAGAGTGTTAACATTGTTTGATTATATTATTTTCTATTTCAACTACCAAAATTCAACATATCTCATCCCTCATATGAGATCGAGTACAAATATTTTTTATCTACATATGTTGGAAGCAGTGTTATGTTACCTACCCATTATCTTCCACGCAAGGGAGAGCGCAAAGCAAACTTCATGGCCAAGGGAACTAGAAAGCTGCCCACATGTAGTGCTAAGGCTGGATGAACACCATGCTTTTGCAACCAAGCTGCCAAGCAAAGACATTTTTCTTGCATATAACTCTCAATGGCTCTAGGACTCATCACACAAGAGTCACGATTTAAAATGGAGCAGCCGAGTAAAAAGACAATTATATTGCCTATAACTAACAATGGCTCTTGGCCTCATCAGTCAAGATGCAAGAGTCACGATTTAAAATAGAGGCAGCTGATGGCCAACATTTAAGTGAACCTAGTATATAATGAAATTTAAATCCGTCTCAAAATTTTGAAAATCCTATATAAATTAACAGTAAAATCCTGTATAAATTAACCCCTGAAGACGATCTGTCTTACACATCCTCAAAGACGATTCTGATCACCTGATCAAATGGCTCATTTGATCAAATGACTCATTTGATCAAATTATATGTGAGACAAGAGATTGACAAAATTATAATTTGTAACATCCCAATAAAAATTAGCCACAATACAATCACTGTGTGACTATGTTGTTTGTTTACAGCAGCAAATTCATATCTCCATTGAAGAATCTAAAATGGAGTAAAAAAGTGAGCCATCTAAAAGGCTAGGCCATAAGTATAACTTTGTTTTAACCCTACTAAATTTCAAGAGAATGTTTGAAAAAAAAAAATCCAAAAGGGATCTAAGACCTGAGAAATCAGAGTTAGAGAAATAATGCACTCTCATAACAAATGGTTTAATTGACCTTGAAGAATGATTGATATTTTTTTAGAAACATACAGATAATAGATAGATTAATTAGATATTAATTGAACGATAATAGATTTGGATAGGGCTCAAGTATCAAAGATATCACTTGTTTTCTCAGTTAAAACCCAAACAGTAACAATAACTAACAATTTGCCTACAGTTATGTTTTGGAAAAATAAAACTATCACTGTCTTTGTAACTATATATTTTAGATGGTGCACTTAGCAATGAAATACTAAGATCCATCGTCAGTCAATTAAAGAAACCTGATTTATAGTTATTCCAGAGACTTTAAATTCAAATTCAACCAAGTGAGACAATGCTACGTACATATGAAGCTAGGAACAAGTCAGATAGATATGTGTTTTATATTACAACTGGTTGTTCCAATATCAAATAAAATCCAGTATCATAAAGAGATGTACATTATTACAATCCAGAGGATTTTTTTGATGATTCCAAGTGAGAATTTCATCCAAATGCCTGCTTATAGTACATCATGCATAAATCAAGCCTGTGAAACAAACAAGAAAATGCAACAATCATTATAAATTTTTTTAACATAGATGAGATATATTACAGAACATAAAACGTGAAGAGAAAAAACAAATCTGTGCCAAGGGTTGTTAATGCATGCACACACAAAATAAGTTGCATAAATCCATCCAAAATCATTTTTCATTCATGTTCCCATTTAAAGTGAAAAGGATAGACCAGTTGATTTCTGATTTAAACAATTTGCTGACCACATTTATTATAAATAGCAGATGGCAAAAAAAATCCAATATAAGAAATAGCCAAAGGTGGCGTAAAACATAAACATAAATATAAAAACATAAGGCAGCATAAACATAAAACTAATAGTATAATAGCATAATACTTTTATAATTATTTGATGTTTGAAAAAATTGTGTCACATGTTACTCATTTTATATCAGCAACAAAATATTACTACAGAGCCGTCTCAAGTTTTTGGATTAACGGAGACCTAGAGACCCTATTTAACACTATTTAACCATGTTTAATCGTGACAAATATTTTATGAGGCCCTATTTAGGGTGGGATTGTGACAAATAGTCTGTCTCGCGCGCCCTCAAAGACCGACTACAAATATCGGAGTTGATATATGGCACTGGCTACCCAAATTACATACATAATAGGGGAATAAAGTCGCTTTACGGGTTTGTTTTAATAACAACACCGGTTTATGCAAATATTTTCTACTCATAATTTGCCACAAATATAATCAGGACCAGACATAGTTCAATTAAAAGGATATGAATTTTCTTTCTTTTTCAACCCAGTCCCAACGAGAAGCCAGCATCATACAACTTAAGCACATCCATGTTTTCAAACCATGTAACTAACACCAAGGGTGAACAAAGCTTCAAACTGCATCAAAATTGCAGTCTTCCACTCCCACCCCGTAGAACAAAAATAAACAGCCGTAAATTTGAATTACATAAACCCTAAATTTCACCATATCAAAATCCAGTACACCTTCAAACCATGAACATGATATCAAAATCAAGTTCGATACACCGGCTTGATATATTTTACGTAATTAAGTGGATAATTTCATTTATTGACCCAATAACATGATAACAACAGATTCTTTAAAAAAAGCAACTATCTCTAGAAATTAAAACGAATTGAGGTTAAAATAGAGAGAAATAAGCGACCTTAGGGTTCAATTGTAGTAGAGTTCAAGACCCATGCCATCATGGATCTCGTAATCCTTAAGAGTGATATGATCTTTGTAGATAGTGTACCACTTCTGGATTCGGATCTTGTCGGCCCTTGTTCCAGTCTGAGCCGCCACCAGCTTCTTCAAATCCCCAATAGTGTCATCATCGTTGCACTTCACGCGAACCTTCTTCCCCAATCTATCGTTCAACACCACCTCTATCATCTTCGTATAAAACCCTAATTCCCAATTCGGTTTCGGTCTTTGGTTTTTGGTATTCTTTTGGCACAAAAGTTTCGTTTATATATAGCTTTTTATTCACGGCTTGGCGTAAAAATTAAGCTTTCAAATAGTTCTTTGGGTATTAGCATAGTACTGTACAAAATATGGTATTAGTATCGTACTACAAATAATGGTATTATGATTGTATTAAAAATGGGAAAATATTTTTTATCTCTTAACTAGGTTTATATTTGTCTCTTAATTATTTTTTAGGTTTATGTTTGTTTTTTTTTTTTTTTGTGTCAGATTGGTCTCTTAACTCTTTAAAGCGTGTCATGTTAATCATTTTTATCTAATTAGTGACGAAAAAATTCAAAAATCAATAATAGACAAAAAAACTAAAATAACACGATTTAAAGAGTTAAAAGATCAATCTAACACAAAAAATATGAATCAATTTAAACCTAAAAGTATAGTTAAAGGACAAAAATAGTATTTTGCCTACTAAAAATTTATATATATAAAAAACTGAAAATAAAATAAGAATGATTTTTTTTTTTGTATAATTCAAAAAATTATATAGAAAATAATTAAATTTTAATAGGTACATCTTAGAATATAAAATGTTTTTTAATAAAAAATATTATGAAATATTCATCATAGTATGCTGTAAAAACCTATTACTAGTATTTAAAACTAGGGCCTTTGATTTAACTTCATCAAATTTTGTAATCATATGAGTTGTTTGTCAAACTGCATGATTTTAAAAATAAATTATGATATAAATTTATTTTTTAAAATTAAAATAAAGAAAATTTTATTTTTATTTATATATTGTAAAGATAAATATAACATTTTTTCTTAAATTTAAATGTTAATATTAGTAAAAAAATAAATTGTAAATTTTACTTTTAAAGCATTATGAAATAAAAGAAACGAAATTTATTAAATATTGTTAAGATTTTATATAATTTTCAAGAATAAAATTTGTTTTTCACCACTCTTATTTCTTCAAGATCATTGATTTTTTGTAACTCTTTTATCTTCTCCATAAATAAAGATTTCTGAGAAAGAATTAACTTGTTACTTTCTTCCCTTGTCGTCTTGATTGTCCAAGAAGTTCTTGAATAAGTCAAACCAATGTTCTAATTGTTGGAATTCAACCACGATCTATGGTGAATTCTTCTCAATCTTGATCTCAAGATTGTTAACAATCGCACAATGACAATGAAAAGAAAAAGTTTGAAAGAAAGAAAACACTAGCGTTGGAGAAAAAGATGAAAAATTCTGCGAGTTCTCTCTGCCCACAACTATGGAATTTTATTATCACTTTTGCAACTGCAAAACCATGATTATCAAACTTGATGATTATAATGATAAGGGTTCTTTCCTATTTATAGATTTAGGTTAACTTGCATCTCAAGCTAAAGCCTAAACTATAAAAGCCCAAATATATCTAATCTAATCTTTCTAAATCAAATCTGATCTTTCTAAATCAAATCAAATCTTTCTAACTAAATCAAATCCGATCTTTCTAAATCAAATCAAATCTTTCTAAAACAATGAATTATATATTTAACACACCACCGAATTTATTGTGTATAAACTATATATATTCATCATAGACCTTAACTTTTTGAACACTTCGACTGACACTCCCTTCGTCATGATGTCTGCAATCTAATTCTCAGTTCTGCAGTGTTCCAAGTTCATCTTCCCTTCTGTTACTTGTTCTCAAAGATAATGGAACCTTATTTCGATGTGCTTTCTTCTATAGTGTGTTATTAGATTCTTCGCCAAGTTGATAGCTGACATGTTGTCGATCTTCATGGTAATTACTCCATGACTCTTCACTGTGATCTCTTCGACCAGGTTCACCATCTAGATTGCTTGACATGCACAAAGAGAAGCAACTATATATCTGCTTCGCATGATGATAATGCTACTACTGGCTCCTTTCTTGAACTTCAAGCAACTGGTGCACCACCTAACATAAACACATAGCCAGCTAGTTGTGCGACATAAACTTTTTCATCTAAGGGGTCATTAAGGAATGCACACTTCACGTCCATCTGACATATGTGCCAATTATTCATATTTGCTAGACCAACAACCAACCTGATTGTTTCGATCCTAGCAACAGGTGCAAACACTTCGTCGAAGTCGATTCATTTCTTCTGAAGAAATCCTTTTGCCACAAGTCTCGCATTGTGACGAGTTACTTCTCCTTTAGGATTCACCTTCACCTTGTAAACCCATTTCACATCAATTGCCTTCTTGCCTTGAGGCAATTCGACAAGTGACCAGGTGTTGTTGACTTCGATGGAGTCTAACTCCTCATTCATTGCTTTCACCCACTTCGAATCTTTCAATGCCTCAATTGCATTGACTGGTTCGACATCTGCGTAGAAAGCATAATGTACCAGCTCACCCTCTTCATCGACCACATCATCTGATGTAATCACACATTTCTACAACCTTGCAGGAATGTGTCTTGTTCGTCGAGGTTTGCTTGGGCCTGCTTCATCTCTGACTTGTTCCTGTCGAACTTCTCTTTCGACTTCAGTGGCTGGTTCTTCACAAGAGATTCTCACTGAATCCTTCTCGACATTCTCACTCCAATCCCATTCTTTAAGCTCATCTATGATCGCGTCTCTGCTGATCACTACCTGCTTATTCACTGGGTTGAATAACTTGTAACCTACAGTCGAATGATATCCTATCAAGATCATCTGATTCGACTTGTCATTAAGCTTTCTTCTCAACTGATCTGGCACATGTCTATGTGTTATAGATCCAAACATCTTCAAGTGACTGAGGCTAGGCTTGACACCAGGCTGTCATACCCCAAATTTGTCCTACTTGTATATTACCTTCATTTGCACTTCCATCTGCTAACTCTTATTCAGAAAATTCAAAAAAATATGTTGCTTCAGTTTGTTGTTCACGTTCAGGGTTGTGCAAGATTGAATTCAAAGTGACATAGGCAAGTGTTAAGTGAAGTCGAGTGGTGTTGACCTATTTTGCTTGGTCGGGCAAGTTTGGTTTCATGACAAGTCATCTCTGTATGGATCAAGTTATCAGGCTGTGCTAAATTTAGATGTTTCATGGTGGAGAATCATATAGAATTAGTTCATTTGCAATTAGGGTTTTTGGAACAGTTGCGATACAATCCATGTTTCAAGTCATGTTCTTATGATTTCAAGGCATTGAGAATCTGGTTCATGGTGAGAGACTATGGTTCATTTGTGATCCAAGTGGCATTGGTTTAAACTGTGCAAGTTGTGGATTGTTTCAGACAAGTTCAAAGTGGTTCTAAATTCTAATCATAGATTCGGAGATTCATTTGAAAAGACAAGTTGCAGATGTTTTGTGTGAAAAGTCGGTGGAAGGGCCTATCCATGTTCCAAAAACAATTATCCATTTTGATTACCATTTTCTATCCATTTCACATCCACATCCATAGCCCATAAATATCTATTTATCCATTCATATTACAATTTCTAAACCTCTTTTTAATCCATTCTCCATTTTTATCCAATTTTAATCCAATAATCTATATTCAAATATTCATTACTACACAAAAATATACAAAGCCCATCACCATATTCTTCTAAAAGTCATTTAAGTTACAAAACACCACAAAAAATAAGTATAGTATACAAAAAATCCACATTGCAAGTCCTTTTTTTCACAAGCCCATTACACTACGAAAAAACATTACAAAAAAAAAGGGAACATCAAATTGATCCACACGACCTACCTAAGTAAGCCATTCCCAAGTCATTCAATCACTTTACCAATATTTTTGCCACGCATTAGCAACTTTTTACACACCAAAATTCAGCTTCCTCATAACACCACATCATGAGACTTCTGCAGCACACAAAAACATGAATTCCACGAAACGTACAAGTCACCATATAGAAAAACAGCCAGGAATGACACACACGTCCTTTCACACAAAAAAGTAACTAAGCCACACCAATACTCACCATGAGTCCGTGCCATACAGGGTCGGCCCAACACATCTTTAGGCATGAGGCGAAATTTAAAATTAAATATTTTTAATATATTAAAAATATTTTTTTAATTAATATATTTAAGGTGTTTTAAGATTTAAATTAATAAATTATTATAATCAATTTCATTTAATATTTTATTTTAACTAATAATAAAATTAACTCATCTAAATACTCTACTCATTATTAAAAAAACTATAATTGAAAACAATGTCAAAATTATAAAAAAATACTTAAATACCAAATCTTTTTTTTAAAAACTCAAAAATATATTATCTATACCAATAAATTTTAAATTAAGAAATCAAACAATACATCTTGTGAATAGTTAATATTTTCTATATTTTAAATAAATATTATTAATTAATTAGTATATAAATAATTTAAAAGGTTTTTTTTAATTAATTAATTAAATTACTAAATATAAAATAAAAAATGTGAGGCTCTAGGCGGTAGCCTTGGTGGCCTATCCCTAGGGCCGGCCCTGGTGCCATACAAACCATGAGTTTTCAATTTACACACCTTCCATGTTGCAAAACCATCGCGTACATATCATGATTCACCTTTCACGCATAACCGGTACATACAGCCTTCACAACACAATTTTCAACATCAACACTACACGCCGTGACCAATCATGCGCCACACAAACCGAGCTTCAATATACAGCAGCAAAAAACGACGATTCAGCGAAGACCCCACAAATAGATTCACAAAATCAACAATTACCTGCAAAACACATGAGACAAATCAAATTCAAACCGTTATGCACCACGTCCTTGACCCCACAATTCGTTCCAAATTATGTGGCTCAGAAGGAATCCTACGCACAACAATAATTCTTTTCACTCACACTGCAAAACGTCACTACTCCAAGACTGTCATTCCCAAAACACCCCCAATCTCCTCCATAAATAGCATTAAAATCTCCACGATTTCTCAAGTTCAAGAGAACCAAGGTGATGTTGCAGAAATCTTAACCAACTTTCATCTTCCATCTTCATCAAATAATCACTCGAACCCTTCAATTCTTCAACCATAAACTCAAACCTTCATCATTCACAAACCAAAACCCTCTAAACCAAATCCTACCCAACCCTGCTTCTTCAACCTTCAAACAACCACAAATTCCCTTTTCAACACACCAACAATTACAAACTCGTTCAAGAGCAAACCCAGAACCGCATCAGAATAAAGAGTGTGAGATAAAGAGATTTTGAGCAAACAAAACGAATCGAACAAAACCAAACCTGGAATCGAAATTGAAAGTGAAGACGGAATCGAGACCGAGTGAACGAGAAGAGAAGGTTGCTCCATTTTTCGTTTATGTCCTTTCCTTGCTTTTTTGACGCGATGAAGACGATCTGATGATGTTTGTCACTTTTGTTTTTCTCTGGTTTGGATGTTTGAATGAAATATATTGCCTTGTGTTTTAAAACCTGATAGTGAATTGATTTTCAACCTCACATTGTTTTGGATCAGTAGGGATTAGCCCATTTAATGTTTTTTCACACCCACCTCCTTGTTTTGTCTGTAGCATGTTTTGGAGGATTGGATGATGGGCTTTAAGCCCAAGTGATTCCACATCCTTGTGAATCCTCTCTCTTACCTGTCACACCCTTCTAATTCTGATGGCACCCCCTTTCATTTTTTTTTGTTTTTTTCTTTTAGTTTATTATTTATTTCACTTTTAAAAATTCTTCTCCAAATTTATTTTTTTTAACAATTGGGTTTTATAGATCTCGTATATGTTTTATGCTTCGATTCTATGTGTTCATTTCAATTTTATTTGATTTTATTTTCATTTTCGATTTTATTTTCAATATTGGTCGATGAACATCTAAGAGTTGTGGATTGTCGATTCATCGATATAAATCCGTGATGAAGATTAGACCATTCTCTTTTCTTACTAACTTGATTTCATTTTCTTCTTTTTTCGTTTTTGGTCGATGAAGTCTAAATATTGCGAATGTTGATTATTGAGCTTGCTTAACCTTCATGATTTCAAATCTGTAGTGAATGATCATTGAGATTATTTTCTATACTTTGGGATAGTGATAGGTTACCTTCGATTAATCGACGCAAGTTTGTTATTAAGATGAGATCATCCGCTTTTATTTTCGTGTGGCACGATTTCTTTGAGAATGAATCACAATATCATTTCTCTATCGTGTTTTAGCACAAATATCGTTGATCGCGTGATCTTCATCATAGATCGTGCTACGATGGTTTAGCGCTATAGTCGACCCGATTCGAAAATGATTCATCTGATACAATAACAATTAACGATTAACGACTAACAACTAATTTTAATTTCCGCTCAATATACTATTGCTTTACTTTTCCGTAAATATATCTTATTATTACTATTATTCATCTGTTCATATTATCATCTTGTCAAATTCATACCTTGTTCATATTACTCGAAAACACGTTAAGACTATCGAAACCATTCAATTGGTGGACTGTTGGTTACAATCTCGAGCAATGGAATTTGGACTTTGTACAGAAACCCTAACATGGAGATTTTTGTCTGAACTCTTGTTCATGGCTTAGTTTAGGACACCTCGCACACACACAGCTTCCTCTTGGGCTACCTAACAACGAACCCATTTATTTATCGCAATCCCGTGTAACTTACATGTACCCCCCTCCCATTCCGAAGTATGCACTTTACACGCTTTTTTGATTGTGGTTTGTTTACTAGGAGCACCCCTAGGGATTGACATAAACTAAATCATTTTCAAACTAATTCTCGATTCGCCGTCGAACCATTTTCAAAACACCCTTGTAAGTCGATTTCTCGTTAGCATTCGTCTTCAACCTAATGCGCGCACACACACACACACACACATTTCTTCGTGGTTTTGTTACTAGGAGTACCCCTAGGGACTAGGATCGATTCACACATCTTTTCGTCAAACCCTCGATTCACGTCAAGCCATTTTCCAAACAACTTTCAAGTTGAGTGCCTTTTGCCTCGTAATCAACCTCTTTTCAAACCAAGCACAAACACAATCAAACCCTTGATCCAACATCAAGTGGATTTTCTCAATCAAACTTTAAAACACATAACAACTATCGAAACTCTTTTCAAGGTGAAAAGGAGGGGGATCGAGTCTTCGATCTTTTTCTTCAGTTGTTTGGGTGCGAGTTCTCTTACTCGTGTGTGAATGATTGACACCTCTAAAAGAATTTTAACTCGATAACATTCAAACCATTTTTCCAAACACTCGTCATCAAAACACTTAACAAATATTCAAACACAATCTCTTTTCAAGGTGAAATAAATGAGGATGGAGTCTTCTATCTTTTTCCTCAATTGTTTGGGTGCGAGTTCTCTTACTCGTGTGTGAGCAATTGTTACCTCTAAATTAAACCAACTCAGTCGTATTTCCACGAACTACAAACGCTCTGATTCTTCATTCTCGTCCGAATGAAGATACGTAGGCACAAGATTGCGATGATCTTGGCGAGTTACCTCCTCCATTTTTTGCGTCTACCTTTTTCTTTTTCCCCGTTTGCGTCTACCTTTTCTACCTTCCATTTTTTTCTAACTTTTTCCTCCTTTTGCGTCTACCTTTTCTTTTTCCCACCATTTCCGTCCAAACCTCTTTTCCCCGTAGTCGAACTACGAGCGCTCTGATTCCTCATTCTCATCCGAATGAGCATACGTAGGCACAAGGGCCCCAATCCTTGACGAGCACCCTATCCTAAAACCACCCATTTTACCCTTAGCATCGAATTTTTTTCATTTACCTTTTCGCTTTATCTCGTTTAGAAGAAAACAAATAAGCTTAGCTAACGTTCATGAAATTTTGGTACCAGATATATGATGTTAAGTGCGATGTCACAACAACACACTCTGAACAATGGACAATAACACACAACATATAAACACACAGAATTGTTAACCCAGTTCAGTTCAAACAACTTAATCTGGGGGCTACCAAGCCAGGGATGAAATTCACTACTTGTAGAATTAAATTACAGACTCAACAACCCAGTTGACAATCTCCTAATCTTAATTCCTACTAGTGACTTTCTACCTAAGAAACCACTTAGATATGAGAACACTACTCAATCCCTAAAACCTATCAAAGAATAACCTCTTTGAGAAACCTTGATCCTGCTTCACAACTTTGATCAAGTAACAACTCTCTATCGCTTCACAGCTTCTAAGAGAGGACAGAAAACAAATCACCAATTCAACCTAGAATGGTGTATACAAAACTCGTACAAAATACTCAAGACACTCAGCCTATGCTCTTGATCTTCTCTCTGTATTTCTGTACCTTTTCTTTAGTACTGTTGCGCTTTATATAGCCACCTAAATTGGGCTTGGACTCCATGTAATATTTGATCTGATTTGTTATTTAAAACTGAATCTTCAAAACAGATTTTATCCCCCAAAATCTTTTTAAATCTTCACCTTTTAAATCTCCTACAAACCTGCATCAAATCTCTATGCAACAGAGAATATCTAACCTAAGATATTCGCATCCAATGAGACTACCTGCTCTCCACAATTCCAGCTAAAACGCAAACCCTAACAACATCACTAAACCTGATGTTATTAATTCTGCAGACCTGATGTCACAACCTCGCATGTGACATCAGACATCCAACTTAAACACTTAACACAACCCAGTGTTAAGAATCAATGTTGTGACATCACACATATGACATCAAACATTGAACAACCTTTGTTTTACCAAAATTCCAGCCAATCCAAGAAACTAACAATCTCCCCCTTTGGCTAATTTTGGCTAAAATAATCTCTGCACCTTCAGAGACTTCAGCAGCGGAATAAACTTGAATATTTTTTCAAGCAGCAACATCTTCAATACATAAAGACTTCACTTCACAAAACTCTGCTGCAACGTCATCTTCATCAGCAACTTGGTAACAACCAAAATTGTGCTCCCCCTCAATCATGAACCAGCATACCAGCTATTCACAGACCAACACTTACTCCCCCTCAATATCTGCACTTCTGTACTATAACATCAGCAATCAGCTACATCCTCAGCAGCATATTCATTGACTTCATTCCTTAGCAGCAACAACCATCAACTCCTTTGACATCATTTGACATATCAGAATATTTGACAACTCCAACTCTTTGGCTACTTCTCCCCCTTTTTAGCCACAATTTGACAACCTTCAACCAGAAGCCCTACAGTTAGTACTACCCTAGCTCTCATTGTTAGCCTCACAGTTAGCAACCAGACATAACAAATCATAGAACAAAAACCATAAAGGGTGCATATACAACACAATATTCATGTTACAAACCAAGCACATTAAGTGCTAAAACAAAGACAGCATAAATAAAACTAAAACTACTATCTAAGAAAAATAGTAAAAGCTTTAATCATCTGAGTTGAGATCTTCTTCATCTTCTTTTGAGCTGTCATTTTCAGACTCATCTTTCTTATCAGCAACTTCTTTCTCACTTTCTTTTTCTGTCATCTTCAGAGTCATAAGTAATCTTTTAAACTTCTTCTTTCTTTCAGTGCTTACTCTGATGACTTCATCTAATTCTTTACAAGCTTCCTCCAGTTCAGAAATCATATCAGTCTTGACATGAGTATGATGAGTAGATGTTGAGGCAGATGTCTTGACATGATCAACAACATGTTTTCCTTCAAACAACTTATGATGAAAAGACAAGCCAGGTTTCCTTCTACAAACACTATCATACTGGTGAAGAATCCCAGGATGCTGAGACAGAATTATCCCACAAATGAGGGATGGAAATGCAATAGGCAATTTCACAGCTCTTGTTCCAACATGCTTGATAGTCTGATTATAAATGTAAGAGCCATAATCAATTAGTCTCTTTGTTCCAATGGCATAAACTAATTTGCCCAAACCAGCAGAAACAGAGGTCTTGTAGTTTGTAGGAACCCAGTTAACAGCACCTATTCTATGAAGAATAGCATATTTCACACTTAATAAACTTGCTGATAACTTCCCTTTTGAAGGCCAAATTTTTACTTGACCAGCTGTGATTTCTTTGCAAATAGAATTATCAGACACTTCTAATTCTCCACAGTCTTCCTCACTTCTTCCTAAATAAGCATTAATCACCTTAGGAGAAAACCACACACACTTACCCCTTACATATATCCTTCTGAAATTCAGGCTTCTGCTGTCATTAATGGACTCAGGTATATTTACTATGAATTCCCTGACCAATCCGTCATAGCATCTTGACAATCCAGAGACAGTCCTCATAAGACCAACAAATTTAATTAGATCCACAATTTCCTTATTTTCTAGAGCCTCCGTACCAAGCTCTCTTTCCACAGCTATTCTTCTCTGACACACAAACTTCCACATGGATGCATTACTGGTACAGTGAAATGATATGTTGTCATCAGGAACTTGATCAATAACTTTCTTCAATATGGTTGTCCTGACAGGGGTGATGTTTTGAACATCTTCTTCAACATCAAACTCAGAGTCTGATTCTTCTATTATTCTCCTCTTCTTGCTAGTCTTTTGCAAGATCACATTGTCTTTAGAAGATATTTCAACATAAGTTCCCTATACTCTTTTTGCTGTTTCAGGCAACACACTTTCATCAACAACATCTATTATCTCAATATGATCCTTTCTTTTAGAGCTCTGAGCTTCAACTCTAGGTTTTGATGTTCTGACATCATCAGTTTTATCAAGGTCATCACTTTGAGACCTCACCTGTTCAGCAGGCATTTGTCTTAAAGGAACAGAGATTCCTTTCACCCGTAAACCTTTATCAAGGATCTTGTCTGCAATCTTCCCCAAGCGCCTGTCAACATCAAACTTCTCTTCAACAGCTTAAAAAGTGGAAGACTTTGTAACAGCCCGATTATGATTATCTCCATTTTGTGCTAATTTGTATTATTTTGTTGAGTCTTTTATTTAATTTGGGTGATAATAATGTTATTGTGAAATTGGTGTTTTAATCTGATATGTTGGCGTGTTATATTATTTTACCGTTTTTGAGAGTTTTCGGGGGAAATTAGATTGGAGGGTATTTTAGACATTTCATAATTATTGTTAAGTTAGAATTTAAGTGAGGAATGATTTAAGGGTATTTGTGAGATATTTAAAGTAAAGAAAAGAAAGTAGTAAGAAAAGAAATAGAAAGAAAAGTATAAGAGTTAGAAAAGAGAGAAAAGGAGAGTTAGAGAGAAAAATAGAGAGAAAGAAGAACAAGAGAAGAAAAAGAGAAGAAAAGATTGGAAAAGCTAGGAAATCGTCAAGACAACTCTAGGAATCGAATTTAATCGGGTAAGGGTGTGAAACATTATTATCTTATCCATGTGTATGATTATGTATGTGTGTGTTTGAATTGTTTAGATTGTTTTAGAGATATATGTGGTTAGGTCGAATTGGACAAAGTCGATAAAAACCGATGTTTTCACGGTTAAAATTCAAAATAAATTACGTAGTTGTATCGAGTAAGGTTAGGTCGTCGTATAACGTGCTTTTTATTCGATTTGGTGATGTTTGAAAATTATGGTTTTTGAAAGGTTGAAATTTAATCGAAAAATCGAAGTCGTAGAAATTTCGTTTATGTGTTCTAAATTGTTCTTATGTATTTGGTGGTTGCGCGTATATGTTTGTTTCGGTGAAAATGTTCGATTTAGTCGAGTTTTCGGGCGAAAACGTAAAAATCCGCAGTGCTGTAGCAGAAAATTCTGGTTTTTCGGGGAAACTTTGGAAATTCATATCTGTTGATCAGTAAGTCGGTTTTGATCCCCGTTCGAAGCGTTGGAAAGCTAATGAGATGTTCTTTCTAGGAAAAATGGTTTTGAGGTCTGAACCTGGTTCAATTAGAGCAGTATTTTCAAACCGTATCGTAGTGTCAGGCCTCCGGTTTATGTTTTTGCGTTATTTTGAAATATCCATATCTTTTGCGTGGTTTATCCGATTGAGGTGTTCTTTATATGGATGTGAAGCTAAAAATATGTTCTATGATTTGGTGAAGAAAATATTATTTTTAGCCGACTTTTAACCGACTTTTCCGGTAAACCGTAAATCGAATTGTTTGGTTATTTGTGAAAACGTTCGGTTGCCGTTTGGCACAATTGATGTGAATGTATGTGGATTGTGTGTGATGAATGCATGACTATATTGTGAATATGTATGCATGTCAAGAGTGTCATGAGTCATGTTGTATGTGAAGCATCATGATGTGCATTCTTGCATTGTGGGGTTCTAAGATGAATCCGTTGTAACGTCGTATGCCTTTTGAGAGGTGGGGGCGATGATTACAAATGATTGTAAGCCTTTTGAGAGGTGGGAGCAATCGGATTGTAAGACTTTTGAGAGGTGGGGGCAATCCATAAACATTGTAAGCCTTTTGAGAGGTGGTAGCAATAGGTGAACATCGTATGCCCGACGGGGAGTTACACTAAGTAACGAGCGATGGTTCCAATAAGTTCTTCAATTGAACTTGAGATGAAATGAGTCGGTACCGCATTGCATTTGCATAGAGTCATGAGTCGGTCTCTATGATTTGCATTGGTCATCCTTGTATTTGTGCATGGATGAATGAACATGAATATATGTGTTTATGTTGAATGATAAGCATTGTGATGAATATGCTTGGTTTTGTATATATATATATATGCCTTGCGATGTATATTGAATGAGTTGTGATGAATTGTGATAAGAATTGTATCGTTGTAATGATGCATTGAAGAATGAATATAATATGTATGTTTATGTGGAATGGTAGAATGGTGAGAATGTGTTATGTGTATACTTTTGTGTTGAGATATATGATTATATGCATTGTTATTATGATAATATTTCTCACCCTTCTGCTGTTTTATGATGCTCTACGAGGCATTGCAGATTAGGTATCTGGTGGTCTTTTGTGAAGTGTGTCTTCATACCTTTTTGGTCGGTTGGCTCTGATATGTAGCACCGGGTAGCTAGGATGCTTATGTTTGATTCCTTTTTGTGATACATTCGTGTATGTATCTTGCTGATGAATTTGTGTATATAAACATGAATGATGTTGTTGTATCATACTTGTTGATGTATATATTTATATAATGTATATATGTTTGGTGTTATCAATGTTTAGATTTTCCGCTTTTATTCTAAATATTGAGATGTGGGTGTAAGGACTGAGTTCCTACGTTGAAAGTTACCCCACTGTTGCATATCATTTGTTGAGCAGGTGTTGTATGTTTTAATTTCAAGCATAATGTGACATGCCTTTTTATGCCGTGTTTACAATTATACTCTGATGAAATTTCCAATACATGCCTAAATGATTTATTTGATTATTTGGGGGTATAGAAAAGGGGTGTTACATTAAGTGGTATCAGAGCCAAGGTTGAGTCAGTCGTGTCTGTCTCGTTGTTGTGTTGATTAAACTGTTGTTTAATCTTTGTTGTTATTTTTGGGAATGATCAGAATATGGCTGGTAGAAACGATAATGCGATGGCTGCTGCTATGGAAGCAATGGCTAGGGCGGTGCAGGGTGCGCCGAATGTAAGTGCTAATGAAGAGTTCAGGAAGAATCAACCACCGGTCTTCAAAGGAAGATTTGATCCCGATGGTGCTCAACTTTGGCTGAAAGAGATTGAAAGAATCTTCAGAGTCATGGACTGTGCGGAAGAGAATAAGGTGAGGCTTGGATCTCACATGCTAAGGGAAGAAGCCGACGATTGGTGGGTCGGTATGCGTGAAATTCTTGAGGTGGATAATGAAGAGGTAACTTGGGAATTGTTTCGTACCGAGTTTTTGCTGAAGTATTACCCTGAAAGTGTGAAAGGGAAGAAAGAGATGGAATTCCTGGAATTGAAACAAGGTGGTATGTCAGTGGTGGACTATACTGCTAAGTTTGTGGAATTGGTTCAATTTCATTCTCATTATGCTGCGATTACTGCTGAGTTCTCAAAGTGTATTAAATATGAGAATGGTTTGCGTCCTGAGATTAAGCAAGCTGTGGGATATCAAAGGATTAGGAGGTTTTCGGATTTGACTGAATGTTGTAGAATCTTCGAGGAAGATAGCAAAGCTCGTTCTACACATTACAAGAGTGTGAATGAGAGGAGAGGGAAACATCAAGCTAGAAGTGGACCTTATGTGACCCCCGCTGATAAGGGTAAATATAAGGGAAACTTTGATAAGAGATCTGGAGGAGGAAGTTCTGGGTTCATTAAGTGTTTCAATTGTGGTGGAATGGGTCATAAAGCAACTGAGTGTAGGAAGGCCGTTGGGAGATGTTCTAACTGTGGAGGTATTGGGCATTCTACTGCTGAGTGTAGGAGGAATATGGTGAAGTGTTTTAACTGTGGAGAAGTGGGTCACATTAGTACTAAGTGTACTAAGCCGAAACAAGCTCAAGCGGGCGGAAAGGTGTTTGCATTGGCGGGGACTCAGACCACTAGTACAGACCGTTTGATTAAAGGTACATGCTTTATTAATAGTACACCTTTAGTTGCTGTTATTGATACGGGAGCGACTCATTCTTTATTTCGTCTGAGTGCGCGAAGCGTTTGAATCTTGCGCTGTCTTTGATGGGTATTGAGATGGTTATTGAGACTCCTGCTTCAGGGTCGGTAACTACGTCTTTGGTGTGTGTAAGTTGTCCTTTGACCATTTATGGTAAAGACTTCATTATGGATTTAGTGTGTTTGCCGTTGGAGGGATTGGATGTAATCTTGGGTATGAACTGGTTGCAATTTAATCGAGTTCATATAGATTGCTATCATAAGTTGGTAAGGTTTCCTTCTTTGGAAGATGATGAAGAGGAGAGTTTTCTATCTACTAAAGAGTTGAAGAAACTTTTAGAGGATGAAGCTCAATTGTTTGGTTTGTTTGCATCATTGTCAGTGGAGAGTAAGATTGGTATTGATATGTTTCCAGTGGTGTGTGATTTTCCAGAAGTGTTTTCGGAGGATATTACGGATGTACCGCCGGAAAGAGAAGTTGAGTTCTCTATTGATCTAGTTCCTGGCACTAGATCGATTTCGATGGCACCGTATCGTATGTCGGCATCAGAGTTGATAGAATTGAAGAAGCAGTTGAATGACTTGTTGGACAAGAGATTTATAAGGCCAAGTGTTTCTCCTTGGGGTGCTCCGGTATTGTAGGTAAAGAAAAAGGATGGAAGTATGCGGTTATGTATTGATTATCGACAGTTAAACAAGGTGACAATTAAGAACAAGTATCCGCTTCCAAGGATTGATGATTTGATGGACCAATTGGTTGGTGCGCGTGTCTTTAGCAAGATTGATTTGAGATCGGGATATCACCAAATTCGTGTGAAAAGCGAGGATATTCAGAAGACGGCATTTAGGACACGGTATGGTCATTACGAATATTCCGTGATGCCATTCGGGGTTTCTAATGCGCCGGGGGTGTTTATGGAATACATGAATCGTATTTTTCATGAACAGTTGGATCGTTTTGTGGTTGTGTTCATCGATGATATTTTGATTTATTCTAAGTCTCAAGAAGAGCATGAAGAGCATTTGAGAATTGTGTTGCAAATTTTGAGAGAGAAACAATTATATGCTAAGTTGTCAAAATGTGACTTTTGGTTATCGGAAGTAAGTTTTCTTGGACATGTTATCTCCGGGAGTGGTATTAGTGTTGATCCATCTAAGATTGATGCGGTGATGCAGTGGGAGACTCCTAGATCGGTTACGGAAATTCGAAGCTTTTTAGGCTTGGCGGGTTATTATCGGAGGTTTATAGAGGGATTTTCGAAGTTGGCACTTCCGTTAACGCAATTGACTTGTAAAGGAAAGGCTTTCATTTGGGATTTAGATTGTGAAAAGAGTTTCATTGAGCTAAAAAGAAGGTTGACAACGGCTCTGATCTTGATTTTACCGAATCCTAATGAACCATTTGTTGTATATTGTGATGCTTCATTGATTGGGTTAGGTGGTGTTCTGATGCAAGATGGAAAAGTTGTGGCTTATGCTTCACGACAATTGAGAGTGCATGAAAAGAATTATCCTACGCATGACTTGGAGTTAGCGGCGGTGGTGTTTGTTTTGAAAATTTGGAGGCATTACCTTTATGGTGCAAGATTTGAAGTTTTTAGTGATCACAAAAGCTTAAGATATTTATTTGATCAGAAAGAATTGAACATGAGACAACGAAGATGGTTAGAGCTTTTGAAGGATTTTGATTTTAGTTTGAATTACCATCCGAGTAAGCAAACGTGGTGGCCGATGCTTTGAGTCGGAAGTCGTTACATATGTCCGCATTGATGATGAGAGAATGGGAACTTTTGGAGAATTTTAGAGACTTGAGTTTGGTTTGTGAAATGACGCCGAGAAGTGTGAGACTTGGTATGTTACATGTTACGAATGATTTTCTTGCAACGGTTAGTGAAAAGCAAAAGTTGGATTTGAAGTTCGTTGATTTAATGATGAATGAGAATGAGGATTTCAAGGTTGATAACTTTGGAGTTTTGAGATTCCGTGGTCGTATTTGTATTCCCGACGACGCGGAGTTAAAAAAGATGATTTTAGAGGAAGGACACCGAAGCAATTTAAGTATTCATCCGGGTGCGAATAAGATGTATCAAGATTTGAAGAAGATCTTTTGGTGGTCCGGTTTAAAGAGGGATGTGGCTCGATTTGTGTATGCGTGTTTGACTTGTCAAAAGTCGAAGGTGGAACATCAGAAGCCTAGTGGTTTGTTGCAACCGTTGGATATTCCGAAATGGAAATGGGATAGTATATCGATGGATTTTGTTACGGGATTGCCGAATACGCAAAGAGGTCATAATGCTATTTGGGTGATTGTTGATAGGCTTACTAAATCTGCTCACTTTATTCCAATTGACATTAGTTATCCTTTGGAGAAGTTAGCCGAGATTTATGTTCGTGTATTGTGAAGTTACATGGTGTTCCTAAGAGTATTGTATCGAATCGAGATCCGAGATTTACATCGAGATTTTGGGTGAGTTTACAAGAGGCTTTGGGTTCTAAGCTAAGATTGAGTTCGGCTTACCATCTGCAAACAGATGGTCAAACCGAGAGGACGATTCAATCGTTGGAGGATTTGTTGCGTGCTTGTGTGCTAGAGCAAGGTGGTGTTTGGGATAGTTATTTAGCATTGATTGAGTTCACCTATAATAACAGTTTTCATTCGAGTATTGGTATGGCACCATTTGAGGCTTTGTATGGTCGGAGATGTCGAACACCTTTGTGTTGGCATGAAACTGGTGAGAGGGCGATTGTTGGACCGGAATTGGTGCAAGAAACGACGGAGAAAGTGAAGTTTATTCGGGAAAAGATGAAAGCTTCTCAAAGTAGACAAAAGAGCTATCATGACAAGAGAAGGAAAGATCTTGAGTTTAAAGAAGGCGAACATGTGTTTTTGAGAGTTACACCGGTTACGGGTGTGGGTCGTGCTTTGAAGTCGAAGAAGTTGACTTCTCGTTTTATTGGTCCGTATCAGATTACTGCACGTGTTGGCGCTGTGGCTTATCGTGTGGCGTTGCCTCCGAATCTTTCAAATTTGCATGACGTTTTCCATGTTTCGCAACTTCGGAAGTATGTTCCGGATCCGTCACATATTATTCCTATGGACGAGGTAGAAGTGAGAGATAATCTTACGGTTGAAGTTTTACCGATTAAGATTTTGGATCGGGAAGTTAAGAAGCTAAGAGGCAAGGATATTGCGCTTGTGAAAGTAGCGTGGGGAGGCGCTTCGGAGGGCAATATGACTTGGGAATTAGAGAGTGGGGTGCGAGAGTCGTATCCGGAGTTGTTTGAATCAGGTAATATTTTCGAGGACGAAAATTTCAAAAGTGGGGGAGAGTTGTAACAACCCGATTATGATTATCTCCATTTTGTGCTAATTTGTATTATTTTGTTGAGTCTTTTATTTAATTTGGGTGATAATAATGTTATTGTGAAATTGGTGTTTTAATCTGATATGTTGGCGTGTTATATTATTTTACCGTTTTTGAGAGTTTTCGGGGGAAATTAGATTGGAGGGTATTTTAGACATTTCATAATTATTGTTAAGTTAGAATTTAAGTGAGGAATGATTTAAGGATATTTGTGAGATATTTAAAGTAAAGAAAAGAAAGTAGTAAGAAAAGAAATAGAAAGAAAAGTATAAGAAGGAGAGTTAGAGAGAAAAATAGAGAGAAAGAAGAACAAGAGAAGAAAAAGAGAAGAAAAGATTGGAAAAGCTAGGAAATCGTCAAGACAACTCTAGGAATCGAATTTAATCGGGTAAGGGTGTGAAACATTATTATCTTATCCATGTGTATGATTATGTATGTGTGTGTTTGAATTGTTTAGATTGTTTTAGAGATATATGTGGTTAGGTCGAATTGGACAAAGTCGATAAAAATCGATGTTTTCACGGTTAGAATTCGAAATAAATTACGTAGTTGTATCGAGTAAGGTTAGGTCGTCGTATAGCGTGCTTTTTATTCGATTTGGTGATGTTTGAAAATTCTGGTTTTTGAAAGGTTGAAATTTAATCGAAAAATCAAACGTCGTAGAAATTTCGTTTATGTGTTCTAAATTGTTCTTATGTATTTGGTGGTTGCACGTATATGTTTGTTTCGGTGAAAATGTTCGATTTAGTCGAGTTTTCGGGCGAAAACGTAAAAATCCGCAGTGCTGTAGCAGAAAATTCTGGTTTTTCGGGGAAACTTCGGAAATTCATATCTGTTGATCCGTAAGTCGGTTTTGATCCCCGTTCGAAGCGTTGGAAAGCTAATGTGATGTTCTTTCTAGGAAAAATGGTTTTGAGGTCTGAACCTGGTTCAATTAGAGCAGTATTTTCAAACCGTATCGTAGTGTCAGGCCTAAGGTTTATGTTTTTGCGTTATTTTGAAATATCCATATCTTTTGCGTTGTTTATCCGATTGAGGTGTTCTTTATATGGATGTGAAGCTAAAAATATGTTCTATGATTTGGTGAAGAAAAATATTATTTTTAGCCGACTTTTAACCGACTTTTCCGGTAAACCGTAAATCGAATTGTTTGGTTATTTGTGAAAACGTTCGGTTGCCGTTTGACACAATTGATGTGAATGTATGTGGATTGTGTGTGATGAATGCATGACTATATTGTGAATATGTATGCATGTCAAGAGTGTCATGAGTCATGTTGTATGTGAAGCATCATGATGTGCATTCTTGCATTGTGGGGTTCTAAGATGAATCCGTTGTAACGTCGTAAGCCTTTTGAGAGGTGGGGGCGATGATTACAAACGATTGTAAGCCTTTTAAGAGGTGGGAGCAATCGGATTGTAAGCCTTTTGAGAGGTGGGGGCAATCCATAAACATTGTAAGCCTTTTGAGAGGTGGTAGCAATGGGTGAACATCGTATGCCCGACGGAGAGTTACACTAAGTAACGAGCGATGGTTCCAATAAGTTCTTCAATTAAACTTGAGATGAAATGAGTCGGTACCGCATTGCATTTGCATAGAGTCGTGAGTCGGTCTCTATGATTTGCATTGGCCATCCTTGTATTTGTGCATGGATGAATGAACATGAATATATGTGTTTATGTTGAATGATAAGCATTGTGATGAATATGCTTGGTTTTGTATATATATATATATATATATATATATATATATATATATATATATATATATATATATATATATATATATATATATATATATATATATATATATATATATATATATGCCTTGCAATGTATATTGAATGAGTTGTGATGAATTGTGATAAGAATTGTATCGTTGTAATGATGCATTGAAGAATGAATATAATATGTATGTTTATGTGGAATGGTAGAATGGTGAGAATGTGTTATGTGTATACTTTTGTGTTGAGATATATGATTATATGCATTGTTATTATGATAATATTTCTCACCCTTTTGCTGTTTTATGATGCTCTACGAGGCATTGCAGATTAGGTATTTGGTGGTCTTTTGTGAAGTGTGTCTTCATACCTTTTTGGTCGGTTGGCTCTGATATGTAGCACCGGATAGCTAGGATGCTTATGTTTAATTCCTTTTTGTGATACATTCGTGTATGTATCTTGCTGATGAATTTGTGTATATAAACATGAATGATGTTGTTGTATCATACTTGTTGATGTATATATTTATATAATGTATATATGTTTGGTGTTATCAATGTTTAGATTTTCCGCTTTTATTCTAAATATTGAGATGTGGGTGTAAGGACTGAGTTCCTACGTTGAAAGTTACCCCACTGTTGCATATCATTTGTTGAGCAGGTGTTGTATGTTTTAATTTCAAGCATAATGTGACATGCCTTTTTATGTCGTGTTTACAATTATACTCTGATGAAATTTCCAATACATGCCTAAATGATTTATTTGATTATTTGGGGGTATAGAAAGGGGTGTTACAGACTTGGTTTCAGATTTATCACAAAAAAGAATGCTAGTGACAAGTCTCGTGGTTTCACTACTATTAAACTTGGTTGTAGCTGTCTTAGGTTCAGGATTAGAAGGTTCAGAATCTGGGAACACCATAGAAATGGGTTCTACATTCATAGCTACACGTTCCTCACCTGACGAAACCCTAGATTTTTCTCGCTCGAGACTTGGAGACCCAAAGTTCTTGGATGAAGAAGACATTGTTCCTTTGTAACAGACTAGGTTTAGAGAAGATTTTCTATTCTGTTGAGATTAAGGGAGATGAACAGTTGAGAAGAGAAAGCTTTGATGAATCTTGATATAGAATCAATATGGTAAGGCGCCTGATTTTGAGTACCTCTTAATGACCAATCACTGATTTTCTCCCTCCAAATTAAATTACCTTTTAAAAATTCAAAATGATTCACATCAGAGCTCATTAAAACTGATTGACCTTTCAGCATCCTTTCACACCTGATGTCATAGTCTGATGTTATAACATCAACTTGAACATCATCAGTTGAATTAACTTCAAGAGGTATCCACTGATAGCAGTTATCTTTGGATCTGACACCCTTCATAACAACCTGATTACGCTCATCAGCTACCACACACTCATCTTTGGTGTAGTTAACTTTGTAACCTTCACCACACAGTTGGCTTATGCTTATCAAATTAGCATTCAAACCATTGACAAAAAGAGCATTGTCAAGTTCAGGTCTACCATCACCTTTCACTTTTCCAACTCCTGCAACTACACCTTTTTCACCATTGCCAAAAATAACCTCATGAGAGGGACAATGACTGACTTCAACTAACAGAGTTTTGAATCCAGTCATATGCTTTGAACATCCACTGTCAAAGTACCATGTATCATTATCAACCTGTCTATCTGAAGTGTGGGCTAAAAGACATTTCACCTTCTCCTTAGGAACCCATTGTTTAACAACTTTGGGCCTCTCCTTTAGTTTTCTTTGAGGAGCAGATTGTGGATAACCATGCAGTTTAAAACAAGAGTACTGCATATGTCCAAACCTTCCACAATAGAAGCATCTAACTCTGTCATCTCTGAATTGGTTATATCTTCTACCATTATGATATTGTTGTGGCTCCCACCCATAATGTTGTCTCCTTCTTCCATAGTTGGCCTGTCTTCTATGGTGCTGTTGTCTTTTACCATAGGTAGACTGTCTCCTGCACTGAGGATACTGTCTTCTAGGCTGTATCTTATGGTGATGAGGCTTCCTTCTTCCATAGTAATGAGGCACATCATTGTTGTATCCATATCCATATTCATACCAGTTACCCTGATATTGAGACATCTGATGAAACCTGTTTTGATTAGACCTAACAGCCTCCATGCTCTTGTGATATTGAGGAGGCATATACTGACTAGCTCCTTGATGCTGCACCTTCCTTTGATGAGTACTATTTTTCTTCTCAACATTCTGTGGCTGAACAACCTTCTTAGGTGTAGGATCCTGTCTCTTAGTTTGATGTTGAGATAATGGTTGAGACATCTCCTTCTTGGTTCCTGAAGTGCTTGCTTCAGCAGCCACAAATCCTATGCCTGATTTATCTCCAGCAGTTTTCTCTGACTGAAGAATCTTATCAAGTGTGTCTGTACCACAGTTCAGCATCCTAACAGATTTGGTCATATGATCAAGATGAGCTTTGACTAATAAGACTTCATTTTCCAAATCAGCTTTAACAGTCTCAAGCTGAACAATCTGTTTCTTCTGTTTTTCACTTTCTTGACAGATTTCTGCACTCTTCAGACACAGCTCTTGATAAGTGGAAGCTAACTCCTCAAAAGTCAGTTCCTCATCACTTGAATCACCATCAGAAACAACTGTTCCAGTTAAAGCTTTGACATGTTTGGCTGACTCTCCTTCACTTTCACTGTCAGAGTCTGACCAAGAAACTATCATTCCTTTCTTCTGTTTCTTCAAGAATGTGGGACATTCTTTCTTAACATGTCCATGACCTTCACACTCAAAGCACTGAACACCCTTGTCTTGAGCAGTCTTCTCTTCATCTTTCTCCTTAGACTTGCTGATGTCAGAAGCGATATTCTTGACATTAGGCTTGAAGTTCTTGTTCATTCTTTTGAATACCTTGTTGAACTGCCTTCCCAACATAACAATGGCCTGAGATAGATCCTCCTGGGATTTAGCACTATTCCCTTTATCTTCTTGATCATTTGAAACCAAGGCTATACTCTTTGGCTTCTTTTCTGGTTCTTCCTCATTCAACCCAAGCTCAAAAGTTTGAAGAGATCCAACGAGCTCATCAACCCTCATCTTGCTGATGTCTTGAGCTTCTTCAATTGCAGTCACCTTCATCTTGTACCTCTTAGGAAGGGACCTAAGGATTTTCCTTACAAGCTTTTCTTCTGACATCTTTTCTCCAAGAGCACTGGATGCATTGGACAGCTCAAGAATACTCATGTGGAAGTCATGGATAGTCTCATCTTCCTTCATCTTCAGACTTTCAAACTTCGATGTTAGAAGCTGAAGTCTTGACATCTTAACTCTAGATGTTCCTTCTTGTGTAGCCTTCAAAATATCCCAAGCTTCCTTAGCAACTTCACAGGTATTGATCAACCTGAATATGTTCTTATCCACTCCATTAAAAATTGCATTTAAAGCTTTGGAATTACCAAGGGCAAGCTCATCTTCTTCCTTGGTCCATTCTTCTTTAGGCTTCGGCTTTGAGGTGCCCTCTTTATCTTTCCCAGCATCATCTTTTTCACATACAACAGGTGCTTTCCACTCTTTAATAATGGCCTTCCATGCCCTGCTGTCCAAGGATTTTAAGAAAGTAGTCATCCTTGGCTTCCAATAGTCATAATTGGATCCATCCAAAATAGGGGGTCTGTTGACAAATCCTCCAACCTCTTTGTCCATCTTTACACCAGAAAGTAACTTCCCTAGATCTCACCCAGAGACAGACAGGAAACCAGGATCTGATACCAATTGAAATTCTGGTACCAGATGTGTGATGTTAAGTGCGATGTCACAACAACACACTCTGAACAATGGACAATAACACACAACAGATGAACACAAATAATTGTTAACCCAGTTCAGTTCAAACAACTTAATCTGGGGGCTACCAAGCCAGGGATGAAATTCACTACTTGTAGAATTAAATTACAGACTCAACAACCCAGTTGACAATCTCCTAATCTTAATTCCTACTAGTGACTTTCTACCTAAGAAACCACTTAGATATGAGAACACTACTCAATCCCTAAAACCTCTCAAAGAACAACCTCTTTGAGAAACCTTGATCCTGCTTCACAGCTTTGATCAAGTAACAACTCTCTATCGCTTCACAGCTTCTAAGAGAGGACAGAAAACAAATCACCAATTCAACCTAGAATGGTGTATACAAAACTCGTACAAAATACTCAAGACACTCAGCCTATGCTCTTGATCTTCTCTCTATATTTTTGTACCTTTTCTTCAGTACTGATGTGCTTTATATAGCCACCTGAATTGGGCTTGGACTCCATGCAATATTTGATCTGTTTTTTATTTAAAACTGAATCTTCAAAACAGATTTTATCCCCCAAAATCTTTTTAAATCTTCACCTTTTAAATCTCCTACAAACCTGCATCAAATCTCTATGCAACAGAGAATATCTAACCCAAGATATTCGCATCCAATGAGACTACCTGCTCTCCACAATTCCAGCTAAAACGCAAACCCTAACAACATCACTAAACCTGATGTTATTAATTCTGCAGACCTGATGTCACAACCTCGCATGTGACATCAGACATCCAACTTAAACACTTAACACATCCCAGTGTTAAGACTCAATGTTGTGACATCACCCATATGACATCAAACATTGAACAACCTTTGTTTTACCAAAATTCCAGCCAATCCAAGAAACTAACAGTTCATCACAATTCGAACTAAGAGGTTCTCGTTGAGTACAACGGACGTGAGGGGGTGCTAATACCTTCCTCTCACGTAACCGACTCCTGAACCCAGAATGTGGTTGCGATGACCATGTTCTTATCTCTTTAAAGGTTTTCTCAATAATTTCCTTTCCCTCTTTTGGGATAAATAAAGTTTGGTGGCGACTCTGTTGAACCGCATTTCTTCCGCGCCTTTTACGCGAGGGTCGTATTTTTTATTATGTTATTTTTTGAGGTGCGACACAGACCAACATTCTTATGGCGTGATTCCTTCAAGCTTCTTCGTCGAACATCTGTTTAATATGTATGTTGATGTCAAAACCGCTTCTTCCCATAATTCTTTGGGTAGATACTTTCCATTCAACATACTTCTTACCATGTTCATGATGGTTTTGTTCTTTCTTTCTGCAATTCCATTTTGTTCTGGAGTGTAGGGTGGCACCACCTCACGCACAATCCCTTCCTTTTCACATAATGCATTGAACTCTTTCGACACGTACTCTCCACCACCATCAGTCCTAAGAATTTTCAGCTTTCGACCACTTTGTCTTTCGACCATATATTTGAATATGGCAAATACCCCGATCATTTCACTTTTCTTCTTGATGAGGCAAGTCCATATCTTTCGACTGTAATCATCTATGAACGTGACAAAGTATCTGTTGCCTGCAATCGAATCCACCTGGATTGGACCACATACATCAGAGTATATAACTTTCAGAATTGCCTTCGACTTCCTTCCTGCATCCTTGCTGAAGCTATTCTTGTGTTGTTTTGACTGAACACACTCTTCACATACTTCACCTGGAATGTCGATTTCAGGTAATCCTAAAGCCATATTTCTTTTATTTAGCTCTCTGATGTCATTGAAGTTGAGATGGCCTAGTCGAAAAGGCCATAACCACTCTTCTCTACTGGCTACAGTTGTTAGGAACTTGTGCTCCATCACATTGAGTTCAATCTTGAAGGTCCTATTCTGAGACATTGGAGCCTTCAAGATCAACCTACCACATGCGTCGAGAACTTTCATTTTCTTGTCTTCGACAACTACCTTGTAGTTCTTTTCGACTAGCTGCTATATACTGAGCAAATTACTCTTCATGCCTGGTATGTACAACACATTGGAAATTTTTTGCCCTTGTCATCTTTTCTCATAAACAGGACATCACCAATACCTTTAGCTGCTAGAGTATTGTCATTTGCAAATTTCACCATGTTCTTCGTCGAGGGCTTCATGTTGACAAACCAGTATTTCCTTCCAGTCATGTGTGATGAGCATCCTGAGTCCAAGTACCGTTGGTTCTGAAATCTCTCTTTGTCTCTTGTTGTGACCATCAACAACATCTCTTCTTCTTCATGTTTCGCCAGCTTTGCATCAGTTTCTTGATTCATCTTCTTTTCTGGACAATCACTAAAATAGTGACCATACTTCTGACAATTGAAACACTGAATGTGACTTTTGTCAGGCTTTCGACCACCACCTCTTCCTCTACCTGCAACACCACCTCTTTGGTTGCCTTGGTTCCAGGGTTTTCTCTTATTCGACCAGTTTCCTTCATGCTGATTTTAACCAGTCGAATTGGTCTAGCCTCCTCTACCTTTATTGTCATTCCAGCTTCCTTTGCCTTTCTTTTCTTTTTCTGACTGTGCCTGCAAAGCCATATCACTCTTCAACTTTCCTGCAGCTCTTTCATCCATCCTTTGTTCATGAGACTTAAGCATCCCTTGGAGCTCTTCCTTCGTCAATACTGACAAGTCTTTCGACTCTTCTATGGCTACTACCACGTGGTCGTATTTTGGAGCCAATGACCTCAAGATCTTTGACACAACTGATCTTGATGTCAAAACTTCTCCACATACTTTGATTTGACTCACCAGCTTTGTAACTCTAGTGAATAAATCTGTTATACTTTGATTGTCTTCCATCTGAAGCAATTCATAAGTCCTCTTGTGAGTTTGTAACCTCACCTCTTTCACCTTCTTTGCGCCTCCAAACGATTTTCAAGAATCTCCCAAGATTATTTTGCTGATTCTACATCACTAACCTTTTTAAAGTTATTTGGATCAACACATTGATGGATTATAAATAGAGCTTTACAATCTTTTTTCTTCAATTCTTTATATGCTGCTTTCTCCTTATCTATCGCAATTTCTGCAAGCGGTGATAATCACTCCTTCACAAGATCCGAAAGATCTTGGTAACAGAAAACCACCTTAATTTGCTTGCACGAATTCTCATAATTATCTTTCTTGAGAATTAGAAGATTTTCTGGAAAGTTACCGTTCGGGTGATTCATCGCCATCACAGTTGTTCTTCCCTTGAATCAAAGTCGAAGCTCTAGATACCAGATGTTGGAATTCAACTACGATATATGGTGAATTCTTCTCAATCTTGATCTCAAGATTGTTATGTAATGACAATGAACAAAAACAAGAACACGTTTAAAGAAGATGAGTTTGAACTACAGAGTAACTCTCTACCCACAACTGTGAAATTTTACTATCACTTTTGCAACTGCAAAACCATGATTATCAAACTTGATGATTACAATGATAAGAGTTCCTCCCTATTTATAGATTTAGGTTAACTTGCATCTCAAGCTAAATCCCAAACTATAAAAGCCAAAAAATATCTAATCTAATCTTTCTAAATCAAATATGATCTTTCTAAATCAAATCTAATCTTTCTAAAACAATGAATTGCATATTTAACACTAATGAGATATCTTTGTCAATTTAGAGAAGGTAAGGCCCCTTAAAATTGCATTATTTTGATTGGGTTCTTATGATATGGTACCTCTGTCTTTAGAAGAAATATTTAAATGAATATCCCTCCACGTAAGTGGCCTTTTGAGGGGCTTACTCAAGTTTCAAGGATCACCACGAGAAAGCCTTTCATGGTCTTAAATAGATGCAAACTTTACAGGTTATCAAGATTGTCCTTTAGAAGACTTACATATAACTCGAGGTATATGGGATAACCGTTGTCCAAAGAATAAAGGAAGTTAAAGGTATTATGATTCTCTTACAGATGAAATAGGAACAAATTAATAATGAATTAGACCAATTTACTCCAGAGGCATCACATTTGGTTGAGAAATAGAAATTAGTTAACTATCAAAGAATCAAATTATATGGAGATTCGACTTGAGTTGACATGAGTTAAAACCTATCACGACCTTGAAAACATTTATTTGAGTTTAATTTTGAAGGTGATATGAAGGGTTTGAATCTATAACCTAAAATTGGGCCATTTTTAGAGTTTTTTTTAACAAATCAAAGCATCATCTTCCAAAAGCATTGATTGGGTCATTACCATTTCCCATCGCAGGAGCCAAGAGACTCATATGGATGAGGACCGAGAGTTCTAGAAGATTAATAAAATGTAATTTTGTAATATATAAGAAACCAGAGATGACGTTATTGATCATATGGTAACCTTTGTTGATGTGGCCATTGTTGGAGAGGAAGTTGTTAAGACTTACATTTTTACGGTTTTATGTATTTTCCCCCATAAAACCTGATATTCATTTTGTGACTACCAACTATTAAGAATTATCAAAATCTTCCCATTGTTCATCAATATTTTCCCAAATAATAACATAATATTTCTTGAAGTATTTCCCATATATGTTTATGTTTAACTCCCCATTTGTCATGGTGAGGATCTGAGACCATAACTATTGAGTTAGTTAGGCTTCACAAATCTTAAGATATCACCACCGATCTTTAATTTATCCAAGGGAAGGGGTAAAGAAAGAATAATCCATAAATATGCAATGCAAAAACAAAGCAATAAAGATCTAAGGTTTGGGGGTTGGTTATACTAAGGGAAGGTACTAGCACCCTAAGTATGTATAATACTCTATAGGAACCTCTTGTTGAATTTGTATTATTGTTAAGATTGTTTTCTATTTGGGATTGATTGGGGAAATGAGGAGAGAAATGATTTTTTATTGTTTTTTGTGTTTGGCAAGACACAAAGTCTTGTGCCTACGTACCAGAAAAGGATCAAAACCTCATAGTTTGGGGTATAAATTGAATAGGGTTTGTTATGGTGGATTTTATTGAAGAAGAGACAAATTGTCATCTTAAGGAGAATACTCAACTTGACCACCACAAACATGTGGAAGAGAGATATTTGCTTCACATTGAGAGAAAGTCTCCAACTTGGATATGTAATCGACAAGTATGCCACATACCTCTCTCAAGTGGAAAAGAATCAATCATCTTTCTCACAATGTCATGGGGTAGGAGAACTATATCTCAACTAGGGATGACTAATGTCTAATCTATTTTGAAAAGATTTTAAATTGAAAAGCCAAAGTGGTAAAAGTTTTGGATTGAAATTTTTGTCTTTTAGTCTCTGTGAAAGAGTTTGAATATGCTTAAGATTTCTTAAAGCATTTGTTAAGAAAAGGAGTTGAAAAGATCAATGACCTAATGTCAAGGTTTTTATTGAAAGTGGTTTTGAGTTTGTAAAGGGGAACCCCTAATTTGAGTGTCTAAGTTAGGGAGACTTCCTAAGGGATAACGAGTTCTAAGATTATAAGTTAAGAGATATATGTACAAGAAAGTAAAGATGCAAATGCAAATGACAAAGATGTCAACAACAAGTCCCTCCCTTGGATTTAGGCAACATAATAAGCAAGTATGAACAATCATTCAACCAAAGTGGTAAACATGAGGTATATTAACAAACATGGATAAGCATTGGCCAACATGTATATACATGGTTCACAAACAAACACACTTGATTATGGTATTCATGTGGATATGAACAAGTTTAAGAATAAAAGCATGGTCGAAAGTAGACATGGTATAACAACATTATTCACAACACAAAACAATCATCAATATGAGAACACAAGATCAAGGGTATGGTTTTAACATTTTAGGTCAAGGAAACAAGTTAAACATATGACAAATTTGAAACAAGCATGAACAAGAACCAATCATTTAAAGTATTCAAACAAGACAAAGATGGTCATTAGGAACAAACATGTTATCATCAGTACATGGACAAAGTTTAACAAGGTTTGGGTCAAAAGGATTAACAAGAACAAAAAAAAACTAATCAAAAGGCATGAACATTCACATAGGTTTTAGGTTATCAACACCAAACATGATACTTTAAAAGAAGATATAATTAAGCATGAACATGAATAAGAATGTTTAAACATGACAAAATTGAATATGACATCAACACAAGTCCACAAATAAATGTAAGAAAGGATGAGAAACATTTTTCAGGTTTTTGAATTTAAAAGAAGTGATTAATAAACATATATTTTTAATTTTTAATAAATATGCTAAATAAAATTAAAACTTTAAAAATAAAATATTTATTTTATGTTTTTTGGCAATATTAAAAGTGATAAACAAAAATAGAAGAAAAAGAAATAAACAAATAATCATACATCAAAAGAAAAGTAAAAGAAAATAAGATAAGAAAAGAAAAAGGAAACAAGTGCTTAAAAAATGGAAATGCTGCCCATGGGTTTTGAGCCCACGCCCTCATGCTCACACCTTAAAAGCTTTACCACCAGGCCAGGCACCATGGTGTTGCTACATAACGCTCACAGTAAAATAAATATAAAAGTTTCATGTGAAAATCACAAAATAAAAATAGCAGAAGGTCTGGGGCAAGGGGGATTAGAACCCCAGACCTTATGCTCACACACAAACACACAAATATTAGTGTTACCACTAGGGCGCAATGCCAATTCAAACATATAATGCCAAGTGAAAAATGAATATTAAACATGTTATTTGAAAAAGCAAAACGTGCCACCACCATCATCTTCTTCACTGAACCTTCATCCTCCATTTTCAATCCTTTCAAAAACATAACTTCCTTGTTTCTCAATGAAATTCAAAAGTGTAAAAATGAAACTTGCTCAATTTTTCACAAGGAATACAATGGTATAACTTAATTTCATTAATTTTCACTCCATAACAAATAATTAATTTGAAATCAGTATGAACCCTAAAACTAACAATCAACATGAAATCTCATACATCAATGATTTAGTCTAATTAGCTTAGGGGTTTTATTCTCTACATCGTGGCAAGCAGTTTGGTAACTCAAATGAATGAAAATAATGCAAGGATCATGGATTTTCAGAAATGATCAACTTACTTATTGGAGTAGGTCCAATTCCTCTTCAAATGTACTTCCAGATGATGGGTGATGATTCAGTTAGCTCTTACAGACCTCCAGGAAGCTATTGTAATGTTGAACTTGCCTTGAAAATGCTCCAATCGTCCAACTCAATTCTTCTTGTAAGTGTGAAAAGTGAGATTCTGATTTTGATGAAAATGGTGTTATAGACGGAATATGTTGCTTTGTACAATTGCTATGATGTTTGTAGATGGTGTTTGTAGATGGTGTTTAAAACTATAAACTAAAGTGAAAAAAAGCGTTGCTAAAGGCTCACTTAAGAAAGCGTTGCTAAAGGCCAGAGATACGATAGCGCTTTTAGAAAACACTTCTATAGGCCATCTTTAGAAAGCGCTTCTGAAAAACGCTGCTAAAGCCACATTTAGAGGCGTACCTTTAGAGAGCGCTTTATAAAAGCGCTGCTATAGGACATAGTATAGAAAACACTTTTTTTGGAAAGCGCTGCTATAGGCCATAGAATAGAAAGCGCTTCAGAAAGCGCTGCCTTATGTTATTAATTTATAAAATCTAATTAAATTTTACAGTACCAGAGATGAGACATTTATCAATTTTCAAAGAATACGAAACCCTAAGTTCTAAAACTTCTGAAAACGCTACTCCCTCCGCCGCCGTTCACCGTTCGCAAGGCTACTCCCTCCGACCGGCCTTCCTCTCTTCGTTTCCGTTCGCAAGGCTACTCTCTCCGACCGACCTTCCTCTCTTCGTTTCCGTTCCTCCGACCGGCCTTCCTCCCTCTGTTTCCGGCTGCGCGCGCTCCAGCTTCAACGGTAACTGACTTGCTCGCTTCACCACCACCATCATCAGCGTTCATCTGCTATTGTTAAGGTATTTCCTTTTTTCTATTAATTTGTATATCCAAGTTTAGTTATTTATTTTTTTGGTATTAGGGTTCCTTAGTCTTAGTTCTTTATTTTCTATTATTGTTAAGGAATTTGATTTTGAAATTGTTGTTGTAGTAAGGTTGAAGATGATGAATAGTGATATTTGTGGTGAATTTATTTTGAGAATTGGTGTTGATTTTGTAAGTTGATGTTGGATGTTAGTGATGAATTATTGAAATTAATTGATGATAATGAGATTGCTGATGGATAATTGTTAGTGATTACTTTGTTTTGATCTAATTGTTGATTAAAAATGATAATGAAATTAATTATTAATTATTGAGGTTGAAGATGATTAATAATGATGACATTGTGAATTTATTTTTGATAGTCATTGGTGATGTTGTTGATTGAAACTTTAATGACATTCATGAATTAATTGTTGAAGATTGTGATGTTGTTGATTGTTTGAACTCTTGTTAGTGATGAAGTTGCTATTGAGTTTAAATGTGGAATTGATAATTTTGGTGATTGATTTATGCTTGAATTGATGATTCTTTGTTGGATAGAACTTTGAAGTTAATTGAACTTAAGTGATGAAGTTGTTTTTTGTGACTTACTTGAGTTGAAACATTAAGTGTTGATGTGTCATTTGTGATGAATCAAAGTATACCATGCTACTTGAATTAATGTGATTGAATTTGTGCGTCGATGCCATGCTATTTGTTTCATTCATGTTAACTTCAAGTTGAATTTTCGTCAATGGTACCTTCTGATCATTCATTTATATAGCTTCTCATTCCTTTTTTTCGCAGCGTGATAAATGTTGGTCAGGAATATCTTTGCTAGGGGTTACTTGTGAAGAGTGAAATTCTGATCGTTTCCAAGAATCTTACACTGTGTGGTTCCAGAAGTTGCTGACTTCTCTACAGGTAATTAGTTGTTCTTTTGCTATAGTTGCGTGAATAATTAGTGTTTTTGTTTAGTTTACTTAGTAAAACCATGGATAAAAATGGTTGTCTTCCATAGGATTGTCAAAAGAGTACGAGAATGGGGTATTAGAATTCGTTAAGTTTGTTGTTGAACACGCCAAAGACCCCAATCGAATCACATGTCCTTGCTTAGATTGCTGTTATAGGCGTCGGATTGACGCAGTTGAGTTGGAATCACATTTAATGAGGCATGAAATTGATCGAAGTTATACATGTTGGATATTACATGGTGAGATAAGTAACAAGAATGTTGAACCGGGGGATAATACGACCTATGCTTCAAACGACAATGGCACAGATACATACGGCTATGATCAAGTCGAAGAGATTGCAGAAGCACTTGAAGAAGATCTTCAGGATTGTCCCAAAATGTTTGAGAGGTTGGTAAGCGATGCAGAGAAACTGTTGTATAAAGTTGCACTAAATTCACAAGATTGTCTGCGGTATTAAAGTTGTACAACTTAAAGGCGAGCAATGGATGGTCGGATAAAAGTTTCACAAAGTTATTAGCCCTTATGAAAGATATGCTTCCGGAGGATAATGTTCTTCTTAATCGAACCTTTGAGGCCAAGAAAATGTTGTGCTTTATTGGCATGAGCTATGATAAGATACATGCTTGTCTAAATGATTGAATTTTGTTTCGAAATGAATATGCATCGTTAAATGAGTTCCCTAAATGCGGTGTCTCTCGATATAAGAAAAAATTGTCTCCAACAAAAGCCTTATGGTATTTTCCTATAATTCCGAGATTTAGACACATGTTTCGCAGTGAAAATGATGCAAAACACTTGACTTGGCATGCAGATGAAAGAATTATAGATGGAAAGTTTCGACATCTGGCAGATTCACCACAATGGATGAAAATTGATAATGATTATCCTGATTTTGGAGAAGAAGCAAGAAATATTCTCTTGACATTATGTACTGATGGAATGAACCCACATGGTCTTCAAAGTATCTCATATACCACATGGCCTGTGATTATTATGATTTATAACCTACCTCCATGGCTATGTATGAAGCGTAAGTACATGATGTTATCTATGTTAATTTCTGGGCCTAAACAACCAGGGAATGACATAGACGTATACTTGGCACCTTTAATCGAAAATTTAAAGATTTTGTGGGAGATTGGTGTGGAGGTTTATGATGGATATAGGAAAGAAAGTTTCAATTTGAGGGCTATGTTGTTTGGCACAATTAATGATTTTCCAGCATACAGAAATCTATAAGGGTATAGCATTAAAGGTCAATGTGCGTGTCTTATTTGTGAAGAAAAAACAGATTGGACGCGATTAGAATTTTGTCAAAAGAATGTGTTTCTCGGTCATTATAGATTCTTAAATTCTAATCATCACTACCGTGGCAGGAGAAAAGCATTCAATGGAAATCTAGAACATGGTAGAGCTCCACTTACATTGACAGGTGACCAAATTTTTTAAAAGGTGAAAGATGCGAGTACTCAGTTTGGCAAGCCTTTTGCACATACGCTTGTCAAGCGTGGATGGAAGAAGAGGTCAATTTTTTTGAATTGCCATATTGGAAGTCGTTGTATGTAAGACATTTTCTTGATGTTATGCATATTGAAAAAAATGTATTTGAAAGTGTTATTGGTACGTTACTCAATATACAAGGAAAGTCTAAGGATGGCCTTAAAGCAATAAAGGACTTGATAAAGATAAGAATAAGAAATGAATTAGGACCATTGAAGAAAGGAAAACGAACATATCTACCACCTGCTGCTTATACTCTATCTAGAAAGGAGAAAAAATTATTGTGTAAGTTTCTAAGTGAAGTTAAAGTTCCAGAAGGATACTCTTCGGATATTAGAAGACTTGTGTCTGTGAAAGACCTCAAGTTAAAGAGTTTAAAGACACATGATTGCCATGTTATAATGGAACATTTTCTACCAATAGGTATACGTTCTATTTTTCCAGAAAAAGTAAGAAGCGCCATACCTAAATTTTTTTTTCTTCAGGTCAATTTGTAGTATGGTGATCGATCCTGCGATCTACCAACATTGCAAAAAGAAATAGTTATTACTTTGTGTGAGCTTGAAATGTATTTTCCTCCCTCATTTTTTGACATAATGGTACATCTAGTTGTTCATCTTGTGAAAGA
This sequence comes from Lathyrus tuberosus, assembly GCA_022829125.1. Taxonomy (NCBI): domain Eukaryota; kingdom Viridiplantae; phylum Streptophyta; class Magnoliopsida; order Fabales; family Fabaceae; genus Lathyrus; species Lathyrus tuberosus. The sequence goes on from JALAZF010000075.1 coordinate 12,372,376, forward strand.
GACACAATTATGTGGACAAGCTTATATGATATGGATGTACCCTGTTGAACGTTATATGAAAATATTAAAAGGGTATGTGAAAAACCGAAGTCGACCAGAGGGTTGTATTGTTGAACGATACATTGTTGAAGAAGCGATTGAGTTTTGTACTGAATATTTGTCCAATGTTTAATCCATTGGACTCCCTAAATCTCATAATTTCGGAAAAAAAAGAAGGAAAAAAGTTAATTGGAAATGAAATTGTGACAATATCAAGGGCTGAACGGGAGCAAGTGCATTTGTATGTTCTGCACAATGACAATGAGGTTGAGTCGTATGTTGAAATGCACAAGGATGAACTCCGAGGTTTAAATCCGAATAGAAATGAAAATTGGATAGTACGAGAGCACAATCGAAGTTTTATACCATAGTTTAAGAATCATATTTATTCAAAGTTTTATTCAGATCCCGCTTCAATAACAGAAAGGTTGAGTTGTTTAGCATATGGTCCAAGTTTGCATGTGTTTTCTTATAGCGCATACGCAATTAATGGATGCACATTTTATACCAAAGAACAAGATGATAAAAGTACTATGCAAAATAGTGGTGTCACCGTGGTAGCTGAAGCAATGTACATTTCAAGTGTGAAGGACTTAAACCCCAAATTTACAAATCTGTGATATTTTGGGGTTATCGAGCACATTTGGGTGTTTGACTATGAGAAGTTTCAGATTCCTATCTGTGGTTGCGAGTGGGTTGAAAATAATAGTGGCATACGAATGGATAAGTCATGATTTTTGCAAGTGGATCTTAATAGGGTGGGGGTACAAAGATGAGCCTTTTATTCTACCCTCTCAAGCTAAAGAAGTGTTCTATGTCACTGATCCGACAAGTATGAAATGGTCTATAGTGCTTTTATCTAACAAAGTAATTGGTGATAACATTGTAGATCAAAGTGATATTGATGTTGAGAATGAGTCATATATTAGAGGAAATGAATCGGATATTAGAAATGATCAAGATGAGAATATTAGAATGAATAAATCATATATTAGAAGTGATCATAATAAGGGAATTTTGATCAATCCATCCGTCCGCGTTGTTAAGAGACAAGAAAATCATATTCCAACCAAGAAAAGAAAGTGATGTTAGTGAAAAAGGTACTAGTAAAATTATATTTTGTCATTCAATAAAATTATATATTTGTCATTTAATATATTCTACGGATTATGGATTTTTATATTGTGTTTATGTTTTTCTTTATTACAGGTCAAATGGCTACTAACGAGGAAAACTCACGTGATACTTCTAAGAATGATGGAAATGAATCAGTTCATGACGTGGAAAGAGAAATTACACGAGGAATAACTATTATGAAGGGAATCATTTGTGCAAGAGATAAAGGAATAAAATATGACGTACATTGGAATGCAACAGACTAACTAGTTGAGCCTAACGGTTCAATGTTGACAAGTTACATTGGTGCAATTGTTCGTTCGCAAATTCCAATCACTTGTGATAATTTGAGAGCTCCATTGTTGAAACCCGCTAAAGAAAAGATATGGAGTGAGATACATGTACCATATGTGATGTCATTTGTTTTTGTTGACGATTATGTCTTTAAATTACTTATACTAACGCACTCAATGTATGTTTTTTCGTAGAGGTCTTTTAACATTGGTGTTGAACGAAAAAAATATTGTCTTCAATTGGTCGGAAGAAGACACAGAGGGTTTCAAGCTTTTTTAATAAACAAGTTTCTTAAGGATGCCCAAGGAAATTTTATTGAAGCAGAACGTCAAAAGAAGTATGCAAACTTGATTTCACCTGAAGAATGGGAAACTTTTGTAGCCAAACGAAGAACCCCAGATTTACATGTAATGTTAATTTATCATGAACATTGTATTATATACTTGTTCCACAAGTGTTCTGATATGACCGAAACTTGTTTATCCAGAAAGTGAGTGACATAAATCGCCAACGGGCATAAAAACCCGCGTATCCATACAAAAAGGGCGTTTGGGATATGCACGCTTAGAGCAAAAAATAATAAGTATATATAAATGCTATGATATACTTGTTCCCCATGTGTTATAATTGATCTTATTATTTGTCTTAATGTGTAGTTAGAAGAGGAGAAAAGTGAAGAAACATCTATTCCGGAACATGTTTTGTGGAAGGATGCTCGTGTGGGTAACAATGGAGTTGTTAATGAAGATGTTCAACAAGTTTTTGAGCAATGTGTAAGTATAACATTATTTCTTTAATTAAATTAAAAGTTTATTAACATATAATATTTATGCTTTTTAATCCCCACTAATATTTTTTGATATGCATATGAATTTCAGGAGAATCTATCTCAGTCTTTATCTCTAGCTGAAGACCATGATTGCAGGAGCATACTAAGTCAAGTATTAAATGTTCCTAAGTATTCCGGTCGTGTGACGGGTAGGGTATTTGGGGTCACACCAACATCCTTGTATAAGCATCCAAAGAGTAAAAGTCCTAGAAATAAACAAGTGATGAAATTGTTGGAAGAATTAAGTTCTCAAGTTCGTGAATTGAAAAAGGAAAAAGAAATATCAGAAAGGCGAGGTTCAGGGTTTAAAGATACTAGCGACAAAGATAATATCAATTGTAATTTTCAACAGAAACTTCCCGAGGTAATTGTATATATTATTATGAAATTAAATTAGCACAATTTTTTTAATTGACATATATACACATTAACAATTTCATATTTATTATTGGTTTAGGGCATTTCACCATGTCAGCTCTATTTATCATCACCGACTTATCGCATGGTTGGCAAGGAAAAAATGCATAACACTTTAGGAGATATACTTCACCATAAATCGCTCTCTGCTGGATTTTTGAAAGTATCTATTGATATTGCTTTAAATGGGGATGCATTATTACCTATACCTGACGATGTTTCAGATGCAACATTGGTGTGAGGTGCAATAGGATCGTATGTTGCATGGTCGTCAAACCTCATTTTCATAGATGATGAGGTATGTTGAAAACCATTATGAACATTTGAGTATTCAAATGTTTTACGAGCCATGTAAGTTATTCTTACATTGACGTACATTTTATTTACATGGTAATGTTAGACTCCTACAAAATCCAAATCAAAAGATAAGGGGATTATGTGGCACAGTGAGTCAGTTGCATAAAAAAAAGAGGTACATTGATATATATATATATATATATATATATATATATATATATATATATATATATATATATATATATATATGCATAGAAAATGTTAATTCTATCCTCCAAAATCAAAAGCTTCATGATCTTATACATTACCAACTTATATGATATTTAGATTCATGCTCAAGAGTTGCAACAAGTCAGTAGGAATAAGAAGCTTGAATTTAGCAACATGTCAAAAAAAAAAACAAGATCTTGCAAAGACCGAGCCTAAAAAACATCTATTTCTCGATTTAGGTCGTGTCTTGAAATATATGTAGGAACAACATATGTGATGGAAGGTGGTATTCATGAAATACCTATGGAGGAAGGTATTTATGATTTTTCTTATAACGAAACAATTGCTAAAGAGGATATGGATCATATTTTTCATCATGATCAATTAGGCATCGGTGTTATCAATACATACATCAGCTACTCGGATCAACTTTATTTAATTAATTGAATAATTTATTTACTCATTTCAATGAATAGTCTAATGTTAATTATGTTTTTAATGTTAATTATGTTAATTTATTTACTCATTTCAATGAATAGTCTAATATTTTTATTTTTTTATGTGAGATTGTTCTAAATATTCGTTTATATTTTGTTAGAGCTATATAAATATTCTGATCACAAAGAAAAGCTCGAGTACCAAAGAGTAAAGCAAACAACACTACATGGATCAGAGTGCAGGTATATTTTTACAATTTTGATTATAATAGTGATACTACTTGATAAAACAAGTTAAACTATATATCCTGATATATATTCGTATTTTTTTATATGTGTAGTGTCCTCGTCAGCTTAATGGTATAGATTGCGGTTATTTCGTATTGAGGTTTATGAAAGAAACTATTCTTTTGGATCAAATAGAGATTCCAAACATGGTATGGATTTATAAGTTAGGATTTATTTTAATATTTAACAGATATTTCATCTAGTTAATTAGTTTTAACTAAATCATATTATGTTATATTATGTAGTACTTTGATGTTTTCAAGTGTGCTACTTACTCGAAAGATCAATTGGAAGAAATTAAGAAGGAATGGTGTCAATACATTCTTGAGATGAGAATTATATAAGGTATTGTCTTTCTTTCTTTTGTGTGAAGTTTATGTTCCTTAGAGATTGTTGTTGTTGTGATGTTCTGTATTGGATTGGAATAGTTCTGAAGTTGTTGTGAATTAAGGGTTGATGGAATTTATAATTATGTTTGGTGAATCTTTAGAAGTTAAATGTTTTGGAAGTGGATCTGTTGTTATTAGAATGATGGATGTTTTAATTTTGAAGAAAATTGATTATTAATGGTATATAGCATATATAAATTTTGATAAAAAACATTATTTTCTTGGTGTATGAGGTTTGTGTTGAACTATAATGGTTATAAGGTTTATGTGTTGAATTATAACAGTTATAAGTTTTATGTGTTGAGTTATAATGGTTATAAGGTTATAAAGTTTATGTGTTGAATTAAAGGTTTGTGTTGAATTATAAAGGTTTGTGATAAATTTCGATAAAAATATGATTTTCTTGATGTATAATGGTATATAGCAATATTTACAAGGTTTGTGTTGAATTATAATGGTTATAAGGTTTATGTGTTATATAGCTTGGTTCTGATGCCTTTTAATTTGTTGGTTTTGTTTCAGATAAGTGCAGAAGATAGAGATAAAAAGTTACTAAGTTGTTGATATGTACAGAAGACAAGTTCATAGTTTTTTAGCTAGAGTTGGTATATATTTGGTATATATATTGGTAATATGCATATTTGGAATATATATAAAAAACTATCTGATATAACAGTTTCATGTTGTGCCAGCGCTTCTAAAAAATATGCTGCCATTTTATTAAAAAATGAAACTTATGCCAACGCTTTAACAAAGAAACATTGCCATACGTGCACAATAGACAACGCTTTTAACAAAAAAACGCTTCCTAAATGAGACATTAGACAGCGCTTTGTAAAAAAAAGTGTTGCCTATAGTGGAGAATATAAAGCGCTTTTAAAGAAAACGCTGCCTATAGTGGATAATATAAAGCACTGCCTAAAAGAGAACTAAAAGAGAACTAAAAGATACATTAGACAGCGCTTTTAAAAGCGCTGTCTAAAGGGGGACAATAGAAAGCGTTTTTCAAGAAAAATGTGTTGCCTAAAGGTGACAATAGAAAGCGCTTTTGAAAAGAAGCGCTTCCTAAAGGGGACATAAAGCAGCGCTTTTGCATTTAAAAATAGCGCCGTCTTTACCTACATCAGCGCTAGTATAGGCAGCGCTTTTAAGCGATGTCTATGCCAAAAAAAAACTCTGTCTTTTCCCTTATATGGCGTAGTGCACATTTTTTTCAGTTAGCTCAACTTGTTTGATTTGAATCAAATTTAACACATGATTTGAATCATAGGGTCTTTTTTCGAATCATATTTTCCTCTTGATTCGAATCAACTGAAAAATGGGTCAAAACCGTGTTTTTGTTTTATTCCACTTCACTTGTTCATTTGATTCAAATTATGAAATGCTCTTAATTTGAATCTAACTAACTTTTCAACCATATTTTGTGCTTAATCTCAAGCACATATAAAACCTTTTACTCATCATCTTTCTCATAATCGAATCATAACAAATCAACAAATTCATATTCTGTTTGTGTGATTTTGTGAGAAAAATCAAGTGGTTTGCACTAAGTGGAGTATCTTTAATATGGAAAAAACTTTTTGTGTTTAATGCTTCCTAAATATTATATGGTGTTCCCGTTTTCTTCACCTCGCCAACAAATGCCTTCTCAAATATCGTAGTCTCGCTCGAATCAATATTGAACTGCAAGTGAGCCCAACTAGGTTTATCCACCATATTTTTCTTCCATCTTTTTGAATGCCTATCTCCACAGTCCATCTCCTCTCCAAGTCTATTACTCTTTATCGCCTGTGCGTAAGACTTATCACGTAGAGTACCATTCATAATGGGAATCGCTGGACAAGGAACAACATCCTGCGCATTTCTTTCTAGATTTCTGTTATCTATAACCTTCACCTCCCCTCCCCGTTTAAACCTTGGGACATTTGCAAAAATCTTTCTACCTTTAATTTAAATACTGTCAAGTTTTGCAACCATTAACCTTTCATCCTTCACTTTTTTGTACCTAACAAAGTCGTATCATTTCCCCTTTTATCCCTCCTTGCAGGGATAAAAACCTAATTCACAATGTCATATTCCTTAAATATCTCTGTCATATCTTTCGCTCTGTATGACTCCGGAAATTCAGTGAAGAAAAAGGATGAGATTTCGTCATTTTCCCCCACATGTTTGTCCACCCTCTCCGTCCAAACTAAAGCTCTAGAAATGTTGCCACCGCGTTTTCTACGTCAAACTTCTTTCCAATCCATAGTTTCACATAGATGAAACCAAGAAACCAACAAGATGTTTAAACCACTCATTAGATTCACAGTTCCTCTTTGTTTTATCAACGAACTTGTTGAAGTTAGCATCGCAGCAAATTCCACAGCGGAAATATATGAGAAAATATAATTTATTTAAATAAATAAAAAAGATAATGGAAAATATATATTAAAGACGTCATTCACAATGTCGTGTTCCTTAAATATATTTGTCATATCTTTCGCTTTGTATGACTCTGGAAACTCAGTGAATAAAAAGGATTAGATTTCGTTCCCATGTGTTTGCTCGTCCTCCCCGTCCTCTCCGTCCTCCCCGTCCTCTGGAAACTCTTGTGTAATTACTAGTCGGTTGATGCTTGCTATTCTAAATGATGAATATAAATGGTATAAATGTATTATTATATTAATATAATAATTTATGAATTTTTTTCATAAATTTTGTTATAATATTTTGTCCACTTAATACCAATAGACAACAAAAAAAATATGGTAAGGAAATGAGAATTTTGAAAATTTAAGGTCATCTTTCTTTTAAGTATTTTTTGTTTTATTTTTATAAAATACACTTAAAATATGTAATTTATTTATTTATATAGATAAATAATTTTTTTTCTATAATACAGTATTTTAAATTATTAATACTCTATTTTTATGTTTGAAGTGCAATGCATGTGTAAATAATTAACACAAATGATGTATAAGTATTAGGGTAACGCTCACTTGTGCTTTAGGGGCACAAGTTAAGAAACATCATTCTAGAAAGTTTTTATCGGAAACATCAATAAAAAATTAATTTTTTTATTTTATTAAAAGAAGTGCATAATTTTCAAGATATTATTTCTACTTTTAATTCTTAAAAGTTAGCATTACCCTAAGTATTATTGTAAAAATATCATAATTTTATTAATAAAATATGGATTTAATTGAAATACAATGACAATGTAAAATGATTTTCCATTATCAGTTAATCATAACCGTTGGATGTTAAAAGAAATTTGACTTTTATTTTAATTATCAATAAAATAATACCAACGGATGATGGTGATAAATTGACAGCGTAAAACTTTTTACACTGACAGTTTATAGTAATTAATCTCATAAAATATTGATTTAAATGCAATTTTAGTCCCTCTATTTATATATTTTTAATTTTTTAGTCCTTAAAAAATTCAGTCTTTTGGTCTCTCTATTAAAAAATTTAGTATTTTGGGTTTTTTTTCTTTCCATATTTGTGTGTGTATGCGGCATTAAAAAATCTGTTGGCCCACGTCATTAAATGAAAAATGGAAAATATAAAATTTTAATTTTATTTTTTAATTAAATTTTTTTATTCTTAAAAATTACGTTACTTTATATTTTTTATCTTTATAACAAATTTAATGCATAGAAATTATATATAAAAAGCAAAAGTTCTGGGCCTATACAACACCAAGTCCACTAAAACACAAGTTTAAGTTAATGTGACCTTTATAAACACAAAAATTATTTCTAACGAAATCGATGTGGGACTTGGAGGAAGCATTGGAACATTTGTTCAGTTATAATCAAATCAGAGATCCTCAACAATTGTCATGTCTCATTCATCCTATATTTAACACATTCATTAAAGGATTATCCAAACCATGAGGAGCAGAAAGTTATAAAAGTTTTGGAAAAGGTAAAGCAACTTGTTGACTGAAATTTGTGCAGTTCCATAATCTAAGCTTATTGAAATATCATTATATTCCTTTCCAGAATTTTCTCACTAAAGCATTGCATGCATGCAAGCTCAGTGTAACGAGAAGCAAAATATTCCATTAGTTCATAGGCAACCTTGAGAGGAGATTTTGTCAAATTTGTTGCAATTTCAGGTTCCACTACTACGTAAAACCCCTTTAACAATGGTTGAAAAATATATATAATAACGTAGATCAAGGCGTTATTATGTAGAGTGTTGTGGTAAATGCGCTACTTATAATCACGGCCCTGTGACCGTTGTTGTATTCTGGAATTCACGCGGTATATCACAACAATTATGCTTAACAACCGTTGTGATAGATAAGGTAATGGGTTCGAAACCCAGCACAACAAATTAATTACATTAGATGACGGTTAATATAGACAACCGTCGTGGTAACTACCCGTAGTTTATTGTATACAAATGTATATTGCCTGGTTTACCATACACCTATTTAAAGAAATACAACCATTCAAATTGGTAAAGAAATATATAATTTGAAAATTAAACTATTCTTGAAAACCAACTTAAACACATCAATTTTTTCCGAATTGAATCCGTTTCATTCAACACATTTTATGTTCTTTAACACATAATATACGATTCAATGGTCTGATTCCTTCAATGCATCGATATCTTTTATTATAGTTTACCTCATCATCGTCGCTTATCAACGCGATTGTAAATTATATCGATGAATTGAAGCAAACAGACCATTGAACCATATATTATGTGTTAAGGAACATAAAATGTGCTGAATGAGACGAATGCGATTCGAAAAACATTGATTGATATAGGTTGGTTTTCAAATACATCTTAATTTTCAGAATATAAGTTTCTATGTCAATATAAATGATTGCATTTTCATTAAAATGTAAGTGAAACAAACAATATACATAGTATATAATAAACTTGTCAACCTGTATAAGAATTTTAAGAACAAAATATTGCTAAGTCACAAGAAGCCTCTATCTTATGACTTACCAATGTTTTTTTCTTGTTTTGAGAACATTTGTCAACAAAAACAACATACAACAAAACAACATGCAACACAATAAAAAAATATACATTATTTAAGCAACAAAACCCCAAGTGGGACTGTAACAAATCAAGATACATTGAGTCAATAAAGCACATCTTATTGAAAATAATCGTGGAACTGTAACAAATCAAGATATATCAAGTTCATCTAGTTTGTGAAACAGCGAAGAAGAAATATAAGGTGGATGAAGTTTATACAATAACTTCATACTTCTTATATTTTTCTTCATTGCTTCAAAAACCATATGAAACTTCACCATAGTATACACTTGCTACCACCATACGCTTGCTACCACCATCATCACCATGTATCTACAAGAAAACACAACAAAAATCAAACTTAACCCTAAAACATCAATAACATAATGTTTTCCATGGCATCCAAACTCTAAAACAATAATCCTAGAAAGAAGAGAGCAGGAGAACATACCATCTTCGCCGCCATAGGAGTTTGCACCAGACGTTGCTCCCGTCAGATATCCTTTAAGCTTTTTTTCTCCATTAACTTGTAACAATATTGGTTAAGATTCATGAGATGAGAGGGTTGTGTTAGGGTTTTCTTTAGAGAGAAACGACAGTTATGAACTAGGTCACAGATAGTTTCATTTATATATTAAAAACTATCAATTTTCATTACGGTTTAAAACTACAACCGTAATCATATTTTATATTTTAAAATAATAGCAAACTATATCACGACAGTTACTTATAATAACTGTAGTGATATCCCTTATTTAAAAAAAAAAAAAAAAAGGAGCGCCTTAACCTTAAATGAAAAACATTTTTGCCACAGCTGATGTTTGAATCCATGAAAGATTGATTCTATCGTATCGGTTATACTTACAACCGTTATTATACCCTATAAAATTTTAATTAAAAAAAATAATATAAAGTTAGCGCCTGAGTTTAGAGATATCACCACGGTTTTTGGAAGAATCGTGGTGACGTGGGCGTTGTTGTTTGCGCATTTTGTAGTAGTGTTCACATAACCGTATCTCTATGGGCTAGAGGATGAACTCAGTAGTAGCCATTTTATTTCGGTAAAATTCTAAAGCAATAAAATTTGTCATTATTACATTACAAAACTTCATCACGCATGCTAATTAGAGTTTTAAATCTCCTGCGACAATAATCATACAGTTGGTCACTCGAAGAAAACCAAGACTCTTAAGCGCTTGTACGTCATCATTGCCATAATATTGATGTGTTCCAAGCTTTATGTAATATCCCATATTTTTCTAAGCAAGAGTGTGAAAGATTAAGAGATAAATCACTAATGTCCAAACCTAATGGTACTAAAGGAGAATAATGGGATATCATGAGAAGTTAGTTAGAATCCAAGTATTTCGTTAGAAACTAACTAAATGGCAAACTTGTAAATATTACTTAGTTAAGGGGCATCTTGGTCATTTCATGTTAAATAAGTGGCATAAGGCTTGTTTGGATGTGCAAGTTACTTATCTTTCCCAATCAGATTTTAAGGAGAAGAATGAAGGAGCATAGAGCAAGAGAGAAGAGGAGGGGTTCATATTCATCATCTTCATGTTCCATTTTCGCACTCTTGGTACAGCCTTCATAAAACAGGTAATAACTTTTCACTTGTAACTCCGATTGAAGCGATTCTGGAATTTTTGGAAAGAGCACGAAATTCGCTTCAGTTTACATATAAATTTTGTTGCTTGCATGTCTATATTGAGGGAGATAAATATGTTTGAAGTTGAGCAATTTTTGCTGGAAATGGGTATAAGAGGAGCTACGGGTTTGATGATCATGGAAGTGGAATTTTGACCAAGAGATGACCTTAAAGGCACCATTACCATTCTCTTCACCTCTTCAACTTAGAATCTTCAAGCTTGAGGTGAGTTCCATAGTTATAACTTGGGGTAGGAGAATTGGGAATAAATGCATGTTTGGGGTTTTGGGTGAGATGAAATGTTTGCATGCTTAATCAATTGATGAGATTATGTTCCCATGAGGATAATATATATATTAGATCATTATTACATGTTTAGGTATGGTTGAATTGAACTTGGATTTGTTTGATTGAAAAACCTAACTCTTTCATGTTTGATAACATTATTATTAATTTGGTAAATGTGTTGGAAGGCCTTTTAATTGTTAAAATATCGTAGTATACTGAATTCTGAGACCGGTGCTTTTTACGGAATCGAAATCGGAGGTTCGGAAGGCATTTAACGATCGAAAACTGATTTTTTGGCAAAAACAGCGTAGTATGCGTCGACCTCAAGATTTTTGCGTCGCGCAAGGGTCGACGCATGCAAGGCAGCGTCCTCCAAAATGTCAAAATTTGTTTTCTTCATAACTTTTGATCCGTAAGTCCGTTTGGGTCCCCGTTCGAAGCGTTGGAAAGGTATTTCAATGCTCTAAATGATAGTGAGGTAGAAGCCTAAGTATAACTCAATAATGAATAGGTTAAATATGATACACTAACATGTATCTCATAAGGATTAGATGGAATCATGTTTGTGTTAAGATTATGGATGAGTAATTGTTATGGAATGAGTTTAGGCCAATGAGTAAGGGCACTAGTGATGTGCTAATATGTATGACATGATATGAACATTGCATATGTGATTAATGTGATGTATATTGGATTGACACATGGCTTAATATGATCACTTATGCTACATGTATGTGTGTATGCTTAATAAATGTATTATGTTGACAAATTACCTTGTTATGATCACTTATGCAATTGTTGTAACGATTAATGAGTTGCATTATGTTGGATGTGCTATGAGTTGGTCATCTGATGGTTGATTCCATTTGTTCCGGTTGAACGTTCGGAGGTGATTGCCTGTGTGGCTTGATGTCCATGTAATTATGATCTATGCTTGAATCGAAGTAGGCCTATGCTACCAGGTGGTAAATTACTATGACAATGACTACTGCCGTGTGATCTCTAGTCGGTACCCTGCTGTGTGATCTCGGTACGTCATACACACCTGAGCTACCATTGTGAGGCGCTAAGTGGGTCTGAAAAAGGCGTTTCCACGGCAGATAAACCTCGGCGTGCTTGGTATGGTGGGGTCGTGATGCCAAGTAGGCAATATCACTTCAGATAAACTCACCTCTAGTGATGCCACATAGGAAATATCACTAGGCAATCGGCCGGTGGGCTTGTGTAGTCATTATGGCGTATTTGCACTAGCCGTTAACACATCTACGTATGGGTGATTGGTGGGGTTGTGACGCCACATAGGCAACGTCACTTCAGATAAACTCATCACGGATGGGATGCCACGTAGGATCCATATGACTCACCTTGCGGTGTGCATGTGCAAGTCTTTTGACGATTAGACACAAGAGATAACCCACTGAAGGTGTGATTGTGTAACCTAGGTAGATAGGTAGAATTACTTCTGGATTCCTCGTACACGGGTTTGTGATTGATTGTGAATTCGTTGTTACCTCATTGGTGAGTCAAGGGACTACTAATGATGATATTACCCATTGTTGTGTATTTGCACCAGACCGTGAGAAAACCCCGGATCCATGGTGGATTCATTCTATTGTATGCACCCTGTAGAACTGAGTGAACCCCTAGGATAGGGGGACTCACTGAGATTTAGTAATCTCACCCCATTCCAATTATAATTTTTTCAGGTTATTCGAGGCAGGACAAAGGGAAAGGTAAGATGGCTTAGCGTGGTGGCGATGTTTCTTGGCTATGTTTTGTGATCTCTTTTTGGATCTTTCAGCTTATGTATTTTGGATTATGTATTAGTACACTTTGGGATTGTATCTTTTGGCCATGATATGTCCAGATTTTGTACCTTGTACTGATACTTATCCAGTTCCGCTGCTTATGTATGATGTTTCACAAACCTTTGATAATACTACATGCATATTATCCTAGGTATATATGTGTGGGGTGTTACAGTTGGTGTCAGAGCTGGTCGATTCTCGGCTTTACCATGAAACATCACTAGCAATTCTCTTCTTCCTCATATGTGTGTGTTGCTAGCCTGATTTCTACCGTCATAGTATTCAGTTGATGAGCCTGATCAACTCACTGACTGTGTACGTGATGGATAGGATCACGGTGGAGCCACCACGAGGATGCGTAAAATTCAAAACAACTCGAGCTAAAGTAGTAGAAGTCGACTAAGTAAGGGAATATTGGGAGTTTCAGGCGTGAATGAAGTGTTTGACGCGGAATAGTTGACAACCCTAACTTTCATGGTAAGAGTAAGACAATTGGAAATTCGAAGACGTCGACTGAACGAAGTGGGCATGTTGTAAGATTCTTATAGCCGAGGAGATCCAAATGGGAAATTGTGATGGAGCAGCAAGGGATTCTGCGGAGTTGATGAGCTTGAAGTCAGTAGTATTCACTAATCAATCGTGGTTGCCTGTGACGGATGTAACTTGGGAACCTGTTAGATGAAGAAACTTCTGGGAAGTGTAGTCAGAGAGACTGAACCTTCTTAAGTTTCTCTAATTAGTGGGAAGTAGGCGTTACAATACCTTTTAGGACACATGTTTGATACTGATGAAGTGCTAGACCCTGACCTTATTCTGGTATACTCAAAGCAATGGGAAATAACCAGGGGAAGAATCAGAAGTACTTGTGAAGGTTGTGATTTTTTCGTTCAAGAATTCCTCTGTACCCAATTGGTGAAAAGGAATAATGTATCTCCTTGATTATTCTGACATGCCAAGTCTTAGAACTGTATTAGACGTTAGCTGAGTGGATGGATACGTAGAGTGCAGTAAGCCAGGTTTCCTGCTAGTTATGATTCATCTAATCCCGAGTGAGGCCATAGAATTATGCTAGGTGTTAGGTAATTAGGTGAATGGAACTAGTGGCTATCTAAAGCATCAGCAGATTAACAATATTCTGTGACAGTTGTTTGGAACCGTAGTATCCTATATAGTGGAATTGTCATATGAATCTCTCGTGCGTGCCCTGTGTGGGTGAGTACACACTTGGTATAGTAAATTGAACTGGATTCTTATAAATTCAGATTTATCTTGTTGTGTTCAAAGGAATTAAACCTTAAACGTGGTGTACCCTTAGGTTTTAGCCTCTTAAGGAGTGAGACTGGAAGGACTTGAAAGGCGGTGATCTATGTGGAGACCTGTTTAGTTATCCATCTGTCGTGACTAAAGGATACGTGTGGGAGTCGTTATGCGATACTGGGTAGTTCACTTGTGTACGTGGCATTAGAGTTAGACCATCACGCTAGTACTACCAGACATGTATAATGCTGCAGTATCGCTATTGTGCATGAGATGGGTGAGTTATCCTTCTCTATTGCATATGGGATAACGTTGGTTCCGATCTCAGTGTAGAATTCTGAATTGGTACTAGTAAGATGCGGATCTGAATTCTCATAAGGCATGTGGAATAAGGATCTATAGGTCGTGCTTGATGATTGAGGATTATGCGAGCGGGCGACAATGAGATGGATTAGATTCTAATGCTACGCTTATAAGGAGACCTTGGGTGGTTGGGACTGTGTGAGAATTTTAGATTCAACATTGTAGATGCTTCTTGTTCCGTTGGAGTTAGTGAACCTTTATGCGTAGTGTTCGAGATGGAGTGTTGTGTGTAATCATCATATCCCGACCAACACGTTATGTGACTGTTCTTTAACATTGGCAATCAGTGTTAGAATAGATGAAGTATACCTTAGATTAGCTCCATGTGAGATATCTAGAGGAGTAACGGTAGATCCTCAGAAGTGAAGAAATGTCAGTCTCAGTAAAGTCAAGACGCGCCCAGTTTTGGAGTGTCGTGGAATTCCAAAGAAGGATGTTTAAGATGTTAAGTAGGATTTGTGGTATTGTGGTTGTTCTGGAGATGTTCGAAGCACTATCCTAAGATGTACCCTCGAAGAGATTAGTATAGTGACAACTTTATGAGCGAAGGGTATTGGACGACCGTGTAGCCAGGATGTGACTGTGAGAGGTATTGAAACCCTAAGAGTATGAGGTTGGATGATTGGGAAGAAGTATGGAAAAGTTGGCAGAGTTATCATAGCAGCCGTACGATGTGAGAGTCGGTAGGGTAAGACGAACTCCTATTTATTGAGTATTCGGATCTAGACGTTCTGGAACCGAAGCGTGTGACCAAGTTGTGTTCAAATGGACCTAACTTAGAATGATGGAATAATTAGTGCCCTAATCTTGGAAATGACTCAACCTCGAGGAGTAATTGTTGATGAGTGTGTTTAAGATTCTAGCCCGTATCGTAATTGGACGAATGTCGAGAAGGCACCATTGTTATTAAGGGAATAAGTGTAGTAGAGTAATGGAACTAAGTGGATAGTGGACGTAGTATGATTTAGAGGGTTTCAAGAAGTGTATGATCGGTTGAGATCAGAGTAGCGCAACGGATAAAAAGAGGAACCCGATAATCCTGTAGTAGGTGTGAGAAGACTAGTTGTACGATAGTGTTGGAGTGGAGATATCTTCCTAAGAGTAACTCGTCGAAGCAATGTTTTGTTCGTATCAGTCTCTCAAAGATCCAACTTAATCTAGAGAGGTACGGTCGATGGACCAGCTTAGAGGAGACTCCATGGTTGATATGTGATCAGATGTTTATGGTTCGACGGTTGAGCTTGTGAGTATCAAGGGTTAGACAGAGTATCGTGACCATTGGAATAACGAAGGCGAGTAAGGGATTTTAATGGACGTAGACTCATTGTGGCTATGTCCTGTGCACTTATGAGCATGCATGAAGACTTGGAAGATAGTTGCAAGTTAACTGTTAGAGTTCACCCTACGTCGGCGGAACTTTGTGTGAAGTTGTTGGATATCAAGGCTATAGTTGCGGAATTATACACCCTTGTGGCTTGTGATGGAAGTTATGTTGTCTAAGACTGAAGGAAGGATAGAGGTAAGAAACTTGGTTGTACGAAGGAGGTAGAATTGGAAATCATGACCTAAGGACTTAGCAAGCACGTGTATGACTCCATATAGACTTGTGTAGAAGTAAATCCGAAACATCATCACTGAAGCGAAAGGTTGTAGCATGAATTCCTTGGGATGAAAGTACTTCCAGAAACCAAGGAAAAGAGTGGAAAATCAGTGGAATGTGTTGAGCAAGGATGAACTTGGCAAACATTAAGGATGGGAAATATCTAACTAGAGTGGATTTCCAGGAAATCTGAAGCTACAAAGATTCCGTGCGAAGAAGTATAGGTCGGGGACCTTGGATGTCGAGACAGAGTATCAGAAGAGACGTGTTTTGTGAGAACTAAGGTTTTCAGTCAAAGATGTTAGGACACAAGTGTATTGGCGGATTGCGTTTCTTTGGATGAAACAACCTTCAGACAGAATCGCAAGGTTCATCCAAAAGAGGAATGTAAGGAACATTTCATCCCCTCATTGGAAGAGATATGAAGAGTTTGTTTTCATGGAGACTGGAAGGAATTCGAGGGCGAATTCTATTTAAGAGGGGGGGGGGAGAATGTACTATCCCATATTTTTCTAAGCATGAGTGTGAAAGATTAAGAGATAAATCTCTAATGTCCAAACCTAATGGTAGTAAAGGAGAATAATGGGATATCATGAGAAGTTAGTTAGAATCCAAGTATTTGGTTAGAAACTAACTAAATGGCAAACTTGTAAATATTACTTAGTTAAGGGGTGTCTTGGTCATTTCATGTTAAATAAGTGGCATAAGGCTTGTTTGGATGTGCAAGTTACTTATCTTTCCCAATCAGATTTTAAGGAGAAGAATGAAGGAGCATAGAGCAAGAGAGAAGACGAGGGGTTCATATTCATCATCTTCATGTTCCATTTTCGCACTCTTGGTACAACCTTCACAAAACAGGTAATAACTTTTCACTCGTAACTCCGATTGAAGCGATTATGGACTTTTTGGAAAGAGCACGAAATTCCCTTCAGTTTGCATATAAATTTCGTTGCTTGCATATCTATATTGAAGGATATAAATGTGTTTTAAGTTGAGAAATTCTTGCTGGAAATGGGTATAAGAGGAGCTACGGGTTTGATGATCATGGAAGTGGAATTTTGACCAAGAGATGACCTTAAAGGCACCATTACCATCCTCATTACCTCTTTAACTCAGAATCTTCAAGCTTGAGGTGAGTTCCATAGTTAGAACTTGGGGTAGGAGAATTGGGAATAAATGCATGTTTGGGGTTTTGGGTGAGATGAAATGTTTGCATGCTTAATCAATTGATGAGATTGTGTTCCCATGAGGATAATATATGTATTGGATCATTATTACATGTTTGGGTATGGTTGAATTGAGTTTGGATTTGTTTGATTGAAAAACCTAACTCTTTCATGTTTGATAACATTATTATTAATTTGGTAAATGTGTTGGAAGGCCTTTTAATTGTTAAAATATCGTAGTATATTGAATTCTGAGACCGGGGCTTTTTACGGAATCGAAATCGGGGGTCCGGAAGGCATTTAACGATCGAAAACTGAATTTAACGAAAACAACGCAGTATGCGTTGACCTCAAGATTTTTGCATCAGCGCAAGGGTCGACGCATGCAAGGCAGCGTCCTCCAAAATGTCAAAATTTGTTTTCTTCATAACTTTTGATCCGTAAGTTCGTTGGGGTCCCCGTTCGAAGCGTTGGAAAGGTCTTTCAATGCTCTAAATAATAGTGAGGTAGAAGCCTAAGTATAACCCAATAATGAATAGGTTAAATATAATACACTAACATGTATCTCATAAGGATTAGATGGAATCATGTTTGTGTTAAGATTATGGATGAGTAATTGTTATGGAATGAGTTTAGGCCAATGAGTAAGGGCTCTAGTGATGTGCTAATATGTATGATATGATATGAACATTGCATATGTGATTAATGTGATGTATATTGGATTGACACATGGCTTAATATGATCGCTTATGCTACATGTATGTGTGTATGCTTAATAAATACATTATGTTGACAAATTACCTTGTTATGATCACTTATACAATTGTTGTAACGATTAATGAGTTGCATTATGTTGGATGTGCTATGAGTTGATCATCTGATGGTTGATTCCGTTCGTTGCGGTTGAACCTTCAAAGGTGTTTGCCTATGTGGCTTGATGTCTATGTTATTATGATCTATGCTTGAATCGAAGTAGGCCTATGCTACCAGGTGGTAAATTACTATGATAACGACCACTGCTGTGTGATCTCTAGTCGGTACTCTGCTGTGTGACCTTGGTACGTCATACACACCTGAGCTACCATTGCGAGGCGCTAAGTGGGTCTGAAAAAGGCGTTTCCACGGCAGATAAACCTCGTCGTGCTTGGTATGGTGGGGTCATGATGTCAAGTAGGCAATATCACTTCAAATAAACTCACCTCTAGTGATGCCACATAGGCAATATCACTAGGCAATCACCCGGTGGGCTTGTGTAGTCATTATGGCGTATTTGCACTAGCCGTTAACACATCTGCGTATGGGTGATTGGTGGGGTTGTGACGCCACATAGGCAACGTCACTTCAGATAAACTTATCACGGATGGGATGCCACGTAGGATCCATCTGACTCACCTTGCGGTGTGCATGTGCAAGTATTTTTACGATTAGACACAAGAGATAACCCACCGATGATGTGATTGTGTAACCTAGGTAGATAGGTAGAACTTACTTCTGGATTCCTCGTACACGGGTACGGGTCTGCATACTGGTTTCTGATTGATTATGAATTCGTTGTTACCTCAATGGTGAGTCAAGGGACTACTAATGACGATATTACCCATTGTTGTGTATTTTGTTCTGGACTGGACCAATGGCTAGAATTGGCCCAATCCGCTTCTGCTCCAGAGCGGCCCAAATCGCCTAAGTCCAATTCACAGAGGGGAAAAAGTTACCTTTCTGTCCCTCCAACCGGGCAAGGAATGCAACGTTCCTCCCCGGAATTACTGCCCGTCACGCACGGCTTCATTGCTCCCCGAACAGCTATGGGCAGGTTCCCGGAACTATGCCTATGCCCGACTTAACGGCTAGTTTTGGGCACCCTACCCGACATAACGGCTAGTTTAGGTAGTTACCTATTTTTTGGGGAAAACAGTTATTTCGCCTCGAAAATAGGACCGTTGGCCACGCGCTAGGGGCTCTATATAAACCCTCTCGCTTGAGAGGGTCAGGTATCCAATATTCACCCTAAGAATTCATACTTTGTGCTTGCCCCTTTTCTCTGACCCTTTCTTACTTGAGCGCCGGAGTGTCTTGCAGGTACACCCCCTCCTCTCCATACGACCAGCATCCCTGATGCACTTGGCGGCCTGATTCTACAGGATCTGATCCAGCATTCACGATCAGTGGCGCCGTCTGTGGGAATCTTTGTTCTCTCCATCTTTCTTTCCTCAGTAATCGAAGATAAAAATAATTTTCAAACCTCATCACGATCATGGCCTCCCAAGATCGCTCCAAGGATGCTCTCCAAACCACCATCCTCCCCGTCAACAAATCTGACGTTGACGACCAGTCATCTCTCCTCCGAGATGCCCGTTTCCTCAGGGATGGAGCCACTGCTTCTCCTTCCCCTACCCCTGCTGATCGCAACAACGATTAACCATCACTTGACGTCCAGCCCGTTCCTGTTTTGCCCAATGTCGACCCGGCCGTAGCAGCTCTCCTGGAGGCGATCAACAAAACCAACACCCTGATCCTGCAGCAGAACGAGAGGATCAGGGCGCTAGAAGAGTCCCACCATCCGAGATCCCCTCATACACGGAGGAACCAGCGACGAGTAAGAAGCCCGCAGCCCCTAAGAGAAATCGACCGAAGGCTGCGCCAAGAACCTGATCCTCGCGTGGCCCGAAAGGGCGACCAGATCTCCCCGCGTGACCAGCACGCCCATGACCACAAGAGGACTCGGAGGAACGAGCAATCTCCCCCGATCAAGTCTAAAGGACGGGACCGCTCACCTTCCCCGCAAAGGAATCGCTCACACTCTCCTCGAAGGAACCGCTCACCTTCTTCGAGAAGGAACCGATGTCGCGAGCATCCCGTTCGGTCCCCATCATACACCAGTTCTAGTGACGACGACGAGCCTCGCGGCCCGTTGTCCCAGGAGATCTTGGCTACCCATCTCCCAAAAGGATTGGAGAAACCCCCGTCACTTGGCACGTACGACGGAACCACCGACCCCGACGAGCACATCGAGAACATCGATGCGCTGCTAGACTACTGCGGCATACGAGGCACCATCAAATGCAGACTATTCCTAACCACCCTTCAGAAGGGAGCAATGACATGGTGTAAACACCTGCCCGAGGAGTCCATTACCTCTTGGAGACAGCTGGGCAGGATGTTCTCGCGGTACTTTACAGCATCTCGCCGCCACCCCAAAACTGAGGCCTCTCTGGGAGCCATAATCCAGGGTAAATACGAACCTCTCGACGCATATATCGAGAGGTTCAACAAAGAAGCAGTGCAGGTCCCGACGACGAACGAAATGAAGAACTTTTTGCTCAAGCAGGGGCTCCGCCCAGGCTCCGAGTTTTCTAAAGCCATTGGCCTCGCGCCACCGAGGAACTTAGACGCCCTCCTCCTCAAAGCCCAATCACACATTCAGTATGAAGAGAAGGTTGCGGCCAGCAACGTCCGAGCATCGCGCCATCAGAACGCTCAGGCATCCAGAGGAGAAGAAGCTTCGACATCTCGTCGAGGTGACCGGAGGCGCAAGGACCGTCCTCGTGATTCCCGTGACAGCAAGGACCCCTCTGGGCATTTCCATGACTACACTCCCCTGACCGTTCCCAGGGAAAAGATCTTGTCCGAATGTGCCAATTTGGAGTTCAAACAGGCTGGGTTCCGCTTCCCCAAATAGCTTCCGAACAGACCAAACGTGGACAAATCAAAATACTGCCGTTTCCATAAAAGTCACGGCCATACTACGGAGGACTGCATCCATCTGAAGGATGCCATTGAAATAGTGATCAGGGACGGCCACCTGAAGCAGTTCGCGAAGAAGAAGGACGCTCCTCGGCAGGACGCCCAGGAGTCCAAGAAGGTTGAGGAGGAGGTACCCTCCTCGGAAGACGCCAACATACAGGTCGCTATGTCCATATCGCGACCCGAGGACTTCAACGTCCCTGACGGGCTCAACGCCCCTGCATATTTCGCGGCCCACAGCCCGTGGGAGACATTTCCCTCCGTCATGGTCATCTCTAGCGGGGGTTTCAACAAAGTCACTGTGGGCTCCGTGAAATGGAAGTTCGAACACCTGATCAACACAAGCTCCAGCAAAGTGACCACGCTTAATCGGGCGCAGAAGGGCTCCGTCCCCATCTCCTTCTACCGGGAGGAACTCCTCGGTGGCTCCCCGAACTCAAGTATACCCTTGCTCGTTAGAGCTCGGATGGCGAACTTCGACGTTCGCAGGATACTCGTCGACCAGGGCAGCTCGGTCGACATCATGTACTCCCAGCTGTTTTCAACACTTCAGCAGGACGAATCGCACCTTACCCTCTACGTAGGGTCCAATTTACAGGGATTCAACAGATCCGTCACCAAGCCGTTTGGATACGTCGAGCTGATCGTGACCTTCGGTTCAGATGAAACAGCCAGATCCATCAAGGTGCGATTTCTGGTAATCGACTGCCCGTCGCTCTACCAATGTATTTTTGGAAGGCCGACTCTAGCCGAGTTGGTAGCAGTGCCCTCAACCGTCCACCTGAAGATGAAGTATTACACTTCGAAAGGGATGGTCGCCACCCTCCATGGTGATATAGAAGCTGCCCGAAGGTGTTTCGAAGCAGCTACAAAGGGGCTCAACACCATTGCGCCCAAGCCAAAAGCGCCGAGCAAGCCAGCACTGCCAAGCAGCTCCGAGGAGGCCAAGCCTCTGCCCCATGTCGACTCTATCGACCTCGACAATCGCTTCCCCGAGGACCAACAGGAGGAACGAGCAGCTTCAACAAGCCCGTCCAAGTCGTCCAGCAGCAGCTCCCATCCGATGCGCCCAATCCCAGATGGCAACTTCGAGATAGTTCTGTTTGGCGAAGACCCTCAACGAGGAGTGAAGATCAGAGCAGACATGCCTGACATTGCGAGGAAGCAGCTCAAAGCATGCCTCCGAGAGAATGCCGACCTCTTCGCATGGAGCGCCGCGGAAATGCCCGGCTTGGATCCATCCGTCGCTTATCACCAGCTGACCATCGACCCGGCCGTCAAGGTCGTAGAACAACGTAGGAGGAAGGAATCTCCGGAGAAAATGGAGGCTGCTGAAAAAGCTGTAAAGGACCTCCTCGAGGCCAAATTTATTTCTGAAGCCAAGTACACAACTTGGCTATCCAACGTTGTATTAGTTAAAAAATCTAATGGATAATGGCGCATGTGCATTGATTATACCGATCTCAATAAGGCATGCCCGAAGGATGCCTACCTCTCCCCAATATTGATAAACTTGTTGATAATTCTGCTGGTTTTAAACTTTTATCGTTCATGGACGCCTACTCGGGCTACAATCAAATCCTAATGGCAATGTCCGACAAAAAATATACGACCTTCATGACCGAATCGGGCAACTATTACTACAATGTAATGCCCTTCGGCCTGAAGAACGTCGGAGCAATGTACCAACGAATGATGAACAAAGTGTTTCGGGGAGAAATATGCGACATGCTCGAAGTCTACATGGATGACATGATCGTAAAATACCACGAGGAAACCGATCATACCGCCCACTTGAGAAAGGTCTTCGAACAGGCCAGGAAATACAAAATGCATTTTAATTCGGAGAAATGCACGTTCGGTGTCCGGGCAAGCAAATTCCTCGGCTTCTACTTAACGGAACGAGGAATCGAGGCCAAGCCCGACAAATGCCGGGCGTTCTCCGAGTTTCCTACGTCCAAGTCCAAAAAATCCATCCAGTCCCTCAACGGGATGCTCGCGTCACTATCTCGTTTCGTGGCCAAGTCCGCCCAGCACGCCCTGCCATTCTTCAAACTCCTCCGCAAAGAGGCAGCATTCGAATGGACCGAGGAGTGCGACAAGGCCCTTCTCCATCTGAAACGGGCACTCTCAGAGCCACCGGTCCTCTCTCAACCGGACAACGGCAAAACATTGTACCTATACCTGGCCGTAGCAACCGAAGCAGTGAGCGCCGCCCTCATCCGCGAGACGCTTGATGGGCAGAAGCTCATCTATTTCACAAGCAAAGCGCTGCAAGGACTAGAGTTAAGATACCAACAGATAGAGAAGGTGGCGCTGTCCCTCATTAACGCAACCAGGAGGTTAAGACACTACTTCCTGGCTCACACGATCGTGGTTCGAACAGATCAGTCCATAAAGCAGCTGCTCGGATGACCAGATATGGCCGGCCGTATGCTCAAATAGTTGCTGGAACTGTCCGAATTCGACATCTAATACGAAGGCAGAAAAGCCCTCAAGGCCAAAGCTCTGGGCGAATTCGTCGCGGAGATGACATTTGCGGACTCCCCCGCGAGCGGAGCACGCAGATGGACCATCTTCGTCAACGGTACCTCAAGCTCTGCAGGAAGTGGCGCGGGCATCATACTGGAGAGCGACGAAGGAATTATCGTCGAAGTATCACTCACACTGTCTTTCCCAACCTCCAATAACCAGGCTGAATACGAAGCCTTCCTCGATGGGCTACGCCTCGCCGAGGACCTGGGCACAGAGGAAGTCGTCATTTGCACAGATTCACAACTCGTGGCCCTCCAGGTCCGGGGAGAATACCAAGCCAAAAACGACAACCTGACCGAATACCTGGCCCTGGTAAAAAAGGAAATGGCGAAGTTCACAACAGTGGAAGTGAAACATGTTCCCGCGAACATAACGTACGAGCAGACGTGCTGTCCAAACTAGCCAGCACGAAGAAGAAAGGCGGAAACAAATCCGTCATGCAGGAAGTACTTTCTCTACCCAGCATCGAGAAGGCCTCCACGACACTCGACGTGCAGGTGATCGGCGACAACAGTTGTTGGATGACCCCAGTCTACAACTTTCTCGCCAAAGACGAACTCCCGTCCGACCCAAAGGAGGCCAGCATAGTCAGGCGAAGAGCCTGCTCTTATGTCTTGGTCGAAGATAAACTCTACAGACGGGGATTCTCCATTCCGCTGCTCAAATGTGTCGAGGAGGAAATGTCGCACACATCCTGCGCGAAATCCACGAAGGAATCAACGCTCAACATCTCGGCGGAAGTCCCTTGCTCGAAAGGCTCTCCGTGCAGGATACTACTGACCGACCATGAAAAACGACGCGAAAGAGCACGTGAAGAAATACGACAAATGCCAACGGCACGGGGACATGCACCTGGCTCCGCCTAACGAGCTCAAGGCTATGTCCTCCCCGTGGCCATTCGCCTGGTGGGGCTTAGACATCCTAGGACCCTTCATGGTAGGATCAAGTCAGAACAAATATCTCATAGTGGGCGTGGACTATTTCACAAAATGGATAGAAGCAGAAGCTCTAGCCAAGATAACTGCCCTCAACATCCTGCGGTTCTACAAATGAAACATCCTTGCACGTTTCGGTATTCCTCAAGCGATAGTAACGGACAACGGGACGCAATTCACGGACAGGAAGTTTCAGGACTTCGTCGCCCAACTGGGAAGTTGTGAGGCAAACCATAGCGGCAGTGACCTGTGGTGGAGAGAAGTTGTGAGGCAAACAAAATTCAGGCCACGTTGATGGTGGCATCTGGATAGGCTGAGGCTCAACAACAACACTTGTAATTTCTTGGATGACAGTCCTCTGAGGTGGCTCCCCTCTAGCAATTAGGAACTGGAGCATCTCCATTAAATTAGTCATGCTTGACTTCAGATCATCAATTTCCATTCTGATCTCTGCGTTGTGCACTTCTTGTTCTGACATTTTGCGTCTGACGTTAGCTCTAGTCCCGTATCGGTGATGAGGAATCAGTTTGACGACTTACAGATGAATGAAAGATAGACAGTTGGAATGAATTACTAGACAATGTAGCGGTAAAAATCGTGAGTGTAAGCTATTGATTAACTTAACTCATAAAGTAAGAGTCGCCACTGCGCTTTTATTTATTCCACAAAGGAAAAGGAAAAAAAGAGCGAATAAATCCTAAGAAGTCTAAAAAAGTAAAAGCTAAAAAAAGACAAAGACAAATGGGTAAGAGGGGTTGGTTACGCAGTGGGAAGGTGTTAGCACCCAAAACGTCTATAGTACTCTATAGGAACCCTTCGAAATATCTACCGCTTTTGGTCTGAAAATGGTTTGCTTGAAAGAGATTCGGAGAGATGAGAAGAGAAATATTTTTTAATATTTTTGTGTTTGGAGAGACTTATCGCCTCATGCCTACGTACCCACGATGTGCAATGTAGGATCAAAACCCCGTAGTTCGTGGTACAAAGAACAAAAATTTGTTTGTTTTGGTTGATTTTAAGTGTAAAGACAAGTCGTCATTTCTAAGCGAATAATTCCGCTTAAAGAAATGAATCATGTCTAAACTTATGAAAAAGTTTAAAAAGGAAAAGGTGCACAAAGCACAAAAAAAGAGTTTGATGAGTTTTTGTATTTTTTTTATGTTTTTATGAAATGGTCAAAATATGGTTAATATTGATTGACATTTATTAAAGAAAACAAAGTTTAAAAATTACTTGACCAAAGTCAAGGTTTTATTATGAAAGCGGTTTTAAGTTCGAAAACAAGAAGATTTTTTTAAAAAGAGAGGAGATTTTGAAAATTGAAGAAGGGGTGGAGAAGAAGTGACTATCCTAGTGCATAAAATAAAAGCTAAGGATAAGAAAGATCTAACCACATGGACAAGCTCCATAGCATAATATTTTTTCCCTTTTTGATTTGGTCTTGATTCAAAATAAGTCTTCAAAAGAAGACTCAAAGTATCCAAAATCCAAGGTTTTCCATCACAAACTCCCAAGCATAGGTTAAGATCCTAATTCTAAGTCCATAAGTCCATAATCAAGAGTATAGGTCCTCCAAAGCAAGGGATAGTGGTCATAGTCCAACAATTAAGAGCACAAGTCTTTTAGTGGTTTAATCCTTTATTAATGTTTTAAGTCCAAAATGGACAAAAGAAAAATAAAAGCACAAGATAAAATGGTCCAAGTGGACAAAAGAAAAATGACATAAACATAAACATGATATGATAAATGGCATAAAGCATAAAAATAAAGAGAGATAGGGAGCGAGAAGGAAAAGTAAAGAATTTAGAAGTTAGTGGTTAGTAGCACAAGACTCTAGTGCCGTAAGCCTTCACCGATTATTCCATTCCGCGTCTTGAACTATAGTGATTAAACAATGTACTTAGGCCAAGGTTAATGAAGACTTGTTAGAAGATTGATAGAATTAAAGCCTCTACAACAACAAGCTTCAAAGATTTTGAACCTAATACAAAAGATCAATCACCATTGGGTTGACGCGGCCAATCAAGGTCCGGACCACGAAAGTTCAAATTCCAAATTGGATAAAGAGGGAAAAATGTTGCGCTATGTTAAGCAATCGCCGAATAATTTATGGAGTAATTACCATACAATGAGGCCGGTCAATAGATCTTTGTGCTAATGCATCCTAGATGAACGATATGTAGATCGTCATCCGAAAGCAATACCGCACGAAAAGAAAATAGGTAACGATCTAGTCTTGATCAAGAATTCAACAAAGAAATTCTAAGATCCATAAGACTTTCATCGATCAAAATAAAAAATAAATAGATAAAGAGAAAGCCAAATTGAATTACAAAGTCAAGAACCTTTCGTCTTCAAGTTCAATCACCTTTAATTGATAGATTTAAGTGTGAAAACATATCACTAATTCAAAGCACCTCAAATGAATTCAACAATTTATTTAAAGATAGATTTGAACTAATGAATGTTTAATTACTCTAACCAATTTCCAAAGTCCATTGAAATTGAAGAGAAATTAATCTCAACAATGTGTTTCAAGGCTAAAATAAGAAGAAAGGGGAAGAAGGAGGAAGAAAAACCAAAACAGCCCCAAAAACAAGCAAAAAAACACATTCTGGATGCTGGTTAATCGATTAACCAACTCACAGTGTAATTATGTTAATCGATTAACCAGTGTAAACTTCGAATTCTTGCGCAGAAACAAGTTGTTAATCGATTAACCTAATTGTACTGGCTTTGGTTAATCGATTAACACTGTGAAAACAGTAGAAAATCAGTTTGAAAATTGCCAAATCCCTGATCACTCATTTCTTCAAACATCTTAGGATCAAGGATTCAATTGTGCACGAATTTTTGAGTAAAACAGCAGCAAAAACCAGTAATCAAACACAATTACAAGATCCAAAAGATCAAGTAACAAGAATCTTCAATGATCTACATTATGGAAGATGAAGATGAAGCTTCAACAATGGTGAAAGATGAATTACCGCTTCAAATCTAAAAATTCCTTCAAATTGCTTGAAGATCCAAATACCAAAGCCTTGATCTATTAGAATTGATGAAGAAAACAAGTTTGGATGAAGGTTTAGCTCAAAGTTGAACAAGATTCAATGTGAATTCTTGTTAACTTTCAAAAGAAGAAAAGTGAGCTTTAGTGAAATTTGTGGTTGGGAAGAGAATTTGCAAGAGGTTTGTTGGCTATCAAAAGCTTGAAGAATGAATGAAATGAAGCCTCTGTTTATAGAGTTTAGGCTTGGGAAAATTGGTGGTTTGGAATTAGGCTTGGATGATCAAAATTAGGATTGGAATTCAAATTTGGAGGGAATTATCAAAAGAGTGGTGATTAGTGGAGGTACATGGTAGGAATTAATTATGATGATGTAGGGAATTAAAATGGGATGGTCTAGAATATTTCACATGTGATCAAAATGATGAAAATTGGTGCCAATTGCTGAAATTTGAATTTTCTGCCATTTTTCAAAATTTCACGAGGGTAACCGGTTACTGCATATCTGCTAACCGGCTACTTAGTGCAAATTTTGAAAAAAATACTCTTTTTGAATGCACTGCTATGGTTTGGCTCGATTCTTTTGCTCATCAAAGAAGGCATGGAAATAAACACATGAACCTTGGAGTCTCTTGAATAATAATCAATTAAATCTTGGAAACTCTTGATCATATGATTTTTGAATTAATTGCATATCAACTTTGACATTGTTCAGATGAGATTCGTTCGAACCGAGGGGCTGTTGTTTTGGTATTTTTAACCCGTTCTTCCCCTGAAAATGTTAGTGAAAGAAAAACAAAATATTTTTGGATTTTGATTAAAGGTTAGTAAACATAAACAAATTAAGCAGTAAAACAACTAACAAACACACACATAACCAAAGATCCCTGCAAGGCACAATCCCACCAAAGAGGGAACCAATATGTGATCTTGTTTGTGGAATGAAATGAAAAAAAAGATATGCTGGGATCTTAGGGGTAAAAATTAGGGTATTACAGCTGCCCATATTTAAGTTTCTTCTATCCGGAGATAAGAAGATTGACATCTTTGTCTCGACGAGATAGAAGAGACTTAAATATAACGATAAACCCAATATTTTTGGCCCTAAGAGACCACAAAATGATATGATTATGCAGATGGTATGCAGACACAAGACCTCTGTGGGGAGAAAACGCCACAGGAGACAAACAAAAGCTGGGGAGCAAAGAGAAAAGACTCCACAGGGGAAAACAAAAGAGGTAAACATAACCCAACAGGGGAGGAAACAAACTCCACTGGGGAAGATAAAAGAGTAAGATTCCACTAAGGGAAAATTACCAATACCAAAAATAAAAGAGGGAAAACTCGTCCCAAAAGGGAAGTAAAAAAAATCTCCGCTGGGGAAAAGATCGTCTAATACCCGACATCCGGTAATAGCATGATCACAAGGAAAGATTGCCTACTACCAACCAAGTAATAGCTACAACAAGGCAGTCAACCAACATGATACGAGAAATATTACCTACTACCAACAGAGGGCAGGACGACAAAGGTAATGAACTCGAACATGGAGAGATTACCAACTATCGAACAAGTGATAGCTATAACAGGGTAACCAAACTGGGCTATACTACCTACTACCAACTAAACGGGCATGGCGACAAAGGTAATAAGCCAGCTATATCACCTACTACCAACTAAATGGGCAGGACGACGAAGGTGATAAGCCAAAAAGAGGGATTACCAACTATCAACCAAGTGACAGTTAAAACAAAGTAATCCACCAAGGATATGAGAAATATTACCTACTACCAATAGAGGGCAGAACGACAAAGGTAACAATCTCACAAAGGGGAAAATTACCGGATACCACCAACTAGCCGGGGAACATACCGCACAACTACTGGGACTCAGCTGAGGAAAAGATTCAAACTGGGGATAACTGTATATGGAAATAAACCATAACACAATAAGTATATAGCTAAACAGGGAAGACTTAGCACAACAAGGCTCCACTGGGGAAAATCAATACCTCAACAATGAACTATCTCTAGCATACCGAAGAAACTAACCATCCATCGGAGTAGAAAACCTCAACAACGAATTGTCCCGTCCAACTGAAGAGACTTACCATTCATTGGAGTAACAAAATCTCAACAATGAACTATCCCGTCTGACCGAAGAGACTTACCATTCATTGGAGTAGAAGAACTCAACAATGAACTGTCCCATCTAACCGAAGAGACTTACCATTCATTGGAGTGACAAAAATCTCAACAACGAACTGTCCCGTCTAACCGAAGAGACTTACCATCCATTGGAGTAGAGATCACCTACTACCAGGCATATGGTAGGCGAACCAAAGAGAACACGAGATATATTAACTATAACGAGGGTAATAAACTCAAATGGAGAGATTTTAATGAGATATTTTAACAAATTCCACTCAGAGAACCTGCTAACGATGTCCACTGCGGGGATTTCAAAAGATATCAACTACAGGAGTCTACTGTCGAGACTTAGGACTTCACTCGGGAATACTTTCTACCAAGTTTTTGTTGAGAAATGCGTCAACCATCAAAAATTTACTGGGGAATATATTGCCAAGATCAACCATAGAACCTTCAAATGAAATGCCTTCTGCCGAGGAATAGTCGAAAACATGCCTGCTGCCGAGGCTTTATTGAAAAATCTTTTAAGGATTCTACTGCCGAGATCCTAAAAAGAAAATACCTTCTGCCGAGGTTGCTGTAATCCCTTTTTTTTTTGAAATTATCCGAGAAATCTACTGTTGAGATTCTTGGAAAGAAAATACCTTCTGCCGAGGCTTGTTGTAAATTCTATTTTAAAACTCACTGGAGAATCTACTGCCGAGATCAACCAAAGAAATATGAAATAAAGCCACCTTCTGCCGAGGTTTGCTGGAAATCTTTTGAAAATATCCAAGAAATCTACTGCCGAGAATCTTGGAAAGAAAATACCTTCTGCCGAGGTCAACTGGAAATCTTCTGCCGAGACTTGCCAGGAACTAGGAATCAATAACTCTACCAGGGATCTTCATAGGAGATGTTGGTTCTGTATTGGCATCAATTTTGGTAAAACAATGTGTTGCATCAAAATGTTCTACTTGATGTCTTGACATGTTGTCTCTAACATTCTGCAGGTGAAGTGTTGGTGGTGTTTGTTAGTATTGTAGACTGTCTGCATGATGTCAAACACGATGTTCTGACATCAGTTGATAGAACTTCCAGTTCTGGTTTTAGGTTTTATTTGATGTGCTATTTTTAGCAATCTTTTGTGTGTTTATGTTATCTGATTGCTGCGAAATTTACTGAAGTGGTAATATATTGGAGTGTTATTTTTGGAGGAAATCTGTTTATGAAGAATATGGAGTTGCTATTTTCATGCATAAAGATTTGGAGATTAATTTGCTTTTATTGGAAATTAAATCAAGGATCTGCAATTTCCCAAGCCCAAGGAATGTATTGCTATTTATAGATTATCAACCATAACTACTGCTCGTGGAGAATAAGGATTGTGAGAGATGTGTTCAAGTTTTAGGGTTTGTGTTTTGTGTTTGTTTTTGTGAGCCATTCATTCATCTGTTTTGATGTTTGAATTGGACTGATTTAGTTGAGTTGTAATTTGTCTACTCAAAGCTTTTAAACACGAGTGTATTGTTCTTGGTTGAAGCTCTTAAGCAAGACCAAGGTGTGTCTTTGAAGTGTGTCTTCTACTTTCAATATTGTAAGTTGTTATCACTGCTGTGATTGAAGGGGAGTGAGAGGTGTCTCATATCTGAGAGTGTCTTAGATAGAAGTGTCATTGGGTAGTGATTAAGTGAGTAGATTGTCAACTGGTGTGTTGGCTGTAGAGTCTATGAATTTATACTACTAATAGTGAATTTCCTCCCTGGCTTGGTAGTCCCCAGACGTAGGTTGTTAGACCGAACTGGGTGAACAATTCTCTGTGTTTATTTATTGCTTTTAAGTGTTGTTACTTTTACTGTCTTGTTCATATTGCAGATATTGATGTTGTGACATCTCACTCGACATCACATATCTGATACCAGAATTTCAATTAGCATCAGAGCAGGCACCCTGTTCTTTTTCTGGGTGAGATCTAGGGAAGTTACTTTCTGGTTCTATGGACAAGGAAGGAGGATTTGTGAACAGACCACCCATCTTGGATGGATCTAACTATGATTATTGGAAACCACGCATGGTGGCCTTCTTGAAATCTTTGGATAGTAGGGTCTGGAAAACTGTCATAAAAGGATGGAAACATCCTGTCATTGTTGGGAAAGATGGAATAGCTACATCTGAACTGAAACCTGAGGAAGAATGGACTAAGGAGGAGGATGAACTGGCTCTTGGAAATTCTAGAGCATTGAATGCCTTATTCAATGGAATTGACAGAAATATATTCAGATTGGTGAATAATTGTGAAGTTGCTAAAGATGCTTGGGACATACTCAAGACTACTCATGAAGGTACCTCTAAAGTGAAGATGTCAAGACTTCAGCTACTGACTTCCAAATTTGAAGAGTTAAAGATGAAGGAAGATGAAAGCATACATGACTTCCATATGAATGCTCTTGAAATAGCCAATGCTTCAAGTGGCCTTGGTGAAAAGATGTCTGAAGAAAAGTTGGTGAGAAAGATACTTAGGTCTCTTCCCAAGAGATTTGCTATGAAGGTGACTGCCATAGAAGAAGCTCAAGATATCAGCAAAATGAGGGTGGATGAACTTATTGGATCTCTCCAAACATTTGAGCTAGGAATAAGTGACAAACCTAAAAAGAAAGCCAAAGGCATAGCATTTGTGTCCAAGGCTGAAGAGGGAAAGGAGGAATATGATCAGGAAACCAATGAAAGTATGTCTAATGATATAGTTCTGCTAGGAAGATAGTTCAACAAAGTGATGAAGAGGATGAACCTAAAGACTAGGTATAATGTCAAGAACAACTCATCTGACATCAGCAGGTGTAGTCGTGATGGGAGAAGAACTAGGTCTGAAGAAAATTCCTCTCAAGGGAAAGGAATTCAGTGCCATGAATGTGAGGGGTTTGGTCACATCAGAACTGAATGTGCTACTTACCTCAAGAAACAAAAGAAGAGTCTAGTTATTTCCTGGTCTGATGAGGATTCAGGTAGTGAAATTGAAGAGGAATCTGCTAATCATGTGACAGCTTTGACAGGAAGATATGTTTCTGATGGAAATTGTAGTGATGAGGAATTAACCTTTGAAGAGCTTGCAGCTTCGTACCAAGACCTATGTAGCAGAAGTAAAGAAGTGTGTCAAGAAAGTGAGGGGCAAAAGAAACTCATAATCCAACTAGAAGCTGATAATGCTGAATTAGAAAATGAAGTCAGCTTGCTGAATTCCAAACTTGATCAAATGACCAAATCTCTCAGAATGCTGAATAGTGGAACTGACACATTGGAAGAAATACTTCAATATGGAAGAATGGCAGGAGATTTAACTGGGTTGGGTTTTGAGAAGGATTACTCAGCAGAGGCTGTTTCTTCTGAGCCTAAGTAAAACATGTCTCATCCGATGTTTCAACATCAGGGGAAAGTTCATGTTCCTGAACCTAAGAAGTTTATGCCTCATCAGCCACCACAACATCATGGAGGAAGAAAACCTCAACATCATGGGAGAAGAGATCCAAATCACTTCAGAGAAAGGTTTCAGAGATGGAGATGCCACTACTGTGGAAGGTTTGGTCATATAAAACCTTTCTGTTTCAGACTTTTTGGTTATCCTAAGGCTGTTTCTCAAGCTAAATCAAATAAAAGGACTTCTGCTAATGGAAGACAATGGGTTCCCAAGGCTGCTGCTACAAGTTTAATAGCTCACATGTCTCTTAGAGTTTCAGCTAAAGAGGATTGGTATTTTGATAGTGGTTGCTCTAGGCACATGACAGGGATTAAGAATTTGTTGGTTGACATCAAATCTCACACCACAAGCTATGTGACTTTTGGTGATGGAGCTAAGGGTGAAATCAAGGGGATTGGAAAGCTGGACTGCTCAGGAGTTCCAGAACTTGATAATGTGCTGCTGGTTAAAGGACCCACTGCTAACCTGATAAGTATCAGTCAACTGTGTGATCAAGGGTTTAATGTTAACTTCACCAAATCTGAATGTTTGGTTACAAATGAAAAGAATGAAGTTATCATGAAGGGAGTTAGATATAAGGACAACTGCTACCTATGGGTTCCTCAAGATTCTAGCTATTCCTCAATTTCTGCTCTTGCTAAAGATGATGAAGTAAAGTTGTGGCATCAAAAACTTGGTCATCTGCATCTAAAAGGTATGAAAAGAATCATCAACATGGAAGCTGTCAGAGGAATACCTAAGCTGAAGATTGAAGAAGGAAGGGTATGTGGTGAAAGTCAGATTGGAAAGCAAACTAAAATTTCACATCAGAAGATTAAACGTCTCACTACCTCTAAGGTGTTGGAACTTCTTCACATGGACTTAATGGGGCCTATGCAAGTGGAGAGTCTTGGTGGGAAGAAGTATGCTTATGTGGTGGTTGATGACTTTTCAAGATACACTTGGATTAGCTTTTTGAGAGAAAAATCTAAAGTGCTTGAAGTGTTTAAGGATCTGTGCCAAAGACTTCAAAGAGAAAAGGAGAGTAATGTTGCCAGGATCAGAAGTGATCATGGAAAGGAGTTTGTGAATCAGAAATTTGCTAAATTTTGCTCAACTGAAGGGATTAGTCATGAATTCTCTTCTCCTATTACTCCACAACAAAATGGAGTTGTTGAAAGAAAGAATAGAACTATCCAAGAATCAGCTAGAGCTATGATTCATGCCAAGAAACTGCCTTATCACTTCTGGACTGAAGCTATGAACACTGCTTGTTATGTTCATAATAGAGTGACCCTAAGAATAGGAACCACTACTACATTGTATGAGATATGGAAGGGAAGAAAGCCTACTGTTAAATACTTCCATGTGTTTGGCAGCAAATGTTATATCTTGGCTGATCGTGAGCAAAGAAGAAAGATGGATCCTAAAAGTGATGAAGGAATCTTCTTGGGCTACTCTACTAACAGCAGAGCCTATAGAGTATTCAACTCCAGAACTAAGGTTATGATGGAGTCTATAAATGTTGTTGTTGATGATTTGTATAAGGAAGCTGATGTTCTAGAGGATGTTGGAACATTCCTTGATTTGCCTGCAGAAGCTTCAGAAGACAACACAGATCCTAATCCTACAAATGTTGAATCTGAATCTGAACCAGTCAACAAGGGACCCTCCATCAGAATTCAGAAAGATCATCCAAAGGAGCTTATCATAGGTGATATGAACTCTGGTGTTACTACTAGGTCAAGAGAAGTTGTTTCTAACTCCTGTTTTGTGTCAAAAATTGAACCCAAAAATGTTAAAGAAGCCTTGAATGATAAGTTTTGGATCAATGCTATGCAAGAAGAGCTAGGACAATTCAAGAGGAATGAAGTTTGGGAACTGGTTCCTAGACCTGAAGGGACAAATGTGATTGGAACTAAGTGGATATACAAGAACAAATCTGATGAGCAGGGAATGGTCACTAGAAATAAAGCAAGGTTGGTTGCTCAAGGATATACCCAAGTTGAAGGGGTTAACTTTGATGAAACTTTTGCTCCTGTGGCTAGGCTTGAATCCATAAGACTTCTCTTAGGTGTTGCTTGCATTCTCAAATTTAAACTATTTCAGATGGATGTTAAGAGTGCTTTCTTAAATGGATACTTGAATGAAGAAGTCTATGTTGAACAACCCAAGGGATTCATTGATCCAACATATCCTAATCATGTCTTCAAGTTGAGAAAAGCTCTGTATGGGTTGAAGCAAGCTCCTAGAGCTTGGTATGAAAGGCTAACTGAATTTCTGAATCTAAATGGTTACATAAAAGGTGGGATAGACAAGACATTGTTTATTAAAGAAGAAGGAGGGAAGATCATGGTTGCTCAAATATATGTTGATGATATTGTGTTTGGTGGGATGTCTGATGAGATGGTTAAACATTTTGTTCAGCAAATGCTGTCAGAATTTGAGATGAGTCTTGTTGGTGAATTAACTTATTTCCTTGGTCTACAAGTCAAGCAAATGGAAGATTCAATCTTTCTGTCTCAAAGCAAGTATGCCAAGAATATAGTCAAGAAGTTTGGAATGGAGAATGCTAGTCATAAGAGGAACCCTGCACCTACTCATCTGAAATTATCCAAAGATGAAAAAGGTGTGAGTGTTGATCAAAGTCTGTACAGAAACATGATTGGTAGTTTGCTATATATTACAGCTAGCAGATCTGACATTTCCTTTGCAGTGGGGGTGTGTGCCAAATACTAAGCTGAACCAAAAGCCAGCCATATAAATCAGGTGAAAAGGATCCTGAAGTATGTGAATAGTACAAGTGACTATGGTATGATGTACAGTCATGGAACTGGGTCCATGCTGAGTGGATATTGTGATGCTGATTGGGCTGGAAGTGCTGATGACAGAAAAAGCACATCAGGTGGCTGCTTCTTTTTGGGAAGTAATCTTATTTCATGGTTTAGCAAGAAGCAAAATTGTGTGTCTTTATCTACTGCTGAGGCTGAGTATATAGCTGCAGGGAGTAGTTGTTCTCAACTAGTGTGGATGAAACAAATACTGTCTGAGTACAATGTCAAGCAGGATGTCATGAAATTATACTGTGACAACCTGAGTGCTATCAATATATCCAAGAATCTTATTCAACACAGCAGGACTAAGCACATTGATATACGTCATCACTTTATCAGAGACCTAGTGGAAGACAAAGTGGTTACCTTGGAACATGTTGCCACTGAAAGACAACTGGCTTACATTTTTACTAAGGCTTTAGATGCAAATCAGTTTGAAAATTTAAGGGGCAAACTAGGTGTTTGCATATATGAGGATTTGTAGCAATTAATGGATTTATGGAATGCTGCACTAAAGTACAGGATGATGATGATTTGTCTTGAAGGAAAATTTGCAGATGTATTATGTGTGCAAGTGTATTTCTCTATTTGATGTTCAAGTGATATTATCAAAATTAGAGTAAATGTAAAGAAAATTGGAAACAATCAAAAGCAAATCAACTGCTGGAAGGAGAACCTTGTTTGTATCGCCTGACCAGTCAAAGATGTAGTTGTTGGAGGTGGTGTATTTTTCCTTGTGTCCTGTGTAATTTTTTTTGAAAATTGTGTTTTGTGTTTTTGTTGGTTTTCTGTTGTGCCGTGCTTCTGAGGGTGTTTTGTCCAATTGTGGCTAAAAAGGGGGAGAGTAGTGTAGTAGTTGTTTTGCTGGTTTTGTAGATGGTTTTCTAGTGTGAAGGTGCTGGTTTTCTTCTTTGTTTTTCTGTGCTCCTTGGCTTGAGGGGGAGTTTCTGGTTTTCTGAGAATGTTAGTTGTGTTTGTGTGGGTTGCTGCAGGGATCTCTGATATGGAGTTGTTTTAGCCAAAATTTTCCAAAGGGGGAGTTTGTTGGTTCTGTATTGGCAGCAATTTTGGTAAAACAATGTGTTGCATCAAGATGTTCTACTTGATGTCTTGACCTGCTGTCTCTAACATTCTGCAGGTGAAGTGTTGGTGGTGTTTGTTAGTATTGCAGACTGTGTGCATGATGTCAAACACGATGTTCTGACATCAGTTGACAGAACTTCCAGTTCTGGTTTTAGGTTTTATTTGCTGCGCTATTTTTAGCAATCTTTTGTGTGTTTATGTTATCTGATTGCTGCGAAATTTACTGAAGTGGTAATATATTGGAGTGTTATTTTTGGAGGCAATCTGTTTATGAAGAATAGGGAGTTGCTATTTTCATGCATAAATATTTGGAGATTAATTTGCTTTTATTGGAAATTAAATCAAGGATCTGCAATTACCCAAGCCCAAGGAATGTATTGCTATTTATAGATGATCAACCCTAACTGCTGCTCATGGAGAATAAGGATTGTGAGAGCCGTGTTCAAGTTTTAGGGTTTGTGTTTTGTGTTTGTTTTTGTGAGCCATTCATTCATCTGTTTTTATGTTTGAATTGGAATGATTTAGTTGAGTTGTAATTTGTCCACTCAAAGCTTTTAAGCACGAGTGTATTGTTCTTGGTTGAATCTCTTAAGCAAGACCAAGGTGTGTCTTTGAAGTGTGTCTTCTACTTTCATTATTGTATGTTGTTATCACTGCTGTGATTGAGGGGGAGTGAGAGGTGTCTCATATCTGAGAGTGTCTTAGATAGAAGTGTCATTGGGTAGTGATTAAGTGAGTAGATT
This sequence comes from Lathyrus tuberosus, assembly GCA_022829125.1. Taxonomy (NCBI): domain Eukaryota; kingdom Viridiplantae; phylum Streptophyta; class Magnoliopsida; order Fabales; family Fabaceae; genus Lathyrus; species Lathyrus tuberosus. The sequence goes on from JALAZF010000075.1 coordinate 12,410,284, forward strand.
GTCAACTGGTGTGTTGGCTGTAGAGTCTATGAATTGATACTACTAATAGTGAATTTCCTCCCTGGCTTGGTAGCCCCCAGACGTAGGTTGTTAGACCGAACTGGGTGAACAATTCTCTATGTTTATTTATTGCTTTTAAGTGTTGTTACTTTTACTGTCTTGTTCATATAGCAGATATTGATGTTGTGACATCTCACTCGACATCACATATCTGATACCAGAATTTCAAGAGATATGGGCAAGTTAGATCACGCAACAGACTTCTCAAATAAAGAGACAACCATCTGTTGGAAATTCACAACAAACTTCTCTGACAGGCACAACCTGAGAGATACCATTTGATGACAAAGATAACGTCTGATAACTGGAGACACACAAGTTTCTCAAATAAAGAGGATGTTGCTTGTTGTCATGCAATGGGTTCCAAAAGAGTGTTGTCAAAACCTTGCTGGAGAAACAAAATCTTCATCTTCTGATGGTAATCACAAACAGATCATCTGCTGTGTAATACAAAATCTTCGAAGGTGCAAAATAAATACACTCCCAATCATCTAGGTTGCACAACCTAGAGAGTTTCAAAATAGTCACCGCCGGAGACCAAAGCTCAATCCAGGAACAAACTGAAGAGAAATGGTCAAACAAGACACATCCCAAGGAGGAAATAACTCAACTGGGGATTGGTCCCATCCAGATAATGAACTGGAAAGGAAAACTGAAGCAAAACTTTCCACGAGGAATAAACTCAGTGGGCAATTAGAAGGGATAAACGCTTTCTGCTTAGGGTAAACACTCTAATGGAGAGAGGACACACACACACACACACACACACACACTGCAGAGGAAACTACACCAGAGATTCGAGAAGCACTAAAACGGATGCAAAATGTACAATGCAACAACAACAATGCCATGCATAACAAACGAATGCGTATGCAATGCGTATGAGTATGAATATGGTGACAAAACAGACACAAGGATAAACAGAGGGTGAATAAACACCACAGTTCAGCTGAATACTTGGCTAATCTCAACAAGATAGAGATACCAAAAGAGATCCTCTCAAGGAGTACAAAGCCAACCCTAATGGGGATATTAACCAATTGGGAGAATAAAAAGTCAACATTACTTTTTGCTTGGGGAGTGATCAAAGCAATCACAACGAGAGGTATAACTCTGTGCGAGGATTCCTCATCAAGGGGAAACCCCAAAGCTTCACAAATGCTTGATCATAACCTGGCTGGAGAATAGAATCATACTCAGCTGGCGAAATCTGAATCAAGACTTAGCCGGAGGAATACCCAAAATAGTACTTGGACGGGAAATACCCAAACTGGCGCTCAATTGGGGATAATGGATTTCAAGAGTCTGACACCTCGCAACAATCTTGAGGGAATCCATCAACTGATTAACAACTTGATTACATACACAAGAATAAATCTGCTTATGTGCGTTGAATCCACCATTTAACTTTTTCCCCAGACTGCATGGTCTACAAAGGATTTTACACCAAAAGGAAACTTTGTACCATAACGACTTGAGATAATCTGCCCCAGTGTTTTCAAACTCTTAGAGAGATTCGTCGAATCTCGACGTAACAGCCACAGATTAATTGAACTTAGCACACTCTTAGATCAATATAGTCTTCCAGATTTGCCCCATGTGAAAGCATCAACTGGGAAAACAAGTTTGCTCATACTCAACAAAGCCTTCAAGCAACATGCCCCTGGATAGGATCATTCTTGAAATGATTTGCCAATTGCTCATCAGAGTTTCAGGCCTCAAAAGATTAAGCTCATCACTGATGCTCAAATGTAAACTTCCATGATGTCAAACAAATGTAAGCAAGGAGAAAATGTTAATTCTGAGAATGATAATTCTAATGCAACAGACATGTTAATCTTGAAGTTTTTATTGAAAAGATGTCGCAAAACCTTGTGAATAAATCACTAGTTTAGATACGACATTGAGTTTTTTGAATGCATATGCAATACCAACAAAGATCTTTTAGCACAACTCATGGGAGTCAGGAACGCTATCTTGTTTGGAGTATGCTCTTAAAATAAACCTTACTTCAATTAGGTCTTTTGAGGGTTATAACTTGGCCTGGTTCACGGTTTTCAGAAAAAAAGGATTTTTAGGTTCAAAATCATTTCTACCCACCCAATATCTGTGATGTTCTTCAGTCCTATTTTCAGCAAATTGACACAAACGTTCATCTTTAAAAAGATTACTGAAACTGATGGTTTAAGAACCAATGAGGTAATTCGGGGATAACAGTCAACCTTTTTTGTCCTTCGACTTGGTAGTCACACAAAGATTTGTTCTTTTGATGAGAATTTTTTCTTTTATTCTTGCTTTTCACATTTTCATTCTTTTTATTTTTCCCTAACTTTTGCTTGGACTGATTTTTTTTTTGAATTTTTGATGTCTAGCGGGATGCCCCAATTTTTTCCTAAGTCACTTGTTTTCAATTTTTTTCGACTTAGCGGGCTTTTTTTATTTCTTTCTTTCTTTTTTTTGAACAAATCATGTGACATTGGCTTATTTAACTCGTTTGAAAGGTTGTGATTGCCTCTTCCCTTTGGAATGAGGGATAACCATTGCGGTCAGTCCTTAGATGCACACTCCTTTTGAAAAAATGAACACTTGGTCAAATTAACTGAAGACTACCTTGCCCTAAGGTTAAATGTGAGGGCTTTCTTATTTAGAAAAGAAACTCCTACTTCACGGCTCAAAGGGGTTTACAAGGGATTATCTTCCTTATATCTCCGGTGTTTGGGAATTTGAAACAATGCCTTACATCATCAGTAGGGTCTTATTCAAAAGCATACAACCAGAAATTTTGCATTTTCACTTCATCATCCTCCCTCCAAGAGTTTAAACAAGAAGTTGGTATTGCAAATGCAGAAAAAAAATTACGAGCGAATGCGAATGGATCACTTCAAGATAAACATACTCATTGCATTAAGATTAATATTCAAAACAAACAAGTTCTACATGCAAACAAAGCAATAACAATCATAAAAGATTATAAATGAAAATGCAGTAAATGAACTGAAGATCTGAGGAAACTGTGTCAGCTTGAGCTTGAAAGAACATTATCAACTTTCTTGGGAGACACAGAAGCAAATATACAACTACTGCGGGTCACTCTACTAATATCAGCACAAAGGCGTTCCATTCACAAATTCGCTTCCTTCCTTGAAGGTCAACACCTCATCGTCAATCATCTCTGTCACAGGGTGGACATTATGAGGATTTGGCATATACCTCGAAAATCGAGAATCTTTTTCAACAACTTGACCAACCAGATCATTTTGCACAGGTAGGGATCGAGTAGGAACATCCACTTGTGGAACATCGTCGTCTTGAGGAGAATCATACATCGGATTGGTCATCACTGTAAAGCCTGACATGAGATCATCATCTTTTGTTCTCTCTATGTTCCTTCAGTAACTACCTCAAACTTGGTACGAATGCCAGAAAATCAGCTAAATCCTCTTCTTTCTCTGATTAGCCCGAGTATTAAACTGGTGCGACAGCTTGGCTGAATGAAGATCAAAGGGAAACAATAAGACACCTGGAATAGGCAAGAAACAATGCAGAATGATGCGAATGCTAATGCAAAATGCAAATGTTTCATTCAACTTTCAAGGATCTTTAAAATATAAAGCAATTGCAAGTATCGTAATAACTCTTTTTTGAAATACTGATAACCATCTCATTTTATTGAATATTATCTGCGATATCTGCAAAAGGAAAATCTCTAAGATCCTTGAAAATTGACTGAAACAGAATGTCCACGAATGCATAAGTGCATGTATGCAGCAACCACAAACAAGATCACACAAAGCACACGGGTCAAGGTTCAAATCACGAGCATAAAGCCAAAGGTAAGAACCAACCCCACAAAGGTGTGTACTAAGGCTTTGTCTTCATTGTACCTGCAGAAAACAGGGGTTCTAACAGAGTGCCCAGGGTCCACAATCCACTATCAGACACACCAGCGCACCGATTTACTCGGAGGTTGGTAGTTATCCTTAAGAGAATCTAACTTGAGTGTGGCATCGCGTAACAGCTAAGTCGGATTTGCATCCTCATAGATTCCGCACCACGATCCTAAAAAGGATAAGATGGGTTAAGGGTTACTACGGTCCTCAGTGTTATAGGCTTCTATGGAAAAAGTAACGCCCTCACGATCGCTCGATCGACATTAGTAATTCCAAAGAGGCAACCACCGAGTGGATAGATTCTCAAGTTCTGCTTTTTCAAGATTCGACTCCCTCAAAGCTCCCTTGACTATACTATTCTCCTATCTCAAAGTGCACTCTGGTCCGGGTATATGACATATCTCACACACAGAGGAACTCCCAAACAGAACAAACAAGTAACAAGCAAATCAAACAAAAAGCAGTAAATAAATCAAAGTAGGCTAAACCCCTCTAGAGAGAAATCCCCAGCAGAGTCGCCACTTTTCTGTAGCGGTAAAAATCGTGAGTGTAAGCTATTGATTAACTTAACTCATAAAGCAAGAGTCGCCACCGCGCTTTTATTTATTCCACAAAGGAAAAGAAAAAAAAGAGCGAATAAATCCTAAGAAGTCTAAAAAAGCAAAAGCTAAAAAAAGACAAAGAGAAATGGGTAAGGGGGGTTGGTTACGCAGTGGGAAGGTGTTAGCACCCAAAACGTCTATAGTACTCTATAGGAACCCTTTGAAATATCTACCGCTTTTGGTCTGAAAATGGTTTGCTTGAAAGAGATGAGAAGAGAAATATTTTTTAATATTTTTGTGTTTGGAGAGACTTATCGCCTCATGCCAACGTACCCACGATGTGCAATGTAGGATCAAAACCCCGTAGTTCGTGGTACAAAGAACAAAAATTTGTTTGTTTTTGTTGATTTTAAGTGTAAAGACAAGTCGTCATTTCTAAGCGAATAATTCCACTTAAAGAAATGAATCATGTCTAAACTTATGAAAATGTTTAAAAAGGAAAAGGTGCACAAAGAACAAAAAAAGAGTTTGATGAGTTTTTGTATTTTTTTATGTTTTTATGAAATGGTCAAAATATGGTTAATATTGATTGACATTTATTAAAGAAAATAAAGTTTAAAATTCACTTGACCAAAGTCAAGGTTTTATTATGAAAGCGGTTTTAAGTTTGAAAACAAGAAGATTTTTTTAAAAAGAGAGGAGATTTTGAAAATTGAAGAAGGGGTGGAGAAGAAGTGACTATCCTAGTGCATAAAATAAAAGCTAAGGATAAGAAAGATATAACCACATGGACAAGCTCCATAGCATAAGCATTTTTCCCTTTTTGATTTGGTCTTGATTCAAAATAAGTCTTCAAAAGAAGACTCCAAGTATCCAAAATCCAAGGTTTTCCATCACAAACTCCCAAGCATAGGTTAAGATCCTAATTCTAAGTCCATAAGTCCATAATCAAGAGTATATGTCCTCCAAAGCAATGGATAGTGGCCATAGTCCAACAATTAAGAGCACAAGTCTTTTAGTGGTTTAATCCTTTATTAATGTTTTAAGTCCAAAATGGACAAAAGAAAAATAAAAGCACAAGATAAAATGGTCCAAGTGGACAAAAGAAAAATGACATAAACATAAACATGATATGATAAATGGCATAAAGCATAAAAATAAAGAGAGATAGGGAGCGAGAAGGAAAAGTAAAGAAGTTAGAAGTTAGTGGTTAGTAGCACAAGGCTCTAGTGCCGTAAGCCTTCATCGATTATTCCATTCCGCGTCTTGAACTATAGTGATTAAACAATATACTTAGGTCAAGGTTAATAAAGACTTGTTAGAAGATTGATAGAATCAAAGCCTCTACAACAACAAGCTTCAAAGATTTTGAACCTAATACAAAAGATCAATCACCATTGGGTTGACGCGACTAATCAAGGTCCAGACCACGAAAGTTCAAATTCCAAATTGGATAAAGAGGGACAAATGTTGTGCTATGTTAAGCAATCGCCGAGTAATTTATGGAGTAATTACCCTATAATGAGGCCGGTCAATAGATCTTTGTGCTAATACATGCTAGATGAACGATATGTAGATCGTCATCCAAAAGCAATACCGCACGAAAAGAAAATAGGTAACGATCTAGTCTTGATCAAGAATTCAACAAAGAAATTCTAAGATCCATAAGACTTTCATCGATAAAAATAAAAAATAAATAGATGAAGAGAAAGCCAAATTGAATTACAAAGTCAATAACCTTTCATCTTCAAGTTCAATCACCTTTAATTGATAGATTTAAGTGTGAAAAATATCACTAATTCAAAGCACCTCAAATGAATTCAACAATTCATTTAAAGATAGATTTGAACTAATGAATGTTTAATTACTCTAACCATATCCAAAGTCCATTGAAATTGAAGAGAAATTAATCTCAACAATGTGTTTTAAGGCTAAAATAAGAAGAAAGGGGAAGAAGGAGGAAGAAAAACCAAAACAGCCCCAAAAACAAGCAAAAAACACATTCTGGATGTTGGTTAATCGATTAACCAACTCACAGTGTAATTATGTTTGTTAGTTTCTTGGATTGGCTGGAATTTTGGTAAAACAAAAGCTGCTGATGTCATATGGGTGATGTCACAACATTGAATCTTAACACTGGGCTGTGTTAAGTGTTTAAGTTACTGAAGTTTGGATGTCTGATGTCACAAGCGATGTTGTGACATTAGATCTGCAGAATTAATAACATCAGGTTGTGATGTTGTTAGGGTTTGCGTGTTAGCTGGAATTGTGGAGAGAAAGCTGTCTCATTGGATACGAATATCTTGGGATAGATACTCTCTGCTGCATAGGAGATCTGGTACAGATTTGTAGGAGATTTAAAAGGTTGAAGATTTGAAAAGATTTTAGGAGAAAATCTGTTTTGAATATTCAGTTTTAAATAACAAATCAGGTCAGATATTGTAGCAGGTCCAAGTCCAATTCAAGGAGCTATATAAAGCGCATCAGTACTAAAGAAAAAGTGACGAAGAAAGTGAGCTAAAGACTGAGTGTCGTTTGTGTCTTCGTGCATGATTTGTAAACCATTCGAGTGTGAATTGGTATTGTTGTTTTGAGTTGTTCTTGATCAAAGCTGTGAAGCAGAATCAAGTAGTGCTATTCAAAGTGTGTGATCTTTGAATTATATCATTGAAGTGTTTTAGGGATTGAGTAGTGTTCTCATATCTAAGTGGTTTCTTAGGTAGAAAGTCACTAGTAGGAATTAAGATTAGGAGATTGTCAACTGGGTTGTTGAGTCTGTAATTTAATTCTACAAGTAGTGAATTTCATCCCTGGCTTGGTAGCCCCCAGACTTAGGTAGTTAGACCGAACTGGGTGAACAATTTTGTGTGTTATTCTGCTGTTTATTTTGTCCATTGTGCAGAGTGTGTTGTTGTGACATCGCACTTAACATCACATGATATTATTTTTTATTGTAGGAACACAATTTAACAACGGGACTATAAATAGATCGTAGCGCGGAGTTGATCATTAGCCGACACGAATAATTTAATGAGATATTTCAGGTTTTTTTACTATGCCTCCTAAGATGCCTCCTAAAAATAAAAAATATGAATGTGGAAATGATAAGCGTAAGAAAAAGAAAAAAATTGAAGAGTTAATTCAATCTCAAGCAGGATCTCTTGATAAATTTTTAATAAAAGAACCACAAGTTACAAATGAAATTCATTATGTTGATAATATTGATGCTGAAATTCTTGATAGTGTGCCCATTGAAAATGCTAATGTTGATAGTGTGCCCATTGAAAATGATAATTTTGATAGTGTGCCCGTTGAAAATGATAATATTGATAGTGTGCCCATTGAAAATGATAGTTTTGATAATAATGATGGTAATCTTGAGGAAGTTAATAATGATGATGATAATGTTGATTATGATATATTTGATCCAAGAAATTGGGATCGTCTTCAACCTAAATTGATTGATTTATTAGTTGCGAAAGGTCCAAAAAGAGACGATTCGATTGTGAAGGGACCTAGAGATAATTGGAATAGACGTTTTACGGCTAATTTGTATACTAGAGCTTTAGCAAACGGAGAAAAGTGTGATAGAGATTGGCTTGTTTATTCGAAAGAGCTTGATAGAGTATTTTGTTTCTGTTGTAAAGTTTTAAAAAATGGGATTGGTAGGGGACAATTGGCAAATGAGGGTTATAATGATTGGTCACATGTTGGTGCAAGAATTAAAGAGCATGAGTTAGGTATGGAACATGTTAAGAATATGACTACCTGGTATGAGTATCGTCAAAGGCTACAGAAATTTCAAACTATTGATAAAACAACTCAAAGATTAATTGAGAAAGAAAAGGATCACTGGAAAAATGTTTTAAAAAGAGTTATTTCAATAGTGAAATTTCTTGCTAAACATAATTTGACCTTTCGCGGCTCTAAGGAAAAATTATACGAAGATAACAATGGCAACTTTTTAGGTTTGATTGAAATGTTAGCTGAATTTGACGCATTTATCCAAGAACATGTCAGACATGTTACAAGTCAAAAAGTTCACGTTCATTATCTTGGGCATAAAATACAAAATGAGTTGATTTCATTGCTTGGTTTTGCAATTAAAATTGAAATTATTAGAAAAATCAAACAAGCAAAGTATTTCTCAGTGATACTTGATTGTACTCCGGATGTTAGTCACCAAGAGCAAATGTCTTTGATAATAAGATATGTGAATGTTTCTTCAACTTCTGTTAGCATTGAGGAATCATTTTTAGGATTTTTGAATGTGAATGATACAACTGGTCAAGGGCTTTTTGATGTTTTACAAAATGAATTGAAAGAACTTGGTCTCGACTTATTTGATGTGAGAGGACAAGGTTATGATAATGGGTCAAATATGAAAGGAAAGCATCAAGGTGTACAAAAGAGATTTTTAGAAATAAATCCGAGAGCTTTTTATACTCCTTGTGGTTGTCATAGTCTTAATTTGGCATTGTGTGATATGGCTAACTCTTGTAATAAGGCTAGAAATTTCTTTGGAGTTGTTCAATGCATTTATACAATTTTTGCCAATTCTACAAAGAGATGGCAAAATTTGAAAGATAATGTAAAAGGGTTGACTCCAAAACCATTGTCATCCACTCGTTGGGAGAGTCGTGTAGAAAGTGTCAAAGCTATAAGAACTCAAATGTTAGATTTTACAGAAGCTTTACTTGAAGTGTCGGAAAATGATGTCGATCCTAAAATACAAAATGAAGCTAAATCCTTAGCAACAAATGAGCTGGGTGATTTTGAGTTTTTGATGGCTATAATTATTTGGTTTGAAATATTATCTGCAATTAATTCTGTTAGCAAGCGTTTACAGGAAAAGGATATGCTTATTGATGTTGCTATGGAAAAAATAAAGGAGTTGATTTCATTTTTTGAAGGATATAGAGAAACAGGTTTTTATAAGGCTTTGGTTAACGCTAAGGAAATTGCAGTTGAATTGAATATCACCCCAACATTTCCTCAAAGGCGTATAATTAAAAGAAAAAGACAATTTGATGAAAATTCGAATACCCCAGCAATCGAGCTATCTGAAGAGGAATCTTTCAGGGTTAATTATTTTCTTTACCTTGTTGATCAAGCTGTTGTTTCTCTTAATAAGAGATTTGAGCAATACCAAGAGTATGAAAGTATTTTTGGTTTCTTGTTTACTTCTCAAAAGTTACAATCATTGGATGATGCAACTTTAAAGTCTTGTTATAGTAACTTTGAACGGGTATTGAAACATAATGAGCAATCTGATATTGATGAGAATGAATTTTTCGCAGAGTTAAAGTTACTAAGAGAAATGATGCCTGAAGAAATCATAACACCTACTGATATATTATTATTTTCAAAAGGTTTAGATTGTTTTCCTAATACAGTTATTGCTTATAGAATTTTATTGACTATTCCTGTGACAGTTGCTTCTGCAGAAAGAAGTTTTTCAAAATTAAAGTTGTTAAAGACTTACTTGCGGTCTACCATGTCACAAGAAAGACTTAATGGATTGGCATTAATAGCAGTTGAAAATGATCTTTTGGAGACAATAAAATATGAAGACTTGGTTGATGAATTTGCTTCAAAAAGTGTTCGTAGGAAGGCTCTTTTTAAATAGTTAAATACCTTAAGTTGTTTGAAATGATGTTTATAGTTTAAACAATACTTTGAACTTTTTGATGTTTCATCTGATTAATATATAACTTTATTTTTTGTGCGTCATTTTTAATTATTAAAATTGTACTTTTAAAAAAAAAATTAGGCCTATATTTTAATTTAGAACAGGGCCTCTTAATAGATTGGGCCGACCCAGCTTATGTTGTATATCTTTTTGTTTCGATTCGTAGCATCGTTTCATTTCGTTGCCGTGGCGTCTTGTTTTATTTGGTTTCGTTTCGTCGCTGTAAAAGTGAGCGTTGCATTTTATTTTGGAATAATGGAGAAGAAACAGAGCACCGCTTGGAGATGAAAGCAACACCTTTTGAACTCACCTCTGTACTTGGGAAAGAAAGTGACGTTTGGAGAAGAAAAAGAGTCACTTGCGTTTCCAAAATGTATTTACTTTCTATTATATTTAATAATTATAAAAAAAATGGGCCCCCCATATTCTGAGGCCCAGCGCTATATCACTTGTTGCGCCGGTAAAGAACCGGCCCTGTTTTAGATAGCTTTGTAGGTGTCTGCAACTAATATATTAATTTGAGCTTATAAACTACTTAACTTTGATGCTCAAACACACACATAAATCCATCAATTATAACTGTTAACATAATAATTATAGTCATTTAAAAAACCTTATCTTTCTTTAAATATTGAAGTTTAGTATATTTAAGGCATGAATACAACTTATACCTAACCTTATCTTTCTTTAAATACTGAAATTGCTAGCCAGTGGACAAGCTCCCATAAAGAATACAAATGTAAATGACAAGGTGCTAGAGAACTCAAGATTTTCCTACAACCAAATCAAACACAGTGGTGTGAACGTGTAGGTTTCAAAAACACCCAAATGAACCATAACACAACCATAGTCATGCCACAATCATAACAGACCAATAATTCTCAATTAAAAAGATCAAAAACAGAATGCAAAATAAAGAAACATTGGAAGTTAATTCGAAAGAAAAATAAAGAAATAGTTTGTTACCTAATTACCAAACCGCAACAACCAACACTATTTAAGTTAATTTTAATCAAAGAGAGTAATTTGATCAAACAATATTCAACAGGAACCTATGAATCAACAATCAATCAAAACTAGATTAGTTGTAGAACAGATGATTGCAGAACTGCAGATTACAGAGCAGCAAAAAACCTGATTGTGGAACTGCGGATCGTGGATTTGCGATTGAACGAAGCAAAAATGATGGTTCAAATGATTGGTATGACTTCTTATTTGGGAAACTAAATAGAAGGAAAGTAATAAGAGAAATTTGAAATTGAAGCTATTAGGAAATTGTAATTTGAAATCTAAAAGGTTTAATACGAGAGAGAGAGTTGAGCTCAAGCTTAGGGTTTGATAAGTCCAAAATGTACCTATTTTTGTATATAAGTTTTGTTGCAATTATCGTTACTTTGTGTTAAAATTGGTTGAATAAACCCCACTTTATGTGTGAATACGTTTACTTTACGTTTTCGTGTGTATACTGCATTTTCTTGTAAATATCATTGAGTTTAATTGATTTTATATAATTTTTGTAGGTATTCAAGTAATGGTATTTTGCCATTGTTGTATAGAGTATTGAATAAGCTTTCCAATGCTTCAAACCGTGCGTCAATCGGAGTTACGGTTCAAGAGTTATGATCAAAACAAATTCTGGTTTGCTGTCATGTTCACTAGGCGAACCAGGAGGCGAGCATTCCCTGGCGGGTTCGCTAGGCGAACCGGGGCAAACAAAAAGTTCCAGAATCGTGAAAAAACACAACTTTAAGGCGGTTTACGTTCGCCTAGCGAACGGTGTCTCGCTAGGCGAACCTGGAAAGTCAGTTTTGCCCATTTAAGCCATTTTTCATCATTTTTTAGGTTATGGTTTTGGGGATTCTTGCTCCAACTCCATCAAACTTCATTTTTTCAGTAGATTATCTTAGAAAACAACATGGAAGCTTGCATACGGATGATCTGGGGTGGATTGATCGTCGACCGACGTTGACAAACCGCGAGATTTTTGGTTCATTTCTCTTCTTCTTTGTGTTTTTCTTCTTTGTTGGGTGTTTGTATAGTTACTCTGAACATTTGTATCTTTGTTGATCATAATATTGTATAAAATCTGCTTTACAAATCATTATCGATGTCTTCCTTGATCTTTTTGCATTTATGTTTGGATTTGTGTTGTGTTAGAGATAACCATCATTAATCTTGATTAGGAGGGATATCTATTATCTAGACTCTAGAGATAGATTTAGATAATAATCTTTATGGTGTCGGAACTTAATGTCTTCCGTGTTTCGAGGCGTTGTGCGCGAGAGCGTCGACGAGAGTAATATGGTTGCTCTCTCAACTTTGCGTTAGACATAACCTTTGTTGTGAGCGATGCTGGATGATTTTGACGAGTATTGCAGGTGGAGTATAATTGGTCGGTAAATTTATGTTTGTGACGAGTGGATTATATGTATGCTTGATAAGTTTGTCTCTGAAGAATGAATTTCTTTTTATGTTTTAATATTTACTTTTCTGTTTTCTTGTTTGAAACCAATTTAATCCAAACTCATTAACGCGAGAGATTGTCGAACGACATTCTTTCCCTTGAACCGATCTCTGTGGACACGACATAAATCCCGGAGGGAATTCTTCCGAAAATAAATATTTTTGCTTGCTTGCCCTATTCTGCATTCAACAAAATGGCGCCGTTGCCGGGGATTGGTTTTAATATTGAATCGCATTGCGATAGTTTCTTTGTTTTTGAGTTTTGTAGATATCGTACATGTTGTATATTTTCACTTATTTATATTGATACTTGTACATTTTGACGTTTGTTCAAGTGTTTGGTTATGACGCTTGCTTTTGGTTGCGCGATGAGACATCACCATGACATGAATGAAGGGAATTTCTAATTAAGCATCGTAAAGGCGTCGAGCTTACGACGTAAAACAAGCATGTTTTATAGTTTTTCTTTTCGAATGGTTTTGGTTGTTGTTTGCTCACAGATTTTGATTGACTTACTTGAGGATACTATTGTGATTTTCCAAGTTGGTTCGTTTCAACTTGCGGATGTATGGTAATGATTTTGTTAAGTTTTGTACACGTCTGAGGTATGTATTTATCGCTTTCTATACTTTAGCATATTCATGATACTTAGGCATTTTACAAACTTCCATGCCATCCATTCTTTTGTATACTTGTTCTATTATGAATCACTTTAGTTCCCAACCTTTTTGTGAGGTGGCTTTCCATTGTTCATATATGCGCGGAGAACCAACATTCTTGTTATAACTGGATTTTATTATGTTGAATCTTTTATTTGTGTTGATTATATGAATGCATGAAAAGGATCAAGGCGATTGTTTCATTTTGAGCACAACTACCTTAGCCAAATAGTCAATTCACCTTGTGAGTGTGTGAGAATTCGTAACCCCTTTGAGCTTTTTGATCCATGTTTTTATTTGAACTTAATGCTTGTCTATGAGTATTTAGTTCACTTATTTTTGAATGGATTTTGTTTTTTCTTGGACCTCAACTATGTGTTGTTGTATGGATTTTTTCCTTGCCTTAGAAAGTAGGGAGTATTCACATGATAATGTGGTTGAATTCAAGTTGGGGAGAGAATAGTTGTTTACTCATTGGTTGGATTCTATGAGGATTGAAAAAGAAAAGAAAAAAGAGAAAAATATGACAAAGAAAAGAAAAAAAAAAGTGAAAAAGAAAGAAAAAAGAAAAATCCTTGAAAAAGGAAACAAAAAGAGTTGCAATAATTGTGCTAAATAAGTATTGTGTGTTGTGTAGCACTTGGGATTTTGGAAGAAGTTGGTTGAAATTTTGTGTGTGAATCTTTGTGAGTTTTCACTCCCTTAGGTTTAGGCAAGTTTTTGTTTCAATTACCTTTAGAAATTTCCCATTGTTTGTTTACCCGGCCACGCTACAACCTTGAAAAGCCCTTGTGATTCTTGCCTTTGTATTTTCAATGTGAATTTGTGGATGTATGCATAATTTAGTCTTTTGTTTGCAAGATTGTTGTGTGAGTGAAAGAACCTCATTTTGTGTTTTTCATCTACCGATGATTGTTTTTGCTAGGTGTGATTCACATTTGAACTTGTGTTGTTTTAGAATTTTTGGCATGACTTTTGTACTTTGCTTTTGTTTCGTGACTATGTTATCGTTGCAGTTTAGTGGTAAGTATTTACTTTTTGTGTGTACCGTTTTTATTTGAACCATTCATTCGTTTCCGTTTTTCAAAACCTGTTGATTCGTCATTCTTTGGATATTTCTTGCGCATTTTCAAGTTTGTTTGATTCTTGTTTGTGGACAAACAATTATGTAAGTTGGGGAGAGTTTGATAAGTGCAAAATGTACCTATTTTTGTATATAAGTTTTGTTGCACTTATCGTTACTTTGTGTTAAAATTGGTTGAATAAACCTCACTTTATGTGTGAATACATTTACTTTACGTTTTCGTGTATATACTGCGTTTTCTTGTAAATATCATTGAGTTTAATTGATTTTATCTCATTTTTGTAGGTATTCCAGCAATGGGATTTTGCCATTGTTGTATAGAGCATTGAATAAGCTTTCCAATGCTTTAAACCGTGCGTCAATCGGAGTTACGGTTCAAGAGTTATGATCAAAACAAATTCTGGTTTGCTGTCATGTTCGATAGGCGAACCAGGAGGCGAGCATTCGCTGGCGGGTTCGCTAGGCGAACCGGGGCAAACAAAAAGTTCCAGAATCGTGAAAAAACACAACTTTAAGGCGTTTTACGTTCGCCTAGCTCACGGGGACTCGCTAGGCGAACCTGGAAAGTCAGTTTTGCCCATTTAAGCCATTTTTTTAATCATTTTTTAGGTTATGGTTTTGGGGATTCTTGCTCCAACTCCATCAAACTTCATTTTTTCAGTAGATTAGCTTAGAAAACAACATGGAAGCTTGCATACGGATGATCCGGGGTGGATTGATCGTCGACCGACGTTGACAAACCGCGAGATTTTTGATTCATTTCTCTTCTTTGTGTTTTTCTTCTTTGTTGGGTGTTTGTATAGTTACTCTGAACATTTGTATCTTTGTTGATCATAATATTGTATAAAATCTGCTTTACAAATCATTATCGATGTCTTCCTTGATCTTTTTGCATTTATGTTTGGATTTGTGTTGTGTTAGAGATAACCATCATTAATCTTGATTAGGGAGGGATATCTATTGTCTAGACTCTAGAGATAGATTTAGATAATAATCTTTATGGTGTCGGAACTTAATGTCTTTCGTGTTTCGAGGCGTTGTGCGCGAGAGCGTCGACGAGAGTAATATGGTTGCTCTCTCAACTGTGCGTTAGACATAACCTTTGTTGTGAGCGATGCTGGATGATTTTGACGAGTATTGCAGGTGGAGTATAATTGGTCGGTAAATTTATGTTTGTGACGAGTGGATTATATGTATGCTTGATAAGTTTGTCTCTGAAGAATGAATTTCTTTTTATGTTTTAATATTTACTTTTCTGTTTTCTTGTTTGAAACCAATTTAATCCAAACTCATTAACGCGAGAGATTGTTGAACGACATTCTTTCCCTCGAACCGATCTCTGTGGACACGACATAAATCCCGGAGGGAATTATTCTGAAAATAAATATTTTTGCTTGCTTGCCCTATTCTGCATTCAACAAGGTTTCGTTGAAGAACAAAGTTTCGTTGAAGAACTATACGAAAAAAGTGATGAATAATGATTTTCTTTGTCTTTTTGTAATTCATATAGTAACATTGTTATTATTATTATTATTATTATTATTATTATTATTATTGATTTTTATTAAAACAATATTTACTATTATTTAATATTAATAAAAATTTGTTTTATTATATAGATAAGAGAATAAAAAAAGGGGAACAATGAGATAAACGCGCCCCACATTTGTGAAAATATTAAGAAACAATTAAGTAAATAGTGGCGGTTGAAATCGCCATTTTATAATAATATTACGTAGTTTAGGAAAACCACCGTAATCAACCATAAATTGTGATGTTTTAAGATAACCGCCGTAATTTACGCGAATTTTTGTAGTGAAAGTGAGGCGTGTGGCATTTGTAGGTGAGAGAGAGTAGTAGTGTTAATTTGAAAAATTACTACACTATCATAATAATACTTATATAATAAAAATAAAGAAATCACATAATAATAATAATAATAATAATAATAATAATAAACTCACAAAAATAAGTTTATTAAAAACATGATTAATAAAAAATAAAATTAATTAAAATTAGAACCGAAATCGATAAAAAACGATAAAAACTGTCCGTATCGAGGTGTCTGGAAAAATAAAATGAACATAACAAAACGATCAGCAAAAAATATACGTATTGAAAAAATACAGCGTTTTGTCAAATTTTGAAATTGAATTTACCCGACAAAAAGGCTCAGACGGGTCAGAAAAGCGACCGAAAAATAGCTGAAAAATAAAATAAGCACACCATGTTAAAGTACGCGGAAAATAGATTAAGAATTGACATCTGCAAATTCGATTTAAAAAACTGCCCGTACACCGGATTTTTGCACAGTTGACTTTTAGTTTGACCAAAATGCCTGAAAATTTAACACGTTCATTCTGACTGATAATTCAAATAATATTCATGATAAAATATATGATATGATATGCAGATGATGCAAAGTGAAAATGCAGTTAGATGATCGAAAATAATTAAAATTAGGGGGTCAAAATTTACGGTATAACATAGGTCTACTCACTTTGGGCTCTTTGAATTTAACCGAGAAGTGTCTCCAAACCTCCTTCTTAACATCTTTTACAGAATTGCGAATGCCTCCTTCCGAATCAGTAGAACCAATGAAGTCGCGTCTTCGACGACCTTTCAAAATGCTATGGAACAAAGAACTATTCAGATCGCCGTCTCGGTTCTATCTCAAGTCAGATTTCTGAATGAGAATATGTTCTTGAGAATCAAGTTTCCTCCACAAATCACTAATGACCTTGCTCCTTCAAGAAACCAGAGCTTCCACTTGCTCCCCCTTTTAACTTTCTAACAAAAATTCAATGGAATTTATTTCTTCATTGTCTGCTTCGATCTCCAGGCCCACCTTCCCGAACACATCTCGATTCGACTTCTTAATCCTGACTTTAAGGAATTTAAACTTCTCCTTAATGAAAAAATTACTTCTCCCAACCACTGATATACTCTTCCATACGTCTTCGACGAAGTGAAGAAACCAACGAAGTCTTTATTTTCGAACCAGCATTCGAGAACCCTGAATAATTTAGGGCCCCAGTCGTCTTTGTTTATCACTAACCAAATAAGGCGGTGATTAGAAAACTCCCTTTTCCCTATCAATTGGCCAACGACACCCCATATATCAATCAACGAATCAAACAACAAAAAATGATTAATGTGACTCATGGACTTACCGTCTCCGATGTACCACGAATAAAAGTTACCGTTGTGAGGCATATCGACGAGATTAACCTCCTATATGAACTCAGAAAACTGAAGCATCTTAGATGATCTGTTTACCAACCTACTCCCTTTCTTCTCCTGACTACGAACCACAGAGTTGAAGTCTCCTCCAACACACCAATCCCCGTCCCTGAACTTACTTTTAAACTCAAGAATCTCCTTCCACAAAGTTATCTTTTTATTGATACAACAAGGAGAATAAACGTTTACTAAGTAGTAAAACAGGCCCCTACAAAGGAATTTCAACCCCAAAAAAACCTTCACCTCTGAATGAAAAGATATGCTAAAAATTCCCTCCTTCCAAACCGTCAAAATTCTACCTGAAAAAAACCCACTACTTCTGAACTCGACCACCCTACCTTTTGATTTGACCAAAAGCTACTAACCAACCTATCATCATACATCTTAATTTTTGTTTTCTGGATAAAGAAAATGTCTGCCTTCCCTGCCTCTATCTCAACACCAATTCTACGTCTCTTGGATCCTCCCCGTCTGATATTCAAAGAACCAATGATCATCTTCCCCAATTTTTTGACACCTTCGATTTTACCATCCCCTCCTTATCGTAGAATTCTATCTCATCAATCTTTTTCTTTAAATCTCCACCCTTCTCATTGGAGACTACCCTCAATTTAGAAATTTCTTTCCAAACTTTCTCCCCAACATTAGACTCCAAGTTCATCCAAAACCTAGAATTCCCCTAACAAATGTCAGAGTTGTTCGTAGATTCACAACACAACACTTCCCCGCCCGAATACCCAAACTCAATATCGAGTTGAGATGAAAGAGCCTCCCCGGAAAGAGAATAATACGATATACAAAGGGGTAATGGCCAACAATTTCACACCTGGGTCCTCAACTGCAGAAAAGTTGGTCTTAGGATTTCCACCAACCTTGGTACTGGACTTCTTCTCAGCTAAAGAAGGAATGGGCCTAATAGAGTTAAGCCCATCAACCACTTCTGCCTCAACATGCCCAGGACCCTCCACCTGTAAACGTTGGTCCACTTTGGCCACCATGTCACCACAAGAAACTCCCAATGTATCCACGTCAGCAACAAAATTGTCCACAAAATGCTCCCCTGCCCCATCGTAACCAGATTGAATATCATTTAGGATGGGACCACCAGAAGACTGACATGTAAGACCTTCTCTAGAAACCTCAATTGCCAAGTCAAAGTCACCTTTTCTGCTTCTCCTCCTCCTAGTACCTAACCTAGACCTCCGTTTCTTTCTTCTGCCCTCTCCGTCACCCTTTTTGCGCACAACTTTCAACTTTGAAACTCCCAAAATTCCGCCTTCCTTAATATCTGAGCCTAAGTTTTCAATGGGAAACCGAGACTCGACCGCTCCCTCTAGTCTCTGCACTTGATCATCATCAGAACTAGGCAAACCCCAAATCTTCCTCCGAAAAATCCTCTGATGAAACATCCATATATTCAAGCTTCATAGTATTCTCGTCAGTGCAAATCAACATGCCTACCATATTGGCCAAGAACTCAAAAAAGAGTGATTCCATGCCTGACAGGGTATCCTAAAACACCTAATCCATGTCACTCTTTCTTTATACACATCTAATTCGTTCCACTTCCTAATCTCAGAGAACAACCAAATCCACCCACTCTTACCTTCTCTAATGAGATCATTGATCTCCCCCTCTTCCATTTCTTCCAACAGACAAATGTCAGCCCCTAACGGTGTAACCTTAATCGAGAAATAGCCCTCCATTTTGAAATGAGTTTGAATATTATAAGAAGAACTAGGTGTAACCACCACCCCAATGAAAGCCTTCTTGAACCTTACTACTTCTTCCTCCTTCGTGGTGTACTCTAGGCAATAATCATATTTGCTAAAGTCACTTTTAGGCCCACGTCCTACTCTCATTCCCACGACATCAACAAAAGACCTCCCTCCTACTTTCCCACCCCAAGGTCTCTGCAGCCACAGAGGATGACCACCAGAAGGGCCACCTTCCTCGTTATTCCTAGTGCCCACAAAAGAACCACCTACCGAACTCATATTCCTTTCGAACCGAGGGACATTGGCGTACAACTTATTGTCACCCATAAACACATTATTAAGGGTCACAACAAGCAACCTAATATCCAAAACACCACTAAACCTTGCGAAACCGAACCTCTTTCTGAACTTGTTCTTTTTGGGAGGAATAACCACTTCGAAAATTTCACCGTAAGATTTGAAAAAGTTTAAGATATCTAGCGCCTTGAAGTTGTCTAGAAATTCTGAAAAGTAGACCGAACCACTCCCGTCTCCTTATACTTTAACCGGATGCTCCTTACGCTGGTAAACGTCCCATCTCAACGATGGTTTTCTCCCTCCATTGAATGATTTCCTCCTGACATACTTCCATTCATGAGGGTTACTTTCATTCATCATAACAAAATGTATTATATTTGTGGTGAATACAATACATTTAACCTTACCTGCAATAAGTGAGGCAATGAGTCTTTAGGCTTCTAATACGTGAATAAATAGTAGTATTTCATCCTTTTTTTTTATATATATATTTTTTCTTTTCATACTTAAGGATGGTGTTACTTAAGGTTTGTGATGTTAATAGTAGTGTACTTAAGTTTAACACCAACAAAGAGAAGTGAGAGTTATGGCACTGTTGTATTAAAAATTCGAGGCGAGCATGCGATAAAGTGAACTAAAAATTTATTGAAACGAATATGGTTGGAAGTTATAATAGTAGCCATAATAGCAGTTATAATAGCGACAAGCATAACGATAGTAACATTGTTTTGGTATTTTCTTACTCAATATTGGCGAGACTACTAGGGACAACTTCAGACATAAGCTTGGAGTGGTTTTGTGATGAATTGGTGAATCCTAACTCCCTATTTAGTATCAAAGCAAGGGAAATGAAGTTTCATGAAGTGAAAATTATGTCTTCTTGTAGCTTTCCTTAGAGGACGAGAAAGTTTGTATGAGGCATCCACAAAGGGTGGATGGCGATTATTTCTTCATGTGCACATGTGTCATATCCAATAATGGAGTGGGGATTCCCATAACACCTTTGAGGATGACGTTTTGAAAGTAGTCAATTTTTCCCCTTCTCCACTTCACCTAAATATTAAGACCTCTGTCAGAGGATTCAAAATCCTTTGTAGTTTCTACTATTGGCATATGTTTATCATTTTACGACATGAAAGGGCTTGGTATTGGGAATTGGATTTCCATAAGAGCCCTTTTCAAAAAAGGGTTGCTCTCCTTTTACTCCTCGAGTTATAAGAATTGGAAACATAAATTCCTTTGAGTGTGAGAAGATGTTTATTATCTCGAGGTAATTTTTAAGGATAATGGAGCTCACAAATTTTCCCTTTATTGGACATGAAAGTCAGTATCGATATTAGACTTTGATTACGATTTAAACATTAGAGATTTGGTCCAGACCCCTCCCCCTTGCCACGTCACACTCAAATCTCATAATCAAGCCAAAGTAAAGTTGAAAAAAAAACCATATTTCAATCTCCAAATTTTTTTACGGATTTAAATATCTAGATGCATTTGATTTAAGTGAACACCCCAAACCTTTTCCTCTTTATTCCCTATTTTTATTTCCGAAAGTTTACCCAAAACTCAAAACTGAGCTCGTGAGTATGGGTGGAAAATGGGTCTGGCCCGTTGGCCATGTCCACACTTTAGTGTGGGACGGGCCAAAGGTTATTGCTCACATCCTCTAATGTGTCAACCCTACCCCACCCCCATTTATTTTGCGGGCTTTTACGGGCACGAACGTTAACATAAATTTTGCTTTTTTGGCTTAAAATATGCAATGCCCGCAGGTCCGCCTACCTTGCCCTTACTTTTTTGCAGGGCGGGCGAAAGTTTTAGGCTTGGACCCACAACTATGCCAGTCCCATCCCACCCCATTTTTACAAGCTTTGTGGGGCGAGCCTAAACGGGACATGCATGCCTGTTTGCCAACCCTGCTCGTGAGCAAACTTCATCATTTTCAAACCTATGCATCTTTCAATCTCTACTCTACTCCATTCAATCCAAGATCTTCCGGTTCTCATATTTGGTTAGTTTCTCATTTCTTTACTTTTTTAATTTGTGATGCATACAATATCTAAATAGTTTTTTTTATGGTACATCAGGTTGTAGATAAACGCATAATATGTTTATTTGTGATGCATGCATTTTCATTTTTTGAAGTTTAAAGCTTAGGAATCGTGCATGCTCTATTTTTTGTTCAGAGTTTTGGTTTCTTTTAATCCAGATGTTGAAATTTGGACTATTACTCTAGATTTACCTCTTCTGTGTGTTTTTTTTGTTTGCTTGTAGAGTGGCAAAACATGCTTCCGTTTGTAGGGAGAAAGATATACCCTCGCGACCAGTAGATGGTGGCACTTTATTTGATGAAAAATAATTCATGGGTTCATGTGTCTCCTATAGTGTATTCCTAAGTTCATGTGTCCCTTGCTGCCCCAAAAGCCCCAGAAGTCCAGGTTGTCGTTCCTGATGTTTTTCTAGAAGGCCCCTTAGACTCTTCATAACTTTTTTTGTATCCAGACCTTGCTGGTAGGCATGTGTGGGATGGAGAGGTATCATAATTTTGTAATTATTATTTTAAACAGCAGTGTTATACTATTTAAACTTTCTAACCATGATGTATTTATTTTTTTATAACACCATGATACTTTAAAAGGTATCAACCATGGTAGGAAGATTGCTAAGTTGTCGCAACCTAATGAAACCTAATCTTAGAATGTCATGCAACTGCCTGGGCTGCAGGATTTATGCAAGATTAAGTATGGTTTTATTAATCATGATTTTTTGTCTGCTTTCATAGAGAGATGGTATGCAGAGACACATTGTCATTTCATCTTTCGAATTGTGAGATGTCTATCACACTTGATGATGTGTCATCCCTCTTATATATTTCAATCGCAGAAAGATTATTAAAGTACTCCATAATAAGTAGATCTGATGCACTATACATGATGGTGTCATGTTTAGGGGTTGACTTGGGTAATTCCCAAAAGAAGATATGTGCCACTAGATGCGGAATTTGTATAAAGACCAACTAGTTATGGAAGTCGTGGTTGATGGTGATGGTGCACGGGTTGCATATCAAAGAGCATGTGCATTAAGGTCATACCTTATGATTTTGGTTGGCACGTCCATATTTATTGACAAAACTGTAATATATGTCGATGTCGTCTACCTTAGATACTTCATTGACTTGGAGAGGATTTATGAGTACAATTGGGGTGCAGCGTGTCTTGTTTACCTATACTCCAAGTTACTTGAAGCCAGTCTATGGAAGACTAGACATATGAGAGGAAACAACCATCTATTTATGGTAATACTTTTTCACCTTTACTATTATAATTTTATAACACTTGTGCTACAATGCCACTAATATTTCATCTGAACCATTTTCAAGCATGGATCCACTAGCACTTTCCATGTCTCACAGGATGGGAATATGTTGCATAGTACACCGAGAATTTTCCACGTGCTTGCTCTATCAACCCTCTTAGAGGGAACCCGAAGATCGAGTCTTTTCGAGTTTGTCTTGAATTCATCGTAGTATATTACATATGTTCAACGTTGTACGACGATCACTGTGGGACACAACTCTTGTATGTGATATCCTTATACTCTCGTTGGTTGTATTGTCGATCTCGACTTATTTAACCATATCTACATGAGCGAGTCATGCGGTAGTTTGGGTATCTGCAAGGATTACATAAAGCCTCCATCGTTGTTGCTCCTCTCAATGGTCCTAGAGGATGTACCTAGTGTGTCAACTCCTCATCTATGGAGTGAGGTATACAGTTACATCCAATAGGTTTATAGAGTGTCACATCCTTATATGACACCTGATGTAGAAGGAGATCCACCTAGGTTAGCTCATCAGGAGATATTAGAAGATGAGCAAGCTAGGGAGGATTATATCATTTATGTGTTGCCGATTTGTCAACTTATTGTGGCTATTAGGAGAGCAGCCATAAAGAGAGAATATTTTAAGGAAGGCATTCCTCAGATGTCCATTGTACACGCCATTATAGCCAAGACACGACATGTCTTGCAGTTGAGGAGGCAAAGGAGGAACCCGAGGGGGGGGGGTCAGATATATTCAGTAGTTAGCTTTTAATTTGTATTTTTTAAATAACATTTTGGTATTTGGTACACATTTTATTTGGTATTTCATTTAAACGACAAATGTTTATGATTTAATCGAATACCAATTATGTATACTTTGTATAAATGACTTCAGGTCTAAGGTTTATTAAAAAATGTCTCGTTTAGTATTTGGTATTTTATTTGAATGACAAATGTGTATGGTTTAATTAAATAACAATTATGTATACTTTGTATAAATGACTTAAAATGTAAAATTAATTAAAAAAACTCAAGTTTCTAAGAAACTTATTGTCTAGGGGTTTAACATATTGTCCTGAGGGTTAGTCCGGATTTTAAAATTTAATTTCTCCACTAAGTTGTGAAATAAACTCACATTCTTGAGGAAAAATGTATCCAGGGGTTTATTCGTATTTTGATATCAGAAATCACCCTTTCCTCAATGAAAAACATACACATTTCCAGGCATGTGTTAGGTTTCTCCGGATATTAAAATCCGGAGTTCAAATAGGTATATCCAGATATTAAAATTCGAATTAAATTTTGGAAATAATGCAAGTGCGTCTTTAATGAAGTGATTTTGTTGCAAAATAGACGTGTCAGGATTTCAATATCGAAATAATATGAAGGACATTTTAAGGTTTTATTAGGGTGTCATTTACCCTATGGGATTGGTAGAGCAATGCCCTTATTGTTTTAAATCCAATTGGTTGTCGGTTCAACTTCTTTAAAATCCAAATCCCAAAGATTTTATAAATATACACTCTCTGGTCACTATTATAAGCAAATTTAACTTTTTATGGTACATTTGACTATTAATGTATCTAATCTATATATAGACTAGATACATTAATAGTCAAATGTACCACAAAAAGTTAAATTTGCTTATAATAGTGACCGGAGGGTGTAATTTATATAGCCCTCATTTCAAACAAATTATTTTAACCTCATTTCGTACCTTATTAAAAATCCAACACCACGTTTATAGTTTCTATATACTACAAAATTTATTAACCCCCAAGGGTTGGTCTAGTGGTGGAGGCCTGAGTCTTGAGAGTGTGCTCCTCTCAAAGTCTCAGGTTAGAATCCTACTAAGTGCAATCAACGCTTGTGTGGGTCAGTCTATACGGAGCTTTGCTTCGGCTCTAAACGGGACCCCCGCTAGTGGACGGTGGGATAGGTCCCTCTTGGATTAGTCGGTCGCAAGGCCGGATACGAAGATTTCCACAAAAAAAAACTACAAAATTTATTTATTTTATTTAAAATGAAATTATAAGTCAAATAAAAACTCAATTTTATTCATATGAAATATCTCCATATCATTAATGCTTAAAATCTTATTTGTAAGAGACCAACTTTCAAATTTCACAATCATACTAAACAAACAATTAAAAGTCATAAAAAAATATGTATGTTATGATATTTTTATTTAGGGTTAAATATACGATTCCCCCCTGCCATTAGGGCGAGTTTTGGTTTTCACCCCCTGAAGTTTTTTTTGTGATCCCCCCCTTGTAAAACCAAGATTCTGTTTGCAGAACCCTATATCCCTTGTTTGGCTGACTGGGCATGGAGAATCTGCACACGTGGCATTTAGGGTCTGCTGACTGGGCTTATTTTTAATTTTTTTAATTTTTTAATTTAATTTTTTTTAGTTTACGTTTATTTAATTTTTTTTAAAGATTTTATTTAATTTATAATTTTTTCTTAAATTAATTTTTGTATTAATTTTATTTATTTAAATTGTTATTTTAAACTATCAAAATATCAAAGTTGGACAAAAGCCCATTTTTATTTCAAGACAAACACATACTCCAAGACTATTTTCAATTCGTTACAATATATGATTGATTGGTATATATAGACTCGTTTTGCTTCTATACCAACCGATGTGGGACTTTAAGATACCATTAGATTAAAAACAATCACCAGTTGAACTTCAATCAAGAATACAATCAGTTTTTGAGTATGTGGCTAAGGATGCTGATGTGGGTCAGATCCTGAAGGATATTAAACGTGTTCTTGAAGACGCGCATGATATATCCACCCAAGACTCTGCAGCTGTCATTCCCCTCGATGCCCCACCTTCTGATATCCCATGTGATAAAAAGGATAATTCTGAAGGTGCTGGTTCAGTCGCAGAAAAAGACCTCATTTCATCCCAAGAACCTACTCAATATATACAGATAAGTTCTGATATAGAAGCTGCGATTTCTCAAATTCATGACTATAGTTACGCATATTCTGCATTGTCCATTCCTACTATTCGTAGCAGTGGTATTCATATTGGTTTGTGTCACTCCCGAGGATTTGCATCCATGGACAAACACGAAAGTGGCGCGGAAAACAGAGTCGTCATCAATGTGTATTTATCCCAAGAGATGGAAAGGAAACACTGCGTAAACCTGAAGGAAGGAAAGAGCATGGTCTCACGACCAAGAGAAATGGGTAAGGGAGTCGGTTACGCGAAGGAAAGGTGTTAGCACCCCCACGCGTCCATCGTACTCGATGGGATCCACGCTTGTTGTCTCTATCAAAGGGTGTCGTCATCTGGAGCTCCACTGCTACTGGAAAGGAAAAGGAATGAGAACGGAGGAGAACGAAGAAACGAAGAAGAAAAGAAAAAGAAGTGACTCGATAGGACATCGGCGTCCTATGCCTATGTATTCCCTCGTGCAATGGGAAAGTCAGAGTCAACGTAGTTCGGACGCGAACTAAGAGGGGAGGTTGCTCGCCAAGACATCGCCGTCTTGTGCCTACGTATCCTTAATCGGACGAGAAAGAGGAAATCAGAGTAGTCGTAGTTCGACCTAACGAGGTCGGTTAGTGTTTTTTATGAGCGACGTTAGATTCGCGTCCGGCAGTTAGGGTCGATGCCTGTTTGCGACGAGACGGAAGTAACGTGCCCTTTTCTGAAAATGATTCGAACTTGAACGATCCCGAAGGATGAAAAGGTTTGAGTTTGTTTTGTGTTTTTTAAGACAGAAGTGGTTTGAAGTTAGTTCATAACTTGCATTGCGCCCAAGTCTATAACATAGGAACGAATACTTCGCGCATCGTCCCCAACAGGACGTACACTAAGTACCCTAGAAGAATGAAGGGAGACCCCCCATACTTCACTTCCCATATGTAAGGCTCATGCGCAATACATGTTAATCCTTTATTAAGTGTTTTAGGATTATTATGAGATGAGAAGAGAAGACTCAAAGGAAAAGAAAACACCAAGGGGAAACTAAATGATCCTAATGTTATCATGCAAAGGTGGCCCTATAGTTGAGTTTGAAAGGGGAAATATCTACCTAAGTTAGCATGCAAAGGGAAGCCTAATGCTAATCCTACTCCAAGCTTAATCGAAAATTAAGTCGGACTAGGTAGCTCTAAGGGAGTGAATCCAAGACTTAAACAAGTCTTGAGACTCATGGGAAGAGAAAGAGTGAAAGAGATGAAGAAGAAAGGGAGGTATAAGATGAGAAATAAGATGGGGCAGCAAGCACATCACTCACATCATACTCAATTCATATCATTAATCATGCTTCAAAAGATCACACAAGAAAGCTCAAGTAAGCAAGTAAAAGCAAACAAGAAAGGATGCAAGCAAACTTGCATAAGAAGCACAATTAAACATCATTGAACCTCACACAAAGATGACATGAATAAGGTAAGAGGAAAATAGATCCAAGTCAGAATTCAATCATGTCATAATCATCCAATTCAAACATGTAAGAATGCTTCACATCATGATGCATTATGAGCCAAAGAAGCAACAAATCAAATGATAATGATATGCATCATACAAATCAATCCATAATGGTCATATGAGATGGAAACAAGGCAATGAATCCAAGGGGCAGTAGCAAATACATCATCAACAAACCAAGATCAAACTCAACTCAATCAAGATGAATCATTAAGCATCACATTCAAGACATGAATCAAAACTAGGCAAAGCATTCACTTATATCATTCATGCAAGCCACAAAGGATCATGTGAGGCAAAGAGTGGGAAAATGTCACACAATGAACCCTAAATCAAGAGGACCAGAACCTTAAACATGTCATTCAAATCAAACAAAAGGCCTCATGCATTGATTGGATCACACAAGGAAACATCTCACAAGATTAGGTCAAGCATACCAAAGGATTCAAGTCAAAACATTGTCAACTTAGAAAGTCAAGAACAAATAGGAAAATGTACAAATGAGGATGAATCCAAAGCCACAAATAAGCTAAGACAGAACATGATCACATAAAATAATCATCTCAAGCATCATTCAATCAAAAGTAATCAAAAGCATCCAAACTATGTCAAGTATCCAAGCATGCTTCAATCAAATTCAAACCACAAGTAGGCATCAACCAAAAATAGAAAAGTGGTCCAATAAATTCCCAAAAAATAATAAAAGGAAATTTTGAACATCCAATTAACATGTACAAAAAGATTGGAATATAATTAGCTCAAGAACATGTTCAAAAAATGCTCCATAAGTCAAGATGTGCACATAGTCGAGCAAGGATCGAGGGTCCATAAAATTTGAGTGGCAAGTCACTAAAAGTAACTCAAACCATCATCAAACCAGTATCAAAACACCCTCATGTGATGGTCTAAAAGTGGCCAAGAGATTGGCCTCAAATGGTGATTAAATGTCACAAAAGTTCCTAACCCTAGAAGAAGGGTATCATTGGAAATACACTTTCAAATTAATTGAAAATAAAATAATAAAAAGAAATAAAAATAAAAATAAAAAATGTGAAAAATATCACAAGACAATGAAAATTCAGAAAAGTAATTTTTGGTATTTTTGTGATGAATTTATCAATTAAAAACAAAAATAAAACACTAAATAAAAATTAAAAGAGAAATTAAAACAAGTAAGAAGCCATGGGTGGATAAGCAATTCAGCAACACATGAATTCAAGTCATGCGCGTTTTGGGCTTCAATTGGTGGGGTGCGAAAATTAAAATGACTAGGCCCAAGTTCACAATTATGCCATCATATTTTAAATGAGAAGAAAAAAAAAGTAACACGCTACTCATGTAAACTTCATCAATCGGTCATCACCAATTTAAATGATAAAAGGACAAAAAATAACATGAACCAACCGCATGCTGCCAGCTCACTTCATCTTCCTCATGCAGCATGCACTCAACGTGAACAGTCTCTCCCTCGACCGAAAATGAAAACAGTCCGGCCGGCCACCGACGGCGGCGGCTGGCGCGACCGAAATCATGCACAGACCACCCATCCTCCCTCAATTTTCATGTAGATTCCAAAAACGCAACTAGTTTCTCAAGATTCTCTATCTAAAGTCATGAAAATCAAACATCAAAGAATAACACAAATGGAACGACGAACTCAGATCAAGACAAACCATACCCCATATCGTAGTGCGCTTCTAGGAGGTTACAAATATGCTATTAGATCTTGAAAACAACCAACGAAACTCATGAAAGCAACCACATAAGCAAAGCCAACAAACTTTGAAACTCGTCTAAATAAAACAACACGCATACAATCAATGCCTCCATGTTTAGAGGACTTCAGAATCACAAACAACAAGTCGAATACATGCATATCATGGGAGATCTAGAGTGAGAAATGTTACCTAACAGAGTGACTCCGTTGGTCCTTCAACACATGTTAAAACTTCAAAAGAAGGCTATCACTGGGTTTCTGAAGCTGCACTGAGCCGTATAGCTGCAATGGATGAAAGAAAACTTCCAGGGAATGGTTGGTTCGAAGGAAAAGAAAATAATGGAATAAGCTTGAGCTGTTTTGATCTCTACTTCAACAAACTCTCCTCTGCCCTCATTTTAGGGTATTTTCCTTTATATAGAGTGGGTCATGGAATATTAGTGGGCCTGACATTGGATGGAAAATCGTAATTGACAGTTGGTTATGCAAACTTTGGATTTTAAGTGAGAGAGAGAGGCATACGGGTAGGAATGTTATGAGGGGTATATGTGAGTGATTTTTGAGTGTAAATGGATCATGAAAAGAGGGGTGGTGTAGTCAGCACGTGAGAGGAAAGAGTGAGGTCCGAAATGAGTGGAAACCAATTCTTGTTGTGCAAGTTTGGCTTTTCTAATTTTGGCCCAAAAATGAAAATGAGGTACAATAGTCATGTAATATTGTTGGACTTGTTTTGGCAATGAAATTATGTGTATGCGTGTGACCTTGGCATGTACATGATCATGCTGCAAAATCATACCAAACATACCAAGGAAAACAGCTGGACAACCTTCACTTTTCATGCGCACAACTTGGTGACCATAGCTCCATTTGATGCATTCTTGAGTTCTAATGAAAGTTGGAAGAATAACCAATAAATCCCATGTTGAAATTGACTTGGAACAAGGCTTAGATGATGGTGAAAGTCAGCCATGAAGACAAGTACTCACCACTGCCAAAATGGAATGAGAAAATTCTAAGTCATGAACACAATTTGATCACTTGATGACACCATCTTTGAACATTCATAATTTAAAGAAGTCTAAACCAAATGGGACAAACTTGGATTCTTTAGAAAGCTAGAACAATAGAGAACAAAATTGATGTTTGACTCAAGTTGAAATAGAATTTGGACATATGAGAAAATCTTCCTTGAAATCATGTCCTTGGAGCTGCCAAAAGTAACTTAGAAAAAATTCTAAGTTTTAGAGATATCATATGTTGAAAATGTCCCACTTTGAACATCCATAGCTCCATGAAAAATAACCCAAATGGCGTGGTTCTTGTGCTCATTTTGAAGGGAAAGTTTCAAACTACAACTTTCATGTGGAAAATATTTTTGGATGAGGCCTTGAACATGGTGAAAAATGGCTTAAAAAGTGATTAAAAACTTACTAAAAATAGTAAGTTTTTAAAAACCTAATTTTCCAATTTTAGTAACTTTTCCAAATTCTTGATTTTTCATGAACCTTTGAACATTCCTTGATCAAATCTCATATATGGACCATATTTGATTTGAAAATCATGATGTTGACCTCAAAAAGTCAAGATTTGACTTTTTTCACTGTACAGTTGACTTTATTCCCAATTCTCCTGATTTTCAATCTTCTGATCAATTGAAATCCTTCTGAACCAATTTGATGGACAATTTTCCATCCCTAGACACTTGGGGACATGAGGAATACCATGGGATCAAGTTTTGTCCAAAAAATCAGAAATAAACTGATTTTATGGCAAACCCTAGTTTTGATGCCCTCAATCTAGGAGGAATCAGCACATCCTCCAAATCCAAATTCCTCTGAGTATGATGTGCATCCTCTCAAACAATGATGAGATGTGCCATTTGGTGATGATAAAAACTCAAGGATCTTGCCCATTGGGGGGTTAAACTCAAGAATTCCAAAACCCTAATTTGAACCATCATGCTAGGAGAGTGTGATTCACTTGGAATTTCTTGCCAATTGTGATCTTTTGATGAGGTAATGAACAAATTAGGATGCCCTGAGGCCCAAGGCTCCTTCGTGACTCAAGTAATGATGATATCAAGAACTATCTCTCCTCTTAGACCCTTGGACAATACACATGAACTTTTGCTGAAACCCTGGAAAACATCTTCTTCTTGTGAATGAGGTTAGATACCTTGATCCCATGCTAAGACCCAATGATATGCAAAGATGATAATGCAAAAATGAAATGAAACATAAGCCAGTTAGTGCTAAAAGTAAGAGGGCAAATTTTGAGGTGTTACAACTGCCCCTATTCAAACTTCTTGGATCCGAGGGTATGGAAGCAACAAATTTTAGACAATCGGGATACACGGAGATTGAATACCAAAATAACCTGGAAATTTGCAACCTGTGGGGATGATGAAATAACGCAAATATGAGAATGGCCGAAGGAGAACTCAGAAAGGCAGACCGGCCGAAGACGAACCAAACTAGGGATATAAGAATAAACGAGGACGACCGAAGGCAAACTCAAAAAGGTAGACCAGCCGAAGGCGGACCATGCTGGGGAGATATAAAGGTACTACGAGAACGGCCGAAGGCGAACTCGAAAAGAAAGACCAAGCCGAAGGTGGGATTTCAAAGAAAGACTATGCCGAAGGTCGACTTTCAAACAAAGGATACGAGACCATGCCGAAGGGGGACTCGAAAAAGAAAGACCAAGCCGAAGGTGGGTTTTCGAAGAAAGACTATGCCGAAGGTAGGCTTTCAAATGAAGGGTACGAGACCATGCCGAAGGTGGACTCGAAAAAGAAAAAAAGACCAAGCCGAAGGTGGGCTTCCAAAGAAAGACTATGCCGAAGGTAGACTTTCAAACAAAGGATACGAGACCATGCCGAATGTGGACCCGAAAAAGAAAGACCAAGCCAAAGGTGGGCTTTCAAAGAAAGACTTTTCCGAAGGTAGACTTTCAAACAAAGGATACGAGACCATGCCGAAGGTGGACTCGAAAAAGAAAGACCAAGCCGAAGGTGGGTTTTCGAAGAAAGACTATGCCGAAGGTAGGCTTTCTAATGAAGGGTACGAGACCATGCCGAAGGTGGACTCGAAAAAGAAAAAAAGACTAAGCCGAAGGTGGGCTTCCAAAGAAAGATTATGCCGAAGGTAGACTTTCAAAAAAAGGATACCAGACCATGCCGAAGGTGGACCCGAAAAAGAAAGACCAAGCCGAAGGTGAGCTTTCAAAGAAAGACTATGCCGAAGGTAGACTGTCAAACAAAGGATACGAGACCATGCCGAAGGTGGACTCGAAGAAGAAAGACTAAGCCGAAGGTGGGTTTTCGAAGAAAGACTATGCCGAAGGTAGACTTTCAAATGAAGGGTACGAGATTATGCCGAAGGTGGACTCGAAAAAGAAAAAAAGGCCAAGCCGAAGGTGGGATTCCAAAGAAAGACTATGCCGAAGGTAGACTTTCAAACAAAGGATACGAGACCATGCCGAAGGTGGACCCGAAAAAGAAAGACCAAGCCGAAGGTGAGCTTTCAAAGAAAGACTATGCCGAAGGTAGACTTTCAAACAAAGGATACGAGACCATGCTGAAGGTGAACCCGAAAAAGAAAGACCAAGCCGAAGGTGGGCTTTCAAACAAAGATACGAGACCATGTCGAAGGTGGACCCGAAAAAGAAAGACCAAGTCGAAGGTGGGCTTTCAAACAAAGATACGAGACCATGCCGAAGGTGGACTCGAAAAAAGAAAGACCAAGCCGAAGGTGGGTTTTCAAAGAAAGACTATGCCGAAGGTAGACTTTCAAATGAAGGGTACGAGACCATGCCGAAGGTGGACTCGAAAAAGAAAAAAAGACCAAGCCGAAGGTGGGATTCCAAAGAAAGACTATGCCGAAGGTAGACTTTCAAACAAAGGATACGAGACCATGCCGAAGGTGGACCCGAAAAAGAAAGACCAAGCCAAAGGTGAGCTTTCAAAGAAAGACTATACCGAAGGTAGACTTTCAAACAAATGATACGAGATCATGCCGAAGGTGGACCCGAAAAAGAAAGACCAAGCCGAAGGTGGGCTTTCAAACAAAGATACGAGACCATGCCGAAGGTGGACTCGAAAAAGAAAGACCAAGCCGAAGGTGGACTTTCATAGAAAGACTATACCATACAAGATAACTCTACTGGGGATAACAAGATAACAGCGGGTGCGAGGACGACGAACTCGAGAAAAGAGAAAGACTAAGCCGAAGGTGGACTTTTAAAGAAAGACTAAGCCGAAGGTAGACTTTCAAACAACAATATGTAGAATCGACAGTTCTACAAAGATGACTCCGCCGGGGAAAAGAGAAATCTAAACCGACAACTCTGCGAGGGAGTATAGGAAGGACCAACAAGAAGGACAAATCCACTGGTTGCGGTGTAGTGTAAAACAACGTCTTCTGAATTTTGTTACTTTCTACTGGGGAAAGAATCTGGTAAAGGATATCAAACCTGGCTTATACTTCGAATGCATATGTTTGATATTTCCTATGGCATAATGCTCCATAAGAAATGGAAATGCTACGCGTTTGGGAGGATGCCATGCAAAAATGCTTATGCAATGCAAAAGAGACGTCTCAGCAAAATAAATGCTGAAGACCAAGGCAGCTCCACTGGGAATGACAGACTAAATTGTCCTCTGAAATAAGAGACCCTGCTGAGAAAGACTTCACTCTGCTGAGAAAGATCTTGATTACAAACTCTGCTGGATATGAAAACTCCGAGAGAAGATTCACTTTGTTGGAGATGGATAAAAATGAATAATGAAGATGGAACCCGAAGAGAAATTTCCTCTACTGGGGATTACTAATGACTTCCATCGAAGACAGAACTCAACACCTGGACTTGAAATATGCCAATAACCATTGGACTTAAGGCTTGCTGGGGATTTCAACTGCTGTTGAACAAACCACTGTGAAGATCACCACCAAACTCTGCTTGGGGAAACAAGTCAATAATTCCAAACCTGCTTGGGGATATTACCGAACTCAACCTGCTGCTGGGAGATGCTCTTACCTTTACCCTACTGGCGAATATCAGCCAATACCAGCAAATCTGCTTGGGGAACGGTAGATGATGACATCAACTCTGCTATAGGATAACAACAAGTTTACTCATCTGAGGGGATTGACCCATACCGTTACTGGTGAGAAAAACATTTCTTGACTAGCTGAGTGCTCAGACCCTGTGGGGAAAATAACATCTTTACCCAAAGAAGATATTCCATAAGTCTCCGGTCGGGGATGCAACAACATCAACTTCTGATTGTTTGCTGAGAAAGTGATAAATCAATCACAACTATATAGCTGGGGAATTAATCCTCTGTACTCTGCTGAGGAAGATAATTCTCGACACTCTGGCTGGGGAAAGTAACAACCTGCTGAGGAGCATGAAGTTTCAATGTTGAGGGGAGTAGCTCTACTGGGGAGAAACCCTGCTACCCTACTGGGGATTAGAGCATGTCGTTGCTGACGAAACTACACTTCCTGACCTCCTGAGGAAAGTGATTACCAGGCTCTGCGGGGAAAATAAAGTCTTTTCAAAGACATCCAACACACCTCCTGCTGGAGATACAACCACACCCACCTCGAAGCAATCCACTTTAAACTGCTTGCTAGGGGGAATGAGTTCTGCTGAGGATGATGAACTTTCAGTGCTGGGGAGAGTAACGCTACTTGGGAAAAACAAACTTGTTACCCAGCCTGACCTGTCTCTATGGTCATAAGCGGCTCTTTGAACTCTCCACTTGCCCCAGACCTCCAGGTCTAATCGAAGAAATCATCTCAAGAGGATTTTATAGAAAACCGGGCGTTCACACTCCCCCAGGGTCTTCAAACTCTTGGAGAGATTTATCAGATCTCGACGTAACTGCCCCAGACTTCATAATCCATGAAGTAAATTACCTCGAAAGGATTTGTAATGACTTGAAAATACTCTGCCTCAGTATTTTGAACTTTGAAGAGGTGCTTTCAATTAACCGTCTTCAGAAGTGGACATCTTCTCATGCTCTAGAGGTGGCCTGCCCCAAGCCTTGAAGAAACTTTGCCCCTGACTGATCTTACAGAGATTTGTCAAATCGATCTGATTACCCCATATTAAGCGCTTGCGGAGAGATTTATTGAATCTCGACATAATTTCCCCAGTTTGGCTGCTTCTTATCACCATTTATCGAAAACCCCCAAGCTGCGCACAGTCTCCCGGCCATATACCCCTTGACAAGATTGTCCTTCGGAGCTTTCACCACCTCAACTTGGCGTGATCGAGCTTCTCAACTGATGTTCATCATGTAAGCTTCTTTGATGTCAAACACATGCAAGCAGAAAATGTTTATTATGAGAACGACAATTCTAATGCAACACTCGTGTTAACCTGAAGTTTTATTGAAAATGCGTCGCCAAGCCTTGTGAACGAATCACTAGCTGGGATGCGACATTGATTTTTGAATGGAAAACAATACGCACATGCAATACCAACAAAAAATCTTATTAGCACAACTCATGGGAGTCAGGAACGCTATCTCCCTGAAGTACACCTTCAGATAAAACTCTATTTCAATTAGGACTTTTAAGGGTTGTAACATGGCCTGGTTCATGGTTTGAGAACAAAGGATTTATGGCTCAAAGTTTATTGGTGCCCACCCACTCTTCGTGATGTTCTTCGGTCCTACGTTCAGCTAATCTGACATAAGCGCTCATCTCTCGAAAGGTTTTATGATCCTTAAGGAACCCATGCAATCGATGGTTTGAGACCTAATGAGGTTTTAGAGCAACAGTCACCCCTTTTGTCTTTTGTGTCTGTAGCCACACGACTTTGTTCTTATCGGAGGATTTTTCTCTTGTAATCCTTTTCCGCTTTTCGCTTTTTTTTTTTTAAAATTATTTCCCTGATTTTGCCTGGACCGAATCTTTTTTTTTTTTAATCTTTCGATCTTGAAGTCCAGCGGGATGCCCTAACTTTTGCCTAAGTCATTTGTTCTCCAGTTTAGACTTAGTGGGCTTTCTTTCTTCTTCTTTTTTGAACAAATCGTGTGACACCGTTTTGTCTGACTTGCTCGAAAGGATTGTGACTGCCTCACTCCTTGATTGTTGATGGATAACCATTGTGGTTTCATATCTTTTGACCTCCTAATATGTGAGAAAAGAAAGGTAATGGATCCTCAGATGCGCACTCCTTTTGAAATTTGAACGCTCGGTCAAACTAACGGATGCCTACCCTGCCCCCTGGGTTAAGTGTGATGGTTTTTTTGTACGAAAGAAACTACTACTTTAAGGCTCAAAGGGGTTAACGAAGGTCTATCTCCCTTATATCTCCAGTGTTTAGGGATTTGAAATAATGCCTGTACATCCTCAACAGGGTTTTATCCAAAAGCACACAACCAAAGATTTTGCGTTCTCAAATCATCATCCTCCCTCAAGAGTTCAAGACAAGAAAGTTGGTATTGCAATGCATATAAACATGATGTGAGTGCATAAAAGTAAGATACTTCAGGAACAACATGTTTATTAAAATCAACATTCAAAACACAAACAAGTTTTTACATGCAGACAGTGTTTAAACAAACAAATGAAAGCTACATATGAAAATGCAGTAAAGGAAGCTGATGATTGCCATTGTTGAGGAGACTTGACTTCGCCTGGACTTATTGCTTCTGATGATGTCTTCGCAGCCTCGAGTGCTCACTCTGATAAAGAAGCTTCACCTTGTGGGGGTACCCTCTGGGGTGATGACCTTTGAGTCAATCAAATCTTGCACCTTGTGTTGGAACGCATTACAGTCGTCAATTGTGTGCCCAAACGTTCCCGAATGGAACTCATAGCTAGCGTTCATGTCATAGTCTGGAGGAATAGGGTATGGCACTGGCATGGCATTCCTCAGCTGGATCAGCGAGCTTTTGAGCAAGCGAGCAAACAACTGACTATAAGGAATAGGAATATGATCAAATATCCTCTTGGGCCTTCTTGGTCTGAGTTGCCTCTGCTGCTGATAATTCTGCTGCTGCTGATTTGGGCGCCCAATCCGCCCCTGCACTTTCCTTTCTACATTCGGCTGAGGCACAAACAAGGGTTGCTGACGTAGAACTTCTGAAGCATAAGGCTGTGGAAGAGATCCCTGACGCGAGGTGGATCCTTTGGAAAAGGAAGGAGTCCCCAATTCCTTTGCAACAATGGGAGTGAAATCACCTTGTTTACCAGTGCCAACTGATGTAAACTTGATTGCCTCTGAATCAATGAGCTCTTGGACTTTATGCTTGAACCTTGTACAATTCTCAACATTGTGACCAGGTGCCCAGAGTGGAATTCACATCTAGCATTATCATTAGGTCCCAGAGAAAGCTTTATGGGAAGAGGTCCCAAACTAACACGTTCAACCAGTTTGAGCTCGAGAAAATAAGAAAGAAACTGCGCATACGGCATTGGAATGGGATCAAACTTCCTCTTAGGCCCCTCTGACTTAGGATCCTCTTGGGGAGCAGGAAGTCATTGCTGATGAGAAAGCTCTTAAACTTCAATTCGTGGAGGGGATTCACGAGGTAATCCATGATCTAGAGCAAACCCTAAAGAGATTGGAGGAGTAAGGACCTTTGTTGTGGAAGCGAACACGTGATTTTTTTCCTTCTTTAACACCTTATTCAAGATTTCCATGACCAGACCCATCTGAGTCCTCATCTGGTTGACTTCCTCTCTTAGGAGTAAGTAAATGATGTGGTTCTTGTGCTCATTTTGAAGGGAAAGTTTCAAACTACAACTTTCATGTGGGAAAGATTTTTGGATGAGGCCTTGAACATGGTGAAAAATAGCTTAGAAAGTGATTAAAAACTTACTAAAAATAGTAAGTTTCTAAAAACCTAATTTTCCAATTTTAGTAACTTTTCCAAATTCTTGATTTTTCATGAACCTTTGAACATTCCTTGATCAAATCTCATATATGGATAATATTTGATTTGAATATCATGATGTTGACCTCAAAAAGTCAGGAATTGACTTTTTTCACTGCACAGTTGACTTTATTCCCAATTCTCCTGATTTTCAATCTTCTGATCAATTGAAATCCTTCTGAACCAATTTGATGGACAATTTTCCATCCCTAGACACTTGGGGACATGAGGAATACCATGGGATCAAGTTTTGTCCAAAAAATTAGAAATAAACTGATTTTATGGCAAACCCTAGTTTTGATGCCCTCAGTCTAGGAGGAATCAGCACATCCTCCAAATCCAAATTCTTCTACGTAGGATGTGCATCCTCTCAAACAATGATGAGATGTGCCATTTGGTGATGATAAAAACTCAAGGATCTTGCCCATTGGGTGGTTAAACTCAAGAATTCCAAAACCCTAATTTGAACCATCATGCTAGGAGAGTGTGATTCACTTGGAATTTCTTGCCAATTGTGATCTTTTGATAAGGTAATGAACAAATTAGGATGCCCTGAGGCCCAAGGATCCTTCGTGACTCAAGTAATGATGATATCAAGAACCATCTCTCCTCTTAGCCCCTTGGACAATACACATGAACTTTTGGTGAAACCCTGGAAAACATCTTCTTCTTGTGAATGAGGTTAGATACCTTAATCCCATGCTAAGACCCAATGATATGCAAAGATGATAATGCAAAAATGAAATGAAACATAAGCCAGTTAGTGCTAAAAGTAAGAGGGCAAATTTTGAGGTGTTACAGTTTGTGTAAGAAATTATAGGATTAATAGCATCATTATGTGCATTTAATTCCATTTAATGAATTATAGAAATTATAGGATTTTAGAAATTATAGGATTAATAGCATCATTATGTGCATTTAATTGTTATCATAGGAGAGAGACTTGGCGTTTACTGCTGAAAAACTCGCAGAGCATGACGTTCAGAGTCCAAATTTGCAGGATTTGGATCAAGTTGAGATGGACGGTGCTAGTTTTGCTTTTATGCAAAGACAGGGTGCAGAGCCCCCTTTGCATTTTACTAACAGTTTATATAGTCCATCAGATAATGACTCAAACTTTCAAGCCATATCTCCTTTACAGCATCCAACTCACAAGCCTACAAAATCAACCTCTTCCTCAGCCTCTTCGACTCCCACACCAGAGAAACATGGTCAGGGTTTTAGTAGATTCTTTTCATCAAAATCAAAAGTTGGCCATTAAGCGTTTGCAGCATACATGACCCTTGGAATTCATGATTTGAAGCTACATAGTAATGACACTTGGACAGCGCCAGGTTGCAAACTCCGTCATGATTCAACGAAATTGAGCTTCGGGAGGTTTGCGTAGTTAAAGGAGAGGATGCCATGAATGTCTGGTAATGGTATTCTTGTATCTAATGGGTTGTACATGGTAACAATTTAGTCCCACATTGGTTGTAACAAAGACCATATAAGAGTTTATAAAGCCAACACACATATCAATTTATGAATTAAAAACAGACTATCTAAATGGGCTATCATGATTGGAATAAGGGCTTTAGGCCAGTTATTAAATTTTAATAATTAGTATATAAATAATTAATATTTAAATTACATAAATAATTAACTGGCATTAAAAAACAGTAAAAACTAAAATTAACTGGCATAAAGAATAAGATTAAAAAAAATACTAAATAAATAAATATACAATATTTAAAAAATAAATAAATATATAATATTTAAGAACAGTAAAAATATTTAATAATATATAATAAAAAAAGCCACGTGAACTGCCACGTAGACAGATTCTCCATGCCCAGTCAGCCAAACAAGAGATATGGGGTTCTGCAAACAGAATCTTGATTTTACAAGGGGGGAATCACAACAAAAAAACTTCAGGGAGGAAAATCAAAACTCGCCCTAATGGCAGGGGGAATCGTATATTTAATCTTTTTATTTAAATATTTACATTTTGTAACAATTTTTACTACAATACCTACAATAAAAAAACTAAAAGGTGCTCATATTTCTAAAATCATGTTTGTATTTGCGATAAGTATAGAATATCTGACCCTACATACGATAAGTCATGCAACAGGTCTTTAGGTTTCTAATATATGAATAAATGATACTTCATTCTCCTATTTAATTTCATACTTACACGATGATGTTACTTAGGGATTATGATGTTAGGGATTATGATGATAATGGTAATGTACTTGAGTCTAACACTAACAAAGC
Source organism: Lathyrus tuberosus (assembly GCA_022829125.1). Lineage (NCBI taxonomy): Eukaryota > Viridiplantae > Streptophyta > Magnoliopsida > Fabales > Fabaceae > Lathyrus > Lathyrus tuberosus. The sequence continues at coordinate 12,450,581 of JALAZF010000075.1, forward strand.
GAGGTAGGAGTTTTGGCACCGTTGTATTAAAAGTTCAAAGTGAGAAGATAATAAAGTGAACTAAAAATTTATTGAAATAAACATGTTTGGGTGTTATCATAGTAGTTCTAGTAGTAGTTCTGATAACGATGAACCTAGCGATAATAACATTGTTTTTGTATCTTCTTACTCAGGATTAGCGAGACTACAGATGATTGCTTAGAGTTAAGCTTGGATTTTTTTTTATGAGGAAGTGGTGAATTATAACTCCCTATTTAGTAAAGAAGTAAGATAAAGGGATTTTCACAATGATTTGTACATCTCGTCAATTGGAAGTGAAGATGATGTATTGTTGTAGCCCTGCTTTGAAGGTGAAAAGGTTTGTATGAGGCATCCACAAGGGGTGGATGGCAAATATTTTCACATGTATGAATGTGTCATATTCAAAATGGAGATTGGGATTCCCATTATCACCTTTGAGGCTAACATTTTGAAAATAGTCAGCATCTGTCCTTCAAAACTTCATAGAAACATTTGGGCCTTTGTGAGGAGATTTGAAATCCTTACGGCATAAAAGGGTTTGATATTGGGAAATGTATTTTCATGAGCGCTCTTTCCAACAGAGGGTTACTCACTCTTTACTTCTCAAGCTATAAGAATTGGAAGGATAAATTCTCCTAGGCTCGAGAGGATTGTCCTGAGGTGATTTTTGAGGACAATAAAGCTCACAAATTTTCTATTAATTATTGGACGATTGAGTCTGTATTGATATTAATATTTGATTATGACAAGCTATGTGATTAATAGAAAGATGGGGTTACGTATTTATAATAGTTGTGTTTTAAACATTAGAGAGTTTAAGGGGAATAAGTTGTGACTTGATGAATAATTATGTAAGTTTTTTTTGTTCATCTTACCTTAAAATATAGAGAGTATTGACCAAGTGACTCTAAACATAAGAGGAGGGGTGAGTTGGGATATTCAAAAATAAAAAATAATTAAAAAAATTGATTTAGAAAGCCATTTATGTTAGTATACAAGCAAACAAACAAATAGAAGCATGACAATGAAAAGAAAAAGAAATACAATGGAAATAAAATAAAATAAAAATTGAAAGTAACGAGATAAGGGTTGAAAATATTGCACAAGAGATTTGTACAGAGTTGACATAGCCACGTGGCTTATTTCTGTCCCAAGAGTTTCCTCTTAAGAGTTCAACTAAAAATAACTTGACCTTTAAAGGATCAACCTTCAAATCTTCAACAACAAACATAGTTTTTACACAAACTAAACTCAAACCAAACAGAGTTTTTACAGAAGTTAAACTCAGAACCAAACAGAGCTTTTACATAGGATAAAATGTATAGAAGTCTCCTTTATATAGAAAAATATATGACTAAAAAAAACGATCAATGGATTTGAAAAAACTTATCCATTGTTTGGTGGCTGGAAAAACAAGATGTATTTAATTTGTTTGATATAGATTTGTTTTGGAGGAAATTAATTTAAATATAATTAAGTTTTTAGAGTGATTGATTCAATGTCAGAATTAAATTATAACTCAAAGATATAGATGCTAAAATTTTGACTTTATAATTAGTTTTTACATTGAAAATCAATTCAAAAATTGAGGGGCAATACCATAACGCACCATGTTTTTTTTTTAAATGAATAAACTATTCTCTTAGTTTTTTTTAGAAAAACCGAGGGGTAAGCTAATTTAGGTTATCCCAACAACTTCAGTTTATGCTTCGAATTAGTTTACCCATCGATTTTTCTAGAAAATCGAGGAGTAAACTAATTCAGGGTACAAAACTCGAATTCCAACAACTTCAGTTTAGTTTTTTAATTAAAAATAAATCACGTTTCACGTCGGTTTTGTTTACCAACCATGGTGGAATTGTTTACTCTATTATATATATATATATATCTATATATATATCTATATATATATATATATATATATATATATATATATATATATATATATCTATATATATCTATATATATGGTTCATATCCTATGAGAATGACATTTTTATGTAAGAACATGAGAATGCATCTGAATCATTAGATTTTAAAATAAATGGTGGAAATTATGTGTGGTTTTTGTTTTTCTCTCTCCTCCATTATTAAAATAAATGATGGAGGAGAGAGAAAAAAAACTGACACATAATCTCCACCATTTATTTTAAAATCTAATGGTTCAGATTCATTCTCATGTTCTCACATAAAAATGACATTCTCATATGATATGTTCCCTATATATATATATATATATATATATATATATATATATATATATATATATATATATATATATATATATATATATATATATATATATATATATATATATATATATATATATATAAACTTGTAGCGTTTAATTTCACTTACCTAAAAAACATATATTAAAAAAAACTCATATAACCCTAACGAAGAGTTCTAGACAACGAGAGCTCTAAACACATATCATCTTCTAACTCCTGAAAAAGTAAGGAAGTATGAAGATGATATGTGTTTAAGGCTCTTGTTCGTTTATTCTTCTTCTTCTTCTTCTTCACCTATCTGGTATGCTAACATCATTATTCATGTTATATTAATGTTGTTGTTGTTATTTATTATTGTTGTTTGTTGTTGCTGTTGAGACCCGAAACATTAGATGTTTAATTTTGTTATTGTTGTTTAAACTGAGATTGATGTTATATGTTGTTGTTTTTGTTGAGATAAATACGTTATAAGTTTATTGAGATTGAAGTTATAGATTCATTGTTGATGTTCTGTATTTTTGTTGAGAGATTGTTTTTTTTTAGTTATTTTTTAATGTTAGTTGTTGTTTATATTGAGATAATATTATTTATTGTTGTTTTTGAGTTGTTGATGTTATTGTTGTTGTTGTCTAGTTGTTATACTTAGAACTGTTCAGAAATCTATATGTTTAGGGTTTAATTGTTGTTATTGAGTTTGAATTTGAGACTAATATTATGTTTTTTGTGATTCTTTGTGCAACTATCATCTTGTTCCTCTGAACATGTCAAGAGAAAAGTATAGTGATAAAAAATATTATTGGATTTATTATATCTAATGTCGATTGTTTGTTTCACTAACTCCTCTTTGAACTTATAATCTATTAAATTGTTTTTAGAAATAATAATATGAAGAATTATGTTGTATTTGAAAAATATCTAACACTAATCAATGTTTTTCGAGTTATCGTTCCTCTCACTTTCTTTAATGGTTAAAATCTCTCCAAAGCTTCTAGTTTTCGTACAACTTATTTCCATACTTGTTAATTAAAATAAATATGGAAGAAAGTTGAACGAAAACAAGAGGCATTGGAGATATTTTAACCATTAAGGAACATGAGATGAATGATAAGTTGTGAAATACTAAAAAATCAATAATTAGTATAATTTGTTCTAAAATTCTGGCATGCAGATTACAGATGTCCTAACAACATGTCACGCCATTGTTCTCTACATAACTTTAAAACAAGGGCAAAATAATCAAGGTGACACTCTGAAGATCAGCAACAGGGTCACGACAGATGTTTCAACATCTGTCACAACATGTTAATCAATAAGCAAATACTGAACTGTAAAATTGCATAATGATAAATAACACAAGATATGTTAACCCAGTTCGGCACAATTCACCTACATCTGGGGGCTACCAAGCCAGGAAGAAGAATCCACTATCAGTAGTATAGTTTTATAAAAACAACCTATGGTTTACAGTAAACAACCTATAGTTTACCTATCACTACCAAATGAAAACTTTATCTAAGAACTTCATCCTAGATAAGAGAAACTTATCTCGCTCCCTTAATCACCTCCTGTTATATCTAACAGTTACAATTGACAACAACTGCATCATCCTACTTGAAAGATCCCTCTTTCAATGTAAAGTTTAGCCAAGCCACCTTGACTAACAATCCTCCTCAGATTGTATTAGATTTTCTTCAAAGCTTCATCTAAGAACAATATATAATTCATTACCTCAAGGCTTCTGAATCTGTATAAACATCTATGTCTACTACAATGTATCCAACCGATACAAAGGGAGACTTACAACACAAGAAAGCCTACGAATCTCAAAACCCTAAACCCTTATTTTCTACTTTATAAGTATTACACGCGTATTCCTTTTCAGCCTTAGTCTAAATCTTCTTTTATAACCTTCAGCTATCTTGGGCTTCAAATCTTCTGTCCTTGATCCACTACTAAACACACCTTGAATCTTGGAACAGAATTAAAACAACCTGTTGTGACCGTCATGATATCGAGTTTTCATGTTGGGAAATTTCATTCGTCATCTTTGTTCTCTGGCAGAATTCTACATGTTGGATCATCTTGTTCTTCATCAAGTTTTACCAAAATTTAGTCAAACCTCAGGAGCTTTCAATCTCCCCCTTTTGACAAATTTTGGCTAAAACTCCTTCTGCACAATAAACCCAGGGTGAGTGAAGTTGAAAAAGGTCCTGAAAGGAAGTTGAGACTCCTAAAGAAGCTAGAAGGAAGTCTGAAAGAGTTGATCAAAGAACACTCCCCTCAAACACACTCCCCTTCTAGAATGCTCCCCTTACCAAGGAACCTATACTCCCTCACCTGAGTAACTCAGAACACAGGACATGACTGTGTTCATAACTCAGATCACAAAACACAAAAGAAAGACTCAGAACAGAAAGGAAACCTAAGACTCAGACAAAATGTCAGAACATCCTATCCAACATCCTTGCAAACCAACTGCAAGAACAGACTTAACCTCTGTACTTTTCTCCCCTTTTTTAGCCAAAAATTAACAAAGATGTCCAATACAGGCCCATACCCAAACTGAACATACCCAAAGGTGGATAAATCCCATGAGAACACAACACATCAAAAAAGACAACCTGAGACAAGTCGAAGCCAGGAACCCCCTTTATATACCCGAGCGGTTTCCTTAGGATGTAACGAACCATTGAAAATAACAAAAATCAATTCAATGTGAACATTTAATGAGGATTGTAACTTCACAAAAAAAATGTGCACCGGCCAAAACACTTTTGACTGTTTCTTCTTTAAGGGGAACCGTCGAAAGAATGCGCATTCACCGAGTCACATGTTGAACACGCCTTCTCTAAGACACACTCTCCACCGTCCAAGACAATCAACTTGGAAACAGCCACACGTCCTAAATAGTGTTCTGACACCTTGTCAGACTTTTTTCAGTCCATCTTGTAAACTCTGAAGCATAGTCACAATGCCTTTCAATGAGCCCCAAGAATACTCCTTTCAACGAGCCCCAAGAATACTCCTTTAAACCAAAAGTAAACAAAAACAACTGACCAAGATGTTAAGACATTCCTTCAAACATCTCCCAGTTAACAACAAAGACTCCCATGTGCCTTATCTAATTGTGCAGAGAAAAATAAATTCTCCCAGACACAAGCAATGACTCTCAGGACACTCCCAAGAAGCTTGTACAACTCTAATTCAATCATTGACATCCCAATGACAAAACCAAAATCAACTTGTCAAGTCCACCCAGAACTATACCAGTAACACAATGTCACGACATCTTGTCTGACATTACACCCTCACCAGAGGTATTCTATCATAGACTGCTTGAAACCACAAACAATCTTGATAAACAAATGCACTACTACAACAACAAATCCTAGACTGAAGTCTAACTCCCCCTGTCAAAGATAACCAGTTCTCATTTGCAAGAACACTTTAAAATGAATGGAAAACATAAGTCTCATCTTCATGTCTTCAAGAGCTCACTCCTTGTTCAACAACTTTGCTGAACGTATTCACTCACTGCTTGATCCATAAGCAATCTATGTACCACAATAGTACACCCATCAGACAGAAGTTCTCCCCTATCTTTTATAAATGATGCTCCTTCCAACAAGAAACACCCAAAATCACCACATGATGTCACATGACCAACTTAATGCTCATATAGTGAGAAAGTACTAGGATCACATCCTTGTACCATAACTAACGATCTCTTGGATTGAGACCAAAATCACAATTGACCACTCTCATTCTGAACCCATCCATACCCTGTACAAATCCATCTTGAATTTTACAGCCATAGATATCTATGTTCCTTGAGAATAAATCCAATTGAACCTGGATTGCTTCACATTCCTCAAAGAGACATGCAAAATCTCTTAGTTTATTAGCTAGCCCAGATGTCATTCACACTTGAAAAACATCAAATACATGCTCCAGAAATCCTCAACTTACTTGCTTCACAAGCACCAAACTGATCCACTTATTTTTAGAGATACTTACAGCAGAAGAAACCACCTTTCCACAAGCATTCTGACCTCAACAAGAGTCAAACTACCAGATAGACACCCCATAATCCAAGACAGTCTTCACCTCATCATTCTCCCGTATGATAAGTTAGAACACTTCGGATTCAACTGGTGAATATCAGCTTTCACAATCTGAATTCCAAGTTCAGAAAACATGATGATGTTTTAACATTAGTTAGGACATCCAGATCATATCACAGACACCATACACTATGGTTCTTGATACAATAACAACTGGACTTACTATCTACATAGTAATCCATCTGAAAATCTCCAGAGAACATAGCTCCACCAGCTTGATCAATAAGAATTCCAGACAACTGTAGAGAGAAATAAACTCTCAAACTCCCACCAAAGCAAGCTTCTTAAGCAAAGACCCATTCAACACTCAGCAAGCCAAGAGCAAAACCAACTCCTCCTTTGGTCTTTAAATAACCTCCCTTATCCACAAAGATAATTTGTTCCAAGGACAAGATGAAACACACCTCTTGGATTCAAGTGACTATGGTTAAACACAACCAAGTGCCACAACTTCCTCTAGATCTCCAAGAGACAAAAAAACTCTTGGTCCAACCAAGAATCTGGGTCTTCAGCAAACATCCTACTTTACACTAAGACTATGAAATGTAGCCTCTACTAGCTTCTGCAATTCCCATACATTGCATAGGCTTTTTAGAGTATCCATTCCAATCACACCTGAGAAGACCAATTTCTCTCAAGATGATATACCTCCACTTTAATCAGATCCCACAGAGGGAACAGTCTGATGATAACCCTGATGTCAGAACATCTGATTTTGACATCAATGTCATGACTTCCAGCTGATGAGCTCAGGTCTGTCTGATACAGTCTTGATCAACTCCCCCTCAGACATACCATCTTGAGGAACTTCTCCACTTCTATATAACAAGAGTTTCATGCTCTCATATACTTGATTAACATATCAAGTTTGAGTAGACAACCTCCATCATGTGTTAATGGTCCACAACCAATCTTAAGGCCAGATGCCTTGAAGAGCATCAACTTCAAGAACTCATCCTCAGAAGAACCAAACATGCCAAAAAGCCTGATTCTTTAGGAGAGAGTAGTCAACAGCTACAAGAAATCCAGCTTCCTCTAAGAAGAGAAATCTTCAAGATGTCTGACATACTGTCCTGGACACTTATCCAGAACCTCCATGTTGAAATGGATCACATGCTCTCGGCAGCTGCACTCCAATTCACCTAGATAAAAAATAAACTGATCCAAGCAATATTCATCAAGATTAAGATGTCTTCATCTTCACTTTCATCAGCACCATATTCTAGATAAGTTTCTTGCCACGAAACTTCCCAGCCAGATTATGTGCCTCTGCAGATCCAACCAGAAGAAGGTTCCCAACACTTTATGTCAACACACAAAAGTTTGGTTCCCAAAGCATAAGCTACTCCCATCCCTTGTCCTAGAGATTCACTCCTTAAATCAACAAGATTCTGCACAAACTCTACTGATGGAATGTTTCAACATCTGGTTGAACATGAGATCCTTATCTAATGAAATCTTCACTGATGACCTTGACTGCATCCAATTTTGAACACCACACACATGGATAATTAATTAAATACTCGTGGCTTCCAAAAATAGCAATTGATCTTAAATCCTTATTCAGAAGGCCATACATCCAAGAGATATCAACACTTTAGGAATACCAATCAAGTATTCTTTAGTGTAGGTGCCTTCCTTGCCAAGCATAATGTTGAGACATCAAGACTGACACTCTTGACTCATGTTGACTTAGCTGGCACAATCCTATGCATCTTCCTTGAGAAACACTTCAACTGATATGAAGAAACACTACCTTGCACGACATGGAAGGTGAAAATAAATCACCCCCAAATTCTTCAGATTAATGATCCTCAGGACCTTCCTTGATCTAGAAGAGCAACCAGAACACTCCAAAATTCCATCTTTTCCAGAAACACTAGAAAAAAATAGTCCTCATGACAAGAGATACCTTTATGAGTGGACTTGAGATAATTCTCAAGTGTCTTTGGCAACTTTATCATGATAAGGGTATTTACTAGTTTCATAGACCAAGAAATTGATAATCTAGATCTCTCATCTTCTGACTTCAAAATACCTGAAGAAACCAACCTTTCAAGTACCAAGACATCAAAGGCAAACAGCAATAAACAACTCTCTTCATTCCATTACTCCCTGCTGGAATGGCTAGAACATCAATAGATGCTAACAGCTTCATGAACAGAGTCTTCAATCTAGCTTTACCAAAGTCCTTTCATCAGAAACACATGCAGCAGAACAACAACCCATCTTCAACAGGCTCCAGTCAAGATGTCAAGACATCTTAAAGGATACCATGCAGAAAAGAACCTCAACACCTCCAGCAGTTAGAACATCTTCACAGAAGCAAAAAGACAACCAACCAGTAGCTGTTATCCTTGATCCAATACCAATCATTTTAGATATCCAATGAATGGTCTGATCGCACAAACACACACCTTGCTTAATGAGCTAGAAAGTAACTCTTAAGATCTTATCCAGAAACAGACAGGATGCCTGCTCTGATACCAATTGAAATTCTGGCATGCATATTACAGATATCCTCGACATTGTTCTCTACATAACTTTAAAACAAGGGCAAAATAATCAAGCTGACACTCTGAATATCAGCAATAGGGTCACGATAGATGTTACAACATCTGTCACAACATGTTAATCAATAAGCAAATACTGAACTGTAAAATTGCTAAATGATAAATAACATAAGATATGTTAACCCAGTTCAGTGCAATTCACCTACATCTGGGGGCTACCAAGCCACGAAGAACAATCCACTATTAGTAGTATAGTTTTATGTAAATAACCTCTGGTTTACAGTAAACAACCTCTGGTTTACCTATCACTATCCAATGAAAACTTTATCTAAGAACTTCATCCTATATAAGAGAAACCTATCTCACTCCCTTAACCACCTCCCGTGTTACAATCGACAACAACTGCATCATCCTACTTGAAAGACCCCTCTTTCAATGTAAAGTTCAGCCAAGCCACCTTGACTAACAATCCTCCTCGGATTCTATTGGATTTGCTTTAAAGCTTCATCCAATAGCAATATACAATTCGTTACCTCAAGGCTTCTGAATCTGTGTAAACATCTATGTCTACCACAATGTATCCAACCGATATAAAGGGAGACTTACAACAAAAGAAAACCTACGGCTCTCAAAACCCTAAACCCTTATTTTTTTTACTATACAAGTACTACACACAGATTCCTTTTCAGCCCTAGGTCTAAATCTTCTTTTATATCCTTCAGTTGTCTTGGGCTTCAAATCTTCTTTTTAATTTTACTCATATTTTTTTATATATATAAAATCGTTAAAAATATAAAAATATGAAAAAATATTGATATATTTAAAATAATGATATTGAATGTAATAAATATAATAAAGTTTTGCTTATATTCAAAATCATTGAATATTTTTATTGCTAATATTTAAAATCGGACATAGTAGCTCTTAACTTTTTTTGTTAAAATATAATGATGTTTACAATTGCAATGTATGAAAGTAAAGTTAAATTTAAACAAAAGTTTCATTAGGAATAGGTTTTTTAGAATATAATGATGTTTACAAATACATACAATACAAAGTAACGTTAAATTTAAACAAAAGCTACATTTAGGCATATGTATTGTGACATTGATAAAATGAAGTTGATACAATTGACGTTTTTGCATAAGTGTGTAAAAATAGAGCTACTCATATGAGTAAAATTCCAACAAAATCATTGTAATTTTAGTAAGGTTGCAAACCATCAAAAATTGAACTGAGTGCTTTCCCTCCGGTAACTATTTGGTCAATGGTCAATGGTGTTATTTCAGCTAGCAGAATTCTGGAGTTATATGATATTAGAGTGAAAACATATTTCTGAGCAATATTTGGTATATCAAGTGAACTCTTATGTCTCTTTCAATAAAACCATTTTGCATGACCATGTTATATCTTAATTGATCGTGAAGGCTGGATCAGATCCTGTAGAATCAGGCCGCCAAGTGCGTCAGGGATGCTGGTCGTATGGAGAGGAGGGGGTGTACCTGCAAGGTACTCCGACGCTCAAGTAAGAAAGGGTCAGAGAAAAGGAGCAAGTACAAAGTATGAATTCTTAGGGTGAATATTGGATACCTGACCCTCTCAAGCGAGAGGGTTTATATAGAGCCCCCAGCGCGTGGCCAACGGTCATATTTTCGGTGTGAAATAACCGTTTTCCCCAAAGAATAGGTAACTACTCAAACTAGCCGTTATGTCAGGCAGGGTGTCCAAAACTAGCCGTTATGTCGGGCATAAGCGTGGTTTCGGGCACCTGCCTTTAGCTGTTCGGGGAGCAATGAGACCGTGCGTAACGGGCAGTAATTTTGGGGAGGAACGTTGCATTCCTTGCCCGGTTGGAGGGGCAGAAAGGTAACTTTTGCCCCTCTGTGGATTGGACTTAGGCAATTTGGGCCGCTCTGGAGTAGAAGCGGATTGGGCCAATTCTAGCCATTGGTCCAGTCCAGAACAGGAGCCCCCCAAGTCGTTGCTCCCGAGCATGGGAGTGATGACTTAAGGACTGCTCGTTGCTCCGGGGAGCCAGTATAGAGTCGTCATTTGAAGACGAGGAGGATTGTCTCAAAGTGCTCGTGGTTCCCTGTGCCTGCGAGATTCGTGGTCGTGACCTTGCTCCCCGGTACTCGGGGAGATCAAGGGTCAGACATAATTGGAAACGTTGGGATGCCACGTGTGCCTAAAGCTCCGTGTAGCGGTTTATAGGCAATGATGGCTAGTGGATAGTCATAATGGCCTACGGACGCATGTTTGCACGTGCCCCTTTGTATAAAAAGGGGGAAAATCGTTCCATTTGGAACTTTCTCTTTCTGATTTCTCTTCGCCTCTTTCAAGTACTTGCCCGTCACCGTCTTCTACCTTTCCGACCACCGCGTCAAGTTTCGAGCAGCTTCTTTCTTCTACTTAAATCGAGTAAGTTTTCCGATCCTTTGCTTGCTATGCTTCTGTTTGTTGTTAGTGGTAGATTGTATGTGGTTAGGGCTAGTTTTAGAGGACAAAATAGGTGGATTTCTGGTGACTGTTGGTGGTGGACGGTGGTCGTGCCATTTTTCCACTTCTGACATGTCGCCGGACGTGTCTGTATGCTCCAGTTAGGAGGGTGGTCCACGGTGATGTTGCGGTAGCTATATAAGCGCGATCGCCGTGTCTGTTCATCGTCAGAGTGAGTGATGAGTTTTCCGGTAGAACATTCCCAGATTCCGGTGAAGCTTCACATGGAAACTGGGTGTGAGTACGGGGAAGCTCCTCGCTCTGGGATGATTAGTTTCGAGCGTCTCCTCGCGGGGAGGTTTCAGCTTTTCCTTTGATGTTAGGGCTTAGGCCGGGGACGTTGTCCTTAGCCCTTTGCGCACCCTTTCACTTGACTTAGCAGTGGAAGGGTGGATTTGATTTGCTGTCGAATTCACTTTCTTCTCTGCTTTTTAGGTGATTGTAATGGCGACGGGGCCAGATAGAGAAGTTATTTTAGATACCTCTGAGGAAGAAACCGGATCCTTGGACAACAGTAGCTCGACGACTTCGAGCTCTCCAAGTGATGTCGGGGAAGAAGAGGCTCAGGATGATATGGATGAGGATGTTGCTGATGATTCCGCGGAGGAATGGGAGGTGGCCGAGCCTGCCGAGCACATCTCCAACCTTGTAGGGGACGTGTTTATGGAGGTTGGCCCGGAGGGAGAGTGGAAGGTGCATTTCCCTTCTGTGGATGAACGGGTCTGTACGAACTTCAGGGAACGGTTCACGATGTACGAATACACCTTTAAGGAGCTGGGCCTGAGGCTGCCGTTCACTGATTTTCAACAGTCCGTGTTCGAGCATTTAAAGTTAGCCCCTACACAACTGCATCCTAATTCTTTGGCTTTCATCTAGGCCTTCGAGTTGGTATGCGAGCATATCTCCTTGGGGGATACTCTCCCTCTGTTCTTCACTATTTTCCATCTTCAAAGGCAGCTGATGGGGAGGAAGTACGACTGGGTTTCTTTGAAGCTGCCCCGCAAGCTGTTTAAGTCATTTTCGGAGTCAATCCGGACATTCAAGGAACGGTATTACGTCGTTGAGCCCGTGTCCGAGGCTGCCCAGGACAGTACGTATGTCTGGGGGATTGAAGTTGACGAGGACGGGAACGAGCTGCACGACGAGGAGGGGAGGTATATTGGGCAGAGACTTTACAAGTTCCCCCTCCACTAGGCACCCGACCATTTTGCCAAGAAGCCCAGCGACTATGTCTTCCAACCGAGCGATCTACGCGGACAGGACGCCATGGCGTACGAGGCGCTGGTGAAGTGGGTCAACTCCTTCGGGCTTGCTGAGTGCTGGATGAGCAAGGGCAACCCGATCTTCGAGGAAGATGGTAGTCAGAGGGTCGAGGGTCGATTCATCAATGTTAAGGCACTGCTAGAGTGCAAGACTCCCGCGGACGCTGAGAAGCTGCTCGATAGTCTTAGTTATTTAGATTTTGTTCATGTCATTTCTTTTCCTCGTGTCTAACATGTTCGCGTTTTGTTTGTGCAGGTGAGATGCCTCAGGCGCATGACAGGGTTGTAATGAACACCCTCGCGAGGAATAAGGCCGGGGCGGCTCCTCCGAAATCCCGGTTTGCTGGTGCTCGTGCTCCTTCTCCTGTTCAAACTGTTGCGGGGACCTCTTGTTCTCCCACTTCTGCTCCTCGGGGGTCTCCTCTGTCCTTGACCGGGCGAGCGAAGCGGCCAAGGGTAGCTGACGCCGTGGACCTTACTCGGGTGCCGGAGAAAGGGAAGTTCGAGCTTCCTCCCTGTATCCTTTATAAGAGGTTTTTTGAAGGCAACTCTTTGGTCGTTCCCCGGGCGGAATCTCTTCGCTTGGAAGGTATGTATCGCCCGAGCAAGAGGGCGCTGGTGGCCCAAGATGCTTCTGCCTTGGTCAGGATGCTAGAGATGGCGGGTGTTTACGCTGAAGGGGACTCCGCCACTGAGTCCGAATTCAATGCTGCCCGTGCTTCTGTGGTATACCTTAAGGAAGAGGTCAAGAGCACCGGCGAGGCTCGGAAGAAGGCTGAAGAGGAGGCGGCCAGGCTGAAGGAGGAGAATTCCACGCTGGCGGCGGAGAAGAAAGCTGTCGAGGAGCTGATCAAGGAGCTGAGGGCGGTCAATGCCCCGGGTGACGACGAGCCAGATGATGTGAAAAACCTGAAGACTAGATCCGAGCTAGTTGCTCGCATGCTGCTGGCCGAAGACGACGGTATTGCCGTCGCGGAGGAGTCCTTCAAAAATGTCGTGGCTCAATTGCGGGTGGTGAACCCTGAGCTCGATTTTTCTATCGAGGGTACTCACTACCTGGCACATGTAGAAGATGGCCGTATTGTCGTGCCCGACGGTCTCCTTGAAAGTACCCCCGAGGATCAGCCCGCAGAGGACCAAGGACCCCAGCCAGAGCCTGCCGAGCATGCAGACGAGTGAGTAATTTGTATCTTTGATGTTGTTGTAATCTGTCCGGCCTGCGTGCCGTGGAATCATTGTAATTTATTTTCTTTTCGGGGGGCATGGCCCCCGTTTGATGTAACTAAGTACAATTGTGGCCCTTGTGGTCACCCATTATGCTAACTTATTATATTTCTGGCTTCGTTATCTGCATGATTTTACTTGCGTTTATTTTTGCTAAGTGTTGTATGCATGCTCGCTGTGAATGTATGTCCGCACGTGGTAGAGGGTATTTGACTTGTGCAAATATTTTGGGGTAATTGCTCGTTGCAGATGTGTTCGACAGTGAGGGGAACTGGTCGAACTGCCGGGGAATGTCCTGGCGGGGTGCGGAGCTCAGGTCGCGTTTGAGGCCTGAGTTCGCGGCGTGAACGTCTCATCGCGGGCTGGGGTTCTGCCAATCATGGTACTTTGACGACGGCGATGCTCGATCGAGGACCACTGTCGAGCAGTTGCCCGACTCGTTACTGAGCGGGGTTATGCTTTAATCGTATGCGACGCTTGTACCTAGACGCGCATAGTGGTCGGTAGCTGACGTTCGTCGTTGCGACGGGTCGAACCGAGAATTTAGCTGTAATATTGTTTTAGCTTTTCAGTGTTCCATGGTCGAGCAAGTTCTTTCCCAGAGAGATGTTCTAGGTGTCATACCCCAAATTTTGACCACTAAGATTTCCCATCATTGTGCAAATCATCATCACAATATGGGGGAACCATTCTATTTCATCAGTCTCCCCAACGATGGGTGAGCATTCCCTACAATCAAAATTAGGGTTTTAAGCCCTCTCTAAGTGCTTAGACAAGGGATCAATCAAGGAATGACATGATCTTCAACTTTTATAACCTCTCAAGCATCTACAAAGGATCAAAAGGACTCCCACTTCTAGGATTAAGCACAAGGCTGCTCCCTTTTAGGTGGGTTAAGTCTCAAGATCGACAGTGTCACCAAATTAGGGTTTTGGTCGACCAGTGCCTCCAGATGGAAAATTTTCATCTGGGCACAAGCCAATGATCCAAAGCATAACCTAATATACTCCATGGAACCTCATGGACCCAAACATCAAATCAATTTGACCTCAGGGGATGCATACATCAAAAATCAGGAATTAGGGTTTCTTGACCTAATTCACCCCTAAGTTGACTTTTGGGACAAATCATGAGCCAAGACCTCAAGAGAGGGTTTGAGGGTCTCAAATGAACTATATTGATCCATTTGGGACAATGGATTAATCCAAGAAGCTTGAGCAACAAGTCTCAATTTCATCTGCACCACAATTAGGGTTTCGCGAGGAAAGTCAACTATAACTTTGACTTTTGACCAGGACATGCTCCCAAACCCTAGGACATGCCTCAATACACCCTATGACACCCATGGAACATGTCCATCAAGTTTGATTTAGGTCAAGGACATGATTTCCTGAAGAATTGCACAGTTTGGAATTCATCTGATAAAAAGTCAACTGTGCACAAAAGTCAACTTTGACTTTTTGAGATTTTTCACCAAAATGGATTTTAACCCTAAAATGATGTTAATGTATGATTTGAATCATCATTCATCAATAAAAACTAAAGAAAGTGGGATAACTTGTAAAAGGGGTAACCATAAAACTTAGAATTTTTTCTAAGTTATGGAAAAAGTACCACTAATACACTAACTTTGGAGGGTCATAACTCCTAAACCACATGGCCATTTTTTCTAATCCAAAGATGGATTTGTAGCCCTCATTACCCTCTACAAAAACTTCAACTAGACCTAAGTTCAATTCATTAAGGATTTTGAGTTATGGAGTGATCAAAATCAAGAAATCACACTTTGTTAAAACACTTAGTGAAAATTTCACTAAGTCAGATTTGACCTCACTTTTTGCCAAATGTAGAGGGATTTTTCACTTGGAATCAAAAGAGATCAAAACCAAACTTGTTAAAACAGTTGGTGTATCATGTAAGGGCTTTCCAAAATGGCCAAGAACATTGCCAAATTCAACTTACACCATGAGATATGACATTGTCAAGTTGCCTTGCTGAAATCTGTCAAAGGCAAGGCAGAATTTGCAACTTTGCTCGATTTGCCAAAATCAGCCAAATTCAAATGCTCCTATCCACTTGGACATCTCAGAGGACTGAATCTAAAGGGGACAATCACTGAGCCAAGCCTCCAAAGTCCATGGAACAAGAAATAGCATGTTGAACCTAGAATGGCCAAAATAGGGACAAGACTCCAAATTTGGATTGAAGCATTCAATGGAACCATCAAGGTGGCATGGACTGAGCCATTCTCATCTGAAATCAGTCAAGACTTATCCAAGACCAAGGGAACCAAAGCTCTGTGCCCTAACCTCTAGTCAATGATTAGAGGAGACTTGGATTTTCATTTGCCAACATTGGCCAAACCTACTTACCAGCTGTCATTCACTATTCCTTGCAAAAAAAACTTGCTCTACTATAAATAGAGCTCAATTATGATCAGTTTGAGTACACCAAAGCCATCTAACAGATGCTTTCCTCAAAATCTCTTTCTCTTGGCAAAAATGCCTTTCTTAGCAAGGTAGCTATCGGGTTTTGAGTTTGAGAGCAATTCCAATCAAACCAATCACTCACACACCTCACATACATCATATAGAAGTGATCCAAACACTTAGATCACTTCTGAAACACCAATTTCACAAAATCACCAGCTGGTTACTCAAATTTTCAAACAAGTTGCAGCTGAGGTACCACAAAGTGATCCAGCCAATTTCAATCAAGTCCAAGCATTCAAACACAATCCATAGGGTGTAGGGAAGCTGTTCAGATCATCACCACTCATCTGTAACACCTCCAAATCAAAAATCACTTTGCACTTGCTGTCACGGCTTGGAGGTAAGCACATACTTGGTCATCTCTCAATCTATGCATATTTCCTCGCACAATAATTTGTCCATATGTTCATAATCATGTATGGAATGTTTTCCCTCAATTAATTGCCTTGTTTGAATCGTGTATCAAAAATCCTAGCCTTCATGCAAAAATTAGGGTTCTTGAGGATTTTTCGTGATTACTTGTTGCATGTTTAATTTAAATGAAATTAATGGACATAGACATGATCGTGAGGTTGAGACGAGCATAATGATATGTGGATTGCATGATATGATTAAGTATTCAGTGAGATTGGAGAGAAAATGCAAATCTGAGAATCCAAGAACACGCGCGTGTTCTTCAGCTTGTTCTTGGCGCCTTTTTTTCTAAATTCAAATATTTGAATTTTGTGATTTTGTTTAATTGATTCAAAAATTAATTTCTCTCTGAGTTTTAATGATTTTGAGTTGATTCTTTTTTTGATAATTCATAAAAATGTTAAAATATTTTATTTTATCAAAAAATCCCAAAAATATTATTTATTTCATATAATTGATATTTTTGCAAAGAATTAATATTTTAATTGTTTTTGACATTTTAAATATTTTTTCTACATTGATTTTGCAACTTTTGATGATTTCTAATTATTTTGTAGGTCAATACTTAATTTTTGAAGCATTAATCCAAAATCACAATTTGTTTTCCATATGTTAAACAATTTTGATCATTTTAATTGAATTTTTATTCAATTAAATACATTTTTTGAAAACAAATTAGGGTTTTTGGATTAATTCAACCCTCATAAATCATTTTCAAAACACTTTGGGCCTCTAATAGAGTGTAAGACCCAATCCTTTCTTGACCAAATCATTTTTGGGCCTCAGAGTATTGTATAAGTCCCGATACCGTCAAAAAACGAACGACGCGATCGTCGCCCTTTTTGAAAAATAACCTTGGGCCTCTCCTTGAGCTATAAGACCCATTCAAAACTTTTGGGCCTCTAATAGAGTGTAAGACCCAACCCCCTTTTAACCAAAACATTTTGGGCCTCACTTATTGTATAAGTCCCTCTGCGTTAAAAGAAAACCTCGGCGCGATCGCCATTTTTAAACGAAAAATCAACTGGGCCTACCCTCGTGTTATAAGCCCCACTCTTCTTCTTTAAAACTTTTTGGGCCTCTTGAGAGAGTGTAAGACCCATCCCTTTGTACATAAAACAATTTTTGGGCCTCAGTCACTTGTATAAGTCCCTCTGTACGAATTCAAACAGTGCGCTCACTGATAAAACCCTGGGCCTCTCCTTGAGCTGTAAGCCCCAAATCTTCCTTTTTCAAAGAACTTTCTCCTTTGATTTTGAATATACTGTTGTTTTCAATCTTTCTTTGTTGAACAACTAACCAAACAGCATGGAAACTCTACAACCGAGTAAGTGGTTATACGCTTTCATTTACCGCTTTCATATATATATAACTGTATTGTGGGGCTGTTTCGCTGTAAGTCTCCTTTCATAAACTCATATCTACTGTGTAATAGTAGTATAGATATTTCGAGTTTCCCCGGCAACTACGTCTAGCACTAGGTAAAGCCCTGTTGATCACTCTGAACTTACAGTCAAAACTGGATCCACATAGGATTACCAGACACAGTCTTCCCTCCTCTTGGGGTTAAACAATATGGAGATGTGAAAGGCAGATTCTTTTTGAACCCTTTCTCAGACTGTCACTCTTAGAAATAGATTGAACTAGATCCCCAATAGGATTACCAGATACAGTCTTCTCTTCGGCTGTCCTCATTAGGAATTGTCAAGAAATTCTATTCCCCAGAGATGAATTATTCTCGGTGAAACTTCTCTTGAATTTCTTCAAACCTTAGAACTGTTCACTAAATGAATTATTCTCGGTGAAAATTTTCTTGAACGTTTCTTTGGTTTGGGACCCACGGGCTTCTTAAAAGCATCGGCTTCCTCTTGGGCATCGTACAAGGACCCACAGGCTTCCTAAAAGCAACCCCGCCTCCTCTTGGGCTTAGTACAAGGACCCTACAGCTTCTTAGAAGTAGTCACAGCCTCCTCTTAGGCTTCGTATAATGATCTCTTCCTCCGGGAATGATAGCCTTCTCTTGGGCATCGTACAAGGACCGATCGGCTTCTTAAAAGTTTCCAACCTCCTCTTGGGCTTCGTACAAATTGTCGCGTCGACCTCCTAGAGGTATAGGAACAAAACTTAATCATCTTAATAGAACAATCCTTTCAAAGAGTCTACTACTGTTTCTCAGAGCATAGTACAAAAGATAACACTCTAGACTTGGACAGTCTAACTTCCTTGAGTCTCAAAGACATTCTCAAGCACCCCTTCGTTAAATAGGAAGGAAACCCGTAGACTCGGACAGTCTCAATACCCTTCGGATTTCCCGCTTCCTTAAAGAACAGGAATAACCCGGATCCTTGAAACAAATCCATGAGTACAGTGTTGCTCATATAAGAACTGATTTTCTCTGTAAAAATCAGTATACTGGACCTGTCAATCAACTGAAACAGTAACCATAGCCTCCTCTTGGGCTTTGTACAATGATCCTCC
The DNA here is from genome assembly GCA_022829125.1 of Lathyrus tuberosus. Lineage (NCBI taxonomy): Eukaryota > Viridiplantae > Streptophyta > Magnoliopsida > Fabales > Fabaceae > Lathyrus > Lathyrus tuberosus. Next base: position 12,469,838 of record JALAZF010000075.1, read on the forward strand.
CCAGCGGAGTCAAACAAAGTTTAGCCTCTCTCTCGGGCTTTGTACGAGACACATAAGAGACTCCCTCGTTGAGTCAATCACCCCTTTAGCCTCCATCTCGGGCTTTATACGAGATACAAAAAGGTTCTTATTGAGCCAATCATCCCTTTCGCCTCCATCTCGGGCTTTATACGAGATACAAAAAGGTTCTTATTGAGCCAAACAAATTTTAGCCTCTATCTCGGGCTTTATACGAGATACCAAACGACTCCATCGTCGGGTCAAAACCTTTTAGCCTCTCTCTCTCGGGCTTTGTACGAGACACATATTAGCCTCCTCTTAGGCTTTATATAAGAAAACCACTGGTTGATCCAATCAACCTTTTAGCATCAAAGCTGTGCCTCGTTCATAGTATGCAAACATCAACAACTCCTTCCCTTTCATCTAATCGTTGTAAGCGGCAAGCCTCTGGATCATCTACATCCATGCCACTGTCCCTCTTTTAGCATGAGAAATCCCTACGGAAAGATAGCATTGCTCTACACTGAGTTAAAGTCTTCCCCTTCAGGTTAAAACCCCCTATAAAGGAAATTATGGCATTGCTAGGATCCGCGTATCCCGGTTAAAGTAATCCTCCTTTATAAACAGTCACCCAACAATTGTGACAAACAAACCCTTCTTTATAGATGACAAATTCTCTCTAAAGTCGAGGTCCTTCAGCTTCACGTCTTGGGCTTTGAACAAGACACAAATGGACCTTTCAGCTTCATATCTTGGGCTTTGAACAAGATACAAACAACTTTTCGCTTCACGTCTTGGGCTTTGAACAAGACACAAAACACCCATTTCCTCCCATAGAATAGGAGGAACTACGAACGCTCTGATTTCCCTGTTTAGGTAAACGGGAATACGTAGGCATAAGATCGAAAGAAAAGATCTTAGCGAGCACACTAAACAAAAAACCCAAATCTCCATCAATCAAAAGCAGTAATTCAAAAGCATCAGTTCTAACATCCTAACCCTTGTTCCCCGCTAGAAAGTCCTAGAAAGAAAGAAAACCGTATTGGTGAAAATACAAATAACCAGTACAAAGGCCCCCCCACATTGATAGCATTCGTAACCTAACAGACCGCTGTTTAAACTCAGTATGCAAAGCAGGGTTAATTGGAGACATCTATTTCCCTTCCTTATTCAGCTCATAATAGGATAAAAAATGAATCGACCTGTAGTTTTAAGCTCAACCGCAGAGAGCGACCAGCGCTTAAGAACCGCGTCCAAAATCGCTCGCTACAGAAAAGTGGCGCCCACCGTGGGGCCGGGTCTTTCTAAAACTTTTTTTTCCTTTTTTCTCTTCACTTATGTGAATACCACATATTGGGGCTTCTGCCGGGGAACCCATTTTCTGTCAGGAACTTAGGATTCTTAGCTTTATAAGTCTAGGATTTTTTGGACAAATATATATACTGCTTTTCCTAATTGAATATGTGTTTATTTTTCTGCTACTGGGAATGCGTGTGATGCCGTATGTGGTGAGTTTGAGTATACACTTAAGAAAAGCCAACCCTTTCGTAGTGCGGAAACTATCGGAAATAGTTGTTATGCGATACTACCCTCATTTGAGGCTGATGATCTATTCTCGGTGAATGGCACTTACTCTAAGATTGCACACAACTCGCTGGCGATCCGCTTGTTGTCTGCCTTCCTGGGAGGAGCTGATGATAATGAGTACAGGTACAAAAATCACCCTAGTATAAACCTTTGGGGATGGGTAGAGCCTTGACTTCATGACAACGACCCTTTGACCCCATATTTTTTCTATGTTTTTGTGTGCTGCATTCATGCATTCATATAATAAAACATTAAAACATTCAAAAAAACTTCTCTTCTAGTCTCTCTATTTTTCAAATTAAACTAAGACTGTGATTGCAAATATCAGAGAAGAGGATTACGCTAATGGATTTCGGTAGAAGGAGAAATCACCAGTATACCTTCAAGGTTCCACAGTTAGGGGATTTGAGAAGGTTAGCAAGGATGATCACTAGCCCTGAGGCTTTTAGAGCCAAGCACGGAGGTCTGCTACCACTGTTAAGAGTCCATGTGATTGAGGGAATCATGGATGCGCTCATTCAATTCTACGACCCGGTTTATCACTGTTTCACATTCCTGGATTACCAGCTAGCACCAACGCTGGAGGAGTATTCTCATCTGATCGATCTACACATCACAGATCGAGCTCCATTTTATGGACTGGAAGAAATTCCAAAGAATCAGACTATTGCAAGAGCAATTCATTTGGATGAGTCTGAGGTCAGGACTCACATGACTACTAAGGGTGGCATCCAAGGTTTGTCAGCCCAGTTCTTAACAAAGAAGGCTCTGTACTTTGCTAGTATAGGGAACGGGATTGCTTTTGAAAGCATCTTTGTTTTACTCACCTACGAATTGTTTTTGTTTCCCAACATCAATAACTTCGTCGATATAAACTCCATTAAGGTTTTTCTCATTGGAATCCCTGTGCCGACTTTGCTCGCAGATGCGTATCATTCTGTACACTTGGGAAATTTGTACAGTGGAGGGGAGATCACATGCTGTGTACCTCTGCTTTATAAATGGTTTATATCTCACTTGCCCAAGTCTGCCGCTTTTTGGGATTGCAAGAGTGTCTTACGTTGGTCGCAGAAGATCATGTCTCTTACCAACTCTGATATAGATTGGTGTAATAGGATTTATAATGGAATCAGAATCATCGATCATTGTGGAAACTTCCCCAACTTACCCCTTATAGGAACTAAGGGAGGAATCAACTACCATCCGATATTGGTTCTTTGTCAATTTGGATACCCGATGAGACACATCCCACTAGGTGTTCATCTGGAAGGTCTTTTCTTCAAAGAAGGAGAAAACGACAGAGCACTAAAGATGGAAATAGTGCACGCTTGGAAACACGTTCATAAGAAAGGACGAGAGTCTCTAGGAAAACCAGACTGTGTCTCGGTGGAGCCTTATCTCCACTGGGTACAAACTAAAGCTCTCAAGCTAAAGATGCCTTATCCTCGTTACAGAATTCTTCCGCCAAAGGAATCTGTCATGTATTTTATGACGGAAACTGAAAAGCTTCAGGTTACTCTCAACAAAGTCCAGAAGGAGAGAAGGGCTTGGAAGAACAAGTACCGCACCCTCGACATAGAGTGCATCAAAATACAGCAATTATTGAAAGAGAAAGATGCTCTGATTGAAATTTTGGAGCAGCATGCTGTAGAGAATCAAGAGGACCAAAGGAATTTGCTCGCTCCTTTCGTTTGGCAAAGGAATGATAACCCAACAGCGGCCCAAGATCCCCGGTCAAAGAAAAGGAAGATACCAGAATCAGCACCCGATTTCTCTTCAGAGAGGACTCGGGACCCATTAGCTTAGGCTTCTGTTTCTGCACTTTGTAATCTACAGTATTTCCATTTCTGTAATCCTTTGAAATTCAATAAAAAGGGGTTTCCCCACCGTTTGATATTTGCAATCTAATTATCGAAGTTTATTTAAACCAAAAAACAATTAATATAATCATTGCATTCATCATTCTCACATCGCGTATTCTTCTTACCTACGAATCTCACGTGTGTGTCTCGATTCTAGAGTCAAACTGTCTCATTCGTATAACACTCGGGCCAATCGTCAGAAAAAGATGGATGATCTTGAGGAAGAAAACAGAGAGTTGAAAGAAGAGATCGACGCTCTGAGAGAGGATATGAGAAAGCTTCGTAACGACATGCAAGCCATGGCAGAAGCTTAGCTACAAAGGACTGTGATCTCAGAGATCACCTCAACGCCCATAGTGGAGAAGTATGATCCTAGGTATCAAATACCGAAAGATCGCCCTTGGGGTATGCCTGTTAACTATATCCCGGAAGGATATGTTCCGCCGATCACTGAGGATCAGGGAATCACAACAGAAGCCGCTGGGCCTGAAGGTTACAAACTCCGGGAAAGAGAAGATGCCAGGGGCATACTGAAGACTCCTGAAGGTTACAAACTTCGGGAAACGCCAAGATTCACCGCCGTAGTCACGGTACCACCCCCTGTGGTGCACACTGTCCTGGGAGGACAGATTTTGCCAATACCTTCTGGTAAAAAGGAAACTATGTTTGACCGAATGGATGAATTCCAGGAACAGTTCCTGGAAATGCAGAAGAAGCTGCAGGCCATTCGCGGTCAGGATCTATTTGGGAAGGACGCCGCAGATCTCTGCTTGGTCCCAAATGTGAAAGTCCCGCACAAGTTCCAAGTGCCCGACTTTGAAAAATACAAGGGTAACTCTTGCCCTCAAAGTCACTTAACAATGTACGCTTGACGAATGTCAGCTCAGACAGAGAATCAGGACCTGCTGATTCACTACTTCCAGGATAGTTTAACCGGTGCCGCACTCAAATGGTACATGGGTTTAAACCGTGCTACGATCAGCACTTTCAGAGATCTTGGCATAACCTTCGTCCAACAATACAAATACAATTTGGACATGGCACCCGACAGAGATCAACTCAGATCAATGTCACAAAAGGATAAGGAAACCTTTAAGGAGTACGCTCAAAGGTGGCGTGAAATTGCCGCTCAAATTTGTCCACCTCTTGAGGAAAAAGAGATGACAAAGATCTTCTTAAAACCCTTAAGCGCATTTTACTATGGCCGAATGGTTGCCAGTGCGCCCAGTGATTTCACCGAGATGGTCGGCATGGGCGTACGTCTTGAGGAAGCCGTCCGAGAAGGACGTTTGATAAAAGACGCTGGATTGACGAGCGGTACCAAGAAATATGGTACTGCTCTCCCTAAGAAAAAAGAGCAAGATATTGGGAATATCTCTCTCGGAAAGCAAAGGCGATGTTATCAACCAGTAGCAGCTGTAATTCCTGCTATCAGCCCTGCGCCTGTTCCTACGTATCAACCTCAGGTTGCGCAGAGCCAACCTGATCAACAAAGGACACAACAGCCTCTTCAGCAGGCTCGTCCTCCGTATAACAGCAACCGTACAACACGACCATCAGGGTTTGATCCTATACCCATGTCGTACACAGAGCTGTTTCCATTACTGCTAGCCAAGGGGCACATTCAGACTAAATCCCCTCTTGCAGTACCGGAAAATCTGCCTTTTTGGTTTAAGGTGGATCAAACTTGCCCTTATCATCAAGGAGGTCCAGGGCATAACATAGAGACTTGTCTCAATTTCAAGTCCGACGTGAAAAAACTTGTTAGGAGCGGACTTCTATCTTTTAAGGATACGAACCCCAATGTTCTTACGAACCCGCTGCCTCAACATGAGAAAGCTGCAGTCAATCTCATTGAGAAAGAGACTAATAATGTCTATCAAATTCACGATGTACTCTTGTTGAAGACCAATCTGGTCAAGATGCATTATAGACAGAGAGGATATGGCCATGTGCCACCTCATAACTATCATCAGTGTGATATCTGCTCCAAAGACAACCAAGGATGTTCGGTAGTGCAATCAGCTCTACAGGAACAGATGGATCTCGGATGAATCCAAAAGCACCGAGTTCGTGGAGTTAACATGGTCTATACGAATTCTAACGTCATTCAGAACCACGATATCCATGCAATGAATGTCAACTGGGTGGCGATGCACTCAAGGCAAAGCCAGTATCATAATCTGCCGCGGCACGATTACAATTCCTGTATGACTTGCTCGGTAAACAAACAGGGATGCTCTTTCATACAAGAGGCCCTTCAGCGTCAGATGGATCTTGGGTGGATCCAAGACTACCATGATAGGAACCCTTATCAAATCAACATGGTTCAGATCTTCGATATTCGCGTGATGAATACCAACCTGGTAGAGTTACATGCTGAGCAGGTCTGACTCGGATTCTTAATATCACATGGCTATCAAAGCTGTAAAGCGGGTTGCGAAAACGATCGAGGTTGTACCCTTGTCCAGGAGGCACTTCAGCACTTGTTAAATCACTGGTGGATGCCAATCTATATGGATGAAGATGCTCAGTAAATCAGTATCAATAACAGAAACCCCACTCGGCGTCAGAGTCAGGATGTCCGATCTGTGGAAGCTAACCTAGTGAGGTTACATTGTATTCAAAGTGGGCGTGGCCAGGTGCCACAACACAACTATGAACGTTGCGGCGTCTGTTCGGAAAGTAACCAAGGGTGTTACCTTGTGAGAGAAGCTCTTCAGGGTCAGGTCGATCGTGGAGAAATTCGTCCATATCCGGGTTCTGGACCCATCAACTGGATGCCAAACTACCTTGCCGAGCAAGTTGAGGATGTTGTCACGATCTCTGGTCATCATAGGACCAGGGATGTTTTTGCCATTATCCCCCTACTTGACGAATCTAAGGTTCCCAACTGGGAACGGATCGAGATTACTTATGATGGTCAGAAAAATCAGAAGGTTCTCGTAGTCATCTATTTACCGGGACCATTACCGTATGAATCAACTAAGGCAATCCCTTACAGATACGGTGCAACAACAATTGAAAATGGAAAGGAAATTCCACTACCCTCCGTTGTGAATATTGCAGACATCAGTCGTGTAACACGGAGTGGTAGAATCTTCAACCGAGGGGTTGGGGAAGTTAACAAGGAAAAGGAACTTCAGACAGAAGCTCCCGATCCCCCAGTCGGTCAATCCAGTAATCCTGACCTTTCGAAAAATAACGATGAGATGCTGAAGCTCATCCAAAGGAGTGAATACAACATTGTCGATCAACTGTTACAGACTCCTTCAAAGATCTCAGTATTATCGCTGTTACTCAGTTCAGAAGCCCACAGGGAGGCTCTACAGAAAGTCTTGGAGCAAGCCTTTGTGGAACAGGATGTAACCATCAGACAGTTCGATAGCATTGTCTCTAACATCACTTCTTGCAACAATTTGGGATTTAGTGATGAGGAATTACCTGAAGAGGGTCGCCGTCATAACATGGCGCTCAATATCACAGTTAACTGCCAGGACGATGCTTTAGCCAGCGTACTGGTAGACACAGGGTCAGCCCTGAATGTTATGCCGAAGTCCACTTTGATGCAATTATCATTCAAGGGCCCTCCGATGAGAATCGGCGAGGTTGTCGTCAAAGCATTCGACGGATCCAGAAAAATGGTTATCGGCGAAGTTGATCTTCCCATAACTATCGGTCCTCATACTTTCCAAGTCACTTTCCAGGCCATGGACATCTGGGCAACATACAGTTGTTTATTAGGAAGACCTTGGATACATCAGGCTAGAGCAGTTACTTCCACCCTCCACCAAAAGCTAAAGTTCGTCCAGAACGGCCAACTCATCACAGTCTGTGGAGAACAAGCCTTGCTTGTAAGCAACTTGTCATCATCTGCATGTGTAGAACCTGAGGAGGTTATTGGAACGCAGTTCCAAGCACTGTCGGTGAGCAAGGACAATCATTTCAAAGGAGGAAACTCGATTTCCTCATACAAAGATGCTATCAAAGCGGTCGAGAGTACCGATACAAAAGGATGGGGACAACTTGTCATTCCCATTGACAATAAAACAAAGAAGGGTCTTGGTTTTTCTGCAACCTGCACCCAGACAGCTGCCGGCGATGAAAGTCTTCATCCCCTTCAAAATCTCTTCCACAGTGGAGGTTTCCTTCACCCAGTGTCTCAGACAGTTCATGCTATCAATGAGGAAGATCCCTCTGACACGGATGAAGAGTGGAAGTCCTACCTTAACAAGGACGGTTATATGTCTCAGGAAGAGGTGCCTATGCCTTTTTGCTTTCCTATAGAAAGTCCGAGATTTATACCAAGATCAGACGTCGAAATGATATATGGAGATTGTGATCCGGAAGGATGTCATGCTTCGCCAAATTCATTAGAGGAAGACACTCCGATGAAAGACAATTTTGACTACAATTACTATGGCCCAATGGATGGCCTGCCAATGTGGCAACCTTACCCAGGAAACTTGGGGCAAGAAAGTCAGCCGAGTAATGAAACTCAGCTGAGCATCATTGAACAGAATACCTGTGTCCCCACCATGTCATGGGATCAACACTCAGGTCATTCGGAAACTACTCAACATGAAGATGAATTCGCAACATTTGCAGGACTTGAATTCATCAACTATGCTTTTCCCGAGGTCAATGTCATTGAGAGGGATGACTCCTCCAGTTCCAAAGAAGTTTGGGACACTCTGGGAGAACCAAGTGGAAAATACGACTATATGGTCAAATACACCGCTCCCGAAAGCTCTCGTATCAGGCTCGAAGACATCCAGCCAACTGGATGGGGAGATACAGCTGAGAGCACAAATGCTATGCATAATACAGCAGAGGAATCCTCCTACGACAATTCTGCCTGGGAGACAGATTCCAATGATCCTGCTCCACCAGAAATCAGTGTTATTTCTGAAGACAAATCAAGGAAGGTGCCAGACTTTGTGATTCACCGAGGAGTTCGCCGCCAATGGGTTGCCGTCGAGGTTCCGAAGATCGTTCATCAGTCAAAGTAATTGACATCTTTAACCTTTCACCCTGCCCAGGTGAAACGGATGTTTTGATAGGGCTCGTTTTCTGTAAATTTTCCCTCTTCGCTTCGTCCAAAGCGATAGAGTTTTGTTTTATAGGGCTGTAATTTCAGGGATCGACTTGTTCATTAATAAAATAACGTCGTTCTGTAATTTCCGCATTAATTGTTGTTTTCTCTTTTTTCTTTTTCATTAATAAATACACTGCACACACTTGCATTTTCTCTATCTCTTCTAAACACGAATCATCACGTCATGCAGATTGCTTGTTTTACACCCCGTTGAAACATACGATCCAATGCCTTCTCCCAACTTTGAGTTCCCGGTATTTGGGACTGAAGAAGAAGATGACAACGAAATTCCAAAAGAGATCTCCCGATTACTCAGACAAGAGGAAAGGTCCATTGAACCTCATAAAGAACCGTTGGAAATGGTAAACTTGGGTTCAGAGCAAGAGAGAAAAGAAATCAGGATTGGTGCACTACTCAGTCCAACTGCCAGAGAGGGTTTGATAAAGCTTCTCAAAAAATTCCCCGGTGTATTCGCTTGGTCCTATCAGGATATGCCAGGGTTGGATACCAGCATCGTGGAACATCACTTACCATTAAAATCGGAATGTCCGCCAGTAAAGCAAAGGTTGAGACGCACTCACCCGGACATGGCCATCAAAATCAAAGAGGAGGTGCAGAAACAGATTGACGCGGGTTTCCTCGCCACATCTGAATATCCTCAATGGTTAGCCAACATCGTACCCGTTCCCAAAAAGGACGGAAAGGTCAGAATGTGTGTAGATTACAGGGATCTGAACAAGGCTAGTCCAAAGGACGACTTTCCTTTACCACACATTGACATGCTGGTGGACAGTACAGCAAAATTCAAAGTCTTCTCCTTCATGGATGGATTCTCGGGCTATAACCAGATCAAAATGGCGCCGAAAGACATGGAGAAAACTTCGTTCATCACCCCATGGGGTACCTTTTGTTACAAGGTAATGCCGTTCGGTTTGAAGAATGCCGGGGCAACCTATCAAAGGGTCATGACTACTCTGTTTCATGACATGATACACAAAGAAATCGAAGTGTATGTCATTGATATGATTGCAAAATCAAAAACAGAGAAAGAGCACGTTGAACATCTGTCAAAATTGTTCAAACGTTTAAGAAAGTTCAAGCTCCGCTTGAATCCCAACAAGTGCACCTTCGGTGTCCGTTCAGGGAAATTATTAGGGTTCATCGTCAGCCAGAAAGGAATTAAGGTTGATCCCGACAAGGTCAAGGCCATTCAAGAAATGCCTTCTCCGAAAACTGAAAAACAAGTCAGAGGATTCCTGGGACGTTTGAACTACATCTCCAGATTCATATTCCTTATGACCGCCACTTGTGCGCCGATTTTCAAATTACTGAAGAAAAACCAGGATTGCGTTTGGTCAGAAGATTGCTAAACTGCCTTCGACAGCATTAAGGAATATCTGTTGAATCCTCCGATTTTATCACCTCCAGTGGAAGGAAGACCACTGATCATTTACCTCACAGTCCTAGAGGACTCAATGGGGTGTGTACTTGGCCAACAAGATGAAACCAAAAGGAAAGAGTCTGCCATTTACTATCTAAGCAAGAAGTTCACCGACTGTGAAACTCGGTACACGATGCTTGAGAAAACTTGTTGCGCTTTGGCTTGGGCATCCAAACGTCTCCGCCAGTACATGATTCGTCATACTACTTGGTTGGTCTCCGAAATGGATCCAATCAAGTACGTTTTTGAAAAACCTGCTCTCACGGGAAGAATCGCCTGTTGGCAGATGTTGTTATCAGAATATGACATAGAGTACCACGCTCAAAAAGCCGTTAAGGGAAGTATTTTAGCCGATCATTTGGCTCATCAACCGATTGACGATCAAGAATCAATCGGGTTTGACTTCCCAGACGAAGATGTCATGTATCTAAAAATGAAAGATTGCGATGAACCGTTACCCAGTGAAGGGCCAGAACCAGGTTCCCAATGGGGACTTATCTTTGACGGAGCAGTTAATCATTACGGAAACGGAATTGGGGCAATCATTGTTACCCCTCAGGGTACCCACATTCCTTTCACTGCTAGACTTACATTCAAGTGTACGAACAACGAGGCCGAATACGAAGCTTGTATTATGGGTCTCGAGGAAGCAATTGATTTAAGGATCAAAAACTTGGACGTATACGGCGACTCAGCCTTGGTTATCAATCATATAAAAGGAGATTGGAACACATACCAGTCAGGATTGATTCCTTACAAAGACTATGCAAGAAGGTTGTTACCTTTCTTCAACAGAGTTGAGTTTCATCACATCCCTCGTGATGGGAATCACATGTCTGATGCATTAGCCACTATCTCGTCCATGATTAGTGTAGGTCAATGGAACGACCTTCCTAAGATTGACATCATGCGCCTTGAACGGCCCGCTTACGTCTTCACGATTGAAGCAATCATAGACAACAAACCTTGGTATCACGATATCAAATGCTTCCTTCAGAAACAAGAGTAACCATTTGGGGCACTTAGAAAAGACAGAAAAACCCTCAAAAGATTGGCTGGAAACTTCTTCCTGAGCGGGGACACTCTTTATAAAAGGAATTTTGACATGGTTTTGCTCCGATGCGTCGACAGACCAGAAGCAGACATACTTATGAAAGAAATTCATGAAGGATCCTTTGGCACTCATGCCAACGGACACACAATGGCGAGAAAAATTCTCAGAGCAGGGTACTATTGGTTGACCATGGAATCCGACTGCTACAAGTACATGAGGAGGTGTCACAAGTGTCAGATATACTCCGACAAAATTCATGTACCGCCATCACATCTCAAAGTTCTTTCTTCCCCATGGCCTTTTTCCATATGGGGAATCGACATGATTGGCTTGATCGAACCTAAGGCTTCAAATGGACATCGGTTCATCCCAGTAGCCATTGACTATTTCACCAAGTGGGTCGAAGCAGCATCGTATGCTAATGTAACCCGACAAGTGGTGGTCCGATTTATCAAAAACAATATCATCTGCCGTTATGGTGTTCCAAGCGAGATCATTACTGATAATGGATCTAACTTGAACAATAAGATGATGAAAGAGTTGTGTGCTAAGTTCAAGATTGAACACCATAACTCATCTCCCTACCGACCCAAGATGAACGGAGCGGTAGAAGCGGCTAACAAGAACATCAAGAAGATCGTTCAAAAGATGGTTGTAACCTACAAAGACTGGCACGAAATGCTACCCTTTGCTCTTCATGGTTATCGCACATCTGTCCGCACTTCAACAGGGGCTACCCCTTTCTCTCTAGTGTATGGCATGGAAGCAGTGCTCCCCATAGAAGTAGAGATCCCGTCAATCTGAGTATTGATGAAAGCAAAGCTCACCGAAGCTGAATGGTGTCAAAATCGACACGACGAATTGAATCTGATCGAAGAAAAGAGAATCACGGCACTATGCCATGGTCAGCTGTATCAACAGAGAATGAAGAGGGCGTTCGACAAAAAGGTCCGACCTCGTGTCTTCAGAAAAGGAGACCTCGTGCTCAAGAAGATACAATCATTTCTCACTGACTCTCGGGGCAAGTGGACTCCGAATTATGATGGCCCCTATGTGGTCACAAAAGCTTTCTCAGGCGGCGCCTTGAGACTTGCAACCATGGACGGAGAGGAATTTTCCTACCCCACAAATGTTGATGTAGTCAAGAAATACTTCACCTAAACTAAAAAAAAACGTCTCGGTGGATTAAAAACCCGAAAGGGTGGTCCAGGCAAAAGTTAGAGACATGAAAAAAATCATCCCGATGGATTGGAAATCTCATAGTACAATCCAGGCAAAAATTAGGGATAATGGCAAGTAACTATGTTCAACAGAGGCAAATCCCTCAGCAGCAGCAGTTACATCATCTGTCAGAAAACTCCAGTCAAGGTCATCTTCGACAGAAGCTCAGGATGCCCCGAATTCAAAGTTGGTGGAAGGATAATGGTCGTTATGTTTCAACGTAGCCCTTTTCCCTGTAAAATACCATTTTCTAGCTTTGTATATACTCTTTGGAATCACGCGTTTGGCTGATCTCCATCCTATCAATAAAATTAGAGCCTTTGTGCTTTTGTTTGTATTTCTTATTTGTTTTAGCTTTACAGAACGACGTTGTTAACAGGATTAACGATTCTTGAAATAAAACAAAAATGAATTTACTTGTTAAAACTTTTTCTGCTTTTAAATAAAGATGGCAATTTCTTTTGACTGTTGAACATCAAAAGAGCATCAACCGCTTCTCCAGAAGTGGGCGAACTTCAAAGTGCAGAATCAAAGTACTCCTTCTAACCAGTACGCCTGAATGAAGGATCAACTATGTCAGAGACCTTGTTTCGTCTGACACGCCTCGGCCGAGTTCTCATCTCCTAAGCCCGACCAACGGTAGCTCCCCAACAGGGATTATCTCTCCTAAGCAAGGTGGAATTGCTATTTTGAACCAGCGATATTTTTTACACGCCCCGCGATGGCCGAGTATCCAGTCATGTTCATCTTTTAGTTTGTATGTCGCGTCAGTTTTTTCCGCATATACATACATACATCATGCATTATTGATTTGCATTCACATTCATATTGCATCACTATCACTCTAGTCGGTCTTGTCCCCTAGTGGTAGAAGTTCTCTCAATCGAGTTGTCAGTTCTTGCCTCGTCAGGAAATGCTGCGTCTTTACAACCTCGCTTCCAGTTTATTTCTGAAAAGAAGTTGGCCCTTGACCACTTTGATAACTTGAACCTCTGAAAAATCAGAGAAACCTTCAACCAACATCACTCTTCGCCATTGAAAATGATATCCCTGCTTTCCCGAATTAAGGAAAATCCACAGGGAAAGCCTCGTAATCAGAAATTCGGCGGTATGCCAGTCTCGTTCCGAGAAGACCGCTGATGAAAAGGTCATCGGCACCTCAAAATTGGATCCCATCATATGGCATTTCTCTGGGAAGATCCCGAGAAAAGTATGATGCAAGCTCCCAAACGAATGCAGTCTCTCCAGGGACTCGCATTCCCCCAGTAGAATCGACAAATGGCGTCTCCAAAATAGAGAAGTTTGTGTACCTCTACAATTCAGACGAATGGGTTCCCCAGCAAGTCTGACGTCAAAGTTTTTTTCGTCAAATGGCATCTCTCCAGGAAAATTCGGCGAGAAGTTTGAAGGAAATCCGCTACTAACAGCGTTCCTTGTCAATAAAGTTTATTGACAAAAGAAATTGAGACCAGGTCCTTGGCAGGAAACCAGGATCGAGGGGAAGTTTATATTAGAAACTGAGACCAGGTCCTTGGTAGGAAACCAGGATCGAGGGGAAGTTCATTTCAGCAACTGAGACCAGATCCTCGGTAGGAGACCAGGATCGAGGGGAAGTTTACCTTTTCTAAGCATCATTGCTTAGCGAAAGAAGATGAATGCGTGAATTACCATTCATAGACGCCGTCAAAATTTCGGATATTCCGATATTTAATCCTCTTGCACCCCGAATGCCCGAATACCTTCGCCATTCACACCTTCGTGTCCAAGAAGATTAAATAGGGGCATCTGTCATACCCCAAATTTTAACCACTAAGATTTCCCATCATTGTGCAAATCATCATCACAATATGGGGGAACCATTCTATTTCATCAGTCTCCCCAAAGATGGGTGAGCATTCCCTACAATCAAAATTAGGGTTTTAAGCCCTCTCTGAGTGCTTAGACAAGGGATCAATCAAGGAATGACATGATCTTCAACTTGTATAACCTCTCAAGCATCTACAAAGGATCAAAAGGACTCCCACTTCAAGGATTAAGCACAAGGCTGCTCCTTTTTAGGTGGATTAAGTCTCAAGATCGACAGTGTCACCAAATTAGGGTTTTGGTCGACCAGGGCCTCCAGATGGAAAATTTTCATCTGGGCACAAGCCAATGATCCAAAGCATAACCTAATATACTCCATGGAACCTCATGGACCCAAACATCAAGTCAATTTGACCTCAGGGGATGCATACATCAAAAATCAGGAATTAGGGTTTCTTGACCTAATTCACCCCTAAGTTGACTTTTGGGACAAATCATGAGCCAAGACCTCAAGAGAGGGTTTGAGGGTCTCAAATGAACTATATTGATCCATTTGGGACAATGGATTAATCCAAGAAGCTTGAGCAACAAGTCTCAATTTCATCTGCACCACAATTAGGGTTTCGCGAGGAAAGTCAACTATAACTTTGACTTTTGACCAGGACATGCTCCCAAACCCTAGGACATGCCTCAATACACCCTATGACACCCATGGAACATGTCCATTAAGTTTGATTTAGGTCAAGGACATGATTTCTTGAAGAATTGCACAGTTTGGAATTCATCTGATAAAAAGTCAACTGTGCACAAAAGTCAACTTTGACTTTTTGAGATTTTTCACCAAAATGGATTTTTAACCCTAAAATGATGTTAATGTATGATTTGAATCATCATTCATCAAGAAAAACCAAAGAAAGTGGGATAACTTGTAAAAGGGGTAACCATAAAACTTAGAATTTTTTCTAAGTTATGGAAAAAGTACCGCTAATACACTAACTTTGGAGGGTCATAACTCCTAAACCACATGGCCATTTTTTCTCATCCAAAGATGGATTTGTAGCCCTCATTACCCTCTACAAAAACTTCAACTAGACCTAAGTCCAATTCATTAAGGATTTTGAGTTATGGAGTGATCAAAATCAAGAAATCACACTTTGTTAAAACACTTAGTGAAAATTTCACTAAGTCAGATTTGACCTCACTTTTTGCCAAATGTAGAGGGATTTTTCACTTGGAATCAAAAGAGATCAAAACCAAACTTGTTCAAACAGTTGGTGTATCATGTAAGGGCTTTCCAAAATGGCCAAGAACATTGCCAAATTCAACTTACACCATGAGATATGACATTGTCAAGTTGCCTTGCTGAAATCTGTCAAAGGCAAGGCAGAATTTGCAACTTTGCTCGATTTGCCAAAATCAGCCAAATTCAAATGCTCATATCCACTTGGACACCTCAGAGGATTGAATCTAAAGGGGACAATCACTGAGCCAAGCCTCCAAAGTCCATGGAACAAGAAATAGCATGTTGAACCTAGAATGGCCAAAATAGGGACAAGACTCCAAATTTGGATTGAAGCATTCAATGGAACCATCAAAGTGGCATGGACTGAGCCATTCTCATCTGAAATCAGTCAAGACTTATCCAAGACCAAGGGAACCAAAGCTCTGTGCCCTAACCTCTAGTAAATGGCTAGAGGAGACTTGGATTTTCATTTGCCAACATTGGCCAAACCTACTTACCAGCTGCCATTCACTATTCCTTGCAAAACAAACTTGCTCTACTATAAATAGAGCTCAATTGTGATCAGTTTGAGTACACCAAAGCCATCTAACAGATGCTTTCCTCAAAATCTCTTTCTCTTGGCAAAAATGCCTTTCTTAGCAAGGTAGCTATCGGGTTTTGAGTTTGAGAGCAATTCCAATCAAACCAATCACTCACACACCTCACATACATCATATAGAAGTGATCCAAACACTTAGATCACTTCTGAAACACCAATTTCACAAAATCACCAGCTGGTTGCTCAAATTTTCAAACAAGTTGCAGCTGAGGTACCACAAAGTGATCCAGCCAATTTCAATCAAGTCCAAGCATTCAAACACAATCCATAGGGTGTAGGGAAGCTGTTCAGATAATCACCATTCATCTGTAACACCTCCAAATCAAAAATCACTTTGCACTTGCTGTCACGGCTTGGAGGTAAGCACATACTTGGTCATCTCTCAATCTATGCATATTTCCTCGCACAATAATTTGGCCATATGTTCATAATCATGTATGGAATGTTTTCCCTCAATTAATTGCCTTGTTTGAATCGTGTATCAAAAATCCTAGCCTTCATGCAAAAATTAGGGTTCTTGAGGATTTTTCGTGATTACTTGTTGCATGTTTAATTTAAATGAAATTAATGGACATAGACATGATCGTGAGGTTGAGACGAGCATAATGATATGTGGATTGCATGATATGATTAAGTATTCAGTGAGATTGGAGAGAAAATGCAAATCTGAGAATCCAAGAACACGCGCGTGTTCTTCAGCTTGTTCTTGGCGCCTTTTTTCCAAATTCAAATATTTGAATTTTGTGATTTTGTTTAATTGATTCAAAAATTAACTTCTCTCTGAGTTTTAATGATTTTGAGTTGATTCTTTTTTTGATAATTCATAAAAATGTTAAAATATTTTATTTTATCAAAAAATACCAAAAATATTATTTATTTCAAATAATTGATATTTTTGCAAAGAATTAATATTTTAATTGTTTTTGACCTTTTAAATATTTTTTCTACATTGATTTTGCAACTTTTGCTGCTTTCTAATTATTTTGTAGGTCAATACTTAATTTTTGAAGCATTAATCCAAAATCACAATTTGTTTTCCATATGTTAAACAATTTTGATCATTTTAATTGAATTTTTATTCAATTAAATACATTTTTTGAAAACAAATTAGGGTTTTTGGATTAATTCAACCCTCATAAATCATTTTCAAAACACTTTGGGCCTCTAATAGAGTGTAAGACCCAATCTTTTCTTGACCAAATCATTTTTGGGCCTCAGTGTATTGTATAAGTCCCGATACCGTCAAAAAACGAACGACGCGATCGTCGCCCTTTTTGAAAAATAACCTTGGGCCTCTCCTTGAGCTATAAGACCCATTCAAAACTTTTGGGTCTCTAATAGAGTGTAAGACCCAACCCCCTTTTAACCAAAACATTTTGGGCCTCACTTATTGTATAAGTCCCTCTGCGTTAAAAGAAAACCTCGGCGCGATCGCAATTTTTAAACGAAAAATCAACTGGGCCTACCCTCGTGTTATAAGCCCCACTCTTCTTCTTTAAAACTTTTTGGGCCTCTTGAGAGAGTGTAAGACCCATCCCTTTGTACATAAAACAATTTTTGGGCCTCAGTCACTTATATAAGTCCCTCTGTACGAATTCAAACAGTGCGCTCACTGATAAAACCCTGGGCCTCTCCTTGAGCTGTAAGCCCCAAATCTTCCTTTTTCAAAGCACTTTCTCCTTTGATTTTGAATATACTGTTGTTTTCAATCTTTCTTTGTTGAACAACTAACCAAACATCATGGAAGCTCTACAACCGAGTAAGTGGTTATACGCTTTCATTTACCGCTTTCATATATATATAACTGTATTGTGGGGTTGTTTCACTGTAAGTCTCCTTTCATAAACTCATATCAACTGTGTAATAATAGTATAGATATTTCGAGTTTCCCCGGCAACTACGTCTAGCACTAGGTAAAGCCCTGTTGATCACTCTGAACTTACAGTCAAAACTAGATCCACATAGGATTACCAGAAACAGTCTTTCCTCCTCTTGGGGTTAAACAATATGGAGATGTGAAAGGCAGATTCTTTTTGAACCCTTTCTCAGACTGTCACTCTTAGAAATAGACTGAACTAGATCCCCAATAGGATTACCAGATACAGTCTTCTCTTCGGCTGTCCTCATTAGGAATTGTCAAGAAATTCTATTCCCCAAAGATGAATTATTCTCGGTGAAACTTCTCTTGAATTTCTTCAAACCTCAGAACTGTTCACTAAATGAATTATTCTCGGTGAAACTTTTCTTGAACGTTTCTTTGGTTTGGGACCCACGGGCTTCTTAAAAGCATCGGCCTCCTCTTGGGCATCGTACAAGGACCCACAGGCTTCCTAAAAGCAACCCCGCCTCCTCTTGGGCTTAGTACAAGGACCCTACAGCATCTTAGAAGTAGTCACAGCCTCCTCTTAGGCTTCGTATAATGATCTCTTCCTCCGGGAATGATAGCCTTCTCTTGGGCATCGTACAAGGACCGATCGGCTTCTTAAAAGTTTCCAGCCTCCTCTTGGGCTTCGTACAAATTGTCCCGACGACCTCCTAGAGGTATAGGAACAGAACTTAATCATCTTAATAGAACAGTCCTTTCAAAGAGTCTACTACTGTTTCTCAGAGCATAGTACAAAAGATAACACTCTAGACTTGGACAGTCTAACTTCCTTGAGTCTCAAAGACATTCTCAAGCACCCATTCGTTAAATAGGAAGGAAACCCGTAGACTCGGACAGTCTCAATACCCTTCGAATTTCCCGCTTCCTTAAAGAACAGGAATAACCCGGATCCTTGAAACAAATCCATGAGTACAGTGTTGCTCATATAAGAACTGATTTTCTCTGTAAAAATTAGTATACTGGACCTGTCAATCAACTGAAACAGTAACCATAGCCTCCTCTTGGGCTTTGTACAATGATCCTCCCCAGCGGAGTTAAACAAAGTTTAGCCTCTCTCTCGGGATTTGTACGAGACACATAAGAGACTCCCTCGTTGAGTCAATCACCCCTTTAGCCTCCATCTCGGGCTTTATACGAGATACAAAAAGGTTTTTATTGAGCCAATCATCCATTTCGCCTCCATCTCGGGCTTTATACGAGATACAAAAAGGTTCTTATTGAGCCAAACAAATTTTAGCCTCTATCTCGGGCTTTATACGAGATACCAAACGACTCCATCGTCGGGTCAAAACCTTTTATCCTCTCTCTCGGGCTTTGTACGAGACACATATTAGCCTCCTCTTAGGCTTTATATAAGAAAACCACTGGTTGATCCAATCAACCTTTTAGCATCAAAGCTGTGCCTCGTTCACAGTATGCAAACATCAACAACTCCTTCCCTTTCATCTAATCGCTGTAAGCGGCAAGCCTCTGGATCATCTACATCCATGCCACTGTCCCTCTTTTAGCATGAGAAATCCCTAAGGAAAGATAGCATTGCTCTACACTGAGTTAAAGTCTTCCCCTTCAGGTTAAAACCCCCTATAAAGGAAATTATGGCATTGCTAGGATTCGCGTATCCCGGTTAAAGTAATCCTCTTTTATAAACAGTCACCCAACAGTTGTGACAAACAAACCCTTCTTTATAGATGAAAAATTCTCTCTAAAGCCGAGGTCCTTCAGCTTCACGTCTTGGGCTTTGAACAAGACACAAATAGACCTTTCAGCTTCATATCTTGGGCTTTGAACAAGATACAAACAACTTTTCGCTTCACGTCTTGGGCTTTGAACAAGACACAAAAACACCCATTTCCTCCCATAGAATAGGAGGAACTACGAACGCTCTGATTTCCCTGTTTCGGTAAACGGGAATACGTAGGCATAAGATCGAAAGAAAAGATCTTAGCGAGCACACTAAACAAAAAACCCAAATCTCCATCAATCAAAAGCAGTAATTCAAAAGCATCAGTCCTAACATCCTAACCCTTGTTCCCCGCTAGAAAGTCCTAGAAAGAAAGAAAACCGTATTGGCGAAAATACAAATAACCAGTACAAAGCCCCCCCCCACATTGATAGCATTCGTAACCTAACAGACCGCTGTTTAAACTCAGTATGCAAAGCAGGGTTAATTGGAGACATCTATTTCCCTTCCTTATTCAGCTCACAATAGGATAAAAAATGAATCGACCTGTAGTTTTAAGCTCAACCGCAGAGAGCGACCAACGCTTAAGAACTGCGTCCAAAATCGCTCGCTACACTAGGTAGTAGGCCCCATTTTCCGTTTTTGCTCGGACACGATAGGGTCCTTCCCAGTTGGATGAAGTTTGCCTTCGCGAGAGTCTTTGTGGTTTCTTCTTTGAACAAGGCTTCCCACGTCGAACTCTCGCCGTATCACCTTGGCGTTGTGCCTGATGGTAATTTTTTGTTTTAGTGAGGCTTCGCAAAGGGCTGCCCCAGTTCGGATTTCCTCGACGAGGTCTAGCTCTTCTCTCAATGATTCGTCATTCATCTCCTCGTCTAGGGGCGACTCTGTCCGTCTAGAGGGCACATGAACTTCGACGGGAATTACAGCCTCGGTCCCGTATGCTAAACGAAAAGGTGTTTCCCCGGTCGTTGAGTGCGGAGTTGTGCGGTACGCCCACAGTACGCTGTGCAGTTCCTCGACCCATGCCTTCTTCGTTTCGTCCAGCCTTCGCTTGAGGCCTCGAAGGATGACTCGGTTGGCTGCTTCGGCCTGCCCGTTTGTTTGAGGATGCTCCACGGATGCGAAGTGCTGCTTCGTGCCCAGTTGGGCGACGAAGTCCTGGAACTTCCTGTCCGTGAATTGCGTCCCGTTGTCCATTACTATCGCTTGGGGAATACCGAAACGTGCGAGGATGTTTCGTTTGTAGAAACGCAGGATGTTGAGGGCAGTTATTTTGGCTAGAGCTTCTGCCTCTATCCATTTTGTGAAATAGTCCACGCCTACTATGAGATATTTGTTCTGACTTGATCCTACCACGAAGGGTCCTAGGATGTCTAGGCCCCACCAGGCGAATGGCCACGGGGAGGATATAGCCTTGAGCTCGTTAGGTGGAGCCAGGTGCATGTCCCCGTGCCGTTGGCATTTGTCGCATTTCTTGACGTGTTCTTTCGCGTCGTTTTGCATGGTCAGCCAATAGTATCCTGCACGGAGAGCCTTTTGAGCAAGGGACCTTCCGCCAAGATGTTGGGCATTGATTCCTTCGTGGATTTCGCGTAGGATGTGTGCGACCATTTCCTCCTCGACACATTTGAGCAGCAGAATGGAGAATCCCCGTCTGTAGAGTTTATCTTCGACCAAGACATAAGAGCAGGCTCTTCGCCTGACTATCCTGGCCTCCTTTGGGTCGGACGGGAGTTCGTCTTTGGCGAGATAATTGTAGACTGGGGTCATCCAACAGTTATTGTCGCCAATCACCTGCACGTCGAGTGTCGCGGAGGCCTTCTCGATGCTGGGTCGAGGAAGTACTTCCTGTATGACGGATTTGTTTCTGCCTTTCTTCTTCGTGCTGGCTAGTTTGGATAGCACGTCTGCTCGTACGTTATGTTCGCGGGGAACGTGTTTCACTTCCACTATTGTGAACTTCGCCATTTCCTTCTTTACCAGGGCCAAGTATTCGGTCAGGTTGTCGTTTTTTGGCTTGGTATTCTCCCCGAACCTGGAGGGCCACAAGTTGTGAATCTGTGCAAATGACGACTTCCTCTGCGCCTAGGTCCTCGGCAAGGCGTAGCCCAGCGAGGAAGGCTTCGTATTCAGCCTGGTTATTGGAGGTTGGGAAAGACAGTGTGAGTGATACCTCGACGATAATTCCTTCGTCGCTCTCCAGTATGATGCCCGCGCCACTTCCTGCAGAGCTTGAAGCACCGTCGACGAAGATGGTCCATTTGCGTGCTTCGCTCGCGGGGGAGTCTGCGAACGTCATCTCTGCGATAAAGTCGGCCAGAGCTTAGGCCTTGAGGGCTTTTCTGCCTTCGTATTGGATGTCGAATTCGGACAGTTCCAGCGACCATTTGAGCATTCGGCCGGCCATATCTGGTCGTCCGAGCAGCTGCTTTATGGGTTGATCTGTTCGAACCATGATCGTGTGAGCCAGGAAGTAATGTCTCAACCTCCTGGCCGCGTTGATGAGGGCCAGCGCCACCTTCTCTATCTGTTGGTATCTTAACTGTGGTCCTTGCAGCATTTTGCTCGTGAAATAAATGGGCTTCTTCCCGTCAGGTGTCTCGTGGATGAGAGCGTCACTCTCTGCTTCGGTTGCTACGGCCAGGTATAGGTACAAAGTTTCGCCGTTGTCTGGGCGAGAGAGGACCGATGGCTCTGAGAGTGCCCGTTTCAGATGGAGAAGGGTCTTGTCGCACTCCTCGGTCCATTCGAATGCTGCCTCTTTGCGGAGGAGTTTGAAGAATGGTAGGGCGTGCTGGGCGGACTTGGCCACGAAACGAGATAGTGACGCGAGCATCCCGTTGAGGGACTGGATGGATTTTTTGGACTTGGGGTTGGCTTCGATTCCTCGTTCTGTCAAGTAGAAGCCGAGGAATTTGCCTGCCCAGACACCGAACGTGCACTTCTCCGGATTAAAACGCATTTTGTATTTCCTGGTCTGTTCGAAGACCTTCCTCAAATGGGCGGTGTAATCGGTTTCCTCGTGGGATTTTACGATCATGTCGTCCATGTAGACTTCGAGCATGTCGCCTATTTCTCCCCGAAACACTTTGTTCATCATTCGTTGGTACGTTGCTCCGGCGTTCTTCAGGCCAAAGGGCATTACGTTGTAGTAATAGTTGCCCGATTCGGTCATGAAGGCCGTATATTTTTTGTCGGACATTGCCATTGGGATTTGATTATAGCCCGAGTAGGCGTCCATGAACGATAAAAGTTTAAAACCAGCAGAATTATCAACAAGTTTATCAATATTGGGGAGGGGTAGGCATCCTTCGGGCATGCCTTATTGAGATCGGTATAATCAATGCACATGCGCCATTTTCCATTAGATTTTTTAACTAATACAACATTGGACAGCCAAGTTGTGTACTTGGCTTCCGAAATAAATTTGGCCTCGAGGAGGTCCTTTACAGCTTTTTCAGCAGCCTCCGTTTTCTCCGAAGACTGCTTCCTCCTACGTTGTGCTACGACCTTGACGGCCGAGTCGATGGTCAGCTGGTGACAAGCGACAGATGGATCCAAGCCGGGCATTTCCGCGGTGCTCCATGCGAAGAGGTCGACATTCTCTCGGAGGCATGCTTTGAGCTGCTTCCTCGCGATGTCAGGCAGGTCTACTCCGATCTTCACTCCCCGTTGGGGGTCTTCGCCAAACAGAATTATCTCAAAGTTGCCATCCGGGATTGGGCGCATCGGATGGGAGCTGCTGCTGGACGACGTGGACGGGCTTGCTAGACACTTTTGGCTTGGGCGCAATGGTGTTAAGTCCCTTTGTAGCTGCTTCGAAACACCGTCGGGCAACTTCTATATCGCCTTGGAGGGTGGCGACCATCCCTTTCGAAGTGTAAGACTTCATCTTCAGGTGGACGGTTGAGGGCACTGCTACCAACTCGGCTAGAGTTGGCCTTCCGAAAATGCATTGGTAGAGCGACGGGCAGTCGATTACCAGAAATTGTACCTTGATGGATCTGGCCGTTTCAGCTGAATCGAAGGTCACGATCAGCTCGACGTATCCCCACGGCTTGGTTACAGATCTGTTGAATCCCTGTAAATCAGACCCTACGTAGGGGGTAAGGTGCGATTCGTCCAGCTGAAGTGTTGAAAACAACTGGGAGTACATGATGTCGACCGAGCTGCCCTGGTCGACGAGTATCCTGCGAACGTCGAAGTTTGCCATCCGGGTTCTGACGAGCAATGGTATGCTTGAGTTCGGGGAGCCGCCGAGGAGTTCCTCCCGATAGAAGGAGATGGGGACGGAGCCTTTCTGTGCCCGATCAAGCGTGGTCACTTTGCTGGAGCTTGTGTTGATTAGGTGTTCTAACTTCCGTTTCACGGAGCCCACAGTGACTTTGTTGAAACTCCCGCCAGAGATGACCGTGGCGGAGGGAAATGTCTCCCACAGGTTGTGGGCCGTGAAATATGCAGGGCCGCTGAGCCCGTCAGGGACGTTGAAGTTCTCGGGTCGCGATATGGACATAGCAACCTGTATATTGGTGTCTTCCGAGGAGGGTAACTCCTCCTCGACCTTCTTAGACTCCTGGGCGTCCTGCTGAGGAGTGTCCTTCTTCTTCGCGAACTGCTTCAGGTGGTCGTCCATGATCAGTATTTCAATGGCATCCTTCAGATGGATGCAGTCCTCTGTAGTATGGCCGTGACTTTTGTGGAAACGACAATATTTTGATTTGTCCACGTTTGGTCTGTTTGGAAGTTGTTTGGGGAAGCGGACCCCAGCCTGTTTGAACTCCGAATTGGCACATTCGGACAAGATCTTTTCCCTGGAAACGGTCAGGGGAGTGTAGTCATGGAACCGCCCGGAGGGGTCCTTGCTGTCACGGGGATCACGAGGACGGTCCTCGCGCTTCTGTTCACCTCGACGAGATGTCAAAGCTTCTTCTCCTCTGGATGCCCGAGCGTTCTCCTGATGGCGTGATGCTCGGACGTTGCTGGCCGCAACCTTCTCTTCATATTGAATGTGTGATTGGGCTTTGAGGAGGATGACGTCTAAGTTCCTCGGTGGTGCGAGGCCAATGGCTTTAGAAAACTCAGAGCCTGGGCGGAGCCCCTGCTCGAGCAGAAACTTCTTCATTTTGTCCGTCGTCGGGACCTACACTGCTTCTTTGTTGAACCTCTCGATATATGCGCGGATAGGTTCGTCTTTACCCTGGATTATGGCTCCAAGAGAGGCCTCGGTTTTGGGGTGGCTGCGAGATGCTGTAAAGTGCCGCAAGAATATCCTACCCAATTGTCTCCACGAGGTAATGGACTCCTCGGGCAGTTGCTTATACCATGTCATTGCTCCCTTCCGAAGGGTGGTTGGGAACAGTCTGCATTTGATGGTGCCCCGTACGTCGCGGTAGTCTAACAGCGCATCGATGTTCTCGATGTGCTCATCGGGGTCGGTGGTCCCATCGTACGTGCCAAGTGACGGGGGTTTCTCCAAGCCTTTTGGGAGACGGGTAGCCAAGATCTCCTGGGACAATGGGCCGCGAGGCTCGTCGTCGTCACTAGAACTGATGTATGATGGGGATCGAACGAGATGCTCGTGACGTCGGTTCCTTCGCGGAGAAGGTGATCGGTTTCTTCGAGGAGAATGTGAGCAGTTCCTTCGCGGGGAAGGTGAGCGGTTCCTTCACAGGGAAGGTGAGCGGTCCCGTCCTTTAGACTTGATCGGGGGAGATTGCTCGTTCCTTTGAGTCCTCTTGTGGTCATGGGCGTGCTGGTCACGCGGGGAGATCTTGTCGCGCTTTCGGGCTACGCGAGGATCAGGCTCTTGGCGCAGCCTTCGGTCAATTTCTCTCCAGGGCTGCGGGCTTCTTGATCGTCGCTGGTTCCTCCGTGTAGGAGGGGATCTCAGACGGTGGGACTCTTCTAGTGCCCCGATCCTCTCGTTCTGCTGTAGGATCAGGGTGTTGGTTTTGTTGATCGCCTCCAGGAGGGCTGCCACGGCCGGGTCGACATTGGGCGGAACAGGAACGGGCTGGACGTCAAGTGATGGTTGATCGTTGTTGCAATCAGCAGGGGTAAAGGAAGGAGAAGCAGTGGCTCCATCCCTGAGGAAACGGGCATCTCGGGGGAGAGATGACTGGCCGTCAACGTCAGATTTGTTGACAGGGAGGATGGTGGTTTGGAGAGCATCCTTGGTGCGATCTTGGGAGGCCATGATCATGATGATGTTTGAGAATTTTTTTGATCTTCGATTTCTGAGGAAAGAAAGATGTGGAGAACAAAGATTCCCACAGACGGCGCCACTGATCATGAAGGCTGGATCAGATCCTATAGAATTAGGCCGCCAAGTGCGTCAGGGATGCTGGTCGTATGGAGAGGAGGGGGGTGTACCTGCAAGGTACTCCGACGCCAAGTAAGAAAGGGTCAGAGAAAATGAGCAAGTACAAAGTATGAATTCTTAGGGTGAATATTGGATACCTGACCCTCTCAAGCGAGAGGGTTTATATAGAGCCCCCAGCGCGTGGCCAACGGTCATATTTTCGGGGCAAAATAACCGTTTTCCCTAAAGAAAAGGTAACTACCAAAACGAGCCGTTATGTCGGGCATGGTGTCCAAAACTAGCCGTTATATCGGGCATAAGCGTAGTTTCGGGCACCTGCCCTTAGTTGTTCGGGGAGCAATGAGGCCGTTCGTAACGGGCAGTAATTCCGGGGAGGAACGTTGCATTCCTTGCCCGGTTGGAGGGGCAGAAAGGTAACTTTTGCCCCTCTGTGGATTAGACTTAGGCAATTTGGGCCGCTCTGGAGTAGAAGCGGATTGGGCCAATTCTAGCCATTGGTCCAGTCCAGAACATTAATTATTCTCAATTTTCTACCGTAATGATATGGCTGAAAGTTGAATTGATAAATAAGTTATGTGAATACATAGTACATATATATCAAAATTTAAATGTTCCCATAACAGTTGTGTGAATGGAATGTTGAGAAGAAAGTTTGATGACTGGCCTATACTACCTTAGGCATTAATTTTCTGTAAGCTACATTTAGTTATTAATTTGTAATTTCTAAAACTGCCTAAATATAAATTAATCTACTAAGAAAACTGATATTAGAGACGGAATAAATTTGTGTCTAAAATGCTTAAATTCCGTCTCTAACTGATTTGGAGACGGATTCAGAGAAGGAACAAAATCCCTCTTTAAAACCTTGGTCACAAACACTTCAAAGACGGATTATTTATTTCCGTCTATAATCAGAGAAAGAATTTTTCCGTTATTAAATCCAAAATTTCGTCTCTCCTAATTAGTTAATAAAAGTTTATTTCCGTCTCTGTAGAGACGGAAATTTTCGTCTCTATTTATTCCGTGTCTGCATAAAATTATTCTGTCTCTGAAGTTCGGTCTCTGATAGTCATAATTTCGTTTCTCCTTAATTAACTATGTTTACTATTTCGGTGTCTAATATATATATTTCCGTCTCTAAATTTAATATAATCTTTTATACTATTTTATATTATTCATCATTTTATAATAGACAACCTGAACATAATATTAATATTATAATAAACCAAATTTAATTTGTAACATTCATGATCAAAATATATTGATAATAAAATGATTCTTATAATAAGATTTCAAAATATAGTGACAGCAAAATGATACTTGCAACATTGCAAGTAAAGTGATAATAGAATGATCTTTGCAATACATTACAAAATATAGCAATAGTTTAGTAACTAGTCATATTAAAAATGTACCCATAACTTCAAAATAAAAATAGTTCTACATAAATATAAATCTAATCCATGAAATGATTGTCATTCTCTCCTTCATTTCCAATACCTTCCTCTCCTTCTATGCTAAAATCATCTTCTTCCATGCCAATGTTTTCCTCTCCTTCATTGTCAATACCATTATCTCCTTCCTTGCCAATATCATCATTATCTTCTTCAAGAAATAAACTTTTCATATTTTTGTCATGCATTAGTTTTTGAAACATGTGCTCCCATCGATTCACCTTTTGTTTTATACTTTCTTGTTCAAGAGTTTTTTGTTGAAGTTGATCGGTTAATGCTTGAACTTGATCTTTCAATGCAGCAACCTCTTCCGATGATGTTGCATCATTAGAAATTATATTTTTTGCAGATGATTTGATGGGAGCGGCTTGAGACCCTAATCCAAATATGCGCCCCTTCTTGTTTATACCACCAACCACTTCCATGTATATGTTATTATCTAATTATAATGTAGACTCATGGCTACTTCCCTCACCATTATGAAGTTGTGCTTCACCTTTTTGCACTTGATATAATTCCTGAAATAAAATTTAAAATTAAAATACAAAAACACTAAAATTAACACAAGGATGTAATAGAGATAACAATATTTTTGCACTCATTAACACAAACTCTTGAACATCTCATACTAACTTCCAATGTCACTAACCACTTCTAACTGTCCAAACAGTCAATATAATATCTAACATAATTAATGGTTCAGCCAGATAATTAGCATTTTTCTAAGTTGAGGCATAATTCATAAGTTGCAGTTACACACAAAAGTTGAGGCATAATCCACCCCCTACTGCTTCATATTAGCATCAATTAATGGATGTTTCTTGGCCTAGCCTTAAAGGTGACGTAACATTCATTATCATTGAGGAATCACAAGGATTACCAAAAACTTCTACACTAAAACGCTACACTCAATCAACATGCATGGCTATGGGGTAGTACTTAATTAGTTATAAACTTGTTTCTTTATTTAGGCCCTGTTATCAATCATATATATAACTCCTCCACTTTAAATTAATCTTTCAATTCAAATTAACTTCATGTTATATGGTAGTAGAATAAAACAACAATGCAACAACATGTTATATGGTAGTAGAATAAAACAACAATGCAATAACATGTAATGTAATCTAGGCATTCTTTTATAAGAAACTAATGTCTCTTATATTTTGTTATGCAGCAACATTCTTTTTTATCATTCAGGAAGTTAACACAATGCAACGAGACACACACAAACAGAAACAACCTACCCCAAAACACCAACTGAAAGCAACAACTACAAACGGAAAATGCTGCTAACAAGGAGGAACTAAAGCAAATATGACTATTAGAAAAGTATAACTCATCCAAGGTCAAATTAATTACCTTTTCCTTTGAAAGCTCTCCAACTACTTTGGTGATATATTGTTTCTTGACTAAGCCAACTTCAATCTATAACAAACAAAAATCAAGTTATAACAAACAAGAGCTTGTTAAAACAAAACCATACTATTCATTACTTTAACAATCAAGTTATAACAAACATGATACTACAGTATGAATCAATTTCAATTATACTGTTAGCTGTAAAGCACAGAAGTTATGAGATGATTGAAAAAACTACATTGATGGACACATTTCAAACAATATATCAGGTCTCAACCTTCCATTGCTGTTTTTAATTTATTAAAGTTAGCATAAGCTTTACCTACTATGGTCAAAGTACCTTTATATGCACGCTCGTTCACACTCACTACTATCAAGTACCAAACCAGCTTTTCCTGAAACTCAACTATAATCACTTTTTACCATGTTACTCTCAACTATTTCCCATCTTCCTTTTCTTTTATTACTATTACTATTACTATAATATAACAAATACATTCACTATAATACTCCACGAAACAAAACCATATTCATTACTAAAAAAACTTTAACAATGATTTCACAAATATACTATTCAAATTCCCAAATCTACAATCAATTAATCGATTTAACATAACTAGAGTTTTACAGAAATATACCTGTAAAATTTCTTAAATAGAGAATTAGAAAAATGAGGGATGTGGCTGGAATGAATATCTAGCGAAGAGATTTGCTGGAACGGTGATTGAACGGTGGCCAGAAGAAGATTTGCTGGAACGACAACCCTAAATGCTAACTCTGTTCTTTTGTTTTCAGCAAGTAAAAGACTCAGCAAATAAAATATGTTAGTTTTGATTAATATTAATAAGTATAATATAATTATATTATATTATATTAAATGGTAACCATGTAAGGAAATTGCAAAGGTGGATACTGGATACATTATTATCGAAAGTGTGCGATTCTAATTATAAAATATAATCATATAAAATTGCCATAAACGAATCACATAGAATTAGTTAAATGAAAAATATTTGTTACATTAGCACATATATGAGGTGGGACCTCACAAATTTATGATGCAGTAAACCATATTTATTTATCAATTAAAATAACATATAAAATAATAATAAATTCAATGTACTTATGAACAAAATATTCATAGCACACATTAAAATAAATAAATAAATAATCAAAATTAATAAAACAAATCATATGCATGCCTCCTAGTACATACTTTGTCATTTATATATATAAGTTTAAGAAATCATTTAAACACGGAAGTAGTCCTTCTCCAAATTCCATCTCCAACTAGTATTTATTGGTTTAATTAATAATTTTATCAATTAGAGACGGACTCTGAGACGGAAATATTTGGAGACAAAATGTTGCATCTCTAAATATTGTCACTATTTAGTCCAATTTAGTTTCGGTCTCTATCTTCAAAATTCCGTGTCTGATTCCATCGATAATAGAGAAGGAACAATTCCGTCTCTAAATTCCGTCGTTGTTCCAGTTTTTTTTAGTAGTATAAGTTGGATATATGTTGTATGTTGTTTTGGTTGTAAACAGCTATGGTAATTTTGCAATGACAACAACTTAAGTCATAAAGATTTCATTCGATAAAGTTTAGAAACATGACTTGAAAAAACCAGAATGATGAATTAAAATTGATTACAAATTATACATAAATAAAAATGGATGTTGAGATTACCTTATTTTGAAAAGTATATATCTAGATTAGACTTGTGCTTAGTTGAAACAGTCTTATGTTTATAATAAGTACGAAGAAGATGGACTTTATGCAAAAGTCAACATTTAGTTTTGGGTGGAAGGTAAAATAGAAATTAAAGATAATTTAATTTGACAAAATTTTCTATATGGAAGTTTCTATTTCATAAATAGTTTAGTTAGTACATCTTGCTTTTACTGAGGTAAAAATAACTTCCATTGAATTTATTATAGTATACTACTATGATACTCATGCTCTTGTACAAATAAAATTATTTGATATGATATAACAGATATTTAAATATATATATAAATTTGGAATGATATAAAATGTATTTTTATATGCATTTACATTTAAAATTAACTATTAATTTTAAAATAAACAAAATTTTGATATTTTGAAAAAAGATTTTGTCTTTCAAATCAAGACAAATTGTTGATAAAAATAGACGCTATGCTGATAATAACCCGTGGAATAAAAAAATATTTGATATGATATAATATATATTTAGATACAAATGCAAAATTTAAAATGATTTACTTAACTGTAAAATAAACAACAATCATATAAATTTAATTGTATTAAATAATTATATTAAAAGAAGACAAAAAGAAATCGTGATATGGAGAAAGAAAAAAAATTAATATTTAAAAAAGAATTTTGTCTCACAAATTAAAATAATTGTTGATTAAAATAAAATAGATATTGTGTTGATAATGACCCGTGAGATAAATAAATTTTTTATTTTATTAGCATTTTTAGTGATAATAAATAAATAAATAAAAATTAAAATGAAAGTGAGAAAGTGTGGGAAAAAATTGTGTGAGAGATTTGAAATTTTAATGAAGAAAGAGAATGAGTGCCACTTGTCATGGTGTAGTAATAGATGAGAATAAAAAAAGGTAAACATTGGTTGATTACTAAAATATCTTTTGATAATGTAAATAATTTGTGATAAAAGAGTAATTTAGGAAGTTAATGCAATTGAATTTATATATATATATATATATATATATATATATATATATATATATATATATATATATATATATATATATATATATATATATATATATATCCTATGAGAATGTCATTTTTATGTGAGAATATGAGAATAAATCTAAATCATTAGATTTTAAAATAAATGGTGAAGATTATGTGTGATTTTTGTTTTTCTCTCTCCTCCATTAATAAAATAAATGATGGAGGAGAGAGAAAAAAAACTGACACATAATCTCCATCTTTTATTTTAAAATCTAATGGTTCAGATTCATTCTCATGTTTTCACATAAAAATGACATTTTTATATGATATGTTTCCTATATATATATATATATATATATATATATATATATATATATATATATATATATATATATTAGATGTCATATAATAGGATCATTTGAAATCTAAAATGAAGAGGCAAATAGTAAGCATGTTAGCTAAGCTAGGCATTTTCATGACAGGTTACCATCAAGGACTGCATGAACAAAGTAGTACTCGTCCAATATGAATGATTAAAGTTGTAAAATATCTTTCATGTTCACACCTGATTTTTTTTCATACCCAAAATTGACTTTTTTTTCTTCTCATTTTTAAATAATTAATCCACTTTCTTCTCATTTTTAAATATAACTTAATTCAGTTTTAAAAAATTTAATAAACTCCAAAACCATTAAATATTTAAGTTTACATGCTCTTAAATTAAAATATAAAAGTACCTTTCTTAAATCAGACCGGTCTTTCGATCCATTCAACCCGATATAGAAATCCTTCGCGTATTTACAAACTCTTAGGGGGTGTTTGTTTCATGGATTCTAAATTAATTTCCAGGAATATGATTTGAATTTTTTACATTCTCATGTTTGTTTCAAGTATTTATAAATTATGCCTTGGAACTTTTTATTCCTGAGAGTTTTATTTACACTTGGATTTTTCATTTTCCATTCCCATGTAATAGGATGGGAATCTTTTATTCCCATGAAAATAAGTGGTAACCACCAATAACTTTCCACATCTATTTATTTAAGTCTTTTATTTTGTATTTTAAAATTTTAAGTAAAATATTTTTTATAAATATTCCTGGGAACTTATATTAATTACCAAACATAAAGGTAGGAATAAAGTTCCTAGTAATAATGTTCCTTGGAATAATATTTCCAGGATTATAATTTTAATCTTTGAAACAAACACACCCTTAGATCTTATCTATATTAAATAATTCCTCCGGTCTCATATATAAATAATTTTATAAAAAATTAATCTTTTAAGAAAAATATTTAAATACATTTAAATTTTTCACTCTTTTTAATTTTACTCATATTTTATTATTTAAAATCGTTAAAAATATAAAAATGTGAAAAAAAAAAGATATATTTAAAATAATTATATTAAATGTAATAAATATAATAAATTTGTGCTTATATTCAAAATCATTGAATTTTTTTTATTGCTAATATTTAAGATCGGACAGAATAGCTCTTCAAATTTTCTGTTAAGAATTCTTCTCCTATAGACGACATATTTCTAAGTGCAAGCTGCCCTATTATTTTCATCATATTTAACACATGTTCAAAACGGTTAGAAAATATGATTTCTAGCTTGATAAATAAAGTTTTTAATATGGTGTTGAAGAGCTTCTCAAAATGCCATTGTTTTACCCATAAATTATAGGGTTAATACACATTTTACCCCCTGTTATTTGGGGGAATTCCAAAAACAACCATATGACCTTTTGTTTGTAAGTATATGTCTCTTCCACTAGGCTAACATTCATTACATTTAATTTAGTTTGCTTCAAATATACATATTGCATAACATGTAATGAATATTTAATATGTTAAATAAATTCTTCTAAAAATATTAATAAGAAACTAAACCAAAAATATTTATTATATTTATAATTAATAAAATTATTTTCACTTTATTAATTATTATTAATTTTAAAAAAATTATTTTCATTTTATTAATTATTATTATTTTCAGTTTAAATAATTAATAGTTAGTAATTAATAATTAATAATAGAAGGAAAATAAAAATATTTTTAATTAAAATAGTAGTTTTAATATTAGTAGTTAATAATAAACTGAAAATAAACATATTTTTAATTAAGATAGTAGTTTTAATATTAGTAGTTAATAATAAACTGAAAGTAAAAATATTTTTAATTAAAATAACAGTTTTTAATAATTAATAATAAACTGAAAATATTTTTTTTAAATTAATAATAAATTAAAATATCTTAACGTTAAATAAACTGAAATATAATCTAATTTAAATATTAATTATTATTTTCAGTTTATTATTAATTTAAGGGTTAAATATACGATTCCCCCTGCCATTAGGGCGAGTTTTGGGTTTCCCCCTGAAGTTATTTTTTTGTGATTCCCCCTTGTAAAACCAAGATTCTGTTTGCAGAACCCCTATCCCTTGTTTGGATGACTGGGCATGGAAAATCTGCACATGTGGAAGGGAAATCTGCCTATGTGGCAGTTCACGTGGCTTTTTTGACTTGCTGACTGTATTATTAAAATTCACGTGGCTTTTTTGTATTAATATTTTTTTTAATTATTATTTTAAAAAGTATTTTAATTGGGCCAAGACCAATGGACTTGAGCCCATTTCCAACACCATTTTTTGATCCATTTATTCTTCTTTGAATTTTAGTGTCCAAGATAAGTATATAAACACTTATCTACTTTCATTTCCGATATGGCATAATATCACCACACAATATTAATACAGTTGCATATGATGTCATCTACTAACTAAAAACTACAACAACTTCAAGTTGTAATTAATTTTCTCCACTTCATTGATATGCTTGGTCAGGTTGGGAATTCTGCTACTCAATCCTCATCGTCACTACTTCCTTTGTCTAAAGATGTTTCTGCTTCTGTTTCCAAAATTGTGTCGCCTTCTTCGTCTTGGGGATCTTTTAAGAGAGTTCGAGCGGTTAATAACACTGCATTGCCAGTTTCGTGTCTTGTGGATGGGTGCAATTCTGATCTTAGTAATTGTAGAGAGTATCAAGGCGGCATAAGGTTTGTGAACTTCATTCCATGACTCCTGAGGTTTTAATTGGTTGACTCAAACAAAGATTCTGCCAGCAGTGTAGCAGGTATATGTGTATACATAGTTATAGATTGCTTGTAGTTTGTTCTAATAGTTTGTTTTTGCCTTTATTGGATTTTGTAATTGAATCCTATCCATTGTTCATGTTAGCTTCACAAGTACTATCTATAATATATGAAAAGAAACTGTTCTGGTTAATACAATTTTAACCCTTCTTAATTTTGCTCCAAAACACAAAATTGAGGGTAAATCATGTCCATAATCACAAAATTCCAATCCATTTGGCTGACAATTAAAACATAACCACTAATTACTCCCTCTGTTCCTTTTTAAGTGTCACTTTTAGAATATTTTTTTGTTTCTTTACACAGTAATGCACTTGGAAGGGTCAAAAATACACCCAATTAGTTGAAAAGTCTTGGGAAAAACACGATTTGGATTTGGAAGGACAAAAATAAAGGCATTTGGTTGAAAATGAACTTTATGGGATAACTTTTGTATTGGGAAACAAAATAATGTCTTGGGAGACAAAATCTGAACATACTGTACACAAAATAATGTCTTGGGAGACAGATGCTTGCAATTTGAAACAAATCTACAAAAATATCTCTCTCTTCTTCGTTCTTTATCTCTTTTTCTTTCTTTTTCCTCTTCTTCTTCCTTCTTCCTTTTGTTTACAATAACTTCATTGTAAGGTTAAACTTCATTATATAATACATTTTATAAAATTATTGACATGAATTGGCACAACTATAGCTACAATTGTAACGATCACCGAGATTTTGAAGAATAATGGACTTGCCACTGAGAAATGTAAGGTTTTTTTTTATATAATGTTATGTATTTTACGTATTTTTTATTTATATATTTATATGGAAACATATCTTTATATGGTATTTTCTTAAGATGTTTTTTTAAAAATAAATAACATTTTTTTTAAGAGAAATCAAAGCGGTGAAACTAAGATGATGAATGGAGAGATGTTGAAGAATATAAAGAAATTGGTGGCAAATACAAAGAAATGTGTATTAAAGAGAGTGCAAGCATTTTGTGTATGAGAAAAAATATGTGTTTGAAATTAATTTTAGAATAATAAAGATAGATTATGTATTCTTACCATTTGTAGTCTCAAGAAACTAGAGGATAGACGTGTCACCTATATGTTCTGACCATTTGTGGTCTCAATAAATTAGAGGATAGACGTGTCACCTATATGTTCACCTATATGTTCTTACCATTTGTGGTCTCAATAAATTAGAGGATAGACGTGTCACCTATATGTTCTGACCATTTGTGGTTTCAATAAATTAGGGGATAGATGTAACAACCTATCCATTTTGAATATTTTAATTTATTTAATTGAAATCTTCCAATTACTATTCTATATAGTGTTTTTGAATTGATGATAAAAATAATACATAATGGAAAAATAAAAAATAATATTTATTTTCTTTTAAATATTTTATTGATTTAAATATATATATATATATATATATATATATATATATATATATATATATATATATATATATATATATATATATATATATATATATATATATATATATATATATCTATATCAAAATTATAGACAACAATTTATTATCTTCTTTAAAAAAAAATATTTTTAGGATCAAATATATAAATTTAATAGGATCAAAAATATATTGTATAATTATATATGATATCATTACATAAAAAAAATATATAGAAAATATTTGTCACTAATAACATAAAAAAATACATGTTTTTTTTATAATATTTCTTAATTTATAAAAGTACTAAAACAAAAATAAGATTTTAGAAAGTTAAATAAAATCATAAGTGAAAACATTGAAATTACTTTATTGAAGATATTAGAAATTATTGTAGCTTTGTGAATAGGGAAAAAATTATATTTGTATTTACGTTCTCAAAATTGAATATGAATTTGAAATATGTGAAGAACTTGACAGCTTTAGTTAGATATTTTTCAAAATATACAATATCATTTCTGTAAAACTTAATATTTATAATTGAGAGAAGATTGTGAAAAATGAATAAATACATTAATTAACATTAATTAATAATAGCTCTAGCAATTTTAAATAGAAAAATTAATCTTACATTAATTAACATAAATATAATTGAAAAAATATGAACATATATGGTATTCAATTTTTTCAAATATATGGTACAATTTTATTTATGGTACAATATTATTTTATAAAGTTTGTACTATATTTATTATAATAAATATTATATTTTTTGTGCCATTAAAGAAAATAAAAATAAATTTATATTTAAACAATGTATGAAACGGAACACAGGAAAAAAATGTTATTTTTTAATTGATTATGATACTAATAAATAAATAAATACGACAAATATTTATATTTCTATTCTTTTATAAAGGATAATAAATAATTAGATCAAGAATAAATGATATTAAATAAAATGTATGATAATATAATTCACAAATAGTGGAATCTTGAATAAATAATATAAAATGAAATGTATGAACATATGATTCTTAAATATATATAAGTAAAAAGATATTGAAATTATATGCTAATATAAACCATTCATAATTATTTTATGATCACCAAAACTAAATTATTATAAAATTATATTTTTAACTTTTTTACTTGGGAGTTGTATAATAATAAATCCTTTATATTTTTATCATTAGTAAATAAACAAAAAGAGTTTAATATTAAAATCTTCTTTTTTACAAATATGTTTAAAATCATTTTAGTTTAAACTCTTTTTTACAAATATTAAAATACTTTAAAATTCTAAATAAACAAAAAGAGTTTAATATTAAAATCCTTTATATTTCCTATTAAACTCTTTTTTTACTAATATTAAAATCTTTTTTACATATTAAAATTAAAATTGTGTGAGTATTTCTTTTTTAAAAGAATATATATTATTTAGAATTAGAAATATTATATTATATTAAAATATAATCAATGGTTTTAAATTTTATATTTATGGTAAGATGTTATTATTATTATTGTGTATCATTTGTACTCTATGTTCACTAATATAATATTCATTATAAATTTTTGTGCAATTAAAGCGTGAGAAATATGAGCTAAGAATCTACACACGGAAAACATGTGTTATTTTTAAATTAGTTAAACATGTTTCCACCATAATCTATATTATTAATTGTAATTTAATTAATTAAATTGTATTAAAATTGTAAGATATATCAACAAATCATAATTACCACTTGATAAATGGGAAATATTTTACTGAGATTATTTATTGGAAAATACTATAATGGTATTCTCTATCTATAAAATTATTACTTTATTTATAAGAAAAAACTAAAATTAATTATTTCTTTAATATATCATTAAATAAATTTTATTTTTAATTATCTTATTCATGACATTAATTACTCTCATTAAATACATTTTATTTTATATTAAAATATCTATGAAAAAAATTAACAAACTCAACAATTCATTCTAAAAATGATTCAAATATTTATACTTGAAATTTCAAAGTGAATTTCAAATATGAGTGTTAGTTTATATACTGAAAAAAAGTTTATTATTGACATTTTATTCAAATATATAACAAAAATAATTTTATTTGTATCTACGGGAAAATATATTGTTGATATAAATATTTTAAAATACAGGAGTTAAAACAAAATTAATTTTTAAATAGGTAAAAAAAATGTATTGTTGATACAAATATTTTAGTAAATCGTGTTATTTTTATAAACTGAACAAAATATATTGTTGACACGTTGGCATTGCAATGTAAACACTTTATTATTATTTTCGGGAATGTCAATATACTCTTCCATTTTAACTTATCCATACATACAACTACTAATATTCTTTATATTTTTACACTTCTGTCTATCACAAAATAAATTGTAAGAAATAATATACAAATAATTAATTGTATTCATTCATTTTTTATATAATATTTCATTATAAATGATTGTTGATTTACATTTAAGATACATTAAATGGAAATACAAAATAATTATTTTTTAAAAGAAAAATATATTCATAATCTGTATTAAATTTGAAATTTATGTTACTATTATTTGGTGTTATTTATACCATATAGTCATTACAATATTGATAAATTTTAGTACTCTTTAAAATAAATTCATTATTTCTTTTAATAATAACGGATACATTTGTATTAGAAAAATACAAAAATAAATAAATTATGAGACAAATTTGTCTCATTGATAAATAGTAAAAAATACTAAGAATATTTAAAATATATATATAAAACAAAGTTATTACGGGTAAATAAATAAATGGAACGTCTACTGTGTCTAATATACGGGATCAAATTCGTTGTTGATTAAGTTCGTTGTCAAAATATACGGGATCAAATTTGTTGTTGATCAAATTCGTGTCAAAATATACGAAATCAAATTCGTTGTTGATTAATTTATTTATATATATGGGAAAAATATCATTGTTATAAATGGGAATAATTTTAATTTTTACAAATAGTGAATAATATAATGTATCAATCATTTTTTCAAATATGTGAAAATATTAATGGAAAAAAGTTTATTATTGATTCTAACATTTTTTGTAAATAATGTCATAACAAAAATAATATTTATATAAAAAATTATATATTATTGATTCAAATATTTTTTTTTCTATGAAATGAATTATAGGCATTACTTTATTTAATATTTTAAAATAATAACTTTTTTGGTTAAACAATTTAATTATTTAAATATCATTTTTATTATATTTTAGAATAAATGCGCTTACCATAATGCGAATGCACGGGTATCCCACTAGTTGTTTGCTATATACCTTTAGCATCTTCTTTAATTAGCTTTCTTTATTCTTTAACCAAGAAGAATCTCAACAGGTAAGAAACATGCATATTACAAGTATCGTGTCTGATACGTGTCAATGTGAGTGTCTTGAAGCTAACATAAATCCATTACATATGCTTAATTTCCATTTTTTCACAGGTTCCATTCACTCGATCAATTTGATGAAAGAAAAAGAAGCTGCAGGAAGCGTTTAGACGGACACAACCGAAGGAGAAGAAAACCTCAGCCAGAACCTATCACGCGACCTGCTGGCAGTTTTTTGTCCAATTACCAAGGTTAGCTTTTCTGCCACATTATTATCCTGAGCGTGGACCCATTTGCATATATATGCTTAGATTTGTTGCAGAAGTTGGCTAAAGATCCTCACATAGATACAAAAATATACAGTATATCAGAAGAGTAACAAGATTCATGTGTGATAACACAATGTATGCACTTAGCTAGATGAGTGCGTCTGATTTGGTCCATTTATGTTCCCACAACCTCATGACAATCTAATGGCCACTAATATAAGTGTAACCCTTGGACCCGAAAAAAGTGGTAGAAACAAGTGGTTCCATGGAAGGTTGAAAATGTGCAGTATTGGGTTTGGAATGAAGGGCTATGGTGATGTTTCATTTTCACTGCAGATGTATTCTTATTGTGTTGTGTGTTTTTTCTTTTAATTGCAGGTTTTGCTTGGTCTGTTGTAGGCTATTAGCAATTTGTTTTGGCTTTTGGCTTTGTAAAAGAAATTTATTGTGAAGTGGGTGTGGGAATTTAGTCACACATCAGTTGTAACACAAACAACACAAGATTTTATAAAG
This sequence comes from Lathyrus tuberosus, assembly GCA_022829125.1. NCBI lineage: Eukaryota > Viridiplantae > Streptophyta > Magnoliopsida > Fabales > Fabaceae > Lathyrus > Lathyrus tuberosus. The sequence continues at coordinate 12,509,869 of JALAZF010000075.1, forward strand.
CCAATTCACAAAGACCTTTATGAATGAAAAGACAGGGTGTCTAAATGGGCTATTAACAAATGGAACTCCTAAATATCACTGCAAACTGAATCTTGGTTTTACAATAATATAGTAGTTTTAATTAATTTTTATTTTCAGTTTTAATAATTAATAGTTAATAATAAAAACAACCCTGTAAAAAACATCTTAACGTTAGTAGTTTTAGTAGTTTTAATTTTTATAAATGTTAACATTAGTAACATATTTTAATTTTTATAATTATTAGTAGTTTTAATTAATTTTTATTTTTAGTTTATTATTAACTACTAATATAAAAACTACTATTTTAATTAAAAATATTTTTATTTTCTGTCTATTATTAATTATTAACTATTAATTATTTAAACTGAAAATAATTTTTTTAAAATAATAATAATTAATAAACTGAAAATAATTTTTTTTAAATTAATAATAATTAATAAACTGAAAATAATTTTATTAATTATAAATATAATAAATATTTTTGGTTTAGTTTCTTATTAACATTTTTAAAAGAATTTATTTAACATATTAAATATTCATTACATGTTATGTAATATGTATATTTGACATGTAATGAATCCTAGTTATTCTAAGTCTACGTCAAATGACAAGGGATAAAAGGTGTATTAACCTTATATTATATTTATATCTTATATAATTTTTCGCTTATTATTCTTGTGTATTTAATCATGTTTAATATCCTAAGTCTACGTCAAACATAGTAAATTAATTAATTCACTTTTAAAATCTTCTTCTCTCAACAAATATATAAAACTCATTTATTTGTTTATTGTATATTTTTAATATAAAATACTTCCAAATTTTCAAACTATTATTTCTACTAACCAGTTAATTTTTGTGTCTTACTTATATTAATTTTTTTCTTTTCTTTAATTAATTTTAATAATCATCAATATACTAGTTTATTAATTTATTCAATAAGGAACCTATGAATTTGCTAATGTAGGTTTACTTATTTCTATTATAGTCTTTTTTAAGGCTAAAACACACATTCATAAAAACAATAAGTAAAATCTATGTGAAGTCTTTTATAATAAACCCACTTGTTTTTAATCAAGTTTAACTAAACATAGTTAAATGCACCTTAAATTCATGTTAGTAAAATAAATCTTCATAAAAAAAGGTCTCCATTAGCGAAACTCATATATATATATATATATATATATATATATATATATATATATAAAGTTTAATTTTAAATTTTGTATTAGACCTTCAAATTTGTTGGATCTGTCTCATTTTATTTCCATGAGCTTTAAAAGTATTTGGAATATTCTACCCAAAATCATCTTAATTATCATCGAATATCCATTGATTTAAAAGATCTTGCTTTGACAATAATATAAATTTTTTTCTACATGTATTTATGTGAAACATTGTCTCTATCACATAATAAGTAAAAGCAAAACAACAATTGACTTCGTCCTGATCGGGATTTATGAGAATCGGATCATTCTTCAGCCTCCTAAGCATCTGTTAAAGAAATTGGAAAATTTTATAGAAATGGAACGAAGAGTATAAGATATGTTATATTTTATTATAATTAACTTTAATTAATTAATTATAATAAATGTTGAATTAATTTTTATTTAATTATTACACTTTATTTAAATAATTAATGATTGTATGGTTGAATATCATATCATGGGTTTGATTGTTTTTTAATTTTATCTTCTGATTATTTCATTATATTAAATTAAACGAAAATTATCAATCATTAAAATAAGAGTAGTACGCGTCTCACAAATTATTTTCTTTCTTAAAGCAATTGAGTAAACTGTTATATATATATATATATATATATATATATATATATATATATATATATATATATATATATATATATATTAAATTCAACAACAAAAATCATAATTGTTTTGTATTGATTGTTTTATAAAAGATTCATGCAAATTCAATTTTGAACACATAATGGGCTGAATATAGCATAACCATGAATGTTGATTTTGTTGTGAATATAATTCTTTATGTCAAAACATCATTTCGATAGAGTCTGTTGTCATCGAAATATTCAGTGCATAATTGAATAGATGTCAAAATGTTAAAGAAGTGTGTCTTAGACAGAATTTAAAACTTAGCTTTGTTTATTTGTTTTACCTGAGTTAGTTAGGTCATTTGGAGATTGCTCAGTGTGCAAACAATCTCAACCTATAAATAAGGAGGTATCCTATCATTGAAATAATGCAGTTGCATAGATAAAAGATTGGAAAAAACTTCAATTTGAAGGAAAAAAGAAACTCTGTTGAAATATTTTCCTTCTTCTCTTTTTCTCTCAAACCCCAATTTCTCTTTTCTTCCCCAAATCATCTTTTCCTTTCTTCTCAAATTTCTGTGCAGCGGAATCATCTTGCGACCAATGTGTGATTGATTTACTCGAGTGAAGACCAAGAAAAAAAATCGATCGTTGTGATTGATTCTTGTTCTTCAAGATTGATTCATAATTCTCCTTAGGTTTGGTGTAACTCCAACAAATTTATTTATGATTGAGCTCTTTTATCATTTGTTATAATTTATTTATTTTTGCACACTATTAATATTTTCTTTATTTTTTGTTGTTGTTGTGTTGGAGTTTTTCTTTCAAACCTTAAAATATAATATAAAAACTAATACTTTAGAGTAATAATACTTTAATAGTATTTCTCTTAAGATTTTACAAATCCAAACATCCAAAGCCAAACAAACAACAAAATCTAGTGGTCCTGTACATATGCTTCCGGTCTTTCGGATGAAATGCTTTCTATCTGGAAATCTAGAGAGATTATTCCCATTTTTTCTTTTTCAGGAGTAGGTTACCTTGGAGTCAAATTAGAATGGAAGAGCCAGTTCTACTACATTCTCAACGTGTATTCTCCTTGCAACATCTCTTTTAAGAGAATAATGTGGAAGGAAATTTTGGCTTTCATCAGCAAGTATGATGATGGAGATTGGATCATAGGGGGTGATTTTTACACTATTTTGAAGTTGATGGAAAGGAAAGGGAGCTCTAATTTTAATAGGCATAGAGAAATGAGGGAATTTAGGGATTTTTTTGGGAATAAGTTTATGTGGTTTAGCGGAGATGCGAGATCTATGAGTAGAATTGGTAGATTTCTTCTTTCTGATGCTCTGGTGGAAAAGTGGGGAGTGGTGAATCAAGTGGTAGGGAAAAGAGACTTATCAAATTAATTTCCTATATGGATCAAGGTTAATAATTTAAATTAGGGCCCTAAACCTTTTATGGTGCTCGATTGTTGGTTTGAAAATAAGGATTTCATGATATTTGTCAAGAAATTATGGGAAGATTTTGTGGTGACAGGTAGAAGTGATTATGTGCTCAAAGAAAAATTGAAGTTGTTGAAGGTTTGTCTCAAGAAGTGGAATGTAAAGGTTTTTGGGAGATTGGAATTAGAGGTAAAGGAGTGTGTGGAGAAGATTAACAGGTTCGATGCTTCTCTTATAGAGTGCAATTTTGGTGAGGTAGAAGGTCTTGTGGCTAGTAGGGAGTTTGTTTCTTCAGATTTCTAAAAGAAGCTCTCTATGAAAGAGAGTTTACTTATTCAGAATTCTAGATTAAAGTGGTTAAGGAATGGAGACTGTAAAAGTAAGTTCTTTCATGATGTGGTCAAATCAAGGAAAAGAAGGAAGTTCATTGGATGTCTTTCTGATTCAAATGGGGGCATTGTAGAAAGGGTCGAGGAGGTGAATGAGGGTATTTAGAGTCACTTCAAGGAGGTCTTTTCTGAACCTAATTTAGATAGACCTATTCTCAAAGATGTCCTTTTTAAGGTCCTAACTCAATCAGAAAGCAGTCAGTTGGAGATCCCTTTCTCCGACCTTGAAATTAGATTAGCTGTTTGGGATTGCGAGATTTCCAAAAGTCCGAGTCCAGACGGTTTCAAATTCTTCTTCATTAGGAAATGTTGGGATTTCATGAAAGCCGATATCATCAAGTTTTTTAAGGATTTTCATAGAATTCCAAAGCTTAGCAAATTTATTACATCCTCTTTCCTCACTCTTATCCCCAAGAATTCAAATCCTCAAGGCCTTTCAGATTTCAAACCAATCTGTCTAGTAGGATGTTTGGAAAAGATTATTTCTAAAGTTTTAGTCTCAAGATTTAAAGGAGTGTTTGGCGCAATTATTTCTCAGTGCCAGACTGTGTTTGTTCCGGGTAGACACTTGCTAGACGGAGTCCTTGCTTCCAACGAGATCCTGGACCTAGTGACAAGAACTAATAAGAGTTGTTTGCTTTTGCAAATTGATTTCAATAAAGCTTACGACATATTTAGTTGGAATTTCTTAAGTTCCATTATGAGGAAGATGAGGTTCTAATATCATTGGATGCAATGGATGAAAGTTAGTGTGTTCACTAGCTTTTTGTATATCTTAGTGAATGGAAGCCCGACTGTAGATTTTGTGGTTGAGAGAGGTTTACGGCAAGGGGACCCTCTTTCCCCATTCTTATTCTTTATGGTTACAGAAGGTCTGGCACGTCTCATTAGAAAGGCTGTGAATATTGGTGCTTTCTCTGGTTTTCAGGTTTCAGAGAGGAACGCGATAGAAGTTGTGCAATTTGTAGACGACACTCATCTCTTGGGCGAAGGTGATTGGAAGAATGTATAGAGCATTAAAGCAATCTTAAGAGGTTTTGAATTGGTGTCCGACTTAGGGATCAACTATCACAAGATCAAACTCCATGGTCTGAATTTAAGTCATCATTTCGGTCATGCAGCTTCTAATTTCCTCGCTTGTAAGATCGAAGGTAGCAATTTTAACTTCTTAGGCATTCCCATTGGATCAAATCCCAAAAGAATTGGAACGTGGAAGGTGTTGGTGGAGAAGATAAAATTAAGACTCTTAACTTGGAAAGAAAAATCTTTTCTCAAGGTGGGAGGCTCACTTTGATCAACTTGATTCTTGGTTCTCTCCCTATTTTCCTGATTTCTTTCTTCAAGGCTCTAGTGAGAGTTTGGAAAGAGATTGAAAGGATCCAGATGGATTTTTTTTTGGGTAGCTCAAAAGATGTTAGGAAAACTACTTGGGTGAGTTGGAATCAAATATGTAAGGATAAGAGTATTAGAGGTCTTGGTGTTAGAGGGATTGAAGATTTCAATTTAGCGCTATTGAACAAATGGAAGTGGAGATTGTTGACTGATAAGAAGACTATTTGCTTTGATATTTTGAGGTAGAGATATGGGAACTCCGAGCATGCTATTCTGTCTGGAAATTTTTCTGGTGTAAAGGGCCATATCTCCACTTGGTGAAGAGACCTTATATCATTTAGAAGAAGTGCTGGGAAAGATGATTTCAGTTTTGCAGGTCAAATCAAATTTTTTGTTGGAGAAGGGATCCCCATCCCATTTTGGTGTGCAGACTGGTGCGGTTGTCCTTTATACACTATGTTCCCTCTTCTATTTGACGCCAGCTGGTTGAAAATTGAAATGTTGTACAACTTAGGTGCTTGGTTTAACGGAATGTAGGTATGGTGAGATTTAGGTATCAAAACTGAGTTTTGGGAGAGTTTTGTCGACAATTACAATGACCTTTTGGATCTGTTGGAAAGAGAGGTCTTATCCCTGGGTAAAGCAGACATTATTATTTGGACCAATAAGAAATCAAATTTATTTTCTATGAGGTCTTGCTTCTCTGCAATAGGTGATCACAACATTATCCCATAAACTATTCTTCTGTTTCTATTGTGTATAGTCATTTGTGGTCAGCTCTAATTCCAATGAAGATAAAGGTCTTTGGATGGAGACTTCTTTTGGATAGGTTGGCTAGTAAAGATCAGCCTTTTAGAACAGGTATTTTAAATTCTACTAATGATCTCCCTTATGCCCTTTGTTTTTTTAAAAGAAAACTTGCATCAGATGTTCTTATATTGTGGTGTGGCTAAGCAAGTTTAGTTTGCTATCAAGAAATGGGTTGGTTTTGAAGTAGCTGAAGGGGATGATCTTTTAGCTTGCTTCTTGGGGGCTTGTTCCAAAATGGAGAGGAAGGTGAGGAAGGACAAAGTAGGTATAATTTGGGGGCCTGTCCTTTAGGAGATATGGAAGCATAGAAATGAAATTCTCTTTGAAGGTTAAATTTGTAATGAGAATAGCTTAGTGTGGTCTACTAAGTTCTTAAGCTGATTAATGGTCTTTATTAGGAGATATGCCTAATTCTAACTTTAATTTTTATGACTTTTGTGTAGCTCATTTGCTGTATATGTCTTTGTTCTAGTTGGATTAAATACCCCTTGTACTCTATTAATGATATCTCTTGGTTATCGAAAAAAAATCAATACACAAATTCTTAGGTTTTCGCACTGGACAAATTTTTGTCCAAAGTGTGGTTGTCAGAAACCAATGCCCGACGCCAAGTTTCAAAAAAGTCAACCACAAAAATGGCTTATTCTGGTAGTTTTTTTAAAGGCTTAATACTCTTTTTAGTCCCTTACGTATGCCTCTGAATCCATTTTGGTCCTCTTTCTTTTAAAAGTTCTAAATTGGTCCCTTACGTTGTCTAACATAATCAAAGTAGTCCTTTCCGTCAAATATTGGCAAACGATGTTAGTTGAGATGACGTGTCAGCTGAGGTGGTGTTAGTTGAGATTGCGTGTCAGCTGATGTAATACCCCATAATTTTGTGAACATTTTGGATAATATTATTATGATCAACTGGGTTCCGGTGTACTCTGAGCAATTATCGGATAAAATAATTAGAGTAGACTGACGAACTCGGACTGATTAGATTAATATTATTTAACTTGGAATTTTATTAATTGGTGCAATTGAGATAATTTGGATAATTAGTAGTATTACCAATTAATGTTTCCTATGTCTATTTTCTTTTCCTTTTCCTTATTTGAAAAAGATAGAAAACTTGGAGAAAGAAAAGGAAAGGAAGGAAAAAGGAAGGGAAAAGAAGAGGAAAATTTCTCAAGAGCTCAAGAAATTGATTCATCAACCCATCTCCAATCTTTTCATCTCAGCTTCATCATCCTCATCTTGTAATCCAGGTGGGTTCTAGTTAGACCCTTTAGAGTAGAATTTTATTGAGTTTTAGAGTTAGTTTGATATGGTTAGAAAATGAGAAATTTTGCACTAAAATCATGTTTTGGTATTCCTTATGATTGATACATGTTATATTTGCATTGTTGTGTATCCAATTGGTATTTTTCTGGTGTTTAGAAGTGAATTGGAAGGGAAAATGGATAGTTTTCGCAGAACCAATTATGCAGGAAAATTATGGGTTCACGCTGCCCATACGCGTATCACCCAAGGCAATACGCGTATTGGTTAAGGCAATACGCGTATGGCCATGAAGGAATGTGGGCAATACGCGTATTGGGGTTCCATTTTCTCGGCCATCTGCTCATTTGCGTAATGGTACGCGTAGGGTTTTGGGCAATACGCGTATGAAGTGAGGCAATACGCGTATTGGGGTTTTAAAAGGAATTTTTGGGAAAAATCAGTCTCTGCCCATACGTGTATGACTTTGGGCAATACGCGTATGGACGGGCGAGTGAGCAAGGCAATACGCGTATGGCACAAGGCAACACGCGTACGGCCAGGAGGGTGCAGAATTGTGTTTTTTCGCGATACCATTTCTCGTTATGTCCATAACTTTTGACTCGTTTATCCGTTTTTAACATTCTTGATATCGTTGGACAGCTGACAGAATGTACTTTCTTATTAAAATGGTTTTAAGATTTTTAGCCGATTTAATTATGTCGGGATTTTGTAATAGTGTCATTTTGTCGACTTTTATCGTTTAATGGTGTGTAATTGTTGTTGAATATGTATGCATGTTAAAATACGAAATAGGTAGGGTGAGGAACATTACCATAAACAATGTCGAAAAGTGTGAATTGTCATAGTGACAACGCTCGCGCATGAAAGGCCGAGGCGTGTGTCTAGTAATCATAATCAGTTTATCTTACGGTGTAGTTTCATGAGACTCGAGCACCTCCTCTGAAACGTATGCACAATTACTTGGCAGGTTTGATTCCCGCGTATAGTACGAATGGAGCCTACGGGTAAAGAGACTTGTGACGGTGTACGGGCCGTGTGAAGTGACGGATCACGGTGTACGGGCCGATGATCCCGGATCCATTTCGTATGCCAAGTAACTTCAAGGATCCATGACTCGGGTCGTCTTCTAAACGTAGAAGCGGACGGGAAAAGGGGATGCCTTGGTACGGTTATTGATTAGTGAGATTCTTGAGTTAACAGGCTCAGAACGTACTTTGGTACTAGTGTGAGTTAACAGGCTCACGAGTGTGGATACATTTTTAGCGTGTGTACTCATAGTCACTTCCCTTCCCTTTGACTTGAGTTAGGTTTGTTAGAACATTGTAAAGCCGAGAGGACTTTAAGATAGGGAACTCACTAAGATTTGATGTATCTCACCCCACTGTTGTTGTTTACATCACAGGTACTGCAGGTTCCGCGAAGGGTAAGGATAAGGTTGTGTGATTATCTTTACTTATCTGATGGCTTTGCTTTCGTTGTGGAGTTTTGAGATCATTATTTGATCTAGTTCTTAGTATTTGTCCTTGGAACATCTTGTAGATATACTATGCCGTAGTTTTTTTGTATTAGGTTTTTTGGGCATGTATATGTATAATGTGTTTACTAGGAACTTATTGTATATTTCAGTACCAAAAGTGGAATTCATGTATAACATATGCTTTGATGTATATATATATATATATATATATATATATATATATATATATATATATATATATATATATATATATATATATATATATATATATATATATATATATATATATATATATGAGCTTTACAGCTGAGGTGGCGAAAAAGGACTACGTGGCAGAATTATTTTTTATTAATTATAATTAAATTTTTTAGAAAATCTATTTAAATTAAATTTACAAACTTTAATATAAAATATTTGGGCTTGAAGTCCATGTTCTTCACAACAGCCCAATAATCAAGTTTTATTATTGCAATGTGAACATACTATATAAACACTTAAATATGTTGTTGAATATTCAATGCGGGACTTCACAAACCCCATGAAAGCAACATCTTATATAATTTTTCGATTGTTTTGCTTATTATTCTTGTGTATTTAATCATGTTTAATATCCTAAGTCTACGTCAAACATAGTAAATTAATTAATTCACTTTTAAAATCTTCTTCTCTCAACAAATATATAAAACTCATTTATTTGTTTATTGTATATTTTTAATATAAAGTACTTCCAAATTTTCGAACTATTATTTCTACTAACCAGTTAATTTTTGTGTCTTACTTATATTAATTTTTTTCTTTTCTTTAATTAATTTTAATAATTATCAATATACTAGTTTATTAATTTATTCAATAAGGAACATATGAGTTTGCTAATGTAGGTTTACTTATTTTTATTAAAGTCTATTTTAAGTTTTAATTAAAAAAAGGTCAAATGCACTTTATTAGATGTATATGGCTAAAACACACATTCATAAAAATAAGTAAAATCTATGTGAAGTTTTTTATAATAAACCCACTTGTTTTTAATCAAGTTTAACTAAACATAGTTAAATGCACCTTAAATTCATGTTAGTAAAATAAATCTTCATAAAAAAAAGGGTCTCCATTAGCCAATCTCATATATATATATATATATATATATATATATATATATATATATATATATATATATATATATAAAGTTTAATTTTAAATTGTGTATTAGACCTTCAAATTTGTTGGATCTGTCTCATTTTATTTCCATGAGCTTTAAAAGTATTTGGAATATTCTACCCAAAATCATCTTAATTATCATCGAATATCCATTGATTTAAAAGATCTTGCTTTGACAATAATATAAATTTTTTTCTACATGTATATATTTATGTGAAACATTGTCTGTATCACATAATAAGTAAAAGCAAAACAACAATTGACTTCGTCCTGATCGGGATTTATGAGAATCGGATCATTCTTCAGCCTCCTAAGCATCTGTTAAAGAAATTGGAAAAGTTTATAAAAATGGAACGAAGAGTATAAGATATGTTATATTTTATTATAATTAACTTTAATTAATTAATTATAATAAATGTTGAATTAATTTTTATTTAATTATTACACTTTATTTAAATAATTGAATGATTGTATGGTTGAATATCATATCATGGGTTTGATTGTTTTTTAATTTAATCTTCTGATTATTTCATTATATTAAATTAAACGAAAATTATCAATCATCAAAATGAGAGTAGTACGCGTCTCACAAATTATTTTCTTTCTTAAAGCAATTGAGCAAACTGATATATATATATATATATATATATATATATATATATATATATATATATATATATATATATATATATATATATATGGTTCATATCCTATGAGAATGACATTTTTATGTGAGAACATGAGAATAAATCTGAATCATTAGATTTTAAAATAAATGGTGGAGATTATGTGTGGTTTTTGTTTTTCTCTCTCCTCCATTATTAAAATAAATGATGGAGGAGAGAGAAAAAAAACTGACACATAATCTCCACCATTTATTTTAAAATCTAATGGTTCAGATTCATTCTCATGTTCGTACATAAAAATGACATTCTCATATGATACGTTCCCTATATATATATATATATATATATATATATATATATATATATATATATATATATATATATATATATATATATATATATATATATTAAATTCAACAACAAAAATTATAATTGTTTTGTATTGATTGTTTTATAAAAGATTCATGCAAATTCAATTTTGAAGACATAATGGGCTGAATATATCATAACCATGAATGTTGATTTTGTTGTGAATATAATTCTTTGTGTCAAAACATCATTTAGATAAAGTCTGTTGTCATCGAAATATTCAGTGCATAATTGAATATATGTCAAAATGTTAAAGAAGTGTGTCTTAGACAGAATTTAAAACTTAGCTTTGTTTATTTGTTTTACCTGAGTTAGTTATGTCATTTGGAGATTGCTCAGTGTGCAAACAATCTCTACCTATAAATAAGGAGGTATCCTATCATTGAAATAATGCAGTTGCATAGATAAAAGATTGGAAAAAACTTCAATTTGAAGGAAAAAAGAAACTCTGTTGAAATATTTTCCTTCTTCCCTTTTTCTCTCAAACCCCAATTTCTATTTTCTTCCCCAAATCATCTTTTCCTTTCTTCTCAAATTTCTGTGCAGCGGAATCATCTTGCGACCAATGTGTGATTGATTTACTCGAGTGAAGAACAAGAGAAAAAATCGATCGTTGTGATTGATTCTTGTTCATCAAGATTGATTCATAATTCTCGTTAGGTTTGGTGTAACTCCAACAAATTTATTTATGATAGAACTCTTTTATCATTTGTTATAATTTATTTATTTTTGTACACTATTAATATTTTCTTTATTTTTTGTTGTTGTTGTGTTGGAGTTTTTCTTTCAAACCTTAAAATATAATATAAAAACTAATACTTTAGAGTAATATTACTTTAATAGTATTTCTCTTAAGATTTTACAAATCCAAACTTCCAAAGCCAAACAAACAACAAAATCTAGTGGTCATGTACTTATGCTTTCGGTCTTTCGGATGAAATGCTTTTTATCTGGAAATCTAGAGAGATTATTCCCATTTTTTCTTTTTCAGGAGTAGGTTACCTTGGAGTCAAATTAGAATGGAAGAGTCAGTTCTACTACATTCTCAACGTGCATTCTCCTTGCAACATCTCTTTTAAAAGAATAATGTGGAAGGAAATTTTGGCTTTCATCAGCAAGTATGATGATGGAGATTGGATCATAGGGGGTGATTTTTACACTATTTTGAAGTTGATGGAAAGGAAATGGAGCTCTAATTTTAATAGGCAGAGAGAAATGAGGGAATTTAGGGATTTTTTTGGGAATAAGTTTATGTGGTTTAGCGGAGATGCGAGATCTATGAGTAGAATTGGTAGATTTCTTCTTTCTGATGCTCTGGTGGAAAAGTGGGGAGTGGTGAATCAAGTGGTAGGGAAGAGAGACTTATCAAATCAATTTCCTATATAGATCAAGGTTAATAATTTAAATTGGGGCCCTAAACCTTTTATGGTGCTCGATTGTTGGTTTGAAAATAAGAGTTCATGATATTTGTCAAGAAATCCTGGGAAGATTTTGTGGTGACAGGTAGAAGTGATTATGTGCTCAAAGAAAAATTGAAGTTGTTGAAGGTTTGTTTCAAGAAGTGGAATGTAAAGGTTTTTGGGATATTGGAATTAGAGGTAAAGGAGTGTGTGGAGAAGATTAACAAGTTCGATGCTTCTCTTATAGAGTGTAATTTTGGTGAGGTAGAAGGTCTTGTGGCTAGTAGGGAGTTTGTTTCTTCAGATTTCTAAAAAAAGCTCTCTATGAAAGAGAATTTACTTATTCAGAATTCTAGATTGAAGTGGTTAAGGAATGGAGACTTTAATAGTAAGTTCTTTCATGATGTGGTCAAATCCAGGAAAATAAGGAAGTTCATTGGATGTCTTTCTGATTCAGATTGGGGCATTGTAGAAAGGGTCGAGGAGGTGAATGAGGGTATTTAGAGTCACTTCAAGGAGGTCTTTTCTGAATCTAATTTAGATAGACCTATTCTCAATGATGTCCCTTTTAAGGTCCTAACTCAATCAGAAAGCAGTTAGTTGGAGATCCCTTTCTCCGACCTTGAAATTAGATTAGTTGTTTGGGATTGCGAGATTTCCAAAAGTCCGAGTCCGGACGGTTTCAAATTTTTCTTCATTAGGAAATGCTGGGATTTCATGAAAGCCGATATCATCAAGTTTTTTAAGGATTTTAATATAATTCCAAAGCTTAACAAATTTATTACGTCCTCTTTCCTCACTCTTATCCCCAAGAATTCAAATCCTCAAGGCCTTTCAGATTTCAAACCAATCTATCTAGTAGGATGTTTGGAAAAGATTATTTCTAAAGTTTTAGTCTCAAGATTTAAAGGAGTGTTTGGCGCAATTATTTCTCAGTGCCAGACTGTGTTTGTTCCGGGTAGACACTTGCTAGACGGAGTCCTTGCTGCCAACGAGATCCTGGACCTAGTGACAAGAACTAATTAGAGTTGTTTGCTTTTGCATATTGATTTCAAGAAAGCTTACGACATATTTAGTTGGAATTTATTAAGTTCCATTATGAGGAAGATGAGGTTCTAATATCATTGGATGCAATGGATGAAAGCTAGTGTATTCACTAGCTTTTTGTGTATCTTAGTGAATGGAAGCCCGACTGTAGATTTTGTGGTTGAGAGAGGTTTACTGCAAGGGGACCCTCTTTCCCCATTCTTATTCGTTATAGTTACAGAAGGTTTGGCACGTCTCATTAGAAAGGCTGTGAATATTGGTGTTTCTCTTTTTTTCAGGTTTCAGAGAGGAACACGATAGAAGTTATGCAATTTGTAGACGACACTCATCTCTTGGGCGAAGGTGATTGGAAGAATGTATAGAAAATTAAAGCAATCTTAAGAGGTTTTGAATTGGTGTCCGGCTTAGGGATCAACTATCACAAGATCAAACTCCATGGTCTGAATTTAAGTCATCATTTCGTTCAGGCAGCTTCTAATTTTCTCGCTTGTAAGATCGAAGGTAGCAATTTTAACTTCTTAGGCATTCCCATTGGATCAAATCCCAAAAGAATCGGAACATGGAAGGTGTTGGTGGAGAAGATAAAATTAAGACTCTTAACTTGGAAAGAAAAATCTTTTCTCAAGGTGGGAGGCTCACTTTGATCAACTTGATTCTTGGTTCTCTCTCTATTTTCCTAATTTCTTTCTTCAAGGCTCTAGTGAGAGTTTGGAAAGAGATTGAAAGGATCCAGATGGATTTTTTTGGGGTAGCTCAAAAGATGTTAGGAAAACTACTTGGGTGAGTTGGAATCAAATATGTAAGGATAAGAGTATTAGAGGTCATGGTGTTAGAGGGATTGAAGATTTCAATTTGGCGCTATTGAACAAATGGAAGTGGAGATTGTTGACTGATAAGAAGACTATTTGCTTTGATATTTTGAGGTAGAGATACGGGAACTTCGAGCATACTATTCTGTCTAGAAATTTTTCTGGTGTAAAGGGCCATATCTCCACTTGGTGAAGAGACCTTATATCATTTAGAAGAAGTGCTGGGAAAGATGATTTCAGTTTTGCAGGTCAAATCAAATTTTTTATTGGAGAAGGGATCCCCACCCCACTCTGGTGTGCAGACTGGTGTGATTCTTCTTTATACACTATGTTCCCTCTTCTATTTAACGCCAGCTGGTTGAAAATTGAAATGTTGTGCAACTTAGGTGCTTGGTTTAACGGAATGTGGGTATGGTGAGATTTAGGTATCAAAACTGAGTTTTGGAAGAGTTTTGTCGACAATTACATTGACCTTTTGGCTCTGTTGGAAAGAGAGGTCTTATCCCTAGGTAAAGCAGACGTTATTATTTGGACCAATAAGAAATCAAATTCATTTTCTATGAGGTCTTGCTTCTCTGCAATAGGTGATCACAACATTATCCCATAAACTATTATTCTATTTCTATTGTGTATAGTCGTTTGTGGTCAGCTCTAATTCCAATGAAGATAAAGGTCTTTAGATGGAGACTTCTTTTGGATAGGTTGGCTAGTAAAGATCAACTTTTTAGAAGAGGTATTTTAAATTCTACTAATGATCTCCCTTATGCCCTTTGTTTTTTTTAAAGAAAACTTGCATCAGATGTTCTTATATTGTGGTGTGGCTAAGCAAGTTTAGTTTGCTATCAAGAAATGGGTTGGTTTTGAAGTAGCTGAAGGGGATGATCTTTTAGCTTGCTTCTTGGGGGCTTGTTCCAAAATGGAGAGGAAGGTGAGGAATGACAAAGTAGGTATAATTTGGTGGCCTGTCCTTTAGGAGATATGGAAGCATAGAAATGAAATTCTCTTTGAAGGTTAAATTTGTAATGAGAATAGCTTAGTGTGGTCTATTAAGTTCTTAAGCTGGTGAATGGTCTTTATTAGGAGATATGCCTAATTCTAACTTTAATTTTTATGACTTTTGTGTAGCTCATTTGTTGTATATGTCTTTGTTCTAGTTGGATTAAGTACCCCTTGTACTCTATTAATGATATCTCTTGGTTATCGGAAAAAAATGAATACACAAATTCTTAGGTTTTCGCACTGGACAAATTTTTGTCCAAAGTGTGGTTGTCAGAAACCAATGCCCGACGCCAAGCTTCAAAAAAGTCAACCACAAAAATGGCTTATTCTGGTAGTTTTTTTAAAGGCTTAATACCCTTTTTAGTCCCTTACGTATGCCTCTGAATCCATTTTGGTCCTCTTTCTTTTAAAAGTTCCAAATTGGTCTCTTACGTTGTCTAACATAATCAAAGTAGTCCTTTCCGTCAAATATTGGCAAACGGTGTTAGTTGAGATGACGTGTCAGCTGAGGTGGTATTAGTTGAGATGACGTGTCAGCTGAGGTGACGAAAAAGGACTACGTGGCAGAATTATTTTTTACTAATTTTAATTAAGTTTTTTAGAAAATCTATTTAAATTAAATTTTACAAACTTTAATATAAAATATTTGGGCCTGAAGCCCATGTTCTTCACAACAGCCCAATAATCAAGTTTTATTATTGCAATGTGAACAAACTATATAAACACTTAAATATGTTGTTGAATATTCAATGTGGGACTTCACAAACCCCATGAAAGCAACATCTTATATAATTTTTCAATTGTTTTGCTTATTATTCTTGTGTATTTAATCATGTTTAATATCCTAAGTCTACGTCAAACATAGTAAATTAATTAATTCACTTTTAAAATCTTCTTCTCTCAACAAATATATAAAACTCATTTATTTGTTTATTGTATATTTTTAATATAAAATACTTCCAAATTTTCAAACTATTATTTCTACTAACCAGTTAATTTTTGTGTCTTACTTATATTAATTCTTTTCTTTTCTTTAATTAATTTTAATAATTATCAATATACTAGTTTATTAATTTATTCAATAAGGAACATATGAGTTTGCTAATGTAGGTTTACTTATTTTTATTAAAGTCTATTTTAAGTTTTAATTAAAAAAAAGGTCAAATGCACTATATAAGATGTATGTGGCTAAAACACACATTCATAAAAACAATAAGTAAAATCTATGTGAAGTTTTTTTATAATAAACCCACTTGTTTTTAATCAAGTTTAACTAAATATAGTTAAATGCACCTTAAATTCATGTTAGTAAAATAAATCTTCATAAAAAAAAAGGGTCTCCATTAGCCAATCTCATATATATATATATATATATATATATATATATATATATATATATATATATATATATATATATATATATATATATTAATTTTAAATTTTGTATTAGACCTTCAAATTTGTTGGATCTATATCACATAATAAGTAAAAGCAAAACAACAATTGACTTCGTCCTGATCGGGATTTATGAGAATCGGATCATTCTTTAGCCTCCTAAGCATCTGTTAAAGAAATTGGAAAAGTTTATAGAAATGGAACGAAGAGTATAAGATATGTTATATTTTATTATAATTAACTTTAATTAATTAATTATAATAAATGTTGAATTAATTTTTATTTAATTATTACACTTTATTTAAATAATTGAATGATTGTATGGTTGAATATCATATCATGGGTTTGATTGTTTTTTAATTTAATCTTCTTATTATTTCATTATATTAAATTAAACGAAAATTATCAATCATCAAAATGAGAGTAGTATTAAACGAAAATTATCAATCATCAAAATGAGAGTAGTACGCGTCTCACAAATTATTTTCTTTCTTAAAGCAATTGAGCAAACTGTTATATATATATATATATATATATATATATATATATATATATATATATATATATATATATATATATATATATATTAAATTCAACAACAAAAATTATAATTGTTTTGTATTGATTGTTTTATAAAAGATTCATGCAAATTCAATTTTGAACACATAATGGGCTGAATATGGCATAACCATGAATGTTGATTTTGTTGTGAATATAATTCTTTGTGTCAAAACATCATTTCGATAGAGTTTGTTGTCATCGAAATATTCAGTGCATAATTGAATAGATGTCAAAATGTTAAAGAAGTGTGTCTTAGACAGAATTTAAAACTTAGCTTTTTTTATTTGTTTTACCTGAGTTAGTTAGATCATTTGGAGATTGCTCAGTGTGCAAACAATCTCAACCTATAAATAAGGAGGTATCCTATCATTGAAATAATGCAGTTGCATAGATAAAAGATTGGAAAAAACTTCAATTTGAAGGAAAAAAGAAACTCTGTTGAAATATTTTCCTTCTTCCCTTTTTCTCTCAAACCCCAATTTCTCTTTTCTTCTCCAAATCATCTTTTTGTTTCTTCTCAAATTTCTGTGCAGCAAAATCATCTTGCGACCAATGTGTGATTGATTTACTCGAGTGAAGAATAAGAGAAAAAAGCGATCGTTGTGATTGATTCTTGTTCATCAAGATTGATTCATAATTCTCCATAGGTTTGGTGTAACTCCAACAAATTTATTTATGATAGAACTCTTTTATCATTTGTCATAATTTATTTATTTTTGCACACTATTAATATTTTCTTTATTTTTTGTTGTTGTTGTGTTGGAGTTTTTCTTTCAAACCTTAAAATATAATATAAAAACTAATACTTTAGAGTAATATTACTTTAATAGTATTTCTCTTAAGATTTTACAAATCCAAACTTCCAAAGCCAAACAAACAACAAAATCTAGTGGTCCTGTACATATGTTTCCGGTCTTTCGGATGAAATGCTTTCTATCTGGAAATCTAGAGAGATTATTCCCATTTTTTCTTTTTCAGGAGTAGGTTACCGTGGAGTCAAATTAGAATAGAAGAGCCAGTTCTACTACATTCTCAACGTGTATTCTCCTTGCAACATCTCTTTTAAAAGAATAATGTGGAAGGAAATTTTGGCTTTCATCAGCAAGTATGATGATGGAGATGATTTCAAAAAACACACAACAAGTTCAGACGTGATCCAAAATCAACAGCAACAAGAGGTGATTTCAAATTCACGTAAAACCAAGAAGAATAAGGAAGAGGAATGGAAGCGACATTACCTCTGGTTTTTTGTTTGTCTTCGTCGATTCGAAGAAGCGCCAGACGTTTCTCCGGTCGGTAAGCTCTAATCTGTTTGATACCTCTTCGTTCGCAACCTTGCTCCGAATTTTGAACTTGTGATTGCTTTGTCTGATATTTGTGATATTTTGTTCACGGAAACTTGCCGATTGCGATTTGTGATCCCTAGCCCGATTAAATTTCACGGCGATGTGTTGTTTCGGGGAAGAGGTAAGATCCTCGTGGTGGAGCGTGTATTTCTGGTGTTGTGATTTGTGAGAGATGACGCGAAGGTGAGACGAAGGTGATGTTGGTGAAAAGATTGTTTGAGGAGTAGTGAGGGACGGCGTGACGTGTTTTTTTTTTGTGAATGGTGATGGAGTTGACGAGTTTGTGAGGAAGCCATTGAAAAAGGTGAATCGCGGTGGAGAACATGTTGATTTGGAGAGTTCCGGCATTAACGAACGGAGAAGTTTCAAGGAAGGGATAGGGTGCGATTCAGGTTGAAGCCATTAAGGAGAAGAGGTGAAGGTGGTGGCGATTTGTTGAGAACTAACAGAGAAGTTGAAAGAAGTTTAGGGCGCGATTTAGATTGAAACGGAGATGACGTTTTGGCGAAAATGATGTTAGAAGGTTGGACGAAGAGATGAGACGGACGGTGTGTTGTTGTTCATCTTCTGGTGTAGTTTTTGCTTCCGGCACGACGGAGGTGGTGAAGTGATCGAGGGAGAAAAATGGAAGGTGGGGGTGCTAAGAGAAGAGGATAGAGTTAAGTCCAAGTTAATTAGGTTTTTCTTGCCTTACTGCTTGGGCCGGGTTCTTAAGCCCGTTTGTTTTTCCTTTCCACACCCATGTCGTACCAGCGCACCCCTCCTGGCTTTTAATTCATTTTCTTTGGGCCTGAAACCATAAGCCCATGCGCCTGTTTTTCATTCTCACACACTCCAAACACTGTTTGCACCCCTTGTTGGTTAATTTTAGTTTTTTTTTTTTAATTTTTTTTGCTAATTGTAATAATTAGAATAGTTTAATTTTCGAATTAGCTTTTTAATTCTAGATTAACACTTTTATCTTAGACTTAATCTTGATTTTAATTAGAATTTTAATTTCGCTTTGGATTTTGATTTTTAAACTTTAATTTGTTTAATCTTGGATTAGATTAGAAATTAGCTTAGAATTAACTTAGGTTTAGAAATTAATCTTGTTTTTAGTTGATTTTCTTTTAGCATTGTTTAATTGTTGATATAAGTTTTAATTCTAGAATTAATCTTGTTTTAGCATTTTAATTTTAACTTGAATTAATTTTAGGTTTATCTTGATCAATTTGCACTTTATTTTTAACTTGGAAATTCTTGATTAATTGTTGATCTTTATTTTGATGCTTATTGTAACACCCCCAGTTATACCCCCAATTAATTAAAGCAGTAAAAGAAAATTCAAAATTTCGTCAGAGTATATCTAAATTATCATGGCATAGACCGAGGGGTCACATCAAATTGAAACAATACATACAACACCTGCTCATAAAGATATGCAACAGTGGGGTAGCAATCAACAGAGGAACTCAGTTCCTTACACCCACATTTCAGGATTTAGAATAAAAGCGGAAAATCTAAAACTGAATAACATATATATATATATATATATATATATATATATATATATATATATATATCATGCAAAGTTTGTCATACATCAAGTTGTACATGCACAAGCCAAAAGATATATATACATAGTACACACTAATCACAAACGGCCTCCCTAACTACCCGGTGTCACATATCAGAGCCGACCGACAAAAGAATGAAGACGCAAAGCTTCACAAAAATACCTCCAGCAACTCTAATCTGCAATGCCTCATAGAGCATTATAAAACAGCAGAAGGGTGAGAAAAACAACCATAATATAATTGCATACAATCATATATAACACAAAAATACACATGTATACGTTTCTTACCACAACTCACACCATAATTCCAACACAAGGCAACACAAGGTATAATTCATATTTCCATCACCAACACATGTCCATATATCACTTCTACCACAATTCCACACATAAAACAACCATAATGATTTATGCAATGCAAGAGACCGACACAACGACTCCATGCATATGCGCATGCGGTACCGACTTCCATTGTTTCTCATCACTAGTTCACTCAGGAACTCTGCTGGAATCATCGCTCGTTGCATCACTGTAACTCCCCGTCGGGCATACGATGTTCCCCGTCGCTCACACCCCACATGGGCACACGACGTTTATGGATCGCTCACACCCCACACGGGCACACGACCCGATCGCTCACACCCCACATGGGCACACGATCGTCTATAATCATCGCTCACACCCCACATGGGCACATGACGTTATAGTGAATTTCCTCTGGAATCCAAAGCGTCACTCAGGACGTCTCAACAATGTATATCATGATGCTTGGCATACAAGGACTCATGACATTTAATATGCACACATATACGCATCCATAATCATGCATATATCAACAGTTACCATACATCGCAATTACTTGCTCTTAGGCCACACATCATCATCACAACACATTGCACATGCATTTTCATGTCAACACAGCACGCAAATCAGAGTATATCCATACCAATAATATATTGCATGATATACATCAATTACACATGATTACTACGACAAAAGTCGACAAAACGACACTATTTCAAATTTACGACATTATTTAATCGTCCAATAATTCTCAAAAATATCATCACAAGCAAGGACATTTCATAAGCTTTCCAACGATATAAAGAACATTCAAAACGGATAATCAGATCAAAAGTTATGAAATTAGCAAGAAAATAAAAATGTGAAAAAAACTGCAAACCGCCCCGCGAAACACCCTTCGCCGCTACTTCGCCCGGCGAAGCACAGGCGTCACCCCTTCCACCAAAATGACTCAAAAGAGTCAGGAACTTGTAACTTCTGCGCCTCTCAAAACCGCCCGGCGAAACAAGCACACCGCCCGACGCTTCACACCAGAAGCAGAATTTTCTGCTTGCATTTACACTGTTCCTCACCCCCAAAAATCTCATTTTTCCACCCAAATCACTTCCAGCAGCAAAACCGTAAATAGCAATGGTTCATAAACATATAGAGATCATACAACACAAATTATACCAATTTCCGTCCGTGAAAACATCGATTTCTACTCGTTTACGTGTTTTCGACCTATAACCGAAAAACTATCGAAAAACCAATACCACATACAAACACACATACATAATCATACACAACGATAAGATAATCGAGTTTCGCACCCTTACCCGGTTAAATAACGCGTAGAAAAGTCGGTTGATTGATTTCCAAGCTCTTCCAAAAATTCTCTCTTTTCTTCTCCTCTTTTCTTCTTCTCTTACTATGTTTTTCTCTCTACTCTTACTACTTTTCTATTTTATAAAAAATCAAAATATCTAACCACCCAAAATGACTAAAATACCCCAACACTCAATTATCTCGCAAACGTTCCCAAAACCCGATAAAATATCATAACATCGAAAAATAATGTAATTTCAGATAAAAGTCGAAAATAAAATAAAATAATAATAAAATAATCAAACGACTCGATTAAATAAAACTCACACAAAAACAGGGGCGTTACAACTCTCTCCCACTTAGAAATTTCCGTCCTCGAAAATATACCTGAGACGAACAAATCTGGATACGACTCCCGCATCCGACTCTCCAACTCCCACGTCAAATTGCCCTCAGCAGCGCCTCCCCACGCCACTTTCACAAGTGCAATGTCCTTGCCTCTCAACCTCTTCACCTCGCGATCCAAAACCCTAACTGGTAATGCCTCAACTGTAAGGTTCTCCCTTACCTCGACCTCATCCATCGGGATCACATGCGATGGATCCGGAACATACTTCCGAAGCTGTGAAACATGAAACACATCGTGCAAATTCGACAGATTCGGCGGCAACTCCACCCTATAAGCCACAGCACCCACTATCGCGGATATCTGGTAAGGACCAATAAACCGAGAAGTAAGTTTCTTCAATTTCAATGCACGACCCACGCCCGTTACCGGCGTAACCCTCAAAAATACATGATCGCCTTCTTGAAACTCAAGATCTTTCCGTCTTTGATCATGATAACTCTTTTGCCTACTCTGAGAAGCCTTCATTTTCTCTCGAATAAGCTTCACTTTCTCCGTCGTCTGTTGCACCAACTATGGTCCAACCACCGTTCTCTCACCAGATTCGTGCCAACACAAGGGTGTCTGACACCTTCGTCCATATAATGCTTCAAACGGTGCCATTCCAATACTAGAATGGAAACTGTTATTATACATGAATTCAATCAATGCAAGATAACTATCCCACACACCACCTTGTTCCAAAACACACGCTCTCAACAAATCTTCCAACGACTGAATCGTCTTCTCCGCCTGACCATCCGTTTGCGGATGATAAGCCGAACTCAATCTCAATTTAGAACCCAATGCCTTCTGCAAACTTTCCCAAAATCTCGAGGTAAATCTAGGATCTCGATCAGAGACAATACTCAATGGAATCCCATGCAACTTCACGATCACACTGATGTAAATCTCAGCTAACCGCTCCAAAGGAAAACTGATGTCAATCGGAATAAAATGGGCCGATTTAGTCAGCCTATTAATAATCACCCAAATAGCGTTATGCCCTCGCTGAGTATTCGGTAACCCTGTTACAAAATCCATGGTAATGCTATCCCACTTCCACTCAGGAATATCCAACGGTTGCAACAAACCACTAGGCCTCAGATGTTCTACTTTCGATTTCTGACAAGTCAAACATGCATAAACAAACTGAGCCACATCTCTTTTCAATCTAGACCACCAGAAAATCTTCCTCAAATCCTGATACATCTTATTCGTTCCCGGATGTATACTCAAATTACTCCGGTGTCCTTCCTCCAAAATCATCTTTTTCAACTCTGCATCATCAGGAATACAAATTCTACCTCGGAATCTCAAAACACCATTAATATCCACTTGAAAATCCCTATCCGCATCTTTTTCTCCCAACAACATCAAATCCACAAATTTCACATCCAACTTTTGTTTCTCACTAACCGTCTTCAGAAAATCATTAGTAATCGTTAGTATACCAAGCCTAACGCTATCCGACGTCACTTCACATACCAAACTCAAGTCTCTAAACGATTCCAAAAGTTCCTACTCCTTAACCATTAAAGCGGACATATGTAACGATTTCTGGCTCAAAGCATCAGCTACCACATTAGCTTTACCAGGATGGTAATTCAAGCCAAAGTCGTAGTCCTTCAAGAATCCCAACCATCTACGTTGCCTCATATTTAGCTCTTTCTGATCAAACAAATATTTCAAACTTTTATGATCACTAAAGACTTCAAACCTTGCACCGTAGAGGTAATGCCTCCAAATCTTCAACACAAAAACCACAACCGCTAATTCAAGATCATGAGTAGGATAATTCTTCTCATGAACTCTTAACTGCCTCGAAGCATAAGCCACGACCTTACCTTCCTGCATCAGAACACCACCTAGACCAATCAAAGAAGCATCACAATAAACCACAAATGGTTCAGTAGGATTCGGCAAAATCAAAATCGGAGCTGTTGTCAATCTCCTCTTCAGCTCATTAAAACTTTCCTCACACCGAATATCCCAAATGAACGCTTGCCCTTTACAAGTCAACTGGGTCAAAGGAAGTGCTAGCTTAGAAAAACCTTCAATAAACCTTCGATAATAACCGGCCAAACCCAAAAAGCTTCGAATTTCCGTAACAGATCTCGGAGCCTCCCATTGTAGAACTGCTTCTACTTTAGATGGATCCACAGAAATACCATTACCTAAAATCACGTGTCCAAGAAAACTCACTTCCGACAACCAGAATTCGCACTTGGACAATTTGGCAAAAAGCTTCCTTTCCTTCAAAACCTGCAAAACAATACGTAAATGTTCTGCATGCTCCTCCCGAGACTTAGAATAAATCAAGATGTCATCAATAAACACAACGACAAATCTATCCAGATGCTCGTGAAAAATACGATTCATGTATTCCATAAACACACCTGGCGCATTAGAAACCCCGAACGGCATCACAAAATATTCATAATGACCGTATCGTGTCCTAAAAGCCGTCTTCTGAATATCTTCTTTCTTCACCCTAATCTGATGATGCCCCGACCTCAAGTCAATCTTACTGAACACACAAGCACCAACTAACTGATCCATCAGATAATCAATCCTTGGAAGAGGATACTTATTCTTGATCGTCACCTTATTTAACAGGCGATAATCAATACACAACCGCATACTCCCGTCTTTCTTTTTCACCAATAAAACTGGAGCACCCCAAGGAGAAACACTAGGTCTCACAAACCTCTTTTCCAACAACTCACTCAACTATTTCTTTAACTCAACCAACTCAGACGCCGACATACGATAAGGTGCCATAGAAATAGGTCTAGTACCAGGAACTAGATCTATAGAAAACTCCACCTCTCTCTCTGGAGGAAAATCTGAAATATCCTCAGGAAACACTTCCGGAAATTCACACACCACAGGAAATACATCAAGTAAGACTTGACTGTCCACAGTTAAAGATGCAAACAATCCAAACAACTGAGCTTCATCCGCCAAAAGTCTCTTCAACTCTTTGGTAGATAAGAAACTCGAGTCTTCGTCTTCCTCAAGAGAAGGAAACCTTATCAGCTTATGATAACAATCAATATGAACTCGATTGAATTGCAACCAATTCATACCCAGAACCACATCTAAACCCTCCAACGGCAAACACACCAAATCCATCTCAAAGTCTTTACCATAAATGGTCAAAGGACATCTTAGACAAACCAAGGAAGTAGTTACTGACCCCATTGCTGGAGTATCAATAACCATCTCACCACCCATCACAGACAACACAAGATTCAAATGCTTCGCGCACTCAGACGAAATAAATGAATGAGTCGCTCCAGTATCAATAATAGCAACTAAAGACGTACTATTAATAAAACAAGTACCTCTGATCAGACGATCTGTACTTGAAGTCTGAGTCCCCGCTAAAGCAAATACCTTCCCACCAGACTGAGCCTGCTTCGGTTTCGGACACTTGGTACTAATATGACCAGGTTCCCCACAGTTGTAACATTTCACCACATTCTTCCTTGCACAATCAGCTGCAACATGCCCAACACCTCCATAATTAGTACACTTCCTCAAATCTTTCCTGCACTCAAACTGACGATGCCCCAACTCACCACATTCATAACACCTCATAGGACCAAACATTCCTCCTCCACTTGACCTTTTCTCAAAATTTCCCTTTTGTTTACCTTTATCAGCTGGTGTCACATACGGACCACCACGGAACTGTTGCTTCCCTTTTCTATCACTTACACTTTTGTAGTGAGTAGCACGAGCCTTACTATCCTCCTCATAAATCCTACAACAATCCACCAAATCAGAAAACCTCCGAATCCTCTGATATCCAATCGCCTGCTTTATCTCAGGACGCAAGCCATTCTCATACTTAACACATTTTGAAAATTCAGCAGTTGCTTCAGCATAATGAGGATAAAACTGCACAAGTTCCACAAACTTAACAGTATAATCAACTACAGACATATTACCTTGTTTCAGTTCCAGAAACTCGATTTCCTTCTTTCCTCTTACATCTTCAGGAAAATACCTCCTCAGAAACTCCATACTAAACACAACCCAAGTAATCTCCTCCTCTGCAGCTTCCAACACACGACGAGTACTAACCCACGAATCATCATCTTCTTCCAATAACATGTGAGTACCCAGTCTCACCTTCTGATCTTCAGCACAATCCATCACTCGGAAAATCCTTTCAATCTCTTTCAGCCAAATCTGTGCACCATCTGGATCATATCTTCCTTTAAAGACAGGCGGTTTGTTCTTCCTGAACTCATCATTACCAGCAGCATTAGGTGCACCCTGCACAACCCGAGCCATAGCTTGCATAGCAGCAGCCAAAGCAGCATCGTTCCTACCAGCCATATTCTGTTCATTCCAATAACAGAAACTATGGTTAAACAAACAACTCACTCCACACGCCACACAGTCCAGGACTGACACAAACTGACACGGACTGGTTCTGATACCACTTAATGTAACACCCCTAGTTATACCCCCAATTAATTAAAGCAGTAAAAGAAAATTCAAAATTTCGTCAGAGTATATCTAAATTATCATGGCATAGACCGAGGGGTCACATTAAATTGAAACAATACATACAACACCTGCTCATAAAGATATGCAACAGTGGGGTAGCAATCAACAGAGGAACTCAGTTCCTTACACCCACATTTCAGGATTTAGAATAAAAGCGGAAAATCTAAAACTGGATAACATATATATATATATATATATATATATATATATATATATCATGCAAAGTTTGTCATACATCAAGTTGTACATGCACAAGCCAAAAGATATATATACATAGTACACACTAATCACAAACGGCCTCCCTAACTACCCGGTGTCACATATCAGAGCCGACCGACAAAAGAATGAAGACGCAAAGCTTCACAAAAATACCTCCAGCAACTCTAATCTGCAATGCCTCATAGAGCATTATAAAACTGCAGAAGGGTGAGAAAAACAACCATAATATAATTGCATACAATCATATATAACACAAAAATACACATATATACGTTTCTCACCACAACTCACACCATAATTCCAACACAAGGCAACACAAGGTATAATTCATATTTCCATCACCAACACATGTCCATATATCACTTCTATCCATAATTCTACACATAAAACAACCATAATGATTTATGCAATGCAAGAGACCGACACAACGACTCCATGCATATGCACATGCGGTACCGACTTCCATTGTTTCTCATCACTAGTTCACTCAGGAACTCTGCTGGAATCATCGCTCGTTACATCACTGTAACTCCCCGTCAGGCATACGATGTTCCCCGTCGCTCACACCCCACATGGGCACACGACGTTTATGGATCGCTCACACCCCACACGGGCACACGACCCGATCGCTCACACCCCACATGGGCACACGATCGTCTGTAATCATCGCTCACACCCCACAAGGGCACACGACGTTATAGCGAATTCCCTCTGGAATCCAAACCGTCACTCAAGACATCTCAACAATGCATATCATGATGCTTGGCATACAAGGACTCATGACATTTAATATGCACACATATACGCATCCATAATCATGCATATATCAACAGTTACCATACATCGCAATTACTTGCTCTTAGGCCACACATCATCATCACAACACATTGCACATGCATTTTCATGTTAACACAGCACACAAATCAGAGTATATCCATACCAATAACATATTGCATGATATACATCAATTACACATGATTACTACGGCAAAAGTCGACAAAACGACACTATTTCAAATTTACGACATTATTTAATCGTCCAACAATTCTCAAAACTATCATCACAAGCAAGGACATTTCATAAGCTTTCCAAAAATATAAAGAACATTCAAAACGGATAATCAGATCAAAAGTTATGAAATTAACAAGAAAATAAAAATGTGAAAAAAACTGCAAACCGCCCGGCCTAACCCTAAAACCGCCTGGCGAAACACCCTTCGCTGCTACTTCGCCCGGCGAAGCACAGGTGTCACCCCTTCCACCAAAATGACTCAAATGATTCAGGAACTTGTAACCTATGCGCCTCTCAAAACCGCCCGGCGAAAGAACGAACCGCCCGGCGAAACAAGCACATCCCCCGGCGCTTCACACCAGAAGCAGAATTTTCTGCTTGCATTTACACTGTTCCTCACCCCCAAAAATCTCATTTTTCCACCCAAATCACTTCCAGCAGCAAAACAGTTAATAGCAATGGTTCATAAACATATAGAGATCATACAACACAAATTATACCAATTTCCGTCCGTGAAAACATCGATTTCTACTCGTTTACGCGTTTTCGACCTATAACCAAAAAACTATCGAAAAACCAATACCACATACAAACACACATACATAATCATACACAACGATAAGATAATCGAGTTTCGCACCCTTACCCGGTTAAATAACGCGTAGAAAAGTCGGTTGATTGATTTCCAAGCTCTTCCAAAAATTCTCTCTTTTCTTCTTCTCTTACTATGTTTTTCTCTCTACTCTTACTACTTTTCTATTTTATAAAAAATCAAAATATCTAACCACCCAAAAAGACTAAAATACCCCTACACTCAATTATCTCGCAAACGTTCCCAAAACCCGATAAAATATCATAACATCAAAAAATAATGTAATTTCAGATAAAAGTCAAAAATAAAATAAAATAATAATCAAATAATCAAACGACTCGATTAAATAAAACTCACACAAAAACTGGGGCGTTACACTTATTCTGATTAATTCATGTTTAAATTCTTGATTGCCTCTTGTTTGATTTACTCCTTGTGATTGCGATGCTTTGTGTTTACTTGTTGATTACTCTGTATTCGCATGCCCCCTTAAGGCTCCTAGTCCGACTTAATTTCTGATTAAGCTCGGAGTAGGATAGACATTAGGCTAGCAATCCAAGCATGATAACATTAGGTTAGCTCCCTTATTATCCTGACTTTAGGGCCACTTTGCATGATAACTTGTAGGACAGAGCTTCCCCTTTTCTCTCGCACTCATGCGATTGAGATTAGTTAGACTCCACTCTTCTCTCGCACCCTTGCGATTGAGACTTTTCCACCCTGCCTTTCTTCCGTAGTTCCGTGAACTACGAATGCTCTGATTCTCATTTCTGATGACATACGTAGGCACGAGGATCCCTATCCTTGGCAAGCACACTAACAACTAACTTTCCCTTTTCTCTCGCACCCTTGCGATCGAGACCAACCTGTTAATCGAACCCTTTTCTCTCGCCGCCGATGCAATCGAGACCTTTCCGACCCGTAAGTCGAACTACGACTGCTCTGATTTCCTCTCTCTCTCGTCCGATTGAGGATACGTAGGCACAAGACGGCGATGTCTTGGCGAGCAACCTCCCCCCATAGTTCGTGTCCGAACTACGTTGACTCTGATTTTCCTGTTCCCGAGGGAATACGTAGGCATAGGACGAGCGATGTTCTATCGAGTCACTTCTTTTTCTTTTTTCTTTGTTTCTTCGTTCTTTTCCGTTCCCGTTCCTCTTCCTTTCCAGTAGTTGTGGAGCTCCAGACGACGACACCCTTTGATCGAGACAACAAGCGTGGATCCCATCGAGTACGATGGACGCGTGGGGGTGCTAACACCTTCCCTTCGCGTAACCGAATCCCTTACCCGTTTCTCTTGGTCGCGAGACCATGCTTTTCCCTTCCCTCAGGTTTACGCAGTTTTTCCTTTTCCTCTCTTGGGATAAATACACATTGCTGGCGACTCTATTTTCCGCGCCACTTTCGCGTTTGTACCATTGGATGCAAATCCTCGGGAGCGACAGCTGGCTGTAGCGAGCGGTTTTTGGATGTGATTGCGAAGCACGATCGCTCTGGTACTACAGCTCGATTCATTTTTTATCCTATTAAAGCTGATGAAGGAAGGGAAATAGATGTCTCCAATTAACCCTGCTTGCAAACTGAGGTTAAACAGTCAAAACTGTTGGTTTACAGATGTTACAAAGATTCGGGGTCTCTCCTAGGTTATTTTGTTGACGAAGGGGTGCTTTAGGCTATCGGTTAGGATGTTAGGACAGATGTATGAGAGTATGGGATTTTGGGTTTTTGTTTAGTGTGCTCGCTAAGATTTTTTCTTTCAATCTTATGCCTACGTATTCCCGTTTACCGAAACAGGGAAATCAGAGCGATCGTAGTTCCTCCTATTCTATGGGAGGAAATGGTATTTGGTGTCTTGTTCAAAGCCCAAGACGTGAAGCGAAAGGTGGTTTGTATCTTGTTCAAAGCCCAAGATGTGAAGCTAAAAGTGTGTTGAATTTAGAGAGAATTTGTCATCTCTAAAGAGGGGGTTGTATGTCACAATTGTTTATAAAGGAAAATTACTTTAACCGGGATATGTGAATCCGACAATGCCATAATCTCCTTAATAGGGGACTTCCAACCTGAAGGAGAAGACTTTAACTCAGTTTAGAGCAATGACATCTTTCCTTAGGAATTTCTCATACTAAAAGAGGGACATTTTGTTGGAATACAGAATAGGGCAAGCAAGCAAAAATATTTATTTTCGAAAAGAATTCCCTCCGGGATTTATGTCGTGTCCACAGAGATCAGTTCGAGGGAAAGAATGTCGTTCGACAATCTCTCGCGTTTATGAGTTTGGATTAAAATGGTTTACAAGTAAAAACAAACAGAAAAGTAAAGATAAACATAAAAAGAGATTCACTTTTCAACAAGACAAACTTATCCGGCATGCACATAATCGACTCCTCACAAACTTAAACTTACCGACCAGTTATACTCCACCTACAATACTCCTCAATATCACCCAGCATCGCTCACAACACAGGTTATGTCTAACGCAAAGTTGAGCAAGCAACCGTGTCACTCTCTCCGTCACTCTCGCGAGCGAAGCCTCGAAACACGGAAGGCATTAAGATTCGACGCCTATTGAAGATTGTTAGCTCTAAATCTATCTCTAGAATCCAGAAACTAACAGACAATCATCCCTAATCGAAGTTTGCGAAGGTTATGTCTAACGCAACCTAAACCCCGCGCATAAAGCAAAAATCAGAGACAATTACCAATAAAGATTTGTAAAGCAAGTTTTATACAACGCCATGGGCGACAAATATTCATGAGTTTGCAGCAAATACATATACATAACCCAACCATAAAGAAAAACACAAAGAAAAAGAGAAATGAACAAAACATATCGCGGATTGTCGGAGCCGGTCGACGATCAATCCACCCCGGTTCATCCGTATGCATGCTCCATAGTTGTTTTCTAAGCAAAGCAATGAAAAATGAAGTTTGATGGAAGTGAGATCAAGAAACCTCAAAACCATCCTAAACAAAATGACTGAAAATCTAATAAATACAATCAGAATTTCGCAGGTTCGCTAGGCGAACGTTTTACTCGCTAGGCGAGCCTCCAAAAATGGCATATAAGTGCCTCTGAAATGTTAAACCGCCCTTGCTTTCCTTCGCGGGTTCGCTAAGCGAATGATTTATTCGCCTAGAGAATGCTCGCTAGTTCATTCGCCTAGCGAACTATGGTCTTTTTCTCCTTTGCAACTTTCTGCCTCTACTCGCTGGGACCTTCGCCAGCCTTCGCTAGGCGAATGTTCGCTGTCACACTAGCTAGGCGAACATGACAGAAAAACAGCCCTTATTAGACCACAACTTCAGCACCGTAGCTCCGATTTACGCACGGTCGGAAGCGCTGGAAAGCTTATTAGATGCTCTACAAGAATATGACACGATGGCCTTTATTAGTTACCTACAAAAATGAGACAAAATCAATTAAACTCAACGGTATTTATAAGAAAACGCAATATACACACGAAAACGTAAAGTAAACGTATTTACACATAAAGTGGGGTTTATTCAACCAATATTAACACAAAGTACCGATAAGTGCAACAAAACTTATTTACAAAAATAGGTACAATTTGCACTTATCAAACTCTCCCCAACTTACCTAATTGTTTGTCCACAAACAAGAATCAAACAAACTTGAAAATGCGCAAGAAATATCCAAAGAATGACGAATCAACAGGTTTTGAAAAACGGAAACGAATGAATGGTTCAAATGAAAACGGTACACACACAAAAAGTAAATACTTACCACTAAACTGCAACGATAACATAGTCACGAAACAAAGCAAAGTACAAAAGTCATGCCAAAAGTTCTAAAACAACACAAGTTCAAATGTGAATCACACCTAGCAAAAACAATCATCGGTAGATGAAAAACACAAAATGAGGTTCTTTCACTCACACAACAATCTTGCAAATAAAAGACTAAATTATGCATACATCCATAAATTCACATTGAAAATACAAAGGCAAGAATCACAAGGGCTTTTCAAGGTTGTAGCGTGGTCGGGTAAACAAACAAGGGGCAATTTCTAAAGGTAATTGAAACAAAAACTTGCCTAAACCTAAGGGAGTGAAAACTCACAAAGATTCACACACAAAATTTCAACCAACTTCTTCCAAAATCCCAAGTGCTACACAACACACAATACTTATTTAGCACAATTATTGCAACTCTTTTTGTTTCCTTTTTCAAGGATTTTTCTTTTTTTTTCTTTTTCACTTTTTTCTTTTCTTTTCTTTGTTATATTTTTCTCTTTTTTCTTCTTTGTCATATTTTTCTCCTTTTTCTTTTCTTTTTCAATCCTCATAGAATCCAACCAATGAGTAAACAACCATTCTCTCCCCAACTTGAATTCAACCACATCATTATGTGAATACTCCCTACTTTCTAAGGCAAGGAAAAAAATCCATACAACAACACATAGTTGAGGTCCAAGAAAAAACAAAATCCATTCAAAAATAAGTGAACTAAATACTCATAGACAAGCATTAAGTTCAAATAAAAACATGGATCAAAAAGCTCAAAGGGGTTACGAATTCTCACACACTCACAAGGTGAATTGACTATTTGGCTAAGGTAGTTGTGCTCAAAATGAAACAATTGCCTTGATCCTTTTCATGCATTCGTATAATCAACACAAATAAAAGATTCAACATAATAAAATCCAGTTATAACAAGAATGTTGGTTCTCCGCGCATATATGAACAATGGAAAGCCACCTCACAAAAAGGTTGGGAACTAAAGTGATTCACAATAGAACAAGTATACAAAAGAATGGATGGCATAGAAGTTTGTAAAATGCCTAAGTATCATGAATATGCTATAGTATAGAAAGCGATAAATACATACCTCAGACGTGTACAAAACTTAACAAAATCATTACCATACATCCGCAAGTTGAAACGAACCAACTTGGAAAATCACAACAGCGTCCTCAAGTAAGTCAATCAAAATCTGTGAGCAAACAACAACCAAAAACATTCGAAAAGAAAAACTATAAAACATGCTTGTTTTACGTCGTAAGCTCGACGCCTTTACGGTGCTTAATTAGAAACTTCCTTCATTCATGCCATGGTGATGTCTCACCGCGCAACCAAAAGCAAGCGTCCTAACCAAACACTTGAACAAACGTCAAAATGTACAAGTATCAATATAAACAAGTGAAAATATACAATATGTACGATATCTACAAAACTCAAAAACAAAGAAACTATCGCAATGCGATTCAATATCAAAACCAATCCCCGGCAACGACGTCATTTTGTTGGAATGCAGAATAGGGCAAGCAAGCAAAAATATTTATTTTCGGAAAGAATTCCCTCCGGGATTTATGTCGTGTCCACAGAGATCGGTTCGAGGGAAAGAATGTCGTTCGACAATGTCTCGCGTTTATGAGTTTGGATTAAAATGGTTTACAAGTAAAAACAAACAGAAAAGTAAAGATAAACATAAAAAGAGATTCACTTTTCAACAAGACAAACTTATCCGGCGTGCACATAATTGACTCCTCACAAACTTAAACTTACCGACTAGTTATACTCCACCTACAATACTCCTCAATATCACCCAGCATCACTCACAACACAGGTTATGTCTAACGCAAAGTTGAGTAAGCAACCGTGTCACCCTCTCTGTCACTCTCGCGAGCGAAGCCTCAAAACACGAAAGGCATTAAGATTCGACGCCTATTGAAGATTGTTAGCTCTAAATCTATCTCTAGAATCCAGAAACTAACAGACAATCATCCCTAATCGAAGTTTGCGAAGGTTATGTCTAACGCAACCCAAACCCCGCGCATAAAGTAAAAATCAGAGACAATTACCAATAAAGATTTGTAAAGCAAGTTTTATACAACGCCATGGGCGACAAATATTCATGAGTTTGCAGCAAATACATATACACAACCAAACCATAAAGAAAAACACAAAGAAAAAGAGAAATGAACCAAACATCTCGCGGATTGTCGGAGCCGG
This sequence comes from Lathyrus tuberosus, assembly GCA_022829125.1. Taxonomy (NCBI): domain Eukaryota; kingdom Viridiplantae; phylum Streptophyta; class Magnoliopsida; order Fabales; family Fabaceae; genus Lathyrus; species Lathyrus tuberosus. Next base: position 12,543,987 of record JALAZF010000075.1, read on the forward strand.
TCGACGATCAATCCACCCCGGTTCATCCGTATGCATGCTCCATAGTTGTTTTCTAAGCAAAGCAATGAAAAATGAAGTTTGATGGAAGTGAGATCAAGAAACCTCAAAACCATCCTAAACAAAATGACTGAAAATCTAATAAATACAATCAGAATTTCGCAGGTTCGCTAGGCGAACGTTTTACTCGCTAGGCGAGCCTCCAAAAACGGCACATAAGTGCCTCTGAAATGTTAAACCGCCCTTGCTTTCCTTCGCGGGTTCGCTAAGAGAATGATTTATTCGCCTAGCGAATGCTCGCTAGTTCATTCGCCTAGCGAACTATGGTCTTTTTCTCCTTTGCAACTTTCTGCCTCTACTCGCTGGGACCTTCGCCAGCCTTCGCTAGGCGAACGTTCGCTGTCACACTCGCTAGGCGAACATGACAGAAAAACAGCCTCTTATTAGACCACAACTTCAGCACCGTAGCTCCGATTTACGCACAGTCGGAAGCGCTGGAAAGCTTATTAGATGCTCTACAAGAATATGACACGATTTCCTTTATTAGTTACCTATAAAAATGAGACAAAATCAATTAAACTCAACGGTATTTACAAGAAAACGCAATATACACACGAAAACGTAAAGTAAACGTATTTACACATAAAGTGGGGTTTATTCAACCAATATTAACACAAAGTACCGATAAGTGCAACAAAACTTATTTACAAAAATAGGTACAATTTTCACTTATCACATTGGCATGGATGTAAATAATCCAGAGGCCTGCCACTTACAACGATTAGATGAAGGGGAAGGAGTTGTTGATGTTTGTGTACTGTGAACGAGGCACAACTTTGATGCTAAAAGGTTGATTGGATCAACCAGTGGTTTTCTTATACAAAGCCTAAGAGGAGGCTAATATGTGTCTCGTACAAAGCCCTAGAGAGAGGCTAAAAGGTTTTGACTCGACGATGGAGTCTTTTGGTATCTCGTACGAAGCCCGAGATAAAGGCTACTTGACTTAACAAGAGAGTTTTTTTGTATCTCGTACGAAGCCTGAGATGGAGGCTAAAATTTGTTTGGCTCAATTAGAACCTTTTTGTATCTCGTATAAAGCCCGAGATGGAGGCGAAAGGGTGATTGACTCAACGAGGAAGTCTCTTATGTGTCTCGTACAAAGCCCGAGAGAGAGGCTAAACGTTTTTTGACTCCGCTGGGGAGAATCATTGTATAAAGCCCAAGAGAGAGGCTAACTTCACTGGAGAAGGATCATTATACAAAGCCTAACAGGAGGCTATTGTAACTGTTTCAGTTGAGTGACAGGTCTAGTATACTGATTTTGAAAGAGAAAATCAGTTCTTATATGAGCAACACTGTACTCAAGGATTTTGATTCGAGGATCCGGGTTATTCCTGTTCTTTAAGGAAGTGGGAAATCTGAAGGGTATTGAGACTGTCCGAGTCTACGAGTTTTCTTCCTATTTAACGAAGAGGTCACTTGAGAATGTCTGGAAAACTCAAGGATATTAGACTGTCCATGTCTAGAGTTTCATCTTTTGTACTATGCTTTGAGAAACAGTAGTAGACTCTTGGAAAGACTGTTCTATGCAGATGACTAAGTTCTGTTCCTATACCTCTAGGAGGTCGTCGGGACAATTTGTACGAAGCCCAAGAGGAGGCTGGAAACTTTTAAGAAGCCGATCGGTCCTTGTACGAAGCCCAAGAGGAGGCTATCATTCCCGGAGGAAGAGATCATTATACGAAGCCTAAGAGGAGGCTGTGAATACTTCTAAGAAGCCGACGGGTCCTTGTACTAAGCCCAAGAGGAGGCGGGGTTGCTTTTTGGAAGCCAGTGGGTCCTTGTATGATGCCCAAGAGGAGGCCGATGCTTTTAAGAAGCCCATGGGTCCCCAAACCCCGAGAAATTCAAGACAGGCTATCCACGAGGAATAGATCAAGCCAGGAAAGTCCGAGAATTTGGAAGAAACTCAAAGATGACATTCACGGAGAATACATTCATCTCTGGGAGTAGAGTTTCTTGACAATTCCTAATGAGGACAACCGAAGAGAAGACTGTATTTGGTGATCCTATTGGGGATCTAGTTGTCTATTTCTATGAATAAACGAAACGACGTCACCTAGTTCTAGACGTAGTTGCCGGGGAAACTCGAAATATCTATACTATTATTACACAGTTAATATGAGTTTATGAAAGAAGACTTACAGCGAAACAGCCCCACAATACAGTTATATGTATATGAAAGCGGTAAATGAAAGCGTGTAAACACTTACTCGGTTGTAGAGCTTCCATGCTGTTTGGTTAGTTGTTCAACAAAGAAAGATTAAAAACAACAGTATATTCAAAATCAAAGGAGAAAGTGCTTTGAAAAAGAAAGATTTGGGGCTTACAGCTCAAGGAGAGGCCCAGGGTTTTACCAGTGAGCGCACTGTTTGAATTTGTACAGAGGGACTTATACAAGTGACTGAGGCCCAAAAAAGGGTTTTCTGTACAAAGGGGTGGGTCTTACACTCTCTCAAGAGGCCCAAAAGGTTTAAAGAAAAAGAGTGGGGCTTATAACACGAGGGTAGGCCCAGATGATTTTTCGTTTGAAATGGCGATCGTGCCGAGATTTCCTTTTAACGCAGAGGGACTTATACAATAAATGAGGCCCAAAATGTTTTTTGGTTAAAAAGGGGTTGGGTCTTACACTCTAATAGAGGCCCAAAAGTTTTGAATGGGTCTTATAGCTCAAGGAGAGGCCCAAAAGGTTTATTTTTAAACTGGCGACGATCGTGCCGAATTTAAAAATGTACAGAGGGACTTATACAATAAGTGAGGCCCAAAAATGATTTGGTCAAAAAAGGATTGGGTCTTACACTCTATTAGAGGCCCAAAGTGTTTTGAATGGGTCTTATAGCTCGAGGAGAGGCCCAAAAGGTTATTTTTCAAAAGGCGACGATCGCGCCGAGTTTTTGGAAACACCGTGGGACTTATACAAGTGACTGAGGCCCAAAATTTTGGTATTTACAAAGGGATTGGGTCTTACACTCTATTAGAGGCCCAAAAGTTTTATGATGGTGAAAATCAAAGAAATCCTAATTTTATCATTTTAAAAGTAAATTCTTAAAATAAAATCAATACAAAATGATAAAAATACCAAATAAGCAACTTGTGATTTTTGGTTGGGGTTTGAAAAATGATGTTTTAATCACAAGATGAAATAAAATTCATTTGGTATTGATTTTCAATATGAGAATTCACTTTTAAAATGTTTTAAAAACATTAGAAAGGAATTTATTCACAAAAATACTAATTATATTAAATAAATAATATAAAACTAATTTTTTTGTGGAATAAAATATTTTGGAGTATGAATAAGAAGTGTGTAAAACAGATTTGGAAAATGATAATTTTTGCTATGTGAAATAATTGGTTGAGTTTTGAAGATAAATTAAGAAAAAGAGGAATGTGATGTCACAACATCACATTCGACATCACTCATGAGTTTTGAAGATAAGAGAATAAGGTAATATGTCACAACATCACATTCGACATCAGACAAAAACCAGAACTGCACCTTGATTTTCAACATCTTTTTATCAAACTTCAAACATTCATAACTCTCTCAATTTTTAACGGAATTAAGATCCGGAAGAGCCTATATTGACCAATTTTTCGCAAGGAATCCAATGGTATCACTCATACATACTGAAACTTAATGTACAGTGCACACAAGGCAAAAAACCAGATCTGCACCTTAAGTTTAAACATCTTTGCTTATCAAATTTTCAAACATTCATAACTCTCTCAATTTTTAACGAAATTGAAATCCGTAAGAACCTATCTTGACCAATTTTTCACAAGGAATCTAATGGTATTACTCATACATACTGAAACTTAATGTACAGCACACACAAGGCAAAAAACCAGATCTGCACCTTAAGTTTAAAACAACATAAACTCCACATATAAACATGTTAAAGTGCAAATAGTAGGAGGATCATAACATACACATTAAGGACTACATTTTTGCTTCAAGAATTGTTCAATATGATGCATGTATGTGGACATCAAAGGAAAGCATGATTCAAAGAATTCAAGTTATGAATTTTACCTCTTTTTTTGGAGATTTTGTGCAACCTACCAAGTGCTTTGTTCCAGAAATGATTTGATGCTTTGGACACCCTCAAATGACCTCTTAGAAGCCTTTAGGATGGTTGGAATCAGCTGGTACCTGTAAAAACACAAACTGTCCCTTTCTTGCAAAAGGGGTTAAAAGTGACCAAAATAGCAACTCCCTCAAATGGTGTTCCAGATGTTGGGAACCATTTGGGATAATTCAAGGATGATATTTGCAGTGTGTTTGAGGTTTTATCTGTTTTGGTAAGTGACTGAATCAAGACATGGCTTGAAAAATGCAAAAAAAGTGCCATTTTGAGGTTTTGAGAAGTGACTTTGTGATTTTGTGATTACAGGTCACTTGTGATAGTTTAGACAGCTTACATATGATATATGTGAGGTGTGTGTGTGATTGATTGTGATGGAAAAGCTCTCAAGCTCAAAATCTCAGAATTACTTGCTTTGGAAGGCAAATTTGAGGTGAAAGAAGAGATTTTGAGGAAAACATCTGTTTGATGGTTGCGGTGTACTCAAACTGAGCACAAATGAGCTCTATTTATAGTAGAGCAAGTTTGTTTTCGCAGCAATAGTGAATGGTGGCTGCAGCAGAGGCTTGGCCAATGTTGACCAATGAAAATCCAAGTCTCCTCTAGCCATTGACTAGAGGTTAGAGCATAGAGCTTTGGTTCCCTACTTGTTGGAGGAATCTTAACTGAATTCAGTTACAAATGTGTCAGTCCATGCCACCTCTAAGCATCTATTAAATGCTTCAATCCAAAATTGGAGTCTTGTCCCTCTTTTAGGGATTTTTAGGAATATCATGCTACTTCTTGTTCCAAGGACTTTCGAGGCTTGGCTCAGTGATTGTCCCCTTTAGATTTGATCCTCAGATGTGTCCAAGATGATGACAAGGCTTGGAAATTCGTGTGGCACAAGAAATGTGCAAATCTGTCCCATGAAAAATTCAGCTGCATCAAGCCTTTTTGTAAAATCCATAACTCCCTGCTCGAGTATGCTACATGGACGTTCTAGGACTTTATGGAAAGCTGAGATGATGTACTTCAACTTTTATGTTCAAGGTTTGGCTTGAATCAACTTGGATCATGAAGAAAAACATCCTTGAAGTTGGGACATTCTTGCTGGAAAAAAATATTAGTGATGTCCTATGCAATGTTGGAACATCAGACATTAAGAACATTAATAATTCCAAACTTCAATCACTTGTATCTTTTAATCCACTATGACATTTTGAGTTGAAGTGAATTGCCTCTTTGATGCTTGTCTTGCATGGTGACAAAGTTTGAAAATTGGGTGGCACAAGAAAAGTGCGCAAAATCTGTCCTAAACAATCAACTCGAGCAAGGCCTGTTGTGAGGTTCATAACTCCTTGCTCAAATTGAATTAATGGGAGTTCTTATACATTTTGGGAAGCCCTAATGACATACTTTAACTTTGATGTTTGACTTTGGTCTCGGTTCAGCTTGCAAAGTCATAAAAAATGGTCTTGAACTTGTGTAGTCAAATTTGTCCTAAAAGCTGTCATGAAAATTCTGCTTTATCAATGCTTTTTGCAAAAATCATATCTCCTTGTTCGAGTATGCTACAAGGACGTTCTACAACTTTCTGGAAAGCTGAGATAACGTACTTCAACTTTGATGTTCAAGGTTTGGCTTGAATCAACTTGGATCATGGAGAAAAACATCCTTGAAGTTGGGACATTCTTGCTGGAAAAATATTAGCGATGTCATATGCAATGTCAGAACATCAGACATTAAGAATTCCAAACTTTGATCACTTATATCTTTCAATCCTTATGATATTTTGAGTTAATTCCTTCTACAATGTTGAAGTATCAAATACCCTATTTAAAAGTAACTCTTACTCAAAATCAATGGATGCTTGGATCAATAGTTACAACCTTGAAAAGTAGTGCACTTGAACATGATTTTAACTTAGAAAAAATTTCTAAGTTTCTTTCAATTTGATCAATTTTGCAATTTTGCATGATTTCTTGATTTAAATTTGATCAAATTAAATCATCCATCATATTTTCTTGAGTAATGGCTTGTGACTTTCTGCGTCAGTTGACTTTGTATTAGATGAACTTGAGGCTTGATCCACTTGAAATGTTGTACTCTTGTGCTTAATTCTTGATGTGGGAGTCCTCTTGATCCTTTGTGAATGTTTAAGAGGTTAGACAAGTTGAAGATCATGTCATTCCTTGATTGATCATTTGTCTAAAGGCTCTGAGAGGGTTTGAAACCCTAGTTTGATTGTAGTGAACGCTCACCCATCTTTGGGGAGACTAATGAGGTACAAAGGTACATCTATATTGTGCTGATGATTTACACAATGATGGGAAATCTTAGTGGTCAAAATTTGGGGTATGACACTGGCGACTCTGCTGGGGAAAGGTTGACCTCTTGCTGGTCCATTCCCTTTTGCGAGTCAATCCTAACGCTTGCTTGTTTATTTTCATTGGGTGTTTATTGTTGTACATTATTTTGTTGTATATTACTGTATTACTGTATTTACCGCATTTATTGCATTTCATTTCATTATTGTCATATGTTGTACTGTTCTGCTGCTGGATTTTCTGTTTGTAGGGTGGGTTGGATTCATGAGAGAAAAGCCCAATACCCAGGCTTGAGCATACACCGATGATTAGTGTGGAAAGTAGTGTGACTTGTTTGGCATTTGGCCAGACTTAGTATACATGAAAACTCCACATCCAGACGAGGTTTTCTTTGGTAATATTATATCCTTCGCATTTGGGGGAGACGATGGAATGTAACCTGGAAAATTATCGACTCTGGCGACCGTTTCTTCGAGAGCTCAGCGACGCCTCTCCTCCCGACATATGATAATGGCAGACCAAAAATGGCAAACCCATTACACTTGTCGATCCGAGGACCCAATGCTGGGAACTTGCATAGGATGTCCTTATTTTTTAGGGGAATCAGTTGAGGCCTCCTCGATTGATGATGATGCCAAACCAGAAATGGTGACCATATCATCATTTCTCAACCTGAGAGTTCGGGATACTGAGGATCCTCGGTTTTCTAGAACCAACATATGAGAGGGGCGGGTGTTTGCAGGTTTGCATGTGACCTTGGCCTTCAACCTACCTGGTATTCTGGTTTTCCTATCAGTGTGGACTTATCAGCCTGGTATTCAGGTTTTCTTCAGAACAGACTTGTGAACTTATTCAGTCAGCAACACAGCAGTTATTCAGAATTTATGGAAGCTTTGATCCCATGTCTACTGCATTCATATTGCATTGCATTTGCATCTTGCATCATTTTGTATATCTGTCTCCGACCTGATTAGAGAGCTCATCCATCCTTTGTCTGAACCGCAGTTGATTTTTAGACTTTCTCATCAGACTTGAGTCAGCTTTTGGGGAGATCATCATGAATTCAGGGGAACAGAATCAGTTTGTAACTAGGGCCGATGTTGAATTGATGAAGAGTCAGTTGGATTAACTTGTGGAAGCTATGACAACCATGAATAGGGGAGAGGCCAATGTTCAGAGGACTTCAGTTAGTGGGAATGTCATTCCACCTCCAGTGAACAATGTTGCTCAAGCTCAGCATGTGCGAATCCCTGCTGAGAATCAAGCTATACAGGAGCGTACCATCGTCCGAGATGGACATTCTTCTTCTCTTGATGCCACAGACTATCAGAGCTTTGCCTTCTCTGTGCCAAATTTCCAAGGGGTAATTCCAAAGGCGAAGCCTAAGGACCCACGGGCTGTTCAGTTTGATGAAAGATGTCGTGTGTTGGAAGAGAAGCTTGATGCCCTAATGAAGCGTGATACTCTTGATCTGAATGCTACGAGCATGTGTTTGGTGCCCAGACTTATGTTACCTCCAAAGTTTCAGATGCTGAGGTTTGAGCAATACAAAGGGGATAGCTGTCCAAAGCTACATTTGGTGATGTTTAGCCGAAGAATAACCTCACATGTCTATAATGACAAGATTATGATTCACTGTTTCCAGGACAGTCTGAGTGGGGCATCATTGAGTTGGTATATGCAGTTGGAAAGTGGTAGCATCCGATCATGGTCAGATCTAGCCAATGCCTTTGTAAAGCAGTACAGTTATAATCTTGACACGGCTCCTAGCCGCCTGCAGTTGCAAGGTTTATCTAAAGCGGATAACGAATCATTCAGAGAGTATGCTCAGAGATGGAGAGAGTTAGCTGCTCGCGTTCAACCACCACTTTTGGAAAGAGAATTGGTTAATATGTTCAAGGATACTTTGCAAGGACCATACTTCGATAAGTTGATTACTGTATTAAAATTCTCTGACTTGGTAATACTTGGAGAACACGTTGAGTTCGGTATCAAGTGTGGAAAAATCTAAAGCGCCTCGAAGTTCCCAGCTAATGAAAGTGGATCAGTCGTCAGTGCTCAAGAAGAATGGGAGGAAGAAAGTAGTTCCATCTGGGAACATCCACCATCTCATCCTCAATATTCAGATGCATCAATTGTTCAGAGTCAGCAATCTTCTGGATCTCAGAATCAACGGTCGTACCGCCGTCAACCGCGTCAGCACGCCCGACAAAGACCTAGGAAGCCAGAGAGGCATTTCACTCAGTTGCCAATGTTGTTCAGTCAGATGTTGCCAGATTTAATCAGAGGTGGACTTATAGTGCCAAAGGGGGTAAAGTCGGTACCTTTTCCTTATCCACCAGATTTTGATGTCAACGCCCGTTGTGACTATCATGCTGGGGCACAGGGGCATTCAACTGAAGATTGTAAGGTGCTCAAGAGTAAGATTCAGACACTGCCTGACTCCAACATGTTCTCATTCACACCTCAGGGTATTCAGATCCGCGACTCTCCTTCATCCAGTCATGTGGGTTCATCAGTTCAGGTTATGGAAGAAGACACCGAGAGCAGGGGTGCAAGTTTTTATCAGACTGACTTCGATGAGCAATTCTGAAGATGGCTAGTTCAGCAGCAAGTCAAGCTTGGAAAACCCAGTTCCCCGAAGCTGGCAATCTTTTAGATCATGTCATTTCTTTGCATTTGTAGTTTCTTTTCTGTTAAAGTGCAAACTCATTTGTAAAACTCGTCTGTTTTCAGTTGATAATGATAATGAAATGAATATGCATGTTTTGATTAAATCCATCCGTGTTCACTCATTTTTTCTTTATTGATATCTAATCCTTGTTTAAGCAGGATCTGAGGGAGGATTATGAAATTCAAAGACGCAGAACTTCTGATTGTATGGTTTTGAACAAAACCCTGCTGATGATGTACAGGCATTATTTCAACTTCCCAAACACCGGAGATATAAGGAAGATAATCCCTTGTAAACCCCTTTGAGCCTAGAAGTAGGAGTTTTTTTCTGAAGACGGAAAAAACCTCAACCTTAACCTGGGGCAGGGTAGGTGTCAGTTAATTTGACCAAGCGTTCAAATTTCAAAGGAGTGTCCCATTCGAGGATCAAATCACAACGGTTATCCCTCACCAACTGAAGAGTGAGGCAGTCACAACCCTTTCAAACAAGTCAGACAAGCCGGTGTCACACGATTTGTTCAAAAAAAAGGAAAAAAGAATCAAAAGAAAAAAGAAAACCCGCTAAGTCGAAACTTGAGGACAAGTGACTTAGACAAAAGTTAGGGCATCCCGCTGGACTTCAAAATCGAAAAAAATCAAAAGAGTTAGTCCAGGCAAAATCAGGGAAAAGCAAAAGAATAAAAAGCGAAAAAATGGAAAAAGAAAAATCCTCAAGCAAAGAACAAGTCGTGTAACTACAAACACCAAAGACAAAAGGGGTGACTGTCACTCCGAAAACCGTGTGGGCTCCTTCTACCCTCCTATCATCCAATAACCTTTTTGAAAGGTGAGCGCTTGTGTCGAGCTAGCTAAACATAGGAGTGGAGAACATCAAGGAGATTAGGTGGGTTAAAACAAAACTTTGAGCCTTATATCCTTTCTTTCTCAAACCGTGAACCAAGCCACGTTACAACCTTCAAAAGACCTAATTGAAGCAAGGTTGTTTCGAAAGCATACTTCGGTAAAGATCGCGTCGAACCTGACTCCTAAAAGGATCTTCTTACCATTCATGTTGGTATCAGCGACACTTTGATTAGTGATTCATTCACTATATGTCACAACTATTTTTTCCAGTGAACAGACTTGGATTTCAAAACTGTCATATGCATTGCATTAAAATTGTCATTTTCAAAACGAATTGTTTTACTTGTGAGTAAGTGCTTGATCAGGGAAGTTTCTGCAATGAAAAGATTGATCAATATAAGTGCAGAGTGCCTAAGTACTCCGTTGAGCAGGGGCAAGCCATCAAATAGTCATATCAAATGGACAATTCATTCCAAGATTCAACCAATCTGGGGCAATCAGGTCGAGATTCGACAAATCTCTCGAAGGTCAGTCAGTCAGAGGTACTCCTTCATAGATTAGCCAGTCAAGGGCAAAATCACTTCAAAGCTGGGGCAGGTCACCCCAAAAGCAAAAGGGTTTTTCTTCGGAGAACGGTTAATCAAGATCATGGGGCAAGATATATAAGATCTTTATTAAACCTCTCGAAGACAGGTTCCTTTATGGGCTATGTTGTATCATGGCATCTTTTGGCCATATCACATCTGCAGGGTTCATGTTGATGGTCGACACGTGATGTCCCCAGTAGAGTTTCTCTCCCCAATAGAGTAAGGGTAGAAAGTAAGTCTCCAGCAGAGGAGTAAGCTCAATGTTGTCCCCTAGCAGAGTGGATATCATCAACCGTCGTTCCCCGAGCAGAATTGTTGGTGATGGCTGGTATCCCCCAGCAGGTTAAGGGTGTTTCCCCGACTACAGGCTAAGTTCAATGATATTCTCCAGCAGTTTCATTGTTATTGACTTCATTCCCCAAGCAGGTGATAGTCATCTCAATGGCTTGATCAACAGTGGTTGACATCCCCACCAGATTCAAAGTCCAATGGTTATTGACACCTTTTCTGTAACAGATCTTTGGGGTCCATCTTCAAGGTTTATTCGTAATCCCCAACGGAGTGGGAGTTCTCTTCGAGTTTCATCTTCAGCAGTGGTTATATCAGGAAGGCCGGTCAGTGTGACTTCCTCGGCATGGTTCGTAACCTCAGAGACAGTTCAGTTCACCATCCCCAGCGGATTTGGCCTCTTCTCTTTAGCATTTATTTTGCTGGAGGGGTCTCTTTTGCATATCATAAGCATTTTGCATTTCATACTCAAACGCGTAGCATTTCCATTGTGTATGGAGCATTATGCCAAAAAACATTCAAACATATGCATGTGAAGCATAAACCGGATTTGGTACCTTGTATAGAAGCCCAAATCAATTTTTAGTCAAGACAGTGACATATCCCAAAAGAGAATGCCAAGCCATTCCTCAGCAGACAGTTTCTTCCCGTCAACCCTTTGACGATGTGTTCTGAGCTCAGGTTTCGTACCTTCGGATGTTTTCAGTTCCTTCCCGTCGACCCTTTGACGATGTGTTCCGAGCTCAGGTTTCGTACCTTCAGATGTTTTCAGTTTCTTCCCGTCAACCCTTTGACGATGTGTTCCGAGCTCAGGTTTCGTACCTTCGGATGTTTTCATTTTCTTTCCGTCAACCCTTTGACGATGTGTTCCGAGCTCAGGTTTCGTACCTTCGGATGTTTTCAGTTCCTTTCCGCCAACCCTTTGACGATGTGTTCCGAGCTCAGGTTTCGTACCTTCGGATATGTTCAGTTTTCTTTCCGTCATCCCCATGACGATGTATTCCTACGGTGGAATTTTCTTTCTGTTATCCCTATGACAATGTGTTATCTCCTTGACAATATGTTCCTACGGTGGAATTTTCTTTCTGTCATCCCTATGAAAATGTGTTATCTTTTCAGATTTTCTTTCCGTCATCCCCATGACGATGTATTCCTACGGTGGAATTTTCTTTCTGTCATCCCAATGACAATTTGTTATCTTCATCAATTCCTTGACGATGTTTGGTTGTCTCCCCAACAGAGTTGTCTGTTTAGATTTCTCCTTTCCCTAGCGGAGTCATCTTTGTAGATCTGTTGATTCTACTAATCTTTGAAAGAGCGATTTCGATCGGTCTTTCCTTTCGAGTCCGCTTTCGGTCGTAATCGTTCTTTCTTTTCGAGTCCGCTTTCGGCCGTACTCGTTCGTTTTGTTTGAAATTCCGTCTTCGGCCGGTCTTTCTTTTCGAGTTCGCTTTTGGTCATACTCGTTTTCATTTTTATTCTCATCTTTTCTCCCCACAGTTTGCAAATTTTCGGGTTCTTTTTGTATTCAATCTCCGTGTACCTTGAATGTCTGAAAGCCGTTGCTATCACCCTTTCAGGTCCAAGTCGATTGAATAGGGGCAGCTGTAGCACCCCAAAATTTGCCCTTCCTTTTCCTGGCTTATGTTTCCTTTTTATTTGCATCATTAGGTCATAACTCATAATCATATCATTGCATTGGTCTTCTAAGACATGGGATCGAAGGGTTTTCTTATTATCAGTATTTTCCTATTCAGAGGTGCGTCAAGTTCTGAGGTTTTCTTATCCAGAGGAATCATCAAAGGCTTTGGGTCAGAGGTTCGTTGGTGTGAATTAGGGTTTAATTTCTTCTCAGTTCAAGTCATCTTCTTCAAGATTTATCAATGTACATCAAGTTGAATTAGGGTTTGTTTTCAAGGTTGAGTTGTAGACTTCATCAGGTTAACAAGCAGTGGTTCATGGGAGGTTTAGTCCAGAAGATCTGAAATTCATAAGAAGATTCACTCAGATGGTTGTTGTTACAAGTTGTTCATAAAGGGTTGGGTGCATTTAATCGTGGTGTTGTGAAAAGTGTGGAATTGGTGTAATGTAGTTATCCACTTTTAGAACCTTTTTTTTCTTTATCCATTTTTAATCCAATTATTAATATCCGTTTTCACTTCCCATTACAAATATCCATATCCATTTTTATTCAAAATTCATTTTTCTTTAACCCATGTCCTTTTTTTTTATGACAATATCCAATTCCAAATCCATTTTCCAATTAAATCCATTTTAAACCTAATGCCATTTTAATTCAATTCTAAATATCCTGTTTTACAAAGGCCCATTTCTTTTGAACCCCCTTGGAAAAGCTACAATACATGTTCAAAATGTTGATGAGAGTTCTCACCGATTTGACAAATACCTTAACTCTTCTAATCCACATACTGCAAGAAGCTGTGATCCAAACGCTTGTGGTTGGGCATATGGGATGAATGTATTTGATTTCAAGGAGTGGAAAAAGAAAAATAATAACAGTGGAGATTAATTCCTAAAACCATTCTTCTATCAAAAGCAAATTCAGGACCCACTAACTTTCCAGTTGATACACAGTAGGCCATAACAGTTGCAAAATGACAAAAAGTGAGAAAAAGTTTTCTATCAAATTGGAAAATAACGTGTGACTGAATACACAAACGGCATCCTGCAATTCGCACAACACGACCCCACCAAACGCACAATGCAAACCTTCAAGACGTGATTCCGTACACACGAGTCACACAGATAACTTTTCCAAACCTTCCTCGGCCTTCATAACGCAGTGTGTTGCAGGCCATTTCACAAAAAAAGCCACGCATCGATTCCACAATTCCACTATCAGCTCCAAAACAACAAATTGTACAAGACTGACCCCACAAATTCGTAACAGAATTTCAATGAAAAATCCTAAACTACCCCTCCCAAGTTCACTGAATAAAAATGCAAGTTGTAGCTGAATTGAGGGGAGGAGATTCATTTTTTTCTTCACTGCTACTGAATAGAATGGGACGATTTCCTTCACCCTGACCTCAGTCTTCCACTTAAAAAAAAACAGCCAAAGAAATCTCAACAGAATTGAGGAATTCTTCATCATTCTCTGCACAATTCCAACCTTCAATTCTTTCATCTTCAAATCACCATCATCAATTCATCAAACCTGCAACAAAATATTCAGATTAAATATTCACTACAACATCAATTCAACCGCAAGAACTCAGAGCTTCGATAACGGCTATGTGAATAGCACGAAGAAAAAGAAGACGCAAGATCTACAAGTTTGAATCACAACACACACAGCAAGTTCAGCCGTGATTGTTAGTATGGTAATAGTGGGGGTTGTTTTTAATCGTATCCACAGGGATTGTTCGACATTTGATGTGTGTCGTTCAATAGTTGTGATACTTTAAGTTCAATGGTTTCAAAAGTTTCTCAATTGTTGTTAACATTCATTTGTAGCAAAGATTAATTGGTGACAAAGATTTTGTAAAAGTTTTGATAAAAGCATGTCAAGGTTAGGTTTCACCAATCCTTTTCACGTATAAACGATTAATCAAGCATATGAACTCGGTTTTCGACCAATATAACCGCGTATCCTCCCGACTAAGTTTATGTCTAAAGCGAAGTCGTGAGTATCGTTGTTTAGACCATTAGATGATGTCTCATGCTAACAATCTAAACAACAATCATTAAGATCAACACAATGCGAATAGCAAATCCCAAATCTATGTCTAGAGTTTGGTTTTTAAGAGATAAAATTGTTAGGTCATGATTTGTAGAATCTATGTCTAGAGCAAAACAAATCACACATGGATCATTAAGAGAAAACAACATCATCTATATTGATCAAAGACTTTGTTCATATACAAAAGATCAACAGCAATACATAAAATCAGAATCAACTAAATCTAACCTCAACATTGAGTGTTTAGCTACCACTTCTCATGGTAGTTTGGATAACAAGTAAAGAGAGGAGATGAATGAGCATCCACGACGAATAATCGAGAATGGATGCGACTTCAGCTTCTCCAAGTGAAAATCCACTCTTTGATGATCAAAATACTGAAAACTATGAGTCCTAGTGAAAATGAACAAGAGATCCTTTTTACAACAACTGAAAATCTATTTATACAAATAAAAACTCAGCACCCTTCGCCTAGCGAATGAACTAAAACATGGCACTTTAAGTGCCTCAGACTTAAACCGCCCACAAGGATTATCGCGGTTTTGCTAGGAGAACCAATTCACTCGCAAAGCGAACCTTCGCTACCACATTCGCCCAGCGAAGTTTGGGTGTTTTCAAAAGTGGAAGTTTCTGCCACCCTTCGCTGGTACCTTCGCCCCGCGAACATTCACTGGCTTCCTCGCCCAGCAAATTTACCCAGTTTTCCTACTGTAGGTTTTTGCATACTTTCTGCCACCCCTCGCTGGCACACTCGCTAACATTCGCTAGGCGAACCTTCGCTGGCAGCTTCACCAACACTCGCCTAGCGAATGCTGTTGTTGATTTCTTCCTTCAATGGCAACTTACTTCCAATCTTTGTGTATCACAATCTTGATCTTTTTATGCCTATTCCTGCACATTAGTACACAAATTACAAGCACCACAAGTATATTTCAATGAATGCACAACAACATTATTCCACACTAAAATCAACATATTCCACATGAAAAGAAATGAAAAATGCCAAATAATTCATACAAATATATATCATGATTGACATCTAACAAACTCTCCCCAACTAACTCTTTCCTTGTCCTCAAGCAAAGTATGCCTCTCACGAGGATTTGCTCGAGGATTCAATTCACCCAAGACGTGAAAAACGGCTCAACTAAACAACGATCACAACAATGCAACAATTACACAATTCAATAATCTATAATGTAAAAGAACTTGACTCTTAAACAATTTCAACAATGTTTCAAGAGACAACTAACTCATAATACACATGTCATTCTACACTCCTCTTCGAAATAGGATTGAAGGCAAATGTGCATACAAGCACGGGACAATTACACTCAAATGACCAATGATGCAAATACTAAACAATTCATACCATATCTCAATGACACAAACGAAATCATGGAAGTAAAAGATCACTAAGGACTTCAAGGTTGTAGTTTGGTCGGGTAAACAAAAAGGGACATTTCTAATGGCCATTGAAACGAAATTGCCGAAGCAAAAGAACATTCACTACACACATATTTTCACAACACACTTCATTTCACCAATTTTTCATTCCACCTTCACAAACTACCGTGCACAATTATTGATTCTATTTTTTTTCATTCAAGCAAGCATTTTCTCATTTGTACAACATATTCACACTCTTTTCTTTACATGCTTGCTTGAATTTTTTTCAAAATTTGGAGTAATGCACCCATCTTCTTTTTATTCTCCCCAACTCATTTTCGACTTAACCTAAAGTGAATGCTCCTTGCTTTTTAAGGCAAGGAAATCAAAGTATACAATTTCAAAGGTTCAAGAAGAAAATGTTAGAACTCACCAAATTCAATGATGAACCAAACTTGCAAATTATGGACATAAAACAAGTTCATCACTAAACTGAGTTCTAAACTGTTTAGGCTCAAAGGGGCTACCAAATGCTCACTCCTCACGGGTGAATTACTATATGGACATGGTTGTGCTCACTTTCAAAAAGTGCCTTGATCACTTCTCCTACTTCCACAAAATCACATGGTCACAAGATAAGGCATGAATTAAAAGTAAAAACAACATTCATCATCACTCCTTAATATATAATAACACTTTGGAGGCTTCTCACTTTAATGGTTTTTTTGATCCCAGAAATGACATATGCATTCAAAAGAAGTTGTAACATGAAACAACATTATCAATCGCCCAAGACGCAAAGTTCTAAAACATACAAAATTCTCAAACTAGGTAACGATGTACCTTGTCGCAACACAATGCTTAAGGCACTATCATAGCCCTCACATCTTGTAGGAATCTTTCTTTAAAATCAAGAGTCTCCAACCTAACTTCCAAAATTCCATCATAAAAGAAGGAACATTAAAATGAAAACATATTCACAATTTAAGTGTTGAGCATTCGTAAACTGAAGAACTCAACACTTAATACATTAATTAAACCCAACAAATTATTAGTAACAGTGCAACAAAAATAATTTACTCAAAACGCTTAACATTACTAATAATAATAAAGTGCTTGGTGTAAAAACACCTACAATATCCAAAATGGTACCACTAGGGTACAAGTACACCAATATTCAAAATATTCCACTATGTGGATACAATAGACTAGTAAAAGTTGAAAAAAAAAATACTATAAAACTTCACTTTGGAGTCCAAAGGAAGTACACAAGTCTAAGAGCCACAAAAACATCAATCCTCATCTGACACCTCAATATCCTCATCACCGCCAGCAGAAGTAGCCTCTTCCTCATCGTCATCGTCACCAACAGTCTCTACTCCAGCCTCCTCATCATCAGCATCGTCCTCACCCCCTCCTAAAATTGGCCTGGCCTCAGGCCAACCAGCATGCACTAGGAACTGCTCCCTAGTCATCATCATGTGCTCAGTAGAAGGGTCCCGGATCTGCAATTGGAGAACCTGCAAAGAATCATGAATATCAGTCATGGCACGCTGCTGGGCAGCCATCCAATCCCAATTATATTGGCAAATCTCCTGCTGATATGGATAAAAGGCAGGCGACGCCGGTTCAGAACCTCCACCAGTCTCAGCTGCATCATCAGCACCAGCCCTGGAAGACTCTCCAACAACCCCTCTAGCTTTACAGAACTTATCCACATACCGATCATCAATCGCAGATGGAATAGTGACCTGCCAGCGGGCTGGAATATCCACACCAGAGTGAGCATACAAGGACATAATAAGACATGGAAAAGAAAGCGGGGCATTCTTGCGCGCCGCAGCACCTCACAAACCACTCAAAACAATAGACTTGATTTCATCCACAATGATGCGGGCCACGTAAATCTGCACATTCATCTTAATGCTGTGAATAAGATAAGCCAGAGCAATAGGAACTGTATTATGATGCGACCTGGGAGAAATGTTGGTGAGTACAAACAACAAAATGAGCTGAACCAAAGGCTGCATGTCCACTCTTCTGAATCTAATCAGCACCCCGGATGAATTCCGCTCAACTTCCTTACCTTCAAGAAGTAAATCCCGGGTCATCTTTTCAATGTCACGGTGGAGATGCAAGTCGCGATGATATGCATCCAACTCAGTACCAACCAACGGCAAAGGATCTCCCAAAACAGTGTTGATCGTCCTACGATCAAATCTCACAACAGTCCCTCTAACCAATGAGGTCCAGCTAAATATTTCTCCATCATCCAGTAATGCATTCGCATAAAAATCCCGAACAATTTCAGCATTGTAGCCATCCAGAGGCATCATTAAACGATCCCATTTCTTCGCCACAAAAAGAGCATCAATTGTCCGGTAACTTCCACAATCACTAAGTAGGAATCTTTTCTCTGCCAAGATGTGCTTTCTCTCAAGAGTTTCGTATCTGGCTGCTTGCTTAGCTCCCCTAAATCTGTCTTCATCAAAACGTACGGGCACTTATCTGGAGGTTGAAGCCTTTCGCTTCTTAGCCACGTGAATTGCTGTTTTTGGTGCCATTTGCACATAACAAACGATAAAACCAAACAAAGACAAACAAACGCATTAGTAACTCAAAACAAACCAGCCAGAGACTTGCATTTCATAAAAAAAATTTGAAAATTTGCTTCTATTCGCGCCAGGTTCGCTAGGCGAAGTCTGGCAAACATTCACCCCAGATTCGCTAAGCGAATGCTGGCGAATGCTCGCGCAGGCTCGCGAAGCGAACAAAGCAGCGACCCGCGAATTTGCAGAAAAACAATATCAAAACCAGTCCAACAACAATCTCTTTTTTCCAAATATCACTCTACTCATAATGCCTATGTAGTTTCTAACATGCAATTCATAAACAAAATGACAGAGGTTCCAAAATTTTCAAAACCCTAATTGATCTATCATGAACAAAAACAATGCACAATGAAAAAAAACAATGAAAGAGTGTGCAAACCTGAATTTCGCACGGTACTGGTGAGATTAGGGTGAATGGAAAATGGAAAGAGAAGTGTTGCCAAGCTCTTGAGAGGAAAGGAGAGGAAATTACAAATACGGTGGAAAAATGGCAAAGGTGGCAAATGAATTAGGGTTTCCCCCCTCTAATTCTGATTCAAAATGGGTCTTGGGCCCAATTGGGTGGCCCACCCACAATTCCTTTTTTTTTTTCCTGATGTGGCAAAACTTGGGTTGGCCTGTCTCGCTGGGTTCGCGAAGCGAAGGCCAGCGAACGCTCGCCCCAGCTCGCTAGGCGAACGCCAGCGAACAAGCCCAGAATTTTCAAAAATTTGCCAAAAGTTACCACATCTTTTAAGGCTTCAAAATGCTAACAAAACACAATTAAAACAGAAATAAGCAGTAATACTTACAATGTTGGGGTGCCTCCCAACAAGCGCTTGTTTAACGTCGGCTAAGCTCGACGGTCCACCGCAATCTCACGGGTCGCGGAAAGTGGGGGTTGTTTTTAATCGTATCCATAGGGATTGTTCGATATTTGATGCGTGTCGTTCAATAGTTGTGATACTTTAAGTTCAATGGTTTCAAAAGTTTCTCAATTGTTGTTAACATTCATTTGTAGCAAAGATTAATTGGTGACAAAGATTTTGTAAAAGTTTTGATAAAAGCATGTCAAGGTTAGGTTTCACCAATCCTTTTCACGTATAAACGATTAATCAAGCATATGAACTCGGTTTCCGACCAATATAACCGCGTATCCTCCCGACTAAGTTTATGTCTAAAGCGAAGTCGTGAGTATCGTTGTTTAAACCGTTAGATGATGTCTCATGCTAACAATCTAAACAACAATCATTAAGATCAACACAATGCGAATAACAAATCCCAAATCTAGGTCTAGAGTTTGGTTTTTAAGAGATAAAATTGTTAGGTCATGATTTGTAGAATCTATGTCTAGAGCAAAACAAATCACACATGGATCATTAAGAGAAAACAACATCATCTATATTGATCAAAGACTTTGTTCATATACAAAAGATCAACAGTAATACATAAAATTAGAATCAACTACATCTAACCTCAATATTGAGTGTTTAGCTACCACTTCTCATGGTAGTTTGGATAACAAGTAAGAGGAGATGAATGAGCATCCACGACGAATAATCGAGAATGGATGCGACTTCAGCTTCTCCAAGTGAAAATCCACTCTTTGATGATCAAAATACTGAAAACTATGATTCCTAGTGAAAATGAACAAGAGATCCTTTTTACAACAACTGAAAATCTATTTATACAAATAAAAACTCAGCACCCTTCGCCTAGTGAAGGCTTCATTCGCCTAGCGAATGAACTAAAACATGGCACTTTAAGTGCCTCAGACTTAAACCGCCCACAAGGATTATCGCGGGTTCGCTAGGCGGACCAATTCACTCGCGAAGTGAACCTTGGCTACCACATTCACCCCGCGAAGTTTGGGTGTTTTCAAAAGTGGAAGTTTCTGCCACCCTTCGCTGGCACCTTCGCCCCGCGAACACATCAGCGAGCATTCGCTGGCTTCCTCGCCCAGCGAATTTACCCAGTTTTCCTACTGTAGGTTTTTGCATACTTTCTGCCACCCCTCGCTGGCACACTCGCTAACGTTCGCTAGGGGAACCTTCGCTGGCAGCTTCGCCAACACTCACCTAGCGAATGCTGTTGTTTATTTCTTCCTTCAATGGCAACTTGCCTCCAATCTTTGTGTATCACAATCTTGATCTTTTTATACCTATTCCTGCACATTAGCACACAAATTACAAGCACCACAAGTATATTTCATTGAATGCACAACAACATTATTCCACACTAAAATCAACATATTCCACATGAAAAGAAATGAAAAATGCCAAATAATTCATACAAATATATATCATGATTGACATCTAACAGTGATCCAAAATCAACAGCAACAATAGGTGATTTCAAATTCACGTAAAACCAAGAAGAAGAGGGAAGAGGAATGGAAGCGACATTACCTCTGGTTTTTTTATTATCTTCGTCAATTCGAAGAAGCACCAGACGTTTCTCTGGTAGGTAAGCTCTAATCTGTTTGATACTTCTTCGTTCGCAACCTTGCTCCAAATTTTGAACTTGTTATTGCTTTGTCTGATATTTGTGATATTTTGTTCATGGAAACTTGCCGATTGCGATTTGTGATCCCTAGCTCGATTAAATTTCACGGCGATGTGTTGTTTTGGGGGAGAGGTAAGATCCTCGTGGTGGAGCATGTAATTTCGGTGTTGTGATTTGTGAGAGATGACGCAAAGGTGAGACGAAGGTGATGTTGGTGAAAAGATTGTTTGAGTAGTGAGGGACGGCGTGACGTGTTTTTTTTGTGTGAATGGTGATGGAGTTGACGAGTTTGTGAGGAAGCCATTGAAAAAGGTGAATCGCGGTGGAGAACATGTTGATTTGGAGAGTTCCGGCATGAACGAACGGAGAAGTTTCAAGGAAGGGATAGGGTGCGATTTAGGTTGAAGCCATTAAGGAGAAGAGGTGAAGGTGGTGGCGATTTGTTGAGAACTAACGGAGAAGTTGAAAGAAGTTTAGGGCGCGATTTAGATTGAAACAGAGATGACGTTTTGGCGAAAATGATGTTAGAAGGTTGGACGAAGAGATGAGACGGACGGTGTGTTGTTGTTCATCTTCTGGTGTAGTTTTTGCTTCCGGCGCGACAGATGCGGTGAACTGATCAAGGGAGAAAAATGGAAGGTGGCGGTGCTGAGAAAAGAGGATAGGGTTAAGTCCAAGTTAATTAGGTTTTTCTTGCCTTACTGCTTGGGCCGGGTTCTTAAGCCCGTTTGTTTTTCCTTTCCACACCCATGTCGTACCAGCGCACCCCTCCTGGCTTTTAATTCATTTTCTTTGGGCCTGAAACCATAAGCCCATGGGCCTATTTTTCATTCTCACACACTCCAAACACTGTTTGCACCCCTTGTTGGTTAATTTTAGTTTTAGTTTTTAATTTTTTTTGCTAATTGTAATAATTATAATAGTTTAATTTTCGAATTAGCTTTTTAATTCTAGATTAACACTTTTATCTTAGACTTAATCTTGATTTTAATTAGAATTTTAAATTCGCTTTGGATTTTGATTCTTAAACTTTAATTTGTTTAATCTTGGATTAGATTAGAAATTAGCTTAGAATTAACTTAGGTTTAGAAATTAATCTTGTTTTTAGTTAATTTTATTTTAGCATTGTTTAATTGTTGATATAAGTTTTAATTCTAGAATTAATCTTGTTTTAGCATTTTAATTTTAACTTGAATTAATTTTAGGTTTATCTTGATCAATTTGCACTTTATTTTTAACTTGGAAATTCTTGATTAATTGTTGATATTTATTTTGATGCTTATTCTGATTAATTCCTGTTTAAATTCTTGACTGCCTCTTGTTTGATTTACTCCTTGTGATTGTGATGCTTTGTGTTTACTTGTTGATTACTATGTATTCGCATGCCCCCTTAAGGCTCCTATTCCGACTTAATTTCTGATTAAGCTCGGAGTAGGATAGACATTAGGCTAGCAATCCAAGCATGATAACATTAGGTTAGCTCCCTTCTTATCCTGACTTTAGGGCCACTTTGCATGATAACTTGTAGGACAGAGCTTCCCCTTTTCTCTCGCACTCGTGCGATTGAGATTAGTTAGACTTCACTCTTCTCTCGCACCCTTGCGATTGAGACTCTTCCATCCTTCCTTTCTTCCGTACGGAACTACGAATGCTCTGATTCTCATTTTCGATGAGATACGTAGGCACGAGGATCCCTATCCTTGGCGAGCACACTAACAACTAACTTTCCCTTTTCTCTCGCACCCTTGCGATCGAGACCAACCTGTTAATCAAACCCTTTTCTCTCACCCCCGATGCGATCGAGACCTTTCCGATTCGTAAGTCAAACTACAACTGCTCTGATGTCCTCTCTCTCGTCCGATTGAGGATACGTAGGCACAAGACGGCGATGTCTTGGCGAGCAACCCCCCCCCCCCCCCCATAGTTCGTGTCCGAACTACGTTGACTCTGATTTTCCTATTCCCGAGGGAATACGTAGGCATAGGACGAGTGATGTCCTATCGAGTCACTTCTTTTTCTTTTCTTCTTTGTTTCTTCGTTCTTTTCCGTTCCCGTTCCTTTCCAGTAGTTGTGGAGCTCCAGACGACGGCACCCTTTGATCGAGACAACAAGCGTGGATCCCATCGAGTACGATGGACGTATGGGGTGCTAAAACCTTCCCTTCGCGTAACCGACTCCCTTACCCATTTCTCTTGGTCGCGAGACCATGCTTTTCCCTTCCCTCAAGTTTACGTAGTGTTTCCTTTCCCTCTCTTAGGATAAATACACATTGCTGGCGACTCTGTTTTCCGCGCCATTTTCGCGTTTGTACCATGGATGCAAATCCCCGGGAGCGACAATAAGCTTATGTGGTTTAGCGGAGATGCGAGAGCTATGAGTAGAATTGGTAGATTTCTTCTTTCTGATGCTCTGGTGGAAAAGTGGGGAGTGGTGAATCAAGTGGAAGGGAAGAGAGACTTATCAAATCAATTTCCTATATGGATCAAGGTTAATAATTTAAATTGGGGCCCTAAACCTTTTATGGTGCTCGATTGTTGGTTTGAAAATAAGGAGTTCATGATATTTGTCAAGAAATCCTGGGAAGATTTTGTGGTAACAGGTAGAAGTGATTATGTGCTCAAAGAAAAATTGAAGTTGTTGAAGGTTTGTCTCAAGAAGTGGTATGTAAAGGTTTTTGGGAGATTGGAATTAGAGGTAAAGGAGTGTGAGGAGAAGATTAACAGGTTTGATGCTTCTCTTATAGAGTGCAATTTTGGTGAGGTAGAAGGTCTTGTGGCTAGTAGGGAGTTTGTTTCTTCAGATTTCTAAAAGAAGCTCTCTATGAAAGAGAATTTACTTATTCAGAATTCTAGATTGAAGTGGTTAAGGAATGGAGACTGTAATAGTAAGTTCTTTCATGATTTGGTCAAATCAAGGAAAATAAGGAAGTTCATTGGATGTCTTTCTGATTCAGATGGGGGCATTGTAGAAAGGGTCGAGGAGGTGAATGAGGGTATTTAGAGTCACTTCAAGGAGGTCTTTTCTGAACCTAATTTAGATAGACCTATTCTCAAAGATGTCCCTTTTAAGGTCCTAACTCAATCAGAAAGCAGTCAGTTGGAGATGCCTTTCTCCGACCTTGAAATTAGATTAGTTGTTTGGGATTGCGAGATTTCCAAAAGTCCGAGTCCGGACGGTTTCAAATTCTTCTTCAATAGGAAATGCTGGGATTTCGTGAAAACCGATATCATCAAGTTTTTTAAGGTGGAAATGCTGACTGATAAGAAGACTATTTGCTTTGATATTTTGAGGTAGAGGTACGGGAACTTCGAGCATACTATTCTGTCTAGAAATTTTTCTGGTGTAAAGGGCCATATCTCCACTTGGTGAAGAGACCTTATATCATTTAGAAGAAGTGCTGGGAAAGATGATTTCAGTTTTGCAGGTCAAATCAATTTTTTTGTTGGAGAAGGGATCCCCACCCCATTCTGGTGTGCAGACTGGTGCGATTCTCCTTTATACACTATGTTCCCTCTTCTATTTAACGTCAGCTGGTTGAAAATTGAAATGTTGTGCAACTTAGGTGCTTGGTTTAACGGAATGTGGGTATGGTGAGATTTAGGTATCAAAACTGAGTTTTGGGAGAGTTTTGTCGACAATTACAATGACCTTTTGGCTCTGTTGGAAAGAGAGGTCTTATCCCTGGGTAAAGCAGACGTTATTATTTGGACCAATAAGAAATCAAATTCATTTTCTATGAGGTCTTGCTTCTCTGCAATAGGTGATCACAACATTATCCCATAAACTATTCTTCTGTTTCTATTGTGTATAGTCGTTTGTGGTCAGCTCTAATTCCAATGAAGATAAAGGTCTTTGGATGGAGACTTCTTTTGGATAGGTTGGCTAGTAAATATCAACTTTTTAGAAGAGGTATTTTAAATTCTACTAATGATCTCCCTTATGCCCTTTGTTTTTTTAAAGAAAACTTGCATCAGATGTTCTTATATTGTGGTGTGACTAAGCAAGTTTAGTTTGCTATCAAGAAATGGGTTGGTTTTGAAGTAGCTGAAGGGGATGATCTTTTAGCTTGCTTCTTGGGGGCTTGTTCCAAAATGGGGAGGAAGGTGAGGAAGGACAAAGTAGGTATAATTTGGTGGCCTGTCCTTTAGGAGATATGGAAGCATAGAAATGAAATTCTCTTTGAAGGTTAAATTTGTAATGAGAATAGCTTAGTGTGGTCTATTAAGTTCTTAAGCTGGTGAATGGTCTTTATTAGGAGATATGTCTAATTCTAACTTTAATTTTTATGACTTTTGTGTAGCTCATTTACTGTATATGTCTTTGTTCTAGTTGGATTAAGTATCCCTTGTACTCAATTAATGATATCTCTTGGTTATCGGAAAAAAATGAATACACAAATTCTTAGGTTTTCGCACTGGACAAATTTTTGTCCAAAGTGTGGTTGTCAGAAACCAATGCCCGACGCCAAGCTTCAAAAAAGTCAACCACAAAAATGGCTTATTGTGGTAGTTTTTTTAAAGGCTTAATACCCTTTTTAGTCCTTTACGTATGCCTCTGAATCCATTTTGGTCCTCTTTCTTTTAAAAGTTCCAAATTGGTCCCTTACGTTGTCTAACATAATCAAAGTAGTCATTTCCGTCAAATATTGGCAAACGGTGTTAGTTGAGATGACGTGTCAGCTGAGGTGGAGAAAAAGGACTATGTGGCAGAATTATTTTTTATTAATTTTAATTAAGATTTTTAGAAAATCTATTTAAATTAAATTTTACAAACTTTAATATAAAATATTTGGGCCTGAAGCCCATGTTCTTCACAACAGCCCAATAATCAAGTTTTATTATTGCAATGTGAACAAACTATATAAACACTTAAATATGTTGTTGAATATTCAATGTGGGACTTCACAAACCCCATGAAAGCAACACAATTTCATGTACATGATTATTATCTCCTTGTTAGCTACATGTTATGCTAATTTCAACCAAGACTTTGATCTAACATGGGGTGATCATCGTGCTAAGATATTCAACAATGGTCAGCTTAACGAAATTGCTTAATAGTAAACATGCTTACTTGACATGTTTTGTTTTGTTTTGATTACACCAGGGGATATAGCAGAACCTTAACGAAAATTGCACGAGTGCGCTTTCCTATCCAGACTTGGTATGCTTCACTTTCGGACAAGATTTAATGTTGGAAAATTGTATTCTTGTAAATATGTCTTTTTCTCAAGGTTTTGGGTGAAGGAAAATTCAGTGAAGAATATTTAAGCTCTTTTTTGGAAGGTTTTCAGGAAATCCAGGCGACCTGTAATTGAATTTTTTAAGGTTTTCTTATAAGATCCAAACTCAATGTGTTCAATTATGTAAATTATATATGCAATCTATATTTTTGTTGAAGTTGTGGATTTGTGTTCCTATTGATAAGTTCGACACACTTTTGAATTGAACTCTTCATATGTTTTTATTTTAATGAAACTCTTTATTTGTCATTTTCTATATTATTATTGTAATCCATGTTGTTAGTAATGTATTGAGTTAGACAAAATGTAATTTACAATGTTGTTTTCTTGTTTTTAGTTTTTGTATTGGCTGGAATTTTGGTAAAACAATGTTGATGTCATATGTCTGATGTCATAACATTGGTTCTTAACATTAGTTGTTGCAGGGTTGAAGTTGTATATGTTGATGTTAAACTTGATGTCTTGACATCAGTTATCTGAACATCAGAACATCAGGCTGTGATGTTTTAGGGCTGCGCGTGTTAGTTTATTTTGAGAAGATCTGTTAGAGAGATTGGATGCGAATATCTTGGAGAAGATATTTTCAATTAGATATGGAGCAGATCATGTAACTACATTAGGGCTGATTTGAAAAGATTAGAAGATCAAATCTGTTTTAAATATTATTTAATAACAAATCAAATCAGATATTTTGGAAGAGGTCCAAGCCCAAGTCAGAACTCTATAAAAAGCAGCCTCAACTCTTGTTGGAAGAGAACGAAGACAGAGAGCATAGACTGAGAGTCAATTTGAGTTTTCGTGTGTGTTTTTGTAAACCATTCATGTTTGAATTGGTGTTACTATTTTGAGTTGTAATTGGGTTCTCAAGAGCTGTTAAGCAAGAGAGAGTTATTCTTGATCAAAGATGTTAAGCAGGATCAAGGTGGGTTTTAATTTGTAATCCTTGAGTTGTATCACTGAGGTGATTTAGGGAGTGAGTGGTTTCTCATACCTAAGTGGTTTCTTAGGTAGAAGTGTCATTGAGTAGTGATTAAGTTAGGTAGATGTCAACTGGGATTGTTGAGTCTGTAATTTAATACTACTAATAGTGAATTTCCTCCCTGGCTTGGTAGCCCCCAGACGTAGGTAGTTAGACCGAACTGGGATTCAGTGTGTTATTTACTGCTTGCCTTGTTCATATTAGCAGTGTGTGTTATTGTGACATCGCACTTAACATCACACATCTGATACCAAAATTTCAATTGGTATCAGAGCAGGCATCCTGCTCTGTATCTGGGTGAGATCTAGGGCTGATACTTTCTGGTGCAATGGACAAGGAGAGTGGTGGATTTGTGAACAGACCCCCTATTCTAGATGGCTCTAATTATGACTATTGGAAACCACGGATGGTTACCTTCTTGAAGTCATTAGACAGCAGGGCTTGGAAGGCTGTCTTGAAAGAATGGAAAGCACTTGTTATTGTTGAAAAGAATGGTACAACAAAGCTGGAACCTGAGGAAGATTGGAGAAAGGAAGAAGATGAGCTTGCACTTGGAAATTCAAAAGCCTTGAATGCCATCTTTAATGGTATTGACAAGAACATCTTTAGGCTGGTAAACACTTGTGATGAAGCTAAGGAAGCTTGGGATGTCTTGAAAACTACTCATGAAGGAACCTCCAAGGTCAAGATGTCAAGACTTCAACTGCTGACTACAAAGTTTGAAAATCTGAAGATGAAGGAGGATGAAACCATTCATGATTTTCACATGAATATTCTTGAGCTGTCCAATGCTTCTAGTGCTTTAGGAGAAAGAATGACTGAAGAGAAGCTGGTAAGGAAGATTCTCAGATCCCTTCCCAAGAAATATAAAATGAAGGTGACTGCTATTGAAGAATCTCAAGACATCAGCAAGATGAGAGTTGGTGAGTTGATTGGTTCTCTTCAAACTTTTGAGTTGGGGTTGAATGAGGAGCCTGAAAAGAAGACCAAAAGCATAGCTTTGGTGTCTAATACTGAAGATGGTAAGAAGGAGTGTAATTTTGAAACTCAGGAGGAACTGTCAAATGCTGTTGTGATGCTTGGGAGACAGTTTAATAAGGTGTTAAAGAGAATGGACATAAACTATAGACCTAATGTTAAGAACATCACATCTAACAACAACAGGTCTAGTGATCAAGTGAAGAAAACAAGAGATGAAGAAAAGTCCAATCATGACAAAGGAGTTCAATGCTATGAGTGTGAAGGTTATGGTCATGTCAAGAAAGAATGTCCTACATACCTCAAAAAGCAGAAAAATGGGTTATCTGTCTTCTGGTCTGATACAGATAGTGAAAGTGAAGAAGAGAATGCCAAGCATGTTAAGGCATTGACTGGAATATGTGCCTCTGATGGAGAGTCAAGTGATGGTGAATTGACCTTTGAAGAGCTGACATCTTCTTATCAAGAGCTGTGTCTGAAAAGTGAAGAGGTCTGTCAAGAAGGGGAGAAGCAGAAGAAGATTATAATACAGCTTGAGACTGATAAAGCTAAACTTGAGAATGAAGTTTTGTTGTTAAAATCCCAGCTTGATCAAATGTCAAAATCCATCGGAATGTTAAATAGTGGAACTGACACTCTGGATAAAATTCTTGAAGCTGGAAAATGGGCAAGTGATAAGACTGGTCTAGGATATGAGGGTGAGAAGAAGATATCTGCAGAGGCTAGTTCTTCTGGGGTTAAACTGAACATTCCTCATGAAACAGGACATGGTTCTGGAATTAAGAAGGTTGTCCCTCACCTTGGGCCACAAAATAATGGAAAGGGCTATGGTCCTGTACCTAAGAAGTTTTTGCCTCAACCTCAAGGAAAGCCTCAGGTTTCTGGTGCTAGGCAGTATATGCCTCCCCAATACCATAGGAGTATGCAGGCCTCTAGTCTCAAACATAACATATTCTATCCGATGTCTCAACATCAAGGGAAAATGTATGGTTTTGGACCTAATAATGTCGTGCCTCATGGTTATGGCAGAAGAAGGCCGCATCATCATGGTAAAAGACAGGCTAATCATTACAAATGACAGACTCATCACTACAGAAGACAGCCTAATTATGGGAGAAGACAACATCAATATTTTGACAGATGGCAGCCTCAGCATTATGACAGAAATCATTATCAAGGTGGCAGACAATTCAATCACTTCAGAGAAGAGATTCAAAGAGTGAGATATTACTATTGTGGAAGATTTGGCCATATACAATCTTCTTGCTTTAAACTGCATGGTTATCCCAAATCTGTTCCTCAACCTAGACAGAAGCAGAACAGGCCTCAGGCTGTTAAACAATGGGTTCCTAAAGCTGCTGTCACATGTCTATTAGCTCACTCATATGTTAGAACCCCAACCATGGATGGTTGGTATTTTGACAGTGGTTGCTCAAAGCATATGACAGGTTTCAAGAATCATTTTGTGGATATCAGGACTTACTCCATAAATGATGTAACTTTTGGTAATGCAGAAAAAGGGGAAGCTAAAGGAGTTAGAAAATTGAATTGTGAGGCTGGACCTAATCTTGAAAATGTACTTCTTGTCAAAGGATTGACTGCTAATTTGATTAGCATCAGTCAGTTATGTGATGAAGGATTCAAGGTTAGCCACACTAAAGATGAATGTTTAGTGACTAATGAGAAGAGTGAAGTCGTTATGAGGGTAGTTAGATCCATAGATAACTTTTATTTATGGGTTCCTCAAGAGTCCAGCTCATCATGTAATGTCAAGGATGATGTTATGACATCTGAATGTGACATTAGAAGGATCACCAAACAACCTAGTGGTATGCAACTATTCAGAATAAATCTTGAAGAAACTAAGGTCAGAAAGGTTGATCACTCAGATATAAAGTGTAATGACAATTTCCCTAAAGATAAGTGTGCTGAAATTTGTGAAGTCTTAAGTAGAAATTTGAGCATGTGGAAAAGGCATCTGAGGTTAGTGACTTATGGTGTGCATTTATTAAATTTCAAAATTTTAAAAGGAAATTTGTTTTGGTGGGGAAAATACATTTATTGGCTTTTAAGTGACCAACAAAAGCAGCCCCCTTACCTTAGGCTATCATTCCCTATTGTTACTCTCACACGCTACGTCAATCTCCATACTCCAAGTTTGTTCATCTTCTCCCCAAAGATCGGAAGACACAACACATCCTTGTACGTCAACTGTTTCAAAGGAACAATGTCTTAACATGGGTCATCTCCCTCCAAGAAGTCTGATTCAAAGAGCTCTTCGCATGCAACATCTAGGGTTTCTACGAAAGAAGTTTCAATGGATAAAGCCTTGGACATAGCGCCTCTCTCTATGATTCCAGGCTCAGAAAAGAAAAGACCTGAGAAGTATCAACCTAAGAGGCCTTCAAAAGGTAATACTTCTGATCAATCTGCGGGTAAGAAATTTGATGATAGCAAAAGTAGAGCGTTTGTCACTAGTGTTTTGTTTGGAGACAAATCTACTCCTAAAACTACCACCCCTCTTCCTCAAGCTGTTGAAGAAAGGGTAGACGTGGACAAAAGTATTAATTAGATTGTCACAAAAATTTTTGAGAAAGGGATTTCTGTGAAGGAATATCTAGACCTCTGAGTCAAATGCCTGCTGATCAATCTGTTAGAGAAAAGGGTGACATGCAAACTTCTAAAACCAATCTTCACAGATTGGCTGTTTCTGTCATTGAAGATGCAGAAGCTGGAGCTAAAGATAATGATACTCATGTTGAAGATGAGGTTGATGTTGGAACATCACCTACTAGGGATGTTACTCCTAGTCCCAGAGGGAAGAAGAATGCTGATGTGGTGGATGTTGTTGACTTATCTGATAATGAAGTAATTGGTAATGTTGTTCCTGGTATTGCCAATAGATTGAAGACTAGAAAAGGAAAGACTGTGGAATCTTCTCCTAAGATGACAGCTGAAGGCAAGAAGAAAAAGACATCTGTTGTAGGTCCAACAAAATCTTGGAGCAAGGTTGCTGTGACTTCCAAAAAGAGAAAGATTAGAGAAGAATCTGAATCTGAGTATGATGTTGAGGAAGATGTTCAAGACATCACCCCTGTCAGAAAGTCCATTTTGAAGAGAATTTCTGATAAGGTTCCTGAAGTGTCAGTGGACAACATATCCTTTCATTATGCTAGCAGTGCTCCAATGTGGAAATTTGTGTGTCAAAGGAGATTATCTCTGGAAAGAGAGCTTGGAAAAGATGCATTGGAGATGAAAGAAATTATGGAGCTCATTCATGTTGCTGGCCTGTTGAAGACTATGACTAAATTCTCTAAGTGCTATGGTGGACTTGTTAAGGAATTTGTTGTTAATATTCCTATAAACATTTTTGATAAAAGAAGTGTGGACTTCATGAAGGTGTTTGTTAGGGGTAAGTGTATTAATTTCTCTCCTAGTACCATCAATAAGTATCTGGGAAGAGATGATCAAGAGGGTTGTGAACTGGAAGTGACTGATAATGATGTGTGTAAATAGATCACAGCCACTCAAGTAAAGGTTTGGCCACTGAAAGGTAAATTGACAGCTAGCAAACTCAGTATCAAGTATGCTATTTTGCACAGAATTGGACCTGCTAACTGGCTACCTACTAATCACAAAACCACCATAGATGTGGGATTAGGAAGGTTTATTTATGCTGTTGGGAAAAAGGTCAAGTTCAATTATGGAAATTACATATTTGATCAAGTTGTGAAGCATGGTGCCACTAATGCTATCAAGATGCCTATAGTATTCCCTTCCCTTGTCTGTGGAATGATCTTAAATCAACATCCTGGAATTTTAACTAGTTCAGATGTAGCATGTAAGAGGGAGTCAGCTTTATCCTTGCATCCCAAGTTATTTGTTGGGAATCATGTTCCAGACATTGTTGTAACATAA
This sequence comes from Lathyrus tuberosus, assembly GCA_022829125.1. Classification (NCBI taxonomy): domain Eukaryota; kingdom Viridiplantae; phylum Streptophyta; class Magnoliopsida; order Fabales; family Fabaceae; genus Lathyrus; species Lathyrus tuberosus. The sequence continues at coordinate 12,576,137 of JALAZF010000075.1, forward strand.
AGTTCTGGTGTTAAGAATGCCAGTACTAAAACTGAGATGATTGAAGAATTGAAGGCGGCCTGCAAGGATCTTGATATGGTGATCAGTACTAGCACTGCTAGGAAGATGAAAATTGAGCAGACGATCAAATCCTTAGAACAAGGTGAAGATGATGTGAGTGTAAATGCTGAAGATTCAGGTTCAGAGGAAGGTCATGAGGATATTGCAGATGGTTCTGATACTAATGAAGATTGAAGTGCTGCTTTTACTATTTATTGCTTTTGTAGTTTGTAGTTTTTTTTGTTTCTGCTCATTATGAGCATGTTATGTAATTTGGATAAATGTACTTTTATGCTTATCTGGTTTGTGTTCTATGATTTGTCTTGTCATGTGGTGCTGACTTTTGACTGACAAGGAGAGCTAGTAGGACTAACTGCTGTAAGTGTTAGGTGTGTGAGGGCATAACTTGTTGGTAGTTATCCAATTATGGCTAAAACGGGGGAGAGTTAGCCTATGTGCCTATGTGTTGCCTAGGTGTCTGATGTGACTCTAGGCTTGAGGGGGAGTGTGCATGTTTGAACAACTGGTATGCTGGTTCTTGTGATTGAGGGGGAGTTTAGCTCTGTGCAGATTTTGGATTTGATAAAATGTGATTGCTGCAGATTGTTTTGGAATGTTAGGAGTATGAAGTTTTTCCGCTGCAGGTACCTCTGATGTTGGCAGAGATTGTTTTAGCCAAAATTAGCCAAAGGGGGAGATTGTTAGTTCTTGTATTGGCTGGAATTTTGGTAAAACAAAGTTGAACAATGTTGATGTCATATGTCTGATGTCATAACATTGGTTCCTAACATTAGTTGTTGCAGGGTTGAAGTTGTATATGCTGATGTTAAACTTGATGTCTTGACATCAGTTATTTAAACATCAGAACATCAGGCTGTGATGTTTTAGGGCTGCACGTGTTAGTTTATTTTGAGGAGAGCTGTTAGAGAGATTGGATGCGAATATCTTGGAGAAGATATTTTCAATCAGATATGGAGCAGATCATGTAACTACATTAGGGCTGATTTGAAAAGATTTAAAAATATTAGAAGATCAAATCTGTTTTAAATATTATTTAATAATAAATCAAATCAGATATTTTGGAAGAGGTCCAAGCCCAAGTCAGAACTCTATAAAAAGCAGCCTCAACCCTTGTTGGAAGAGAATGAAGACAGAGAGCATAGACCGAGAGTCAATTTGAGTTTTCGTGTGTGTTTTTGTAAACCATTCATGTTTGAATTGGTGTTACTATTTTGAGTTGTAATTGGGTTCTCTAGAGTTGTTAAGCAAGAGAGAGTTATTCTTGAGTTGTATCACCGAGGTGATTTAGGGAGTGAGTGGTTTCTCATACCTAAGTGGTTTCTTAGGTAGAAGTGTCATTGAGTAGTGATTAAGTTAGGTAGATGTCAACTGGGATTGTTGAGTCTATAATTTAATACTACTAATAGTGAATTTCCTCCCTGGCTTGGTAGCCCCCAGAGTAGGTAGTTAGACTGAACTGGGTGAACAATTCAGTGTGTTATTTACTGCTTGCCTTATTCATATTAGCAGTGTGTGTTGTTGTGGCATCACACTTAACATCACACATCTGATACCAGAATTTCACTTGTCTTTAAGGAGTGTGATTAAATTATGATACAAAGAATCTCTGAGGAATGAATCGAGATGAAAACTGAAATAGTATATGGTAAGTGAGTCACAAGGCAAAATCCAGATGTCAACAAATATGAGAAACAAATTGCTTTTAGCAGTGACTTGGTCTTGGTCTTGGATTCTTCCCTAGTGGTGAGTACTATCACGAGACAAAAGTTCATGTACGATACTATTTATAATTCCGTGAAAAACAGTTGTATAAATTAATGTAAGGGAATGCTTGCATTCAAGATTAAACTCAACAAAGTCTTGGTTGAAATTAGCATAGCTAACAAGGAGATAATAATCATGTACATGAAACTGTGTTGCTTTCATGGGGTTTGTGAAGTCCCACATTGAATATTCAACAACAGATTTAAGTGTTTATATAGTTTGTTCGCATTGCAATAATAAAACTTGATTATTGGGCTGTTGTGAAGAACATGGGCTTCAGGCCCAAATATTTTATATTAAAGTTTGTAAAATTTAATTTAAATAGATTTTCTAAAAAACTTAATTAAAATTAATAAAAAATAATTCTGCCACGTAGTCATGTGTCGCCACCTCATCTGACACGTCATCTCAACTAACACCACCTCAGCTGACACGTCATCTCAACTAACACCGTTTGCCAATATTTGACGGAAAGGGCTACTTTGATTTTGTTAGACAACGTAAGGGACCAATTTGGAACTTTTAAAAGAAAGAGGACCAAAATGGACCCAGAGGCATACGTAAAGGACTAAAAAGGGTATTAAGCCTTTTTTAAATCTTAATCTAAGGGGACCAATCCCACTGTCCATTAGATGAGATCCTGTTTAAAGTCAGAGCAAAGCTCTGTATGAACTGGTCCAACACAAGGATTGATTGCACATAGCATAATTTGAACTTGAGACCTTGAGAGGAGCACACTCTCAAGACACAAGCCTCCACCACTAGGCCAATCCTTAGGGGTTAAAAATTTGGACCGTAGTACATGCTTGCTTATTATGGTAGTTAATTACTATTAATATTATATTCGAAATGATATTGTTGGTTGGTAAAATATTAACTTAGTCTATTTTTCGAATTATAAGGAAGTTAGTATCTCCCCCTCTCTCTAAGCAAAGGAAGTAGATTCTCTAACTTTGGATCTATTGACTTTCCCTAACTTCGGGCAATTTTCATGAGAGAGAAGTGAGAAAGAGATAAATAAAAGGAGGGAAACAATAGGAGAGAGACTGCAACTTTAGTGAGAGATAGAGGGAAGTGTATAGTGAAGTTCCCACACTAAAGTTAGAGGATCCTCTTCCCTAAACAAACAATAATATGTTATTTAAATAATAATAATACTAATAATACCAAAGCAAAGTGCAGTAGTGTGTCAGGTGCATGAGAGCACGTGGCGCTCTTTATTACATTTGTATGAGTATTCTCTCATTTTAAATTGACACATATTCATATTTTCTTAAGGTATAATTTGTAAATCATTACTATTATTCTTTATGAATTTAAACTTAAACTCATAGTTTATAATTCTTAATTTTGTGAAATTTTTTGATATTCTCTTTAAATAACATATACTTTTATATATTTGTTTAAAAAAAATTATTTATTATACCTTTTCTTATATAGATTTTGTTTTGTTACAGAATCGAAAATGGTGTGATGATAAGTGATCATGGTAGATTTGAACTTCTGATGCAGTGGATATGATGATGACCTACAAAGTTAGCACTCTAACACTCAAGTTAGTATGTGAGGGATAATAGTAAATTGAAATTTGAATTTGAAACTAAGTAGAAGATAAATAACAAACTATTACTTGTTAGACGTGAATCGCGGAGATCCGTTGGAGTTTGAATCACTTGTACTTATCCGTAGAGTAGTTCTTGTGGGATCTGAAGGTTCTGGAAGGATTATAACTCATTTAGAGTGGTTGACACATAAAAATTGCCTCATAAACCCTTGTTTATGTGTTGCAATGCAAGGATTTATCGTTATAGCCTAGGTTGTTGATGAAACTTTCATCTATCCCGACACAACAAGAGTAGACATTTCAGTTTCTTGAGAATTCATGCCTTTAATGCCCCATACCTTAAACGTCTTTTCTGAGGTTCCTCATTATGACCTTTAGGAATTAGCATACTTGACTATCATATGTGAATAATTTAAAGTGTTAATATGATATATTTTCTTTTGCATGCTGGCATGCGATTTTGAGTTATCTTTGCCAGTTTGTTTTTACCTCTTTCCTTTTGTTATACCCCAAATTTTACCCCTTAGATGTCATAACATCTTGCACTTGCATTTAGGGTTCAATCATCTATGCATTGTTAACTAACCACCTTATCTTGCTAGTTTGTTCTTTTACGTGAAAGCTAGGGTTTGTACAAGAAAGAGGACAAGATCAATAAGTCAAGTTCTCATATGCTTCAAAGTCTCCTAAGACACTCCTTGACCCCATACATCCATCACAAGTGTTCATTACGTGATTGAGATTGGTAGTTGAAGTCATCTGTTCAAGAAAGCCAACTGAGGCTCCAAGGTTCAACCATTTGGTCTTAAAGACCAATCATGAGGTTCTCAAGTCATTTTCCATGATCTCATGTGTTTGGATCAAGAGAAATAAAAAAGAGACCATCAGATCAAGAGTTGTGGAATTAGGGTTTTAACCTGAAGAATCACAAGGGACCTTGGTGTGATCAGTCAATGCCTTGATTGATTCATCAACCAATTAAGCTCATATACATCCAAGAGGTCTTATTCAACAAGAATCAAGAGTGTTTGACTCCCATCACAAGTGCAATGAGTCCCAATTTCATCTGGCTCCAGATTAGGGTTTTGTCAGGAAAAGTCAACCATGCCTTTGATTGTTGATCAAGGCATGATCCCAAGCCTTGAGGCATGATTCCATATGTTCATAAACATCCATAGAGGCCATCTATTGGTATACAAAGAGATTGAGAAAGCAAGATCATCAAGGATCACATAGTGGAATTCTTGAAGAAATTAGGGCTTTGTCTGGAAAGTCAAACCTTTGACTTTTGATATCTTGACCCAAGATGAAGCATTCAAGCTACATTCCATCTAGCCATGCTTGATTCTTGAGTTAGAGCATGAGAAATCACCATTTGAAAGGTTTCTTGCAAGAAGGGCAAGGTTTGGTTCTTAAATTTTTCTAAGTGTGAAAGAAGTCACTCCTTGTGCAAACTTTGAAGAGTCATAACTTTCAAACCACACATCCAATTTCTGTGACTCAAAGCTCAAATTGAAGCTCTAATCATGAACTTCAAAATGTATTATAAGATCCTTCTCCAAATAAGGCTTGGTTTTTAAGTTAGGAGGCTTGGAAGTTCAAGGCAATTAAAGGCTTAGTGAAATTTCACCACTTTTGCCTTAATTTTCAGCCAACTTCATCTCCATTTTTCACCATGATCCCTTTGGATCTAGAACTTGGAGTGAACATGAAAGTTGTAGAGGACATTTGGGGCTTTCCAAAAAGTACTATAACTCCCCAATCCATAGAGGGAGCTGAAAGTTTCGAAGGATTGAATATTGGTGTCCATTTCTTGAGTTACAAGTTTCCAACATAAGCATAATGATGTATAACCACTCCTAATCACCAAAGTTATCACATTTCTGATGTTTAAAGGCAAGATTAGTGTATGTTGAACCTATGCCATGAGCTACACAGGTTGCAACATTAAAATATGTTGGTTTTATGCAAGTGGATGCAAGTTGATTCATGAAAGAGAAACTTTTCAAGAAAGCATGGGCAGTCCAATTTTCTTGCAGCCTAGGGCCTTGCTCCAATCCCATCATCACACATCAATAGTCCAAACCCTATTCTGACCAATTTTTAGAGTACTTGAAGGCTCTTGACTCAGCATGTTCACTTGCACGAAGGAAAACTTGGAAAAAGGGTGTTTTTCGCAAGTTGTGATTTCTGCCCATACCTTCACTCCTCCACTTCTCCTATAAATAGGATGTTGATCCTCAATGAAAAGTACACCAGAATCACCCCAAGATTAGGCTGATTACTCTCTGCATTCTCTCACTCACTCACTCTTGCCAAATTGCAAAACCTCTGCACCAAGAGTTTTTTGCTCGTGCATTTCATAAACCAACATCACAAACCACCTCTACACATCCATAAAAGTTCATTCAAACTACTGAAACAGTTATGTAACACCCTATACATCACCTGCCATCTTCAACCTCCATTGTTACAAGAAGGATTGTGACCTGTGCTCCAGTTTATTTCCAACTAATCCAGCCATTCTAACAAGTTCTAAAGGACTTAAGGAAGATGAGGAGATTGTTTTCTTGTATCTGTAGTAGCTGAAAAGAAGCCTTGGACTTTCTCCAAGAGGTAAGGTTTTCCAACCTTTGAAACTCGCATGTTCATGCACTTTTCTATTTTCATTTGATTGGAAAAATGTAGTATGTATTGTGTTTTGTTGTTCTGAATGAATGCTGGCCTTATCTTGTTTGAATGTATCTTGTTGTAACATGATGATGTTTTATGGAGTTGCATTGTCGTGGGAAGTAATGTGTTTTATACATTGAGTGTTTTGCCAACCCAGTGTCATATTCTTGTTCCTCGTGAAACATACTTTGATTTTAGTTTTTACATTATTTAATTTGGTGGAAAAATGAGAGAGATATAATTGTTGGAAGTTCTGGCCATGGCGTTGTTTCTAGGGCACGAGCGAGGGAGAGAATGATAGAGAAGATGATGATGAGATGACACCCAGTCAGTTCAACATGGCGCTGAGGTGGCTATTCTGGTTGGTTCTTAAAATAAAAACAATTGGAGGTGTATATTATTTGAATGTAATAGCCACCCCAGTGGTAGAAACCTTGCCTTGCCTTTCCTCTCTTCGCTTGCCTTGCCTGGGTTCGATCCTGCTGATCAACCGTTTTGCTCATTTTTCTGATTTATTCATTTGCTTTTATTATTTATTGTGTGTTGGCATTACCTTGTCATAATGCGCTACTAGCCCAGTTAGCCAGAGTTTTGTGGCTGAATCTCCAAGGGCGTGGGTTCAAGTCCCATGGTGGACATTCCCTTTCTTTTTAAATACTTGTTTTATTTAATTTCTATGGTTTGTACCTCCATTTGATTTGTTCATAACTTGCTCATTTTTTATCCTTTTGGATCCATTCTTTTTGCATTGCACTCATGAAAAGCTCTATTTTTCATCTATGAAGAGAAAAATCCAAAAAAAGATTATTTTTCATTGCCTTTGTGTGCATTCAAAGTTAGTTACATTTTTAGGGTTTTTATGTGAAGTACCTTGATTCCCTTGATCTTTCACCATGATTTCTTAGTTTGTTTTGATTGATTGAATCCCAATACATGTTGTTTAAATCTTATGAGATGTTGTAACATTGTATGTCATTAATTCACTTTGATACCATGATGTTTAAATATGTTGTTTACATGTAAATGTCTTTTAAGAAAATCTTGTCATGCCTTGAGCTTTAATTGTCACCTTGCCCTTTTAACTTGAAGGTTGTTTTGATCAAGCATAAAATGTATGTATGCCTTGAAACTTTGATGCCATGTATGGTTTGTGCTTAAGTGCTTTCATGTTTAGATTGTAATCTTTGAATGCATGAACCTTATGATATCACCACTTCCCTTAAATGCATGATTAAACCACAATGCCCTTGTATGGTTGTTACCTACTTGTCAACATGTTCAAACTTGTTCACATGATATCTTTGATGTGTTTACCTTTTGCCTATATGATTGTTGTCATTCATGTATGTCTTTATAAGCATATTGGTTGTTACCTCCTTCTTGTTGAATTATCCATGATTGATTTCATACCATGAGAACTTAATTCATATTTTTCTTAGGTGTTGTAACATCTTTGTTTCATATATTCTTTGGTTGTCACCATAATGTGTATATCCCCTTGTGAAGCTTTTTGGTTATCTCCTTAATCTCCTTTGTCTTGATCTTTTCCTTGAGTGTTGTTACATTCATATGCTTTGCCTTGGTGGTTACCATGCTTATATTTTCATCTTGCTTAAATGATGTTTTTTATCTTAACTTCTTTAAGTTATCCCTTTAAGTGACGTTAGCTCTTTAGCTCTCCTCCTTAACCCTCTTTGTTCCCCCTCCTTCCAAAGGAAAGTCTCTCTATTGACCTCAAAGTCATAGATAGCTCATTGCCCTCTTGGCCTCTTTAGAGCCATCCCTTATCCTCATTAGGATCATCCCTTGGCCTCATTAGAGCCTCTCCTCCTTTTAACCTAGATAAGTTCCCCTCTTGTGAGCAATATCATCATAGTTGCTCAATTCCCCCTTTGGCCTCATTAGAGCCACTTACCTTACAAATTAAGATCCACCTAGAGTTCTTCAACTCTATGTGAGCATCATCTTAATGACGTTCCTTTCCCCCTTGGCCTTATTAGAGTTATTCACCCCTTAACTTAGAACTAGGATATAGTTCTTAAACTCTATGTGATTCTCATCATCATGGGTACTCACTTACCCTTTACAACTTAGACTTAGAGAGTTTGTTAACTTTATATGAGTATCATACTCATTCCCTTTGGAACTTTAGCCATAGTCAATGGTTCATCACCCTTAGTTAGGTGAACTACGAATGCTCTGATTCTTTAGTCAGGATACGTAGGCAAAAGATGTGACGTCTTGGCGAGCATACTTAGTGTACATACCCCTAGGTTTTTACCTTTAGCACCTTGGTCTTTACCATTAGGTCTTTACCTTTAGCATTTTGGTCTTTACCTTACCCTTAGCAGATTCCTTAGCAAGCAAACATAACATAACACAAACACAAACAATAGGTTCCTGTAGAGTACTACAGATACTTAGGGTGCTAATACCTTCCCTTAGTATAACCAACTCCGAACCCCCGATCTCTTAGCTGTGTCTTCACATATTGCAAATAGGGTTTTCTTTGATCTTTACCCTTTCCTTTGGATAAATCAAAGCTCGGTGGTGAATTTCAAAAGTTTTGTGATTCAAGTTAATTAATAGCTTGATAACCGATTCTCACCGTAACAGAAATGGAGACTTCACTGGGGATTGACTAAAAGAGGGTTAAGCCCACCTTGTTGTTTGTGCTATTTATGTTTTGCTTGCTTACTTGTATATATGTATATATATCTGTATATTTGCTTGGGTTCTTCTGTTTGGCAGGGTACTACTTTTGAGTAGTGAGATAAGTCCTAACCCGGACTTGAGAGCACATATGATAGGATTGTGGTGTAATCAATAGTCGGCTGTTGGGAGTAGTCCTAACAAGTTTGGCATATGATGACCATGCTCAGTTGAGGCCCCTTTGGGATTATTGATGTCTGATGTGAGTAGTCGCATTGATGTCACTCTTTCCGACCTGGGAGTCCGTGAGACTGAGGACCGTAGTTATCTTTACCCCCACTTGGATTTTTTAGGACGTAGTGTGATGGCTATGAGGGAGTAGTCCCAAATGGTTGATACGCGATACTACACTCAGACGAGTTTATCTTGAGAATATTATTAACCCGTGTGAGTAGTCACGTAGGCCGGTAATATTCGAAGGATTTATCCGTGACTCTGAGAACTTTTAGAACCATGTTCTACAGTTGATAAACCCATAGTACACACCTTTTAGGATGGGTAGACCATGGCTCCACTCATGTGACTCCTAAACCTAGGACTTGTGTGCTTTGATGCGTGTACATATGTTTGTGTTTGTGCTTATGTGTTTGGTGCATTGCATACATCTCATTGCATCCATTGTTGGTTTTAAGGAACTCAGTCGTCTTTTCCTTTGTAAATCAGAGGTATCATGGATCTTGAGAAAAGAAACACTAAGAAGTACAATTTCAAGAAGCCCAATTTGGTAGAGTTGAGAAAGCTAGCAGCTTTGGTATCTTGCCCTGAAGACTTCAGAAAGTGTTATGGAAGATTGATTGGTATCCTTAGGACCAAGATGGAAGATGGTATTCTTGACACGTTGGTGCTGTTTTATGACCCTCTTTACCATTGCTTCACCTTTCCCGACTACCAACTTGTACCGACATTGGAAGTATATTCTTATTGGTTTGGTTTACCTGTAAAGGAGCAAGAGCCTTTCAGTGGTCAAGATAAGATTCCTTCACCAAAGGAGATTGCTGATTCTATTCACTTAGAAATGTCTGAAGTCAAGCCTCACCTCACCACCAAGAATGGGATCAAGGGTCTACCTTCCAAGTTCTTGTTTGATAAAGCTTTCTACCTAACTAAGATGAATAGTATGAATGCCTTTGAAGCAATCTTTGCACTCATTGTCTATGGCTTGGTCTTGTTTACTAATGTTGAGGAGTTTGTTGATATCAACGCCATTTAGATCTTCTTAAGTGGAAACCCTATACCCACACTGCTTGGTGATACTTATCACTTTATCCATCACAGGACTCTCCAAGGAAAGGGTACCATTTCGTGTTGCGCACCTTTCCTCTACAAGTGGTTTGTTACTTATTTGCCTCGAACATCACGCTTCAAAGATAATCCAGACAAGCTGCGTTGGTCTCAGAGAATCATATCTCTTACCCATACTGATATATTTTGGTACTATCTGGCTTATGACAAAGGAGTCATCATTGGTAGTTGTGGTCCATTCCTCAACGTATCACTCCTTGGTATCATAGGTGGGATTAGCTACAACCTCATCCTTGCTAGACGTCAGTTTGGATTCCCTATGGAAGATAAGCCTAAGAACATCCTTTTGTCCGATTTCTTTTATCTCAACGAGGAGGCCAGTGCAGAAAGTAAGAGTAGTGTTTTGCATGCTTGGGGAAAACTCCACAAGAGAACTAAGAATGACTTGGGAAAGAGAAACTGTGTGGCCTTGGAACCATTCCTTCAGTGGGTTCAATCTCGAGCTCGTGATCTTAAGATGCCATATCTCCCCAAGAGACCTCCACAACCTACTGTTGTATCTCCCTCTATCATTCCTATTGAGCGCATGGAAGAGTATCAAGAAACTCTGGCAAGGATGAAACTTGAGCGAGACACGTGGAAAGGAAAGTTCCACGCCATTTATGCTGAACAGGTGGAGATGAAGAAACAGATGAAAGATGAAATTCTGGCACAAATATCAGATGTCCTACGCAGATGTTGAGACACTGATATCCAACACAATGAACAAGTTAATAATAATAATAACAGTGCAGAAAGTAAAGAACACAGTGATATGTTTACCCAGTTCGGATCAACAATCCTACTCTGGGGGCTACCAAGCCAGGGACGAAATCAATATACGATAGTATCAATTCACATATCATACAGCAACCATACCCGGTTACAATCCGCTCACTTAATCACTACCCTTCCTATGACTTCTACCTAAGACTCACCTAGGTATGAGGCCCTCCTCAAATCCCTCTTCAATCACAAACCGTGACTGGTTCCTTTCAACACAAGTAACAAACGAAAGCCACACTTTCAAAACACATAATTCTCAATACTTCAAAGCTTATGAGAATAGACACACAAGAAACTCAATGCTTAAAAGCTTATGAGTAACTGACAGAACTTACAACACAAAACCAGTCCTTGTATTGTTATCAGAATGATACCAGTTAGGCTCACAAATAACACTAAAAAAAACCCTAACAAAACACACGTAAGTTCCACACCTAAACTAGGTTTACACCAGTCAATATATAGCATTAAATCTGGATTGGATTGGGCTTCAAAATGCAGCAAAGAGACTACACACAATTTTGCAAAATAAACTCCAAGAAAATAGGTCTTCAATCTAAAGTTTCCTAATATGTCTCCATATTTAGAAAATGTTGAAAATCCGAAAACCAACACACAAAAACTCAACCCAAAATACTTTGGATGCCACATAGGATAACTAAATATTCGCAGAATATTCAGTAACAAATACCAACAACAAAATCTTCCTTTTAAACCAAAATCAGACGCGATGTCCTATGATCCAGGATGAGACATCTTTATCCGACATGTTTAATGCAGAATATTAGAACATCTTGTTTCAACATCTTGCTGCTAGAATAGTTTTAGCAAAATAAATGCCAACCACAAAATCAAAGAAATAACAATCTCCCCCTTTGGCTTATTTTGGCTAAAACTACACACCAAACAATCTTGCAAAGATAACACAAGCAAAACAACAATATCAGAGACAGCAGCGAAAAACACACCATAACACCAACACAAAACACAACATAGCAGCAAAAAATTCACACCCCAAAAAAACTCCCCCTCAACTGCAGCAACACAACAACATTCAACATTACTCCCCCTCAACTGCAGCAACACAACAACATTCAACATTCTGCAGCACCAGCACAAGCACACCACAAGCACACTACTCCCCCTTTTTAGCCATAAATATGACAAAGGCAAGTAGAACAGTTATTAATTTTGAGAAATGGTCAAGTCATAAACCATAATAAACAGCAACAGACAGTAGATGCACACAACATTACATGACCAAATGTCATGCACAAGCTTCAGCATCTTTCCCTTCATAAACACCTACACAAGCTGCACTACCAGAATTACCTTTATTCTTTTTAGTCTGGCAGCCAGAAAGAACATTAATTGCTATAGTTCTTCATGAATACAAACCCCAAGTCTACTCCTCATATTCTCAAACTAAACTGCATCCAGAACCTTGGTAAATATGTCAGCAAGCTGATTTTCTGTGCTAACATGCTCAAGAGTTATGACTTTATCCTCTACAAGCTCTCTGATGAAGTGATGCCTGATATCAATATGCTTAGTCCTGCTATGTTGAATAGGATTTTTAGAAATATTAATAGCACTCAGGTTGTCACAAAATAATGTCATGATATCTTGTGTGACATTATACTCAGATAGCATTTGCTTCATCCACACCAGTTGAGCACAACTACTTCCAGCTGCTATGTGCTCAGCTTCAGCAGTATAAAGAGATACAGAATTCTGCTTCTTACTAAACCATGAAATATGATTATTTCCCCAAAAGAAACAACCTCCAGAGGTACTTTTCCTATCATCAGCACTTCCAGCCCAATCAGCATCACATTATCCTACTAAAATGGAACTTGAGTCATGGGAGTACAACAACCTATAATCACATGTACCACTCACATACTTAAGAATTCTCTTAACTTGATTGATGTGACTGACCTTGGGTTCTGCTTGGTATCTTGCACATACACCAACTGCAAAAGTTATGTCTGGCCTACTTGCTGTGAGATACAGCAGACTGCCAATCATGCTTCTGTATAAACTCTGTTCAACATTCACTCCCTTTTCATCTTTGGATAACTTCAAGTGAGTAGGAGTTGGAGTTCTCTTGTGCTTGGCATTATCCAATCCAAACTTCTTCACAATATTCCTCGCATATTTGCTCTGACAAATAAAAATGGAATCTTCCATCTGCTTGACTTGCAATCAAAGGAAGTAAGTCAATTCACCTACCAAGCTCATTTCAAATTCAGATTGCATTTGGTTGAAAAAATGTTGGACCATTTCATTCGACATCCCACCAAACACAATATCATATACATAAATCTGAGCAATCATGAGTTTCCCATCCTTCTCCTTGACAAAGAGTGTTTTATCAATACCACATTTCCTGTATCCATGTTTGACTAAGAACTCAGTCAGCCTTTCATACCAAGCTCTTGGAGCTTATTTCAAACCATACAACGCCTTCTTTAGCTTGTAGACATGATCGGGAAAATTTGGATCCACAAACCCTTTAGGTTGCTCAACATAAACTTCCTCATTAAGATAGCCATTCAGAAAGGCACTCTTGACATCCATTTGAAACAATTTGAATTTCAAAAAATATGCCACTCCTAGCAACAATCTGATGGATTCCAATCGAGCCACAGGTGCAAATGTTTCATCAAAATCTACTCCTTTAATCTGTGTGTATCCTTGAGCAACTAGTCTGGCTTTGTTTCTGGTAACAACTCCTTGTTCATCAGACTTATTCTTATAAACCCACTTTGTTCCAATCACATTTGTTCCTGCTGGTCGTGGTACCAGTTCCCAGACTTCATTCCTCTTGAATTGACAAAGCTCATCCTGCATAGCACTTATCCAAAACTCATCTGTCAATGCCTCTTTAACATTCTTTGGTTCAAGCTTTGAAACAAAACAGGCATTTGACACAGCCTCCCTCGATCTGGTTCTTACACCTTCATTCAGATTTCCAATAATCAACTCCTTAGGGTGATCCTTCTGAGCCCTTATAGAGGGTCCCCTGTTAGCATCCTCTACCTCTTCATTCTCAAGTCTAGTGTCGGTCTCTTGAGCATTATCTTCTACGGACTCAGTGTCTTGTGAGATTTCATTGTTTATGGGAAAGCATGTTCCAACATCATCTGGGACATCTTCGTCTTTGCCAGAGTCATCAACCACCACATTTATGGATTCCATCATCACCTTAGTTCTGGAATTAAATACCCTCTATGCTTTACTGTTTGTAGAGTATCCCAAAAATATCCCTTCCTCACTCTTAGGATCCATCTTTCGCCTCTGCTCACGATCCGCCAAGATATAACACTTACTCCCAAAAACATGGAAATATTTCACATTTGGCTTTCTACCTTTCCATAGCTCATAAAGAGTAACAGAAGTACCTGATCTGATAGTCACCCTATTGTGTATATAGCAAGCTGTATTCATGGCTTTAGCCCAAAAATGATACGGAAGCTTTTTGGCATGAATCATGACCCTTACACACTCTTGAATAGTCCTATTCTTGTGTTCCACCACACCATTTTGCTGAGGAGTGATTGGTGATGATAATTCATGAGTGATTCCTTCAGATAAACAAAACTCTTCAAACCTGCTATTTTCAAATTCTTTCCCATGGTCACTTATTATTCGTACAACACCACAATCCTTTTCTCGTTGAATCCTTTGACACAATTCTTTGAAAGTTGCAAATACTTCAGACTTCTCTCTGATAAAGCTTATCCAGGTGAATTTGGAGTAATCATCAATGACAACATAGGCATACTTCTTCCCACCAAGACTTTCAACCTGCATAGGTCCCATTAAGTCCATGTGAAGCAGCTCCAGAACTCTAGAAGTTGTGGTAAGATGTTGAAGCTTTTTGTGTGACATCCTTGTTTGCTTCCCAACTTGACATTCACCACATATTCTATCCTCATCAATCTTCAGCTTGGGAATACCTCTAACAGCCTCACTTGACAGAACTTTCTTTATCCCTTTCAAATGTAAGTGACCCAATTTCTGATGCCACAGTTTGGTTTCATCTTCCTTTGACATCAAATAGGTAGACAAACTTTCTGATTCTTGAGGATTCCACAGATAGCAGTTATCCTTAGACCTGGTTCCTTTCATGACAACTTCATTTTCTTCATTGGTTACTAGGCATTCAAATTTTGTGAAATTTACTTTGAGTCCTAGATCACATAGTTGGCTTATACTGATCAAATTTGCAGTCAGCCCTTTGACAAATAGAGCACGATCCAGATTTGGTTGTCCTGTGTAGTCCAGCTTTCCAACACCTTTTATTTCACCTTTTGATCCATCCCCACAAGTGACATAATTGGTAGAGTGAGGCTTGATATCTGACAAAAATTTCTTCACACCAGTCATGTGTCTTGAACAACCACTGTCAAAGTACCAATCTTCCCTTGCAGATGCTCTGAGAGAGATATGTGCTATGAAACCAACCATCATATTTCTAGGAGTGCATCTTTTCTTTACTTTAGCCCAATTCTGTCCTTTATTTTGTTGATGATCAGGTTTGGGATAACCATGCAAATTGTAGCAAAAGGACTTTAAATGACCAATCTTTCCACAGTAATGACATCTCCATGGTTTATACTTTGAACTACATACTATTTTCTGATGTTTCATCTGATGTTTAAACATGTGATTTGACATCTCCTCCTCTTGCTTTATTTTCTGAGGAACAAACTTTAATACAGACTTCTTGTAGTTCTCTGCTTGATTGTTAAACCCAAGACCTTGTACATTTCCAGCATTTTTCCCAGTCTGAAGAATCTCATCCAGCTGCGTGGAACCATTGTTCAGCATTCTTATAGATTTGGTCATATTGTCAAGTTTTGACTTTTGCCATACAACCTCCTCTTTAAGATCAGCAATGATTGATAGATGTTCTTCCTTCTCAGCTTCTAGTTGAGCTATCAGAACCTTCTATTCTAATATTATCTGGAACCTCTCTTCATTCTTGATACACGACTCTGAGAACCTAGTGATAACTTCCTGCTTAGTGAGTTCTCCAATATAAGATTCTTTGTCAGAATCAGACTCACAAGTTGTTTCTCCATCAGATTTACAGGTTCCAGTCAAGGCTGTCACCAATTTTGCTGATTCTTCTTCAAGATCACTCTCAGACTCTCCTTCTGACCAAGACACATATAAGCCCTTCTTCTGCCTTTTGAGATACGTGGGACACTCAGTTTTTATGTGCCCAAATCCCTCACATTCAAAACACTGAACTCTCTTCCCTTGATTGGAGTCTTCTTCAGTTCTGGACCTTCTGCCTCCATCCTGGTTTTTACTGATGTCGAGTGACTTGTTCTGAACATTTGCTCTTGACTTCCAGTCCATCCTTTTCAACACTTTGTTAAATTATTTTCCAAGCAATACCAGATCTTTAGACACCCCTTCATCTCTGACCAGGTTACCTTCATCGTCTGAATCACCAGCATTTGACACAAAAGCTATACTCTTCTTCTTTTCAGATTTTTCACTGATCCCCAATTCAAATGTTTGAAGTGATCCCACAAGTTCATCCACTTTTATCTTATCTATGTCCTGAGCTTCCTCTATAGCAGTCACTTTCATGTCAAATCTCTTAGGTAGAGATTTGAGGATTTTTCTGACCAGTTTGCTATCAGACATCTTTTCACCTAGGGCACTTGAAGCATTAGCTATCTCAATAATGTTAATGTGAAAATCATGAATGCTCTCATCTTCCTTCATCTTCAAATTCTCAAACTTGGTAGTGAGAAGCTGAAGTTTTGACATCTTCACCTTTGAAGTCCCTTCATGAGCAACCTTAAAGACCTGCCAAGCCTCTTTTGCAATGGTGCAGTGTTCAATCAACCTGAAGATATTTTTGTTAACACCATTAAACAATGAATTCATGGCTTTGGAATTTCCCAAGGACCCTTTGTAGTCTGCATCATCCCAGTCTTCCTCTTCCTTCACCACATCAGTAGGATTACCCTTTGCATCTCTAACCTTTGGGGGTTCCCATCCTTTGATAACAGTTTTCCATGCTTGATCATCCATGGATTTGATGAATGCTACCATCCTTGGTTTCCAGTAGTCATAGTTGGAACCATCAAGCAGAGGTGGTTTGTTCAAAAATCCTCCATCCTTGTCCATTGCACCAGAAAGTACCTTCCCTGAATCTCACCCAGAACCAAACAAGGGTACAAGCTCTTGATGCCAATTGAAATTCTAGCACAGATATCAGATGTCCTACGCAGATGTTAAGACACTGATATCCAACACAATGAACAAGTTAACAATAATAATAACAGTGCAGAAAGTAAAGAACACAGTGATATGTTTACCCAGTTCGGATCAACAATCCTACTCTGGGGGCTACCGAGCCAGGGACGAAATCAATATACGATAGTATCAATTCACAGATCATACAGCAACCACACCCGGTTACAATCCGCTCACTTAATCACTACCCTTCCTATGACTTCTACCTAAGACTCACCTAGGTATGGGGCCCTCCTCAAATCCCTCTTCAATCACAAATCGTGACTGGTTCCTTTCAACACAAGTAACAAACGAAAGTCACACTTTCAAAACACACAATTCTCAATACTTCAAAGCTTATGAGAATAGACACACAAGAAACTCAATGCTTAAAAGCTTATGAGTAACTGACAGAACTTACAACACAAAACCAGTCCTTGTACTGTTATCAGAATAATACCAGTTAGGCTCACAAATAACACTAAAAAAACCATAACAAAACACACGTAAGTTCCACACCTAAACTAGGTTTACACCAGTTAATATATAGCATTAAATCTGGACTGGATTGGGCTTCAAAATGCAGCAAAGAGACTGCACACAATTCTGCAAAATAAACTCCAAGAAAATAGGTCTTCAATCTAAAGTTTCCTAATATGTCTCCATATTTAGAAAATGTTCAAAATCCGAAAACCAACACACAAAAACTCAACCCAAAATACTTTGGATGCCACATAGGATAACTAAATATTCGCAGAATATTCAGTAACAAATACCAACAACAGAATCTTCCTTTTAAACCAAAATCAGACGCGATGTCCTATAATCCAGGATGGGACATCTTTATCCGACATGTTTAATGCAGAATATTAGAACATCTTGTTTCAACATCTTGCTGTTAGAATAGTTTTAGCAAAATAAATGCCAACCACAAAATCAAAGAAATAACAAAAGAGAAGGATGATTTAATTGAATGGCTTGAGAGACGTGTGATTGACAGACCTATGGCACAAGAGAATTTATTTTTCTGTAGCATGCAACCCACTTCTAGTACTCATGAGTATGCAAGTATCCCTCCGACATCTGGCGCTTGGAAAGGGATTGTTGACAAGTTGATTCTGAAAAATGACAAGCTGAAAAGACAGAAGAGGATGCGTGGAGTATAGCCTCTCTAGATAGGGTTACTTTTTTAGGCCTAGCTGTTGTCTTTATGTGTTTTGAGCTTCTTGAATGTACTTTGAAAATTATAACTTTTCTTAATATTTAATGAAGTGAAGCTTATTTTGAAATTGCAGACTTTGTAGAGATGGATTTTGGAAAGAAAGGAACTTGGCCGTACACCTTCATGGTTCCTGATGTTGAGCAGCTAAAGGAACTAGGAGGATTGATTGAAGACCAGTTAGCTTTCTCAATAAAGTATGGAAGAATTCTCCCGCTGTTGGAACTCTGAATGGCTGAAGGACTGCTAGAGACTTTGGTTCAACTCTACCATCCTATTTATCATTGCTTTGTGTTCCCAGATTACCAGTTAATGCCAACTCTGGAAGAATACGCTGCCTTAATGGGTCTCCCTGTCAACGATTCTCCTCCATTCTCTGGATTAGAAGATGAGCTCAGTACGAAGGACATTGCAAGAGGAACAAGGCTAAGGTTGTCCGGTATTCAAGCCCACTTGACCATTAAGGGGGGACATTCTGGATTACCCGCTCAGTTCTTGTTCGAGAAAGCTCGTTACTTTGCTGATAGGAAGAATATTGTACTCTTTGAGTCCACTTTCGGTTTGCTAGCTTATGGACTGTTTCTGTTTCCCAACGCTAAAGACTTTGTCGACGTCAATGCTATTCAGATCTTTATGCTCAGGAATCTAGTTCCTACTCTATTGGCCAATACTTATCATACCATTCACTCAAAGAACATGCGAGATTGAGGACAAATTGTCTGTTGTGTTGCTCTCCTTTATAGATGGTTTATTTCGCACCTACCAATGACCGCAACCTTTTGGGATATGGAAGACAATACCATTTGGTCCAAGAGGCTCATGGAGCTTACCCATGCTGACATTGAGTGGTATGACCTAATCTATGGAGGGATTCTCATGATTCACAGTTGTGGGGACTTCTCCAATGTACCTCTTATGGGCAGAACGGGATGCATCAACTATAACCCCATTCTCGCTCGCCGACAGCTTGGCCATCCAATGGAGGAGATACCTGATCTTAGCAATCTGAAGAGGCTTTTTCTTGAAGAAGGAGAAAATCCCGAGTTCATGCTCAGAGTTAGACGCGCCTGGAGTTGCATAAACAGACGAAGATGGACTGCGATGGGGAATCCTGACTGTACTGTCACCGAGGCTTGTTTAGAATGGTCCCGTGAAAGAGCTCTTGTGATGAGGATGCCTTATCCGCGTCATAAGCCGTCTACAACTGAAGAGTTGAAGTTGAAGAAAACGCTGGAAAAGCTGACCCTTGATAAGGTGAGGATGCAAGAGCAAATCAACGAACTCATGAGGGAGCTCAATGGAGGGGAAGGACTGTCATCCAGTGGATTGGATTCCAAGTTTCCTTTTATGCTGTATTTTCTATTTTGATTATGTAATGAACTTTGAAGGTGTACCGCCTATGTTGTAATATTTGCAAATTTGCTAATGAAAGAGCTTGTTTCAAGAAGTATCCTATCATCTACAATGTTTGCAAAATTTTGGTTCCTTGATAGTTATGCTTGCATTTGCATGTGCATTTTGTATTCTTTCATGTCATAACATGTGTTTTCTTTCTTGTCGTGTCTCATTTCGTCATCTTCTATTCAGAAACCGTCACACTGAGTCTCCAAGGAAGATACAACACACGAGCCCGGGCTCGCCAGAGAATGTATGAACACGACTTTGAAATGGATAGAGTAAACAACGAGTTGAATGATCTACGAAGAAGTATGGGGCAGATTATGGAATCCTTACAGGTTATTAGAGCAAAGATGGATACTCAGACCACCGTGGTCTCTGAAATTGTCACTCCAACCGTGGAGCCTGCTACGAATGTCAACACTGGTCTCTTGCCACCATTTGGGTTGCCCTCTGGTTTAGTGCCACCACCAATTGTTGTGACTACTCAACAGGCTATTGCCATGGGTAATGAGAATCCCCAAGTTATCCCAACTTTTGCTCCACCAGAGGTGTATACTCAAGTACATCCTATTTATCATAATCCGCAACCAGTTTATGACTACCCCGAAATGTCCGAGGAGGGGGACGAACGCCATGAGACATTGAAAGAAAGTGTGGAGACTATCCCAAGAAAATTGAGGGCGATGGAAGGAAGCAATATCTTTAGTACTGACGCTAGAGATATGTGCTTGGTTTTTGGCTTAGTGATTCCTCCAAAGTTTAAAACGCTAAGCTTTGACCTATACTCAGGTGCGACATACCCAAAGTCACACTTATCATGTACTACCGAAGAATGGCGGCGTATGTGGATAATGACAAATTAATGATCCATTGTTTCCAAGATAGTTTGAAGGGAGCCTCCGCCAAGTGGTACATGAGCTTAGACCAATCTAGAATCCATAATTTTCAAGACTTGTCGGATGATTTTGTGAAGCATTATAAGTACAATATGGATTTGGCCCCAGACCGAAGGCAACTTTTGAGCATGTCTCAAAACAATTCTGAGTCTTTCAAAGAATACGCTCAACGCTGGAGGGAGACTGTTTCCCAAGTAGAGCCTCTATTGTCTAAAAAGGAACTGGCTGACTGGTTCGTGGACACCGTGAAACTAGAGTTTTATGAGAGAATGATTAGCAGTGTTAGTGCCAACTTTGCTGACATTGTCGCCATGGGTGTGAAAGTAGAAGCTGGGTTGAAGAGTGGAAAGGTGATCAGTTCTTCCAACAATTCAAATAGTACTAACAACAAGAAACCTCCAAGCAACTTCCATAAAAAGAAGGAAGGGGAAACCAATGCCGTCATGACAGGTCGGAAAAAGAATCCAGTCTGGAGACAATAAGTTTATCAACAGCAGTCAAATCCAAATTTTGCTCAACAACCAATCTATCTAATGTAGTTTGCCCCACAACATTATGTGGCAGCTGTAACCCCAACTTTTAATCATCAGTCCGCGCAGCAGGCGTCGGTATACCAACAACAACCCAGTTATCAGCAAGCACCTAGTGCTCCAACCTTCCAACAACAACAACAGAGGCGACAAGCTTCTCCATCAAACGCTCCCTACCGAAGACAAGGGGTCAAACCTTCATTTCCGCCTATTCCGATGACTTACACAGAGCTTTATCCCTCTTTGGTTCAACAAGGTTTGATTGTCACTAAACCTATGGGCCCACCTACAGAAAAGTCCATGTCGTTCCATAATCCTAATGTCAACCGTGCATTCCACCAAGGCGCTGCCGGTCATGACCTAGAAGGATGCCTTGCGTTGAAATATGTTGTGAAGGGTTTGATGGAAAAGAAGATTTTGTCCTTTGCAGATAATCAACCAAATGTGAAGAATAATCCGTTACCTACACATGGGACTACAAATGCCATTGAGGATGAGAATGATGAGGTATTGATAATGGATGCATCAAAGATTAAAACTCCTGTCAGGATTTTCCATTCCAAATTGTTTGAAGCTGGGTTAGTGAAAATTTTCCATGATAACTGTGAAGAGTGTAATGCCAGTATCAGAGGATGCCAATTGGTTCAAAATGATATTCAGAGTTTGATTGATGAAGGTTTTCTACAAGTAGTCAGTAAGGTGAAGAAAGAGGAAATTGCGGTGATTGAGGCCGTATTTAACTTGCCATAATCAAAAGAGAAAGTGCCCATTTTCAATACGCCGAGGTATGGTTCTGTGGTCCCTGTCTTCAATAATCCAAAGCCAATTTTCAGTACATCGGAAATCTGTTGTTGCTTCTGCTGCTAATCACTCAAGGCCGAGAAACATCCGACAACCTGTTCCGTTCCATTTCAGAAATTCCAAAGTTATGCCGTGGAGGTATGAGGATACTCTAGTTAACAAAGGATCTGAAGATGCGGTTCCAAGGAAAGAGGTGGGAACTACTAGTGAAGAAGTAATAAATATAGCTGGGTCTGGGAAGATGACCCGAAGTGGTCGAGTTTATACTCCTCTCTTCAAAGGGACGGTGCCTAAAGAGACTGTTACTCCTGTACTTGTTAAGAATAAGGCAAAAGAAGTGGTTACAAGTGAAGAAGATGTTGAGTTTCTGAGAATCATTAAAAGAAGTGACTATAAAGTGATGGATCAGCTTCACCAAACTCCCTAAAAAATCTCAATATTGTCTCTACTCATCGAGCTGCCTTGCAAAACAAATAATTTCTTCACTAGTAAAGAACTTGAATGAGGAGAAGGAAATGGTTAACACCTAAAAAGTCAAGGACGACAAATTAAAGTTGAAGGTGAAGATCCTGAAGAAACAGTTGAAAATTACCTTAATTTTTTTATTTTTAGTGTTCATTGCATTTGTTGTAATGACGAAATAAGTTATAGTTGATTAGGTTTGTATGTTTACTGATGGTGTAATGGTTGATGTATTGGTTACATTAGATTCATGTGATGATGTTATGGTGTATCATGAATATGATACAATTAATATTATTATAACTTTATCACAAATTTGTGTTGTATTTTCTACTGTGATATGGTGAACAATAATATAAGTTAAACATTGGTATAAATTATAAAAACAGGATATAATTGTAAATTCTGCAGAAAATTTAACAACGATTATTTATCATAACCGTTATAATAACTCGCACGTTGTCTAGAAAAAAATTAAAAACAAAACTGCGCAGCTGTGAATCGAAACTAGGACCATCACTTTATCACAACGGTTTTTTGGATAAACCGTTGTGATAGGGTGCATGCTTTCCAATTTATTACAACGGCTACAGGGCCGTAATTGTAAGTATCATATATACAACCACACTCTACATACCAACGCCTGGTCCTGCGTGGTTATATATCTCTCCCAACCGTTGTTATATGTCTTTTCCGTAGTAGTGTAAGAAGACTGAATTACTTTTTCTTGAGAGTAATTCCTAGTATGATGTCTACAGAACTCTGCTTTGGAGTATTAAACTTAGGGGGAGCTTACTTGCATCATACCCTGATGTTGCAAAGAAAATTATAACTGCCAAACATTGTCCTTTACATACTTGTGTTTGTCATCATCAAAAAGGGGGAGATTGTTAGATCAAGATTTGTTCATGACATATTTTCTTTGGGTTTTGATGATAACAAAGTAATGATAGAACAATGGTTTAATTGTGTGTTACATGTGTGCAGGTTCTAATACTTGTAAATATTATGGTCAGAATCTGTTCTACATTAAGCACACTTTGAGAGTTGCTGAATTACTAAGTGATAAGTGATATCAACTTTTTCCCAACTGGATTTGGGCTTCTAATCACAGCATATCAGCTGCTACAAATCTGCAAAATATTCTCCTACAAAATAGGTTTTCAATCAAATCCTTCCTAATTTATCTCCATAATTAGAAAGTCATTACTCTTCAATATTCTTCTTGATTCTGACTTGAATCTTCCAGACCTATAAATCAGCTTCACAAAGGATACCTAATATTTCCAGGATATTATGTATCTTTTAAATCTTCACTTTTTAATTCAGCTGCAAGATCTTCTCCATAAAAATAGGAACAAATCTCCAAATAATTTCCTAAAAAGTCTCCAAGATCCTTTTTATGAAATCCAATTAAATCTGCATTTTGTTCCTAATTAATCTCCTTGACCTGTGTATAATGATGAGGTATATCCAAAAAGATCTCATCAGATCAAATCAAATCTGTCAAGAGATATACAACAGCAGTACTTGCTGTCCCAGACAAAGATGTTGTGACATCTCCTTTGACATCTTGATTAAAAATCACATGACAGCAAAACAGCAACACCTGCTATACCAGACTAAGATGTCATGACATCTCCTTCAACATTTGTCACATAACAGCAGCAACTGCTGTGCCAGAACCAAGATGTTACGACATACTGTCATGATAGTAAGACTGCCATATCTGTACTGATGTCTGATTAACCATGTCAGGGCATCTTACCCAACATCCTGCAATACTAAAAACACACCACCTGTTAGAATCACATGTCAAGACATCAAGCAAGACATCTTGATGTACCACATTGTTTTACCAAAATTGCTGCCAATTCAGAAGTAACACATCCCTCATCAAATGATAGTCCACGTTCTTTCTACGGAGTTTAATGAGTGACGCCTCCTTTCAAGGATTGCACAGTTCCTGAAAAAGCTTCTCATCCATCGCGACCTTTGGTAGCAATCTGTTTCCTCCTTCAAGAGAGACTTTCATAAGTTCCTTTTTAATTAGGTCAACTTCCTCCTTCACAATAGTGACTCCTTGACCTTCAGTGAGAGTATCCTGAAATGACCGTTTAAGATGCACCTCCATCCGATGACTTGATCAGCGGCGACGTGGAAGCGGAGGTGGCTTAGATGCACCTTCATTTGTTTTACCTTTACAAAATTAATTTATTTTTATATACATTTTCTTTTCTTCAAATATTAAAATTGAGTCTAATTTTTTTGGTAAAATACCCTTTTACGTCCCTTAACTGTACTCGGAGCTCATTTTGGTCCCTTAACTTTAAAAATGTCCATATTAATCATTTAACTCTTCAAAACATTCCAAATTAGTCATTTTTGTCTAATTAGCGACAAATTTAGCGACTGATTTTTGAATTTTTCCGTCATTAATAGGATAAAAAAGACTAATATGAAACGTTTTGAAGAGTTAAGGGATCAAAATTGATCTTTTTAAAGTTAATGAACCAAAATGTACCTTCGAAATATAGTTAAGGGATAAAAAATGATATTTTTTCAATTTTTTTAATTGTTTGTGCCACTCTCACAACGTTTCCTCAGTGTGTAGCAATCACCCGAACAAAGAGAATAGAGAAGAAAAAAAAAACAGTTCTTCACCATTTCTTCCGGGTTCAAGCAGCGCGATCCAAGGGCGAAGAAGATGCCGGAGGCGACGCCGGGAAGCTCCGGTTACTTGGAATTGTATCCGGAGAGGAAAATATCGTATTTTAAGAATCCATACATTCTCGGAGTAACTGCTGCTGCTGGCATTGGTGGACTCCTCTTCGGCTACGATACTGGTATCCACATCTCTTCTTTCTTCTGCTCCTCAAATTTACTATGAACCAATTGATGCAGAAACAAACATGAACTCAGAAAAAAAATTGAACTGATTATTAGTTTATTACTGAATACTGATTGAAACAATTGATCTCTGATTGAAACAATTGATCTTCTTATCATTCATGTTTTCCTCGGAAGAAACAATTTTAGCCAGAATGATAACGGAAATTAGCGTCTGATGTGTGGAACTGTTGTTTGCTCCTGCAGGTGTTATATCAGGGGCTCTTCTGTACATTAAAGAAGATTTTGATGATGTCCGGAAAAGTAGCTTCCTTCAGGTACAAGCTTTTACGCGATATTGTGCATCAGTTTTAAAGTGATCCACCAAACATATTGTTTTTTATGGAATCAAGATCGTTTTGCATCTTTATGTTTCCAGGAAACTATTGTAAGCATGGCATTGGTTGGTGCAATTATTGGAGCAGCTGCAGGTGGCTGGATTAACGATGTTTTTGGACGTAAGAAGGCCACACTTAGTGCTGATGTTGTATTTATTCTTGGATCAGTTGTCATGGCTGCCGCATCAGATGCATATGTTCTCATATTTGGCCGTCTTCTTATTGGCCTTGGCGTGGGCATAGCTTCTGTTACTGCTCCGGTATATATTGCTGAATCATCACCATCAGAAATAAGGGGTTCATTAGTAAGCACAAATGTGCTCATGATAACTGGTGGACAATTTCTTTCTTATCTCATAAATCTTGCCTTTACCGAGGTTAGGCCTGTCTTTCTTTGCTCTCTCTATATCTCCTAGTCGTGCTGGCACTACTTGATATTCAAATTGAGTAAAGAAAATTTTTGTGAAAGAAATGTATTTTAAAAGTAAGCAAGGATGTGTCGGGTTATTTTTCCTTTGATTATCGTTTAGAAGTTTAAAGAGGTAAAGGATCTTTAGACTTTCCAAAAGGTTTGGAAAACATTGGCAAAAAAGGAAAAAGAGATATAAAAATGCCAACAGAAGGTTGGTGTTCTAGTATAAAGAAACCAGGGAAACCATATCCTTAAGCCGAGTCATTGTCTAATTTAATTTGAACACAAAGAAACTAAGAATCATAATCTATATACTAAAACACAGTATATGTTTAAGGGCTTAATTTCCGCATGTCACTCATCATTAATTCTCTCCCTCCAAATCCATGTTCCCTTGATACAATTATTCCATTTTTTAAAAACATATTTTTGTCTGTTCTGATTTGGAAATGATTGAATTAAATTTAGAAGTTATTTAACCTTAAAGTCACAGTTAAGGCCTTTTAGAATTTGTATTGATAATCTTGTATACAATATATATTTTTTGATAATGTCTTGTATATGAGGTTATCAGCCACTGTGTATGATGCACAGTAGGAAGCTACTTCAAAGGAAGTCACTCCAACAACTAATTGAGAAGTTGGATATATAAATTATTCTTGTCAGTTAGTCCTTGTGGTCTTCATTTGTTGCATAATCAGTTTTATAATTGCATAATCAATTCTAAGATATATCTGTATAGTCAAGTTTACTAAATGTTAGTGCAATCATTTAACACTATGTATAATTATATCAATGCTTATTTCACAGTCTTTAATATTGCTGGCACATAAGAATTCCATTTTTGCAGCTTGAAGGGCCAACATCGCCATCAACATATATATTGGGGCACACCATTGAAGGAATTCTTGTGTTCTTTCCTGCTTAATTTAATGATTTATGGTTATTTGATTTTTAATTGCATGCTTTCTGTCTTTCTTTTCTATATAAAGAAAAGTTGTGTAATACCAGTGCAGTTTTGTCCTCTTCACTCTAAAACTTCTATGGCCAATTTTTTTTTTCCTTTTAAGATTTTGTTGACCCAATTAGAAAATTACACCATCCAATTTTCCCGTGTTCATTCAGACACTATGTACTAGGGGAAAGTGAGATTTACCATTATTTTTTTATTACAAAAGTTTTCTGATTTACCATTATTTTATGGTTATTCTTCCCGAATTCTTATTTACCATTATTTTATGTAGTTTTCTCTGCAATGGAATATTAAAAAGGTTTCCCTTTGCATCTTTTTTTTGTGTATTTTTTGTTTGGAAAAGGAAAGTCATGAAAAAAATGTCAAGAGCTTTGTGAATTATTTTTTTCTTGTTAATATACTTGTATAATGGATGATAATGTTATCTTTTCTACTGTCAATTTGTCATCCAAAATAACTTAAATTGTATGACTTCTGCGATAGTCGTGAGTTAGCTCTTAGGATGTCACCAGTAACTAGTAAGCTGTAAATGACATGTTGAGTGTGGGAAACCGTATATGCAATGTTTTGCAAACAATTATTAAGACTAAAACTTAATACTTTAGTCTGGTTTGGGAATATAGGAAACAACAGCCTCTACTTTTTTTACAGTGACGATGTGTTCAAATTGAATTAACTTGTGTTTCTGAAAAACCTTGAAGGCTTTGATGTTGTTCAAAAGCAACCATTTGTGCAAATTTTTCGAAATTTTATTTGGCTCAATTGTATTGTGGTTGCCTACTAGGAGTTTTTATTTATTTGAGAAATCACCTAATAAAATTTTAATAAAGCAGGTTCCTGGAACATGGCGATGGATGCTGGGAGTTGCTGGTTTGCCAGCTGTTATTCAGTTTTGTGTCATGCTTTTCCTGCCTGAATCTCCAAGGTGGCTTTTCTTGAAGGTGAAAAGCTTCTATTTATCTTTATACATTATGTTTGGGGTATTGATTTCTCCTTCCTTGAAAGCTTTCCTCATGCTAAAAGCTATCTTACATCAGTACTTTTTATGTACAGAATAGGAAAGAAGAAGCTATTTCTGTGCTTTCTAATATCTATACTTATGAACGTTTAGAAGATGAAGTCAATTACCTCACAGATGTTTCTGAGAAAGAACTGCAGAAACGGAAGAAAATTAGATACATGGATGTTTTCCGATCAGAGGAAATCAGAAATGCTTTTCTTGTTGGGGCCGGACTTCAGGTTATTGAGCCAAGACTAAATTCGGTTTCTACATTCCAGTTTCAAATGATGTATCTCTCTAGATATTGAATGGATTTTCTTGCATCTTATGCTGTGTAACATCTCCCATATTCACATTATTATGCAGGCTTTTCAGCAGTTCACCGGTATCAGCATAGTCATGTATTACAGCCCCACAATCATTCAAATGGCTGGATTTAATTCCAATCAGCTAGCTCTTCTTTTATCTCTCATAGTCGCTGGCATGAATGCTGCTGGAACAATTCTTGGCATTTATCTAATTGACCATGCAGGGCGAAGGAAGTTGGCTCTCTCAAGCTTGTCGGGTGCAACTATAGCTCTGGCAATCCTTTCTGCAGGATCTTACCTTCAATCATCAGACTCCTCAAATAGGATCTACGGGTGGATAGCAATTATCGGATTAGCACTGTATATTCTTTTTTTCGCTCCAGGAATGGGACCAGTGCCATGGACTGTGAACTCAGAAATCTACCCTGAAGAGTTCCGAGGTGTATGTGGGGGAATGTCAGCTACTGTTAACTGGATTTGCAGTGTGATAATGTCTGAAAGTTTTCTTTCTGTCTCTGATTCCGTTGGCCTTGGAGGCAGTTTCGTGATTCTTGGTGTTATATGCGTGGTTGCTTTTTTCTTTGTGCTCTTCTTCATGCCAGAGACAAAAGGATTGACATTTGAAGAAGTGTCTCTCATATGGAAGAAGAGAGCCCGGGGTAAAGATTATGACACACAAACTCTTCTTGAGAGAGGAAGCCAATTCTGAATGTCTCATTTTGAACTGCAATATTATTCAACGCGAACTAAGAAACCGATCATAGTCATTTGAGTTGTTACTAGCTGCCACATTATGGGATGGTGTGATAGTGTTTTATGTGATCCTATGCTGTAGATTTGTATCATTACAAAGAGATATTATTGGTTTGTTATCTATGTAGAGATGTAATTTTTTCTTGGCTAATGAGAAAATCAAGTAGACTTGTGATTCTTGGTCTGTTAATTATGAATACCATGTGTGATTGGCTACTTTTTTGTTGTATGTATGATATTT
Source organism: Lathyrus tuberosus (assembly GCA_022829125.1). Classification (NCBI taxonomy): domain Eukaryota; kingdom Viridiplantae; phylum Streptophyta; class Magnoliopsida; order Fabales; family Fabaceae; genus Lathyrus; species Lathyrus tuberosus. The sequence goes on from JALAZF010000075.1 coordinate 12,605,467, forward strand.
GATGTTTGTATGTTGCATATTGTATGTCTGTTAATTATACAATCTTAGCAGAACTAGAACACGTTGACTCAGAAGGTAATAACAACTTCTGTAAAATTGAGACCCTTTGTTGATTAACTCTACATGGATGCACAATTAGACTAGGCTGCATTTGCCGAAGGAGATTTCTTATCCCACCTTATAGGACGGAAGAACACCCCATCAAAAATTCAAAATGTCTCTCAGATTTCGGAGATGTATCTCCGGACACACTCTTGTCTTAAGTCAAAATATTATAATTGATTTAGAAATATTTCTTCGAAATACTTTAAAACACATCTCATGCATCCCATTAAGCCACACCAACATATTTTGTAAATATGAATTCGGAGATGCATTTCGGAAATATTTTAAAACACACCCCATGCATTCCTTTCTAAAAGACATATTTTAAATATTGAGGGTTTCTTAATACACCACCCATGTTTTTTAGACACCACGTAAAATTTTATTATTACCCTCAATTTCCGGATGTGCAAATTCAGACGCACCGTTTTTTTAAAATTTTCCAGTTTTTTCCGGATGTGCACATCCGGAAGAATTCCTGATCTACAAATCCGAAAAAAATCAAAAGAATTCCATAAAATCATTTACTTCTAAATATAATTAAATCCAATATAATTAAAATCCAACATAATTAAAATTAATATGATTTTTTCAATATAATTAAATCCAATTTAATTAAATCCAATATAATTAAAATTAATATGATTTTTTTTCTAAAGGATTAATATGGTATTTACTTTTATATTATTATTTTTTATATTAAAAAGATTAATTTAATTATATTGGATTTAAAATTATATGGTATTTAGTTCTAAAATTGGATTTAATTATATTGGTATTTAAAATTATATGGTATTTACTTCTAAATTATAATTAAAATTATATGGTATTTACTTCTAAAATTAATTTAATTATATTGGATTTAATTATATTGAAAAAATCATATTAATTTTAATTATATTAGATTTTAATTATATTGAATTTAATTATATTGAAAAAATGATATTAATTTTAAGGGTTAATACCCATTTTTCCCCCTGCCATATAGGCGAGATTTGAAAAACCCCCCTAGAAAAAAAAAACTTGCATAAAATACCCTGACTTTTCAAAATTATTTCATGGTAGACCTTTTGCACGCCACATCACCAAAATTGCTTATGTGTCATTTTTTTTTCATCTTTTCTTTTAAATTTAAATGCCACATGGGTTAATGGTGAGATGTAATGTCCAAAATGCCCCTAAGTCCAAAAACGTTAACTTAATCTTCTTCTTTCCACAAGTTGTCCATGTTTTGTGCCCTAAAAAAGTTATCGTCTTCGCATACAGTCTTCTTCATCGCAACCAGGTTTTGCATGTCTTCTTCGCATCCAGTCTTCTTCTTCATCGCATTCCCTTTGTATCTCATCTCGTCTTCTTGTTGAACCCAAATCATGAGCAAACAAGTATGCTCAAACTCTAGCACGCCTTCTACCGAAAGAAAAATTCCAAGATGCGGCCATAATATGAAGATGAAGATGTTTGTTTCAAAATCGATGGCAAATCCTGGCAGGAAGTATTGGAAGTGCAGGTTTTGGGGTAAAGAAGATGACTGCAACTTATTCCATTGGGATGACGAATTTTTTGGTGGAGAAGAAACAACTTTCATGGAAGGAGAGATTGTAGATCTAATGAGCAAAATGGAGATAGCTTTTACCAAGGAGATTGAAGAGTTGAAGATGAATGTGTCTAGCTTAAGGATTAGGATCAATTTTGTAATAGTTGTGCTTGTTGCCTCATGTATTTTTTTTCTTTTTGGGTCGTGTAACAAATTAGGATCAATGTAATGTAATGAAGTTTATTGCACTGTAATGAAGCTTATTGCAATGTAATTGTTGTTTTTGGTTATGAATCAAATTTGTTACAGCTTTGTACTATTGCCAAGTTATTGTATACATTGTTGTATTTGATGTCTTGAGTGTTAAAACTCTTGGTAATGTTATTGTATGCATTGTTGCAACAAAATGTTTTGTGTTCTCTTCAATACATTATTTTGACATAAACAGAACAAAGTATTACAGATGTGTTGTGTTTACTGGTATACATTGTTACAGATGTGTTGTATTTGATGTCATGAGTGTTAAAACTCTTGGTAATGTTTTTGTATACATTGTTGCAACAAAATGTTTTGTGTTCTCTTCAATACATTATTTTGACATAAGCAGAACAAAGTATTACAGATGTGTTGTGTTTACTGGTATACATTGTTCCAGATGTGTTGTATTTGATGTCTTGAGTGTTAAAACTCTTGGTAACGTTTTTGTATACATTGTTTACTAGTATACATTGTTTTTGTATAGCAGACCACAAGACTGATATCAGTAACAATGTTCCTAATTACTAGATGTCTCAATAGCAGAACACAAGAAGATTAACATAATAACTTGATGTCTCAAATACTCCATTTGGCATAAGCAGAACAAAGTATTACATAACAAAGCATAGTTTTAACAAAACAGGACAAAGTAATACAGAATTTCAAAGTATTACACAAAAAAACATGGCTGTTCAATATCCTCACAGAGTATTACACAAAATGGTCATAATGTTCCTAACTACTGTGTCATTCTTCTCTCAATATCTTCCCACTTGTTTTTTTTCTGCATAGAGGCCTCTTCATCTAACATCAAAGGTGCTTCAGGTGTTGAACCAACTCCACCAATTTGTCTTGCATTCCTCACCTCTTTCAATCTCTCACTGCACCTCTTTTTCTTCACAACAGATTGAGTAGCACTCCTCTTCTTTGCAGCTTTTTTTTTCTTGGCAACAGGGTGAGTAGCAGGATCAGTTGTAGGCACAACAACTCTGCTTGTTTCAGGTGCAGTTGGTGCATTGTTTGCAGGTGTTGGATTTACTACCTGTGATTGTTGCTCTTCAAATGCATTCATCATGTCATCCAGCATAGCATCTATGTCTGCTTCATTCATTTCTTGGACAACTGTTTCAGCAACATTATTTTGTGCATCATCATTTCCTTGGTCAGTATTTGGTGCATGATCATTATCAGTTGGTGGGGCATTCTCATTGTCAGTTGGTGGAGCAGATGTGGATGGCTTAGTCCTTGGTGTTTTTCTCTGTAAGAAAATTAATACAACAGCAGAATGTAAGAAGATTAACATAACATAAGAATGTAAAGTAAATATCAAACATTGTTGTTATACCTTTCTCTTTAATGCATTAGGATCCTGCACATTGCTTTGACACTTTCTTGAGTTATGGCCAAATTTGTCACACTTTGTACATCTATATGCTACTCCAAATCTCCTCAGCCTTGCCCCACTTTCATCATGCTCTCTAATCCTTAACTTCTTAGGCCTTCCTGGACCCTTCTTATACTGAGGTGGCAACATGTTCTCAACATCCACTGCAGGCCACATATCCATACCATTGATTGGACTAACATTATTCTCATAGCAAGTTTTGTAAGCATCCCTCATGTAACAAGGGTCAACAAATGTCTCAGGGTCCAAATTCTGATAATGCATTGCAGACACAGCATGCCTACATGGTATACCAACAAGCTCCCAAAATCCACATGAACATCTTTGTTTTCCAATGTCAACAACAAATTGCAACCCATTGTATGGATGATGCACCTGCCATAGGTCAGCCATACTCCATGTGGGTATCCATTCTCCACTCATCATAGTTTCCTTGTCTAGTCTTTTCCTAGGATTAGGCATAACCTTATGTGTCCACTTATTTAGTTTCACTAAGTTATTGGCAATCCTATTCATCAAATAATTCCTAATCCATTCTACCATTGTGAGAATAGGTTTATCCCTAGCTTGTAAGATAGTACTATTAAAAGATTCACTCAAATTATTCATTAACACATCACACTTAGGATAGAAACTAAATGAATGCTTACACCATAACTTGGTAGGCACTCCCATCAACCACTCCCATGCTTTCTTGTCTAGTGTCCTCAGCTCATTCATCTTTTTCTCCCAGGCTTGAAAGTAAGTAGCCTTGGCAGCCCCCATCAATAGATCTCTAATTGCAGCTCCACCACCAAATTTCTTCTTGAAATTTGCATAGAGATGTCTGAGGCATATTCTATGCTCAATATGTTCAAACATGTCTTCAAACACACTTACAAGACCCTGAAACAAACATACACAAAGCTAATAAAGAGATCAATACAAATACACTAAGAATTAAAGACATATGGACACATGGATAATTATTACCTTCTGTTGATCTGAGATAAAAACATACTTCCTTTCACACCCAATGTCTTCCATGAGCAACTCCATAAACCATTTCCAGCTGTCCTTAGTTTCAGTTTCTACAACACCAAAAGCCAAAGGGTAGTATTGGTCATTTGGATCCCTTGCCACAGCAACTAGTAACTGACCACCATATTGAGTCTTAAGGTGACAACCATCCACTCCAATAAATGGCCTACATGCCTTTGTGAACCCTCTCTTGCAACCATCGAGGCAAAAATAAAATCTTCCAAACCTTGGTGGTAGGGTTGGTAATGGCCTCTCAGTGTTAATCTTGACTGTATTTCCTGCACAGTGCTTCTTCAACTCAGCTGCATATCTCCATAGCATGTTAAATTGCTCCTTTGCATCTCCTTCAATAATTTCCTCAGCCATAGATCTAGCTCTCCAAGCCTTCCCTTTGGTTATGCCAATTGAATATTTCTGCCTTAGCTCAGTCATTATTTCTCCAACTTTAACTTTACCTTGTGACTTCCTTTTTTCAACAATAAGTTTAGATACCCACTTGGAATTGGCAGACTTGTTATTTAATACCCTTGCACATGTGTGTGTCCCCACCCAAGTCTTTATTTGGTAAGTGTGCCTATCCCCCACTTTACTACACAAAGCTAAAAAACCACATTTACCCTTGCACTCTACCCTAACCCTATAACTCTCATTCTTAACAAACTTTATCTCTCTACCATTTAACACAGACCACTCCCTAATAGCATCTTTAAATTCAGAAAGAGAATTGAATTCCATACCTAATTTGAATTGAAAGTCTTTGTTGAGCAGCTCACCTCTAAACTTCTCAAACTTTGGCTTGGAATGCTTCTCTTCTATGTCACTTTCATCAGGGTCAGAGCTATCCAATTCCTCACTTTCATACTCCACCTCATTACTTCTAGAGTAACTTGGATTCCTTTGTGAACAAGATCCCAACACATGTTTAGGTACTTCGACAATGATTTTGGCCCCCTTCTTGATGGGTGTCATCTTCTTTGGATCCTTTGATGCCCTAACCTTGAATCTCAATGACTTACCTTTAACCTGAACCCTATTTCCCTTTTCCGGTATGACCACTTCCTCAAGTACCACATCATCATTTTGTTCATCCACTTCATCACGTGCTCTCTCTTCTTCGCTGTCATCAAATGTTATATCTTCATCACTACTATCTTCTTCACTGCAGTCACTAAAAACATCCACATCCGGGTTCGACACCTTAGTCATCATGTCTTTAATACCATGTTCTACCCAAATATGACTAACCACATTACAAGACATGCTGTGAGATGCAATGTCTCCAGCTTGAACATCATCAACAACATGAGTAAACCCTTCGTCCACCTGTGGAATGTTCCTCCATAACCTGAATCCTTCGTAACCCCACTCTCTAACCAAACTAACAGCTTCAAAGAAACTCCATTTATCAGAGTCTTGACCTTCAACAATTGTTTCACTCCCTCCCCGGTAAAAGATGTGACCTTGATGGACAAAGTTTCCACCGTGATGGAAAATGACTCCAAACACACCCATTTCTGCAAATACAAATCAAACCAGCAATAAACAACACCGAAAATCTAAATGCAGGAAAACATCAACAAAATAGGTAAATATCATACCTTTTTCGTATCAACAGACGCGATTCCTAGAGTCAATGGAAGAAGACGGACTGGTTTCGAACGAACAAGGCGAGGTGAACTGTCAATGGAAGAAGACGGAGTGAAGAGTACTATTCCTAATTGTTAGGGTTGGAATTGAGACGGTTGAAATGTCTTGATTTTCAACTATGAGATGTTTTTGGACTTAGGGGCATTTTGGACATTACATCTCACCATTAACCCATGTGGCATTTAAATTTAAAAGAAAAGATGAAAAAAAAAATAACACATAAGCAATTTTGGTGATGTGGCGTGCAAAAGGTCTACCATGAAATAATTTTGAAAAGTCAGGGTATTTTATGCAAGTTTTTTTTTTCTAGGGGGGTTTTTCAAATCTCGCCTATATGGCAGGGGGGAAAATGGGTATTAACCCTAATTTTAATTATATTGGATTTAATTATATTTAGAAGTAAATGATTTTATGGAATTCTTTTGATTTTTTTCCGAATTTGCAGATCAGGAATTCTTCCGGATGTGCATATCCGGAAAAAACTGGAAAATTTAAAAAAACGGTGCGTCCGAATTTGCACATCCGGAACGCAGGGGTATTATCGTCAGCGCGCATGGTGCCTAAGAAGGTTGGGTGGTGGGATAAGAAATTGCCTAAATATTTATTAATCTGGCGATGCATCTTTGTTCAGGGTTTACGGAGATGCATCTCCGTAATCAATCAAAACATTGCAAGTTAAGTTAGTTTTATGGTTACTCAGATGAAAATAACGATTGATAAATGTTAAGGCTCATATTATGTGATGAGTATTAAACCATACAACCGATATGCAAAAAATGACATATAAATCCGAAGTCAAAATAAACCATCATGACATACACAATAAAGTCGAAATATATAATGAAGTTGAAATAAGTAAAAATAAAATACAACCTAACATAAATCCAAACTACAAATACTACGAACTACTATGTATGCCGGACTCATGCTCCTCGATCTCCTCTGCCCCTTATTCTCCGACGTTGTCTCCGGTACCTATGTCATAATGGCATCTAGGACCTCCTTCACCTCAAAATCATCAGGAAAGATACCTCTATCAATACTTGCCTGCACAATCTCCACAATACGACGATATTTAGGAAACACATCATGAACATGATCTAACCTAATCTGCTCCTCCTCTAGTATCTTTTGATGAGCTGACCTCGGTGGATCTCTTGGAGCAGCCTGCACCATATATGGATGTGACACCCTAAAGAACCACCTGATATACGCATCTACATAGCTCTAGTCGCTCTCAGCTATGTTACTTTGTGTCTCCTTCGGTATCAGATGACAAAGATAATCATCAAACATGACATCCATATCTCTACGTGTCATAGCGGGAAGAGCAGAGACAATAGAGTGTCCGAGAATAGACTAGGTGTAGTCGAACTGCCGCATGATGCACTCAAACAGAGGAAAAAATATCACGCGAACCGCAAACCAACCATCCTGAGTATAAGACTATGTCGTCAAATGGCTGTGTCTCACGGTGATCAACATAGGTGTTAAAGTGCATATCCTTTGCTATGAAGCGGTCAAGATACACTCAAAACAACCCTGTCGCCTGATTCCCTCTAAGCGGGGAAAATGAAAAAGCACACGACATATCCTCAGTAAAGGTCAGTACACATGACCACCTAGAGATTCGTGGGAAGTGTTGGAGGATCAAAGCCTGACAAATGTTGGAACACATAAATCATTAGTAAGGCCGTTGCAAAAATGTAATGAAAATGACACACAAACACTAAAAGACCAATAAATATTACCGTCAAAAGTGTGATGTTGTTTGCCACCTGCTTTGTCTTCCACCTATAGACCTCAGATAACTTAGAGTTCAAGTAGACCAAACAAGCAACCTTAAGTTGTACTCATCGACCCGCTAAAAGTCCTCGAAGTATCATAGGTAGAGGACATCCACATAAGGGACATTCTTGTCCACAAAAATGGCAGTGCCAACCAAGTATAAGAGGTATGCTCTCATAGCATACGCTTTATGCTGCCCCACCTGATCCTCATCACCAACTACATGCTTTGCTCTAACCAGCTCATCTGTATATACATTTTTCAGGAATTCAAACCTAGCATGAGCCCCTCTATTTTTTTATACTCCCTAAAGGCAGTGTCTGTGTAAACTCCAGATAGTTTACCATCAACTCAAGTGTCTCATCTTTGCTAATACTTCTACGATCTAAGAGTTACCCCCTAATCGGAAGATGCAGTAGACACGACACATCGTCGAGTGTGGTAGACATCTCACCAAGTGGTAGATGAAATGATGAGGTCTCAGTATACCGTCTCTCTACAACTGCATTAAGCATCTCGTGGTTCCCTATAATATAATCGGTCTTGCATAAGTCCTTCATCCTAGATAGTTGTAAAGACACCTGAAACCACTCGAAAGTAGGCTGATGCAAGCCAATAATCTTCCGCCCATGGTTAATGAATTTCAGCAGATCACGGTCCTACAGAAAAATAAATCACTCAGAAACTTGTAATATAATAATAAACGTAATTTAAAAATAATGAATCCTACTAATTTTACCTCCCCGTCCCATATATTTCTGACATTATGGTCCAGGTAAATAGGCAACAATGACAACTCTAATGGGCCTCGTCCAAATACTTGAGGTGGCACTAACTTATCAACTTAAGGTCCCTCAGGTGTCTAGGGTGGCACTGGTGCCTCTAGTGACTGAGGTACCTCCGGTGACTCGGGTACCTTTCGCCTACGGGAAGATGGAGGTAGTGATGCGTCACTATATGACACCTGTCTCCTATGGGAAGAAGAAGGTGGAGATATATGAGCCCCAGAAGTCGACGCCTCCGCATTAATCAAGCTAGAGGGAACATGAGCCTACGAAACCTGATTCTTTTTCCTCCGAACAGATGCAAGTTGTGCAATCCTGCCATGCCTCAATTTGTCGTCTCTATCAGCCATAATGCATGTAAGTAAAGCAGACAAGTGTCACACAATTACTACAAGCATCCCTACAAGCAAGAAAAGCAAGAGAGTGCAGACTGATAAAATACGGAGATGCATTTACAGTTCATGAGAATCCAAACGTTGAAAAAATACAGAGATACATCTCTAGATTTTCTTGCAACTTTCATTTTCGTCAATAACATTAATGCAGATCACCGAAACCCCAAAAATAATGCATTGATCATTACTTTTAACTATCAAACACATTTCTCATAATGTATAAACTATCAAACATGCATAAACTATATATTTCAATATCTAATCATCAATTTATACAAAAACTCAAAAAAGTTTACAATAATAAAAAACTTACAAGAATTGAGAAATCTTTGAAGTTGATATAGTTGAATGAACTCTTTGATGTTGTCCAGTAATGATTGAAGAAGTTTTGATGTTACTTGATTGATTTTGAGAGAGTTTTAGAGAATTTATTTTAACAAGTGAGGAAGAAGTAGGGTTCTAGCGTGTTATGTACAAGCAAAGCCCGAAGATGCATCTCTGTAATATTTATGAAGATGCATCTCCATAGTTTTTTCACAATAAATCTGACTTCTATTGACTTAAGGTGCGTTCAGAGATACATCACCAAATTTTGGAGGCATTTTTGTATTTTTACGAAGGACCCTAATAATACATAGGGTGCATTAACAAATTTCCTTAGCAGAAAGATATGTAACTGGGCCATGTCTATTGTAGATAACTTACACAAGGACATTATTTTAAGGAATTTCTTAATGCACCCTATGTATAACTAGGACACCACATGAAAATACAAAAATGTCCCCAGAATCCAAATATGTATCTCTGGACGAACCCTAAGTCAATAAAAGTCTAACATAATTTGAAAAAACTACAGAGATACATCTTCGTAAACATTATAGAGATGCATCTCCACTCTTCAGGCGCTTTGTACGTAACGCGTCAAAACCCTTCTTCTTCCTCACTTGTTAAAAAATATATTTTTTTTAAAACTCTCAAAATCAATCAAGCAACTTCAAATTTTTTGCAATCAACACCAACTACATCAAAGAGCTTATTCAACTAATAAAATGAGATCAAAACTCTGATTTAGAAGAGTATGATTGTATTGAAACACATACTAAATAAAATATGTGATCAAAGTTGGTGGAAAACATTTCAAAGAATGCATTAAATCTAATTGTGTGCATGGGAGATAAAATAGAAAAATCTGATATTGATAAATTTAAATTCGGTTGCTTGATCAAGAAATGGCTTGTTTGAGTGCATCTGTCACTTGATCTTCAGATGTAATGCTGGCCACCAACAATGTCAGAATCATAACCTTTCCTCGAACAAAGTAAATGTCTAACTCCATGCATTTAGTGCAATGTGTTGTCAAAGAATTGATAGTACTCAAAGTTATCACAGTACACAATGAAGGGACCTCAAGTTATATGAGTAATTTTAGCACCAAGGCAACCTCTGCAGTGATGGTGGATCTAGCAGTGTTTGTTCTTGGACCACCATGCAATTAAATTGGGACCTAAGAATCTAATATTTAGACTTTGCATTATCTACATATAGGAAGATTATAATCAATACAATGGTTGATTTTAAAGAAGCACAGACACCTCGAACAGTAATTATTTTAAAAAAATGAATAAATTAAACGTAATCATAAGTATCGGTATCAGTATCCACACAGACACACCTTTTTCAGAGGTGTCAGTACTATATCATATAACAAGTTTCTATTATATCAAAGATTACAATGTAGTGCTAATAAAGGTCGATGAGTTCAACTTCCGTAGTCGATGTATATGCATGTTGCTCAACAACTTCAAATTATTTTTGTGTATTAATATTGTTTATGTACAAAATGTGCAGGTATGTTTGCAGATTTTGTGTGCTCAGTTGTGTAAATGAGTTTATTCTTTTGGGTATGTAACATGGAGAGTGCAATAGGAAAGTGCAGAGTTAATTGCATTTCAATGAAAGTTATGATCCCTATCTTTGTTTACCATTCCCAATGTGATGATACTAAAAGGTATGAATAATTGAAGGTGATGGTTGAGCGTCTAGTGTCCCTACCACCCAGAATCCCCATTGGTGAATTAACCTCATTTAATTCATAGTTCCAATCACAGTGATAATCGATGTTAACACGTCATTCATCACTTTCCAATTGAAAGAGACCTCTTAATAACTTTACAATTAGACAAAAGTTAACAGCCACTAGAATATACAGATTCATGTTAAGGCTACAGAAAGTCTATGTTAAACATTATATCAGTCTTAATATTTGTAGATTTTGCAAAAGCAATGTTTAGAAAATAAAATATCATCGGTTTTTTTGATTAATAAGAAAATCGCAATGCGAAAAAAAAGAGATAAAAAAGAAAAAAGATAATTTAAAGTGATTTAAAACTCTAGATTCATGATTTAAGAATAATATTAACAATTGAATTTCAATCATATTAGTGTCTCCCTCTGGTCAGGATTATCAGAGATTAATGAAAAGTGATGATTAGTGTGCTATTTATAAAAAAAATAAACCCTAACTTTTAAATAACATACTAAATAATTGATTCTACATCCTGACCTAATTCGACACGATAACAACCTAGTATATTTTGCCAATTATATTAACTCTTCGACTTTAACAGAGTTTACTATAATACTAACTTATCAGAAATTTGGCAGAATAATTAGGGGACTTTACTATTGATTAATTATCCAATAATATTGGATATGAAAGAGTGTGTTGTGCAGTGTTTTAAAAATCAGACCGAATCGGCCGGTCGGACCGGTTGAACTGAGAACCAGAGAGGTCATCGGTCTGTTCTGATTGCTAGATTGGATATGCTATAAAACCAATGAAAACCGACCAGAAGCGGTCAAAACCGCTAAAAACTGGTGAACAGGCGGTTTTGAAAAACCGGCGGTTTAAATGCAAGTCTTTTTTTTCATAATAACGATGCCGTTTTGATAATTTATTTATTTTAAATAAAATTAAAATATAAGTAGACTTTATTCAAAACTTATTTGTAATAATTTTTCTTCGTTTGTAATCAGATATTGTTCAAAATTTATTTGGATTTGTATTTTGTACTATTTTGTCGTGCGTGATGACTACGTCAAGAGTTTGAATTTGAAGAATGAACTTGTGAAATTATGATATTTTGAAATTTTGTAGGTGTCGCGATATTTTTATAGACCGAGTCATCCGATTTATTAAATATATAGAACTTTTTTTATACAGACCGGTTTATTCAACCGAGTTATCCGGTTTAGTCATGCAGTTCGACCTGTGACCCTTGTTAGCAGAACAATTGAGGGGGTCAACGAGGGAGCATTTCTTATTTGGGACACACCTTTGTGAGAGACATACCACATACTCACCTAAAACCTTAAGGTGATAGGTGTGTGGGTTCTCCCACTTATAAAGTGTTTAATCTTCCCTTTTCTAATCAATGTGGGACTTCTTCCTCACACTTGATTCTCAACACTCCCCTTCTTCCTCACACTTGATTCTCAACACTCCCCCTCATGTGGAAGCTCTCTCTTCCACATACACTTGTATCATCGTTGAACTCAACGGAACACCTTCTACCCACACCTGCGGGAACACCTTCTACCCACACCTGCGGGATGTGTTTCGATACAAGTAAGCCGGTCCATTTCTCGATACAAGTAAGTCGGTCCCTTTCTCGAACCAAAGGCTCATGATACCATTGTTAGCGGAACAATTGAGGGGGTCAACGAGGGAACATTTCTTATTTGGGACACACCTTTGTGAGAGACACACCACATACTCACCTAAAACCTTAAGGTGATAGGTGTGTGGGTTCTCCCACTTATAAAGTGTTTAATCTTCCCTTTTCTAATCAATATGGGACTTCTTCCTCACACTTGATTCTCAACAACCCAGTAGTTCGACCAATGAACCAGCGACCCAGTACCTTCACCGGTTTGATGACCGGTCCAGTTTTTTAAAACATTGGTGTTATGTGTTATGTGTCCTTTACATATTTTTCAATATTATAATTAATATTTTAGTTACAGAATTTGCTCAATAATTTATTCTAAAATTGAAAACAATAGAATGAATGAAAGTTGTGTTATTCTGCCGACAACGGAAAGATAGAGACAAAGTTGCTATCAAGAGTGATGTAGTTACGTGATTTTCAATGTTATTGGCTAAAATGAACCAATTGTCAAAGAATCACCTCCATCGTGCAAAACATATGCAAAAAAGAAAAGAAAATAGATAATTAGTTACTCTTATAGCTTTAGAGTCTATAAATTTACTATAGTAGAAATGAGTTGAAGAAAACATAACGTATGGAACATTCTTACATTGGATTCCCAAGTGTAAGAAATCCAAATGATATGAGGAAGCAGTGTGGAGAACATGTCGTTTTCTGTCTCAGTTTAAATTGTTAATAGAGTCAAAAATTGGGTTCCACCAATCAATAAGCATATATTCTTCAATCATAGCTTTTCAAAAAAAGCATTTGTATAGTATTATAGTAAATAAGCTTGTAATAATAATAATCAAGAAAGTAGATAGCCCAAATCCTTGCAATGCATGTTGCATTTAATTATAAATATATATGAAGATCATGAAAATAATTATTGAGAGGGAAGAGGAAGAAATTTGAGTTATAATTTACCAAAATATTTATTGTGATTAATGGGTAGACCATAAGGTGATGGAGAGATTATTTGATTTTGAGGGGAATAGAAAAAGGACTTATCAGATGAGGGACACACACAAGTAACCACAAAAGTCAGTTTCAAAGGCACCCCTCTTTTATTTAAGGTAATAGCAAACCCTTTTTTTTGTTCAAAATAGTAATGTCATTTTCGACTAATGGAAAATGACAACATGATTACGTTATTTTGGGTCCATCAATTTTGATATATAAGCCCAATCCAAATTGTAACTTTTGTTCAATGGTAGGCCTATTACAGACTTATGTACAGTTCGGTTTAGATTTTGTACATGGTTTATTGCACCATTAGTGATACTCAAACACTCCTGTGAAATATCATGAATGCCTTTAAAATACGGAAGTTAAAAATTACACACTTAAGACAAAACTCATACCGCTATAAGGAAGGTGAAATAATTTGGAATTGCACTTTCTTATTTGTTAAGGAAGCATATCTCCTTAATTGTTATGTTTTCTCAACCCAAAAACAGAAACAACTGCAGAATGGAAAGAACAACATAAAATGCGCAATATTACATAGATAATCGTTAACGTAAATCTAATATTATAATTTATCATTAAGTGATGATTGAAGACGTTTCAACAACTTTAGAATATCTTCAGTCGATCTTGCAACCTTCGCATCCACCTCGGTCATACCTTTTGTTTTTTAACGGTGAAATGTATTCCATTTAACAATCAAGTCTTCGTTAGTCTTTAACTCAAACTTGCTGAACTGATCTTCTCTTTGTTGTCAATCGAGGGTGAGTGATAATAGTGTTTCACAACTATTCGATTGTCTGAGTATCTCAACAGATTCTCTAGTGTGGATTTCAGATCGATAAGACAGGTGATATCTATGAACCTAAATTCAAGAGGGGGGACCCTCTCGCTATTAAAATAGAAAAAATTGAGATACGAATATTGAGACATTCTATGTGTGATTTTGCTAACAACATGAGTGACACCCATATTTATACAAGTTTTAGATTAATGTAGACCTTAGAACTTAATCTTGTCCCACAGGATATTTCAGAGATGTACTTTCAGATTAAACCTGTTTCATTTACAGAATCATATAAAAAAGGATTTATATGAAACTGCATTTCTAAATTATCCTTTATTAGTATTTTTAAAATAAAATGTGGTGAGTCCAGATGTCCGTTTCTAAATTAGCTCCTCACAGGAATTGATCCTACAGAAACTATTATAACAGAACTTGATATGGAAACAAAGTTTTAATTTGAAACAAATGTATCAAAATGTATCCAATTTACATCGTTGACATTATCAATCCAACATTACATACAAAAAAGAGTCACCGCCTAAATATAAAAAACGAGTCACCACCTAAATACAAAGTTAGATAAAAACTAAAATGCACCACAACATGTGTCACCGCCTAAATTTATATCTATTGGTGCTGCCATCTTTAACTTTTGCTTATTTGATTTTATTTCAATCTTGCTCAACTGAGTGGATTCTTCCTTCCTATCCAAAAAATTATCCAGCCAAGTTTCTACTTCCTCTGTAGAATGAGTTGTCCACTCTGATGATGTTTGTGGTATAGGGCATCCCGATTTCAAATAAACTTGAAAAAAATGTAGTGATTTTAAAAGCCACCCCATACACATAATTTACCCAGTTGGATATTGAAATGAGCCACTCTAAAATGGAAAAAATGTTTTCGAGAACTTATATCTGGTCAAATCAATACACACCCTATTATATGTATTTGCTATAAGATAACTCATTTCTATAAAGCACATCCATTTTCCTCCAGTGTTGGACCACTAACACAAAGAATAAGAGGTTCATGAATTGCACTGAAATGTTCTTTTTTCATTAGATAATGATCTGATGTTCAACCAGATGTTGAAACATCCCATGAGCAGAGTTTGTGCAGAATCTTGTTGATTCAAGGAGTGAATCTCTAGGACAAGGGAGAGGGGTAGCTTATGCTCTGGGAACCAAACTTTTGTGTGTTGACATAAAGTGTTGGGAACCTTCTTCTGGTTGGATCTGCAAAGGCACATAATCTGACTAGGAAGTTTCGTGGAAAGAAACTTATCTAGAATATGGTGTTGATGGAAGTGAAGATGAAGACTTCTTAATCTTGATGAATATTGCATGGATCAGTTTATTTTTTATCTAGGTGAATTGGAGTGCAGCTACTGAGAGCATGTGATCTATTTCAACATGGAGGTTCTGGATAAGTGTCCAGGACAGTACCTCTGACATCAGGGTTATCATCATACTATTCCCTCTGTGGGATCTGGTTACAGTGGAAGTATATCATCTTGTGAGAAGCTGATCTTCCCAGATATGATTGGAATGGATGCTCCAAAAATCCTATGCAATATATGGGAATTACAGTAGTTAATAGAGGCTACATTTCATAGTCTTAGTATATCTAAGATGTCTTGATTTGGAGAAAGTAGGATGTTTGCTGAAGACCCAGATTCTTTGTTGGACCAAGAGTTTTTTTTGTCTCTTGGAGATCTGGAGGAAGCTGTAACACTTGGCTGTGTTTAACCATAGTCACTTGAATCCAAGACGTGTGTTTCATCTTGTCCTTGGAACAAATTACCTTTGTGGAGAATGGAGGTTGTTTAAAGACCAAAGGAGGAGCTGGTTTTACTCTTGGCTTGATGAGTGTTGAAGGGGTCTTCGCTTAAGAAGCTTGCTTTGGTGGGAGTTTCAGAGTTTATTTTTCTCTACAGTTGTCTGGAATTCTTATTGATCAAGCTGGTGGAGCTATGTTCTCTAGAGATTGTCAGATGGATTACTATGCAGATAGTAAGTCCAGTTCTTATTGTATCAAGAACCATAGTGTATGGTGTTTTTGATATGATCAGGATGTCCTAACTGATGTTAGAACATCATCATGTTTTCTGAACTTGGAATTCAGACTGTGGAAGTTGATATTCACCAGTTGAATCAGAAGTGTTCTAACTTATCATACAGGAGAATGATGAGGTGAAGACTGTCTTGGATTATGGGGTGTCTATCTGGTAGTCTGACTCTTGTTGAGGTCAGAATGCTTGTGGAGAGGTGGTTTCTTCTGCTGCAAGTATTTCTAAAAATAAGTGGATCTGTTTGGTGCTTGTGAAGCATGTAAGCTGTGGATTTCTGGAGCATGTATTTGATGTTTTTTCAAGTGTGAATGACATCTGGGCTAGCTAACAAACTAAGAGATTTTGTATGTCTCTTTGAGGAATGTGAAGCATTCCAGGTTCAATTGAATTTATTCTCAAGGAACATAGATATCCATGGCTGTAAAATTCAAGATGAATTTGTACAAGGTATGAATGGGTTCAAAATGAGAGTGATCAATGGTGATTTTGGTCTCAATCCAAGAGTTCGATAGTTATGGTACAAGGATGTGATCCTGGTACTTTCTCACTATATGAGCATGAAGTTGGTCATGTGATATCATGTGGTGATTTTGGGTGTTTCTTGTTGGAAAGAGCATCATTTATAAAAGATAGGGGGAGAACTTCTGTCTGATGGGTGTACTATTGTGGTACATAGATTGCTTATGGATCAAGCAGTGAGTAAATGCGTTCAGCAGGTGTGTTGAATAAGGAGTGAGCTCTTGAAGTCATAAAGATGAGTCTTATGTTTTCCATTCACTTTAAAGTGTTCTTCTTGTAAAAGAGCACTGGTTATCTTTGACAGGGGGGTTGGACTTCTTTCTAGGATCTGTTGATGCATTAGTGCAGTTGTTTATCAAGATTGTTTATGGTTTCAAGCAGTCTGTGATAGAATACCTCTGGTGAGGGTGTAATGTCAGACAAGATGTCGTGACATTGTGTTATTGTTATAGTTCTGGGTGGACTTGACAGGTTGATTTTGGTTCTGTCATTGGGATGTCAATGGATTGAATCAGAGTTGTACAAGCTTCTTGGGAGTGTCCTGAGATTCATTGCTTGTGTCTGGGAGAATTTATTTTTCTCTGCAGAATTAGATAAGGTTTATGGGAGTCTTTGTTGTTAACTGGGAGATGTTTGAAGGAATGTCTTAACATCTTGGTCAGTTATTTTTTTTACTTCTGGTTGAAAGGAGTATTCTTGGGGCTCATTGAAATGCATTGTGACTATGCTTCAGAGTTTACAAGATGGAGTGAACAAAGTCTGACAAGGTGTCAGAACATTGTTTAGGACGTGTGGCTGTTTCCAAGTTGATTATCTTGGACGGTAGAGAGTGTGTCTTAGAGAAGGCGTGGTCAACACGTGTCTCGGTGAATGCACATTCTTTTGACGGTTTATCCTCAAGTTGGAATAGTCAAATTCTAGTTGGGCGGTGCACAATCATTTATGTTGAAGTTACCTACCTAAATTTATTTCTCCATTGAATTGTTCAGCGGTAACTTCTATGGACCAAAAATTCCTAGAGAAAATGCTTGGGTATTTAAAGGGGGTTGCTGCTTCTGGATTCTCAGGTTGTGGTTCTTGTTCTGGGTTGTGTCTTCATGGCTTTTGTCCGGGTTTGGGTAGGTATGGAACTTTTTGGCTACTTTTGCCAATTTTTGGCTAAAAATAGGGAGAATGGGTGTGTATTCATCTCGGTTGTGTGTTGGTCCTTACAACACACAACTGATATCCTTTTTGGTGTGGAGTCCAGGAGTCCATTCTTGCAGTTTTTTTTGCAAGGATGTTGGATGAGATGTTCTAACATCCTGTCTGAGTCTCAGGTGCTTCTCTAAGTCTGTCCTTTGTGCCTTGTGATCTGAGTTATGAAGCAGGTTGTGTCTTGTGACCTGAGTTATATACTCTATGTACTCTGTGTTACGTATGCTACATTTGTTTCTTCTTAAGCTCTTTCTGGATCTTCTTATGGGTTCTCTTATGCCCCTTAAGAGGAAGATTTATCCCTCCGTGGCAAGTAAAGGTTTAAGGGGGGAGCCTCAGACCTTTACTTTCCACGGAGGGATAAATCTTCCTCTTAAGGGGCATAAGAGAACCCTTAAGAAGATCCAGAAAGAGCTTAAGAAGAAACAAATGTAGCATACGTAATACAGAGTACATAGAGTATGTAACTCCAGAAGTTGGATTTTAGATAGGGATTTCAGCTGAAAGGAGGAGCCTCAGAAGTGTGCCAATCATAACCACCACTCCCTGGATGAAATTGAATGACGTTTGAACTTTCTTTTTCTACCAAAGGAGTTTTAGCCAAAAAAATTCAAAAGGGGGAGATTGAAGGCTCTGCTGTTTTGACATAAATTTTGGTAAAACTTGTTGATTGAATAAGATGTTCAAACATGAAGAATTCTGTAGAAAACAAAGATGTCAAATGAAATGTCCCAGCATGAAGACTCGACATCCTGGACTAACTTAGCAGGTTATCTTAATTCGGTTGCAAGATTCAAGGAGCGATCACAGTAGTGGATCAAGGAATCAGCTGACAGAAGATTTGAAGCCCAAGACAGCTGAAGGTTATAAAAGAAGACTCAGACCTAGGGCTGTAAGATGAATCCGTGTGTAACACTTTTGTAAAGGGAAATAAGGTTTTAGGGTTTTGAGAGTCGTGGGCTTTCTTGTGTTGTAAGTCTCCCTTTGTATCGGTTGGATACATTGTGGTAG
Source organism: Lathyrus tuberosus (assembly GCA_022829125.1). Taxonomy (NCBI): domain Eukaryota; kingdom Viridiplantae; phylum Streptophyta; class Magnoliopsida; order Fabales; family Fabaceae; genus Lathyrus; species Lathyrus tuberosus. The sequence goes on from JALAZF010000075.1 coordinate 12,624,668, forward strand.
ACATAGATGTTTATACATATTCAGAAGCCTTGAGGTAATGAATTATATATTGTTCTTGGATGAAGCTTTGAAGAAAATCCAATGGAATCCGAGAAGGATTGTTAGTCAAGGTGGTTTGGCTGAACTTTACATTGAAAGAGGGGTTTTTCAAGTAGGATGATGCAGTTGTTGTCGTGACTTGTTGTTAGGACATCTGTAATCTGCATGCCAGAATTTCAGTTAAATAGGAAATAAAATATCCAGAGATGTTGTTTATTAAGTCACGGTCCCAAACGATTAAGGTCAACTTTTGCAGTAACTCAATCGATTGGACAATACAAATTTTGACAAAAATCATTCAGACAATTCTTGGTTCAACTAACACGTCTCCAAAACATTTTTAGGGATATTTTCTTATGAAATAAAGGCTTAAAAACTTGTTTTTGTGTGTGTGTGTGTGTGTGTGTGTGTGTGTGTGTGTGTGTGTGTGTGCGTGCGTACGTGTGTGTGATTTAGCCTATAACTTTAAGAAAAAAGCCACTACTACGGAAAACACATACAATAATGCCCGCGTTACTATGGATATTCAACCAACCGTTGTAATATGTGATATTTAGGTGCATGCATTTTTTTATATATTATTTAACCACCTATAACCACAGTTGATTTTATACACATGGTGAAAAGTGGCATATGGTCATGAGTTCAAATCCCAGCACCAACATTTTTGGTTATTTACTGATTTTTTTTTAAATGCTGAAAGACCTTTCACCACGGGTATTTAAATCAACTGTGGTTATATGTGGAGCCTTTTTTTTTTAATATATATATATAACTCTCTTAGTTCATTCACTTTTCCCTATACGTACTTAGACAAACTTCATCTCCTTCCTGCAAACTTCTTCCATTTACGAAACATTATTCATCCATTAAACAAAACTTGAAAACATCATTTCTTCCCCAAAGGAAACTCAGAAACATTGCTTCCATTAACGTGTTACAGTTTGTTCTTGTTTAATGATTCTACAGGTAAAATGTTATTGTTTAACGATTCTATTTATTTATTTATTTTATTGTTGTTCGTGTTGTTTTTGTTGTTGTCATTGTTGTTGTTGTTGTTCTTGATTTTGTTGTTGTTCTTGTTCTTTTTATTGTTGTTTTTATTGTTGTTGTTGTTCTTATTGTTGTTGCTATTGTTCTTGTTGTTCTTGTTGTTGCTCTTGTTGTTCTTGTTGTTGCTCTTGTTGTTCTTGTTGTTATTCTTATTTTTGTTCTTGCTGTTCTAGTTATTGTTCTTGTTTTTGTTCTTGTAGTTCTTGTAATTGTTCTTGTTGTTGTTATTGTTCTTGTTGTTCTTGTTATTCTTGTTGTTTCTCTTGTTGTTCTTGTTGTTATTCTTATTTTTGTTCTTGTTGTTGTTATTGTTGTTGTTGCTCTTGTTATTGTTCTTGTTGTTCTTGTCGTTCTTGTTGTTGTTTTTGTTGTTCTCGGTGTTATTGTTGTTATTGTTGTTCTTCTTGTTATTGTTCTTATTATTCTTGTTAATCTTGTTGTTCTTAATGTTGTGTTAAAATATTTACTATTGTATATTGTGATGAAAGTTATAAATGTAGTCAGGAAAAATATGTGGCAAAAATTAATAAAAAAATGCTGGCAGACCTTTCACAACGAGTATTTATAACAACCGTGATTATAGGTAGTGCGCTTTTCAGTTTTCTACAACAGTCATATGACCGTGATTGTAAGTAACGCCTATACAACCACACGCTACATAACAAGGGCCGTTCCTGCGTGATAATATATCTTTTTTAACTGTTGTTGTATGTGATTTTGTAGTAGTGATCCCTTCATGCTTTTACAAAAGACAATTCACTCAAACGCAGTAGGGAGAGCTTTCACACTTCCTGTCTTTCAATATACATAATTGTGGAGCGATACCATATGTTGAATGAAGTTAGAAATCAAAGGCCAACATTTTGTATGCCTTTAATAAGTGGATTATTTGTGACATTCATTTATCTATGGTTACATGTGTGGTTATATATTCATGTAATGTTTAAGTTTGTAGACGAGGAAATATAAAGAAGGATACAAGTGTGTGTTTTTGTCATGAAACACATGTTAAACATTATCTCTTCCATCATTTTTTATTATTGGGATCTGGTATATATATTTACAATAACATATTAATGTTTGAGTTTGTTATTATTTCAAATCATATGATCTTTAATTTCCATCAATTTTTTATATAGATGTTGAACGACACTACACCATTCTCACAAGAAGACTTTAAATACGTTCATACATGTTGGGCATCTTGCTGCAATGTGCTTTATAGGCCAGAGTGATCATATTGAGTTTGTAATACAAGTTTCCAATAATTTTGGATTTGATGTAAATAATATTTAGGTTTGTTTAACATTTTTGTACTATATTGAAGCCATATTTTGGTTACAAAAATGTGTGTATTTGTTGGTTCATATTCTATTATGGTAAAAAAAAATCGTATAAAATACTTGTACTAAAAACTAAGGCATATATTGAACAATAAAAAACTATTTAAAAAAAACAAGTATTTCACTACGATTGAAACACATAATCATGGTGAAAAGTGGGGTGCCAATTATTATATACAATAGTATGGCTGAGAATCGAACCCATGACCTTTATATATTTCCCCACGGTTGAGTAAGATGACTGCGTGATATGAAACACACTCTCATGTAGACATAGATTTAGGTTCAATATCCATTTTAATTATTGAAACTTAACGCTAACATATTGGTTAATAGGCGGAGAGGTCGTCTATTAGGTAATACAGTTGATCTCAAGCCGTTGACTCCGACAAGAACATTGATGAGAGCTTAAGATGGTAATATTAATAACTCATTAGAATTGTATATTACTAGTAAAGGATGTTACATGAGAGGAGTTCAATAAAATCTAACCACAACAAAGTTTTCTCATGTTAAACACAAAAAAATTCAATTTTATTTTCTGCAATTTTACATTTCAAGAATTCACAAAACAATCAACTATCTGATAAATCAAGCTTACAGTAATGAAAAATATTGAACGCCCTTTGAAACAAAACTAGTCCATGTGGAAATAATAATTAACACTTTCTTTCAAGCTACAACAACATGATGTTGTTTCCAGGGATTGACGTTAGTTTTTGAAGACATTGTGATAGTTTTTATCATTTTATGTATTATATATATATATATATATATATATATATATATATATATATATATATATATATATATATATATATATATATATATATATATATATATATATATATATGTGTGTGTGTGTGTGTGTGTGTGTGTGTGTGTGTGTGTGCGTGCGCGCGTGTGTGTGCATGTGTGTGTGTGTCTATTAATATTTGCGCATATTTTGTTTATTATAACTAAACTACTAATTGTGTTAGCTCGTTCTGTTATTACTTGTTTACGTGAGTAAGGTTCCTGCAAAAAAACTTTTGTACAATCCCTAAATTGAACGAACCACATGCAAAAACAATAGTAAAAGTAGAAAGAAAATATTAAAATATCTAGAAGAATCTTCTATTTCAAAGAAATAAACTATGCCTATATTGACAACAACAATAACAAGAATAATCAGAACAACAATCTTGACAACAATGCAAATAATGAAAACAATGTTGGTGGCATGCCATGCCACAATAGTCCAAGACGTCTGGCACACATTTCTAGACCACAAAGGAATGTCAATCAAACATAAATGGAAATGGGATTGTTACATAATCTTTATGATAACTCTTTTTCAGGATTAGACCATGAGGGCTCTTATACACACCTCACAAAGTTCTACAAGATTTATGGTACGCTATGAGCTCTAAAAGTTGTGGAAGAAGCAATATTCTTGAGATTGTTTCCTCATTAATTGATTGTCAAAGCAAAAGAGTGGTATCTAGACCAACCTATATATATATATATAGGTACTATCAAGGTATTCCAAAGTGATGAAATTTGTTAATAGCAAAACTAGTATCAATTGTTTGATTTTAATGATGACAACACCAATGATATATAGTGAAGTCCTTATCTCTTGAAGATAGATCAAGCAGTCGAAGTTGCTCTGAGTATAAAGATATTTTATCAAGCTATCTTTTTGAAGATGCTCTTGTTCAGATCAAGCTATGTCTTTGAAGTCAACTCCGTCATCCAACAATTTTCAAGTGAAGGCTTATGGTTAGGGGTGGAAATAGGTCAGGCCGGCTAACAGGGGCCTACGACCTAGCCTACATAGACTCAAGTCAGACTAGATTTTTTTTAAATAGAAAAGACCTACACTTTTTTATAATCCTATTTAGTTAAAAAGGCTAGGCCTCAAGCCATAAAAAAGCCTTTTAATCCTTTTAGGCCGACCTATTTAAATAAATATGAATAATTTTTTATTATCATTATGTTATCTTTTGCACTTTGATAAAAATAAATAAATAAAACTTGGTTATCTTTGAATTAAAATACAAATAGTCTCACAAAACTTGTACTAATAGGTAAGTTAAAATAAGTCAGTCCAAACAAAATTTTAGTCTCATTGGTTTTTTAGTTTGTTAGTCTATTTAAACATTATTTGAATTGCTTATTTACATATGTCTAAAATAAATAGATTTTTATTTAGGCTAATATGCTAACCAGGCATTCAAAAATGTCAGGGTCAGGCCTAAAAATATACCTATGACAGTCTACAGGTTAGGCTTAGGCTTCGGTTTTTTGGGCAGGCCAGGCTTAGGCTTGGAAAAGCCTAGCTCGACCCAACCTATTTCTACCCCTACTTATGGTTCAAGTTCTCTAGTGGTTTGGTCTCTCAACTCTCTGATGATGCTAATCATCTTGAAAACATCTCACGCCTCATAAGCTAGAAGATTCAAAGTTCGTGTGTGATGCTAAATTCAAAGATAATGATGCCAAGACTTGAAACTTCAAAATTGTGAAAGAGAGGAAGTATGAAAGCTAGTCTGGTCGTGTCTGTCTGAGTGACAAATGTCTTGTAAAAGCACAAGGATATCTATGAAATTACAAAGGCAAATTCACACACACACACACACACACACACACATTTAAAGCCTTTAAGAAGCCTATTTTATTTTGTTAAAACCACCTAAAATTGGTTTTAAAGCCTAATAAGTGGTTTGCGCATCGCTTTTATCAGTCTCTTTAATTTTTTATTTTCCTTTTTCATTCAATTTACTTTATTTTATCATGTTTTATGCTTTAGTAGTGTGTTTTTGATGTTTCCAGGCTTTAATAAGTGTCTCAGGCAAAAGAGGAACCAAAATGAGCAAAATGCAGGAAAAAGGAAAAAAAGTAGAATTTCTCCCATACATTTTCCAAAGGATTGCTACGGCCACCTGTAGCAGCAGCTACGAGCCGTAGTAGCTAATGCCCAATCCCTTTCAAAGGCCTTGCCTAAACAAATTCCAGGGGCCTGCTACAGGTGGTTGTAGTAGGCAGGCGAATTTCTCCCATCTTTTCTTTCCTTTTCTGACGTTTTCTATTGCTGTTTTGGGATTTGTGCACTTCCTGATTCAGAATATTTCATCTTGATTGGCATTGATGAGATTTATTTTTTTCTTCCATAATTAGATATTTTCTATAAAATCTCATAGCCTACAATAATTTATAGATCTCTTATTTTTAGTTTTAGGGTCCAATTTTTATTCTAGTTTTCACGTATTTTATTTTCTAAGTTTCATTGTATTTATCTGTACTAAAGTCTCCATTGAAGCACTAGATCTATCTCAGTTAAAGTGGATTTATTGTCAGTCAAGTTGTTTTCACTATTATTTGCAATTCTTAATTTGTTATTTTACCTTTAATCATGTTTTTTATTGCAATAATTTCTCTGATTGTATTGTTCTTCACCATGAGTGAGTAGTTCACTAGGGACTAAGGATCATGAGACCTAACTCATGACTATTTGTATGATCCATTTTTAATCGATTATGAGAGTTTTAACTATGAGATTATTTTAAAACCTGAGTTTTTCATACAAACAATTGTACAAAAGTAAATAGTTTTCAGGTACCGATCGTAGTCTGAAAGGATAAGTATTGGTACCCGAGCACAGGTTTTTAAATAGTTAAGTCTAATACAACGAAAGTGATTAGACGTGATTCAGAAATGTTCCATATTTATAGTTGCACAAAAAAACGAGTCTCTGGCGAATAATTCAATCGTGCAAAAGAAGATGAATTATTCGCCTCACACAGGACATCACGCTGGTGAAAGCAGGTGTTGTTCATATTTATCTATTTTCTATAACTGTGTCAAAATATTCATAATAGAAGTGAGGTGATAATATGTGTTTGTCAGAGTAGGGATCATGAACCCTAAGTCCTATTTGTTTCAAGGTATTTTAAGTGATTTTTATTCAAGTTGTTTTACAAAAGTGATTTTAAATTTAAGTTGTTTTACAAACTCCAGTTTTCGATCACTCTAGATATACATTGATAGAATGGAATTCGGTAATCACCCTTTGGTCTCTGTAGTTCGATAACTTTTTAGTACTTCACGCAATCATACACTTGCGGCGTGTCAAGTTTTTGGCGCTATTGTCGGGGGCCAATTGTGTTTGATATTGATTTTCTGTTTAGTGACTGTATAGACTAGAGTCTTTTTTTGCTATAGTTCTTTTGCTGCCCTTGTATGTGAAAAACTCATTTCGATCATTCTATTTTGTGATTGTAGATATTAGATCAAATTTTTCTTTTCTGTTGTTTCTTTTAAGGTATGCATGGGGTCTATCCAAAATATGGTCAATTGTGTGAGCAATAACCATGAAGACTCTTATCCAAATACCTATTATCTAGGGTGGATGGATCGCCCAAATGTTTTTTATGATAACCACTCCCACTATTCCAAGGAACCACCAAATTCCCAACAATCCAACCTTGAAATGTTAATGGAGAATTTTATTGCGACACAAACTCGCCTAAATGAAGAGTTTAAAAACCAAAATAACCATACTATTGAAGCCCTTAGACAACTAAACATTATGGTCGATTTCCTCACGAGTCGCAACAAGGCATTGGAGACCCAAATCTCTTATCTTATACACACCCCTCTAGGACCCTTCCCCGAGGGACATGTGAATGTTGTAACAACCAGAAGTGAAAAACAAGTTGAAAATTCTATGGAGAATGATAAAGAGGTTAAGGAGAGTTCTAGTGAGAAAAAGGTACAGATTGGGGAAAATCCACCAACACCACCCGAAAAGGATTTTGTCGAAGAGGTAGAGAAGGAGGCACCCTAAATTGCTCCTCCTCCCTATAATCTGTCATACCCTAATTTTGCTCTCCTTAGTTTTTTTATCTATTCCCTCAATTCATTTGCATCATTTGACATTGCCCACATTTCATTTTTCAAACATGATTCATCAAAGTCAACAAGGAATAATTGTGCACTGTAAGTACAAGGTTCCCAACTTGTGCATTTCCCATTCCATCTCTTCATTGCATTGCATCTTTAGTTTTGTCATCATTTTAAAAATAAAAATCTATTTCAAAATAAATGGAAGTCCATGGTTTATTTTATTCATCATGTCATCTTGTGCATCATAAAAAGGGACGAGATAATTTTAGATAAGTGAATCATATAACCAAATCCTTTTCATCTTTATCCCATGGCATTATCAACATTGTCCAAAGTATATTCCATTTTTTCAAACAACAATATCATTATCATTCACCATCATTAAATTATCATGCTTTCAATTTGGAAAAAAACAAGGTTATGTCAAATTTAAACCACATTCCATTGCCCTTTTTCCCATATACACGAACCTTATCATCACTCAAATTGAATTCTTTGTTCAAAATACACCATCATCTTTTAGTTCAACGTTATGCCATGTTTTTTTCATTACACCATCATCAAATAAAAAAAATCAAAAACAAAAGATCAAATAAAACAAAAAAAAATTGAAGTGAGGATGAAATAGAAAAAAATGGCATTAGCATCATATTCATCACGCATCCATGTCAACGCACCACATACATACCACGCAGCCCATGAAATAAAATTGAAATTTAAGAAGAAATTGTTTTGAATTGAATTGAACCAAAAACAAGGTTGCAACATTCATCATCATCATACCGTTGAAACTATGAGTTGAATTTAAATAAAATTGAACAAAAATGAAGAACCAACATACACATGTCCATGTTAACGCATCACATACATTGTCATGGCCATGAATGGAAATTAGAAGTAAAACGAATAAAAAAATTAAATTAAAACTATGCTTTATGACATATTTGCAACACATGAGTTACACGGTTTGTAGAGCACCATACATACATTACAACTTTACATCTATACCACCACCATCCCTATATCCCTACTGTCATACCCCAAATTTTACCCTTAGATTCTTTGATCTTTTGCATATCATTCTAGGTCAATCATATTGCATAACTAACCAAATCGTCAGCTTTTGTTTTGACTTGTTTCACCTAGAGAATTAGGGTTTGACTCCAGATCCTTCAAAGTTAGGAATTAGGGTTTTGGATAAGAGGTCTTCTACTAAGTTGGATTTCCGTTTGTTCAAAGGTTGTCTTCTTTCGTTTATTGTACTCAAGTCTGAGGCAGAGGTGTTGGGTTTTCAAACGTCATGAGTAGTTCTTATCCGAGGTTTATCAAGGCACGACTTCAGTTTCTCTGAATTGCCACAAGGTTGTCATTGTTTAAGGTTTCATCAATGTTTTGAATGGAAAGATCCTGAATCGGGATTCTGAAAGATTAGGGTTTCTCACCCTTGATGTTTATGATCGACAAGTGTCATTCAGTTGAGTCTCTTGAGGCTAGCAGCGGATTTGCGTGCAAGTACTGATTGTGTGGTTCAGGCTTTTGTCATTGATCTAAAGGATTCATCTAATTCATAGTTCAATTGAAGACCTTGATAAGATGAATTCGAGTTTGTGATGTTGTTCAGGATCTGTGGTGGTCAAGTGCAATTGTCGAGATTTTAAATGTGGAGGTGCATTATCATTACCTATACCCATTCCCAACCCACTTTCTTAATCCATTTCATTTATATTTCTTTCCAATACAATTCAATTATCCATTTTCCATTCATTATTCAATTCCTTTCAAACTCATTCATTATCCATTTACAAACCAGTTTTACCTGATTCATTACCTATTTCTTTTTAATCCATCTTCCATCTAGTTGCAAAATCCATCCATACTCCATTTTTTTCATATTCATTTTCAATTTTAATCTATTTCCATTTTTCATATCAATTATCCTTTATTTTAACCATAAACCATTTTACAATTCCTTTCCAAATTCCATTCAAATTCATAATTCTTTTCCAAATTCACATTACAAATCCATATCCCTTATTTTTTAAAATTTTAATTCAAATCAATAAGTACAATTTCCAAATCTAAAGTTCAATATAAATCCATTTGTTTACACCCAATATCTATTTTTGTTCTTTTTAATCACAAAATTCAAAAAGTCCATATAGTAGTCCATTAGCCCATGAGCTTTTATTTTCCTTTTTACAATAAAAAATCACAAAAATACAAAAATCCCATCTACACTTATTGCCTTTTACAACAAAAAAACCAAATTGCCACAACACTCCAAAATACCATTCAAAAATTTGAGCTGCTACAATCCCAAAGTTCCTGCGTGTCCTGCCACCACATTTGATGCTTCTACAAAATGCCAAAAATCTGCTGCCATGACCAAAAGCACATTACTTAACAACAACATTATCTTGATACTCCAAGATAAACTTCTGCAACACCCTACAAGCCTTGCCTGCGCTACCTTATGTGAAAACCTGCAAAACAAAATCGTACATCACGCAGCAACAATTCAAACGACAAAACCAGTAACAATAAGACAAAATGTGTACTGCAAAACTTAAGTAACAAGTCTTCTTGATTTAAAAGGAGAAGAATTTACAATAAATAGGGGGGAGAAAAATATAACAAAAGCAGCAAGCAGAAGAAAAAACTCACTCAAAAAGCCACACAATTCATCAAATTGGCTAGGATCCACCATGAGCTGAAATTTTTCGTTTCCCTCATCTCACTTCAATCCACCACGAACAACATTTTACCTCCAACCAAACTCAACCCACAACAGACCTCTTCACACTTTATTTCCAGCGGAATCCACAAAGTCACACTTCAGCCCCCTCCATCGAGTACACCTTTCTACCATAAAACCTAACCTTACACTCGGTTTCATCCGCCACCGACAAACCTGTACTGCCGTAACAGAAACGTCTCCGGCCACAAAATCCTTCACACTTCCTTCAAACCACCACCTTCAGCATTTCTTCTCCTTCAAATCCCTCAACAACCATCAACATCTATAGAACTCAATCAGAAAGCTGAAATAGATTATTTTTTAATTAAGTTTAGTTAATTAGTTAATTAGTTTTTTAATTAGATTTTGATTTAATTAGATTTTGATTTAATTTGATTTTGTTTAATTCTTAATTTAATCTTGAAAATTCTCGATTTCGTTTTAGTTAATTCTTGATGTTCAACTTAGAATTTAATTTTTGATGCATTTGGTGTGACTAAGTCCCGATTTTGATGCTTATTTCGTTCGACGATTTCTCACCATTCCAAAGGAAAGGATCCCTCTTGTTGTCTGCCATGTCATGTTTAGGATGGCATAGCCTAGTTTAATCCTTCCTTCCTTTTTATCCTAGCCTTAGGATTAGAGTCTCCACACTCTATGTAGGTGTTCTGCCATGACACTGTGAGTGTCATGGTTATGAACACTTACTTCCCCTTGGAACCTTGACCACAGTCAAGAGTTCCTAACCCGTAGTTAGGTGAACTATAGAGGCTCTAATTCCTCATACCTAGTCAGGATACGTAGGCACAAGATGCAATGTCTTGGCGAGCTCACTAACAACTAACTCCCTTATCTCTCCCCGTCATACAATCGAGACCAACTTACCTCCCCTTTTATCCTAGGCTTAGGATTAGAGTTGTTGCACTCTATGTAAGTGTCATGGTTATGAACACTTACTTCCCTCTGGAACCTTGACCACAGTCAAGAGTTCCTCATCCCTAGTTAAGTGAACTACGAATGCTCTGATTCCATCCTAGTCAGAATATGTAGGCACGAGATGAGATGTCTTGGCGAGCATACTTAGTGTATATACCCTAGGTCTTTACCTTAGTGTTTCCCATAGCAAGCAAACTTTAACATAACACAAATACTAACAAGAGGTTCCTGTAGAGTACTATAGATACTTTGGATGCTAGCACCTTCCCTAGGTATAACCAACCCCCGAACCTTAGATCTCTAGCTTTGTTGTTACATAGCGCACTTAGGGTTTTCTTCGATCATTACCCATTCCTTTGGATAAATCAAAGCTCGGTGGTGAATTTCATGATTTGTGATTCAAGTTAACTAATAGCTTGATATCTGATTCTCACCGCAACAGAAATGGAAACTTCACTGGGGAAAGTTCCCCTAAGAGGGTTAAGCCCACCTTGTTTGTAGTTGTGTTATTTTATATATTTGCTTGCTTGCATACTTGTATATTTGTAATTATTTATGTATATACCTGTTTGTGCTTAGGTTGTTCTGTGTACATGGTTATTACCTTGAGTGGTGAGATAAGTCCTAACCCGGACTTGAGCTTACACCTATGATAGGATTGCGGTATAATTAATAGTTAGTTGTTGGGAGTAGTCCTAACATGTCTAGCATATGATAACCATGCTCAGTGGAGGCCCTTTTGGGATTACTAATGTCAGATGCGAGTAGTCGTATTGGCATTACTTTTTCTGACCTGGGAGGCAGTGAAACTGAGGACCTTTAGTATCCCTTCACTCTTCTATTCCTTTTTATGACGTAGTGCAGTGATTATCCAGGTGAAGACCTGTGGTGATTGTCATGCGATACTACACTCAGACGCGTTTATCTTGAGAATATTATTAGCCCGCATGTGTATTCGTGTAAGCCGATAATATCCAAAATATTTATCGATGGCTCTGGGAACTATTTATAACCCTGTTCTGCAGATACAAGAACCCTTAGTACACACCTGTGGGTTGGGTAGACCATGGCTCCACGCTCGTGATCTTCAAACCTAGGCCTTTGTTTGTTTGCCTGTATATACTTGTATATATGTGAATACCTGTATACTTGTACTTGTGCATACATCCGTCCATAGATTCATGCATTCATGAATAACCCTTTGGTTTCAAGGAATTCAATTGTTCTTTCCTTTGCAAAAATCAATAGAGATCATGGATTTTGAAATGAAACTTTTCAGTTTTTTTCCAAGATGTTTGTAACTTGCCTTTGAGTTCCTTAAAACCATCTGGCCTGCATTTGCATTCCATGCACATGTCGTCACATTTGCATCTCATTTGCATTTCTCAGCCTTGAGTCTCATCCATCCTTTGTCCATAACTCACCAGTTAACTTCCCGAAGCCAGCATTGGACTTGAAGTAGCTTTTGAAGGATCATGAACTCAGGAGAGCGGAACCAGTTTGTGACAAGAGCGTATTTTGAATCGATGAAAGATCAGTTGGGCCAACTTGTGGAAGCTATGACAGCCTTTGCGAAGAGAGATGACAACATTCAAAGGACTCCAGTCACTGGGAACATCATTCCATCTTATGTGGACAATTTTGCTCAAGCTCAACCTATGCAGATTCCTATTGAGAATCAGGTTATACAAGAGCGTACCATTGTCCGAGATGGACATTCCTCTTCTATTGATGCTGTGGAATACCTTAGTTTCGCATTCTCTGAGCCAAACTCCCAAGGGGCAGTCCCTGTGATGAAAACCAAGGACCCACAATATGGTGAGATTATGGAAAAGTGTCGTGCGTTGGAAGAGAAGCTTGATGCTATTAAGGGTCGTGACGCCGCTGATCTGAATGCTTTAAACATGTGTTTGGTACCCGACCTTGTGATACCTCCTAAGTTCAAAATGCCAAAGTTTGAGAAATGCAAAGAGGATAGCTGTCCGAAGCAGCATTTGGTGATGTATTGCAGAAGAATGACTTCACATGTCCGTAACGACAAGCTTATGATCCACTATTTCCAGGATAGTCTGAGTGGGGCATCACTGAATTGGTACATGCAGTTAGAGAGTGGTTGTATCCAATCATGGTCAAACCTAGCTAACGCCTTTGTGAAGCAATACAACTACAATTTTGACATGGCTCCCAACCGCCTGCAGTTGCTAGGTTTATCTCAAGAAGACAATGAATCCTTCAGAAAATGGAGAGAAATAGTTGCTCGTGTTCAACCACCACTTTTGGACAGAGAATTGGTTGACTGGTTCGTGGATACTTTGCAAGGCCCGTACTTGGAAAAGCTGTTAAGTAGTGGGACATCAATCTTCTCTTACTTGATAATAGCTGGAGAGCGCATCGAGAGCGGTCTCAAGAGTGGAAAAATCCAAAGTACCTGGAACATCCCAGCTAGCGAGAGTGAACCAGCTACCAGTTCTCAGGAAGAAAGTAATTCCATCTAGGAATTTCCTTTTCCTCAGCCTCAGCGTTCATGCGTCTCAACTAATCAGAGTCAGCAATGTTTTGGGTCTCTGCGTCAGACACCATTCTCTCCACAGGGGAAATATTCTTCTCCAAATCAAATACCTCATCAGTATCAATGGTCATACAGCCGTCAACCGCGTCAGCACGCCTGACAAAGGCCAAGGAAGCCAGAGAGGCATTTCACTTCGCTACCAATGTCATACAGTCAAATATTGCCAGATTTGATCAAAGGTGAATTGATAGTGCCGAAGAAGATAGATCCTGTGATTCCTCCATACCCACCAGGCTTTGACGCCAACGCCCGATGTGACTACCATGCTGAGGCACATAGACATTCAACTGAAGACTGCAAAGTGCTCAAGAGCAAGGTTCAGGCTCTGCTTGACTCCGAGATGATCTCATTCACGCCTCAAGGCATTCAAATCAACAATCCTTCCCCCAATCAGGCGGGTCCATCAGTTCCAGTTATGGAAGAAATTGTTGAGAATAGAGGTAAAGATGATTCTCAGACTGATCTCGACAATCAACTTTGATGATGTCTAGCTCAGCAGCAAGTCAAGAAAGGAAAGCCTAATTCCCTAAAGCTGGCAATCTTTTGGTTGTTTAAGCATTTCCTGTTGTATTTTATTTGCAATGTTGAATTTGTATTTGCTTGTAAGCTTTTGTTTGTTGAATTGGCAAGATTAATTAAATGTTTATGCATCTTTTGATTAAGTCCATTCGTATTCACTCTTTCTCTTTCCTTTCATTGTTAAAAACAAAAACAAACAAAAAGATTTTTTCCATCCACTTATCTTTACCAAAATGTTCTTTAAGCAATGATTGGGGAGGATGATAAAAATATTATACCCATAATTGTTGTTGGTATGCTTTCAATCAAACTTTGCCGATGATGTAAGACATTGTTTCAAATCCCCAAACACTGGAGAGATAAGGAGTTAGTCCCTAGTTAACCACTTCGAGCCTAGAAGTAGGAGTTTCCTTAGGATTTCTAAACCCTTAAGCTTAACCTGAGGGCAGGTTAGTTCTCAGTCTAACTTGGTTATACATTCGAATGCAAGAGCTTCATGCAAGACACCTGTTAATTCTATTAAATCAAGTGAACAAATGTTGTACAAGTTGTTCCCAAAGCGATAAATAAGGAAAGATCGTTAAGCAATCCTTACTCGAAGAATGAGCCGAGTCCCTTTCAAAGAAAAAGCTAAGAAAGATAGGAAGCTCATGGCTTTGCCTTATACAAAAAAGGTTTGTATGGCAACGAAAAAGAAGTTGACCTTAAGTCCTTACCATGGAAGCCCACGAGGGTAAAAACAACCAAATGTTGTAAGGGAGTAGTGACTGCCCTAGGTGTCTGAACCATCACCAGCTATCATCAGTTCAATTCCTAGCCTATAGGAACCTGAATGTGTAGCTTGAGTTAACTGAACATAGGATTGAAGTTTATTATGAAGATTTGGTGGGGACAAACAAACTTTGAGCCTTTATCCTTTGTTTCATGAGCCGTGAACCAAGCCACGTTACAACCTTTAAAAGACCTAATTGAGGTAAGGTTGTTTTGAAAGCATACTAAGCAAGGTTGGATAACCTGAATCCTAATGATCATTGCTAATTGTTTGTGTTGATCACTTCATCTGTCATTCCGTAAATGACTAGATCCACTTCGTTTTGATCATTGAGTCACTCCATTGTGTGTTTTATCAATAAAATTTATTTTCAAAAGCTAGCATGAATGTTGAATTGAAATTGCCAATTTTTAATGAACAATACTATTTGCAAGACAATCTTATATCAAAGGAATCCCAACAAATGTAGCCAGTTAGGGAATTTGAGTTGGTAAAGGAAGCTCAGCCTGGGGCAACCAATTTGAAAGATTTGTTAATCAACTATTATAGGAGTTGTTGAATCAGGGACAGAACTCTTCAAAGTTTAGAATATTGGGGCAATCCGTCTTGAGGTCATCTTATGGCAAGTTATTTCCCAACTCCTTTCAAGGCGAGGACTCCAAGGACCCATTAACAGGGGCAAGTGTGTTTCCCAGTTGTTACTCTTACAGTCCGAGGAATTTGTTGTGCATCCAGCTAGCAGGGGCAAGTTTATTTCCCAGTTGTTACTCCCACAATCTGAAGGACAAGTTCCAGGAGTATGTCTCGCAAATACAGTTAATTTGGGGCAATTACGTCGAGATTTGTTGAATCTCTCCAAGAGTTTGAAGACATAGAGACATCTTGTATGCCAATTATTCTGTAAAATCCTCTTGATGGATTCTTCTCATAGACCATGTAATCTGGGGCAGATAAGACTTGAAGATGAACATTATGCAATTGAAGTACATGACTACTTTGTTCTCGTAATATCTTTTTCCAGCTCCCTAGTAAGTTGTTACTTCGGCTGGTCTTGGTGATTCCCTACGGATCTTTCTCTTCCAACAAGGAAATCAAGCTCATGATGGCAATCTCTAGTGAAGTCATGATGTTATACTCGAGTGGAATACTCTTTTCCCCAGAGAAGGTTGAAACCTTGGAGTAGAACTGCTGATTCTACATGTTCATCCCTAGTGATGTTCCTATCTGGTGAAGTCGGCTGGGTATCCTTGTCGAGATGTTTATTTCATCTCCAGTTTTGCTTCCCTTTGTCTGTTTCGTTCACATTGGCGTTTATCTAACCAAGTGAATTGGTTTGTCGTTTCTCGCCAATAGCGTCATCAGCCCTAAGCATAAAATGCACATCCTTTCTAAATTCCCCACAGAGTTTGATCCTCGTGGGTGGTGGTTGCTTCAGTTATCTTTTCAATACTTGGATAAGATAAATCCCCATTTGAGTTCATTCCTCAATGGGTAGAGTCTTGTTTGACCATTTTTTTCTAGCTTGTTCCTAGATTGAACTTTGGTCCCTAACAAGTGTTGCTTTTGATCCTGATTAGGTCGTCGAACCTAGTTTGAACGTGCATTTATTTTGCATTATGTCTCGCAGGAAGAATCTTTTATAGATCCTCATTGAAGACATAATCTATTCTCCAGCAGGGTTGTTATAACATCTCCTTGGAATTTACACCTAAACAACAAGGGGTAATATCCTTGAGAAGCTTGTTTTGACATTGATATTTTTTGTGGCGATAATTAAGTGGCAATCTCTCCTAAGAAGCTTATCCGTCCTTGGTGTTTTCCTCAACCTTTTGTATACAACAAGTGGCAATCTCTCCCGAGAAGCTTATTCATCTTTGGTGTTATTCAACCTTTTGTAGTTACCATTGGTGTTAACCCCTTGATGATGACTTCCAAATACGTTCTTTTCCATCAACCCCATGATGAGATCTCAATGTCAGTTTTTTTTCCGTCAACCCTTTTGACGATGTAGGTATTCTGCCATGGACACTTACTTTCCCTTCATCCTAGCCTTAGGATTGGAGTTGTCGCACTCCATGTGAGAGTCATGGTTATGAAGACTTACTTCCCCTTGGAACCTTAACCACAATCAAGAGTTCCTCACCCGTAGTTAGGTGAACTACGGAGGCTCTAATTCCTCATTCCTAGTCAGGATACTTAAGCACAAGATGCTTTGTCTTGGCGAGCTCACTAAAAACTAACTCCCTTGTCTCTCGTCGCCGTGCGATCGAGACCAACTTACCTTCTCTTTTATCCTAGCCTTAGGATTAGAGTTGTTGCACTCTATGTAAGTGTCATGGTATGAACACTTACTTCCCTCTGGAACCTTGACCATTGTCAAGAGTTCCTCATCCCTAATTAGGTGAACTACGAATGCTCTGATTCCGTCCTGGTCAGGATACGTAGGCACGAGATGCGATGTCTTGGTGAGCATACTTAGTGTATATACCCTAGGTCTTTACCTTAGCATTTCCCTTAGCAAGCAAACTTTAACATAACACAAATACTAACAAGAGGTTCCTCTAGAGTACTACAGATACTTAGGATGCTAGCACCTTCCCTAGGTATAACCAACCTCCGAACCTTAGATCTATAGTTTGTTGTTACATAACGCACTTAGGGTTTTCTTCAATCCTTACCCTTTCCTTTGGATAAACCAAATCTCGGTGGTGAATTTCATGATTTATGATTTAAGTTAACTAATAGCTTGATATCCGATTCTCACCGCAATAGCTACATATGTCACAACATTAATGCTTCTTGCACCTCAAAGTCACACAAATTTTACTTCCCTGCACATGAGCTTCACACACTCACTTTTCCTCCCAAAAGACCATTCCCACACGCACTAAATTGCCCCATATGAGTTCCATTCACCATCAACTTATCCTATATAAACACACCTCAATTCACTATAATGAACATATTATGAAATCCCTAAGCTCTACAGAAATCCCACCCATATCTCACTAAAGCTCTCCCTTAGAAGGCTTTGTGAGCTTCACCTCAAAGCTCCAAAGTTTTGAGCTCACCTGCATCAACACTCCAACAGATGGAAGAAAAGAAGAGGTTCAGACGAAGGAGGAGAAGCAGAGACGTGACCGAACCTAAAAGAAGAGAAAAACAGTACACTAACCTGAGGGTTATAAGGGCCACTGGAGTTCTCGCTAGAGACTCATAAATTCTAGATTCTGACAAGTTATTTTTCTTCATTTACCTTTGCACTCTCATGTCTATTAGTGTATTCCTTTCATATTTACCATCTATCTTCTTCTAATTGATGTAAATCTGCTTGTAATTTGACAAAATAGTGAAGATGGGTTTTTTAGGGTTCATTTGGGAAAAGGGGTGATATGCGTTTATTTCATCTTGTTTGATGTTTTCAATGATATATTCATAATCAGGGTTGAACTTAGGTGAGGGTTTATATTTTTTTTTTCTGGATCAGATGAGTTTTTGAGGAATCTAAAGAACAAAGATGAATATCATTCTTCGTCATTCATCATTTTTTATTCTTTTTATTTGTGTTAAATCCATTTTTTTAAAGTTTGAAATGGTTTGTGTGTTTGTGGTGGAGAAAATAGTAAAAAAGGTCTGATGAGAGAGAGAGAGAGAGAGAGAGAGAGTAAAGGAATGAGAGTGCACGTTGAACCATGCCTTAGTTTTGTTCCATCCTCCTCTATTGCCTGGTACCCTTGACTAGGGGTTAAATGTAGGAACCCCCACCATAATACTATGTTCCATCGTTTCCCTACCCCTGAATCACCTAGTATGCAGATCCTAGGCACCAAGATTCAGTCAACTTATGTTGACTCTCTTGGCCTCTTGGATTGGGTTCAAGCTCCCTAGGCCTGCTATTCACGCCTATTTCTTTACTATTTTGCTACATTTTTTTTTAATTTTATTTGTGTTGTTTTTTTCTCTGTTGGGCCTTTGGCCCGGTCTTATGTTTCTTTTACTTGTTCATCACACCAATTATTGCATTGCACCCCTCCCTTATCATTTATCTTTTTTTTAATATTTTTTTATCATGTCTTTTTATTTTCATCATTTGATTAATCATAACGATCTTTTCAAAAATAAAATTAAATATTTTTCAGCAATAAACTCTTGATCAATATCAATATTTTCAAGAATCAAATTCAAAAACTTTTTCATATTAAAATAAAATCATTTTTCAAACCAACGTGAATCAACACACTTGATTGTTATCAAGACCTTTTCATACTTAAGGGATTCAAAAATATTTTCTCACGAATAAATCAAATGAAAAAGGATATTGGGGAGCACACTCCTTTGAAAACTCGAATAATCGGCCTCGAGGCACACGTCCCTGTCTTACCGAGAATTCATCTTCCGCTAATAAATTTTCATAATCACTTGAATGAAAAAGGACATTAGGGTATACAGTCCTTAAAATCAACATAGACATTAGTTCATTAAAATCAACCTACAAATACATGGTTTCATACCCAAAACTACTTAGCATTGAATTCCTCATCGCAACTGAGGATACGTAGGAGCAAGACTCAAAATCTTGTTAAGCACCCTAATAAAAACTTATTTTTAGTCCTTTCTTTTTCATTTCGAAATTTTAATAACTAGAGGAAAACAATAACAAAAGCTAACATACCGTTCAAAAATATAACTAAATAGTTCCCGTTGAGTACAACGGATGTGAGGGGTGTTAATACCTTCTCCTTGCATAATCAACTCTTGAACCCGAATTTGGTTGTGACTTTCATACCCCAAATTTTGACCACAAGGTTTCCCATCATTGTGAAAATCATTACCACAATATGGATGTACCTTCATTCCTCTTCAATCTCCTCAAGGATTGTTGAGTTTTCACTACAATCAAGAATTAGGGTTTTGAGCTCACTCAGAGCACTTAGACAAAGGATCAATCAAGAATTGACATGATATTCAACTTGTCTAACCTCTCAAACACCCATAAAGGATCAAGAGGTCTCCCACATCAAGAATCAAGCACAAGGTTGCAACATTCCAAGGGGATCAAGCCTCAAGATCGCCAGTGTCACCAAATTAGGGTTTTGGTCGACCAAGGCCTCCAGATGAAAATTTTCATCTGGGCATGAGTCAATACTTCAAAACATGACCCAAAATTCTCAAAGGGACCTCATGGACCCAATCATCAAGTCAAAATAGCCTCAGGGGAAGCATTAATCAAAAATCCGAAATTAGGGTTTCTTGACCTAATTCACCCCTAAGTTGACTTTTGAGGCAAGACATGAACCAAGACCTCAAGACATTATTTGAGGCCCTCAAATACACCACATTGATCCATTTACAACAACAGATTGATCCAAGAAGCTTGATTCACAAGTTTCAATTTCATCTGGACCACAATTAGGGTTTTGAAGAAAAAGTCAACTGTACCTTTGAATTTGGACCAAGAAATGCTCCCAAACCTTGGGACATGATTCAAGACACCCTAAAAAACCTATGGAATCCATCCATTAGGTTTGAATTAGGTCAAGAACTTGATTACATAGAAAATCACACAGTTTGGAATTCATTTGACAAAAAGCCAACTGTGCCCAAAACCAAGTTTGACTTTTTGAAATTATTCACAAATGTGGCTCCCCTAAGTCAAAAACAATGTTAATATATGGTTTTGATCATCATCCATCAAGAAAAATCAAGAAAAATAGGGTTTCTTGCAAAAGGGGCAACCATAAGAAAGTTATATTTTTGTAAGTTATGGAACAAAATGGATTTGGTACCAACTTTGCAAGGTCATAACTCCCAAACCAAGACCTTTTTCTCCCATCCAAAGCTCAAATAAAAGTTCACATGACATACTTCAAAAGTGTCAACTACATCAAATTCCAAATCCTCATGGATTTTGAGTTATGGATTGATCAAAATCATTAAAACATGTTCATATCCAACACTTAGGCAAAATTCTGCCTAAGTAGATTTCAACCAAAACATCAAAACTTGAAGGATTTTTTCACATAGATCCAAAATGAATCAAGTCCAAATGTAAACACCAAAGTTCGAGCATAATGTATCAACATTTCAAAGAGCTCACCAGCATGAAAAAACTCCAACTGAACCAAGAGTTATGGCTGCCACAAGAGGCATTGTTGCAACTGTTTTCATGACAGTTTGGATATTAACTTGTTATCCACGATTTTGAGTCAAGAGACAATGATCAAAGGAGCCAAATACATTCAATGTGATCATCACAACTCTGATCTAACCTACAGAATTAGGCCAAGATGCTTAAAACTGGATCATTTGGGATAATGACTCTTTGTACAAAGACTTGAATTTCAAAGGCAATTATGAGCAAGAGACTTCGATTCCTTCTTGCAGAGGTAAGCCTTGAACCTTCAAACTCCATGAATCATGCATCATAAATGTTGCTTTAAGTTACCATCATGATTCTGGTTGCTTATAGCTCATTAACCCTCAATCAATTTCTATTCATCTTGCGTGTATAATATTTAATATAGTTCTTGCATTTTTTAGGGTTCATCTGATTATAACAGGATATCTCTTGATACACTTAATTTAAATAAAATTGAAAAAAGCCATCATGTTCCTTGTTAAAAAATGAACGAGTTTCATTTTTACATCTTCCAAAATGGTTGAGAAACGAGTAAGGTAGTAAGCATTTTGCAAAATCTGATGAAGAGGAAGAACACGAGGTTGAAGATGAAGGCCATGGCGCCTTTTTTCAAAATAAAATGAAGTTTTAGTATATATTATTCAGCTTCCATTATATGTTTGAATTGGCATTGCGCCCTAGTGGAAACACTAGTATTTGTGTGTGTGTATCAAGCGAAGGGTCTGGGGTACGAATCCCCCTCGCCCCAGACCTTTTGGTTTTATTTTTTGAACCCTTTTCAAAGGTTTTTTCTCATATTATTTACTCTTTCCATAGTACTAACAGCTATAGCACATAGCTCAGTTGGTAAACTTTTAAACCCTCCACCTCAAGGGCGTGGATTCAAACCTAGGGAGGATCATCCCATTTTTTTTACCACTTATTTCCTTCACTTTTTTTTTACAATTTCTAAATAACTTCAAAAATTGATTTCTCTTTCAATTTCAATCATTTTTGAATAATTACTTTTTTCAAAATTCAAAAATATGTTAAAATATTTTATTCCACAAAAAAATCAAAAAATATTATTTATTTAATATATTTTGAATTTTTGTAAAGAATTCCTTTTTAATTGTTTTTAAGCATTTAAAAATATTTCTTTTTTCTTGATTTTCAAATTCAAAGGATTTTCAAATCATTCTATGGATAAAACATGGTTTTTCAAACATTAATCCAAGATCACAACTTGTTTTTCCACATACTTGATAATTTTGATAATTTTAATTGATTCTTATTCAATTTAAAATGCATTTTAAAATCAAATTAGGTTTTTTTTTTATTGTTTTCACCCTCACAAGCATTTTTCAAAACACTTTTGGGCCTCTAATAAAGTTTAAGACTCATCCCTTGTCACATAAATAAATTTTGGGCTTCAGTCACTGAATAAGTCCCACTGTGTTTTCCGAAACCGCAGCGCGATCGTCGCCTTTTAAAAAAAAATCAACTGGGCCTCCCTTTGGCCGTAAGTGCCCTCTTTCTTTTCTTTTGGGCCTCTTGATAGAGTGTAACCCTCATCCCTTTGTAATAAACCATTTTGAGCCTCAGTCATTGTATAAGTCCCGATACGTTTTTAAATCTCGGCGCGATCGCCGTTTTCAAACAATTTTCATATGGGCCTCCCCTTGTGTCGTAAGTCCCATTTTTCTTCTTTTTTAAATAATTTTGGGCCTCTAATAGAGTGTAATACCCAACCCCCTTTGTACATAAATAATTTGGGCCTCAGTCATTTGTATAAGTTCCTGTACAGTTTTCAAAATAACGGTGCGATCGTTGTTTTTCATCTAGGTCTCTCCTTGAGCTATAAGTCTCAACTCTTGTATAAAAATAAACTCTTGGGCCTCTAATAGAGTGTAAGACCCATCCTTTTTTTTTGTAAAATACAATAATTTGGGCATCAGTCATTGTATAAGTCCCTATGTGGTTTTCAAAACTACGACACGATTATCGTCTTTTCGAAGGAATTCATCTGGCCCTCTTCTTGAGTATAAGCCCCAAACTTCCTTTAAAACAACTTTATTTTTTGATTTAGATTCAACTTCAAAGTTATTATGAAAACTTTCTACAATTTCTTGAATAACTAACCATACAACTGTGATTACAATGCTGGAGCTTGCACAACTGTAAGTTCTACTATTTTCTTCTACACATACTGGTTATATATTTGTATATGTATGCCTGTATATACTTGCTTAGAGTTTTCCCCAGCAATTAGGTCTAGTTTTAGATCAAACCAGTGATTACTATTTTAACATAGTCAAAATTAGTTTCCCCATAGGAAATTCCAGATACAGTCTTGCCTCCTCTTGGGCTTATACAATATGGAACAGAGAAAGGCATTATTCCCGGTGAAACTTTTCTCAAGACTGTCACGGCTTAGAAACATTTGTACAAGAAATTCACTTCGCCAAAGAGGATTAATTCTCTGTGAAACCTCTTCTGAATTTCTTCAAACCCTAGAATTGTTCACTAAAGAAAGGATTATTCCCGGTGAAACCTTTCTTGAACTTTTCTCAGGCTTGGACCTACAGGCTTCCTAAAAGCATCCCCAGCCTCCTCTTGGGCTTTGTACAAGGACCCCCAGGCTTCTTAGAAGTTCTCAGCCTCCTCTTGGGCTTAGTACAACGACCCGAAGACCTCGTACAGGTATATGACAAAACTTAGTCATCTCTACTAGTTCAATCCTCCAGAGAGTCAGAATTCCAAAACATCATACCAGTTTAGGGTTGATTCTCATCCCTTAAAGCACTAGCCTCCTCTTGGGCATCATACAAAGATTATTATCCAACTAAGTGTCAACCTCTTCATAGAAGTAGACTTACACAGTCTCATCTCCTATTGGATCTCAAAGAAACCCTTAAGTTTCCTAAGCACAGGAAAAACCTTGATCATTTCATCAATCTCCAGCAGATTTTGAAACCTCCATAGGTTTTCATACTCAAGGTTTAAACCTTTACCATCAGTAAAACCTTAACAGAATCAGAACCTCACGACATCTGATATTTTAACTCTTCTTCAATCCTCAGTAAGAGTTGATTCCCCAATTTGGACCTGTCTCTGAATCTCAATAATCCCCAGCAAAAGCCTGCCTCCTCTTAGGTTTCATATAAGAATTTCCCCAGCCAGCCTCCTCTTAGGCTTTGTATAATGATTTTCTTTTCCTCTGCAGTTTTAGCCTCAATCTTGGGCTTTGTACAAGACATATCAAACTCTCCAGCTGAGTCAATTTTCTTTTGGCCTCAATCTTGGGCTTTGTACAAGACAGATAAAACCTCCCCAGTGGAGTCAATTTCTCTTTAGCCTTAATCTTGGGCTTTGTACAAGACAAACAAAACTTTCCCCGGAAGATTCAATTCTTTTTAGTCTCAATCTTGGGCTTTATACAAGACAGACATAAAACTCCCCTAGTAGAGTCAACCTTTTTAGCTTCTACCTTGGGCTTTAATCAAGGCACACAAAAATTAACATCCCCTCAGAGGAAATCAAAAGTTTTCTCTGTAGGAAGACATTTCTCTATACATCACATATCAAAACAGACAATCAAAAACCCTAAATCCCAGATAACTGTTGTAAGTGGCACACTTGTTGATTAAAAAAATCCAAGCTGTGGTCCCTCTTTTATCCTGGTAAACTTCCTCTTTCATCTAATTATTGTAAGTGGCAAGCCTCTGAATTATTTACATCCAAGCCAATGTCCCTCTCTTAGCATGGAAGATTCCTAAGGAAAAATGACATTGCTCTACACTGAGTTAAAGTTTCTTCCTTAAGGACATTTCTCTTATAAAGGAAATTATGGCATTGCTGGATTCCATACATTCCAGTTAAAGTAATTCTCCTTTATAATCAGTTACCCAACAACTGTGATAAATAGGAGAGATACCTCCCTTTAGAGATGACAAATTGTCTCTCAAACCCTTTAGCTTCAATCTTGGGATTTAAACAAGACACTAAACATTTTCCTCACATAGAAATAGGAGGAACTACGATTTCTCTTATTTCCCTATTTTCTTTAACGGGGATACGTAGGCATAAGATTGCGAAATCTTAGCGAGCACACAAATAAAAAACTTTAGGTCCAGTACCTTACCAAAAACAACAGAAAACCCAAAAACAACAAAAACACCCTCTCAACACTCCCAAAGGAGAAGCTTTCCCAACCTATAACAGATAAACACCAGAAAGTATTTAAACATGCCAAAAAAGATCTAAGGATAACCATATATACACTGGGTAATTGACAACTTCCCTTTGTATAACCTGACCCCGACCCCCAATCTCTTAGCATTTGTTAAAGAAAATATTTGCGTGCAAGGTTCCTTTTAGATAACTTCCCTTTCCTTTCCAGCTTCATAGGATAAATAAGAAATCAGAAAGTAGCACCCAATTCCAACCATTGTGGTAAGGTGGTCGCGTCACTGACAAAAATCGCACGCTACAGAAAAATGGCGACTCTGCTGGGGAGTTCTTTAGGATTAGAGGTCTAGGTTTTGTTTGGTATTTTCTCTCTCTCTCTCTCTCTATATATATATATATATATAATTTACTGTTATACTACTTGATACCCGTGTTTAATTTTCTATCAACTGGGAATGCGATTAATAGCATGTGGAAAGTTTGAGAGAACATTAAGATAAGTGGTGGCATATCCATGAAACGTTTATAGGGAATGAATCCTGACCAAGCTAACTTGGCAGTCCACTGAATCAGTCGAGGTACCCGTGCGAAAATATCGATGTTGAATGACCGATTGTCGTGAAAGCATTGTCTATCCCAGTGCGGTACCCATGACCCTGAGGATTTAGTAGACATTAACCATATGGCCATTTGGTAGTGCGGTGACTATCGGGAATAGTTGATACGCGATACTACACTCAAATGAGATTCATCCTAGGATATTACAGCTTGCTCGAGTGATTTAGCTTGCTGTTGGTATCCCTAGGAGGGGTCAATGACTTTGGGAACCTTTTAGAACCCGTTCTACAGGTACAAAAATTGACCAAAATAGTACAACCTTTGGGAATGGGTAGAGCCATGGATCCATGCTCGTGACGTTGAACCCTTGAACCCATGTTTTCAAATGTTTTTGTGTGCTGCATTCATGCATTCATTAAAAAAAAACTCTTTTCAAACAAGAAAAAAATCTTTTTTTCAAAAGAACTAAAAGAATAATTGCAAATATCAGAGGTTGCGTTATGGATTTCAGAAGAAGAAAAACGCACAAGTACACCTTCAAGGCTCCGAAACTAGAAGACTTAAGGAAATTGGAAAGGATGATTACTAATCCCGAGGCTTTCAGAGCTAAGCACAGAGGGTTGTTATCTCTGTTAAGGGTCAACGTGGTTGAAGGGATCCTGTCTACGCTGATTCAGTTCTACGATCTGATCTACCACTGCTTCACTTTCCCGAATTACCAACTTGCACCAACACTGGAAGAGTACTCCCACCTGATTTATTTACCTATCACTGATCAAGCTCCATTTTCTGGACTAGAAGAAATTTTAAACAATCAGGCCATTGCAAGAGCAATCTCTTTAGATGAGTCAGAATTTTGGACTCACATAACCACTAAAGGAGGAATCCAAGGTTTACCAGCTAAATTCCTGATGGAGAAAGCTCTATATTTTGCTAGTATAGGAAACATAACTGCCTTCGAAAACATCTTTGTACTACTCATATATGGGTTATTCCTCTTTCCCAACATTGAAAACTTCGTCGATACTAATGTTGTTAAGATATTCTTGATAGGAAACCCCGTACCAACCTTGCTCGCAAATGCTTATCATTATGTACACTTAAGGAATTTGTACGGTGGAGGAATAATCAAGTGTTGTGTACCCTTACTCTACAAATGGTTCAATTCCCATTTGCCCAAGTCTGCTTCTTTTTGGGATCACAAGAGTACTCTACGTTGGTCACAAAGGATTATGTCTATTACTAATTCGGACATAGATTGGTACAATCGGATTTATGAAGGGATAAAGATCATCGATAGATGTGGAAATTTCCCTAATGTACCCTTCATTGGAACTAAAGGAGGAATCAACTATCATCCAATTTTAGCTCGTCGTCAACTCGGATACCCGATGAAGAATATCCCACATAACGTTCATCTAGAAGGTCTTTTCTTCAAGGAATGGGAAAATGACAGGGCACTAAAGAAGGAAATAGTGCATGCCTAACAACAATATGCACAGGAAAGGCAGAGAGTCTTTGGGGAAACCAAACTGTACCTCCGTGGAACCTTATTTCCACTGGGTGCAAACTAGAGCCCTCAAGTTGAGGATGCTTTACCCTCATCAAGAAGTTTTTCCATTAAAGGAGTTTGTCCTTCATTTCATGTCTGATGTGGAAAAACTCCAGGCCGTTCTCAACAAAGTTCAACGTGAGAAGAGCTCTTGGAAGAACAAATACCAATCCTTAATTTGGAATGTATCAAGATTCAGGAACTATTAAAAGAGAAGGATGCTCTGATTGAAATATTAGAGCAGCATGCTATAGAGAGTCAGGAAGACCGAAGAAATTTGTTCGCTCCTTTCACTTGGCAAAGGATCATCGACCCGACAATGGCTAAAGAGCCCCGGTCAAAGAAAAGGAAAATACAGGAACCAACATCTGAGCTCTCTTCAGAGAGAACTCAGGATTCACAAACTTAAACATTTTCCTTACAGCACTTTGTAAAATACTGTACTTCTTCCTTGTAAAATACTGCAATCTTTTGAATTCAATAAAAGGGGGTCTCCCCCAATGTGTGATATTTGCAATCTATTTTTTGATGTTTCTTTTTGAATAAAACAAAAACTAAAAAAAATGTCTTTGCATATCATTCATCATTCTCACATAACACATTTTTCTTCTCCTTGAGTCTCACGTATGTGTCACAATTCAAGAGTCAAACTGTCTCACTCATACAATTCTCGAGCCAATCGACAAAAGAAAATGGACGATCTCGAGGAAGAGAATAGATAGCTGAGAGAAGAAATCGACGCTCTGAAGGAAAGTTTGGAAAAACTTCAGAGTGACATGCAAATCCTGGCCGCAGCTCAGAAGCAACGACATCAAAGAACTGTGATCTCAGAGATTACATCTACGCTTACAATGGAGACACATGAGAATCATCCTCGGCACAACATGCCTAAGGGTCGCCCCTGGGGCATGCCTTTCAACTTTATACCTAAAGGATATATCCCACCGGTCACTGAAGACCCAGAAATCGTAGCAGGAACCGCTGGACCTGAAGGTTAAAAACTTTGGGAAAGTGAAGATGCAAGGGTTACGACAGAAACTCCTGAAGGTTACAAACTTCAGGGCACTGAAGCGCCAAGGGTCATCGCTATAATGTCTATACCACAACCAGTAGTACACACTGTCCCAGAAGGACAAATTCCGCAAGCAATTTCTGGTGGAAACGAAGACATGTACGAAAGAATGAATGAGTTCCAAGAACAATTCTTGGAAATGCAGAAGAAACTACATGCCATTCGCGGTCAAGAATTATTCGTCAAGGACGCCGCAGACCTCTTTTTGGTCCCTAATATAAATATACCGCACAAATTCAAGGTGCCTGACTTTGAAAAATACAAAGGAAACTCTTGCACTCAAAGTTATTTAGTGATGTACGCTCGAAAAATGTCTACTCAGACAGAAAATCAACAGCTACTAATCCATTACTTTCAAGACAGATTAACCGGTGCCGCACTCAAATAGTACATGGGTTTAAACCGCACCAAGATCAGTACTTTCAGAGATCTCGGGGCAGCCTTTGTTCAGTAGTATAAATACAACTTGGACATGGTACCATATAGGAACCAGCTCAAAGCAATGTCGCAAAAGGATAAGGAAACTTTCAAAGAATATGCTCAGAGATGGCGTGAAATTACCGCTCAGATCTGTCCCCCTCTTGAGGAAAAGGAAATGACAAAGATTTTCCTGAAAATGTTGAGCTTGTTCTATTACGACCAAATGGTCGCCATTGCGCCCATTGACTTCATTGAAATGGTGAATATGGGAGTACGCCTTGAGGAAGCAGTCCGAGAAGGACGATTGGTCAAGGATGCAGAGCCATCCAGCAGTACCAAAAGATACGGTAGTGCTTTCCAAGAGAAGAAAGAGCAAAATATCAGTAATATCACTCTGGGAAAGCAGAGGCGAAGGTATCAACCAGTAGCGGCGGTAACTCCTGCTATCAACCCAGCGCCAGCTCCGACTTATCAACCTCAGGTTGGTCAGAGCCAACCAAGTCAACAGCAGTATCAGCAAAGGCCGTAACAGCCTTTTCAGCAGCTCGTCCACAGTACAACAACAACAATCATACTACATGACCATCAGGGTTCAACCCTATACCGATGTTGTACGCAGAATTGTGTCCACTTCTACTGGCCAAGGGGCACGTCCAAACCAGGACTCCTCTCACAGTACAAGAAAATCCACCTTTTTAGTTCAAAGTAGATCAAATTTTCCCTTACCATCAAGGAGGAACGGGACACAACATTGAGAATTGTCTCAGCTTCAAGTATGATGTACAGAAGCTTGTTAGGAACGAGATCTTATCTTTCAAAGATACAAATCCAAATGTTAAGATGAACACGTTACCGCAACATAAGAAGACTATAATGAATTTGATAGAAGAAGAACCTGTCAACAGTTATCAAATTCACAATGTACTCCTATTAGGAATCAATCTGGTGAAATGCATTGCAGACAGAGCGGGTACGGTCATGTGCCATCTCACAATTATCATCAGCGTGATATCTTCTCCAAGGACAATCAATGGTGTGCCATAGTACAAGCAGCTTTGCAAGAACAAATGGATATGGGTTGGATTCATGATCACAGGATTCGTGAAGTAAACATGGCCCATGCACATCCCAACATTGTTCAGAACCACGACATCCATACAATGAACGTCAACTTAGTGGCGATGCTTTCGAGACAAAGTCAATATTATAATCTGCTACGACACGATTACAAAACTTGTCCAATCTGCTCAATAAACAATCAGGGAAGCTCCTTCATACAAGAGGCCCTCCAACGTCAGATGGATCTCGGATAGATCCAAGACTACTGCGAAAAAAATGACCATCAAGTCAATATGGTTCAGATCTTTGACATACGCTTGATAAATACCAGTCTAGTGGAATTGCATGCTAAACAGGTCAGGCATGGTTTTCTGACTTCACATGATTATCAAGACTGTAAAGAATGTTGCGAAGACGACCAAGGGTGCACACTTGTACAAAGAACACTTCAACATCTGCTGGACCACTGGTGGCTTCCAATCTACCTGGATGAAACTACACAATAAATTAGCATGACTGATGGGAATCCTGATAGACATCAAAGTCGTAATATACGCTCAATGGAAACAGATCTAGTAAAGATACACTACATACAAAGCGGATGTGGTCGGGTACCACCGCACAATTATGAGTGTTGTAGAGTATGCTCAGAAAATAAGCAAGGATGTTATCTCGTACGAGCATCCCTCCAAAATCAGTTAGACCAGAAAGAGATTCAACCATGTTCGAGTTCTGGATCGATCAACATGATACAAGAATACCTCCCTGGTCAGAACAAAAACACTTTCGTAATCTCCGATCATGGAATAACCAAGGACATTTGCGCCATAATCCCTCTACTCAATGAATCAAAAATCCCTCTTAATAGTAGAAAAGTTCCCAACCGGGAGCTGATCGAGGTTGCCTACGACAATCAAAGGGCTCAAAAAGCTCCTGTGGTTATCCACCTTCCAGGCCCAATTCCGTACAAGTCAGGTAAGGTTGTCCCTTACAAGTATGGTGCAACGACCATCGAGAATGGAAAGGAAACTCCATTACCCTCTGTTGTAAATATTGCCGACATCAGTCAAGTCACACAGAGCGGCTGGATCTTCAACAGAGGAGTTTGAGAACCTGCCAAAGAAAAGGAACCTTAAAGGGAAGTTCCCAACCAACAAGTTGGTTAATCCAGTAATCCAGAACTTATAAAGAACAACGATGAGATGCTGAAGCTCACCCAGAAAAGCGAGTACAACATTGTGGACCTATTGTTACAAACTCTGTCTCGAATCTCTATACTATCTCTCCTGCTTAGTTCAGAAACTCACAGGGAAGCTCTACAGAAAGTCTTAGAGCAAGCCTTTATGGAACAAGACATGACAGTAGGACAATTTGACAGCATCATCTCAAACATCACTTCCTGCAACAACTTAGGATTCAGTGATGAAGAAGTGCCGGAAGAAGGCAAGAATCATAATATGGCGCTTAACATTACAGTCAACTGCCAAGACGATGCTTTAGCCAGCATGCTGGTGGACACAGGATCATCTTTGAATGTTATGCCAAAATCAACTCTGATACGACTATTATTTCAAGGAGCCCTGATGAGAGTGTCATACCCCAAAATTTGACCACAAGATTTCCCATCATTGTGCAAATCATCAACACAATATGGATGTACCATCATTCCACATCAATCTCCTCAAAAATTGTTGAGCCTTCACTACAATCAAGAATTAGGGTTTCAAGCCCTCTCAGAGCATTTAGACAAAAGATCAATCAAGAAATGATATGATCTTCAACTTTTCTAATCTCTCAAACTTCCATGAAGGATCAAGAGGTCTCCCACATCAAGAATCAGGTACAAAGTTGCAACATTCCTGTTAGTTATTGGATTGGCTAGAATTTTGGTAAAACAAAGTTGTTCAATGTTGATGTCATATTGCTGATGTCTTAACATTGAGTCTTAACATTGGTTAATGTTATATGTTTAAGTTGTTGAAGTGTTGAAGTCTGATGCCACATGCGATGTCATGACATCAGATATGCAGATCACTAAAACATCAGGTTTGAGATGTTTTTAGGGTTAAGCGTATTAGCTGGAATTTGGGAGAGCTGTTAGAGTTTTTGGATGCGAATATCTTGGAGGAGATATTTTCTGTTGCAAACAGATTTGATGCAGATTTGTAGGAGTGTTTAAAGGCTGAAGATTTAAGAAGATTTAGAGAGAAAATCTGTTTTGAAGATTCAATTTTAAATAACAAATCAAGTCATATATTGTAGCAGGTCCAAGCCTAAATCAAATAGCCATATAAAGCGCATCAATCCTTTGAAAAATGTACAGAAGGTAGAGAGCATAGACTGAGTGTCAATCGTTGTCTTTGTACGAGTATTTTGTAAACTATTCTAGGTTGAATTGGTGAGTTGTAAGGTGTACTCTCTTAGAGTTGTGATGCAAGAGAGTGTTGTTACTTGATCAAAGCTTGTAACCAGGATCAAGGTGTTTCTCAAAGTGTGATCTTTGAGGTATTTTAGGAAGTGAGTAGTGTTCTCATACCTAAGTTGTCTCTTAGGTAGAAAGTTCATTAGGTAGAGATTAAGTTTAGGAGATGTCAACTGGGTTGTTGAGTCTGTAAATTAATTCTACTAATAATGAAATTCCTTCCTGGCTTGGTAGCCCCCAGAGTAAGTTGTTTAACTGAACTGGGTGAACAATTCTTTGTGTCTTTTCTGTTGTGTTATATTGTCTATTGCAGAGTGTGTTGTTGTGACATCACACGTAACATCACATATCTGGTACCAGAATTTCAATTGGTATCAGAGCAGGCATCCTGCTCTGCATCTGGGTGAGATCTAGGGCTGATACTTTCTGGTAAGATGGACAAGGAAGTTGGTGGATTTGTGAATAGACCCCTTATTCTGGATGGCTCTAATTATGATTATTGGAAGCCAAGGATGATTACCTTTTTGAAATCCTTGGACAACAGGGCTTGGAAGGCTATCATAAAAGAATGGAAAGCACCTGTTGTTGTTGAGAAAGATGATGCTGGGAAAGAAAAAGAAGGCAGCTCAAAACTGAAACCTGAAGAAGAATGGACCAAGGAAGAAGATGAGCTTGCCCTTGGTAATTCTAAAGCTCTAAATGCTATTTTCAATGGAGTTGATAAGAACATCTTTAGGTTGATCAACACTTGTGAAGTTGCTAAGGAAGCATGGGATATATTGAAGACAACACATGAAGGAACATCTAAAGTCAAGATGTCTAGACTTCAACTTCTGACATAAAAGTTTGAAAGTCTAAAAATGAAGGAAGAGGAGACTATTCATGATTTTCACATGAATATTCTTGAGCTGTCTAATGCCTCTAGTGCTCTTGGAGAAAAGATGACTGAAGAAAAGCTGGTGAGGAAAATCCTTAGGTCCCTTCCCAAGAGATATAAGATGAAGGTGACTGCAATTGAAGAAGCTCAAGACATAAGCAAAATGAGAGTTAATGAGCTAATTGGATCTCTTCAAACTTTTGAGTTAGGGTTGAATGAAGAGGAACCTGAAAAGAAGACCAAGAGTATAGCCTTGGTATCTAACACTCAAGAAGAAAAAAAAGGGAATGGTGCTGAATCTCAGGAGGAGCTATCTCAGGCTATTGCTATGCTGGGAAGACAGTTCAACAAGGTGTTCAAGAGAATGAATAGAAACTCCAAACCTAATGTTAAGAACATCTCCTCTGACATCAGCAAGTCAAAAGAGAAGGATGAAGAGAAGACTGCTCAAGACAAAGGGATTCAATGATTTGAGTGTGAAGGTTATGGACATGTCAAGAAAAAATGTCCTACATTCCTTAAGAAGCAGAAGCATGGCATGACTGTTTCCTGGTCTGACACTGACAGTGAAAGTGAAGAAGAGTCAGCCAAGCATATCAGAGCATTGACAGGGACATGTGTGTCTGATGGAGAATTAAGTGATGAGGAACTGACTTTTGAGGAGTTAGCAGCCTCTTATCAAGAGTTATGTCTAAGGAGTGCAGAGGTTTGTCAAGAAAGTGAGAAACAAAAGAAACAAATTGTTCAGCTTGAGACTGTTAAAGCTGATCTTGAAGATGAAGTCTTGTTGGTTAAATCTCAACTTGATCAAATGACAAAATCTGTTAGAATGTTGAACAGTGGATCTGATACTCTTGATAAGATCCTTCAGGCAGAAAAGGTAGCAGGAGACAAATCTGGTTTAGGATTTGTTGTTGAGGAGAAGGTTTCTGCTGAAGCTAGTACTTCAGGAACCAAAAAGGACATGTCTCAACCAATGTCTCAACATAACAAAAAGAGACATAATCCTAAACCCAAGCAGATTTCTCACCAACAGACTCAAAATGTTGGGAAAAGGTATGCTCATGGTCCTCATCAAAAGAAGGTTCATACTTCTGGAGCTAGGCAGTATATGCCTCCTCAATACCATAGGAGCATGCAGGCTTCTAGGTTTAACATGTTCCATCAGATGTCTCAACATCAGCGGAATATGTATGGCTTTGAATATAATAATGTTGTGCCTCATTATTATGGAAGAAGGAAGCCACATAACCATAGAAGACAGCCTAAGAGACAGAATCCTCACTACAGGAGACAGGCAAACTATGAAAGAAAACAACACCAGTACAATGGATGGCAGCCACAACAGTTTCATCATCAAGGTGGCAGGAAGTTTAACAACTTCAGAAAAGAAAGAGTAAGGTGCTTCGATTGTGGAAGATTTGGCCATATGCAATTTTCTTGCTTCAAGCTTCATGGTTATCCCAAGTCTATCTCTCAACCTAGACAGAAGGATAACAGGCCCAAGGTTGTTAAACAATGGGTTCCTAAAGCTGAGGTTACATGTCTATTGGCTCACACATCAGATAGACATTCTGCTAAGGAAGGATGGTACTTTGACAGTGGATGTTCAAAGCATATGACTGGGTCCAAAAATCATTTGGTGGAGATCAAGTCTTGCTCCTCAAATGATGTTACTTTTGGTAATGGAGAGAAAGGGGAGGTAAAAGGAGTTGGAAAATTGAAGTGTCACGATAGACCTGATCTTGACAATGTGCTTCTTGTCAAAGGTTTGAGTGCTAATTTGATTAGCATAAGTCAGCTTTGTGATGAAGGATACAAAGTCAGCTACACTAAAGATGAGTGTTTGGTGACTAATGAGAAGAATGAGGTTGTTATGAAGGGAGTCAGATCCAGAGATAATTGCTATCAATGGGTACCTCAAGAGGTCATCTCATCTAATGATGTTAAGGTTGATGTTGTGACATCAGACTGTAACATTAAGTGTGAAAGTCTGAGCATGTTGAAAGGTCAATTAGGGTTAATAACTTATGGTGTGAATTCTCTTAAAAACTTAAAAGGAAAGTTATTTTGGAGGGAGAAACTCATTTATTGGCGTTTATGTGATCCACAAAATCAGGCTCCATACTTTAGGCTATCATTACCTACTGTAGCTATCACACACTTCATCAAACACCATACCCCTAGACGGTTCATCTCTTTCTCCATCAACAGAAGTAACAATCCTTCCCTGATCCTCAGTTGCTTCACTGGAACAATGTCAAAACAAGTATCATCCCCTTCAAAGAAGTCTGCTTCAAAAAGTTCTTCTCTTGAAAAAGCTAGGGTTTTGACGAACGCAGGTTCTGCTGAAGAAGCCTTGAATGTAGCACCCATCTCCATGATGGTTTCTGAATCTGGTAAGTCAAGACCTTCCAAACTTCATCCAAAAAGGGCCGTAACTAAATTTAATGATAACGAAACTAAGAGGCTAGTCACTAGTGTACTTTTTTGCGATAAATCTGCATCTAGGTCATCTATATCTCAAGCTGTTGAAGAGAGGTTTGATGTTGATCGTAGTCTTAATTAGATTGCCATCAAAATTTTGGATAAAGGGTTTATCTGTAAAAGGAATTTCTATTCCCCTTAGACAAATGCCTGCTGAAAAGGAGGACATGCAAAGTGCTGGTACAAATCTTCACAGACTGGTTATGTCTGTCATTGAAGATGCTGAAGTAGGTGTCGAAGAAGAAGGTGTTCATGAGGAAGCTGATGTTGAAACAAATGTCAGAACATCGCCTGATAGGGATGTTGAAACTAGCCCTGGTGGAAAGAAGATGGGCCTAGCTTTGATGAAGATTAAGTTTCTTTTGTTGTTTCTGCTAGATAGTAGTTTTTTTTGCTTTTGTTGTTTTGCACTTGATGTGTTTGGTTTGTAACCTGAATATTGTGTTTTAAGCACTTTTTATGTTTTTGTTCTATGATTTGTCTTGTCTTGAATGCTGACTTTAGACTGACAATGAGAGCTTAGGACTAACTGGTAGTTAGTAGGTGTTTGTCCAATTATGGCTAAAAAGGGGGAGAGTTAGCCAAGCCAAGGTGTGGTTGTGAATCCTGTTTTTGATGTGGTGCAGAAGTTGAGGGGGAGAGTGTTTGTTCAGCTGTGTGCTGGTTCTGGTTTTGAGGGGGAGCTTGACCCTTTGCTGAGCTGATGGAGTATGTGCAGCATTTTGAAGGAGCTGTTTTGAAGGAGTGCTGCTAGGAGTTTTTAACATTTTTCAATTTTTATCCGCTGCTGAAGTCTCTGATGTTGCAGAGATTGTTTTAGCCAAAATTAGCCAAAGGGGGAGATTGTTAGTTCATGGATTGGTTAGAATTTTGGTAAAACAAAGTTGTTCAATGTTGATGTCATATTGCTGATGTCTTAACATTGGCTAATGTTATATGTTTAAGTTGTTGAAGTGTTGAAGTCTGATGTCACATGCGATGTCATGACGTCAGATATGCAGATCATTAAAACATCAGGTTTGAGATGTTTTTAGGGTTAAGCGTATTAGCTGGAATTTGGGAGAGCTGTTAGAGTTTTTGGATGCGAATATCTTGGAGGAGATATTTTCTGTTGCAAACAGATTTGATGCAGATTTGTAGGAGTGTTTAAAGGCTGAAGATTTAAGAAGATTTAGAGAGAAAATCTGTTTTGAAGATTCAGTTTTAAATAACAAATCAGGTCAGATATTGTAGCAGGTCCAAGCCCAAATCAAATAGCCATATAAAGCGCATCAATCCTTTGAAGAATGTACAGAAGATAGAGAGCATAGACTGAGTGTCAATCATTGTCTTTGTACGAGTATTTTGTAAACCATTCTAGGTTGAATTGGTGAGTTGTAAGGTGTACTCTCTTAGAGCTGTGAAGCAAGAGAGTGTTGTTACTTGATCAAAGCTTGTAAGCAGGATCAAGGTGTTTCTCAAAGTGTGATCTTTGAGGTGTTTTAGGAAGTGAGTAGGGGTAGAAAGTTCATTAGGTAGAGATTAAGTTTAGGAGATGTCAACTAGGTTGTTGAGTCTGTAAATTAATTATACTAATAGTGAAATTCCTTCCTGGCTTGGTAGCCCCCAGAGTAAGTTGTTTAACTGAATTGGGTGAACAATTCTTTGTGTCTTTTCTATTGTGTTATAATGTCCATTACAGAGTTTGTTGTTGTGACATCACACGTAACATCACATATCTGGTACCAGAATTTCAATTCCAAGTTGATTGAGCCTCGAAAGCCCCAATGTCACCAAATTAGAGTTTTGGACGACTGAGGCCTCCAGAGTGAAATTTTCATAGGGGAATGAGCGAAGGCTTCAAAATGTGACTCAATATGCTCAAGATAACCCTAAGGATCCATTTTCAAAGTTAAAACACCCTTAGAGAATGCATTCCTCAAAAGTCGGGAATTAGGGTTTCTCCGCACCGAACCGCTCCGGAGCCAAAAGGCAAACATGACTTTTTTGGCAAAAATGATCCTTGTGACTCATATTCTTATAAACTATGATCTATAATGTCATTTGAACAAGAATTGATTAAGAAATCATGATAACTTGTAAAAGGGGTAACCTAGAAAATTTGAAAAATTTTCTAAGTTACTAAATTTGGATGGTTTTGGTGCCAACTTCCAAGGACCATAACTTTTGATCCAAGCAGCCATTTTGAGTGATCCAAAGCCTGATTTGTAGGTCTTCCTACATTCTACAAAAGATTAAACTACATGAAACTCTAATTCTTCATGGATTTTTGGTTATGGATGGATCAAAGTGGTGAAAAATCAAAGATTTAACACTTAGTACAAAACTGTCTAAGTTTCAACATTGAACATCAATGTTCATGAGGATTTTTCAATTGGATCCAGATAGTTTCAAGACAAACTATGACCACACATGAATTGTACCATATGAGGGCTTTCTAAAAAGTACATGAGCTTTCCATAACTCAGTTTGAGCAAGGAGATATGATCCTCCCAAAATGGCACGTTCAAACTGTCTTGTACAAGACAGATTTGTGCATTTTGCTCGAGTTAGCTAAGTTAGACAATTACAAGCCTTGTCATCCATTTGGACACCTCAGGGGATAAAATCAAAGGAAAAATATCTGATCCATAAGCCTCCCAAGTCCAAGGATCTACATGTAGCTATGTGTCCCCTAAATAGACTAAAAATCTCAAAGACTCCAATTTTGTTCCAATGCATTCAACAGATTCACAAGGTGGCAAGCATCAAGACATTGCTGACTGAATTGAGTCAAGCCTTATCTCTGAACCAAAGGACTCATAACCTGCTGCACTTAGCCAAATCAATGGCTAGAGAAGACCAATGATTCCTTTTGATCAACATTAGCCAAGGAACTGTCCAAGCCTCCATTCACTATTGATGCCAAAACAAACTTGTTGCACTATAAATAGACATCAATTTTGATCAGTTTGAGTACACCAAAGCTTGACAACACTTGCTTTCCTCAAAATCTCTCTTTCACCCCAGAAATGCCTTCATTTGTAAGTCATTATCGAATTTTTCATTAGGGAGCCATTCCATCACAACCAATTATTCTAACACATTCCATACATCATATATGAGCTAATCAAACACTCCTCACACTTCTGAAACATCAGGATCACCATCTCCATTTCTCACTTGGTCCAACTGCGGTCAGAGTCGAGCCAGCTTGTCCAAAGAGTTTCAAAACATCCTGAAGGTTGCAACATAATCCTTGAGGCCTAAGGAAGCTATCCAGATCATTGTTTCACTTCTGTAACACCTCTAAAATAGAAATTGATTCCTTCTTGCAGAGGTAAGCCTTGAACTTTCAAACTCAATGAATCATGCATCATAAACATGTTTTCAAGTTACCATTGTATTTATGGATGTTCATAGATCATTTTCCCTCAATCAATTGCTATTTATCTCATGTGTATGAGATTTCATTTAGTTCTTGCATTTTTTAGGGTTCATCTGGTTACAACGTGATATCTTTTGTTACACTTAATTTAAATAAAATTGAAAAGAACCATCATGTTCCTTGTTAAAAAATGCATAAGTTTCTTTTTTACATCTTGTAAAATGGTTGAGAAACGAGAGAGATAGCTTGCTTCACGCAAGTCTGATGATTGCCCAAGGAAGAAGATGGCCTTGGCGCCATTTTCAGGTTTTTAGAACCAAACATAATATATATTATACACTTGCCATTATATATTTGAATTTGCATTGTGCCTCAGTGGTTGCTCAGCTGGTTTTGTGTGTGTAGCGAGCGAAGGGTCTGAGGTTCGAATCCCCCTCGCCCCAGACCTTTTGGTTTTATATTTTAAAACCATTTTCAAAAGGAGTTTTCATATATTATTATCACAGACCATTCTCTATCAGCCAGATGCAAGTGGCTCAGTTGGTAAACTTTTAATCTCACCACCCCAAGGGCGTGGGTTCAAACCTTGGGAGGACCATCCCATTTTTTTACCATTTATTTTTTCACATTTTTCTTCACAATTTCTTAATAACTTCAAAATTTAATTTCTCTTTCAATTTCAATCATTTTTTAATGGGTATTTTTTTCAAAATTCACAAAAATGTTAAAGTATTTTATTCCACAAAAAAAATCAAAAAGATATTATTTATTTAGTATATTTTGAATTTTTTGAAAAGAATTCCTTTTATTTGTTTTTAAACATTTTAAATAAATTCTTTTTTCTTGATTTGTCAAATGCAAATGATTTTTAAAACATTCTATGGATAAAACATGATTTTTCAAATACTTATCCAAGATCACAACTTGTTTTTCACACATGTTTGATAACTTTGATCATTTTAATTGAATTTTATTCAATTAAAATACATTTTAAAATCAAATTAGGGCTTGATTATTTTTCACCCTTACAAATCTTTTTAAAAACACTTTTGGGCCTCTAATAGAGTGTAAGACCCATCCCTTGTCACAAAAATAAATTTTGGGCTTCAGTCACTGAATAAGTCCCATTGTGTTTTCTGAAACCGCGGCGCGATCGTCGGCTTTTAAACAAAAACAATCTGGGCCTCTCCTTGAGTTGTAAGCCCCATCTCTTGAATAAAATAATCTCTTGGGCCTCTAATAGAGTGTAAGACCTAACCCCTTTTGTACATAAATAAATTTGGGCCTCAGTTATTGTATAAGTCCCTACGCGATTTTCAAAATAAGCGGTGCGATCACTGTTTCTCGTTTGGGCCTCTCCCTGAGTTGTAAGCCCCATTCTTTTTTATTTTTAACTTTTGGGCCTCTAATAGAGTTTAAGACCCACCTCTTTGTAAAAATACAATAATTTTGGGCCTCAGTCATTGTATAAGTCCCTCTGTGATTTTCAAAACTACGACGCTATCGTCGCCTTTTCAAAAGAATTCATCTAGGCCTCTCCTTAAGTATAAGCCCCAAACTTCCTTTCTAAACAGCTTTATTCTTTTATTCAAATTCAATTTTATGATTGTATCAAAACTTTCATCAATTTCTTGAATAACTAACCATACAGCTATGTTTATAATGCAGGAAGCTTGCTCGCCTGTAAGTTCTACTATTTTTTTTTTACATACTTGTTATATATATATATATATATATATATATATATATATATGGGAAATGCTAACATACACCCAAAATTGGTAGGCCCCACACAAAAATACACTACATCTATTTTCTTTCTATTTTTTTTCTTCGTCTTTTTAATGTGGGTCCCACCCAAAATTGGTGGGCCCCACACAAAAATACACTAAGGTATATGTTGCTAATGCACACCTACATGGGTGTGCATTAGCATAACCCTATTTATATATATATATACACTTGCTTAGAGTTTTCCCTAGCAATTAGGTCTAAGTTTAGATCAAACCAGTGGTTACTCTTTCAACACAGTCAAAACAAGTTCCCCATATGAAATTCCAGATACAGTCTTGCCTCCTCTTGGGCTTATACAATATGGAACAGAGAAAGACATTATTCCCGGTGAAACTTTTCTAAAGACTGTCACAACTTAGAAATATCTGTACAAGAAATTCATTTTCCCAGAGAGGATTATTCCCGGTGAAACCTCTCTTGAATTTCATCAAACCCTAGGACTGTTCACCAAAGAAGGGATTATTCCCGGTGAAACCTTTCTTGAACTTTTCTTTGGCTTGGACCCACAGGCTTCCTAAAATCATCCCCAGCCTTCTCTTGGGCTATGTACAAGGACCCTCAGGTTCCTTAGAAGTTCTCAGCCTCCTCTTGGGCTTAGTACAAGGAACCAAAGACCTCCTACAGGTATAGGATAGAACTTACTCATCTTGTGCTAGTTCAATCCTCCAGTGAGTCATAACATCAGACCAGTTTAGGGTTGTTTCTCATCCCTTAAAACATCAGCCTCCTCTTGGGCTTCATACAAAGATCATTATCCAGTTAAGAGATCAATCCCTTCATACCAGTAGACTTGGAAAGTCTCATCTCCTCTTGGATCTCAAAGAAACCTTTAAGTTTCCTTAAAGCACAGGAAAAAACTTAATGACTTAATCAATATCCAACAGAGTTAAAACCTCCATAGGTTTTAAAACTCAATCTTCAAACTTTTCATCCTAAGTTCCCCAGCTAAGGTCAACTTACTATTAATACAACACCAACAGAATCAGAATTTCAAGGCATATGATATCTCAACTCTTCTGTAATCCTCAGCAAGAGTTGATTCCCCAATTTGGACCTGTCTCTGGATCTCAATAATCCTTAGCAGGAGCTAGCCTCCTCTT
Organism: Lathyrus tuberosus; assembly: GCA_022829125.1. Lineage (NCBI taxonomy): Eukaryota > Viridiplantae > Streptophyta > Magnoliopsida > Fabales > Fabaceae > Lathyrus > Lathyrus tuberosus. The sequence continues at coordinate 12,666,543 of JALAZF010000075.1, forward strand.
AGGCTTTATATAAGAAGTTTCGCAACCAGCCTCCTCTTAGGCTTTGTATAATGATATTCCCTCAGCAGTTTTAGCCTCAATCTTGGGATTTGTACAAGAAAGATAAAACTTCTCACCAGTAGAGTCAATCCCTTTTAGCCTCAATCTTGGGCTTTGTACAAGACAGACAAAATATTCTCCGGAAGAGTCAATTCCTTCTAGCCTCCTCTTAGGCTTTGTATAATGATCTCCTTAAGCAGAGTAAATCTATTTTCAGCCTCAATCTTGGGCTTTGTATAAGACAAATATAAAACTCCCTAGTAGAGTCAACCTTTTAGCTTCAACCTTGGGCTTTGGTCAAGGCACATAAAACCAAAATCCCCTCAGAGGAAATCAAGAGTTTTCTATGCAGGAAGACATTCCTCTGTACATCACACATCAAAACAGACAAATGAAACAAACCTAATCCCAGATAACTGCTGTAAGTGGCACACTTATTGATTATCTAAGTTGTGATCCCCCTCTTATCCTGGTAAACTTCCTCTTTCATCTAACAGCTGTAAGTGGCAAGCCTCTGGATTATTTACATCCAAGCCCATGTCCCTCTCTTAGCATGAAAGATTCCTAAGGAAAAATGGAATTGCTCAATACTGAGTTAAAGTTTCCTCCCTCAGGACATCTCTCTTATAAAGGAAATTATGGCATTATTGGATTCTTATATCCCAGTTAAAGTAATTCTCCTTTATAACCAAATACCCTAACAACTGTGATGAACAGGTGAGATATCTCCCTTTAGAGATGACAAATTCTCTCTCAGTCAAACCTTTAGCTTCAATCTTGGGCTTTAAACAAGACACCAAACATCTTTTTCCTCCCAAAGAATATGAGGAACTACGATTGCTCTGATTTTCCTGTTATCTTTACGGAAATACGTAGGCATAAGATTGTGAAATCTTAGCGAGCACACATAACAAAAACTTTAGGTCCAGTACCTTACCAAAAAACATCGAAAAACCCGAAAACAACAAAAATACTCTCTCAAACATTCCCAAAGGAGAAATTTTCCCATTTTATAACAGATAAACACCAGTAAGTAGATAACAGTAGAACATGTTAAATGATCTATGGATAACCATATATACACTGGGTAATTAACAACTTCCCTTTGTATAACCTGACCCCGGACCCCCCAATCTCTTAGCATTTGTTAAAGAAAACATTTGCGTGCAAGGTTAGTTTTAGATAGCTTCCCTTTCCTTTCTAGCTTCATAGGATAAATAAAAAATCAGAAAGTAACACCCAATTCCAACCATTGCGGTAAGGTGGTCGCGTCACCGACAAAAATCGCACGCTACAGAGAGGCAGTGAGATCATTGTCAAAGCCTTTGATGGATCTAGAAAAACACTTATCGGCAAAGTTGTTCTTCCCATAACCATCGGTCTTCACACTTTCCAGGTCATGGACATCCGGGCAGCATGCATCTGTTTATTAGGAAGACCTTGGATACACGAAGCTAGGGCAGTTACTTCGACACTTCACTAGAAGCTGAAGTTCGTCAAGAATGACAAATTAGTCACAGTATGCAGAGAGCAAGCCTTAATCGTGAGCAACTTATCATCATTCTCCTGTGTAGAACAAGAGGAGGTTGTTGGAACCCATTTCCAAGCACTATCGGTGAGCAATAAGAATCGACCAGATAGAAGGACATCAATTTCCTCATACAAGGACGCTCTCAAAGTAATCAAGAGTAATGACACAAAAGGATGGGGACAGATTGTAATTCCTACTAATAATAAGACAAAGAAAGGTCTTGGTTTCTCTTCAACTTGTACCCAGACTACAAAAAAGGACGAAAGTTTTCGTCCCATTCAGGATTTCTTCCACAACGGAGGATTCCTCCACCCAGTGTCTCAAGAAGTACACACCATCAATGAGAGTGACTCCTCCGATATGGATGAGGAGTGGAAGTCTTATCTCAATGATGATGGTTATATGTCACAGGGAGAGCCGCACGCGCCATTATATTTTCCCAAGCAGAGCCCAAGATATATATCGAGGTCAGACGTCAGGATGATCTATGGAGATTGTGATCCTGAAGGATGTCGTGCTCCACCCAACTCATTAGAGGAAGACACTCTGATGAAAGACAACTTTGACTATGATTATTATGATCCCGTGGATGACTTGCCTATCTGGAAGCTATAGACGGAAGACTTGGGGCAAAAGATTCAGCCGGACGATGCCTATCAGCTGAGTAACATTGAAAAGACTACCCATGTCCACACAGAGTCATGGAATCTATACTTAGGACACTCCGAAGATGTCCAGCACCACAGTGATGTGTTCGCAAAAATTGCAGGACAAGAAGTCATTAACTACGCATTTTCTGAAATCAACGTCATTGAGGAAGATGACTAATCCAGTCCCGTATAAACATGGGACATCTTGGGACAGTCAAGTGGCAAGTATGACTTCCTAGTCAAATACACTGCTTCTGAAAGCTCTCGTATCAGATACGAGGACATCCAGCCAACTGGATGGGGAGATCCCCTTGAGAGTGAAAACACTATGGAAGGTACGACAGAAGAATTCTCCTATGACAACTCTGCATGGGAAGAAGACTCAAATGATCCTACTCCGCCATAAATCAGCGTTGTTTCTGAAGACAAACCAAGAAGGAAAGTACCAGAATTTGTGATTCACAGGGGAGTTCGTCGCCACTGGGTTACTATCGATGTCCCGAAAGTCGTCCATAAGTCGAAGTAATTACCATCTTTGTTTTGACCTTTCACCTTGCCCAAGTGAAATGAATGTTTTTATAGGGCTCACTTTTCTGTAAATGTCCCTCTCTGCTTCTCCCAAAGCGGTAAAGTTTTTTGTTTTATAGGGTTGTATTTCAAGAATCGACAAATCATGAATAAATAATGTCACTCTGTCATTCTCGCATTTATTACTGTTTTCACTTTTCGTTTTTCAGAAAATGGTAATCCTAAAAACAACTCAAAATAAAAACAAGCATTTTTCAGAAAATACACTACACGCACTCTTGCATTTTCTCTATCTTTGCTAAAAAATGAATCATCACGTTATGCAGATTGCTTGTTTTAAACCCCATTGAAACATACGATCCAATGCCTTCTCCCAACTTTGAATTCCCGGTATTTGAAGCTGAAGAAGAAGAACACAAAGAAATACCAGAAGAGATCTCCTGACTACTCAGACAAGAGGAAAGGTCTATTGAGCCTCACAAAGAGCCGTTGGAAACGGTCAATTTATGTTCAGGAAAAAAAAAGAAAGAAGTTAAGATTGGGGCAATGCTCAGTCCAACTGTCAGAGAAGACTTGATAAAACTTCTCAAAGAGTTTCCAGATGTATTTGCTTGGTCCTATCAGGACATGCTAGGGTTGGATACCCGCATCGTGGAACATCATTTTTCGCTGAAGATGGAATGTCCGCCAGTAAAACAAAGACTGAGAAAGACTCATTCAGATATGGCCATCAAAATTAAGGAGGAAGTGCAGAAGCAGATCTATGCAGGTTTCCTCGCCACCTCAGAATATCCTCAATGGCTAGCCAACATAGTGCCAGTTCTGAAAAAGGACGGAAAAGTCAGAATGTGCGAAGATTACAGGGATCTAAACAAGGCCAGTCCAAAGGATGACTTTCCCCTACCGCACCTAGACATGCTGGTAGACAGTACAGCAAAGTTCAAAGCCTTCTCCTTCATGGATGGATTCTTGGGCTATAATCAGATAAAAATGGCACCGGAAGATATGGAGAAAACTTCATTCATCACCCCATGGAGCACCTTTTGTTACAAGGTAATGTCGTTCGGTCTAAAGAACGCGGGGGAAACCTATCAAAGGGCCATGACAACTCTGTTTCACGACATGATGCACAAAGAGATCGAAGTGTATGTCGATGACATGATTGCCAAATATAAAACAGAAGAAGAGCATGTGACACACCTATCAAAGCTATTCGAGTTTGTTTTGATTTATCTATTTTGATGTGTGATAACATAGAGAAATGTCTTCCTACAGAGAGATTTTGATTTCCTCTGAGGGGAATGTTGATTTTTGTGTGCCTTGATCGAAGTCCATGGTTGAAGCTAAGAGATTGATTGACTCCACTGAGGAAGTCCTTATACAAAGCCTTAGAGGAGGCTGGAAAAGGCTGATTCAACAAGAGAGTGTTTATCTGTCTTGTACAAAGCCCAAGATTGAGGCTAAAAAGAGACTGACTCTTTTGGGGATATCATTATACAAAGCCTAAGAGGAGGCTAAAAGTTGACTTTTTCGGGGAAATATTTTGTCTGTCTTGTACAAAGCCCAAGATTGAGGCTAAAAGGGGAAACTGACTCTATTGGTGAGATGTTTTATCTGTCTTGTACAAAGCCCAAGATTGAGGCTAAAAGAAGATTGACTCTGCGGGAGAGATTTACACGGTGTCTTGTATAAAGCCCAAGATTGAGGCTGAAATGAGACTGACTCAACAAGATAGTGTTTTACTTGGTGTCTTGTACAAAGCCCAAGATTGAGGCTGAAAGGTAGTTGGCTGACTCAGTTGAGGATTTTTAGGTGTCTTGTACAAGGCACAAGATTGAGGCTGACCTACTGGGAAAATCATTATACAAAGCCTAAAAGGAGGCTGAAAAGAAGGTTGATTCTGCTTAGGGATAATATTTCTCAAAGCCTAAAAGAAGGTTGGGAAGAATTAACTTCACTGGGAAGATATTTATCCAGCCTTAAGAGAGGGTTATGAAGATTTTGACTTTGTTGGAGAAAGTTTATATATGTCTTGTACAAAGCCCAAGATTGAGGCTAAAGAATGACTGACTCAATAAGAGAGTGCTTTTGTACCATTTGACTCAACAAGAGAGTATAGAAAGGTGATTGACTCAACACGAGAGTACTTTGAAAGGTGATTGACTCAACAAGGGAGTCCTTTTGAAGCTAACTCAGCTGGGGAAAATCATTATACAAAGCCTAAGAGGAGGCTGAAAAAGGTCGACTCAACAACAGAGTGCCTTAAGGTGATTGACTCAATAAGAGAGTGCTTTGTCTGTCTTGTACAAAGCCCAAGATTGAGGCTAGAAAGGGTTAACTCAACAAGAGAGTGTTTTAAGAAAGAAGATGGACTCAACAAAAGGGTGTTGTTGGGGGATAATTCTGCTGAGGAAAATAATTATACAAAGCCTAAGAGGAGGGTGACTTCTGCTAAGGATTATTGAGGTCCAGAGGCAGGTCCAAAATGGGGAATCAACTCTTACTGAGGATTTACAGAAGAGTTGAGGTATCAGATGCCTTGAGGTTTTGATATGGGATAATGTTATCCTAATGATAAACTGACCCTAGCTGGGGATAATTTAGGATAAAAGACTGAGTTTTAGATCCTGTGGGTTTTATCTCTACTGGAGATTGATTAAACGATCAAGGTTTTTTCCTAGGTTTGTAAGGAAATTGAGAATGTCTTTGAGATCCAAGAGGAGATTAGACTGTCCAAGTATACTGGTATGAAAGGTTTTATCTTTGTATGACGCCCAAGAGGAGGCTGGTGCTTTAAGGGATGAGAATCAACCCTAAATTGGTCTGAGGTTTTGACTCTGGAAAGACTGATCTAGCAAAGGATGACTAAGTTATGTCCTATACCTTTAAGAGGTCTTCAGGGTCCTTGTATTAAGCCCATGAGAAGGCATGAGAACTTCTAAGAAGCCGGAGGGTCCTTGTACAAAGCCCAAGAGGAGGCGGTGATGCTTTTAGGAAGCATGTGGGTCCAAACCTAAGAAGAGTTCAAGAAAATTTTCACCAGGAATAATCTTTTCTTTAGTGAACAGTTCTAGGGTTTGAAGAAATTCAAGAGAGGTTTCACTGGGAGTTAATCCTCCCTGGGGGAAATGAATTTCTTTGACAATTTCTAATAGTGACAGTCTGAGAAAAGTTTCACCGGGAATAATGCCTTTCTCTTTGTTCCATATTGTTTAAGCCCAAGAGAAGGCAATACTGTATCTGGAATTCCTATGGGGACCTAGTTTTGACTGTATTAAAAGAGTGACCAACTAGGTTTATCTAATTCTAGACTTAATTGTCGGGGAAAACTCTAAGCAGATATACAAGTATATATACAGTTGATATATGACAAGTATTTAAAAGGATATGAAAGAAGGACTTACAGGTGAGCAAGCTTCCAGCAATACAGACAAATATATATATATATATATATATATATATATATGAAAGCATGTAAAGAAAGCTGATAAAACTTACAGGCGAGCAAGCTTCCATTGTAGCAGCTGTATGGTTAGTTGTTCAAGAAATTAAAGAAAGTTTGGATAACAACTATGAGTTTGAATCCAAATCAAAAAGTAAATTTGTTTTTGAAAAGATTGTTGGGACTTATACTCAAGGAGAGGCCCGAATATAACAGTGATAGCACCGTTATTCTGAAAATTGTATCGGGACTTATACAACGACTGAGGCCCAAATTAGGTTTTATTTATAAAGGGATGGGCCTTACAACTCAAAGAGAAGCCCAAAGGTTTGAAAAAGCAATGAAATGGGAATTACAACTCAAAGAGAAGCCCAAAATGAAAATGTTTTGAAAAGCAACAATCGCGCTGAGATTTTGAAAACACATTGGGACTTATACAATGACTTAGGCCCAAAAAGGTTTACATGTACAAGGGATGGGTCTTACACTCTATTATAGGCCCATGAGTGTATTGAAAAAGGTTTGTGAGGGTGAAAATAATCAAAACCCTAATTTGATTTTAAAATGCATTTTAATTGAATAAAAATTCAATTAAAATGATCAAAATTATCAAACATGTGTAAAAAACAAGCTGTGATTTTGGATCAATGTTTGAAAAATCATGTTTTATTCATAGAATGATTTGAAAATCATTTGAGTTTGCAAAATCAAGAGAAAGAAATATTTCTAAATGTTTAAAAAAAATATAATTCTTTACAAAAATACTAAATATATGAAATAAATAATATTTTTGTGAAATTTTCATGGAATAAAATATTTTAATATTTTTGTGAATTTTCAAAAAAAGAATCAATAAAAAATAATTAAAATTGAGAGAGAAATTAATTTTCGAATTAATTAACAAAAACCATAAAAATATTAAAAATAGCAAAAATGTGGAAGGGTACCAAAAAAGGTGTGGGTGGGGTTTGAACCCACAACCTCATATCCAAACACACATGCGTGCTACCACTGGGGTGGTGATACATCCGTGTATCAAAACCACCCCCATTAATACATAAGGATGGCCTGGTTTCTAGGCCTGGCCAAGGCAAGAAACCAAGTCATGGTGGATTTGCATGAAGGCTGTAACTTGCTCATTTCTCCATGGATTGGGACAAAATTTAGGTGCTTCTGACCTAGAATTTCATGAGGAATCCAATGGTGCCTTTAGATTTTTCAGAAGATGCCTCTATCTAAAAATCCGATAGTGGTTTCAAAAAATGCCAAGATTTGCATTTTCTATGCTAACACGTCATGTACACACTAATAGCATGGTAAATTGGTTCAAACACAACATATATGATATGTATGAGATGTTTATAATCAGTAGACCTCAAAGCAATGTATAATTCAAAGAGTTCAAGTTGTCATGCACTTACCTCTTGGAGCTTCTTTTGCTAACTGTCAAGATCCTTGTGCCAAAAGTAATCCAATGCTTAGGACACTCTTGATTGATCCCTTAGAAGCTTTTAGGATGATCAAAACCAGCTGGAATCCTCAGGAACAAGTTTTAGCTCTTTCTTGCAAAAGGGGCAAAAGTAACCAATATGACAACTCTCTCAAATGGTGTTCCAGATGAGGGGAACCAATTGGGATAGTTTGAGGATGATATTTGGAGTGTGTTTGAGGCTTGGTTTGGTTTTGAAAGTGATTGAATCAAGACATGACTTAGAAAATGCAGAAAAGTCTAATTTTGAGGTTTTGGAGGTTGATTTTTTGATTTTGGTGTTTCAGATCACAAGTGAGTGTTTGAACAGCTTAGATATGACATATTGGATGTGTTTGGATCATGAGCCGTGGTGGAATTGCTCTCTAACTCAAAAACTCAGAGATGACTTGCAAAAGAAGGCATTTTGGCCTAAAGAGAGAGATTTTGAGGAAAACATCCGTTGTAGTGCTTTGGTGTACTTAAACTGATCACAATTGAGCTCTATTTATAGTGTGTCAAGTTTGTTTTGCAAGCAATAGTGAATGGCAGCTGGTACAGGCCTTTGGCCAATGTTGATCCAAGGGAATCTTAAGTCTCCTCTAGCCATTGACTTGAGGTTAGGGCACATGCCTATGGTTCTTTAATTCAGTGCTGATTCTTGACTCATTCAGTTAGGAACGAGTCAGTCCATGCCACCTTGATGCATCCATTAAATGCTTGGAAACAAAATTGGAGTCTTTTGCACTTTTTAGCCTTTTTAGGTTTGTTATGGCTATGTGTAGATTTTTGGACTTGGGAGGCTTGGGGATTAGATCATTCCCCTTGGATTTTATCCTCTGATGTGTCTAAATAGATGACAAGGCTTGGAGTTATCTGATTTGGCCAAATCGAACAAATACACAAAATCTTCCTTGTAAAAATCAGTTCATGATGCCATGTTCCAAGGGTTGTATCTCCCTACTCAAATTGAATTTGGAGATGATCTGGTACTTGTTGGAAAGCCCTCATGGCATACTTCAACTTTGATGTTTACCTTTGGACCTGGTTTAGCTTGGATCAAGGTGAAAAATGCCCCTACATTTTGGAAAAAGTAAGGCAGATTCTGACTTTTTGAAAATTTCACTAAGTGTTGGAAAAAGTGGCCATTTTCACTTTATGTGATTTTTATCAATCCATAACTCAAAATCCATGTGGATTTGGAATCTCTTGTAGTTGACACTTTTAAAGTATGTCAGATGGACTTCATAGGTGTTATAGGGTGTATTGAATCATGTCCCAAGGTTTGAGAGTATGTCTTGGTCAAAAGTCAAAGATACAATTGACTTTTTTCCTCGAAACCCTAATTGTGGTCCTGGTGAAATTGAAACTTGTGAACCAAGCTTCTTGGGTCAATCCATTGTTGCAAATGGATCAATGTGGTGTATTGGAGGCCCTCAAATCATGTCTTGAGATCTTGGCTCAGGTTTTGTCCCAAAAGTCAACTTAGGGGTGAATTAGGTCAAGAAACCCTAATTCCTGATTTTTGATGAATGCATCCCCTAAGGCTAAATTGACTTGATTATTGGGTTCATGAGGTCCCTTGGGGTATCTTGGGTTGTGTTTTGAAGCATGGCTCATGCCCAGAGGAGAAATTCCATCTGGAGGCCTTGGTCGACCAAAACCCTAATTTGGTGACACTGGCGATCTTGAGGCTTGATCCACTTGGAATGTTGAACCTTGTGCTTGATTCTTGATGTGGGAGTCCTCTCTATCCTTTATAGGTTATTGAGAGGTTAGACAAGTTGAAGATCATGTCATTCCTTGATTGATCCTTTGTCTAAGTGCTCTAAGAGGGCTTGAAACCCTAAGTCTTGATTGTGGTGAATGCTCGATCATCTTTGAGGAGATTGATGAGACATGAAAGTACATCCATATTGTGGTAATGATTTTCACAATGATGGGAAATCTTGGTGGTCAAAATTTGGGGTATGATAGATGCCCCTATTTAATCTTCTTGGACCTGAAGGTGTGAATGGCGAAGGTATTCGGGCATTCGGGGTGCAAGAGGATTAAATATCAGAATACCCAAAATTTTGACGGTGGTTATGAATGGTTGTTTGCTCATTCATCTTCTTTTGCTAAGCAATGATACTTAGAAAAGGGTAAAAACTTCCCCTCGATCCTGGTCTTTAGCCAAGGAACTGGTCTAAGTTTCTTAAATAAACTTCCCCTAGATCTCGGTCTTCAGCCAAGGAACTGGTCTCAGTTTCTGAAATAAACTTCCCCTCGATCCTGGTCTTCAGCCAAGGAACTGGTCTTAGTTTCTTTTGTCAATAAACTTCCCCTCGATCCTGGTCTTCAGCCAAGGAACTGGTCTCAGTTCTTTTTTTTGTCAAGTTCCTTCCTTGACAAGGGACGCTATGTGTAGCGGTTTTCATCAAACTTCTCGTCGAGTTTACTGGGGGAGACGCCATTTGATTGAAAAATTTGATATCAGACTTGCTGGGGGACCCATTTGTCTGAGTTGTAGAGGTGTACAAACTTCTCTGTTGGAGATGCCATTTGTTGACTCTACTGGGGGAAAACGAGTCTCTTGAGAGACTGCTTTTCGCTCGGGGATATTACATCATACTTTTCTTCGAGATCTTATTGAAGAAATGCCATGTAATGTAATCCAATTTTGAGGTGCTGATGACTTCATTAACCTTGACTTTCTGAAGAGAAAAACCAATATGTTGCTGAGAGTCTTTAGTTGCGAGGCTTTCTCTGGGAGTTTTCCTTAATCCGAGAAAGCGAAAATATCATCTTCAATGGTGAAGAGTGACATTTGTCGAATGTCTTCTTACCTTTCAGAGGTTCAAGTTATCAAAGTGGTCGAGGACTGTCTCCAATCCAGAAATAAACTGGGGGAGAGAGATTGTTCAGACAAAACATTTCCTGACGAGGAAAGAACTGACAACTTGATTGATTAAAAGGACTTTACCACTTGGGGGTAGGACTGACGAGAGTGATAGTGATGCAATATGAATATGAGTATGAATCAATAATGCATGATGTATGTATGTTTATGCTGACAAAACTGACGTGTCATACAGACTAATAGATGAACATGACTTGATACTTGGCCACGGTGAGGGACAAAAAGCATCAATGTTCCAAGATAGCAATCCTGCCTTGCTTAGGAGAGACAGTCCCCGTGGGGAGAAAGAATTGTCAATCGGTCTTAAGAGGTAAGAACTCTGTTGGGGATATTAGATGGGAAAAATCACATCTGAAATAGTTGATCCTTCACTCAGGCGTACTGGTTTAGAAGGAGTACTTTGATTCTGCACTTTGAGGTTCAACCACCTTCAGAGAAGCGATCGATGTTCAACAGTCAAAAGAAATGCCATCTTTATTTTAAAAGCAGAAAAATTCTGACATGTAAATTCATTTTTGTTTTATTTCAAGAATCGTTGATCATGTTAACAATGTCAATCTGTTAAGCTAAAACAAATAAGAATTGCAAACAAAAGCACTAGGGCTCAAATTTTATTGATAGGATGGAAATCAGCCAAGCGCGTGATCCCATAGAGTATTTACAAAGTTAGAAAATGGTAATTTAAGGGAAAAGGGCTACATTGAAACATAACGACCGTTATCCTTCTACCAACTTTGAATTCTGGGCATCCTGAGCTTCTGTCGAAGATGACCTTGACTGGAGTTTTCCTGATGGATGGCATTAGTGCTGGGGATTTAACCTCGTCGGACGTAGTTACTTGCCATTAATCCCTAACTTTTGCCTAGATTGTACTTTGAGATTTCCAATCCATCGGGATGATTTTTTATTATGTCTCTAATTTTTGCCTGGATCGCCCTTTCGGGTTTTCAATCCACCGAGACGTTTTTTTTTGTTTAGGCGAAGTATTTCTTGACTACGTCAACATTCGTGGGGTAGGCAAATTCCTCTCCATCCATGGTGGCTAGTCTCAAGGCGCCGCCTGAGAAGGCTTTCTTGACCACATAGGGGCCATCGTAATTCGGAGTCCATTTTCCCCAGGAATCAGTGAGGAATAATTGTATCTTCTTGAGCACGAGGTCTCCTCTTCTGAAGATGCGAGGTCGGACCTTTTTGGCAAACGCTTTCTTCATTCTTTCCTGATACAACTGTCCATGGCATATTGCCGTTATTCGCTTTTCTTCGATTAGGTTCAGTTCATCATGTCGACTTTGACACCATTCAGCTTCTGTTAGCTTAGCTTCCATCAATACCCGAATTGATGGGATCTCTACTTCTATGGGGAGCACTGCCTTCATGCCATATACTAGAGAGAAAGGGGTTGCCCCTGTTGAAGTGCGGACAAATGTGCGATAACCATGAAGAGCAAAGGGTAGCATCTTGTGCTAGTCTTTGTAGGTTACAACCATCTTATGAATGATCTTTTTGATATTCTTGTTAGCCGTTTCTACCGCTCCATTCATCTTGGGTCGGTAGGGAGATGAGTTATGGTGATCAATCTTGAACTCAGCACACAACTCTTTCATCATCTTATTGTTCAAGTTAGATCTATTATTGGTAATGATCTGGCTTGGAACACTATAACGGCATATGAGATTGTTCTTGATAAATCGGACCACCACTTCTCGGGTCAAATTGGCATATGACGCTGCTTCGACCCATTTGGTGAAGTAGTCTATGGCTACTAGGATGAATCGATGTTCGTTCGGAGCCTTGTATGGAAAAAGGCCATGGGGAAGAAAGAACTTTGAGATGTGTTGGAGGTACATGGATTTTGTCTGAGTATATCTGACACTTGTAACATCTCCTCATGTACTTGTAGTAATCGAACCATGGTCAACCAATAGTATCCTGCTCTCAGAATTTTTCTCGCCATTTTGTGTCCACTGGCATGAGTGCCAAAGGATCCTTCGTGAATTTCTTTTATCAGTATGTTTGCTTCTGGTCTGTCTATGCATCGGAGCAAGACCATGTCAAAGTTTCTCTTATAGAGTGTATCATTGATCAGGAAGAAGTTGCTTGCCAGCCTTCTGAGGGTCTTCCTGTCTTTTCTTGATGCCCCAGGTGGGTACTCTTGTTTCTGAAGGAAGCATTTGATATCATGATACCAAGGTTTATTGTCTATGACTGCTTCAATTGTGAAGATGTAGGCGGGCCTTTCAAGGAGCATTATGTTAATTTTAGGTACGTCGTTCCATTGACCTACACTAATCATGGAGGAGAGAGTGGCTAATGCGTCAGCCATGTGATTCTCTTCACGAGGGATATGATGAAACTCGATTCTATTAAAGAATGTTAACAACCTTCTCGCGTAATCTTTGTAAGGAATCATTCCTGATTGGTATGTGTTCCAATCTCCTTTGATCTAATTGATAACCAGGGCTGAGTCTCTATACACATCCAAGTTCTTTATCCTTAAATCAATTGCTTCTTCGAGACCCATGATACAAGCTTTGTATTCGGCCTCGTTGTTTGTACACTTGAATGTCAATCTGGAAGTGAAAGGAATTTGGGTACCCTGAGGTGTTACGTTGATTGCCCCAATTCCATTTCCATAATTGTTGACAGCTCCGTTAAAGATTAGTCCCTATTGGGAACCTGGTTCTGGCCCTTCACTGGGTAGCGGTTCATCGTAATCTTTCATTTTCAAGTACATGACATCTTCGTCTGGAAAGTAAAACCCGACTGATTCCTAATCGTCAATCGGTTGATGAGCCAAATGATCGGCTAAAATACTTCCTTTGACGACTTTCTGAGCATGGTACTCAATGTCGTATTCTGATAACAACATCTGCCACCGGGCAATCCTTCCCGTGAGAGCAGGTTTTTCAAAGACATACTTGATTGGATCCATTCCGGAGATTAACCAAGTAGTGTGACAAATCATATACTGGCGAAGACGTTTGGCTGCCCAAGCCAGAGCACAACAAGTTTTCTCAAGCATAGTATACCGAGTTTCACAGTCGGTAAACTTCTTGCTCAGATAGTAGATGGCAGACTCTTTTCTTTTTGTTTCATTTTGTTGGCCAAGTACACAACCCATCGAGTCTTCCAAGACTATTAAATAGATGATCAATAATCTTCCCTTCACTGGAGGTGACAGGATAGGTGGATTCAACAGATACTCCTTGATACTGTCGAAGGCGGTTTGGCAGTCTTCTGTCCATACGCAATCCTGATTCTTTTTGAGCAATTTGAAGATTGGCGAGCATGTCGCGGTCATGAGGAATATAAATCTGGAAATGTAATTCAAACATCCCAGGAATCCTCTGACTTGTTTTTCAGTCTTTGGAGAAGGCATTTCTTGGATGGCCTGGACCTTGTCAGGATCAACCTCAGTTCCTTTCTGGCTGACGATGAACCCTAGCAGTTTCCCTGAGCGGACACCGAACATGCACTTGTTAGGATTCAAGCAGAGTTTGTATTTTTTCAGACACTCGAATAACTTTGACAGGTGGGTCACATGATGCTCTTCTGTTTTAGATTTGGCAATCATATCATCGACATACACTTCAATCTCTTTGTACATCATGTCGTGAAACAGAGTAGTCATGGCCCGTTGATAGGTTGCTCTGGCTTTCTTCAAACCGAGCTGTATTACCTTGTAACAAAAGGTGCCCCATGGGGTGATGAATGAAGTTTGCTCCATATCCTCCGGCGCCATTTTTATCTGATTATAGCCCGAGAATCCATCCATGAAGGAGAAGACTTTGAACTTCATTGTACTGTCTACCAGCATGTCTATGTGCGGTAGGGGAAAGTCATCCTTTGGACTGGCCTTATTTAGATCCCTGTAATCTTCGCACATTCTGACTTTTCTGTCCTTTTTCGGAACTGGCACTATGTTGGCTAGCCATTGAGGATATTCTGAGGTGGCGAGGAAACCCGCGTCAATCTGTTTATGTACTTCCTCTTTGATTTTGATGGCCATGTCTAGATGAGTCCGTCTTAGTCTTTGTTTTACCGGCGGACATTCTGATCTTAACGATAGATGATATTCCACGATGCTGGTGTCCAACCCTGGCATGTCGTGATAGGACCAAGCAAAAATATCTGGAAACTCTTTGAGAAGTTTTATCAAATCTTCTTTGACAGTCAAACTGAACAGTTCCGCAATCTTGACTTCTTTCCTCTCTTCTTCTGAACCCAAGTTTACCATTTCCGACGACTCTTTGTGAGGTTCAATGGACCTTTCCTCTTGTCTGAGTAATCGGGAGATCTCTTCTGGAATTTCCTCGTCTTCTTCTTCTTCAGCCTCAAATCCCGGGAATTCAAAGTTGGGAGAAGGCATCAGATCGTATGTTTCAATGGGGTTTAAAACAATTAATTTGCACGACGTGATGATTGGTTTTTAGAAGAGATAGAGAGAAATGCAAGAGTGTGTGCAGTGTATTTTCTGAAAAATGCTTGTTTTTATTTTGAGTTGTTTTTAGGATTACCATTTTCTGAAAAGAGAAAGGTGAAAACAGAAATAAATGTGGAAATTATAAAACGACATTATTTATTTATGATTTGTCGATTCTTGAAACTACAGCCCTATAAAACAAAACTCTGTCGCTTCGGGCGAAGCGAAGAGGGATATTTACAGAAAGTGAGCCCTATAATAACATCTGTTTCACCTGGGCAGGGTGAAAGGTTAAAACAAAGATGACAATTACTTAGACTTTTGAACGACTTTCGGGACATCGACAACAACCCATTGGGGCGAACTCCGCGGTGAATCACAAAGTCTGGTACCTTTTTCTTGGTTTATCCTCAGAAATGACGCTGTTTTCTGGCGGAGCAGGATCGTTGGAGTCTTCCTCCCAGGCAGAGTTGTCGTAGACGAACTCTTCTGTTGTATCTTGCACAGTGTTTTCACTCTCAGACGGATCTCCCCATCCAGTTGGTTGGATGTCTTCGAGCCTGATACGAGAGCTTTCAGGAGCGGTGTACTTGACTAAGAAGCCGTACTTGCCACTCGGTTGTCCTAAAGTGTCCCATACTTCGGTGGAACTGGAGGAGTCATCTTTCTCGATGACGTTGACCTCAGGAAAAGCATAGTTGATGAATTCTTGTCCTGCAATCTTTGCAGATTCATCGTTGGGCTGGATATTTTTGGAATGTCCTGAGTAATGGTCCCATGATTTAGCGGGGACGCAGGTATTCTTTTCAATGAGGCTCAACTGATATGCATCGTCTGGCTGACTCTTTTGCCCCAAGTCTTCTGGGTACGGTTGCCAAATAGGAAAGTTATCCATTGGGTCATAAAAGTTATAGTCGAATTTGTCTTTCATCAGAGTGTCCTCCTCTAATGAGTTGGGCGGAGCGCGACATCCTTCCGGATCACAATCTCCGTACATCATCTTGACATCTGATCTTGGTATATATCTCGGACTTTGCATGGGAAAGAAAAATGGTGTATGTGCCTCTCCCTGAGACATATAACCGTCCTCGTTGAGATAGGATTTCCACTCTTCATCTGTATCAGAGGAGTCACTCACATTGATGGTGTGTACTTCTTGAGACACCTGGTGAAGAAAACCTCCACTGTGGAAGAAGTCCTGAATGGGATGAGAACTTTCATCGTTAGTAGCAGTCTGGGTACAGGTTGAGGAAAAACCAAGACCTTTCTTTGTCTTGTTATCCATAGGAATGGCAAGCTGTCCCCATCCTTTTGCGTTGTTACTCTCGATCACTTTGAGAGCATCTTTGTATAAGGAAATCGACGTTCCTTTTTCTGATCGATTCTCATTGCTCACCGAAAGTGCTTGGAAATAGGTTCCAACAACCTCCTCGGGCTCTACACAGGATAATGATGATAAGTTGCTTACAATTAAGGTCTGTTCTCCCCATACTGTGACTAGCTTGTCATTCTTGACGAACTTCAGCTTCTGGTGAAGTGTCGAAGTGACTGCCCCAACTTCGTGTATCCAAGGTCTTCCTAATAAACAGATATATGTTGCCCAGATGTCCATGACCTGGAAAGTGACTTGAAAAGTGTGAGGACCGATAGTTATGGGAAGATCAACTTCACTGATAACTGTTTTTCTGGATCCGTCAAATGCTTTGACGATGACCTCGCTGCCTCTCATCGGTGATCCTTGAAATAATAGTCGCATCAGAGTTGATTTTGGCATAACAGTTAGAGCTGATCTGGTATCTACCAGTACACTGGCTAAAGCATCATCCTGGCAGTTGATTGTAATGTTAAGCGCCATGTTGTGATGTTTGCCTTCTTCCGTCAGTTCTTCATCGCTGAATCCCAAGTTGATGCAAGAAGTGATGTTGGAGATGATTCTGTCAAATTGTCTTATCGTCACATCTTTTTCTACGAAAGCTTGCTCCAAGACATTCTGCAAAGCTTCCCTGTGAGCTTCGGAACTGAGCAAGAGAGATAGCACAGAGATTCTTGATGGAGTTTGCAACAGTTGGTCTACAATGTTGTACTCACTTTTCTGGATGAGCTTCAGCATCTCATCGTTGTTCTTTGAAAGGTCGAAATTACTGGATTGACTGACTGGTTGATTGGGAACTTTTGTTTGAGGTTCCTTTTCCTTGGTGGGTTCTCCAACTCCTCGATTGAAGATCCGACCACTCCGTGTCACTCGACAGATATCGACAATGTTCACGACGACGGATAATGGAGTTTCCTTTCCATTCTCGATTGTTGTTGCACCGTACTTGTAAGGAATAACCTTATCGGATTTGTACGGTATTCGTCCCGGCAAATAGATAACTACAGGAGCCTTTTGATTTTTCTGACCATCGTAGCCGACCTCACTTGGTTTGAGGTTGAGAATCTTTCTACTATCAAGAGGAACTCTTGATTCATGGAGTAGAGGGATTATATTGCATACATCTTTGGTCATTTCATGATTAGAGATTATAACAATGTCTTTGCTTTGATCAAGAAGATAATCTTGCATTACATTGATCGAACCATAACTTGAACATGGTCGAATCTCTTTTCGGTTCAACTGATTTTGAAGAGTCGCTCGCACAAGGTAACATCATTGGTTGTTTTCTGAGCAAACTCTACAGTGCTCATAGTTGTATGGTGGCACCCGGCCACGTCCGCTTTGTATGCAGTGCAACTTTACTAGATCTGTTTCCATCGAGCGGACATCCTGACTTTGATACCTATCAAGATTCTCGTCAGTCATACTGATCTACTGTGTAGCTTCATCCAGGTAGATTGCAAGCCACCAGTGGTCCAACAAGTGTTGGAGTGTTCTTTGGACAAGTGCACATCTTTGGTCGTCTTTACGACACACTTTATAGTCTTGATAATCATGTGAATCCAGAAAACCGAGCCTGACTTGCTTAACATGTAATTCTACTAGACTGGTATTCATCAAGCGAATATCAAAGATTTGAATCATATTAACTTGATGGCTACTTCTATCACGGTAATCCTGGATCCATCCGAGATCCATCTGACGCTGGAGGGCCTCTTGTATAAAAGAGCATCCTTGACTGTTTATTGAGCATATCATACAGGAATTGTAATCATGCCATGGCAGATCATGATGCTGACTTTTCCTTGAGTGCATTGCCACTAAGTTGACATTCATTGCCAGAATGTTGTGGTTTTGGACAATGTTGGGATTTGCGTGGGCCATATTGAACTCACGGATTTGATGACCTTGGATCCATCCGAGATCCATCTGTTCTTGTAGAGCTGATTGCACTACGGAACATCCTTGATTATTCTTTGAACATATATCACACTGGTGATAATTGTGAGATGGTACATGACCGTACCCGCTCTGTCTGCAATGCATCCTGACCAGATTGGTTCGTAATAGGAGTACATCGTGAATTTGATAACTGCGGCTAAATTCTTCCTCTATCAAATTTACTACAGTTTTCTCATGTTGAGGCAACGGGTTCGTCTGAACATTTGGATTTGTATCCTTGAAGGATAATACCCCGTTCCTAACAAGCTTCTGTACATAAGATTTGAAACTGAGACATTTTTCAATGTTGTGCCTGGTCCTCCTTGATGGTAAGGGCAAGTTTGATCTGCTTTGAACCAAAAAGGTGGATTTTCTGGTACTGTAAGAGGAGACCTGGTTTGGACGTGCCCCTTGACCAGTAAGAGTGGAAACAGTTCTGCGTACAGCATTGGTATAGGGTCGAACCTTGACGGTTGTGTCGTACGATTGTTATTGTTGTACTGAGGACGAGTCTGCTGAAGATGATGTTTTGTCCTTTTCTGATACTATTTTTGACTCGGTTGGCTCTGAGCAACCTGAGGTTGATACGTTGGAGCCGGTGCAGGGTTGATAGCAGGAGTTACCGCTGCTACTGGTTGATACCTTCACCTTTGATTTCCGAGAGAGATATTACTGATATCTTGCTCTTTTTTCTTTAGGAAAGCACTACCGTATCTTTTGGTACTGCTTGATGGCTCTGCATCTTTGATCAGACGTCATTCTCGGACTGCTTCTTCAAGGCGTACTCCCATGTTCACCATTTCAGTGAAGTCGCTGGGCACACTGGCGACCATTCGGTCGTAATAGAATGAGGTTAAGGTTTTCAAAAAGATCTTTGTCATCTCTTTTTCCTCAAGAGGGGGACAGATCTGGGCGGAAATTTCACGCAATCTCTGAGCATATTCCTTAAAAGTTTCTTTGTCTTTCTGCGACATCGCTCTTAGTTAATCTCTGTCTGGTGCCATGTCCAGGTTATATTTATATTGCTGAACGAAGGCTGCCCAAAGATCTCTGAAAGTGACGATCTTGGTGCGGTTTAAACCCATGTACTATTTAAGTGCGGAACCGGTTAAACTGTCCTGGAAATAATGGATCAGTAGCTGTTGATTTTCTATCTGAGTTGACATCTTTTAAGCGTACATCACCAAATGACTTTGAGGGCAAGAGTTGCCTTTATATTTTTCAAAGTCAGGCACCTTGAATTTGTGCGGTATTTTCACGTTGGGGACCAAACAAAGGTCTGCGGCATCCTTTCCAAATAAATCCTGGCCGTGAATGGCATGCAGTTCCTTCTGCATCTCCAGGAATTGCTCCTGGAACTCATTCATTCTTTCGTACATGTTTTCGTTTCGACCAGAAATTATTTGTGGAATCCTTCCTTCCGGGACAGTGTGTACCACTGGTTATGGTATAGTCATTACGGCGGTGACTCTTGGTGCTTCCCTATCCCGAAGTTTGTAACCTTCAGGAGTTGTTGTCTTGACACTTGCATCTTTGTTTTCCCGAAGTTTATAACCTTTAGGCCCAGCAGTTCCTGCTGCAGTTTCCGGGTCTTCAGTGACCGGTGGGATGTATCCTTCAGGGACAAAGTTGATAGGCATGCCCCAGGGATGATCTTTAGGCATGTTGTACCAAGGATCATACGTCTCTACTATGGGTGTAGATGTGATCTCCGAAATCACAGTCCTTTGTTGTTGTCTCTGAGCTGTTGCCGGGATTGCATGTCACTGTGAAGTTTTTTCAGATCTTCCTTTAGAGCGTCGATTTCTTCTCTCAGCTCTCTGTTCTCTTCCTCGAGATCGTCCATTTTCTTTTGTCGATTGGCCCGAGTATTGTACGAATGAGACAGTTTGACTCTAGAATCGTGACATATACGTGAGATTCGAAGGTAAGAAGAATGCGTTATGTGAGAATGATGAATGATATGCAATGATATATATTAATTTTTTAGTTTTTGCTTTAATCAAAAAGACTTTAACACAATAGATTGCAAATATCATACAGTGGGGAGACCCTGTTTTATTGAATTTGAAATATTGCAGAAACGGAAAATACAGTATTTTACAAAGTGCTATAAAAGAAATGTTTGAACTTCATGGATCCTGGGTCCTTTCTGAGGAAAACTCATATGCTGGTTCTAGTATTTTCCTTTTCTTTGACTGGGGATCTTCAGCCGTTGTCGGGTTGTCATTCCTTTTCCAAGTGAAAGGAGCGAGCAAGTTTCTTCGGTCTTCTTGATTTTCTACAATATGCTGCTCCAATATCCTAATCAGAGCATCCTTTTCTTTTAACAGTTGCTGAATTTTGGTACACTTCACATTGAGAATGCGGTATTTGTTCTTCCAAGAGTTCTTTTCCAGTTAAACTTTGTTGAGAGCGACCTGGAGTTTTTCCGCATTAGACATAAAATAAAGGACATATTCCTTTAACGGAAGAACTTCTTGACGAGGGTAAGGCATCCTCATCTTGAGGGCTCTAGTTTGTACCCATTGGAGATAAGGTTCCACGGAGATACAGTCCGGTTTTCCTAGAGACTCGCTTCCTTTCCTGTGAACATGTTTCCAGGCATGCACTACTTCCGTCTTTAGTGCCCTGTCATTTTCTCCTTCCTTGAAGAAAAGACCTTCCAGATGAACATTTTGCGGAATATTCTTCATCAGGTATCCGAGTTGACGACGAACTAAAATTGGATGATAGTTGATTCCTCCTTTAGTTCCTATGAGGGGTACATTAGGAAAGTTTCCACATTTATCAATGATCCTTATCCCGTCATAAATCCTATTGTACCAATCTATGTCAGAGTTGGTAAGAGACATGATTCTCTGTGACCAACGTAGAGTACTCTTATGATCCCAAAAAGCAGCAGACTTGGGTAAATGGGAAGTGAACCATTTGTATAGCAGGGGTACACAACATGTGATCATTCCTCCGCAGTACAAATTCCTTAAGTTTACAAAATGATAAGCATCTGCGAGCAAGGTTGGTACGGGGTTTCCAATCAGAAATATCTTAATAGTGTTGGTATCGACGAAGTTATCGATGTTGGGAAAGAAGAACAACCCATATGTGAGTAGAACAAAGATAGCTTCGAAAGCAGTTATGTTTCCTATACTGGCAAAG
This sequence comes from Lathyrus tuberosus, assembly GCA_022829125.1. NCBI lineage: Eukaryota > Viridiplantae > Streptophyta > Magnoliopsida > Fabales > Fabaceae > Lathyrus > Lathyrus tuberosus. The sequence continues at coordinate 12,688,001 of JALAZF010000075.1, forward strand.
TATAGGGCTTTCTCTACCAAAAACTTGGCCGGTAAACCTTGGATTCCTTCCTTAGTGGTCATGTGAGTCCTGACTTCTGACTCGTCCAAATAGATTGCTCTCGCAATGGTTGGATCCTTTGGAATTTCTTCCAGTCCAGAAAACGGAGCTTGGTCAGTGATGGGTAAATCATTCAGGTGAGAGTACTCTTCTAGCATCGGTGCTAGTTGATAATCTGGGAATGTGAAACAGTGATAAACCGGATTGTAGAACTGAATCAACGTAGATAGGATTCCTTCAACTACATAGACCCTTAACAGAGATAGCAGCCCTCCGTACTTAGCTCTGAAAGCATCAGGGTTGGTGATCATCCTTGCCAACCCCCTTAAATCCTCTAGTTTTGGAGCCTTGAAGGTGTACTTGTGCGTCTTCCTTCTACCGAAATTCATAACGCAATCTTTCTCTCTGATATTTGCAATCATTATTTTAGTTTAATTTGAAAAAGAAAGAGAAGAGAAAAGACGATTTTTTCTTTGTTCAAGAGTTTTTAGATGAATGCATGAATGCAGCACACAAAAACATTGAAAAAACATGGGTTCAAGGGTTCAACATCACGAGCATGGAGTCATGGCTCTACCCATCCCCAAAGGTTGTATTCTGGTGAATTTTTGTACCTGTAGAACAGGTTAAAAGTTCCCAAAATCATTGACCCCCTTAGGGATAGCAACAGTAAGCTGGTTCACCCGAGCGAGCTGTAGCATCCTAGGGTAATCTCAATTGAGTGTAGTATCGCGTGTCAACTATTTCCGATAGCTACTGCACTACCAAATGGCCACATGGTTAATGTCTACTAAATCCTCAGTTTCACGGATATCACATTGGGACAATCTGCCTTCACGACAGAGTCGTTAAGCATTGAATCCGCAAAGGGTATCTCCACTGATTTGATGGTCTACCGGGATCGCTTATTCGGGAATCACTCCCTATAAGACCACCCGTCTATGCCATCACCTATCTTAGGGTTCTCTCATACTCTCCACATATGACATCACTCGCATTCCCATTGACACAAAAATAAACATGGATATGAAGTAGGAAAAGCAGTACATATATATATATAATTCCTAAAACTAACATCCTAGACCTCTTAGGAATTCTAGTCCAAGTCCTAGACAGATCAAAGACGTCCCCAGCAGAGTCGCCATTTTACTGTAACGTGTGATTTTTGTCGGTGACGCGACCACCTTATCGCCATGGGTTTCTCTTCACCGCAATGGTAGGAGTGAGGTGCTACTTTCTGATTTCTTATTTATCCCGTGAAGCTGGAAGGGAAAGGGAAGCTATCTAAAACTAACCTTGCACGCGAATGTTTAACTGAATAAATGCTAAAAGAGATTCGGGGAGTTCAGGGTCAGGTTATACAATGGGGAGTTGTCAATTACCCATCGTATATATGGTTATCCCCAGGTTGTTAGCAATAGGTTCTTCTTTTATACTTGATGGTGTTTCACCGTTGTGGGTTGGGAAATTTTCTCCTTTGAGATGTTTGAGAGAGAGAGAGAGTTTTTGATGATTTTGGTGAGGTACTAGACCTCAGTTTTGATTGGTGTGAAGGTACTAGACCTAGAGTTTTTTATTGGTATGATCGCTAAGATTTCACAATCTTATGCTTACGTATTCCCGTTAAAGATAAACAGGGAAATCAGAGCAATCGTAGTTCCTCCAATTCTATGGGAGGAAAAGATGTTTACGTGTCTTGTTCAAAGGCCAAGATTGAAGCTAAAGGAGTATTTGTGTCTTGTTTAAAGCCCAAGATTGAAGCTAAAGGTTTGACTGAGAGAGAATTTGTCATCTCTAAGGGAGATATCTCGTCTGTTTATCCCAACTGTTGGGTGACTGTTTATAAAGGAAAATTACTTTAACTGGGATATGAGAATCCAGCAATGCCACAATTTCCTTTATGAAGGATTTTTTCTGAAGGATAAAACTTTAACTCAGTGTTGAGCAATGCCATTTTTCCTTAGGAGTTTTCCATGCTAAGAGAAGGATAGTGGCGTGGATGTAAATAATCCAGAGGATTGCCACTTACAGCAATTAGATGAAAGATATGATTTTTACCGGGAAAATAGATGGACGACAACTTGGATTTTTGAATCAATAAGTGTGCCACTTAAAGCAGTTATTTGGGATTAGGGTTTGTTTTGATTTATCTGTTTTGATGTGTGATAACACAGAGAAATGTCTTCCTACAGAGAGATTTTGATTTCCTCTTAGGGGAATGTTGATTTTTGTGTGCCTTGATCGAAGCCCAAGGTTGAAGCTAAGAGATTGATTGACTCCACTAAGGAAGTCCTTATACAAAGCCTAAGAGGAGACTGGAAAAGGCTAACTCAACAAGAGAGTGTTTATCTGTCTTGTACAAAGCCCAAGATTGAGGTTAAAAAGAGTCTGACTCTTTTGGGGATATCATTATACAAAGTCTAAGACGAGGCTAAAAGTTGACTTTTCCGAGGAAATATTTTGTCTATCTTGTACAAAGCCCAAGATTGAGGCTAAAAGGGGAAACTGGCCCTATTGGTGAGATGTTTTATCTGTCTTGTACAAAGCCCAAGATTGAGGCTAAAAGAAGATTGACTCTGCGGGAGAGATTTACACGATGTCTTGTACAAAGCCCAAGATTGAGGCTGAAATAAGTCTGACTCAACAAGAGTGTTTTATTTGTTGTCTTGTACAAAGCCCAAGATTGAGGCTGAAAGGTAGTTGACTGACTCAGCTGAGAATTTTTAGGTGTCTTGTACAAAGCCCAAGATTGAGGCTGACCTTACTGGGAAAATCATTATACAAAGCCTAAGAGGAGGCTGAAAAGAAGGTTGATTCTACTTAGGGGTATTATTTCTCAAAGCCTAAAAGAAGGCTGGGAAGAATTGACTCCACTGGGAAGATATTTATCCAGAGCCTTAAGAGAGGGTTATGAAGATTTTGACTTTGTTGGAGAAAGTTTATATATGTCTTGTACAAAGCCCAAGACTGAGGCTAAAGAATCGTTTACTCAACAAGAGAGTGCTTTTGTACCATTTAACTCAATAAGAGAGTATGGAAAGGTGGTTGACTCAACAAGAGAGTACTTTAAAAGGTGATTGACTCAACAAGGGAGTCCTTTTGAAGCTAACTCAGCTGGGGAAAATCATTATACAAAGCCTAAGAGGAGGCTGAAAAAGGTCGATTCAACTAGAGTATGCCTTAATGTGATTGACTCAACAAGAGAGTGCTTTGTCTGTCTTGTACAAAGCCCAAGATTGAGGCTAGAAAGGGTTAACTCAACAAGATAGTGTTTTAAGAAAGAAGATGGACTCAATAAAAGGGTGTTGTTGGGGCTAATTCTGCTGAGGAAAATCATTATACAAAGCTTAAGAGGGGCTGACTTCTGCTAAGGATTATTGAGGTCCAGAGGCAGGTCCAAAATGGGCAATCAACTCTTGCCGAGGATTTACAGAAGAGTTGAGGTATCATATGCCTTGAGGTTCTGATATGGGATAGTGTTATCCAACTGGTATGGAAGATTTTATCTTTGTATGATGCCCAAGAGGAGGTTGGTGCTATAAGGGATGAGAATCAACCCTAAATTGGTCTGAGGTTTTGACTCTGGAAAGACTGCTCTAGCAAAGGATGACTAAGTTCTGTCCTATACCTTTAAGAGGTCTTCAGGGTCCTTGTATTAAGCCTAAGAGAAGGAATGAGAACTTCTAAGAAGCTGGAGGGTCCTTGTATAAAGCCCAAGAGGAGGCGGGGATGCTTTTAGGAAGCTTGTGGGTCCAAATTTAAGAAGAGTTCAAAAAAAGTTTCACCGGGAATAATCTTTTCTTTAGTGAACAATTCTAGGGTTTGAAGAAATTCAAGAGAGATTTCATCAGGAATTAATCCTCCCTGGGGGAAATGAATTTCTTTGACAATTTCTAATAGTGACAGTCTGAGAAAAGTTTCACCGGGAATAATGCCTTTCTCTTTGTTCCATATTGTTTAAGCCCAAGAGAAGGCAATACTGTATCTGGAATTCCTATGGGGAACTAGTTTTGACTGTATTAAAAGAGTGACCAACTGGATTTATCTAATTCTAGACTTAATTGTCGGGGAAAACTCTAAGCAGATATACAAAATATATATACAGTTGATATATGACTGTCGTACCTCGAAAAATACGATCCTCGCGATGGATGCGGAAAGAACGGTTCGAAACAGAGTCGCCACCAAACTTTATTCATCCCAAAAGAGGGATAGGAAAATATCGATAAAACCTTTAAAGGGATAAGAAAATGGTCGTCGCAACCAAATTCGGGTTCGGGAGTCGATTACGCAAAGGGAAGGTATTAGCACCCTCTACGTCCGTTGTACTCAACGGGAACCTCTTGATTCGGTTCGTGAGAAAGTTAGCTAGGTTTGTTTGTTTATCTTCTAAGGTAAAAGGATTTATTTTTAAGGGGGAAATAGGGTGGTTTTTATTAGTGTGCTCAGCAAGGATTAAGATCCTTGTGCCTACGTATTCCCTCGTGCAATGGGAAAGTCAGAGCATTCGTAGTTCGTGGGACTACGGTTGTTTGGTTGGTATTTTTTACGTGAACAAGTGTTTAGGGAGGCTAAACATTGTTCTTTTGGAAAATAGTTTTAATCGCACGACGACGAGGAGTTGGATTATTGTGTTCGTATTTTGATTAGGTGACGATTACTTGAACTTAAGAAAGATTCCTCGAGCCCAAGTAATCGGGAAAGCGAGTCGAAGAACCGGCTCTCTCTCTTTTTCATCCTTAATTATGAAAGAGTTTTAATATGGTTAGAGTATGTTAAATAGATGACAATTAATTGAACTTAAGAAAGATTCCTCGGGTCCAAGTAATCGGGAAAGCTAGTCGAAGAACCGACTCTCTCTCTTTTTCATCCAAGTGTTTAGGAAAAGAAGATTTGATTTGATTTATTGTAAAAAGGTTTTGATATGTAATCGCGTTATGAGTCTTTTAAAGAAGACAATTACTTGAACTTAAGAAAGATTTCTCGGGCCCAAATAATTGAGGAGAAGAATCGAAGATTCCATTCTACTCCCTTTTCTTCTTTTAAGAAAAGTGCTTAAATATGATTAAGTGTATTAATTTGATTTGAAAAATGCTCGATGTTGATCGAGATTTGAATTTGCGTGCGAAATGGTTGGGGACTAATGAAAAGGAGGTCCTAATGGTTCAAGGTAAGGTCGATTGCGAGGCGAAAGCACTCGACTTACAAGAGGGTTAAGGGACTTGATATGTGTATCAAGTGAATGCTTGAGGATGAATTGAATTTGATTTGGAAAATGCTTGACGTTGGATCAAGCTTGTTTATTTCTTATAAAAAAGGGTTAATTTTAATCTTATGGAATTAATTAAGCCACGATTAAAATATTCCAATCACATACATGTATACAAATCAAAATAGAATGGGTAATCGTTGCATAAGGCCCAAGAGGAGGCATTGTGAGGTCGATTGCGATCGTGAAAATGATCGACTTACAAGGTATGAAAATGGCTTGACATTGAGTCAAGGTATTAGTTTGAAAAAGATTTTTGGTTTGGACAAATGTAATATGAATAGCATACATATAATCGAGGCATAAGAAAATCCACAAGGTAAACATCATGCACCACACATAATAAGCACAAATAAAATGGGGGAATAAATAATCAAGCATGTTAATTAGTTAGTATCCTAAATTCCTAATATTAATCTAAGAGGGGGAAATCCTAAACTAATTATTAAGTTCTAGGGTTTTTAGAACAAAATTCCAATAATTAACTAGATTAAATCAAAATATTTAATAAAATTAATCATCAAAAATCAATTAATATTAAATAAAGTAATTTAATAAAATTAATTAAATAAGAATTTTAGGATTAATTAAACAAAAGTATTTTTTTTTAGAACTTTTTAGAATTGAAACCAAATTAATAATCAATTAAATTAAAATTCAATATTTAATAAAATTAATCGTAAAAAGATTAATTAATATTAAATGAAAAAGTTTAATAAAATTGGCTAAATTAATTTATTAAGAATATTTCGTAAGTTCTGTTTTTTTCAAAAGAAAATAAAATGTTTTTGGATTTTCTATTATTAAGTATTAGAAATTAAGTTCAATTAACAATTAAAAAAAAAAGAAAAAAAAACAATGGGCCAGAAAACTAATAGTAAAACAGAGGGTGTGATTCTAAAATTCCTCAGGCCCAGTACGCTAGAAGCCCATGCGGATGGAGGGGGTTCATGGTGTACTATGGTCAACTGGGTTGACCACCAGAACGAATCTGGTGCGTTCATCAGTTAGTTAGTCAACCTAACTCTAGATCAAATGGTGTAAAACAAGTGCACACGGTGGGAGGTGTGTTAAGGACATGCATGGAAACCTGTGGGGGAAAGCAATGGACCGGTGACAAGTGTCCCAGAGGACACATGTGTCATCGTCCCGGTGGCACCACAACAACAACTTGACAATATCAGATTTTTTAAAAAAAAGAAATGGAGGTTTCTAAAGTCATTCTCAACAACTATTTCTCTCTCTCTCGTTACTTCCCTTTCTCTCAACTCTCTCTACAAATTCACATCACCGGAAACCTAGACCGGCCGGAGATGCGGCGGCGCGCGGCGGCCGCCACCGTCTTCTCCGACGACACCACCACCAAACCACGAACGAACAACACAAACCCTACATTATTTTTCACCCTTTGCTCGAATCTAAGCTCAGATCTCTCTAAAAACCAAACATTCGCTCTAATCGATGGTATTAATTCTAAGTCTTTATGGCACAAGATTTTGTATCTTTTGAATTGTACCTTGCCATAATATCCTCTTCTACTTTCCCGCTGCTGCAATCATTCTTGTTATTCATGAACTGCCACGTATCTATTTGAACTATCCTTACATGGTGTGATCTTGGTCTTATGTGTGACCGGTTGCGAATTATGAACTGACTATGATAATGTGCTCTTTTCATTTTCCTCATTTTGAATTGATATTTCATGATTTCCATTACAGACTTGGACATGCCATAGTCATGGAATTAGCAGCAATCATCGATCGCACGCATAATTTCTTGCCAACACAACCAAGCCGTATTGCCAAACTCAAGGAATTTACGGAAGCCACAATCATCAGGTACAAGTATTTGTTCCACCATCTTTCTTCCACAAAAATTCTGCAGATCTTTGGTGATAGCCTTCCCATGGTGTCATAGTTTAATTTTTTTAGTTTTGGAAATTCCCTTGAATTGTATCTGCAATGACTGAATGTAGCATTAGGAGTTTTGAGCAAAATGTTATTTTATTGGCATGCTTGTCCTACTTTGACAATCTGCTGCTATTTAAAATCACCCCATATGCTTGCTTGTTTTTTTGAATCACATCCTGTTCTTGTTTTTTTTATTAAAATCATCCACAATTCCACTAATTCCTTTGCTTCATATTTCCTTTGCTTGTTCTTGTGAATGCTGGCTTTGCTGGAGATTATATTCCAAAATTCTGAAGGTGTGCATGACCTGTCAATCAGAAAAGTGAAACTTCAACCTTGAAACGTACCTTAGGTAAGGACTTGAGTAAAAGCATCGAGTGAATGCTGGGCGGAACACCATCATTAGCATATGCTGAATGCGGAACACCGTCAACAACAAGCCGAATGTTCCTTGAAACTGTTCAGTTTAGGCTTAGATTTGATGTAATCTTGTAAACTCATTTTCTATTGGGCTGTAAATAAAGTAATAGTGTTTGAAGCCTTCTTGTCTGAACTTTATTGTATTATATCCTTTGTGGTTTCAAGTAACCTTATGATATTGGAAACTCTCCTGAACTTGTGATTCCAAACTTTGTACAATAAAGGAATTGTACTGACGTTGCTTGTAAAGGAATTGAGATGTAAAGCTGGTATTGATGAAATTGCTTGTGAAATGTCTTTAATGTCTATCCATACATCCTGCCATAATTCCCTTATGACTTGGCACAAATTGTAACACATCTTGTAAACATTTTTTTTATGGCTTGGCTTACAAAATAACTCCCACAATTTGTTTCATGATTGAACCGTAGCCTTAATGACCTATGGTTTACGTAAACAAATTAAATGGTAGCCTAAAACCATACCTTGACCTTCATGGGTTTTAACACCAATTATTTCTCTCTTGAAAATAAATGACTTCATGGGTGAGGCTAACCTTGAGACAATCCACTCATGGCTTAGGAAAACATAGCCTAGAAACAATTGAGCCGAATTAAATCATGTGTTGGATTTAAGAAGAATTGATATTGTTTTGAATAATTACTCATCTGAAGGAGAACATATTCTTCCTTTATCTTCAATTGAAACCAAACACTCATGAAAGATCTAGTAATCACCACGAGCACACAAGAAATCTCCATAACCTGAACTCTAACGGATCATGGACATAATCTACAAGGCTTGGTATAAGAAAAATGAGAGAGTAGGACAAATTTGGGGTATGACAGATGCCCCTATCTAATTGTCTTGAACCCGAGAAAATGAACTGCTGCAAAGCGTTTATTTTAAGGGTAGAAGTCAATTAGATATAAGAATGCCCCAAAATTTTGTCTCACAAAAGGTGAAGTGTTGTAGGGTAAGAGTTGATAGAATGAGGTAGCAGGGTAAAGAATGATTAGAGTAACTTGAGGTTCTTTGGGTCGTCGAAGCAGTCCCTTATCCGTTAAGGTTCTCCGATAACCAAAGCAGTATCTCTGAAGGCAGACGATTCTCTGGGTCGTCGAAGCAGTCCCTTATCCATTAAGGTTCCTCGATGATACCAAAGCAGTATCTCTGAAAAGGCAGATGATTCTCTGGGTCGTCGAAGCAGTCCCTTATTTGTTAAGGTTCCTCGATGATACCAAATCAGTGTCTCTGAAAAGGCAGGCGATTCTCTGGGTTGTCGAAGCAGTCCCTTATCCGTTAAGGTTCCTCGATGATACCAAAGCAGTATCTCTAAAAAGGCAGGCGATTCTCTGGGTCGTCGAAGCAGTCCCTTATCCGTTAAGGTTCCTCGATGATACCAAAGCAGTATCTCTGAAAGCAGAAGATTCTCTGGGTTGTCGAAGCAGTCCCTTCTCCGTTAAGGTTCCTCGATGATACCAAAGCAGTATCTCTGAAAGGCAGACGATTCTCTGGGTCGTCGAAGTAGTCCCTTATCCATTAAGGTTCCCCGATGATACCAAAGCAGTATCTCTGAAAGGCAGACGATTCTCTGGGTCGTCGAAGCAGTCCCTTATCCATTAAGGTTCCCCGATGATACCAAAGCAGTATCTCTGAAAGCAGAAGATTCTCTGGGTTGTCGAAGCAGTCCCTTCTCCATTAAGGTTCCTTGATGATACCAAAGCAGTATCTCTGAAAGGCAGACGATTCTCTGGGTCGTCGAAGTAGTCCCTTATCCATTAAGGTTCCCCGATGATACCAAAGCAGTATCTCTGAAAGGCAGACGATTCTCTGGGTCGTCGAAGCAGCCCCTTATCCATTAAGGTTCCTCGATGATACCAAAGCAGTATCTCCACGATAAATTTGCTGAATAATAGTTGAGCAAGATTCCTGTCGGAGGAAATGTGCTGGCTTTGCAGGGGAAAGCTCACAAGAAACTTTCTATGGTATCCTCTGCTTGGGGAGTAAGAATAGCAAAAGCTGCTGGGGGTTGTCATTGTCAACTGCATGGCTGAAGAATGACTTGCTGGGGAATAGAATTCCTTGAGCGCGTGCGGGGTAAAAACTTCTCTTTTGAAGAATACTATCAACTTTGAAGGAGGACTGGCCAAGATACTTGCGAACAGGTCCTGGATCCTGCTATGCTATGCTGGGGATGGATATGCCATGCACTAACATGATGCACTGAAACATATAGTAAAATGCAACTGCTAGGGAGTCTAATGCACGTATGATATGATAGTGCTTGATATGATTATGTAATGTTATGCTAGCATGCTATGCATATGACGATGCAAATGATCAGGGCGCGCTGGGGATAAGTTTCCTTGTCGAGGGTATCAACAGGGATTGGATTTGGTAATTGCCAAATGAAATTGGACTTTGGTTATTTTGGTGTTATGAGGATGCCAACGGCGGTGGACTTTTAATGGTTGCCAATGAAGACTGGACTTTGAAGGGTAGCTTTGAAGGTGCCAACGAGCGTGGACTTTTGAGTTGTTGCCAATAGATTGGACTTTGGGTTTTATGAGGACGGTGAGAGTGTTGGACTACTCGACTCCTTTTGAGCAAGCCAAATATGACTAGGGGGCGGGATTGCCCCTGTTGGGCTTGAAAGATTCATTGTAGGAGATTATAGTAAGTACATTCTTATTAGGCTACACTGCTTGTGGTGAAGAGCTACAACGACTGGCAACTGATTTGATGCTTTCGTGTGATGAAATTCTTTTGGAGACTATCTAATTCCTTTTAGTTCTCCCAACACCAAACAAATTTTATCGTTTTCAAATATTGTCTTTATTAAGCGGAGTTTCAAAACACAGTTTATCAAAAACAAAATCAATTTGCAAACAAAACAGATAAAGTAACAAATGATCACAATTTGGTGAGAAATCTCTCTTTGTATTGATTTGCCCCTGGAATGGGTAAGTAGGTACAGGGATGCAATTCCTTAATGAGGTAATTTCGGTGCAAGAAAAAAACATAATGGCAATACAAATTAATGAGATTCCATTGAGTTTCAACACTGCTATGGTCCCCATGACTTTGATAACTTCAACACCTTGCTTCGTAGGAAGACGGCTGGGTTGATTCCTCTCTTCAGTAGTACATCAGGATCAAGTGGACGTGCAGACTAGATACTTTGCCTTGGAATTTGTCCCTAACTTTTGCCTGGATCGCCCTTTCGGGTTTTCAATCCACCGGGATGCCCTTTTTTGCATAAACCGCCCTTTCGGGTTTTCAATTCAGCGGACCTATATCATTTATTTTATCCCTAATTTTTTCCCGGACTGATTTTGTTTTTTTTTTCAGGTCCACCGGGATTGCCATTTTTGCCTAAGTCGCCTTTTCAGGTTTTCGACTTAGCGGCTTTATTATTCCACTTTTCTAGGCGTAGTATCGCTTAACGTACTCAGCATTCACCGGGTATGGTAATTCATCGCCGTCTATAGTTGCAAGCTTCAAGGCACCACCAGAGAATGCCTCTCTTACAACATACGGGCCTTCGTAGTTTGGCGTCCACTTGCCCCTGGATTCATTATACATGGTCATGATCCTCTTGAGCACCAAGTCACCTTCCTGGAATGTCCGAGGATGCACTTTCTTGTCAAAAGCTTTCTTCATGCGTCTTTGATAGAGCTGGCCATGGCATATTGCTGCCAAACGTTTTTCTTCAAGAAGGTTGAGTTCATCAAACCTCGTCTTCACCCATTCTGCTTCGTCAAGCTGAGCTTCCATCAATACTCTCAATGAGGGGATTTCGACTTCTATTGGAAAGACCACTTCCATGCCATAAACCAATGAGTAAGGAGTTGCCCCTGTTGAAGTTCGCACTGAGGTACGGTAGCCGTGCAGCGCGAAAGGTGGCATCTCATGCCAATCCTTATAAGTGACCACCATTTTCTGAATGATCTTCTTAATGTTTTTGTTGGCTGCCTCAACGGCTCCATTCATCTTGGGTCTGTATGGTGTCGAATTATGGTGCTCAATCTTGAAACTAGCACACAATTCGTCCATTATTTTGTTGTTGAGATTAGACCCATTGTCAGTGATGATATGGTTAGGCACTCCATATCTGCATATAATGTTGTGTTTCAAGAAGTGAGCGACCACTTGCTTGATAACGTTCGTATACGATGCAGCCTCAACCCATTTGGTAAAGTAGTCTATGGCGACCAATATGAAGCGGTGTCCATTTGAGGCCTTCGGCTCGATCATCATAATCATATCTATTCCCCACATGGAAAATGGCCATGGTGAAGTCAAGACATTCAGAGGAGTGGGAGGTACATGAATCTTATCAGAGTATATTTGGCATTTATGGCATGTTCGGGCATGATGGTAGCAATCAGCCTCCATGGTAAGCCAATAATAGCCTACTCTCAATATCTTCTTTGCCATAGTATGCCCATTTGCGTGGGTACCAAAACAACCTTCATGAATGTCTTTCAGGATCTGCTCAGCTTCATGCTTTTCCACACATCTGAGTAGCACAGTATCATGATTACGCTTGTATAACACATTCCCATTGAGGAAGAAATTTGATACCAATCTGCGCAAAGTTCTCTTATCCACCGCCAAAGCGCCCTCTGGATATTCTTGTTTTTCTAGATAACGTTTGATGTCATAGAACCATGGCTTTTCATCTGACTCTTCATCGGTAGCCAAACAGTGAGCTGGCTCTTCAAATCGTTGTAGATCAATATGCGGCCGATGGTTGGGCCATATCAGTTTATACATAGAAGCCAAAGTTGCCAGAGCGTCTGCCATTTGATTTTCGTCTCTAGGCACATGGGTAAAGGTGATATCATCAAATCTAGGAAGTAGCTTTGCCATGTAATCTCGATATGGAACTAGATTGGCATGTTTGGCATCCCAGTCACCTCGAATCTGATGTATTACTAGAGCAGAATCTCCGAACACATCAAGAGTCTTGATTCTTAAATTTATGGCTTCTTCCAATCCAAGTATACAAGCTTCATACTCAACCATGTTATTGGTGCATGGAAAGCAGAGCTTAGCTGTAAACGGTAAGTGGAAATTCTTGGGCGACGTAATTACTGCCCCAATTCCATTTCCGTGAACATTTGAAGCACCGTCGAACATAAGAGTCCATCGCTCCCCTGGTTCGGGCCCTTCATCTGGACCTGGCTCTTCATAATCTTTTAACACCATTATGTATTCATCTGGGAAATCGAACTTCATGGACTGATAATCATCCATCGGTTGATGGGCAAGGTGGCCTGCCAGTATGCTACCCTTGATGGCTTTTTGAGTGACGTATTAAATGTCGTACTCGGACAGAAGCATTTGCCATCGGGCTATTCTGCCAGTGAGAGCAGGTTTCTCAAAGATGTATTTAATGGGATCCATCTTGGAAATCAGATAAGTAGTGTGGGTCAACATATACTGCCTGAGACGCTTGGCCGCCCACGCTAATGCGCAGCAAGTCTTCTCGAGTAAGGAATACCTTGTCTCACAGTCATTAAACTTCTTGCTGAGGTAATAGATGGCATGTTCTTTCTTTCCCATCTCATCTTGTTGCCCCAACACACAGCCCATAGAATCGTCAAGTACAGTCAGGTACATAATAAGTGGCCTTTCAGGAACAGGCGGTATCAGGATCGGTGGTTCTTGCAAATACTCTTTGATCTTATCAAATGCCCCTTGACAATCATCATCCCACGCAATTGACTGATTCTTTCTTAGCAGCTTGAAAATAGGTTTGCAGGTGGCAGTAAGATGTGAAATAAATCTGGCGATGTAGTTTAATCTTCCCAGAAAGCCACGAACCTCTTTCTCCATTCTAGGCGCAGGCATATTCTGAATTGCCCTCACCTTATCAGGATCCACTTCGATTCCTTTCTGACTTACGATGAAGCCCAACAGTTTTCCCGATCGTACCCCAAATGTGCACTTGTTGGGGTTGAGTCTCAGTCTAAACTTCCTCAATCGAACAAACAGCTTATGTAGATTGATCAAGAGCTCTTCTTCGGTCTGAGACTTGGCAATCATATCGTCAACGTACACCTCGATCTCCTTATGGATCATGTCATGAAAGAACATTACCATTGCACGTTGATACGTTGCCCCAGCATTCTTAAGTCCGAATGGCATCACCTTATAGCAGAAGGTGCCCCATGGTGTGATAAATGTGGTATTCTCCATATCCTCTGGATCCATCTTAATTTGATTATATTTAGAAAACCCGTCCATAAAAGAGAATACGGAGAATTGAGATGTGTTGTCAACCAATACGCCAATGTGAGGTAATGGGAAGTCGTCCTTAGGACTAGCTCTGTTCAAATCTCTGTAATCCACACACATGCGAACCTTTCCATCTTTCTTCGGTACCGGCACAATGTTGGCAACCCATTGTGGGTACTTTGACACTGCCAGGAATCCCGCATCAATCTGCTTTCGGACTTCTTCACGAATTTTGAGAGCCATATCCGGATGGTCCTTCTTAACTTTTGTTTGACAGCATGGCATTCCTCCTTGAGTGGTAACTTGTGTACAACCATATCAATATCCAACCCTGGCATGTCTTGATACGACCAGGCAAATACGTCAGCGTACTCATGGAGGATCTCTATCAACTTGGACTTGACTTCAGCTTGAAGAGACGCACCTATCTTCACCTCTCTTCTGTCTTCCTCAGTACCCAGGTTGATGACTTCGATGTCCTCTTGGTGCGGTAGGATGACTTTCTCCTCTTGCCTGAGCATCCTTGCCAACTCGTCGGGGAGTTCACCATCTTTCACGCCTTCCTCCTCAGCTTGGTAGATTGGGCAATCAAAGTCAAATAGGCCTGTTACAGCGTCTATCTCAAGGACCTCGGTGGTGTTTCTGCATGTTTATGATTTATGCAGTTTATTTAGGAAAGTGTGTACAAATGAAAAAAATATTGCCATTTATTGTAAAGTAAAAAGAATGAAAGAAAGTGAGCGAAAATTGAATGCAAACTGAAATTCATTAATGATAAACAAAGTTTGAAAACATCAGGTGGCCCATACAATGCTCCACTACACCTTGGGCAGAGCGTAGGGTTTTTGATAAACAGTAAAATTACGTTTGGTGTGTGAAAAACTGAGGGACTTCAATGGTCTTCCAATTCTGGAGCTCTTCACCAGGCTTTGCTTGTCGGATCCAGCTTGCAGAAACTTGCTCATCAGCAACATGGTCTTCAATGATCATTGCTACTGGAGAATCAAAGATGCGACCAGCACTTATGAAAGTCTTCTCAACAGGAGGGAATTGATTTCCGTTGTATGGAACAAAGGCTGAACTGCGGGATGGCTGATAACCCAGCCCAAACTTATCAAGCTTTTCAGTAACTTCAACCACTTTGCCCCAACCTTGGGCACTTCCTTCTTTCACCACAACTTTAGCTTCCTCGTACAAGGCCATGGACGATCTTAACTCTTGTTGCTCTGGTACTCGCTGCACAGCTAATGTACTCACCACTTCAAAGGACTAAAAAGGGGTCTCAACCATTTCACCTTCGACATCAATGTAACGGAACGATGTCAAATGACTTACTAGAATATCCTCTTCGCCGCCTATTACAACCATTTTATCATTGGAAATGAACTTCAACTTCTGATGAAGAGTGGACGTAACTGCCCCTGCCAAGTGAATCCAGGGCCTTCCTAGCAAGCAACTGTAGCCAGGATAAATGTCCATCACTTGAAAAGTAATGGTAAAAGCAGTAGGTCCAATCTTAATCGGTAAGTCCACCTCACCAATAACCGCGCGCCTAGATCCATCAAATGCCTTCACTATAAGAGTACTTGGCCTCATGATTACCCCATTCACAGGCATTCTCTCCAGAGTTATTTTCGGAAGCACATTTAAAGAAGATCCAGTATCCACCAAGACTCTAGTTATCAAAACGTCTTCACACCTAAAAGAAATATGAAGGGCCTTGTTGTGGTTTTTCTTTTCAGCAGTCAGATCGTCATCGTTAAACCCTAGAAAGTTGCCAGTGGTGACACTGGCTATCACATCATCAAACTGTGCTACACTGATATCCTTGGTAATGTGTGCAGCACTCAACACCTTCAGCGGGGAGGATCTATGTGCCTTGGACCTGAGCAGCAAGGCGAGCATAGAGATCTTGGCAGGAGTCTGGTTCAGCTGATCGACTACCTTGTAGTCACTCTTCTTTATAATTTTCAGGAATTCTTCAGCCTCTTTTTGTGTGAACGCCCCTCTTGGAGATGACAACCCTTCTTGTAATCCAGCATTCGAGGTTTCAACTTGTACAGCAATCGCCTTACCTTTGTCATTAACTGCTTGCTTTGCCGCAAAGATTCGACCACTACGGGTCATTCCACCTGGTCCTACTATGGCGTAAAACTTAGACTCAGGAACATTACCAGGATACTCAATGGTTATCGGGATAGGGCACACTGGCCTTGACTTGCTAACATCTGCTTCATCAAACTGAGTGACCACAGGTGCGGGACGAACTGGTCTTTGTTGGACGACATTAGCTCCGTCATACCCAATGATTACTGGAGAAGGACGAACTGGTCTTTGTTGGATGACAGTAGCTCCATCGTATTCCATGATTACCGGAGCAGGACGAACTGGCCTTTGTTGACGACCTTCAGGTGCATCATACTGAAGGTTAATGACAGCCACACTTTGTTCTCTTGCATCCCGACGTTCAACTTGAATCACACCTTGATCCAGGAATTTCTGTAGATGTTTCTTAACCATCTCATCAGTTAAATTATCAAGCTCATCTTCAGGGATCATCCCACATCTCTTCAATTTTTCTCCTATAACCGCCATAGGAGTCCGAATATCTTCAACCCTTGTAATCAATATTTGTCCATTGCCTTCTTCCACAGCATTAACGGATGGTCCTCCATGCGGGGGCATGGGATTGTGTTTAACATTAGCGCCTCGCTGAGTGAAAGTAAGATCTTTGGACTCAACCAAATCTTGAACTCTGTTCTGGAATGCATAGCATTTTTCTATAGTATGCCCGGGAGCACCTTTATGAAACTCACAATGGGCGTTGGCATCGTATCCGGGAGGATATGGGAAGACTGCTGGTCTCAAATCCCTGAGCTTCAAATGCCCACTCTGATGCAGTTGAGAAAAAATCTGGCTATACGACATTGGCACAGGATCGATATGCCTTCTTGGTCTTTGTTACCTCTGTGGTGGGGCATTCTGATATTGCGGCGGAGGAACATTCTGATAATTCGGCTGCTGAGCAGGTGGTTGAAGTGGGGCTTGAGCAACTGCAGCCACTTGCTGATATGGTATATTCACTGGGGCTCTACCCCCTCGTCCTCTCATGACAGCATTGGTTTCTTCGTCTTTCCTCTTTACAAAAGGTTTTTTAAGTCCACTTGCAGAAGCAATAGCAGCCTTTTTCTTCAACTGGCTCTCAATCCTTTCTCCCACTGATACAATCTCAGCAAAGTTGGGGAAGCTAGATCCCATCATACGGTCTGAATACTGAGGCTGCAAAGTTCCCATGAACATATCCATCAATTCTTTGTCCAACAAAGGTGGTTGAACACGAGAAGCCAATTCCCGCCACCGTTGAGCATATTCTTTGAATGACTCATTGTTGCGCTGAGTCGTATCTTGCAATTGAGTACGGTTTGGCGCTAAATCAGTGTTGTACTGATAATGTTTGAGGAACGCCTCAGAGAGATCCCTCCAGGTATTAATCTGTCTCTTCTCTAACTACATGTACCACTCTAGCGATGCCCCACTGAGGCTATCCTGAAAGTAGTGAATTAGCAGAGGGTCGTCCTTAACGTGGGCAGCCATTTTACGACAGTATGCTCGCAAATGAGTCTTAGGGCAGCTAAGTCCCTTGTATTTGTCAAACGTCGGCACTTGAAACTTATGAGGAATTACCAGTCCAGGGACCAAGCACATGTCGGCAGCATCCAAGCCGAGAGTTGTCTGACCTTCCAAGGCCTTGAATTTCTCTTCTAGTACTTGCAACCGGTCAGCAGATGGATCAGATCCAACAAATTGAAGAGGTGGAGGTGGTACGTTGAAGACATCAACTTGCTCGTCCGCATCGCTCATAGATCCATGATGAGCCGAGTGTTCTGACAAGTCTATGTGAATAGGAGGAGGGATTCCCTTACCTCCAGAGGTGCCTATCTTTTCAACCAGCTTCTTAGCATTAGCCAATGTTTCAGCATCTTTCTCTTTCTGGGCAAGCATCATCATAGTTTCCAGTAGCTGATCCATTATAGCCTTCAGCGAATCGATGTCGTTCCTCATTGTGTTTTGGTTCTCCTCGATCTATTCCAACGTCATCTTGAATCTTTGACGAGTCTCGTATTGGTGTCGAGTAGTCAGGTTTTCTGTTTGGAGAAATGATAGAGTAAATGAGTTTATTGCTAGGTGTTTTTGGAAAACGAATGCAATGATATGTATGCAGGATGGAATGCATTTATTTTCAGGGAATCGTTTGAATTAATCATTAGCTCATACAGGAATATTAAGGAACGAGCTGCTGTAAAGAAAACCAAGGCTTATTCATTCATAAGATTGTAATAATCAAGTGATACATAATCATCCAGACATTAGTAAAATTCATAAGGCAAGAAATTACAAAAGCAACATAAAGATTCAAAACTTGGGCCTTCGAGCCTCGTGCTCCCTCAACTCTTCTTTGAACCTCTTCAACATCTCTCTACAAAGGCAAACAAAATTGACGATTGCTTGAGGGGTAGATTCGTCGAGAGCCTCCAGAGCATCTCTATGCTTCCATACCAAGTCTTCAGCCAACCAGTTACAAAAATCTGCTAGCCCATTAAGCTTGTTGCGGTACATATCTCTATCAGCTATTAGAATGTGAATAGAGCGTTCATAACCAGTACAGTCATCAAGCACTTTCTTCCTCACAGAGGCCCAAATATCTTTGTCCGCCAGGACAGCCTCAAGATGATTCTTCTGCTCTTCTGCAAGTCTTTTGAGATTATTCAACTCGCCACACACCCTGTCCCAATCTGCTGGCTCCACATAAGCAACTCTCATGAGATCCTCTTTAAGTTGGCGTTCCTTCGCTTCAGAAGCCTTTGACTGGCGTAGAGCTGAGCTTAGTTTTTCTATTTCCGCTCCCATCTCTTCTCTAAGTGCCTTCTTCCTTTCAGTGGCAAGGAGCCAAGCTTTCCTATTTTCAGCACACTTTGCATATGCCAGATTCAACTCTCCCTTAATCCTCTCTAATGCACCATCAGCTTGATTAAGACAAATCTTAACTTTCTTGTTCTGTTGCTCTTCTTCATTGGCCTTACTTCCTGTTGCTTCTAGTTGAGTGTTCTTTCGTTGAAGCTCCCACTTCAAGTTATTCTTCTCACTAGTGACATCTCGAAGCTTCGACTCGAGTTGCTCATTTTCCTTTACTAACCTGGCTATCGTTGCCTTGAGATCCTCGGCCTCCTCAATTGGGACGTGAGTAGGCTTTGGCTCGGGTAAAGGTTCGGACATCTTGTCTTCAAAAGGCATCTTAATCTCCTTAGCCTTCTCTCTAGCCCACGCAAAGTACGGTTCCTTGGTGATACTGTTCCTTTTCCCCAAGTCACCCTTTCCTTTCTTCCTTATATTCCTCCAAGCTCTTGTGACCCTTTCAAATAACTCAGGATTCTTAGTTCCCAAGTCATGCATTATGAAATCTTCCAAATCCTTCTCCATGGGGGGAGCTACCATTGGATACCCGAGCTGTCTAACTGATAATATTGGGTTGGTGTTAATACAACCTCGAGTTCCAATCAGCGGGATGTTGGGAAAATCGCCACAGCTGGAAATAACTTCGTCGTAGTCTCGTGAGTACCAAGAAAGGTCAGCAGATCGGAGAGATACCATCCTTTGAGCCCAACTCTCATTGACTCGATCAACAAATGGTCCCTTAGTCGGGAGATGCATCATCATCCACTGATATAAGAGAGGTGCACAACAAACAATCGACCCTCCCTTCTTTCCTTGCCTCCAACTCAAGTAATAAAAGACGTCAGCTAGAAGAGTGGGTACAGGATTCTTAGTCAAAAAGATATGAATGGCAGTTACATCTACAAAATCATCTATATTAGGGAATAAGACGATCCCATAGATGGCCAAGGCCACAGCAGCATAACAAGCTTCCCAACTTTGAGCCTTTAGGAGGGTGTCAGCTCGATCCATAAGGAACTTAATAGGAAACCCCTTAACACCACCCTTAGTTTTCACCCAATTATCAGTAACATCTTTTTTGTGCATATGGAGAGCATTAGCTATAACCTTATCTTCCAAGGACTCATTTAAGCCCACAAATGGTAGCTTGCTCTTCATAGGAATTCCCACCAATTTCTCATATTCTTCAAGTGTGGGCGCTAACTGAAAGTCTTGAAATACAAAACACCTCAAGGAGGAGTCATAAAACTGACCAAAAGTGACAAGTGCTCGTTGATCCACATCTTGATTCAAGATACGAATGAGCTTTCCATAATCCTCCCCGAAGTTAATTCTGAATACAGCAGGGATGTGGGAAACTAAGCCACGTAAATCCTCTAACTTAGGCTTTCTGAAAGTGTATGGACAGATACCCCTGATGTTTGTTCCCATAATTCCTGAATGCTTGTGATATAATTCTTAGATTCCCTGAAATCCACAAAATGTAAATGTTATGATATGAGCGCGAAATGCAGATGCAAGGTTATAACAACATCTGATTCTGAGGAAGGAGCTAGACACAAGATATCTCTGATCATCGAATCCTCCACAGGTAGGCTCTAAACAGGTAGGTGCCTAGAGTTACGGATATATTTCGAAAACATTATAGCCACAACAAAGATTTGTCCGACTATAATATTCTCGAAATAATCAACTCTAGGTGAGGTCTTCGTATTATCCCCACGAGAAAGATTCCTCGGAGGCGTCCACTACACAACCATCGACACAAGGGTTCTAAATAGGGTTCTCAGAATCCTAGATCGAGGTCGAAAATATTACTGTCAAGAAGTAATACGTTCGAGGGATCTCATCTGATTGGGGCGTTCGCATTAACTCACATAGAATTAATGCTACCAACCACCGTGGGCAAATGGGTTAAAGGTCCTTAGAGTTATAGATTCAAGCTTGAAAACATCACTGCCACGGCAAAGATTCACCACGACAATAACATCCCAAGAGAATCAACTCTAAGCGGGGCCTTCGTTTCGTCCCAACGAGAAAGATTCCTCGAGGGATTCCACTACACAACCGCCATCCTAATCCTAGGGTTATACTCAAACTCGGGTGTGGAGCCGTCTCACAAAACACCAATGATCAGAGGACTCCCACAGTGTCATAAGAAACAATAATAGGACATAACAAAAATAAGCAAGCAAGTAGATAACAGATAGTCATACACGCAAGCAACCAAACAAGAGAAGATAAACAAACAAGCAGATTTAACACTCACGATTCGAGTCAAGTTAGGCTTGACTCTCTCTAGCATAGGGCAATGCAATATCCCCAGCAGAGTCGCCATCTGTCGTACCTCGAAAAATACGATCCTCGCGATGGATGAGGAAAGAACGGTTCGAAACAGAGTCGCCACCGAACTTTATTCATCCCAAAAGAGGGATAGGAAAATATCGATAAAACCTTTAAAGGGATAAGAAAATGGTCGTCGCAACCAAATTCGGGTTCGGGAGTCGATTACGCAAAGGGAAGGTATTAGCACCCTCTACGTCCGTTGTACTCAACGGGAACCTCTTGATTCGGTTCGTGAGAAAGTTAGCTAGGTTTGTTTGTTTATCTTCTAAGGTAAAAGGATTTATTTTTAAGGGGGAAATGGGGTGGTTTTTATTAGTGTGCTCGGCAAGGATTAAGATCCTTGTGCCTACGTATTCCCTCGTGCAATGGGAAAGTCAGAGCATTCGTAGTTCGTGGGACTACGGTTGTTTGGTTGGTATTTTTTAAGTGAACAAGTGTTTAGGGAGGCTAAACATTGTTCTTTTGGAAAATAGTTTTAATCGCACGGCGGCGAGGAGTTGGATTAATGTGTTCGTATTTTGATTAGGTGGCGATTACTTGAACTTAAGAAAGATTCCTCGGGCCCAAGTAATCGGGAAAGCGAGTCGAAGAACCGGCTCTCTCTCTTTTTCATCCTTAATTATGAAAGAGTTTTAATATGGTTAGAGTATGTTAAATAGATGACAATTACTTGAACTTAAGAAAGATTCCTCGGGTCCAAGTAATCGGGAAAGCTAGTCGAAGAACCGACTCTCTCTCTTTTTCATCCAAGTGTTTAGGAAAAGATGATTTGATTTGATTTATTGTAAAAAGGGTTTGATATGTAATCGCGTTATGAGTCTTTTAAAGAAGACAATTACTTGAACTTAAGAAAGATTTCTCGGGCCCAAATAATTGAGGAGAAGAATCGAAGATTCCATTCTACTCCCTTTTCTTCTTTTAAGAAAAGTGCTTAAATATGATTAAGTGTATTAATTTGATTTGAAAAATACTCGATGTTGATCGAGATTTGAATTTGCGTGCGAAATGGTTGGGGACTAATGAAAAGGAGGTCCTAATGGTTCAAGGTAAGGTCGATTGCGAGGCAAAAACACTCGACTTACAAGAGGGTTAAGGGACTTGATATGTGGATCAAGTGAATGCTTGAGGATGAATTGAATTTGATTTGGAAAATGCTTGACGTTGGATCAAGCTTGTTTATTTCTTATAAAAAAGGGTTAATTTTAATCTTATGGAATTAATTAAGCCACGATTAAAATATTCCAATCACATACATGTATACAAATTAAAATAGAATGGGTAATCGTTGCATATGGCCCAAGAGGAGGCATTGTGAGGTCGATTGCGATCGTGAAAACGATCGACTTACAAGATATGAAAATGGTTTGACATTGAGTCAAGGTATTAGTTTGAAAAAGATTATTGGTTTGGACAAATGTAATATGAATAGCATACATATAATCGAGGCACAAGAAAATCCACAAGGTAAACATCATGCACCACACATAATAAGCACAAATAAAATGGGGGAATAAATAATCAAGCATGTTAGTTAGTTAGTATCCTAAATTCCTAATATTAATCTAAGAGGGGGAAATCCTAAACTAATTATTAAGTTCTAGGGTTTTTAGAACAAAATTCCAATAATTAACTAGATTAAATCAAAATATTTAATAAAATTAATCATCAAAAATTAATTAATATTAAATAAAATAATTTAATAAAATTAATTAAATAAGAATTTTAGGATTAATTAAACAAAAGTATTTTTTTTTAGAACTTTTTAGAATTGAAACCAAATTAATAATCAATTAAATTAAAATTCAATATTTAATAAAATTAATCGTAAAAAGATTAATTAATATTAAATGAAAAAGTTTAATAAAATTGGCTAAATTAATTTATTAAGAATATTTCGTAAGTTCTGTTTTTTTCAAAAGAAAATAAAATGTTTTTGGATTTTCTATTATTAAGTATTAGAAATTAAGTTCAATTAACAATAAAAAAAAAAGAAAAAAAAACAATGGGCCAGAAAACTAATAGTAAAACAGAGGGTGTGATTCTAAAATTCCTCAGGCCCAGTACGCTAGAAGCCCATGCGGATGGAGGGGGTTCATGGTGTACTCTGGTCAACTGGGTTGACCACCAGAACGAATCTGATGCGTTCATCAGTTAGTTAGTCAACCTAACTCTATATCAAATGGTGTAAAACAAGTGCACACGGTGGAAGGTGTGTTAAGGACATGCATGGAAACCTGTGGGGGAAAGCAATGGACCGGTGACAAGTGTCCCAGAGGACACATGTGTCATCGTCCCGGTGGCACCACAACAACAACTTGACAATATCAGATTTTTTTAAAAAAAGAAATGGAGGTTTCCAAAGTCATTCTCAACAACTATTTCTCTCTCTCGTTACTTCCCTTTCTCTCAACTCTCTCTACAAATTCACGTCACCGGAAACCTAGACCGGCCGGAGAAGCGGCGGCGCGCGGCGGCCGCCACCGTCTTCTCCGACGACACCACCACCAAACCACGAACGAACAACACAAACCCTACATTATTTTTCACCCTCTGCTCGAATCTAAGCTCAGATCTCTCTAAAAACCAAACATTCGCTCTAATCGATGGTTTTCCCAATAAACCCTAATCCCAAAATACAACACGAACAAGCAAAATAAATCAACTCAAGCGCGATTTAAGCTACCCAGCAAGCCATAAACAAAGTATTCAGCTCTGAAGGTCAGAAATAAAGTTTCGGAGACTAACCCTCGAAGAACAACTTCTGCGATTACGCTCAGGTACTTGACTTCGAACCTTTTTCTTTAAGCTTGCTTTCCTTCTTCTCGTCTTCTTGATCTCTGTGCGTGTGAATGCTTCTCTGAATGGCTTTTAGCTCAAGCGATTTTGAGCTTCAATGTGAGACTCAAAAAATCTTTTGACCAAGAGCTTTAGTGGGTTTCTGGGTTAGGGATTTTTGCGACTAAGGTTTGTTGGTTTTTTTCTTCCTCCCCTCTTTGATGATGAACAGTGGTTTAAAGAGGACTCAAATTAGGTTTAGCAGACAAATTCTGTAGAATTTCTGAGACCCCTTGCTCTGCTATTGGTTTAGGCTTTGTCTGCTATGAATTGTTTCTTTCCCATTTTTGTGTTAAGGTAAATGTACTGTGTATTTTTGCTGCTCTGCTTGCCTTACCGTTTTCGTCATATGAAAGTGGTCCCCATTTTATTTTTTGTTGTTTTGACTTTAGCTTGTGTTGATGTGGTAGTATTGCTTTTGGATCAAATAAATCCCCTCACGTTGACTCTTTTCACGTGAATTAAACTTTCCTTCCTGACTTGCAATTTATTCTTTCTCCTTGACTCATTCTGCAGATTATGGGATGATGATGGAGATGGAAGCACTTGGAGGCACGAGGAGCAAGAACTTGGTATTAATTCTAAGTCTTTATGGCACAATATTTTGTATCTTTTGAATTGTACCTTGCCATAATATCCTCTTCTACTTTCCCGCTGCTGCAATCATTCTTGTTATTCATGAACTGCCATGTATCTATTTGAACTTTCCTTACATGGTGTGATCTTGGTCTTATGTGTGACCGATTGCAAATTGTGAACTGACTATGATAATGTGCTCTTTTCATTTTCCTCATTTTGAATTGATATTTCATGATTTCCATTACAGACTTGGACATGCCATAGTCATGGAATTGGCAGCAATCATCGATCGCACGCATAATTTCTTGCCAACACAACCAAGCCGTATTGCCAAACTCAAGGAATTGACGGAAGCCACAATCATCAGGTACAAGTATTTGTTCCACCATCTTTCTTCCACAAAAATTCTGCAGATCTTTGGTGATAGCCTTCCCATGGTGTCATAGTTTGATTTTTTTAGTTTTGGAAATTCCCTTGAATTGTATCTGCAATGACTGAATGTAGCATTAGGAGTTTTGAGCCAAATGTTATTTTATTGGCATGTTTATCCTACTTTGACAATCTGCTGCTATTTAAAATCACCCCATATGCTTGCTTGTTTTTTTGAATCACATCCTGTTCTTGTTTTTTTTATTAAAATCATCCACAATTCCACTAATTCCTTTGCTTCATATTTCCTTTGCTTGTTCTTGTGAATGCTGGCTTTGCCGGAGATTATATTCCAAAATTCTGAAGGTGTGCATGACCTGTCAATCAGAAAAGTGAAACTTCAACCTTGAAACGTACCTCAGGTAAGGACTTGAGTAAAAGCATCGAGTGAATGTTGGGCGGAACGCCATCATTAGCATATGCTGAATGCGGAACACCATCAACAACAAGCCGAATGTTCCTTGAAACTGTTCAGTTTAGGCTTAGATTTGATGTAATCTTGTAAACTCATTTTCTATTGGGCTATAAATAAAGTAATAGTGTTTGAAGCCTTCTTGTCTGAACTTTATTGTATTATATCCTTTGTGGTTTCAAGTAACCTTATGATATTGGAAACTCTCCTGAACTTGTGATTCCAAACTTTGTACAATAAAGGAATTGTACTGACGTTGCTTGAAAAGGAATTGAGATGTAAAGCTGGTATTGATGAAATTGCTTGTGAAATGTCTTTAATGTCTATCCATACATCCTGCCATAATTCCCTTATGACTTGGCACAAATTGTAACACATCTTGTAAACATTTTTTTTATGGCTTGGCTTACAAAATAACTCCCACAATTTGTTTCATGATTGAACCGTAGCCTTAATGACCTATGGTTTACGTAAACAAATTAAATGGTAGCCTAAAACCATACCTTGACCTTCATGGGTTTTAACACCAATTATTTCTCTCTAGAAAATAAATGACTTCATGGGTGAGGCTAACCTTGAGACAATCCACTCATGGCTTAGGAAAACATGGCCTAGAAACAATTAAGCCGAATTAAATCATGTATTGGATTTAAGAAGAATTGATATTGTTTTGAATAATTACTCATCTGAAGGAGAACATATTCTTCCTTTATCTTCAATTGAAACCAAACACTCATGCAAGATCTAGTAATCACCACGAGCACACAAGAAATCTCCATAACCTGAACTCTAACGGATCATGGACACAAGCTACAAGGCTTGGTATAAGAAAAATGAGAGAGTAGGACAAATTTGGGGTATGAAAATGACAAGTATTTAAAAGGATATGAAAAAATGACTTACAGGTGAGCAAGCTTCCAGCAAAAAATCCGATAGTGGTTTCAAAAAATGCCAAGATTTGCATTTTCTATGCTAACACATCAAGTACACACTAATAGCATGGTAAATTGGTTCAAACACAACATATATGATATGTATGAAATGTTTATAATCAGTGGACTTCAAAGCAATGCATAATTCAAAGAGTTCAAGTTGTCATGCACTTACCTCTTGGAGCTTCTTGTGCTAACTGTCAAGATCCTTATGCCAGAAGTAATCCAATGCTTTGGACACTCTTGATTGATCCTTAGAAGCTTTTAGAATGATCAAAACCAGCTGGAATCCTCAGGAACAAGTTTTAGCTCTTTCTTGCAAAAGGGGCAAAAGTGACCAATATGGCAACTCTCTCAAATGGTGTTCCAGATGAGGGGAACCAATTGGGATAGTTTGAGGATGATATTTGGAGTGTGTTTGAGGCTTGGTTTGGTTTTGGAAGTGATTGAATCAAGACATGACTTAGAAAATGCAGAAAAGTCTAATTTTGAGGTTTTGGAGGTTGATTTTTTGATTTTGGTGTTTCAGATCACAAGTGAGTGTTTGAACAACTTAGATATGACATATTAGATGTGTTTGGATCATGAGCTGTGGTGGAATTGCTCTCTAACTCAAAAACTCAGAGATGTCTTGCAAAAGAAGGCATTTTGGCCTAAAGAGAGAGATTTTGAGGAAAACATCCGTTGTAGTGCTTTGGTGTACTCAAACTGATCACAATTGAGCTCTATTTATAGTGTGTCAAGTTTGTTTTGCAAGCAATAGTGAATGACAGCTGGTACAGGCCTTTGGCCAATGTTGATCCAAGGGAATCTTAAGTCTCCTCTAGCCATTGACTCGAGGTTAGGGCACATGCCTATGGTTCTTTGATTCAGTGCTGATTCTTGACTCATTCAGTTAGGAATGTCTCAGTCCATGCCACCTTGATGCATCCATTAAATGCTTGGAAACAAAATTGGAGTCTTTTGCACTTTTTAGCCTTTTTAGGTTTGTTATGGCTATGTGTAGATTCTTGGACTTGGGAGGCTTGGGGATCAGATCATTCCCCTTGGATTTTATCCTCTGATGTGTCCAAATAGATGACAAGGCTTGGAGTTATCTGATTTGGCCAAATCGAGCAAATGCACAAAATCTGCCTTGTAAAAATCAATTCATGATGCCATGTTCCAAGGGTTGTATCTCCCTACTCAAATTGAATTTGGAGATGATCTGGTACTTGTTGGAAAGCCCTCATGGCATACTTCAACTTTGATGTTCACCCTTGGACCTGGTTTAGCTTGGATCAAGGTGGAAAATGCCCCTACATTTTGGAAAAAGTAAGGCAAATTCTGACTTTTTGAAAATTTCACTAAGTGTTGGAAAAAGTGGGCATTTTCACTTTTTGTGATTTTGGTCAATCCATAACTCAAAATCCATGTGGATTTGGAATCTATTGTAGTTGGCACTTTTAAAGTATGTCAGATGGAATTTCATTTGAGCTTTTAATAGGAGAAAAAGGCTTTGTGGTTTAGGAGTTATGACCTTGCAAAGTTGGTACAAAATCACTTTTGTTCCATAACTTAGAAAATTTTTGGTTTCTCATGGTTGCCCCTTTTGCAAGAAACCTCACTTTTCTTGATTTTTCTTAATGAATGATGATCAATACCATACATTAACATTGTTTTTGACTTAAGGGAACCATATTTGTGAAAAATTCCAAAAAGTCAAACTTGATTCTGTGCACAATTGACTTTTTATCGGATGAAATCCAAACTGTGTGATCCTTTGTGAAATCAAGTCCTTGACTTAAATCAAACCTAATGGATGGATTTCATAGGTGTTATAGGGTGTATTGAATCATGTCCCAAGGTTTGGGAGCATGTCTTGGTTAAAAGTCAAAGATACAGTTGACTTTTTTTCCTCGAAACCCTAATTGTGGTCCTGGTGAAAGTGAAACTTGTGAACTAAGCTTCTTGGGTCAATCCATTATTGCAAATGCATCAATGTGGTGTATTGGAGGCCCTCAAATCATTTCTTGAGGTCTTGGCTCAGGTTTTGTCCCAAAATTCAACTTAGGGGTGAATTAGGTCAAGAAACCCTAATTCCTGATTTTTTATGAATGCATCCCCTGAGGCTAAATTGACTTGATTATTGGGTTTATAAAGTCCCTTGGGGTATCTTGGGTCGTGTTTTGAAGCATTGGCTCATGTCCAGAGGAGAAATTCCATCTGGAGGCCTTGGTCGATCAAAACCCTAATTTGGTGACACTGGCGATCTTGAGGCTTGATCCACTTGGAATTTTGCAACCTTGTGCTTGATTCTTGATGTGGAAGTCCTCTTGATCCTTTATAGGCATTTGAGAGGTTAGACAAGTTAAAGATCATGTCATTCCTTGATTGATCCTTTGTCTAAGTACTCTGAGAGGGCTTGAAACCCTAAGTCTTGATTTTGTTGAATGCTCGATCATCTTTGAGGAGATTGATGAAGCATGAAAGTACATCCATATTGTGGTAATGATTTGCACAATGATGGGAAATTTTGGTGGTCAAAATTTGGGGTATGACAGTGGAGAGCGAAGGGTAAAGTGAAACTGAATATTTTGTGGTTAATGGGGTTTAATTAGATGAGAGAGAAAAGTGGGGAACTGGGTACGAAATGTGAGAGAATAAAAAAAAATTGAATTTTTCGCTGGGATCTATTACGGGCCATAATGCCTGTTACGGTCGTCCTTAATACGTCGCAGGTTTTAGTATGGGAAAACAAGAATCTTTTGCTGGGGGCTGTTACAGGCCATAATGCCTGTTACGGACGACCGTAACACGCCTCAGATTTTTACTTGAAATTTTTCTTGTTTTTAGTTTCGGGTTCGATTTTCTACACTAATTTCTT
Organism: Lathyrus tuberosus; assembly: GCA_022829125.1. Lineage (NCBI taxonomy): Eukaryota > Viridiplantae > Streptophyta > Magnoliopsida > Fabales > Fabaceae > Lathyrus > Lathyrus tuberosus. Next base: position 12,717,240 of record JALAZF010000075.1, read on the forward strand.
CTCAACTCTTTCAAAAACTCAGAGCAATTATTTTGCCTCCCCTTTTTGCGAGTACGTGTTTGTTATCCGAAAAGAAAAAAACAAAAGGAAAAATATATTAGCTTGAAAATGGTGGGTTGCCTCTCACTAAGCATTTCGTTTAACGTCGCATGGTTCGACGGTCCTTGAGTGGTACCACTCAAGACGGTTCTTTGAGAACCAAATTAAAGCCTTGCTCAACTACATCCCTTGTGGTGTAGTGCTTGAGGCGTTGTAAATTCACAGTGAACAAACCCGTTGATTCACACCAAACCTCTACCGCTTCGTACGGTGAAATTCTGGCCTACGCAGACAACAGATGTCCTAGCACATTCAAGACATTGTGCTGCATAATCTTTTAAACTCAGAGGCGCAACTGCAGACTGATACCTTGAATATCAGAACTGTACCATCACAGATGTCATGACATCCGATCCAATATGTTCATCATGAACCCTAACAGAAATGTAAATCTGCAGAATGATAAAGAACACAGTAATTGTTAACCCAGTTCAGTGCAACTCACCTACATCTGGGGGATACCAATCCAGGAAGAAGACTTCACTAGTGTGTAGACTGTTACAAAGTTAAACTCCCACGTTTACAACTTTATCCCTAACATCTACCCCATGAACATCTTTACCAAGGTTAAACTCAAACGTTTAGAACCCTGATACGAGATACCCCACTCACTTCCCTCAACCACCAACTGTGATTTCTTCATCGTCCCTATCAATACAGAAATCTGTCAAGCATACTTGACAAACAAGCTAACTCGGATTTGCTTAAAAGCTTCATCTAAGAACAATACACAATCCAATACCTCAAGGCTTATGGATCTGTGTGACACCTATATCTACCACAGTGTATCAACTGATACAAAGGGAGACTTACAAGAGAAACCTATGACTCTCAAACCTAAAACCTACTTTACAAAATAGGATTCCTAAGTCTATACCGTCGTCTCTCTCTTCTGTCTAGGTCTTGGTCTTCTTTTATAGTCTCCTGCTGAGTCGGGCTTTGTATCTTTCTTCCTTGATCCATTGTTAGTCATGCCTTGAATCATGGAACATATTTAAACAAAACCTGATATGTCAGTCATGATGTCGAGTCTTCATGCTGTGACATTTCACTCGGCATCTTTAGTCTGGGTCTGAATCCTTCATGTTGGAACATCTTTCCCAACATTATGTTTTACCAAAATTTATTCAAACTCTTGGAGCCATCATACGGTTTCACATTTTTCACAACAAAAGGTCCTAACCACCTAGACCTAAGTTTTCCGGGAAAGTGTGTAAGTCTCGAGTTAAACAACAAGACTAGTTCTCCTTCTTTAAACGGTTCAAGATTTTCTTATCATGCCATCTCTTTTTTCTTTCCTTATAGAGTTTGGCATTCTCATAGGCTTCAAGCCTTAACTCCTCAAGTTCACTCAACTATAACTTCCTTTTCTCTCCCGCTGCCTGATAATCTAAGTTGAGAGCTTTGATGGCCTAATAGGTTATATGCTCTAACTCAACAGGTAACTGGTAGGACTTTCCATAAATCAATCGAAAAGGGGCCATACCAATGGGGGTTTTGTAAGCAGTATGGTAGGCCCATAGTGCGTCGTCGAGCTTGGAAGACCAATCCTTTTTAGAGAGGGAGACTGTATTTTCTAAAATATCATTTATTTCTCTATTAGATACCACGACTTTGCCACTAGTTTGTAGGTGATAAGGTGTAGCAAATCTATACTTAACCTCGTACTTCTTAAGAAGGTTCTCAAATTGCCTTGCAATGAAGTGCGACCCTCCATAGCTTATCACTAACCTAGGGACCCCGAATCTTAGGAAGATTATTTTCTTAAACATCTTTATAACAACTCGTGCATCATTTGTTAGAGAGGCAATGACCTCAATTCATTTAGACACATAGTCAACGGCCACGAGAATGTATTGATTCCCTAAAGAGGATGGGAAGGGTCCCATAAAGTCTACACCCCAAACATCAAAAATCTCAACTTCAAGAATGTTATTTAGAGGCATTTCATTCCTCTTAGATATATTTCCTGTGCATTTACACTGGTCACATTTCTTTATAAAAGCATTAACATCGTTAAAGAGAGTCAGCCAATAGAGGCCGACTAGCAAAATCTTCGACACATTTTTGTCACTACTAGCATGCCCACCATAGGCGGAGGCATGACAATGAGTCATCACACTCTTAATCTCTTCCTCGGGGATATACCTTCGGAATATTCCGTCGGCGCCTCTATTGAAAAGAAGAGGCTCTTCCCAATAGTAATGATTTAGATCGGAGAAGAACTTTTTCTTACATTGGTAATTTATATCCGGAGGTAAGACTCCGGCAGCAAGGTAGTTGACAAAGTCAGCATACCAAGGAGTTTCTTTTTCCATCAATGCAAAAAGTTTATCATCCGGCAAAGAGTCATCAAGGGGTAACTCTTCCGCTTTCAAATCAATTAACCTGGACAACTGGTCGGCGACCGCATTTTCTGTCCCTTTCTTATCTCTAATCTCAATATCAAATTCTTGTAATAATAAAATCCACCTAATGAGTCTAGGCTTAGCATCCTTCTTGCTTAGAAGATATCTAATGGCCCCATGGTCTGTGTAGATAATTATTTTCGACCCCAATAGGTAAGAGCGAAATTTTTCAATGGCAAAGAGCACGACCAATAGCTCTTTCTCTGTGGTCGCATAATTAACTTGCGCCTCATCTAGAGTCCTACTAGCATAGTAAATGATATGCATCTTTTTATCTTTCTTTTGGCCAAATATCGCTCTTATTGCATAGTCGCTGGCATCACACATAATCTCAAAAGGATTGTCCCAATTGGGGGACTGCATTATAGGTGTCGAAATCATTGCCTCTTTTAAAGTTGTGAAGGCTTCAAGGCACTCACAATTGAAGTTAAAATCAGCATCTTTCATCAATAGCCCAGTTAGGGGCTTGGTAATCTTAGAGAAGTCCTTGATAAACCGGCGATAAAATCCGGCATGGCCTAAGAAGCTTCTAACCTCCCTCACGGTGGCGGGGGGTTTAGCTTTTCTATTACCTCTATCTTAGCTTTGTCAACCTCTATTCCTCTCTCGGACACCGAGTATCATAGGACGATGCCTTCCCTCACCATAAAGTGACGCTTTTCCCAATTTAACACAAGGTTGACTTTTACATATCTTTCTAAGACTTTCTCAAGGTTCAACAGACACTCATCAAAACTACACCCATAGACCGAGAAGTCATCCATGAATACATCTATGATGTCTTCTAAAAAGTCAGAGAAAATCAACATCATGCAGCACTGAAAAGTTACAGGCGCATTGCAAACCCTAAAGGGCTTCCGTCGGTAAGCGAATGTGTCGTAAGGGCAAGTGAATGTCGTTTTCTCTTGATCGCTGGGGTGTATGGGGATTTGGAAATACCTCGAGTACCCATCAAGGTAGCAAAAATGAGAATGCTTGGTTAGGCGCTCAAGCATTTGATCAATAAATAGGAGTGGGAAATGGTCCTTACGAGAAGCTTTGTTAAGCTTCCTATAGTCTATACACATTCTCCATCACGTGACCGTCCTATTGGCCTTTTGCTCTCCATTTTCCCTCTTAATAACCGCCACCCCCCCTTTCTTAGGGACTAATTGAATGGGACTCACCCACTTACTATCGGAGATCGGATAAATTATCATGGCCTCCAAGAGTTTAAGAAACACCTTCTTAACTATTTCTTTCATGTTAGAATTTAGCCTCCTCTGATATCCCCTATAGGTCTTATAATTGTCTTATAACATGATCTTATGCATACAAATGGAATAGCTAATCCTTTTCAAGTCTTATATGGTGTACCCTATAGCTTTAAAGTATTTCTCCAGAATAGTAAGGAGTTTCGCGGTCTCGGATTCTCCAAGACTCGCATTCACTATCACATGCTTAGTGGGTTACCCATCTGGGAATTCATACCTAAGGGTTTGGGGAAGTTGTTTTAGCTTAAATTGGGTTTTTTTTCTATTTGGACTCATTGCTTTGTGTCATAAGTGCTTCAAGGCTATGAGAAACGAGACCATGGTCCATAAATTCCTCATTGTTCTCTGCCTTTTCATGTTTTTTATGCTTTCAAATAAGCATACCTCCATCCTTTTGGGCGGGGGATGCTCAGATATGCTTTCTTGGACTCAAGCATCGATAACATTGACAAGACAACAAGAGTCCCTAAAAGAAGGATTTTTCATGATTTTTGCTAGAATGAACTCAATCCTTTCCTCACCAACCTCAAAAGTCAACTTTCCCCTCTTAACATCGATGATGGCCCTAGCCGTAGCTAAAAAGGGCCTTCCTAGGAGTATCGAGATTTTAGAATCCTCTTTGATCTCCATGATAACAAAGTCAACAGGAATGTAGAACTCACATTTTCTCACTGGAACATCTTCCAACATACCAACGATATACTTAACCGACCTGTCTGCAAGTTCCAGTGAGATATTGGTCGGTTTCATTTCCCCCATATCTAATTTCTTACATACAGATAAGGGCATTAAGCTGACGCTAGCCCCTAAATTGCATAAAGCTCTCTTAAAATTCATGGTTCCTATTTGACAAGGGATGGAGAAACTTTCGGAGTCTTTTAACTTTTTGGGAAAGATGTTTCTAATCACGACACTGCTATAAATAGTCATAGCCACCATTTCCTGGTCCTCAATTTTTCTTTTGTTAGAGAGGATCTCTTTTAAAAAATTGGCATAGATTGGCATTTGGGATAACGCCTCGGTAAATGTCACGTTGATATGGATTTTTTTAAGGAGTTCCACAAACATTTTGAACTGAGCCTCTACCTTGGCCTTCACAAAATCTTTACGAAAAGGGAATATTTGGTTTGTAAGGAGCGGGGGAAATATATGGTGCCTCCTTCTCAACTTCGCCAACACTGTCATTTTCAGGAGGTGTCGGTTCACTAACCTCAGCTTCCTCAATATCCTTACGAGCACTACCTTCAACCTCTTTTACTTTTTCTTTTTCTTTCTTGCTCCCTTTTCTTTGGGGGTAACCAAAGGCTTGCCACTTCTTGTTGACACGGTGTTCATTTGTCTTTTAGGATTTTGCTCGGGTTGCCCCAGAAATGACCCTTGAGGGAAAAAAAAGAAGCTTATTGTTGTACAACTTTGGAGATTTGAGTTTCCAACATTTTGTTGTGGGTAACAAATTTTTCCACTTTGTTGGCCAGTTGCCTAAGTACCTCATTAGTGTGGAGGTTTTGATTCATAAAGTCTTCGTTTTGACGTGTGTGCGTCATTACGAAATTTTCCATTAGAAGTTCCAAGTTGGACTTCTTAGGAGCAGCTGCCACGGCTTTTTGGAAACCCGAAGGTCCCACAGCTTGTTGTGGTTGGTTGTTCTTGTAAGAAAAATTTGGATGGTCACGCCACCCGGGGTTTTAAGTATTAGTATATGGATTTTTTTCTGATTGTTCAAATAATTGATATTTTCCTGAGTAGATCCTCTGGTGAGAATCATTTGACAATCATTAACAGTATGCCTATTCACTCCGCAAATCTCACAGTTGAGTGAAGCGGGGCAACAGAAGCAACAGGGGTAGGGGCAGCAGGAGTGATGCTTAACTCATCAATTTTCTTATAAAGTGCATCGACCTTAACATTCATGTGATCGAAAGCATTCACTTCATACATCCCCCCAGTTTTAGGGGTGGTTTTAGCGGTGCTTTGTCACACGCTTCCCCAAGAATGATGGTTTCTGGCCATTTCCTCTATAAGATTGTAGGCCACATCTTCAGGACTATTCATAAGGGCTCCGCCAGAAGCCGCATCAAGGGTCATCCTTGTAGTGTGAAGGAAACCATTGTAAAAGGTAAGAATTATCAATCACTTGGGTTGTTTGAAACGCTCCCACACGTCAATCAGATATTCACCCTCGTCCTGCCTAAAATTATTGCTCTCATTCCTAACTTGGGTTGTTTTAATCGGTGGAAAATACCGCGCAAGAAAAGCTACTTTTAATTGTGCCTAATAAATGTTGGAATTAGCGGGCAAGGATTGGAACCAAGCTTGTGCTCGGTCTCTTAGGGAGAACGAAAACAACCAGAGAACCTGGTCTAATGTCTTATGCCAATTTCTCGGCTTCTTTCCCACATGTTTCTTAATCAACCCAATCACTACCTTATTCACTGCTTCTACTTGACCATTAGCCTGAGCATAATAGGGTGTAGAGGTTAACAATTTGAAACCCATTTCTTTAGCAAATTCCTGGATCTTTCGACCAGTAAAAACAGATCCCTGATCCATTGTAATAGTTTCTGGAACTCCAAATCTATAGATAATGTGCTTCTTAATAAATTCGATTACATCCTCTTGGTCGACATTTGGTAAAGGTATAGCCTCAATCCATTTTGTAAAATAATCAATACCTACCAAAATGTATCTTTGACTCTTAGATAATGTTGGTCGAATCTCGCCAACAAAATCCAAAGCCCAACCTCTAAAGGGCAATGGCTTGACTATAGAGTGTAATTCACTTGATGGGACATGTTGTATGCCTGCATGCACTTGACACTCTTGACTGCCTTTAGCAAATTCTATACAGTTTTTTAACATGGTAGGCCAGTACATGCCTTGTCAAAACAAAATCCATTTCATCTTATGGCCTACCTGATGTGCCCCATATGCCCCACCATGGACAGTCGAAAGGGCTAAATATGCTTCTGATTCACTAAGGCACTTAAGCAAGACTCCTTCAGAAGTTTTTTTAAATAATTCATTACCCAAAAAAACATAGCTCAAAGCACGATACCTTGTTTTTCGCTCTGTGGATGATGTTGGATTTTGCAAGTATTCCACTATTGGCTTCCTCCAATCTTCGTTCGTCAAATTATCCACAACCAGGATTTCAAAATTTTCCTTATCAGCGTATCCTAACTTTGCAGCTTCCAAGTCTGATGGGGATAATCTGGTCGATACAACTCTACCTCTAACCTCGATTACGTCTTGCAACTTTTCCTTCGAAATTTTGTACCCAGATGCAATTTGAACCAAGTCATTGGCCACATGGTTCTCCAGTCGAGGTATATGTCGTATGCTCACCATCTCGAATTGTTTCAGTAGTCTATTGACTATAACAAAGTACATGATGAGATTCTCTTTTACACACTTGTATTCCCTTGTAATCTGTTTGATGACTAACTCTGTATCTCCCATTATTTCGACTCGAGTTGCCCCCAATTCCAACAAAATTTCAAGTCCAGCTATTAAGGCTTCATATTCAGCCTCGTTGTTTAAACATACGCCTTCAACTTTATATTTGAATTTTGTTAGGATTTTATTAGGAGAAATAATGAAAACTCCTACACCTGTGCCATCTTGATGACTTGGACCATCAAAATATAATTTCCAAGGTTCAAGTTCAAGGTAATTCGACAAATTCTCATTTATAGAGTGGTCGACAATAAAGTCTGCTACCACCTGTCCCTTAACGACCTTTAAAGGTCTGTACGTTAGGGAGTATTCAGTTAATGCCAAGGCCCATTTACCAATTCGATTATACAAAATAGGTTTGGATAACATATGTTTAATAATATCGAAATGAGATGAAACATAAACATCAACTAGCTTTATGTATTGCTTTAACTTTGTACAGGAGAAATACAAGCATAAACATAATTTCTCAACCATGCTATACCTAGTTTCCGCATCGTTCAAAACCCGACTAAGGTAATAAATGGCTCTTTCGACGCCATTTTCATCCTCTTGAGCCAATATGCTCCCTAAGGTTTTGTCCGACGCAGCTATGTACAATCTCATACTCCAATTTCTACAAGGTGGTGCCAATATTTGAGGATGACTCAAATATTCTCTGATTTTGTCGAAGGCCTCTTGTTGGGCTTGCCCCCAGTCGAATCCTTCATGGTTCAATCAAAGTAGAGGTGAAAAGGCTTGAATCTTCCCGTTGAGATTTGATATAAACTTCTCAAGAAGTTAATCTTTCCCAACAGCGATTGTAGTTCCTTTTTTGTTGATGGCGCTTTCGCTTCCATGATGGCTTTGGTCTTATTTTGATTGATTTCGATCCCCTTCTTGTGGACCACAAAGCCTAAAAAGTCTCCCGCCTGCACACAAAAAGCGCATTTGAGAGGATTCATTTTAAGATCATGTCTTTGCATCCTTTCGAATGACTGTCAAAGATGGTCAATACGAGTCTCCCTTGAAACAGACTTCACAACAATATCATCAATGTAAATTTGCATAAAAGTTTCTATGAAATCATAGAAGATTGTATTCATCGCTCTTTGATATGTTGCCCCGACATTTTTTAGGCCAAAAGGCATAACCACCCATTCGTAGGTGCCTAAGGCCCCAAGGCACCGAAACGCCATTTTAGGGACATCATCTTCAGCAATAAATATTTGGTTATACCCAGAATACCCGTCGAGCATACTTAGGTATTCATGGCCAGCGGCAGAATCGACTAACATTTCTGCCACAGACATTGAGTATTCATCCTTTGGGGTCACAGCATTCAGATCTCTGAAGTCTATGCAAACCCTCAAAGTCCCATTCTTTTTTATAATAGGTACTATGTTTGCAAGCCATTCGATATACCTGGCCGTTTGAATAAATCTGCAACGAAGAAGCCTTTCGACTTCCTCTTTTATCTTCGAAAGGATCGCTGGTGTAAACCTTCTGGGATTTTGTTTGACCGAATTTTTCCCAGACTTGGTTGGTAGCTTCACTTCGACCAACTCCCTGCTTAGACCAGGCATCTCGTCGTAATCCCACGCGAAACAGTCTCTGAACTCTTTCAATAGTTGGATTACTTCGACTATAAGTTGTGGGGTAATGTTGCACTGATGTAAGTAGGCCTTTTCACTGCCCTCTCTCCCAGGTCGATTTCTTCAAGAGGATCTTGCGCTAGCATTCGAACATTGTTTGCCAACGGATCCTTCTCAAAACCTAAAGGCTCATCATCATAAATAGCATCGAGCCTTTGTTCTTCATCCCGAACCTGATCAGGTGGTTCTGGGTCGAAGTCCTTGCCAGGACCTTCTTTGCTTGAATCAATGATGGCCTTATCGGCCAAGTTTTTAAATTCAGCCTCTAAGGCCGCTTGTAACTTCTTCTCGGCTATATAAGCCGAAATCTTTCTCATTACTTTGAGCACAGACATCATCACTGAACTCACTTCCCCCAACCTGTTCGGGTTATTCCAGGTACAAGCGCAGGATATGCGAAATCATCCTCACCTACTACTTCCCTATCCCATCGAAATCCATTGACAGGGTGCAGATGTAATGAGTAATATGCCTCATCATCTGGGGTAAAAGCAAACTTGGCAGGACTACATGGAGCAATATTTGCCAAGTGCTTATCAAACTGGTACCTGTCGAGATGATTGATTAGGGCCTTAAAATACCCTTGATCAGCTTCGATATTTTCAACAATGCCGTCTGGCCTCCATATGGTGATCCTTTGGTGCATGGAGGAAGGCACGACCCCAATTCCATGTATCCATTCCCTCCCCAAAAGCAGATTATAATTCGCCTTGGTCTCGACCACCATGAAAACGGTAGGCCTTGTAACCGTTCCCACAGTTAGATCAACCTGTATGACACCAAGGGTGGTGCCAACTTTGCCTTCGTAATTTGACAGCACCATGTTGTGTGGCTTGGTGTCTGTGTCATATTTGACGATCTTCCTTAGCATAAAGTGCGACATTAAATTTACTGTGGCGCCGCAGTCGACCAAAATCTTGTTCACTGGAACATTCTCAACTTTCCCAGTGATAAATAAAGGCTTTAAATGGTTTTTCTTAGCCTCATCAGGCCGCTCAAAAAAGGTATTCTGCTCTTCGACGCAGCCATTGTTCATTATATAGTAGCACACTGGTTTGTGTGCCGCCATTTCTGCTTCTGTGTATGCATCAATCTCTTCGACCTCTGTAATCTTGTCAAACTCCATAGGCAGGACTGAGACCACATTCACGATAATGTCTAACGAAGCATCTGAATCTGAGTTGAAATTGTCAGTCATCATCTCATCCTCTACTATGGCCTGATCATGTTTTTCTTTGGCCATTTCGACTTCAGTTTTGAGTAATTTTTGCCAAATGGGCAACCTTTCGACAGCTCCTATCTGTCCCCTTCCGTTATTATCGGCAGGTAAATTCATGCTCGATTCAGCTTTGTCTTTCGACTCAGCCTCCCTCTGGGCCTTTCTCCTCCGCTGTTCTCTCCTCCACTGCGACCTCGTAATGGGATTCTTTCCCTTGTACTCCTTGTGATAGGTAAGAGAAGAGCCTCTATTAACGTCGAAATCCTTCCACTTCTGTTGACCTTTGCCCTTGTTCTCATTTAGCTTTATCCATTTGTCGTTAGATAGTTCAGCAAATGGTTTGAAGGTAGCAGGCCTTGCTCCTAGTGCTCTAGCCTTCGACTCAGACCTTCTTGGGTCGAAACTTCTGGGGCCATGATTGGCCTTCTCCCATTATTGCTTAGTCTTTCGTAACCCCTCAAGATTCTGAGCAGCTTTTTTGTCGAACACTGCGCTACCCCTAGGGCATAGCATGACCTGATACCCTTTCCTCTGGCATCTGTGCATAAATTCGACCAAATTTTATTCCTCTTTCGGGAAGGCTAGCTTGTTGTACTCCTCTTGTCGGCGTTCATCACTGACTTCCGTTGGTACTTCTTCAGAGATTTCAACCATATTAACTTCCATCTTAACATCCTCAGTGATGTCAAGTTTGCACAATTTCACTTGTAGGCCCTCAGCAGCCTCGTCCATCTTAATGAAACCATCAACAGTCTCCTTTGTTACCAGCATCCACTGGGAATCTTCAGCAATCCCCTTGTTAACGTCTTCACTAATATCAACACCATCAGTAGTGTTATTAATAAATCCTTCGAAAGCAGCAGAATTCTTCAGGACTTCTTGGTCAAGAGTTTCAGTTACCCTAACCATAACTGTAGCATTATTGAAATCATCAGTAATTTCGACCATATCAAACTAATTGTTGAGGCCTTCAGCAACCTCGACCATATGGACCTCCGTTGGCTCAGTATAATGAGCATCAGCTACTGGTAGGGGGTCTGAATCGATCTTCATTTGACTTTTGGACTTCTCTCCAAAGTTCAGCCTTCCTTCCTGAATTGCGTTTTGAACAAGATCCTTGAAAAGAAAACATTGAGAAGTCTTATGGCCCAAGAAATTATGATATTTACTGTAGCGAGCGATTTTTGTCGGTGACGCGACCACCTTATCGCTGGTTTTTGGGTTTCTCCCCACAATGAGGAGGGGGTGTTACTTTCTGATTTCTTATTTATCCCATGAAGCTGGAAGGGAAAGGGAAGCTATCTAAAACTAACCTTGCACGCGAATGCTTAACTGAACAAACGCTTTAAAGAGATTGGGGGTCCGGGGTCAGGTTATACAATGGGGAGTTGTCAATTACCCATCCTATATGTGGTTATCCACAGGATATTAACTTTAGGTTTCGCTTTATACTTGATGGTGTTTATCCGTTAATGGGTTGGGAAAGTTTCTTGGGAAATATGAGAGAGTGAGTGAGTTTTTGTTGATGTTTGGGTGTTTTTGGTAAGGTATTAGACCTAAGTTTTGATTGGTATGAAGGTACTGGACCTAGAGTTTTTTTATTAGTATGCTCGCTAAGATTTCGCAATCTTATGCCTACGTATTCCCGTTTAAATGAAACAGGGAAATCAGAGCAATCGTAGTTCCTCCTATTCTAAGGGAGGAAAAAGATATTTGGGGTCTTGTTCAAAGCCCAAGATTGAAGCTAAAAGGTTTATTTGTGTCTTGTTCAAAGCCCAAGATTGAAGCTAAAAGGTTTGACTGAGAGAGAATTTGTCATCTCTAAAGAGGGATATGACTTCCTCTGAGGGGATTGTTGATTTTTGTGTGCCTTGATCAAATCCCAAGGTTGAAGCTAAGAGGTTGATTGACTCCACTAGGGAAGTCCTTATACAGAGCCTAAGAGGAGGCTGGAGATGACCGACTCAACAAGAGAGTGTTTATATGTCTTGTACAAAGCCCAAGATTGAGGCAAAAAGAGACTGACTCTTTAGGGATGTCATTATACAAAGCCTAAGAGGAGGCTAAAAGGTTGACTTTTCCGAGGAAAATGTTATATCTGTCTTGTACAAAGCCCAAGATTGAGGTTAAAAAGGAATTTTGACTCCACCGGGGAAGTTTGTATATGTCTTGTACGAAGCCCAAGATTGATGCTGAAATGAGAAATTTAACTGACTCAGATGAGGATATTTTGTTGTGTCTTGTACGAAGCCCAAGATTGAGGCTGAAATGAGTTTGACTCTGTGGGAGAGTATTATTTGTCTTGTACAAAGCCCAAGATTGAGGCTGAAAAGAGTTTGACTCAGCTTAGGGAATTTATTTCTCGGAGCCTAAAGAAGGCTAGGAGGAATTGACTCCACTAGGGAAGATACTTGTCCCAATCTTAAGAGAAGGTTATGAAGATTTATGTCATGTACAAAGCCCAAGATTGAGGCTAAAAGGGTTTGACTCAACAAGAGAATGCTTTTATCTGTCCTGTATGAAGCCAAGGATTGTGGTTGAACAAGCTGGAGAAATCATTCTTCCTAAGAGGAGGCTGACTTCTGTTAGGGGAAATCTTTATGCCAATCCTGGAAAGAGGCTGGAAAAGATTAACTTAACAAGAGAGTGTTTTTGTCTGTCTCGTACAAAGCCCGAGATTGAGGCTAAAAGGGTTGACTCAACAAGAGAGTACTGAAAGGTGATTGACTCAACAAGAGAGTCTGAAAGGTGATTGACTCAACAAGAGAGTCTGAAAAGGTGATTGACTCAACAAGAGAGTCTAAAAGTGATTGACTCAACAAGAGAGTCTGAAAAGGTTAGCTCCATTGGGGAGAATCATTGTACAAATCCCAATAGGAGGCTAACTGCGCTGAGGAAAGGTCATTATACAAATCCTAAGAGGAGGCTAGCTTCTGCTGGGAATTATTGAGATCCCGAGGCAGGTCCAAGTGGGGAATCAACTCTTGCTAATGGTTACAGAAGAGTTGGGGTATCAGATACCTTGAGGTTCTGATTTGAGATAGTGTTATTAACAACCTTTTGACCCTGGCTGGGGATTCTTAGGAGAGAGACTGGGTTTTAGAACCCATGGGTTTTACTCTACAGGAGATTTATCCAGAGTGACCGGGGTTTCTTCCTATGTTTGTAAGGAACTTGAGAATGTCTTTGAGACTCAAGGGGATTAGACTGTCCAAGTCTACTGGTGTGGAAGAGTTTTATCTTTTGTATGATGCCCAAGAGGAGGCGAGTGTTTTAAGGGATGAGAATCAACCCTAAATTGGTCTGTGATTTGACACTGGAAAGACTATTCTAGCAAAGGATGACTAAGTTTTGTCCTATACCTTTAAGAGGTCTTCAGGGTCCTTGTATTAAGCCCAAGAGAAGGCATCAGAACTTCTAAGAAGCCGGAGGGTCCTTGTACGAAGCCCAAGAGGAGGCGGGGATGCTTTTAGGAAGCCTGTGGGTCCCAAACCAAGAAAAGTTCAAGAAATGTTATTCACCGAGAATAGATCATTTAGTGAAAGTTCTGAGGTTTGAAGAAACTCAAGAGATGTTATTCACCGAGAATAGATCAACTCTGGGGAGTAGAATTTCTTTGATAATTTCTAATAGTGACAACCTGAGAAAAGGTTCACGAAGAATACTGCCTTTCTCTTTGTTCCATATTGTTTAAGCCCAAGAGAAGGCAAGACTGTATCTGAAAATCCTATGGGGATCTAGTTTTGACTGTATTTAAAGAGTGACCAAACTGGCTTTACCTAGTTCTAGACCTAGTTGTCGGGGAAAATTCTAAATAACTATAGTAGTATATATACAGTCGATATATGACAAGTATTTTAAAAGGATATGAAAGAAGACTTACAGTGCGCAGCTTCCCACAACACGGTTATATATATATATATATATATATATATATATATATATATATATATATGAAAGCGAGTAAATGAAAGCGATTAAAACTTACAGGTGAGCAAGCTTCCATGCTGTATTGTTAGTTGTTCAAAGAAATTAAAGAAAGTTTTGATAACAACATATATATTTGAATCTAAATCAAAGAGAAGTTGTTTTTGAAAAGATTATTGGGGCTTATACTCAAGGAGAGGCCCAAGGTTTAACAGTGATCGCACCGTTGCTTTGAATATGGTATCGGGACTTATACAACGGCTGAGGCCCAAAGTGGTTTTATGTACAAAGGGATGGGTCTTACAACTCAAGGAGAGGCCCAATGAAAGACAGTGATCGCACCGTCCTTTTGAGAATCGCAGAGGGACTTATACAATGACTGATGCCCAAAAAGGTTTATTTACAAAGGGATTGGGTCTTACACTCTATTAGAGGCCCAAATGTGTTTTTGTACAAGTGATGGGGCTTACAACTCAAGGAGAGACCCATAGAGGTTTCTGTTTGAAAAATGGCGGTCGCCCCGAGATTTTTTATCGTGTCGGGACTTATACAATATCTGAGGCCCAAAATGGTTTTGGTTAAAGGGGATTGGGTTTTACACTCAATTAGAGGCCGAAAAGTGTTTGAAAAAAGTTTGTTAGGGTGAAAATCAACGAAACCCTAATTTCATTTTCTTTTAAAAGTAATCCTTTTAATAAAATGAATAAAAATGACAAAAATACCAAATTAGTCTAAATAAACTACTTGTGATTTTTGATTAAGGTTTGAAAAATGAGGTTTTAATCACAAGATGATTTAGGACTCATTTGATTTTGATTTTCAAGATGAATATTCATTTTTTGAAATGTTTAAAAATAATAAAAATGAATTTATTTACAAAAATATCAACTATATTAAATAAATAACATAAATTTGATTTTTTTGTGGAATAAAATATTTTAACATTTTTGTGATTTTTTGCAAAAAGAACCAATAAAAAATAATTAAAATTGAGAGAGAAATTAATTTTCCAAATCATTAAAAATAATATGAAAAATATTTTAAAAAAAGGGAAAAATAGCACAAAAGGGTCTGGGGCGAGGGGGATTCGAACCCCAGACCTCCAATTTACAGCGCGCGTCTTCTATCACTAGGATGGTGATACATCCGTGTATCAAAACCACCCCACAAATACATAAGGGATGCCTTGTTTTAGGCCTGGGCAAGGCAAGGCAAGGCAAGGCCAGCTTTTGGGCCATTTACGTGAAGCCTCTAACTTTCTCATTTCTCCATGGATTGGGACAAAATTTATATGCATCTGGCCTAGAATTTCCCAAGGAATCCAATGGTGGTCATGGTTTTTTTAGATGAGGTCCCTATTTAAAAACCCGATAATGGTTTTGAAATAGGCCTATATTTTCATTTTCTATGCTACCTCATGGTACATGCAAGAATTACATGATGAATTGGTTCAAACACAACATATATAACATGTATGAGATGTATATGATCAGTGGACTTCAAAGCAATGCATAATTCAAAGAGTTCAAGTTGTGATGCTTACCTCTTTGGGAGCTTTTTGTGCTATCTGCCAAGTTCCTCGTGCCAGAAGTAATTTGATGCTTTGGACACTCTCAATTGATCCCTTAGAAGCTTTTAGAATGGTTGGAACCAGCTGGAATCTTCAGGAACAAGTTTGAGCACTTTCTTGCAAAAGGGGCAAAAGTGGCCAATAGGGCAGCTCTCTCAAATGGTGTTCCAGATGAGAGGAACCATTTGGGATAGTTCAAGGATGATATTTGGAGTGTGTTTGAGGTTTTATCTGGTTTTGAAAGTGACTGAATCAAGACATGGCTTGAAAAATGCAAGAAAGTCCAATTTTGAGGTTTTGGAAGTGGACTTTGTGATTTTGGTGTTACAGGTCACATGTGAGAGTTTGAACAGCTTAGATACAACATATTAGAGGTGTTTGGATCATGAGCTATGATGGAATTGCTCTCTAACTCAAAAACTCAGAGATACCTTGCAAAAGAAGGCACTTTGGCCTAAAGAGAGGGATTTTGAGGAAATCATCAGTTTGGTTGCTTTGGTGTACTCAAACTGATCACAATTGATGTTTATTTATAGTGTGTCAAGTTTGTTTTGCCATCAATAGTGAATGGAGGCTGCAGCAGGCCTTTGGCCAATGTTATGCAAAAGGAATCTCAAGTCTCCTCTAGCCATTGACTTGAGATTAGAGCACATGCTTTGTAGCTTTGGTTCGGAGATAAGTTTGGACTGAATTCAGTTGGAATAGGCTCAGTTCATGCCACCTTGATGCATCCATTGAATGCTTGGAAACAAAATTGGAGTCTTGGCACTTTTTAACCTTTTTTAGGTTTGGCATGGCTATTGTAGATTCTTGGACTTTAGAGGCTTGGAGATCAGATCATCCCCCTTGGATTTGATCCTCAGATGTGTCCAAATTAATGACAAGGCTTTGATTTATCAGATTTGGACAAATCGAGCAAAATACACAAATTCTACCTTGTAAAACCAGTTCATGATGCCATGTTTCAAGGGTTGTATCTCCTTGCTCAAAATGAATTTGGAGATGATCTGGTACTTGTTGGAAAGCCCTTATGGCATATTTTAACTTTGATGTTTCCCTAGACCTGGTTTGACTTGGATCAAGGTGAAAAATGTCCCAACATTTTGGAAAAAGTAAAGCAGATTCTGACTTAGTGAAAATTTCACTAAGTGTTGGAAAAATGTCATTTTCATGTTTTTAGCCATTTTGATCACTCCATAACTAAAAATCCATGAAGAATTGGAATGAGATGTAGTTGACACTTTTGAAGTATATAATGAGAGCTACAAATCCAGATTTGTACCATCCAAAATGGTTGCTTGGATCTCAAGTTATGGTCCTTGGAAGTTGGTACCCTAGCCATTTTGTTCCATAACTTAGAAAAATTCTAAGCTTTTTATGGTTACCCCTTTTGCAAGAAACCTCAATTTTCTTGATTTTTCTTGATGAATGATGATTCAAATCACATATTAACATTGTTTTAGGTTTAAAGAACCTTGGTTTACAAAAAATTCAAAAAGTCAAACTTTGGATTTTTGTACAGTTGACTTTTTATCGGATGAAATCCAAACTGTGCGATCCTTTGTGAAATCAAGCCCTTGACCTAAATCAAACCTAATGGATGGATTCCATAGGTGTTATAGGATGTATTAAATCATGTCCCAAGGTTTGGGAGCATGTCCTGGTCAAAACTCAAAGGCACAATTGACTTTTTCCTCGAAACCCTAATTGTGGTCTTGATGAAATTGGAACTTGTGGATCAAGCTTATTGGATTAATACATTGTTGCAAATGGATCAATCTAGTGTATTGGAGACCTTCAAATCATGTGTTGAGGTCTTGCCTCATGTTTTGTCCCAAAAGTCAACTTAAGGGTGAATTAGGTCAAGAAACCCTAATTCCTGATTTTTGGTGAATGCATCTCTTGAGGTTAAATTGACTTGATGATTGGGTCCATGAGGTCCCTTGGAGTATCTTGGGTTATGCTTTGAAGCATTGGCTCATGTCCAGATGAAAATTTCCATCTGGAGGCCTTGGTCGACCAAAACACTAATTTGGTGACACTGGCGATCTTGAGGCTTGATCCACTTGGAATGTTGCAACCTTGTGCTTGATTATTGATGTGGGAGTCCACTTTATCCTTTATAGGTGTTTGAGAGTTTATACAAGTTGAAGATCATGTCATTCCTTGATTGATCCTTTGTCTAAGGCTCTGAGAGGGCTTGAAACCCTAATTCTTGACTGTGGTGAAGGCTCAAACATCTCTGAGGAGATTGATGAGGCATGTAGGTACATCCATATTGTGATGATGATTTTCCAATGATCGGAAATCTTGGTGGTCAAAATTTGGGGTATGACATTTACAAAACCCTCTTTTTTTCCTTTGTTCTAAAGGAGGCAATTTAGCACCAGGTGGCACTATCATCTGACCATCCTTAACTAACAAATCAAAAATTTTGTCACATTTAGTAACGTCGAAAGTATAAGTTTTCTTGGGGAATTTGTCATTTTTCTCAGTTTCGACAGGATTTTTCCCATTCGAAGGTGCAAGCAACCTACAAGAGTAAGGTGGACCTTGTTTCAACTCAGCAAGATCGATCCCGCCTTCGTCAAAACTAACTGGCTCATCATGATATTTTTCGTCGTCGTTATTAAATTCGACGTAAGACACCCTTGTGTTCTTATTTACCCTGGCCTTTTCCTCCTTCAGGCATTCTAACTATCGAACCCTATCGGCTAGTTGGGCCATATCTCTAAGATACTGCGTATCCAACATCTTTCTAATAGAATAATCTAGGCCTCCAGCGGCCATTTTGACTAACTTGTGCTCTGGTACTTGTGTAAAGCATCTAGCTTTGAGCAGTCGGAACGTATTTAGGTAGTCATTAATTGGCTCTGTGAGTTTATGTTTAATACCAGCCAACACTTTCAAACTAATCTTATTTTGTCCCATATAGAACTGTTCATGAAACAACCGTTCTAATTGGGTCTAATTATGGATCGAATTAGGTGGAAAAGTTGTGAACCACGTGAAGGCATTCTTCATCAGAGAACTTGGAAAGTATTTTATCCTAAGGTTCTCATTATTTACGATTTCCCCATCCTCTATCACGTATCGAGCCACGTGTTCGACGGTGGATACAGTGGTATCCCCAGAGAACTTAGTAAACTTAGGGACTTTTGTTCTAGGGGGTAACTCCAACTAGAGAATGTATTCTGACAATGGGGATGTGTAATTTGGCCTTCACAGACCCACATTTCCTCCATTTTGGACCATTATCCTTTCGATCATAGCTGCCAAATTGTTATCTGCCGCCATGTCGTTACGTCGAACTTGTTGTACGACATCATCAACATCCTAATTTCTATTCACCAAAACCACCCTTTGTTGATCTCCTACAGGCACTGGCTGTTGAATCCTAGGGGGTTCAACTGCTACCTAATTTGGTACGTTTACCTGAGGAATATTCCCTGGATTTTGTTGATTTTGGTTAATAGTGGGGTCCTCTTCGAATACCACACCTTGGTTCGCTGCAACATACTCTCTTTGAGGGTGTCGAGGAGGGTTAGGAACACCAAAGAAATATGCAATGCGCATCATCTGCACAACCATTTGTTGATTGGTCTGGGTAGTATTTTGGATTAGAGGCTGAAAGATTTCCCCCGTGGTTTGAGACATCATTTGGACCATTTGGTGGTTACTTTCATCCATTTGCTGCCTTAAATAGGTTGCGGTGGTATTTGTCAAGCCTGGAACTTGGGTTGAATATCCTACTCCTAAGGATTGGTTTTGACCCATATTTACTCCAGACCCCGACCCTTGTAAAGGTGATGTCATTACGGGTTCAGAATACACTGAGGTGCATTTTGTAAATTCATCATCATGGAAGTTGGCATCCCATAAGGCTGCTTTCGACCATTTAAGGGCAGTGAAAAACCTGGTGGTGGAAATTGTCGATAAGTAGACGTTCCAATCGGAGGAGGAGTTACTGGGGGTCCCCTTGGCCCCACATATGTCAAGACTGGTTCAGTATGGGGAATGGAATGTGTTGGTGTCGAACTAGCCATAAAAGGCATAGTTTCAGATGCAGACGCAAGAACAGTGGGTCCTCCAATCAAAGACCCAGGGGTTAGTTCTACACCGGATGTAGTTTGAGGATTTGAACTATTTGGCTGGTTAGTACTTACCATTTTCCTCGTATATTTTCTTTTTGGTCTCTCTTAGTTTGTGGTGGCTACCTTTCCAATCATTAATAACATACAACGAAGTACTTGACACAAAAAGGATATTCAAATCACAGAATTCTAAATGTTATTCAGCACAGGTCCCACTGGGCGTGCCAATTTGTTTACTAGTGAAAATAGCAAACAACCGCTGGTCTATCAATTTCACGTGAAACTGAGTTACTTACAGGATCGACCACACAAATCCTAGGACATGTGCAAAATGTTTCTTTTACAAACGTGTGTATTTCGACAGAGTAAAGAAGTGTAGAAAGGATTTATTTAAGAAACTTAAGATAACTGAAAAGTAAAAAGCTTTAAAAGGACTAAGTCGAAAAGACTGGTAAATGTGTAAAGGTAACTTGCATGAAACAAAAAGAGACTTTTAACAAAAAAGAACTTGGTAAATTGCATTGAATCATAAAAAATGGTGTTGCTCCAACTTACATTTTCATACGCTCGTTTCTATACGCTGGTACTTTGAGCACACTGAATTTTGTATACAAATGGAACACACAAAATTATTCTTAAAACTTGTTATTTATAATGGTAGAAAATAACTACCCACTAACGGGTCATCAAGCAGGATGAAACACTTGGCGTCGTGCATGATTTGGGCTCTTGGATGAACGCCACATGTCCCACTTTAGAATTGGATAGGAATAATCGTTCCCTCTTGTTTTTGAATTCAAAACCTTCGCGTCAAACGACCCTTTCTTGAACTTTAGTCGAAAATTCTCCTAAACTCTTAGAAATATTTCAAAGTCCTTGAAACCTTCTTTCTTCTGCAAAAAATTAACTTTCGACCAGCTTTCCTCACAGCCACACTTCTGTCGAAGCTTCATAAAACTCCACCTATTCTCTCTCTTGGGAGAGATTTTTATCCCAATGTCAGGCGTCGAAATTAGGAGCTAACACCACGCTAGGTCGGGGAGTCCGGTCCTGATCTTCACTCCTCGCTAGGGGTCATCGCCGAGCAGGATAAGTTTGAATTCGCCATCCGGAATTGAAAGGATGCTCGAACATGGCTGGATCTTTTTCCCCTTACTTTTCAGCTCCTTCCGGCCTTCCTCGGAGAAGCGGCTGTCGAGGTTGATAGAATCGACGCGGGGCATCGGTTTTGGCTCTTCGGAGCTGCTAGGCAGGGCAGGCTTGCTGGAAGTCTTCGTCTTGGCGGCGATAGTGTTCAAACCTTTGGAGGCTGCCTCGAAACATCTCTTCGTTGCTTCGATGTCTCTGTGCAGTGTGGCGACGAGACCCTTATAAGTGTAGTACTTCATCTTCAGGAACACGGTTGAGGGCACGACTACCAATTCGGCCAGAGTTGACCGCCCGAAGATGCATTGGTAGAGGGACAGGCAGTCGATGACCATGAACTGGACTTTGATAGACCTGGCCGTCTCTGCAAACCCGAAAGTCACGATCAGTTCCACGTACCCCCAAGGCTTTGTGACCGACCCGTTAAAGCCTTATAGTTCGGAGCCTACGTATGGCGTCAGGTGTGTCTCATCCAACTGGAGAGTGGAAAATATCTGTGAATACATGATGTCGACCGAGCTGCCTTGATCGACCAGGATACGGCGAATGTCAAAGTTGGCCATTAGTGCTCTCACGAGTAGCGGAATGCTTGAGTTAGGAGCTCCACCGAGAAGTTCCTCATGATAGAAGGTGATGGGAACCGACTCTCCCCGGACTTTGTCGAGCCTGGTACTCCGGTTCGAGCTTGTGCTGAGAAGATGTTCAAACTTCCTTTTGACGGAGCCCACAGTAACCTTGTTGAAACCCCCTCCGGAGATGACCATGGCGAAGGGGAAGGTTTCCCATGGGCTGTGTGCAACGAAGTAAGGGGGAACATTGAGTCCCTCGGGGATGTAGACGTCCTCAGGCCGCGAGATGCTCATGGCGACCCGAAGGCTTGTCTCTTCCGAGGAAGGCACCTCTTCCTCGACTTTCTTAGATTCTTGGGCGTCCTGCCGTGGAGCATCCTTTATGTTGGCGAACTGTTTTAGGTGCCCGTCCCTGATCAGTATCTCAATGGCATCCTTTAGGTGGATGCAGTCGTCGGTCATATGGTTGTGGCTCTTGTGGAACCGGCAATACTTCGACTTGTCGGTATTCGGCTTGGACGAAATCTGTTTAGGGAATCGAACCCCTGCTTGTCGGAACTCCGAGTTGGCACATTCGTAGAGGATCTTCTCCCTAGAGACGGTCAAAGGAGTATACTCGTGGAAGCGGACAAAGGGCCCTTTGTTGTCCCGGGACTCCCGGGGGCGGTCTTCGTGTCTTCTATCTCCCCGACGGGATGTCAGGGGGTCGTCGTGCTTGGAGGACCTGACACTCTCTTGGTGCCTTGAGTCCCTGGCAGAACTAACAACTTCTTTCTCCTCGTACTGGATGTACGCTTGTACCTTGAGGAGGAGGGCGTCAAGTGTCGCTGGAGTTTCAATGCCAACTGCTTTGGCAAATTCTGTACGGGGACGAAGTCCTCGCTCGAGCAAGAACTTCTTCATATCATCGGCCGTTGGGACCTGGACTGCTTCTTTATTGAACCTTTCGATACAGGCTCGAAGACGTTCGTCTTTTCCTTGAATTATGGCATCAAGGGAGGCTTCGGTCTTTGGGTGACGACAGGAGGTCGTGAAGTGACTGGAGAACATTCTCCCCAACTGTCTCCACGATGTGATGGATTCTTCGGGGAGCTTCTTGTATCAAGTCATCGTTCCCTTCTTTAGCGTGGTAGGGAACAATCTACATTTGATGGCGCCCCGGACGCAACGGTAGTCGAGCAATGCATCGATATCCTTGATGTGCTCGTCAGGATACGTAGCACCGTCATACGTACCCAGAGACGGTGGTATCTCCAACCCCTTTGGCTGGCGCATGGCAATGATTTCCTGGGAGAACAGGCTGCGAGGCTCGTCGTCGCTACTGCTGCTGGACCACGACGGGGAGCGGGTGCTTCGCCCAAGGGTAGGACAACGATCTCGGTGGGGAGATGGGGTTCATGCCCGACCCTTGGATCTGGGCGGAGGCGAACGCTGGGGCTCTGCTCGCTGGTCCCTTCTGGTCCTCTTGGTTCCCAGGGAGTACTGGCTCTGGGGGGAGATGCGATCGCGCTTTCTGATTGCCTAGGACTCCGGCTCAGGTGGTGCCCGACGGTCTCTTTCACGTCGGGAGGCGGACTCCGAGATCTTCGACACTCTTTCCTCGGCGGAGGGGATCTTGACCGGTTGGACTCTTCTAGGGCTCCAATCCTCACCTTCTGTTGGAGGATTGGGAGGTTGGTATTGTTGAGGGCTTCGAGGAGGGCTACCATGGTTGGGTCGGCGTTGGGCGGAACCGGGACAAGTTAATGGTCTTCGGAAGGCTGGACCTCAGTTTGATCAGCGCGAACGAGGGAGGGAGACGTTGTGGCTCCATCTCTCAGCTGATGGACGTCGCCCCCAAGAAAGGGGGCTGCTCCGTCAGTATCAGTCTTGCTGATGGGGAGGAAGACAATGTTGCGAGCATCGTGGACATTATCATGGATGGCCATGATCGGAATCTTGGAAGAACTGTTTTGGTCTTGAATCTACGATGAAAGGAAGGCGGGGATAACAGAGTTTCCCACAGACGGCGCCACTGATCTTAACGGCTGATCAAAACCTGAAGTGAGGTAAAGATGACGTCTGCGATGCTGGGCGTGAAAAATGAGGAGGGGGTGTACCTGCAAGGCACTCCGATGCTAAAGTAAGAATCAGGAGAAAGAGAAAGCAAGTACAAAGTATGTGTTTCGTAGGATGATTTAGAATACCCGACCTTCTCGAATGAGAAGGTTTTTATAATGCCCCCACCGCTTGGCCATTGGTCCCTATTTTCGGGGCGAGATAACCGCTCCCCAAAGAATAGGTAACTGCCAGAAACTAGCCGTTGGGACGGGTAGGGGTACCCAAAACTAGTCGTTGCCACGGGGCTGAAAGGTAAATGCTGCCCTAAATTGGCTGGACTTAGGCAATTGGGCCATTCTGGAAGCATAAGTGGATTGGGTCATGCCTAGCCATTGGGCCAGTCCGGAACAAGTGTATTATCTGTTGAGTAAAGTATCTTCTTAGAAGTTGTTTGGTTGTGAGATAGACTAGTAAAAGCTCTTGTTTGATTTGACGATTTCTTTTAGAAAGTCTTGATTGGTTCGTGAGTTTCGCCTCCTTAAGGTTTGAGAATTTTCTTAGAAAGTCGTTTGTTTGATTTGTTTAATTCCATTAAAATCTCAATAAAGGTTTCCCAACTTAGCCCAATGTAAAAGCTCTGGCGATTTGAAATCAGCTCGTGTAAGAAGAAGAGGCGAAGGAGGAGGAAGAAGAAGAGTGAACATGTCATCAATTTTCCATTCATAAATGTGAGAATGAGATCAAATTGTTTGAATTTGAAATAGATAGATTAATTTTGTGAATGATACAAAGTAGGATACCGAAATTGTAATTATTACTATTTTTATTGATCTTTTTATTTTAGAATTTTTTTAATACTTATAAAATATTTATTGGGACCGCCTATTTAGAAAAAGAATGAAAATATAAATTGCTAAATTTCATTTTAAAAATATATGATACATAAAATTTAAGAAAAATCTTAGATTAATTGTATCCATCTATAATATCAAATACGATATTACCACATAATAACATTCATTAACAATCTCATTCATTAACAATCTCATTCATTAACATTCAATAATGTTGGAAGAATTGAATCAACATTATGAACTAATAGATGAAAAGAAATTACCACATAATAACATCATACTAGCATAGTACCTTGTTTACTGTTCAGTAAAATACAGTGTTCTGTTTCTACTTTAATGATCAATCGACATATTACATATAAGATATCTAAATAAGTTAAAAAATTCTTTAATCGAATAATGTACACTGACATATAATGTGATTGTAGCATATGTTGTTGCTTCATGGTTTCATAAATTAGCGTGTGTGAGGTCGGTTACAGACAAGAAGGCAGGTGAAGTCAAATAAAATCATATGTGAAAGAGTTGAGAATTTTTACAATATTTTACGCGTTTATTTTTTTATTTTTAATTTTTTTAGTGGTGGTTGGTATTAGATTTTGATAAATTCAGGTATTCGTGAATCTAAATTGGATATTGATACTTTTAATATAAATTGAGATAAAATTTTAATTTATTTTAAAATAAAATAAAAGAAAAAAATAATGTGACATTCAATCATAGTGTTTAATTGAATAAAGATACTGATACCCAATTAATTTAAAAGGTATCCAAGTCTTCACCTTAGATTTTATAGGAAGTAGTACGATTAGAAAGGGGTTGAATTTATTTGATATTAGAACTGATTTTTGAATTGGATTGGTCGGTTTAATGGACTGGACCAAAACAAATATTTTTTTCTTAACTGTTATAAAATTAAGCACTTAAAAGTTTTTTCTTAGTTAGGGGTGGCAAAGTGGGCGGCACACCCCATTTAGGCACGTCTCATTTAAATCTGTCCAAAAATAAAGCGGGGTTGGGCGGGCCTACTAAGGCGTCCGAGCTCAAAACTTAAGTTTGTCCCGTTTACTAACGAGTTGGCGGATTTGTGGGCCCGTCCGCTAATGTTTTATTTTTTATTTTACAATTTGATTTACTACATAATTTACAAAAAAAAATATTTATTACCAAAGTGGTCGAGAATTTTTTTTTTAACAACGCATAATAGAACTTCAACATATCTTAAGTTCAAACAGTTCAAAAAATGAAATAAATAAAGATCAATTACAACAAAAAAAAAAACTAAATACACTCAAGCAAAATAAAAAACGTATCAAAATAAATAAATAATACATATCATCATAATCTTATTTAAAAACTAACTACTAAAAGAACTTAAGTAAGAATTTACAAAAGACAAATAATGATAATAATTACACTGCATAAAACATTACAGTGCATAAAATAGTAGTGCATAAATATCAACATCTGAATTTCTCACTGTTTACATCATATATACTTATTGACTAATTCATTAATAGTTAAAACCTATATTTGTCACACGTATACACTAATCAAATCCTTCATTTTCTGAAAATCAACATCTATTTCTAAAGTAAACATCTGAGCTAATTTTTGACAACTTATTAATTCAGCATGTCATACAATTGTTCTTTTATTTCAAGTTTTTTTTAATCAACACATGTATTAGAAGTTATAGAAAGAACGTTACAATTATAATTCAATTTGTTTGTATAATAATTTATAATACAAGTTAATCAACATAATCTTAAGAGAAGAGTGTTGTTTTTATAGTTAAAGTTGTTTTAATTCTAAATAAAAAATAAAAAGTTTTAACAAAAATCCCCGCATGCAAAACTCGCCCCGTCTCGCCTCTGTCCGTTTTTTCAAGCGGGTTAGGCGGGACAGACCAACTTAAAGTACTGAGCTGAAAACCTCAGTCCAGCCCACCAAAAATGGCGGGTCAAACGGGCCGATCTGGCGGGCCAGACCCATTTTACCACCCCTAGTCTTAGTTAGGTCATGGAAGTAGGGGTGATAAAACGAACCGAGACCCGCTCACCTATTAAAAAAATTATTGGTTGAGTTGAAATTTTGTGTCCGCCTAACCGTTTAGTCTGTCCCATCTCAAGTTCGTTAGGAAAGAGACGGGTTGGCTGTCAGCCCGCCAACCTAGTTATCAAACATTCAAAATATTTATTTTGGTTATTTGAATGTTAATACTTGAATTATAGTTTGGAACTTGTTAATAATTCTATTTTAAGTGAATTTTGTTTTGATGTTTTTATACTTTAAGTAGTCACATTATGTTTTTTAATTGTTGGTATGATGTTGTCTACTTTTAATCTATTAAAACGATGATGAAATTTTTTTATTTAAAAATAGACAGACAAGTCCATTGCCCACCAACTCATTTTTAGTAAAATGAATTAGATTTTTAAGTTCAATTTCACTTGGCAGATTTGTTTATTTCAGTCTTTTTTAATGGATTTAAAATGGGATGGGGCGTGCGGTCCATTTATCATTATGAGTCAACAAAAACATCCAGAAGTACTTGCTACATATCTTGAGTTTCTTCCAAACGCGGTATGTCTAATTATTTTCACAGTGAAACCTAGCTGTAACGGATAAAATTTACTATCACGCTTACATTAAGAATGTTTTTGTACAAATTTTTCTATAATTCTTAAAAATAAATACCGCAAAGCTATATAAATAGAGTGACGTTTTTATCGAAATAATACAATATAAATACGATGAATCTATTAAATACAAGTGGGGCTAATATATAATGGATAATTTATTAGACATGGTTTATGACAACCTCATGCATGGAATAAGAATCCAATGCAATTCAGAGTTATTGGAAGAGTAAATTTTGGGTAAAACAATAATGAAAAAGATGTTTGGGATGCAAATTGCTACTATATCACTAGATCATAGTATTTATTTTGTAACAAAAGTACAAGAATTAAAACTTTAGTATAGAAATGAAGAAACAAGTTGTACTAGTAAAATTGATATTATTCAAGTTTCGAATCGGTCCAAAATTGATGATTTTGACAACCGACTTGAGAGACAACTCTCATCCATTTGTACATCAATTTCTGTGTCCGAATAATACTGCTCCTACTATATATAACATAAATTAAATTAAATTAACCAAGTTTCCTAATTAAGATTAAGAGAATTAACCAACTAATTTTTTATATTTTATTTACATATCAATCTTTGTTTCTTGTTTCGATTATTGAATATTGCATTATTCAACGTGATGACTGGAGGAAAAGATGCTAATAATGATAAATGTGAAAAGGATCGAATTCTTAAACATTGTCGGTGGGCATTTGTCACATTCGCATAAATCTTGAAAAAATAATAATCTAATTAAACAATTATCTTGGTCGATAATAGGTTGAAAATTGTTCAGAATTTGAACACTTTGACTTCTAAGTTGTTCTAAGTTAAATCTCATTTTGATCCACATGGCATTAAATTCTTGTTATTTGGGTTTGGTTATTGGCCAAACCGGCCAAACCAATTACAAAATGCTCTTATAACAAACAAGCTTATAGTATTGATATCACTTAAATATTAAAATGTAGTACTATAGTCTTAAAAAATGGAAAGTGTGAGAAGAATTGAAGAATTTATTTTGTTGGGTGTTTGTTATATTGCCAACACAGTTAATGAATGCCAATGGTATTTTATTTGTGAGTTTAATTAGGCCAGAAGGGTTGACATATTGGCACGTGAAAAGAACATGGTGCAAGTGCAAGTATTTCTTCATTCGTAGCTGGAATTGGCAAGGCCCACGCACTATAGTACTTAATACAACAATACAAAAAAGGATTAAAATAGGACTGTAATAATATCAAAAAAATTTAATGCAAGCTATTAGGTGTGGACAAATTTAAACCGACCGATTGAAACCGACCGATCCGTTGTCTTTTTTGTGCAAATAGATCAGGTCGGATTGGGTGTTGGGTTGATTCGGTTGTTTAATTTGGATATTATAGGGTTGCTTCGGTCAGACTCAGATGCTAATTTTAGATCCGACGAAAACCGAAACCGACCGAACTTAATTAATATATTTTTTATTTATTTTTATTACTATTTGAATGACTTAATATAAAAATGAGATTCATAATGTTGAAGGAGACTATCATTTTTATAAATTAATGATTGTATTGTATATTCTCAAAAATACAAGATATCCGATATAAAATTTTGTATATTATTTAATTTATCGGTTAAAGTATGATAATGATCAAAATTAATGTCAAATAATATTAAAAATATTATTCCATAATAATAATTTTTATTAAAAAAATAGTTTTATTTTAAAAATTTAATATTTTTTTATACAAAAATTAAAAAAATCATTTTTATAAATTTTTTCTAATAAATATTAAACCGACTAAACCGATCCGACTTAACCGTCAAACCGACTTAACCGAATCTGACAAAAACCAAAATTTTATCGGTCGAAATTGGGCCATAAAAATGAAACCGTGGTTTACGTCGGATTTAAGTTTTAGGCCCGAAACCGACCGTATTCGACCGATTGTCCACCCTTACATGCTATGTATTATTAGAGCTTCATGTGAAAATACAAAAGTATTTATAATTTTTGGAGATGTATTTTGTAATGTACTTTGAGTAAATAAAATTGTGACCTAATGTTAAAAAACTCTAGAGATGTATCTTCGTAATTATTTCGGAGATCCATCTCCGAATAGTATTTGACTCTATATCGCGTCAGAACCCTTCTCCTTCCTCATTTAAAAAAAAAACACACACACAATTTTTCCAAACTCTCTCAAAGGTTCTTCCATCAATCAAGTTCAAAATCAATCAAACAAGTTCAAAGGTTCTTCCATCAACATCAAATACATCAGAGACATCATTTAACATTGAAGTAAAACTCTGAATTTGTATGTTTTTGATGTTTTGAAAAGTTTTTTTTTTTAGTTTTTGTACAAATGAGTAGAATTTGATGGTTTTTGTAATAAATTAGTAGAAATTGCATGTTTGAACATGTTTGTTGGTTAAAAATAACGACCAAGCCATTATTTTTGGGGTTTGATTGTCTGCATTACCTCCATTGACGAACCTAAAAAGTTGCAACAAATTTCGGATATGCGTCTCTAGAATTTTTCAACGTTTGGATTCCCAAGAACCAGAGATGCTTTTCCGTAAATTATCAGTCTATTTTTTGTTTTTGTTTTTCTTGCTTGTAGGGTTGCTTGTACTAATTCTCTGATTTACTTACAAGCATTAAGGCTGATAGAGACGACAAACTGAGGCACATGAGGATTTCATAACATACATCAGTCTGAGGGGACAAAAGTCAGGTTTTAGAGGCTCTTGTTCACTCTAGCCCGATTCATGCAGAGACATCGACTTATGGGGCCCATGCTTCTCCATCTTCTTCTTCCCGTAGGAGACAGGTATCACCTACTGACGTTTCACTGCCTCCATCTTCCCGCAGGTAACAGGTTTCACCTATTAAAGCACCAGAGATACCCGAGTCACCGATGGTACCTGAGGCACCAGTGCCACCTCAGGTACCGGAGGAACCTCATGCTAATGAGGCTGATGAGCCAGTGCCACCTATGGCTGATGAGCTGCTGAGCCAGTTCCACCTCGGGCATTTGGAGTAGGCCCTATAGAGTTGTCATTGCTGCCTTTATATCCAAACCATACTGTCAGACATATCTGAGATAGAGAGGTAAAATTAGTTAGATTCATTCTTTTTAAATTACGTTTATTATTATATTACAAGTTTCTGACATATATTAATTTTTCTACAGGACCGTGATCTGCTGAATTTTATTAACCATGGGCCGAAGATTACTGTAACACCCGAATTCCCATCGCGAATAAATAATACATAAATAAAATCAGAGTAACTAAAAATTTATTTTTCCGACAGAAACAAAGATGCCACATTTAAATAAACAAAATATCATCCCTGCTCATAAATTTGATACATAGCATAAAATAGAGTACCCTCAAGGGGGAAACTTTTTCCATAATAAAGGAAATGTCAATTATGGAATAAAACGGAAAGTTCCATAACCGACTTGTTTTACAAAATAAACTATTTTATACATCAAAATATTCATACAAAATATATCCTACAAATATATACATATATAACATAATCGTTCCCCGACTCCCGTGCTACGTATCAGAGCAGACACCAAGACCTAAGCAACCGAAGATCTAACTCTTCCACTTGCCTCCACGCCTCTAAAGCTGACAATCTGCACTATGCCATAAAAAGCATATTCCAGCAGAAGGGTGAGAAATAACAACTATAACAAGATTGCATAATAATATGCCACAACACAGATAATTCACATATATAATATTTCTCACCACATACATCATATACTAACACATATAGCATGGCACCAATACATAACATATCACACATAATAAATCGAATCATGATTTTCCACACATAACACATCCCTTCACAATTCTCACCACAATTCATCACAACTCACTCATATACATCACAATGTATATATCTATACAAAACCAAGCATATTCATCATGCACACTTTCACAATTCTTATCATTCCACATAAACATTCATATTCATGTTTATTCATCAATTCTTAATTATAGAGATGATAAATGCAAATCATAGAGACCGACTCACGACTCTATGCAAATGCAATGCGGTACCGACTCAATCATCTCAAGTTCACTCAGGAACTTCTGCTTGAACCATCGCTCGTTACCAAAGTAACTCCCCGTCGGGCCTACGATGTTCACCCACCGCTCACACCTCCACCAAGAGAGGCTCACGATGTTTATGGATCGCTCACACCTCCACCAAGAGAGGCTCACGACCCGATCGCTCACACCTCTACCAAGAGAAGCTCACGATCGTCCATAACCATCGCTCACACCTCCACCAAGAGAGGCTCACGACGTTATAGCTGATTCTCATTAGAATCCCTCAGCACAAGAATGCACATCATTATGCTACACATGATAATGACTCAAGACATTCTTGAAATGCATACGTATTCACAATATATTCATGCATTCATCTCATACAATTATATACCATCTACATACATTCACAATTCAACAATATGAATTATCTCCTCATCATTATTCATGCATTGAAAACAATTCAAACAATGCATTTCATCACATACCACATACCACAACAATCATACAATCACAATTACTTTCACAAGGGATTCACACCACAAAGGCTACCCACAATCCGATTGCTCACACCTCACCTAGGCACACAATCGTTTGTAATCATCTCATACAATCACATACAATCTATATACATTCACATCAATGCACTATTGTATGATTCACATCCAAAACACACATTGAATTTCACATAAGCAATGCATATTATCACAAACCACAACAACAAACCACGAACCAACACAACATCATACCCACATACATTGATATTCAATCAAACAATGTATATTACTACACCACAACATCATTAATTCCTCACACAAGGGATTCACATATCAAATGCTACTCACAACAAATCATTATCGCACATTGAAATCAAAACCCAAAACACACATTTATTCCTCCATAACACCACAGACCATCATCACCAACACTTATCATATATATTCACATCATATACCAGCACACAAGCCATACGATACATATTAAAAACATATAGCACGGTAAAACACCGACCGCACGCGTTTAACGCGATAAAAACCCGACAACCCAAGACTTTTCCAAAACCAAGACCTAAATAAATCATCTACTGCCTTCCAACCCATTTTTATAAGAAATAACATTTCATAAGCTTCCTAACGCTTCAAACGGGGACCAAAGCGGACTTACAGATCAAAAGTTATGAATTTTCAAAGTTTCGGAAATTTTCCCTTTCGCCCAGACCTGCGCGCTGAGCGCGAATCCTGCTACGAATTTCAACCTTAAAAACACCATTTTTAGACTTCCGGACATCCGTTTTCGATTCCGTAAAAAGCTGCGATCTCAGAATTCGACATACTACAATATTTTCACTATTAAAAGCCATCCAACACATTTTTCCATTTTGGACATATTTTAAAACATAATTTTATCATTGAATTCTAAATTCGAACTCGATCGAAACCGCGGGAAAACACGCAAACCACCATTCCCGATTAAACCCAAACCTTACCCGACTACACTACACAACTTATTCCGAATTTCAACCGTGGAAACATCGATTTCCACTCGATTTACCATTAATGCCCTAAACTCCAATTCTTGGTAACTCGACACAAAACTCCTCAAATCTCACCAACATACCTTTCCGATTAAACCCACTCCTCGCTCGACTATTCTACGCGAACAGTTCCGAAATCTAACCGCGAAAACATCAATTTCTATCAATTGTTCACAATTCTAACCAAATGGAAAACATACATTTTTCAACCAAACAAACACATACATATACATATACAATCGAAATATAATTGAAATTTCTCACCCTTACCCGATTAATCGAAGTCCAAGCATTGATTTTGATGATTTTCCTCTTCTCCCTCTTTTTCTTCTTCTCTTCCTTTTCTTTCTCTTCTTTCTCTACTATCTTTTCTCTCTTTTTCTCTCAAATCTCTATTTCTTATATAAAGAAAAATATCTTACCATGCAAAAAGACCAAAATACCCCCCAGCTCAAATATCTCCCAAACGCTTTCAAAATGCGATAAAACATAAACATACCAATGAAATATATTTCGGAAAATAAAAGTTGAAAAGAAATTATAATTTATTGCAAATATTTTACCTATCAGGGAAAGTAACCAATTAACTCAATTAGCAGGTAAAATACAATAAATTCACACATTTCACAAAATTCACATAAATGAAATAAATAAATACAATTAAACAAATCGGGACGTTACAATTACTGGTTTGCCTCAGCCGAATGAGAAGTCGTCTCACAGACTGTTTTGTCCCTAACTGGGATGAAGGACTTGTGCATGCCTAATTATATTACGGTAAACTACGGGATGCTTAATGCATTTGTGGAGAGATGACATTCTGAGACCTTGTCATTTCATATACCGCTTGATGAGATGTCTATCACACTCGACGATGTGTCGTGTTTGCTGCATCTTTCGACTAGGGGAAAACTTCTAGATAATGAGAGGAGTAGCAAAGACGATGATGGTAGACTATCTGAAAGTTGACCCAGAGGATTCCATGAGGGAGTTTGAAAAAATCAGAAGGGCTCATGCTAGGTTTGAATTCTTGAAAAAAGTATATACAAATGCAATCCTTAGAACAGAGCAAGCTAGAGGTGATGACGAGTAGGTGGGGCTCCATAGAGTTTATGTTATGAGAGCATACCTGCTATATTTGGTTGGCACTGCAATTTTTATGGACAAGAGTGTCACTTATGTGGATGCGTCTACGTATAGTACTTCGAGAACTTTGAGCGGATCCATGAGTAAAACTGGAGGGACGCTTGTTTGATCTACTTGTATTTGAAGTTATCAAAGGGTTGTAGGTGAAAGACAAAGCAGGTCACAGGTAGCATCACGCTATCGGTGGTAATATTTATTGTACTTTTAATGTTTATGTGTCATTTTCATTACATTTTGGCAACGCCCTTATTAATGATTCGTGTGTTCCAACACTTTTTCAGGCTTGGATCCTCCAGCAATTCCCACGCATCTCAGGCTGGTCGTGTGTACCGACTTATACTGAGGATATGTCGCGTGCTTCTGCATTTCCCCCACTCAAAAGGAACCAAACGATAGAGTCGTTCAGAGTGTATATTGACTGCTTGATTTTCGAGGATACGTACTTCAATAGCTATGTCGATCACCGTAAGATACAACCACTTGAAGACATTGTGTTATACTTGGGATGGCTTTCTTGCGACTCATGTCTCACATTTTCTCATATGCTTAAGCACATCATGCGGAAGTTCGACTACACTCAGACAATTCACAAACACCCTACTATCTTTGCTCCTCCTGCTATGATACGTAGAGATATAGATGTCATGTTTGATGATTATCTTAGTCATCTAGTACTCGAAGAGGCATGGAGTTCCATAGCTGAAAGCGATTAGAGCTATGTCGACGGGTATAAAAGGTGGTTCTTCAGGGTCTCACATTTGTATATAGTGCAGGCTGCTCCAGGGGATCCACCGATGTCAGCTCATCAGGAGATACTAGAGGAGGAGCAGACACATTTAGATAAAGCTCATGTTGTCTTGACTAGATGTCGTCACATTGTGGAGATTGCACAAATAGACGTTGATATGGATATCTTCCATGATGGGCCTTAGGTGAGGTAGGTCCTTGATGTCATTAACGGAGGCACGATAGGTACTGATGTACCGGAGACAATGTCGGAGGATGGGGGGTAGAGGAGGCCGAGGAGCACAAGAAGCCCGAAGAGTTGTAGTCCAACATATGCAGTAGTATATAGTAGTTGTACTTTGGATATAATGAATTTTATTTTATTTTCACTTCATTCTACTTTATCATGTATTTCGACTTCATTTATATATTTCATTTTTTAACCATCTGAATTTTTATGTCATTTTTTGCATATTGATTCTATGGTTTAATGTTCATCACATAACAGGGTCCTTAACATTTATAAATCGTCATTGTCATCGAAATAACCATAAAAGTAACTTAACCTACACTATTCTGATATGTTACATAGATGAATTTCCGTAAATCTTAAACGAATATGCATCTTCAGAACAATAAACACGTAAAATAGACCTTTTAGATAAGAATGCATAAAGTATGTATTAAAATATTTCAGAGATGCTTCCCCGAGTCAGTTAACTTTCTGAAGTAACATCTTTAAAATTTAAAAGACATTTTAGATTTTCTATAAAGTATTTTTCCACCCTAAAATAGAATAAAAAATTCTCTAATATTATTATGTATAATATAGTATATAGTACCATCATTGAGAATAGTTATACTTAGATAATTAATATGCTTAAATTCTACTCTACGTTTTTTCTTCTTATTTTGACTAAAGTTTGATTTTAATGTCAGTTTATTCATTTTAAAGATAACTTGTATTTTTGGAAGTATAAGCTGGAAAATTTTAAATAATAAGATAGATATCAAATATTGAAAAAACTAAACTTTAAAATTTTAAAATAGTCAAATCATAATTTAATAAGTACTAATATTAGTATTTTTCTATTTTTAATTACAAGAGTTCGGTGTCCCTTGTTTTTTAATTTCTTCTTCTCGAATTCAGTTTTTTGTGCTTTTTTAAAAATTTATTATATTTATTAATAGTGTTGTATTTATTAATAATCTGAAATTTTATTTAATAATACAATATTTGTAATTTGGACAAAAAAAAAATAAAAACACTAGTTTTCAAAAGAATAATTTTACATTTTGTTGATGAATTTCTTTTTTAAAAAGTTGCAATTGGATTTCATATCAAAATAGTATTATGTTATTAATTAGAGAGGTAAAATTAAAATTTAAAATAAATAGGACTAGTTTGTTTCAAAATATTAAAAAATGATTTTTGTTTAAAAATATTTTTTTAAATATTATTTTAAATTTTAATTCTTTAATTATAATTATTTTTGGATATTGCAATTTTGAATTTTTTTAATAACAATTAGTTTTGAAATATATATATATTTTTAAATTGTGATTTTAAATATTTTAATCTTTAATAATGTGAAGTTATGATCATGTGGACCAGAGGGAATGAGATCACAAAAAAATTACAATGTTGCTTGAAAACAAGTCTGCTCTCCTAAAGTACAAGGCGGGTATGAACTTGATTTTATTAGCTGAGTGTAAAGTTTTCAACAAAGAAGATGTATTACTCCCTCAAAGAGACTTATCAGACCGTGTAGTGGAAAAATGTCTTTTATGGTAATATGGCGCAGCCAAGAGCTATATTTGTATTATCGTTGTCATATCATGATTGACTTGCAACAAAAGAGAGACTACACAGTTTTGGTTTGATCGACAATGATTACTGTTGATTTTGTACACAGATGAAAACAATACAATATTTTCTCTTTGATTGTTCATGTCTGAAACACATTTGAAACAATGTATTAGAGTGGCTACAAATTCCACATTTACCAGGGAAATGGAAAGAAGAACTTCAATGCATCGTTGTGAATAGCAAATAAAAATGGTGGAAAGCTAAACTGCTCAAGCAACTGTGACGGAAACGATTTATAATACATGAAAATGTAAGAATGTGTTGGCTAGAATTTCGACATTCATTAATGTTGGAAGAAAGGTGGGAGGTTTTGAGGTCATATTCCGAAGAAAGACATATGCATGAGAAGATTGGAAATGGACTGTTGAAGTTGAAGACTTATGCATGAGAAGAAGCAATATATGGTTTGACAGGAGAAGATTTATTCGAAGGAGCCTATGCATATGAGACTTTGTGGTCTAGGACTTAGAAAGATTTTTGCATGAATTGGAATTCGACGAAGTCCATCAAAGGGAGCGTTCGACAAAGGAAATGAGACTAGTAACCGCTCTTTGGCTTTATCCATTCGTGGGACACGTGGAAGGATTTTAGGAAACGAAGTGCATGTAATGTGAACGTGGCGCATTCTGGCGAAATAACCGTTAGGAGACGATTATTTTTTATTTAGTATAAATAGGACATTTTTAGCATTTAGAATGGGTGTTTAACCATTGTACAAACTCTACATTTTACTTGCAGTATCTGTGTGTGTGAGAAAATAGTCCTTTTGAAAGAATGTATGTTTGAATACCTTCTTTACAATCAAAGCACTTTAAATTTCAATCATTCTCTTTCACTCGCAAATTTACTTCATTGTTCTTTATTTTCAAGCAATTTATCTTTTGATTTTTCTGCAATTTCACTCTTTTCAAACGAAGTTCACAACGTTTTCTTAATAACTTTGGAAAAACACTCAAAGAACATTGTGTAAATGTTCATGATCACTAAAACCTAAAACTAACTTAGCAACATATGTCCTAGAATCAATCTAGTCGATTTTGCAAGCAATCAAAGACTTAGTAACGTTGGAGGACTAACGGTTGTTTGCCATTTTCACCGGTAAACAAAATGACATGAGTTATGAAAACAATATAAATAATACAAGTATAGAGAGAAAGTTATAGACACATTAGTTAATGGGATGAAATAATTTTAAGCGTGAAAAACACACGAAATTGATGATGATTTAGTTTAAGATTATTCGTATAATTGATTGGGATTGAATCATTTTAGATCGTTTAAGTATTATTGATTAAAAAAGGGTAAGTTTATGTTATTTAATGTTATAATTAATTTTTTAATATATAAAAAATTAGCTTAATTTTTTTAATATTTAAAAAAATCATTTTTTTAAAATTAAAACAAAGTGCTTATAATATGGATGAGAAATAAATTTATCCAAATGAACTATACTTTCGTATTATCACAAATGAAAATACCCAAATATATTGGAGAAAAAAATAAATAAATGTATGATTAAGTCAAAATTGGAAAAGAGAAATTAATTTCAGCTCGGTTAACATTACTTAAGTATATCATTATTACTATCACTAGCAGCACTTTCCATGAGTGTTTATGATGGTGTGAAGGGTTAAGAAGAAAAAGAAAGTGGTCTCCAACCAACACCAACCCATCTCACTCTCTCTCTCCTCTCTCCTTCCCTTTATATTAATAATCCTCCCACACCTTCAAACTTCAGGGCTCAATCTCAAATTCAAGCTCTCACACAAACTCACACACATTTAGAGGTAACCCTTTTTCCTATCATAAAAAACAAAACAATTTCCTCACTCCAACGCAAGAAACACTGACACCCATCATCACCAATTTCTTTCTTTAATCACAAATCCCAAATCCCAAATCCAAACACAATCATATTCCATTTTTGCAGCTTTTTTGCCTATACAGCAAAATGGCTTCTCCACCAGACACTAGCAAAACCGTAAAGCTTGAACGTTACAATAGCTACATCAGAAAAGTTAACAGCACGAAACTCCTTAACGCATCTTCCAAACTTCTCTTCCGTGCCACACTCTTGATAGCACTCGTCCTTGTTTTCTTCTTCACTTTCAATTACCCTCCACTCTCTGACTCCACCAACCACCACTTCCACACCCATTCCCACTTCCTCACCTCCGCATTCGGCGGCGGCGGTGCGTGGGAGCGACAAGTCCGTCACTCCGCTACACCGCGCCGTCCTAATGGTTTCACTGTACTTGTAACCGGTGCAGCCGGTTTCGTCGGTTCTCACTGTTCCCTCGCTCTTAAAAAACGAGGTGACGGAGTTTTAGGTTTAGATAATTTCAACACCTATTACGACCCGTCGTTGAAGCGCGCGAGACAAGCTTTATTAACTCAGCATCAAATCTTCATAGTGGAAGGTGACCTAAACGACGCGCCGTTGTTAACAAAACTCTTCGATGTAGTTCCGATTACTCACATCCTTCATCTCGCAGCACAAGCCGGAGTTCGTTACGCCATGCAAAATCCACAATCCTACATCAAATCCAACATTGCCGGTTTCGTCAATCTTCTGGAAGTTTCCAAAGCAGCGAATCCTCAACCGGCGATCGTTTGGGCTTCTTCAAGCTCAGTTTACGGCCTCAACACCGAGAATCCATTCTCAGAGCTTCACAGGACAGATCAACCGGCGAGTCTCTACGCCGCAACTAAAAAAGCCGGCGAGGAAATCGCTCATACTTATAATCACATCTACGGTCTCTCCCTCACCGGACTCCGTTTCTTCACGGTGTACGGTCCTTGGGGAAGACCAGACATGGCGTATTTCTTCTTCACCAAAGATATTCTTCATGGAAAAACCATCGACGTTTACCAGACGCAGGAAGGGAAGGAAGTCGCGCGTGATTTCACGTACATCGACGATATCGTGAAAGGCTGCGTAGGAGCTTTGGACACAGCGGAGAAAAGCACCGGAAGCGGCGGAAAGAAGAAAGGACCGGCGCAATTAAGAATCTACAATCTCGGAAACACATCGCCGGTGCCGGTGGGGAAACTTGTATCTATTCTTGAAAACTTGCTGAGCACCAAGGCGAAGAAACACATCCTCAAGATGCCACGAAACGGCGACGTTCCGTACACGCATGCGAACGTGACATTGGCTTACAGAGATTTCGGGTACAAACCAACAACGGATCTTTCAACGGGTTTGAGAAAATTCGTGAAGTGGTACGTTCGTTATTACGGAATTCAGTCAGGGGTAAAAAAGGAAAATCATCTCAGTAACGAACTACCCGAGGATTCCGCTTGATTTGCAGTTTGCATCACATCACATGCCTCTCATTTTCAAAAGAGATTTAAAAAAAAAAGAACCTTCTCTCATTTTTCTTGTTTTTTTGCTTTTGTGAAATAATTATTATATTTTTAAAAAAAATGTTGTTAATTATTATTGTGTCGGTGAAATAATTAATCATGTAAGAAATATAGATATATGAATATGGTATAGAAAGAAGAAATGATATAAATGTGAAAGAAACAGAAAGCAAAGAAAGGAGAAGAAGGAGGTGTAGATCTTTGAGTTGGAGGAAGAAAAGGGAGGTGTAATAATTATAAGTGGGGTCTGCTACAAAGGTTGTAGGTCTCTTTTTTCTATTGATATATATAAATTTTCAAGAAAAAAATGGAACAATGATGTTATTATTGAACAAAATATTATGTGACATCAAAAACTTTAGTCTCTTTTTCTCTGTCATTATTCGTTTTATTATTTTATTTATTTTCATGTAGTACCGTTTTTTTCCTTGTCTACTTTTGTAGCTAATTATTACTAGTACTCATTATATTGCTTTGAAGATGCTTTCTTAGTCATTACTCTCTATCAAAAACAAATTGGACTTAAAGAGCATGGTTAGCTATATCCAGACCCTGACATGGACGGTTAGATTTTGCAAAAGTGACATTGGTAACTTGTTGGGGGCAAATAGTAGTTACTTTGCTATCAATAAGGAAACGACAGAAAGTGGTGGTTACTAGAATGATAACTTGTCTAGTGTGAAATATGCTTTTGATTGGCCTCTACATTAATTATTCACTACATGGTTGATTTAACTGATAAGTTTCACCGGATTCACGTATACCCCACAACACAACAAACCACCTATGAATGTTATGTGTGAGTGAGTGCTACTGAATGTTATGTGTGAGTGAGTGATAACACTTCATTGCATATGATACTATAATCCAAAAGTTTGATATTATCTCTTTTGACAAGAAGCATTTCTTTTATCTTTGTTGACCAAAGTGGGTGTTGTGTTTCTAATGTGTTTTTACTAATTAAAATAAAATAATTCTTTCAAACAAAATGAATATGTACCAACATTATATTGTAAAGTTTATATTCTATTGAGTATGAACTTGTGATGAAAAATATTCAAGAGACTATTTTTTTTATCAAGTAGCTTAGTAATTGAAGTTTATCTTTTAAAAGTGACAAAATGGAATGTTGCGGGTTCGAATTCGCGATCCTATTTTTGATGTTCATGTATAAATTACCAACTGTACTACAAGAAAAAGGTAGATTTGTAAAGAGAAAAATCACTGGTAAAGTATCTAAAATGTTGGAATAATCAAACTCAAGCAAAGTTAAACGTCAATCTCTATGGTGTTGCTCACACACAAGTTTGCTTAAGTATTGTTCAATTACTCACACACACTTTACACAGAGAATTGAGAGAACAATGAAAATTGGAAGAGGAAGGAGAATAAATTACACTACTCAAAATAATTACAATGTTAAAGTACATATAGTACATAGGTTACCTGCACACCAAGTAACCCTAACTAGTTTTGTGATCATTAACAAACTTAACAAATTATGTTATAACAAAATATTTTACCTTTGCTTCACTCTTTCTTATTAGTAAAGTAACATTAAAGAACAATTAATTACACATTTAGCACATCACCTAATTCATTGTACTTAAACTTTTTACATCCATCATGTTCGTAAGTCTTTTGAACACATCTACCTGAAATGACTTAGTCATGATGTCAACTATTTGATCTTCACATTTGCAATGTTCTATACAAAGCTTTATATTGCTTACTTGCTCCCTAAGGTAATGGAACTTCACCTCTATATGCTTACTCATTTCATATGGAATTGAGTTCTTGGTCAAGTTGAAAGTAGACATGTTGTCAATCTTCATAGTCATAACTTCATGATTCTTGCCTATAATTTCATAAATTAATTTTAACATCCATACAACTTGACAGACATAAAGTGAGATTTCAATGTACTCTGCCTCACATGATGATAAAGCCACTAATGATTCCTTTCTTGAGCTTCAAGCTATTGGTGCACCGCCTAACATAAACATATAGTCATGTGTAGACTTTCTATCATCAGCATCATCGCACCAACTTGAGCCAGTGTATCCAACAAGATTGTTCTCATTTCCTTCATCTACTCTCGAGAATAAGATTCCATCGTCCAATGTGCCTTTAAGATACCTTAGTATCCTCTTTGTGGCGACAAAGTGTGATATCTTGGGCTTTTGCATGAACCTAATCATCATGCCTACACTATATGCTAGGACATACCTTATGTGGAAAATGAACCTCAATGATCTAATGAGCCTTCTATATCGAGTTGGATCAATATCACCCTCATTTGAATCCTTTATCAGTTGTAGTATTGGCTCAGCTGGTGTTGAT
Organism: Lathyrus tuberosus; assembly: GCA_022829125.1. Classification (NCBI taxonomy): domain Eukaryota; kingdom Viridiplantae; phylum Streptophyta; class Magnoliopsida; order Fabales; family Fabaceae; genus Lathyrus; species Lathyrus tuberosus. The sequence continues at coordinate 12,759,193 of JALAZF010000075.1, forward strand.
GCAAAGTTACAATCTTCTATCTCAAAATTGTCTACCACTCTAGTATCTTCTTTGGTGCATCATTAATCCTCTACCACACTTGTAAAACTCAATTCCAAGGAAATATTAGATGCTTTCAAGGCCATACATCTCAAAACCCTTCATAAAGTCAATTTTGAAATCTTCAATCTCTTTCTTGCAGCTGTCAGTGATCAACAAATCATCTACATAGAGACAGAGTATGATAAACCCATATTTTCTCCTTCTGACATACACATCATGCTCAGTTGCACACTTCACAAATCTTACCTCTCTTAGGAAGCCATTGATATTCTTATTTCAATCCCTTAGAGTTTGTTTGAGCCCATACAATGCCTTATGAAATTTGTACACCTTTCTCTCTTGGCCTTCTTTCTCAAAACCAACTGGTTGTGACACATATACATCTTCCTTTAAGGGGCCATTCAGGAATACACACTTCACATCCATTTGACATATATACCAGTTGTTCATATTAGCTTAAGCAACAATCAATCTAATTGTGTCAATCTTGGCAACTGGTACAAATACTTCATCAAAATCAATGTCTTCCCTATGAAGAAACCCTTTGACCACAAATCTTTCTTTGTGTCTGAATACTTCACTTTTTGGACTTAGCTTCAATTTGTATACCCATTTCACATCAATTGCATTCTTTCTATGTTGTAAGTCAACTAGTGACCATGTTTTGTTGACCTCTATGGATTTCAACTCCTTTAACATAACATTCATCCACTCTGGATCCTTCAATGCTTCAGTCACACTTAAATGTTAAATATCTGCATTAAAGGCATAAAGTACCAACTCGCCTTTATCACTAACCACATTATCAGATGTGACCATATAGTCTTACAATATGACCGGTATGTTCCTAACTCTGAGTCATGTTCATGCCTGCTTGAGCCTCAATTGCAGTTTTAGAACTTGGTTCTTCTAACATGATTCTCACTGAATCCTTATCATTATTGCTCTAATCTCATTCTTTCAGCTCATCTATAACCACATCTCTCATGATCATTATTTTCCCTTTAATTGGATCAATCAACTTATAACCACCAATTGAATAATAGTCAATCAAGATCATTTGGCTTGATTTGTCATCAAACTTCCTTCTCAATTGGTTAGGCACATGTCTATGTGCAATAGACCCTAATACCTTCAAGTGGCTCAAGCTTAGCTTAACATTTGACCAACACTCTGCTGGTGTGATCCATTCTAACCTATTGGTTGGACATCTATTCAAGATATATGTTGCAGTGGACACGACCTCACCCCATAGCTCACTAGGTAGATGTTTTCCCTTTAACATACTCCTCGCCATGTTCATGATGGTCCTCTTTTTTCTCTTTATAAACCAATTTTATTGAGGTGTGTACGATGGCACCACCTTACGCATAATTCCTACTCTTTCACATAATGCATCAAAATCACTTGACACATATTCTCCTATACCATTAGCCCTCAATATCTTGATTTTGTGGCCACTTTGCCTTTCTTCCATGGATTTGAATTTAGTGAACATATTAATCACATTAATTTTCTTCTTAATTAAGTATGTCCACAATTTTCTGCTAAATCATCTATGAATGTAACAAAATGCTTGCTATCTCCAACTGAATCCACTTGGATATGGCCACACACATATGAGTATATGACTTCAAGAGAAGCTCTAGACTTGCTTCCTACATCATTGCTAAAGTTATTCTTATGTTGATTTGCTTGCACACATTCTTCATTAAGAATCTGAATTTCTGCTAAACCTAAAACCACGTTTCTCTTCTTCAGATCGCTGATATCTCTAAAGTTGAGATGACCAAGCCTGTATTAATATAGCCATTCATCCTTGCTAGTTGTTGTTGTTAGGAACTTGTGTTCCATCACATCAAGGTCAATCTTGAAAGTTCCATTTTGAGACATATGTGCCTTCACGATTAGTCTTCCACTTGAGGAACATGATAAATTGGAAAATAGTAAATTAGATCTCAAAGATTATATTGAGTTTCTAGAAAATAACAATGAAACATTAATATATGAAGTGTTTAATATTAGAAACCAAGATAATAAATGTGAGACATGTGTCTTGATAAAAAGGAAGTGAAAGAGTTGCATGAAACTAATTAACTAAATTTACTAAGGTGAAATAAAACCTAGATTTGATTACATTAAATCAAAGGCCTTCCTCAAATAAAGTTGGATTAGAATTTAAATCGAGTAGACCACATAGTAAATGCTTTAATTGGAAGAAATTAAATTGACATGTCTATAGATGCTCTTTCTGCAATAAACTTGGCTATTTAGAGCTATTTGTTATGATAAACTAAGAAGGTCTAAAGGTAATAACCTTAGACCTCTTAGAGCTACTAACACACCATAACCCAAAAAGATATGGGAACCAAAGGTGAAAACCTAATTTGTTTTGCATGAACCCTTTGTAGCTTTAATGAAGCATTAATGCATATTATATAAAGTTGTTCAAAGAAATTGTATACATTGAGTATACAAGAAGTCTTGCTTGTTTGCACTTAATTATCCTGATGCTTGTGATCCAATTATGTTTGTTGATAGTGTATTTCAATGGACGTAATCTAAGTGTTAGTGTTGACGATGCTTCTCAACATTTATGATAATTTGTGATGATCATTACAACCTCTTGATAGGTTGAGATGATAAATTTGTGATGGACTTACCAGTCTTGTGTTTTGAGTCACCTCTCGGATCAAACAATTTGTAGAGAAGAATTTAGAATAGTGTTTCGCCGTTCCCTCGAAAGGGGAGTTTACTCAAGTAACTTGAGGACACTTTTCAGAGGTTGAAAAATTGGAAAATTTTGATTAAACCTCTAAATAAGTGTTTATTAATTTGTCAGGTAGTCAAAATTATTTTTACTAATGAATTATTTAAGTATTGAGAATTTTTGGAGAAAGGGGTGCAATCAGATTAAAAGGGGAGTGCAAAAAGTATTCTACCTAAGTTAAATGTTAACATAAGGCCCAAAAGACCAAGAAAACTTACATTAACGAAAATAATCAATTAACCTAATCGATTAGGTGGTTTATACATTTCAAATTTCAAGCAAGATCATGATGTATCTTCTCCATAAAGCACATCAAATCAAAGCATTAATGAAGAACACATAAAATCTTCAAAATTAACAACAAGTAATTGATTATTCTCCTTGAATAATCGATTATCACGTATGTTTTGGAAATTTTTGCTTGCAATATTTTCTAGGCCAAATCTTCATGGATTTTATAGAGTTTTCACATTTTCAAACATTCAGAAGCATCGCTATAAAAATGTACTCATATTCTCTTCTTTTGTGCCATATCTCTCTCTCTCTCTCTCTCTCTCTCTCTCTCTTTGTTTTGTGTGAGTATTCACTTGTGGTTACTACTATCATCATGATATGGCTCCATCAAAGAACGTGTCTATTGGAAATCCATCTTCAATTATGTCCCCCTTGAAAGGATCCTTTTCAAAGAACCCAAAAGATTTATCTAACCAAAAGGTAAATCGGCCATCCTGTATGGAGCTAACATTCTTGAGAGAATATCGACCCTAGCAGAGGATTGGTCAGATAATTATTTTCCAAGATCCCTATTTGAATGTTTCCAAGGATTGTTAGAGAGTTATACTATAATCTCCAAATTGAAGGCATGCCTCTCACAACTCGGGTAAAAAGGGGTTGAAGACACCATCAACACAAAAGAATTTGGAAAGTTGTTTGAATTACCCTTACGTGGTATATCCTACAACTATGATGGACCTTCAAAGTTCAAGAGGTTCAATCTAAATATTGTTATAGTAAGGATTGTGGAAGATCCAAAGGGGGAAAATTGTTGGTTTGAATATGGAGTAATTTATCTTGAAGGGGGCGAGGGTTGAATAGAAAATTAAAAGGAAAAATACCCTTTTTAGTCCTTTAACTATTCCTCGGGGTTTATTTTGCTCCCTTAACTTTAAAAAGGTCCATATTGGTCCCTTAACTCTTCAAAACATTCCAAATTAGTCATTTTTGTCTAATTAGCGACGAATTTAGCGACTTATTTTTGAATTTTTCCATCACTAATAGGACAAAAAGGACTAAAATGGAACATTTTGAAGAGTTCAGGGACCAATATGGACCTTTTTAAAGTTAAGGGACCAAAATGAACCCCGAGGTATAGTTAAGAGACCAAAAAGGGTATTTTTCCAAATTAAAAATTTCCTTTTTTTTGACTTAAGAATACGATTACGCAAGCGAAAATGAATATGGTGGAAAAATTATTTTGAAATTGTCTAATCTATTGGAAGAAAATTGTTGTATAACAGATACCCAAAAGGTGTGGAATTGAGATATAGACAATATATTGAATAAAACTCAGCTTAAAACAAGGTGTTTGATGCATATCACCATTAATCAAATTAGAAGCAATTATAATATCAATTATTCAAGGATTAATCAATAACAAGATTGTTTAGAAGACCAATTCTAGTCAAACCTAATCTTATACAAATCAAGACTATGAATGCAATAAACCTACAAATCATGCAATTCTAGATTAAATGATAAATATAAACAACTAACATAAACATTTAAGAAAACTAAATGTAGAGAGAAAAAGGGAGATACAATGATAGATAGTTAGATAGACAGATAGATATATAGATAGAGAGAGAGAGAGAGATAGATACAAATAACACATTTTATGACAACGATTTCATCTCATGTGAAAAAACATCGAGGTATATTACCTATAAGTGCAATATTTTTTTCTTTTTAAAAAGAACAATCCTATTTCGTTAGTTTTATACAAAAATCGATAGGTAAAATAATTTAAGGTACATGCTTCGAATCCCAGCAACTACAATTTATGTTTTTAATCCAAAAATAGGCTACTTTCACCTCGGTTTTGTTTACCAACCGAGGTGAAATTGTGTACTCATATATATATATATATATATATATATATATATATATATATATATATATATATATGTATATATATATGTATCTTAACTTGTAGCATTCGATTTCACTTGCCTAAAAAACACACTAAAACATCACACACACACACACACACACACACACACACACACAAAACCTCAACGAAGAGCCCTAAACTCATGTCATCCTCCAACTCCTGAAAAATTAAGGAAATACGAAGATGATATATAATTAGGGCTCTTGTTCGATACTTTCCAGGATGAAAGACCGAAATCATTTCAATCACTTCTTCATAGATCTGGTATGTTAAACATCATTAATCATGTTACATTAATGTTGTTGTTGTTGTTATTGTTGTTGTAGTTTATTGATGTTGTTGTTGTTTTTGTTTGTTGTTGAGACTTGAAACCCTAGAGGTTTTAATCTTGTTGTTGTAGTTGAGACCCGAAACCTTAGAGGTTTAATCTTGTTTTAGTTGTTTAAACTGATATTGATGTTATATGTTGTTGTTTTTGTTGAGATAAGTGCGTTATAGGTTTATTGAGTTTGATGTTATAGGTTTATTGTTGATGTTGTTGTATTGTTGTTGTTGTTTAGTTGTTATACTAAGCAAAAATTTTAAAGCTATATGTTTTTGACTAGTTGTTGTTATTGAGTTTGAGTTTAAGATTGAGACTTGGATTATGCTTTTGTGATTCTTTTTGCATCTCTCATCTTGTTTCGTCGAACATGTCAAGAAGACATTATAGTGACAGAAAATATAGTTGAGTTTATTATATCTAATGTCAATTTTTTGTTTCAATAACCCCTATTTGAACATTTGAGCTATTAAATTGATTTTGAAAATAATAGTCTAAAAAATTATGTTTTATTTGAAAAACATCTTACACTATTCAATGTTTTTTGAACATTCTGTAACTTTTAATGGTTAAAATATCTCCAATGCTTCTAGTTTTTGTTCAACTTTCTTTCATACTTGTTCATTTTGAAAAGCATCAAATTTTATGCTTTCAAAAACAAATTAGTAGAAAAGGAAGTGTTGAATGAAGAACTTGAAACATTGAAGAAATTCTAACCATTAAAGAACGAGAGATGAATAATGAGTTACAAGATGCTCGAAAATCATTAATTAGTGTAAGTTGTTCTTCAAATATAATTTTTTCATATAATTATTTTGTAAACCAATTTGAAAAGTTATATGTTCAGTTAGGGATAAATGATATAAGCAATCCGATTAATCGCGATTGAAACGAAGTTTCTTCACTTTTTCCTCTTTCTCCTCTTCTCTCTTTTTCCTTCTCGTCTCTTTCTCTTTTCTTTCTTTTCTTTTCATTTCTCTCTTTTTCTCTCTATTTCTCTTTTTATATAAATATCTAACTAATCAAATGACCATTTTACCCTTACGCTCAAATATCTCTCAAACGCTCTCAGAATGCGATAAAACATAAACATACCGATGAAAAACATATCGTGCAATAAAAGTTAAAAAGAAAAATATAATGTAATGCAAATATTTTACCTATCAGGAAAATTAACCAATTAACTCAATTAGCAGGTAAAATACAATAAATTCACATATTTCACAAAATTCACATAAATGAAATAAATAAATACAATTAAACAAATCGGGGCGTTACAATTCTCCCCCACTTAGACATTTTCGTCCTCGAAAATATAACTGAGACGAACAACTACAACAACGGCACGACAACGACGACAACTACAACGACAAGGTGCAAAGCCCATATAATGCACTTGACGACTAACTCACTACTCAAAGAATACCCAAGTTACGAACACACAGGTTCACTCTTGAACCGAAACACAACAAGAACATAAAGTTCTACGACACAACATCGTTTCCACAACCTCTACATAACCACCATACCAACCTCCTTGTCACACAACATTATTACAACAATGCTACGATTCACCAATCGAACATATAACCAAAACATCCATCTACATAATATTTAAACCTTTCACCTAACACTTCCATTCTGAAATGTCCAATGGTCTCCTCATCCTACATGTTCATAATGTTCACCCTATGAACTCTTACCTGTCCCACACGCATATACGAGTTGTGCCATATCACGCTTCTGTTGCGCACTCTGATTACTCGTAACCATCAAATCTACCAATTTCACGTCCAAAGTCCAACTCTTTCTCATATTCACTAAAAATCACTGTTCACTTTTAATATACCCAACCTCACACTCTACTGTGTTATCTCACACACCAGACACAAGTCTCGAAATTGCTCAATTAATTTTAATCCTCTGACCATCAAAACAGGCATGCATAAAAACTTTCGACTTAACTCTTCAGGCACAACCTTAGCTTTTTCCGAAGGATAATCCAAGCCAAATTCATAACTCGTCACGAATTCCAACCCTCCTCGTTGTCTCATACTCTATTCCTTCAGACCAAACAAGTACTCTAAACTCTTGTGATTACTAAACACTTCGAACCTAGAACCATAAAGATAATACCTCCAAATATTCCAACACATTACAACCGCAACCAATTCCAAATCCTGAATAGTATAGGTCCTCTTATGAATCCTCAATTATCGTAAAGCATAAGCTACGACTTTACCCTCTTGCATTAACACACTGACTAAAATCCTCAAAGACACATCACAATACCTCAAAAACGATTTATTAGGATCACACAGAATCAAAACTGGAGCCGTAGACAACTTCTACTTCAGCTCTCTGAAACCTTCCTTACAACGAACATCCCAAACAACTGACTTACCTTCTGTAAGTTAATCGAAGTAAAGAAACGCTAACTTGGAAAAGCCTTCGATAACCTCCGGTAATAACCAACTAAAAAGTCCAAAAAGATTCTAATCTCCTTAACCAACTTCGGAGCCTCTCATTGTAGAACTGCATCTACCTCCGATGGATCCATAATCATACTCTCATCTGAAATAACATATCCAAGAAAACTAACCTTTTTCAACCAAAATTCTCACTTGAATGACTTAGCATAAAACTTCGTCTCTTTTCAACACTTGTGATTCAATTCTCAAACACTCTGCCTGTTCTTCTTCTGAGTTTTTAACAGATCCAAATATCCTCAATTAAAACCACTACGAACTTATCCAAATAAATATGGAAGATACGATTCATCTACTCCATAACCCTTACAGACGCGTTACTAACACCGAATAACATCACTGTACGTTGTAATGCCCAACCAAATCCCAAAAGATATAAATTCTTAAAGCTTTTGCAAAAAAATTTCACTGGGTAACTGGTTACTCACATACAAGCTTAACCGAGTAAATAACAGCTTATCCCGACGATAACAAACATAACCAGTCACATTAAATCGATCAAAGCCTCAACTCACACAATTCACCACTCTTATCCAACATTCCAAACCAATTCAGTTATCTATTCATGAAAGTGGACACTTATTCTCAATTGTTACTTTATTCAACTGTCAGTAATCCATACACAATTTCTTCTCGTGACAGTCCAGATTCCATAAATCCCAACATGTAGCAACAACCAACCCAAAAGAACTCTCAAATTGTTCGCAATTCGTCACAATTCGTCACCCTTACCCGATTTATCGCGATTGAAACGGAGTTTCTTCACTTTTTCCTCTTTCTCCTCTTCTCTCCTTTTCCTTCTCTTCTCTTTATCTTTTCTTTCTTTTCTTTTCATTTCTCTCTTTTTCTCTCTATTTCTCTTTTTATATAAATATCTAACTAATCAAATGACCATTTTATCCTTACGCTCAAATATCTCTCAAACGCTCTCAGAATGCGATAAAACATAAACATACCGATAAAAAACATATCGTGCAATAAAAGTTAAAAAGAAAAATATAATGTAATGCAAATATTTTACCTATCAGGGAAATTAATCAATTAACTCAATTAGCAGGTAAAATACAATAAATTCACACATTTCACAAAATTCACATAAATGAAATAAATAAATACAATTAAACAAATCGGGGCGTTACATTGTACACAACATTTATTGAAACTTACTAGGGGTATTCAAAGCCAAACCAGCCCATTATAAATCCATTAACTGAGCCAAACCAAACCTTAAACTACAAAAAAAATCGTGTTTGGGCCATTTATTAATAAAATTCTGTGATTCAGTTTGGTTTGTGGTTTGTATTTTACAAATCAAACCAAACCAAACCAAACCGCATTATGATAAAGCACAAACTTCACTTAATCCACATCCAACCCAAACCCAGACCCATTATGTCTTACCCTTACGATTATGAAAGATTTTATATTCCTTCAAACTTAGGGTTTCAATTTCAACCTTCTCTAATATCTCCTATGTTGGGTGTGAATATGGAAGTATAAAAATAATCTATAGGGGGTGAATAGTGTAACACCCCCAATCTATACCCCCAAATAGATAAAGCGATAACAATTCATCAGAGTATAATTCAAACATTCATGGCATAGACTGAGGCGTCACATCAATTGAGACAAATCATAATAAACTGCTCATATAGATATGCAACAATTAGGTAGCAAATAATAGAGGAACTTAGTTCCTACTACCCATAATTCAGATACAGAATAAAAGCGGAAAATCTGCAACTGAATCTCATATATATATAACATAAAAGTTTGTCTGTCATACACATATTCATCCATATACAATCCAAAAAGAACATATACATATACACATAAATCACAAACGATCTCCCCGACTACCCGGTGCTACATATCAGAGTCGACCGACAAAAGAATGAAGACCTAAGCTTCACAAAAGACCTCCAGCATCTAATCTACAATGCCTCATAGAGCATTCAAAACACCAGAAGGGTGAGAAACACAATCATAATATAATTGCATACAAATATATAATAATCCAAAGAAAAATACACATGCAAAACATTCTCACCGTAACTTACGCCATAATTCAAATACAAAACAACACAATGCATATCTCTTATGTCCATCACCAAGGCATATCAACCATGCACAATGCATTTATCACCAACATATATATATATATATATATATATATATATATATATATATATATATATATATATATATATATATATATATATATATATATATATCAACTCATCAATTCCATTCACAATTCCACACAAAATCAATCCATTCATGATTTATGCAAATGCAAAGAGATCGACACAATGACTCTTATGCAAATGCAATGCGGTACTATTACATCCATCATTCTCATCACTAGTTCACTCAGGAACTATTGGAATCATCGCTTGTTACTTAGTGTAACTCCCCGTCGGGCAAACGATGTTCCCCGTCGCTTTAGGTCCTCTTTGTATAAGGCACACGACGTTTATGGATCACTTTAGGTCCTCTTTGTATAAGGCACATGATCCGATTGCTTTAGGTCCTCTTTGTATAAGGCACACGATCGTCTATAATCACGCTTTAGGTCCTCTTTGTATAAGGCACACGATGTTATAGCGGATTCCCTCTGGAATCGATTCGTCGCTCACACCCCACAAGGGCACACGACATCACAAGAATGCATATCATGATGCTTGGTATACAATGACTCATGACATTCAAATGCACACATATACACATCCATAATCATGCATATATAATCAAATACAACACATTGCATTTCCTTGCCCTTAGGCCACAAACCATCATCACAACATTTCATCACATGCATTTTTATCACACAACAACACACAAGTTATACGACATCCATATCAAAAGCATATTGCATGATACACATCAATTACATACAATTACAACGGTAAACGTCGACAAAATGACACATTTCCAAATTCCCAGCATAATTAAATCGGCCAACAATCTCAAAACCATTTTAATAAGAAAGTACATCTTAATAGCTTTATAACGCATCAAACCGCGCCTCAAACCGACTTACGACCCAACAGTTATGAAGAAAACAAATTGCAGAAACTGTCATGTTCGCAATGCGAAGCTCCTAGTGAGTCCTTCGCTTTCCCCATTCGCAGTGCGAATACCCCAGGGAACCATGGCAGAAAGAAAACAGCCTAAAGTTCCTAAAGTTTGTAGTGCAAACTCCCAGCGAACCTTCGCTTTCCCCTTCGCAGTGCGAGTCTCCCAGCGAACCGTGGCAGAAAGAAAACAACACTAAGTTCGCAGTGCGAACCTCACGCGAACGCTCGCTTTCCCCTTCGCTGGCCATTCGCAGTGCGAACCTGCGAAACCAGAAAATCCCACCAGCGTGCTAGATCACTCCCAACCAACATTTCAACCCCCCAAAACACTTCCAAACCAAAACATAACAATCAGAACATAACCCAATCATGGTAACAAGTATTATACAACATTTATATCACATTTCAACCGCAAAAACATCGATTTCTATCGTTCCGACCTAGAATTGAAAAGCTATGAAACACGACAAACATGCCAACACACACATACATAATCATACACAAACATAGTATAACCGAGTTTCGCACCCTTACCCGATTTAATCGTGTCTGAAAAGTCGGTTGGATCAATTCTTCCTCTCCAAGTTTTTCTCTCTTTTCTCTTCTTTCCTTATTTTCTTTCTCCTTTCCTTCTTATCTTTTTCTTTCTCTCTATTTTCTCTCTATGTTTCTATTATATGAAAAATATAATATCTACCCAAGCAAAAGACCAAAATACCCCTACACTCAAATATCTCGCAAACGCTCTCAAAACGCGATAAAACATAACAACAAAGAAAAATAATATATTACCAAAGAAAAGTCAAGAATAAAATAATATAATAATAAAAATAATCAAACCGACTCGATTAAATAAATCTAACAAAACTGGGGCGTTACAAATAGACCCAAATTAAAATTCAATCACCGTTTTTCAAAATCAGAGTGTTTTCAAAAATGAGTTGCGGGCGGAAGGTTTGATGCGAAAATGAAAATTATACAGTTTGAATATTGATCAAGTCAACACGAATCGTTTCACAAAAATCAAAGATTATAATGGTTGAAATGCTTTGTATGAATTGATTCAATTTTTTAATGCACGAGAAAATTTTACACAAAGATTCAATTTATGGTGTTCTAAATTCAATTCGCTTCAGATTATTAATCACAAGACGAGTTATCCAGCTATTCAATTCCAACAAAACCTAATACTTACGTAATAAATTGCTATCAAGAATAAAAGATATAATATGACGGAATTGAAAAACACAAGCATGCAATCACTACGAATTTAAATGCAAGAGTAAAAGAGAGAGGGAGAGAGAGAGAGAGAGAGAGAGAGATAATATCGAGATTTATAGTACTTCGATGTTCGTCCTCACTTTGCCTACATGCACTCTTCAATGGTTTCCCGTTGGAACCTGCATAGTTCCTTGTTATTTGACAATTACTTCCAAGAGTTCATACAATCACCAATCCATAATACAGTTGAGAAAATAAATATCCTAATTTGGATCTTGACTTGTATACAACACACTTGCAAAACTCTTCTGCGTAATCTTTACTCGAACACGTTTCTTGAAACTTTTAATAACACCAATTATACTCCAAGCCTTCGAGTGTAGCTATCAACCCCTTAATCCTACCAATTCCTTGAGCGGTGAAATTGTCCAAAGATCTGAGAAGAACTCCACCTTATTCGTAGCCTTCTACACAGTCAATGCTAATGCAATTATGGAGAGAAGAACTCCACCTTATCCGTAGCCTTCCACACATATCCATAGCATTCAAGAGACTTACACATCGCGGGATTTGTTCATGATGATCAAGTGGCTTTTATCTAAGATGTCGTAGCTGACAAGGAGGTACCCTGCTTGGTGTCCCGTTGTTCTCCGGGAACAAGCCTGGACAACTGAAAGGCTATTGATATTTCCGAGGCTGTTTCATTATCAATGTAATTTATTGTACTTTCAAATATTTTTGCTCTGCCCAAGGCTTAAGGAGAGCTTGTAGGGCACCCTTTGTTTAAGAAACTTAAGTATCATTAATAAAAGCATTTTGTTTGTCTTTAATCATCTTTTTTATTTTTCATTTTATTTCTTTACTGTTCGATGAAAATATGGCAACTTTTGTTCCTAAATTACCTTTTTCTTTCCTTTCTCTTAAAAAAAGAATCAAATCATGCAGATCAACAAAACAACATTACTATAATCCCATATCACTTTGAATTCCCAATTAACCACGTCGAAGAGGATTGTGAACTCCCCAACGAGTTGACAAGGTTGCTAGAGCATGAGTCTAAGTTGATTTAAATGCACCAAGAGCCAATGGAGACAATCAACTTGGGAACTAATCATGACAAAAAGGAGATCAATATTTGCTTTTTCTTTGAAAGAACGTGAACGAGAGAAGTTTTTCAAACTCCTTCAAGAATACGTGGACATGTTTGCAAGGTCATATCAAGATATGTTGGGTCTAGACACAGACATAGTCGAACATAAGTTTCCACTCAGACCATAATGCACTATGGTAAAGCAAAAGCTGAAAAGAACTAGGCATGACATGTGAATCAAGATCAAAGAAGAATTCAAGAGGAAGTTCAATGTAGGTTTCTTAGTTATAGCAAAATACTCGCAGCGAGTTGCTAACATCGTGCTAGTCCCAAAGAAGAATAGAAAGATGCGAATGTACGGTGATTACCGAGACCTAAATAAAGCCAATCCAAATAACGATTTCCTTTTACCTCACATTAACGTGTTGGTGGATTACACTACTCAATTTTTAGTTTTTTCCTTTATGGACGAATTCTCCTGCTATAACCAGATCAAAATGGCTCCTGAAGATATGGATAAAACCACGTTCATCACCCCATGGGGAAACTTATGCTACAAGGTGATACTATTTAGCTTAAAGAATGTAGGGGCAATCTATCAAAGAGCAATGATGGCTATTTTCCATGACATGATGCATAAGGAAATAAAGGTTTATGTCGACGACATGATCGCTAAGTCGAGGACCGAGGAGGATCACATCATTCATCTACAAAAGTTGTTTGTATGACTAAGGAAATTTAGACTATGATTAAATCTTGCTAAATGTACTTTTGGTATTAGATCCAAAAAATTGCTCGATTTCATCGTCATTCAATGATAAGTTGAAGTCGGCCCTGATAAAGTGTGAGAAATACAAGAGATGTCGTCTCCTAGTACTAAAAAAGAGGTTCATGGTTTCCTGGGAAAACTGTACTATTTCTCCCGATTCATATCACATTTGACTGCCACTTGTGAACCCATCTTCAAGGTGATGTGCAAAAACCAGGTGGTTAAGTGGAATGGATATGGCCAAGGGGCGTTCGAAAAGACCAAACAGTATCTGCAAGAACCTCCAATCTTGATACCACATATCCTGAGGAAACCCCTTATTATATACTTGACAGTCTTGATGAGTCAATGGGATGTGTGCTGGGGCAACACGATGATACCAGCAGAAAAGAGCATGCAATCTATTACTTTAGCATGGGTTGCTCATCGCCTAGGGCAATACATGATATGTCACATTACCTGGTTGGTGTCAAAGATAGACCAAATCAAATACATCATTGAGAAACCTACCTTAATTGGAAGGATTGCTCATTGGAAAATGCTTTATCCGAGTATGACATTATGTATGTTACCCAAAAATCCATCAAAGGAAGTGTACTGAAAGAGTACCCGACTCATCAACCGGTGGAAATACCCTTAATAAAAATCCAAAGGTGAGATAAGCTCGCATTTTGTCTATTAATTGAAGAGGAACTTGATTGTAAGCCTTGGTTTCACGACTTCAAATGATATCTCAAGAACAAGAGTACCCATTAGGTATTTCAAATAGGGACAAGAAAACATTAAGAAGGTTAGCATCCAAACTCTTTTTAAATGGTGATGAGCTTTACAAGAGAAATCATTATATGGTTCTTCTCAAATATATGGATAAACCTGAAGCTAACATACTCTGAAAGTAATCCATGAGGGTTATTTTGGGACTCGCGCCAATGGGCACACAATGGCTAGGAAAAGCCTAAGGGTTGGTTACTATTGATTTACCATGGAATCTGATAGTTTCAACTACGTCAAGAAATGCCACAAATATCAAATCTACGCTTATAAAGTGCATATACCTCCAACTTACACTAGTGTAAAAAGAAGAATATAATTTTAAAATTTACACCGGTTATACTTTACACGGGTGTAAATAAGAAACACTGTGACAATTTTGTAAATAAAGTTTCATTTTATGTATTAGCACGTGACAATAAACACATTTTTTAAAAAATTGGTGTAAATTCAAAATATTATTACAATCAAATGTTTATTACTCCTGTTAAATTTAAAACAGGTGTAAATTTAGATGGACTTGAAAAAAAGAGCTTTTACTAAAATATTTTTTTTATCAAATTAAAAAAAATAAAAAGAACTTATATTTTTATTATAGAAATAAAATAATAAAATGCTCATTCCAAAATACTTCATTTCTACTAAAAACACTCCTAAGTTAGTTTATCCATTTTACTAAAATCATTTATAACCAAACAAAAAGGAGTGGGGTTTTTATAACTTACTCCACAATCATAGCCTTTAAATTAGATTTAATCGAATAATTATAAGTAAAAATATTAATTTAACTATTAGATTAGATTTAATTTAAAGACTATGTTGTAGAGTAAGTTAAAAAAAACTTCTCTTAAAATAAGTTGATCCCCACTCAACAAAAAGAATAAATAAAATTAGAAATATAAAATGGGTAAAAGTGAAAACAAATGTTATCTCTTCATCCTCTCTTTCCCTAACCCTAGCCGCCAACCATTCTCCCATCTTTCGCCGGCTACCGGGACCTCCAAATAAAAAACCATTTTCATTTTAGAAAATCTTCATCCCTTGGCTTCTCTAATGAACCACATGGATCAGCTTGGGTTTTCAGTGGAACTGAGTAAGTTTTCGTTCTGAACATCACCTTTTTCGTCATCTTCCTCCCTCGCCGTGGGAAAGTATTTTCCGACAATGTCATCCACCGTTTTTGTAATCCTTGCTCATGGTTGGAACGAGCTCCTCATTGTTCTGAATCGGTTGGAGTTGAACCCCGTACCGGATTTCCTCATGCCACTACTAACTTTTGTGAAGGTGGACAAATATAACGCTATGTTTTCTTACTGAAGATGCAAGATTCAAATCTGATTTTTGAGAAAATTTAACTACATAGCTTTATGGTTTATGGTAACATTGGATGCTGAATATCACTTCGGAGATATTGATTTGAAGAATGGTAATAATGCAATACTGAAAGCATAACATGGATACCGAAAGCATAACATGGATATCAAAAGCATAAAAGTTATAATGATGTAACTAAACCATTTCTTGAAACTTATATGATGCATGTTTATTTTTGTGTTACATTACAACACTTAGAAGACGCGCCTTTTTTCACAGAGCATATTGAAATTATATTGCATTGGAGGATGGTTATAATAATATAAGATAACTATAAATTTGTCAACAATTGATTAGTGAGGATGGTATATAAGATAACTATAAATTTGTCTGTTTCCGACTCATTGTATATATAAACGAACGCAAGTGTTTATCCTTTAATTTGATTAAATATGTCTTGCATTTTGGGTGATTTACTTGAAATAAACTTTTCGATTTTTTTATCTTCAGATGAGGCAGAATCAGGTTTAGAGAGATTCATCAATGTGCCGAAAGGAACTCCACATATTTTGCAATGGTGATGGCCTATCTAAAGATTTCAATTATTTTTGCACAAAGTCAGCTGGATTGTGAGAAATTATCAAATATTTTACACCCGTGATAAAATATTTTATCAAACACTTTACACCCATGATAACTAAAATAAGGTGTAATATATCATATTTTTACACCCTATTTAAAGAAAATATGGTGTAAATTTGTTGGCATTCATGGTAAGCATTATTCATTTTACATCCGATTTTTATCAAATGAGGTGTAAACTCGTTTGATTTAAATGTATATATGTAACAATTTACATTCTTTTTTCTTTTTAAAAATGGGTGTAATATACCCTCTATTTACACCTGTTTTAAAACGGGTGTAAATTCTTCAAAACATTTCTCACCCTTTGAAAATGTGATGACATACCCTGGCCATTCTCTATGTAGGTAATTGACATGATTGGACTTATCGAACCAGAAGCTTCGAATGGACATCGGTTCATCTTAGTCGCCATCGACAACTTTACAAAATAGGTTTAAGCTTCTTCCAATGCCAATGTAACGAGACAAATGGTTATTTGATTCATTAAAAGAGAGATAACTTGTTGCTATGGACTCCCTAATAAAATCATTACTAACAACGCCACCAACTTGAATAACAAAATATTGAAGGATTTATGTGAGAGCTTCAAGATTGAACAACATTACTTGTCATCATACCGACCAAAGATGAATGAAGCCGTAGAAGCAACAAATAATAACATAAAAAAGATAATGCAAAAGATGGTGAAAACCTATAAAGACTAGCAGGAAATGCTTCCTTTTGCACTGCACAGTTATATGATGTTGGGTTTCACCTCAACAGGGGCAACCCCTTTCTCACTAGTATACAAAATAGAAGTAGTACTTCCTATTGAAGTTGAAATTCATTTAATAAGAGTCCTGATGGAAACTAAGTTGGAAGAAGCAGAATGAGTCCAAGCAAGATTTTACCAATTAAACTTCATAGAAGAGAAAAGAATGATAGCCTTATGTCATGGTCAGTTGTACCAAAATAATCTCAAAAGGGCATTCGACAAAAAGATATGCCCTAGAGAATTCAATGAAGGCTACCTAGTGCTAAAAAAGATATTGCTCATACACAAGAATTCACGTGGGAAATAGACCTCAAACTATTAAGGCTCATACGTTGTGAAGAAGAATTTCTTTGGAGAAGCTTTTATTCTTATAGTAGTGGATGGAGAAAAGTTTCCACTACCGGTGAATTTCGATGCAGTCAAAAAATATTATGCCTAAAAAATGAGTAAAAAGAACCCTAATTTGAAAATCCAAAAGGGATGCTTATGCAAAAAGGGGCATCTTGCTGGATTGAAAACTCAAAAGAGCGGTCCAGGAAAAAATTAGGGATATAAAAATCCGCTAAATAAAAAACTTGAAAAGGAGACTTAGGAAAAAATTAGGGAATCTCGGTGGACTGGAATCTTGAAGGAGAGGTCTAGGAAAAAGTTAGGGATTTTCAAAAGAATAAAAAAAATCAAAGAAATTGAATTAGACAAGCCCTCTAAACAAAACTGAAGACAGAAAGAATCAATACAACCGCTCTCCTCAAAAGCAAAGTATTGTGGATTTAGGGTTATAATAAAAATAACATGTGTTGTAATCCAACAGAAACCCAAATACTTTTCCATTTCCATTTTATTGTCTTTTATGTCTAAATCTTTTGTATCAGTGAATTTCCCCATACGAAGTTACACCTTCGTGTACTGCCACTCCATGTATAAGTCATATTTATTATCAAATAAAATATCTCTTTTGTGTCTTCTTAACAACTCTTCTTCTGCAAAATGTCATTTATAATAAAGCATTCAAACAATGAAATGTCTAAGGAATACCGGTGACTTTCACGATGCGTCGAGCTCACAAAGCATAAAATAAACCAATAATTCATATTATAAAAAATTTGGTATCCTTAAAAGAATCAACACCAAGCATACAAGTATCACAACAAACTTGGGGCATAGAGAAGTCTTTACGAGCGCTCGTACACCCTTGGAGTTTTCAAGATCCCAAGTGCTAGGGAATAAAAAAAAAATCTAACAAATTACATGCATTAATCAGTCATTCCACTTCATGCATCAATCAAAACGCACAACACAAACCATATCCAATTATCATGCATAGTAAGAACCATGTTTGGTACTCACTCACACTTCAAAGCTCAGTCATCATCGTCGCCAGCCTTTAAATTGCAAAGCATAATCATTATTGGAACTCTTCTTTTAAATTTCTAAAGCTTGATCATCATTGGCACCTGTATTTTAAATTTCCCCTAGCCCAATTTTCATTAGCATCAAATCATTTAACTTTCAAAGCCCAGTTATCATTGGCAACCGTCACTTAACCTTTTTCTTTCTAGTGAATGTTTGAATTTCTTATCGATTTAAGTATTAGCACATCGACTGAAGACAAACTTCAAATCTTTCAATTAATCTAAGTATCAGCATATCGGTTGAAAACTAACTTCCAATCCTTATCGATCTAAGTATTAACATATTGGCTAATAACGATCTTTCAACCTTGTCGATCTAAGTATCAACATATCGACTCAAGACGATCTTCTAATCTCTCAACGATCTAAGTATCAACATATCGGCTAAAGATAATCTTTCAATCTTATTGGTCTAAGTATTAGATTATCAGTTGAAGTCGAGATTCCAATCTTTGTCAATCTAAGTATCAACATATTGGCTGGAGTCGATCTCCCAATCTCTTGTCAATTTAAGCATTCATCATTTCGGATAAAGACAGTCTTCCAATCTCTTGTCGATTTAAGCATTCAATATTTAGGCTGAAAATGATCTCTCAATCTCTTATCGATCTAAGAACTTAGTATTTTGGCTGAAGATGATCTCCCAATCTCTTGTCAATTTAAGCATTCATCATTTCGGATGAAGACAATCTTCCAATCTCTTGTCGATCTAAGCATTCAGTCTTTCGTCTGAAAATGATCTTTGAATCTCTTGTCGATCTAAGCATTCAGTATTTTGGCTGAAGATGATCTCCCAATCTTTTTTCGATCAAAGCATTATTATTTTCGGCTGAAGACAGTCTCTCAAGCTCTTATCAATATAAGCATTCAACATTTTGGATGAAGACAATCTTCCAATCCTTTAATCGATCTAAGCATCATCACTTTTGGTTGAAGGGGATCTTCTAATCCTTTAATTGATCTAAGCATAAACATTTTTGGCTGAAGACGATCTTCCAATCCTTTAATCGATCTAAGCATCAGCATATCGGCTGAAAATGATCTTCAAACCTTTTAATCGTTCTAATTATATGCATATTGGATGAAGACGGTCTTCCAAGTTCTTATTGATTTGAGCATCAACATTATCGGCTGAAGATGATCTTCCAATCCTTTGTCGATCTAAGTATCAGCATATCAGCTGAAGACGATCTTCCAATCCTTTTTTATCTAAGTATCAGCATATCGGCTGAAGACGATCTTTCACTTTCTTATTTATCCACGTGCTAGTTTGAGGCGATCATTAGATTTCTCATATCACTTTATCATTTTTTCTTACCGAATAACAAAATTTGGGTCCTTAGTAATTAATTATATTTCACAAAGATTATACGAAGACTCTCTTCATTCATAATTTTTAGTTAAAAATAATTAAGTAGGGGCAACTATAGTACCCTAATTTTGTTCGAATATAAAAACTTTTTTCTAAAATATTTATTTCTTATTTTTTTATTATTTAAGCAAATTAATAAATAAAAAATGTGTGACTTTGGGGTTTAATTTAATTTTTATTGTCATCTTCATTTTAATACAGAACAAACACTTTTTCATAAAACTCAAACCACTGCTTTCACCTGTTTCAACGTCACAATAAACACTTTTTCACAAAACTCAAACCACTACTTTCACTACACACAAAGCCTCAACTTTTGTCATCTTTACCAACAACAACAACATTATTTTCAACTTCATATCATTGGTTTTTTTGGAGTTTGTAAATTTCTATTACTCATTTAAATCTCCATGTAAGTGTTATTGTAATTATTGTTGTAATATTTCATGATTAATGTTGTTGTAAAGTTGATTTAATGTTTATTATGTTTTTTGTTGTTCATGATATAATATTCATGATGTTGTGTTACAATAAGTTCTTGTTGTTCACTAAAATTGTTTACAGTATTGTTATTAATATTATGGAAAAGTATTCATGCATGATGTTGACAGTGCTAGGTTTGCTTAAAGAATACTCATGTATGATTTTGTTGTAGTTTTAGGATCTTGTTTTCATATAAAATGTTATGCTAGTTGTGTGTGTTGTGTAACAATATATATGCATATTATTGTTGTGAATGAATGAGTGAGGGAGGAAGAGAGCTGGTTATTGTAAATGAGAGAAAATGCAAAAACGTAAGTCTGGAAGTGCTGACTGCCATCAACACTCCGATGATGCCCGTCACCAAGTTTGCGTTCATGATGGTTCGTCCACCAATACGGGGGACGACCATCACCCATCTTCCATATCTCGAGAACGCTCGTCACCAACCCCTAACGGCTGTCATCTGGGTTGGTACGGTGATGATCTGTCCGTCACCTAGATGTTATTGTGACGGTCTGCCTGTCACCCACGGTGACGACCGTCTCCTAAGGTAGGATTCGCCCTTTTCCGTTTTCACCCTCAAAAATCCAAAAAAATAAGTTTTATTTCTCTTTTTTTTCTTTTTTTCTTCTTTTAAAAAAATTTTATTTTACAGTTAATCTATGTTTTTACGCGATTCCTAAATCTTTAGAATGATTAAGTAAGTATGTAAACTTCATTTTAAAATCAAATTTAAAAAGAAATAACTGGATGTACATCATTTTATCCTCGACTAAACGAATGCAAGACGTACGTCTTGTTTAAGGTCGAATACGCATTTTCAAATAAATGGCAAATAAATTATTTTCCAAAAGATCAAATTAAAAAGAAAATAACTAGATGTACATCCTTTTATCCTTGGGTAAACGAATGCAAAACACACTTTTTAGTTAAGGTCGGGTACTCGTACTCCACTTAAAAGCAACAATAAACGACAAATTGTCTTCTTTTCACCCTAGCGCGAACAAACCTTTTTCAAGCCAACATTTTTCCTTCATAGCACAATCAAGCTTTTTTTTAATTTAAAATCAATCAACACACAAATTTTTGCTACCAAGAACTATGTAACTCTGAATTCTCCATCGCATTGGAAGATACGTAGGAGTAAGAATAAAATCTTGTGAAGCACCATTATAAAAAAAGTTTTCCTTTGTGTAAAAATGTTGCAATAATTAAAAGAAATCAAATACATTATGGTTAACACTATTTTTCGCAAAATTAATTAAAGGTAACTGTTGTTTTCAACGAATGTCGTGGGGTGCTAATATCTTCCCCATGCAAAACCGATTCCTGAACCAAAATTTGGTATATCGATGACCATATTTTTGTTCTTAAAGAAATTTATTGATATTTTTTCTCTTAAAAAATAAAGTTTGATGGCGACTCCATTTGCTTTCGAACGTTTTCTCACTCAAATATTTTTGTTGAGAATAATATAACAAGTGTGAGTAGTATGGATAATAGTCCCACATCAGATAAGAATGTGGTGACTTGAGCATTTATAAGTGGGAGAATCCACTCACCTATCACCTTAAGGTTTTAGGTGGACAAGTGGCGTGTCTCTCACAAAGGTGTCTAGTCCTACACTATGTATGAGCCTTTGATTCGTAAAGGGACCGGCTTATATGTATCGAAATGTCCAGGAAGTGGTGTCCCGTTGAAATCGACGCCCAGGAAGATGTGTATCGAAATGCCCTAGTCCCACATTGGATAGGAATGTGATGACTTGAGCATTTATAAGTGGGAGAACTCACTCACCTATCACCTTAAGGTTTTAGGTGGACAAGTGGTGTGTCTCTCACAAAGATATCTAGTCCTACACTATGTATCAATGTTCTTTAATAGTAAACTCCCTCTAACAATTTTTAGCATCATGACACCGATATTGCGAGAGATCACCCATTGTATAATTTTTTTAATCAGGGGTTACACCTTATAAATTTTCGTTTTCTTGAGTTTAACCCTAAATAATGCACTTTTTTTGTGAGGGGTCTAACCTAGCAGAAATTTCCAGCAAGACAGTTTATTTCTCGGAGTGTTAATTTGATAATTATAATTTGATAATTATAATTTGACAATATATAGTCTTCCTAAAGGGTTGGAGTTTTCATAGGATTTCATTCATGTATCTAAATTGCATGTATGAAAGTATTTTCTTTTAATTAAAACTAATTCCAAATTAATTTTCAATTTAATATTAAATATTTTATTATTTTAGTTATAGTTATATTATATTACACTATTTAATTTCAATTTTTAATATTTATAGTTAAATTTTATAATGAATTAATTAATAATTTATATTTTAAAAATGTTATACTGATTTCTAATCTAACTTGTTTTCAAATAAAAAATTTAATTCAAAAATATAATAAAATAAAGGGTTAAATATGTTTTGGTCCCTATAAATTTATCAAATTTAGTTTTTGGTCCTTATTAAAAAAATAGCGTGTTTTAATTCCTACAAAATAATTATGCAAGTAGTTTTAGTCTCTACTGTTAAACCAATATGTATTTTTGAATGATTATTTTGCAGATATATTTAGAATATTATAAAAAGTTCATCGAAAAAAAAGAACTCAAAATTTGATTTATAAGTCGAGATTTTCATTACTTTTATCATTAATGTTTAAAATTTTAAAAAATTCATATTTAATTCTTCTCATTTTAAAAAATTATATAATTTAGTAAATAAACATTTTATAGTAATCAAAACATGTATGAAAAAAATTATTTAAAATTTTAAAAGTTTAAAGGTAATTAAATAGTTTTCAAAATTTTAAAAAATAGTAAGGACTAAAACTGCATGTAAAAAATTTTGTAGATACGAAAATATATAATTTTTTTATAGAGACTAAAAATGAAAAGTGAAATATTTATAGAAATCAAAAAATATATTTAACCCTAAAATAAATTTTAAAATTAAAGTTATACGTCTCATTAAATACTAGGAAGTAGATTAAGACAAGATATAATCATCTCTTATCTAAATACCCTTTATCGGTTCGTCCCAATCCAAGCGGCTTTGTGGTACAACAAAGACACTTCTATTCTTTCCATTATATTTTCAAATAATAAATGTAAAATAAAAGCATCAAGAGAAAATGAAAATAAATATTATATGTATGCAATTGCAAGCCAGTAATCATTTGAAGATATATTAATCAAAACAAAAAATGTAGTATCTTTTTTGGTGTAAAGTTATTTATTCTGAAAAAATAGTGTAAAGTTTTTATGCCAATGATGATACTTATTATCACTCTAAGAATTAATGCAGAAGACTTAGCCATTTTAATAATACAGCAAAAAGTAGAATATTTTGGAAGGTTCTGGTAGCAGACAGTGTTGAAGTTGCAGACTTACGCATACAAAAAAAAAGCATTATTTATATGAACTCTCATTACCTCTTAGTTGTCTAATTGCACTAACTCAGTATTTGGGGTCCCATTAATTAATTACGACTCTCTTTCCTTTCCTAGTTAGATCACTATCTTGTTGGTAAGAAAAATTAATTGTTATTTCAAGTCACTAAATATAAGTATACAACAGTTATACATCTAAGAAAATTTTATATCTCACTTTAACTGATTAAAAATAGATCATAGAAAGAGAAATGTCACCACTCATCTTATAAAGTTGTGTTAGATCTTTCATTATAATATGGTTTAATATTATCGATCAGGTTATGGAGTATTAAGGATGATAAAATGGGATCGTCTGAAAAAAAACATGTTTGTTTTGTATGTATTTTTTTCAAGATGAACTAAGGTTTTAAACTCGCTTAGGCTTTTTGATATTAATATAAATTTTGGTAATTTTTAGACTTTATAAGTGTAGTGTCAGCATGCCCACTCCACCCTCATTTTTTTTACAAGGTGAGTTAGTTGAGAAAAAATAAATGTGAATTGGAAGTGTTGAGAAATAAATGTGAGGAAGTCTCACATTAATTAGAAAAGTGGAGATTGAACATTTTATAAATGAGAGAACCCACACACCTATCACCTTAAGGTTTGGGTGAGTATATGGTGTGTCTCTCACAAGTTGTATTGCTCATAAAGAAAGACCCTAGTAAAAAAATGTTCCATCATGTTAACCCATCGAATTGATGACCCAACAATGATATTAGAGTCTGGTTTGAGTGAAAGATCAACTCACTTGTATCGAACGTTCTCCTCACATGATGTCTTCCACTTGAGGTAGAATACTCTTGATAGACTCACATTTGAGGGAGAGTCTTGATAAAAAAACAAATGTGAGTTGAGAGTGTTGAAAAACAAGTGTGGAGAAGTCTCACATTTATAAGAAAAATGGAGATTGAGCCTTTTATAAGTTATATAATTTGAATTCTTATCATCTTAAGGTTTTTGGTGAGCATACGTGGTGTGTCTTTGACAATGTATATTTCTTATAAAAAAAGATCATGATAAAAAAATCTTCCTCATGCTGATCTTACGAATTGATGATCCAACAGAGTCAAGGTTTTAGACTCGCTCCAAAACAATCTATGTTCTGCCCCGCCTTATTTTTTGCGAGCTTTTGCGGATCAGTACTGAATGGGATGAGTATGCCTATTTGTTACCCCTATAGACCACCCACCATTTATATCCATGTACGAAGTCTAATAGTATTTGTAGCAGTTATAAATCTTTTTAAGTATCTCTCACCTTACAATATAGTTTTGTAAAGTTGAGTTAGACCAAACTTTAATTATAATATGGTATCAAATTCTATCGATCGGGTCATGGACCATTACGGGTGGCAAAACGAACCTAATCACCAGGTATGCTCGCTTTGTCTACACTTTCTGCAAGACGAACGAATGCTTTAAGCTCACATCCTCTAATAGGTTTGCCATGCTCCACCCAATTTTTCTGCAAACTTTTTGGAGGCGCACATTAACATAAATTTTTGTAATTTTTAAGTTTTAAAGATGTAGTGTATGTGAGTCCACCTCACCTTATTTTTTTGAGTAATGAGTCAAAATTTTATGTATGCGCTCTAAAAAAAGCAATCTTATTTGCGCCTTGTTTTTACGAGTCGAAATTAAATAGAATGCGTATGTATGTTTGTCATTCCTACAATTCATTCACAATTTATATTCACGTATCAACCTAATATATTTGGTGTGAGGGAGTCTAGTAGAGAAATCTCAAAACACAATAATTACAAATAGATTTTAAAAAGAGTTTATATAGAATTCTTACATATTATTATTTGATTAAAAAGATAGTGAGATAAGATATGTTGGGTTGGTGACATAAAGTAATCAAATTTTTTAAAAGTGAATATATTCCTTATGTATAGTCTTTCTTTTTCCCTTCATAATTCTACAATATGTAATCCTCATATGTGGTCATAAAGTGAGAATATCCTATAAATAATTTGGTGGCATGCAAGTGCCCAAACCAGTAGGTATATCTTGAAGTGAAGCCCATGTGACTTGCTCTCCAACCTCAAAAGCTAGAAGTAATTATTCCCACAAAAACTTGCTACAATCGGTTAGTAACGGCAGAGTAAAGACTTGCCCTGGTTATGCATATATATACAACTCACAAGCTTCTTGTCTAGCAAAACACTTTCTTTTATACATACAACTCATTTATTAATTTTTAGTATCCTCTCCCTTTTTACATGCCTCGTTTTATTATTAGTTATTATCCATACCAATAAATTGTGCTATTTTTTATATGGTTATTTATCTTTTACAATAATAACCTTAACAACGATTATTATCTTACTTTAGATATTCATCAATAAATACTTAAAGATTTACAGATATTTTAATATTATTTTTTTTATAAAAATAAAATTAGTCAATTTTTTATCATGCGAAGCTTTTTGTCTACCAAAATTAATAATATTAATATTGTAATAATAATTTTTAATAAAAAGGTTTTGATATATAAATATTTAGTATTATAAAAAAATACTGCTAAGAATTATCATTTAATTCAATTAAAAAACATCAGTTGAAGTATCTCACCCTCCAAATAATAATAATAATAATTCAATTATTTAATTATAATAAATAATAAAAATAATAGTAATAATAATAACAATTCAATTATCTAATTATAAATAATAATAATAATAATAATAATAATAATAATAATAATAATAATAATAATAATAATAATAATAATAATTCATTTAATTTATAAACATAACAAGTATTAGTTATACATTACATTACAAGAAAAGTTATCTCCAACAATATGATTTAGTGACGTGAAATTTTCAGAGATAAAAAGAAAGATTGCGATTGAAATTTACGTCATTAAATATTTAAAATAATAAAATGATAAATGACAGATTTTCATGTGGGAAAATTGTAAAATTTTAAAAAAAATTAGTTGTAACATGTATTTCACGTCGTTAACCAAAATTCAAAAATTAAAACAAAAATTAAGTGGGAAATGTTGATCGGTTGAATTGATTGAGCTGACAACTTTAATGTTTGTTGGCGTGATTTTCACGTGGTTGTTAGAGGAGTTTTATATTAGGGAACATATATATATATATATATATATATATATATATATATATATATATATATATATATTTTGAAGGACTAGGCACCTTTGTGAGAGACACACCACTTGTCCACCTGAAACCTTAAGGTGATAGGTGAGTGGGTTCTCTCACTTATAAATGCTCAAGTCACCACATTCATATCCAATGTGGGACTATTTCATTTTCTCACTTACTCACACTTGCTATATTATTCCAACACTCCCCCTCAAGTGTGAGTCTGCAATGTTCCCTCTTTTTTATATACACTATGTCAAGGAAGGGAAAAGACAACGTTTTTTTTTGCCTTTAACAACACTTAAAAACGCTGTCTAAGGTGGCGCTGCTGTAGGTAAAGACATCGTTTTTTTTATGCAAAAGCGTTGTCTTATGTATACTTTAGGCAGCGCGTTACCTTGAAAAGCGCTTTCTAAAATAGGCCTTTAGCAACGCTTTTTCCTGAAAAAACGCTTTCTAAAGTGAGCCTTTAGCAACGCTTTTTCTGGCATTTTATGCTTTCTATTGGCATCTTTAGAAAAGCGTTTTCTATTGTCCCCCTTTAGACAACGCTTTTTAAAGCGTTGTCTAATGTATTTTTTATTTCACTGGAAAACGCTTCCTATTATGTACTATAGGCAGCCTTTTTTCTAAAAAGCGCTTTCTTTTCTTCACGTAAATTGTACTTTTTAAAGCACTTTTTTAAAAATCAGAATTTAGAAAGCGTTTTTTATTTAAAAGCGCTGCCTATTCTTTCTTTTTTAGAAATCATATTTTTGAAAATAATACCATAAACCTATATAATTCAAGCCTTTGTTTCAAACACATAGGCATTATATCACATTCAACAAGCCTTTATTTCAACACATAGGCCTTATATTTCAACCATTTAGCCTTTATTTCAACAAACAAGTCTTTATTTAAACATAGGCATTATATACCATTATAATCCAAAATATATACACCATTATAATTCAACACATAAACCATTTGATATAAATCAACACAAACATACATCATATATACACCAATCCATAATTCTAATAACAATTTGTCCACTTAGAAATCCCTTAACTTCTAAAGATTCCTAATATACAATAACTTCCAAAACTATACAACATTCCATAACTACACAACAACTTCCATCCCCTTATATGATTCTTTTCTCAATAAAGTATTCACACAATTCCTCCTAGATTTCTTATAATTTATCTTTCGAGTAATGAGCATACTTGTATTCATCAAAGTACTACATAATAAAACATAATATGCATGATTTAGTTAAAAGTAATAAATTATATGAAATATTCGATAAATATTAAAATAAATCCTAAGTTATAAATTCATACCGTGATACTCGAGCTTCTCTTTGTGATCAGAATACTTGTATTGCTCTAACAAAATAAAAACATATATTTAGAACAATCTCACAGAAATAATTAAATATACAAATACACACGAATATTTAGAACAATCTCACTTATGTATCAACCATATTCTTCATATCCGGATATGTTGTCCAATCACCATCTCTAATGAATTAAGATAATACACTACTTCTCTTGTAGGATTAATAGCAACCAACAACCAGTGACCACTGTAAAATAAAACAAAAGTTTAGATGGAAATTTTCTACGCAAAAGATACAAAGACTAGAATGAAAATCTAACCTGTTGCCAGTATTATACGGGCGGAAGACACCAAATAGAATTTGTTTGACAATTGATTCCCGCGCATCAATTTGTCATACAAGAACCTTAAATAAAAACATAATAAACATTAGACTATTTTCATTGAAATGTGTAAATAAATTGTTCAATTAATTAAATAATAGACACGAAATAGTACCTTTTTCACTAACGTCTCTTTCTTTTCTTAGTTGGAATATGTTCTACTCGTCTCTTAACAACACGGACGGTTGGATTGATCCAAATACTCTCATTATGATCATTTCTAATATATGATTCATTTGCTATAATATTCTCATCTTGATCATTTCTAGTAAACGATTCAATCTCAACATCAATATCACCTTGATCTCCAATGTTTTCATCAATTACTTTGTTAGATAAAAGCACTATAGACCATTTCGTACTTGTCGGATCAGTGACATAGAACACTTGTTTAGCTTGAGAGGCTAGAATAAAAGGTTCATCTTTGGACCCCACCATATTAAGATCCACTTGCAAAAATCCTGACTTATCTATTCGTATGCCATTATTATTTTCAACCCACTTGCAACCAAATATAGGAATCTGAAACTTCTCATAATCAAACACCCAAATGCGCTCGATAACCCCAAAATATGACAGATTTGCAAATTTGGGGTTTAAGTCCTTCACACTTGAAATGTGCATTGCTTCAGTTACCATAGTGACACCACTATTTTGCATAGTACTTTTATCATCTTGTTCTTTGGTATAAAATGTGTATCCATTAATTACATATGCGCTATAAGAAAACACAACCAAACTTGGACCATATGCTAAACATCTCAACCTTTATGTTATTGAAGCGGGATCTGAATAATACTTTGAATAAATATGATCCTTAAACCAAGGTATAAAACTTCGATTGTGCTCTCGTACTATCCAATTTTCATTTCTATTCGGATTTAAACCTCGGAGAACATCCTTGTGCATTTCAACATACGGCTCAACCTCATTCTCATTGTGCAGAACATACAAATGCACTTGATCCCGTTCGACCCTTGATATTGTCACAACTTTATTTCCAATTAACTTTTTTCCTTCTTTTTTTTTGACAATATGAGATTTGAGGACTCCAATTGATTGAACATTGGACAGATATTCAGTACAAAACTCAATCGCTTCTTCAACAATGTATCGTTCAGCAATACAACCCTCGGGTCGACTTCGGTTTTTCACATACCCTTTTAATATTTTCATATAACGTTCAGCAGGGTACATCCATCTCATATAAGCTGGTCCACACAATTGTGTCTCTTTCATAAGATGTACAACTAGATGTACCATTATGTCAAAAAATGAGGAAGGAAAATACATTTCAAGCTCACACAAAGTAATAACTATTTCTTTTTGCAATGTTGGTAAGATCGCAGGATCGATCACCTTACTGCAAATTGACTTAAAGAAAGAACACAATTTAATTATTGCGCTTCTTACTTTTTCTGGCAGAATAGAACGTATACCTATTGGTAGAAAATGTTCCATTATAACATGGCAATCATGCGCCTTTAAACTCTTTAACTTGAGGTCTTTCATAGACGCAAGTCTTCTAATATCTGAAGAGTATCCTTCTGGAACTTTAACTTCACTTAGAAACTTACACAATACTTTTTTCTCCTTTCTAGATAGAGTATAGGCAGCAGGTGGTAGATATGTTCGACTTCCTTTCTTCAAGGGTCCTAATTCAGTTCTTATCCCCATCGCTATCAAGTTCTTTCTTTCTTTAAGGCCATCCTTAGACTTTCCTTGTATATTGAGTAACGTACCAATAACACTGTCAAATACATTTTTTTCAATATGCATAACATCGAGAAAATGTCTTACATACAACGACTTCCAATATGGCAATTCAAAAAAAATTGACCTCTTCTTCCACCCACTCTTAACAAGCGTATGTGCAAAAGGCTTACCAAGCCGAGTACTCACATCTTTCACCTTTTCAAAAATTTGATCACCTGTCAATATAGGTGGAGCTCTACCTTGTTCTGGCTTTCCATTGAAGGCTTTTCTCCACCCACGGTAATGATGATTAGAATTTAAGAATCTATGATGACCGAGAAAGACATTCTTCTGACCAAACTCCAATCGCGACCAATCTGTTTTATCTTCACAAATAGGGCACGCACATTGACCTTTTATGCTATACCCTGATAGATTTCCGTATGCTGGAAAATCATTAATTGTGCCAAACAACATCGCCCTCAAGTTGAAACTTTCTTTCCTTTATCCATCATAAATCTCCACACCGTTCTCCCACAAAATCTTTAAATATTCGATTAAGGGTGTCAAGTATACGTCTATGTCATTCCCTGGTTGTTTAGGCCCAGAAATTAACATAGATAACATCATGTACTTACGCTTCATACATAGCCATAGATGTAGGTTATAAATCATAATAATCACAGGCCATGTGCTATGTGAGATACTTTGAAGACCGTGTGGGTTCATTCCATCAGTAGATAATGCCAAGCGAAGGTTTCTTGTTTCTTTTCCAAATTCAGGATAATCATTATCAATTTTCATCCACTGTGGTGAATCTGCCGAATGTCAAAACTTTCCATCAATAATTTTTTCATCAACATGCCAAGTCAAGTGTCTTGCATCAGTTTCACTACGAAACATGCGTCTAAATCTCGGAATTATAGGAAAATACCATAAGACTTTTGCTGAAGACAACTTTTTCTTATATCGAGATACACCGCGTTTAAGACACTCATTTAACGATGCATACTCATTTCGAAACAAAACGCAATCGTTTGGACAGGCATGTATCTTATCATAGCTCATGCCAATAGAGCACAACATCTTTTTGGCCTCATATGTTTGATTGGGAAGAACATTATCCTCTAGAAGCATATCTTTCATAAGGACTAATAACTCTGTGAAACATTTATCCGACCATCCATTGCCCGCCTTTACGTTGTACAACTTTAATACCGCAGACAATCTTGTGAATTTAGTGCAACCATTATACAACAGTTTCTCTGCATCACTTACCAACCTCTCAAACATTTTGGGACAATCCTTAAGATCTTCTTCAAGTGCTTCTGCAATCTCTTCGACTCGATCACAATCGTATGTATCTGTGCCATTGTCGTTTGAAACATAGGTCGTATTATCCCCCGGTTCAACATTCCCGTTACTTTTCTCACCATGAAAATTTCAACATGTATAACTTCGATCAATTCCATGCCTCTTTAAATGCGATGCCAACTGAACCGCGTCAACCCGACTCCCATAACAGCAATCCAAGCAAGGACATGTTATTCGACTGGGGTCTTTGGCATGCGCAACAACAAACTTAACAAATTCTGATACCCCATTCTCGTACTCTTTCGACAATCGACTTGAAGACATCCATTTCTTATCCATGGTTTTACTAATTAAGCTAAACAAAAACAAAATAAAAAACTATTTACCTGTAGGGAAGTCAGCAGCTTCTGGACCCACACAGTGTAAGATTCTTAGAAACAATCTGACTTTCACTTTTCACAAGTAACCCCTATATATAGCAAATTCAATAAGTTAATAACACCTCAGACAATTGACCATAAACAATGAAAAATATAAGTGTGAAATTAAAGGTGACTTTAACGAAAAGGATACTAAATTCAGGTCCTTAAGCACAATTATTAATTATAATATCAAGATTAATCAAATAATGCCAAACATTACTCAGTGAGAAATGAGCCAGGAATCACACTTAATATTATATATTAATATGAAGAAATATATATTTGATGTTTTTTAATGTGTTAGATAAATTGTGGGTAGAATTAAAAGTGTAGGTTGAGTTTAACGAAAACGACAGAAATCGAAAACGAAATATATATGCAAAAGAAGAAATATATATGCAAATGAAGAAATATATATGCAAAAGTTCCCAGCTATGAAGAAATTTGTATATCTTCTTCTACGAAAACGACAGAAATCGAAAACGAAAACGAAAATAGAAGCACATTCAGAAATCGAAAACGAAAACGAAAAATGTACCTCTTCTTCTACTTCGTTTCCCTCTTCTGTTGGTTGGAGACGCGAGAGAGAACAGAACAGTGGCGGTCGGAGAACGATGGCAGTCAGAGAACAGAACGGCGGTCGGAGAACACAACGGCGGTTGGAGAATAGAACAGTGGAGAAATCGCCAGAGAGAAAGGAGGAAAAAGACGTGAAAATGATTAGAAACAAATGATTAGGGCTTCTAAAAATTAGGAGTTTTTTATTTTTTAATTAATAAATGACTTAAGGCAGCGCATTTTGAAAGCGCTTTCTTAGATTAGCCCATAGCAGCGCTTTTTCCTTAGAAAGCGTTTTCTTTTCATTGGCCTATAGCAGCGCTTTCAGAAAGCGCTTTCAAATGTGGGGCCAATTTAAGGACTTTAGCAGCACTTTTTAAAAGCGCTTTCTAAGGTTACCCTTTAGCAGCGCTTTTTAAAAGCGTTTTCTAAGGTTATACCTTTAGCAACGCCTTTATAAAAGCGCTTTCTAAGGTGAGGTCTATGTACGGCCTTTAGCAGCGCTTTTTTTTAGCGAATTTTTTTCAAAACTTATAGCAGCGCTTTGTGATAAAAGCGATATCTTTGTAGTGCTGCCAAAAGTGAATTTTGGCAAAGTGATACTTGTACCGCCATTGACACCTTTTTTTTCAAGGCACCTCTTATTAGGTATTTCGAATACACCTCTTTCTTGGGCGTTTCGATTTCAACGGAACTCCACTTCCTGGGCATTTCGATACAAATAAGTCGGTCCCTTTACGTATACGTATATGTATATGTATATGTATATGTGTGTGTATATATATATATATATATATATATATATATATATAATGAAGGACTTGACACTTTTGTGAGAGACACACCACTTGTCCACCTAAAACCTTAAGGTGATAGGTGAGTGGGTTCTCCCACTTATAAATGTTTAAGTCACCACATTCCTATCCAATGTGGAACTATTTCATTTTCTCACTTACTCACACTTGCCATATTATTCCAACAAAATTTTCGATTTCAACGGAACTCCACTTCCTGGGCATTTCGATACAAATAAGTCGGTCTCTTTACGTATACGTATATATATATATATATATATATATATATATATATATATATATATAAGTCGGTCTCTTTACGTATACGTATATGTATATATATAATGAAGGACTTGACACCTTTGTGAGAGACACACCACTTGTCCACCTAAAACCTTAAGGTGATATGTGAGTGGGTTCTCCCACTTATAAATGTTTAAGTCACCACATTCCTATCCAATGTGGAACTATTTCATTTTCTCACTTACTCACACTTGCTATATTATTCCAACAAAATTTACTTTTCCCTACACATTATCAATTTTTTTAAATCTCTTCTCACTTTTTATTTTCTACCTGTCCATTTCTTCTTTCTCCACCATTTTCTTTTTCTTCTTTCTCTCATCCACCTTTTCTTCTTCTTCTTTCTCGCCTCCACTATTTTTATTCCACCAAAAACCAGTCTACCATCATTCATAACATTTTTTAATTATATTAACGTTGAAACTATAACTTATTTTTATTATTATTATTTAATTTTTTATTTTATTTGCCGACAAAAACTCAAAAACCTGATTTCTTCATTATAAAAATCAACACTATATTTCAATATTCTCTAAAATATATTAATAATAATTATTGATATAATTTAAAAAATAATCCATAAAAACAATTACATTTACAATACTATATATATATATATATATATATATGCATGTCGGACATTGAAAATAGAGTAAAAATAACATTTTTAAAAGAAGAAATATGAGATTAATTAAGTATAAATAAGTCAAAGTATCCTTCAATGTGTGTGACCAATGCCGACTAAAGAGAGCATTAATGTCAACTATAGAGCATACATTATATATACAAAATCAAAATAATTCCGTATACACACCAAAACAATGTGACTCGAATTCTATTTAGTATGGCCCAAATTTGACTAAATGGTTACAAATTATAATGATTCGAGCTAATTAATTTCCTAAGCCGTGGGAAGAAACGCGTAGACTCATTTATTGTATTTGTATATTTTGTCAACTTGCCCTTAATTAGTGGGATCCTTAGTCACAGCTGACACTACACAGAGTACTATATTATTTGGATGGGTCCAAGACTGATCAAATTGTAACATGAAACTTGTGTATGTTTGATAATAAATTAATATAGTCAATTTCTTAATACACCATCCATATTTTTTAGACACTACGCAAAATTTTGTTTTTGTCTCAGTTTTCG
Source organism: Lathyrus tuberosus (assembly GCA_022829125.1). Classification (NCBI taxonomy): domain Eukaryota; kingdom Viridiplantae; phylum Streptophyta; class Magnoliopsida; order Fabales; family Fabaceae; genus Lathyrus; species Lathyrus tuberosus. Next base: position 12,794,417 of record JALAZF010000075.1, read on the forward strand.
GATGTTCACATTCAGACGCACCGTTTTTTTTAAAAAACGTTGATTTGTTCCGGATGTGCAAATCAGAAAAAATTTCTGATTTGCAGATCCGGAAAAAATAAAAAAAATTCCATAAAATCATTTTCTGATCTGCAGATCCGGATAAAATCAAAAGTATTCCATAAAATCATTTATTTCTAAATATAATTAAATCCAATATAGAAGTAAATCATTATATTAAAAAAAATATCATTTAGAAGTAAATACCATATTAATCATTTAGAAAAAAATCATATTAATTTTAATTGTATTGAATTTTAATTATATTGGATTTAATTATATTGAAAAAAAAATATTTAGAAGTAAATACCATATTAATCATTTAGAAAAAAAGTCATATTAATTTTAATTATATTGGATTTAATTATATTGCAAAAAAATCATTTAGAAGTAAATACCATATTAATCATTTAGAAAAAAATTATATTAATTTTAATTATATTGGATTTTAATTATATTAGATTTAATTATATTGAAAAAAAATCATTTAGAAATAAATACCATATTAATCATTTAGATTTTAATTTTAATTATATTGGATTTAATTATATTTAGAAGTAAATGATTTTATTGAATACTTTTGATTTTATCCGGATATGCAGATCAGGAAATGATTTTATGGAATTTTTTTTTTCGGATCTGCAGATCAGAAAATTTTCCTAATTTGCACATCCAGAACAAATCAACATTTTTTTTAAAAACGGTGCGTCCGGATGTGCACATCCGAAAACTAGGGACAAAAACGAAATTTTGCGTAGTATCTAAGAATCATAGGTGGTGTATTAAGAAATGGCCTTAATATATTGGTATTGAAAATTGGTTAATTGCCTATATGTTTATGTCGGTGTTAGGTTGAAATCTATATTTAAAAATCAATTTTCTAACATTAAACAAAGAGACCCAAAGTCAAACCCAAATTCATAAACATATATGCAATTAACCAATTTTCAATACCAGGTTTGACATCTAGATTAAAAAATGGTGTATTGTGAAAGTGTTGTTCTAAAAATGTTATGCCTAAGAAACACTTCCTATTCAAGTGTATCCATTGAAACATCATTTCTCATTCCAATGAACTTATACTGTGTACACTTTATAAATGGATACAATTGCACTTACAAATTTCGTTATGAAATCTATAATATAAGAAAAGAAGATGCTCTGGAAATTCCACTAATGCCCCACCTTCATTTTCTGCCATCTCATCAAATTGAGGGTATTTTGTGTCCTAAAATTACTTTTTCCAACCGATGATGTCATTTTGTTCTATTGCAACTACATGTTTATACATTTAAGCCATGGTTTGTTAATTTGATGATGTCACATGCTTCCATTTGGTTCCAATCTAACTTGATGCAATTCACTTTTTTTCTTTTCTCTTCCCCCAATACTGATTGAATTAATTTTTTCCTTTTTCATTTTCCTATTCTCTCTCTTCTCTCTCGTTGTTTATCATGGTGTTCAACTTCTCTCTCTCTTCTCTCTTCCATAATTTCTTCAGATTAACCTCCTTCTTCATCTTCCTCTCTCTCGTCTCTCTTTTCTCCCTCATCCTTCTTCATCTTCCTCTCTCTCGTCTCTTTTTTCTCTCCTTGAAGCTACGTTTCTCAGTTGATATAGAGATGGATGTGAGCACTTCTCCTTTGATGGATGACGGTGTTGTTGATGAGTGCTTAAGTGGTTTGTTTTGTGCTTTTGATTATCCAAGATGTATGTAGCGGTTTTTATTTTATGGATTTAGGGTTTATGTTGATTATTGTTGTTTGTAGAAAAGGAGATAAGGGACCCTAGCTTTTCAACGATGGTGATGAATTTTGAGAGTAAGTTTGATCCTTTTGCTGCTTGAGTTTTATTCATACATATACTGGTGCTTTTGTGGTTATTTTCTTTGTTTCATTTCAGGCAGTTATAGAACACGGGATGGTAATAAGTAAGATATGCTTGTGAGAAAGCAGAAACCGCTTCCAAGGTTATTTTCTTTGTTTTCAATTTGGGATTTTTTTATTTGACTAATTTACTTCAGTAAGGTTGTAATTTGAATCAATGATTTGTGTGCCCTAGATTTCTTAAATCATTTAGTTTAGGTTGTGGTGATTTAATGTCTAAGTTGCTGTTGTTAATAATATGTTTGTTTTTATGGAAATCTCACTTTTAATCTATGGGGCATTCAAGGTTAGGGCTGGAGTGGAGATGGTAGCAATCGATGTTGTTGCTGTTGCGAATAGTATTCGTGTGTTATTGAGGAGGCTTTTTTGGTGGTGCTTCAAATACCATAACCACTGATATAACAGTTAAGATCTTATATAATCTTAGACAAATGCTTGTGAAGAATATAACAATTTTCTATCAATAATACAGATCCTACTATTTATGTTAATTAATTTTAATTGTTATTCAGAAGAAAGAAGGCAAAGAAAGTCTGCAAATTCAATAGCAGTAGTTGCTTGTGAACTTCAAACTGTTATTCAAAGTGATGATTCCAATTATGATGGAGAAACAGAAATAGGTTAGTTCATATTCAGTAACCAGTGTCAATATCACTTGATACAAAACCCAGACTAGCAATAAATATTCACAAGTAGAATCAATAAATGTTGTGTGTCTTGCATGCACTGACAAATGATTTTTATCATGACAAATTCTATTGCTGTTAACTTAGAATTATAGGTGCTAAGGATTAGAATTACAGATTGGCAAGCACCAAGCTTTCTACATATATGATGGTATGTTCTAATTTCATTTGCATGTGTTTCTTATTCACGGGTTTTGAATGATATTTTAATTTGATACATGCCAATATATTTCTCAGAAGTTTGTTGACTGCAGATTGTGATAACATTTAACTTTTAGAAATATTGAAAAGGTAAGTAGGAACTGCTTGTCCTTATTTATCTGTTAACTATAGATCCTGGTTAGATGCTACAAATATCAATGGATCATCTATATCAGGGAATTATGCTTAGTAATTTACATTAATTTGATCAATTACTTTCCTATTAGTTTATAAAACGTACTTTATAGAAGTTGCACTAGGTGGTGAGTGCATGCAGAAGCAACAGAGTGAGTGCTCCTGACTAAATTCCAAAAATGGAATATAGCAGAAGATAATAATTTGTTTCTTTTCTCCATTTCTTTTATTCTTTTGAGAGTGAGTGAATAAGGCGTGGGAAGAAAATTTTAGCTCCATGACTTTCATTTCTTTCCCTTCATTGTGGAATCACAATTAGCTTCTTCCAACAATTTTTCAACTATAGAAAACCATCAGACGCTGCTGCTGTAGATGTTCGAACAGACGTTGTTATATAGAAAACCATCAGACAAGACCTTCATTCCTCCATAATGCTCATCATTGCACATAGCTTGAACACAATTATCTTAATAAAAGTAATTTACAAATTTTTTCCCTATTCCTAAATATAGGGACCAAATCATGTTGTCGTCACTGCTTGTGTTACTGGATCACATTCTATTGGCGATGCAACGAAAATGATTCAATTTGGGGATGCAGATGTTATGGTGACTGGAGGGACTGAGTCGAGCATTGATGCGTTTTGATCATTGTGACTCTATTGTGAGCAGAAGTTGGATGGGGCATCTGGTTTGGCTTTTCGGTTCAAACACAAGGTACATACTGTTATTACATTTACAAATGTTAATATATGGACACAAACTCACTGAACTGATATTTGTTGGCTACAACATCCTTTCAGGTTTATGTAGTTTACATGGGAAGCAAAAGTTGTGAACCCTCAATGATATATTGAATCAAAATCATCAAATAGTTGCTTCTGTTCATAGTGGAAGGTTAGAACTTAAGAGTTAAAATTAATACTTGATTTTGTTCTCAAATTTTCATAGTTTGAATGTTTTTTACAACAATATTTATAGTTGGAGTGAAGGAGGTGCAATATACTTCAGATAAAGAGAAGGTAGAAAATAAAAAAGAGCAAAAACAGCTATATACAACATCAACGTCTCAGCCATGTGAAATTCCTAGCTCATATGTGATAACTTTGGAAGGGCATACTTCAAGAGGTGAACTATTTCATCAACGCTTCTTTTTTGTAAAGTCTTTAGATTTGTTTTCTTTTGTGAAGTCAAGCTCTTTTTTAACAATCATGTTTACCATCCTATTAGATCTGGGCTTGTGCTTAGAGTCCTACAGGATCCCTAAGATTATCTGTAGGTCTTAAAATGGTGTAGACGCTGTCGATGATTTCATAATTCCTTGAATTGACCATTTGGACATTTTTATAGATGAATGCAATTTAGTTGGACAAAAGCCTTCCAGCAGTTCGCTAGAAAATGAATTCTCTGATAGATGTAAATTCTTGCTGGAAATGGTAATTCTTGATTATCCTCCTTTGTTTCCAAATTCATATCTTGCAAATTTAAGTTACATGTTTTACACTTTGATTTGATTTTTCTTAGTATGCTTTCCATTTCATCTGTAACGTTAGTCGTTGGTTTGTGTGGGGGATCGACTTTCGACAATGGGAGTGATGTTTGTCTTGCTTTCATAGTAAAATCAAAAGTTCTGATTGAGCCAATGACATTAATTCTATTTGTTTATTGTCTACTATTAAGATTATATATGATTCTGTTTCTAATTTCTGGTTTCTTATTTTTTTTAGGCAAATGAACCTTGCCATATTACTCACCTTTACTCCAGAACACCCATATATTTTGGTGGAAGATATCTGAAGGTAATGGATTTGTTATTTAGCTATTTTTCTAATTAAAATAACATATTGTAACTCTTAATCATATCAATTTTCTTTGGTGTTGTCATATTTTTATGTTTTCAAGATAAAGTTGGAAAATTTACAATGGCATCATTGATTTTATTCAGAAACAACCCCATTAAAGACCAAATTGTAGGATCTATAATGGATTTGCTATTTCTCTCCTGTCTTTTCCCTCTCCCTGTTTGTGTCATACTTTGCTATTTCTCTCCTGTCTTTTCCCTCTCCCTGTTTGTGTCATACTTGTATATTTTTATGTAAGGTATCTGTAGGTATAATAAAAAATTACAATCAGTTCTCCCTCCAAAATTAGCACCAGTAAGCTTACATGTCTAAATATGTTGATATGCTATGATGTGAATATTATACATGCAAACTATGTGAAATTGTTTATGTGTGGTACTTAATGTGAAATTACAGCCTGTGATTTATTATTTGAATCAACTTGAGCATGCGATATACAGTGCAACTTTGCTATAGCTTACATTAAATAGTTGTCACAAATGTATTGTCACAGTCTGTTACGTGATATTTTATTCATATTAGCCTGCAATATACAGTATGTTAGCTCTAGCTTGCATAAAGTACCTGTCAAAATCATATGAGGGATAGGTGTTGTCTGTCCAACACATTTCAGAGGGACCTGGATTCTTTGCAGTCACTATGACTCCAGGATCCTGCATTTGGCTCAAATAGGTGGATGAGGTTTGAAAAGAGATAATATTAAGGAAGGTAATGACAAAAATGACCTTCAAAATGCAGAGGATTAAAATCCATTTCAGAGTACTTAATTAACAGATATTTGTCCATATTTACAATACACAGTGTAGACATCTCATATCAATGTCAATATGTAGGTACCACAAGTCTATCCACAAATTTATATAAATCACTTTGTTTGACTTTACACTAATATGTAGCTTGCATATAGACACTAATCTATGAAATATTACAATTTCTTATGCAGGTAATACCTTTGTGGACATGGGCCTTGAGTTTTCTTTAGTAAGTTGTTTCAATTACATTTTATCTTTACAAATGATTCCATTTGTAGTTAACAATGTGAAATACATTCAAAGATTTCAATTTATTTTCAATAGTTAAAATTTCCAATGAACTTTTCAATAGTTACCCTTTGATTTCTCTATTTAACTTTCATTGTTCCAAATTGTGAGATAAACTTGCTTATTAATGTCTATGTCACACAAACTTTCATGTTAATTTTCTTTGTAATTGTAATAATCCTGAAGTCTTATAGGCATAGACTAAAATCCACATGGTATGTAAACTTTTTATATCGATAAAAGAATGATACCATCTCTATTGGATCTCGGATATACTGAAAACATCCTTTAGTAAAGTATCGTGCATAATTGTCATATATAATTCATTTTTTACCACAATGATATACTGAAATTCATAATAATAACTCACCATTAAACTCAAATTGACAAGGGAGTGTGGCCCTATTGGCATGGTAGTGTGACCCTTTTAGCATTTCAGATTCAGAGTAGATTACTTTTCCAAGTTCCAAGTAATATTCAAAGGTACATTTTCATTTTGGAGAAATTCCACATGATGTAGCACGGGAGTTGAATCCGACTAATAATCAAAGTTTAATTACCACAAGTTTTGGGTGGTTTAAGTGATTTTTGGTGTACATTTTCCTTAACACTTCACTGATGACTAAATTAATAGTTTATTTAACAATCAAATTAGAGAATTTAACTTTGAAAGAACAAGTTGTATTACTACTGCATTAGACAACTACTTACACAACATGTAATCATTAACAATAAATATCAATAAATACTGAGAAAGTGAGCTTCATTTTTGTTATACAACACTAACCGTAGAGTTAGAATTTAGATGAGTAGATAAACAATCATTGTTAGCCAATAATGAAAAAAAAATGTTTAAAATGTTTATGACACTACTCAATTTTATTCATTATTAATTCAAATATTTGCATATACAGTTTTACTATTTATTCAAATACTTTCACTTAGAACAGATCAATTTGATAGGTATAAATATTAGTCTTTTTCTTAGCTACCTTTATATGGTTTTCACACTTTTCATATAAAATGAAGAAAATTGAATTAAATTAATTACTAATTAATATGAACGGATAATGTTTTGAAATGAAAAATGTTATTAATTACCAAAAGAAGTTTCTCAAATTTAATTTTCTATAGGTTGCAAGGTTTAATGATAAATAAAAATTAAAGTAAAATTATATAATTTCAAATATACCATCTTTCACTCTTTCACAAGTCCATAAATTTATATATTTATTTATTGGATTACAATTATTTAAGCCCTATAATTTTAATTTAAAGAGAATAATAATACATTTCAGTGGCATATATATTAAATTTCTATGGCAATCAATACATCAAACCATACCTTCTTACTCTTTGCTCAAATTATATGCGCTTAAATAATATCTATAATATAAGAAAAGAAGATGCTCTGGAAAACACTTTTTTGCCCTTCCCTCTATAATATAAGAAAAGAAGATGCTCTGGAAAACACTTTATTTAAGAAAACAGTTAAATCTAAATGGACACCATATATTACATTAACTTACAAATTTTATTTTATTTGATGGTTTATTATTTTAAATTTAAAATATAATATACTAATTGTAATTACAAATATTAGATATTAAATATAATAATGTAAATAAATTTCAAAACTTATGATAAAATATTAATATTATTTTATACCATTTATACTATATCGTCACGATTACAATAATAATTATATTTTTTATATAATTGGTGCAAACACAAAGAAATTAAAAAAACTATTATTTTAAACACTAAAAAATTGTTTCCCATCCTTTATGTTAATCAACGGGCACAATTTTTTGTTTAATTCAAATTTTATTATATACAAATAAAATACATATGGGATAAACAAGCACAACTTTAATTTTGAATCAATTTTGTAATATACGAAACAAATACTACTGTAATCCACGGGCACACCTTTTTGTTTGATTCAAATTGTGTTAAACACAAAATTAATACATATGTTTTAAACTGACACAATTAGAAATGTGATTCAAATTTTTAAATATACTAAACAAATACTATTGTTATAAACGAGCACAACTTTAATTTTGAATCAATTTTTTAATCTAAGAAACAATTACTATTGAAATCAACGGGCACAACTTTTGTTTTACTTCAAATTTTTTTATATACAAATAAAATACATATCGTATAAACGAGCAAAACTTTAATTTTGAATCAAATTTTTAATATACGAAACAAATGCTACTGTAATCCACGGGCACAACTTTTTGTTGGATTCAAATTTTATTAAACAAAAAATAAATACATATGTTTTAAACGGACATAATTATAAATTTGATTCAAAAATTTTAATATACGAAACAAATACTATTGTTATAAACGAGCGCAACTTTAATTTTGAATCAATTTTTTAATCTACGAAACAATTACTATTGTAATCAATGGGCACAACTTTTGTTTTGATTCAAATTTTTTTATATACAAATAAAATACATATCTTATAAACGAGTACAACTTTAAATTTGAATCAAATTTGTAATATACGAAACAAATACTACTGTAATCCACGGGCACAACTTTTTGTTTGATTCAAATTTTGTTAAACAAAAAATGAATACATATGTTTTAGACGGACACAATTATAAATTTGATTCAAAATTTTTAATACACGAAACTATTACTATTGTTATAAACGAGCGCCACTTTAATTTTGATAAAATTTGAATACTACAAATTTCTCGACAATTTCTTATATTTACCAATATAACTTTTTAATTTAAATTATATATGTTTTTATAATTTTGCAATTTCTTTTTTCAATTTGATTAACAATTACGCGCCCATAACATAAAATCCTCAAACAGACCGGCCCGTGCGAACGCACGGGTTAGTTACTAGTTTCAATTAAAAAAACAGATTATATTCTTAACTATTAGCGTCGGCCACAATACCAACGTTAATAGTATCAATTTACGTTACCTAACAACAACGCTAACATGTTTTTTATTTAATTTACTTAATTTTTAATGTCTTTAAAAATAGCATCTACATTGGTCGATACTATAGGAATTTTTTTTTTAATATAACCTATTTTTTTAAAGAAAATACCAAAAAAAACAAACTTTTCAAATAAAGTACCAAAATGACATGGTTTGTAAAAAAAGTAAAGACCTGAGGCGCCATCCTATATGGCGACTCAGGCAAAAAAAATTCTGAAAAAATACTAAAAGCCATATGGGATGGCGTATCAGTGTATTTTGTTGTGCCCTAATTCTCAGGGGGAGGTGTCATCCCATATGGCGCCTCAGGCCAATGCTTTTTTTTTATTTAAATTTTATGATTTTAATATATAACTAATTATATTATTTTATAGGGTATCATGTGACTATAAATAAGGGTTCACCCTCATTTGTTATTGCACAACACTTGTCACCAAAACCCTAATTTTCTCCCTTCCCTCACCAATATCCCAAACTCTCCCCTTCTCAACACCATGTCTGAGTGGTTAAATCGCTGTCCGTCGTCATCATCATCAGCACCGGAGGAACCGTTTCCAAAATTTCCACTGATGAAAAGAGATGCGGCTATGAAGCACGCAGATGTTGGAGCATTTGCATAGGGAACTTTGTCGCTAGCTAGAAGAAGAATTTCAGGCAGGGGAAAAAATCATGAAGATTGAGAGGCTGGTTGAGAAATCTGGTCCAAACTGAGTCACCCGGACTTGGAAGAAAGTAGAAAATGATGCTCGTGTCCTCATGATGATGATGACACAGCAGGAAATTAAGTTGATGGTTGTAATTTCCTAGATAAGGTGATTCTATGAGTTATTGCGTTTGGGTTTGTTCTTGTTATTTTCTGATTTGGTATTAGGTTCCGTTGATGGTTATTTGTTGATGTTTAGCTATTAAGTTATGTTATGTTATGTGGTTGTAATCAGTTAAGTATGTCATCAATGAAATAAAATTTGTTGTTGTTATAAATAGACAAGTTTACAGTTGAAACTATGATGCTGTGCTAGAGCCCACATTTGGACACTTGGTACGATTTTGGTCTGGCTGGCGGCACAAACCACATAACCTAACCATTTTGTCTACTACATCCATCTCCGTGTGAATACGGGTGCTGTTAGGGCGACCCTTTTTATTTCTTCGCATCAAATCATTATGCCACACAATTTCGCCTTCGTTTGGAGGCCAGTAGTCCTCCCTTGCTACCACTTGAAAGCTAGTGCCGTAGACATTACATAGAGTAATGACTTGGTGAAGAACAAAGAGATAGTTGGTTGGGTCCAGCCGGACCTTGGAACATACTGCTATAACATGGGAGCAAGACATATGGAATGCATGAAACTTTCCACAGTCACACCAACTCCTATCCAGCTCCACTCGATAACATCTCCTAGGCCTTCCTTCGTTGTGATCAATAGACTCTGCAACACTGAAGTGATCTGTAATACGGTCAAAGACCGTGACGACATGTGTGTTGGCCTTTGCAGCTTCTTTCTTCATGAATGTCATTGAACTATCACTAAACAGTTGCCCAGATTGTATGACCGAACCCCCACTTTGTATGTCTGGTATCAAAAAGTGCAGCGAGCCTAAAATATGTTGACCTCACAAAAGCGATTATCGGCAGATTTCGGATGCCTTTGAATACAGAGTTCATAGATTCAATGAGGTTTGTTGTCATATGGCCCCATCACTGCCTATTGTCGTACGCCCTTGTCCACTTCTCCCGTTGAATATTATCAATCCATCTCAATGCATCTGCGTTTATAAGCCTGATCTCGTCCCCGTAGTATCTAAAGGTAGGCTCTGTTAGTGCATAGCCCGCGTTAGTAACCATCTTTTTTAGCCCCTTGTCCTTGAACTCCCGCATGAAATTTTGACTGATGTGTCTAATGCAATACACATGGCTTGAGAGAGGATCCTGGCAACTGTTATCAGAATTGCTGTAAGCACTCTCTATTGAGGGGTGTTTGTCGGAGATCAAACATAAGTTAGGCTGGGGAGCAACGTATTGTTGGAGATTTTTTAGGAAAAAACTCCAACCTCTAGCAGTCTCCCCTTCAACTAGAGCGAAGGCGATAGGGAAAATGTTGCTCTTGCCATCCTGTGCCACGGCCATTAGGAGCGTGCCCTTATATTTTCCATACAACCATGTTCCATCAATTTGAATTATAGGTTTACAGTACATAAATTCTTTGATGCGTGGTTCAAACGCCCAGAAGAGTCTGTGGAAAATTCCATTTCCACTGACACAATTCCCGTCTACCGTATATGCCGGCAACGTCTCCAACATGACAACAGTCCCTGGAGCATAGTGTTTTAGTGCCACGGGGTATCTTGGGAGTTCTTTGTAAAAGTCCTCCCAATTTCCAAAAACTGTTTCAACCGCCTTCGTCCTAGTAATCCACGCCTTCCTGTACGAAGGAGTGTAGTTGTATCTTTGAACCATATGAACTATTATTGTACTCACTTTCACATAAGGGTTGTCGCTAACGACTGATAGAATTTTGTTGCAGATCAACTGAGAGCCGAGCTTGCGATGATCCTGATTTAGGCACGATCATTGAATTTTTCTTTACCACCGATTGTACTAATTGTTATCCTTAACATTCTGATGTATTTATGGCTACCCTAATTTTATTTCCAATACATGTTTCATTTCACAAATTAAACAAAAAAAAAAAATTTAAGTCAACTAAGGCGTCATCCCAGATGGCGCCTCCCCTTTGCAGTATGAAAAAAATTAGGGCATCCCCAAATGGCCCGAGGCGCCATATGGTATGGCTTTTGCCTTTTAACTGAGGCGTCATCCCATATGGCGCCACCCTTATATTCCATTTCCAAACATAGCCATTTTGATAAATCTTCTGAAATGTGTGTTTTTTTGGAATTTTTCTTGAATAAGTATGTTATATTAAAAAAAATTCACCCTATAGCATTGCCAAGCTAAAAAATATTTTAATTAATTATTAATTTATTATGAATTTAATTAAAATATTAAAGTATATCTTAACCAACGCTAGTTTATCCGACCTAGAAATTTATTAATTCAAAAAATATTACATTTCTTTCCATAATGTATCCCTTTTTATTTATTTAATTATTTATTTATTTAAACTATAGCCTCGATTTAGCCGATGCAAATGTAATTTTATTGGTGAAAAAAATTAATAGATGGATTCGTGTTTAAATACTTAACACATAAATGTCTTTTTCACGTGACCATTAAATCAACATTTTAAAATTTGAGGCCTTAACAGAGATCACCGTTTTAACAGAGAAAAGATTGATGATTTGAAAGTAAAAAGATTGATGTTGTGGAATTGCGGTGAAAATATGGTGGTTCTTCGTGGAAATTCAAGAGAAACAGAAGTTGATTTCCAAGAGCGACACGATTGTTTTGACCAAGAATTAGAAATAGGCGGAGTTGTATGGAACTGAATTCTGATGCGGAGTGAGCGTTTGGTACAATGGAGTGGGGATAAACGTACAAGGTTAGCACTCCAATACTTAAGTCGGTGAATGTGAGAGAAATTAGTAAGAGTGTACAAATAAAAATACTTGAAATGACGTCTGTTAGACTTTATATAGTACGGATGGTTAAAACCGTCCTCATGGAATACGACACATTTGCAGGTTGTCGTTCGATCAGGTCTAACGGTGAAAAATGTGTTGGACACCAAAATTAACTATTCTCGACTTTGAAGAAGTCTCACATATTATACGTGTCTTTCCGTGCGATATTTATTATCAAGTCTTCTATTGTAGACATGGCGAACAGTCCAAAACAAGTATTATATTTCTAATCAAGTTGACTACCAAGGTCTTTAATATTCTTTTCACTTAAATATCAGATGATTTCAGGAAGATCAACGATGATGACAATTAACATAGTTTTATTCAAAGGAAATCAGTAACGATCAAACTTAATGTTGGTATAAATTAGAAACTGTATTAGTTGCAGAACCACTAAGCGTAGGATAGGAGTCACCAAACGGTCTACCTTAATAAAATATTAATAGTACATAATAATAATAAATTACAATCGTGCTAACTTGCTAAACTTTTTCGCTTTTAAGGAATTGGTATTTGACAATAAAACAGTTGAGCTTTTCTTTTTCACAAAAAGAATTCAGAAGTTCATACAGCAAAGAACTTTTTATTTATTTTCATAGATTTCTTTTTCAGCTTCATCGAAAATATACGATGGTTCGTCACGTTATGAGAGTTTTAGATTTGTGTTGAATAAACTCTGTTGTTGGAACTTGGAAGCAACAATTTTAATCTTTAACATATATGATCATGTCAAGATACTATTTTTTATATTTTAAAATAAATTTATTTATATAATCTTTTCAAACTTTTTATATAGAAGTTAATAAGTGATCGAAAATAATGAACACAATTATTTTTATCCTGATTTATTGTTAACTAAGTTACTTCAATCTATCCGCCAAGATGATTTCGCCTTCAAAAAGGACTTAATTCACTAATCTTGAAAGATTACAACAAATTCGTCTAAGTGTTTAGAAAACATCTTAGTTTTCTCAAGTATACATGCAAACACTTAGTCACTTGAGGAAACTTAAATCCAATGTGATTACAGAAACCACAACAAGTCTATCTGACCTTGTTGCAAACCATAATGGACAACTATCACTGTCTTCTTAAGACTTCTGACTAAACTCTAGTCTCTCAAAGAATTATCAACAATTGTGATTACAAGTGTGTATACAAGAATGTTTCTACATAAGTAGATTACACAAAAATTTAAGCATAGTAACACAACAATGTTAATAGCAAGATATGAACAAACGTTCTTTGCTAATTTACAAAACTATATTGTGTATATCTCACACGAGATTTGTGCAGCGTTTTAGTATGAGTTTTGTAGAGAAGATTCCTAACTTTTCATTTCTTCCAAGTCTTCCTTTTATAGTCGAAAATAGATCTATTGGAGGGTAGAATGGGAAACAGAAATCCAGTTGTTTTATCCCAATGGTCATTGTGGAAGTTTTAGACAACATCATATCAAAGGATTGTCCTTGTGTCACTTTAGCAGGATAGTCTGTGTACTTTGTACTTTTATGCTTATCATCTCACTCAAACCATTTCTGATCTTTAACTTCTATTCTCCAGAGGCTTCTGATATATATTGATGAAGCATGTTACAGAAGGATAAAAAATTGAGTCTTGAGAATCTAAGTCACTAGAAGTGATGTCTTCAGAATCTTCAGAACTTGTTCAACAAACGTATCTTCAGAGTCTTCAGAACCTGAGTCTTCAGAGTCTTCAGAGTCTTCAGAACTCGAGTCTTCCGAGAGTTTGGAATCTTCAGAACTTGAGTCTTCAGAGTCTTCAGAACTATCATACCAAATCATGATCAGAGGCTCTAGTACTAACGTTCTTTAGAACCGTTGTATCAGAAGCATTTCAGAATCTTGACTTGAATTTGTAAACACCATATGTTTTCTTCTAGAGTGTTGAGTTCGGAGCCTGATGACATCACATGTCTTTCCTTAAGAGTTAGAACCTGTTTAGCAAAGGCTACACACTAGACATAAACCATTAGAGTGTGAAATTTTTCTCTAAGATAACTTGTGAAGTTATCATCAAAACTTAAGGCCAGATGCAGAACCAGATCTTGTTCTTACAATCTCCCCATTTTTTATGATGACAAACTTGTGTATATTGATAGAAGAATTTATACGGGGTAATAACCAAAAAATCACAAGTTCAAAAGTTAAGCTAACCAACTCCCCCTAAATCTGTTAAGCCCAAAAATTATTTATGTTTGTTCAGAGTCTCCCACTGAGTTCAAGACTCACAAAATAACTTTTGAGGTACAGAAGGTGAATTAGAGAGGGAATACTTCATTGTTGAAGTCTTATTATGAAGGTGTTAAAAGTACACAAGAAATGGGGGTTGAATTGTGTTTCACATTTTCTTTAATTTAACTTCTGATCAGAGTTTCGGAATCAAAACTGGTGTTCAGATTCTTTTTTAATTCATTAGCAACGGATATAACAGATGTAAATAAATAAAAGCAGAAGACACAAAAGATTTATCCTGATTCCTCCCATAACTGAGAGTACTCCAGTCTCCTTGCCTCACAAGAGAGTTTCATTATAACCACTTCATGATTACAATCACTTATGCTTCAGCATAAGTCTTTTACACCTGCTTAGACCAACTGTTTGAGACTTTCTTGCTTAGAGCACATGTCTAAGACTTTCCCTGCTTACACCTTCTGACCGAGCCACCTACTCCAAAAGTCTTCTGGTTGAGACTTCCCCTTGCTTAGAGAACATGTCTAAGACTTCTTGCTCACGCCCTCTGACCGAGCCACCTGTTCTTCTAGCCATCCAGACTGAGACTTCCTTGCTTAAGCAGCACTTGAGACTTCCTGCTCACGCCCCTCAGACAGAGACTTTCCCTTTGCTCAATCAGACTAGCTGAATAAGACTTTCATAGCTTAAACACTTAAGCAATAAGACTTGTGTGGCTTAAGCATCTTGGCTCAAGACTTTTTTCTTGAATCCCAATGAGACAAGACTTCTACTAAAGCACATAACAAGAGACTTGATCTAAACAAATGAAGGCTCAGCAGAATAGAGAACAAGGTGTACATGATGCAAGCATCAGAGGTACGGGAAATCACCATAACAAAGACCTAAAGCTCTTAATATTTCTAAGATATTCAATGGTAAGAAATCTTAAGGCTTTTACAATTACAACCTATAACAAAAAATCTGCATATTACAACAGAGTTGATAATTGCTTGATCTTGCTACTCCTTCGTCTGGAGAATCTTTGTTAAGATTCAAACTTGAATCTTCACCCATATTTATAGCCTTTGCATAAACTTTTCGTTGAGGAAGTGACTTGATCAAGTGTCTTTGCCTTTGCCCCATAATACAAGAGACGTTGAAGATGGATGCACAGCAGATTCGGAATCCAATGTGTAACACGTTTAACCTTTGAGTCTTCAAGAGGTTTTGTACTGATAAATCCGTTGAGAGCAGATATCCGTAGAGCATGCCAACCTTTCTTGAGCCTTGCAATCTTGTAGACTCTAGCCGACAAGTTGATAAGACAGTACAACTTGCTTTCTGCAGTATGGACAATCCACAACTTTATCACCAACTCTGAATGGTACCAGATACTGATATATAATTACCAAGTGTAGTAACTCATCTGAATGCTGAGGCCTTCAACTCAGAGTCTGGGCCAAGCCACACTAGCAATTGTTCTTCAGACTCTGCCACTAGAAGCTAGCAATGAAGCAACTCCCAAGTGTGTCTAAGTAAAACAGATTCTGATTATTTATGTACAAGAACAAGAACCTGCATAAATAAAACACACATCAAATAAACCATTGTTCTTTCAATACTTTTGTTATCATCAAAAATAAAAGAGAAAATGTCATGAACAAATCTTGTTCTAACAATCTCCCCCTTTTCGATGATGACAAATACAAGTATTTAAAGGACAATGTTGGGCGTTTAATTTTCTATGCAACAACAGGGTATGAGGTTTGTAAGCTCTCACTGAGTCTGATAGTCCACAGCCGAGTTCTATTGACTCTAACACCAAGAACTATTTTTCAAGAAAAAATAAATCAGTCTTCTTAGTAAAATCAGTGTCTAAGGTTTGCATGCTCCCCCTGAGTCAAACAGTTCCAAGGTTGAGGTTTGTAAGCTCCCCCTTAGTTCCATATTTAAGAAAAACAAAATAAAAACATTTTAACTTCCTTTGGCAACAACAGAATACGAGGTTTTAAGCTACTTCTGAGTCTAATAGGCTAAGTCAGAGGTTTCTAAGCTCTTACTTAACACTATGTACAAGAAAGTTAAAATATGTTGCCCTTTTAACTTTCTTTGGCAACACCAAAATACGAAGTTTGCAAGCTCCTTCTGGGTCTGATAGGCTAAGTCTGAGGTTTGTAAGGTTTTCCTTAGACCTATGTACAAGAAAGTTAAAATACGCCCTGGGCAAGGTAACCATAAAACAGAAAATAAATGACCAATATCCACAACTGAATAGGTACTCAATGGGTTCAGTTTCCACTTAAATACTTACTATTATTTCTCCCCCTTTTGTCACATAAAAAAGAATAAAAGAAGGGGAAAAAAAGAAGGAAAGAAAAATAATTTTCACTAATTAAAGCAATTCAGATCATCATTACTTGATCAGTTGTCAAGAAAGAAAAATAATCAAGTAAGAATCATTAAGGTTTGTAAAGTGCAAGATTTAAAGTCTTTAGTGGTCATTACTATTCCAAGAATTAAGCAAGGATTAATTTCAGTCTCTTGGTATCCACAAAAGCCATTATAAAAGCGCCCAACTTCTAAGTCATTTTTATCAACATCTTCCTAGAGAAATGGAGTCATCAACTAAAAATCATAATACATCCGTGATAACAGATGTAACAGAGAGCTCTACAAGTTTAGAAGTCCAATATCCTTAGAGGCGAGCTGCTTCTGAATCTTTTACGACTGTGCATTTTCCCTTAGCACCACTTACTTCTGAAGAGGGAACTTCAGTAGTTCATG
The DNA here is from genome assembly GCA_022829125.1 of Lathyrus tuberosus. Taxonomy (NCBI): domain Eukaryota; kingdom Viridiplantae; phylum Streptophyta; class Magnoliopsida; order Fabales; family Fabaceae; genus Lathyrus; species Lathyrus tuberosus. Next base: position 12,811,810 of record JALAZF010000075.1, read on the forward strand.
AACAACCTTCAGAAGGAGGTTCGTCAGTAGCTGCTTTGAAGCCAAAGAGAAGAAGCATGAATAAGGCAAAGAAGAAAAGAATGCTCAACAAGCAGTTTTACCGATCATTCTCAGTCATAGAAGAGGAAGAAGAAATTGACTATGAAGACGAAGAGGTGGATTATGGCAACAGTGGACGCCGTTGGGCACGAGATACTCTAGCTAGAGATCTTTACTAGAAACATCTTGTCCTCTTTTTATTTAAAATATTTTTGTAATTCGGATGCTTAATATTAATGAAATAGTTGTTTTGACCAAGTTTTCTTCAACATGCAAGTACATTTCAGTAATTTTTCTTTAGATTTTTTGAAAGTACATTACAAAGTGAAACTGACAACAGAAACATCAGTAAAACTAATCAGACATTAACTCATAGTTATTCAGAGATTCTTAAATAGATTAGACTGCTAGATAACATTTCCAAGAGTTATTATTAGAGTACTGATAAGAATTAACCAATACTTAAATAATATTAAACTCAAGACAATGTATGTAACACGTCTATAAAAAAAAGGACTCAAGTAAGCTTTCTTTCATCATCACTTAACCCCTAAAACACCAAGATGTACAAGCAAAAGCAAATCTGGGTTCCAAAGAGAGATTTCAGGAAGGCAGCATTAGTGAATGTAGCAACTCGAGCAAACCAAGGCAAAGCAGCAACTGAAGGATTTGTAAGCAAGCAGACAGCTTCAGAAGTGCTCTCCTCTTCAGCATCCTTTGTGAAGACACACAGAAGAAGAAGATCTTTTAGATCCATACGCAGAAACCAATTGAAAAAGGAGACTTTGGAATTTGTTAAGGAAGAATGTCAAGATTTCTTAGATAATCTGGACATGTCAGATGATCCTAGGGAATTCCTTAGGGTCAATCCAACAGAAAAGGAAATCTAATTGTCTTGTAATAGCTTCCTTTTCATTTATGAAATAATTTGCAAACATTGAGTACTTTTACCTATTTATTTTAGATTCTCATGAACAAAAATAGAATAAATATTCAATAGTTTAAAACTAAACACAAGCATGAACAAACTCTTAATTTATTAATAAGAAGCTTAATACAAAGATTTCAACAAAATACAAAGCATAACTATGCTGAAATCTAACATCGGAATCTTCCATAGATAGCTTCAAACTTGTCTCTCCAAATCTTTATAAGAACCAGCCTCAGAACTTATCTTAACCCCTTGCTGAACAAGTATCTCTGAAATAACTCGTCCCTAAGGAATGGAGAAGATCTTTCCCTTTTGAAAAGAAGAAATAGACTTCTTCAGATGGTCAAACATAACTTGAGGAAGATCAATCTTCAAATCTGAATTAAGAAGTAGAAGCATGTATTTTTCAATAGGGTCCACTTGGTCTAAATCCTTATCCTTATGAAGTAAGTTCGAATTCAGAATCTGATTCCAAACAACAGCATCAGGAAGAAGATTTGAGACCTCTTATGTATTATATGGGTCTACAAAGATACGCCAAGTAGGAAGATAGTGTTCCCAAACAAGAGTTCCTGGGATTTCTCCAATCTCCTCACATTTGCAATTGCTTTAGAGGATACTGTAATAGAAACACCTGTTACTCTAGACAGAATATTATACTCAGAATTCAGCTCAACAATGGAGGCTTTAATCCAAAACTCTTTGAAAAGATTTGGATAAGTGAAACCACAGAGCATCTCAAAGTAGCCATTCCAACCTTGTTTAGACACAGTCTTTCAGAAGTTGAAACCAATCTTAAGCAACTCATCAAAATCCACAAACTTTTCATTGATGACAACCATTTGATTCAAAGGAGAATAAACTGAAGAACTCATCTCAGGTTTGGTTTGATCAACACACAAATAAGATGAAAAGAAGAAGAAGAAGAAGAAGAAGAAGAAGAAGAAAAATTGAACAAGAATCCTACAAGAATAAGAATCTTGTCAGAAAAAGGACACAATGATGTTTCACAAGACAAGGAATAGTAACTGCAAGTACCAAAATAGAAAACATCATTACCCATAGATTCTTTATCCAACAAATATTTCAATTCCACTAGATGAATTTCACCTTTATAAAAATTTATGTATTATAAAAGTTTTTGGAAAACCTTTTTTTTACTTAAACTGTTATGTCAGTCATAAAGAATCTTCTTTTGAATCTCAGAATCTGAAAACTTTCAGAAGCTATCATCCATCTGAGTCTAGTAGATCTAGACTTAGACAGAGATATCATATGTCAGTCACAGGTCACTAAGATTCTATTCAGAACTAGCACTTTATCTTAAAACAAGAGTCACGAGTGATAGATGAATATTAAATTGTCTTCTTTAAACAACTAACAAGCAACAGTATCAACACAAAAAGTGAGAAAAATGTTTCCATAAATATGATCATCATCTGGCTTAATAAGACATTCAGTATATACAAACACAACAGAGTTTCCTCTTAAAGATTTCTGAAGTTCTTCTTTTCAAAAGAACTTCTCTAGAAGTCTAACAGAAATTTTGTGTTTACATCTATACAAATGTTTCATTGAATCAAAAGATAAACCAGAAAATAACAAGCATACCTATTTTTTTGTTGGTCAGACTCGATTCGGTATTCAGACTTGACCAATAGAGTATGAACACAACTTTGAGTGGATTCTGATTCAATGGTTGTTTAACCATTGACTCCACTACTCTCACCAAATTCAGTATTACCACTATTAATTGTTTTGTAGGTAATTGAAGATCATATGCTAGTATTATCAATTCAAGATTGATCTTTCAAGATACAAGATCATATGATATGGTAGAATTAAAACTTCATTGGATTAAAACTAATTTGAAAAAGATTGACATCAAATCATATATTGTGAAAAAGATAAATTATTTTATGTTAAATGTATCACTTTCCTTATATTATAATACTCCTTTGGATTTTACTCTTTTTCTTTTTGATAATGTCAAAAAGGGGGAGAAGACAAATGGTTGTTTTTGTTATTTTTCCGAATACCAAAGACATCATAGCAGAAATTAAAAAAGAAAGGGAGAGATATGCAAGATAGGGGGAGATATGCAAGATAGTGGGAGATATACAAGATAGGGGGAGAAATCAAGTTTCAAGCAAAAACTCCCCATCAATGTGTTTTGTAATCATAAAAAAAGGGGAGATTCTGAAGAAGATATGTTCATCCTTCTTAGCTTGATTTTGATGAATACACAAGGCTATCTTAGAATAAAGATTAAAGAATAAAAAGATTGAAATCAAAGTATCAAGTTTGCATAAGTTTTTGGAATAGACCGAGATACAATGTGCAATTTAGTTGTTATAAGGTTTATGTGCTCAAGAATTAAACATAAACTTTGATGCATGCATTATTTCAAGTTGCATCTTTTAACTTAGCAAAATCTCATGTTTTCATTGAAGCAATCGGTTAACATGGTGAAGCAATTGATTGCTCAATATCTTTGCCAAACACATTTTAAAATTTAACACTACAACAATCGATGTACATGTTTATATTATTTTGATTTGTTCATTGAATGAGAAGATTTAATTTTCAATATATCAGCAAAGCAACAAAGCTCTCAATTTTATCAAGTCTTCTACAAAGATTGTTTGTACTAAATTTTATCTATTTTGTGTAATATTCACCAAGTGTCTGGCGATTTTTATCTATAAAAAATTGTTGTACTTATTATAGAAGTTTGAAAATAGGAAGGGTTTCCTTTATATTTGTTGGAAAATTCCTTTGAATCAGGATGATTCAAAATCCACCATAGTTGTTGGTGTTTTGTGAAATCAAGGAAGTGGTGTGTTTCTTTGTTGGTGTTAGAATATTGTGGGAGAAGTTGGTGTGAAGCTTGTAAAAAAATCAAACAATAGTTAAAATCTCTCATTGGGTGTGAGGGGACCAGATGTACCCTTGATTGGAAAGGCAAACTAGTATACATCGTTGTGTTTTTTTATGCATTTAAATTTTACACTTTACTTCATAAGTTCAACGACATATTTCTTGAAAAATAAGAACATACTAACATCTCTAAATAGGCACAAAAAAAGTCTCTAAATCTAATTCACCCCCTGCCTTTTAGGTTGTGCACTCTATACTTACATGTAACACCATGGATCTCTCTTGGATTCAGAGTCTGATTCAATTGCGAAATTTGTTCTACTGATTGATAATTCATCAGGTGTTTGGAAGAATCTTCAAATTAGGTTTTTGCATAGTGACATCTTCCACATCTCAAAAATTGAAGAAGAACTATATCGCTTCCGCCAAGGTACTCTTGATGTATACAATTGAAAGTGTTTTGGGATGAGCTAGAAAACTATCTTCCCCTTTGTAACACCCCAATTCCCATCGCGGATAAATAATACATAAATAAATCAGAGTGAATAAAAATTTATTCTTAGACAGAAACAAGGATGCCACATTTAAAGAAAGAAAACACAATCCCTGCTCATAAATTTGATACATAACACAAAATGGAATAAACATAAAAGGGAAACTTTTTCCAACAAAAGGAAAGTTCAATTATGGAATAAAGCGGAAAGATCCATAACTGACTCGTTTTACAAAATAAATTGTTTTATAACATCAAAATATTCATACAAAGGTAATACAAAATAGATCCAACAAATGTATACATATATAACAAAAGCGTTCCCCGACTCCCGTGTTACGTATCAGAGCAGACAGACCGACAAAAGGATGGAGAACTAATCTTCACAAAATCCTCCAAGATACTAATCTGCAATTACCTCATAGGGCATCAAACCACAGCAGAAGGGTGAGAAATAACAACTAAATCAAGATTGCATAATAATATGCAAACACATATAAATTCACATGCATAATTATTCTCACCACAAGCATCACATACTAATACATATAGCATGCCACAGATACATAACATATTTCTAATAATCCAACCACATAGCATATATCAATTATACCAACATAATCACATATTCACACATAAGGCATACCAAAGTTATGGCATATGAAAATACACCACTGCATCACATATATTCATATATAGCATATGTCTATATATAAAACATATCATCCATAACCAATGCATATCAAATTACCAATGCTATCACGAGCTCAACACATAATCAATCAATTCACAATTTCCCACACATAATTAATCCATTCACAATTTCCCACACATAATCAATCCATTCAAAATTTCCCACACATAATCAATTCATTCACAATTTCCCACACATAATCAATCCATTCACAATTTCCCACACATAATCAATCCATTTCTGATTTATGCAAATGCACAGAGACCGACACAACGACTCTATGCATACGGTACCATTCTATACATCATTCTCATCATCATTAATTCACTCAGGAATTATTGGAATCATCGCTTGTTACTTAGTGTAACTCCCCGTCGCTTTAGGTCCTCTTTGTATAAGGCACACGAAGTTTAGGGATTGCTTTAGGTCCTCTTTGTATAAGGCACACGATCCGATCGCTTAAGGTCCTCTTTGTATAAGGCTCATGATCGTCTATAACGTCGCTTTAGGTCCTCTTTGCATAAGGCACACGATCGTTACAGTAGATTCCCTCTGGAATCATTTCGTCGCTCACACCCCACAAGGGCACACGACATCACAAGGTGCATATCATGATGCATGTCATATCAACTACTCATGACAATCAAATGTACATTCACAAATCAACAATATGAATTATCTCATCATCATTATTCATGCATTGGAAATCAATTCAAACAATGCCTTTACTTGCCATAAGGCCACCAAATAACACACATTAAATTTCACATAAACAATGCATTTCATCATAATCCACAAACCACAACAATTAGCATTTTAGCATATACACTTATATCAATTCACATCAAGAATTACTCACCATCAACCACAACAATCTTGCCATCATACAATGATACTCACAACACTAGGATTCATGCCACGAAGGCTACCCACAACAGCATACATTAATACCATACATTTGTATTCAATTCAACAAAGTATTTTGCCATAAAGCCACAACAATTACAGCAACTTATCACATGCTTCAACATCATATAAACCACATAAAAGCTCCATGTCATATAACAATAGCACAACACACTGTAAAACACCGACCGCGCGCATTTAACGCGATAAAAACCCGACAACCCAACACTTTTACACAACCACGACTTAAATAAATCATCTACTGCCCTCCAAACCATTTTTAATAGAAAGAATATTTCATTAGCTTTCCAACGGTACTAAGAACGTCTCGATCCGAGTTACGGATCAAAAGTTATGGATTTTCAAAGAAAAGAATTTATTGAGAAACAGCCAGATTCGCCTGACGACTTAGGATTTCGCCTAGAGAATCCCCCTTCGCCAGCAATTCGCCAGGCGAACTAGTGGCGAACCACAATTTTAGAAAAAAACCAAGAGTTCCAGTAGCTAACACATTTCTGTCTCCCCGTTTTCGCCTGGCGACTTATGATTTCGCCTGGCGAATCCCTCTCGCCAGCACTTCGCTTGGCGAACTAGTGGCGAGACCTAATTCGCCTGGCGAATCGCATCAAAACCAGAATTTTTTTGCTGCGGGTTACACGGTTCCAAACCCCAAAATCCAACTTTCTCCAACCAAAACGTTTTTAATCAATCAAAACAAGTATTAACACTGTTCATACATATAATACGATCATACTACGTGATTCATATCGATTTCCAACCGTGAAAACATCAATTCTATCGAAATGATCACAATTCCAATCAAGTGGAAAACATATATTTTTCAACCAAACATTCAAACAAATACATACATATACATATACAAGCAAGATATAATCGAAACTTCTCACCCTTACCCGATTAATCGCGCTTGAACGGATGATTTCTTCTTCCATAAGTTTTCCTCTCCTTCTCTTTTCCTTCCTCTTCCTTTCTTTACTTTCTCTTTCTTTTCTCTCTTTTTCTCTCAAATCTCTATTTATAAAAATATCTAATTTTTCTAAAATATCTAACCCCTCAAAATGACCATTTTACCCCTCAGCTTAAATATCTCGCGAACGCTCTCAAAACGCGATAAAACATAATAACGATGAAAAATAATATATTGTCAAATAAAAGTCAAGAGTAAAATAATATAAAAACGAAAATAATTAAATCGACTCGATCAAATAAATCGGACAAAACGGGGTGTTACACCCTTCCTTGTTGTAAATGATATTTTACCTATTCTTGTGGTGTTGTTGATTCTGCTAAAACTTATCGTGAACAAGACTATGTGATTCGGTCCTTGAAAGGCTTAAATGAGAATTTTGCACATTTTGCACATTCAAAGTCTCAGATAATTATGATGATGATGATGATGATGATGATGATGATGATGATGCTAATGATAATGATGATGAATCACCTTCCTAATATTGATAATGTTTTTTTCTTACTCATTCAACAAGAGCGTGAATTAAATTCAAGCATTTCAATAGAATCCATTGAATCCACTGTCACAACGTTACATGTTACTACACAAAATTCTTCAAAAGGTAAGGTAACCACTTTTAACAAAGGGAAAGGATTCCATCATCCAAAAGGAACTAACAGGTTATGCACTCATTGTAAAAGAACAAATCATATAGTGGATACATGTTTCGTGAAACATGGAAATCCACCAGGCTTTAGACAAAAGGACATAAGTAAGGTTTGTGGTCAGAGTTCTTCACACCCTCAAGTGAACAATGCTTCAAATAATGCCCATGTTGCTTCAAAAGGTTCATCATGTTCCTTTTTTGGTTTTACTCAAGAAAAGTTTCAAAGCATTTGTGCATTGCTTCAATAGTCAAAACACGATCCTTCTACAAACTCAACTACTGCCTCTACTTTTGTCATAAACTCCCATTCATTCATAAGTTTTGGTAAGAATACACATCTTTGGATTTTAGACATATGTGCAACTGACCACATCACCTTTAATCTTGATTTTTTTACCTCATATCATAACATTATACCCATTTATGTGTCCTTACCTAATGGCTCTCACATGAATGTTTGTATCTCTAGAAATATTTCTATTTCACCTTTCATCACCCTATAAAATGTCTTATTTATTCTAACCTTCCATGTCAATCTGATATCACTTACTAAGTTAACTAGTAGCAATGATTGTACTCTAAATTTTTCTTCAAACACATGTCATATTTTGCATAACCATTTGAAGCAAACAATTAGTACAACTAGATTTCAAAGAGGTCTCTATGTGATGGATCATAGTGGTGCTTTCTCTAATTGTAATTCTGCTATTTCAAATTTTTTTGAACATTGGAATTTAAGACTAGGCCACATTTCTCATTTTTGCATGCAAATTCTAGATAAACAATTTCCCCTCATTTCTTACAAAAATAACATGAATCCTTGTGATTCTTGCCATTATGCGAAACAAAAGAAACTTCCTTTTCCTACTAGAATTACTCATACATATGCACCTTTTGAACTCTTACATGCTGATTTGCGGGGCCCTTTTGCTACTGAATCTATTCTAGGTCATATGTGTTTCCTTACACTTGTAGATGACTTTTCAAGATTTAGCTGGGTTGTATTTCTTAAAGCTAAATCTAAAACAAGACAAAGCATCATTCATTTTTTTGCCTGTCTAGAGATCCAAATCAATACTACCCTTAAATGTTTTAGATTTGACAATGGTTCGGAATTCTTGTCCTTAGATGGTTTTTTACTTTCTAAGGGCATAAATCATCAAAAATCTTGTGTAGAAAACTCCCAACAAAATGGGGTGGTGGAAAGAAAGAACCATCATATATTAAATGTAGCCAGAGTCATAACCTTTCATTCAAACATCCCTTTGAACTTGTGGAATTTTAGTATTCATCATGTTGTTCACTTAATCAATAGGATTCCTAGTCCCTTGCTTAAGTAGAAATGTCCTTATGGTGTGTTGTTTAAAGATATTTATGTCCTCATTCATTTTAAAATATTTGGTTGTCTTTGCTTTGCCACAACAATCCAAGTCCATCGAACTAAGTTTGAGGCTAGAGCTAGAAAGGCAATCTTTCTTGGTTTTAAAGATGGCACAAAAGGATACATCCTTTATGACGTAAAATCTCATGAATTATTTTTGTTAAGGAATTTTATTTTCTATTAAACTTTCTTTCCCTTCAAAAGTAACAGCACAAATCCTCTTGAAACTATGCCTAAACCAGTGGAGAACTCTCATTCCCTTAGTCCTGATCTCCCATAGGGCCCTACTATATTTGTTGTACCTTTCATGCTTGCCCCTGGCTCTATGTCTGTCATTGTTAGTTCTAGTCATATTCCTATAAATGTTTCCTCTAGTTCCCCAATCTTTCAACTACTTTGCCCCCACAACTTTACCCTACACTCACCTAACTCTGTTATCATAGATTTTGACCCTAATCCTATCCCTGGAATAATATACAATAGGTTGGACACAACTAACATAAATCCTCAACCCAATATCCCTCATCCTAAACTTGTTCCCCCACTCAGAAAATCCACTGGGTCCAAACATACTCCAAGTTTTCTAAAATACTATGATTGTAGTTTTCTTCCTCACTCATCCAACAATGTCTCTTTACATACCTCTACCTCATCTTTATATCCTCTATCTGACTTCCTATATTATGCAAATTGTTCTCCCATTTACAAAAACTTCAGTTGTTCCATTTCATCTATACCTGAACCAATTACCTTTCATCAAGCATCCAACCTTGACTGTTGGAAAAATTCCATGGATGTTGAGATAATTACTCTTAAGGATAACCATACTTGGACCATTGTGGATCTTCCTACAAGTAAAACTACAGTTTATTGTAAATGGTTTTACAAGGTTAAGTATCATGCCAATGGATCCATAGAAAGATACAAATCTAGGTTTGTAGCTAAGGGCTACACTCAGTTGGAAGGTGTTGATTACTTTGATAAATTTTCTCATGTTGCTAAAATTACTACTACCAGAGTTTTATTGTATCTTGCAGTTATCAAACATTGGCACCTTGAGCAACTTGATGTTAATAATTTCTTCCTTCGTGGAGATCTCAATGAGGAAGTATACATGTCCCTCCCTCCTGGTTTTGATATTGTCGGTTCCAACAAGTTTTGCAAGCTCAACAAATCCTTGTATGGACTAAAGCAGGCCAGTAGACAATGGCATGCTAAGCTTTCTTATGCTTGACTTTCTCTAGGTTGCACACAATCTTAGGATGATCAATCACTTTACACTAAACACACTTCTAACACTTTCACTGCACTACTAGTGTATATTGATGATATTGTCTTAACAGGTGATTCAATCATGGAAATAAATAATGTCAAGGATTTTTTGCATCAAATGTTTCGCATTAAGGACCTTGGCCAGTTGAGATATTTCCTAGGCCTAGAAATCGCTAGATCAACCTCTGGTATCTTTCTAAATTAAATGAAATATCTTCTTGAATTACTTGAAGATACAAGGTTCCTTGGGGCTAAGTTTGCTTCTACTCTCCTTGATCCTTCTCTGAAGAACTTCATAACAAAAGGGGTTCCCTTAGATGATCCTTCTTCTTCTCAAAAGATAATTGGGCAGCTGATGTATCTCACAAACACGCGTCCTGGCATATCTTTTTTTGTTCGACACCTTATCCAATATGTGGTTAATCCTTTTGTTTCTCACTACAAAGTAGCTACTTGTGTCTCAAGATACTTGAAGACCTTTCTTGCATAAGACATATTGTTTCTAGTTCTAGTAAGCTTAAGTTACATGGATTTTCTGACTCTGATTGGGCACACTTCCCAGATTCCAGGAAGTCCATCATCAGGTATTGTGTGTTATTTGGCATCTCACTAATTTCTTTACGTTCAAAGAATCAGAACAAGGTATCTTGATCCTCTACTGAGGTGGAATATGGAGCATTGACTTCCTTGACTTGCAAAATCCAATGGCTATCCTACCACTTTGCAGATTTTCACATCAAATTTTATGCCCTTGCCATTTTGTATCATGATAGTAAATATGTCATCTACCTTGCGCACAACCCTACCTTCCATGAGGGGAGAAAACACATTGAGCTGGATTGTCATCTAATTCGGGAAAAACTACACTCAAAGTTAATTTATTTGCTTCATGTTTCATCTAATTCTCAGTTGGCAGACATTTTAACCAAGCATCTATATGCTCCTCTATTTAGTTCATTCTTGTCCTAGTTAGAATTATGTAACATACATATTCCTACTTGTGGGAAGGTATCAGCTTAACTAGTTTAAATAAATATAAGTTGGTTAGGAAAGTAGTTAGAGGTTGTTAGGAAAACTTACACATTTCCTATTTTATCCTTGTTGGACATAAGATACATGTATAGTCTCTCTTTCTTTTCATTATTATGTAATGTAACAAACTATTCAATTCTAATGAAGAATTCTCTTTCTCAATTGAGCTACTCTTGCATCAACAAAAGCCTTCCTCCAAAGTAATTCTCTCTACACGGGCAACCTTTAAAGTCTAACCCTCCTAAAATTGGTCTACAATCATTTTGTTCCTTGAACCTCTCTTCAAAACAAACAAAAAAACATTCACTCCATCTTTAACACCTTTCACACCTTGCACTCTACCCTAGATGTTTTCACAAAGAGGATTGCATTTATCTTTCTTCTAGACTTCATAATATTGTGAAAATATATAGAATTCAAGTCACCTTCAATAAGCCACTTTTGTCTAAATTTTGTCTTTAAATGTTCTTCTTCACAAATTTTAAAAGATTATAGTATGATGAACCTCTAGCTCATCTTCATTATATTGTTTATAGCCTCAATTAGTAACAAAGGTGTGGTTTGCAATATACATAGGAGTTAAGAGTTGGTTGAGTTCTATCAAACTCCTAACTAATCCAACTATTTCGAATTACCTTCTAATTATAGAGCACTTGTAACAAAATTTAACACTATTCTTTCAAAATGATACTTATACGGTATGACCAACTAAAGATTATTCATTGTGTTACTCACTTCCTTAGCCACAAAAACATAATTTTAATCGTAATATAATCTTAGAAATTTCATAAAATCTAATACAATCAATACTTATAATCCGTAAAAATATATTTCCATGTTAGTCTTTGTATTTTAATCACTCTCTAAATTCAGTATTATATTTACTCAATATCTATTAAATTGGTCTTGGCTGTGATATGGCTTATAAGGATGACAATGACTAGGATTTGAATTTGAATAAGATATTATAATATATATTTTTATACTCGCAGCTTGAAAAAATCCTCGTATTCAAGCTCTTACTCGTCTAAGCACTAATTTTTATATATATACATATATCTTATAGATATCTAAGTACCCATATCCTTACTCGTTACCTGCATTTTTAATAAAAATAAATCTATTAATTAAAAAATATCATATTACTTTAAATTTTTAACAAAATTCACAAAAAATTCAAAGATTTTATCGTTGAATTATGAAATAAACTAACACTTATATTAAAAGATATAATAGTTTAATTGTGATGTATTTTTTTTTAAAAGATAGACATGCATTTTTTATATGATAATATAAATTAAAAGGCTTAATACCCTTTTTGGTCCTCTAACTATAGAAGTGGGTCCAATTTGGTCCTCTTTCTTTTAAAAGTTCCAATTTAGTCCCTTACGTTATCTAACAGAATCAATTTTAAAAACCAATTTATTGGATCAAATGGCTGACCCATTTCTTCACCCCACACACTTTTAGAAAACATTGTTTGTGTTGTATATATATACAATCAATAAATGCATCACCCACACGATGTGGGACTTTAAAACATAAACTAGTTGTAGCTCCAACTGTTATCTCATGCAGCAACGTTCCACTGAGTACTTTGATCCTGCAATGAAAACATGGTGAGGTACAATAATAAGTGTTGGCCAAGAGGTGCAAGAATAAGGCTCATGAACATGATGTCAATCTTGGAGGAGTGTCTTTTCGAACGAACTCAGAAATGACTTCCATAGAAACTCCAACTAAGAGAAGACCTGGCCGCCTTTTGATACCCATGGTGGAAAACTCACCCCTCATGTGATTGAGTTGAATGCTGGCCAGGATGTGGTAGAAGCTCTATACAACATATCTGTGGAAAATCGTCGTAAAATTGTTACCATACTTTCTGCATTTGGTTCTATATTACACATTAAGAATCATACTTCAAACATTTCCATTATTTTCAAAGTAGTCATATTACATAAAGAAGGATAAGTATAACTTGCTAAGCCTCACACTTTTGTCTCAGTACATAATGGTTCAGGCACTGTTAGCGGGTGTTCAAGTTCATGTGGATCACGTCCTTAATGTTCTCCGAGTTACAATATTTATGATCCAGACCTGTTCAAGTTTATGAATTGATACTCTTGAAGTAGAACACTAGGTGTGCTCTGATATGAATGAGCAATTAATGATAGAAGAATAGAAAGGAATATGGAGGAAAACGGTCCTTATTTCATTGTTTGAATTACATTACACTGTGCTTATTTATAGAAAGGAAAATCTTGCATACATAAAACAACGAAGTGCAGCTACACCTTATAACTCTTATGAACATATATTCATAGACAAACTAACTAGGTACACGAGTAACCGTGATCCTGTCACATTCTTAACAGTAATAAATGCATCCTTGTTTATGTATTGTTTGAAAGCTTTAAATGTATGTTGGCATTATTTTAAATAGCCACATTTGCATGAATGGTAGCTGTTAGAAAGAAACAAGTAATAATTGACAGAAGTTGAATGTGATTCTTATTTGATAACAACTTTTGGCAAACACAATAGCTGGTTACAATAAAAAATTCTTCAATAAGTAAAAAACTATAATACACATCCATATTGATCTATACACAAATAAATCAAAGAGATCACAAATAAACTAATCTTGCTTCTCCCTTTTGATTTGTCTATCCCTTGAATAGAATAAGACAAGGAAGTGCAAGATTGGCACCAAAGAAATAAAATAAATATCGTCTGGATCATAAATATTGTAACTCAGAGATGGATCACGTCCTTAATGTTCATCTAGATGATGGTTGCTTGTTATTCGCAAGAACAAGGTGAGTTCGTTTTTGAAATTGCAGATTTATGGAGATTGTTTTGTTATTGAAAGGTGAGGGTGTTGTTTTTTGTTTTTGCAGCGTGAATGAATTTGGATGTACTGTGAACGGTTGTGTAGGATATTGATTCTACAGGTTATGGAGTTTGTTGAAGATTGTTGTTGTGTTTTGTGCATAAGGCCACTGCGTTTTGGATGTCATGTGGTAGCTGCAACTAGTTTATGTTTTAAAGTCCCACATCGTGTGGGTGATGCATTTATTGATTGTATATATATACAACACAAACAATGTTTTCTAAAGGTGTGTGGGGTGAAGAAATGGGTCAGCCATTTGATCCAATAAATTGGTTTTTAAAATTTGTGAAAATTTAATTCTATATGAATTTCAAAATAAAAAATCAATTAATAATTTACTAATAATGAAAAAAATATGAATAATAAAAAATTAATAAATTGTATGCCACGTCATCAAAAAACGCCACCTCAGATGCCACATCACTTATTTCTAACGCCGTTATCAATATTTGACGGAAAAGACTAATTTGAACTAAATTGGAACTTTTAAAAGAAAGAGGATCAAATTGGACCCACCCCTATAGTTAGAGGACCAAAAAAAGTATTAAGACAAATTAAAATATATAAATATATATTGTGCGGGTATGAAGCGAGTTGAATATTAAGATATATATATGTATCTGATTTCATATCCACTTGTTTAAATGAATAATTACCGTACCCTTGTCTATTTTACAAATTCTTACCTATTTTACAAATTTTTCCTTTATCTAGGTGGTTTTTTTGGATGCCCATTGGATATGGATTCAATTGCCATGAGTCTTTGATTGTGATTCCTTAATTAATACAAGTTTAATCATGAGAGTAGCCCACATGCTACGAAAGAGTGATACATGATTGAGGGTTGTCGTAAATATCGTGAAACATATTTTAATAAATGATGCGAAGATAGGACTATTAACTGAACTATAAACTACTTTGAATCATAACACTTATTGAACGTATTTGAAAGCGCCTAAAAAAATTAATTTGACGGTTTATTCGTTTTCAGTCCACACACACATGTAGAAATTGGAAAATTAGAGGGACAAAGACAAGCCAGCCACCACGTTTAAGCAAGTGCAATATCTTTGAAACAAAATTGATTTAACTGTGGCTTTCGCTGTCACGGGGTGCATAAGCACATGCAGCCACATTAATGTGACATGTCACTTGAAAACTCTTGACAAGATTTGCCATATTGTTTTCTTTGACCTTTAATTTTGAAATATATGACTCCTCACCGACGATTAGAGTGGGCATTCAATCCAACCTCACAAACACCACTAAATGAAAAACAAACAAATGATGCTACACATTCCGGATTAATGTATTTATTTTTAGTAGACAAAAAGGGGAAAACAGGTTAAACTGCCATGCATATGTTCAGAAATTCCTTGCGCTTGGCGTTTTCTTTAATGGTGTTTGGATATCAGAATATCGTTGGTGTAATAGCATCATTCGTTCACACAAAAAATAACAGCTCATCATGTACTTTGCATACAAATATTCCATGAATTTTTCTATCAAGTTTGCTATTTTGACACCAAAAGTCATACACTCAATACTTACACACCGTATGAAATAAAGCATATGCATGTGTTTGTTTGCGTCTGAATAAAGTAAAAATAATAATTAAATATAAAAAAAAAAAAACAAAACTGTATGATTATATGGTAAAAGTGTCAAAGTGTAGTGTAAAAATAACATTACTCTTTTTCTATACTAAAATAATCACTAATATTAATAATTAAATTTGTTAAATATTTATTATATGAAATTTGTCCCGTTGCAAAATCAGAAAATAAAGAGTTGTTAGTGCATAAGGCACTTTTAGTGAGCAGAGAATAGAGAGAGAATAAATAAATAAGAATTTGTATTATTTAATTGTATAAATAATTATACAAACTAAGACTATTTATATACAACCCTAATTGGACTCGGGCTAACACAACTTGAATTATATTTAAATATTAAATCTAATCAAATCTAATATTTCAACACACCCCCACAATCCAAGTTGTCGAGCATACGCTAATCATAGTCGATCTGAACTATTCCTAATTCCTGTAACGCCCTGTATAATATTTATCTAGAATAATACCATACAACAGTTTTATTCGATACTGACACAATCATAAGTGCCTAATGGCATAATTCACATACTTGACCATTTCAAATACATAAATACAACCAATGGTACAAACCATGGAAATTAGCCAAAACAGGAAAAATCTAAGAATAAGGTACAATATTCCTCATTGTACAAGAAAATAATACACAACGGAATAAGCTTAACTAAGCTTCTCTTGAAACATCCAAGCATAGCTCCACTTGTAAATCAAACCTGCAAATAACACTTGAAAAATAGCAACAATATTGGGGTGAGATAATAATCTCAGTGAGTTCCCTTATCTTATGGGTTCCCTCGGCTCTACAGAGTACATGCAATCAAACGGATCCACCATGGATCCGGGGTTTTCTCATGGTCCGGGACAAGATACACAACAATGGGTAATATCCTCATTAGTAGTCCCTTGACTCACCAATGAAATAACAAGTACACAAAAAACATAAACAGATCAAGAAACCAAGTATGCAGACCCGTACCCATGTACGAGGAATCCAGAAGTAGTATTTGTCTGTCTACATATGCCACACATATCACACCCTCGATGAGTAACCAAGTGCCTAGCGTCAAGAGACTTGCACAAGCACACAACACGAATGAGTCAGATGAGTCCGAAGTGATACACGCCTAAGTGACCGCAGAAACCCATCCATCAATCATCAATACGCATGTGTGTATCGGTGAGTGCAAAGACGCCTACATGATTGTACAAGCCCACTGGGAGAAAGCCTAGTGGTATTGCCTACATGACACCACTAGAGGTGAGTAACGGAGTGATATTGCCTTCATGGCATCACAACCCCACCATACCGGTCACGCAGATGTGTTAACGGCGAGTGGGTAAACGCCCTATAAGACCCCCACAAACACATCGCAACAGTAGCTCAGGTGTATACCGAGCACGCAGATGAGTTAACGACAAGTGGGAAATACACCCTGGTGGACCCTCACAAGCTCATCGCAACGGTATTCTTCGGAACAAGTCTGGTATCCCTCGAACCAAGTCCGAAAAATCAGGTGAATCACCACCTAGTAGCTTAGGCCTACTCCGATTCAAGCATACATCACAATCACATCACAACCACATCACATCCGAACGTTCAACCGGAACGAATGGGGATAAGCAAAGAAATGATCACATCACATCATTTATCAACATAATGCATTATATTCAACACTTATACAAGGAAGACATAACAAGTGATCACCTCAAGCCATTAAGCAAGCCATAATCAATATATAAGCATAACATGTTAACCATAATCAATATAGTAATTCACAAACATTTCAAGGCATACAAGCCACTACTACCCTCTACCAAGCATCCATGGTTAACTCATGGTCTCACACACCATTTAATACCTCATTGGATTATCTTTCCAAAGTCTTTGGACTCCTATCAATCAGATCCCCGATCCTTCAGTTTTGGTGGAAACAAAATTACATACATTACATTTCTCTATTTATTTTATCAATCCATAGCATATATCCATGTTTCTACCTCACCATCACAAAAAGCATTGTAATAGCTTTCCAACGCTTCCGACCGTGCCCCGATCCGAGTTACGGTTCTCAAGTTACGACGAAAATACAAAAACAATGTTTTGCTGTCTCCAGTTAGTTTCGCCCGGTGAAGCGAAGGCAAAGCAGGCTCGCCTCTAGCTCGCCCGGTGAATCTGGATGAACCAGAACTCTCCCAAAACGTGTTTGGGATCCAAAAATGATCAAAACCTTCAACCTATCGTAACCTAAAATTTGACCTCCCTCTCTTGCCTTTTGCATAAGCATGTGCATTCGCATCGCTAAAATATGCATTCGCACTTTTCTCTTTGTGTTTCTTGTTACAGGATCTTCAGGTTTTTTAAGCCCGATTAATTGCATCCTCTCAAGATCATCACATCATCAACACAAGCTCAAAACAAGGGTTTCTATGGCTATTTATCAAAGCAAAAGGTCGAAAATCGAAACCATGGTCATAGCACCCTTTTCAAGCAAAATTGGGCAAGTTTTTGACTGGTTAACCGGTTAACCATTTGGTTAATCGATTAACACCCTTTTACAGCGCCAATTTCAGCTTTTTAACAGCTGTTAATCGGTTAACAAGTTGGTTAATCGATTAACACCTACTACTTCAGCAAAAATTCAGCATTTTCATCATCTTTCAGCAACTCTCTCCACTCTCTTTTGGTCTATTACATTATAGCATTGTGTGGAATATTCTAGACATCTCTAGACAATCCAAGGTTATTCAATTCATTCCAAGTGTATTTATTCCAATGCTTCATTTCAAATCAATTGCACCATGTTCCTTGTTTTACAAGCATGCTAACCTTTGGATGTTGGAGTTCACATTGGGATTGTTACCGAGTTGGTCCTAACTAATCGAGTTAACCACCTTGACTCGGTGAGTCAAGTGTAACTAACTCCAAGGCTAGTTCCAAACCCAAAGCTAAGTCCAAAGCTAGCTCCAAAACTCTCACACTCCATACCCAAAGTCTATATAAATCAAGCTTCACTCATTTCACAAACCCTCCACAATCATTCACACAATTTCACACTTTCTTCACTCTCAATTCTCTCATTCTCTCTACTTCATCTTCTTCACCAAACCACATAAAAGCTCTTAATTCTTGAAGAATAATCACTTTTCACATTGAAAGTGATTATTTCTTGAGCTTAACCTTCATCATTATTCCATGCTACTGGATTTTGTGGAGCTTCAGTAGCTTTGGGATTCAATTCAAGTGATCACATCAAGATTCTTCGGTGATAATTATCATTTCGGAGTTTTCGTCGAATTTTACTCGGTTTCGTTACGGTTCGGAGTGCAATTGAGAAATCTCTAGTCTTCTTGAATTATCTTCATCATTTTACAATTATACTTGAGTTTCTGAAGTTCTATAAGCTTTTGAATTCATCTCAAGTGTTTGCTTCAAGCTTCTTTGGTGATAATTCGCATTTTTGGAGTTTTCGTCGAAGTTTGCTCGGTTCGCTACGGATCGAAGTGTAAGAGCAGAATTCTCTGGTTTTCTTGGCTTTTTCTCTCTACATTTCAATCACAACAATTACCAAGCCAAACCTCCAGCTTATAGGTTGGTGGATCTTACTTTATTCACTGTTTCGAGCGTTTCCGCGCATTTACATCGTAATTTCGATCGTTTTTTGGTTTAATTTATCATGCAATTGCTCGATCTTTAATCTCCATAATTAATGCACGTAATGTGTGTTTAATCCATGTAATTTTCGTGTACAAAATCATACCATAACATGTGGAAGTTTGGATAAGTGATTATATGTTGAAAACTACTTTTGAAAAGCTATTTTTACTGTTATTTTTGCCACTGTCACAGTGTTAATCGGTTAACCAGTTCATTTTTCACCAAGAATGTTGATTATTTTAACCTCTGTTTGAAGCATATTTACATTAATTCAATGTTTGATTAATCAATTCTTGCAATTATGTGTGTTCTTGATATTTGTTTGAACATGCTTATTCTTGCACCATTCTTGATCACTTGACATATGATTTGTGATACATGCTAATATTTATTTGGCACTGTTTTGCACTTTCATTTCTTGATTACATTAAGTTTGTTCTTAATTGAGCAAATTTAATCATGTATAATCAATAATTTACACCTTTTACTTTAATGATTTTCCATTCTTTTTGGAAAATTGTTAGCATAGCATTTCCCTTTGATTAGTTGATCGAAACCATGTTTCGATTAATTGATCCTTCCCTTTCCCTCTGATTAGGCTTCCTTTAGAGCTTTTTCTCCCCCCCCCCCCCCCCCCGAGGAGTTGAAGATTTACGACGACCGTAAACAACATTGGAGCACTGTACAAACTGAAGTTGTTACGCTGTCCACTTTACAACACACTGGAGCACTGTACAACTGGTAGCTGTTTACTTTCTCCGTTTCAACTTCTGCACTACACCATGCGTGTTAGAGAAGGAATGAGAAGGGAGAATTCCTAATCTCATTCTGATTACTTCAGGTAGGGGACGAATGACCCTGTGCTTGGCTTAGTCACCTCTATCCCCAGGCGGTAGCGCATCTCTCTTTCCCCAGTCGAGTCGATCCTTGATCACTCCTGCCTATTTCAATCTCTATTTTTTATCAATCACCATCTCCTTGGTTAAAGATCATTGTCTGGGGTTAGCATCCCTCTCCCTTTTGCATAATCCTTTTCTTGTGGCTAGTCACATCTTTTGTTGATTCCCTATGAGAGTTGTAATCAATCATTTCCTTTTAATTTCCTTTTGAAGAATCTCAATCTCTTTTCTTCGGTTAATCACAGTCTTTCTGTTAAAACCGTAAGTCCCCTGGAGTTTGCAACCTTCTTTTGGTTCTTCTCCCTTTGATTGGTTAACCACTCTCTGTCAGTTATAACACCAATTTTGCTCTCTTACTCAGTTAACTACAGTCCGTCTGTTAATACTGATCCCTTCTTGGGTTAATCACCTTCTCTTGGTTAATCACCCATTTCCTCAGTTAACTACAGTCCGTCTGTTAATATACTGAGTTTCCTCTTGGGTTAATCACCTTCTCTTGGTTAATCACCCTTTTCTTCAGTTAATCACAGTTCGTCTGTTAATATACTGAGTTTCCTCTTGGGTTAATCACCTTCTCTTGGTTAATAACCCTTTTCTTCAGTTAACCACAGTCCGTCTGTTAAAATACTGAGCTCTTCTTGGGTTAATCACTTTCTCTTGGTTAATCACCTGTCTCTTCAGTTAACCACAGTCCTTCTGTAAAAATACTGAACTCTTTTTCGAGTTAATCACCTTCTCTTGGTTAATCACTCGCTTTTCTCTTCGGTTAATCACAGTCCGTCTGTAAACACCGAATCCCTAGCAGTTGGCAACCTCTTCTTGGTTCGAATACTTGCACCCTTGGGTTAGTAATCTTCTTTGGTTCAAATACCCTTTCTTCGGTCAGGTACTGCTTGTTCAGTCTGTGTACCAAACTACTTTGGGTCACGACCTTTGCTCGATCCTACACCCGTCCTTTGGGTCACAACCTTTTTTCGGTCATGCACCCGTCCTTTGGGTCACGACGTTTGCTCGGTCCTACACCCGTCCTTTGGGTCTCAACCTTTGATCGGTCCTACACCCGTCCTTTTGGGTCACGACCTTTGATCGGTCCTACACCCGTCCTTTGGGTCACGACCTTTGCTCGGTCCTTCACCCGTCCTTTGGGTCTCGACCTTTGATCGGTCCTACACCCGTCCTTTGGGTCACGACCTTTGATCGGTCCTACACCCGTCCTTTGGGTCACGACCTTTGCTCGGCCCTACAACCGTCCTTTGGGTCTCGACCTTTGATCGGTCCTACACCCGTACTTTGGGTCACGACCTTTAATCGGCCCTACACCCGTCCTTTGGGTCACGACCTTTGATCGGTCCTACACCCTTCCTTTGGGTCACGACCTTTGATCGGTCCTACACCCATCCTTTGGGTCACGACCTCTGATCGGTCCTACACCCGTCCTTTGGGTCACGACTTTCGCTCGGTCCTACACCCGTTCTTTGGTTGATCACATTTTCCTATCTGTTAGAACTTCTTTTCCCCACAGAATCTTAATGCTCTTTCCTCTTGGTTTCGACACCACTATTGCACTTTACTCTTAGTACGGTTACTATCTGCCCCTTTGTACTCCTTTCTTGGTTATGACACTATCTCTTTGCATCCCCAACATTTCTCTCTTATCTCTTATTCTCTTGGTTTGGATACCATTTCTCTCTTATTCCCTTATTCTCTTGGATTGGACACCATTTCTCTCTTATTCATTTATTCTCTTGGTTTCGACACCATTCTTGCACTTTATTCTCAATACAATTACTATTTCTTTCCTTTACACTTTTTTCTTGGTTTTGACACCATTTCTTTGGAATCCCCAGTGGAATTTTCTTCTTTCTCTTGCTTTTGGTTTTGACACCGCTTTCCTTTCCTTTTCCTTTTTCGTCTTAGTTCCACGAACTACGGAAGCTCTGATTCTGCATTCTTTCGAATGTCAGATACGTAGGCACGAGACGCGATGTCTTGGCGAGCACACTTCCACCCTTCTTTCCTTCTCCCTTTCTTCCTTTCTTTCTGTCCCTAGTTCCATGAACTACGGCGCTCTGATTTCCTCATTTTACTATGAGGGTACGTAGGCACGAGGGCCCCAATCCTCTGCGAGCACTTTCCTTTCTTTCTTTTCTTTTTCCCCTTTCTCTCTCTCTCCTCCTTCTTTTAGCTAGAAGCCTTTAGATAGATAACCCATCCAAGCCTAGATGGAAGCAAAATGGTTCCCGTCGAGTACGACGGATGTGTTAGGTGCTAGTACCTTCCTTTCGCATAACTGACCCCCGTTCCCGTTTCTTTTCCCCTTGGGATTTATCGATATTTTCCCTGCCCTTTGGGACTAAATAAAGTTCGGTGGCGACTCTGTTGTTATCATTGAGTGTGTGATTCACTCAGGATGTAAACCAGCCATCTTCAGTTGGCGACTTTGCTGGGGAGTTCTTACTCTTGAGCTTTGCCTCGCTTTGCTCTTGCGAGTTGGGGTCTCGCCTAGTTTTGCTTGCTTTCTTGCTTGCTTGAGTGTTTATCTTTCGCGATTTACTTGCTTTATCTTTATGCTTGCTTTATGTTTATTTATTGCATTTCTTTTCTGCTTTGAATATTCATATGCTGCATATTCTGGATATCTGCTATTTTCTGCTGTTGTTGGGATGGGTAGATATTATTGGAGAGAAAGGTCCTAACACCGGGCATAGCATACACATAGGCTAGAACGTGGATAGTCGTGAGGCCTACGTCTTACGCGTTGGGTTATCACGAGAGCCACATCCCAGATCGTGATTCGCTTGAGAATACTTCCGTCCTGTGAGAATTCACTACGACGGGGGGTTTTCATCCTGAGTCCTATGGTTTGGGCGACCTATCTAAGGACCACCTTGTTGTGTCTAGATCACACCTGTGAGGGGGATGGGTTTGCAGGGAAACAAGCCACTTCATACCTTTGTTCTCTCACGCACGTCGGATCTTTGCACCTACACAGAGCTACAGCTGCAGATTATCCAGAAGATGTTGCATCCATAACTTACACTATTGCATAATGTTATCGCGTAATGTTATTGCATCGTCATGTATTCTTAACCTTTTGAACATGAGTTATTGCATCACCATATGTATGCCGAACTTTTGAACCTGAGTTATTGCATGATCATATGTATGCTAAACTTTTGCATCATCTAACCTTTGCATTATTAGATGTTGCATATCTCACTTGCATTCCATCTGCATAAACAACATATGCATACATACCTTTGCATTGCATACCTTCAAACCAGAAAAAGCTCACTTTCTTCCCTTCATCAGCCCAAAGACAACGATTCTCCGACGCTGAAAGCCAAAGAATCATGGAACAGGTTGGGTTTGTGAACACTGTGCGCAAGGAAGGCAAGGTTGACATGGTTGTGGAACTACTTCTAGACAGTATGACATTGAACTCCTCGGATCAGGTTGTGAAGGATCAGCAAGCCCATAATGGACCAAAGGTGGATAAGACCATGAATGTGGATGAAAGAAATCTTCCGGTTCACTCCTTGTCTAATCAGAATACCACTCAAGGCAATCAGAAACAAAAGCGTAAGCAAATCATCAAAGGGAACAACAATCAAGGGAGGAGACGTCCTCGTCATGATCCAATTCCCGTGACTTACACGCATCTACTGCCTGTTCTGATTCATGCTGGGGCAATTGTTCCTAAAGGGATCAAGCCAGCCAAGTTTCCTTATCATCCTAAGCATGATCCTAATGCCACATGTGGGTACCATGCTGGGTATGTGGGGCATTCTACAGAAGCCTGTGTCATCTTTAAGGACAAAGTCCAAGAGCTCCTCGATCATAAGTTACTTTGCTTTATAGAGAAGCTTTACCAGAAGTCAGCACCTGTGATTGCTGAAACATCTGCTGAAGCTGAGAATAGAGGTCCTCATATTCATGTGCAGATTCCTCCAGATGTTCAACCTGTTGGGCAATACCCTTACTAATGTTTTCAGTCTGCTAACTCTGGAAGACCTTTTGCCTATCCTGGGGCACCCTCTGTTGTTGCACCTCCAGTCTCTTATCCTGAGGCATCCTACATCCCGTATAGGATCTAATTTGGTCAAGCGGTTAATCAAATGGTCAATTCTGGATTGATGCACCCTGCTCAAGTATTCCCGCAATATGCTACTCGTCAGGGTTATCCTCAAGCATCTCAGGCCCTTACGCCGCCCTATTCATTCCCATATGCTGCTGCTACCCAATTCCAACAACCACCATATCAACAGCCTCCTCAGCCTCATAATCAGCAAGCCCAATGCCGAGAGCACCAGAGTCAGCGCAAGCCCCGGAACAATCTAGAACGAAGGAATGCTCCTCTAGATCGGATTCCTGTGACGTACACTCAACTTCTCCCATATCTGATTCAGAACTCGCTAGTGGTTCCCAAAGCTCTGAAGCCTCCACCAAAGCCATTCCCACCTGGTTATGATTCCAATGTGCAATGCGGATATCATGTTGGGTCGGCTGGGAATTCGACTGAGGATTGCAACGCTTTCAAAGCTAAGGTCCAATAGTTGGTTGACAATAAGCACTTAACCGTTCAAGATGGGAAACTGTGGGTGAACGGAGATCCTTTGTCCGTATAAGGGCCAATATTGCAAAAGAACCCCTTGAATAAGCCTGAGAGCACTTCCTCAATATCGACAATCATCATGTCATTCCATCTTTCCCATTTGTAATCTCTTTTGTTTGTCAAGCATTGTTCATTTGTAAAACTTGTTTGTTTTTGACGATAATGATAATGAAATGAATATGCATATTTTGAATAAATTCATTCGTGTTCACTCATACTTTTTGTCAATATCACACATTTGATCAAGCAAAATCAAAAAGAGAATGATGAAATAAAAAAGACATGAGATCACTGTCTGTATGGTTTTGAATAAAACCCTGCTGACGATGTAAGGCATTGGTTCCATTCCCAAACACCGGAGGTATAAGGAAGATAATCCCTAGTCAACCCCTTTGGGCCTTGAAGTAGGAGTTTCTTTCTGTACACATAAAACCCTCAATCTTAACCAGGGGCAGGGTAGTCTTTAACTAGTTTGACCATGCGTTCAAATTTCAAAAGAGGAGTACTCAATTTTGAGGATCAACCACATCCTATCCCTCATGCGAGGGTGGCAAGTCACAAATCCACATTGGTTATCCCTCACCGACAAAAGGAATGAGGCAGTCACAGCCCTTACAAATCAAATCAAACACATGTCACACGATTTTGTTCAAAAAAAAATCAAAGTCACAAAAGCAAGTGAAAAAAAACAAAACGCCCGCTAAGTCATAAACTCAAAGACAAAGGACTTAGGCAAAAATTAGGGCATCCCGGTAGACTGCAATCTCAAAATAATCAGTCTACGCAAAAATTAGGGAAAACAAAAAGAACAAAACAGAGAATCAAGAGAGAAATCCTCAACAAGAACAAGTTCGTGTGATCACATGTGACAAAACCAAAAGGTGAGTGATTGCCGCTCCAAAACTCTCGTCGGTTCCTTTACCGTCACTTCCATCATTCAAAGCCCTTTTTGAAAGATGAACGCTTGTGTCAAACTAGCTGAACGTAGGACTGGAAGACATCAAGGAGAATGGGTGGGGTAAAATAATTTTTGAGCCTTATATCCTTTCTTTCTTAAACCGTGAGCCAGACCATGTTACAACTTCCAAAAGACCTAATTGAAGTAGGGTTATTTCGAAATCACGCTACAGTGAAATCATGTCTAAGCTGACTCTCAAAGATTTGCTTATCATTTGTGCCGATATTGACATGGCATTCTAAATGGTGATTTATTTGCTATATGTCATAATCTTAGTGAACATACTTGGATTTCAAAACTAACATATACATGGCATTAACATTATCATTTTCAAAGCCAACACTTTTACTTGCGAACAAGCACTTGACATCAAAAAGGTTTCCACAATGGAAATTTTGGACACATCAAGGGGCAAAAAAATGTCTGGAAAACTCCATTGGACCTAGCCACTTCGAGATTCAGTCAATCCGAGTCAATCACGACGAGATTCGACAAATCTCTCCATGTTTATTTGGTCAGAGGCATTCCTCCAAAGATCAATCATCCAGGGGAAAAATCACTTCAGAGCTCACATTGGGGCAGGCCACCTCAAGAGCGCAAGAAGTTAACTTCTCCAAGAGATAGTTAATCAGGGATCATCCTATGACACAAACTGTTTCCTTTTCTTATGACTGGGGCAATCCATGCAGATACCCAACAGATTGGGGCAGAGAAAGGCTACTGAGGTACAAGTTTTCTCCCTGTTTTGAGGCAAGAGCAATGCTGCATCAACAACTGCTGATCCTGAAGTAGGTGTCGGGGAATCACGTCTTTATGGCTGCACCCTGTCGCTCCAAGGATTTTCATCCAGGTACAAACGCGAGAGTGGCGCGGAAAAACAGGGTCGCCAGTCGTGTAAATTTATCCCAAGAGAGGGAAAGGGAACACCGCATAAACCTTAGGAAGGGGGAAAGGAATGGTCATCGCAACCATAACCTGGGTTCGGGAGTCGGTTACGCGAGGGGAAGGTGCTAGCACCCCACGCGTCCACCGTACTCGATGGGATCCACGCTTGTTGTCTAATCTAAGGGTGAGTTATACTATCATCTAGGGTTGTACCAAAACGGGGAGGGAAAGACTAAGACAGACTCGGTAGGACGTCGACGTCCTAGGCATACGTACCCCCTTTGTGCAATGGGGAATTCAGAGTCAACGTAGTTCGGACTAAGTTCTTCTTGTGTTTTTTATGAGCGACGTTAAGTTCGCGTCCGGCAGTTAGGGTTGATGCCTGTTTGCGACTCAGACGGAAGGTAACGTGCCCTTTTCGAAAATAGCCTTTAAGTTTGAAGATCCCGAAGGACAAAAAGGTTTGAAGTTGGCTTGTGTTTTTTAGGACAGAAGTGGCTTAAGTTGGTTCCTAAGTTGCATTGCACCAAAGTCTAAGGCACAGGGGCGAATACTTAACGCATCGTCCCAAGACAGGACGCTCGCTAAGCACTCTAGAAAGATGAGAGGAAGCCCCTCATTTCTCATTCCCCATACTTAAGGCTCGTGCGCAATACACCTTATTATTATTAAGTGTTTTAAAGAAATTTGAGATGAGAAGAGAGAAGACACAAGGGTAACTCTAAGGGGGACTATGAATCCTAAAGTCGTCATGCATGGGTGACCTACGGTTAGTGAGGTTCAACCTAAACCCTAAAGAATGAAGATAGGAGAGAAAGAAAGAACAAAAGTGAAGAGGGATACTTTTCCACCCTTAAAGAACTTACCTTAATCCCTGCATAAAAGATTAGTGAGAAACAAACATAGGTAAGAGAAATGAGGTGAATGAAAATCAAACAATGGCAAACGACAATGATAATAATCCAAACATGAATTCAGAAATCAAAGGAACAACCCCAAAACACATGGCACAAGTGCCTTTTCAAACAGATAATCATACAAGGTCAAAGATGCGCCTGCAAGAAAATCTCAAGTGAAAACAAATCAGATAATTAGAAAAATGACTCCTAAAATACCCAAATTAAACATTAAATTTCCTCAACCAGAGGCAAACAACATATCAAAAGTCCCTGTAAAAAATCAAGATATTAGCCATTCAAATAATTAGGCAGAGTTCAGGTGGGAATTAGGGCTCAGTGTGCCAAAGGGAAGGACCTAAATGCAATATGCAATGATTTTAAAAATGATGAAAAAATATTTTAATGTATTTTAGAACGTTAGTGAACAAATGCAAAAAGAACGGATAAAAAACATCTTATGATTGCAGAGAAATAAAATAAAGAAATGTATGTATGCATGACATGAGTAATGCTAAAAAGAAATAGATTAAACAATTAATTTAAGTGATAAAAATAAAATAAAAAATAAAAAGTAAAATTTGTAAAAATTATTAAAATGATAAATATGATGTATGAAATTTTTTAGTAATTTTAAAATGCAATTAGGTAATTTTAATAACTAAAAATGAAAATGATAATGAAATAAATAAATAAAATATGAAAATAGTGTGGGAGGGGGCGAATAGTAAAAAAAAGAAGTGGAAAATGAGATTGGGCTGACGAGTGAGGGGTGCGTATAGCAACCCAGCCCACTGATTGATCAGAAAAAAAACAAAAAAATGAAGGAGGCTACCGTGGGCATGCCATGTGCCATGCGCGTGATCCTTTTAATGCGTTGGTTGCTTGCTGTTCACATGATTCATCAAACGGCCCATGTTTGGTCAACAAGAATGAAAAGTAAACGAAACAAACAAGAATGATTGGGCGTGCATGGTAAGACTCGTGGGTGAATAAACATGAGATTACAAAATAAAAATCAGAAAAAAAATAAAACAAAAAGCACATGGCACGATCTGAACCGTTGGATTCATGGATCGGACGGTTGTGGTGTCATCTTCCTTACCCAAGCCCTCGCGGAACTGGTTCGCCAGCCACCACCGCCGGAGCTAGGGCTCCGCCCCCTTTTCCGGTCACCTGCAACAAAATGGCACCAAAATACACGTACGAGTACACTATCCCACCCATATTTTCACGAGGATTAAGATTATGCCATAAAAAACAACAAAAAACTAACGCATGGTGAGATACGAAGAGAAAAAAGTTAGGGCATGAAACTTTAAATGATCATTACAAGCCATATACGCATCCATATTAAAAACCAATTATATTAGGATGATCAGCAGACATCACACTTCA
Source organism: Lathyrus tuberosus (assembly GCA_022829125.1). NCBI lineage: Eukaryota > Viridiplantae > Streptophyta > Magnoliopsida > Fabales > Fabaceae > Lathyrus > Lathyrus tuberosus. The sequence continues at coordinate 12,840,890 of JALAZF010000075.1, forward strand.
ATATAGACATAAGAAAAGAGAGTTTTAGGAGCACGAAAAATTCACCAACCTGAGATGGCACAGCTCCAATCCTTGCTTTTGGCTGCGAACGGTGGTTGGGTTGTGCTCTAGAAATCCCTAGGAAGAGATTTGTGGAAGAACTTTGAAGAAAGACCTTGTAATTCGTGAGATCCAAGGAAAGAAAGCTCTAGGGTTCCAAATTGTGGTTCTCCTCTAAATGCACGTGAATGAACCCTAACCAGTGCATGATTGAGCTTATATAGACTAGGGTTTTCTGCTGAATATAACTTGGGCTTGGGTAATTCCATGTTTAATGATTTTTGAATTATTTTGGAAAAACACATTATGTTAAGCACACCTCCTCCATGCATGAATATTTAAGAGTTTCATGATGGATCACTTGCATTTGAGTTGCTAATCACACCACATTTAAATTGGGCCTTGAAACTTTTTTGATTCATGACTTTTGAATAATTTGGCATTTTTGAACAATGGAGAATAAGTGAAGAACACACCATGGAATTTCTTCGTTCTTGGGCCCAAAATAATCCTCAAGGAATGTCTTTTAATATTGGAATGTGGCATGAAGCAATGGAATTGATTATAGGTCATTATGCCCAAAGTTGTGAAAATGGCACCATGAAAAACCCTAAAAACCACTTTGCCTTCTTTTGATCATAAATGGAGTTTCACAAATGATATGGAGACCCACTAGTACTTGTTGGAAAGAGGAGAAAAAGATATTCAACTTTCATGTTGGAGAAAAATTCATTTGAAGCTTTCTTGATGATGAAAAGTCAAGTTGAATGCAGTGCAGGAACTTGCCAAAAAAAGGAAACTTTTCATTATAGGTCACTTTCCAAATTTAGAAACTTTGCACCAACTCCTGATTCCTGACAAATATGTATGAAACTTGACCCTTGAAGACCACATGAGGATGTGAGACTTTGAAAACCTTGGAGAGAACCTCAAAATTCCACAGTTGACTTCTCCTCTCACTGTTGACTTTTACCCAATTCAACTGATTTTCAATCCATTGGCCAATTGAACTTCTCCTGAACCAAACTGATGGACAACCTCCCATCCCTAGGTATTTAGGGACCCAAGGAGTACCATGGAATCAAGTATTGCCCAAAAAATCAGAAATAAACTGACTTTATAGCAAACCCTAGTTGTGGTACCCTCAGTCTAGGAGGAAATAACACAGTCTCCAAATCCAAATTCCTCTGAATATGATGTGTATCCTCTCCAACAAAGATAAGATATGCCATTTGGTGATGATAAAAACCCAAGGAGCTTGCCCATTGAAGCAATAAATCCAAGAATCTCAGAACCCTAATCTATGCACTAGTTAGGAGAGAGTGATCCATCTGAGCCCTCTTGGACAATACCAGGACTCTTGCTTGACCCTCTGAGGCACTGCCTCAGGCACCTTGACCCCATGCTAAGAACCAATGATATGCACACATGATAATGCAAAATGCAATGAAACATAAGCCAGTTAGTAAGAAAGTAAGGAGGGCAAATTTTGGGGTGCAACACACCCTAACCTCGAATTTTCGTCTACCACAACAAAGCACTTGAACCGTTGCATAGATCTTTATCATGCTTTGATCACGTCGCTTCACTCATGCTTATTTATTCATCTGTCATAGCTTGAAACCTTGACATAAGCCCGGTCATGCTTGGCATTCTTTTCAAAACCAATTACCGATATTATGTATCTGGTAATCATCATCGCATATCATTGCATCCTCAAACGCATAATAATCATCAACATTGAGCATTACGCCATACATGTTCAAACATGCATCCCAATCAAAGTTCAGTTCTCGTCTGACATACTTTTCCAAAACATATTCATTTCTTTGGTCTGTCCAAAGTCTTTATCCTCTCTGGTCCGTCCGGAACTGGCAAATTTGTGACATTGTACCTTAATCTGCATGTTACCCAGCATCATGAACGCATACATAGCATATGCATTAGCATACTCCTTTTCTCTTTGCCTGATTCATCTCCCTAGTAGATATTCAGCCAAACTTCTTTTCAAACTCTCTACACTCGCGCTTTTCTTTCTCTTTCATCGGCCAAATTTTTGAGCTACTCTTTTATTTAATCCCCTTTTACCTTGAATCATCGAAACGCTAGCGCAATTTGTACATTCAGGTCCAAGTGGATTAAATAGGGGCAGTTTTGTAACCTAAAATTTGACCTCCCTCTCTTGCCTTTTGCATAAGCAAGTGTATTCGCATCACTAACATATGCATTCGCACTTTTCTCTTTGTGTTTCTTGTTACAGGATCTTCAGGTTTTTTAAGCCCGATTAATTGCATCCTCTCAAGATCATCACATCATCAATGCAAGCTCAAAACAAGGGTTTCTATGCCTATTTATCAAAGCAAGAGGTCGGAAATCGGAACCATGGTCATAGCACCATTTTCAAGCAAAATTGGGCAAGTTTTTGACTGGTTAATCGGTTAAGCATTTGGTTAATCGATTAATACCCTTTTACAGCGCCAATTTCAGCTTTTTAACAGCTGTTAATCAGTTAACCTGTTGGTTAATCGATTAACACCTACTATTTCATCAAAAATTCAACATTTTCATCATCTTTCAGCAACTCTCTCCACCCTCTTTTGGTCTATTACATTATAGCATTGTGTGGAATATTCTAAACATCTCTAGACAATCCAAGGCTATTCAATCATTCCAAGTATATTCATTCCAATGCTTCATTTCAAATCAAGTGCACCATGTTCCTTGTTTTACAAGCATGCTAACCTTTGGATGTTGGAGTTCACATTGGGATTGTTACCGAGTTAGTCCTAACTAACCGAGTTAACCACCTTGACTCGGTGAGTCAAGTGTAACTAACTCCAAGCCTAGTTCCAAACCCAAATGTAAGTCCAAAGCTAGTTTCAAACCTCTCACACTCCATACCTAAAGTCTATATAAATCAAGCTTCACTAATTTCACAAACCCTCCACAATCATTCACACAATTTCACACTTTCTTCACTCTTAATTCTCTCATTCTCTCTACTTCATCTTCTTCACCAGACCACACAAAAGCTCTTAATTCTTGAAGAATAATCACTTTTCATATTGAAAGTGATTATTTCTTGAGCTTAACCTTCATCATTATTCCATGCTACTGGATGTTGTGGAGCTTCAGTAGCTTTGGGATTCAATTCAAGTGATCACGTCAAGATTCTTCGGTGATAATTATCATTTCGGAGTTTTCGTCGAATTTTACTCGGTTTCGTTACGGTTCGGAGTGCAATTGAGAAATCTCTGGTCTTCTTGAATTATCTTCATCATTTTACAATTATACTTGAGTTTCTGAAGTTTTATAAGCTTTTGAATTCATCTCAAGTGTTTGCTTCAAGCTTCTTCGGTGATAATTCGCATTTTTGGAGTTTTCGTCGAAGTTTGCTCGGTTTGCTACGGATCGAAGTGTAAGAGCAGAATTCTATGGTTTTCTTGGCTTTTTCTCTCTACATTTCAATCACAACAATTACCAAGCCAAACCTCAGGCTTGTAGGTTGGTGGATCTTACTTTATTCACTGTTTCGACCGTTTCCGCGCATTTATGTCGTAATTTCGATCGTTTTCGATTTAATTTATCATGCAACTGCCCAATATTTAATCTCCATAATTAATGCACGTAATGTGTGTTTAATCCATGTAATTTTCGTGTACAAAATCATACCATAACATGTGGAAGTTTGGATAAGTGATTATGTGTTGAAAACTACTTTTGAAAAGTTGCATTTACTGTTATTTTTGCCACTGTCACAGTGTTAATCGGTTAACCATTTGGTTAATCGGTTAACCAGTTCATTTTTCACCAAGAATGTTGATTTTTAAGCGGTTAACCGGTTAACGCTTTTGGTTAACCGATTAACACTGAACCATTAGGCCATTTTCTTGCATTTTCAAGTGTGTTTGCCATGCTTTCTTCTTTTAACTTCCATGGATTGATATGCTTGATATTTATGAATGTTTTTAATGCTTTTAACCTCTGTTTGAAGCATATTTACATTAATTCAATGTTTGATTTATCAATTCTTGCAATTATGTGTGTTCTTGATATTTGTTTGAACATGCTTATTCTTGCACCATTCTTGATCACTTGACACATGATTTGTGATACATGCTAATATTTGTTTGGCACTGTTTTGCACTTTCATTTCTTGATTACATTAAGTTTGTTCTTAATTGAGCAAATTTAATCATGTATAATCAATAATTTACACCTTTTGCTTTAATGATTTTCCATTCTCTTTGGAAAATTGTTAGCAAAGCATTTCCCTTTGATTAGTTGATCGAAACCATGTTTCGATTAATTAATCATTCCCTTTCCCTCTCTTTAGGCTTCCTTTAGAGTTTTTTCTTTTTTTTCCCCCGAGGAGTTGAAGATTTACGACGACCGATACACAACATTGGAGCACTGTACAAACTGAAGTTGTTACGCTGTCCACTTTACAACACACTGGAGCACCGTACAACTGGTAGCTGTTTACTATGTCCGTTTCAACTTCTGCACTACACCCTGCGTGTTAATCGGTTAACCAGTTCATTTTTCACCAAGAATGTTGATTTTTAAGCGGTTAACCGGTTAACGCTTTTGGTTAACCGATTAACACTGAACCAGTAGGCCATTTTCTTGCATTTTCAAGTGTGTTTGCCATGCTTTCTTCTTTTAACTTCCATGGATTGATATGCTTGATATTTATGAATGTTTTTAATGCTTTTAACCTCTGTTTGAAGCATATTTACATTAATTCAATGTTTGATTTATCAATTCTTGCAATTATGTGTGTTCTTGATATTTGTTTGAACATGCTTATTCTTGCACCATTCTTGATCACTTGACACATGATTTGTGATACATGCTAATATTTGTTTGGCACTGTTTTGCACTTTCATTTCTTGATTACATTAAGTTTGTTCTTAATTGAGCAAATATAATCATGTATAATCAATAATTTACACCTTTTGCTTTAATGATTTTCCATTCTCTTTGGAAAATTGTTAGCAAAGCATTTCCCTTTGATTAGTTGATCAAAACCATGTTTGGATTAATTAATCATTCCCTTTCCCTCTCTTTAGGATTCCTTTAGAGTTTTTTCTTTTTTTTCCCCCGAGGAGTTGAAGATTTACGACGACCGATACACAACATTGGAGCACTGTACAAACTGAAGTTGTTACGCTGACCACTTTACAACACACTGGAGCACCGTACAACTGGTAGTTGTTTACTATGTCCGTTTCAACTTCTGCACTACACCCTGCGTGTTAGAGAAGGAATGAGAAGGGAGAATTCCTACTCTCATTCTGATTACTTCAGGTAGGGGACGAATGACCCTATGCCTGGCTTAGTCACCTCTATCCCCAGGCGGTAGCGCATCTCTCTTTCCCCAGTCGAGTCGGTCCTTGATCACTCCTGCCTATTTCAATCTCTATTTTTTATCAATCACCATCTCCTTTGTTAAAGATCATTGTCTGGGGTTAGCATCCCTCTCCCTTTTGCATAATCCTTTTCTTGTGGCTAGTCACTTCTTTTGTTGATTCCCTATGAGAGTTGTAATCAATCATTTCCTTTTAATTTCCTTTTGAAGAATCTCAATCTCTTTTCTTCGGTTAATCACAGTCTTTCTGTTAAAACCCTAAGTCCCCTGGAGTTTGCAACCTTCTTTTGGTTCTTCTCCCTTTGATTGGTTAACCACTGTCTGTCAGTTATAACACCAATTTTGCTCTCTTACTCAGTTAACTACAGCTCGTCTGTTAATACTGAGCCCTTCTTGGGTTAATCACCTTCTCTTGGTTAATCACCCGTTTCCTCAGTTAACTACAGTCCGTCTGTTAATATACTGAGTTTCCTCTTGGGTTAATCACCTTCTCTTGGTTAATCACCCTTTTCTTCAGTTAATCACAGTCCGTCTGTTAATATACTGAGTTTCCTCTTGGGTTAATCACCTTCTCTTGGTTAATCACCATTTTCTTCAGTTAACCACAGTCCGTCTGTTAAAATACTGAGCTCTTCTTGGGTTAATCACCTTCTCTTGGTTAATCACCGGCCTCTTCAGTTAACCACAGTCCGTCTGTTAAAATACTGAACCCTTTTTCGAGTTAATCACCTTCTCTTGGTTAATCACTCGCTTTTCTCTTCGGTTAATCACAGTCAGTCTGTAAACATCGAATCCCTAGCAGTTGACGACCTCTTCTTGGTTCGAATACTTGCACCCTTGGGTTAGTAATCTTCTTTGCTTCAAATACCCTTTCTTCGGTCAGGTACTGCTTGTTCAGTCTGTGTACCGAACTACTTTGGGTCACGACCTTTGCTCGGTCCTACACCCTTCCTTTAGGTCACGAGCTTTAATCGGTCCTACACCCGTCCTTTGGGTCACGACCTTTGCTCGGTCCTACACCTGTCCTTTGGGTATCGACCTTTTATTGGTCCTACACCCGTCCTTTTGGGTCACGACCTTTGATCGGTCCTACACCCGTCCTTTGGGTCACGACCTTTGCTTGGTCCTACACCCGTCCTTTGGGTCTCGACCTTTGATCGGTCCTACACCCGTCCTTTGGGTCACGACCTTTGATCGGTCCTATACCCGTCCTTTGGGTCACGACCTTTGCTCGGTCCTATACCCGTCCTTTGGGTCTCGACCTTTGATCGGTCCTACACCCGTCCTTTGGGTCACGACCTTTGATCGGCCCTACACCCGTCGTTTGGGTCACGACCTTTGATCGGTCCTACACCCTTCCTTTGGGTCACAACCTTTGATCGGTCCTACACCCGTCCTTTGGGTCACGACCTCTGATCGGTCCTACACCCGTCCTTTGGGGCACGACCTTCGCTCGGTCCTACACCCGTTCTTTGGTTGATCACATTTTCCTATCTGTTAGAACTTCTTTTCCCCACATAATCTTAATCCTCTTTCCTCTTGGTTACGACACCACTATTGCACTTTACTCTTAGTACGGTTACTATCTGCCCCTGTGCACTCCTTTCTTGGTTATCACACTATCTCTTTGCATCCCCAGCATTTCTCTCTTATCTCTTATTCTCTTGGTTTGGACACCATTTCTCTCTTATTCCCTTATTCTCTTGGGTTGGACACCATTTCTCTCTTATTCCTTTATTCTCTTGGTTTCGACACCATTATTGCACTTTATTCTCAATACAGTTACTATTTCTTTCCTTTACACTCTTTTCTTGGTTTTGACACCATTTCTTTGGAATCCCCAGTGGAATTTCCTTCTTTCTCTTGCTCTTTGTTTTGACACCGCTTTCCTTTCCTTTTCCTTTTCCGTCTTAGTTCCACGAACTACAGAAGCTCTGATTCTGCATTCTTTCGAATGTCAGATACGTAGGCATGAGACGCGATGTCTTGACAAGCACACTTCCACCCTTCTTTCCTTCTCCCTTTCTTCCTTTCTTTCTGTCCCTGGTTCCATGAACTACGGCGCTCTGATTTCCTCATTGTACTATGAGGGTACGTAGGCACGAGGGCCCCAATCCTCCGCGAGCACTTTCCTTTATTTCTTTTCTTTTTCCCCTTTCTCTCTCTCTCTCCTCCTTCTTTTAGCTAGAAGCCTTTAGATAGATAACCCATCCAAGCCTAGAAGCAAGCAAAATGGTTCCCGTCGAGTACGACAGATGCGTTAGGTGTTATTACCTTCCTTTCACATAACCGACCTCCATTCCCGTTTCTCTTCCCCTTGGGTTTTATCGATATTTTCCCTGTCCTTTGGGACTAAATAAAGTTTGGTGGCGACTCTGTTGTTATCTTTGAGTGTGCAATTCACTCAGGATGTAAACCAGCCATCTTCACAACCTATATGATATTATTGCACCCAATGACCCAAAATAACATGTTATAACACATTTAGACATGCATTTCATCAAATCATCGTGTATCAACCATCCAATCCTCACCAAAACCTAAAACCCCAATTTCTTTTCCACCAATTTCTACCCCAAAGTTTATAACTAATGGAACTCACCTTTGATTCAAGAAGAGGATGAATTGATGATGAAGATGATGATGATGAATCCATGTTTCTTCTTCTCTTTTCCCTTTTTCCTCTCTTCTCTTCTCTTCCTTTTCCTCTTCTCTGTTTTTCTTCTTCTTTACTAACTTCTTTCTTTTTCTTTCTCTTAACAAATATATATATATAATACTTATTATATAATATAAATCCAATAGGGTAAAATATCTCCAATTGATATTTTGTCTTCTAACACCAATTGATCAATTATTAGAGTTACCTTAAAATACTTTCTTGAACTAATAAATAGTAATCCGTCTCTTTAATAAAATAATTGATCTCTTCAGAGTTCTCCAGTTGCTCTATTGATCCCAATTGACAACACTTAGAGCACTTAGGATATTCCATTATTCCAATTAATCAAAGATAAAGTACATAGAAACTCATTTGATCTCATCTGATATCCAATTGAGCATTTAAATAATATGGGGTATTACACTCTCCCCCCCTTAAATTGAAATTCGCCCCCGAATTTCCTTCGTTCAACAATAACCACGACTTGTATCACTGTCTTAGATCCATACTTAACTTTACTTCCGTTCAAACTTCCTGACGTAATCCGAAATCCAACTTGACTTCACAGACTAAAATCCATATTTTAACAATTTATCAAACTTCGTGTCCTTAGTTACACTCTTGTTCCAATATTGGGTTACTTCCAACTTTGCTTTTTCCATAATTCATCTGTCACCTTCCACTACGCAACTCAATTTCTAACAGTGGAACACTACGAATTCTTGATCACCACCAATTAACTAACCGTCCACGGAGAAACACACTTATCCACTTGGATCCTTACTAACCAACGGTACAAGAAACTTACTGACGTCCTATAGTAAAATAATTTCTTTGCCAACACACAATATCTTAACATCTGTCCAACACTCTCTAGACGATAAAGATACAGGAGTTACACCGTTACCACCATAACTTACCCAACTCCAAATCCATTCTAAACTCGAAACAATTCATCCAAATATAGCTTAACAACCTCAGGTTCTGGTTATCACATTCCAAATCGATTCTTCTTACGGAATTTCCGACTCACTCAAGGCTTCTTGTTGATTCTAGATCTCAACTCAAAACGACGTAACACTAACACAGAACTTCAATCACACGCGAGACACCACTCATTAAAACTTAAACCATTCAAAGCATAATTGCAAGTTTCCATACTACTCACCAATTCGCCTACGATACTCCGCACACATATACACCGTCGAAGTCCATATCACGCTTCTCAAGTTACATGCTTAACTTAGGAACACCCAATTCTCACTCTTACTTGGAAGGATAACCTTCAAAATTCCTCCTATGGGTAAAACACAACTGCACACAACTGGTACCACTCCCACAATCTAAATCCAAAACCATGAACTCACGGAGGATAACAAATACGACACTCTGACCAACCGCTCATAACTTAATAACACCAATTACGCGCCGAATTATTCCTTGCGAGCTCAATATTTTATGAGTATTTTCCAACCTCGTCCTTAAGACTCTCTACAGTGATGATAACAATACACTTAAGACTTTCCCACACTTAACACAATCACACAAGATTATTTCTCCAAAAGTTAAACTCCCTCGTCGTCTGAACAATTGGTCAACTAAGCAACACCTTTCCACAATTCCGATTCCAAAACACAATTCCGTCTTTCATTTACTTGTAATGTTGTTTTCCATTCACACAATACTCTCGGCTCAGAGCAACATAAAGTAACAAAACACAGATTATGGTTCTTAAGAGATTCCATAATCTACCCACACGTTAATCGATTAACCGTCTGAGTTAATCGGTTAACTTTTCAAAATTCAAAAGTCATCGCAACTCAAAACCATCAATCCGGCTTGTTCTAACTTGAAATATCATTCTCAACTCGCGGCTTCTTAACTTGTATAACATTCACTAACCATGATCCACTCGAGGTAAAACCGACAAGATCAAAACATTCAGACGACACACTCCAACCAAGTGACAAGGCAAAAATTCCGAATTTTGACGCGGTCACCCTACAAAACTTCAGCGGGATTGTTCCTTTTTTTACTTAAACAACTACGCTAGTTGAAAGCCAATACTGATGACATTATAGGCTTTTAACCACAACTCATACTTGATTCGTCCACAAACAAAACCCAACACACAACCATTACATGATACCACAAAAGCGACGGACATATCATGTCAGCATACAACCTTGTCCTCTCACTTCGTACACCTTAACCGGAATTTCTTACCTTCCGCTATCCATTGCACACCATACTTACACCTAATTACTTAATGGAAGATTCGCGGCCGACAATTCTCATCAACTACTTACAAAACCCTTCCGGTATAAATCGTTCCATGATTACACTTAGTCCGTAATAAGTCCTTATTTGCTTCTCATTGTTTACCGCAATCTTGCTTCTTAAAAAATACAAAATTCACTGTTCCACAAGGTACGTCCCTTCACACTTGTCTCAAGAATAAGAATCTATCGCGTACACTTGTGACCACGGTGCTACTACTATGCTTGTTCTCAATACTAAGGTATGACTCTTCTCATTCCACATCATACTATTAGAGTTCTCACGGGCGAACCATCCTTGATTACACTTCCTTAACTTAAGCCTCAACAACTACTCAATAGCTCTATTGCACATTCGTCCAAAAATATATTCCGTTGTCATTTTCTCATAATATACTGTTGATATCGTCTTCTACATCGTGCTTACTTTAGCTCTCCATTGTAATCCTCTTAGGTCCAAATATAAAACCATCTTACTAAGATTCCCTTAAATCCAAGGTACTTACACAGTTTCTTAATACAAACTTTTTCCGGTCCGTATCACTACACTTTCCGTTACTAAATGAAGCTCATTCTTTCTCCAACGCAATACCTTATATGGTTCCTTGGGTAATTTAACATTTCCAAATTCCAATTTGGTCTCTCATCGAATACAGAAAATCCCGATGTAATATCTCGAACTTAATCTCTCTACCTAACTGAATATACACAATTCATCACACACTCTTCGTCCGGCACATACTTGTTTCACTTGAAGCGTGTAAACACATCCTTGTGTTTCCTTCTCACACTTCTCTACTACTTTAGGTTCCCATGAAAGCCGAACTTCCTTAACTCTCAACTTTTAACCAGTTGGAAGACATTGTTCCGAACGCACTCCTTAAGGTACTCTCACCCATTCAAGATACCATAGCGACCTTAGAACAAAACACTAATAACTATCTCACTTTCGGACCTTATGTCACACGTTCCACAAAACAACTTTTTTTTTCACGGAATGAGATTACTTGAAATCCTTATCCATACTAGTGGTCAATCCAGCTCCACTAGCGATTTTACATATTCTTCAATATCTCAACCAATCGTCCAATAGGGATCCTTAACTTTCGGATTCCATCCATGCCAGAGAATTGCTTGAACAACACATTACTCTTAAATTCCATGCTACCCAAATCACAACTTCTACTAAGACCTCAACTGAGCTAACCAGAACTCTTCACTACTAACTTTTGGCTTGAGCCTACCCTCACAGCACAAGTTCCGACAACACTTCGGAGTCCTCGCGGCCGCTCAACCATGATTCTACCTATCAAATACATAGTATTAGGTTGATCAGGCCCAACACTATATAATATGATATTAAGAGTCATGCTGGCAAGACACACTTAAGAGGCAGGAATAGATTTACTTATGATGTTTCAAGGCTAGATCGAGGACACGACCTGCTGTGATACCAACTGTAACGCCCTGTATAATATTTATCTAGAATAATACCATACAAGTGTTTTATTCGGTACTGACACAATCATAAGTGCCTAATGGCATAATTCACATACTTGACCATTTCTAATACATAAATACAACTGATGGTACAAAGCATGGAAATCAGCCAAAAACAGGAAAAATCTAAGAATAAGGTACAATATTCCTCATTGTACAAGAAAATAATACACAGCGGAATAAGCTTAACTAAGCTTCTCTTGAAACATCCAAGCATAGCTCCACTTGTAAATCAAACCTGCAAATAACACCTGAAAAATAGCAACAATATTGGGGTGAGATAATAATCTCAGTGAGTTCCCCTATCTTATGGGTTCCCTCGGCTCTACAGGGTACATGCAATCAAACGGATCCACCGTGGATCCGGGGTTTTCTCACGGTCCGGGACAAGATACACAACAATGGGTAATATCCGCATTAGTAGTCCCTTGACTCACCAATGAAATAACAACAAGTACACAAACAAACATTAACAGATCAAGCAACCAAGTATGTAGACTCGTACCCACGTACGAGGAATCCAGAAGTAGTATCTTCCTGTCTACATAGGCCCCACATATCACACCCTCGATGAGTAACCAAGTGCCTAGCGTCAAGAGACTTGCACAAGCACACAGGACGAATGAGTCAGATGAGTCCGAAGTGATACACGCCTAAGTGGCCACGGAAACCCATCCATCAATCATCAATACGCATGTGTGTATCGGCGAGTGCAAAGACGCCTACATGACTGCACAAGCCCACCGGGAGAAAGTCTAGTGGTATTGCCTACATGACACCATTAGAGGTGAGTAACGGAGTGATATTGCCTTCATGGCATCACAACCCCACCATACCGATCACGCAGATATGTTTACGGCGAGTGGGTAAAAGCCCTATAAGACCCCCCCACAAGCACATCGCAACGGTTGCTCAGGTGTATACCGAGCACGCAGATGAGTTAACGGTAAGTGGGAAATACGCCCTGGTGGAACCTCACAAGCTCATCGCAATGGTATTCTTTGGAACAAGTCTGGTATCCCTCAGACCAAGTCCGGAAAATCAGGTGAATCACCACCTAATAGCTTAGGCCTACTCCGATTCAAGCATACATCACAATCACATCACAACCACATCACATTCGAACGTTCAACCAGAACGAACGGGAACAGGCAAAGAAATGATCACATCACAACATTTATCAACATAATGAATTATATTCAACACATATACAAGGAAGACATAGCAAGTGATCACCTCAAGCCATTAAGCAAGCCATAATCAATATATAAGCATAACATGTTAACCATAATCAATATAGTAATTCACAAACATTTCAAGGCATACAAGCCACTACTACCGTCTACCAAGCATCCTTGGTTAACTCACGGTCTCACACACCATTTAATACCACATTGTATTATCTTTCCAAAGTCTTTGGACTCGTATCAATCGGATTCCCGATCCTTGAGTTTTGGTGGAAACAAAATTACATACATTACATTTCTCTATTTATATTATCAATCCATAGCATAGAGCTATGTTTCTACCTCACCATCACAAACATCATTGAAATAGCCTTCCAACGCTTCCGACCGTGCCCCGATCCGAGTTACGGTTCTCAAGTTACGACGAAAATACGAAAACAATGTTTTGCTGTCTCCAGTCAGTTTCGCCCGGCGAAGCGAAGGCGAAGCAGGCTCGCCTCTAGCTCGCCCGGCGAATCTGGACAAACCAGAACTCTCCCAAAACGTGTTTGGGACCCAAAAATGATCAAAACCTTCAACCCATATGATATTATTGCACCCAATGACCCAAAATAACATGTTATAACACATTTAGACATGCATTTCATCAAATCATCATGTATCAATCATCCAATCCTCACCAAACCCTAAAACCCCAATTTCTACCCCAAAGTTTCTAACTAATGGAACTCACCTTTGATTCAAGAAGAGGATGAATTGATGATGAAGATGATGATGATGAATCCATGTTTCTTCTTCTCTTTTCCCTTTTTCCTCTCTTCTCTTCTCTTCCTTTTCCTCTTCTCTGTTTTTCTTCTTCTTTACTAACTTCTTTCTTTTTATTTCTCTTACCAAATATATATATATAATACTTATTATATAATATAAATCCAATAGGTTAAAATATCTCCAATTGATATTTTGTCTTCTAACACCAATTGATCAATTATTAAAGTTACCTTAAAATACTTTCTTGAACTAATAAATATTAATTCGTCTCTTTAATAAAATAATTGATCTCTTCAGAGTTCTCCAGTTTCTCTATTGATCTCAATTGACAACATTTAGAGCACTTAGGATATTCCATTATTCCAATTAATCAAAGATAAAGTACATAGAAACTTATTTGATCTCATCTGTTATCCAATTGAGCATTTAAATAATATGGGGTATTACACTTTCTTTCTCAAATTTAGGAATCTGTCGATCTTCAATCCTTTGGTGAAAATGCCGGCCAACTGTGCTTCCCTTGAGCAATGTCTAACTTCAAGTTCACCTCAGTTTACCTTTTCCCTCAAGAAGTGAAATCTGGCTTCGATATGCTTACTCCTTCCATGCATAACTGGATTCTTTGCCAAATTTATGGCTGACTTGTTGTCGATTTGCAACACAAGAGGTTTCTTCACTTCGGCCTTCATTTTTTCAAGTACTGATCTGATCCAAATTGCTTGACATGCAACATAGGATCCTGCTATATATTCTGCTTCACACGATGACAATGCCACCACAGGTTTCTTCTTCGAACACCATGAGATTGGGGCACCAAATACTTGAAAGAAATAGCTAGTTGTACTTCTCCTATCTTCTTTATCTCCACATCAATCAGCATCTAAAAAGAAATTAACTATTGCTCCTTTGACTTCAGAATCTCATCGAAATAGAATTCCAAAATCTGTTGTTCCTTTTAAGTATCTCAGAATTCTTCTTGCAGCTTTCATGTGTGACACTCTTGGTTCACCCATGAATCTGCTCACTAATCCGACTGCGAAACCTATGTCAGGTCGATTGTTGCACACATATCTCAGAGATCCAACTATTTGTTTGAAAAAAGTTACATTAACTTTGTCTTCCTCTCCATGCTTCTCCAACTTCAAGTTTGGTTCGACAAGTGAGGATGCAGGATTCGAATCATCCATTCTAAATCTCTTGAGTATCTCTTTGACATACTTCCTTTGATGTAGCACCATACCTTGCTTCAGCATTTGAAATTCCATGCCTAGGAAATAAGACAATTTTCCCAGATCCGACATTTCAAATTCCTTCATCATCAGCTCTTTGAACTTCGACAAGTTCTCCAAGCTATTTCCAGTTACCAACAAGTCACCAACATATAAGCAGATGATTGTTATATCTTGTGTTACAACCTGAACATAGACACCATACTCAGACTTGCATTTGACAAATCCCAATTCGACTAAGTATGATTCGATCTTCTTGTTCCAAGCCCTAGGTGCCTGCTTGAGGCCATAGAGCGCTTTGTGCAAGTTATATACTTTACTCGCTTCCTTCTAAATCACAAACCCAGGAGGTTGTGTGACATAGACCTCTTCGTCTAACGGGCCATTCAGAAATGCTGACTTCACATCTAAGTGAAATGTCGACCAACCTTGGTTACATGCCAATGCTACCACTAGTCGAACAGTCTTCGGTCTTGCTACTGGAGCAAATACTTCAGAGTAGTCAAGTCCTTCTCTTTGAAGAAACCCTCGAGCTACTAATATTGCTTTATTGTTTGCTATCGACCCATCTGCATTGTGTTTTAACTTGAACACCCATTTTACTTCGATAGCTTTTGTATGTGCTGGCAATTAGACTAACTCGCATGTGTTGTTTCTTTTGATTACCTGTAACTCTTCGACCATAGCTAACTTCCACTGTTGAGTTTTTAAAGCTTCGTTATGGTTGATTGGTTTAGCACCTGTAAGTAAAGCAAAATGAACTAATTCTCCATCTGGTGTGACTTCATCATCACCAGTCACTTCATAATCATGAAGTCTTGTTGGAGGAACTCTATTTCGCCGAGGTCTTTGGCTTGTTTCAGCCACAGCCTCTGTGTCGAGAATGTTAGTAACTACTTCTACTTCGACTTCGAATGGATTCTCAACAATTCCTTCAACTTCAACTTTATCAGTTTCTTCGTCGAAATCAGAGCTCATCAATGGCTTGTTAATTGAATTACTAGAATTCCAATCCCAGGCAGAATTCTCATCAATCACAATATCTCGACTCAACACAATCTTCTCATTAATTAGATTGAATATCCTGTATGCACCAGACTTATGATATCCTACCAGAATCATAGGTTCACTCTTGTCATCAAGCTTCCTTCTTCTTGCATCAGAAACATGCTTGTAACACATAGAGCCAAACACCTTCAAATGACGCACTGATGGTCATTTTCCACTCCACACTTCTTCACGAACCTTGTTGTTCAATTTCTTGGTAGGGCACCTGTTCAGGATATAAACTGCAGTCGAAACAGCTTCACCCCATAAAGATTTTGGCAAATTCTTCTACTTGAGCATACATCTCGCCATATCTAATATGGTTATGTTTCTTCTTTCACCAATTCCATTATGTTGAGGAGTATAAGGAGCAGTTACCTCATGATAAACACCATGCTCTGCACAGAATTTTTCAAACATTTTCGAAGTGTATTCGCCACCTTCATCTGTTCGCAGAACTTTGATCCTCTTCTCACTTTGGTTTTCAACAAGCATCTTGAATCTCTTAAAGATTTCAAATACTTCATCCTTTCTCTTGATCACATAGATCCACAGCTTTCGACTAAACTCATCGACAAACGAAACAAAATATTTGTTTCCACCAATGGTATGTTCTTTGAACGGACCACATACATCTGAATGTACAACTTCGAGTATGCAGGATGATATCATTGGCATAGTCGAAACGAAAGAATTTATGGATTGCTTTCCGACTAAACAACCTTCACAGAGTTTGTCAGGCATCTCAAGACTTGGAATACCAGATACCATATCTTAAGTAATCAGCTGATTGAGTGGTCGAAAGTTCAAATGTCCAAACCTCAAATGCTACAACCAACTATCATTGTGGTCGACAACAGTTTTTAGACATTGTACTTCAGTCGAACGGATCATGGTCTTAAACGTCCTGTTCTTCGACAACGGAGATTTCAAGACCAAATTGTTCTGAGTGTCGAACAATTTCAAAACTCCATCTTTCATGACAACTGAGAAGCTTTTTTCGACCAGTTGTCCAACACTTAATAGGTTGCACTTCATTCCAGGTACATAGAACACATCTCTGATCATAGCTTTCGCTCCATTACTCAGTTGAAAAACTATGTTTCCAGTACCTTCTGCTTGCAACGAACTATTATCAGCAAGTTTTATCTTGCTCTTCTTCGACTCGTCAAAATCTGCCAACCACTTCTTTCGACCAGTCATGTGATTTGAGCAGCCTGAGTCGAGGAACCAGATCTTGGATTCGACATGGTTATCTGCCACTGCAACCATAACCACCATACCACCTTCAAAATCATCTGAATCTTCACGTGCAAGTAGAGCCGTCAAAATGGGCCGAAGCCCATGGGCCGGCCCGCCGAGCCCGAAAAAGTTTAGGGCTTGGGCCTTATTTTTGGAGCCCATATTATTCCGGGCCTTTTTGAGCCCGGCCCGAAAAAGCCCGAAAAAAAATGGGCCGGCCCGTATGGGCTAGGGTAGCCCGCCAGCCCGACAACTTTTTTTAAAAGAATTAATTTAACTATTTGGCCCATATATAAATTAATAAATATATATAATTGAACCTAAAAAATAAATTTGGCCCAAGAAACATTTGGATACAATGTGTTAGTGCTTCTTTGGTTCGGTCCACACACACTTCAGTGACTACCAAACATTAATTTCTATTACATTATATTACATTACAGTATTCTAAAATGAATATATTACATTAAGATCATTAAAATGAGTATTAATTTCTATAACATTATATATTAAAATGAGTATTAATTTCTATTACATTATATATTACTTAAAAAATGAATTTTTTTATTTTTTTTTTTAAAATGGGCCCGTTTAGGGCTGGGTAGCCCGCAGCCCAGACAGGGCTGGGCCTGGGTAGTAAAAAAGGAGCCCGTATTCAAAATGGGCTTTTTGAGCCCGGCCCAGAAAAGCCCGAGGCCCGCCAGGGCCGGCCCGTTTAGGGCCGGGCTACCCGTTTTGACAGCTCTACGTGCAAGGTTCGTTCCTTCGTCCTTGCCTTTTTTCGATCCATTGTATTTCCTGTACCAACAATGTTTGGCCAAATGACCCCACTTTTCACAGTTATAACACTGCATACCTTTCTTATCTTCTTTGTCCTTTCGATAGTTTCCTCCTCCTCTATTCGAGGATTCAGAAGCTCTATCTTTGACCTGATTCTTGTGAGGGTTCGACCAAGACTTCTTTCCTTGAGTCTAGTCGACTTTTCCTTTAAATTTATTGGAACCACCGTTCCTTTTCCATGACTGAGTCTGCAGTGCTTGTATCGAATCTTGAACTCCCTTTCTTTCGACAATCCTCATCTCATGTGCCTCCAACGAACCAACCAAATCATCCACTTTTAGGGTTTCAAGATTGTTGGATTCTTGAATAGCTACGATAAAGTGATCAAAGTGAGAGGTCAATGTTCTCATTACCTTCTCAACTATCATCTTATCAGTTATGGTTTTGCCACAACCCTTCATGAGATGGACGAGTTTCTGAACCTTCAACACATATTCTGTAACTTTTTCATCTTCTCCCATCGACAACAATTCATA
The DNA here is from genome assembly GCA_022829125.1 of Lathyrus tuberosus. Classification (NCBI taxonomy): domain Eukaryota; kingdom Viridiplantae; phylum Streptophyta; class Magnoliopsida; order Fabales; family Fabaceae; genus Lathyrus; species Lathyrus tuberosus. The sequence continues at coordinate 12,859,533 of JALAZF010000075.1, forward strand.
TTGTCGACTCAAGGTTTGCAACTTGACAACCTTGACTTTCTCACCTCCTTCATAATACTTCACCAGAATATCCCATGCCTCCTTCGCCGTTTCAGCATGAGAGATTATGTCGAAGTTAGCAGCATCGAATGTCATCTGAATGTAATAAGCAGCCTTGCAATCTTTCTTCTTGACTTCGTTGTGGGCTTTTTTCTGTTCTTCGATTGCATTTTCAACCAACACAGGAACACCGCCGGTAACCACTTCTAGGGTATCATGGAAGTCAAATAAGGATTGCATCTGTTTTTTCCATCGGATCCAATTCTTGCCGTCAACCATTGGAAGGGAATTTGGAATGCTCTTATCACCAGTCATCTTTGTAGTGGTTGATTCACTTGCCCTGGAAACACGATCTCTGACGTGAAGTTCTTGAAAACTCGATCAAGAACAATAATCGGAAGCTTTGGATACCAATTTGTTAGTGCGTGAGGCACTTTTAGTGAGGAGAGAATAGAGAGAGAATAAGGAAATAAGGATTTGTATTATTGAATTGTGTAAATAATGATACAAACTAGGACTATTTATATACAACCCTAATTGGGCTTGGGCTAATACAACTTGGATTATATTTAAATATTAAATCTAATCAAATCTAATTTAATATTTCAACAAGAGCATCGTGGAAACTACAGCAGAGCAGAACTTCCTAAGCGATTTGATGGTGCAGTACCGTGGATCGAAGGTTACGGTCACGGTGCTTCTTGAATTGAAGACGTTAATCTTTAACTAAGGTTACCAATCGGTGTCGATTTTGAATCGGCATTGCTAATCTATTATACGGCGGATTAGATGGGGGTTCCTACATAGTTAGCACTCCAATGCTCAAGTCAGTTTAGGGTTCAAGATAATTGTAATGAAAGTGGAGATTTGAGATTGTGTACCTGAAAAACCCTTTATGAAGGTATTTATACCTTGGGCTTAACGGAGCGGGCTGGATAAGCGGGCCTCGTATTATTGGGACTTTGGCCGGTACGGAGCAGTTTCCTCCAAGACTCGTCGGATATTCTGGATGTCAGAGGAGTCTTTTAGCAATTGTACCTGGCCTTCAGAAATAATTGTCCAAGCATCGGCTGACATGTGTTGCTTTAGTTTTGCCAAATAATAATGGAGAACGTGAGCATTAAATGCAGTTCCATTATTGAAATATTTCTCCATTTTTTTACGTGTGACCTGAAAAGGTTGAGAGTGGTGTGATGATGCTTACTATTCACTTGAGTGTAATTGAGTTTGGTTGTGTTTCGAAGGCAAAATCTGATTGTTGGTCCATACTTGCTTCTTACTTTCAATCTCATCTGCTGGATTGTCTTTGCCTATATAAGGACAGAGGAAATGTGGAGAAATTTTTTCGCAATCTTGTAGATTGAGTTTCCCGTATTATTTTTTAATATTTCCCTATTCTATGAGAGCATTTTTATAGGTGTAATCGTCGTCACAGATTCAAAGCTTCAAAGTTTTGACTTTCGACCTTTTGTTTTGTTTTACTGCCTTTGATCTTATATTTCAAGGTACCTTCTCTTCACTTCAGCTTTTTATTCAAGCATTTTTCGTTTCTTTATTAAGATGAACGATAACCCTATTATCATAGAGAGTGATTCAGAGAGTAACATTTTTCCTTCTTCGAAAGGAGGAACAAAGTCTGAATCGCATTCCTTTTCTTCTATTAGTGGGAATTTTAAACTGGATATCGTCTTTCATGTTGGCGATTCAGAAATGGAGGGAATGTTTGGAGATTCTCTTTCAGACGAAGCCCCTTCTAGAGATTCTTCAGAGGCTTTTCTCTCAAAGAAAATTTATGGGGGTGAGAGTTCTACTAAGAAGTCGTTACTTCCTCCTGTCTTGATCGATGATGAAATAGAAGCTTCTCGTCAAAGAAGGGGATGTATTTGTAGTTTCATCCGACTATATATAAAAAAAAAATGGTCGTGAACCCAGTTATGCTGAAATAGTGCGTCATTTAGAATGGCAAGGGTAGTTTAATGTTGTGTCTTGGATGAGTCATGGTGATCATTATAAAGTTGATGAACTGGCTCGCAAAGGACTTTGGTTGGTCGAGTCGGCCAACGCCAATAGGTATCACTAGTGAAGGGAAATCGCGATCCAAAATGCAGCGGAAAATAAAATAAAAATTCCCTTTAGTGGTCTTTATGAATGGTCATGATCAGTGATAGAACGGTTACCTCTTGTGGCGATGGAACTTTTGATTCTGAATCGAAGGAGTGATCACGAGTGATTTATGATGAACAGCGCCTCTACTCAGTCCACACGAACAGATTCCTTCAGTCTCAGTGCTAGCTACTACGATTGAAGGCTTTGAGTGAGAGAAAAAGAGAGAAATACGGTCAGGGTTTCACTAACTGAATTTCATCAAGTTCATAAAGGTTCTACACAAGGGTTGTATTTATAGAACCACTTGTGTGGGTTGCAAGCTAAAAGGCTCAACTTAAGTGCACCATATAATAATAATAATAATAATAATAATAATAATAATAAATAATCATTATCATAATAAACATATTTTATTATTATTATATTTAATAACTATCATAATAATAATAATAATAACTCTTATTATTATATTATACGATGATCTATATTTCACTTAAGTACATTGTACCTTACGGTATTCCATAATTCTCTCAAGTACACCGTACTTTACAGTGTTCCTTATTTATTCTATCTCTCATCAATTTGGCCTTATATGTGTGACCCTGTAGGTTCTTGTGACGTTGACAATTATATTAAATCATATATTTAATATAATAAACAGTGAGCGGTATCTAGCAACACATCACTGCTACCCAAGTTACGAAAATGTCATGTGATATGACAAAACCTTTTGTGATAGTACTTATGTATACAATTATCCTTTTGCCCTTATGTCTATATTGAACACAAGCACTACGCCAAAAATGATCTTTAGCAGCACTACAAAGACAGCGCTTTTCCAAGAAAGAGTTGCTATAAGTTTTATAAAGAAACAAAAAAAACGTGCAAAAAAGCGCTGCTAAAGGTAAACTTCAGACAGCGCTTTTAAAAAGCGTTGCTAAAAGCCAAACTAAGGCTACCCTTAAGAAAGTGCTTTTAGGAAAGCGCTGCTAAAGGCCCTGCATAAGCCATACCTTAGACAGCGCTTTTGGAAAGCACTGCTAAAGGCCCAAGGTATACCATACTTTAGGCAGCGCTTTAGGAAAACACTGCTAAAGGCCCAATTCACTACACACCTTAAAAAGCGATTTTCCCATAAAGCGTTGCTAAAACTATAGCCTACGAAACCGCTTTGTAAAAGCGCTGCTAAAGGTGCTTTAGGTAGTAAAAATTAAAACGCTGAACACCAGTAAATCATTTCTACTGTTTAACCCTAATCATTTCTACTGTTTTCACTCTCACGATTCTCTCCATTACGCAACCGCTGCTCCCTCCACCATCACTGTTCGCGCCGTCTCCGCCACCGTCACTGTTCCTCCGTCGTGAATACTTACTTCTCCCACCACTGTAACAGTTCCAGCCATGTTTGGTTGCTTCTCCCGCCGCCGTCACTGCTCCGGCCGTTTGAGCAAGGTATTTTTCATTTCCATTTCTTGTTTCCCATTTCATTTTGTTTCTTGTGGTTGTTAGAATTTTTTTTTTATATCTTGATTGTGTTCTTGTTTCGCAGCCAAAGAATAGTGGTGTTGTTGTGGTTGTTAGCATTTGATTATGTTTCTTGATTTTGTTCTTGTTTTGTGGCCAAATAATAGTGTTGTTGTTGTGGTTGTTAGCATTTGATTTTGTTTCTTGATTTTGTTCTTGTTTCGCGGCCAAATAATAGTGTTGTTGTTGTGGTTGTTAGCATTGGATTTTCAAATTGTTGTTGTAGTAAGGTTGAAGATGATGAATAGTGATATTTGGTGAACTTATTTTGATAATTGGTGATAATTTTGTAAGTTGATATTGAATGTTAGTGATGAATTCTTGGAATTCATTGATGATAATGACATTGTTGACGGATAATTTTTAGTGATTACTTTGTTAATTGTTAAGGTTGAAGATGATGAATATTGATGAAATTAATTGTTAATTATTGAGGTTGAAGTTGCTATTGAGTTTAAATGTGGAATTGATAATTTTGGTGATTGATATATGCTCGAATTGATGATTCTTTGTTGAGGTTGAAGATGATTACTTTGTTAATTGTTGCGACCTACTAAATTTTTCTTGTTATATTTGGTATACACCATCAGTTACTAACTTAGTGAATTTTCTATAGGGGTTACCTGAGAAGAGTGATATTCGGATCGTTTTCAAGAATCTTACACTTTGTGGTTAAGCCCAGATGTTGTTGACGTCTATACAGGTACTTATAATTAGTTGTTATTTTGTGTTTGTTTAGCTTGCTTAGTAAAACCATGGATCGAAAATGGATGTCTTTCAATCGATTGTCAAAAGAATACGAGACTGGGGTATCAGAATTCGTTAAGTTTGCGGTTGAACACGCCAAAGACCCCAGTCGAATCACATGTCCTTGCTTAGGTTGCTGTTATGGGCGTTGGATTGACGCAGTTCAGTTGGAATCACATTTAATGAGGCATGGAATTGATCGAAGTTATACATGTTGGATATTACATGGTGAGATAAGTAACGAGAATGTTGAACCGAGGGATAATATGACCTATGCTTCAAACGATAATGGCACAGATACACACGATTGTGATCGAGTCGAAGAGATTGCTGAAGCACTTGAAAAAGATCTTCAGGATTGTCCCAAAATGTTTGAGAGGATGGTAAGCAATGCAGAGAAACCGTTGTATGAAGGTTGCACTAAATTCACAAGATTGTTTGTGGTATTAAAATTGTACAACTTAAAGGCGGGCAATGGATGGTCGGCTATTAGCCCTTATGAAACACATGCTTCCGGAGGATAATGTTCTTCCCAATCGAACCTATGATGCCAAAAAAATGTTATGCTCTATTGGCATGAGTTATGATAAGATACATGCTTGTCTAAACAATTTCATTTTGTTTCGAAATGAATATGCATCGTTAAATGAGTGCCCTAAATGTGGAGTCTCTCGATATAAGAAAAAATTGTCTCCAGCAAAAGTCTTATGGTATTTTCCTATAATTTCGAGATTTAGACGCATGCTTCGTAGTGAAACCGATGCAAAACACTTGACTTGGCATGCAGATGAAATAATTATAGATGGAAAGTTTTGGCACCCGGCAGATTCACCACAGTGGATGAAAATTGATAATGATTATCCTGATTTTGGAGAAGAAGCAAGAAACCTTCTCTTGGCATTATCTACTGATGGAATGAACCCACATAGTCTTCAAAGTATCTCACATACCACATGGCCTGTGATTATTATGATTTACAACCTACCTCCATGGCTATGTATGAAGCGTAAGTACATGATGTTATCTATGTTAATCTCTGGGCCTAAACAACCAGGGAATGACATAGACGTATACTTGACACCTTTAATATAAGACTTAAAGATTTTGTGGGAGAACGGTGTGGAGGTTTATGATGGATATAGGAAAGAAAGTTTCAATTTGAGCACGCTGTTGTTTGGCATAATTAATGATTTTCCAGCATACGGAAATCTATCAGGGTATAGCATTAAAGATCAATGTGCGTGTCCTATTTGTGAAGAAAACACAGATTGGGCGCGTTTGGAATTTTGTCAGAAGAATGTATTTCTCTGTCATCGTAGATTTTTAAATTCTAATCATCACTACTGTGGATGGAGAAAAGCATTCAATGGAAATCCAGAACAAAGTAGAGCTCCACCTACATTGACAGGTGACCAAATTTTTGAAAAGGTGAAAGATGTGGCTACTCAGTTTGGAATGCCTTTTGCACATACGCTTGGCAAATGTGGGTGGAAGAAGAGGTCAATTTTTTTTAATTGCCATATTGGAAGTCATTGTATGTAATACATTTTCTTGATGTTATGCATATTGAAAAAAAATGTATTTGAAAGTGTTATTGGTACTTTACTCAATATACAAGGAAAGTCGAAGGATGGACTTAAAGCAAGAAAGGACTTGGTAGCGATGGTAATAAGAAATGAATTAGGACCCATGAAGAAAGGAAAATGAACATATCGACCATCTACTGCTTATACTCTATCTAGAAAGGAGAAAAAGATACTGCGTAAGTTTCTGAGTGATATTAAAGTTCCAGAAGGATACTCTTCAGATATTAGAAGACTTGTGTCTATGAAAGACCTTAAGTTAAAGAGTTTGAAGACACATGATTGCCATGTTATAATGGAACATTTTCTACCAATAGGTATACATTCTATTTTTCCAGAAAAAGTAAGAAACACAATAACTAAATTGTGTTTTTTATTCAGGTCAATTTGTAGTAAGGTGATCGATCCTGCGATATTACCAACATTGCAAACAGAAATAGTTATTACATTGTGTGAGCTTGAAATGTTTTTTCCTCCCTCATTTTTTGACATAATGGTACATCTAGTTGTTCATCTTATGAAAGAGACACAATTGTGTGGACCAACTTATATGAGATGGATGTACCCTGTTGAACGGTATATGAAAATATTAAAAGGGTATGTGAAAAATCGAAGTCGACCAGAGGCTTGTATTGTTGAACAATACATTTTTGAAGAAGCGATTGAGTTTTGTACTGAATATTTGTCCAATGTTCAATCCATTGGACTCCCCAAATCTCACATTGTTGAAAAAAAGGAAAGAACAAATTTAATTGGAAATAAAATTGTGACCGTATCAAGGGCTAAACGGGAGCAAATGAATTTGTATGTTCTGCACAATGACAATGAGGTTGAGCCATATGTTGAAATGCACAAGGATTTTCTCCGAGGTTTAAATCCTAATAGAAATGAAAATTGGATAGTACGAGAGCACAATCGAAGTTTCATACCATGGTTTAAGGATCATATGTATTCAAAGTTTTATGTAGATCCCACTTCAATAACAGAAAGGTTGAGATGTTTAGCACATGGTCCAAGTTTGCATGTGTTTTCTTATAGCGCATACACAATTAATGGATACACATTTTATACCAAAGAACAAGATGATAAAAGTACAATGCAAAATAGTGGTGTCACCTTGGTAGCTGAATCAATGCACATTTCAAGTGTGAAGGACTTAAACCCCAAATATGCAAATATGTCATATTTTGGGGTTATCGAGCGCATTTGGGTTTTTGATTATGAGAAGTTTCAGATTCCTATCTTTGGTTGCAAGTGGGTTGAAAATAATAGTGGCATACGAATGGATAATGTTAGGTCTGTTATTGGCTGCAATTTTGGTAAAACAAGGTGTAACATCAAGATGTCATGCTTGATGTCAAGACATGTGGCTCTAACATGTGCTGCAGGATTGTGGTGTATGATGTTAAGGCGGATGTCTTAGCATCTTTTGACAGAACTTACAGTTCTGTGTTTTTATGTGTTGCGCGTTATTTGATATATCTTGGGAGATTTTGTTTGAGAGATTGCAGGCAAATTTATTGGAGAAGAGTTATTCTGATACAACCAATTCCTATTACTTTGTGGAGTATATTCTATTTCTATTTTAGGGCAAAAAGATTTGGAGTTTTATCAGCTTTAATTGAGAATTAATTCTGAGAATTATTATTGCCCAGGCCCAAGAATCTGTTTCTTTTTAAAGAAGTCTCAACCCTACTTGGATAATGCGAAGACAAGAGATTGTGTACTGAGTGTCAAGTATTAGGGTTTGTGTTTTCGTCTGTGTATTGTGAGCCATTCATTCATCTATTTTTGATGTTTGGATTGGAATGATTTAGTTGAGTTGTATGTTGTCCACTCTAAGCTTTTAAGCACGAGTGTTTGTTCTTGATTGAAGCTTTTAAGCAAGATCAAGGTATTGTCGTTGAAGGGTGTCTTCTACTTTCTTTATTGTATGTTGTTATCACTGCTGTGATTGAGGGGGAGTGAGAGGTGTCTCATATCTAAGAGTGTCATAGGTAGAAGTGTCATTGGGTAGTGATTAAGTGAATAGATTGTCAACTTGTATGTTGATTGTAGAGTCTATGAATTAATACTACTGATAGTGAATTTCCTCCCTGGCTTGGTAGCCCCCAGACGTAGGTTGTTAGACCGAACTGGGTGAATAATTCTTTGTGTTTATTTATTGCTTTTAAGTGCTGTTACTTTTATTGTCTTGTTCATATAGCAGATATTGATATTGTGACATCTCACTCGACATCACATATTTGATACCAGAATTTCAATTGGTATCAGAGCAGGTCATCCTGCTCTGTATCTGGGTGAGATCTAGGGCTGTTACTTTCTGGTGCAATGGACAAGGAGAGTGGTGGATTTGTGAATAGACCCCCTATTCTAGATGGATCAAATTATGACTATTGGAAACCTCACATGCTTGCCTTTCTGAAATCTTTAGACAGCAGGGCTTGGAAGGTTGTTCTGACAGAATGGAAACATCCTGTCATTGTGGGAAAAGATGGTGTGTCAAAGCTGAAACCTGAGGAGGAGTGGACCAAGGAAGAAGATGAACTCGCTCTTGGGAATTCTAAGGCCTTGAATGCTTTATTTAATGGTATTGACAAGAATATTTTCAGGCTGGTCAACACATGTGAAGTGGCTAAGGAGGCTTGGGATATCCTGAAAACAACTCATGAAGGAACTTCCAAGGTCAAGATGTCAAGACTTCAGCTGCTAACAACAAATTTTGAAAGTTTGAGGATGAAAGATGAAGAAACCATTCATGATTTTCACATGAATAAACTTGAACTGTCAAATGCTTCTAGTGCCCTAGGAGAGAGGATGTCTGATGAGAAGCTGGTAAAAAAAAATCTCAGATCTCTTCCCATGAGATTTGATATGAAGGTGACTGCTATAGAGGAAGCTCAAGACATCAGCCAGATGAGGGTAGATGAATTGATTGGTTCACTTCAGACATTTGAATTAGGGTTGAATGACAGATCTGAAAAGAAGGTCAAAAGCATAGATTTGGTGTCCAGTACAGAAGATGATGAGAAAGAGTGTGGTCCTGAAACTCAGGAAGAGCCATCCAATGCCATTGTTCTGCTGGGAAGACAGTTTAATAGGGTTTTGAAAAGAATGGACAGGAGCTATAAACCTAATGTCAAGAACATCACATCTGACATCAACAGGTCAGGTGATTAGATGAAGAAAACAAGAACTGAGGGGAAGCCTAATTATGACAAAGGAATCCAATGTCATGGATGTGAGGGTTATGGTCATATCAGAGCTGAATGCCCTACATATCTTAAGAAGCAGAAAAAGGGCTTATCTGTGTCCTGGTCTGATACTGAAAGTGAGGAAGATGAAGAGACTGCCAAGCAGGTTATGGTATTGACTGGAAGGTGTACATCTGATGATGATTCTAGGGATGAAGAGAGCACATATGATGAGCTCACTGATTCTTATAAAGAGCTATGCATTAACAGTGAAGAAGCCTGTCAAGAAGGGGAGAGGCAGAAGAAGATCATTGCTCAACTCAAGGATGAAAAGACAGAGCATTTGGAAACCATTGCCAAGCTGGAAGATGAAGTATTTGTGCTGAACTCTAAACTTGAATCTATATCCAAGTCTATCAGAATGCTGAATAGTGGAACTGATGTTCTAGACAAGATTCTTGATGTTGGAAGAACTGCAGGAGACAAAAGTGGGTTGGGATTCAACAGTGGATCTGCTTCAAATGATGTTATTCCTAGTTCCAAGCCAGTGATGTTGAAACAGATGTTGAAACATCCTGACAGGACTCCCTCTAGAAAGAAATTTAGGCGCTGGAGATGCCATCATTGTGGGAGCTTTGGACACATAAAGGCTTTCTGTTATAAGTTGCATGGGTATCCTAAGAGTACTTCTAATTGTGCACCCAGACAGATCATTCATAAAGGTAATCAAGTCATCAAGCAAAAGAAGCAATGGGTCTCCAAAACTGATGTTGTCAGCTTGATAGCACATACTTCTCTTAGAGTCTCTGCTAAAGAAGACTGGTACTTTGACAGTGGCTGTTCAAGACACATGACAGGAGTGAAAAATTTGCTGGTGGATGTTAAACTTCATTCTTCTGGCCATGTGACCTTTGGTGATGGTGTCAAAGGAGAAATCAAGGGTGTGGGAAAGCTGAATTATGAAGGTACACCTAGACTTGATGATGTACTGCTAGTCAAGGGGTTGACAGCAAATTTGATCAGTATTAGTCAACTATGTGATCAAGGACTCATAGTTAACTTTACAAAAACTGAGTGCATTGTCACAAATGAGAAAGGTGAAGTTATCATAAAGGGTGCTAGGTCTAAGGACAATTTTTACCTATGGGTGTCACAAGACTCAAGTTCATCCACATGTGTTCTTGCAAAAGAAGATGAAGTCAGAGTATGGCATCAAAAGCTGGGACATCTACATCTGAAGGGAATGAAGAGAATCATATCTTCAGAAGCAGTAAGAGGAATCCCAGAGCTCAAAATTGAAGAAGGAAGAGTGTGTGGAGACTGTCAGATAGGGAAGCAGACCAAGATGTCACATCAAAAGCTTCAACATCCCACTACTTCTAAAGTGTTGGAACTTCTTCATATGGACTTAATGGGGCCTATGCAGGTGGAAAGTCTAGGTGGGAAGAAGTATGCTTATGTAGTTGTGGATGACTATTCCAAGTACACTTGGGTGAATTTTATCAAAGACAAAACAGAAGTGTTTGATGTGTTTAAGGATCTCTGTCAAAGACTCCAAAGAGAAAAGGAGAGCAATGTCATCAGAATAAGAAGTGATCATGGAAGAGAGTTTGAAAATAGCAAGTTTGCTAAATATTGTTCTACTGAAGGCATCAGTCATGAGTTTTCCTCACCTATTACTCCTTTGAAAAATGGAGTTGTTGAAAGGAAGAACAGAACCATTCAAGAATCTGCTAGAGCAATGATTCATGCCAAAAAGCTTCCTTACCATTTCTAGGCTGAAGCTATGAATACTGCCTGCTACATTCACAATAGAGTTACCTTGAGAAGAGGTACTTCAGCTACCTTGTATGAGTTGCGGAAGGGAAGAAAACCAAGTGTGAAGTACTTTCATGTCTTTGGAAGTAAATGTTACATTCTGTCAGATCGTGAACAGAGGAGGAAAATGGATCCTAAAAGTGATGAGGGAATCTTTTTGGGATACTCTACAAACAGCAGAGCTTATAGGGTACTTAACTCCAGAACCAGAGTCATGATGGAATCTATAAATGTGGTTGTTGATGACTATGCAATGAAGGAAGTTGCTGATGTCCTGGATGATGTTGGAACATTTGTTAATGATGTATCAACAGAAGCTAAAGACAAAAGTGTAAATCCTAGTCCTACTACTGCTGAACCTGAACCAAAGCAGCCTAACAAGGAACCTTCCATTAGAGTGCAAAAGGACCACCCAAAAGAGCTTATCATAGGTGATCCAAACTCGGGAGTTACCACTAGGTCAAGAGAAGTTGTGTCAAATTCTTGCTTTGTATCCAAAATTGAGCCCAAAAATGTTAAAGAAGCCTTGAAAGATGAATTTTGGATTAATGCCATACAAGAAGAGCTGGGACAATTCAAGAGGAATGAAGTGTGGGAGCTTGTACCAAGGCCTGATGGAATAAATGTGATTGGCACCAAGTGGGTTTACAAGAATAAATTTGATGAACAAGGAGTGGTCACCAGAAATAAGGCTAGACTGGTTGCCCAATGTTACACTCAGGTAGAAGGAATTGATTTTGATGAGACTTTTGCTCCTGTGGCCAGACTGGAATCTATCAGGCTACTCTTAGGTGTAGCTTGTAATCTCAAATTCAAGTTATTCCAGATGGATGTAAAGAGTGCCTTCTTGAATGGGTACTTAAATGAAGAAGTTTATGTAGATCAACCCAAGGGGTTTGTTGATCCAACATTTCCTAACCATGTCTACAAACTAAGGAAAGCTCTTTATGGATTAAAGCAAGCACCTAGAGCTTGGTATGACAGGCTTACTGAATTCTTGTCTCTGAATGGTTACAAAAAGGGAGGAATTTACAAGACATTGTTTGTCAAAGAGGAAGGAGGAAAACTGTTAATAGCTCAAATATATGTTGATGACATAGTGTTTGGTGGGATGTCAGAAGCAATGGTTCAACATTTTGTGAAACAGATGCAATCTGAGTTTGAGATGAGTCTTGTTGGTGAGCTCAGCTATTTTCTGGGTCTGCAAGTTAGACAAATGGAAGACTCCATATTTATCTCTCAGAGCAAGTATGCAAAGAACATAGTCAAGAAGTTTGGCCTGGAGAGTGCTAATCACAAGAGGACACCGGCCCCTACTCACATGAAGTTGTCCAAGGATGAACATGGAGTGAGTGTGGATCAAAGCTTATACAGAAGCATGATTTGAAGCTTACTGTATCTCACAGCTAGCAGACCTGATATCTCCTTTGCTGTAGGAGTTTGTGTCAGATATCAATCTGAACCTAAGGTTAGCCACATGAATCAAGTGAAGAGAATTCTAAAATATGTGAATGGTACTAGTGACTATGGTATACTATACATTCATGGATCAGGTACTGAACTGAGTGGATATTGTGATGCTGACTGGGCAAGGAGTGCTGATGATAGAAAAAGTACTTCTGGAGGATGCTTCTTCTTAGGGAACAATCTTATCTCGTGGTTTAGCAAAAAGCAGAATTGTGTGTCTCTCTCTACTGCTGAGGCCGAGTACATAGCAGCAGGAAGTAGTTGTTCACAACTAGTTTGGATGAAGCAAATGTTAACTGAATACAATGTCAAGCAAGATGTCATGATATTGTACTGTGATAATCTGAGTGCTATCAATATCTCCAATAACCCAATTCAACATAGCAGGACTAAGCATATTGACATACGTCATCACTTTATAAGAGATCTAGTTGAAGATAAAGTGGTTGCTTTGGAACATGTTGCTACTGAAATGCAATTAGCTGATATTTTTACTAAAGCCTTAGATGCAAATCAATTTGAAAATTTAAGAAGCAAATTAGGGATTTGCATATATGAGGATTAGTAGATTGTTGTTGGAGTGCAGGAAGGTGATTTTTGGTGCAGGTGTCTTATGTGAAAGTGGCAAAATAAGAATGTTTGGAAACAATCAAGAACATTTTTATTGATGGAAGTACTCACCATTACATTTTTTTTGGAAACTACAAGCAAAGAGTTCTCATGTTTGGTTTTAGCTATTCATTCCAACCACCTGAGTTAATGAAAGTAACCTAATCTTCATCTGCCTCATCCTCAGAATCATGTAGTTGCAACTGAGCTTTCTTGGTGGTCTTCATCCTAGTTTCTGCTTTTCTTCCTGTCCTTGTTGCCCCTGTAGAGGATCCACCTGTTGTCATTTCTTTGAACTTCATCTCCTTTGGTTTTGTGTTCTTGTTCTTCTGGTCTTGCTTCAACTGACCCTGGTGTGTATCAACTGTCTTGGAGGACTGACTCATGTTTCCTTCTCAGATTGGCTGTAGTAAGAAGCAGTTTGGTGTAGTTTTTATAATGGAAACCCCTTGTTTGTGTCGCGTGGTCAGTCAAAGTTGGTTGGTGTCTGTGCACCTCTCTCTGTTGAGTAATGTGTCACTCTTTCCAAGCTGGGTTCAACAGTTTTTCTTGGTATTTGACAATGTTTGACTGCGTGTCAGAACATTGGGCTTGATGACTAATTTTAGGTTGGTTCTTCTGGATTTAATCTGATGGTTGTCAAATTGTGGCTAAAAAGGGGGAGAGAAAGGCTAGTTGCTATTTAAGCAATATTTGTGGTTTTCTGATTTTCTGGGAGTGTTTTTGTTTGGCTTGTGTGGTTCCTTGACTTGAGGGGTATTTCTGCTGATTGTTAGTGTTGTTATGTGTTATTTTCTGCTGCAGGTATCTCTGATGTGTGCTGATATTGTTTTAGCCAAAATTAGACAAAGGGGGAGATTATTAGGTCTGTTATTGGCTGCAATTTTGGTAAAACAAGGTGTAACATCAAGATGTCATGCTTGATGTCAAGACATATGGCTCTAACATGTGTTGCAGGATTGTGGTGTATGATGTCAAGGCGGATGTCTTAACATCTTTTGACAGAACTTCCAGTTTTGTGTTTTTATGTGCTGCGCGTTATTTGATATATCTTAGGAGATTTTGTTTGAGAGATTGAAGGCGAATTTATTGGAGAAGAGTTATTCTGATACAATCAGTTCCTATTACTTTGTGGAGTATATTCTATTACTATTTTAGGGCAAAAAGATTTGGAGTTTTATCAGCTTTAATTGAGAATTAATTCTGAGAATTATTATTGCCCAGGCCCAAGAATCTGCTTCTTTTTAAAGAAGTCTCAACCCTACTTGGATGATACGAAGACAAGAGATTGTATACTGAGTGTCAAGTATTAGAGTTTGTGTTTTCGTCTGTGTATTATGAGCCATTCATTCATCTATTTTTTATGTTTGGATTGGACTGATTTAGTTGAGTTGTATGTTGTCCACTCTAAGCTTTTAAGCACGAGTGTTTGTTCTTGATTGAAGCTTTTAAGCAAGATCAAGGTATTGTCGTTGAAGGGTGTCTTCTACTTTCTTTATTGTATGTTGTTATCACTGCTGTGATTAAGGGGGAGTGAGAGGTGTCTCATATCTAAGAGTGTCTTAGGTAGAAGTGTCATTGGGTAGTGATTAAGTGAATAGATTGTCAACTTGTATGTTGATTGTAGAGTCTATGAATTAATACTACTGATAGTGAATTTCCTCCCTGGCTTGGTAGCCCCCAGACGTAGGTTGTTAGACCGAACTGGGTGAACAATTCTCTGTGTTTATTTATTGCTTTTAAGTGTTGTTACTTTTATTGTCTTGTTCATATAGCAGATATTGATGTTGTGACATCTCACTCGATATCACATATCTGATACCAGAATTTCAGATAAGTCAGGATTTTTGCAAGTAGATCTTAATAGGGTGGGGGTACAAAGATGATCCTTTTATTCTAGCCTCTCAAGCTAGACAAGTGTTCTATGTCACTGATCCGACAAGTACGAAATGGTCTATAGTGCTTTTATCTAACAAAGTAATTGATGATAACATTGAAGATCAAGGTGATATTGATATTGAGAATGAATCGTATATTATAAGTGATCAAGATGAGAATGTTGGAGCGAATGAATAATATATTAGAAATGATCATGATGAAGGAATTTGGATCAATCCATCCATCCGTGTTGTTAAGAGACAAGTAGATCATCTTCCTACCCGGAAAAGAAAGAGATGTTAATAAAAAGGTAATAGTAAAATTATATATTTTGTCATGTATTTTTCATATTTGAGAATGATTATGGATTATGGATTATGGATTATGGATTTATATGTTTGTCATGTGTTTATCATGTTATGTATTTGTCATTTCATATTTATGGATTATGTATTTGTCATGTGTTTGTCATGTTATGTATTTGTCATTTCATATTTGCGAATGGATTATGGAATATGGATTATGGATTTAAATATGTTTTTCTTTATTACATGTCAAATGGCTACTAATGAGGAGAACTTGCATGATACTTCCAAGAATGATGCAAAAGAATCAATTCATGATGTGGAAGGAGATATTTCAAGAGGAATAACAATTATGAAAGGAATAATTCGTGCTAGAGACAAGGGAATAAAATATGACGTTCATTGGAATGAAACGGGTCAACTAATTGAGCCTAACGGCGCAATGTTGACAAGTTACATTGGTACACTTGTCCGTTCACAAGTTCCTATTACTTGTGACAATTGGAGAAATCCACAGTTGAAACCCGCCAAAGATAAAATATGGAGTGAGATACAGGTACTATATGTGATGTTATTTGTTATTTTTGACGATTATATCTTTAATTTAATTATACTAACACACTTTTTGTATATTTTTTTGTAGAAATATTTTAACATTGGTGACGACCGACAAAAATATTGTCTTCAATTAGCCGGAAAAAGACTTAGAGGGTTTCGAGCATTTTTAACCAACAAGTTTCTTAAGGATGACCAAGGAAACTTTGTTGAAGCGGAACGTTCGAAGAAGTATGCGGACTTGATTGCACCCGAAGAATGGGACACTTTTGTAGCCAAACGAAGAACTCAAGAATTCCACGTAATCTTAATTTAATTTATCATGAATATTGTATTATATTCCTGTAGTTATTACATGTGTTTTGATATGACTTAAAATTATTTATGCAGGTTGTGAGTGACCTAAATCGTCAAAGAGCCTCAAAACCCACATATCCATACAAGAAAGGGCGTTTGGGATATGCACGCTTGAAACAAAAAATAGTATGTATATATAATTGCTATGATATTTTTGTGTTATTATTCATCTTAATACTTGACTTAATGTATAGCTTGAAGAGGAGAAAAGTGAATAAACATCTCTTCCGGAGCATGTTTTGTGGAAGGCTGCCTGTGTAGGAAAGGATGGAGTTGTTACTGAAGGTGTTCAGCAAGTTTTTGAACAATGTGTAAGTATAACATTATTTGTTTAATTAAATAAAAAATTCTTGTTTATCTAAAATATTTATGCTTAACTCTAATATTGAATTTCAGGAGACTCTATCTCAGTCCTTAACTCTCACGGAAGACCAGGATTGCAGGAGCATACTGAGTCGAGTATTAAATGTTCCTGAGTATTCTGGTCACGTGAGGGGTAAGGGATTTGGAGTCACTCCATCTGCCTTGTATAAGTGTCCAAAGACCAAAAATCCTAGCAATAAAGAGGTGATGGAAACGTTGGAAGAATTGAGAGCTCAAGTTCGTGAACTGCAAAAGGATAAAGAAAGATATATGTCGGAAAGACGCGGTTCAGAATTTAAAGATACTAGTGACAAAGATAGTATCAATTTTCAACAAAAAATTTTGGAGGTAATTATATTTATTAAATTAGCAAAAATTTTTATATTGACATATATGCACAATAACAATTTCATATTTTTTTTTTGTTTAGGGCATTTCACCTTGTCAGTTATATTTATCGGCACCGACATATCGCATGGTTGGCAAGGGAAAAGTGCATAACACTTCGGGAGACGTACTTCACCATAGATCGCTCCCTGCTGGATTTTTGAAAGTTTCGATTGATATTGCTTTAGAGCGGGATACGTTACTACCTATACCTGACGACGTTTCAGATGCAACATTGGTGGGGGATGCAATAAGGTCGTATGTTGCATGGGCGTCAAACCTCATTGTCATAGATGACTCGGTATGTTGAAAACCATTATTAACCTTTTAGTTTTCAAATGTTTTAATTGCATATAAGTTATGTTATGCTTACTTTTACGTACATTTTATTTACATGGTATTGTTAGACTCCTACAAAATCCAAATCAAAAGATAAAGGGATTGTGCGGCAAACCGAGTCAGTTGCATCAAAAACAGAGGCACATTGATATATATATGCATTAAAAATGTTAATTCTATGTTCCGAATTCCAAAGCTTCATGATTTTATATTTTATGACTTATATGATTTTCAGATTCCTATACAAGAGGTGCAACAAGGGAGCAAGAATAAGAAGCCAGAATTAGTAAAGCCAAAAAAAGCTTCTATTCCTCGATTTTGGTTGTGCCTTGAAACATTTGTAGGCACATCGGATTTGATGGAAGGTGGTATCCGTGAAATACCTATGGAAGAAGGTATTTTTGGGTTTGCCTATTCAGAAATAATTGTTAAAGAAGACTTGGATCAGATTTTCCAGCATGCTGAATTAGGCATCGGTGTTATGAATTCATATATCAGGTAATCCATTGATTTTATTTAATTAATTGATCAATATATTTACTGATTTCAATGAATATTCGAATGTTGATTATGTTTTTATTTCAGGTTCTTGTATGAAAAATTGATGCTCCCGCGTCAATTGACAGATAGATTCTCTTTCTTGTCTCCCAGTTGTGTCAACGCAAATCTAATCGATCGAACTGCAAATGCGGTCAAAGATCACTTAATTAGTAGATGCATTTATGCCTAACAAAGATACAGAGAAGTTGTATCTTTTACCATATAATACTGGCCATGGGTTAGATTTTCATTCTAACTTCCTTTGTTATAATCTTTCGCTTTTTTACGTTGTGTATAATGTAACACCCTCAAATTTCGTAACAGTATTTATTTAATTTGTTTAAATATAATATTCGTGAATTTTTGTGAATTTTGGTGGTTTGTGTTGATGGTGGCATTTTTGTGGAGTTTTGGTTATTTATTTAAATAATAGTATATAATATGGAATATATTAGTATTATTATTAATTTAAATAATATTAGAAGGATTAAGGGTAAATTGGACTTTTAAGGAGGAGTTAGTGAGGGTAATATTGGGAAAGTCCATTTTAGAAGCCCAAGGGTTAGGTTTAACAAAAAGGAGAATTTGAGAGGAATAGGATTCATTTTGTTAGACCGTGAAAAGAAGGAAAATGCCAGAGCTATAAGGAAAGAGGGAAAAGCTTAGGATTCGAGAAGGTTTCCAAGAACGCAAGAAAGAAAGCTTGGAATCAACAATCTAAGGTATGGGGAGTATTGCCTTTCATTGTTTTCAATATAGGAATTCGATGTGTTTAAAGCTGTTTTTTGAGGTTTATGAGGGTTTGTGGGTTTATGGGTAAATTGATGATTTAGGTGTTGTTTTTGTGGATTGATGATGAATATGAAGGGTTAGATTGAATCGGATAAAAGTAGGCCTTCGAGGCTAATTTCTCTATTGATGTTGTTTTGACCTCGTAGGAAAAAGGGATTTATGGAGGTTATGAAGGTAATTGGGTTTGTGAAGGTTTATGAGATTTTGAGGTTTAGGATAGTGTGATAAATCGACCTAATAGTCATAGGTTTTGTGTCCTTGTTGCCTTAATGCCTTAGGGATGTTAGGCGGGTGTTTTTTAGGTAAATGAGGCTGAACCCGTAAGCTTTTTGGGGTCTGATGTGCTACTGGTGCGTAGCAGCAAATGCAGGAAATCAGGACCTTGCAAAGCAAAGGAATCCTTCGCAAAGCAAATACTCGCCCAGACTTGCAAAGCGAACGTTCCAGCAAATGTCTGTTGTTTGCAAAATTATTTTATGATTCTTGTGCTGGCTTGATGTTTTGAGTTGTGATTTTGCTGATGAATTACCATGATTATATTGATGATTATGAGATGATGATTTCATGATGTTTTGATGAATAAATGATGATATGATTAACATGAGATTTTGATGAATGATGATGCACGTAATAACTTTTATTGATGATGATAATGATGTTGTGTATCATGCATTCATAGCATTTCAAACTTCGGTCTATGGTGGCTTCAATCCCATTGTGTGGATGTGAGGTAATTTTGATATGCTCCGGTTTTTGTGTAGAATCGATCCTAATGACGGGGATCTTTGGAGGGTGATGGCCTAGTGTCCATCGACTTTGACGAATTGGTACCACATGCATGAGTCTTGTTGTGCATTGCATTTATTTGGCATTGATGTGATTTATGATATCGTGATTTTGGATATTTTCCTTTGTGATGACCCTGATGATGTTGTATATGATGATGACGCCATTTTATGCATATCCTCTTTTTATATTGACTATAATGAATTGTGATTACTCACCCTGCCTGTTTGAATGTTGCCTCCACGTGGGTAACGTTCAGGTGATCAGGCTTAGTTGTGGATGCCTTCGAGGACTTTTGGAGTTTATTTTGCTTTTGGTCGATGTAGAGGATCTTGCTCTGATATTGTAACATCGGGTTGGGTCGTTGATTCGAACCATGTTGAGCTGTTATTTTGTTGTTATTTTTTAATGGTTATGGTTTTTATTTGGAAACCCTTTTGATTTTGGATTATTGTGGTTATGGTGGTTCCGCTGCTAATTTAATGGCTTTTGAGTATTTTGAGGAAAACCCGTTGTTTACGGAGCAATTGTTTTATTTGAATTTTATTGAGAAATGTGCATCCTTCTGAGGTGATTTTTACTCTGATATTATGTTATTTCTGCTGCGATAATTGTGGGGTAGAAAAGGGTGTTACATATAACATTTCCATCTAAATTTTTGTTTTATTTTACAGTGGACACTGGTTGTTGCTTGCGATTAATCCGATAAAAGAAATATTCTATTATCTGGATTCGCTAGATGGTGATCAAACAAAATACCCGGAGATGAAGAAGATGATTGATACATAAGTGATGCGGTTGTTCTAAATATTCGCGTGTGTATTTATTTATTTATGTGAGATTGTTCTAAATATTCGTTTACATTATGATAGATCCATACAAATATTTCGATCACAACGACAAGCTCGAGTACCAAAGAGCAAACCAAACAACATTACATATATAAGAGTGTAGGTATATTTTCACATTTGTTATTATAATAGTGATGCTACTTGAAAACACAAGTTAAACTATATATCCTGATACATATGCATACTTTTTTCTATGTGTAGTGTCCTCGGCAGCGTAATAGTATAGATTGTGGTTATTTTGTATTGAGATTCATGAAAGAATTTATTCATTTGGAACAAATAGAGATTTCAATCATGGTATGGATTTATAAGTTATGATTTATTTTAAGACTTATTATCAGATATTTTATCTAATTAATTACTTTTAACTAAATCATGCATATTATGTTATATTATGTAGTACTTTGATGAATTCAAGTGTGCCACCTACACGAAAGATAAATTGGAAGAAATAAAGGAGGAATGGTGTCAATATATGGTTGAAATGAGAATTATATGAGGTATATTATTGTTTTCTTTTTTTGTGTGTTAAGTTTATGGAAGGTGTTGTATAGTTTTGGAAATTGTTAATAGTTTTGGAAGTTGATGTATAGGTGATGGAAATGGTGTATAAGGTTTAGAATTGGTGCATCTTTAGGATGTTTGGTGTAATTAGTTTTGGCAGTTGTTATTAGAATTTTGGATGTCTACTTGGATGTATGAGGTTTGTATTGAGTTATATATATAATGGTTATTTTGGTGTATGAGGTTTGTGTTGAAATATATATAATGGTTATTACGGTTTATGTGTTGAATTATAATGGTATACAAGGCCTATGTGTTGAATTATAATGGTATACAAGGCCTATGTGTTGAAATAAAGGCTTGTGTTGAATTATACAGGTTTGTGTTAAAAAAGAAGACTTATGGAAAAAGTACACAGTAGACAGCGCTTTAGCAAAAAAAAACGCTCCAAAAAAATTGATTTTTAAAAAAATGCTTTTAAAAAGCGCTTTTTGAAAAGACAACGTTTTTAAAAAAAGCGCTGCCTAAAGGGGGTCCTAACGTATACATAAGACATCGCTTTTAAAAGCGTTGCTAAAGGAGGCCCTACGAAAGCATTTTTCCTTGAAAAAGCGCTGCCTAAAGGGGGTCCTACGAAAGCGCTTTGAAAAGCGCTGCTAAAGAGGGTCCTACGAAAGCGCTTTTCTTTGAAAAAGTGCTGCTAAAGGGGGTCATACGAAAGCGCTGCTAAAGGGGTCCTAAGGGGGACCTAAGACAGCGCTTTTCAAAGGAAAAAAAGTGCTGCCTTTACCTACAGCAACGCCACCTTTGGCAGCGCTTTTAAGCGTTTCTAAAGGCCAAAAAAAGCGATGCTAAATGTCTTTTTTGGCATAGTGAAGGCATATACCGCGTCATCCTTGTCCAGTTCAATATTGAGCCCTTATACATTTATCCTGTTATGTAGGATGGGCAAATTCAATCTAGGTCACTCATGTCCCTCAGCATGCTTTGTGGAGTACCCATCAACTATCTTTATGGTCATCCAGTTACGGACAATGTTAGATAAGTAATAAAGTACTCGACTCTACATCTAGAGTCCATAGTGGTTTCAGGTCGAAGGGTGGTATACACCACTATCACCATGAGAGTAACTTATGACATTTTGCATAACATTCTATGTATTACTCTCATAGCGGGTCAATCCTATATAAATATTACTCCTAATATTCATACCTATGTTAAGACTAGATAACTCCTTATCCATGATCCATGAGATGTGATCATCGGTCTATCTATATAATAGTCTTAATGCTTTAAGGTTTTCTCCCTTCACAGTAAAGCTCAACTACAAATACTTTAAGAATAGTGGCTTTATGTTTAATGGGATATCATGATTAAGTCACACTTAATATTTCATTAAACGAACTAGCTATTCTAGAGACTTTATTATTCTGGAAAAACAACCATAATAAAGAAATGCCTTTTATTAATAATAAGTAATTCGATACAAGTACCAAAGTATTGGCCTCTAGGGCTTACACCAACAACAAGGTGACAGCCGAAGAGGTTGAGACTCATTCTATCTTAAATATTGTCGATGCTTTGTGAATGTTGACGCTACGATCGGCAATCCCTCGGATTGGTTGATTCTCCCAGTAAGCCCGGAATAGAGGATATGTAGTTCTTTTGAGGGTTGTTCGGTTCCTCTATACCAATGCCTTTTCTCTGGGTTGGGGTTTCATTTTCTCTTTTCTGATTTTGAGGTGGTCGTGATGGACCGTTTGAGAGTTCACCCTCGCAACTTCATCCCAGAGCTTGGGTTTTCATTAAGGTGTTCCAACACTGCTCCGAGTATAGATCTTGAAGCCTTCTCTAGAGCTCTTTTCTGTTCTTTTTTTTGTGTGGCTCGTACCTCTGAAGATGATTCTCGGGATCAGCAATTGGTCTCCCTTCGCCCTCAGGTGCCTTAGTTCGGCCCTTTCACCACTGAGGGGTAATTTTCTTGAACATTTTATATTGGAGATACCCGTTACTCCTTAGGAACATCTTGCCTTTTGTTTGACTTCAGACCTGATGGGATGTGCTCACTCTTGTAAGAGCATTTTTTGAAGTACTGGACAATAGCTCATTTCCACCGGTCTCTTTCTTTTGACCACTCTGAGTTGCATCCTTTATCCTTCGTGGAAGCAGAGATGAAAGAGAATTTGTACACTTGGTATCAAGAGCTTAACTATTATATGGGATTCGGCCTTGTTGAGGTACCCCATTCTCAGTAAAAGAAGAAATTGATTAATACATGCGCAATAATTTGTGCCCCCAATCTTGTCGAGCGGAAAGAAATCTTTGATGAGGATGGGGGCCCAGGGAGTTACCCTTTTTTTAATAAGTGTAACTTGTACCTTGTAGATAACATGGACCATGTATAGAAGGTTCTTGTGTTTTCCAAGGATCAGGGTCTCATGACCGGCTTATATGGTCGGGTGTCAGTGACTCCTAGTGTTGCTGCTACTTTTACTCTGGGGATTCAGACACCGACTACAGTTATTGCCCCGACCGTAGTTGTGACTACTATCTCGGGTATGACTTCTGAGGTGAAACAACTTATTATCAAAGCGGTAGACTTCTCTGCCTGTGATCCTTCACCATCTTCTTCCCATATTAAGAAGAATCATGGTGACAACCTGTCTACTCTTATTGAGGGAGGTTCTCCCAATAGGGCTCATTTAAAGGAGGACGTTGGGTCGGAGGCTCTCACTCCTTTCTTTTGGCTTCATTCCATTCTTCCATCTTGGATACCGAGCACCCAAAGGAATTTGTTGCTGCTATGGCCAATGAGGACCTAACCTTTGCCTGGAGCTTATCTGCAATTGAAAGGTGAGGTCTTTTGCAGATGCTTCTCGTACCCCGTTTAAGTTCGGATCCTTGGTTTCGATGGTAGTTGTTGGCCCAGATGATGTACTTGGCTCTGGTGACCTTTTTAGAGAGCAGGATGGGCTGAAGGAGAAATTTGAGGCCCTTTTGCGGGAAAATTATGCAGCTTAGAAAGAGTTGGTCGACTTGCGGGTGTAACACCCCAAAATTTGCCCCTTGTTTTTAGCTTTTACTGGCTTATGTTTCATTGCATTGCATTTAGATCTTGTTTTCATCTCATAGCATACCTATTGCATAAAGGCATGTGATTAGTGGTTTTCAGTGTGTTGGTAATTCAAAGCAAGAGAATAAGAGCCAAGGGTCTTCAAACAAGCCTCAAGGGTCTCTCATATCATATATCCTCTCACTTTGATCCCACAAGTCATGAGAAGGTGGAAATTCATCAAGAAGATGGGGCAGTGCATCATCTCCTACACAAAGCAGTCCAAGATTGGGATGTGACCCTCAAATGGGCAAGCTCTTTGAGTTTTCATCACCCCCAAGGGTCATATCTCATCTTTGCTAGATAGTATATACATCATATTCAGAGGAATTTGGATTTGGAGGATGTGTTATTTCCTCCTAACTAGAGGGTACCAAAACTAGGGTTTGACTTAAAATCAGTTTATTTTTGATTTTTTGGACAAAACTTGATCTCATGGAATTCCTTGTGTTCCTAAGTGTATATGGATGGAAAATTGTTCATCAATTAGTTTCAGAGGGGTCTCAGTTGGTCAGAAGATTCAAAATCAAGAAATTGGGGAAAAAGTCAAATGTGCAGTGAAAAAGTCAACTCCTGACTTTTTGAGGTCAAATTCATGAAATTCAAGTTACATGTATCCATTGGACAAAATTTAATCAAGAAATGATGGAGGAATCATGAAAAATCAAGAAATGTGCAAACTTTCCATTTTTAGAAACTTAGGATTTCCAAAAATGGCAAGTTTGGACCATTTTTGTACCACACTTTGAGGCTTTCTTTCTCCAAGATAAAAGCTCCAAACTTCAGGCCCAAGTTGAGCCAATTAAAGTTCACATTCTAAGCTTCAAATCCATATAAATAACTCTTCAATTGGATCAAAATTGAGGGAGTTATGATCCATCAAAGTTTGACAAAACTAGGTCAAAAACCAAGTCATGGCAAGCCAAGTTCAGGCCCATGCGCCATAATTTTGTCAAACACTTGGTGCGCCAAATGTCCAGCCACTTTTCTCAATGAGGGAAGCTCCAAATGAAAAAATGTTAAACATCAAAGTTGTTCATCTCAATGTCCTCTTCAACTTTGATGTTGGACATTTTTACATTTGAGCAAGTTATGATGGGGTTATGATGGTCCCAAGTTGACGTGTTCATGCTGAATTTTCCAAGTCAGGTTGCCATGCCAACCTACCAACTTGCCACGCCCATGCACCAGTTTTGAACCATAATGTTTGGAGTCATTTTACACCATCCTACAAGCCTCTATTCAATTCAATTTCAACATCAAACTTATTCTCCTATATCTACTCTTTCATTTGCCACCAAAATCACACATTTCCATTCATTAAAGTGAGAGATATTCATCACCAAAGTCCCTTGTTTGAATTAAAACCAAGCTGCCAAAGTGGGAAGTGTTTGATATTGTCCTTGTTACTGAGATTCAAGTCACACTCATACTACACACCAGTCCACCTTTTACTTCATTAAGCTAAACATTCTCTTACATCACCACCACCCATTTTAAACCTCACCATACACTTCATGAACTCACCCACACCTTAACCAACCCTTCACAACTCACCTCTAACTGTCATGACTCAGTTAGTTAGATTCTACTCAGTTAACCTCACACCAACTCACTTAACCAACTCAGTTGACCATGGTTAAACACATTTAACCCTAACTATATAAACAAATTTGCACCACAATTTCAAGCTCTCTCTCCTTTTTCCACATTCTCATAAATCATTCTCAACCATTCTCTCTACTCTCTCTCTAATCTCACACATTTCTCACATTTTCATCACTATCTCTCTCAAGAAATCTCAAGTTTCTCTCTCACTCTCAAGAGTTCAGATCAAGATTTCTCTCTCGTTTCTTCATCATTTTCGAAGATTCTTTGAGCAGCATCACCTCCATAACCTCCTCTTTCTACTGTATGCATTGGATTTGCTTTAATCCACCATTGAAAAATCTCAAGTTTCACTCATCACTCCAAATTTCTACTCCAATCAAGCATAGGATCTGGTTTTTGCCTTTATTTGGCTCAAAGTGTTGATTCGAAGATCTTACAAGAAGTTCTTGGGTTTCTAAAACAAAAAATTGCATCTCACAAGGTTAGGGATCTTAAAACTTTTCTTTTATTTCATCATGATTTAAGAGATTTATAATGTGAAATTAGTAATCATACATTGCATCTGGAAGTCCTGAAATGATGGCACACCATTGGTTGTTCAATTTGGATTTTATGTGATTTTGTTATTTTGTGAAATTTGTGCTTGAACATGTCACTTTCGTGCCATTTTACTTGATGTTAGAATGATATTTTTGTGATTTAATTAGTATATTCATGATCTATGAAGTTTGGGTTTCAGTTTGGTATTTTATTTTGTTGATTTTCGTTAAGAATTGATGGAGATATTTGAGGTAGAAGATTGGTAAAAATTCTGCATTATTTTCTGGTTTTTATGAAAAATTCTGCACTTTGCATGAGGTTATAATGGAGGTGATGATGTGTCAGCGCGTTATTGGTTGTGTTCATACCATTTCAATGATTAATTAATGATGGATGAATGATGGTGAGAGAGAGGAGACGCGTGGAGCCACGCGATTGGTTCATTTTGTGGTGGGCCCATGGAATCACAACGCCTATGGAGAAGCAATTCAACGTTTCTTTTTGGCTGAGAAGGTGAAATATTGGTTAGCATGCACCAGCCTCCATTAGGTGTACCGTAGACGCGCCTTGTGGATCGTAGGATGCAGGATCATCACACGGTTGATTGCATCAACGGATCTCCTTGAGTCAAAATGTTCACCAACGCCCATGGTATGCACCCCAGGCCACATGCGCTTTTGGGCCTTGTCCGGCTGCTATGCACACCTCCCTTGTTAAGCCCATGGATATTTTGAACTAGGAATTGCTTTTCGAACACCCCCTTTTATTTTCATCCATTTTCTTTATTCCCTTTGCATATACATTTCATATTTGATTTTTAAAAATACCATATGAACTCCAAAAATTCCGAAATAATTTACATGTGTTCTTAACACATTTAGGTAATTTTCCACTACTTTTAATTCATATTTTAATAATGTTGGACCATATTTCTATAATTTCTTTTCAATTTCTTTTTCAATTGAACTTTTCTTTGACACTTGCACTTGTACATTTTATTTCTCCCACCTCCCACAACATTTTTTACTCATTCTTTTTTTATTGATTAGATAACATACTGTAGCATATAAAAATATTTTTTTTGTATTTTTAAATCATTTTTATCATGTGTTTTGATGTGCATATTTGGGTTTTCTTTGGATGTGTTTCAAGGTGAATGTGTGAACTCATTTGAGCACTTTTCTTGTTAAATTTTGTACTGTACTTTTTACATGTGATTAAATTATGACTTAATTGGTTTTTGTTCTATTTTAATAATTTTTCAAATCCATTTACTATTTTTTTATGCATGTTAGATTAGAAGACCTTTTATGAAGTTTTGTTAACATCATTCTCACATGTTTTAGGTAGGCATTTATGCCATCTTATTAGGATTTGTTTATGCATCTTTTGTGTGTCATTTGTATGGTATTATAGTTCATCTTTGTTGCATTATAAGTCACTTTGGTTTGCATTTGCATTTGGTATGAATTTGTGCATTCTAATTTGAACTTTGACTTGTTTCTATCTCTCACTTCCTCTTACGCTATATGTGATTCATGTTTGCATTTTCGTGTGCCATTTCACATGTCCCATTTACATATCAATAATGCTATGCCACTGCCCTATGTATGCATTTATCATTTTAACATGTTATGCATCTTTAATGTGTCAATTTGTGCATATATTGAAACATGTTTCACTTCTCTTTTCTTCTACTTCTTCTTATCCCTTCTACTTGAATTATTTTATCCATGATTGGTGTGATATTTCATATGCTTTATAAGACATTGGTGACTTGAATATGATTCTGACTTTGATATTGCATAGAGCATTATGGCATGATCACTTTGCATTTCCGCTCATTCTTCATCTATTTCTTCTATGATTCACTTCTTTAATGTTTAGGACTTTACTTGGACATAAATGGTGTGTGTTTGATCTCTTGAAATTAGAGAGCACTCTTATAGTTTAGGTTCTGACTTTGATTAGTTTTCTAACTCTTAGGATCATTATCCTTTGATGCTTGCTTTGTTTGACCTCTATTTGATATCCTTTGCTTCTTTCACTACTTGTTGAGTGTTTTTGAGCTAACCTTTTTATATAGGTACAAATGGTAAGTAAGTGTGGACATGTTTCCACATACACTTCTCTTTTCCATCTCCTCTTATTTCTTTAATAATTCAACTTGTGATTTTGTTGAGTATTTACATGCTTTCTTCGAATAATTTCTTCTTCATCCCTCTTTAAGATCAACTTAACTTCCATTTTGGAAGTAAGTTGCTTCTTTTGCTTTTCTTCTTCTTTCATTTAGAAGTAGGTTTGTTAAACCACATTAACCATAAGATCTCCAAGCATGCTAACACTAGGGTTTGAGTCTTAGTCTCCCTTATTAGTTTCACCTTTGATCCTCTTTTGAGTCTCTTCTCTCTCATCTTATAATAAAAGTAAAAAACACTTAATAAAGGCATAACACCTATTGTATTTAGGCCTTTCATGTGGGAACATAGAGGTGAGGGGTCTTCTCTCATTTCCTTAGAATGTTTAGCGTACGTCCCGTCTTGGGTCGATATGCGAGGCATTCGATCCTATATGAAGGACTTAAATACAATACGAGTTACAAAACACAAAAACAATCAAAACATTTCTTTCTTAAAAGACAAAAACAAACAATAACGTCTTTCCTTCTGGAACTCTCTTCTCATCTCACTCATTCTCAACGTACGAGCGTGCTTCTCCTCGTTCTCTTGCAAGACGGTAACGCCTAAGTCTCCATACAACGAGCTGCAACACCTGAGCTAGAACATTAGTCGTTCCCTAAAAAACACAAACAATTTTCCCTAGGTGAGGGGAACTACGTCGCTCTGATTCTCATGTTCCAGATGAGATACGTAGGCAGTGGGGTAGGGCCCATTCGAGCACTTCTTTTATTTTCCCTACATTTGTTTCTCTTTCTCTCTCCTTTCCTTTTCCCTTTTCGTCTTCTTTCCAGTAGCAATTCCCTTTCCAGTACCTTTTCCTACACCCTTCAATTGGAGCAGCAAGCGTGGATCCCATCGGGTACGATGGACGCGAGGGGGTGCTAATACCTTCCTCTCGCATAACCGACTCCCGAACCCAGATCTCTTGGTCGCAAGACCATGCTCTGTCCTTCCCCCTGGTTTACGCAGTGTTTCCTTTCCCTCTCTTGGGATAAATACATTGCTGGCGACTCTGTTTCGGTGCCACTTTCGCGTTTGTACTAGGATGAAAATCCCGGGAGCGACAGCTGGCTACTCTGCTGGGGATCGAACCCAGAATCTCTGGTTTCCTTAGCGAGTCAGTCCTAGCGCTTGTCTGTTGTGCTGTATTTACTGTTGTACTATATTGCTATTTACTGTATTACTGCTTTACTGTATATTACCATATTTACCTCATTTTAGCATTTTCAGTTCATATGATATATTATGCTATACTGGACTGTGCTATTTTCTGTTTGACGGGATGGGGGATTCTGAGAGATAGGCCCAATACACAGGCCTGAGTGCACTTATGTTTAGTATGTTTCATGTCCTCTCGCGTTCCATTTCGGTTCGAGGAGGGAATATGAAACACAATCTGGATGTGGTTCTCTCTAGAGAATTCTGTGTTGTGGATCTTCCACGATGGTAGAGCTATCTGGAAGAGCTGTTAAGTCTGGATGACCTTTTAGGATGACCCCTCTTTACTTTGAGGTGAATCAGAGGATGATCTCTTTGTTTGGCGATAGCATTGTATCCTTCGGGCTGAATGTGCTATTGGTTCTCATTCCGAGATCTGAATTTGAGGATCCTCACTTTCTAGCACATACATGTGAGACTGGGGGGTTGTTTATAGATTTGCAGGTAACCTTGACTTTCATCATACCTGGTATTCTGGTTTTCCTATCAGTGTGGACTCATCAGCCTGGTATTATGGTATTCTGAAATTCTGACCATCCCGGTATTCTGATTAGGTCGGTACTCTGATTATGCCGATATTCTGGCATTCCGGTACTCTGATTATGCCGATATTCTGGCATTCTGGTATTCTGATTATGCCGATATCCCAACATCCTAGTATTCTGATAGTTGGATATTCTGGTATTTCTCTTCAGAGCAGACCTGTGAACTTATTCATTCATCAGCACAGCACCGTGATTATTCAGATTATGTGGAAGCTTTGATCCCATGTCTTATTGCATTCATATTATTGCATTGCATTTGCATTTTTGCATCATTCTGCATATCTTTCTTCGGGCCAGACCAGTGAGCTCATCCAGCCGTTGCCTCGACCTGTAGTTGGTTCCCGACTTTCGTATTGGACTTGAATCAGTATTTTGGGGAGAATCATGAACTCAGGGGAGCAAAACTAGATTGTGACTAGGGCTGATGTTGAATTGATGCAAAATCAGTTGGGTCAACTGGTGGAAGTTTTGGCTACTATAACGAGGGGAAAGGCCAATATTCAAAGAATTGAGAATGTCATTCCACCCCCGGTGAACAATGTTGCTCAAGCCTAGCCTGTGCGGTTCCCTGTTGAGAATCCTATTATACGATAGCGTCCCATTGTCTGAGGCGGACATTCATCTTCTCATGATGCTGCAGATTATCACAGTTTCACATTCTCTGTGCCTAATTTCCAAGTGGTAGTTCCAAAGATGAAACCTAAGGGCCCATGATCTGTTGAGTTTTCCTAAACATACAGTGTATTGGACGAGAAAATTGAATCCCTGGAGAGGCGTGAGACTCTTGACCTGAATACTTCAAGCATGTGTTTGGTGACCGGCCTGGTAATGCCTCCAAAGTTCAAAACGCCAAAGTTTGAGCAGTACAAGGGGATGCTTGTCCAAAGAAGCATTTGGTGATATTTTGCCGAAGAATGACTTCGTATACCCACAATGACAAGCTCATGATCCACTGTTTCCAAGACAGTCTAAGTAGGGCAT
Organism: Lathyrus tuberosus; assembly: GCA_022829125.1. NCBI lineage: Eukaryota > Viridiplantae > Streptophyta > Magnoliopsida > Fabales > Fabaceae > Lathyrus > Lathyrus tuberosus. The sequence goes on from JALAZF010000075.1 coordinate 12,890,464, forward strand.
CTTTGTACTGGTATATGCAGTTAGAAAGTGGTTGCATCCAATCATGGTCAGATCTAGCCAACGCCTGCGTGAAGCAATACAACTATAATCTTGACATGGCTCCTAGCCGAATGTATTTGCAAGACGTGTCTCAGGCGGATAATGAACCATTCAGAGGGTATGCTCAAGAGATGGAGAGAGTTAGCTACTCGTGTTCAACCACCACTTTCGGATAGAGAATTGGTAGATTTGTTCATGGATACCTTGCAAGGTTCGTACTTGGAAAAGATGATTGTCAATAGGGCAGCAAAAGTTTCTGGCCTGATATCGGTGGGAGAACGTATCGAGAGCTTGCTCAAGTATGGAAAGATGCAAGATGTCTCGAACTTCCAAGCTAATGAAAGTGCATCAGTTGTTAATTCTCAAGAAGAATTCGAGGAAGAAAATAGTTCCATCCAGGAATCTACAATATCTCATTCTCAACGTTCAGGCATATCAACTGGTCTTTCTCAGCAATCTTCTGAGTCTTCATATCAAGGACAGTTTCCATCTCTAAATCAGGGACCTCCTCAGAATCAAAGATCATACTGTCATCAGCACGCCCGACAAAGGCCAAGGAAGCCAGAGGGGCATTTCACTCAGTGGCCGATGTGATACAATCATATGTTGCCAGATTTGATCAGAGGTGGACTTATAGTGCTAAAGGAGATAGGTATGGAGATTCCTCCGTTCCCACCATTTCTTATGTCAACGCCCGTTGTGACTACCACACTGGGGCACAGGGGCATTCAAATGAAGACTGTAAGGTACTCAAGAGTAAGGTTCAGACACTTCTTGACTCTAATATGTTCTCGTTCACGCCTCAGGGTATTCAAATTAACAGCTCTCCTTTATCCAGTCATGTGGGTTCATCAGTCCATGTTATGGAAGAAGTCACCAAGAACAGTTATGTAAATGGTTATCAGAGTGACTTAAAAGAGCAATTCTGAAGACGGCTAGCTCATTAGCGAATCATGCTTGGAAAGTCCCAGTTCCTCGAAGCTGGCCATCATTATATCATGTCATTTCTTTGCATTAGTAGTTTCTTTTCTGTTAAAGTGCAGACTCATTTGGAAAACTTGTCTGTTTTAATCGATAATGGTAATGAAATGAATATGCATGTTATGATTAAATCAAGTCGTGTTCACTCATATTTTTTATCTATATCATATGCTTGTTTAAGCAAGAGCCTAGGGAGGATGACGAAATCGAAGACGCAAAAACTTCTGATTGTATGCTTTTGAACAAAAACTATGTTGATGATGTACAGGCATTGTTTCAAATCCCCAAACACTGGAGATATAAGGGAGATAGACCTCCGTTAACCCCTTTGAGCCTTGAAGTAGGAGTTTCTTTTCGTATGAAAAAAACCCTCAATCTTAACCTGGGGTAAGGTAGGTGTCAGTTAATTTGACCAAGCGTTCAAATTTCAAAAGGAATGTGCATCTGAGGATCCATTATCTTTTATTCCACCATCAAGAGGTCAAGAGATGTGAAACCACAATGGTTATCCATCAACAATCAAGGAGTGAGGCAGTCACAACCCTTTCAACAAAGTCAATACAAGCCAATGTCACGCGATTTGTTCCAAAAAAAAAAGAATAAAAAAAAGGGAAAAGTCCGCTAAGTCGAAACTTGAAAACAAACGACTTTGGCAAAAGTTGGGGCATCCCGCTGGACTTCAAAATCTAAAGATTCAAAAGAATCAGTCCAGGCAAAAATTAGGGATCAAAAAGCAAAAGAATGAGAAAGTGAAAAACAAAGGCATTCCAAAAGAAAATCCTCGAGCAAGAACAAAGTCGTGTGACTACGAACAAAAGACAAAAGGGGTGACTGTTACTACAAAACCTCATTGGGTCTCAAATTATCAATTTCTTGGGTTCCTTAAAGATCACAAAATCTTTTTGAGAGGCGAGCGCTTGTGCAAATTAGTTGAACGTAGGACTGGAGAACATCAAGAAGAATGGGTGGGTTAAAATAAAACTTTGAGCCTTATATCCCTTCTTTCTCAAACCGTGAATCAGGCCACGTTACAACCTTTAAAAGACCTAATTGAAGCAGGGTTGTTTCGAAAGCATACTTCGGTTAATATCGCGTCAGTTATGACTCCCAAGAGGATCTTTCTTACCATCCATAATGGTATCGATGTGACATTCAGATAAGTGATTCGTTCACTATATGTCACCATATTTTTCCAGTGAACAGACTTGGATCTCAAAACTGTCATATGCATTGCATTAAAATTGTCATTTTCAAAACGATCAGTTTTACTTGCGAGTAAGTACAGGACATCAGGAAAGTTTCTACAATGGAAAGATTGATCAAGATGAGATGCAAACGCCAGAAGACTTCGTTGGGCAGGGGCAAGCCAGTAAACGATCACGCCAAATGGGCAAGCCATTCTAAGATTCATCTAATCTGGGGTAATCACGTCGATAAATCTCTTCAATGTGTAGCCAAGTTGGGGCAGTCATGTTGAGAAAGTCTTTTCAGAGAGCGGTCAATCATAGGCAGTCACGTCGAGAAATCTCTAAAAGTTCAGCCAAACTGGGGGCAACCACGTTGAGATCTATTGAATCTCTCCAAAAGCAATCAAACTGGGGAAATTATGTCGAGATCCGATAAATCTCTCCACAAACGGGTAATATGGGGCAATCAGCTCAATTTGACAAATCTCTCTAAGATCAGTCAGGGGCACAATCACTGCAAGGATTATATTGAGGCAGGCCACCTCAAGAGCACGAGAAGCTATCCTACTCCAAAAGACGGTTAATCAAAAGCACCTCTTCAAGATTCGGTATACTGGGGCAGAGTATTTCAAATCTTTACGAATCTTGTCGAGGCAAGTTCTTTCATGCACTAGGCAGTCTGGGGCAGTTACGTCGAGATCTATAAATCTCTCCGAGTTTTGAATACCCTGGGGCATTTTGAATGCCAGGTTTTCTGTAAAATCCTCTTGAGATGATTTATCCCCATAGACCATGTGGTACGAGGCAAGTCGGGAGTTCGCTTGTGATATTTGGCATGCAGTCGATCAGTAGAAGTGTGAAGCGCCAAAGTAGTTCCCAACATGAATTTTCTCTTCCCCGGCAAGGCGCCAGAGGGTATCGTCCCCCAGTGAGGTATTAGCATTGCTAGTTGCCCCCTGGCAGAAGTAGCCAAGACGGTATTGTCCTCGACAAAGTATCCTCTCTAGCGAGAGACATAAGGTTTGGGTTCCCCAACCGGAGTTGGATATGCCTTTCTCCAGCAAGAGTTCGAGTCCCTAGACAAGGTAGAGATGGTTTGATCTTCCCCTCCAAGCAGGTGGGCATCCTTTACGAAGCGCAAATGATCGTTCCTCCCTAAGCAGAGACAGTTTCTTAGCGGGAATCTTGGAGGTGGTCATCCCCAGCGTATTTACAGAGCTCCATGATCCCCGACAACATTGTCAAATGGTAGTACTGGGGCAATCATGTTCCAGAAGGGGTTCACATGTCACCCTTTTGTCACAACGTTTACTGATTGAGTCCATCGTTCGGCCGACGGTCGCGAGCGAAGATTCGATATTGACAAGTCAAGTGCAACTGGGTAGCGTTGTATCTTATTAAGTCGATTTTCCTATTCAGTACTTCCAACAGCTACAAGCTTTTCTGTGTCGATAACGGTTGCAAATTCCCTAGCAAAGTGGCCTCGCAGCCAATGTTCAAGCCACGGTAAGAGTCCAAGAGTTCGGAGATGTCAAATCTTCTGTAAAATCCTCTTGGGACGCTTTCTTCAGATCAGCCCTGTATCTTGGGACAAAAGCAAGTGGTTGACCATCCCAAGCATGGAGCATTTTGAGAGTTCCCCGGTAGGAGGTGTTCTAGATCTATTACCCTCAGTAGAGTAATCACCAATTAGTGAATCCAGCTCAAGTATCATATTTGTGTAAGAGTTGGAAGATGTTGGGTCTTCTGTCAAATTCTCTTAAGAAGCTTTCCCTGGCACGGGACATTCTGGAATGGTTTTCCCCAGCAGAGTTTTTTGTAAGCTCATTATTCCCCAACGGAGTTACCTTCATTTCCTCAGCATATATTCTGCTGAGGACCTCTTTGCATTTTGCATATAGTATGCATAGCATCCTCAAAACGCGTAGCATTTCCATTAAGGTGGAGCATTACGGCAAAACTCAAACATATGCATGCGAACATAAGCCAAGTTCAACCATTTACCTGCAAGCCAGAGCAATTCACAGACAAAACATTGTCATGCAACCTTAGTAAAGCTTCCAACACTTGATCATACAGTGTTAATTCAATGCCCGTCTGTATTGACCTTGGACATTCGTCCGTGTCCTTTCAACGCTCGTCCGTGTTCTTTTGACACTCGTCCGTGCCCTCTTGTATTTCCTTAATACTTCGTCCGTGTTGATTTTAAACACTCGTCCGTGTTCCTCTAACGCTCGTCTGTGTTCGGTTTAATGTTTCAATCCCCAGTAGAGTTGTCTTTTGTTTTAACCTTTCAACACTCGTCCGTGTTGGAACTGCCTATTTCAATACTCGTCTGTATTGATCCTTGACACTCGTCTGTTCCCTTTTCAACACTCGTCCGTGTTTGAACTTTAGCCAGTACTCGTCCGTATTGACTTTGGAGATACTCGTATGTATCCTATTAATCATCGTCTGATACTCGTCCGTATCGTCGACTTGGTCACTCGTCGTGTTCCTTTGATGATTGTCCGGTGCTCGTCCGCATTGTTGACCTTTGAGACACCCGTTCGTGCCCTTTTCAACACTCGTTCGTGTTTGAACTTTAGCCAGTACTCGTCCGTATTGACTTTGGAGATACTCGTATGTATCCTATTAATCATCGTCTGATACTCGTCTGTATCGTCGACTTGGTCACTCGTCGTGTTCCTTTGATGATTGTCCGATGCTCGTCCGCCTCGTTGACCTTTGACACTCGTCCGTGTCCTTTCAGAACTCGTCTGTGTCTGAAATTTTTAGCCAATACTCGTCCGTATTGACTTTTGAGATACTCGTCCGTATCTTATTAATCATCGTCTGATACTCGTCTGTATCGTCGACTTGGTCACTCGTCGTATACCTTTGATGATTGTCTGATGCTCGTCCGCATCGTTGACCTTTGACACCCGTCCGTGTCCTTTCAGCACTCGTCCGTGTTTGAACTCTTATTTCAATACTCATCCGTATTGACCTGTGACACCCGTCCGTGTCCTTCCAGCACTCGTCTGTGGTTGAACCTCATATTTCAATACTCGTCCGTATTGACCTCTGACACTCGTCCGTGTTCTTCAACACTCGTCCGTGTTTTCTTTCCCTACTCATCCGTATGGTCCTTGATACTCGTCTGTATCCCTATTTTGCTACACGTCGTATCAATCTATGCAGTTATTTACTGATACTTCTAGAAGGGTTTATATCCCTTTTCTTCTCCATTCAGCGTGTAAATTTTCTGGTTATTTTGGTATTCAATCACAGTCTACCCTGATTGTATGAATAGCCGTTGATTTCATCCTTCTCAGGTTAACAGATGATTGAATAGGGGCAGCTGTAACACCCCAAAATTTTCCCCTTGCTTTTAGCTTTTACTGGCTTATGTTTCATTGCATTTAGATCTTGTTTTCATCTCATAGCATACCTATTGCATAAAGGCATGTGATCAGTGGTTTTCAGTGTGTTGGTAATTCAAAGCAAGAGAATAAGAGCCAAGGGTCTTCAAATAAGCCTCAAGGGTCTCTCATATCATATATCCCCTCACTTTGATCCCACAAGTCATGAGAAGGTGGAAATTACTCAAGAAGATGGGGCAGTGTATCATCTCCTACACAAAGCAGTCCAAGATTTGGATGTGACCCTCAAATGGGCAAGCTCTTTGAGTTTTCATCACCCCCAAGGGTCATATCTCATCTTTGCTAGATAGGATGTACATCATATTCAGAGGAATTTAGATTTGGAGGATGTGTTATTTCCTCCTAACCAGAGGGTACCAAAACTAGGGTTTGACTTAAAATCAGTTTATTTCTGATTTTTTGGACAAAACTTGATCTCATGGTATTCCTTGTGTTCCTAAGTGTATATGGATGGAAAATTGCTCATCAATTGGTTTCAGAGGGGTCTCAGTTGGTCAGAAGATTCAAAATCAAGAAATTGGGGAAAAAGTCAATTGTGCAGTGAAAAAGTCAACTCCTGACTTTTTAAGGTCAAATTCATGAAATTCAAGTTACATGTATCCATTGGACAAAATTTGATCAAGAAATGATGGAGGAATCATGAAAAATCAAGAAATGTGCAAACTTTCCATTTTTAGAAACTTAGGATTTCCAAAAATGGCAAGTTTGGACCATTTTTGTACCACACTTTGAGGCTTTCTTTCTCCAAGATAAAAGCTCCAAACTTTAGGCCCAAGTTGACCCAATTAAAGTTCACATTCTAAGCTTCAAATCCATATAAAGAACTCTTCCATTGGATCAAAATTGAGGGAGTTATGATCTATCAAAGTTTGACTAAACTAGGTCAAAAACCAAGTCATGGCAAGGCAAGTTCAGGCCCATGCACCATAATTTTGTCAAACACTTGGTGCGCCAAATGTCTAGCCACTTTTCTCAATAAGGGAAGCTCCAAATTAAAAAATGTTAAACATCAAAGTTGTTCATCTCAATGTCCTCTTCAACTTTGATGTTGGACAGTTTTCCATTTGAGCAAGTTATGATGGGGTTATGATGGTCCAAAGTTGACGTGTTCATGCTGAATTTTCCAAGTCAGGTTGCCATGCCAACCTACCAAATTGCCACGCCCATGCACCAGTTTTGAACCATGATGTTTGGAGTCATTTTACACCATCCTACAAGCCTCTATTCAATTCAATTTCAACATCAAACTTATTCTCCAATATCTACTTTTTCATTTGCCACCAAAATCACACATTTCCATTCATTAAAGTGAGAGATATTCATCATCAAAGTCCCTTGTTTGCATTAAAACCAAGCTGCCAAAGTGGGAAGCGTTTGATATTGTCCTTGTTACTGAGATTCAAGTCACACTCATACTACACACCAGTCCACCTTTTACTTCATTAAGCTAAACATTCCCTTACATCACCACCACCCACTTTAAACCTCACCATACACTTCATGAACTCACCCACACCTTAACCAACCCTTCACAACTCACCTCTAACTATCATGACTCAGTTAGTTAGAGTCTACTCAGTTAACCTCACACCAACTCACTTAACCAACTCAGTTGACCATGGTTAAACACATTTAACCCTAACTATATAAACAAATTTGCACCACAATTTCAAGCTCTCTCTCATTTTTCCACATTCTCATAAATCATTCTCAACCATTCTCTCTACTCTCTCTCTAATCTCACACATTTCTCACATTTTCATCACTATCTCTCTCAAGAAATCTCAACTTTCTCTCTCACTCTCAAGAGTTCAGATCAAGATTTCTCTCTCGTTTCTTCATCATTTTCGAAGATTCCTTGAGCAGCATCACCTCCATAACCTCCTCTTTCTACTGTATGCATTGGATTTGCTTGAATCCACCATTGAAAAATCTCAAGTTTCACTCATCGCTCCAAATTTCTACTCCAATCAAGCATAGGATCTGGTTTTTGCCTTTATTTGGCTCAAAGTGTTGATTCGAAGATCTTGCAAGAAGTTCTTGGGTTTCTAAAACAAAAAATTGCATCTCACAAGGTTAGGGATCTTAAAACTTTTCTTTTATTTCATCATGATTTTAGAGATTTATAATGTGAAATTAGTAATCATACATTTCATCTGGAAGTCCTTGAATGATGGCACACCATTGGTTGTTCAATTTGGATTTTATGTGATTTTGTGATTTTGTGAAATTTGTGCTTGAACATGTCACTTTCGTGCCATTTTACTTGATGTTAGAATGATCTTTTTGTTATTTAATTAGTATATTCATGATCTATGAAGTTTGGGCTTCAGTTTGGTATTTTATTTTGTTGATTTTCGTTAAGAATTGATGGAGATATTTGAGGTAGAAGATTGGTAAAAATTCTGCATTATTTTCTGGTTTTTAGGAAAAATTCTGCACTTTGCATGAGTTTATGATGGAGGTGATGATGTGTCAGCGCGTTATTGGTTGTGTTCATACCATTTCAATGATTAATTAAAGATGGATGAATGATGGTGAGAGAGAGGAGACGCGTGGAGCCACGCGATTGGTTCATTTTGTGGTGGGCCCATGGAATCACAATGCCTAGGGAGAATCAATTCAATGTTTCTTTTTGGCTGAGAAGGTGAAATATTGGTTCACATGCACCAGCCTCCATTAGGTGTACCGTAGACGCGCCTTGTGGATCGTAGGATGCAGGATCATCACACGGTTGATTGCATCAACGGATCTCCTTGAGTCAAAATGTTGACCAACGCCCATGGTATGCACCCCAGGCTACATGCGCTTTTGGTCCTTGTCCGGCTGCTATGCACACCTCCCTTGTTAAGCCCATGGAGATTTTGAACTAGGAATTGCCTTTCCAACACCCCCTTTTATTTTCTTCCATTTTCTTTATTCCCTTTGCATATACATTTCATATTTGATTTTTAAAAATACCATATGAACTCCAAAAATTCCGAAATAATTCACATGTGTTATTAACACATTTAGGTAATTTTCCACTATTTTTAATTCAGATTTTAATAATTTTGGACCATATTTCCATAATTTCTTTTCAATTTCTTTTTCAATTGAACTTTTCTTTGACACTTGCACTTGTACATTTTATTTCTCCCACCTCCCACAACATTTTTTACTCATTCTTTTTTTATTGATTAGATAACATACTGTAGCATATAAAAATATTTTTTTGTATTTTTAACTCATTTTTCTCATGTGTTTTGATGTGCATATTTGGGTTTTCTTTGGATGTGTTTCAAGGTGAATGTGTGAACTCATTTGAGCACTTTTCTTGTTGAATTTTGTACTGTGCTTTTTACATGTGATTACATTATGACTTAATTGATTTTTGTTCTATTTTCATAATTTTTCAAATCCATTTGCTATTTGTTTATGCATGCTAGATTAGGAGACCTTTTATGAAGTTTTGTTAACATTATTCTCACATGTTTTAGGTAGGCATTTATGCCATCTTATTAGGATTTGTTTATGCATCTTTTGTGTGTCATTTGTATGGTATTATAGGTCACCTTTGTTTCATTATAAGTCACTTTGGTTTGCATTTGCATTTGGTATGAATTTGTGCATTCTAATTTGAACTTTGACTTGTTTCTATCTCTCACTTCCTCTTACGCTATATGTGATTCATGTTTGCATTTTCGTGTGCCATTTCACATGTCCCATTTACATCTCAATAATTCTATGCCACTGCCCTATGTATGCATTTATCATTTTAACATGTTATGCATCTTTAATGTGTCAATTTGTGCATATATTGAAACATGTTTCACTTCTCTTTTCTTCTACTTCTTCTTATCCCTTCTACTTGAATTCTTTTATCCATGATTGGTGTGATATTTCATATGCTTTATAAGACATTGGTGACTTGAATATGATTCTGACTTTGATATTACATAGAGCATTATGGCATGATCACTTTGCATTTCCGCTCATTCTTCATCTATGTCTTTTATGATTCACTTCTTTAATGTTTAGGACTTTACTTGGACATAAATGGTGTGTGTTTGATCTCTTGAAATTAGAGAGCACTCTTAATGTTTAGGTTCTGACTTTGATTAGTTTTTTAACTCTTAGGATCCTTATCCTTTGATGCTTGCTTTGTTTGACCTCTATTTGATATCCTTTGCTTCTTTCACTACTTGTTGAGTGTTTTTGAGCTAACCTTTTTATGTAGGTACAAATGGTAAGTAAGTGTGGACATGTTTCCACATACACTTCTCTTTTCCGTCTCCTCTTATTTCTTTAATAATTCAACTTGTGATTTTGTTGAGCATTTACATGCTTTCTTCGAATAACTTCTTCTTCATCCCTCTTTAAGATCAACTTAACTTCCATTTTGGAAGTAAGTTGCTTCTTTTGCTCTTCTTCTTCTTTCTTTTAGAAGTAGGTTTGTTAAACCACATTTACCATAGGATCTCCAAGCATGCTAACACTAGGGTTTGAGTCTTAGTCTCCCTTATTAGTTTCACCTTTGATCCTCTTTTGAGTCTCTTCTCTCTCATCTTATAATAAAAGTAAAAAATACTTAATAAAGGCATAACACCTATTGTATTTAGGCCTTTCATGTGGGAACATGGAGGTGAGGGGTCTTCTCTCATTTCCTTAGAATGTTTAGCGTACGTCCCGTCTTGGGTCGATATGCGAGGCATTCGATCCTATATGAAGGACTTAAATACAATACGAGTTACAAAACACAAAAACAATCAAAACATTTCTTTCTTAAAAGACAAAAACAAACAATAACGTCTTTCCTTCGGGAATTCTCTTCTCATCTCACTCATTCTCAACGTACGAGCGTGCTTCTCCTCGTTCTCTTGCAAGACGGTAACGCCTAAGTCTCCATACAGCGAGCTACAACACCTGAGCTAGAACATTAGTCGTTCCCTAAAAAACACAAACAATTTTCCCTAGGTGAGGGGAACTACGTCGCTCTGATTCTCATGTTCCCGATGAGATACGTAGGCAGTGGGGTAGGGCCCATTCGAGCACTTCTTTTATTTTCCCTACATTTGTTTCTCTTTCTCTCTCCTTTCCTTTTCCCTTTCCGTCTTCTTTCCAGTAGCAGTTCCCTTTCCAGTACCTTTTCCTACACCCTTCGATTGGAGCAGCAAGCGTGGATCCCATCGGGTACGATGGACGCGAGCGGGTGCTAATACCTTCCTCTCATGTAACCGACTCCCGAACCCAGATCTCTTGGTCGCAAGATCATGCTCTGTCCTTCCCCCGGGTTTACGCAGTGTTTCCTTTCCCTCTCTTGGGATAAATACATTGCTGGCGACTCTGTTTCGGTGCCACTTTCGCGTTTGTACTAGGATGAAAATCTCGGGAGCGGCAGTGGGAAAAGACCGAGCTTACTGACTCTTTATAGGAAGAGGTAGATCGGTACGGTTCTTCGTCAACTTTTGCTACTCAGATAACGAGATTGAAGGATTCTCTTATTGAGGGAGAGAAATGTTGGAAGAAGGATTTTGAATATGAGGCGGAAGTGTGTTATGCGTTCGAAGCGGATCAGAAATTTATTCAGCAGAAGAAGGATGACCAGATTAATGCTTTGAAAATCCTTGAGGAGGAAGTGACTAATGCATGGCAGAAATCTCAAAATTCCCTTCAACGGGATGTGGAAGCCGTGTATTGGGTCCAGGATTAAATGTTGAAGCATGCGCGAGGATTATTTTCCCCTATATTTCTTTCATTGCTGATCAGTTAGATCCTTTCCAAGCGGTTCCTACAGAGGACGTCGGAGGTGGTTCAGGTGCTTCGGAGTCGGGTACTAATGTTTGATGATCTTTTTATTCCCCCTTTTTCTCTCTATTTTTTCTTTGTCCCTATAATATTTTTTCGGGATTCGTGCCTTGTTTTGTAAACAATATTTACATTTATTTATATCATTACCTTTTGCATGCTTGTACTTTTTGGTTTCATATTGCATTCTTTTTAACTATAGTTTCCAGTCGGATGAAAGCTGAGAAAAGCCAATGCTTGATTTCGAGCTCTGCAATTAGCATAACCTGTATGTTATAGATAACAGTAAATATATTTACTTAAATTGTAAATAACCTTAATCCTTTGTGAGGCCATGTATAGCTTCTTTATGCCGCATTAAGATGTAAGTGTTGTCTTGGTGGAATGTTGATTCAGTCGGATGTGGGTGTAATTGCAACTTGCTTGCGTGAGTAAAGTGTTTGTTCACTTCAAGTTGTTCATACGTTGGATTTGTAATGGTGAGACATGAGCTATGTTATAGGCGTTTATGCTTTAAGCAACACTTGTGATATTCTGTGTTGAACCGGTTATACGCAGTTATGCTTTAAATCATATTCGTAAGAATAAAGCATAATTCTAGTTAAATGCGGTTATGTTTTGAATCATACTTACAGACGAAGGACATGAATCCGGCTAGATGGGGCGATGCTATTGAACTGTACTCCGCATCACAAAGAATAATTCCTAACCAAGGGTAAAGGATCTTCATCCCTCTCCCCGAGGTACAAGCTCAGATCAAGGTGGACGTCCTCATGCTCCACCACTCACGTCCCTTGGATTGTCTAGATCCGAAGAGGGTGCCCACTAGACATAGGTGTGCGTAGTTATTTGAGAACGAGGTATTTGAATGTTGTATTCAAATGTGTAAAGCATCTACAAGCCACTCTTGGGAGATTTTGTTGTTGTAGTCTAATGTGCAAATCATCTCTGATAATGCCCTTAAACTCTGAAGGTGCACGAGGCATTGTGGGGAATTGATTGGTGTAGTCGGACGTGCAAAGCGTCTCGAGCAGCACCCCTGAACTTTGAAATTGTGAAAGGCCTAGATGGAAATTGATTGCTGGCACTGAGGGAAATTGATTTCTTTAGTCAAACGTGCAAAGCCTCTCTGATAGCACCTCTGGAATCTTTAGGCGTGCATGGTGCTGAGGGGAATTGATTGCTTTTGTCAGACGTTCAAAGCGTCTCTGATAGCACCCCTGGAATATTTAGGCGTGCTCGGCATTAAGAGGAATTAATTTCTTTGGTAGGATGTGTAAAACGTCTCTGACAGCACCCTTAGAATCTTTACTTCGAGCATCAACTGCGTTGGTTGTACCCCAGTTAGCTATTACGTACATTCACATTTTGGTGTCCTAAAGAGGGGACAAGATAGAAAACAAAGCAGCAAGAATATAATATCAATACATATATGTACAAAATTTGAATTTAATAATTATATCACTAATTGTAGTTGGGAAATATATTTACAAATGCATTAATTAAATCTTGCGGTCGAGTGTAAGTGTATATCAGTCGCTCGCTCTCGATGTGTTGTCCGGGTAGTTTGATTGTCACCTGATCTAAAGAATTGAGCCTTTGTCTTGGGAAAGGGTCGGCCACTAATGGATGTGCCCGGTTCTACTTCTCGAGTTAAGGATGGACCTCCGTTTTCAGACTCTGGGTAGCTTCGAAGTATTTTGAGGACCCAAACTCTTTGCCATATGGATTTTCACCGACCACTCTAGCTGGAAATCTCGCAGACACAGTCGAGGTACTTTGTCTTGTCATGGGACTTGAGAGGGACGACCTAATTATTGGGAAAGACTCCGCCGATGGTAAAAGGTGGATCTTCTTTGTGACCTGACGCCTTTCCATCTTTAGAAGTTGTTTCTAAGGTCGGGTGCCGTGCTTTTTCTTTGGAATGCGGTCGACCTGTTGCTCGTATGTTGGTGTTTTGAAGCTTGGATCTGCTATATGTCCCCCAGGTCCCGTAAGAGGGACGGGGTTTAGTCCCCTGAGTTATCCACCTCCATGCACCAACCATCAGTTAACTCCATAACTTCATTCTGCGTAGTGGTGATGTGGTCGGCAAGGAGTATTTACGATGGTGGGACATTTAGTTGCGATCGGTTTAGACGATATTCGTGCGGACGTTTCTTTCAAACATGATTCCACTACTATAGCTCGGATCCGAGTTGGGTTTAAATATGGATTCACAAATGCTCATTTGTGAGTTTTGGTCGGGATTGGAGAGCAAAACTCTCGATCATTCTGTGCTCAAACCAAACCTAACTGATTGGAACTTTACGGTCCTAGGTATGTATCTGAAGGTATCTGTCGTTGTCCTTCCATGGTGGTTCGACATCGATATTAACAATTGATTGAAGTCAGTCGGAGCTCGACGGATTTAAACGACCTAGATGTGAGATCTTGACTCCGTGGAACCTCGATTCTTTCGTCGAAGATACTTTTTAATTTTGGATCTGAGAATCGGACTTGACCTCGTGGAAATCAGAGGAATCGAAAGTCGATTCCCACATACTGCGTCATTGTTCTGTTGCTAAACCAGAAAATGGAGAAAATCATGGAGACTACGGTTGTGCGAAGCTTCCTAAGCGATTTAGTGGTGCAGAACCGTGGATCGAAGGTTACGATCGCGGTGCTTCTCGGTTCAAAGACATTAATCTTGAATTGATGTTACCAGTCAGTGTCGATCTTGAATCGACATTGGTAATTTTCGATATGGCGGATCACATGGGGGTATCTGCATGGTTAATACTTCAACACATAAGTCAGTTTAAGGTTCAAGATAATCATAGTGAAAATGGAAATTCGAGGTTGTGTACCTAAAAAACCCTTTTTATAAAAATATTTACACTTTAAATTCAATGGAGCGGATTGGATGAATAGACCTGATATTATGAAGGAGTCGGCTTCATTGTATTGTCATCGTGTGTCGTTTTGACCTTTTTATGGGCCCCTTGGTTTTAACCGGTTCCGAATGAGGTTTTAAATATGTGGTTTCTTGATAGGTTATCATCCTTAGCTGCTCTTTAATATGCAATTTCATGGTGTCATCGGCTTTAGAAAATCTAACTTGCATTATTTTCCACTCGGTCATGATAGTTATATATGCTTTACCATTCTTCATCACACCATCATCATCAAATCGGAGCCTTTTCCAGTGACTGTATACTTCATCCATACGTATCGGGGCATCAAGTTTCATCTTTTTTTAAATGAGGCAAGCACGTGAAAAGTTGTTAGTCTTCCTAAGTGTACATCCATATTTTGAACTATTCGAACTTGTCTGCTCTGCTCACTTCGCTTCGTAAAAAATGAAATTCAATCTTGCCCGAGATACGTTATCAACCAACTTTGAATAAAGAGTGTTGTCTTTGAATCTGTGTTGTAACACGGTAAAGCTCTGGTCAAAAGTTATTTTTATTTCATTATGTTGGTTTTGGAGCATTTGGTTCATGGTGTTCCACTCTCTACAGAAATCACCCTTACTATCACCCAACCATTTCTTTAGTGTCGAACGTGCATATTCGACTCTGTTAGTTGTTGTATTGCCTAGGTGCCTAACCTAATCGGTCAAAGCACAAACAATTTTCTTCTTCACTTGGTCCAGAATACTAATCTCAACATATTTCACGAAATATGGATGTCTGACACACACACACACTCCTAAAATATATTACAGATGCAACATACAAGTCTTCTGTGGATGAATTTAATATACCATTTCATGCATTCATTATCCTTTCCAACACCACACTAGGTTTGACCATTTTTTCATCTTTACCCTTGATTTGTTTGGTTCGTACCACGAGTTTGAGCCAACTTCTCATAATTTTTGTTATGTGATATCGACAAAGTAATGCATATGATGTAGGAAACACCTTTGCAACCGAATTCATCAGTGCGGTTTCTCGATCAGTGACAATTACATTTGGCATATTTTTTTTGGACCTTCAACAAAGTCTTGCACATTTCCAAGGCCTGTGTAACATTGACCTCTTTTTCGGATTCCAAAAATGCAAATCCCACTGAAAAAATCTTCTCCGTAGAAGCAACACCAATAATTTCCAGAAGTTTGAGCCTATACTTGTTGGTCTTATACATTGAACCAATTATGAGGACAGTGGGAAATATGTTGAACAACTTGATACTTTCGAGATGAGTCCAGAATATGTCACGAACACTGACTTTATCCTCACAAACTTTGTACCTAAAAACATAGTGGTTATCATCCAAAAGCTTAAAAAGTTGTCGCATTTCAAATTTTGGACCTCTTGTCGCCATGTTGTTCGCTAACGTGCATCGTACATTTGCAAGATATTTGAAACATTTTCTGATTTTTTCCGTTCAAATCTGCAAGTATGTTTTTCGGCGCCACCCAAATTAAAGACATGTCATGAACAATTTTCTTCTCCTTTGGTTTAAGACGACATACAATGGGATGACCGACTAGCTCAGTTTGCAATGCATGATT
Source organism: Lathyrus tuberosus (assembly GCA_022829125.1). Taxonomy (NCBI): domain Eukaryota; kingdom Viridiplantae; phylum Streptophyta; class Magnoliopsida; order Fabales; family Fabaceae; genus Lathyrus; species Lathyrus tuberosus. The sequence goes on from JALAZF010000075.1 coordinate 12,906,384, forward strand.
ATGTAAACCAGAAATCATATTAAATTTTTAAGTATCATCCATCTTACGGTATCCGTGCAATTTAAATGGACACTCACATTTTCTCGATCTGGTGTCATCATGTTTCAACTTCTGAATCGGTGGAACATATGTGCCATTTCTCTTGCATCTCATGGTTACAGATGTTTTCCTTCTATTATAACCATTGTCGGGCCTTCCAATTACAATTTCAAATCCCAATTTTCTGGCCTTCATGCGGATCCATTCAAGCATATGTTCACGAGCAGTAAATAGTTGTTCAGGTCTAAGTTGTTTACCAACATCTAACTCGACATCAACTGATCTAGCATCCGATTTAGCATCATCATTCACCTCATCCAATTTAACACCATCTTTCACTTCATCTAGTTTTACATCATTACTTACAGCAGATTCGGAAAACATATTCGAGTGTACCATATCTAATACAAATCAAAACAGAAAAACTGTTAAAAAAATCATAATAACAAGCAACTTTGAAGATGCATCTCCGAAACAAATAGCATGTGAATTAGGAGATGTATATTCGGACGTAACATTTATTTTTTCAGCTCAAGAACAAGATTACTGCAAGCAATGAGGTATGAAATGAGTGAACTTTATCTTAAATTGCAACTTCTTTTCCTCCCTTTGATGTGATAAAAGCACAAGAATGATGATTTGGAGTCGAAAAGTTAATTGAAAATGAATTTTTTTAAAGGGTTTTGTGTTATGGAGAAAGTATGGAGTGTGGGAGAGATGATCATACAAGGTGGTCATATATTCAATTTTTCGTTTGAGGTTTTCGGAGATGCATCTCCGAAAATACTACTGAATGGTTAAATGATAAACTATCTTAATGAAAGCGTTGTTTAAATGGCTTAAGGAGTCTTTCGGATATGCATCTGCAAGTTCACCCCAAAAAAAAATTTGCAGATACATCTCTGAATTACATTTTAACAAAAATAAAATTTAGTGTTCAGATATACATCTCTAAAATTACCTAAAAGTATTTTTGAGTTTTTAGAAGTGCGACTTACTATTATGAAAAATAAATTGTCATTCTGTAATAACTAATTTAAAACTCTAATGACTAATTGGACTTCCTTTCAACGGAAACATTAAGTGGGTCCAAAATATACTTGAATGTTCATGCAAACTTGTGTTTGGGCTAAAAAATAGTAGTACCCAATCAAAACTTAACATCATAATGAGCCCGATTGTTCGTTTGCACTTTCAAATTTGGGATTACAAACAGGCAAAAATTGAAGAACCGGAATTGTTTATCCCACAGACAAAAGTTGCATAATACATAATATTGGCCTATGATACTTCTTTTACTATCTATGTTTAAAAATGAGTTGGAGAGACCATTGCAGCGACTACGCGGGGAATAAGAGTAAGGAGCAAATAGATTGAAGATCTAGATGGATTTGTATTAAGATTTTGTGAATAAGACAGCAGTATCTGAGTGCCAATTAAAAGTATAGCATCCATGAGAGTCGATTAAAAGGATTGCTCTTATTAATTTCGGATCATTGATTAGTCAGTGTATACATTGTTGATTAATTTGTTAAATTTTGTTAATTTGTAACATCCATGGATTGGAAATAGATTTCCCAATTCTAATGGATTTGAAATACATTCCTAAATTCTAAAGGTAGTATGGTTTTATTCTAGAGGTGGTTTAGGGTTTTTACCAGGATGAGGATGCAATACATTTCTGAATTCTAATGGATTGGAAATACTGGATTCTAAGGATAGTTTGGTTTTACTCTAATAGTAGTTTTGATTTTTTGCTGGGATGAGGATAGTTTTGGTTTTTACTAGGATGAGGATGCAATACTTAGGGTGTTAAGTGATTTGATTTAGCTTAATTATCCAATGTTTTGTCCCCCAAAATAAACATTTGCAAGCCCAGTATATATCAACAAAATCATTAAAAAATAAGCGGGTGAAGATTTTAATTTTACAGCTGTGCTAGGCCATGCTAATGAGCAAATGTTAAATGCAACCAAACATAAATAATAAGGTATGTCAAAACCAAAAATAAACACATTCTTTTCAATAATACACTATAATTAGTTGAAATTGTTGAAATTCATATGAACCGCACTTGATTTACAAGAGATTTCATGATTAAGAAACGGGTGATAAACAGGCCCTTGTATGAGTCAGTCCATACGGAGCTTTGCTCTGACTTTAAACGGCCTCCGCTAGTGAATGGTGGGATTGATCCCTCTTGGATTAGTCGGTCACAAGGCCGGATACCAAGATTTCAAAAAAAAAAAAAATAGGTGTCAAGAGAATGCGACAGTGTCATACTCAAATAAATACTGGTGCTGTGGTGCACACCATAGTTTAAGAAACGAGTATTAAGAGAATGTGGTAGAGTGTCGCACTTAACACTCAAAAATGAATAAACAACAGACACCATAAACAAATGCTGCATTAACAGACTATTAGTTTATTTGAAAAATATATAACTAGTACATACTCAAGATCAGATAATGAAATCACAGTGAACTATTTCTGGCAACCGTGACAATTAAGAATCATAGAAGACGAAATCATATTCTACTATATTATTTTAGGAGTTAAACACATTGAACCTAAAAAACATAACCACCAAAATGTGAAAAAAAAATCCATAACATTTCACTAATTAGTGATTTTCCACTTGGACACTAACAAGTTCATAGTTTTTAGACACGAGAACTCAACATAACCAGAAAACACATCAAATTAAAAGATGCATCACCAACCGCCACCTCCTCCACCACCGCCACCACGGTTTGAAAAACCATCCCCATAGCCGCCACCATAACCACCACCGCCACCACGAGGTGCAGAAGGTCTGTCATTTGCATAAGACACACGAATGTTTCTCCCATTCAAATCCTAATAAACAAAAGAATGTTAGTCAACTAACTTAACATATACAATTAAAAAATTATCAATATTTAACAGCAAAATATTACAACCTGCCCATCCATAGCAGAGAGTGCTGAAGTTGCAGACTCATTACTGGTGAAGTTGACAAATCCAAATCCCCTCGATCTTCCAGTGTCTCTATCAGTGATAACTCTTGCTGAAATAATTAGCCAAAATATGATTGTAGCAACATCAATATTAATCAAAGCAGATGTATATTCATATAACAAAAATCACCAAACCAAAGACACACATCCATTATAATGGATGAATTACATGAAAAAATATCCTAAATCTCAGCATTTTGAACAAGTTACAGATGCAAATATTGTAAACAAGTGAACTCACCCTCGACGACCTCCCCATAGCTAGCAAATGCATCCTTAAGAGACTGGTCATCAACTCCATAAGAAAGGCCTGCGGCAACAAAAGACGGAAACACAACATTTATTAATAGCATAAAAACATTAACAATATCAATAACATATTGTCATTACAATAACAAGGGTTTAAAACCAAAGTCACACCTCCAATGAAAAGCTTGCTTGAAGACATGTGGCGAAGATAGTTAAGCATGGATGAAACAGGAGCATGGCTGCTCTGAGTTGCACCCTGCCTCAAGAGGTTTCCAAGCTTGTTGCAGAAAGCCATTTTGATTGAAGACTGGGCTAAGCCTTCAAAATTACTAATACAAAAAACAACAACACCAGGGTTAACACAATCACAGGAGTAAAAACTACATCACACAAAATAAAATCAAAACTGTCATCGTAAATTGGAAGATAACGCAAAAATTTAACAGCATGTGAATCCAGACAAGAACAGAAAAACGTATAATTATAATTATCTACCATAGCTTAAGCAAAAATGAACACGAATTTAGATTAATTGATTTGAATTCTGGATAAAACGGAAGAAATGAAAATCTGATAAACCCTAAAATGCGCAGAGAATCATGGAAAAACAAATCAAACAATAAATATTTTGATACAAAATTTAAACGACGAATCAACAAAAAGATATGTGAAACTGCGTCAAATTCATGCATAATTTGGTTATGGAGCACGAATCAGGGTTTTAGGGTTGAAGGAAGAAAATTACCTGAGAAATGAGTGAAGCGGCTAGGGTTTAAGCAGAAAATCTCACTCACGCTTGAAAATGAATTCAGCTTGGAAATATCTTCGGTTTTATAGTGGAATTGGTTTTGGGAGGTTAGATCCTCTGCGGGTGAGTATAAATTTACGAATTGCAACTGCAGGTGATGTATGGTGTCTATTCGTTGATTATTTCAAAACTTTATTGCGAACTATATCAAAGCCATGTTGTACATTTCTTAGCTAGGGTGTAAATGGATCGGTTTGGGTTGAATTTAGTCAAAACTATGATTCAACCCATATAGGGTACACTGGTTTGGGTGAGGTAAAATAATCACCCACAATATCATTGGGTCAGGTTGAGTAAAACCACAAATTTGTGGGTTGAATTGGGTTGGGTAGTGGGTTACCCATTTTTTTTTCCTTATATAATTATAAATGATTTGTCACATTTTTTCTTAATAAATAATTTAACTTATTACCATTATTTTTTAAAACATCAAATGTCTAAATGCACAATAAAATTCATCATAAACATATTTACAAAAACCAAAGTTACATTACAGTAATACCTAAAATTTATAAAATACTTATAACTTACAAGAATTAGCATCAAAATAATAAAAGTGTGACAGCCTAAATAAGTTAAAACTATTAGTTATAAAATAAAATATGTTCAAAAGGTTGTAAATGAAGCAACAAAGATTAAATACATCAATGTCATCACTCATCAAATTATAAAAAATAACTAAAAAATAGTCACTCAATAACCCATAGATTTTGTGGGTTGGGTGTGGGTTTACCCAAAACCCAATTATTTTGAATGGTTTTTCATTTTTGAAAACCATGTTCACCCAATGACCCGACCAAACCCATTTTTTTGGGTCGGTTTGGGTGGGTTTTACTGGGTTTGTTGGGTTTACCCAACCCATGTACACCCCTATTGTTACCTTGATGGGTTTTCAACTATCTCTATCCATTAAAATAACTTATCACCAATCTTTTTAATATATCATTTTCTTTTAAAAAATTGTACTAATATAATATATTTCTAATTAACAAATATTAAAAAAATTAAATTATTTCTTTTTACCACCTCATTCATTTCTCACTTTTTACTTTTAATTTTTTTATTCTTCTTTTTCTTTTCTTAATTTAAATTTCAAATTTCTCTCATATTTCTTTTTCTCACACTTTTTCACTTTCATTTTAATTTTTTCTCTCTCAATTTTCTTTTTCCTATTTTATTTTTTTAAGTATAAATAACAAAATTTGAGCCTCTTTTTAATTTAATAAAAAAGAACTCATAAAATATTGAATTTTTAAAACACAAAATTTATCTAATCAGCAAAAAGTATGTGTAATGGTCAATTTAAAGTATGTGTAATGTTATTTCCCTTTTACTCTAAGTGTGATGTTCTGATGAACAATCTTAATGAATCATTCAATGCAACTATTTTGATGCAAATGGATAAACCTATTATTACCATGTTTGAGTGGATTAGGAACTATCTTATGGGTAAGTTTGTCATTCTTAGGGAGAAAGTCGAAAATTACAAAGGGGAGATCATGTCTAAACCACTTAGGAGGTTAGATAGGGAGATAGAAAAAAGTGCAAATTGGTTGCCAACATATGCAGGTAGATTAACATTTCAAGTAACTCATGTAACTTTTGGGACTTGGTTGGGATTCCTTGTAGACACGTTGTTGCAGCCATACATAGGAAGTTTGATGATCCCATTAAATATGTACACAAGAGTTATCATATGACTACTTATGTATCATGTTACAATGAAGTTATCACTCCCATAAATGGCCAAAACAAATGGCCAAGAAATGTGATCCTGAAATATTACCACCAAGTTTCAAGAGAGGTTCAGGGAGACCAAAGAAACTCCGTAGAAAAAGAGCCAGATGGGGCATCCCAAATAAGATGACAAAGGAAAAACACAAGCCATAGGTGCAAGACATGCTTAGAATATGGGCACAATACAAGAACATGTAAGAAAAACAAACAACTTGCAGTTGTTGATGGTGAATTGCCAAGAGATATTGAAACACCCACCCAAGGAAGCCGAACTCCAATTGTGGGGACAAGACTAAAGAAGAGGGTTAGTAACACTTGTTTGGCAACAAAGTTCAATTTATACTTTTATTTAATATTCTTAATGACGTGTTTCAAATTTCCTTGGTTGCAGGGTAGGCTAAAAGAGACTACAAAAAAGGAGGTGTAACACCCTTTTTCTACCCAACAAACATCACGAATAAATACGATTATTTTATCATAGTATAGTCCCAAAAGGGCATCACATGTCGTCACAAAACATCAAATAATCACATGCTCCGTAACACAGGTTTTTCCATCATGAATTTATTTAAACATCACGCAGCGGAAATCAAGGTTTAAAAGAATACTTTTATAATCCAAAACTCCATAAAACAAAACATCATAAAAAAATCATGCCAACAAAATAAAAGAACGTAATCGTTCGACTCAAACGTCCCGACTCGATGTTACATATCAGAGCAAGACCCTCTAATCGACGGAGAAATCAAAATACTTCAAAAATGCTAAATCTTCATGCGCCAAGAAAGTTATGTCTGATCACCTGCACATTACCCACATGGAGGCAACATTCAAACAGGCAGGGTGAGTAATCACGAATCAATATATAAGATATAAGCATAAGATAAAGCATAAGCACAAACATCATCAAATCATTCACAATCGTCATTAATACATCAATTTCATCAATCGAATGCAATGTCGCACAATATACAAATGCAACATCATAGACTCATGCATGTGGTACCAATTCGTCATAATCGATGGACATTGGGCCATCACCCTCCAAAGATCCCCACCAATAGGATCGATTCTACACAAGAACCGGAGCACGTCACAAAAGACTTCAATCCACACAATCGGATTGAAGGCACCAAATGGACCGAAGTCCTAACTATGCCATGAATGTATGATGCAAATCTTCATAATAATCATCATCATAAAATCGTCATAATTGCATCATCATTCATAAATCATCATCAAACATCATTATACAACACCAATTCGCACTCGTCACAATTCTGCAATATACCTCACAATTCGTCATATTATACTCATCACATAAAAATTCTCGATTTTATCCCATTCATCTTCATTACTATTTTACTGATGTTTTATTACCTCATCATAGCCCTACGTCTCAAAGAAACTGCATCACAAGCGAAATCGGGACAGAAATCGCAAAAATGGGAAAATCTGCCAACAACCCTGCCCATACGCGTATGACCATGCCCCATACGCGTATGGCTCAATTCCACGCCCACTGGTCTGCGTATCATACGAGTAGGGCCACCTGCCCAGGCCTCTCATACGCATAATTCCCTTCTTGTTACGTGTATCACCAGAGAGGTTTCCCTCTCAAAATTCCCCTTCAGACTCCCATTACGCGTAATGGCTAATCCATACGCGTAATGCACCTTTCCCAAGGACCCCATATGCGTAATGGCTTCCCAAACGTGTATGCCTCTTCCTTCTCAGCTACCCATAGGCGTATTACCATCGCATAAGCGTATTGCCTCCATTCTCATACGCGTATCCCACGCGTACTGGCAGAGGTTCGTGCTAGCCCTGAGGACGGGTGCGTATGCTACGCGTATCACCCTGGGAATGTCCCCTCTTACGCGTAATGCCTCCCCTGTTACGTATATTGCCAAAAAACACTCCAAAAACTCAGATTTCGCATCTGAATGAAAATCTTCCCATTCCAGCACCTTCGATCCTCCAAAATCAGACTCAAACCAGTTTCGATTCATCACAGATCTACGTTTTTATCCTACTTCATTATTCTCATCAATTTCTTCCTAAATATTAAGTCCTAATTCGTTAATCCCACCTTCGATTTCAGATCTGGTTTATTTCACATGTTCATCACAGCAACAGAATTCATTCACACGAATTTCACAAAATTTACAGTAACACATACCAGATTCATATCAGAAAATCGACCAACACAGACGCACGAAAATTCACACAGATTCAGCATACAAAAATTCATCATAAAACACAGAACACGCAAACTACTCTACCTTAAATCCATATCAAACATATGAACCCGGATTAACCCCCCATACCTCGAATTTTCTAGCAAAAAGGTTCTTCGTTTGGGGTTCTACGGTCGATTCCTCGTTCTAAGTGTTCTAGCCTCCTTTCCTCAGCTCTCTCTTCACTTCTTAGGGTTGCACAGAATGATTCTCCTAATCCCCTATTTTCCTTTTTGTTAAACCTATCTTCTGGGCCCTAATCATGATTTTACCCAAACTATCCTCAATTAACCCTCTCAATATTACCGACTTACCCTTAATGGTTCTCTTAATTATTTTAAATAATAATAATAATAATAATAATAATAATAATAAATAATCTAATTATTAAAATTATCTCACTATCATTAGTAATAAAATAATCTTAATTTAATTACTACTTCTATGACATCTCAATGTTCCCTTAACTCAGACTACCCCACAACACCACCCAAAGTCATCAAGCGTCACAACATTCACCAAAATTCACCAAAACACCGAATAATCATAATAATTCTATTAAATGAATATTATAATTATTTTGGGGCGTTACAAGAGGCACAAGTAAAAAAACAAAGACTACTGCACAACCTAAAGCTTCAGCTACTGCACAACCTGAAGCTCCAACTACTACACAACCTAAAGCTCCAGCTACTGCACAACTTGAAGAAACCCCTGCATAACCTGAAGTGAACCCTACTCAATATGAGGTAAATCTTACTGTACGATCTTTTGTAAGCTCTGTCGAGGCAATGAAAATCTACTGTGGTATAGATCCTGATGAATTGGAAGCATTGTTGAATGATGATGAAATACTTGACATTTAACCACTTAGTGTTGACACTAGTCCCGCAAAACCAACTGACAATGTCAAACAATCTGTAAATGTTAACCCAAATAGGCTTGTTGTCAAAACTTTCTTTGGTCCAAGACCTAAGGTCCCAAAACCTGCTGTCAGAACCTTCATTGGTTCAATACCAAGGGTAATTGAGCCTATTGTTAAACCAATGCCAAATGAAGCTAACAAGCTAATTATGAGTGATCATGTAAGTGTGTAACTTGTTCCACTAAACTTGTTTGGTTTTTTATGTTTATTACCTTGATAATTTTATGTTGTCATAACAGGTGAAAATAATTATATCACCAAGGAAAAAAGCCAAGAATGTTGCAATTTCAAAAAGACAAAGTGACAAACTTAGGACTCTGGAGACACGTGATATTGTGGGACCTAGGAGAAATCCAAAGGATCCATTTTTATTCCTGAGGAAGACACAAATGTTGGCAGTGCTAGGAGAAGAAGACTTGGGATGACATCCAGAAGAGATTGACTCGGTGAAGACATATGTGTTGGTAGTGCTAGGAGTAAAACTTATGAAATATGAATGTTATGCGTTTTGTTTGGAACTTATGTAATATGAACCTTATGTGTTTTGTTTTGAAACTTATGTAATATGACTATGCCAGCAGTGCTCTTTTGATGTATTTTGTATTCTGTTTTGAACCTTATGTATGTTGTATTTTGAAACTTATGTAATAGAGCTCAGCCTGGAGTACTCTTATGTCATCAATATAATGTATTTTGTATTCTGTCTAAAATCATCTTGCCAATTACAGTCAGGTTATAACCTTTTTATGCCAAATTTTGCAAAATGTGTCAACTTAATCATAATAAACTATATTGCAACAACTACTACATCACAATATATGTCTAAAACACATCACATTGCAACAGTAATCAATTTCAACAACTACATTAAAAATTCAATACATTAATCAAGTTCAACAACTACATTGCAACATTAATCAAGTTCAACAAATACATTGCAAATTTAGTACATTACACCAAGTTCAACAACTACATTTCATAACAAAATACACATTGATCATAAAGGACATAAGACGACACAACATCTTCAATCTTCCATGAAATTTCTCTGTTTTCAACTTGGTATTCAAGTTCTAATTTTTCTTCCTTGATTCTTCAAACAAGGACTTCATATATCCCATATATGCCATGACTTCCAACTCTGAGTTCGTAATGGCTCCATCTTCATTTCCAAATTTTTCTGCAAGATCTTCATCCCATATGAACAGATTACACGTATCATCACTTCTCCAACAAGGACATCTCCAAAAAATCCTTTCTTTATTTAGTCCATTCTTGCATTGATACGAGACCATACGAACCTAACACCCACAAAACTTCCCAACTCGCGATTTTACTGAAGCAGAAGACTTTAGGTTATGAAGACGCATGAGGAAGAAGATGAACAGAGAAAGCAAGACGCTTGAAGAAATAGATGAACAATGAATTTCACGATGGAGGAAGAAGATGAACAAAGAGGAAGTAATTTAGGTCAAATGATAACACAATCATCTTTAAATTGGCTCATTGTACACGATGGATTTCATAAAAATAAAAAAAAATTAATAATTTAATTCACCTGTCTTGCCACATAAGCAGCCGTTAGTTGTATTTGATGTTAGGGACCAATAGTTCAGACGGAAAATTTTGAAGGGACAACTTTTTGAAGGAAAATTTTGGAGGGATTGAAAACGAAATCTGCAATATTTAGAGGGACCAAAGAGTTTATTAACCCATTATTTTATAATTATTACATATAAAAAAAACCCATACTTTATATGATTATTATTCATATTATAATTGAGTAACTCATTTGAAATTGACATGTGTATCTAAATACATTTTATACTGTATCAAATTGGATAGTACTCAATAACAGTGCACATAACTAACTTTTCATTTCACGGGTCACTATCAGGACAATATCTAACTTTATTTTAGATGCAAATTTTTTATTTTCAAATGTGTTTTTTTTTCTTTCTCCATCTCATGGAAATCTTTTTTTATTTGATTATTTAATATAATTGACTTTATTTGATCATTGTTCATTTTACAATTAAGTAACACATTATAAATTGACATGTGTATCTAAAAACTTTTTATATTGTATCAAATTTAATATCACTCAATAACGGTGCACACCACTAATTTTCTATTTCACGAGTCATTATCAGGATAATATCTATTTTATTTTAACCAACAATTATCTTTATTTGATGGATGAATTCTTTATTTTTGTTGAAATATTAGATTAGATTTGATTAGATTTAATATTTAAATATAATCCAAGTTGTGTTAGCCATAACCCAATTAGGATTGTATATAAATAGACCTAGTTTGTATCATTATTTACACAATTCAATAATCCAAATCCTTATTTCCTTATTCTCTATCTTTCTCTCCTCACTAAAAGTGCCTTACGCACTAACAAATTGGTATCCAGAGCTTCCGGTTATTATTCTCGATCGAGTTTTCAAGAACTTCACGTCAGAGATCGTGTTTCCAGGGCAAGTGAATCAACCGCTACGAAGATGATTGGTGTTAAGAGCATTCCGAGTTCCCTTTCAATGCTTGACGGCAAGAATTGGATTCGATGAAAAAAACAGATGCAATCCTTATTTGGCTTCCATGATACCCTATAAGTGGTTAACGGTGGCGTTCCTGTGTTGGCTGAAAATGCAACCGAAGAACAGAAAAAAGCCCACAACGAAGTCAAGAAGAAAGATTGCAGGCTGCTTATTGCATTCAGACGGCGGTCGATGCTGCTAACTTTGATAGAATCTCTCATGCTGAAACGGAGAAAGAGGCATGGGACATTCTAGTGAAGTATTATGAAGGAGGTGAGAAAGTCAAGGTTGTCAAGTTGCAAACCCTGTGTCGACAATATGAATTGTTGTCGATGGAAGGAGACGAAAAAGTTGCAGAATATGTGTCGAAGGTTCAGAAACTCGTCCATCTCATGAAAGGTTGTGGCAAAACCATAACTGATAAGATGATAGTTGAGAAGATAATGAGAACGTTGACCTCTCACTTTGATCACGTTATCGTAGCTATTCAGGAATCCAACAATCTTGAAACCCTAAAAGTCGAAGATTTGGTTGGTTCGTTGGAGGCACATGAGATGAGGATTGTCGAAAGAAAGGGAGTTCAGGATTCGATACAAGCACTGCAGACTCAGTCATGGAAAAGGAATGGTGATTCCAATAAATTCAAAGGCAAACTCGACGAGACTCAAGGAAAGAAGTCTTGGTCGAACCCTCACAAGAATCAGGTCAAAGATAGAGCTTCTGAATCCTCGAAAAGAGGAAGAGGAAGCTATCGGAAGGACAAAGAAGATAAGAAAAGTATGTAGTGTTATAATTGTGAAAAGTGGGGTCATTTGTCCAAACATTGTTGGTACAGGAAAGACAATGGATCGAAAAAAGGCAAGGACGAAGGAGCGAACCTTGCACGCCAAGATTCAGATAATTCTGAAGGTGGTATGGTGGTTATGGCTGCAGTGGCAGATAACCATGTCAAATCCAAGATCTGGTTTCTCGACTCAGGCTGCTCAAATCACATGACTGGTCGAAAGGAGTGGTTGACATATTTTGACGAGTCGAAGAAGAACAAGGTAAAACTTGTTGATAACAGTTCGTTGCAAGCAGAAGGTACTGGCAATATAGTTTTTCAGCTGAGTAATGGAGCAAAAGCTATGATCAAAGATGTGTTCTATGTACCTAGAATGAAGTGCAACCTGTTAAATGTTGAACAACTGGTCGAAAAAGGTTTCTTAGTTGTCGTGAAAGATGGAGTTTTGAAATTGTTCGACACCCAGAACAATTTGGTCTTGAAATCTCCGTTGTCGAAGAACAGGACGTTTAAGACCATGATTAGTTCGACTGAAGTACAATGTCTAAAAACTATTGTCGACCACAAGGATAGTTGGTTGTGGCATTTGAGGTTTGGACATTTGAACTTTCGATCACTCAATCAGCTGATTACTCAAGATATGGTATCTGGTATTCCAAGTCTTGAGATGCTTAACAAACTCTGTAAAGGTTGTTTAGTCGGAAAGCAATCCAGAAATTCTTTCATTTCGACTATGCCAATGAGATCATCCTGCATTCTCGAAGTTGTACACTCAGATGTATGTGGTCCGTTCGAAGAACATACCATTGGTGAAAACAGATATTTTGTTTTGTTTGTCGACGAGTTTATTCGAAAGTTGTGGATCTATGTGATCAAGAGAAAGGATAAAGTATTTCAAATCTTTAAGAGATTCAAGATGCTTGTCGAAAACGAGAGTGAGAAGAGAATCAAAGTTCTGCGAACCGATGGAGAAGGCGAATACACTTCGAAGATGTTTGAAATTTTTTGTGCAGAACATGTTGTTGATTATGAGGTAACTGCTCCTTATACTCCTCAACATAATGGAATTGCTGAAAGAAGAAACAGAACCATATTGGATATGGCGAGATGTATGCTCAAGCAGAAGAATTTGCCAAAATCTCTATGGGGTGAAGCTGTTTCGACTGCAATTTATATCCTGAACAGGTGCCCTACCAAGCAATTGAAGAACAAGGTTCCTGAAGAAGTGTAGAGTGGCAAACGACCATCAGTGAGTCATCTGAAGGCATTTGGATCTATGTGTTACAAGCATGTTCCTGATGCAAGAAGAAGGAAACTTGATGACAAGAGTGAACCTATGATTCTGGTCGGATATCATAAGACTGGTGCATACAGGCTATTCAAAACAATTAATGAGAAGAATGTGTTGAGTCGAGATATTGTGGTTGATGAAAATTCTGCCTGGGATTAGAATTCTAGTAATTCAATTAACAAGCCATTGATGAGATCTAATTTCGCCGAAGAAACTGATGAAGTCGAAGTTGAAGGAATTGCTGAGAATCCAGACGAAGTCGAAGTAGAAGCAGTTGCTGACATTCCCGACACAGAGGCTGTGGCTGAAACTAGCCAAAGACCTCGGCGAAATAGAGTTCCTCCAACAAGACTTCATGATTATGAAGTGACTGGTGATGACGAAGTCACACCAGATGGAGAATTAGTTCATTTTGCTTTACTTACAGGTGTTGAACCAATCAACCATAACGAAGCTTTAAATATTCAACAGTGGAAGTTAGCTATGGTCGAAGAGTTACAGGCAATCGAAAGAAACAACACATGGGAGTTAGTCGAATTACCAGCACATACAAAAGCTATCGAAGTAAAGTGGGTGTTCAAGTTGAAACACAATGTTGATGGGTCGATAGCAAGACATAAGGCAAGATTAGTAGCTCGAGGGTTTCTTCAAAGAGAAGGACTTGACTACTCTGAAGTATTTGCTCCAGTAGCAAGACTGGAGACTGTTCGACTAGTGGTAGCATTGGCATGTAACCAAGGTTGGTCGACATTTCACTTAGATGTGAAGTCAGCTTTTTTGAATGGTCCGTTAGACGAAGAAGTCTATGTCACACAATCTCTTGGTTTGTGATTCAAAAGGAAGCGAGTAAAGTATAATAGTTGCACAAAGTGCTCTATGGTCTTAAGCAAGCACCTAGGGCATGTAACAAGAAGATCGACTCATACTTAGTCGAATTGGGATTTGTCAAATGCAAGTCTGAGCATGGTGTCTATGTTCAGGTTGTAGCACAAGATATAATAATCATCTGCTTATATGTCAACGACTTGTTGGTAACTGGAAATAGCCTCAAGAACTTGTCGAAGTTCAAAGAGCTGATGAAGAAGGAATTTGAAATGTCGAATCTGGGGAAATTGTCTTATTTCCTAGGCATGGAATTTCATATGTCGAAGTAAGGTATAGTGCTACATCAAAGGAAGTATGTCAAAGAGATACTCAAGAGATTCAGAATGGGTGATTCGAATCCTGCATCCTCACCTATCGAACCAAACTTGAAGTTGGAGAAGCATGGAGAGGAAGACAAAGTTGATGTAACTTTGTTCAAACAAATAGTTGGATCTCTGAGATATGTGTGCAACAGTCGACCTGATATGGGTTTCGCAGTCGGATTAGTGAGCATATTCATGGGCGAACCAAGAGTGTCACACATGAAAGCTGCAAGAAGAATTTTGAGATACTTAAAAGGAACAACAAATTTTGGAATTCTATTTCGACGAGATTCTGAAGGCAAAGGAGAAATAGTTAATTGCTTTTCAGATGCTGATTGGTGTGGACATAAGGAAGATTGAAGAAGTACAACTGGTTATTTCTTTCAAGTATTTGGTGCCCCAATCTCATGGTGTTCGAAGAAGCAATCTGTGGTGGCATTGTCATCGTGTAAAGTTGAATATATAGCAGGATCCTATGCTGCATGTCAAGCAATTTGGATCAGATAAGTACTTGAAGAAATGGAGGTCGAAGTGAAGAAACCTTTTGTGTTGTAAATCAACAACAAGTAAGCCATAAATTTGGCGATGAATCCTGTAACACCCCCTTTCTATACCCCCAAATAATCACATAATCATTTAGGCACATATTTAAAATTCCGTCAGAGTATAATTATAAACACAGTATAAAAGAGGTATGTAACATTATACATGAAATTAAAACATTCAACACCTGCTCAACATTGATATGCAACAGTGGGATAACTTTGCAATAGAGGAACTTAGTCCTTACACCCACATCTCAATATTTAGAATAAAAGCGGAAAATCTAAACATTGAATAACATATAACATATATACATATATATATCATCAAGTATTATCCACCAACATAATTCATGTTTACATAAACATTCATCAACAAGATACATGTACAATGTATCACAAAAGAATCATATACACCCTAGCTACCCGGTGCTACATATCAGAGCCGACCGACCAAAAGAATAAAGACACGCTTCACAAAAAGACCACCAGCATACCTACTCTGCAATGCCTCATAGAGCATCATGAAACAGCAGAAGGGTGAGAAATATTATCATAATAACAATGCATAAAATTATATATCTTAGCATAAAAATACACATATTCCACATTCTCACCACAATTCATCACAATTCACTCATATACATTACAATGTATATATATACAAAGCCAAGCATATTTATCATGCATACTTTCACAATCCTTATCAATACACATAAACATACATATTTATGTTTATTCATCAATTCACAATTACAAAGATGATAAATGCAAATCATAGAGACCGACTCACAACTCTATGCAAATACAATGCGGTACTGACTCAATCATCTCAAGTTCACTCAGGAACTTATTGGAACCATCGCTCGTTACCAATGTAACTCCCCGTCGGGCCTACGATGTTCACCCATTGCTCACACCTCACATAGGCACACAATGTTTATGGATTGCTCACACCTCACATAGGCACACAATCCGATTGCTCACACCCCACATGGGCACACAATCGTTTGTAATCATCGCTCACACCTCACATAGGCACACGACGTTACAACAGATTCTCATTAGAATCACACAACACAAGAATGCACATCATTATGCTTCACATGCAAAATGAATCAAGACATTCTTGAAATGCATACATATTCACAATATATTCATGCATTCATCTCATACTATTACATACAATCTATATACATTCACATCAATGCACTATTGTATGATTCACATCCAAAACACACATTCAAACGGTAAAAGTCGCTAAATAACACTATTCCCGACTTTCCGACATAATTAAATCGGCTAACAATTTCCAAATCATCATAATAATAAAGTACAGCTCAATAGCTTCACAACGATACCAAGAATGTAAAAATCGGATAAACGGAACAAAAGTTACGGACGAAAACGAAAACACATTTTTGAAAAATCTCATTTTACCATCTGTCTTGTCCATACGCGTATTGCCCTGAGCCATACGCGTATGAACAGAGACTCATTTTTCTCAAAGATCACGTGTAAAAGTCCGTACGCGTAATGCCCAAGCTCGTACGCGTATTGCCCTGAAATGCTACGCGTATCATACGCAAATGGGCAGATGGCCGAGCAAAATAACATCCCATACGCGTATTGGCCCATGCCTCGCCCACCATACGCGTATTGCCAAGGTTCATACGCGTATGAACATGCCCCATACGCGTATGACCTGGAAAAACCAGAAAAATTCTTCTGCATAATTTTGTTCTACGGGTTACACCCAAAATCATCCCAAATTCCACCTACACACCAGAAAATTACCAATACAATGTCCAATGACAAGTATCTAACATATACCAACAATTATGGACACTAAAAACATGATTTCAACCACATTTAATCGATTTCCAAGCAATTTTACAAAATATGGGTTTATACAAAAACTCATAAAAATCAACAACAACAACAACAACAACAACACAATCATACATAATGATATACATTGATAAGATAATAAGATTTCACACCCTTACCCGGATAAATCGATTCCTAGAAGTTGTTTTGAAGATTTCCAAGCTTTTCCTCTCTTTTTCTCCCCTTCCTCTTTCTTTCTCTCCTTTTTCTCTCTATTTTTCTTTTCTTTCTCTTTCTCTCCTATTTCCTCTTCTTATCTCTTTTTCTTTTCTATTTCTTATTTTCTACTCAAATTAAATTAATTCATTTTCTCACACAATTCTATTTCCACTAAATTTCTAACTTATCATTAATTGAGAAATGTCAAAAATACCCTCTATTCTAATTTTCCCGAAACTCTCAAAAACGGTAAAAATATCATAACATGTCAACATAGCATATTAACACACCAATTTCACAAATAAAATAATTTATCACTCAATTTAAATAAAAGACTCAACAAAATGGGAAAAAAATCGGAATCGGGGCGTTACAACTCTCCCCCACTTTAGAAATTTTCGTCCTCGAAAATATTACCTGATTCAAACAACTCCGGATACGACTCTCGCATCCTGCTCTCTAGCTCCCAAGTCATATTGCCTTCCGCAGCGCCTCTCCACGCTACTTTCACAAGCGCAATATCGTTGCCTCTTAGCTTCTTAACTTCACGGTCCAAAATCCTAATCGGTAAAGCTTCAACCGTAAGGTTATCTCTCACTTCAACCTCGTCCATAGGAATAACATGTGACGGATCCGGAACATACTTCCGAAGTTGCGAAACATGGAATACATCATGCAAATTCGAAAGATTCGGAGGCAACACCACACGGTAAGCCACAACACCAACTCGTGCAGAAATCTGATACGGACCAATAAAACGAGAAGTCAACTTCTTCGACTTTAAAGCACGACCCACACCCGTAACCGGCGTAACTCTCAAAAACACATGGTCGCCTTCTTGAAACTCAAGATCTTTCCTTCTCTTGTCATGATAGCTCTTCTGTCTACTTTGGGAAGCTTTCACCTTCTCACAAATAAACTTCACTTTCTCAGTCATTTGTTGTACCATTTCCGGTCCAACTATCGTCCTCTCACCGGTTTCATGCCAACACAAAGGTGTTCGACATCTCCGACCATACAAAGCCTCAAATGGTGCCATACTTATACTTGAATGAAAACTATTATTGTAGGTGAACTCAATCAACGCCAAATAACCATCCCAAGCACCACCTTGCTCGAGCACACAAGCACGCAATAAATCCTCCAACGATTGAATTGTCCTCTCGGTTTGACCATCCGTTTGCGGATGATAAGCCGAACTCAATCTTAGCTTAGAACCCAAAGCCTTTTGTAAACTCTCCCAAAACCTCGATGTAAATCTAGGATCTCTATCCGATACAATACTCTTAGGAACTCCATGTAACTTCACAACCACAAGAACATAAATCTCGGCTAACTTCTCCAAAGGATAACTAATATCAATTGGAATGAAGTGAGCAGATTTAGTAAGCCTATCAACGATTACCCAAATAGCATTATGACCTCTTTGCGTATTCGGCAATCCCGTAACAAAATCCATCGATATACTATCCCATTCCCACTCCAGAATGTCCAACGGTTGCATCAATCCGCTAGGCTTTTGATGTTCCACCTTAGACTTTTGACAAGTTAAGCACGCATACAAAAATTGAGCCACATCCCTCTTTAATCCGGACCACCAAAAGATTTTCTTCAAATCTTGATACATTTTATTCGCTCCTGGATGAATACTTAAGTTACTTCGGTGTCCTTCTTCCAATATCATCTTTTTCAACTCCGCATCATCGGGAATACAAATACGACCACGGAATCTCAAAACTCCAAAATTATCAACCTTGAAATCCTCATTCTCATTCATCATCAAATCAACGAACTTCAAATCCAACTTTTGCTTTTCACATACGGTTGCAAGAAAATCATTCGTAATATGTAACATACCAAGTCTCACACTTCTCGGCGTCATTTCACAAACCAAACTCAAGTCTCTAAAATTCTCCAAAAGTTCCCATTCTCTCATCATCAATGCGGACATATGTAACGACTTCCGACTCAAAGCATCGGCCACCACGTTTGCCTTACTCGGATGGTAATTCAAACCAAAATCATAATCCTTCAAAAGCTCTAACCACCTTCTTTGTCTCATGTTCAATTCTTTTTGATCAAATAAATATTTCAAGCTCTTGTGATCACTAAAAACTTCAAATCTTGCACCATAAAGATAGTGCCTCCAAATTTTCAAAACAAACACCACGGCCGCTAACTCCAAGTCATGTGTAGGATAATTCTTTTCATGCACTCTCAATTGTCTTGAAGCATAAGCCACAACTTTTTCATCTTGCATCAAAACACCACCTAAACCAATCAATGAAGCATCACAATACACAACAAATGGTTCCGTCGGATTTGGCAAAATCAAGATCGGAGCCGTTGTCAACCTTCTTTTTAGCTCATTGAAACTCTCTTCACAATGAATATCCCAAATGAAAGTCTTTCCTTTACAAGTCAATTGCGTTAACGGAAGTGCCAACTTCGCAAATCCCTCAATAAACCTCCGATAATAACCCGCCAAGCCTAAAAAGCTTCGAATCTCCGTAACCGATCTAGGAGCCTCCCATTGCACCACCGCATCAATCTTGGATAGATCAACACTAATACCACTATCGGAAATAACATGTCCAAGAAAACTTACTTCTGACAACCAAAATTCACATTTCGACAACTTAGCATACAATTGTTTCTCTTTCAAAATTTGTAACACAATCTTCAAATGCTCTTCATGCTCCTCTTGAGACTTAGAGTAAATCAAAATATCGTCGATGAACACAACCACAAAACGATCTAACTGTTCATGAAAAATACGATTCATGTATTCCATAAACACACCCGGCGCATTAGAAACCCCGAATGGCATCACGGAATATTCGTAATGGCCATACCGTGTCCTAAAGGCCGTCTTTTGAATATCCTCTTCTTTCACACGAATCTGGTGATATCCCGATCTCAAATCAACCTTGCTAAAAACACGCGCATCAACCAATTGGTCCATCAAATCATCGATCCTTGGAAGCGGATACTTGTTCTTAATTGTCACCTTGTTCAATTGTCGATAATCAATGCATAACCGCATACTCCCATCCTTCTTCTTTACCAACAATACCGGAGCACCCAAAGGAGAAACACCTGGCCTTACAAATCTCTTGTCCAATAAGTCATTCAATTGTTTCTTCAATTCTACCAACTCCGATGCCGACATACGATACGGTGCCATCGAAACCGGTCTAGTACCCGGAACTAGATCAATAGAAAACTCAACTTCTCTTTCCGGCGGTACATCCGTAATATCCTCCGAAAACACTTTTGGAAAATCACACACCACTGGGAACACATCGAGCTCAACTTTACTCTCCACCGACAATGATGCAAACAAACCGAACAATTGAGCTTCGTCCGCTAAAAGTTTCTTCAACTCTTTAGTGGATAGGAAACTCTCATCTTCATCATCTTCCAAAGAAGGAAACCTCACTAACTTGTGATAGCAATTTATATGAACTTGATTAAATTGCAACCAGTTCATACCCAAGATTACGTCCAATCCCTCAAACGGCAAACACACTAAATCCATAATGAAGTTTTTACCATACATGGTCAAAGGACAACTTACACACACCAAAGACGTAGTTACCGACCCTGAAGCAGGAGTCTCAATAACCATCTCACCACTCCAAGAAGTCATAAACAAATTCAAACGCTTAGCGCACTCATGAGAAATGAATGAATGAGTCGCTCCCGTATCAATAATAGCAACTAAAGGCGTACTATTAATAAAGCATGTACCTTTAATCAAACGGTCTGCACTAGTAGTGTCCGTCCCCGCTAATGCAAACACCTTTCCGCCCGCTTGAGCTTGTTTTGGCTTAGTACACTTAGTACTAATGTGACCCACTTCTCCACAATTATAGCACTTCACTACATTCCTCCTACATTCGGTGGTAGCATGCCCAAGGCCTCCACAGTTAGAATATTTCACCACACTCTTCCCACACTCAAATGATTTATGACCCATTTCACCACACTTGTAACACTTAACGGAACCGGAACCTCCTCTTCCAGATCTCTTATCAAAGTTTCCCCTATGCTTACCCTTATCAACGGGTGTCACATAAGGTCCACCTCTAGCTTGTTGCTTCCCCTTCCTCTCATTCAAACTTTTGTAATGTGTAGAACGAGCCTTGCTATCTTCCTCGAAGATTCTACAACATTCCGTCAAATCCGTAAACCTTCTTATCCTTTGATATCCCACAACTTGTTTAATCCCGGGACGCAAACCATTCTCATATTTAATACACTTTGAGAACTCAGCAGTAATTGCAGCATAGTGAGGATGGAATTGAACCAACTCCACAAACTTAGCAGTATAGTCCACCACGGACATACTACCTTGTTTCAGTTCAAGGAACTTCATCTCCTTCTTCCCTTTCACACTTTCAGGGTAATACTTCCTCAAGAACTCGGTACGAAATAAATCCCAAGTTATCTCTTCATCATCCACCTCAAGAACTTGACGCATACCGACCCACCAATCGTCGGCTTCTTCCTTCAGCATGTGAGACCCAAGCCTCACCTTATTCTCCTCCGCACAGCCCATGACTCTGAAGATCCTTTCAATCTCTTTCAACCAAATTTAAGCTCCATCGGGATCAAATCTTCCTTTGAAGACCGGTGGTTGATTCTTCCTGAACTCGTCATTAGCATTCACGTTCGGCGCACCTTGCACCGCCCTAGCCATTGCTTCAAAAGCAGCAGCCATCGCATTGTCGTTCCTACCAGCCATATTCTGATCATTCCCAAAAATGACAACAAGGTTAAACAACAGTTCAACCAACACAACAACAAGACAGACACAACTGACTCAACACTGGCTCTAATACCACTTAATGTAACACCCCCTTTCTATACCCCCAAATAATCACATAATCATTTAGGCACATATTTAAAATTTCGTCAGAGTTAAACACAATATAAAAGAGGTATGTCACATTATACATGAAATTAAAACATTCAACACCTGCTCAACATTGATATGCAACAGTGGGGTAACTTTGCAACAGAGGAACTTAGTCCTTACACCCACATCTCAATATTTAGAATAAAAGCGGAAAATCTAAACATTGAATAACATATAACATATATATATATATATATATATATATATATATATATATATATATATATATATATATATATCATCAAGTATTATCCACCAACATAATTCATGTTTACATAAACATTCATCAACAAGATACATGTACAATGTATCACAAAAGAATCATATACACCCTAGCTACCCGGTGCTACATATCAGAGCCGACCGACCAAAAGAATGAAGACACGCTTCACAAAAAGACCACCAGCATACCTACTCTGCAATGCCTCATAGAGCTTCATGAAACAGCAGAAGGGTGAGAAATATTATCATAATAATAATGCATAAAATTATATATCTTAGCATAAAAATACACATATTCCACATTCTCACCACAATTCATCACAATTCACTCATATACATTACAATGTATATATATACAAAGCCAAGCATATTTATCATGCATACTTTCACAATCCTTATCAATCCACATAAACATACATATTTATGTTTATTCATCAATTCACAATTACAAAGATGATAAATGCAAATCATAGAGACCGACTCACGACTCTATGCAAATGCAATGCGGTATCGACTCAATCATCTCAAGTTCACTCAGGAACTTATTAAAACCATCGCTCGTTACCAATGTAACTCCCCGTCGGGCCTACGATGTTCACCCATTGCTCACACCTCACATAGGCACACAATGTTTATGGATTGCTCACACCTCACTTAGGCACACAATCCGATTGCTCACACCCCACATGGGCACACAATCGTTTGTAATCATCGCTCACACCTCACATAGACACACGACGTTACAACGGATTCTCATTAGAATCACACAACACAAGAATGCACATCATTATGCTTCACATGCAAAATGAATCAAGACATTCTTGAAATGCATACATATTCACAATATATTCATGCATTCATCTCATACTATTACATACAATCTATATACATTCACATCAATGCACTATTGTATGATTCACATCCAAAACACACATTCAAACGGTAAAAGTCGCTAAATAACACTATTCTCGACTTTCCGACATAATTAAATCGGCTAACAATTTTTAAATCATCATAATAATAAAGTACAGCTCAATAGCTTCACAACGATACCAAGAATGTAAAAATCGGATAAACGGAACAAAAGTTACGGACGAAAACGAAAACACATTTTTGAAAAATCTCATTTTACCATCTGTCCTGTCCATACGCGTATTGCCCTGAGCCATACGCATATGAGCAGAGACTCATTTTTCTCAAAGATCACGTGGAAAAGTCCGTACGCGTAATGCCTAAGCTCGTACGCGTATTGCCCTGAAATGCTACGCGTATCATACGCAAATGGGCAGATGGCCGAGCAAAATAACATCCCATACGCGTATTGGCCCATGCCTCGCCCACCATACGCGTATTGCCAAGGTTCATACGCGTATGAACATGCCCCATACGTGTATGACCTGGAAAAACCAGAAAAATTCTTCTGCATAATTTTGTTCTACGGGTTACACCCAAAATCATCCCAAATTCCACCTACACACCAGAAAATTACCAATACAATGTCCAATGACAAGTATCTAACATATACCAACAATTATGGACACTAAAAACATGATTTCAACCACATTTAATCGATTTCCAAGCAATTTTACAAAATATGGGTTTATACAAAAACTCATAAAAATCAACAACAACAACACAATCATACATAATGATATACATTGATAAGATAATAAGATTTCACACCCTTACCCGGATAAATCGATTCCTAGAAGTTGTTTTGAAGATTTCCAAGCTTTTCCTCTCTTTTTCTCCTCTTCCTCTTTCTTTCTCTCCTTTTTCTCTCTATTTTTCTTTTCTTTCTCTTTCTCTCCTATTTCCTCTTCTTATCTCTTTTTCTTTTCTATTTCTTATTTTCTACTCAAATTAAATTAATTCATTTTCTCACACAATTCTATTTCCACTAAATTTCTAACTTATCATTAATTGAGAAATGTCAAAAATACCCTCCATTCTAATTTTCCCGAAACTCTCAAAAACGGTAAAAATATCATAACATGTCAACATAGCATATTAACACACCAATTTCACAAATAAAATAATTTATCACTCAATTTAAATAAAAGACTCAACAAAATGGAAAAAAAATCGGAATCGGGGCGTTACAAATCCAGTTCTGCATGGAAGAAGTAAGCATATCGAAGCCAGATTTCACTTCTTGAGGGAAAAGGTAAATCGAGGTGAACTTGAAGTTAGACATTGCTCAAGTGAAGCACAATTAGCCGACATTTTCACCAAAGGATTGAAGATCGACAGATTCCTGAATTTGAGAAAGAAATTAGGAATAGTTCAGATCGACTATGACTAGCGTATGCTAGACAACTTGGATTATGGGGGTGTGTTGAAATATTAGATTAGATTTGATTTGATTAGATTTAATATTTAAATATAATCTAAGTTGTTTTAGCCCAAGCCCAATTAGGGTTGTATGTAAATAAACCTAGTTTGTATCATTATTTACACAATTCAATAATACAAATCTTTATTTCTTTATTCTCTCTCTTTCTCTCATCATTAAAAGTGCCTCACGCATTAACAATTTTTAAATGTGAAAATTTTCTTTTCATTTTAAATTTACACGTATATTTAAATATATTTTATATTATATTAAATAAAATTTAACCACAGACGCACAATATCTTGTTAATTTCAAAATGTAAAATATTAGCAATATAAATAGTGTTGTACACAAGAAGGGGGAAAAGTAAATGATTTTTTTAAAATAAAACACTCAAAATAAGCATTGCCATCTGCTAAGAAAATATGACAACATTTGGAGGTTCCAAACAATTGCTCCCTTCTTAACAAGAAAATCAATAAGCATGGCGATCATAATTTAGATTTTTTTTTTTTTATGTAATAAATCTACCACTTGTAGAGTCTAAGAAGCACACGATGTTTTTGCAACCTACTTTCCAACAAAGTTTAAGCCTAATTAAAAATGTCATCAACAAATTACAAAACCAACCATATATATATATATATATATAATATTTCTTAATACACCCTATAAGTTTCTTAGTCACCACGCGAAATTCCTTTTTTACTCCCTGCTTCCGGATATGTACATCCGGACGCACCATTATTTTTAAAAACGTTGATTTGTTCTAGATGTGCATATCATGAATAATTCCTGATGTGCAAATCTGAAATCATTTCTTATAACTTCGCGTCAGAGCTTCCCCCCCCCCCCCCCCCCCCCTCATTCTTTAGCTTTTCACATTCCAAACAATCAAACTCTCTCAAACTCTCAATTTCTCATTCCCACAAATCCCGACTTTTTTCACTCGAGTTCGGCGCAGAGCAACTTCTACAACGATCAAGACACTCCAAATCCTCTGTATCTCAATTTAATCGGTAAGTTTTCGAATTTTAGAGTTTCAGAGTTATTTTCGAGTAATCGGTTTAGAGTAGACATTTAGGTATAGAAATTGTTAGGTAGTATGAATATCATAGGTTAGAGACAATGTAGGTATTGTTTGCTGCTTCAAACGGACGATCAGGGCATTAAAATGCCCTTTTCTATGGTACAGTAGTCATGACTGCGTTTTTTAGAACTTGAAATACGTACCGGATGTGCAGATCAGAAAAAATTTAAACGTTGATTACTTTCCTGATGTGCACATCCGGAAAAACCCAACGTTAAATATTCTTAGTACTTCCGGATGTGCATCCACGAAAGTTTTCCTGATGTGCAAATCCGGAAGCAACTTGGTTTCTATTTTTGTTTTTTTTTGTTTATTGTTTATTGTTTTTTTTAAATTATTTAAAAAAAATTATAATTTATTTATTATGCTTTGCAAATTACATGGCTGCCAGAGACGATCGTATGATACATGGACGGACAACTCAGCATGCATCTGTCTGACGTGAGTGGACGCAGTCTACAGCCGAGGGTTCCAGCGCAGAGGCAGTTCCAGCAGCCCCTACAATTGAGGGACATCCTACACCACAGCCTTCCACGTCACAGTTCAGGCCACTCCCCCGTCAGCCTCCGTTTCTACATCTCGGAGGTGTCGAGTTCCTAATCCTGGTTCATCAGGGGCCTCGCCCGCACGCAGGCGTCGTCGGAAGACTCCAGTTCCATCACCTGCTCCTATTCCATCACCTGCTCCTGTCCCATCACCTGCTCCTGTTCCATCACCCGCACCTTAGGAGACTGTTCCTGTTCCTGTTCCTGAGGGTGATCACCCAGCACATGAGGGTGGTGACGGCGATGACGATTTGGATGAGCTGGAGGGTTACCCCTGGGGGACCGCCTAATATGTCCCTACTCCTGGGGTACTCTGAGCATACTGCCAGATATGTCTGGCTAGGACATGTAACTTTTCTCGGTTTATTTATAGAATTGTTTTTGTTGAAAATATTTTCATTTGTAACATTGTTTTATTTGAAAATTTTCAGGAGAAGGATTCCCAGAAGTTTTATAACCATGAGGGCAAGGTTATAGACATGATTGTGGAGCTGTCAGAGGATGAGTGGTTCCAGTCTGCACTTGCTACCTCTGGTCTCAGAGGCCTTTCTAGGATTGGGTATCCTCAGATCAGCTACGGTATGCTGACGATTTTTGTTGAGAGATGGCACCCTGAGACATCCTTATTCCATATACCGTACGGCGAGCTCACGATCACACTCGACAACATCTCGTGCCTTTTACATCTACCAATCACGGGTACCCTTCTCCGTCACGGTAAGATGTTGAAGGTGGACGCGATAGAGATGCTGACTGAGGAGCTTGGGGCTACCCAGATGATGCACTTGCGGAGGTGACCCAGTTGAGAGGCGCACAGGTCCGGTTCTCCTTTCTGACACGCAGATTTCGTGAGGAGCTTGCAGAAGAGGCTCGGGCGACCAGAGCGCCGAGAGACTGGAGCGTTGCTGCCGGGTACATCATGTGGTTATATACCATCTCACACCCATGCATGGTGCCCACTGCTGAGGGATCGCCACCCAGACATACTCATCAGGAGATATTAGAGGAGCAGCAGTCTCAGTTGGACATACTCAGGATGTCCTACTTCGCTGTCGTGAGAAAGAGGAGATAGCGCGGGCGGCCATTGCGGACGGTCACCTCCCTGAGGGCTCTGGTGGCAGACTTGCCATGGATAGGATTATTGAGATTGCTCGGGGGGCACTTCAGTACCGCAGTCATCGAGCCAAGACGGAGGGTTGGGGCAGAGGAGCAGGGGAGCCCGGAGATATCCTTCGGCATACACATTAGTTTTTTGTTTGATGTATTCTATTTTTATTACATGTATGTACTGTATTTTGATAGGAGTATTATTATGTATATATATCATTTTATTTTATATATGGATGTTTTCGAATGTATATTAAGTTGCGACGATATATTAACATCTACGACCAACCAACAAAACTGATTTAAAAAAAAATTCTGCTATTTTTCCTGATCTGCAGATCAGGAATTATTCATGATATGCACATCCAGAACAAATCAATTTTTTTTTTTAAAATGGTGCGTCCGGATGTGCCTATTCGGAAACTGGGGGAAAAAACGGAAATTCGCGTGGTGCCTAAGATACCTTTGGGGTGTAATAAAAAATTCTCTCTCTCTCTCTCTCTCTCTCTCTCTCTCTCTATATATATATATATATGTGAGTGAGGATCAACTTATTCCAATAGTAAATTTTTTTAACTTACTCCAAATTATAGTCTTTAAATTGAATTCAATCTAGTGGTTAAATTAGCATTTTTACTTATAACCATTCAGTTAAATCTAATTTAAAGGCTATGATCGTGAAGTAAGTTATAAAAACTTACTTTTGAAGTAAGTTGATCTTCTCTCTCTCTCTCTCTCTCTCTCTATATATATATATATATATATATATATATATATATATATATATTAAAGATAAATTTAGAGAATTTTTTATTGTATCCTAGATGTTTTTAATACACCATGTAAATTTTCACATATGTTTTTTGATTTCGGAGATACATCTTCAGACTATTTTTGAATAAAAGTTGACATATTCTGAAAATATATCTCCAGAATCATTTTAAACATTCAAACATGTCACTCTGATATTATTTACATTTGAATTGTTCTGAAGATGCGTATCCGGTAATTTCACGGAGATACATCTACGAAGTGTAACAGAACATGTGTTTTTACTTTAAGTTGTGTATTTGTTTTCAAATGAAGTATAACACACGATCCAAAATATAAAAAAAAATAGACGTACAAAATAATAAGAGACTAATATTGGATGAAGTATAACAATATATGTAGAAAATATCGTACAATCGAGATCCAAAATGTAAAAAAATCGTAAAAATAAAATAGAGAGTATAGTAATACAACAAAATAATAACAGACTACTATTGTGTGTGCCTAGCAATATCTCTTATATCTTCTCTGCCTGCTCTGTCTCCTCGGCCATCAACATCTCCTCTACGTCAGTATAAGTGGCACTCGTGTCAACAAAAATACAAGTGTCAACCAAAAAAGAAAATATGCCCTCAAAGCACGAGCCTTGTGTACCGCCACCTGCTCAGCATCACTATGAGCCTTTTGTGCAACAAGGATCTCATCATCATATATCTCCTTCAGGAACTCAAATATAGCATGAGCACCCCTGGTCTCATCCACCTTCTACATCGTCTTCCCTGGATATTTCCCCAAATGTTCTACCATCATCTCGACTGCCTCGTCTTTGGTCATTAGCGGGAGGTGACACTAGATCCGTAGGAGGTGGCACCGGTGAATTCTGAGGCATGCGAGAGAATGGAAGAAGTGATGTGCCAGATGGTGAATCTCGTCTGCTACGGGAAGAAGAAGAAGGTGGAGTGGCCTGAGGTGAAGCACAATCCCTAGAATTAAATGGTGCCCCAAAAGTCGACGCTTTGCCTAATCAGAGGTACTTGCTAGTTCTGCTCCTGCCAACACTACAAGAAAATTAGGATTTAACGACACATATATCGCGATGGTTGGATGATAGCTGCCATCTTTTTCCACTCGCTACGGTTTCTAGGACGGTTTTGGAAAACTGCCGCTTTATTTTTGAAAAAATTAATAAAAAGTTGCGATGGTTGGCAATTAAGCACCGTAAATCCTAAATTACGACGGTTGTTTCATCTGCCACTCTTCCTCTATTTCAATTCGCGACGGGTACTGTACCCACCATCCCCGCCCCCAAAAGATATTAAAAAATAGTCCCTACTCAATTTTAGGTTTCCCTCGATTCCTATTATATTCTAATTCTAACTCTTCTCTCTGTTTTCCTATTCTATTCCAATTCTACCTCTTCTCTCTCTTCTCCCTCTCAAGTTATTTCAACTGGACATAGCAAACAGGCCATGGAAACGGAAAAACGAAGCTACAGTAACGCTCAAACGCGCTTATGCGCTTCGCAAGCTAAACATGATTTTCTGGTCGTGATTTTCAGATGCTTCAAAGGAAGCGCTTATTTTTCATAATCAATTATCTCCCATGCGTGACAACAATACCACAACACGCATCAGATATGCTTTGCAGCTCAAATTTTTACGCTATTCATTTTTCAGGTTCGAGTTGTTCAGATTTTTTTAGATTTATGTTTGGTTTGGGTTTTTAGATTTCACGGTTCAGAAATTGGTTTGAATTTGTTCCATGTTTTGGATTCAGTTTCAGTTTGAGTTTAGAATTGGTTCAACTCAGTTTGTGTTTGGTTCATGTATGGCTTGGAATCGCTTGTGTTTTGGTTCAAGCTTTGACTCTAACCTTAGTTACGGTGACCATACAGTATCATGAAGTTGAATTGGAAGAGAATTTACCTGTAAAAATGCAGAAAATACAGCTTTTAGTTTTGCCCGTAAGGTGTTCGATAGAATGCTTCAACCAATTTATCACTTATTTTCGCTTCAATTCTTGCACTTCACGATGTGTTGAATGCAGAATAGGGCAAGCAGCAAAAATATTTATTTTCGGAAAGAATTTCCTCCGGGATTTATGTCGTGTCCACAGAGATCGGTTCGAGGGAAAGAATGCCGTTCGACAGTCTCTCGCGTTTATGAGTTTAGTTTTAAAATAGTTTCCAAACAAGAAAACATAAAAGTAAATATTAAAACAAAAAGAAATCATTCTTCAGAGAGAAAAACTCGTCCGACAATGCATATAAATCACTCCTCACAAACTTAAACTTACCGACCAGTTATACTCCACCTACAATACTCCTCAATATCACCCAGCATCGCACACAACAAAGGTTATGTCTAACGCACAGTTGAGATAACAACCGTGTCACTCTCTTCGTCACTCTCGCGAGCGAAGCCTCGAAACACGGAAGACATTAAGATTCGACGCATATTGAAGATTGTTAGCTCCTAAATCTATCTCTAGAGTCCAGAAACTAACAGACAATAATCCCTAATCGAAGTTCGCGAAGGTTATGTCTAACGCAACCCAAACCCCGCGCATAAAGCAAAAATCAGAGACAATCACCAATAAAGATTTGTAAAGCAAGTTTTATACAACACCATGGGCGACAAATATACATGAGATCATAGTCAATACATATACAACACCCAACAAAGAAGAAAAACACAAAGGAGAAGAGAAATGACCCAAACATCTCGCAGTTTGTCAACGCCAATTGACGATCAATCCACCTCGGTTCAACCGTATGCAAGCTTCCATGTTGTTTTCTAAGCTAATCCCACCAAAGAATGAGGTTGATGAAGTTTGGAGACAAAAATCACCCCCAAACAACATAACAATACAAAAAATGAAGTCAAATGAATTAAATACAAAATTTTGGTTCAGACAAATTCGCCAGGCGGATTGAAAATTTGCCTGGCGGATTCCCCTTTTTCTCTCACACCAGCTGCATACATAAACCGCCAAGCAAAAATATCTACATTCGCCCGGCGGATTGAAAATTCGCCCGGCGGATGTC
Organism: Lathyrus tuberosus; assembly: GCA_022829125.1. NCBI lineage: Eukaryota > Viridiplantae > Streptophyta > Magnoliopsida > Fabales > Fabaceae > Lathyrus > Lathyrus tuberosus. Next base: position 12,937,820 of record JALAZF010000075.1, read on the forward strand.
CCGAACATGACGCGAGCAAGACGCGAGCACAAGACAGCAGCCACTTGAATTTCCAACTTTTCACTCGCCACAGACTCGCCCGACGAAATTCTCAAATTTGCCCGGCGGATTTAAAATTTGTCTGGCGAATTTGACAGAACAACATTTTTCCAGCACTGTTTTATTCGTAACTTTTGAACCGTAACTCCGATTGACGCACGGTTTGAAGCGCTGGAAAGCTTATTCAATGCTCTATACAACAATGGCAAGACATCCTTGATTGGATACCTGCAACAATGAGATAAAATCAATTAAACTCATTGATATTTACACGATACGCAATATATACACTATAACGTAAACTAAACATATTTACACATAAAGTGGGGTTTATTCAACCAATTTTTAACACAAAGTAATGATAAGTGCAACAAAACTTATATACAAAAATAGGTACATTTTGCACTTATCACGATGTTGAATTGTTGTTGTTGTTGTTGTTGATGATTGTTGTTATTGCAGGTTGTCGTTTATGAATCGGTATTGAATTGTTGACTTTTTCACCGTTATGCAACTTGTGCGCCAAGTGTTCAACTCTGAAAAGAGAAATTCAACTCTGAAAAGTATGTGAACTAGTTGTGTATTTTGCAACACGAATCATCTATAACTAGAAGTATGGCTTCTTCTAATTTACGATCAATACTATTGGTCACTCGCTCTTTTATTATTATTATGTCAGTTTAATTTGAGAGCAAAGATTGTAGCATATATTATATCAGTGTCAAGTATCAATTTTATTTAATGCTCATATGTGTGTTGTGTGCTATTGTTGTTTGAACAAGTATTTTGAAGACAAATATCTGTTATTTGATAGGACACCTAGGCATATTCTAGAAGATTGTAGGAGTGAAATAGGAGTTAGTTATGATATTCCGGAAATTTGTTTATAAGAGGGAGGGAAAGGGATTAGAGAAAGTAGTCAGAAAAGTTGTTAGCATTCAGTTAGGAGAAAGTATTCTCTGGTTGGAATTTCTTGTTCTGGTTTATTAGTTTTTTATTGTTTTCCACCATTTTAAGGGATTTAAGCTCATCAATTTGAAGTTAATAATACACAGTTGTTTACTTTGATTTTCAAGTCCTATTATTATTATTATAAAGTCTAATACCAATCTTGTAAACATATAATTTACTTTGTTGTCCAACCCAAAGACTTTGTTACCTTAAAACTTAACTCATAAAGAAAAAGGCACAACATATAAGTATTTAGGAGTTTATTTTGTTTATTTCATTGTGCTGAAAGCATCGCTAAAAAATAAGTATATTTGATTGATATTTTTATTTAAAATATTGGTTACATTAACAAGCTTGATTGGTTATTGCAGCGAAACCTAACTTTCACCTAAAACATCAACAAATAGCAGTCATCTTAACTACAAATTTAGAAGCATGTCATTCAAGGAATATGGGATTAAGGAATTCAGAGTAAAAGAAAACATGATGTGGACATCAGGGGAGAGTGCTCTGTGAGGACTTCGTAGTTGAATCATATCATAGTATTAAAGCTAAAGCACAATATGTAAACATTGGATGTATCACAGCTTTCAAAGAAGACCTGCTGGAATGAATGTTCTCTGCATGACTAAACACCAGCAGAATAATCCAGAAGTCCACTATCTTCTGTTCCCCCAAAACATCCTTAAATCAGTGAGGAAATATAGGACCATAGCCCTATGAGATTAATCTTTATAGGTTGTTATTGTGAATCCAGTAAGCCAAAATTCATTTTTCCAATTCATCATTTTGGCTAACCCATATTGTCTCTAAATTACACAATGTCATTGTGAAAAAGGAAGATTACCTTCTTAACTTATCCAATACCACGCTATGAGAAAACAGTTCATCCAATCGTCAAAATCTGAGTCTTCTTTTTCTTCTGGGTAAGGCTAGATGAGCCACTGTACCATGTGGTATACGTGTAAATCATGGCCAGTAAGGAGTTTTTATGTTATGAAATTTATTTTATATCCTTTTGATATTTTTATTAGGAAGAGTATTAGTTTTATGAATTGTACTATTGATCTATCTCTTCTGATACTTTCTCAACAGTTTTTTCCTTCTAAAACACTTAAGTTCTATCTGTGCTCTCGAAGCTAGAATTAAAACCATATCCTCTGTTCTTGTGTTCAGTTTCTTTAGTTGCTCTCTACTTTTCTTTTCCCAAAGGAGCAATTTGATTCTCCACAAGGTATTTTGGATTTCGAATTTTCTAGATTGAGCAATGACACTCCTGTTTCCTTGATTCATGGTTTTGGCCAAAGCTTGTGCTTCAACGGTGAGTATTAGCAAGTCCAACTATGGCAGAATGGAAGAAGTTTTTTGTGATGGCAGTGGAAAAAGACAAATATATAGCTGCCTATGGTGCGTGGATGATATTTCCAGGTTTTAGCCTCTTTTTCCACAGTTAAGTATTAGTTTTAGTTGGAATTTTCTAAGCCTCTATTTTTTACGGTTAAGTGTTAGTTTTAGCCTCTTTTTCTACGGTTAAGTATTAGTTTTAGCCTCTATTTTTTTTCACCTCAATTATGATATAAGGTTGGCAAAAACATGATATAAATGTTATAACTTTTATCAAATAGCATTGCTGCAAGCATTTAACATGTTGAATTTAGCTTTGTGCAGAACTATTTATTATTCTTGTTTGATAAATGGTTGGCATAATATAAATATTCTGTAATAACTAATAATTATTGAACTTAATTATTTGGTTTTGGAATATATTGGATCTATAGATGGAATACACACGTTAGTGTTCTCTGCTCCACCTAATGGTGGTGCCAATTGGGTACCATAGAAACAACTTGTGGCTTTTGAGAAAGTTCATGTTCCTGCAAAGACTAAGCAGAGAGTTAGAGTAAATAATCTTCATATTATGATGTTAAACATTCTGTTTCACTTTAAGTAGAAGCACTTGGGATTATCAAATCATGAACTTTTAGGTCTATCTATTCAAAGTTAAATTTGTTGATATGTATTGGTTAAAGTCTTGAAGTGAAGACATATTAGGTTGATTCATCAATTGTTGTCATATAATTAGATATGATTGTTTGTAATTTTGGAGGAGATTATGGATGCTATTTTGTACATCCTCTATTATATATTTCAGTATTAAGGATGTTGTTTAATTATCTTGTCCATATTATAATTTGAGTTTCAAGGATAATTTGTATCTTAAATTTTTATTAAATGTTTGTCTTTATTTAGTAAATGGGCAAACAAATTTAAATTTAAAAATGCAAAGTTTAAGTTTTAATAAGTGAAATAGGAAACAAACAAAATGGAGATAGATTTGTTATATATGTTGTCTAGTTCAAACACCCATTAAATTTTGTATATTGTAAAAAAAATATGAAAAGGCTGAATATATCATTGGTTGAACAACACATTCCATTATAAATGCATTTTTTGGCATCTTGGTTGTTTTGAAAATTTATATTGCATCTGACATTACTTGTTATCTTCATTTTCTTATCTACATTATAAGTCTGTTACCTACTTTATAATTAAGCAAAATATTTATTTTAGACATTGAACCTCCTTGAGTAGTGATTTTGCTTGTCATATCACTTCACTGACTCTCCTATGTATAATTCTTGTTGCAGATGTTGTTAAAACCTGTTGTCTCTCAACTTGTACTAGATCCACCTGCATCGCTAGATGAATATACCTAGAGTGAAGGAATTTGATAACCTACTTGTCATTTGCATCGGCCAAATGGTTGTCGCAGCTTGTTCTGATATTTTGTGGAAACCTCTTAACCACGAGGTATCGTTAGTTATTTCTATTTCGGGTGTACTCGCAATTGATGATGTGCTGAGTATATAATACCAATAATAATATACCAGGAAAAAGTATGTTATAAAATTCATCTAAGTTGAAAAATGCATGCAATTTTTGAATGACCTTTTCTGGTATTTTGAGTAAAACAACCATTTCAAGTTATCCACATTCTCTGGCAGCTGAATATTTTGGTTTTTTGGCAGGTTTTGATGCAGACACATAGTGAGAAGATGCGAACTAGAATCATTTGTATATAACTTGAAAGAAGAATAATTAGTATTATTAGTGGAAATAATCTCGTTCCTCGGTGAACTGCTCGAGGATGTGAAGCTTTCGGTTAAATCTCTTGCTTAAGAAATTCTACAGGAAATGGAGTCTATGACAAAATTGCTTTCGGTTAACTTTTGTGATGGAACATCTGTTTTCATTCATTTCAGTCTGAAAAAATTAACCTAGATATTCAAAGGGTGGTTGGATATCGCCAATGGTGTAACAAATTATGGAATGCAGTACGATTTGTTATGAGCAAGCTGGGAGATGATTATATTCCTACTACAACTTTGTGTCCAGATGCTCTGCCATTCTGCTGCCAGTGGATATTGTCTGTGTTGAATAAAACCATATAAAAAATAACCAAGTCTCTAGAGTCATATGACTTTTCACAAGCTACCACTGTTGTGTATTCTTGGTGGCAGTATCAATTGTGTGATGTGTTCATTGAAGTGATCAAGCCTTACTTTTCTGGTAACAACCCCAAGTTTACTTCCGAAAGACACTTTGCTCAAGATACTCTGTGGTTTTGTTTGGACAATGGCCTGCGATTGCTCCATCCTTTTATGCCTTTTGTCACGGAAGAATTATGGCAACGCCTTCCTTTGCCCATGGAATGTAAAAGAGCAGAATCTATCATGATAGCTGATTATCCATCATCAGCTATAGAGGTTAGTTTGTTTTAATATTTTTCACATTCCTCTGTTGATTAAATAATAGATAACTGTCTGTTTATCCGCATCTTCATTTGTTTTATTTATTTTTAATCTTAGGGCTGGAATATTGAAAAGGTGGAGAGTGAGATGTACCTCATTGAGTCTACTATGAAGTCTCTCAGGTCACTGGCAAAAGAGAGACGTGACAGGTATGTCGGAGTGACGACCTTAGCATAGCACTTTGTATTTGTTACTGTTAAATATTAGTTTCTCTACTAATTAAAATATTTGTGCTTGCTGATTTCGACAATGATGACAGTTGCCAGGCGACCGACTTTTGTTCTCTGCCGAAAACAGGTGGTTACAAACATTATTAGCAGCCACCAATTGGAGATTACAACATTAGCTAATATATCCTCTTTGACTGTAAATGGCACAAGTTGTTGTGTTGACGTTCGTTCATGTCCACTTCATTTGATTTACATATTAATTTGTAACTTAATTGTTAGAAAATTGTAGTGAAATGATATTAGATTGAGAACTATATAGATGGTTGTAAATTTATTTTAAAAAAAAATAATATGATTATGGCGGTTACAACCGTCGCTATTTTTAATTAAATATATATTATATAATTACGGCGGATACAACCGTCGCTATTTTTAATTAAATATATATTACATAATTATGGCGGTTACAACCGTCTTAATAATATATTGGAGGCAGTTTAAAAATCGTCGCAGAATGTTACGGTAGTTGAAGCGACAGTTTTACAAACCGTCGCGAAACAGCCTCGCGACACATGTTTCTAAGACAGAAGGGGAACCGTCGCGACTTGCAAATTACGTCGGTTCTAACTGTCGTAACCTGCCAAAATTAACCGTCGTAATTTTCCAATTTTCTTGTAGTGCAAACGGATGCATGCTGGGCAACTCTGCCATGTCTCAGTTTGTCGGCTCTATCAGCCATTATGCCTGTAAGGCAAAGTAAGGCATATCATTAGTGCACGCAAATAAAACACACAGAAGAAAATTAAAAAAAAAGAAAAAAAAACAGACTGCAGGAAATTTCGGAGATGCATCTCTGGAAACACCATAAAACAATAATGTTGAAAATTTTCGAAAATGCATCTTCGGAAACACCATAAAACAATAACTTTAAAGAGTTTCGGAGACGCATCTCCGGAAACTACCAAAGTATATAAAACGATGAACTATTCCAGAGATGTATCTTCGGAATGTTCTGCAACTCAGATGTCGCGTCAATGGCCAAATGTGCCTCTTGTAAGTTGAAAAAACATGATTTGATTGCCATTTTGAGCCAACAAACAAGTCATACACTAAGTCTAAATTATGTTACATGTGATTTCTACACATTTCTAACCCTAATAATTGATTTCTACACATTTACACTGAAACTCGAATATTTATCGAAAAGACGAAAAACTTACTTGAAATTTATGGTTTTGATGATGTTGAATGATGTTATAGATGATGCTTGATGTTCTTTGAGTTCCTTTGAGTCTTGCTTGATAAAAAATGATTTGGTGAATTTGAGGTGTATTGACAAGGAGAATAGTGTATTGAAGAAAAGTGTAAAATGAGGAAGGAGAAGAGTCCTGCACGACTTATGCTCCAAAATGTTCCAGAGATATATCTCCGGAATATTTCACCGTTCACTGAACTTTGGGTGCGTCCGAAGATATATCTCTGAAATCAGGGGGCATATGTGAAATTTCACATGGTGCGGTAGAAATACATAGGGGCTATAAGAAATTCTCTAAATTTATCAATGTAGGGAGTCCAATGCAATCTCCTTCATTTAATACTATATATAGTAATTAGATTAATATGTTATAAAAATAATGAACGACTTAGATTTTACAGGAGAATTATGTTACTTTAAAGGATCTTCCCCCATTGAAGATTGCACAAGAATCCATATTAATAATCCTTAACTCCATATTTCCTCGCTTCTAACACACCTCACAACTATGTCTATGACAACTGATCTTTGAACCAAATTCATGTTGATTTACTTGAAGTTGAGAAAAAAATGCAAGCAATTGTATAAGGTAAAAATGGATGACAAATTAAAAATAAAACTTATTTCTAGAACATCAATACTCCACATTATTAAGAAAGTTGAGATACCAAACCTTGAATAAATATTATGCATTAGAAGATTGAAATCCACAAAACATACTTCATTACAAACTTCACTAACCCTGCCAAACGACATGTTTTATACACCTTCAATGTTGTTGGAAGATGTAACACTCGAGGCTGAAGAGGGCAGGGGGTGGTTGTAACACCCGAGGCCGAAGAGGGTGGAAAGTGGTCGCCCAAATTCACATCGGAGTGAGAGGATCTTGAGGCTATCCAGGTATGGGTCAACATGGTTGAAGGGATGCCTATAAGGATTTATTGGTACTACATATACCAACGAGATGCGTCTTCTTTCCGGTAGCCTAACAAATAAGAACTTCATAGTTAAGCGTGCTTGACTTGGAATAGTATTTGGATGAGTAACTTTCTGGGAAGTTTCCCGGAAAGCGTGTGAGTGAGGATAAAACATGCTGAAAAGACTTGTGTTGGTTTGTGGGGTCAGTCGATAATCCTAAAAGCAGTCTAGGGCATTACAAATGGTATCTGCGCAGACCTATCCCAGTACTAGATGGTTTAGGGACGAACCAAGCGAAAGCTGATGGGCATGTAACATCCGAGGCTAAAGAGGGCAAAGGGTGGTTGTAACACCCGAGGCCGAAGATGGCAGAGAGTGATTGCCCGAATTCACATCGAAATGAGAGGATCCTGAGGCTATGCAGGTATGGGACTGCATGGTTGAAGGAATGCTTATAAGGATTGATTTGTACTACCTATACCAACAAGATGCATTTACTTTTTGGTAGCCTAACAAATACGAACTCCATAGTTAAATACGCTTGACTTGGAGTAGTATTTGGATGGGTGACCTTTTGGGAAGTTTCCCATAAAGCGTGTGAGTGAGGACAAAACATGTTGAAAAGACTCGTTTTGATTTGTGGGGTCAGTCAGTAATCCCGAAAGCAGTCTGAGGTGTTACATAAGATATCTATTACACACTTATCAAACAAAAAATTGCACATTTCCCATCACTTTTAACTTTAAAATCCACCTCTAAACTTTTAAAACATTTATCAAAATATTTTTATCAAGAAACCACATATATCCATTCTTTCTTGAATATGTTTCACAAAAACTATTCTTCCAAATTGACGAGTCATCCAAGTTTGAACAAGGACTAAGCTCTTTAATAGACTGGATTACATATAAGAGTCGCGCTCTCTAAAGAGTAGAGATAACATATGTATCATTTATGCGTAAGTATTTGATCTTTAGGGCAAAACTGACTTGTGCAATACCATGAACCAAGTCACATAAGGGTTATTTTACCACCAAAGGTTTAAAACAAATGTTAATATCATCATCCCTTATTGTTTATTTGAAACCATCGTGCAAGAAACTTAGGTATTTAATAACAGTTTTCTAATTAGATGAGCGTATAAGAAATCGCCATTTACTAATTGGAAAAAATAATTATACGAAATCGTATAAGAAACTCCCCTACCATTGTAAAAACAAAAGCAAATCTCACTCTACACAATTAAGATATCATTATTGTTCATAAAGGGGGTCAAATATACTTATAAGTGTCACATTAGAAATTTTCTAGTTCCTAAGAAAAAGATGGTATGGGTGCCCAAATTCATTGTATATGAAATTAACCTTGAAGAAACCAACATAAGTCGGGGACCTAAAACCTACATGTAATTTCTTTATGTAGACAAGCCTAAAAATTGTCAGTGGAAAATCATTTCTTGATAGCGAGTGTTCGAGACACATGACAGGGGACAAGTTCATGTTCATTGCATTTATTGGATTGAAAATATGATATGGTGCCTACAAAGCTAACAACAAAGGGAGAATATCTGGTGTCAGTATTGTGGGAAATTGCTCAACTACTACCGATAAAAAGTGTTTTATATGTAGAGGGTCTTAATCATAACTATAAGTATTTGTAAATTGTGTGATAGAGGTTTTCCAATTACTTTGAATTCTCTTGGTTGCACAATCGAACATGATACATATAAGAAAAAGATGTTTAAGGGCATATTTATAGTAACATCTTATTGTGGTATCAAAGTATTTGTGGTTATTGCATCCACGTGAATTTTGTGTATATTTTAACTGTTCAATAACCTTTATATTTCAACGTAAAGTTTTTCAATTATTTTTTGAAATCTAAATGTTCTTCTCTGGAACTTGATGAATATCGGAGAGGATAAATTCAATGTTTGTGATGATGGTCTGATGCTTCAAATATGGTGGTGAGGGTATGGCCTACAAGGCTAGTATTTCAATGCTCAAGTTAGTAAGAGAGTGAAAAGTGTAATTTGAATGGGAAGTATTCTAATATCTAAAGAGTGGTGTGTTTTCCTTTCTAAATAGAGGATATAACTGGCAACTGCATGCATGTGGAACGACATGGGATGAAGCTAACCATTAGATTAATTTTGAGAAATAGGCTTGGTATCATTGTGAGGGGACTGTGTGACGCAGGGAAAAGAGCTTATTTATCCCTCATGTGAAGCCTTCTTGTTTTACTATTGGGCATTTGCTATCTAGGTCTTGCGATCGGCCTATAATAGTTCACCCCAAGCCATTATCTCTGTTTCGCAAGGCGAGGATTTATGATATGCATTGTTTATTTAGCCACAATATTTATGAACGCATGCATTCTAGGTAGTATGTTGTTGTTATCGGGAATAAGCGCATTAAATGCTTCTCTTGGAAGTTGCAATATATTGTCGGGAATGACTAACACGTCTTTAATAGATAGTAACAACGTTCCTCTTTACTTAGAATGCTCAAGTGTTTATGAGCCATTTTTTAAAAGATCTCAACTGTTGGAAATGCGTTATGGATCGTACGATCCTAGGTGCCTAAAATGGAGTATATATAACTTTTAAAATGTCTATTTTCCTTTTTCTTCGTAAGCTAATTGTAAATAGAGTGTCGTTGTTTCCTTTATCATTCTTTCTTAGAGTGTTTTTTTTTCTGATGTTGAGTCGAACCTAAATGGTTTTGTTTGTCAACATTGGTTTTGCACACTGGGTTGATCCTCATTCTGATCCTGAAGTTCAGGTTTTCTTTGTTCTGGCGCCCTTTCATTAGGACTTCCAAGCTAAGGATCACTTTGAATTTCACAATACATGCATCAGTTTTGGTAACTTTTTTTTTGTCATGAAGATAATATCAACTTTGATCAAGAAAGTTGATAAGGATATTTTAGGTGATTGGGTGGATCCTGTAACATTCAGAAGTTTAGTTAGAATTTTATTCAATCTTTGGTGTGCATTGTGATTATTTATGTGTTATTATTTAGAGTAATAATAAAATAAAATAAGAATTACTTAATATAAAACATTTAAAATAATAGAGAATTTGAAGTGTTGTGAGTAATTAGAAGTTATGGGTTAAATAACGAGATTTAACAAAATAAAGGGAAGTTGATAGAATTAATTAAGAATTTAAGGAATTAGTAGGAATAAAATAAATAAAATAAAACTAGGCTTATTTTATATAAGAATGAGGGAAGTTTAAAAAACATATCAGTTTTGGAAAAAAGGAGAAAAATGGAGGCAACCCTAGAAGAGAGAAGTGCAAGAGTATGATCTCCCATCACCAATAATTTAAGGATTTTTCTGCTTCATTGAGGTAAGAGGGAGATTTGACTATAATTAGTGTTTAAGCTTTGGGATAATGGGGATTCCCTTAACCCCTTCTTATTTATGATTTGTTGTAATTGAATCATGTGAGGCTTATGCAAAACCTCTATGATTATTGAAAGCTCCTAGAGTTTGACTAAATTTTGGTAAAACATATCAACAATAAAGATGAAGAAACTGCCAAGATCAAAGATGTCGAAGAAGATGTCCTAACAGCAAGATGTGACATCCTGGACTGATATAGCAAGATTTAAATGTGTAACAAATCTGTCCAAGATTTACTACGCTTTTTAATACTGGATCAAGGATCAAAAATAGAAAGCCCAAGACAGAAGACTATATATATGAAGACTTATACCTAGGGTTCGGGGGGCCTTATGTAACTTGTGTATCACTTATAACTTTGTAACCTATTTCTCTTGTGTTGAATAAGGGTTTAGGGTTTGAGAGTCGTTAGCTCTCTTAGGAGTTGTAAGTCTCCACTCTGTATTATGGGATGCAGGGTGGAAGGCATAGGTACAGGGACACAACCAGAAACTTGTAGGTAATGGTTGTTGTATTGTTCTTGGACGAAGCTTTAAAGCAAGTCCAAGATAACTTGGAGGTCAAGAAACCGCGACAGTTCTGAATTGGCAGAAGACAGAGATATCACAGGTTGTGATTAGGATGTGAGTGGGGTATCTCATATCAAGGTTGTAAACGGCTGAGTTTAGCCTTGATAAAGATGTTCATTGGGTAGATGTTAGGTATAAAGTTGTAAACGGGGGAGTTTAGCTTTGTAACAGTCTACAGATAGTGAAGTCTTCATCCTGGATTGGTATCCCCCAGATGTAGGTGAATTGCACCGAACTGGGTTAACAATTACTGTCTTATTTAACATTCTGTAATTTACAGTTTTGTTAATGTTCTTGACTGACATGTTGGATCAGATGTCGTGACATCCGTGATGGTGCAATTCTGATATTCAAGGTATCAGTCTGTTGCTGCACCTCCAAGTTTAAATGATTATGTAGCACAATGTCTTGACATATGTTAGGACATCTGCTGTCTGCATAGGCCAGAATTTCAATTGGTATCAGAGCAGGCATCCTGTCTGGTTCTGGATGAGATCTTTGGGAGATACTTTCTGGCGTTTAAACAAGGAGGAGTTTTGGAGATCAGATCAATCAACTCAAACATACCCAAGGGTATTAATGGATGAGATGGATGTTCTGGATTGAAGGGAGCAACCCGGAGGTTGTTCATGTTGCTGAGGAGATTCTACAACAACTACAGGAGAAATGGCTAGTTCTCTTGTTGGCGTGTCTTATAAGATGTTGTGACATCTTATTAGGGCAAATAGGATCTGTTCCTTGGTGGTTCCACTGAATGTGTTTTTGATAGAAGAGCTCTAGAATTATGGGATTCTGGAGTTGTGACTGAAGACAGTTGGTGGAAAGTCTCAATCGTCGGCCTCTATATATTTGAAGATATCTGCATTCTTTTATTCCAAAGTCGGGAGCAATGGAGTAAAGGGAGTTGTGGTTAGATATCTGGTATGGTGACTTGGTACTTGGAAGCTTGGTTTCTTAGTGCAGTTTGGAGTCAGTTGAAGAGGAGAGGAGTTGAGTTAAAGTTTATCAGGTTCTTGCTCTAGGAGTTTGATAAATGTTTGGTCGGCTAGGTTATCAAAGATACTTGAGAATTCTCTCAAGTCCACTCATAAAGACATCTATGTCGTGTATCTGGAGTCTTCTAGTTACTCTTCTGACTAGAAGGTGTTTCCTTGAGACATAATCTGAAGAACGTGGAGGTGATTTATTTTCACCATCCAAAAACAGCAAGGAAGGATTTATCTCTCTTGACCCTAAGAGTGGATCCAATCTGATTGAAGAATTGTTGAGGTAAATAAGACTTGTTCAGAGAAAGTCTTAGTTACTTAAGTCAAGGGTGGCAGCCTTGGTATCTCAACATTGTCATTGAAAAAGATACTTGCAAAAAGATTAAATACTGTATAAGTGTTCATGACATGATCTGGTGGAGCTCAGCTACAGCAGTGAAGAAGGGTTATTGTACAAGGATTTAAGATCAATTGCTACTTGTGGAATCCACATGTATTTAATTGATTATCCTTGAAAGTCAAGATTGAGGATGTTCTGTCAGATGTTCTAACATCTTTTCATCAGAGGCTTGGAGAATCATGGGAGGGGTTCTGCATTAGCTCAAAAGTCTCCTACGTGTTGACCTAGGATTATTGACTTAGCATCTGTTCTTGGAAAGTATTGTGAATGACTTGTCCAAATGGTGATGCTGTTGAAGATGGAGATGGAAGACTATGAAGACATCATAATCTTGATGGTTACAGCTTGGGTCAGTTTATTTCTAATCCAGGTGCTTTGGAGCATAGTGTTTGCTCTGGTTGTGAAGGTCGAGGATAAGTGGCAGTTATCTCTGGCTTTTTATTGACGACTCTACTAAGGGAAGTGACATTCCTTGGTATGGCTATAGGGTAGTCTTGGGCTACTTACTTTCTGAAGATTCAAATGTGGCAGGTTTGAAGTCTTCGGAGTTTCAAAGCAGGATGAAGGTTGTCTACTCAAACTTGGTTGTTGAATCAAGTCTGTGAGAGCATGGAAATCTGTTTCTGCAAAGGGAGGAGGTTCTTCTAAGTGGCAGAAGGAAGAGCTGAATTCAACAATTGGATGTCATAATGTTTGGACATCTAACTTAACATCATAAGTCTCAGCTGGTGATGTGGCACATCAGCTTAAGATAAGGTGATCTACAGGAGAAAAGAAGTGATGGATTCTTAAAAAAGGTCTATCTCATGCAGTTTGCGGGAGCTGTGGATGAGAAGATGTTACATGACTAAGAGGCCTGGTAGATCCAAGATGTCTTGCTATAGGGAAAATAGTTCACGTGACTTGAAGATCTGATTTCATTAGTAGACCAGTGTATCTTGTGGGAGTTCTGAAGATGAGTGAGTTCAATCAAAAGGTGGCATTTGATTGGTTTCACAATGTGCGTTCAAGCAGGATGCTTGAAATTGATTGCTCTTTTGTAGAAGAGTAATTAGTTGAAATTGTTGAAGGTTCTGGTTCTCTGGGAGCTTGTGGCAAAAGTTCTGGGTTGAGAATGGAAGTATACCTTCTTGGTGGATGAGAGTTTATTTATCTCTGGGTTTCTGAAGTCTTCTTTGTTCAAGCTGGTGGTGCAGTGTTGTGTGAAGATCTTCAGTGAGGATTACTATGCTGATAGTAAGTCCAGTGGTGGAGCATATCAAGAACCATGGTGTGTGGTGTCTGTGATGTGTGGAAGATGTCCTAACAGATGTTAGAACATCCTTGGGTTAGTTATCCTTGGTGAAGGATTTCAGGTTCTGTGATGAACTGGTTACTTGCATCGTGTCCAAGAAGTATCTACATGATCATCCGGGAGAATGATGGAGTAGAAGGGTCCCTTGGAAGGAGGATGTAAGTGTTTGTGAAGACTGGAGTGGATCATGTGTTGATTGCATGGAAGTCTGTTTCCTGAATGCGTTTAGAAGTGGAGATTCACCATAAATCAGAAGTATTCCAGGTTATCATACGGGAGAATGATAGGAATGACTGTCTTGGATTGCAGGGTGTTTATCTCTATTGCTGGCTGGGTGAGGCCAGTGGAAAATCTTGCATACGGCATTTGAGCCCTTGGAGCAAGTCATGCTAGTAGTGGATCAGTTTAGCAGTTGTGAAATTCTGGAGCATGCATACGATAGTTGACATCATTATAACAAACTAAGGGGCCCTGTGCGTCTCTTTGAGGAATGTGAAGCATTTTGATTCAATTGGTTTGTGCCTCAAGCAACTGGAGGTCTATACATGAGAATTCAAGAGGAGTTCGTGTGGTGTGTAGATGGTTGCAGGATGAGGGGTGTAACGCCCCGATTTGTTTAATTATATTTATTTATTTAATTTATTTGAATTTTGTGAAATGTGTGAATTTATTGTATTTTACCTGCTAATTGGTTAATTTCTTAGATAGATAAAATATTTGTATTAGATTATTATTTCTTTTCAACTTTTATTTCCCGAAATATATTTTATCGGTATGTTTATGTTTTATCGCGTTTTGAGAGCGTTTGGGAGATATTTGAGCTGAGGGGTATTTTGGTCTTTTGCTTGGGTAAGTTTTATGTTTTGATATAAATAGAAAGAAAGGGGAGAAAAGATAGTAAGGAAAAGGAAAAAAAGAAAAGAGAAGAGAAGAGAAAAGAGAGAAAGAAGAGGAGAAAAAGAGGAAAAGAGGAAAATCAAAGATTACTTCGTTTCAAGCGCGAATAATCGGGTAAGGGTGAGAAGTTTCGATTATATTTCGATTGTATATGTATATGTATGTGTTGTTTGTGTTTTGTTTGGTTGAAATATATACTTTTTCTTATTGGTTGGATTGAAGAACAAATGTGTAGAATCGATATTTTAACGGTTAGAATGCGAAATAGTTCGCGTAGAATAGTCGGGAAATGATGGGTTTTAGAGGGGAATACTTGTTGGTATGATCGGGAGGTTTAAGGATGAGTTTGGAGGGATTTTTTGTCATAAAATTTTGGTTTTTCTGCTGTTTCGCGATGGTTAATCGATTAACCAAATGCGTTAATCGATTAACAGTGTAAGTTTTCAGAAAAATATTATTTGCAAAAACCCATAACTTTTGAACCGTAAGTCCGTTTTGACCCCTGTTCGAAGCGTTGGAAAGCTAATGAAAAGTTCTTTCTATTAAAGATGGTTTGGAGAGTAAAAGATGATTTAATTAATTCGTGTTTTTGGAAAATAATCGAGTTGTCGGGTTTTTATCGCGTACAATGTGTGCGATTGATGTGTTATTATGCTATATGCTTTTAATATGTAACGTGTAGCTTGTGGGCCATTATATGATGTGAATATACATGATGGAATGTTGTGATGATGGTTTATGGCTTTATGGCAAATATGTGCATTGTTTTGGATGTGAATCATATAATAGTGCATTGATGTGAATGTATATAGATTGTATGTGATTGTATGAGATGAATGCATGAATATATTGTGAATATGTATGAATTTCAAGAATGTTTTGAGTCATTTTGTATGTGAAGCATAATGATGTACATTCTTGTGTTAAGTGATTCTAATGAGAATCCGTTGTAACGTCGTGTGCCTATGTGAGGTGTGAGCGATGATTACAAATGATTGTGTGCCTAGGTGAGGTGTGAGCAATCGGGTCGTGTGCCCGTGTGGGGTGTGAGCGATCCATAAATGATGTTGTTGTGTGGTAAAATACATTGTTTGATTGAATATCAATGTATGTTGTTATGATGTGTTGTGGGTAGCCTATGTGGTATGAATCCCTTGTGGAAGTAATTGTGATTGTATGATTATTGTGGTTTGTGATGATATGCATTGTTTATGTGAAATTCCAATGTATGTGGTTGGTGGCCTTTATGGTTGAAATGCATTGTTTGAATTGTTTTCAATGCATGAATAATGATGATGAGTTGAAATATATGCATGATTATGGTTGCATATATGTGTGAAGATGCATTTGATTGTCATGAGTTCTTGGGTGTCAAGCATCATGATATGCATCTTGTAATGTCGTGTGCCCATGTGGGGTGTGAGCGACGGATTGGTTCCAAAGGGAATCCGCTATAACGTCGTGTGCCCATGTGGGGTGTGAGCGATGATTATAGACGACCGTGTGCCCATGTGGGGTGTGAGCGATCGGGTCGTGTGCCCGTGTGGGGTGTGAGCGATCCATAAACATTGTGTGCCTATGTGAGGTGTGAGCAATGGGTGAACATCGTAGGCCCGACGGGGAGTTATATTGGTAACGAGCGATGGTTCCAATAAGTTCCTGAGTGAACTTGAGATGATTGAGTCGGTACCGCATTGCATTTGCATAGAGTCGTAAGTCGGTCTCTATGATTTGCATTTATCATCTTTATAATTGTGCATTGATGAATAAACATGAATATGTATGTTTATGTGGAATGATAAGAATTGTGAAAGTATGCATGATGAATATGCTTGGTTTTGTATATATATACATTGTGATGTATATGAGTGAGTTGTGATGAATTGTGGTGAGAATTGTGAATGGATGCGTTCTGTGTGGAAAATCATGATTTGATTTATTATGTGTGATATGTTTTGTATTTGTGGCATGCTATATGTAATAGTATGTGATGGTATGGGTGAGATGATTTATACATGTGTTTGAATGTGTATTTGCATATTATTATGCAATCTTGATTTAGTTGTTATTTCTCACCCTTCTGTTGTGGTTTATTGCTCTATGAGGCAATTGCAGATTAGTGTCTTGGAGGTTTTTGTGGATATTAGTCCTCCGTCCTTTGTCGTCTGTCTGCTCTGATACGTAGCACGGGAGTCGGGGAACGATTATGTTATATAAGTATATAATTGTGGAATATATTTTTGTATTACTTGTGTATGTGTACTTTGACGTTATAAACCATTTATTTTGTAAAACAAGTCGGTTATGGGTATTTCGCTTTATTCCATAATTGACATTTCCTTTAATATGAAAAAAGTTTCCCCTTGAGGGTATTAAATTGTTTGTGTTATGTATCAAATATATGAGCAGGGATTGTGTATTTTCTTTCTTTAAATGTGGCATCCTTGTTTCTGTCGGAAAAATAAATTTTTAGTTACTCTGATTTATTTATGTATTATTTATTCGCGATGAGAATTGGGGTGTTATAGTAGTGGTGTCAGAGCAGGTCGGTCCGTCCGGCCAAGTTGTTGAGTTTGTTGGTGTGACGGTTGAATACTGTCGTTGTTGTTTGTCCCTTAGTACGTGATATGTGTGTGGAACACTGTCAGTGCTTTCTGGTTTTTGGTAATCCTTTGTCTTCAGGTGTGAGATTGAGATAAGTGGGGGAGAAGCTGGAACTTCTCCAAGTTGCTTCAGTTGTGGAGCGTGGGCTCAGTGTGCCGTTGATTGCAAGATTATAAGTGTGGTTTGGACAACGTTGTTCCCGGTTCTGGAAGGAAGGCAGAGGTAAGGTTTATGTCAACTAAGGATTTGTGCCTTAGGTAGTTTTGTGTACAGGATGCAAGAAATGCTACTACAGCTTGGTAAAGATGGTTTATGCCCCATCATGATTGTCGGCTGTCTATTGACAAATTAAGGAACTGATCACCCTTAATCTCTTGTTGATAGTAGACGGGAATTATGTTGGATGGAATAGGCGGGTCTTTCCGGCTTTGATAGTGTGTGCAATGAATTGTTTGGAATTTAAGGAAATGATTACGGATTGTTTTGATGAGTCGATGAAGATTACTATATTAGAAGATGAGACGGATTAGAGGTTTTGGTATGTTGGTCCAGTGAGAAGTCATTGAGAGAGAACGATTGGGTAACGTTAGTGGTTGTTCTCAGAGAGTAAAGTGTGAACTCAAATTTGACGAATGTGAGGTTTGGAGTCTTTGGAATTGTAGAGCATTAAGGGAAATTTTGAGAGAACCCTTAGGTGTGGATGTAATATTTAGGAGTTCTTTTTGGTTGGTCGTTGATACATGTTGGAATTTGTGGAATTGTTGGAATGAGTCTACGGGATTTAATCGGGTTTTGGTTGGTTTTTCTGTCATTAAAACAGAGTTTTTGGTGGTTCTGCAGCAGTGTTAATCGATTAACCAAATGTGTTAACCGATTAACACGTGAAAAATTTGTGTGTTTTTACGTTAGTTTCATACTGTTAACCGGTTAACCAAATGCGTTAACCGATTAACCAAGGCAAAAATTTGAAATATCCAAAACTTTAAAAATTCATATCTTTCGAATCGTAAGTCCATTTTGGCCGCCGTTCGAAGTGATAGGAAGCTAATGAGATGTTCTTTCTTATAAAAATGGTTTTGCTGCCAGTGGCCGATTTGATTGTGTCGTGAATTTGGATAAGTTCGTAGTGGTTTGATTGAGGATATTGGGATCTGTTATAAACTCAGAGGAAGGACAAGTAGAGTGTTTGAGAATTGAATCACAAGTGTTGAAAAGAGACAAAGTGTTATGCTAAGTTATTCAAGTGAGAATTTCGGTTGAAAAAGGTTAGTTTCTTGGATATGTTATTTCAGGTAATGGTATTGTTATGGATCCATCGGAAGTAGATGAAGTTCTACAATGAGAGGCTCCGAAGTTGGTTAAGGTGATTAGAAGCTTTTTGGACTTTAGTTGGTTATTACCGGAGGTTATGGAAGATTTTTCCAAGTTAGCATTTTCGTTACTTCGGTTGACTTGCAAAGGGTAAGTCGTTTGCTTTGGATGTTCATTGTGAGGTATTGTGATGTGTTTTTGTTGAGTTTAGGTAGTGTGTTAATGCAAGAAAGTAAATTCGTGGCTTATGCTTTACGACCATTGAGGATTCATAGAAGGATCTATACTATTCAGGATTTGGAATTGGTTGCGGTTGTATTGCGTTGGAAAATTTGGAGGTATTATCTTTATAGTTCTGGGTTCGAAGTGTTTAGTAATCACAAGAATATTGAGTACCTGTTTGGTTGGAAGGAATATAGTATGAGACCGCGAGGATGGTTGGAATTTGTGATGAGTTATGACTTTAGTTGGAATTATCCCATTGGTGAAGTTAATGTCGTGCCTGATGAGTTAAGTCGAAGGTTTTATACATGTCTATTTTGATGGTCAGGGAGTTAGAATTATTTGAGCAGTTCAGAGACTTGTGTCTGGTGTGTAAGCTAACATGCAGAGGCCCGACGGGGAGTTATATTGGTAACGAGCGATGGTTCCAATAAGTTCCTGAGTGAACTTAAGATGATTGAGTCGGTACCGCATTGCATATGCATAGAGTCGTAAGTCGGTCTCTATGATTTGCATTTATCATCTTTATAATTGTGCATTGATGAATAAACATGAATATGTATGTTTATGTGGAATTATAAGAATTGTGAAAGTATGCATGATGAATATGCTTGGTTTTGTATATATATACATTGTGATGTATATGAGTGAGTTGTGATGAATTGTGGTGAGAATTGTGAATGTATGCGTTATGTGTGGAAAATCATGATTTGATTTATTATGTGTGATATGTTTTGTATTTGTGGCATTGTATATGTATTAGTATGTGATGGTATGGGTGAGAGGATTTATACATGTGTTTGAATGTGTATTTGCATATTATTATGCAATCTTGATTTAGTTGTTATTTCTCACCCTTCTGCTGTGGTTTATTGCTCTATGAGGCAATTGCAGATTAATGTCTTGGAGGCTTTTGTGGAGATTAGTCCTCCGTCCTTTGTCGTCTGTCTGCTCTGATACGTAGCACGGGAGTCGGGGAACGATTATGTTATATATGTATATAATTGTGGAATATATTTTTGTATTACTTGTGTATGTGTACTTTGATGTTATAAACCATTTATTTTGTAAAACAAGTCAGTTATGGATCTTTCGCTTTATTCCATAATTGGCATTTCCTTTAATATGAAAAAAGTTTCCTCTTGAGGGTATTCAATTGTTTGTGTTATGTATCAAATATATGAGCAGGGATTGTGTATTTTCTTTCTTTAAACGTGGCATCCTTGTTTCTGTCGGAAAAATAAATTTTTAGTTACTCTGATTTATTTATGTATTATTTATTCGCGATGGGAATTGGGGTGTTACAAGGGGGATCAATGAGACTTTGATCTCAAGCCAAGAGTTTGTTATGGTTTGTATACACTTCCTCACGGGTAGCATGATGGTGATCATGTGTGAGTGATTATTGTTTCTTGTCAGAGGGAATAATAAGAGAGTTGATGATTGCGGTCAGCAGGTGTGTTGAACAGAGGGTGCGCTCTTGAAGACATGAAGATGCGTCTTATGTTTTCCAGTCATTAGCTTGGGTGTTCAGTGGAGGAGCACTAGTTACCTTAGTCAGGGGGAGAGGCCTCTTGATCTGAGATGAAGTTTGTGCGTCAAGCAAACTGAGATGTCAAGGAGGATGGCTTGGCATTATTGTTGAAGTTCCAGTTTGCATTTGTGCGTCAAGAAAACTGAGATGTCAAGATGGCTTGACATTATTATTGTAGTTCCAGTTTGCATTTATGCGTCAAGCAAACTGAGATGTCAAGGAGGATGTCTTGACATTAGAGTATTGTTGCAAGTTGTGGGAAACTTGGCAATGTATACTTGAATGGTTCTTATTGGATGCTTAAGAATAATTGACTGAGTCTGGGAGAATTTATGTTTCTCTTGCAGACTGGGATCATATATTTGTGAAGAATTCTCTGTATGGCCAAATCAGAAGAAAAATCCTGGAAGAATAGACAATGTCTGACATAATGTCAGGACATTGTTATAAAACATGTCTGCATGTAATGGGTTCTTTGGTCGGTGTTCTTAAAAGGAGAAACAATCAACAGTCTTGGCCGGTGCGCATTTAGTAGAGTTATTGGCGCTTTGAATTGACCAGCGTTTTGTTCGATGGTTCGTTACTTTCAAAGGCAATTATTTGTTATAAATAGGATTGTTGTGACACTTCTTGGTCTCATAATTCCTTCTTTCCAAGTGAGTATTCGATGGCATTTTTCAAGATCTGGATGAGTCGCGTCTGGATATGGAGCTGTCTTGGTCACCTTTGCCAAGTTTTGGCTAAAAAGGGGGAGAAGAATAGTGTTTTGGTGTTTGGGTTCATTCGAGAAGTGGCAGTGCAAGAATGTTGGAGGATGTTCTATCATCTCTACCTACTAATTTCTATTTTTTTGTGTCTTGTAATCTGAGTTGTGAAACAGGTTGTGTCTTGTGACCTGAGTTACATAATTCTTGTACTCGGGGTTACAAAGGCTACAACTGGTGTTTCTTTTTTGGAGGAGTCTTCTACACTGGTTCTGGATCTTTCATGGAAGGAAAAAGAAATGTGTTGAGGGTTAGATTTCTTCAAACTCCAATCAATTCTCAAGATGGAGGAGTCTTGCTGATGGCAGAATACAGAAGAAGATGTTTTAGCCAAAATTTGTCAAAAGGGGGAGATTGAAAGCTCCTAGAGTTTGACTAAATTTTGGTAAAACATATCAACAATAAAGATGAAGAAACTACCAAGATCAATGATGTCGAAGAAGATGTCCTGACAGTAAGATGCGACATCCTGGACTGATATAGCAGGATTTAAATGTGTAACAAATCTGTCCAAGATTTGCTACGCTTTTTAATACTGGATCAAGGATCAAAAATAGAAAGGCCAAGACAGAAGACTATATATATGAAGACTTAGACCTAGGGTTCGGGGGGCCTTATGTAACTTGTGTATCACTTATAACTTTGTAACCTGATTCTCTTGTGTTGAATAAGGGTTTAGGGTTTGAGAGTCGTTAGCTCTCTTAGGAGTTGTAAGTCTCCACTCTGTATTATGGGATGCAGGGTGGAAGGCATAGGTACAGGGACACAACCATAAACCTGTAGGTAATGGTTATTGTATTGTTCTTGGACGAAGCTTTGAAGCAAGTCCAAGATAACTTGGAGGTCAAGGAACCGCGACAGTTCTGAATTGGCAGAAGACAGAGATATCACAGGTTGTGATTAGGATGTGAGTGGGGTATCTCATATCAAGGTTGTAAACGGCTGAGTTTAGCCTTGATAAAGATGTTCATTGGGTATATGTTAGGTATAAAGTTGTAAACGGGGAGTTTAGCTTTGTAACAGTTATACAGATAGTGAAGTCTTCATCCTGGATTGGTATCCCCTAGATGTAGGTGAATTGCACCGAACTGGGTTAACAATTACTGTCTTATTTAACATTCTGCAATTTACAGTTTTGTTAATGTTCTTTACTGAAATATTGGATCAGATGTCGTGACATCTGTGATGGTGCAGTTCTGATATTCAAGGTATTAGTCTGTTGCTGCACCTCCAAGTTTAAATGATTATGTAGCACAATGTCTTGACATGTGTTAGGACATCTGCTGTCTGCATAGGCCAGAATTTCAATTATGTTGTATATGTGATTCTGAATTGAGTATGTTATAGTGAAATTATGTGTAGATATGTATTGAAATTGGATTATTGATGTTCATGGGTGTGCGTTATGATTTGATGAATAAATATGAATGATTGATGCCATATGTATTGAATTTGCATTCATCTTGATGTGAAAATTATTGTTTATTCGTATGTATCGGATTCTGAGTTTCTACATTATCATGTAATTGGAGAAAATTGAGAACTGGAACTTTTTTAATGGAAAAAACGTAAAAAAAAAATGTTTTTCCTGTGATGAAGGGTGTCACCCTCAGTGACAGTCTAAGAGTCATTGCGTTGGAGAAGATGACGAGTATCACCTTGCTGACAGGCGTCAACAATCTCGATAGGCGACTTACCAGACCGTGAGCGCCTCACGACAAGCACTATTTCCTCCATGAACGTCAGTAGTGATGGGTACGCACACCCAGAGGGTGATAGCCGTCATGGTCGTGACAGTATGATCGTCAGCCCTGTTTTGATTAATTATGATGTTTGACTCGATTTTTCGTAACAGTTCCAATTCCTCAACTTATTTCCTACTTTTTAAGTGATATTTGTTGAGAAACAAATATGTTTGTTATTTGTTAATTTAAGTATGACCACCTCGTGGATAGGCAGTGTCGAAAGTTGATGGTTTAGGTTCAAGGCAAACAAATGTTTTAACCTTAATCGACAAGGATTTATGTGAATTTTGTTTAGGTTATGGAGAACCATTGTCTGATATGTTTAGGTTCGAAAGGACCAGTGTTAGCCTTAATAGACAGTGTTAATAATTGATGTATGAGGTTTGGACGGAGAATCACATTGTTTGAATCATCATGGATCATATATATCAGAGTTAGGATAAGAGTTCAGTTCAGTGTTTTGCTATGCAGTTTGAATGGTGAGTAAGTTTATGAACAAACCAAAGTGACCACATTACCAAGTTGATGTCAGGATACTGAGGTATATTAAGGGGACTCTGAAGTATGAAGTGTTCTTCCCCTCTGATGTTGAATCTGATTCAGAGTTGATATGCTATTCAGACTCTGATTGGTGTGAGACAGAGTGGAGAAAAGAAGTACTTATGGATATTTCCTCAAGTATCTAGGAGATCCTATTTCTTGGTGCTCCAAGAAGTAACTAGTGGTTGCATTGTCAACCTGTGAAGCTGAGTGCATTATAGGTTTTTTGTCTGTTTGTCAAGTTGTTTGGATTTTGAACTTGTTGTAGGATCTGAAGATCAAGGTGAGCAAGCTTGTGAAGTTGATGATTTACTACAAATCAACTATAAGTCATGCCAAGAACCCAGCGCTACATGGAAGAAGCAAGCATATTAACACAAAGTTTTACTTTTTGAGAAATCAAGTTTAGAGTGGAGTGCTTGAAGTTGTTCCATGTAGTACTCAGAAGCAATTGACAGATGTGCTTGAAGTTTAGAGTGGAGTGCTTAAATATGTAAGTTTTGGACCGTAACTTTGGAGTTGTTAAACCAAATTAATAATGAGAATTAAAATTTATGACACAAAATTCTTAGTATCAAAATAAAATGAAAATTTTATCGATTAAAAATAAAATTTTAGATATTTGTAAGAACACATATTGAACTCTATAATATATAGTTTAAGCTTTTGAAATAATATTTAAAAATAATAACATCTTTAAATTGTAGACTTCCATGATAGATAAATTCTAACAAAATTTAATATTATATTTCTGAAAGTTTGAGGAGTGATGTCATTCAAACACAAAAAGTTGACATAGTATGAAATACATCTATTATTATTTTATTGAAAGTTTCAATAAAAGAAATACAATACAAATAATTCAATATCCAATTGTATTATTATATTGAATCCACCCAAGAAAAATACTACAAATATTCTCGTATCATGATTTTGTATGTCTTTTCGCTTTAAATGCCATCGTCATATCATCCACAATGCATAAACATAACAGAATAGTCTATTTAAGTAATATGAGGTATAAAGGGGTTGATTTGTAATTCCTTGTGTCAAAGTTTGTTGCTCGATAAAAATAAGGAAATGTTAAAAATTTTTGAGAGTTAAAACGTCAAAGTAGTGTATCTAAACAGAAATTTCGACTTAAATCTAATTTTGTAGTGTTAGTAGAATTAGGTATTTTTGGGCCTTGTTTGAGGAGCAAGCAAACTCAAATCCATAAATATGGAGTAACCTATTATAACTTGTAATACAACAGAAGGGCAGCTGCACAACTGAATAAAATCTCAGTTTAAGAGCAAAGAGAAACTTTTCAGAATTCATAACTCTTCTTCCCCATTCATGTTGAAACCCTAATTCCCTTTCTTCCTCAATTCAATTTCCTTCTTTCGATTATAATTGTGCAACAAAACACTCTTGCAACCAAAGTTGCTTTATTCACTCGAGTGAAGAATGAAGAACAAATGGAATTCGATCGGTGTGATTGAATATTGTTTATCAAGATTGCAGAGGAATTCTCCATACGTTTAAGGGACATCGCCCTAAAAATCTGAAATTCATCATTTTTCTATTTTTTATGAATTTTTTACTGTTTTCATAGTTTCAGAAAAATTCGAAAAAATTCCCAAAATTCTTATTTTGCTTAATTAGATTAAATTTTTTGGTTTTGTATTTTTTATTTTATTTTAATCATTTTTTTTGTGTTTTCCATCTATTTTGTTGTTTATGGACATTGCTGATATTTTTCTATTTGTTGTTGCATTACTGATTCTTGTTCTCTCATAATTTGTTTGATTCTGATTTTAAGTTTCATTACCATAACATGAGTGAAAAAAGAACCTTAAGAGAACTTGCTGCACCTGATTCACTTTTTGCCGATTTCCCTTCTTTGTCTGATTTTGATGATAATTATACTTGTGATGTTTGTACTGACACTCACTTATGTTCAGTTTGTGCTGAAATTAAAGCTGCCTTACAGGTTGATATTTCTTATGAGATTTCTACTGACAAAGTTGATGTTGCAGATTTAAATGTAGTTCCTGCTTCCAAAATTTTGTCATCCATTGAGCAACCATCTACTTTAGAGATTAAGCCACTTCCTTCAAATTTTAAATATGCACTTTTAGAATTGGAAGAAAATTTGCCTATAATAATTTTGTCTAAACTAGAATTTGAACAGGAACAAAAAGTGTTGCATGTATTAAATAAACATAAGAAGGCAATTGGATGGACCTTGACTGACATTCCTAGTAATAGCTCATCCATGAGTATGCATAGGGTCTCACTTGAAGATGGAACAAAATTAGTGAGGCAGCCCCTTAATCCTTTGATTCTTGACATTGTGAAAAATGAGATCACGTTCACGTGCCCATTCGACACTTTTACTTATTGAAGGACCTTCTTTGATCCTGGAATAAAAGACGAAGGCATTACTAAAAATTTCAAAAACAATGGTCACTGCCCAAAGCTACTCCATGAGAGCCCCACTTTGGAAGAAGAGACTGTAGAAGAGCTCTCTTTAGGAATAACTGTTTATACGATCATCTATCCTCCTTGACTCCTCGGGTGTGTCCTTTCCTATCTCTCCTCACTCTTATTTTATATTTCTATTTTTTCATTGAGGACAATGTATGTTTTAAGTGTGTGGGAGGGAACCATTTCTTTGTTTTATTTTCTTTTAGTTTTCTTCATTTTTGTGTTTTTTTAAGAGAAAAAAAATTATTAGACTTAGAAACGCAATGCATCTTTTGAAATTTTTAGGCTACAGATTAATTTGAGGTTAGATTGTGGAGACTTGGGAAACATTCATAAGATCAGTATCATTTTAACACCTTAAGTCTCTCGAATACGGAAACTGATTTAAATACTTGCTATGACACATCCTAGAATTCTCATCCTTTAATAGCTCTTAAGTAGTTTATCTAGCAGTCGACACCATCTAGAAATCACACACTAAGTAATTAAGCTGATGCAAATAAGTGAATGATCTCGTGCTTAATAATAAATCTAAATAGGAATCCGCCTTTTAAGTTAGGTGACCCTCACTCGGTCACTTAACGGTTTTGAAACCTTCAAAAAAAGACAAAAAAATTGTTGTTGCTAAAGTGGCTAATTTTGAATTGTTGACAAGATATGGATCATAGTCATTAACAGGCTTATTTACCATGTGTGTGAATAGATAACAGGCTTAATGTGATTGCATTAGAATGAAAGAGAGCAAAAGAAGGATGAGTAAGTTAGGCTTAGGCATAATTACATGATTCAGATTGGTTTGTATAGGAGGAAGGTTTATAACCGCACAATTGCAGATTTGTGCTCTTACGATATCCTTAATGTGCAAAATTAGTACCTATCAATACAATCTTGACCAAAGAAGAGTTTATAGCCTAGAATGAATTTCCGAATGCTATTGTTTTTCATGGGTCTTGATACTATTTTGCTCGGAGTGCAAAAGTTTAAGTGTGGGGGAATTTGATCAGCGCATTTTAATGCTCATTCTCTTATGTTTATACTTAGGCATTTCCTTAGTTTTTTTTGTTTATTTTACTGTTTTATTATGTTTTTATAATCTATTTTCGCAGCTTATTTTCAGCTTTAGCGGTTATTTGATACCTGTTCACTGTTCGGATCATAATTGGAGCTACGAGAATTAGATTTACGCGTTCTACCAGGCATTGGAAAGCCGAGACAAAGAGCTACAACTTTCATGTTGTACAAAGAAGCTGATTTGGAGTGTACCAGACTCGAATAATTCGTTGAAGTCAGAACCCGAATTCTGCCTTTATGAATATTTAGTTTTGGGTCTGGTTTTTTATGTTTTTCGACCCAGTTAGGTTAGAACCGGATTTTGTTATGCTTTCCTATACCTAGTAGCAGTTGTACTACTGTTCATTACCTTCTTTTCACTGTTCACATCTTTGCTTTTTGCTTTGTACGAATCTTATGGAGAACTAACTTCTTCGGGTTGATCTGATGTAACCGTATCTCCGTTAACTTTGAGGTCAATTCAATTTTCAAGTAATTTTGATTCCCTTTTCAATTCTATCTATAATTCTGAATGATTTATTCAGTTGCCATTGTTTTATTAATTCAACTGTGTATTTTATAGAATAGGATTAAATTAATTTGATTGATGTATGTTCTGTTAACCGTAACCGTGTTTGCTTAATTCGTGTTTGCGTTATCTGTTTGCTTAATTCGGATTTAGGAACATAAATCATGTATTAGTTTCAATCACGCTTGTTAATTGTTACTGTAATCGAAAGGGAATGAAATTCGTTTAGGGCTTGGGAATTGTATGATCTATGATAAGTGGGAGAACGAACAGCAGATCAACTTTTTCTCTTTTTCAAAAATACTCGATTTTTATCTGTGCGCGACAGCGGATCAGTATCATGCCAGAAGAATGTTGGTCTGGTGTCAAGCCTAGCTTGAGTCGTCTAAAAGTATTTGAATCTATAGTACATAGATATCTGCCAGATCAATTAAGAAGAAAGCTTGATGATATGTCGAGTTAAATGATTCTAATAGGATATCATTCGACTGGTGGACACAAGTTGTTCGATCCAGTGAACAAGAAAGTAGTGATCAGTAGGGACATGATCATAGATGAGCTCAAGGAATGAGATTGGACTAAAAATGTCAAGAAAGATTCAGTGAGAATCTTATGTGAAGAACCAACAAGTGAAGTCGAAAGAGAAGTTCGACAAGAAGAAGTCAGAGGTCAAGCAAGCACAAGCAGACCTCAAAGAAAATGACACATGCCTGCAAGGTTGCAAGAGTGTGTGATTACAACAGATGATGTGGTCAATGATGAAGGTGAGCTAGCACACTATGCTTTCTATACAGATGTCGAACCAGTCAATGCAATTGAGGTATTGAAGGATTCGAAGTGGATGAAAGCAATGAATGAGGAACTGAAGTCTATCGATGTCAACAACACTTGGTCACTTTTTGAATTGCCCCAAGACAAGAAGGAAATCAATGTGAAGTGGGTATACAAGGTGAAGTTGAATCCCAAAGTAGAAGTAAATCAACACAAGGTAAAACTTGTGGTGAAAGGATTTCTTTAGAAAGAAGGAATCGACTTTGACAAGGTTTTACCTCATGTTGCTAGGATCGAAATAATCAGGTTGGTTGTTGGTATATCAAATAAGGCATTCCTAAATGACCCCTTAGATGAAGAAGTTTATGTTGCACAACCATACGGGTTTGTGAAATAAGGCAAAGAAAATAAGGTATACAGACTGCATAAAGCCATGTATGGACTTAAGCAAGCTCCAAGAGCTTGGAACAAGAAGATAAATAACTTTATAAGGAAGAAGTAATTTGTGAAGTGTATAACTGAGCATGGAGTATATGTAAGAAGAATCAATAATGAATTGCTTATACTATGTCTCCATGTTGATGACCTATTGATAATAGAAAGTTGTAAGAAGGAGATGGAAGACTTCAAACATGACTTAAGTGAGGAGTTTGAAATGTAATACTTGGGAAATATATCATACTTCATTGGCATCAAATTCTACAAGAGTAGTAGAGGATTGATGATGCACCAAAAAAGATATGCAGGAGAAATACTAAAGAGATTTGAGATGCAAGATTGCAACTCAACTTCGACTCCAATTGAGCCCAGATTGCAACTGTCGAAAGACACACATAAAGATAATGTCTAGCAACATGGATGGTGAATTTGGTCGAAGAGATTACAAGGAAGAATCATGGAGAAATTACCATGAAGATCGACATCATGTCTGCTGTTAATCTGGCGAAGAACCCGATAGTAATAGACAAAGCAAGCACATCGAAATGAGGTTTCATTATCTTTGAGAGCAAGTGGCAGAAGCGAAGCTGAACTTGGAATGTTGCAGAAATGAGAATCAGATTGTAGATATCATGACAAAAGGAGTGCAGGTTAAAGTGTTAAAAAAACAAAGGTATATGATGAATATAGATAGGTTAGAAACAATGAATTAGGTGGCGTGTTGATTTGTAATTCCTTGTGTCGAAGCTTGTTGCTCTACAGAAGCAAGGAAGTGTCAAAATTGTGTGAGTGTAGAAACGTCGAAGTAGTGTACCTCAACAGGAATTTCGACTTAGGTCTAATTTTGTAGTGTTAGCAGAATTAGGTATTTTTGGGCCTTGCTTGAGAAGCAAGCACACACAAATCTATAAATAGGGAATAACCCTATTATAACTTGTAACACAACAGAAGTGCAGCTGCACAGTTGAATAAAATCTCAGTTTAAGAGTAGAGAAAAACTCTGCATAATTCATAACTCTTCTTCTTCCCCTTTCATGTTGAAACCCTAATTCCCTTTCCTCCCCAATTCAATTTTATTCTTTCAATTATAATTGTGCAACGATACAATCTTGCAACCAAGGTTGGTTGATTCGCTCGAGTGAAGAGTGGAGAACAAATGGAATTCGATCGGTGTGATTGAATCTTTTTCATCAAGATTGCAGCGGAATTCTCCATAGGTTTTGGTAAATTTCCAACAAAAGGTACTCTAAACATATGTCTTTATTCCTTCTTAAATCAACTAAGAATCATGCAATATTACTTAAAATTACATCTAAATCATTTATAAAAAAATTAATATGATATAATGTTATCACAACCCAAACTTGACCCATTACTTGTCCTAAAAGAACATGGAAATTTCTTATTTCACCCTATGAGGTGGAAAAATACCCTATGAAAAATTGAAAATGTCCATTAGATTTCGGAGATGCATCTTCAGACGCACCATGCACCACCTTATGACACACAAAATGAGTGTCACCCTAGAGTAAAACAAAAATTTATGTCGAGATGCATCTACGGGTATTTCAACAAATATATTAATATTTGAACAACCCAGTGAATATTCCAGAGATGCATCTATAGAGGTTTGGGGTGGAATTTTTAAATTTATGTCACCATTTCATGTCGCATATTTTCGGAGATGCATTTTTGAAATAAGTTGATAAAACACTCACCTGCATGATCATAGACCCATATTTGTTTTCAACTCCAAACACTTTTTAAAAACCCTTCAATTCTCAATCAACATTTTCACTCCAAATCTTCATTCTTGTGTTTCATCACATCAAAGGGAGCAAAAGAAGCTAAAATTCCAGGTAAAGATCATTTATATCAAGCCTCGTTACTCATATTAAGCTTGCTTTTAGTCTGAAAAACATTCGTTTAATACGGAGATGTGTAACACCCCAATTTCCATCGCGGATAAATAATACATAATTAAATCAGAGTGAAATTTTTTTTTTGGACAGAAATAAGGATGCCACATTTGAGAAAAACAATATCCACCTGCTCATAACTTTGATACATAACACAAAAGGAATAAATATTAAACAGGAAACTTTTTCCAACAAAAGGAAAGTTCAATTATGGAATAAAGCGGAACGATCCATAATTGACTCGTTTTACAAAATCATTTGTTTCACAACATCAAAATATACATACAAGTTATCAAAAAATATATATATTCACATATATAAACATAAATAACAAAAGCGTTTCCCCCGACTCCCGTGTTACGTATCAGAGCAGACACCAAAGATCTAAGCAACATGAAGATCTAACTCTTCCACTTGCCTCCACGCCTCTACAGCGGCTAATCTGCACTATGCCATAAAAGCATATTCCAGCAGAAGGGTGAGAAATAACAACTATAACAAGATTGCATAATAATATGAAAACATATAATTCACATATATTATTCAACTCACCCACGCACCACATGCTAACACATATAGCATACATTGATATCATATATTCATATACACAAGTTATGATATATATACATCTGTACTTCCCAAGAAGCACAGTCGCAAGAAACAACAAAGGGATGAGAACTACATTCATTAATTAACAGTGTAAAATACCTGTTAAGGAGTAGAATCAAGCAATCACACATAATGTGCACACATTCACGACACACTTGTCACTTTCAATTATAATTCAACAAACACATAATAATGCAATGTGACTCAATGACACAATGCCAACGGCACCAATAGACCCTGGATTATTCAATTGAACCCGATTCCTAATAGAATCTGGATAAATCACATACACTCCCACTGAGCAATGATTTATCTACATAACAACTCCACATTGGAGTCCGGATAAATCACATACACTCCCACTGAGCAATGATTTATCTCCATAACAACTCCACATTGGAGTCCGGATAAGTCACATACACTCCCACTGAGCAATGATTTATCTCCATAACAACTCCACATTGGAGTCCGGATAAATCACATACACTCCCACCGAGCAATGATTTATCTCCATAACAACTCCACATTGGAGTCCGGACGATACTAGGCACCCATCATGGATTCCCACCTAGCTGTCTCCACCAGACACATCATGAAATGCATGACACGGATTACACACAAAACACATGTATAATAACAATTATACATCTTCGCGATCCTCACGATCACACGTGAGATACATACTCACCGTAATACACAATAGTATTACCATACCTGTCCAATCAATTCAACATAACACATACATAACAAGAATTATGCACAAAACACATGTATAACAATCAGTTATACATTTACACGATCCTCCTGATCACACGTGAGATACATACTCACCGTAATACACACTAGTATTACTACAACTGTTCAATCAATTCATCATAATACACACAATTAAGGAGGATACCTCACGTGGGCCTAATTAGTTAATTAACTAATTAGTCCACCCCAAATTCCATTTTACATAATTCACGTAATTCCGATTAATTCCCATAATCGACAAAAATCCACTTTATAATTAATTATTTTTATTTTTCTTTTTGTTCCAGGTCGCGCTAAGTGCGCACTGCGTTATGCAGAAACATATCTCTTTTTGACAGCAATTTCCAAACCACAAATTCACCCTCAAAACCATACCCAAACAACCATTATCACTTGTACAAAAATACGATTCACTAGGATTCACGCCACAAAGGCTACCCACAGCAACATCAATACGATATCATACGTTGAAATTCATTTATTAAATACCTTTATGCCACAAGGCCATCATTCAATAACCACATTCTATAGTAAGATTCAAAATCATACAAATAGCTTAAAAGCTCCACATTTATATGGCAATAGCATAACACACGACAAAATACCGATCACACACATTTTACGCGATAAGAAAATCTGACAGCACGACTATTTCTCAAAAGCACAAATTAATTAAATCATCGTTTATCCTCCAAATCATTTTTAATAGAAAGAATATCTCATTAGCTTTCCAACACTTCGAACGGGGGTCAAAACGGACTTATGGATCAAAAGATATGGATTTTAAAAGTTTTTCCAAAAACCAGAAAAATGGCCTGCAACAGCTACGGGTTTTGAGAAAATTTACCTTAAAATCTCATCTAAACATCACTATAATACAAATTAAATACATAGCAATCTATATCTATCATGTATCAACAATTAGGAACCTTAAAACATGATTTCCAACACAAAAGTTTTGGATCCAAATCTCAAAATCTCAACATATCAAATGTTGTAATTTTCCATCAAATTCCACCAAACATGTGAACACATACAAGTAAGCATTTCCAACTAATTCCTAACCTCACCCGACTATACTACACGATTTATACCGAGTTTCAACCATGAAAACATCAATTTCCACTCACTTTACCATTTCTATCAAATGTTGAAACCCTAACATTTTCAACCAAAATCAAACCAAACAAACACATACATATACTTATACAATCGAAATATAATCGGAATTTCTCACCCTTACCCGATTAATCGAAGAGGAGTTTGAAGAAGATGATGAATAATAAAGATGATGAATCCATG
Organism: Lathyrus tuberosus; assembly: GCA_022829125.1. Classification (NCBI taxonomy): domain Eukaryota; kingdom Viridiplantae; phylum Streptophyta; class Magnoliopsida; order Fabales; family Fabaceae; genus Lathyrus; species Lathyrus tuberosus. The sequence goes on from JALAZF010000075.1 coordinate 12,971,089, forward strand.
CTTCTTCTTCTCTTTTCCCTTTCTTCTTTTCTTTGTTTTTCTTCTTTCCCACGTTTTTCCTTTCTTTCTTTTACCCACTTTCTATTTCTTCTTACTATCTTCTCTTTCCTTTCTCTTATAACAAATATATATATATATATATATATATATATATATATATATATATATATAAAATATAAATCCAATAGGGTAAAATATCTCCAATTGATATTTTGTCTTCTAACCCCAATTGATAAATTATTAGAATTACCTTAAAATACTTTCTTGAATTAATAAATACCAATCTGTCTCTTTAAATAAAATAATTGATCTCTTCAGAGTTCAATAGTTACTCTATTGATCCCAATTGACAACACTTAGAGCACTTAGGATATTCCATTAATCCAATTTACCAAAGATAGAGCACATAGATACTCATCTGATATCCAATCGAGCATTTAGATAATATGGGGTATTACAAGATGCATCTCCGGATTCTGTATGAACTCGTCTGGAGATGTATCTTCGTAAGCTATATGTTCTCATTTTTTCAGCTCTGTTTATAGTATTAGCAGTTTTTGAGTTTTTTTTATTGTAATTATTTTAATTAGATATGGTATACCCCGATGTTTTCCCCAAACATGTTGTGTCTCCGGATGCCAAAGGTGTTGTTATGAAGGAGGTAGATGTTGAAAATCAATTTAAAAACGAGCAAGAGTTTGAATTTCGTGATCACATGCTTCAATAGATTCGTACGGAGGCCTCCAAACTGGGATTTGGTGTGGTAATCAGAAGGTCTGATAATGTTTCGGATAGAAGAGGTGCATTTGTGACAATGGCATGTGAAAGAAATGGGAAATATATACCTCATCTCCAGAATTTTAAACGAGATGACATTGGTTCAAGAAAATATGAGTGTCCCTTTAAGTTGTGTAGTAATATGTATGCAAATAAGAAATGAAAATTTAATGTCATATGTGGTTTACATAACCATGACTTGTGTAAAAAGTTAGTCGGTCATCCAATTGTATGTCGCCATGTCGGAAGAGAAGGAATATGTTTCAGACATGACATTGAATTTGATTCAACCAAAAAACATCCTTGCAACTTTTAGACGTAAAGACTTGAAAATATTCCAAATATCAAGCAAGTTTACAACATTCGGTACCAAAATAACAAGGTGCTACGGGGGATAGAAGTGAACTGCAACAAGTATTAAAACTTTTGGATGAAAACAATTATATTTCCAGGTACCGAACGTACGAGGATGGAGTAACCGTTAGAGATATAATTTGGAATCATCCTCATTCCATCAAGTTGTTCAACATGTTTCCTACTATGCTCATTATTGATTCAACATACAAGACCAACAAGTACATACTTCCATTATTGGAAATGGTTGGTGTTACCTTTATTGAGAAGACATATTATGTTGGGTTTGCATTTCTAGAGAGCAAAAAAGAAGAGAATGTTACTTGGGCATTAGAGGTGTATCGGGCAATGTTGAAGGACAAAGAAGAGATGCCTAAAGTAGTTATCACCGACCGCGATACCGCTTTGATGAATTCGGTTGCAAAGGTATTTTCTACTTCTTATGCATTTCTTTGTAGGTATCTGTCATACCCCAAATTTTGACCACTTAGATTTCCCATCATTGTGCAAATCATCATCACAATATGGATGAATCATCATGCCTCATCAAATGCCTCAAGGGTTGTTGAGCATTCACTACAATCAAAATTAGGGTTTTAGGCCCTCTCAGAGCCTTAGGCAAAGGATCAATCAAGGAATGACATGATCTTCAACTTGTCTAACCTCTCAAACATTCACAAGGGATCAAGAGGACTCCCACTTTAAGGATTAAGCACAAGGCTGCTCCCTTCTAGGTGGATCAAGTCTCAAGATCGCCAGTATCACCAAATTAGGGTTTTGGTCGACCAGGGCCTCCAGATGAAAATTTTCATCTGGACACAAGCCAATGATCTAAAACACAACCTAATGTACTCCATGGAACCTCATGGACCCATTCATCAAGTCAATTTTGCCTCAGGCGATGCATACATCAAAAATCAGGAATTAGGGTTTCTTGACCTAATTCACCCCTAAGTTGACTTTTGGGACAAATCATGAACCAAGACCTCAAGAGAGGATTTAAGGGTCTCTAATATACCATATTGATCCATTTGGAACAATGGATTAATCCAAGAAGCTTGAGCAACAAGTCTCAATTTCATCTGCACCACAATTAGGGTTTCGCGAGAAAAGTCAACTGTAACTTTGACTTTTGACCAGGACATGCTCCCAAACCCTAGGACATGCCCCAATATACCCTATGACACCCTTGGAACATGTCCATCAAGTTTGATTTAGGTCAAGGACATGATTTCATGAGGAATTGCACAGTTTGGAATTCATCTGATAAAAAGTCAACTGTGCACAAAAGTCAACTTTGACTTTTTGAGATTTTTCACCAAAATGGATTTTTAACCCTAAAATGATGTTAATGTATGATTTGAATCATCATTCATCAAGAAAAATCAAGAAAAGTTGGATAACTTGTAAAAGGGGTAACCATAAAAACTTAGAAAATTTTCTAAGTTAAAAATAAAGTGACAAGGGTACCAACTTTAGAGGATCATAACTCCTAAACCACAAGGCCAATTTTTTTCATCAAAAAATGGATTTGTAGCCCTCATTACCCTCTACAAAAACTTCAACTAGACCTAAGTCCAATTCATTAAGGATTTTGAGTTATGGAGTGATCAAAATCAAGAAATCACACTTTGTTCCAACACTTAGTGAAAATTTCACTAAGTCAGATTTTGCTTCACTTTTTGCCAATTGTAGAGGGATTTTTCACTTGGAATCAGAAGAGATCAAAATCAAACATGTTCAAACTGTTGTTGTATCATGTAAGGGCTTTCCAAAATGGCCAAGAACATTGCCAAATTCAACTTACACCATGAGATATGACATTGTCAAGTTGCCTTGCTGAAATCTGTCAAAGGCAAGGCAGAATTTGCAACTTTGCTCGATTTGCCAAAATCAGCCAAATTCAAATGCTCCTATCCACTTGGACACATCTGAGGATTGAATCTAAAGGGGACAATCACTGATCCAAGCCTCCAAAGTCCATGGAACAAGAAATAGCATGTTGAACCTAGAATGGCCAAAATAGGGACAAGACTCCAAATTTGGATTGAAGCATTCAATGGAAGCATCAAGGTGGCATGGACTGAGCCATTCTCATCTGAAATCAGTCAAGACTTATCCAAGACCAAGGGAACCAAAGATCTGTGCCCTAACCTCTAGTCAATGGCTAGAGGAGACTTGCATTTCCATTGGACAACATTGGCCAAACCTACTTACCAACTGCCATTCACTATTCCTTGCAAAACAAACTTGCTCTACTATAAATAGAGCTCAATTGTGATCAGTTTGAGTACACCAAAGCCATCTAACAGATGCTTTCCTCAAAATCTCTTTCTCTTGGCAAAAATGCCTTTCTTAGCAAGGTAACTATCGGGTTTTGAGTTTGAGAGCCTTTCCAATCAAACCAATCACTCACACACCTCATATACATCACATATGAGCTGATCAAACACTTAGATCACTTCTGAAACACCAATTTCACAAAATCACCAGCTGGTTGCTCAAATTTTCAATCAAGTTGCAGTTGAGATGCCATGAATTGATCCAGCCAATTTCAATCAAGTCCAAGGATTCAAACACACTCCATAGGGTGTAGGGAAGCTGTTCAGATCATCACCATTCATCTGTAACACCTCCAAATCAAAAATCACATTGAACTCACTGTCACGGCTTAGAGGTAAGCATATACTTTGTCATCTCTCAATCTATGCATATTTCCTCGCACAATAATTTGGCCATATGTTCATAATCATGCATGGAATGTTTTCCCTCAATTAATTGCATTGTTTGAATCGTGTATCAAAAATCCTAGCCTTCATGCAGAAATTAGGGTTCTTGAGGTTTCTTCGTGATTTCATGTTTTATGTTTAATTTAAATGAAATTAAGTGTTATAGACATGATTGTGAGGTTGAGACGAGCATAATGATATGTGGATTGCATGATATGATTACGTATTCAGTGAGATTGGATGGAAAATGCAAATCAGCCAAACCCAGAAAAATGCGCGTGTTCTTGCTTGTGTTCTTGGCGCCTTTTTCACAAATTCAAATATTTGAATTTTGTGATTTTGTTTAATTGATTCAAAAATTAATTTCTCTCTAAGTTTTAATGATTTTGAGTTGATTCTTTTTTTAATAATTCACAAAAATGTTAAAATATTTTATTTTATCAAAAAATCCCAAAAATATTATTTATTTCATATAATTGATATTTTTGCAAAGAATTAATATTTTAATTATTTTTGACATTTTAAATATTTTTTCCACATTGATTTTCCAACTTTTAATGCTTTCTAATTATTTTGTAGGTCAATACTTAATTTTTGAAGCATTAATCCAAAGTCACAATTTGTTTTTCATATGTTAAACAATTTTGATCATTTTTAATTGAATTTTTATTCAATAAAATACATTTTTGAAAACAAATTAGGGTTTTTGGATTAATTCAACTCTCATAAATCATTTTCAAAACACTTTGGGCCTCTTGAAAGAGTGTATGACCCAACCCACTTGTACAGAAATATTTTGGGCCTCATTCGTTGTATAAGTCCCTCTGTACATTTTCAAATAAACGACATGTTCATCGCCTTTTAAAAAAATAACCTTGGGCCTCTCCTTGAGCTATAAGACCCATTCAAAACTTTTGGGCCTCTATTAGAGTGTAAGACCCAATCCCCTTTTAACCAAAATCATTTGGGCCTCACTTATTGTATAAGTCCCCCTGCGTTAAAAGAAAACCTCGGCGCGATCGCCATTTTAACAGAAGAATCAACTGGGCCTACCCTCGTGTTATAAGCCCCACTCTTTTTCTTTAAACCTCATGGGCCTCTATTAGAGTGTAAGACCCATCCCTTTGTACAGAAGACCTTTTGGGCCACAGTCACTTGTATAGGTCCATCTGTACAAATTCAAATAGTGCGCTCACTGATAAAACCATGGGCCTCTCCTTGAGCTGTAAGCCCCAAATCTTTCTTTTTCAAAGCACTTTCTCCTTTGATTTTGAATATACTGTTGTTTTCAATCTTTCTTTGTTGAACAACTAACCAAACAACATGGAAGCTCTACAACCGAGTAAGTGGTTATTGCTTTCATTTACCGCTTTCATATATATATAACTGTATTGTGGGGCTGTTTTGCTGTAAGTCTTCTTTCATAAACTCATATCAACTGTGTAATAATAGTATAGATATTTAGAGTTTCCCCGGCAACTACGTCTAGAACTAGGTGACGCCGTTTCATTTATTCGTAGAAATAGACAACTAGATCCCCAATAGGATCACCAGATACAGTCTTCTCTCAGGCTGTCCTCATTAGGAATTGTCAAGAAACTCTACTCCCAGAGATGAATGTATTCTCCGTGAATGGCATCTTTGAGTTTCTTCCAAATTCTCGAGCTTTCCTGACTTTGATCTATTCTCGGTGAATAACATTGCCTTGAATTTCTCGGGGTTTGGGGACCCACGGGCTTCTTAAAAGCATCAGCCTCCTCTTGGGCATCGTACAAGGACCCACAGGCTTCCTAAAAGCAACCCCGCCTCTTCTTGGGCTTAGTACAAGGACCCTACGGCTTCTTAGAAGTATTCACAGCCTCCTCTTAGGCTTCGTATAATGATCTCTTCCTCTGGGAATGATAGCCTTCTCTTGGGCTTAGTACAAGGACCCGTCGGCTTCTTAAAAGTTTCCAGCCTCCTCTTGGGCTTCGTACAAATTGTCCCAACGACCTCCTAAAGGTATAGGAACAGAACCTAGCCATTCTCATAGAACAGTCATTTCATAGAGTCTACTACTGTTAATCAAAGCATAGTACAAGAGATAAAACTCTAGACACGGACAGTCTAACTTCCTTGAGTCTCAAAGACATTCTCAAGTGACCCCTTCGTTAAATAGCAAGGAAACCCGCAGACTCGGACAGTCTCAATACCCTTTGGATTTCCCGCTTCCTTAAAGAACAGGAAATAACCCGGATCCTTGAATCAAATCCATGAGTATAGTGTTGCTCATATAAGAACTGATTTTCTCTTTTAAAATTAGTATATTGGATCTGTCACTTAACTGAAACAGTAACCCTAGCCTCCTCTTGGGCTTTGTACAATGATCCTCCCCAGCGGAGTCAAACAACATTTAGCCTCTCTCTCGGGCTTTGTACGAGACACATAAAGAGACTCCTCGTTGAGTCAATCCCCCTTTCGCCTCCATCTCGGGCTTTATACGAGATACAAAAAGGTTCTTATTGAGCCAAATAAATAATAGCCTCCATCTCGGGCTTTATACGAGATACCAAAAAATTCCATCGTTGAGTCAAAACCTTTTAGCCTCTCTCACGGGCTTTGTACGAGACACATATTAGCCTCCTCTTAGGCTTTGTATAAGAAAACCACTGGTTAATCCAATTAACCTTTTAGCATCAAAGCTGTGCTTCGTTCACAGTATACAAACATCAACAACTCCTTCCCTCTTCATCTAATCGCTGTAAGCGGCAAGCCTCTGGATCATCTACATCCATGCCACTGTCCCTCTTTTAGCATAAGAAATTCCTAAGGAAAGATAACATTGCTCTATACTGAGTTAAAGTCTTCTCCTTCAGGTTAAAATCCCCTATAAAGGAAATTATGGCATTGCCGGATTCACAAATCCCGGTTAAAATAATTCTCCTTTATAAAACAGTCGTAACAGACAAACCTCTCTTTAGAGATGACAAATTCTCTCTAAAGTTGAGACCTTTTAGCTTCACATCTTGGGCTTTGAACAAGATACAAATAGACCTTTCAGCTTCACATCTTGGGCTTCGAACAAGATACAAACCACCTTTCAGCTTCACGTCTTGGGCTTTGAACAAGACACCAAAACACCCATTTCCTCCCATAGAATAGGAGGAACTACGAACGCTCTGATTTCCCTGTTTCGGTAAACGGGAATACGTAGGCATAAGATTGAAAGAAAAATCTTAGCGAGCACACTAAACAAAAAAAACCCAAATCCCATATCAAAAGCAGTAATCCAAAAGCACCAGTCCTAACATCCTAACCCTTGTTCCCCACCAGAAACCTTCTGCCCAGATAAAAAGAAAGAAAACCGTACTGGCGAAAATACAAATAACCAGTACAAAGGCCCCCCACATTGATAGCATCCGTAACCTAACAGACCGCTATTTAAACTCAGTATGCAAGCAGGGTTAATTGGAAACATCTATTTCCCTTCCTTCATCAGCTCACAATAGGATAAAAAATGAATCGACCTGTAGTTTAAGCTCAAACCGCAGAGAGCGACCAGCGCTTAAGAAACGCGTCCAAAATCGCTCGCTACAGAAAAAATGGCGCCCACCGTGGGGCCGATTCGTCTCTGTTTTCTTTCTTCTCTTCACTTGTGTGAATACCATAGATTGGGGCTTCCGCTGGGGAACCTATTTTCTGTCAGGAACTTAGGATTCATAGCTTTAAAGGTCTAGGATGTTTAGGACAAATATATATACTGCTTTTCCTAATTGCTATACGTATTTATTTTTCTGCTAATGGGAATGCGGGTGATGCCGTATGTGGAAAGATTGAGTATACACTTAAGATAAGTGATGGCGACGGGGTCGACCATCAACCTCAGTGGAGGCTGGCCAACGCAACCCATTCTCTCACCTAGACAATGGGCCGGTTGTTAAGTCTGAGAAGCTGAGGAGCCAAACCCTTTCGTAGTGCGGAAACTATCGGAAATAGTTGTTACGCGATACTACCCTCATTTGAGGCTGGTGATCTATTCTCGGTGAATGGCACTTACTCTAAGATTGCTCTACAACTCGCTGGCGATCCGCTTGTTGTTTTTCTTTCCTGGGAGGAGCTGATGATAATGAGTACAGGTACAAAAATCACCTTAGTATAAACCTTTGGGGATGGGTAGAGCCTTGACTTCATGACAACGACCCTTTGACCCCATGTTTTTTCTATGTTTTTGTGTGCTGCATTCATGCATTCATTTAAAAAACATTAAAACATTCAAAATATTTCTCTTCTAGTCTCTCTGTTTTTTTCAAAATAAACTAAGACTGTGATTGCAAATATTAGATAAAAGGATTGCACTAATGGATTTCGGTAGAAGGAGAACTCACCAGTATACCTTCAAGGTTCCAAAGCTAGAGGATTTGAGAAGGTTAGCGAGGATGATCACTAACCCTGAGGCTTTTAGAGCCAAGCACGGAGGTTTACTACCACTGTTAAGAATCCATGTGATTGAGGGAATCATGGATGCGCTCATTCAGTTTTATGATTCGGTTTATCACTGTTTCACATTCCCAGATTACCAGCTCGCACCAACGCTGGAGGAGTATTCTCATCTGATCGATCTACACATTACAGATCGAGCTCCATTTTCTGGACTGGAAGAAATTCCAAAGAATCAGACCATTGCAAGAGCAATTTATTTGGATGAGTCTGAGGTCAGGACTCACATGACCGCTAAGGGTGGCATCCAAGGTTTGCCAGCCCAGTTTTTGACAAAGAAGGCCCTGTATTTCGCTAGTATCGGGAACGTGACTGCTTTTGAAAGCATCTTTGTCTTGCTCACCTACGGGTTATTTTTGTTTCCCAACATCAATAACTTCGTCGATATTAACTCCATTAAGGTTTTTCTCATTGGAAACCCTGTGCCGACTTTGCTCGCAGATGCGTATCATTCTGTACACTTGGGGAATTTATACAGTGGAGGGGAGATCACATGCTGTGTACCTCTGCTTTACAAATGGTTTATCTCTCACTTGCCCAAGTCTGCTGCTTTTTGGGATTGCAAGAGTGCCATGCGCTGGTCGCAGAAGATCATGTCTCTTACCAACTCTGATATAGATTGGTGTAATAGGATTTATGATGGAATCAGGATCATTGATCATTGTGGAAACTTCCCCAACGTACCCCTCATAGGAACTAAAGGAGGAATCAACTACCATCCGGTATTGGTTCGCCGTCAATTTGGATACCCGATGAGACACATCCCACTGGGTGTTCATCTGGAAGGTCTTTTCTTCAAGGAAGGAGAAAATGACATAGCACTGAAGATGGAAATAGTGCATACTTGGAAGCATGTTCATAAGAAAGGACAAAAGTCTCTAGGAAAACTGGACTGTGTCTCGGTGGAGCCTTATCTCCATTGGGTACAAACTAGAGCTCTCAAGCTGAAGATGCCTTATCCTCGTTACGGAATTCTTCCGCCGAGGGAATCTGTCATGTACTTCATGACGGAAACTGAAAAGCTTCAGGTTACTCTCAACAAAATTCAAAAGGAGAGAAGGTCTTGGAAGAACAAGTACCGCACCCTCGACATAGAGTGCATCAAAATACAGCAATTACTGAAAGAAAAAGATGCTCTGATTGAAATTTTGGATCAACATGCTGTAGATAATCAGGATGACCAAAGGAATCTGCTCGCTCCTTTCACCTGGCAAAGGAGTGATAACCCGACAACGGCCCAAGAGCCCCGGTTAAAGAAAAGGAAGATACCAGAGTCAGCACCCGATTTCTCTTCAGAGAGGACTCGGGACCCATTAGCCTAGGTTTCTGTTTCTGCACTTTGTAATCTACTGTATTTCCGTTTCTGTAATCCTTTGAATTTCAATAAAAAGGGGTTTCCCCACCGTTTGATATTTGCAATCTAATTGTCGAAGTTTATTTTGCTTAAACCATTAAACAATTAATATAGTCATTGCATTCATCATTCTCACATCGCGTATTCTCCTTACCTACGAATCTCACGTTTGTGTCTCGCTTCTAGAGTCAAACTGTCTCATTCGTATAATACTCGGGCCAATCGTCATAAAAGGATGGATGATCTTGAGGAAGAAAACAGAGAGTTGAAAGAAGAGATCGACGCTCTGAGAGAGGATATGAGAAAGCTTCGTAACGACATGCAAGCCATGGCAGAAGCTCAGCTACAAAGAACTGTGATCTCAGAGATCACCTCAACGCCCATAGTAGAGAGGTATGATCCTAGGTATCAGATACCGAAAGATCGTCCTTGGGGCATGCCTATTAACTATATCCCAGAAGGATATGTTCCACCGATCACTGAAGATCAGGGAATCACAACAGAAGCTGCTGGGCCTGAAGGTTACGAACTTCGGGAAAGCGAAGATGCCAGGGGCATACTGAAGACTCCTGAAGGTTACAAACTTCGGGAAACGCCAAGACTCACTGCCGTAGTCACGGTACCACCCCCTGTGGTGCACACTGTCCCGGAAGGACAAATTCCCTAGATACCTTTTGGTAAGAAGGAGACTATGTTTGATAGAATGGATGAATTCCAGGAACAGTTCTTGGAAATGCAGAAGGAGCTGCAAGCCATTTGCGGTCAGGATCTATTTGGAAAAGACGCCGCAGACCTCTGCTTGGTCCCAAATGTGAAAGTTCCGTACAAGTTTTAAGTGCCCGACTTTGAAAAATACAAGGGTAACTCTTGCCCTCAGAGCCATCTGGTGATGTACGCTCGGCGGATGTCAGCTCAGACGGAGAATCAGGACCTACTGATTCACTACTTTCATGATAGTTTAACCGGTGCCGCACTCAAATGGTACATGGGTTTAAACCGTACTACGATCAGCACATTCAGAGATCTTGGTACTGCCTTCGTCCAACAATACAAATACAATTTGGACATGGCACCTGACAGAGATCAACTCAGATCGATGTCGCAAAAGGACAAGGAAACCTTTAAGGAGTATGCTCAAAGGTGGCGTGAAATTGCCGCTCAAATTTGTCCACCTCTTGAGGAAAAAGAGATGACAAAGATCTTCTTAAAGACCTTAAGCTCATTTTACTATGACTGAATAGTTGCCAGTGCGCCCAGTGATTTCACCGAAATGGTGGGCATGGGCGTACGTCTTGAGAAAGCCGTCCGAGAAGGGCGTTTGGTAAAAGACACTGGATCGACGAGCAGTACTAAAAAGTACGGTAGTTCTCTCCCTAAGAAAAAAGAGCAAGATATTGGGAATATCTCTCTCGGAAAGCAAAGACGACGTTATCAACCGGTAGCAGCTGTAACTCCTGCTATCAGCCCTGCGCCTATTCCTACGTATCAACCTCAGGTTGCGCAAAGCCAACCTAATCAGCAAAGGACACAACAGCCTCTTCAGCAGGCTCGTCCTCCATATAACAACAACCGTACAACACGGCCACCAGGATTTGATCCTATACCCGTGACGTACGCAGAACTGTTTCCATTACTACTGGCTAAGGGGCACATTCAGACTAAATCTCCTCTTACAGTACCAGAAAATCCGCCTTTTTGGTTTAAGGTGGATCAAACATGCCCTTATCATCAAGGAGGTTCAGGGCATAACATAGAGACTTGTCTCAATTTCAAGTCTGACGTGCAAAAGCTTGTTAGGAGCAGGCTCTTATTTTTCAAGGATACAAATCCTAATGTTCTCACGAACCCGCTGCCTCAACATGAGAAAGCTGCAGTCAATCTGATTGAGAAAGAGACTAACAATGTCTATCAAATTCACGATGTACTCTTGTTAAAAACCAATCTGGTAAAGATGCATTGTAGACAGAGTGGATATGGCCATGTGTCACCTCATAACTATCACCAGTGTGATATCTGCTCTAAAGACAACCAAGGATGTTCTGTGGTGCAAGCAGCTCTACAAGAACAAATGGATCTCGGATGGATCCAAGAGCACCGAGTTCGTGGAGTTAACACGGTCTATACGAACTCCAACATCATTCAAAACCACGACATCCGTGTAATGAATGTCAACTTGGTGGCGATGCACTCAAGGCAAAGCCAGTATCATAATCTGCCGCGACATGATTACAGTTCCTATCTGATTTGTTCGGTAAATAAACAGGGATGCTCTTTTATACAGGAGGCCCTCCAGCGTCAGATGGATCTTGGATGGATCCAAGACTACCATGATAAGAACCCTTATCAGATCAATATGGTTCAGATCTTTAATATTCGTGTGATGAATACCAACCTGGTAGAGTTACATGCTGAGCAGGTCCGACTCGGATTCTTAATATCACATGACTATCAAAGCTGTAAAGCGGGTTGCGAAAACGATCGAGGTTGTACCCTTGTCCAGGAGGCACTTCAGCACTTGTTAAATCATTGGTGGATGCCAATTTATATGGATGAAGATACTTAACAGATTAGTATAAATAACAGGAATCCTACTCGGCGTCAAAGTCAGGATGTACGATCTGTGGAAGCTAACCTAGTGAGGTTACATTGTATTCAAAGTGGGCGTGGCCAGGTGCCACCACACAACTATGACAGTTGTAGCGTCTGTTCGGAAAGTAACCAAGGGTGTTACCTTGTGAGAGCAACTCTTCAGGGTCAGGTCGATCATGGAGAAATTCGTCCACATTCGGGTTCTGGACCCACCAACTGGACGCTGAACTACCTTGTCGACCAAGTTGAGGATGTTGTCACGATCTCTGGTCATCACAGGACCAGGGATGTTTTTGCCATCATCCCTCTACTTGACGAGTCTAAAGTTCCAAACCGGGAACGGATCAAGATTACTTATGATGGTCAGAAAAATCAGAAGGCTCCTGTAGTCATCTATATACCAGGACCACTACTGTATAAATCAGCTAAGGCGATCCCTTACAAATATGGTACAACAATAATTGAAAATGGAAAGGAAATTCCATTACCCTCCGTTGTGAACATTGCAGACATCAGTCGAGTAACACGGAGTGGTAGAATCTTCAACCGAGGGGTTGGGGAAGTTAACAAGGAAAAGGAACTTCAGACAGAAGCTCCCAATCTATCAGTCGGTCAATCTAGTGATCCCGACCTTTCGAAAAATAATGATGAGATGCTGAAGCTCATCCAAAGGAGTGAATATAACATTGTCGATCAGCTGTTACAGACTCCTTCAAAGATCTCGGTGTTATCACTGTTACTCAGTTCAGAAGCGCATAGGGAGGCTCTACAGACAGTCTTGGAGCAGGCCTTTGTAGAACAGGATGTAACAATCAGACAGTTTGATAGTATTGTCTCTAACATCACTTCCTGCAACAACTTAGGATTTAGTGATGAGGAATTACCTGAAGAAGGTCGCCGTCATAACATGGCGCTCAATATCACAGTTAACTGTCAGGACAATGCTTTAGCCAGCGTACTGGTAGACACAGGGTCAGCCCTGAATGTTATGCCGAAGTCCACTTTGATGCAATTATCATTCAAAGGCCCTCCGATGAGAATCAGCGAGGTCATCGTCAAAGCATTCGAGGGATCCAGAAAAACAGTTATCGGCGAAGTTGATCTTCCCATAACTATCGGTCCTCACACTTTCCAAGTCACTTTCCAGGTCATGGACATCCGGGCAACATACAGTTGTTTATTAGGAAGACCTTGGATACATCAGGCTGGAGCGGTCACTTTGACCCTCCACCAAAAGCTAAAGTTCGTCAAGAACGATCAACTTGTCACGGTTTGTGGGGAACAAGCCCTGCTTGTGAGTAACTTGTCATCATCTACTGGTATAGAACCCGAGGAGGTTATTGGAACTCAGTTCCAAACATTGTCGGTGAGCAAGGACAATCGTTTCAAAGGAGGAACCTCGATTTCCTTATACAACGATGCTATCAGAGCGGTCGAGAGTACCGATACGATAGGATGGGGATAACTTGTCATTCCTGTTGGCAATAAAACAAAGGAGGGTCTTGGTTTTTCTACAACCTGTACCCAGACAGCTGCCAGCGATGAAAGTCTTCATCCCCTTCAAAACTTCTTCCATAGTGGAGCTTTTCTTCACCCGGTGTCTCAAGCAGTCCATGCTATCAATGAGGAAGATCCCTCTGACACAGGTGAAGAGTGGAAGTCCTACTTTAACAGGGACGGTTATATGTCTCAGGAAGAGGTGCCTATGCCTTTTTGCTTTCCTACAGAAAGTCCGAGATTTATACCAAGATCAGATGTCGAAATGATCTACGAGGATTGTGATCCGGAAGGATGCCGCGCTCCGCCAAATTCATTAGAGGAAGACACTCCGATGAAAGACAATTTTGATTACACCTACTATGGCCCAATGGATGGTCTGCCAATGTGGTAACCTTATCCAGGAAACTTGGGGCAAGAAAGTCAGCCGAGTAATGAAACTCAGCTGAGTATCATTGAACAGAATACATGTGTCCCCACCATGTCATGGGATCAACACTCAGGTCATCCTGAAACTACTCAACATGAAGATGAATTTTCAACATTTGCCGGACTTGAATTCATCAACTATGCTTTTCCCGAGGTCAACGTCATCGAGAGAGATGACTTCTCCAGTTCCAAAGAAGTTTGGGATACTTTGGGACAACCGAGTAGAAAATACGACTATATGGTCAAGTACACCGCTCCCGAAAGCTCTCGTATCAGGTTCGAAGACATCCAGCCAACTGGATGGGGAGATACAGCTGAAAGCACAAATGCTATGCAAAATACAACAGAGGAATTCTCCTACGACAATTCTGTCTGGGAAACAGATTCCAATGATCCCGCTCCACCAGAAATCAACGTCATTTCTGAAGACAAATCAGGGAAGGTGCCAGACTTTGTGATTCACCGAGGAGTTCGCCGCCAATGGGTTGCCGTCGAGGTTCCGAAGGTTGTCCGCCAGTCAAAGTAATTGCCATCTTTAACCTTTCACCTTGCCCAGGTGAAACAGATGTTTTGATAGGGCTCGCTTTCTGTAAATTTCCCTCTTCGCTTTGCCCAAAGCGACAGAGTTTTGTTTTATAGGGCTGTAGTTTCAAGGATCGACTTGTTCATTAATAAAATAACGTCGTTCTGTAATTTCCGCATTAATTGTTGTTTTCTCATTTTGCTTTTTCAGAAAATGGTAATCCTAAAAAACAATTCAAATAAAAACAAGCAGTAAAATAAATACACTGCACACACTTGCATTTTCCTCTATCTCTTCTAAACACGAATCATTATGTCATGCAGATTGCTTGTTTTAAACCCAGTTGAAACATATGATCCGATGCCTTCTCCCAACTTTGAGTTCCCGGTATTTGAGGCTGAAGAAGAAAATGACAACGAAATTCCAGAAGAGATCTCTCGACTACTCAGACAAGAGGAAAGGTCCATTGAACCTCACAAAGAGCTGTTAGAAACGGTAAACTTGGGTTCAGAAAAAGAGAGAAAAGAAATCAGGATTGGGGCACTGCTCAGTCCAACTGCCAGAGAGGGTTTGATAAAGCTTCTCACAAAATTTCCCGATGTATTCGCTTGGTCCTATCAGGATATGCCAGGGTTGGATACCAGCATCGTGGAACATCACTTACCGTTAAGATCGGAATGTCCTCCAGTAAAGCAAAGGTTGAGACGGACTCACCCGGACATGGCCATCAAAATCAAAGAGGAGGTACAGAAACAGATTGACGCGGGTTTCCTCGCTACGTCTGAATATCCTCAATGGTTAGCCAACATCGTACCCGTTCCCAAAAAGGACGGAAAGGTCAGAATGTGTGTTGATTACAGAGATCTGAACAAGGCAAGTCCAAAGGACGACTTTCCTTTACCACACATTGACATGCTGGTAGACAGCACAACAAAGCTCAAAATTTTCTCCTTCATGGATGGATTCTCAGGCTATAACCAGATCAAAATGGCGCCGAAAGACATGGAGAAAACTTCGTTCATTACCCCATGGGGTACCTTTTGTTACAAGGTAATGCCGTTCGGTTTGAAGAACGTCGGGGCAACCTATCAAAGGGCCATGACTACTCTGTTTCATGACATGATACACAAAGAAATTGAGGTATATGTCGATGATATGATTGCAAAATCAAAAACAGAGAATGAGCACGTTGAACATCTGTCAAAATTGTTCGAACGTTCAAGAAAATTCAAGCTCCGCTTGAATCCCAACAAATGCACCTTCGGTGTCCATTCAGGGACACTACTAGGGTTCATCGTCAGCCAGAAAGGAATTGAGGTTGATCCTGACAAGGTCAAGGCCATTCAAGAAATGCCTTCTCCGAAAACTAAAAAACAAGTCAGAGGATTCTTGGGACGTTTGAACTACATCTCCAGATTCATATTGCTTATGACCGCCACATGTGCGCCGATTTTCAAATTACTCAAAAAGAACCAGGATTGCGTTTGGTCAGAAGACTGCCAAACCACCTTCGACAGTATTAAGGAATATCTGTTGAATTCTCTGATTCTATCACCTCCAGTGGAAGGAAGACCACTGATCATTTACCTCACAGTCCTAGAGGACTCAATGGGATGTGTACTTGGCCAACAAGACGAAACTAAAAGGAAGGAGTCTGCCATCTACTATCTAAGCAAGAAGTTCACTGACTGTGAAACTCGGTACACGATGCTTGAGAAAACTTGTTGCGCTTTGGCTTGGGCAGCCAATACATGATTCGTCACACTACTTAGTTAATCTCTGAAATGGATCCAATCAAGTATGTCTTCGAAAAGCCTGCTCTTACGAGAAGAATTGCCCGTTGGCAGATGTTGTTATCAGAATATGACATAGAGTACCACGCTCAGAAAGCCGTTAAGGGAAATATTTTAGCCGATCATTTAGCTCATCAACCGATTGACGATCAAGAATCAATCGGATTTGACTTCCCAGACGAAGATGTTATGTATCTAAAAATGAAAGATTGCGATGAACCGTTACCCAGTGAAGGGCCAGAACCAGGTTCCCAGTGGGGACTTGTCTTTGACGGAGCAGTTAATCATTACGGAAACAGAATTGGGGCAATCATTGTTACCCCTCAGGGTACCCACATTCCTTTCACTGCCAGACTGACATTCAAATGTACGAATAACGAGGCAGAATACGAAGCTTGTATCATGGGTCTCGAGGAAGCAATTGATTTAAGGATCAAAAACTTGGACGTATACGGCGACTCAGCCTTGGTTATCAATTAGGTAAAAGGAGATTGGAACACGTAGCAATCAGGACTGATTCCTTACAAAGACTATGCAAGAAGGTTGTTACCTTTCTTCAACAGAATTGAGTTTCATCACATCCCTCGTGATGAGAATCACATGGCTAACGCTTTAGCCACTATCTCTTCCATGATTAGTGTAGGTCAATGGAATGACATACCTAAGATCGACATAATGCGCCTTGAAAGGCCCGCTTACGTCTTCACGATTGAAGCAATCATAGACGACAAACCTTGGTATCACGATATCAAATACTTCCTTCAGAAACAAGAGTACCCACCTGGGGCACTCAGAAAAGACAGGAAAACCCTCAGAAGATTGGCTGGAAAATTCTTCCTAAGCGATGACACTCTCTATAAGAGAAATTTTGACATGGTCTTGCTCCGATGCGTCGACAGACCAGAAGCAGACATGCTTATGAAAGAAATTCATGAAGGATCCTTTGGCACTCATGCCAACGGACACACAATGGCGAGAAAAATTCTGAGAGCAGGGTACTATTGGTTGACCATGGAATCCGACTGCTACAAGTACATGAGGAGGTGTCACAAGTGTCAGATATACTCCGACAAAATTCATGTACCGCCATCACATCTCAAAGTTCTCTCTTCCCCATGGCCTTTTTCCATATGGGGAATCGACATGATCGGCTTGATCGAACCTAAGGCTTCAAACGGACATCGGTTCATCCTGGTAGCCATTTATTACTTCACCAAGTGGGTCGAAGCAGCATCATACGCTAATGTAACCCGACAAGTGGTGGTCCAATTTATCAAAAACAATATCATCTGCCATTATGGTGTTCCAAGCGAGATCATTACTGATAATGGATCTAACTTGAACAATAAGATGATGAAGGAGTTGTGCGCAGAGTTCAAGATCGAACACCATAACTCATCTCCCTACCGACCCAAGATGAACGGAGCGGTAGAAGCGGCTAACAAGAACATCAAGAAGATCGTTCAAAAGATGGTTGTAACCTATAAAGACTGGCACGAGATGCTACCCTTTGCTCTTCACGGTTATCGCACATCCGTTCGCACTTCAACAGGGGCTACCCCATTCTCTCTAGTGTATGGCATGGAGGCAGTTCTCCCCATAGAAGTAGAGATCCCATCAATCTGACTATTGATGGAAGCTAAGCTCACCGAAGCTGAATGGTGTCAAAGTCGACACGACGAACTGAATCTGATCGAAGAAAAGCGAATAACGGCACTATGCCATGGTCAGTTGTATCAACAGAGAATGAAGAGGGCGTTCGACAAAAAGGTTCGACCTTGTGTTTTCAGAAAAGGAGACCTCGTGCTCAAGAAGATTCAATCATTTCTCACTGACTCTCGGGGCAAGTGGACTCCGAATTATGATGGCCCCTATGTGGTCACAAAAGCTTTCTCAGGCGGCGCCTTGAGACTTGCAACCATGGACGGAGAGGAATTTGCCTACCCCACGAATGTTGATGTAGTCAAGAAATACTTCGCCTAAACTAAAAAAAAAACGTCTCGGTGGATTGAAAACCCGAAAGGGTGGTCCAGGCAAAAGTTAGAGACATGAAAAAAATCGTCCCGGTGGATTGGAAACATCATAGTACAATCCAGACAAAAATTAGGGATAATGGCAAGTAACTATGTTCAACAGAGGCAAGTCCACCAGCAGCAGCAGTTACATCATCCACCAGGAAAACTCCAGTAAAGGTCATCTTCGACAGAAGCTCAGGATGCCCCGAATTCAAAGTTAGTAGAAGGATAGTGGTCGTTATGTTTTAACGTAGCCCTTTTCCCTGTAAATTACCATTTTCAAACTTTGTAATCACTCTTTGGAATCACGCGTTTGGCTGATCTCCATCTTATCAATAAAATTTGAGCATTTGTGCTTTTGTTTGTAATTATTACTTATTTTAGCTTTACAGAACAACATTTTAACATGATCAAAGATTCTTGAAATAAAACAAAAATGAATTTACTTGTTAAAACCTTTTTTGCTTTTTAATAAAGACGACAATTTCTTTTGACTGTTGAACATCAAAAGAACATCAACCGCTTCTCCAAAAGTAAGCGAACTTCAAAGTGCAGAATCAAAGTACTCCTTCTACGCCAATACGCCTGAATGAAGGGATCAACTGTGTCAGAGACCTTGTCTCGTCTGACATGCCCTCGGCTTAGTTCTCATCTCCTAAGCCCGACCAGCGTTGCCCCCAATCGGGACCGTTTCTCCTAAGTAAGGTGGAATTGCTATCTTGAACCAGCGATATCTCTACACGCCCCACGATGGCCGAGAATCCAGTCATGTTCATCTTTTAGTTTGTATGTCGCGTCAGTTTTGTCAGCATAAACATACATACAGCATGCATTATTGATTTGCATTCACATTTCATATTGCATCACTATCACTCTAGTCGGTCTCGTCCCCTAGTGATAGAGGTTCTCTCAATCGAGTCGTCAGTTCTTGCCTCGTCAGGAAATGCTGCGTATGAACATTCTCTCTCCTCCTGTTTATTTCTGGATTGAAGTTGGGTCCTCGACCACTTTGATAACTTGAACCTATGAAAGACCAGAGAGCCCTCAGTTAATATCACTCTTCGCCATTGAAGATGATATCCTTGCTTTCTCGGATTAAGGAAGATCCCCAGAGAAAGCCTCTTAATCAGAGATTCGGCGGTACGGCAGTTTTTCTCCGAAAAAACCACTGATGAAAAGGTCATCGGCACCTCAAAATTGGATCCCATCATATGGAATTTCTCCGGAAAGATCCCGAGAAAAGTATGATGTAAGCCCCTAAACGAAAACAGTCTCTCAAGAGACTCACTTTCCCCAGTAGAATCGACAAATGGCGTCTCCAACGGAGAAGTTTGTGTACCTCTACAATTCAGACGAATGGGTTCCCCAGCAAGTCTGACATCAAAACTTTTTCCACTCAAATGGCATCTCCCCAGGAAAATTCAGCGAGAAGTTTGAAGGAAAACCGCTACTAACAGCGTTCCTTGTCAAGAAAGTTTATTGACAAAAGAAACTGAGACCAGTTCCTTGGTAGAAAACCAGAATCGAGGGGAAGTTCAAATCAGCAACTAAGACCAGGTCCTTGGTAGGAAACCAGGATCGAGGGGAAGTTTATTTCAGCAACTAAGACCATGTCCTTGGTAGGAAACCAGGATCGAGGGGAAGTTTATTTCAGCAACTAAGACCAGGTCCTTCGTAGGAAACCAGGATCGAGGGGAAGTTTAAATCAGAAACTGAGACCAGTTCCTTGGTAGGAAATCAGGATCGAGGGGAAGTTTGTTTCCGCAACTGAGACCAGTTCCTTGGCTGGAAACTAGGATCGAGGGGAAGTTTACCTTTTCTAAGCATCATTGCTTAGTAAAAGAAGATGAGTGCGCAAGCTACCATTCATAACCACCATCAAAATTTCGGGTATTCCGATATTTAATCCTCTTGCACGCCGAATGCCCGAATACCTTCGTCATTCACACATTCGGGTCCAAGAAGATTAAATAGGGGCATCTGTCATACCCCAAATTTTGACCACTTAGATTTCCCATCATTGTGCAAATCATCATCATAATATGGATGAATCATCATGCCTCATCAAATGCCTCAAGGGTTGTTGAGCATTCACTACAATCAAAATTAGGGTTTTAGGCCCTCTCAGAGCCTTAGGCAAAGGATCAATCAAGGAATGACATGATCTTCAACTTGTCTAACCTCTAAAACATTCACAAGGGATCAAGAGGACTCCCACTTTAAGGATTAAGCACAAGGCTGCTCCCTTCTAGGTGGATCAAGTCTCAAGATCGCCAGTATCACCAAATTAGGGTTTTGGTCGACCAGGGCCTCCAGATGAAAATTTTCATCTGGGCACAAGCCAATGATCTAAAACACAACCTAATGTACTCCATGGAACCTCATGGACCCATTCATCAAGTTAATTTTGCCTCAGGCGATGCATACATCAAAAATCAGAAATTAGGATTTCTTGACGTAATTCACCCCTAAGTTGACTTTTGGGACAAATCATGAACCAATACCTCAAGAGAGGATTTAAGGGTCTCTAATATACCATATTGATCCATTTGGAACAATGGATTAATCCAAGAAGCTTGAGCAACAAGTCTCAATTTCATCTGCACCACAATTAGGGTTTCGCGAGAAAAGTCAACTGTAACTTTGACTTTTGACCAGGACATGCTCCCAAACCCTAGGACATGCCCCAATATACCCTATGACACCCTTGGAACATGTCCATCAAGTTTGATTTAGGTCAAGGACATGATTTCATGAGGAATTGCACAGTTTGGAATTCATCTGATAAAAAGTCAACTGTGCACAAAAGTCAACTTTGACTTTTTGAGATTTTTCACCAAAATGGTTTTTTAACCCTAAAATGATGTTAATGTATGATTTGAATCATCATTCATCAAGAAAAATCAAGAAAAGTTGGATAACTTGTAAAAGGGGTAACCATAAAAACTTAAAAAATTTTCTAAGTTAAAAATAAAGTGACAAGGGTACCAACTTTGGAGGATCATAACTCCTAAACCACAAGGCCAATTTTTTTCATCCAAAGATGTATTTGTAGCCCTCATTACTCTCTACAAAAACTTCAACTAGACCTAAGTCCAATTCATTAAGGATTTTGAGTTATGGAGTGATCAAAATCAAGAAATCACACTTTGTTCCAACACTTAGTGAAAATTTCACTAAGTCAGATTTTGCTTCACTTTTTGCCAAATGTAGAGGGATTTTTCACTTGGAATCAGAAGAGATCAAAATCAAACATGTTCAAACAGTTGTTGTATCATGTAAGGG
The DNA here is from genome assembly GCA_022829125.1 of Lathyrus tuberosus. Classification (NCBI taxonomy): domain Eukaryota; kingdom Viridiplantae; phylum Streptophyta; class Magnoliopsida; order Fabales; family Fabaceae; genus Lathyrus; species Lathyrus tuberosus. Next base: position 12,992,910 of record JALAZF010000075.1, read on the forward strand.
CTTTCCAAAATGGCCAATAACATTGCCAAATTCAACTTACACCATGAGATATGACATTGTCAAGTTGCCTTGCTGAAATCTGTCAAAGGCAAGGCAGAATTTGCAACTTTGCTCGATTTGCCAAAATCAGCCAAATTCAAATGCTCCTATCTACTTGGACACATCTGAGGATTGAATCTAAAGGGCACAATCACTGAGCCAAGCCTCCAAAGTCCATGGAACAAGAAATAGCATGTTGAACCTAGAATGGCCAAAATAGGGACAAGACTCCAAATTTGGATTGAAGCATTCAATGGAAGCATCAAGGTGGCATGGACTGAGCCATTCTCATATGAAATCAGTCAAGAGTTATCCAAGACCAAGGGAACCAAAGCTCTGTGCCCTAACCTCTAGTCAATGTCTAGAGGAGACTTGCATTTCCATTGGACAACATTGGCCAAACCTACTTACCAGCTGCCATTCACTATTCCTTGCAAAACAAACTTGCTCTACTATAAATAGAGCTCAATTGTGATCAGTTTGAGTACACCAAAGCCATCTAACAGATGCTTTCCTCAAAATCTCTTTCTCTTGGCAAAAATGCCTTTCTTAGCAAGGTAGCTATCGGGTTTTGAGTTTGAGAGCCTTTCCAATCAAACCAATCACTCACACACCTCATATACATCACATATGAGCTGATCAAACACTTAGATCACTTCTGAAACACCAATTTCACAAAATCACCAGCTGGTTGCTCAAATTTTCAATCAAGTTGCAGTTGAGATGCCATGAATTGATCCAGCCAATTTCAATCAAGTCCAAGTATTCAAACACACTCCATAGGGTGTAGGGAAGCTGTTCAGATCATCACCACTCATCTGTAACACTTCCAAATCAAAAATCACATTGCACTCACTGTCACGGCTTAGAGGTAAGCATATACTTGGTCATCTCTCAATCTATGCATATTTCCTCGCACAATAATTTGGCCATATGTTCATAATCATGCATGGAATGTTTTCCCTCAATTAATTGCATTGTTTGAATCGTGTATCAAAAATCCTAGCCTTCATGCAGAAATTAGGGTTCTTGAGGTTTCTTCGTGATTTCATGTTTTATGTTTAATTTAAATGAAATTAAGTGTTATAGACATGATCGTGAGGTTGAGACGAGCATAATGATATGTGAATTGCATGATATGATTACGTATTCAGTGAGATTGGATGGAAAATGTAAATCAGCCAAACCCAGAAAAACGCGCGTGTTCTTGCTTGTGTTCTTGGCGCCTTTTTCACAAATTCAAATATTTGAATTTTGTGATTTTGTTTAATTGATTCAAAAATTAATTTCTCTTTGAGTTTTAATGATTTTGAGTTGATTCTTTTTTTAATAATTCACAAAAATGTTAAAATATTTTATTTTATCAAAAAATCCCAAAAATATTATTTATTTCATATAATTGATATTTTTGCAAAGAATTAATATTTTAATTGTTTTTGACATTTTAAATATTTTTTCCACATTGATTTTCCAACTTTTAATGCTTTCTAATTATTTTGTAGGTCAATACTTAATTTTTGAAGCATTAATCCAAAGTCACAATTTGTTTTTCATATGTTAAACAATTTTGATCATTTTTAATTGAATTTTTATTCAATTAAATATATTTTTGAAAACAAATTAGGGTTTTTGGATTAATTCAACCCTCATAAATCATTTTCAAAACACTTTGGGCCTCTTGAGAGAGTGTAAGACCCAACCCACTTGTACAAAAATATTTTGGGCCTCATTCGTTGTATAAGTCCCTCTGTACATTTTCAAATAAACGGCACGATCACCGCCTTTTAAAAAAATAACCTTGGGCCTCTCCTTGAGCTATAAGACCCATTCAAAACTTTTGGGCCTCTATTAGAGTGTAAGACCCAATCCCCTTTTAACCAAAATCATTTGGGCCTCACTTATTGTATAAGGCCCTCTGCGTTAAAAGAAAACCTCGGCGCGATCGCCATTTTAACAGAAGAATCAACTGGGCCTACCCTCGTGTTATAAGCCTCACTCTTTTTCTTTAAACCTCATGGGCCTCTATTAGAGTGTAAGACCCATCCCTTTGTACAGAAAACCTTTTGGGCCACAGTCACTTGTATAGGTCCCTCTGTACAAATTCAAATAGTGCGCTCACTGATAAAACCCTAGGCCTCTCCTTGAGCTGTAAGCCCCAAATCTTTCTTTTTCAAAGCACTTTCTCCTTTGATTTTGAATATACTGTTGTTTTCAATATTTCTTTGTTGAACAACTAACCAAACAGCATGGAAGCTCTACAACCGAGTAAGTGGTTATTGCTTTCATTTACCACTTTCATATATATATATATAACTGTATTGTAGGGTTGTTTCGCTGTAAGTCTTCTTTCATAAACTCATTTCAACTGTGTAATAATAGTATAGATATTTAGAGTTTCCCCGGCAACTACGTCTAGAACTAGGTGACGCCGTTTCATTTATTCGTAGAAATAGACAACTAGATCCCCAATAGGATCACCAGATACAGTCTTCTCTCAGGTTGTCCTCATTAGGAATTGTCAAGAAACTCTACTCCCAGAGATGAATGTATTCTCCGTGAATGGCATCTTTGAGTTTCTTTCAAATTCTCGAACTTTCCTGACTTTGATCTATTCTCGGTGAATAGCATTGCCTTGAATTTCTCGGGGTTTGGGGACCCACGGGCTTCTTAAAAGCATCGGCCTCCTCTTGGGCATCGTACAAGGACCCACAGGCTTCCTAAAAGCAACCCCACCTCCTCTTGGGCTTAGTACAAGGACCCTACGGCTTCTTAGAAGTATTCACAGCCTCCTCTTAGGCTTCGTATAATGATCTCTTCCTCCGGGAATGATAGCCTTCTCTTGGGCTTAGTACAAGGACCCGTCGGCTTCTTAAAAGTTTCCAGCCTCCTCTTGGGCTTCGTACAAATTGTCCCGACGACCTCCTAAAGGTATAGGAACAGAACCTAGCCATTCTCATAGAACAGTCCTTTCATAGAGTCTACTACTGTTAATCAAAGCATAGTATAAGAGATAAAACTCTAGACACGGACAGTCTAACTTCCTTGAGTCTCAAAGACATTCTCAAGTGACCCCTTCGTTAAATAGGAAGGAAACCCGCAGACTCGGACAGTCTCAATACCCTTTGGATTTCCCACTTCCTTAAAGAACAGGAAATAACCCGGACCCTTTAATCAAATCCATGAGTATAGTGTTGCTCATATAAGAACTGATTTTCTCTTTTAAAATTAGTATATTGGATCTGTCACTTAACTGAAACAGTAACCCTAGCCTCCTCTTGGGCTTTGTACAATGATCCTCCCCAGCGGAGTCAAACAACATTTAGCCTCTCTCTCGGGCTTTGTACGAGACACATAAAGAGACTCCCTCGTTGAGTCAATCCCCCTTTCGCCTCCATCTCGGGCTTTATACGAGATACAAAATGGTTCTTATTGAGCCAAATAAACAATAGCCTCCATCTCGGGCTTTATACAAGATACCAAAAGATTCCATCGTTGAGTCAAAACCTTTTAGCCTCTCTCTCGGGCTTTGTACGAGACACATATTAGCCTCCTCTTAGGCTTTGTATAAGAAAACCACTAGTTAATCCAATTAACCTTTTAGCATCAAAGTTGTGCTTCGTTCACAGTATACAAACATCAACAACTCCTTCCCTCTTCATCTAATCGCTGTAAGCGGCAAGCCTCTGGATCATCTACATCCATGCCACTGTCCCTCTTTTAGCATAAGAAATTCCTAAGGAAAGATAGCATTGCTCTATACTAAGTTAAAGTCTTCTCCTTCAGGTTGAAATCCCCTATAAAGGAAATTATGGCATTGCCGGATTCACAAATCCCGGTTAAAGTAATTCTCCTTTATAAAATAGTCGTAACAGACAAACCCCTCTTTAGAGATGACAAATTCTCTCTAAAGTTGAGACCTTTTAGCTTCACATCTTGGGCTTTGAACAAGATACAAATAGACCTTTCAGCTTCACATCTTGGGCTTCGAACAAGATACAAACCACCTTTCAGCTTCACGTCTTGGGCTTTGAACAAGACACCAAAACACCCATTTCCTCCCATAGAATAGGAGGAACTACGAACGCTCTGATTTCCCTGTTTCGGTAAACGGGAATACGTAGGCATAAGATTGAAAGAAAAATCTTAGCGAGCACACTAAACAAAAAAAACCCAAATCCCATACCAAAAGCAGTAATCCAAAAGCACCAGTCCTAACATCCTAACCCTTGTTCCCCGCCAGAAACCTTCTGCCCAGATAAAAAGAAAGAAAACCGTACTGGCGAAAATACAAATAACCAGTACAAAGGCCCCCCACATTGATAGCATCCGTAACCTAACAGACTGCTGTTTAACTCAGTATGCAAGCAGGGTTAATTGGAGACATCTATTTCCCTTCCTTCATCAGCTCACAATAGGATAAAAAATGAATCGACCTGTAGTTTAAGCTCAAACCGCAGAGAGCAACCAGCACTTAAGAACTGCGTCCAAAATCGCTCGCTACAGTATCGCATACAAAGAATGTGAGAAGTCGGGTTAAACCTGCGATATGGACAAAACAAATAAAGGACAAAGATGGGAAAATGGTGAAGGCATGTGTGATAGTGGAAAAAATAATGTATGCATGGAATGTTATAGTAAATTCTTCTACTAAAGAGTTTTATGTCGATTTCGTTATACATTTTAAGAAGGTGTGTGAGAAATATCCAGATTTGTTGAAATATGTTAAAAGCACAATTCAGGACCAGGTGAAGGAGAAAATTGTTTATGCAAGACCGATCAATTTAGTCACCTTAGAAATACAACAACTAACTGAGTTGAGTCTGAAGGTACGAGAAAGACACAAGAAAGGGGGTTTGAATTGTGTATTTACTCTTTTAACCACTTTTCGCTTCTTGTCACTAAGACACTTTACGTTACATTAGAGTTCGTTGAGAGACTCTGACTTGCGAAGTTATATTCAGACTTGGCAATGCTTAAAGCGTGAGAACCAATAAGAGTCTGAACGTTATGTGCATCATTCAGAACTTGCAGAGCGGAAGCTTATCAGAGTTACAAGGTTCTGACTTGCTTATGTAAGGTTCTGATACTCAATATATAAACATAAACAAAGACATTAAGCGTAAGAGTAAAGAACACACGATATATCCTGGTTCACCACAAAGGCAATCCAGTCCACCCTCCTCAGGTGATTTCGCCTTGAACACAAGGTCTTAATCCACTATAATCAATCTCGATTACAGATGTACGGGCAACAGCCAGTGACTAACAACTTGCACAGCCGCACTGTGACTAACTTACAATGAACCGTTCAGGGATTCAACTTAATGAATATAACGAACATTGACCTGTAGGTTCCAATCTCGCAAGATCTACTACTAAGCTTTCACAACTAGACATTCAGGGATTCATCGCAATGAATATAATGCTACTGACCCTATTTCAGGATTTACCACAATGACACCCAGCCATTGTCTTCTCAAGTCTCCGGTCACACTGACCACTCAAGGAATCCTAATTCACCAAGAATTAGTTTAACAGGAGGTTACAAAGTTGCTTCTTAACAAGCAGATTACTCCTAAGTTTAAGTACAAAGAACACACAAGTGCTCAAGCAAGATATAAGCAACAACTCCTTGCTATCTTAAGAAACTACAGAGATGTATAATGATTTGACAGTTGTTGACATCTTGTAGATCTTCTTCTTCTTCGTCTTCTTGGTTGAGCAAGCTTCGAGCAACAACTCCTTGCTTCAGATCTTCAATGTAGCGTTGATGAGAAGGTGGTTGATGACTTGACTGATCTTCAATGTTGTCTTCTTCATCAACAGCTTCTATACCAAATTGTTGTTGTTGTATTGATTTGATCTTTGAGCTTCAACAATAATGGCCTTGTGTAATTTAACGATAGCTTTGGATATTCTAAGTGTTACAACGAGAACTCATCGTTGTTGCTATCTCTACACAATGACTTGGTCGATTCTTTTGTGATTGATTCAATTTACAGGATTAATGTTGTCAACACAATTGACACCTCAGAAGCGAGAACTCTTTCCTTTAAATAGCCCAGTAGAAATATAGTCGTTTAAAATACTGTTGGCGGTTGGAAAAGAGACGTTGTGTAATAATTAGTTGTACTGACACATCTCCTTTTTACTGTGGGAGAAGTGACGGGATATCTACTTGGGCAGTGTGTACAGTTGTTCACAACGGTAACATTTGACTTCCAAACTTCAGAGGCTTATGATGGTAAATTAATGAAGCATGAGTAGAGCCTTTTTAACAGGATATCTGATATGTTAAGTCTTCTGTCATTTGAAGAAGTCCGTTAGAAATCAGTCTTCAGAACTTCAGCACTTGTCTTTAAGAACATTATCCTTTACTTCTTCAAGTCTTCCGAAACTTCAGAGCTTGTCCATTAGGAATCTGTCTTCAGAGTCTTCAGCACTTGACCTTTGGAACCATAATCTTCAGAACACATAAGTCTTCAGAGTCTTTCTGCACTTAGTCTTCAGAGCCTTCCGCCTTCAGAACTTCAAGTCATGAGAGTCTTCAGCACTTCGGTTCTCTAGAGGATTATCTTCTTCAGAAGCTTCGCAATCTTCAGAATCTCGACCACTTTCAGAGAGCATCCACAAGAGCATTGCAACAACAATATCAGCATCCTCGAATCTGACTGATCATGATCAGATACAGAAGTGTTCTTGCTTCTTGCGACTTGTGTCACACATATTAACTTCGCATATTATCAATTACGCTCATCTGGCTGGTGCTTGGTAGGATCTGATATCTTCTGTAATTATGATATGCACATAACACACGTTAGAACATAAAATGGTTCTATCACAAATACGCATTATTATCATCAAAACATAGATCGACTTGTAGAGACAACTCTTGCTCTCACAATCTCCCCCTTTTTTATGATGACAAAACCAAGTATTTTGATTGAACATTTTATACAAGGTAATCACCAAACAAACATATCCAGAGTCTGGAACAACAGCTCCCCCTGAATGTGTTATCCTCAAAGTTTTATCTATGATCATCTAGAATCTTATATGATCCAAAGACATACAGAATAACAACTTGAGTTGCCAGAACATAGAATAGAAAACGACTACTTCTCTATCTTGTCTTTAAGGAGACAAAAATCTTCATCATCTGGACTAGTTCATCAGAACTTCCATCTTCAGATCTTTAGAACTTAGTTCTTTTGTATTCGTATCAGAGCTTGTAATCTTCAGAGACTTCTGAAGCATTTCTATTTTTCAGCAGAATCATTTGAGCACAATCAGAACAGTTCTTATCTAATAACATAGCCTCGCTATTTATCAGAGGCAGACACTGTCTTTTCAGAAACTCCCCCTGAGTTTCAGACTTTGTGAAGATTTTAGATTTTGCAATTTAATCTTCTGGGTAGTCTCCCCCTAATTTACATAAGTCAGATATTGGGATCTTCAGAATCGTAATTCAGAAATATAAGTTTTTAATCACCAATATGGATCATGGATTTTTCAGAGTTTGACTTTTGAACACAGGTCTTCATCTCAGAACCTTGTTACTGTCACAACTCAGTGGTTCATCAAAGCTTGATTTTTTATCCGATACCAATTGAAGGTTAATTTTTGTGATCAATCAACGCTTAATTCTGAAGTTGGTACACATGTTTTAATCTTAGTCTGATACTGAGTTATACCAAAGTATGTTGATTCTGATTACCAACTGAGGTATTTTTCTCATACCACTTGAAGATAATTCCTTTGTGTGCTGAAATGATACCAACGAAGGTATTTTGACAATAATTCACAACTTTGCTCTGATTGATATTACTGCAGACTGAGTCTGATACCAATCTTTATGTACTGAGTCTAATTACCAATTGTTGATTTAGTCTGATACCAAATCATTTTCTTCTTAATTGATTCTTGGTAGACATCATAACTACTTCTTCTTGGATCTTCAACCCGGATCTTCAGACAGTTCTTTGACTTCTGATTTGCATAATTTTTCTGAATAAGCATCTTGAGATATAGACTTGTCTTGACTGCTTTCAGAGTTTTCTTCTTCTGAGTCTTACATTCTGAATCTCGTATTCTTAGATAGCTTACAGCTTCTGAACCAAGTGAGACAGAGATCAAGATAAACTTTGACTTTCAGACAGTTCTCAACTTCTGAACAGTACTGGGTAGATCTGATTCTGAACACATATTCACGAAGTGTACAACTTCTATCATATGAACAACAGTTCATAAGAACGTTAATGTTCTTCTTTCTTAACCTGTTCTTAGAATGCGTAGTGAACTTGTTCAGAGTTCCTTTGTTAAACATCAAACAACAAACGTTAGTAGTAACGCATTTTATATGATTGATTACTTGTTTGAGTTGCATTATTTCTGTTTTAAGATTTCTTCTTCTTTCCAATCAAAATCATATTTCTTTCTCCCCCTTTTTGACATCATCAAAAAGTTTAGAGCGTCTGAGCATTTAAGCATATATAGATCAATATGATAGAGAACATAAATAGACTCAAGGATGTTATCATTTAAGCATTAGGCAAACGAAGGTTAATATGATAAGAAACAGTTCTAGTGATCAACATCTTTAGAGATTAGCCATAGCATTTTCATTAATGGATACTTAGATTGAAACTTTAACTCAGAACCACAAAATAGTTTTAAAGTATAGGTTAAACTTAATCCTAAAAGGTTCAAGGACTTAATGAGGATAGGTTCCTAAGAATTAGACTAAAAGGAGCCTAATGATGATGAGGAAGATGAGAGTAAGCTTTCAGAATCATCAGTTCTTGAGGTATGCAGCTTTTCTTCTGCTTGAGTAATTGCCAGCCTCTTGCTCTTCACAATTTCCTCTGAGATCCATTCATGGAACTCAGTCCAGATATTTCTTATTTCCATGGAGTCTACACAGGAACTGGAAGCATCCACTAAGCTTTGGATTTTTGTGATGGCATTATCCTTAAAGGATGTTAATGCATCATTCCCCATTTTTGATCTTTTTGATGAAGGTTCTCCATCATCAGTACTCTTCTGCTTCTTACTTATTCTCTTCCAATCTGAGAGCTCTTGAAGTACATCAGTAATATTCTTCATATTAATCCATACGCTGATGTCTTTATCCTTAAATCATTTCAGATAGTTCCTGACTTCTGCCTAATTGTGAGTGGCGAATTTTGGAAATCCTTCAACCAGAACTCTGGGAGATAGAGTCAGTTCCCTAAAGGATGTATTATCTAGAGTAGCGTCTTCCTTCTTGAGACCCTCAAACCTGAGAATCTTCCCTGCGCTTTTAAGCAGCTTCCTTGATTCGCCTTCATTGATTAAAATATCATCAACTACTCCTGATTCAACCAAAATGTCAGAGATGAGTCTTCCGTACGGAATAAGTTTGATTTCCGGATCAGAACCAGTTCTGGAGTTTCTTATGGCTTCCTTGAGGAGTTTGAAGAGAACATAAGGCAGATGGATCTTAATTCCTTTAAGAAGGAGGAACAGGACACATTTCTGAGTGTCATTAAGTTGATTTGTAGGAAGATGGTGAAAACGCTTCCTTGCAAGATTCTGAACCAAACTTGTAGTGGTTCTTTCAGGTTTGAGAATACTTGGTTCTCGGCAACTACTTTCTCTCTAAAGATATAGGCTATGACCTTAGCTTCTTTTTCCTCACTAAGTAGATCCTTGGTAATTCTGAATCCATTATTCTCATGCATCAAGAGATCTACAATAGTCTTCTCAGAAATGAAGACTTTCCTTCCAAAAACCGAAGAAACAATTATGGTATTGAATGTGTTGGCGCGAATCCAGAAATCCTTAACCAGATGTCCGTAGGTTGGTCCTTCCAACCTCTTGAAGTAATTACTCCATCCTTGAGTTTCCAACGAAGGAGTAATATCACATCCATTTGATTTCAGACTGTCGAAGTTCACAATTGTTTCTGACAAGACGATGAGGCTGCCAACTGGAGTTTGTGTGGTTATGGAAGTTAAATCATTTTGGGAGACGAATGCCATTATAAAAGATGATAGGGTGAAGATATAAGGTATTTGGGTAGAAGATTTAGATGTGTAAGAGCTATGTTACTGATTTAGGGTTTGATGCTTTTATAGATGAATGAGCAACGTATTTTCTTTGGAGAATTTGAGAGGGCAACAGTTGATTTTTTTAGAAGCACTGAGTAACGTGGGAAAGAAGGTTTAATGATTAATTTCTTTAATGAAGACAGATTATCCAATCAAGAGTCTTGAATTAACTCTAGTGAGTGATAATGGTAACCGTTATTTAATTATGACCTAAGAGGGATAGTCTTAAGTTATCAGAACTTAGTCATGTTGATTCAGTTAAAGCTTAAGAGTTCATACTTGAACAAGTGCTTGATGAATCTTTGAAATTCCTCTTCCTGAATATTCTATCAATTTTCTGCATAACTCACCAAGAAAACAATATTCAGTTCTTCATGAATCTTTTAACCTCTAGATCATTCAAGATTCAGGCGTTGAATCATTTCTAAGAGTTTGAATTCTTCAGATTTTTTGACTTCAACAGACATCACTCTGAAGTTCAAAATCATAGAACAACAATCTTTCTTCTTTACATGAAGAAGTTCTGAATGAGCTTTAAACGAGAAAGTCAAGGGAGGACCTAATCCGTTTCTTGAAAACATCTCAAAAACTCATAAAGAATTAATCTTCAGTAAACAAGACTTTTTTTTTCTGATGATTCACCTTTGAGCAAATACGTGGTTCATCCATATGTATCTTCCAAGATAAGCATTCAACAGATACTACTTCTTATCTGATGAATCTATCCTATCAGCTGATTCTTCAATTTTCATTTAAACTTAAGTAAGGAAGATTTAGTTGATGCTAACTGCAAAACTCCCAGAATCAGTGATTTGCTCAAGTAATCAGATTAATTACAATTTTGTACACACTCATCTTCTGAGCTGTTACAGAAATTGTAAGTGGATTGAAATCTCACCCAGAGTATTTCTACTCACCGCATCTGGATCTTTTTCTGACACTGTTAAGTGTTTGATATCCGTTAATAACAGAACCAGTGCTCTGATACCAATTGAAGGTACGAGAAAGACACAAGAAAGGGGGGTTTGAATTGTATATTTACTCTTTTAACAACTTTTCGCTTCTTGTCACTAAGACACTTTACGTTACATCAGAGTTCGTTGAGAGACTCTGACTTGCGAAGTTATATTCAAACTTGGCAATGCTTAAAGCGTGAGAACCAATAAGAGTTTGAACGTTATGTGCATAATTCAGAACTTACATAGCGGAAGCTTATCAGAGTTGCAAGGTTCAGACTTGCTTATGTAAGGTTCTGATACTCAATATAGAAACATAAACAAAGACATTAGGCGTAAGAGTAAAGAACACACGATATATCCTGGTTCACCACAAAGGCTAATCCAGTCCACCCTCCTCAGGTGATTTCTCCTTGAACACAAGGTCTTAATCCACTATAATTAATCTCGATTACAAATGCACGGGCAACAGCCGGTGACTAACAACTTACACAGCCGCACCGTGACTAACATACAATGAACCGTTCAAGGATTCAACTTAATGAATATAACGAACATTGACATGTAGGTTCCGATCTCGCAAGATCTACTGCTAGGCTTTCACAACTAGACGTTCAGGGATTCATCACAATGAATATAACGCTACTGACCCTATTTCAAGATTTACCACAATGACACCTAGCCATTGTCTTCTCAAGTCTCCGGTCACACTGACCACTCAAGGAATCCTAATTCACTAAGAATTAGTTTAACAGGAGGTTACAAAGTTGCTTCTTAACAAGCAGATCACTCCTAAGTTTAAGTACAAAGAACACACAAGTGCTCAAGCAAGATATGAGCAACAGCTCCTTGCTATCTTAAGAAACTACAGAGATGTATAATGATTTGACAGTTGTTGACATTGTTGTTTCTGTATTGGCAGCAATTTTGGTAAAAAAATGTATTGCATCAAGATGTTCTACTTGATGTCTTGATATGCTGTCTCTAACATTCTGCAGGTGAAGTGTTAGTGGTGTTTGTTAGTATTGCAGACTGTGTGCATGATGTCAAACACGATGTTCTGACATCAGTTGATAGAACTTTCAGTTCTGGTTTTAGGTTTTATTTGTTGTGCTATTTTTAGAAATTTTTTGTGTGTTTATGTTGAGTGATTGCATGCGTAATTCTGGGAGTAAAGCAATCAGTTTATGAAAAATAGGGAGTTGTTATTTTCATGCATAAAGATTTGGAGATTAATTTGCTTTTATTAGAAATTAAAACTAGGATCTGCAATTACCCAAGCCCAATGTAAGGAATGTTTCTGGGAATATTATGTTGTCCTATGTGGTGCTGTTTTATAGGTTTCAAGAAGAATATTGAAGAATAATGACTTTCTAATTATGGAGATAAATTATGAAGGATTTGATTGAAGACCTATTATGTAGCAGATGTTTCTGCTGATTTGTAGCAGCTGTTATGCTGTGATTTGAAGCCCAAATCCAGTTGGGAATAAGTTATAAATAGAATGCTTGTAACCTAGAAAAAGAACGGGTCCAAGATGTAGATCATTAGGGTTTGTGTGAAATTGTGAGCCACTCTGGTACTGTTTTGTACTTAGAGTTGGACTGTTTAGTTGAGTTGTATTTGTCAATCATCTATGAGCTTTTAACCAATGATGATTGTGTGTCTTTGAAGTGTGTCTACTACTTTTCTATGATTGAAGAGGTGTTGGAAATCAAGCTGTTGATGCAGTGGCTGAGGTGTTGACTGCTAGACATCATTGCGATGATTGGAAGAAAGATGAAGTCTCTTATCTAGGGAGAACTTAGGTAGAAGGGTCATTGGGTAGTTATTAAGTGAGTAGATCGTCAATGGGTGTGTTGGTTGTAGGGTCTATGAATTGATACTGTGAATGGTGGACTTCCTTCCTGGCTTGGTATGCCCCCAGATGTAGGTTGTTAGACCGAACTGGGTAAAAAATTCTTGTGTGCACTTTACTTTTTAGCAACTTCTTTAACTGTCTATATCTTGTATATGTTGCTGATAACAGACCAGATGTCTCGACATGTTTATTCGACATCTGGGTCTGTCATACCAGAATTTCAATTGGTATCACAGTAGGCATCCTGTTCGTTTTTCTGGGTGAGATCCTAGAGAAGATACTTTCTAGTTCATGTGCAAGGAAGATTGCTTTGCTGAAAAGTTGTTTGGACTTGGTCAGTTCATATGTTGTTTGAATGGTCCCTTGAAGTGGAGGATGGACTATTCGTGACAGGGTGTGTATTGGCTTTGTTTGATGTTGTCAGGCGTGTAGCTTTGGTGGTGACCTGCTTTGTGGGGTGATTTATTTTCAACCTATGCTGGCCTATTGCACCTGAAGTGTGGTTTTTGTACAAAGGTTATTAAGTTTTTTTCTGAAGGTTGTTGAGGGGTTTTCTTTTTCTGTGTTCGACTGCATTTGTATATGTCAGAAAACTCTTGGTGGTTTTGTGTGTTGTGGCTGCAACACTCTGTTCTCCTCTGAAGGTGTATCACATGGTGTGGTGATACTTGAGGATATCTTCAACTAGCTTGTTAGAGTTGCCCAAGATACTTGTGGTTCATCCCAAGTCCACTCATAAAAGAACTTTTATATGAGGGTGTTGAAAAGAGATCTGAAGAAAGTTATAAGCAATTTATTCTTGCTTCCAACCCTACAAGGCCAATCTCTGGGATTTGATAAAGGATCTCTTGGTGTGTTTCTTGAGAAGGGAACTAATGTCCTACCAGATGTTGGAACATCAAATCAGCAGATTGTGCAGAATCTTGTTGGATAAAGGTATGGCATAGCAGATGCTTGGGGGGCTAAACAAATGTGTATTGATCACATCTGTTTGGAACCTACTCCTGGCTTGGAAAATGAGGCATCTGGGTTATGTGTCTAATAAGTTTCCTAGATAAGTGTGTTGGTCAAGAGATGATCAACATATTGTCACTCATTGGATTAGTGTATTTCTGATCCAAGTAAGTAGGAGTACAAAGGCTGTTTTTTTTTGTGTAAAGGTCAAGCTCAATTGTCAAGGACATTCTCTCTGAAATCTGGAAGTTCCTTCTGTTCAAAGGAGCCAGATGTATGGAATCTTGTTTATGGCCTTGGAGCATATTCTGTTTGAAAGGAGTTATATGTGTGTACCAACCACAGATGTGCAGCTATTGGAGGGGAGAATGAATAGTTCCCTTAGGAGTTCTTAGCAGTTAATAAGGGGGAGTCCTTAATCTGATGCTGGAAGAACTCGAAGAAATGTCAGCATAATTTCTTGACATCTTTGTATTGAGAATTTATTTTTCTCAATAGTTCTGGTGGTGTTTCTCAAAAACAAGATGAAGGTTGTTTACTCAAACTTGATATCACTATCAAGTCTATGAGAGCATGAAACTATTTTTCTAGTGGAAGAGAAACTCAAAGGGTTGTGCACAAAGGAGATGTATTAACCTAATTGGTTGACTGGTGTCTTCATAGTTGGAATGTCATCCAAAACATCTAGGATGAGCATTTCAGATTTGTGTTTGGAGCAAGGAGGAGTTGGTGTTTTGGGACCAAAGGATTATGGTTCCCTGGTATCTGCATGAGAAGCTTCTTCTTAAGTTGGAGTTCAGTTATGTGGTGTCCTCACATGATGGAACATTTGTTTTGCAAGGATTGAAGGGCATCCTTGTAGGTTGAAGTGTTGGGAGAAGCATACTTTTTTTCTGAACAATCTGGTTGTGATGACCAGTCATTGTTTTTTTGTATGCTCCAGAAACCTGTTAGAGGGAATCTCCCCTTTAGGTACAGAAGGATGGCATCCAACATCTCAAAGTCAGACAGGAGGTCTGAACTTTAGAAGTTTGAGAAGAAGATTCTTAAGATGTAGAGTATGCAGGTTCCTGCATGTGTGTATGATCTGGTTTTGAACGCTGGTCAACTACTGATGGTTGATCCTCTTATGTCCCTTGCAAGAGATGTGTGTGGATTACTATGGTTGCTGTCTCCAAAGCCATAGTAAATGTTTAAATCCATGTGATTTAGACTGATGTCGGAACTGATGTTGAAACATTATTTTAGTTCTTTGCTTCCTCAGCCAAGGAAGTTTGTTTAGCTCAGGGTAGAGTGAAAGGTCAAGACACTGACCTAATCTGGAATGATTTTGTGGTGTGAATGGGTGTCATGATGGTTTGTCATGAAGAAGAATCAGCAGATGCCTGATGTGTGCGAAAGAAGAATGTCAGACCAAATGTCCTACCTTGTGTGAGAAGGTAGTCTTATCTGACTAATGATAAATACTTTGACGGGAGCTAAGTATTTGTCTGATGTGAGTATGCAAGTCTGCAGTCTGAACTCTTTGCTTCAGAGAGGGTGTGCTAGTTTATTTCTCTCTATGGTGTTCAGGTGTTTATGTTAACCTGAATAAGCTGTTTTGGCTGTGTTTTATTGGGAGCTTCTAGAAGGACTTCTATGTGTAATGAGTCCTTTGAATGGTGATGGGAAGCTGATGTCCCAAATGATGATTGTAACATCATGATTGTTGATGGTTATATTTGGAAGATGATTGAGATTGTGCATGTGCAGTTGGATGCTCAAGCATTATTGTCATAAGAGGTATTTCTGACTATGTGGATTAGAATGTGGAGATTCTGATCTTGGTTTTAGTAGTATGTTCTGGCAAAGCATGACTACTATTTTTGAAGACTTCACTAGTATCAACAACTACTAGTGGATGTAATGGCAGAGGAATTGTGTCAGATGATGTGATATGATCAAAAAGTTTTTTTTGAAGAGATGTTCTTTCTTCCGCTGCAAGTATCTCTTGAAGAGATTGGATCTCAGTAAAGCTTTTAAGTAAGCTGAGAATTCGTGGAGTTTGTGAGCAGTGTCAAACCAGTCAGGGTACTTGGATGTGTTCTCTAGGAGTGAGAGTACTGTATGTGAATGTGCTCAGCAAGTGTGTGAAGATCTGGTGCTCAAATGTTCATCTCCATCTAGAGCATTGGTTATCCATGATAGGGGGAGTACTTGTCTGTGGATTTTGCTGCAAAGGTGCATATATTGTGAAGCTTGTATGCTGATCAAGCTTGTGGAGATTGGTTGCCTCTTATGAGGATATAATGTCAGATAACATGCTATGACATTCTTCTGCTGGATGGCGTTTTGGTGTGTTCTTAATAGGACATGTATGGTTCTAGCCATGTGAAGCTAATTGTTTGAATCATGTGCAGACATGCTTCTGAGGAGGAGTCTGAAGGACGTTTTTGTTTGTGTCTAGGAGAATGTATTTTTCTCTGCAGTTTTTGGAAGAACTCTGTAGGGTTCTTTGTTGATGAGAGATGTCACACTTGTCTTGGTGTGTGTTATTAATTCAAAGTAAGAGGACTTAGAGTGTAGTGGAAGGCAGTGTGTTTGTGCTTCAGAACTTGTGGATGATTGTGTGAAGCATTCCTGATTCAATTGGATTGTATCTCAAGGAACAAGAATGTCTATGGCTGTAAAATTAAAGGTGGAGTTGTACAGGGTATGGATGGTTTCTGGATTAGGGGGATCAATGGTGATTTTGGTCTCAATCCAAGAGTTTGTTGGTTGTAGTACAAGGATGTGATCCTGGTACTTTCTTATTATATGATCATAAAGGTGTCATGGGATATCACTGGTGATTTTGTGGTGTTTCTTGTTGAAGGAGCAACTTCTGTCAGTTAAATGTACTAGTGTTGTTTGAGGATCAAGCATTAAGTGAATACGTTCAGCAGGTGTGTTGAACAGAGGGTGCGCTCTTGAAGACATAAAGATGAGTCTTATGTTTTCCATTCATTTAAGGTGTTCTTCTTGCAAAGGAGCGCTGGTTATCTTAAATAGGGGGAGTTGAACTTTTGTTGTTGAAGTAGTGCAGTTGTTTATCAAGATTATTTGTGGCTCTGGTGAGGGTGTTATGTCAGACAAGATGTCGTGACATTGTGTTACTGGTGAAGTTCAGAGAGACAAACATTAGGTTTTGCTGGTTTTGTAGATGGTTTTCTAGTGTGCAGGTGTTGGGTTTCTTGATTGTTTTTATGTGCTCCTTGGCTTGAGGGGGAGTTTCTGTTTTTCTGAGAATGTTAGTTGTGTTTGTGTGGGTTGCTGCAGGGATCTCTGATATGGAGTTGTTTTAGCCAAAATTTTCCAAAGGAGGAGTTTGTTGTTTCTGTATTGGCAGTAATTTTGGTAAAACAATGTGTTGCATCAAGATGTTCTACTTGATGTCTTGACATGATGTCTCTAACATTCTGCCAGTGAAGTGTTGGTGGTGTTTGTTAGTATTGCAGACTGTGTGCATGATGTCAAACACGATGTTCTAACATCAGTTGACAGAACTTTCAGTTCTGGTTTTAGGTTTTATTTGCTGCGCTATTTTTAGCAATCTTTTCTGTGTTTGTGTTGAGTGATTGCATGCGTAATTCTGGGAGTAAAGCAATCTGTTTATGAAAAATAGGGAGTTGTTATTTTCATGCATAAAGATTTTGAGATTAATTTGCTTTTATTGGAAATTAAAACTAGGATCTGCAATTGCCCAAGCCCAATGTAAGGAATGTTTTTGGGAATATTATGTTATCCTATGTGGTGTTGTTTTATAGGTTTCAAGAAGAATATTGAAGAATAATGACTTTCTAATTATGGAGATAAATTAGGAAGGATTTGATTGAAGACCTATTATGTAGCAGATGTTTCTGCTGATTTGTAGCAGCTGTTATGTTGTGATTTGAAGCCCAAATCCAGTTGGGAATAAGTTATAAATAGAATGCTTGTAACCTAGAAAAAGAACGGGTCCAAGATGTAGATCATTAGGGTTTGTGTGAAATTGTGAGCCACTCAGGTACTGTTTTGTACTTAGAGTTGGACTGTTTAGTTGAGTTGTATTTGCCAATCATCTATGAGCTTTTAAGCAATGATGATTGTGTTTCTTTGAAGTGTGTCTACTACTTATCTGTGATTGAAGAGGTGTTGGAAATCAAGCTGTTGATGTAGTGGCTGAGGTGTTGACTACTAGATATCATTGCGATGATTGGAAGAGAGATGAAGTCTCTTATCTAGGGAGAACTTAGGTAGAAGGGTCATTGGGTAGTTATTAAGTGAGTAGATCGTCAACGGGTGTGTTGGCTGTAGGGTCTATGAATTGATACTGCTAATAGTGGACTTCCTTCCTGGCTTGGTATGCCCCCAGATGTAGGTTGTTAGACCGAACTGGGTAAACAATTCTTGTGTGCACTTTACTTTCTAGCAACTTCTTTAACTGTCTATATCTTGTATATGTTACTGATAACAGACCAGATGTCTCGACATGTTTATTCGACATCTGGGTCTGTCATACCAGAATTTCAGACATCTTGTAGATCTTCTTCTTCTTCTTCGTCTTCTTGGTTGAGCAAGCTTCGAGCAACAACTCCTTGCTTCAGATCTTCAATGTAGCGTTGACGAGAAGGTGGTTGATGACTTGACTGATCTTCAATGTTGTCTTCTTCATCAACAGCTTATGTACCAAATTGTTGTTGTTGTATTGATTTGATCTTTGAGCTTCAACAACAATGGCCTTGTGTAATTTAATGATAGCTTTGGATATTCTAAGTGTTACAACGAGAACTCATGGTTGTTGCTATCTTCACACAATGACTTGGTCAATTCTTTTGTGATTGATTCAATTTACAGGATTAATGTTGTCAACACAATCGACACCTCAGAAGCGAGAACTCTTTCCTTTAAATAGCCCAGAAGAAATATAGTCATTTGAAATACTGTTGGTTGTTGGAAAAGAGATGTTGTCTAATAATTAGCTGTACTGACACATCTCCTTTTTGCTGTGGGAGAAGTGATGGGATATCTACTTGGGCAGTGTGTACAGTTGTTCACAACGGTAATATTTGACTTCCAAACTTCAGAGGCTTCTGATGGTAAATTAATGAAGCATGAATAGAGCCTTCTTAACAGCATATCTGATATGTCAAGTCTTCAGTCATTTGAAGAAGTCCATTAGGAATCAGTCTTCAGAACTTCAGCACTTGTCTTTAAGAACATTATCCTTTACTTCTTCAAGTCTTCCGAAACTTCAGAGCTTGTCCATTAGGAATCTGTCTTCAGAGTCTTCAACACTTGACCTTTGGAACCGTAATCTTCAGAACACATAAGTCTTCAGAGTCTTTCTGCACTTGGTCTTCAGAGCCTTCCGCCTTCAGAACTTCAAGTCATAAGAGTCTTCAGCACTTCAGTTCTCCAGAGGATTATCTTCTTCAGAAGCTTCGCAATCTTTAGAATCTCGACCACTTTTAGAGAGCATCCACAAGAGCATTGCAACAGCAATATCAGCATCCTCGGATATGACTGATCATGATCAGATACATAAGCGTTCTTGCTTCATGCGACTTGTGTCACACATAGTAACTTCGCATATTATCAATTACGCTCATCTGGCTGGTGCTCGGTAGGATCTGATATCTTCTGTAATTATGATCTACACACAACACACGTTAGAACATAAAATGGTTTTATCACAAATACGCATTGTTATCATCAAAACATAGATCGACTTGTAGAGACAACTCTTGCTCTCACAGAGTCTTCCCATGCTACATTGAAGAATTGGTTGGGAAATAGTAAGTGCAATTTGTGTAAAGATTGGGACTCTGTGAACCAAATGATCCAGAACCAGCATAATGAGATACAAACATCATTTGGTCGGAGCATCACAGTTTTGGAGCACAAATTTAAAGACAATAATCTTTATTCTCAGTTGGTCGATAACATATCTCGAGCAGGTTTGAATTATATTTTTCATGAAGCTAAACGAGTTGATAATGTAGGCTTTGGTAGCACAAAATGTGGTTGCACAATTATGAAAAACTATGGTCTCTCATGTGCTTGTCTTATAGCAAAGAAGGTGAAACTTGGTAGTCCGTTAAGAATAGATGAAGTTTGCAGTCACTTGAAAAGGCTTAGGTTTGATGATGATTTTGTCATGAAAGATGGTAAATCGAATATCTCTATCTTGACTGAATGAGAAGTGATATAAGAGAGATTTTTGAAAGTCGGTGACAATATGAAATTGTACATAAAAAAACAATTGAGGAAGATTGCTTATCTGAAAACCACTGACTTGAAACAACCATCTCAACCAGTAAAAACAAAACGTGCTCCGAAGAAGGTCAAGCTTACATCGGATGACAATTCAACAATGCAGTCTCCTTCTTATTTTGAGCATGTTGACAAAGTTTTTCCGGACTCAACAACTCCAAAATCTCAAAAAAGTGTTTTTAAAGGAGCTTGCAATAGCAAACCACCTCCTTAACTGCCTCCACCAAAAATTCCATTCATTGATGAAATGTCGGTTTTTATGCACAAATACATCGAACAGATCGTCAATGTTGAGGGTGACGGTAATTGCGGTTTTTGAGTTATTTCGACTTTAATCGTTAAAGGATAAGATAATCACACACTTGCCCAGAATCAACTTATCCATGAGTTGAGGACCCATAAAGAATCATACACATGACTTTACGGAAAGAAAGAAAATTTTGATGTGATTTATGAGTCTCTTGTTCCTTGCATTAGTGGACCGGCATCGGAGGAAAAATGACTGTGATTCCCTGAAATGAGTCACTCACAGTAAGTGCGTATGATAGAGCATGTATTGATCTTACAAGATACGATTTTTCGAAAACTTTTTTCTCGCTGCGCACTACCCCACTTTAAAATCCAAATAATTGTATTATGTGTATTGAGTGGCTTTCAAAATCACAACACTTTGTTCAAGTTTATTTGAAACCGGGATGCCCTATACCACTTACATAAGTGGAGTGGGTGACTCATTCAACAACAAAAGTCGAGACATGGCCGGACCGATTTGTGAAATTGATGCAAGAGTTCACCAAATTGAGCATCATTGAAGGAGAATCAAATGCACAAAAGTAAAAGGGGTACCACTCATACTTATAGATTTAGCCGGCGACAAATCTTTCGATTTGTTTTAATTTTTCATCATCAATTAAATGTATGTCATTATGTATTAATGTTAATGAAGTTTGCCAAAAAAATTTATTCATTTGCCAAACAAAACACACAGGTTATGTTTTCAGTTTGGTTTAAGAGAGGTTTCAGAGATGCATCTCCAGAATAAGACAGTGGAATGATACCGAAAATGTATCTCCAAAATCACCAGTGATACTGGATAGAATTTTTTAGGTACATATTTGTCTACAACTTCTATAAATTTAGGCTCTTGTTTTTTATTTCATACAAACAGAAAATGTTGCAAATGTCACAAATAAACATCATATGGTATGTCGCAAATATCTTCTTTTCCAGCGTTACACCTGGGCGAAAGTTTAAGATCAATGAGTACATCTTTTTTACAGATATGCAATATGAAGTGCGGAATCTCCTATGTTACGGAGATAATACAAAAATTGTGAGGTTCGAGTATCGTTCACCGTCAATTAACAACGAAGACAAGATTGAGTTCATCAAATATGAGTTCGGAACGGATGCAAATGTAAGGGCTATGTGGATTATATTTTTTCGTTTCGAAATAAACGTTTCAATCGAGGTGGAAGCGACGATTTCAAGATTTGTCAAAGATATTGTGAAGATGTTGAAGCGTCCACTTAGATATTGAAGTGTAATGTATGATTTTATGTTAACATCACATATGCAATGCTGATTTTATTATGAATGGTCATTTTATTTATGCTTCTGTTTCTGTTTCAGTATACTATGGAGATGCATCTATGGACAGATTTTGAAGATGCATTTCTGGATAAAAAAAGTCATACTCTTAGAACATGACTCCGAATTGGCCTATGATGTGTGTTTTAGGTTCGTTTGAAAATATATTTTCGAAATTTAGAAATATTTTAGTTTTTTCACATGAAACCTAGTAATATTTAGGATGCATTAAAAAATTCCCAAGAACATAAGAACATGCTTTTAAAATTAAAATTAACAGTAAAATTTCAGATTACTTGATCAATATATTAAAACTTAATTGCAACTTTGATTCCTCAAATTTTTTTTATCTCTCCATTTTAAAATCTGATTTATTGATCCATTCATTTTAATTTTTTTTTGAAATTCTAGTATCTTTTTCATCATTTCAGTCTCATTTTTTATGACGTGGAGGTTAGTTGGCCTATTTGATATTCCATCCCATTTTTAATTATTTTTATTTTAATAATAATATAAATTATTATATTTATTAAAAACAAAAAAAAATAAATTTAATTTAACTTATGAAATTACTTAACTTATTTTATTTTAAAGAATAAGAATAATGTTTGCATGCAGAGTTTGACTTATAAATTTAATGTTTGCATGTAGAATTTTGAACCCGTGAAGTAATGAAAAAGTAACAAGTTTCCTACCGTCTGCGCCAACGCGCTTGTGTTGATTGTTTTATGCAGCGGCGTTAATTTATCACTTCGTAGTACAGATTTGCAATATGTGTTAGAAATCAGATGTTGTCTCACTTCACTGTCATCATAATGTAACTTGTGAAAGTCTTTATCCAAATCGTGGTTCCAAATGTGTTAAGTCTTGGTTGCAAATCGTGGTTGCATAATGTAACTTGTCTCACTTCACTACCTAGACAATGTGACACATTTACAAAGAATACAAAGATAATAACACAGTATTGTATTTCAATGTGTATCCATTGTTATGGTGTGGAATAAAATTTATTTTCATAATGGTAAGTTAGATAAGAGTTTAACTTGCATTGTTTCCTTACAACACTACTTTAAAAACAAACAATAAACCATAAAGACTCCATATTTCATAATTACAAGAATTGAAAAGAAAAAAAATGGATCGATTAGCACGAAACAGACATAATGAGAAGATAAAACAAAGGTTTGAAGCGAGGGAGAGATTCTTACCAATAAAAAGGGAAAGGGGTGTGGTGGAAGTGAGAAAGATCAATAATTCATGTAAATGTGTCAATTGAAATGAAATTGTGGGAGTAGATTTTAATGCAAAACTAAATTAAACTGATAGGTATGCTCATTAAACTCTAACAATTGTTACACAAATTTCTATTAAAAATATTATTTTTCAATAATTCTAAATAAGTTAATCAAAATCAAATCACTAAAATACAGCCTAATTTTTTGCTATGGCTATAGCAAAAAAATTGCACTAATTATAGAATATATCATAAGCAATAGAGATTCAGAGCAATTCTTAATATGATAACTTCAGCTCAAATCTTATGACTTCAGGTTGAACCATACACAAGTTACAGGGAGGAGAATCCAGATTCAGAATGCAAACTTCAAACTTCAGGTCAAAACTTCAGTTGAACTCACTAACAAGTCCAAAATGATACATTTTAACTAGATTTATAGCTAGGCATTGGATTGGAGTTTAATCTTCACTTCATCAAGCCAAGCCTGGATATCTTTGAAATCTTCTGTGTCGGAGAAGCTCTGACCCTGAGAAAATGAGTAAAAAATTAGAAAAACTTAAAACAATATGCCTTCCAGAAGTTTTTCAACCCTCAAACATCAGAAATCTTAAAGTAAATATTTTGCCTGTCTGAAGATGTTCTTCAAGTGCATCTCAGCCAGTGTTTTAAAAACCGGACCGGTCATCAAACCGGTGAGGGTACTGGGTCACTGGTTTATCGGTCGAACCACTGAGTCATTGGTCGAACCGCATGACTAAACCGGATTAAACCGGATAACTCGGTTGAATAAACCTGTCATTATAATAGGTATAAAACCGGTAAAACCGGTCGAACCGGATGATTCAGTCTTTAAAAAATATAACTAGCACTTAAATTTTATGAAAATATCATATCATAAATTCACAGGTTCATAATTTAAATTCAAATTTTAAACAGAGTCTAATTGTAAATTTTAAACAGAGTCTAAATTAAACAGAGTTTAATTTAAATTCATAATTTTAATGTTAATAGAAAATCAGTTTTAATGTTAATAATTAAAACAATACAAATATTAACATTATTCTAAATAATAAATTTTCTAAGTCTATATATATATAATGGAAATCAGTCAAGTCTAAAATTATATTATATTTAGTTTTTTAATCTGTGTTCTTAAATTTTTATACAAATATTTGTATGATGGTTTTTCAATTAATATAAATATAAAATAGTAAAAATAGTTTTGTGGATATTACGAAACTTAATTTGTGTATCACTTGAATCAAATGAGTGATCACTATTATTCTTGGAGAAAAATTCCTATGTATTTGAGTAAAAAATATTTTTTTTTAAAAATTTAAAAAAAAAATTTTAAAAAAAATTTAAAAAAAAAATTAAAAATAAGCAGTTGAACCACCGGTTTGCGAAAACCGCCGGTTTTTCCGGTTTTCCCGGTTCACACCGGTTCCCACCGGTTCGAAGACATGGTCGATCGAACAAGTGAACCCGGCCGGTTACCTGGCCGATTCCCGGTCCAACCGGTCCGACCGTCCGGTCCGGTCCGGTTTTTAAAACCCTGATCTCAGCTGTAAGCAATTCTTCCATACATTGATGTGCACATTTCCATGTATACCTTGCAGAGTTCCAAAGATGCTTTTGCAAACTTCTGGAAGCGATCTCGGTCATGCCAAGTATCAGAACCCTGAAAGAGTACATCTGGACGATTAAATTAAGACAACAAATGCAAGAGAAGTTCCATACAATATTGCAATTACAATGGCAAACTTAGAGCCAAAACTTTGGTTCGAAGATAGTTTCATACATCGCAATTACAATGGAAAACTTAGAGCCCAAACTTTGGTTCTATTGCATTTTAAAAAAATATCTTCGTTTCAAGTGGATAATGAGTATCAAAAGTGAGAATTGTTAATTATCTAAAACTACACTGCTTAAAAAAAGTTTATGTCCATATACTATTTAACAAATCAGAGTTTCCATAAATTTAGTTAGCAAGTGCCTTGGTACATGTTTAGGACTGCATATCTAGATCAAGGGCAAATAAATTGATTCCATACTATAACCCAAAATGGAGGGGAAGGGTACAAGATAGAACGGACCAATCCATTAGATTTCATTCCATCATACTTCAAACAAGACAATGATAATCAATATCATCGTATTTCATTTCAATTCAATGCACTCAAATTTATCCATCTCCATCAATCCAAACATACCCTGGCAGGGATGGCATACAAGGCATAGAACATGCAATGAAACTGCACAAAATATACTTTCCATTGTTCATAATATACCATCACATCTCAGACTCGTTTTGACCAACAATAAAAAAAATAAAATCACATACCGGACTAATATCACCAACGTCAGCAGTAACATGGCAGTAATTCTCCCAGAGTTGCCAACTGTTTCGTCTGTTACAAATTATCACGGCGTTAATGTGTATCCTAGAAGGCTAAATTTACAGTGAGTATGAACTAAAACAAGTGTATCACAGTAGGTGTACACTTTGGCATGCAAATATATATTGCTAAAGTGTTTGTGTCATAAGCTATACCTAAATAAGCTCTAAAAAAACTCTTCCAAATGCCCACAAGACTATCAACAACCCACTTATTCGAGAATTGAGTATGTGTGTGTGTCAACTACAGTGCAACTTCTAAGAAAAATAACACTGGTAGCTAATTAGCTATTGCTCAAGTGCAATCACAGCCTGATAAGAAAACCAAAAGCAAGACAGAAAAGTAACTTACCATAACCTGGGGTCATTTGGCCTTTCTAAAAGACGGTTCTTTATGAGATCAACAGCTAATGCTTTCTTCTCCAAGAGACTAATTTCCATAGCGAACATCAAATTAAGCAATAAGGAGCGAGTATTGAGAGAGAAAATTGGTTCATTGATTTCACACCACATCATACCAGGAGCGGTGTATAAGATTGTCCCCTATCAAGCCACAACACACCAAAAGTTCACCATATTCCCTGAAATTTAAAGAGAAAGTAACAAAAATTAATGGACAAAAAATAAAAAACTTGGGGTGAGGGAGTTCACGTCTAGAATCTACAGAGCAAAGGTTCATACTTTCTCAAAGCAGGAATACTAGGCATACATATAAACACCATAACTAAAGGAATTCTTTCTGCAATTTCTGGAAAAGATTCATAAATATGCTTCACCTGCAGAAATATGTATGTATAATTATTAGGTGCAATAAACAAACTAAGACAATTCACAATCACATAGTAGCCAAATTGAAACCATATGCTTAACAGAAGAGTTGATTAAACTGTAGCAATTTATGCTAATTTTACCCCCTGTAGTTTCAGATTTGACAATCAACATGCTGAAACTTTCAATATGTGGTTGATAAAATAATCACTTCAAATTAATATGTATAAATTTAGCAACATTAATTGAAAATTCAATTGCAAGTCTACAGCAGTAACATAGGAGAACAATTGTTGAGTAAAGGTAAACCAAGATCGCTATTCATTTTATTTGATTCCATTTCTATCTTTCTTTCACTTCAAGCTTATCTGAACATCAAAATTAGGCTTTGACAACAGTTAATCCCGTATCCGAAGTAGTTTCAAATGTGAAGATTGAAAGAGGAAATTGTATGAAATATAGAGATGCTAGAAATAATATTGGAACTGCATGTACAAAATAGGGTAACTTACATTGCAATTCATCGTGTCGGGAACTCTTCTCAATTAGAAGGCAGTGTGCTAGAGCTACAGCCTGTTGAGTTCCTGTCAAGTTGGAAGTGACAGCAGCCCATTTTCCATGCCTTGTGACCTAGTCTTAGAGTCATCAGTGTTTTCTAACAGCTTTGGGATTACAAGTATGTCAGATGCTTCAGAGGCTTGATATCACATGTTTGGATGACAGTTCCTGCTAAGGAGCGGTTGTCCTCATTGTTTGATGAACTTGAGCATGCAACAAGTATCATATGTGCCTTTGTTTCAGCCTATGTCAAAGAATGACATATAAAAAGGGAAGTGCAATGAATGAAACATGCCAACAATGCAGTTTACTATTTACCTGATGTACTGTACGGAAACCAAGTGCCCCGGTCACTAATAGATGAAATCCAGCTGCCATCTCAGCTAACTCAAAATGTGTCATGTTACAGTAAGGCACTTCATCATAAAAAATAAAAAAACATTGTGGGAAATCAAAGTTAACCATCATTTCAAGTTTTAACACCAAATGGTATTCTACAGGAAACATTTACTATAAAAATGATTTTCTTGTGTCATCAAAAGCATAATTATGTTAAAATATCCAAGTCATCATGTACTCACACTTCAAATAGGAAATACCGATTGGAAACATCATTTATAATTAGTATTTTTGGTGAGAAGTAAGAAGCAAATGCATGTGATTAAACTAAGCAAACACGGGTCGTGCTTAACCTCGTATTTGACAACTACTTTTTGCTTAATATAAGTAAATGTAAGCGGGAAAAGATATGACAATTTATGTAATTCAAGCCCAAAAACCATGGAAAGAAAAACACAACTTTTTCCTTAACCGACTCTCCTTTCTTTCCTCAGGGAATTATTTTAGTTGGTTCCGATTCTGGTTTCTCACTTAATTATGTAACAGATTAGTAAATCCTAAAAAAGGATTCACCTACAACATGGCTAAGTAAAGTAGTTGGAACACACAAAGGAACCAGAAAAAGTAACCTCGCAAATTTTTTACTGTACGAATATTATCATTTGTATGTTGCTAATATCCAGGCAAAAAGATCAAAAGTCATTACAAGAGGTAATGAGACATGAATCACATGATACAATATTCTAAAATATGTTTATTAAAGATAAGACATCACTAATAATTTTCCCAAATAATCAAAAAATAAATATTAACTTTTGATGCTTTTATATTTATACAGTGCATTTACAGTGAGCGCCACTAAAGTCCAAGAATTCATTCAGGACAGGATACCAATTATGGTGCAATTTATGACATAATTTAGTATGGTTCATTGCTCATAGTAGCTTGTTGGCAGAAGCAGACATTAAGTAATTTACTTGCATGGCAAAGTCAGAAGATTTTTTAATTTTAATAATATATGTAGCTATCATCGGGAGGCATCTTATCCACAGTGTGGCGTTGAGATGGAACGAGAAATTTTGATCTCGTGGATATAAATAACAGTCTAAGGGTGCATTAGATATAGACTAAGACATGTGAGTCACAACAACATTTCTATTGTGTATGTTGATTAGTGGTAAAAGAACACATGTAAAATAATGTGAAATTTACTTTAATAGCATTCCTACTATGCAATATTAATTTCATGTTAAACACTGCAGTAGTACAATAGAGAAAGGGGTAGGACAAAATTGTTGAGTAATAAAATGGACATTTATTCCCTTAGATAGTGTTGTCATTAGGACAGTCGAGATTTATTGAGTAACAAAACTTTAGAGTCCTTTTTTTTTAAACAAATCATGCATACTCTAAAGGTAAAGTGCTTCCATTGAATAGACTACCTTGCATACAAAGAGTGGCCTAAAACACTCTCAAAGCAACCCGGACTATATACAAGCTCATAAGGCAAGACTCATAAGTAACACATACTGAAGCAGACTTTTCGATTCACATTGAAAACAAAATAAAAAACAACTGTCAAAGTAGAATAAAAAATAAAAATCCAAGAGAACTGACCTAGGGTCAACTCGTCCATATACATACATAATTACAACCTCTAAAGGAAGCAAGGAGACAATGGCTGAGCTCTCTCCGTCAAGCAAACCAACTTTCCAATAACTCTGAACTTATTCTGAAGTGTCAAATTGTTGTAAGGCTTCACCCATATAGGCATGCAAGAGATCAAAAAAGGTAGAAGACCGCTCATCCAGAATTCTTTGTTCAAGAAGCAAATCAGAACCATTAGACATAAGATTATTACGCGCCCAAATGTCCCATTCAGCACATTCAATTTCAACCAGAGGCAGAGGGAATCTCGGTAGCACTTTCTCCTTCAAAGGCCTGCAATTACAAACTACTGCTTCATAAACCAAAGTAGCAAATAGAAATAGGAATAGTAAGGGTTTCTTTTATGATGAAAAGGAACATTACCTAGTGAAATTACATTGAGTGAACCCTAAAATGCAGTAACGGTGATACACAACACGAGGGTGGATCTATGATCCTGCTCAACGGGGCTAACGGAGGCATCAGTTATAAAAGACTCGACTCGATCCACCAACTCAGAGTAGAAAGTGTCGGCAGAAATCGGTGGCAGCGAATTGGGGCTGAGTAGAAAGATAATTCTGCAGGATTGGGAAGTGAGTGCTTCAGCATAATTGCTACGGTCGATTGAGGCCAGAAGCTTGTTGACGAGGCCATCTGTAGATACGTTTTGAGGTTCAGGATTCAACGTTTTTGCCGGAGAAGGAGAGAGTGTGTTTTGAGGTTCAGGATTCAACGTTGTTGCCGTAGAAGGAGAGAGTGTGCAGCAGATGAGGCGGAGCTCGTATCCACGGATTCCAGCAACATCAGCTTCCAAGTTAGACATGTCTGCAATCCAAGCTCGCGTTCTGTTTAACGAAACATTAGCTTAAAGAAAAAATCAAAGTTGTAAATAAGAAAAAATCAAAATTGAGGCAACTAGGAAGAAATTGCATTATTCACTCCATGCTTTTTCTCACTTTGTTGTGACAACTACTTGAATTGCTTTTAACAAAATCATCTTTGAGCATAATTTTTGCATTTGAATCCAGAACCAGAGTTTACACAAACAAATTTAAATTGTAAAATCATGGAACGACTGAAATATGCATTTGGAATGCAGCAAACCAAACATAATATATAACTATCAAGAATTGCAGTAGGTTGACGTTGATTGTACTTCATTCATTCAATGTTGCTATCAAATTAATCTACTGTATTGTGACAATACACTTGTTTGATCCTCTCCATTTTCCACTTTCTCTGCCCACCAGTGCAGTATCCAAATTGCTACTCTCTTTCTTTCGACAAATCCTGTGATCTACTTAAAATCTGCAATATCAGAAGCTTTCTTGACGGGCTTCACATGTAAGATGGAAAGGTTTCAGTGATTATCAATTTGTAACATCATTATCATCGGAGTCTA
Source organism: Lathyrus tuberosus (assembly GCA_022829125.1). Taxonomy (NCBI): domain Eukaryota; kingdom Viridiplantae; phylum Streptophyta; class Magnoliopsida; order Fabales; family Fabaceae; genus Lathyrus; species Lathyrus tuberosus. Next base: position 13,023,023 of record JALAZF010000075.1, read on the forward strand.
ATTTCCACCAAGAACCTCTGTCATCATTGTAGTCATTATCAATTTCATCATAGAAATCTTCAATATCATCATCTCCAGATGCTTCAGCAAGTGTATCATCCATGTTGAGTTTCTTTTTATCCACATCTGGATTGTACGTCCACTCCAACCTTTTCAATATATCACGATCTTTCCAATTTTCCTTAACCGATACAGCCTCCTTCTTAGCCTTCCCCATCAAAATTTCCTCCCAAGAAAATGCAGTATCGGCAGTCCTTTTCAAGACTCCGTTACTACTAATATCCCCAATAACAACAGTCTTGAGACATCGCAACTTTGCTTCCTTTATCACATCAACAAAATCAGAATCATCCGATACAAGGACCATGCACTCAACCCGCCTGTGATCCATCATATCCACCATATGCTTTTGCAGCGCAACATCTGCAGCTTGCGGCCTATCCAACACGGTTTGAACCCAAAACCCTGCCCGTTTCAGCTCATCAGCCAAACCATACCCAACTTTAGGAGTCAGAACAGCCCTTGCAGCCTTCTTATACTTGTCCATTTTCATAGAATACTTTCCCACCAATTTCACTTTCCTACTCCCTCTAGCAGACTCTATCTGATTCACCCTTTTCGCGTGCTCACGCTCATGCAGCTGCTTGAAATGGTTAACAAGCTTTTCATTAGTATAAAACTTTCTCCCGCAAACACGACAAAGATGAGGCTCATTACGTTTGATCACACCCTTATTCTCCAAACTATACAACAATTGTCTCTCTTTCCGACTCTCCCGAACAACACAAGGGACATGGCTAAAAGTGTGACTATTCGCATAAGCCACCATATGGCGAACAACCCCGAAGGAAGCTGCAGCTATTCTGAGCTTATTGGCAACTTCGTAGGGTGGAATTGAATTAGGTGGTTTGTTATCCAAATCCCAGAAAAGCCCTACCCTACATAGCTTCTCAAAATGACAGTGTCTCAAAGCACCATATGATTCTTTGCGTGTGGCTTCTATTGTGTAGAAGATTCTACGGAATTTGAGGATTGAAACCATGAATAACTAATAGGTTTTATGTTCTTCTACAAATCAAACAGCCTGAAAAGAAAACAACTTAATCTAATCAAAATGACATATTAATGAAGAATATAGAACAACAGTTTTTCTAAAGAGCTAAAAATATTGAAAATTAGAGAATGCTATTTTGCACTTGAAGATCATCACTGCGATTCAAGTAACTAAGAACACTTGTTATTTACTGGGTGAGGGAGACTTTCATTTCAGCATTTAGATTTCAAGGAAGTAGAAAAACAATAGAGTGAAGGGAGGTCCTCGCCTGCAACGGTGGTTCTGGCAGAGAGAGGGGACTGAAGAAGGGTCGACAATGGCGGGTGCGAAGGGCGGAACGGAACCAATAACGGGCTGCTCCTTCCAACGTTTATGTTGGCCTTTTTAATTAAAAATATGTTTGTTCACAAATGGAAAGGGAAGGGATTTTATTAACAATTTATATTTTTATTCTTATAATCTTATATAATTGATATGATATTTAAAAATGAAAAATTCAGGAAATTTTTTTTTTTATAATATTGAATGATTAAAAAAGTCATAACTTGACACATAACATTAAAAATATTGAGTACATTTGATTCGTATTAGAATTCTCCGACATAAATTAAACTACAAATATGAACAAATTACTTGGAACCCTAATTCATGACTTAAGCTACAAAAATCAAATAGAAACACCTAAATTGAATTGATAGGCTTTGTGTTATCAAGGATTTCAATTCTCCAACAAAACAATAAATTGAAAACATATTGCATATACCGCATAATATGATAGAAAAATAGTAAAAAATTTCATACTTTGAGATTCCATATCTGCTGGGATTTGGAAGGCGGAATTGTCTATCTTGCAGGATTTGGGATTCTTGGATTTTTGGGTGTTTAGATGTTGTAGAATTAGTTCTGTGTAGTAGTGGATTTGGTTGTGCTTTTATTATAGTCTGGCAGCTGCTGTTGTGTTATCATGTGTCTTAGTTTTCATTCTGTACTTGGTCTGGTGTATTATAGCACTGCTTGTGCTTGTTCTTTTTGGCTTTTTCAAAAAAAAAAAAAAAACTATAGTATAAAAATAATAAATGAATAATATTGTATTAAATCACAGTTAAATTATTGCAAATATTCTCTTCTTTTTTTTCTTTTGAATAAGTTAAATAATTAATCTATTATAAATATATAAAATTTAAAGTATTTGGATAAACCAAAATTAACCTTTTGATTATAAATTTAAATTATTCTAATTCCAAGTTAAAATAGACTAATTACACCATTGCTCAAATACTATTGATTTGACAATTAATGCTCGTGAGGTGTCATCACATAACTTATTCCATACATTTTTATTTTTTTTAATCCAATTTATTTATTACTAATTGATTGTGAATTTAAAAAGCCTAACCCTAATCTTATCTACTATCATTATATACATTTTGTATCCCTAATTTATTTTCAACATTATGGCACGTTACTTGAAAAGTAAACATCACAGCACATTCACACATTTTCCTACGTATCATTGTTAGAGGAAACAACTATCACACTTCTACATGCAGACCCTCTGCATTCCACAGCTTCACAATAAAAGATGTTCAACATTTGAAATCTTCATTTAATTACACCATTGCTCAAATACTATTGATTTAATTACACCATTGCTCAAATACTATTGATTTGACAATTAATGCTGGTGAGGTGTCATCACATAACTTATTCCATACATTTTTATTTTTTTTAATCCAATTTATTTATCACTAATTGATTGTGATTCCATCAGAATCCCTTAGGAACAAATGAGTCGCAGGTCACCCACTGATATGGCTCGGATCCAACATGTTTCAAATTTTTTTAGAATTCTTTCTTCTGATTTTGCATGTTGATTCATAGAAATTATTGAATTTTTTGTATTGCTTTCAGTCTAAATTGATTAAATCTATTTTATTTCACTGGAATTATTTACTATTGTTTTGTGATAAAACCTTATTAAGGGTTTTATGACCAGTTTTTTTGTTATGTGATGTGATGCAGATAGGTGATGTACTTTTGGTTGTTATTTTTGTTCTTTCCGTGGAATATAATTTAACTAGATTTGCTAATTTATTTCTTTCTAAACTAAAATTGCTTTATTTTTGTCTATTGTTTGTTTGGTCTTAGATTTTTCCAGTAGATGCATTGAGGAATGCAAAGAAGGGAAAAGGGAAAGGACGTAAATTTATTATTGACTTTCATGTTGCAATTTAATATTTTACTCAAGTAATTGAGAATTTTACGCATAAGAATTTTACGCATAAGATTGACTGTTGGGACCTGTTTCAATGCGGCAAACAATTTCCTTTAGTTATTCTAGTATTTCTTTATAAGACATCTTTATAAATATGAATTATAGAAATTAATATATAATTCTTAATATTAAATACTCTACTTTTAAATATGTTTAAAAATATTAAATATAATTTATTTTTAAATTGAAGAAAATGTATGTATTAAAACTTTATTAATATTATTGTATTTTTGAAATAATAATAAATGCAAATTAACATAACTATCAATAGTCACCTTTCTCACTTTTCGATTCTAATTCAATTTTTCACCCTAGCAGAACCAATTTTTTAGGTTTCAATTTTCAATTTTCTTAAATTTGTAATTTTTAAATATGTATTTTATAAATACGCATTTTACCCTTTAAATAAACAGCCTTCCAAATTTAAATATGTATTTATCTTTGCTTAATTTAAATTGAATCAAATTATTATTATTGAATTAGAAACTAAATTATCTAATGATTTTTAATTTTATTATACATTAAATCATCTATAAATTTCAAATTTAAATAGACAATAATTATTCAATAAATTATACACTCTCCGGTCACTATTATAAGCAACAAAAACATTTTTAGATTCATTGAATAAATGATGTATATGGACATTATTATATATCAGATACATCAATTACTCAATAAACCTAAAATATTTTTTGTTGCTTATAATAATGACCAGAGGATGTAATTAAAAAAATCATTAACTACTTTATTAGTTTTGGAAACCGAAATGTTCATGACATTAATATGAGACAAATCACACTTTATGACATTTTATTATTAAATTATATTATATTTTTGAATTGGAAACTAAATCATTATAAGATTCAAATGTTATAAAGATAAAATATTTTTCAATAACAAAAAACAAACAAAATATTTTCAATAACAATAATAATAATTTACAAAATTTTATTTATCTAAAAAACCTATTCTTCAAGAGAGTTTATTTTATATATGTTATAATATAATTTTTAATCCAAAATAAATAAATTAGATTCTACTATTTGATTATGTTATAATATAATTTTTAATCCAAAATAAATAAATTAGATTCTACTATTTGATTATGTTATAATATAATTTTTAATCCAAAATAAATAAATTAAATTCTACTATTTGATTATGTTATAATATTATATCTTATATTGTATAAATAAATACTATAATTGAAATTGGTTAAATAAATGTGAAAGGTCCTATATTTATTGAAAATAAGAGGTCCGATTTATGCTTCATTATTTTTGTGGTTACAAAATGTATTACACAATTACGAAAAAAATGCTACAAATATCTATTTTTATAAATAAAAAACATGAGACAATTATGATTGATAAATACATAAATTTCTTATGAAAAATAAAAGTTAACGTTTTTTTAAAAATACTAACATGTAAAAAAATTTCAAATTAAATATAGTTTTTTTATTCTAATACAAGTGGAATCTCCCGATACATACGTTGAATGCAGAATAAAATAGGCAATGTTGGAAACCATGAAACTAAATTAAAATTGAATTAAATTATTATTATTGAATTAGAAACTAAATTATCTTATGATTTTTTATTTTACTATACATTAAATCATCTATAAATATCAAATTTAAATAGACAATAATTATTCAATAAATTATAATTAAAAAAATCATTAACTATTTTATTAGTTTTGGAAACCGAAATGTTCATGACATTAATATGATACTCATTTTCAATTAATCCGGTTGATTTTAGAAATATAATTTTTCTAATATATTTAAATAATTTATTATAGAAATATAAGATGTAGTTATAATTGAAATTAAACAACATACTAAATAAAATATTTGTTTTTACGCAATAGTGAGACATTTCTAAAGTAATTGAATCAAATGATTATAGATATTATAGGTTGATTTTAAATATATGTAGCAAATTCTTAGAATTAACTTTTGTATATTCTAAACATATCTATAATTTCATCGTTTATTTTTTTTTAGGTTTTTTTTTTAATATTGTTCCTTAACGAATCTCTTCCATATTTATGTTTATATATTTATTAATAGAAATTTTTGTTATATGTTTTTTTATATTAATCAATAGAATATAAAAGATGGGTCATGTTTCTTTTAATGTTACATTAAAAATAACGTGTTTAGTATATAATTGCAAACTTTTGTTTAATATTATTTAATATTTATTAATATTAAATATTTCCCCATTTTTTATGTATAATTGTCAAATATTTACCCGTGTTTTTAATACAATCACTTATCACAAGTAAAATTTATTTTTTTATTCATTCAATAATTAATGTATTTGGATTATATATATGAACTAAATATATTAATCTATTATAAATCTATAAAAATAAAAGTACCTGGATTAACCACAATTAACCTTCTGATTACAAACATAAACTATTCTAATTTCAAAGATAAAATAGGTTAATTACATCCTTGCTGAAATAATATTGATTTGAAATAATTGTCAATTAATTTAATTTTTAATTATTATCATTATATATTAGGGCAAATAACCTTTTTCGTCCCTTAACTTTACACCAGGGTCCAAGTTGGTCCCTTAACTTTAAAAAGTGGCGATTTAGTCCTTTAACATTTTAAAACGTGCCACGTTTATCCTTCTATTAGCTTCCGTTAGTCCCTTTTTGATAATGTTGTCCACGTGGGAGATATGCCTGTGACGTGGAAGTGTTGAAGGTTTTAATTAATCTGCAGAAAATGAAAAGTCCATTCAATCTCTTTCTAAGTGGTGTAGCACTCTGCTAGGGCATGCGAATTGGAGAAGACAAAGTGCAAAACGAACGATTTCTCACCAGACGAGACGGTTCCAGACGAAAAGGAGTGAAGATCTTCATCTGCCATTGATCAAACGGTTAGTTAATTCGTCTTTCATATTTGTTAGGGTTAAAAGTTACGAAAATTAGGGTTCGTATTCAGTTTTAGTCTTCTTGTAGATTTGATAGGGTAAACCCTAATTTTGTAGATATTTTGGTCTGGTTAGGTATCATGGATGAAATTATTGAACTCAAAATTCATCACAGTGGGGAATTTACTGATGAGGGTCTGAATGTATATGCGAATGGTGTAGTTGATGATTTGAGGGTAGATGTAGACAGATGGAGTTATTTTGAGCTAGTGGGTGTGTTAAAAGATTTGGGTTATAGGGAGTTTGAAACAATCTACTATAAGGATCCACAGTTTGGTATGAATGCACTAATTAATGACCAGGGTGCATTAGAAATAGCAAACCTGTATAGGGTTCACAAACGTGTTGATATTTACATTCAACACACGTTGTCTCAACCTGACTACTGTGACAAAGTTGATGTGGATGACATAGTTGGTGAGGGCCCTGAAGAAATTGTGGATGAGGTGGAGGAGTTACTTAGTAAGCTGGTTGATGAAGTTGTTCATGGTGAAAATACCACCCCTGTTCAGGTTAATGTAGAAGAACAAGTTATTGTAGAGGAACAAGATAATGATGATGAACAATTTAATGGTGATGAACAAGTTAATGCAGAGGAACAAGGTATGAATGTTGAGGAACATGTGACTGGTGAGAAACAAGTGAATGTTGAGGAACAAGTGAATGTTGAGAAAGAAGTGAATGTTGAGAAAGAAGTGGAAGTTGGAGTTGATGACGGTTTAAGTACTGATGATAGTGAAGATGAGGACTACAAGTATGATAGTGTACAAGATGTGGCTTTTGATGATGAGTCTGATGGGTTTGGTGAGGTTGAGCAGGATGAAGTTGAATCCCTAATTCATGATGAAATTGAAGGTAGTAGCAAAGTTCATAAACACAAAGGGAAAGCTGGTGAAGATAAAGGCAGTGACAATGATACTGATGACATGGAGAGTGGTTGTGATAGTGATGAAAGTATTGGACTTCCAAGAAAAAAACATCCTATTTTTAGACAACCAAAAGACATGGTTGATTACAAGTGGGATGTGGGAGTCTATTTTAGTTCAAAGGGTGACTTTAAGGTGGCAATAACTACTTATGCTGTGCAAAATGGTAGAAACCTTAGGTTTGTAAAGAATGACAAAGTTAGGGTAAGGGCTAAATGCAAATATGGTTGTAAGTGGGAGGCATACTGTAGCAAGCTGCCCAATGAAGACACTTGGCAACTTAGGAAAGTGGTTGATGAGCATAGTTGCAGTAGGGAATATAATGTGAAACTGATGAGTACCAAATGGTTGAGTAAAAGAATCCAAAATAGCTTGAAAAACAATCCAAAGTTGAAGATAAGGGATATCAAAGAAAAGGCCCAAAAAAAATGGAATGTTGGGGTGAACAAAACAAAGGCAATAAGAGCAAGGTTTGCTGCAAGGGATTTTGTTGATGGATCATTCTTGGGAGATTACACAAGGGTGTATGACTACTGTCATGAATTGTTAGGAGCCAATCCTGGATCAACTGTGAAGCTCAATGTGGATCCTGTACCAGAAGGTGTTGAGGATCATATACCATGCTTTAGAAGGCTATATGTATGCTATGCTGCATGTAAATAAAGCTTTAAGTTGTGCAGGCATGTAATAGGTTTAGATGGATATTTTCTCAAGGGGTTGTGTGGAGGCCAGATTCTGGCTGCTATAGGGAGGGATCCTAATGATCAGATGCTCCCCATAGCATATGCAGTTGTGGAGGGTGAAAACAAGGACAGCTGGACTTGGTTCTTAGAGCTCCTAATTGATGACCTTGGAGGCAAAGAGCAATGCATGACTTACACCTTCATATCAGACCAATAAAAGGCAAGTTTTTCTTATCATTTTCCTTAGTTTTTTCTTATATTTTTCCTTATGTTTTTCTTATGTTTTTCCTATTGCAGGGGCTGTTACCCACTATGGAAGAGCTATTGCCTAGGGTGGAGCACAGGTTTTGTGTTAGGCATCTGTACAATAACTTTAGGAAGAGGTTTCCTGGCAAAATGTTGAAGGATATTATATGGAAGGCTGCCAAATCAACTTACCCACAAGCATGGGAAAGAGAGATGAAGGGAATGAGGGCTATAAATGAGGAAGTTTTTAAGCATATGATTAAGACCCCACCAAGGTTTTGGAGTAGGTCATACTTCAGGACTGAAAACAAATGTGATGTTGTTCTCAACAACATGCCTGAATCATTCAATAGTGTGATTCTTGAGGCAAGGGCCAAACCTTTAATCACTATGCTTGAAGACATAAGAATCTACATGATGGAGAGATGGGCTATCAACAGAATGAGGTTTGGTACTTTGGATGAGAATGACATATTGCCTAATATTAGAAAGAAAGTTGATATCACAAGCACCTACACCAACAATTGGCTTGTAAGGTATGTCATTTCAGTACACTAGTATTTGTTGAATTAACAATTGCACGCAAGTGAATCATTTGTTCTGTTTTCTTTGGTTCTTTAGGATGTCTGATGAGCATATGTTTGAAGTAAGGCACTTGGAGAATCAGGCTGATAAGTATGTTGTGAACCTGAAAGACCATGTGTGTTCATGCAGAAGATGGGAACTTACAGGACTCCCATGTGTGCATGCATTGTCTGCTATGAAGAGTAGGAATTTCAGGATAGAAAGTTACATCCCTGAATACTATAGAGTTTCAAAATACAAGGCAGTTTATAAACATGTCATCTACCCTGTTAATGGGTTTAACTTGTGGGTTAAGACACCATATCCTGATGTGCAACCACCCAAGTTCAAGAAGATGCCTGGTAGGCCCAAAAAGAGGAGACATTTAGAACAAGGAGAGATTGATGGATCTGATAAAAAGATGAGAAGAACTGGTTTCTCTGTGAAGTGCAGCAGGTGTAAGAAATCAGGGCACTACAAGTCCACTTGTAAGGACACAACAAGTCAGGCTGCACAACAGAGTACTCAACACTCTGCCCAAGAATCTACTCAAACTATTACTCAGCCTGTTGTGCAACCCAGTCAAGCATCTCAAACTGTGCAACCCAGTCAAGCATCTCAAACTGCCCAAGAATCTACTGCTCAGAAGACTCATGAAGGGGAAGACTCAGAAGCTACCAGTGAAAAAAGCTCCAAGGCCATTTATTCCACCAGGCCCTACAACCAGGCTGTCTGCATCAAAGAATGTTGTTGGTTCAGTCACTAGAAGATCTACTCCCACCAAGAGAACAGCTGCAAAGAAGAATCCCTAGACATATTTAGGATTAGGTGTTTTAGTCACTATGGTTTTGTGGTTTTTGTTATGAAGTGAACCTGTTTTTTGTTTTGCACTTTTAAGGTTGTGCTGTAATGAACAAGAATGTTATTTTGGTTCTGAACATGTTATGAACCTATTTTTAGTTATGTTTCTGGTCTGTTATGTAATCAACAAGAATGCTGTTATGGTTCTTAACCTTTTTTGAACCAGTTTTTAATTATGTTTCTGTTATAAACCTGTTTTGAATCTGTTATAGGTCAATTTTGTTATAAACCTGTTTTGTTTCTGTTATAGGCCAATCTGATATAAGTTCCAATTATAGGGCAATAACAGTCATAATATTACAACTCCAAATTATAGGTCATGTACCATATACTTATAGGTCATGTCCAAATATTACAGGTCATGTCCAAATATTACAAATGATACAATATAACAGCAAATCTTTTTCATTAATAAAACATTCAAAAACAACATTCAACCTTACAAACAACATTCAACCCAGAAAACATTTAAATGGGGACAAAACATACTTTCACATACACAACATAACTGACCTAATTCAACCTAAATAACATTACAACAATAACAATTAGAAACAACAAATTCCATATTTTTTTCCACTTCATCATCATCTTCATTTCAGCATCAATATTCATCAGCTTTTTCCCAAGTTCTTCAATGTATTTTTTTGCCTCATCTAATCCCTTTACAGCCACCCCCATCCTATGCATTAAAAGCTATTCTTTCTCATCAAATGCATCCTCATGGTACCAACCAAAGTAATTGCATCCATCTTGCTTAAAATTGGGACAACCCCAAAATAACTTTCCCATGTTCTTCACTGTTTTTGCCCTTTGCAGAATAGCCATGTCTCCACAATAGCAAGAGGGCTTCCTCCAACGATTTCCATTGACTGTTGAATCCCCATTTTCTGCATTTCTCTTGCTCAAAGAAGAAAAAGAACTACCCGATTTCATTTTCCCTAAACCCTAGCTTTTGCTTTGGAAAAAAAATTGTAAGGATGGAAGATGATTTGAGTTTGCCCTAACAAGGAAGAAGAATTAGCGTCTGCAGAATGCACAATCAAGGAAGAAGACGATAAACATATTCCAAATCACCTGCCACGTAACAAAATATAAACAGACGTTTGGTCAAACTAATGGCAGGACTAACTTGGCACTTTTTAAAAAGTTAAAGGACGAAATCGCCACTTTTTAAAGTTAAGGGACCATATTGGACCCTGGTGTAAAGTTAAAGGACGAAAAAGATTATTTTGCCTTATATATTATTATCAAGCATACTAAATTTTATTATATTTTTATTTAAAATTATTCAATGAAATATCAAATATTTTAAATTTTTTTAAAATTTTTAAAATTTTGTAGAGTTAAACTTCTATTATGAAATTCTCCTAGACAAAAAGATAGATACAATATTCATTTAGAACTGAAATTTCAAAATACCATGGAGTATAGATATTCATTTAGAACTGAAATTTGAAGGGAAACTGTCATATATTGTAGGTTTGTAAAAATCGTAAATATGATATAATAAGAAGGATTTAAAACTGATTTTTGATGGAAGCTGTTATAAATTTTAGGTTTGTAAATTTTTTTTAAAATTTTATTTATTTTTGTTTAAAATTATTCAATGAAATATCAAATAATTTAAAATTTTTAAAATTTACAAAATTTTATTAATTTTGTAGAGTTAAACTTCTATTATGAAATTCTCCTAGACAAAAAGATAGATAAAATATTCATTTAGAACTAAAATTTCAAGATACCATGGAGTGTAGATATTCATTTAGAACTGAAATTTGATGGGGAGCTGTCATATATTGTAGGTTTGTAAAAATTGTAAATATGATATAATAAGAAGGATTTAAAACTGATATTTGACGGGAAGCTGTTATAAATTTTAGGTTTGTAAAATTTGACTAATATCTAAAAAGTAATGTTATTTGAATTGGAAAAATGATTTTATTCAAATCTGTATATTTAAAATTAACTCATCTGAATTCAACTGAGTTTTGTTAACTCATCTGGATTCACGGGTAGATGTAAATGTATCTATGAAATACCAGACGTAGACTGTTCATTTTAATGTCAATCTTTTAAATATTTCACTTGCTACTGTTTTATATAATTGAAGTTAGAGAATCGGCTGTACGATTTATTGTAAGTACAAATCAATGGTTAAAAGTTGGTGCATACTATTAGCATATATTTGTAACTATGTCAATATTAACTAATTGAAGAATGAATTCAAACTTTACAAATGATGATTTAGTAGACATATGATGTGAATCCAGACGGGACTCGTGCGATAGCACGGGTTTCTTACTAGTAACTACTATATCATGTGTTTTTATATGCATGCTTACTAGCTAAGATTAAAATAGTATAATATTGTTCTGTTTTGGAATTAAAATTAGATGCAAGCTAGTGATGCAAAATTCTAAATTGATGACGTGGATTTACGACGGCGATGGTGTGAGATGAATCTGTATGGTTAACACTTCAACATTTAAATCAGTTTAAAATTCAAGATGTATGTAGTCAAAAGTGGAGATCAGAACATATATCTTGAATTCCTCGTGTGAGAGGATATTTTAATAAATATAATAATTTATTAAATATCAAAACTCATATTTTCTTCCCTCCCCTCCAAATCCCTCCGATTTGGGAGACGGAAAAAGTGTAATTTTGATGGATTTTACTCCCCTCCGCTCTCTTCTTAAAAATTAAACCAAACATATTTTATTAAAAATATCTCTTCCCCTCTCATCCATCTACCTCGAATCAAATACACTTTAAAACCAAATTATCTACCTTAGAAGCCAAGTTCAACAAATTAATCGAATACTTGAGACAACATAAAAAAAAGGCAAATTCTTAGGTACCCATGATAAGTAGTTGGGTACCGGTATCTTTAGTGTAAGTTGATTTAAAATATTAATTTATTTTTAACTAAAATATACATAAAAAATTACATGGCATTGAATGTCAATGTTTCATTGGATGAGAGTAATGGTACCCAACTAAATCCAAGGGTACGAGAGTGTTCACCTAAAAAAATACTACATAAACTCAACAGGCATGTGTCAAAGGATAAGTTCCCAATAAACTGCATCTTTAGTGTTATGTATTGAATATTTAAAGTTAACACATTGCATTACATATCCATTATTGATAGCAAGGTTGTCAGAATCGAGTTTTTACCTTAACTCGTTTTGGCTAGGTAAAATCGAAACGTAAAATCGTAGAGTTTACCTCATGTTAAAATAAAATTAAATATAAATTTAAATAATAAAAATAATAAATTTTAACTAAAAGAGTAAGACACTAAAACAAATTTGTAAAAAATATACACAATAAATCAAATCAACTTTTATTAAGTTGGTATATTAAAATAATAAACATAGCAAAAGATTGTAACAATTACTTAGATTACAAACTATAGTAGCATTCAAAGATAAAAAATAGCAAAACTAGAAACGTCGTAACAAACATAACAACAAACCAAGGTTACATACAATCACATAATAACATAGTGACATAACTGATCAGACTGGATCGTCGTGGCCTTCCGTGTAGGGCAGGGATGATGATTGTAGGAGAGAATGGGGTGTACCTGCAAGGTACTCCGATGCCAAAGTAAGTTTGGGCTAGAGATAAAGCAAGTACAAAGCGTTTAGGTATGATTTAGAGTATTGAATATTGATCAAATATGACCCTCTCAAGTGAGAAGGTATTTATAGAAATAACCCCCGACGTGGGGCCAAGGTCTCCCATGTGGCCGAATTATCTGGTCGACCAATGGGAGACTGTCAGGTGGAGGGTCAGGTACGTGACCCTTTGACCTGGTCCAACTGCTTCCGTGAGATCCGGGGAGGCATTTGGTAATGTGAACTGTCAAACGCGTGAGGGGGACGTCCCCAACGGTCATATTGTGCTCAACGGCTATGTTCTGTCCAACGGCTAGATTGTGCCCAACGGCTAGATTGGATGAATCCAGTTATTGGGCCTGTCAAGAGCTGGACTGGATTAGGCCTTGCCCTAATGTGAGCCAAGCATCTGCCCAGTCCAGAATAGGAGCCCCCCAAGTCTTTGCTCTGAGGAAGAGTGATGACTTGAGATAGCCTCATAGACTGTTGCCTTTAAATGACAATGTTCGGGGACATGCCCTTCGCCTGTTCTATGGTTAATGTGGTCGACATTGGTTACTTACCAGCCCGACAAGCCTTTCGTATGCGAGGACATGCTCGCGAAAATGGCGTTTTTATGTCGACGACCGCGACGAGGACACGACTTGTGCGTACTATCGAGGAGACATGCTCGTGGGGATTACAGAAGTATTGGGGAACGCAACATCTAGCTTTGGGAATGCCAAACAAAGATTCTCTCCTAACACGTGGTGGTGCATTTAATTTCTGTCAGGCCTAGGGGTCTAGGCTATGATGGCCTTTGCACTTCCCCAAGCGAGCAACTGCTTATAAAAGGGGGGAACGAGGATTCATTTGCACACTTCACACAATTTTCTCTCCCCAAATCCTTTTGCTTTGCAACTCGTACTTTCGCCAGAGCTTCTTCGCCGCCGTCGATCTTCATAGTCTCCGTCGAGATCTTCATCTTCAACCTCTAACACCAAGTAAGTTCTTCACCTTTCTTTGTCATTTCTATGGTGTTCCTCATTTTCTGGAAATTTGCATGAATTTTCCGGTGATTCATGAACTTTCCGGTTGAATGTTCATGTGTTCTTCGATGAACACATGAATTTCTGGAAAATTCATGAAGAACATGAAGAACATAGGATGAATGTCTACGAATATAGCGTAGGACTATGTAGGTCTTCCTAGGTTTCTGGTTAGGATTAGCTTTAAGTTTGTAGTCGGGCATTAGGCCTCCTCGACGCGAAAATTGATTTTTGCGTGACAAGTTTTATTTCGTCGAGGAGAATCGCCCTCGCGTAAACCTTTCATAGAGTCACGGAGCCTCATCCACGTTTGTACTGTCGACTAAGGCTTGAGGGTGTCCTCGACCCATTCCTCGCCCTTTCACTTGATTAGTGGTGGAAGGGTGGATTTGATCTTGGTCGTCGAATTCACTTTTGCTTCCTCTGCTTTTCAGGTGAAACGGCCGACAGAAACCAGGGAGATGTCCCCAACGCTGGGGCTGATAACGGGGAGGCGGAGCAGCCCGTCGAACATGCAAGCGTCAGAATGGCTGAAGGAGATCTCGATTGGATCGTCGAAGAGCCCATGTCGACGAGATCAACTTTTATCGAAGAAGAGGCTCACGAATTCCCATACCTTGAAAACCGGGCAAAAGGTGCGCCCGTGAATTGGAAAGCTCTTTGCCCCACGAAGAATGACCGGATATGTTTGGTGTATCCGGGGATGAGATTTCCTATGTATAAATTCGCGTTCGTGGAGGCGGGGTATCGTCTGCCCTTCACCGATTTCCAAGAGGCCATCTTCTGTCACCTCGAATTGTGCCCTGCCCAACTACATCCGAACGCGCTGGCATTTATCAGGGCCTTTGAGCTGGTCTGCCGATATCTGAAGGTTGGGGCCATAGTGGATATTTTCTTCTGCATATTCCAGATCCAAAGGAGCTCAGCTAGTCCAAATCACAGTTGGGTGTCCTTTAAGCAGCAGAGCAGACTTCTGGCCGTATTCAGAGTCTGTCCGACATTTCAAATACAGGTTTCTGGTTGTGAAACCTATCTCGGAGGCGGCTAAGAGGTCTATATCCACCCTGGAGACCATGGAAATTGTTGGTCGGGAAGTAGTGAAGGCGGTGCCAAAGTTCCTGTTAAAATGGGTGTTTGTCCACTTCAGATATAGGACTGACCAGTTTTTGGTCAAGCACTACCAGCTAAGTGATGGGGACAAGGAGTCTTTTCGGGCATTGCATACCTTTGTGGAGAGTTTCAGTACCGCTATTGTGGTAGATAAGGACACCAAAGTTTTGCTCGGGGAGGACGGGGAGCCTGTCCAGGCAGCTCGATACATAAACACCAAAGCCGCCCTCGAGTGTGAAAACGGGGGTGTTGCGTTTGAGCTCCTCGGTACAGATTATCCCTTTGCTCGTATTTTTAACTTGTTATTTAATGTGTTAACCTCCCGTTTTGTTTTTTGCAGGGAAGATGTCGAACATGAGGGAATGTTTGGTCAGGTCCGCAGCGGCCAAAAATTTGAAGAAGGTGCCCGCAGTGCCTAAGGCTGACGCCGCCAAGCAGCAGGCAACGCTGAAGAAGTTTGTGGGCGGCACCGCCTCCTTTCTGGGGACCACTTTAAACCCCCTACTCCGGACAGCACAAACAAAAGGAAGCGAGATGATGTTGGCTCTACCCCAGCTGGTGGTTCGAGCGGTTTTGTCGGGGGTAAATTTGCACTGCCCCCGTGCTATCTCCAAGGAATAACATTTGACAGGGAAAGCTCTGTCATGGTCCCTGAACTTGAGGCGTCGGCCATCCTATCCGCCGAACCTAAGGTAAAGAGGAAGCTTCTCTGCCAGGATGCGGCTGCTGTTATGAGAGTGCTGGAGGCGGCACTGGCCCTCGGGGATGCGGAGACAGTTCCGCTCGCGGTCCTCAAGAGGGCGCAAGCCAAGATCGCCGACCTGAAGTTAGAGAACATGGAGATTCACAATGAGTTGACAAAGCTCCAAGGCAACTTGGAGGCCAAGATTGCACTCCAGAAGGAAGTGACCCAGATGAAGAGGGAGGTGACAAAGGTGAACGAAGAGAATGCCCGTCTGAAATATGAAGGAAACCGAGCTAGAGGGCTCGTCGGCGGTTGGTTAGGATGAGATCGACGGTGAGAAGGCCCTGAAGACCCGGAAGGACCTGATCGAGAGGATCTGTATCCTCGAGCAGGATAACTTAGGGGCAGTTGAGTTCGGTTTCAATGCTGTTGTGGAGCAGATGAAAGCCTTTAATTCTGATGTCCAGCTGCTGACCGAAGGGATGGGTGTTCTCAACGTGGTCGTCAATGGCGGTGTGGTTCCTCCAGAGGTTCTCGGTGATGCTGTTTAGTTGTTTGTACTTGTACTTTATTGGCATACGTGCCATTTGGTTTGTAACCGTTTATCGGGCATAGCCCCCCTTTTGTAATATTAACTCTAGCCTTGTGGCCATATTTATATAAATATCTTGTGTTTGATAATATATACGTTGCATTTTATCTGTGTACGCTTTTAACATTTGAATGCTAAGTATGGACGTTTTTCTCGAGTTGTTATTGTTACGCTCGACAGTTTGGGAGACTCGTCGAGGAGGCGAAGCGATTTCGTCGGTGGTGGGACTAGGATCTTGGTCGAGGCACTAATCCCACAGGCTTGGACTATTCCCACCGCGAGCTAGGTGTCCTGCCATGTTGATGTGGCAACGGCGAAGCTTGATTGAGGTATCCCCGTTGTGAACAGAGTCTGCTCGTCCCATAAGCAGAAACTGGTCGGCGTTGTATGGTGAAGGATCGTGCTTGCACCGGGGCACGGTCTTGTGGCCGAGCCGTCTCCCCGTAGTGGGGTGATCTCGTCGGCAGTTAGTCCGAACTAGTGGCTGGTCCTAACTGTAATATTGTTTGAGCTTTTCAGTGTTCCATGGTCGAGCAAATGGTTCCCCGTCCAGAGTTTCTAGGTAGTAGGCTCCAGTTCCTATTTTTTATTTGACCCTGTACGGTCCTTCCCAGTTTGCGGTCAGGTTGCCCTCGCATGAATCTTTTTGATTTCTGCACAGAACCAGGCTGCCAACTAGGAAGTCACGCTTTATGACTTTGGCGTTGTGGTGCAAGGTTATCTTTTGTTTTAGCGAAGCTTCGCGGAGAGCTGCTCATGATCGGATTTCTTCGACCAGGTCGAGTTCTTCTCTTAGAGCCTCGTCGTTCAGCTCTTCGTCGAGAGGAGCTTCCGTTCGTCTGGTGATAACGCGAAATTATATCGTGTATTTGACTTGACTTGCATGAATTTCCATTATGTTTTATTCACTTTTTCCCGATTTATGCTTTATATTACCCGCATTTATTTATGTTTTTCAGGTACTCGAGTCGGATCGGAATTCATCGGAAAGTGAAGAATTAAAGAAGAATTGAAGAAGAAAAAGAAAATATCATGGAAAGAATTAAGAAGGAGAGAAAGAGGAAGGAAAGAAAAGAAGAAAAGAAAAATGAAAAAAAAATATAAAAGGAGGTGGGGCCCACCACACTCACAGCATGTGGTGCAAGCCACATGGAGGAGTGGTGCCCACCACCCAAGGAATGTGGCACCCGCCACTTGGTTTGTGAGAGAGGGAGAGGTGGCTTGCGCCACCTATTTCCTAGGAGATTAAATCTCCACTCTCCCTTATTTCTCTCTCCGTTTTTCAGTCTTGCAAATACCCAGTTCTTCCGTCCGATTCTCACGCCACGCAAACGCCACTCAACCGAAGCTTTCGCATCCAAGTCCACTATAAATACAATCAAAAACCTCCATTAAAGGGGACGGAGAGTTTTTTAGCCAGATTTTTTCTAGTTTTCCAGTTTTTATATTTTTCCAGCAAACAGTATTATTTCTTTCTGTGTTTTTATCGTCTTGTAATCGCTCAAGCTTGCCGGAATCATCCTTCAAGTTTTTGTAACCAGATTTATTCCAAGTTAATTTCAAGTCCAGGTTTTATTTATATGTTATTTATTTATCGTTTTTATAGTATGATTAGTAATATTACCTTACACTATGTTAGCATGTTTAGTTTTCAAACCATGTCCGGCTAGATTAGTTGATGTCAGTATGTAAACAAATTGATTGGAAAGAATTAAATAATAATCGGTGTTGACTTTTACAAATTATTTTTTAGGCTTTGGTTTCTTATTTTTGAATCGATTAACTTTTCTTACGTGAGTAAAAAGGTAACTAAGGTTAAGGTCAAGATAAACGAGAGTTTAACCGGATAGCTGAAACTAGGCATTAATTCTAAACACAGCGGAAGTACTTTAGAATCAATTAGGACTTATTTATTTTCAAAATGTATTTTTAAATGCAAATGATACAGTGAGAACGCTCATTCTGATTTAACGGTATAGTCTGAATTAATAAACACGAGAGTGTGAGATAAGGTCTTTTAAATAAATATTTTCTACTGAAAAATATGTTGGCACTTAAACCTACACCGATGACTTATTAAATTCCCAACGATTGATGTGTTACATACTGATATCTCATTATTAATTATTCTTATTAAAAGTTTAGCATTCTTAGATTTAATTTCTGTCGCTCATAACCTCCATAAAACGATTAGCCTTAGCTAAACATAGTAACGACCCGATAGCACTAGTTTGATTATCAGTCCTTGTGGGATCGATATCTTTTTAAAACTACGCGATAGACTGTGCGCTTGCAGTTAGTAACCCCGATAGACTCATAAAGTTGCGATCAAATTTTTGGCGCTGTTGTCGGGGACTGATTTAGTCAATAGTGCGATTCTTTTGTTGCGTCGTATAGACTAAGGCAACAAATTCCCTAAATTGTCGGTTGTATGCCAAGTACTCGCTCAAAAGGCGAAGACCTCACGCGACCAACAGATGAACCTGAACGTCTTCTTAGCATAAAAAGACGAATACGAGAATATTGCTTAAACCACGAAATACCTTTTCCTTTATCAGAACCTGAATCTCAATCCGAACCCGAATCTGAAACAGAACTTGAATCTGAGTCAGAATCAGAATCAGAAAAAGACATGGGTGAAAGACCGCAGAACCGTCCTCTTAAGTTCTATGCTACCCCGTCTCAGCAAGAACCACATAACAGCATCGCTGCCCCTGCTATCAACCGAAATGATTTCGAGTTGAAACCCTCATTGTTGTCAGTCGTACAACAACATCAATTTTCTAGAAATCCTACAGAAGATCCCAATGAACATTTGACCAAGTTTGTGCAGTACGCAGACACAGTGAAGGCAAATGGTGTAACTCCAGACGCGATAAGACTACGTCTTTTTCCCTTCTCATTAAGAGACAGAGCTTGGGCTTGGTTGCAATCCTTGCCATCAAACTCCGTTACTACGTGGGATGAGTTGAAGAAGGTATTCTTAGCACGATATTTCCCCCCAAGCAAGACAGCTATGCTGAGAGCCCAAATTAAATTATTCAAACAAAAGGACAACGAATCTCTTTACGATGCATGGGAAAGATACAAAGACATAATGAGGATGTGTCCGCATCACGGTCTCGAAGATTGGTTAGTCATCCATACATTTTACAATGGTCTCTTGTACAATACAAGATTGACAATAGATGTCACCGTTGGTGGTACACTGATGGACAAACCATATGACGAAGTCTATCAACTCATCGAAATATGACTCAAAACCATTACCAATGGGGAGGAGAAAGAACTGCAGTGGAAAAATCCCAAATGAAAGGAGGAATGTACGAAGTTAGTAGTCTAGATCATGTCCATGCTAAGGTAGATGCCCTTTCCCAAAAGATTGATAACTTGACCATAACGTCTGCAGCCACCGTGGCTGCTGTAGCTCCAAACTGCGAATTATGCGGAACACCTGGACATGCTGCCCCTGAATGTCAAATTTTGGCAGGAGTCTCCAGTGATCAAGTGAATTACGCTCAAGGAAACCCTTATGCGAATACCTACAATCCGGGCTGGAAGAATTATTCAAACTTCTCCTACAAAAACAACAATGCACTGTATGCACCTGGTCAAGCACCTGCTACACCACCAGGCTACTAAAAGACTGCCATAACTGCTCCTAATGTTCCTAGGAAGTCCAACCTTGAATTAATGATGGAGAACTTCATTGTTGCACAAGCTCAACAAAACAAAGAGTTCCTTAACCAGAATGTACACACTAGTGAGCAAATTAAGCAATTAGCAAACAAAGTAGACGCTTTAGCCACCCACAACAAAATGCTTTAAACGCAAATTTCACAAGTGGCACAACAACAAGCACCTACTGCTGCTCTTGCCGGCACATTTCCTGGACAACCACAACCTAATCCGAAAGGACATGCAAATGTTGTTATATTGAGAAGTGGAAAAGAATTAGACGGACCTATTAATCCGAGACTTCAGAATCCTGCCATGTACCAAAAGCCTGATAAAACTACAACTGAGAAGGAAAATGAACCCAAGGGAAAGGAAGATAATGACCAAGAGGCTGTAGATAAAGAAAAACCTTATGTGCCTCCACCACCATATAAACCACCTATTTCGTATCCTCAAAGATTTGCAAATTCTAAAACAGCAGGGCAATTCAAGAAATTTGTTGAACTTCTGAAGCAATTAAATATCACAATACCTTTTACAGAAGCTATCACTCAGATGCCCTCATATGCTAAGTTCCTTAAAGAAATCTTATCCAATAAGAAAAAGATTGAGGATAACAAAACAGTTACACTTACTGCTGAGTGTAGCGCAATAATTCAAAACAACATGCCTCCTAAGCTGAAAGACCCAGGTAGTTTCTCCATACCCTGTGTAACTGGAAAGTTCATCATAGACAAAGCTCTATGCAACTTAGGAGCCAGTATTAGTGTAATGCCCTTATCCATATGCGAAAGGCTTGATATGGGAGAATTAAGACCAACTAAGATGTCCGTTCAATTAGCTGACCGCTCTATTAAATATCCTGTTGGTATACTATGTTTCGGTTCGTATAGGACAATTCTATATTCCTACCGATTTCATAATCATGGATATTAAAGAAGACTCCACTACTCCTATCATATTAGGAAGGCCATTCTTAGCTACCGCCGGAGCCATTATAGACGTGAAGAGAGGTAAGCTAACATTTGAAGTGGGTGAAGAGAAGGTTGAATTTATTTTGACACAATTCTTACAAGCACCAGCTATAGACGACACATGTTATCTATTAGATGTCATAGATGAGTGCGTAAGAGAAATGGAGATGGAACTAACCACATACTCAGATATTATAAAAATTCCAATACCTCCGATTTTTGAAGATGATAATTGGCGTGAACCATACCAAGATGATAGTCTAAGCGAATGTTTAGCACTTACACCCGATCATCTACCATGCCCAAAGAAACCAACTTTAGAACTGAAAACACTACCCAATGACCTAAGGTATGAATTCCTAGACACAGAACTCGAACGACCAGTGATAGTCAACGCAGACTTAGGACATACCGAAACTAAGAAACTTTTAGATGTCTTAAGAAAATACCCAACTACTTTAGGCTACAACATCGCTGACCTTAAAGGAATAAGTCCTTCTATTTGTATGCATCGCATTATGCTAGAGGAAGACTGTAAGACCTCTAGAGAACACCAGAGAAGGATCAATCCAATCTTAAGTACTGTAGTCAAGGATGAAGTGCAAAAGCTTTTAGAAGCAGGAATTATATACCTGGTATCAGACAACCAATGGGTTAGCCCAGTACATGTCATACCAAAGAAGGGAGGTGTTACAGTTGTTAAGAACTCAAAAGGAGAATCTATAACACAAAGAGTTGTAACTGGAAGCAGAATGTGCATCGACTATAGAAAATTGAACAAAGTTACTCGTAAAGATCATTTCCCATTGCCATTCATTGACCAAATGTTGGAACGGTTGGCCAAACATTCTCACTTCTGCTATTTAGATGGTTATTTAGGATTCTTTCAAATCCCTATTCATCCTGATGACCAGGAAAAGACAACTTTCACATGTCCCTATGGTACATTTGCTTATCGACGAATGCCATTTGGACTATGTAACGCTCCCGCAACATTCCAAAGATGCATGATGTCAATCTTCACTGATTTTATAGATGACATTATCGAAGTATTTATGGACGATTTTTCTGTTTGTGGGCAGAGCTTTGAAGGATGTCTATCGAACATAGAAATGGTACTTGAAAGATGCGTAACAGTAAAACTCGTATTAAACTGGGAGAAATGCCATTTCATGGTCAAGCAAGGAATCGTGCTTGGACACGTAGTATCTGATAGAGGGATTGAAGTTGATAAAGCTAAGATAGAGATTATAGAAAATCTTCAACCTCCGAAAACCGTACGAGAAATACAAAGTTTCTTAGGACACGCCGGTTTCTACCGACGATTCATAAAAGATTTCTCAAAAATTACCAAACCACTGACCGGTTTATTAATGAAAGACGTTGAATTTATCTTCGATGAGAAATGTCTACAAGCATTTGAACAATTGAAAACGGCTCTCATTACCGCACCTATCATGCAATCACCAGATTGGAGACTACCATTTGAAATCATGTGTGATGCAAGTGACTATGCCGTAGGCGCAGTCTTAGGACAAAGAAAGGACAAAAAGCTTCATGCAATTTATTATGCAAGTAGAACCTTAGATCCTGCCCAAATGAACTACGCCACCACAGAAAAGGAACTTCTAGCTGTCGTGTTCGCTTTGGATAAATTCTGTTCTTACTTGGTAGGAGCGAAAATAATCATCTATACAGATCATGCCGCAATTAGGTACCTATTAAGTAAGAAAGATGCCAAACCAAGACTTTTAAGATGGATCCTACTCTTACAAGAATTCGATTTAGAGATAAAAGATAAAAAAGGCACCGAAAATGTAGTTGCAGACCATTTATCGAGAATAAAGGGTATTAAGCCTGACCAAGTGCCTATTAATGATGATTTCCCATATGAATGACTCATAGCCCAATTGAAAAGTAATATGTCTGAACTAACCTTGAATGATACTGAAGCAAAAGAATCAGTGGAAGAAATTCAAATGAATACAACACTGCCATGGTATGCTGACTTTGTCAACTACTTAGTTGCCGGAGTACTTCCACCAGATCTAACTTATCAACAAAAGAAGAAATTCTTTCATGACCTTAAACAATATTATTGGGATGAGCCTTTGTTTTTTAAGAGAGGTGCCGATGGTATTTTCCGTCAATGTGTCCCCGAAGATGAAATAGAAAACATAATCTCTCATTGTTATTCTGCTCCTTATGATGGACACGCAAGCACTTCAAAGACTTGCGCTAAGATCTTACAATCTGGCCTCTTCTGGCCTAATCTATGGAAAGATGTCCATATCGCGATATTAAACTGCGACCGGTTCCAACGCACTGGCAACATCTCTAGATGCGATGAGATGCCACAAAAGGGCATCTTAGAAGTGGAAGTCTTTGATGTGTGGAGGATTGATTTCATGGGGTCATTCCCATCTTCTTTTGGTAATAAATATATACTCGTTGCTGTTGATTACGTTTCAAAATGGATCGAGGTTGTAGCCTCTCCAACAAATGACACACGAGTGGTAATTAAGCTTTTCAAGAACATAATCTTCCCTAGATTCGGTGTGCCAAGACTTGTCATCAGTGACGAAGGCTCCCACTTTATATCAAAGATCTTTGAAAAACTTCTACTAAAGTATGGAGTCCGACACTGTGTAGCAACACCATATCATCCACAAACAAGTGGGCAAGTCAAAGTCTCAAACAGAGAAATTAAACAAATCTTAGAAAAGACTATTGCAACCTCTAGGAAAGACTGGTCGTCAAAATTACACGAAGCTCTGTGGGCATATATGGCAGCCTATAAGACCCCAATAGGAACCACACCTTTTAAGTTAGTCTACGGAAAATTATGTCATCTACCTGTAGAATTAGAGCACAAAGCCTACTGGGCCATTAAGACCCTTAATTTAGACCATACTTCCGCAGGTGAGAAAAGAATCTTAGACATTCACGAACTAGAAGAACTTAGACTAGACGCATACGAGAATGCTAGGATATATAAAGAAAGAACAAAAAAAGGGCATGACAAGCGTATCTCCCGAAAAGAGTTTAATGAAGGCAACGTAGTACTATTGTTTAATTCACGGCTTAAACTTTTCCCAGGAAAACTTAGATCTAGGTGGTCAGGTCCCTTTATAATAACTAGCGTATTTCCAAGTGGTGCCGTAGAAATAAATAGTAAATCTAGTCAACCATTTATAGTAAAGGGACAGCGTTTAAAACATTATCATTTCATAGACAATAAAGACTACTCAGCTAGTCTAAAGCTCGTAGAGCTGCCCGTTTATTCTGAGAACTGACATTACACTAGAACTATGTCAGGCTTAAGACATTAAAAACAACGTTTAGTGGGAGGCAACCCACATATTTTTAGTCTTTTAATTTTATTTTGCTATTTTTTATTCCTTAATCATTTCTTAGCTTTTACTGCAATTTTAGTTTTCTCTCCTTCATCTCCATTCTTAATGCCATAATTTACATGTTCATTACTAACTTTGCATAACTGTCTACTTACTTACAGGCTAACTTAACTTAGTTAGTAACTAACATTCACGATGCAACAAGTAGACTACATGGACATTGTTTTCAGAGGCAGAGCTCGAGGAGATTTGAAATGTTAGCTCAGAAAGATATGGCACTGACTATTTACTATGATGGACCTACCATGACTAGGTTAGGTATCAGGGATAGTGTTATGTTTCTGTTTAGCCAAATGGGGTGGGAGAATGTTGTTATCCGAAGAAGGTTTACTTCCTATCCTAGGCTTACCCTTGAGTTTCTAAGTTCCCTTACTCACCTACCTAACCATGGTTATGGATTTCATAGAGGGCTGTTTACTTTTAGGATGTTTGGTAATGACTATAGCTATAATCATAGAGAACTTGCTGAACTCCTAGGATTTCCTAGTGGCCCTGACGTGGTTACCGTCGTCCAGGAAGAACTACTCCTTAACCTTGACCTGAACAATTTTTGGGGTAACATCACTGGAAATAACAATCCTGAACCTTATGACATGTTTTCTGAGAATATCCACAACCCTGCAATCCGTTATTTTCACAAGATCCTAGCCCATACCATTTTCGGAAAAGAAGAAACTGATACCTTCGTGTCCAGAGATGAACTCTTTATCTTGTATTGTGCTTCCCAAGGCCATCCCGTCAATGCTGCTACCTTTATGATAGCAAATTTTGTCCGTATTGCACAGGATACTCGTGCACCAATCATTACGGAAGGCTTAGTAACAATGATAGCAAATGCCATAAGACTGAGACAACCAATGATCAGGCTTAACCCTCTTGGTACCATCCGACCTATGAACATTAATTTCTGCTTTAACCGACGAATCATAGGAAACCTTGGACCGGATACCTTTGACTACCTAATTGATAATGAGGTCGTCCGCCTGTTCACTTTACCGAACCATGAGCGCACCAGTGTCCATAACCGAAATAATTGGCTTTATGACTTGAATGAACCATAGATTGCTCCACCATCACCTCCTGAGACACCGCAAATTTATGATCATTATGATGACTATATATCTGATGCTGCCTCGAGCACACCTATTGTAGCCGACGCTCCACCCATCGATTTCACTGCTTCCATTATTGCACTAGAGAACAGAGTGACTAACCCACAAGGCAATATCACCACTTTGCGCACTGATTTTTACAGATTTATGGATATAGTAACAGAGCAGCTGGACCATTTCCATCAGCAGCTCTATTTCGTCGGACTCGCTAACAATCCTAATCAACGTGGCTAAGAAAGTAGATTTTATGGCGTTCCGACTCTGACACTTTAACAGTGAGGCCACTGTCAATTTTAAGTGTGGGGGAAGGAAGAATTAATTAGGATTTCCAGCTTTCTAATTAGGAGAATTTTATTGTTTTCGCATTTTATCATTTCCGCAATTTAAATTTCTACTGTTATTTCCATTTATCAGTTTCTATACATTTTTTCATTTGGAATGTTTGCTTCAAATATAAATTTTGTTTCAATTTAATTCATTTCAGTTTTCTTTTTAATTTTCGTCATTCTAGTTTTTAAATTTTTATTCATTTACTGCTAACTGATGTATACTGGTATATACTGATACTGCTATTTTACTGATACTTTCATTACTGCTTCAGTACCAGTGCACCAACGTATATCAGCATTTAACAGTTTAATCGTTTATTCATTTTTCATTCATATTAGTAAGCATTTATTGCATAATTGAGTATTAGTTGCTATGATTCAAAAGAAATTATGCTTGGTCAAAATATACAATGGTGTTGGTCCAATCAAAATTCATGCATGCATAGAAAAAGAAAAAAAAAAGAGGGGAAATAATGTGCACTCTGCACAAGGTGGCGCAGGCCACCCACCATGAATGTGGTTGTCGCCACTTTTGTGAGAGAGAGAGAGAGCAAGTGGCTCTCGCCACTCTTCACACACAAGGGGAAGTGGCTCTCACCACTTTATGCATGTGGCTCCCGCCACCTCTGCATGTGCAGCCCGCCTTTTCACCCCGCCGAATAAACCATGTCCCGTTTTTATTTAATCATATGTGCACAATAACCGCCTCGAACAAGGGCGCTATCACCTTTGGCGGTTTAATAACAACAATAGCTCGAGCCCTTAAGCTTGAAGCTCATTTCACATCTTTGACACCACTTCCTTCTCTTACTATCGATTTAAAAATGACTGAACGTATGAAATTAGTAAAGAAAAGGGAAGATGGTAAATATGATTTAATGATTGAAAATAAAGTTTTCCCTAATTTTATACTTCCTAACCCAAGTCGCACAAATGTGCAGAAAGAGGAAAACTATTGTTACATTGATAACCCAGGCCCCGCGCACATTCCTGAGAATGCTGCTGCTGGCAGGGACAGAACTGACACACAGACACACACCGCACCATCCTCCTCTGAATTTGTTCCAGGTACCTCATCCAGGTGTATGCCTAGAAGACGAGACGAAGATTCATCTGAAACTCTTGATAGCATATATGCTGAGATGATGAGACAGAGCGAATCAAACGCTCTCCGCGACCAAAGATTACAAAGCATCGAGACTCAGCAAGCTCAAATGATGGCTCAGCAAAACCAGATGTACACTCAACAATCAGAGATGATACAGATCCTACAAAAAATACAGCAAGGCCAGAATAACATGGCAGAGCTGATCCAAGGGATGACCGGTATGTCCTTTCAAGCATAAGATCAATACCCGGATCTGGGTACTTCAGACCAACAACCCAGAAATATTACGCGACCACGAACTCGAGGAAGAGGCCGCCAGTAGCCCGACATTCCAGGTTTCTCCTTCCTTTTCTACCTTACGTTGTTGCATTGGGGAGAATGCTCAATTTAAGTGTGGGGGAGGAAGTTTTATTGCTTTTATTTAATTGTTTTAGTTATTTACTGTTATTTAAAAAATTTTATGCTTATTTCCTTTCATTAACATAGTACTTAGTATCAATAAATAAAAATTCATGTATTGTCGAGTCTCTACACATAGTTTATGCTATTATTTAGATTCTCCCAACTTTCTTGAGCCATAACAAAAAAAATTTATCTTTTTATTTTGGGTTTGATACATGACATGGCACTTTAAAAGTTTATTAGGATAAGTTAGAAAGACTTGGGAAAGTGTTGATAATATCAGTACCGTCTTGACACCCTGAACTCCTTGATTATGAAAATGGATTTGAATACTTATTATGCCAAGACCAACCTCTTGAGTAGTTTATACTAGCAGTCAGCACCATCCTAAGGCGCAACCTAAGTAATAAGCCGATGCAAATATGTGTTTGATCTCAAAAAGTAAATTTAATGAATTTAATGCCAAAAGCGAACTAAAGATATGTTCATTCTAAGTTAGATGGTCCTTACCCGACCATTTAGCCCAACGGATCGGACTCTTGAAATTCGAAATTAAAAGAAAAAGAAATGCAAAGAAATTTGAAAAAGGAGATCGTTTGAACACTAACATGTTTACTTACCATGGGTGTGCGGGGATAACGGGCTTAATGTGATTGCGCTAGAATGAAATAGAGGTGTGAAAAAGTATAGGTCGAGTTATAATAACATGATTAGGATTCGTTTGCATAGGATAGGAGTTTTTGATTTTGTGTCGTTACGGTATCCTTATTGTTAATATTTAGTACCTATCTTTTTGGCTGAAGTTTAGCATGATATATGTCTGTTTTGAACCCGTGCCTAAAGCGTTTTATTTGCTTGAGGACAAGCAAAGATTCAAGTGTGGGGGAGTTTGATAACGCGAAATTATATCGTGTATTTGACTTGACTTGCATGAATTTCTATTATGTTTTATTCGTGTTTTCCCGATTTATGCTTTATATTACCCGCATTTATTTATGTTTTTCAGGTACTCGAGTCGGATCGGAATTTATCGGAAAGTGAAGATTTAATGAAGAATTAAAGAAGAATTGAAGAAGAAGAAAAAGAAAATATGATGGAAAGAATTAAGAAGGAGAGAAAGAGGAAGGAAAGAAAAGAAGAAAAGAAAAATGAAAAAAAAAATATAAAAGGAGGTGGGGCCCACCACACTCACAGCATGTGGCGCAAGCCACATGGAGGGGTGACGCCCACCACCCAAGGAATGTGGCACCCACCACTTGGTTTGTGAGAGAGGGAGAGGTGGCTCGCGCCACCTATTTCCCAGGAGATTAAATCTCCACTCTCCCTTATTTCTCTCTCCATTTTTCAGTCTTGCAAATACCCAGTTCTTCCGTCCGATTCTCACACCACGCAAACGCCACTCAACCGAAGCTTCCGCATCCAAGTCCACTATAAATACAATCGAAAACCTCCATTAAAGGGGTCGGAGATTTTTTTAGCCAGAGTTTTTCTAGTTTTCCAATTTTTATATTTTTCCAGCAAACAATATTATTTCTTTCTACATTTTTATCGTCTTGTAATCGCTCAAGCTTGCCGGAATCATCCTTCAAGTTTTTGTAACCAGATTTATTCCAAGTTAATTTCAAGTCTAGGTTTTATTTATATGCTATTTATTTATCATTTTTATAGTATGATTAGTAATATTACCTTACACTGTGTTAGCATGTTTAGTTTTCAAACCATGTCCGACTAGATTAGTTGATGTCAGTATGTAAACAAATTGATCGGAAAGAGTTAAATAATAATCGGTGTTGACTTTTACAAATTATATTTTAGGCTTTGGTTTCTTATTTTTGAATCGATTAACTTTTCTTACGAGAGTAAAAAGGTAACTAAGGTTAAGGTCAAGATAAACGAGAGTTTGAGAGTTTAACCGGATAGCTGAAACTAGGCATTAATTCTAAACACAGCGGAAACACTTTAGAATCAATTAGGACTTATTTATTTTCAAAAAGTATTTTTAAATGCAAATGATACAGCGAGAGCGCTCATTTTGATTTAACGGTATAGTATGAATCAATAAACACGAGAGTGTGAGATAAGGTCTTTTAAATAAATATTTTCTACTGAAAAATATGTTGGCACTTAAACCTACACCGATGACTTATTAAATTCCCAACGATTGATGCGTTACATACTGATATCTCATTATTAATTATTCTTATTAAAAGTTTAGCATTCTTAGATTTAATTTCTGTCGCTCATAACCTCCATAAAAAGATTAGCCTTAGCTAAACATAGTAACGACCCGATAGGACTAGTTTGATTATCAGTCCTTGTGGGATCGATATCTTTTTAAAACTACGCGATAGACTGTGCGCTTGCAGTTAGTAACCCCGATAGACTCATAAAGTCGTGATCATCTGGAAGGTTCCCTGATCTCCACCAGTATCATTACCTCGGTTCAGTAGGCTAATCGGAAGAGAGTTTCCCTGGTGGTGGAGTGTGGGGTTTTTCGATAGGCCCAGAGCACACTATGTAGCTCCTCGACCCATCTCTTTTTGGCTTCGCCCAGCCTTTGTTTTAGACCTCGAAGAATCACCCTATTCGCGGTCTCTGCTTGCCCATTAGTCTGGGGGTGCTCGACGGAAGTGAAGTGTTGCTTCGTGCCTAGTTTGGCAACGAAGTCTTGGAACTTCTTGTCCGTGAATTGGGTTACATTGTAGGTCACGAGGGCCTGGGGCACCCCGCATCGTGCGAGGACATTTCTTTTGTAGAAACAAAGTATGTTAAAGGCTGTGATCTTGGCGAGCGCTTCGGCTTCGATCCATTTTGTAAAGTAATCGACGACCACAATCAAAAATTTGTTTTGGTAAGACCCCATTGTGAAGGGGCCGAGGATATCCATCCCCCACCAGGCGAAGGGCCAAGGCGAGGACAGAG
Organism: Lathyrus tuberosus; assembly: GCA_022829125.1. NCBI lineage: Eukaryota > Viridiplantae > Streptophyta > Magnoliopsida > Fabales > Fabaceae > Lathyrus > Lathyrus tuberosus. The sequence continues at coordinate 13,053,580 of JALAZF010000075.1, forward strand.
TCTTCAACTTGTTGGGGGGTGTCAAGTGCATGTCTCTATGGCACTGGCACCTGTCATATTTTTGGACATGCTCCTTAGCGTCGTGCTGCATGGTCGACCAATAGTATCCTGTTCGCAGGACCTTTCGTGCCAATGATCTCCCTCCCAAGTGTTACGCGTTGATATCCTCGTGAATTTCCTGGAGAACTTCGGGGACCTTGTCCTCCTCAACGCATTTCAGGAGAGGAATGGAAAATTCTCGTCGGTAGAGTTTGTCATCAACCAGGACTTATGAGCAGGCACTTCTTTTAGTCACGCTGGCCTCCTTGCTGTCCTCGGGAAGCTCCCCTATAGTGAGGTATTTATACACCGGAGTCATCCAGTAGCTGCTATCGTTAATGGCGTAGACGTCGAGCAGCCCCGATGGCTTTTTAATACTTGGCCGGGAGAGTACCTCCTGTATGACAGATTTATTGCCACCCTTCTTTTTGGTGCTGGCCAGTTTCGATAGGACATCTGCTCGAGCGTTTCGTTCGCGAGGGATGTGCTGGACTTCCCACGCGTCAAACTTAGCTATTCTTTCTTTCACCAGCGTCAGGTACTTGACCAGGTGATCATTTTTGGCTTGGTACTCTCCTCGCACTTGGGATGCCATGAGCTGGGAATCTGTGAAGATCTTCACTTCCCTTGCACCCAAGTCTTCGGGCAACTGTAAACCTGCGAGGAATACCTCGTACTCGGCTTGGTTGTTTGACGTGGGGAATGACAAGACTAAAGATACCTCAATTAGGATTCCTTCTTTGTTTTCGAGGATGATACCGGAGCCACTGCCCATGGAGTTGGATGCTCCGTCGACGGAGATGGTCCATTTGTGTGCCCCGCTAGACGGGGACGCTGAGGGTGTCATTTTAGCCACAAAATCGGCCAGGACTTACGCCTTGAGGGCCTTTCTGCCCTCGTAGTGGATGTCAAACTCTGACAGCTCCAAATACCATTTGAGCATTCTGCCGGCCATGTCTGGCCGGCTAAGCAGTTGTCTTATGGGCTGGTCTGTTTGTACCACTATCGTGTGGGCCAGGAAGTAATGCCTTAGTCTCCTTGTAATACCCCAAATTTGTAAGAATATTTATTTAATTTATTTAAATATAATACTCGTGATTTTTAATGAATTTCGGTGGTTTGTGTGGACGTCGGCATTTTGTGGAGTTTTGGTTATTTATTTAAATAATAGTATATAATATAGAATATATTGTATTATTATTTATTTTAAATAATATTAGAAGATTAAGGGTAAATTGGACTTTAAGGAGAAGTTAGTGAGGATAATAATGGGAAAGCCCATTTTAGAAGCCCAAAGGTTAGGTTTAACAAAAAGGAGAATTTGAGAGGAATAAGATTCATTTTGTTAGATCGTGAAAAGAAGGGAAAAGGCCAGAGCTCTGACGAAAGAGGGAAAAGCTTAGGATTCGTGAAGCTGCGAGTGTCGACTTACCTGTTGTATGTGAATTTCCAGATGTGTTTCCAGATGACATCAGTGATTTGCCTCCAAAACGTGAAGTAGAGTTTTCAGTGGACTTAATACCAGGTACGAGTCCAGTGTCAATGGCTCCTTATCAAATGTCAGCTTTTGAGTTAAGTGAATTAAAGAAACAACTGGAAGAATTGCTTGAGAAGAAGTTTGTTCGACCGAGTGTTTCTCCGTGGGGTGCCCTTGTGTTGCTAGTGAAGAAGAAAGATGGTAGCATGAGGTTGTGTGTTGATTATTGGCAGTTGAATAAGGTGACTATCAAGAATAAGTATTCGCTCCCGAGAATCGACGATTTGATGGATCAGCTGGTTGGTGCTTGTGTGTTCAGTAAGATTGATTTGAGGTCTGACTATCATCAGATTCGTGTTAAGCCCGACGATATTCCAAAGACGGCTTTCAAGACGAGGTATGGTCACTATGAATACAATGTGATGCCATTTGGTGTATCCAATGCACCTGGTGTGTTCATGGAGTACATGAATCGGATTTTTCATGAGTATTTGGATAAGTTTGTAGTGGTGTTTATCGATGATATCTTGATATATTCTAGATCTGCAGAAGAACAAACTGAGCATTTGAGAATTGTGTTACAAGTATTGAAGAAGAAGAAGTCGTATGCAAAGTTGTCCAAGTGTGAGTTTTGGTTGCAGGAAGTGAGTTTTCTTGGCCATGTGATTTCAAGTGGCGGGATTGCTGTTGATCCCTCTAAGATTGATGTTGTGTTACAGTGGGAGACCCCGAAGTCTACTACCGAGATACGAAGTTTTCTGGGATTAATGGGTTATCACCGCAAGTTTATAGAAGGCTTTTCTAAGTTGGCACTACCTTTGACTCAGTTGACTCGAAAGGGTCAAGCTTTTGTGTGGGATGTAGCTTGCGAAGAGGTTGACGACCGCTCCAGTGATGCGTCAAAGACGGGTCTTGGTGGAGTATTGATGCAGAATGGATAAGTTGTTGCATATGCTTCGAGACAATTGACTTGGAATTGGCCGCTGTGGTGTTTGTATTGAAGATATAGAGACATTATCTGTTTGGCTCTAAGTTCGAAGTGTTCAGTGATCATAAAAGTCTGAAGTACTTATTTGATAAAAAAGAATTAAATATGAGGCAGAGGAGGTGGTTAGAGCTATTGAAGGATTTCGATTTTGATTTGAGTTATCATCCGGGCAAAGCAAATGTAGTTGCCGATGCATTGAGCAGAAAGTCATTGCATATGTCGATGCTTATGGTGAAAGAATTGGAACTAATTGAGCAATTCCGAGATTTGAATTTGGTATGTGAAGGGACCTCTGGCAGTGTGAAATTGGGAATGTTAAAGTTGACTAGTGGTATTCTGGAAGAAATTAGAGTGGGACAGCAATCTGATTTAAAGTTGGTTGACCGAGTGACTTTGATTAACCAAGATAACAGAGGAGAATTTCGGATTGATGAGAATGGTGTGATGAGGTTTCGGGATAGGGTTTTTGTTCCAGATGTTCCAGAAATTAAGAAGAGCATTCTAGAAGAGGGACACCGAAGTAGGTTGAGTATTCACCCCGGTGCTAAGAAGATGTACCAGGATTTGAAAAAGTTGTTCTGGTGGCCAGGGATGAAGAAGGATATTGCGGAGTTTGTCTATGCGTGTTTGACTTGTCAAAAGTCAAAGATTGAGCATCAGAAGCCTTTAGGTATGATGCAGCCGCTGAACATTCCAGAATGGAAATGTGATAGTATTTCCATGGATTTTGTGTTGGGATTACCAAGAACTGCCATGGGAAATGATTCAATTTGGGTGATTGTGGATAGATTAACTAAATCGGCTCATTTCTTGCCGATGAAGATTAATCATTCTATGCAGAAGTTAACCGAGATGTACATTGAGGAGATTATGAAGTTACATGGGATACCTTCGAGTATTGTGTCGGATAGAGATCCGAGATTCACATCTAGGTTCTGGAAGAGTTTGTAAGATGCTTTGGGTACTAAGTTGAGGATGAGTTCTGCCTATCATCCTCAGACAGACGGTCAGATAGAAATGACTATCCAATCCTTAGAGGATTTGCTGAGGGCTTGTGTGTTGGATCACGGAGGATCTTGGGATAGCCATTTACCGTAGATTGAGTTCACATACAATAATAGTTTTCATGCTAGTATTGGAATGGCGCCCTATGAAGCTTTGTATGGGAGAAGGTGTAGGACTCCTCTGTGTTTGTATGAGTCGGGCGAGAGTGTTGTACTCGGACCTGAGATTGTGCAAGAGATGACTGAGAAGATTAAGATGATCCAAGAAAGGAAGAGAGCGTCTCAGAGTCGTCAGAAGAGCTACCATGATAAGAGAAGGAAGACACTTGAATTCCAAGAGGGAGATCACGTGTTTTTGAGGGTGACGCCAGTGACTAGTGTGGGTCGAGCTTTGAAGTCTAGGAAGCTCACTCTACATTTTGTTGGTCCATATCAAATCTTGCAGAGGATAGGAGAGGTAGCCTCTCGAATTACTTTACCGCCGTCACTTGCAAATTTGCATGACGTGTTCCATGTGTCTCAGTTGAGGAAGTACATTCCGGATCCGTCGCATGTGATTCAGATGGATGATGTACAAGTGAGGGATAACCTGACAGTGGAAGCATTACCTGTGCGGGTTGATGGTCGGGAGATGAAGCAACTGCAGGGTAAAGACATAGCTTTGGTGAAGGTGTTGTGGGGTGGACCAATTGGCGAAAGTTGGACTTGGGAACGTGAAGATCAGATGACTTCCTTGAGGTAATTTTTTAGGGTGAAAATTCTTTAAGTGAGGGAGAGTTATAACACCCCAAATTTGTAAGAATATTTATTTAATTTATTTAAATATAATACTCGTAATTTTTAATGAATTTTGGTGGTTTGTGTGGACGTCGACATTTTGTGGAGTTTTGGTTATTTATTTAAAATAATATTAAAAGATTAAGGGTAAATTGGACTTTAAGGAGGAGTTAGTGAAGATAATATTGGGAAAGCCCATTTTAGAAGCCCAAAGGTTAGGTTTAACAAAAAGGAGAATTTGAGAGGAATATGATTCATTTTGTTAGACCGTGAAAAGAAGGGAAAAGGCCAGAGCTCTGAGGAAAGAGGGAAAAGCTTAGGATTCGAGAAGGTTTCCAAGAACTCAAGAAAGAAAGCTTGGAATCGAAAATCTAAGGTATGGGGAGTATCGCCTTTCATTGTTTTCAATATAGGAATTCGATGTGCTTAAAACTGATTTTTGAGGTTTATGTGGGTTTGTGGGTTTAGGAGTAAATTGATGATTTAGGGCATTTTTGTGGATTGATCATTAAGGGTTGAATTGAATAGGATAAAAGTAGGCATTCGAGGCTAATTTCTCTGTTGATGTTGTTTTGACCTTGTAGGGAAAGGGATTTATGGGAGTTAGGAAGGTATTTGGGTTTGTGAAGGTTTATGTGATTTTGAGGTTTAGGATAGTGTAATAATCGGCCTAATAGTCGTAGATTTTGTGCCTTTGTTGTCACAATGCCTTAGGAATGTTTTGGGGATGTTTTTGGGGTAAATGAGGCTGAAACCATAATGGTTTTTGGGTCTAATATGCTACTGATGCGTAGCAGCGATTGTAGGAAATCGCGACCTCGCAAAGCGAATGATTTCTTCACAAAGTGAACACTCGCCCCAGATTCGCACGGCGAACTTCCCAGCGAATGGCTTCGCTAGGCGAATATAGGGTAGCGAGGAAGAGACAGAATGAAGGTTCCTCTGGTTTTTGTATGGGATTTTGGGGTTCGCTGGTAGCTCGCTAGGCGAACACCCCAGCGAACAAGTTCCCAGAGCGAACTATCTAGCGAATGCCTGCTGTTCGCGAATTTGTTTTATGATTCATGTGATGTCTCGATGTTTTGAGCTGTGATTATTCTGATGAATTACCATGATTATATTGATGATTATGAGACGATGATCTATGATGTTTTGATGAATAAAATGATGATATGATTAACATGAGATTTTGATGAATGATGATGCACGAAATGACTTTTATTGATGATGATGATAATGATGTTGTGTATCATGCATTCATAGCATTCCAGACTTCGGTCTATTTTGGCTTCAATCCCATTGTGTGGATGTGAGGTAATTTTGACGTGCTCCGGTTCTTGTGTAGAATCGATCCTAATGATGGGGATCTTTGGAGGGTGATGGCCTAATTTCCATCGACTTTGACGAATTAGTACCACATGCATGAGTCTTGTTGTGCATTGCATTTATTTGGCATTGGTGTGATTTATGAGTTGTGATATCATGATTTTGATGTTTTCCTTTGTGATGACCCTGATGATGTTATATATGATAATGACGTCATTTTATGCATATCTTGTTTTTATATTGATTATAATGAATTGTGATTACTCACCCTGCCTGTTTGAATGTTGCCTCTACGTGGGTAACGTGCAGATGATCAGGCTTAGCTGTGGATGCCTTCGAGGACTTTTGGAGTTTATTTTTCTTTTGGTCGATATAGAGGGTCTTGCTCTGATATTGTAACATTGGGTTGGGTCGTTAAGTCGAACCATGTTGAGTTGTTATTTTGTTGTTATTTTTGAAGGATTATGGTTGTTATTGAAAACCCTTTTGATTTTGGATTATTGTGGTTATGGTGGTTCCGCTGCTAATTTGATGGCTTTTGAATATTTTGAGAAAAACTCGTGTTTATGGAGCAAATGTTTTATTTTGAGTTTATTGAGAACATGTGCACCCTTCTGAGGTGATTTTTACTCTGATTAGTTGTGTATTTTGCCGTGTGTTTTTGTGTCGTAGAAAAGGGTGTTACACTCCTCGCTGCGTTGATGAGGGCGAGGGCGACCTTCTCGATTTGCTGGTACCTGAGTTCTGGCCCTTGCAAGTCCTTGCTCGTTAAATATATGGGTTTTTTCCCGTCGGGTGCTTCACGAATGAGAGCGGCGCTAATGGCTTCGCTGGTGACAGAGAGGTACAGGTACAACGTCTCCCCACTGTCTGGTCGAGACAAGACGGGGGGTTCAGATAAGGCTCGCTTGAGGTGGAGCAGAGCCTGCTTGCATTCCTCTGTCCACTCGAATGCGGCTTCTTTTCGCAGATGTTTGAAGAAGGGCAGAGCGTGTTGGGCAGACTTGACCACGAAGCAAGAAAGTGAAGCGAGCACCCCGTTGAGGGATTGTATGGATTTCTTCGACCTATGCATGGGAAATTCAGCGAACGCCCGACATTTATCGGGGTTGGCCTCTATCCCCCTCTCGGTGAGGTAGAAGCCGAGGAATTTCCCTGCCCGCACGCTAAAGGTGCATTTTTCTGGGTTAAAACACATGTTGTATTTTCTCGCTTGGTCAAAGACCTTTTGCAAGTGGACTGTGTGATCGGGTTCCTCTTGGGACTTCACGATCATGTCGTCCATGTATACTTCGAGCATGTCCCCGATTTCTGACCGGAAGACCTTTTTCATCATACGCTGGTACGTGGCCCGCACGTTTTTCAGACTGAAGGGCATTACATTGTAGTAATAGTTCCCCGGCGAGGTCATGAGCGCGGTATATTTCTTGTCCTTTTAGGCCATGGGAATTTGGTTGTATCCCGAATAGGCGTCCATGAAGGACAAAAGGTTGAAACCTGCAGAATTGTCTACGAGTTTATCTATGCTGGGCAGAGGATAAGCATCCTTCGGGCAAGCCCGGTTGAGATTAGTATAATCAATGCACATGCGCCATTTTCCATTATGTTTCTTGACAAGTACGATATTGGACAGCCAGGTTGTATACCTGGCCTTTGAGATAAATTTTGCCTCTAAGAGGTCTTGTACAAGTTTTCCGGCAGCCTGTGCCTTTTCATCGAATTGTTTTCGCCTGCGCTGCACGACCGCTCGAGTTGCTGGGTCGATGGTGAGTTGATGGCATGCAGTCTCAGGGTCAAGGTCGGGCATGTCCGCGGCGCTCCATGCAAATAAGTCTGCATTATCCTCCAGGCCTGTCTTCAACTGCTGCTTTACCTCACCGGGCAGCCCTGTGCCTATCTTTACCCCTCTGTTTGAGTTATCTCCGAAGGTGATGACCTCAAATTCCCTGTCTGGAATCGAACGCATGATGGTTGATGCAGGGGAGCTGCCTGGAGCTGCTGAAGTGCCTTCGTTACCGTCTTCCTCGCCTTCTTCAGAAATCTGGTTGTCAAGGTCGATTGTATGCACCGGGAGAACTGGCTTCTTGTCAGGCTGACTTTTCTCGTCGGGATGATCTTCCTCCCTTGCCCGCTTAGCGGCCTTGGGTGCTGCACCTATCGAGCTTTGTCTTCGGGTAGCAGCTTCAAAGCATCTCCTCGCAACCTATATATCTCCTTGCAAAATTGCGACGTGGCCCTTCTCCGTATAATATTTCATCTTGAGATGAACGGTTGAAGGAACAACAATCAGCTCCGCAAGGCTTGGCCTGCCCAGGATGCATTGGTACAGTGATGAATAGTCGATTACCAGAAATTGAGTTTTGATCGACTTTGATGCCTCCTCCTCCTCGAAAGTGACTGAAACCTCCATGTACCCCCAAGGTCTGGCGGTAGCTTCGTTGAATCCTTGCAGGTCGGATCCTACGTATCATGATAAATTCTTCTGGTCCAGCTTCAAGGCACGGAACAAACTGGTGTACATGATGTCCACCGAACTACCCTGGTCGACCAGGATCCGTCGGACATCAGTGCTAGCCAGCCTTGCCCTGATGAGCAAAGGAACGTGTGAGTTCGAGGAACCCCCAGGCAGCTCCTCACGGTAGAATGTGATGGGCTGAGAACGCCCCCAAACTTTCTCGAGGGTGGACAACCGATCGGGGCTGCAGTCGATAAGCTGGTTGAATTTTCTTTTGACTGACCCCACTGTGAGCTCGTTGTATCCGCCACACGAGATAACCATTTCTGTGTGGAAGGTCTCCCAGGTGTTGTGCGCGGATATCTGGGGAGGATCCTCGAAGTAGTCGGGGATGACGAAGTCTTCTGGCCGCGTGATTGACATGGCAAATTGCGGGGGAGGACTGGGCGGTGAAGACTTTGTTTCCTTCTTGGACTCCGAAGTCTCTCGTCGGGAAGATTCACCCTTTTTTGTATACTGCTTGAGGTGACCCTCCTTGATGAGGATTTCAATAGCGTCCTTCAGGTGGACACAGTCTACGGTCACGTGGTTGTGGCTGCGATGGAAACAACAGTATTTGCTCTTGTCTGTGTTGCCCTTTGACACTGTTGGCTTGGGGAACCGGACTCCCCCTACTTGAACTTCGTGTTAATACATTCAGAGAGAATGCACTCGCGGGGAGCTGCCAGCAGGGTGTATTCTGTGAAGCGACCATCAGGTCCCTCACCTTCTCGAGGACGGTAGTCTCGTCGTCTCTCTCTGTCGTGCTTGGAGGCCTCTAATTCATCTTTTTTTGTTGCCCGAGAACTCTCTTGATCCCTTAAGTCTCGGGCCTTGTACGCGGCTTCTTTCTCCTTGTACAGTATGTATGCTTGAGCCTTACGAAGGAGTTCGGCCAAGGTCGAGGGGTCTCGATGCCCACAGCTTTGCGAAATTCACTCTTCGGTCTCAACCCCTTTTCGAGGAGATATTTCTTCATATGGTCCGTTGTGCGGACCTCTACAACCTCTTTGTTGAATTTCTCAATGTATACGTGCAGGGTCTCATCCTTGTTCTGTATGATGGCTTCGAGAGTGGCCTCCGACTTGGGATGGCATCGAGAAGCAGTAAAGTGTCGGTCGAATTGGTTCTTTAGATTCCTCCAAGACGTGACCGAATCCCAGGGAAGCCGCTTAACCAGGCCATGGCCCCCTTCCTGATAGTGATGGGGAATAACCTGCATTTAATGGCTCCACTCACATTATGGTAGTGGAGCATGGCTTCAATATTTTCTATATGCTCGCCTGGGTCGGTGGTCCCATCATAAGTTGCCAGTGGAGGGGGCTTTTCTAAGCCACGAGGAATACGAGTGTCCATGATCTCCTGAGATAGGGGTCCACGGACATCGTCATCACTGCTTGCGCTGGATGACCGGAAAGGGGAGTGGTTGCGCCCGCGGCGTCTGCTGCGTCGAGGAGAGTGTCTGTGCGACCGACGGTGCTCATGATGGTTTCTCGAGGGCCTGGTCCTCTTCGGGGTAGGAGAACGTCTGGATCTCTACAGAGGAGAACGGTGTCGTCTTATGGCGACCTTTAATTCTGGTTCTTCCGATCTTGATCGTCCCCTGATGGGAGAAATGCTCATGGATCTGTCTTGTCGACGTTTCTGAGGAGGAGATTGTGGGCGTGGAGAGGGGCTACCAGGCTTCTGCGAAGGAAGTCGCTCCTAGAGAGCGTGCTCGAGCATGCTGATCTTCTCGCCCTGTTGGAAGATCAAGAAGTTGAACCTGCTGAGAGAGGCAATGAGGGCAGCAATGTCAGGGTCATCGTTTTAAGGGACATGTGTAGGCTCAAAGACGTGACTGGCGACATGTGCACGTGGCTTGACATCGTCGGAGAAAGGGGATGCAGTCTTCCTGTCATGGTGATCGTTTTCCGTGATCGCGGCTCCGAGGATGTGGTGGTCGGCGTTATCTAGCACAACAGCGACAACAGGATCTTGATGGGTATCGTCATTCCTGTTGGAGGCCATGATGATCAAGTGAGTTTTGGAAAGAAAGCTTTGGTTTTTTGGGTGAAAAGATGAGGAATCTTGGTTCAAAAAAATGGGGAAGCGATTGTTCTCACAGACGGCGCTACTGATCTGGTGTGATCCGACTGGATCGTCGTGGCCTTCCGTGTAGGGCAGAAATGATGATTGTAGGAGAGGAGGGGGTGTACCTGCAAGGTACTCCGATGCCAAAGTAAGTTTGGGCTAGAGAGAAAGCAAGTACAAAGCGTTTGGGTATGATTTAGAGTATTGAATATTGATCAAACCTGACCCTCTCAAATGAGAGGGTATTTATAGAAGTAACCCCCAGCGCGGGACCAAGGTCTCCCATGTGGCCAAATTATCTGGTCGACCAATGGGAGACTGCAAGGTAGAGGGTCAGGCGCGTGACCCTTTGACCTGGTCCAACTGTTTCTGTGAGATCCGGGGAGGCAGTTGGTCGCGTGAACTGTCAAGCGCGTGAGGGGGACGTCCTCAACGGTCATATTGTGCCCAACGACTATGTTCTGTCCAACGGCTAGATTGTGCCCAATGGCTAGATTAGATGAATCCAGTTATTGGGCCTGCCAAGAGCTGGACTGGATTGGGCCTTGCCCTACTGTGGGCTAAGCTCCTGTCCAGTCCAGAACAATAACATTTCTCTATTTTTTATTTGTGAAGAAGGCTCACTTTTTAGATACTTACCAATCAAAGAATAAAACTCACAGAATATTGTCATTGAAGTTTCAGTCTGACGTCGTACAAGTGAAGTGACGCTAAGGTTTAAAAGTTTTTAATTTGTATTGCTATGGTAAATGAAAAGTCTAATGTCCAATGAAAAAAGAAGTTATTTAAAGTGAATAAAATAATAAAGTGTGAGAAGTTTTATTGGGCTTGGTTTTTTAAAATTTCAAGATAAAAAGGTAAAATCAAGTCAAAGAGTAAAATCCAAAGATTTTACACGATTTTACAAATTTCAGAGAGATTTAAATCGTGTAAAATCGTTCCAGTATACGATTTTACTTTTAAACTATTTTACCTGCGATTTAGCACCAAATGCCCACCTGAAAACGTAAAATCTAAGAGTTTATGTTTTAAATCGCGATTTTAACAACCTTAATTGATAGACAATATTAATAGAGGTATAGAAAACATTTATTAATAAAATTAAACACAAAAAACAAAATATAATATGGTGAAAACAACATCCTTGCATGATAGTAGCAAAGGTAAAAATCAACTATGAATATACTTTCAACAAATAATACTTCTTCTTTACCATATAAACATGATATCTTTTTCAGCATGATGTACATAACACATTTAAACATTCATTCATCAATTTAAAGGTATTCATTGCTTTAATCTTGCTTCTATAGACAATTAAAATAGTGACGTAATTTGTAAAATATGATTTTGTATCCGAGCAAAATATACCAATTAAGTCAACAACACATCCAATCAAATCAAAGGCAATTCTTATTCTATGTTCGGAGAAAATAACCAGAAAATAAAGCAAAAATTAACGGAATTTAAACGAAACCAAACATAATAGCAACTTATACGAAACAAAACTAACCAGCAAATATACATCATATTCAGAATTTATTCAAAACTTATACGAAGCTAAACTTAACAGCAAATAAACATCATATTCAGAACTCCTCGCACAACTTAAACAAAATGAAACTTACCAGAATTTTAACAAAACTTATCAGAAGAGATGACATTGGAAATCATGCTCAAAACAACTTTTAAATCGTATAGTTGTGGTCGCAATAAACGAACTCATAACAACTACCAAGTCGCACAACCGTGGTCACAACATCGCTGCTCAGAGCAACTTCCAAGTCGCACAACTGTGATAGCAACAACGTCACTCATAACGACTCTCAGCCTCTATCATCGCAGTCGGCAGTCACGCATTAATAGGTTTTGAAGGCTCTGCAAATTTGAGCAAATTTTTGGTAAAACAAGATGTCGAATGAAATGTTCCAACATGAAGAAGTCTAGTGAAAGAAGACTTGTCAAACATCATGTCCTAACGTATTGTCGACATCCTGACCTGATATAACAAGTTTTAAATCTGGTGCAAGATTTAAGGAGCAATTAGAACATGGATCAAGAAATCAGCCAACAGAAGATTGAAAGCCCAAAGCAGCAGAAGGCTATAAAAGAAGACTAAGACCTAGGCCAGAAAAGAGAGAGAGAACGACATAGACTTAGGAATCCTATTTTGTAAAGTAGGGTTTAGGGTTTGAGAGTCGTAGGTTTCTCTTGTAAGTCTCCCTGTGTATCAATTTGATACATTGTGGAAGACATAGGTACTTGTACAGATTCAGAAACCCGTAGGTAATGAATCATGTATTGTTCTTGGATGAAGCTTTTAAGCAAATCCAAGTTAATTTGTTAGTCAAGAATGCTTTACTGAATTTTGTATTAAAAGAGATGTCTTTTAAGTAGGATGATACAATTATTGTGACTATAACTATTAGATAATCACAGGTTGTGATTTAGGGAGTGAGATGAGTTTCTCTTATCTAGGATGAAGTTCTTAGATAAAGTTTTCATTGGGTAGTGATAGGTAAACCAGAGGTTGTTTACTGTAAACTAGTGGTTGTTTACATAAAACTATAATACCGATAGTGGATTCTTCTTCCTGGCTTGGTATGCCCCCAGATGTAGGTGATTTGCACCGAACTGGGTTATCATATTATGTGTTGTTTATCATTCTGTAATTTACAGTTCAGTTTTGATTAACATGTTGTAAGAGATGTCGAAACATCTGTCTTGCTGTTGAACCTGAAATTTTGAATATCAGTTTGCTGTTCTGTTCTTGTTTTAAAGTTGTGCAGAGAACAATGTCTTGACATGTGTTAGGACATCTGCTATCTGCTATGCCAGAATTTCAGGTTTTTTTTATTTCAATTTTTATTCTTACTATGCTAGGTGTTTAAACTTCAATGCAAAAGTAAACTTGAGTGGATTGGTGTGGGCCTTAGAGAATTGGGTTATATTGGTCTACTTGAAATAGAATTTAACTTGCTACCCATACGTGGAGGTTTCAACTTGCCACTCCCACACTTATACCTGTTACCTCCCATATCATTTGAATAGACAATACTAACCTTGCAACATTTTTCACTTTTTTTTTAAAATTTACAAATCACACGCGCAAATCTCAAATTCTCAAGGGCGATACCAAAAATTTTAAAATCGGTATGTTTTTTTACCGTAAATTATGAAATTTGTGTGAATTAGTACTGTGAATTTCAAAATTTTCGGTATTTGTGAAAACATTTTCCTCATAAATTTCACAATTTGCGGTACAATTGGTCTGCAATTCTCCGAAAATTTCATAATTTTCGGTAGTTAAAAAAAATTGTTTTACCACAGAAATTTCAGAATTTTCGGTGAAATTAGGGAAATTTCAAATTTCTGGAACTAATTTTTTCCCCATTTTTTGTAGTGAAATACAGGGGCAGGGACGCCACTATTGTAGGCAGAGCGACAAATAGAGCGACAGACTAGACTAGGGCTGATGATGCTGAGTCTTCCTAGATGCGGGATAGACGAGTGGTTCAACCAGTTCACACTGGAAACAGTTGGCTGAGCAGGGGCAGTTTCGTGCACCTTGTAGCACCCGACGTTGACAAATTCTTTACGACTCTTGTTATTAGCCTGTTGCTTATATGTTTGACTATTGTACAAGATTTGGGAGTTTATAAGGAAGTCGTGATGAATGAGTTTTACTTTAACTGGGGCGTTCACCTTCATATGTCTTGGCTCCGGGATAGGTACAATGAGCTTGTTGATGCACAAATGTATGAGGCTCCGCTAGGGTGTACATGCTACATCTAGTATCATGTACTCTCTTTGCAGACAAGTCAAGTGTTTATATTGACGCCCAATACATGTGGTTGTTCAGTAGCCTTGATGATATCAGTTGGGCTTAGGGGTGTGTTGCATTGACCATCCTATATTTAACAATTGGAGTTGCGACAACCTTTGAGACCAGACAACTTGCTGGTTATTTGAGTATATTACAAGTATACTTGAAATTATTATTTGTTGTTTAATTCTTATTTAATTGTTATGAATAACATCTCTTAATTATTATTTATTGTGTATGTGTTTTGATATCAGTGTTGAATATACAAGTATTTCATCATCATCTATGATATGAGGGTGCAGCATTCCCTTGTAGGGGCCTCACGTGCGAGGAGATGGAAGGCTAGGCAGACACATCTTAGTGGCATTGCGGAGTGCAGGAGGAGACTTGATGTGCTAATTGTAATGATATCATCTGAACACCATACACTGATCACGGAGTCCACCGCGAGTTTGATGGGTCTTCTTTATATTAAGGTTATATACTGTGGGAGACCTTGGTCGCTAAAAACTTACTTGAGAGGTGTCTGCGATAGTATGGTTATGTTCAGAGCATCCCATGACCAGTTCTGGATATTCCATCTGCGGGCATTGACAGGTGGTTTCAGAGTAACATCATCAGCTTTGGTCGTGCAATTAGAGATCGCGTAGTTACGATTCAGCACACCTTAGAGTGTGAGAATGGTTACTTAAAGTGGCACCTCATTGTATCACACCCTCGCATCATCCCACCTGTTGAGCATATAGCTGATGTTGGGCCTTCTAATGCTAGGGTACCTATCGATGACGTGTCGCCGCCTCCTCCTCCAACTGATGTCGATGATCAGTGACGTCTCCAGATGATTGTAGTTATTATGGATAACCACATGGGTTTGGTAAACCCAGATGGCGAGGTTTTTATTGGATTATCTCGGGCTATACACATAGCCTGTGGGGGACCTATTTAGACTTTATTGTTATATTTATGTATTATTTGTATATCACATGTAACATTACTCAGACATCTTCATCAGAACTTTTTACTAGATAATATTTTTGATCTTCCATTGATGCAACACGAACATAAGTTAACATTTGACAATGGATTACATAACTTAAACATAACTTATGAAAACGATAATAAATAAGAAAACCTAGACATTACTAGATGATTTTGGACGTTCATCATCTTAATTATGTCGTCGACATACCTTGAAATCTTTGCATCTAACTCGATCGACCCTTTTGTTAACCTACGGCGAAATAATCTCCGCATTTCCTTCACATCTTCAATGATCTTCAACTTAATAAGGTTGCATTTTACCCTTCCATCAGTATCAAATCAATCTTCAAAAAACTCGATCTTTCTCAGCCATCTATTATCGGTATTAGGCAATAATTCATTCAACTTGGATCTCAAGGCGGCGAGAGAAGTGATGTCATCCAGAAGCCAAAAAACTACGTGAGGTGAAGCTCTGTTGAAGTATGCTTTTTCCTTAATCAAAAATTGAGGAAGAGACATTTTTAGATGTTTTTATCAAACAACAGGTAACCCGTATTTATACAACATTGCATTTATTTGGGACCACACAAAACTGTCGGTGCAATCACAGTCGTACAAAACTATTAACAAATTTCCTGAGCATTTAAAATTGGCATAATTAGTCATCAGGTCCATTAAGTTTATTTTGTGTTCTGCTTTAGTCCTTTAATAAAAAAATGTTACAATTTGGTCCCTTAATAATAGTTTTGTTAGCATTATTGGTCTGTTCTGTTAGTTTAGTTGAGAAAACGTTGATATTTTCCAACGTGGTGTGCCAACTAAGTAATGACTCAGCAAAAGGGTAAAAAACCATTATTTTTAGGTTTCATTTGCATAAAAAAATCTTATTCTTTCTTGTTTATATTGAAACATGAAAGGGGTTTTTGTTTATATGTGATTTAAGCTAATTGTAGTCACATTTCATCTTAATCTTTCTTCTTTAAACATTCTTATTCTTTCTTCTTGTCTGTGTTTGTGTCATGCCCCAAATTTGTCCTACCTGTGAATAGTTTTCACCTGAACATTCATTCACTAACCATCATATCTATATCCAATCCATTTGTCCGTTTCACTTTTAATTAACCTATCTTTTTCTTGTATTCATTCTTTATAACCATATTTCATTTTAAATCCATTTATCCACTTTTCAACTCCATACTTTTCCAATAAACCAAATTCATAAACCCATATTCATTTCTAAACCAACTCTTAAATCCATATCCAAATTTCTATCCATATCCATTTATGTGTCATTATCCATATTTTACCAATTATCCATTTTTCTATTTTTCTTTATTCATTTTTATATTTAATTCATAAATTGTTTTTAACCCATAAACCCTTTTTTTATTTATCCATTTTTATCCATATGCCATTTTTTCAAGACCATTTCAAATTCCATTCGAAAATTCCAAATATCATTTCATTTAAAAATTCCAATTTCAAGTTTCATATCCAAGTTCTTTTGTTTTCCAATTCCATTTAAATTCCATCTCATAACCAATTTTTAAAATTAAAGTCCATTGTCTTTCTTACAAAAAAGGCTCATTTCAAAATAAGGTTCACCACAAAGCCTATGTTAAAACCTACAAAGAGAGTTCATAAAGCCATTACAATCCCTTTACAAAGTTACAACAATTTGAAGAAAAATAATAGAGAGAAAATGCCAATTCACAATATAATTCGTACAAACACAATGCCCCTCTACACAATAACCAACAAAACAAAACCATCTGCCACAAGCTGCCAAAACCTGCACCAAGCTGCAGCATCCCGCATGCTGCGAATGAAGCATACACACACAAAAGCCAAAACCTGCTCTCGCAACAATCCAAAACCTCTGCAATTGACAATAACAACACAACATCACAAGTTTGAAATTCAAAAAAAAGAGATGGATTTCAAAGGGAGAACGATAAAAAAGAGAACAAACCTGTACCTGTACGTCCAGAAATTAACCCAATTTCCAGCTCACTATTTCTTCTCACATCTTCCTAAAACACCCTTTAATCCACTATAAAAAACCCACCGAGCCATCATCAAAGGGGACCTTCAACAACCTTCATCTCTCTCCAAATTTCCACTACCTCACTCGAACAACAAAACCTTCAATACACCTAGCCGCCACGACCTCACTCCTCCCTCAAACCTTCAAACGACTCAACCTCCGACCTCCACCTTCTTCAACCTTAATCGACCACCATACCCTCCGCCTGCGTTTTTTGCTAAACACCATAACAACACAAGCAAAACGCTGCAAGACCGCACCACCCTTTTATCCTCTCTCCTTCGTGAATCTTCAACACAACCTTTCTTCACAACACAACCCAAACACACCGATCCGAAGCAAAAACCAAAACGAGAAAGAGAAAGAGCTTTGAGAAACCGAAAGCGAAACCCATGAATCAAAAGAAGGAGATGAAAGTATGAGAATCGAACGAACCTATTTCGAAACCATAAACCCAAATCGCAGAGAAGACGAAGAGATGGAAACCTGAGCAAATCCAAGTCTGAGGACCGAAACAGGGTCGAAGAAGGTCCGATCGCGTTCACCGTTTTTTATCTTTGATCTATTGGTGATTTTCTCGTCGATAACTTGATGATGATGATGTTGTTTTTCCTGAGCAATCCATGGTGTTTATTCGAATGGGTTTCTGTTTGAGAAGATGGAGTTGATGGAATCGTTCGTCACTTTTGACCGTGTAGTCATCATGCTTTTTTTCCTTTATGTTTTTTGGCTGCCTGATGGATGATGTTGCGACTGGGCTTAGGCCCGTTTCGATTTCATTGTTTAACCCCATTCATATTCGCATACACCACGCCTTTCCATTCCGCACACCCTCCCCCATTTTGTTATGTTTTAATTTAGTTTAATTTGTTTTGTCTTTTATTATTTTGTTTTCTTAGATAATATTCTTTTTAGTGTTTTACAACTAAGTTTTTATCTAACTATTTTTTTGATGTTTTCTCAATTAACTTTGTTCTATCTTGATCCTCCTAGCCTAATGTTGCTTTTCGTTATTGTTTCATTTTTATTTCGATCTTCTTTTTGGTCAATAATATAATAAAAGGCCAATGATATTACAAAATCATGACTTAGTTGATTTATTCAAAATGACTAAAAGTCTTGATATGTATGAGGCTCACTTTTTATTTTATTGGTCGATGAAAGTTAAATATCAAGATTATCGATTTACCGATTTAAATCTTGATTAAGACGAGACCGATTTTATCTCCACTTTTACTTTTCATTTTTTATGGGTCGATGAACATCTAAAACCAAATTTTGTCGGTTTAGATGAGACTTTTCTTCAATTTCGATTTTATTTCACATTTTACTTTGCACAATATTCTTTTCATTTCCGATCAATGAAGGTCTTAAACATCATAGAACCTTTTTGGAGTTCTTGATTAAGACGAGGTCGTCACCTTGTATTTCCCGATTCACCCGATTAATCATTATCTTGTTTATTTTCCGTCAAATATTATCTCGGTTATATTGGCCATATCATATTCATATTTATCTAACAATTTTCTTTGTTCATACACTACTCAAATCTTTTTATAATCACTTGCCGCTTAAAACACGTAATTTATATTCAAACATTACTTTTATAAAAGGTGAAGTGAGGTGGGTCGAGTCTTTGATCCGTCTCCTCAATTGTTTGGGTGCGAATTCACTTACTCGTGTGTGAACAATTGTCACCTCTAAAAAATTAAACTTTAACTTGTCGATTGTTTAGGTGCGAGTTCACTTACTCGTGTGTGAACAATTGACGCCTCAAAAAACTTAAACCTTAGCCCGTCGATTGTTTGGATGCGAGTTCTCTTACTCGTGTGTGGACAATTGACGCCTTTAAAACACACGAACTCGACAGTATTCAAACTTTTTCCTAATCAATCGTTAATGCACTTAATCCTTACTTAAACTTTTTTACCAAAGGTGAAGTGAGGGTGGTCGAGTCTTTGACCCTTCTCCTCAATTGTTTGGGTGCGAGTTCTCTTACTCGTGTGTGGGCAATTGTCACCTCTAAAATATCCAACACGACTAAAAACTCTCCTTTCCTCGCCCACGTGCAACCGAAGCCCTAATACACTTGATCCATAACTCAAAGAATATTGTTTAAGTCATTCTTTCGCGCATATGAACTAGTGCTTCAGCCTCCCATGACGAGCCGACAAGCCAACGTTTAGCAGTTAGAATGCGACCTAAACTCTCGTTCGCTTAAAACACGTCCAAATCAAACCTTTTTCTCAATCAAATCTCTAACATACTTAATCCAAATCAAACAGCTTTTCACAAAAAGAACATTGTTTAATCCATTCTTCCGCACATATGAACTAGTGCTTTAGCCTCCCTTGATGAGCAGACAAGCCAACGTTTAGCAGTTAGAATGCGAATTAAACACTCGTTCGTTTAAAAAACACAAACCAAACAACCGTAGTTCCACGAACTACGAATGCTCTGACTTTCCCATTGCACGAGGGAATACGTAGGCCCGAGGATTTTAATCCTTGCCGAGCACACTAATAATAAAACCACTCTGTTTTCCTTTTAAAAATTAATCCTTTTACCTTAGAAGATAACAAACAAACCTAGCTAACTTTCTCACGAATCGAATCAAGAGGTTCCCGTTGAGTACAACAGACGTAGAGAGTGCTAATACCTTCCCTCTTGTGTAACCGACTCCCGAACCCGAATTTGGTTGCGATGACCATATTCTTATCTATCCTTTAAAGGTTTTCTTGATATTTTCCTTTCCCTCTTTTGGGATGAATAAAGTTCGGTGGCGACTCTGTTTCGAACAGTTTTTTCCGCGTCCATCGCGAGGATCATATTTTTCGAGGTACGACAGATGGCGACTCTGCTGGGGAATCTGCATTGCCCTATGCTAGAGAGAGTCAAGCCTAACTTGACTTGATTCGTGAGTGTTAGATCTGCTTGTTTGCTTATATTCTCTTATTTGTTTGCTTTCTTGCTTAATTATTATCTACTTGCTTGCTTATTGCTATTATATCCTATTATTATCTCTTATGACACTGTTGGGATTCTCTGATCATTGGTGCTCTGTGAGACGGCTCTACACCTGAGTCCGAGTATAACCCTAGGATTAGGATGGTGGTTATGTAGGCTTGCGTGGTCCCTTCCGCGTGAGCCAAAGCAAAGACCCCGCTTGGAGTAGATTCCCTTGGAAATGTTATCGTTTCGACGTTACTTCGTCACGATGATAATGTTTTTGAGCCTGAATCGTCGATCCCAAGGACCATTAACCCGTTTACCCATGGCGGTTAGTAGTGTTAATTCTATGTGAGTTGACGCGAACGGCCCAATCAGATGAGATCCCTCGAACGTATTACTTCCTGACAGTATTATTTTCGACCTCGATCTAGGATTCTGAGAACCCTAAACCCGTGTGTCGATGGTTGTGTAGTGGGCGCCTCCGAGGAATCTTTCTCGTGGGGAAGAAACGAAGACCTCACCTAGACGAGATACTTTCAAAAATATTATCGTCTGATGTCCCTTCGTCATGGCTATAATGTCTTTGAAAGATATCTGTAACTCTAGGCACCTACCCATTTAGAGCCTACCTATGGGGGGTTTTGTGATCAGAGATATCCCGTGTCTGGCTCCTTCCTCAGAATCAGATGTTGTTTTAATCCTGGAATCTTGCATAAGCATTGCATACTCATGACATTAGCATATTATTTTCCAACAAGCTCATCCGCCGATCCTCTGTCCATTTCCTTCCAGCTGATTCCCCGACGCTCATATTGAACCTGTGGTAATCACAAAACATTTAAAGCAAGTTCAAGCGGAGATAAGAGGAGCATAGACAATTTGAAAGTTGTGATAGCTATGTCAGAGGATAGCTTTCAACATGTTGGGATGAAGGATTTTACCCCCTCATCAGGTTTTGCTGTGACGACTAACCCATTGTATGATCGTCTACCTGGTGATCATCCTCCACGAGTGAACATCCCTGCTCAGTCTCAGATGATGTCGTTGACTGATTCCATGGAGAAAAGGTTTTGTGCCCTCGAAGAGAAAGTTCAAGCTATGAAAGCGCGCGATACTTCTGGGCTCGATGCTGTTGATATGTGCCTAGGTCCAGACTTGGTAATTCCTCCGAAGTTCGAAGTACCCAACTTCGAGAAGTACGCTGGTCTCAGTTGCCCGAAGCGTCATTTGGTGATGTTCTGCCGAAAGATGACTCCTCATGTCCGTGATGACAAGTTGATGATTTACTGTTTTCAAGACAGTTTAAGTGGTGCATCTTTGAATTGGTACATGGATTTAGAAAGAAGTTGTATCCAATCATGGAAAGACTTATCCAACGCTTTCCTAAAGCAATATGAGTACAATTTGGACATGGCTCCCAGTCGCATGCAGTTACAAAGCCTATCTCAGAAGAGCGGTGAATCCATCAAGGCCTATGCACAACGGTGGAGAGAGTTCGCAGCCAGGGTGCAACCACCACTCTTGGACAAAGAATTGATTGACATGTTCTTGGATGGTCTGCATGCCACCTATCTTGAAAGAATGACTGGAAGTTCATTCTCAAGTTTCGCTGACCTCATAATAGTAGGAGAACGCATCGAGAGTTACCTCAAAGCTAAACAAGTCCAAGACATCTCGAGCAATCAAGATGGTGAGACTGAATCCTTCAGCTACCCCCAAGAGGAAGAGAATAATGAAATGGATGCAGTCATAGCAAATGTTGAGTATTCCCAGGGTGCACCAGCAAGACTTTATGGCCCTTTAGCTTCTCGGCAGTTATCATTGTCAGCGCCATATCATCCTTATGGGCGACCTGTCAATCCTAGGGCGTCATACCAGAAACCCATGATTTCTCCTCGTGCAAACCAACGAGCCCGTGGTCGAGGAAATCAGAATCATCGTCAGAATCAGCATAGGCCTCGAAACAACTTGGAAAGGAGGACTACTCTTCTTCACCTAGTTCCTATGTCATACAATCAACTTTTGCCGCACCTGGTCCGAAACTCATTGGTAGAGCCCAAAGCTATCAAGCCATTGCCAGAACCATACCCGCCTGGGTATAACCCCAATGCGCATTGTGGATATCATGCTGGATCAATGGGGCATGCGACTGAAGATTGCAAAGCTTTTCAAGCCAAGGTGCAACAGTTGATTGACAAAAAGTTCATATCATTTCCAGAAGGGAACTTGGTTGTGCACGTCAGCTTCTCGCCCAAGTGAGTTCCAAGACTTCAAGAGGAATCCCCTAAAGCCAGTGGTTCAGACAGGAAGACTTCCTCAGATACTGGGAACCATTGGACATTTATCATTCGCATTTGTAATTTCGTTATGTTAAAAGCCACTTGTTTTGAATATTGTTGTTTTGAATGGTAATATTAATGATGTGATCATGCGTTTTCTGAATTAATCACGTCGCATTCGCTCATTTTTCTTACTTATACATAAAAAAATAAAAATTCAAAACAAAAACAGCAAAATTCTTCCATATACTTCTTGTCCACTCTCTTTATCAAACTTTTGTTTAGCAAATTTTGGATGGAGGATGATGAAAACAAGGTACCCATAATTGCTGATGGTATGCTTTCGGATGGAATCCTGCCAAGGATGTACATGCATTGTTTCAAATCCCCAAACACTGGAGAGATAAGGAGTTAGTCCCTAGTTAACCACTTCGAGCCTAGAAGTAGGAGTTTCCTTCGGATTTAAAGACCCTTATACTTAACCTGGGGCATGGGTAGTGTTCAGTTAACCTGATTACACAAAAGCTATGACGGTTATCCTTCAATGACCAATGACATTGGCAGTCATAAGCCTTAAACAAAAAAAAACAACAATCAAAAGCCTGCTAAGTCGAGCACCTCAAAGGAGACTTAGGCAAAAATCAAAGCAACCCTGATGGACTCGAAAAGCAAAGTCAGTCCATGCAAAAGATAGGGATAAAAAAAAGCAAAAGAGTTCCTCGAACCCTCAACAAAAACAAAATAAGATCCAGTGGCCACCATGCCAAATCAAAGGGTCACTGACACCCATCAAAACAAAATAAGGTGACTGCCATTTCGAGCAAACCTTGAATCACTCATCTCTTACACCGTCACCCCATTTGGAGGACAAACATGTGCAGAATTAACTGGACTTAGGACTGGAGAACATCACGAAGAAAGGGTGGGTACAAAACACACTTTGAGCCTTATATCCTTTGTTTCAAATAACCGTGAACCAGACCACGTTATAACCCTCAAAAGACCTAATTGAGGCGGGGTTTATTCTGAAAGCATACTACAGCAAGGTTGCGTAAACTGACTCCTGCAAATTTGCTAATCTTCTGTTTTGGTGTCATATTCTTGCTATATCTTTCACACCAGCTAAATCAGCACCACGTTTGGACTAATGGTCCATCCGTCACACACCATCACATCATTCCAATAATGAATAATTTTCAAAACTTGCATGAGCATCGCATCAAAATTACCATTTGTGAACGAATAATTTTGACTGCAAGTCAGTGTGTGACATAAAGGAAATTCCAACAAGGAGCAGTCAAAGGGGGCTGGGTCATTCAACAATGTTGGCTGAACTAACAATACCTCATAACCCTATGGAACAGGGGCATTGACGTCTAAAGATTATGGAATCAGTCAGTTTAAAGCAAGTCCCCGAAGCATTAGTTGATTATGGGGCAAATCATTCAAGAACAGGTTGATCAGGGTAAATCATATCAAGACTCTACCAACCAGGGGCAGGCCACCCAGAGGTTCTTTTGATTAAAGGAAAACCCCTCCAATGTTCAACGCTCATTCTGGGGCAAGCTACCTCAAGGGTACTTCGAAGCCAAATACTCCAAGAGCCAGTCAATCAAGGACGAAGCCTTTCACGACTTGGAATTCTGGGGCAAGCCATCTCGAGTAATCTCATGGTACAACTGCTTCCAACTTACTTTCAAGGACAAAGCCTTTCACGACTTGGAATTCTGGGGCAAGCCATCTCAAGGTACATTTGTTTCCAGTTTCCTGTCAAGGAAAAGTTCTTCATAGACCCAGACTGGGGCAAGATGAGCTACACAGGGGAAAATCTCTTCGTTGCTCAATCGAACTTCATCAAGTGACCTTTGAGTTCAAGACGAGTGTCGGGGAATCATGCTATCACCCCACCAAATAACCTTTTTGCCTTCCTTCTGACAAGAAACCTTGCTGCAAAGGAACCTACCCATACCTTATCCTTTCCTGGGGCATCCTTGGAAACCTTCATATCATTACATAAGTCACTCATATGCATTGGTCATGCCGCTTCGCTCATTGCGTAGACATGTGCATCATTCCTCGAGCCTAACCTTCCAACAAGATTTGATATCTCAAAGCTTGGTTTTGCAAGACTTGACACCAAAGTCCAACTTAGCTTGGCAACCCAAAAGTCCAACTTAGCTTGGCAACCTAAAGTCCAATCTCATTTGGCACATATCCAAAGTCCAACTTAGCTTAGCAACCCAAAGTCCAATTTAGCTTGGCAATCCAAAAGTCCAATTCTTTATTGGCAAGTACCCAAAAGACCACACTCGTTGGCACCTCCAAACATTTTAAGGCCCAGTTCTCGTCTGGCAAAACATTTTAAGGCCCAGTTCTCGTCTGGCAAAACATTTTAAGGCCCAGTTCTCGTCTGGCAAATCTTTTAAGTTCCAGTTCTCGACTGGCAAATCATTTAAGGTCCAGTTCTCGACTGGCAAATCATTTAAGGTCCAGTTCCTGCCTGGTAAATCATTTAAGGTCCAATTATCGACTGGCAAATCATTTAAGGTCCAGTTCCCGCCTGGAAAATCATTTTAAGGCCCAGTTCTCGTCTGGCAAATCTCTTAAGGCCCAGTCCTCGTCTGGAGAATACCCTTTTCTCACCAGTTCTCGTCTGGTAATCTATCCTCCAATCCAGTTTTAGTCTAGAAGTTTAACCCAAAGTCCAATCCTTTATTGACAACTACTCAAAAGTCCACCGTCGTTGGCATCCTCATAACACCAAAATAACCAAAGTCCAATTTCGTTTGGCAACTACCAAATCCAATCCCTGGTGATACCCCTGACAAGGAAACCTATCCCCAGCGCGTCCGATCATTTACATCGTCATGTGCATGGCATGCTAGCATAACATTACATAAGCATATCAAGCACTATCATATCATATAGATTCCTCAGCAGATGCATGGCATATCCATCCCCGGCAACATAGCATAACAGGATCCATGATCAATTCGCAAGCATCTTGGCCAGTCCTCCATCAAAGTCAGCAGTACACCCCGCACGTACTCAAGGAATTCTATTCCCCAGCAAGTCATTCTTCAGCCAGGCAGTTGATATTGAAAATCCTCAGCAGCTGTTGCTATTCTTACTCCCTAAGCAGAGGATATTCTAGAAAGTTTCTTGTGAGCTTTCCCCTGCAGAGCCAGCACATTCCCTCCGACAGGAATTTTGCTCAACTATTAGTCAGCAAATTTACCGTAGAGATACTGCTTTGGTATCATCGAAGAACCTTAATGGATAAGGGACTGTTTCGACGACCTAGAGAATCGTCTGCCTTTCAGAGATACTGCTTTGGTATCATCGAAGAACCTTAATGGATAAGGGACTGTTTCGACGACCCAGAGAATCGTCTTCCTTTCAAAGATACTGCTTTGGTATCATCGAAGAACCTTAATGGATAAGGGACTGTTTCGACGACCCAGAGAATCCTCTACTTTCAGAGATACTGCTTTGGTATCATCGAGGAACCTTAATGGACAAGGGACTGCTTCGACAATATCATCGAAGAACATTAATGGATAAGGGACTGCTTCGACAACCTAGAGAATCTTCTACCTTGGTATCATAGAGGAACCTTAATGGATAAGGGACTACTTCGACCACCCAGAGAATCTCAAGTTATTTTGTTCAGTTGGAACCTCGCTACCTCATTCTGTTAGCTCTTACACGTTACCTTTTGTGAGACAAATTTTTGGGGCATTCTTATATCTAATTGACTTTTACCCTTAAAATAAACGCCATGCAGCCGTTCACTCTCTCAGGTTCAAGCCAATTAGATAGGGGCATCCGTCATACCCCAAATTTGTCCTACCTGTGAATAGTTTTCACCTGAACATTCATCCACTAACCATCATATCTATATCCAATCCATTTGTCCGTTTCACTTTTAATTAACCTATCTTTTTCTTGTATTCATTCTTTATAACCATATTTCATTTTAAATCCATTTATCCACTTTTCAACTCCATACTTTTCCAATAAACCAAATTCATAAACCCATATTCATTTCTAAACCAACTCTTAAATATCCAAATTTCTATCCATATCCATTTATGTGTCATTATCCATATTTTACCAATTATCCATTTTTCTATTTTTCTTTATTCATTTTTATATCTAATTCATAAATTGTTTTTAACCCATAAACCCTTTTTTTATTTATCCATTTTTATCCATATGCCATTTTTTCAAGACCATTTCAAATTCCATTCGAAAATTCCAAATATCATTTCATTTAAAAATTCCAATTTCAAGTTTCATATCCAAGTTCTTTTGTTTTCCAATTCCATTTAAATTCCATCTCATAACCAATTTTTAAAATTAAAGTCCATTGTCTTTCTTACAAAAAAGGCTCATTTCAAAATAAGGTTCACCACAAAGCCTATGTTAAAACCTATAAAGAGAGTTCATAAAGCCATTACAATCCCTTTACAAAGTTACAACAATTTGAAGAAAAATAATAGAGAGCAAATGCCAATTCACAATATAATTCGTACAAACACAATGCCCCTCTACACAATAACTAACAAAACAAAACCATCTGCCACAAGCTGCCAAAACCTGCACCAAGCTGCAGCATCCCGCATGCTGCGAACGAAGCATACACACACAAAAGCCAAAACCTGCTCTCGCAATAATCCAAAAACTCTGCAATTGACAATAACAACACAACATCACAAGTTTGAAATTCAAAAAAAAGAGAGGGATTTCAAAGGGAGAACGATAAAAAAGAGAACAAACCTGTACCTGTACGTCCATAAATTAACCCAATTTCCAGCTCACTATTTCTTCTCACTTCTTCCTAAAACACCCTTCAATCCACCATAAAAAACCCACTGAGCCATCATCAAAGGGGACCTTCAACAACCTTCATCTCTCTCCAAATTTCCACTACCTCACTCGAACAATAAAACCTTCAATACACCTAGCCGCCACGACCTCACTCCTCCCTCAAACCTTCAAACGACTCAACCTCCGACCTCCACCTTCTTCAACCTTAATCGACCACCATACCCTCCGCCTGTGTTTTTGCTAAACACCATAACAGCAAAAGCAAAACGTTGCAAGACCGCACCACCCTTTTATCCTCTCTCCTTCGTGAATCTTCAACACAACCTTTCTTCACAACACAACCCAAACACACCGATCCGAAGCAAAAACCAAAACGAGAAAGAGAAAGAGCTTTGAGAAACCGAAAGCGAAACCCATGAATCGAAAGAAGGAGATGAAAGTATGAGAATCGAACGAACCTATTTTGAAACCATAAACCCAAATCGCAGAGAAGACGAAGAGATGGAAACCTGAGCAAATCCAAGTCTGAGGACCGAAACAGGGTCGAAGAAGGTCCGATCGCGTTCACCGTTTTTTATCTTTGATCTATTGGTGATTTTCTCGTCGATAACTTGATGATGATGACATTTTTTTTCCTGAGCAATCCATGGTGTTTATTCGAATGGGTTTCTGTTTGAGAAGATGGAGTTGATGGAATCGTTCGTCACTTTTGACCGTGTAGTCATCATGCTTTTTTTCCTTTATGTTTTTTGGCTGCCTGATGGATGATGTTGCGACTGGGCTTAGGCCCGTTTCAATTTCATCGTTTAACCCCATTCATATTCGCATACATCATGCCTTTCCATTCCGCACACCCTCCCCCATTTTGTTATGTTTTAATTTAGTTTAATTTGTTTTGTCTTTTATTATTTTGTTTTCTTAGATAATATTCTTTTTAGTGTTTTACAACTAAGTTTTTATCTAACTATGTTTTTGATGTTTTCTCAATTAACTTTATTCTATCTTGATCCTCCTAGCCTAATGTTGCTTTTCGTTATTGTTTCATTTTTATTTCGATCTTCTTTTTGGTCAATAATATACTAAAAGGCCAATGATATTACAAAATCATGACTTAGTTGATTTATTCAAAATGACTAAAAGTCTTGATATGTATGAGGCTCACTTTTTATTTTATTGGTCGATGAAAGTCAAATATCAAGATTATCGATTTAAATCTTGATTAAGACGAGACCAATCTTTATTTTTCACATCGATTCCATTTTCTTTATTTTGGCCGATGATATAAAAAATCTTGATTAAGTTGATTTATTGAGATCGATTCAAAATCTTGATTTATATGAGGCCACCTTTTTATTTTTTATCGGTCAATGAAAGTCAACAAATCATAGCTTATCGATCTAAGATTAAAGATCTTGATTAAGACGAGACCGATTTTATATCCACTTTTACTTTTCATTTTTTATGGGTCGATGAACATCTAAAACCAAATTTTGTCGGTTTAGATGATACTTTTCTTCGATTTCGATTTTATTTCACATTTTACTTTGCACAATATTCTTTTCATTTCCGATCAATGAAGGTCTTAAACATCATGGAACCTTTTTGGAGTTCTTGATTAAGACGAGGTCGTCACCTTGTATTTCCCGATTCACCCGATTAATCATTATCTTGTTTATTTTCCGTCAAATATTATCTCGGTTATATTGGCCATATCATATTCATATTTATCTAACCATTTTCTTTGTTCATACACTACTCAAACCTTTTTATAATCACTTGCCGCTTAAAACACGTAATTTATATTCAAACATTACTTTAATAAAAGGTAAAGTGAGGTGGGTTGAGTCTTTGATCCGTCTCCTCAATTGTTTGGGTGCGAGTTCACTTACTCGTGTGTGAACAATTGTCACCTCTAAAAAATTAAACTTTAACTTGTTGAATGTTTAGGTGCGAGTTCACTTACTCGTGTGTGAACAATTGACGCCTAAAAAAACTTAAACCTTAGCCCGTCGATTGTTTGGATGCGAGTTCTCTTACTCGTGTGTGGACAATTGACGCCTTTAAAACACACGAACTCGACAGTATTCAAACTTTTTCCTAATCAATCATTAATGCACTTAATCCTTACTTAAACTTTTTTACCAAAGGTGAAGTGAGGGTGGTCGAGTCTTTGACCCTTCTCCTCAATTGTTTGGGTGCAAGTTCTCTTACTCGTGTGTGGGCAATTGTCACCTCTAAAATATCCAACACGACTAAAAACTCTCCTTTCCTCGCCCACGCGCAACCGAAGCCCTAATACACTTAATCCACAACTCAAAGAATATTGTTTAAGTCATTCTTTCGCGCATATGAACTAGTGCTTCAGCCTCCCATGACGAGCCGACAAGCCAACGTTTAGCAGTTAGAATGCGACCTAAACTCTCGTTCGCTTAAAACACGTCCAAATCAAACCTTTTTCTCAATCAAATCTCTAACATACTTAATCCAAATCAAACAGCTTTTCACAAAAAGAACATTGTTTAATCCATTCTTCCGCGCATATGAACTAGTGCTTCAGCCTCCCTTGACGAGCAGACAAGCCAACGTTTAGCAGTTAGAATGCAAATTAAACACTCATTCGTTTAAAAAACACAAACCAAACAACCGTAGTCCCACGAACTACGAATGCTCTGACTTTCCCATTGCACGAGGGAATACGTAGGCCCGAGGATTTTAATCCTTGCCGAGCACACTAATAATAAAACCACCCCGTTTTCCTTTTAAAAATTAATCCTTTTACCTTAGAAGATAACAAACAAACCTAGCTAACTTTCTCACGAATCGAATCAAGAGGTTCCCGTTGAGTACAACAGACGTAGAGGGTGCTAATACCTTCCCTCTTGCGTAACCGACTCCCGAACCCGAATTTGGTTGCGATGACCATATTCTTATCTATCCTTTAAAGGTTTTCTCGATATTTTCCTTTCCCTCTGTTGGGATGAATAAAGTTCGGTGGCGACTCTGTTTCGAACAGTTTTTTCCGCGTCCATCGTGAGGATCATATTTTTCGAGGTACCACAGATTATCTGTCGTACCTCGAAAAATATGATCCTCGCGATGGACGCGGAAAAAAACTGTTCGAAACAGAGTCGCCACCGAACTTTATTTATCCCAAAAGAGGGAAAGGAAAATATCGAGAAAACCTTTAAAGGGAGATAAGAACATGGTCATCGCAACAAAATTCGGGTTCGGGAGTCGATTACGCAAAGGGAAGGTATTAGCACCCTCTACGTCCGTTGTACTCAACGGGAACCTCTTGATTCGATTCGTGAGAAAGTTAGCTAGGGTTGTTTGTTTATCTTCTAATGGATTATTTTTTAAGGGGAAAATGGGGTAGTTTTTTATTAGTGTGCTCGGCAAGGATTAGAATCCTCGGGCCTACGTATTCCCTCGTGCAATGGGAAAGTCAGAGCATTCGTAGTTCGTGGGACTACGGTTGGTTTGTGTTTTTTAAACGAACGAGTGTTTAATTCACATTCTAACTGCTAAACATTGGCTTGTCGGCTCGTCAAGGGAGGCTGAAGCACTAGTTCATATGCGCGGAAGAATGGACTAAACAATGTTCTTTTTGTGAAAAGTTGTTTGGATAAGGATTAAGTGTATTAAGGATTTGATTGAGAAAAAGGTTTGATTTGGACGTGTTTTAGGGTTTCGGTTGCACGTGGGCGAGGAAAGGAGTTATATTCGTATTGGATATTTTAGAGGTGACAATTGCCCACACACGAGTAAGAGAACTCGCACCCAAACAATTGAGGATAAGGGTCAAAGACTCAACCACCCTCACTTCACCTTTTAATGAAAGTATGTTTAAATAAATTATTAAGTGTTTTAATGATAGCTTAGAAAAAGGTTTTGAATGTTGTCGAGTTACAAGCGTTTTAGTGGTGTCGATTGTCCACACACGAGTAAGAGAACTCGCACCTAAACAATCGGCAGGTTAAAGTTTAATTTTTTAGAGGCATCAATTGTTTGCACATGAGTAAGTAAACTCGCACCCAAACAATTGAGGAGAAGGTTTAAGTTTTTTAGAGGCGTCAATTGTTCACACACGAGTAAGAGAACTCGCACCCAAACAATTGAGGAGAAAGACCAAAGACTTGATCCCCCTCACATCACCTTTTAGGAAATGATGTTTGAATATATTATTAAGTGTATTAAAGCGTTTGATTGAGAAAAGAATTTGAGTGTTATCGGATTATATGTATTTTAAAGGCGTCAATTGCCCACACACGAGTAAGGAAACTCGCACCCAAGCAATTGAAGAGAAAGACCAAAGACTTAGTCCCCCTCTTTTTCACCTTTATGAAAATGTTTAAGTATTATTACGTATGTTGGTTTGATTTGAGAAAAGCACTCGACGTTGGATCGAGGTTTTAATTTACGTGTGAAGAGGTTAAGAAATGGAAGGAAAGGAAGTTATGGTGTGAAGTGAAGGTTGGAGATACTTGATATATGGATCAAGTAAATGCTTAGGATTGAATTGATTAAATTTATTTGAAAAATACTTGACGTTGGATCAAGTTTGTTTTACTCTTATAAAAAGGGTTGATTTTACTCTTATGGAATTAATTAAGCCATGATTAAAATATAAACCAATCACATACATGCATACAAATCAAAATAAAATAGGTAATCATTGCATAAGGCCTAAGAGGAGGCAAAGGGTAGGTCGGTTGCGATCGTGAAAACGATCGACTTATCAGGTATGAAAATGATTGACACGAAGTCCAAATATTAGTTGAAAAAATATTTTGATTTGAATAAACACACAATGACATAGCATAATATAATCAAAGCATAAAAATCCACGAGATAAAAAAAAAGGCACACACCATATATAATAAGCATTGAATAAATAAACTCAAGCATGATATGGTTAGTCACTTAATTCTAAAGTTAGTTTAAGGAAGGTATCCTAGACTAAAATAAATTCTAAGTTTATTAGAAAAGGTTTAGATAATTAATTAGACTAAATTATAATATTTAATAAAATTAATTATCAAAAAAATTCATTAGTATTAAATAAAACAATTTAATAAAACTAATTAAGTAAGAAATAGGGACAAATTAAATAAAAGCATTTTTTAGAACTTTTTAGATTTGAAACCAAATTAATAATTAATTAAATTAAAATTCAATATTTAATAAAATTAGTCATAAAAAAATTAATTATTATTAAATAATTTTTTTTTTAATAAAGTTAACTAATTAATTTATTAACCAAACTTTATAAGTTCTGTTTTTTTAAAGAAGATAAAATGTTTTTTTTTAGATTTTTATTATTAAAAAAGGTAAGTTTTTTAAAACAAGAAAAACAGTGGGCCAGAAAACGTTAGCAAATGGGGGGTGTGGTTAAGAAAATCCCCTAGGCCCAACACTCAGCAGCCCACGCTGGGATGAGGGTCCACCATGATCCTTCAGCAGATCTGGGGCGTTGAATTCCCCACCGAGTCAACCTTTGACTCTGATCTAGGGGCTAGGGTACGAGGGCGTACGGTGGATACACACAAAGGGAGGTGCGTGGGAAGATCCAAAGATCAAGGCCGGTGACACATGTCACCGGTACCGCTTGCCATCCCCAACAAACAATGAACGCATGGCAAGGGGAAAAAAGAAACAAAAGGGCATCAGCTCACTTCCCCTCAATATTTCTTTCAACGCTCTCTCTCTCTCTCAATACGCCCACTCTCTCAAATCTCACTCTCTGAAATCTCACTCTCTCAAATCTCACTCTCTGCATAAAAATAAATCGCCGGAAACCTAAGAAACCCGTCGGAGAAGCGGCGGCGCGCGTCGGCCGCCACCGTCTTCTCCGGCGACACGTCCACCAATCCTCAAACTGTAAACACAAACCCCACCTATTTTCTCCTTCTCTACACGAATCTAAACCTAGATTTAGGAAAAAAATTAACCACACCCTCAAATCGAACTCGTTCCCAAATAACCCTAATTTCTAAAATCAACAAAAATGGGCAAAATCATGCAAGGAGCAAGCAAATCAAAACATGGGAATGTAGTTAGAGCATACAACCACAACGATTCAATCAAAGAGGCTTAGATTTGAGGAGAAAAGGAAGGACGAGGCTTACCTCTTAAAGAATCGGTTGATAAACGTTCAGGTACCTTCGCTTGATCCCTTTGTATGCTCGTTCTCTAATTCTTTCTTCTTCTTCGTATGATTAGCTTTTCTGAAAGTGTTTTAGCTCAAGAACTTTTGTTGAATATGAACTTTAGTGAATAGGGTTGTGAACTTTTCGCAGCCGTTTAGGGTTTTTTTCTCCTCCTTTTTTGATTCAATGCTCCCTCTTTTATATCGTCAGAATTAGGGTTTGAAGAGGTGGTGTCAACATCGTTGAGGAATCACATTCATGGAATTGTATAAGGTAACTTTCCCTAATTCAGAACATGTTTTTTGCCAAAAAAATGTTACTGCTTTGCTGAGCCTCTGCGATACCTTTTTCTGCTATACCTTGTCCTTTTGCCTTTTGTGTTAAGGTTACAGTACTGTGCATTTTGCAGCTTTGCTCGTGTTTTACTGTTTTGGTCAGGTTGAACTTTGTATAGTCCCTATTTGCATTGCTTTTGACTTTGGGTAAAGTGCAAATGTCTCATTGTTCTTTTGACCGTGTGAGCTTTGAAACTTATTTTTGAATTGTGTATGATAATTGTTTTGAATTTTTGATGACATGAATGTGACAATTTGAAGCGTGGATTTGAAAGTGAACATGTAAGTATTGTGAATGGATTGTTTAGGACTTTTTGGCAAGGCTTGGTTTTGGTGTGACTTTAGAATTAATGATCAATTAACATGAATTTGGTATGACAACATGAATTGAACCTTGAACTTGGCATGATGAATTTGGTTTATGACCTCAAAATATGAATTGGTTTTTTTATAGAAAATTTGTTGTGTCTTGGTGTTGCAGGACAGTATGTGGCCGTGGCTACAAGTTGCTGTGAGCAAGTGTGATAGCTAGCTGAATGTTGGGACGCTGGCTTGCCCACATTTTCCTGTGCAATAAGTAACTTGGTGGTAGCAACATGGTTCGTAATTTGAACGGTGTGGCTTGGACGTAACACGTTGGAGTGGACTCACTTGCAGTATCAATTTGTAACAATTACAACATGAATGTCTTTGTAATTCTTTACACGTGAAGCTTGAAAAGGAAAAGAAACCATGGTTATAGGCTTTTGATGATTGGCACGATGGTGGATCATTTTAGGCATAACGATGAAGCTCAAGGCTTGAAGCATGAAAGTTTAATATATTATTAGCAAGAACTGGTAGTATTTGTGCTAACAACTCGTGACTTCCTGCTATTTCCTTCAATTATGTATTTTGTCCCCTTGTAATTTGGAATTTTGTTACTATTGCGTTTGAGTATCAATTTTGGATTTGCAAATCAAACTTTGTAGCACTTGTAATTCCAAAAGTAGCTTCTATAACTTGTGGCACGGATGCTCTTGAGTTCAAACAACGCCCTTTTCATTTTGAAATTACAACATGGCTTGAGAAACTTAAATACTGCTTGGAATATCTCTAGCATGGCAACAAATGTTTTTATAGTCTAAGTAATTTGATCAAGAAACCTAATCAAACGGTTACGTTGCTTGGGACCTTAACAAGGAATTTGGTCATGGATTTAAAAGGTAGTCTTTGGGAACTAAATAGTGGTGCCTTGCATGGTCATAAATTGAAATCATTTGTGATCATGGCTTGTGAAACAATCCCAATAAACCCCACTTATGGCCTAAAACTTAATTAGCAAACCTTTAATTATGGCTTGAGCACTTGATCACATCTTGAAATGTCTTAAAATTCGTGACTTACGGCATGACCAAACTCTTCTTGGAATGTACTTTGGAACAAATCAAAGCTTGCCACGAATTGACCTTGAATATTAAGACCACCTCAGGCATGGACTGAGACAAATAATTCTAATCACAGCATTTGACCAACTTGAAATACGACCCATAACCATTTTGGAACATGGCTTAGAATCCACTTGAATCCAACTGACCATGTCTTGACCAATTGACCATGGTGATTAAGACATATCTTTTCACTTGTTTTCACTTGAATTCATCACCTCTTATAAGAGCCTGTGATTCAAACAAAGTCTCCATAACTTAACCTTTAGAGGACCATGACCAAAGCTATATGATGATCTTGAGAAGAGTCCATGAAGCCACAACATGCTTAGTAGAAGAAAAATGAAAGGGTAGGACAAATTTGGGGTATGACAGATGCCCCTATCTAATTGTCTTGGACCCGAAAAAAAATGAGCTGCTGAACGGCGTTCATTTTTTTAGGGTAGAAGGCAATGAGATATAAGAAGACCCCAAAATTTGTCCGACAAAAGGTAAAGTGTTATTGAGTGAGAACTGACAGAATAAGGTAGCTGAGTACAAAATAGATAGAATAACTTGGGGCCCTTTGGGTAGTTGAAGCAGTATCTCTGTAAGCAGAAGACCCTCTGGAACTTCGAGGCAGTACCTTATCCGTTAAGGTTCCTCGACGATACCACAGCAGTATCTTTGGAAGCAGAAGATTTTCTGGAGCATTGAAGCAGTACCTTATCCATTAAGGTTCCTCAACGATACTAAAGCAGTATCTTTGAAAGCAGGAGATTCTCTGGAGCATTGAAGCAGTACCTTATCCTTTAAGGTTCCTCAAATGATACCAAAACAGTATCTCTGAAAGGCAGACGACTCTCTGGGTCGTCGAAGCAGTCCCTTATCCGTTAAGGTTCCTCGATGATACCAAAGCAGTATCTCTGAAGGCAGACGATTCTCTGGGTCGTCGAAGCAGTCCCTTATCCGTTAAGGTTCCTCGATGATACCAAAGCAGTATCTCTGAAGGGCAGACGATTCTCTGGGTCGTCGAAGCAGTCCCTTGTTCATTAAGGTTCCCCGATGATACCAAAGTAATATCTCTGAAGGCAGACGATTCTCTGGGTCGTCGAAGCAGTCCCTTATCCATTAAGGCTCCTCGATGATACCAAAGAAGTATCTCTGAAAGGCAGACGATTCTCTGGGTCGTCGAAGCAGTCCCTTGTTCATTAAGGTTCCCCGATGATACCAAAGCAGTATCTCTGAAAGGCAGACGATTCTCTGGGTCGTCGAAGCAGTCCCTTGTTCATTAAGGTTCCCCGATGATACCAAAGCAATATCTCTGAAAGGCAGACAATTCTCTGGGTCGTCGAAGCAGTCCCTTGTTCATTAAGGTTCCCCGATGATACCAAAGCAGTATCTCTGAAAGGCAGATGATTCTCTGGGTCGTCGAAGCAGTCCCTTGTTCATTAAGGTTCCCCGATGATACCAAAGCAGTATCTCTGAAAGGCAGACGATTCTCTGGGTCGTCGAAGCAGTCCCTTGTTCATTAAGGTTCCCCGATGATACCAAAGCAGTATCTCTAAAGGTATAAGATTCTCCAGGTTGTCAAAGCAGTCCCTTATCCATTAAGGTTCCTCGATGATACCAAAGCAGTATCTCTGAAGGCAGACGATTCTCTGGGTCGTCGAAGCAGCCCTTTATCCATTAAGGTTCCTCGATGATACCAAAGCAGTATCTCTGAAGGCAGACGATTCTCTGGGTCGTCGAAGCAGTCCCTTATCCATTAAGGTTCCTCGATGATACCAAAGCAGTATCTCTGAAGGCAGATGATTCTCTGGGTCGTCGAAGCAATCCCTTGTCCGTTAAGGTTCCTCGATGATACCAAAGCAGTATCTCTAAAGGCAGACGATTCTCTGAGTCATCGAAGCAGTCCCTTATCCATTAAGGTTCCTCGATGATACCAAAGCAGTACCTCTGAATGCAAACGATTCTCTGGGTCGTCGAAGCAGTCCCTTATCCATTAAGGTTCCTCGATGATACCAAAGCAGTATCTCTAAAAGGCAGACGATTCTCTGGAACATTGAAGCAGTACCTTATCCATTAAGGTTCCCCGGTGATACCAAAGCAGTATCTCTGAAGTAAATTTGCTGGGAGGATAGTTGAGCAAGATTCCTGTCGGAGGAAGTGCGCCAGTTCTGCAGGGGAAAGCTCACAAGAAACTTTCTAGGATATCCTCTACTTGGGGAGTACTGACAATATTTGTCGGGGATTGTCATTATCAATTGCATGGCTGAGGAATGACTTGCTGGGGAATAGGATTCCATGAGCATGTGCAGGGTATCAGCTTCTCTTTGATGGAGGACTGGCCAAGATGCTTGCGAACTGCTCCTGGATCCTGTTATGCTATGTTGGGGATGGATATGCCATGCATTGCAAAATGCACTGAAACACATGCTAAAAATGCAACTGCTAGGGAATTTAATGCACGTACAAATGCACAAGATTAATATGCTGATGCTAGATATGATTATGATACTACGCCTGCATGCCATGCGTATGCCAATGCACATGATTGGGCGCGCTGGGGATAAGTTTCCTTGTCGAGGGTATCAACAGGGATTGAATTTGGTAATTGCCAAATGAAATTGGACTTTGGTTATTTTGGTGTTATGAGGATGCCAACGGTGGTGGACTTTTAATGGTTGCCAATGAAGACTGGACTTTGAAGGGTAGATTTGAAGGTGCCAACGAGCGTGGACTTTTGAGTAGTTGCCAATAGAGGATTGGACTTTGGGTTTTGTGGGGATGGTGAGAGTGTTTGACTACTCGACCCCTTTTGAACAAGCCAAATATGACTAGGGAGCGTGACTGCCCCTGTTGAGCTTGAAAGATTCATTGTTGGAGATTATGGTAAGTACATTCCTGTTAAGCCACACTGCTTGTGGTGAAGAGCTAGAACGACTGACAACTGATTTGATGCTTTCATGTGGTGAAATTCTTTTGGAGACTATCTAATTCCTTTTAGTTCTCCCAACACCAAACAAATTTTATCGTTTTCAAATATTGTCTTTATTAACCGAAGTTTCAAAAACGCAGTTTATCAAAAACAAAATCAATTTGCAAACAAAACAGATAAAGTAAAAAAATGAGCACAATTTGGTGAGAAATCTCTCTTTGTATTGATTTGCCCCTGGAATGGGTAAGTATGTACAGGGATGCAATTCCTTAATGAGGTAATTGCGGTGCAAGAAAAAACATAACGGCAATACAAATTAATGAGGTCCCATTGAGTTTCAACACTGCTATGGTGCCTATGACTTTGATAACTTCAACACCTTGCTTCGTAGGAAAACGGCTGGGTTGAATTCTCTCTTCAGCGGTACATCAGGATCAAGTGGACGTGCATACTAGATACTTTGCCTTGGAATCTGTCCCTAACTTTTTCCTGGATCGCCCTTTCGGGTTTTCAATCCACCAGGACGCCATTTTTTGCCTGAACCGCCCTTTCGGGTTTTCAATTCAGCGGGCCTATATCTTTTATTTTATCCCTAATTTTTGCCTGGACTTATTTAGTTTTTTCAAGTCCACCGGGATTGCCATTTTTTGCCTAAGTCGCCTTTTCAGGTTTTCGACTTAGCGGCTTTATTGTTCCACTTTTTTAGGCGTAGTATCACTTAACGTACTCTGCATTCACCGGGTATGGTAATTCATCACCGTCCATAGTCGCGAGTTTCAAGGCACCACCGGAGAATGCCTCTCTTACGACATATGGGCCTTCATAGTTTGGCGTCCACTTGCCCCTGGATTCATTATACATGGTCATGATCCTCTTGAGCACCAAGTCACCTTCCTGGAATGTCCGAGGATGCACTTTCTTGTCAAAAGCTTTCTTCATGCGTCTTTGATAGAGCTGGCCATGGCATATTGCTGCCAAGCGTTTTTCTTCAAGAAGGTTGAGTTCCTCAAACCTCGTCTTCACCCATTCTGCTTCATCAAGCTGAGCTTCCATCAATACTCTCAATGAGGGGATTTCGACTTCTATTGGAAGGACCGCTTCCGTACCATAAACCAACGAGTAGGGAGTTGCCCCTGTTGAAGTTCGCACTGAGGTACGGTAGCCGTGCAGCGCAAAAGGTAGCATCTCATGCCAATCCTTATAAGTGACCACCATTTTCTGAATGATCTTTTTGATGTTTTTGTTGGCTGCTTCAACGGCTCCATTCATCTTGGGTTTGTATGGTGTCAAATTATGGTGCTCAATCTTGAAACTAGCACACAATTCATCCATTATTTTGTTGTTGAGATTGGACCCATTGTCAGTGATGATACGGTTAGGCACTCCATATCTGCATATGATGTTGTGTTTCAAGAAGCGAGCGACCACTTGCTTAGTAATGTTCGTATACGATGCAGCCTCAACCCATTTGGTAAAGTAGTCTATTGCAACCAATATGAAGCGGTGCCCATTCGAGGCTTTTGGCTCAATCATCCCAATCATGTCTATCCCCCACATGGAAAATGGCCATGGTGAAGTCAAGACGTTCAAGGGAGTGGGAGGTACATGAATCTTATCAGAATATATTTGGCATTTATGGCAAGTTCGGGCATGATGGTAGCAATCAGCCTCCATGGTAAGCCAATAATAGCCTGCTCTCAATATCTTCTTTGCCATAGTATGCCCATTTGCATGGGTACCAAAACAACCTTCATGAATGTCTTTCAGAATCTGCTCGGCTTCATGCTTTTCCACACATCTGAGTAGTACAGTATCATGATTACGCTTGTATAACACATTCCCATTGAGGAAGAAATTTGATGCCAATCTGCGCTAAGTTCTCTTATCCACCACCAAAGCGCCCTCTGGATACTCTTGTTTTTCCAGATAACGTTTGATGTCATAGAACCATGGCTTTTCATCTGACTCTTCATCGGTAGCCAAACGGTGAGCTGGCTCTTCAAATCGCTGCATATCAATATGCGGCCGATGGTTGGGCCATATCAGTTTATACATAGAAGCCAAAGTTGCCAGAGCGTCTGCCATTTGATTTTCCTCTCTAGGCACATGGGTAAAGGTGATATCATCAAATCTAGGAAGTAGCTTTGCCACGTAATCTCGATATGGAACTAGATTGGCATGTTTGGCGTCCCAGTCACCTCGAATCTGATGTATTACTAAAGCAGAATCTCCGAACACATCAAGAGTCTTGATTCTTAAATTGATGGCTTCTTCCAATCCAAGTATACAAGCTTCATACTCAGCCATGTGATTGGTGCATGGAAAACAGAGCTTAGCTGTGAACGGTAAGTGGAAATTCTTGGGTGATGTAATTACTGCCCCAATTCCATTTATGTGAACATTTGAGGCACCATCGAACATAAGAGTCCATCGCTCCCCTGGTTCGGGCCCTTCATCTGGACCTGGCTCTTCATAATCTTTTAGCACCATTATGTCTTCATCTGGGAAATAAAACTTCATGGACTGATAATCATCCACTGGTTGATGGGCAAGATGGTCTGCCAGTATGCTACCCTTGATGGATTTTTGAGTGACGTATTGAATGTCGTACTTAG
This sequence comes from Lathyrus tuberosus, assembly GCA_022829125.1. Taxonomy (NCBI): domain Eukaryota; kingdom Viridiplantae; phylum Streptophyta; class Magnoliopsida; order Fabales; family Fabaceae; genus Lathyrus; species Lathyrus tuberosus. The sequence continues at coordinate 13,094,122 of JALAZF010000075.1, forward strand.
ACAAAAGCATTTGCCATCGGGCTATTCTGCCGGTGAGAGCAGGTTTCTCAAAGATGTATTTAATGGGATCCATCTTGGAAATCAGATAAGTAGTGTGGGTCAACATATACTGCCTGAGACGTTTGGCAGCCCAGGCTAATGCGCAACAAGTCTTCTCGAGTAAGGAATACCTTGTCTCGCAGTCATTGAACTTCTTGCTGAGGTAATAGATATCATGTTCTTTCCTTCCAGTCTCATCCTGTTGCCCCAACACACATCCCATAGAATCGTCAAGTACAGTCAGGTACATAATAAGTGGCCTTTTAGGAACAGGCGGTATCAGGATCGGTGGTTCTTGCAGATACTCTTTGATCTTATCAAATGCCCCTTGGCAATCATCATCCCACGCGATTGACTGATTCTTTCTTAGCAGCTTAAAAATAGGTTTGCAGGTGGCAGTAAGATGTGAAATAAATTCGGCGATGTAGTTTAATCTTCCCAGAAAGCCACGAACCTCTTTCTCTGTCCTAGGCGCAAGCATATTTTGAATTGCCCTCACCTTATCAGGATCCACTTCGATTCCTTTCTGACTTACTATGAAGCCCAACAGTTTTCCAGATCGTACCCCAAATGTGCACTTGTTGGGGTTGAGTCTCAGTCTAAACTTCCTCAATCGAACAAACAGCTTATGCAGATTGATCAAGTGCTCTTCTTCAGTTTGAGACTTGGCAATCATATCGTCGACGTACACTTCAATCTCTTTATGGATCATATCATGAAAGAGCATTACCATTGCACGTTGATACGTTGCCCCAACATTCTTAAGTCCGAATGGCATCACCTTATAGCAGAAGGAGCCCCATGGTGTGATAAATGTGGTCTTCTCCATATCCTCTGGATCCATCTTATTTTGATTATATCCAGAAAATCCGTCCATAAAAGAGAATACGGAAAACTGAGCTGTGTTGTCAACCAATACGTCAATGTGAGGTAATGGGAAGTCGTCCTTAGGACTAGCTCTGTTCAAATCTCTGTAATCCACACACATGCGAACCTTTCCATCTTTCTTTGGTACCGGCACAATGTTGGCAACCCATTGTGGGTACTTTGCTACTGCCAGGAATCCAGCATCAATCTGCTTTCGGACTTCTTCGCGAATTTTGAGAGCCATATCCGGATGGGTCCTTCTTAACTTTTGTTTGACAGCATGGCATTCCTCCTTGAGCGGTAACTTGTGTACAACCATATCAGTATCCAACCCTGGCATGTCTTGATACGACCAGGTGAATACGTCAGCGTACTCATGGAGGAGCTCTATCAACTTGGTCTTGACTTCAATTTGAAGAGATGCACCTATTTTTACCTCTCTTCTGTCTTCCTCAGTACCCAGGTAGATGACTTCAATGTCCTTTTGGTGCGGCATGATGACCTTCTCCTCTTGCTTAAGCAGCCTTGCCAACTCGTCGGGGAGTTCGCAATCTTTCACGCCTTCCTCTTCAGCTTGGTAGATTGGGCAATCAAAATCATATATGCCCGTAGCAGCGTCTATGTCAAGGACCTCGGTGGTGTTTCTGCATGTTTATGATTTATGCATTTTATTTAGGAAAGTGTGTGCACGAAAAATATTGCCATTTATTGTAAAGTAAAAAGAATGAAAGAAAGTGAGCGAAAATTGAATGTAAACTGAAATTCATTAATGATAAACAAAGTTTGAAAACATCAGGTGGCCCATACAATGCTCCACTACGCCTTGGGCAGAGCGTAGGGTTTTTGATAAATAGTAAAATTATGTTTGGTGTGTGAAAAACTGAGGGACTTCAATGGTCTTCCAATTCTGGAGCTCTTCACCAGGCTTTGCTTGTCGGACCCAGCTTGCAGAAGCTTTCTCATCAGCATTATGGTCTTCAATGATCATTGCTACTGGAGAATCAAAGATGTGGCCAGCACTTATAAAAGTCTTCTCAACAGGAGGGAATTGATTTCCATTGTATGGAACAAAGGCTGAACTGCGGGATGGCTGATAACCCAGCCCAAACTTATCAAGCTTTTCAGTAACTTCAACCACTTTGCCCCAGCCTTGGGCACTTCCTTCTTTCACCACAACTTTAGCTTCCTTGTACGAGGCCATGGACGACCTTAACTCTTGTTGCTCTGGTACTCGTTGCACAGCCAGTGTACTCACCAGTTCAAAGGACTGAAAAGGGGTCTCCACCATTTCACCTTCGACATCAATGTAACGGAACGATGTCAAATGACTTACTAGAATATCCTCTTCGCCGCCTATCACAACCATCTTGTCATTGGAAATGAACTTCAGCTTCTGATGAAGAGTGGATGTAACTGCCCCTGCTGAGTGAATCCAAGGCCTTCCTAACAAGCAGCTGTAACCAGGATAAATATCCATTACTTGAAAAGTAATGTTAAAAATGGTAGGTCCAATCTTAATTGGCAAGTCCACCTCACCAATAACCGCACGCCTAGATCCATCAAATGCCTTCACTATAAGAGTACTTGGCCTCATGATTACCCCATTCACAGGCATTCTCTCCAGAGTTGACTTCGGGAGCACATTTAACGAGGATCTAGTATCCACCAAGACTCTAGATATCAAAACGTCTTCACACCTAAAGGAAATGTGAAGGGCCTTGTTGTGGTTTTTCTTTTCAGCAGTCAGATCATCATTGTTAAACCCCAGAAAGTTGCCAGTGATGACACTGGCTATCACATCATCAAACTGTGCTACAGTGATATCCTTGGTAATGTGTGCAACACTCAACACCTTCAGCAGGGAGGATCTATGTGCCTCGGAACTGAGCAACAGGGCGAGCATAGATATCTTGGCAGGAGTCTGGTTCAGCTGATCGACTACCTTGTAGTCACTCTTCTTTATAATTTTCAGAAACTCTTCAGCCTCTTTTTGTGTGAACGCCCCTCTTGGAGATGACAACCCTTCTTGTAATTCAGCATTCGGGGTTTCAACTGGTACATCAATCGCCTTACCTTTGTCATTATTCGGCACCTCTGCTTGCTTTGCCGCAAAGATTCGACCACTACGGGTCATTCCACCTGGTCCCACTATAGCGTCACACTTAGACTCAGGAACATTACCAGGATATTCAATGGTTATCGGGACGGGGCGCACTGGCCTTGACTTGCTAACATCTGCCTCATCAAGCTGAATAACCAACGGTGCAGGACAAACTGATCTTTGTTGGAAAACACTAGCTCCATCATATTCAATGATTACCGGAGCAGGACGAACTCGCCTTTGTTGACGGCCTTCAGGTGCATCATACTGAAGGTTAATGACAGCCACACTTTGTTCTCTTGTATCCCGACGTTAAACTTGAATCACACCTTGATCCAGAAATTTCTGCAAATGTTTCTTAACCACCTCATCAGTCAAATTCTCAAGCTCATCTTCAGGGATCATCCCACATCTCCTCAGTTTTTCTCCTATAACCGCCATAGGAGTCTGAATATCTTCAACCCTTGTAATCAATTTCTGTCCGTTGCCTTCTTCCACAGCATTAACAGATGGTCCTCCATGCGGGGGCATGGGATTGTGTTTAACATTAGCGCCTCGCTGAGTGAAAGTAAGATCTTTGGACTCAACCAAATCTTGAACTCTGTTCTGAAACGCATAGCAGTTTTCTATGGTGCCTGGGAGCACCTTTATGAAACTCACAATGGGCGTTGGCATCGTATCCGGGAGGATATGGGAAGACTGCTGGTCTCAAATCCTTGAGTTTCAAATGCCCACTCTGATACAGTTGAGAAAAAATCTGGCTATACGGCATTGGCACAGGATCGATATGCCTTCTTGGTCTTTGTTGCCTCTGGGCATTCTGATATTGCGGCGGAGGAACATTCTGATAATTCGGCTGCTGAGCAGGTGGTTGAAGTGGGGCTTGTGCAGCTGCAGCCACTTGCTGATATGGTATATTCACTGGGGCTCTACCCCCTCGTCCTCTCATGACAGCATTGGTTTCTTCGTCTTTCCTCTTCACAAAAGGTTTTTTAACTCCACTTGCAGAAGCAATAGCAGCTTTTTTCTTCAACTGGCTCTCAATCCTTTCTCCCACTGACACAATCTCAGCAAAGTTGGGGAAGCTAGATCCCATCATACGGTCTGAATACTGAGGCTGCAAAGTTCCCATGAACATATCCATAAATTCTTTATCCAACAAGGGTGGTTGAACACGAGAAGCCAATTCCCGCCAACGTTGAGCATATTCTTTGAATGACTCATTGTTGCGCTGAGTCGTATCTTGTAATTGAGTATGGTTTGGCGCTAAATCAGTGTTGTATTGATAATGTTTGAGGAACGCCTCAGATAGATCCCTCCAGGTATTAATCTGTCTCTTCCCTAACTGCATGTACCACTCTAGCGATGCCCCACTGAGGCTATCCTGAAAGTAGTGAATTAACAGAGGGTCGTCCTTAACGTGGGCAGCCATTTTGCGACAGTATGCTCGCAAATGAGTCTTAGGGCAGCTAAGTCCCTTGTATTTGTCAAACGTCAGCACTTGAAACTTATGAGGGATTACCAGTCCGGGGACTAAGCACATGTCGACAACATCCAAGCCAGGAGTTGTCTGAACCTCCAAAGCCTTGAATTTCTCTTCTAGTACGTGCAACCGGTCGGTAGATAGATCAGATCCAACAAGTTGAAGAGGTGGAGGTGGTATGTTGAAGGAATCAACTTGCTCGTCCGCATCGCTCATAGATCCATGATGAGCCGAGTGTTCTGACAAGTCTATGTGAACAGGAGGAGGGATTCCCTTAACTCCAGAAGTGCCTATCTTTTCAACCAGCTTCTTAACATTAGCCACTATTTCAGCATCTTTCTCTTTCTGTGCAAGCAACATCATAGTTTCCAGTAGCTGATCCATTTTAGCCTTCAGCGAATCGATATCATTCCTCATTGTGTTCTGGTTCTCCTCGATCTGTTCCAGCGTCATCTTGAAGTTTTGGCGTGTCTCGTACTGGTGTTGAGTAGTCAGGTTTTCTGTTGGAGAAATGATAGAGTAATTGAGTTTATTGCTAGGTGCTTTTTGGAAAACGAATGCAATGGTATGTATGCAGGATGGTATGCATTTGTTTTCAGGGAATCGTTCGAATTAATCATTATTTATACAGGAATATTAAGAAACAAACTGCTGCAAAGGAGATCAAGTCTCATTCATTCATAAGATTATAATAATCAAGTGATACATAATCATCCGGATATTAGTACAATTCAAAAAGCAAGAAAAACAACATAAGACTCAAAACTTGGGCCTTCGAGCCTCGCGCTCCTTTAACTTTTCCTTAAACCTCTTCAGCATCGCCTTACAAAGGCAAACAAATTCGACGATGGCTTGAGGGGTAGATTCGTCGAGAGCCTCCAAAGCATCCCTATGCTTCCACACCAAGTCTTCAGCCAACCAGTTACAAAAATCCGCTAGCCCATTAAGCTTGTTGCGGTACATATCTCTGTCAGCTATTAGAATGTGAATAGAGAGTTCATAACCAGTACATTCATCAAGCACCTTCTTCCTCGCAGAGGCCCAAATATCTTTGTCCGACAGGACAACCTCAAGGTGATTCTTCTGCTCTTCTGCAAGCCTTTTGAGATTATTCAGCTCGCCACACACTTTGTCCCAATCCGCTGGCTCCACATAAGCAACTCTTATGAGATCCTCCTTAATTTGGCGTTCTATTGCTTCAGAAGCCCTTGACTGGCGTAGAGCTGAGCTTAATTTTTCTATTTCTGCTCCCATCTCTTCTCTAAGTGCCTTCTTCCTTTCAGTGGCAAGGAGCCAAGCTTTCCTATTTTCAGCACACTTTGCATATGCCTGATTCAACTCTCCCTTAATCCTCTCTAATGCACCATCAGCTTGATTAAGACAAATATTAACTTTCTTCTTCTGTTGCTCTTCTTCATTGGCCTTACTTCCTGTTGCTTCTAGTTGAGTGTTCTTTCGTTGAAGCTCCCACTTCAAGTTATTCTTCTCACTAGTAACATCTCGAAGCTTCGACTCAAGTCGCTCAGTTTCCTTTACTAATCTGGCTATTGTTGCCTTGAGATCCTCGGCCTCCTCAATTGGGACGTGAGTAGGCTTTGGCTCAGGCAAAGGCTCGGACACCTTAATGGCAAAAGGCAACTTGATTCTTTCCACTCTTTCTCTGACCCATATGAAGTAAGGCTCTTTAGTAATGTTGTTCCTTCTCCCCAACTCAGCTTTTCCTTTCCTATGGACCTCCTTCCATGCCTTTGTGATTCTTTTGAGTAGGTCCGGATTCTCAGTTTTCAAACCATGCACCAAGAATGCTTCCAAAGCCTTCTCATCAGGTGGTACACTCATCGGATACCCCAACTGCCTCACGGACAATATAGGATTAGAATTAATACTGCCGCGGGTCCCGATGAGGGGAACATTAGGGAACCTACCAAAACTGGATATGACTGCATCGTAGTCTAGGGAGTACCAAGACAAGTCAGCTGATCTGAGAGTTCCCAACCTTTGGGCCCAACTTTCGTCCACTTGTTCTATGAAGGGTCCCTTCTTCGGAAGGTGCATTTGGGTCCATTGATACAGGAGATGAGCACAGCAAGCAACCATGCCTCCCTTCTTAACGTGTCTTCAACTCAAGTAATAACACATGTCAGCTAGAAGGGTAGGCACATGGTTTCCTGTGAGGAAGACATGGATGGCAGTAATATCTACAAAATCATCTACATCCACATTAGGAAATAGAACAATCCCATAGATGGCTAATGCTACAGTAGCATAACAAGCTTCCCAACTTTCCTCTTTCATCATAGCCTCAGCCCTTTCCAACAGAAATGAGAGAAAGAAGCCCTTGACCCCTCCCTTGATCTTCCAGTTGTTAGTGACGTCCTGCTTAGTCATGTGGAGAGCTTTTGCAATGATTTCATCCTTCAGAGTCACATCAACCCCTTCAAATAACAACTTGTCTTTCATTGGGATGTCCACCAGTTTCTCATACTTTTCGAGTGTTGGTGCTAACTGAAAGTCTTGAAAGGTGAAACATCTCAAAGGAGAATTATAGAACTGTACGAAGGTGCTTAGCATGGCAAAGTCCACATCTTGATTCAGAATACGCAACAGTTTACCAAAGTTCTGCCCAAAGTTGATTCGGTAGACGGAAGGCATACGTGAAACCAACCCACGTAAAGCAGTCAGATCAGGCTTCTTGAACTTGAAAGAATGAGGGCAACGGACGTCAGTTTCCATAATTCCTATCTGTAGCAAATGACAATTCTTAGATTCCCTAAAAACAAAAAGGGTGCAAATTTTATGGCCATGCGATGCTCATGCAAGGGTACAGGATCAAAACGACATCTGATTCTGAGGAAGGAGTTAGACACAGGATATCTCTGATCACCAGACCCCATAGGTAGGCTCTAAACTGGTAGGTGCCTAGAGTTATGGATATCTTTCAAAGACATTATGGCCACGAAGAAGGAACATCAGACGATAATATCCTTGAAAGTATCTCGTCTAGGTGAGGTCTTCGTTTCTTCCCCACGAAAAAGATTCCTCGGAGGCGCCCACTACACAACCATCGACACACGGGTTTAGGGTTCTCAGAATCTTAGATCGAGGTCGAAAATATTACTGTCAGGAAGTAATACGTTCAAGGGATCTCATCTGATTGTGGCGTTCACATTAACTCACATAGAATTAACACTACTAACCACCATGGGTAATTAGGTTTTGGTCCTTGGGATCAACGATTCAAGCTCGAAAATATTACCGCCATGACAAAGTTTTACCACAGCAATAATATATCCAAGGGAACCTACTCCAAGCGGGGTTTTCGCTTCAACTCACGCGGAAGAGACCACGCAAGCCTACACTACACAACCACCATTCTAATCCTAGGGTTATACTCGGACTCGGGTGTAGAGCCATCTCACAAAGTACCAATGATCCGAGAACCCCCACAGTGTCGTAAGAGATAATAATAGGATATAATAGAAATAAGCAAGCAAGTAGATAACAGATAATCAGACAAGCAAGCAAACAAGCAAACAATAAGAGAAGATAAACAAACAAGCGAATCTAACACTCATGAACTGAGTCAAGTTAGGCTTGACTCTCTCTAGCATAGGGCAATGCGTGTCCCCAGCAGAGTCGCCATCTGTCGTACCTCGAAAAATACGATCCTCGCGATGGACACGGAAAAAAACTGTTCGAAACAGAGTCGCCACCAAACTTTATTTATCCCAAAAGAGGGAAAGGAAAATATCGAGAAAACCTTTAAAGGGAGATAAGAACATGGTCATCGCAACCAAATTCGGGTTCGGGAGTCGATTATGCAAAGGGAAGGTATTAGCACCCTCTACGTTCGTTGTACTCAACGGGAACCTCTTGATTCGATTCGTGAGAAAGTTAGCTAGGGTTGTTTGTTTATCTTCTAATGGATTATTTTTTAAGGGGAAAATGGGGTAGTTTTTTATTAGTGTGCTCGGCAAGGATTAGAATCCTCGGGCCTACGTATTCCCTCGTGCAATGGGAAAGTCAGAGCATTCGTAGTTCATGGGACTACGGTTGGTTTGTGTTTTTTAAACGAACGAGTGTTTAATTCGCATTCTAACTGCTAAACGTTGGCTTGTCGGCTCGTCAAGGGAGGCTGAAGCACTAGTTCATATGCGCGGAAGAATGGACTAAACAATGTTCTTTTTGTGAAAAGTTGTTTGGATAAGGATTAAGTGTATTAAGGATTTGATTGAGAAAAAGGTTTGATTTGGACGTGTTTTAGGGTTTCGGTCGCACGTGGGTGAGGAAAGGAGTTATATTCGTATTGGATATTTTAGAGGTGACAATTGCCCACACACGAGTAAGAGAACTCGCACCCAAACAATTGAGGATAAGGGTCAAAGACTCAACCACCCTCACTTCACCTTTTAATGAAAGTATGTTTAAATAAATTATTAAGTGTTTTAATGATAGCTTAGAAAAAGGTTTTGAATGTTGTCGAGTTACAAGCGTTTTAGTGGTGTCGATTGTCCACACACCAGTAAGAGAACTCGCACCTAAACAATCGGCAGGTTAAAGTTTAATTTTTTAGAGGCATCAATTGTTTGCACACGAGTAAGTGAACTCGCACCCAAACAATTGAGGAGAAGGTTTAAGTTTTTTAGAGGCGTCAATTGTTCACACACGAGTAAGAGAACTCGCACCCAAACAATTGAGGAGAAAGACCAAAGACTTGATCCCCCTCACATCACCTTTTAGGAAATGATGTTTGAGTATATTATTAAGTGTATTAAAGCGTTTGATTAAGAAAAGAATTTGAGTGTTATCGGATTATATGTATTTTAAAGGCGTCAATTGCCCACACACGAGTAAGGAAACTCGCACCCAAGCAATTGAAGAGAAAGACCAAAGACTTAGTCCCCCTCTTTTTCACCTTTATGAAAATGTTTAAGTATTATTACGTATGTTGGTTTGATTTGAGAAAAGCACTCGATGTTGGATTGAGGTTTTAATTTACGTGTGAAGAGGTTAAGAAATGGAAGGAAAGGAAGTTATGGTGTGAAGTGAAGGTTGGAGATACTTGATATATGGATCAAGTAAATGCTTAGGATTGAATTGATTGAATTTATTTGGAAAATACTTGACGTTGGATCAAGTTTGTTTTACTCTTATAAAAAGGGTTGATTTTACTCTTATGGAATTAATTAAGCCATGATTAAAATATAAACCAATCACATACATGCATACAAATCAAAATAAAATGGGTAATCGTTGCATAAGGCCCAAGAGGAGGCAAAGGGTAGGTCGGTTGCGATCGTGAAAACGATCGACTTACCAGGTATGAAAATGATTGACACGAAGTCCAAATATTAGTTGAAAAAATATTTTGATTTGAATAAACACACAATGACATAGCATAATATAATCAAAGCATAAAAATCCACGAGATAAAAAAAAAGGCACACACCATATATAATAAGCATTGAATAAATAAACTCAAGCATGATATGGTTAGTCACTTAATTCTAAAGTTAGTTTAAGGAAGGTATCCTAGACTAAAATAAATTCTAAGTTTATTAGAAAAGGTTTAGATAATTAATTAGACTAAATTATAATATTTAATAAAATTAATTATCAAAAAAATTCATTAGTATTAAATAAAACAATTTAATAAAACTAATTAAGTAAGAAATAGGGACAAATTAAATAAAAGCATTTTTTAGAACTTTTTAGATTTGAAACCAAATTAATAATTAATTAAATTAAAATTCAATATTTAATAAAATTAGTCATAAAAAAATTAATTATTATTAAATTAAAAAAAAATTAATAAAGTTAACTAAATTAATTTATTAACCAAACTTTATAAGTTATGTTTTTTTAAAGAAGATATAATGTTTTTTTTTTTAGATTTTTATTATTAAAAAAGGTAAGTTTTTTAAAACAAGAAAAACAGTGGGCCAGAAAACGTTAGCAAATGGGGGGTGTGGTTAAGAAAATCCCCTAGGCCCAACACTCAGCAGCCCACGCTGGGATGAGGGTCCACCATGATCCTTCAGCAGATTTGGGGCGTTGAATTCCCCACCGAGTCAACCTTTGACTCTGATATAGGGGCTAGGGTACGAGGGCGTACGGTGGATACACACAGAGGGAGGTGCGTGGGAAGATCCAAAGATCAAGGCCGGTGACACATGTCACCGGTACCGCTTGCCATCCCCAACAAACAATGAACGCGTGGCAAGGGGAAAAAAGAAACAAAAGGGCATCAGCTCACTTCCCCTCAATATTTCTTTCAACGCTCTCTCTCTCTCTCAATACGCTCACTCTCTCAAATCTCACTCTCTGAAATCTCACTCTCTCAAATCTCACTCTCTGCATAAAAATAAATCGCCGGAAACCTAAGAAACCCGCCGGAGAAGCGGCGGCGCGCGGCGGCCGCCACCGTCTTCTCCAGCGACACCTTCACCAATCCTAAAACTGTAAACACAAACCCCACCTATTTTCTCCTTCTCTACACGAATCTAAACCTAGATTTAGGAAAAAAATTAACCACACCCTCAAATCGAACTCGTTCCCAAATAACCCTAATTTCTAAAATCAACAAAAATGGGCAAAATCAAGCAAGGAGCAAGCAAATCAAAACATGGGAAGGTAGTTAGAGCATACAACCACAACGATTCAATCAAAGAGGCTTAGATTTGAGGAGAAAAGGAAGGACGAGGCTTACCTCTTGAAGAATCGGTTGATAAACGTTCAGGTACCTTCGCTCGATCCCTTTGTATGCACGTTCTCTAATTCTTTCTTCTTCTTCGTATAATTAGCTTTTCTGAAAGTGTTTTAGCTCAAGAACTTTTGTTGAATATGCACTTTAGTGAATAGGGTTGTGAACTTTTCGCAGCCGTTTAGGGTTTTTTTCTCCTCCTTTTCTGATTCAATGCTCCCTCTTTTATATCGTCAGAATTAGGGTTTGAAGAGGTGGTGTCAACATCGTTGAGGAATCACATTCATGGAATTGTATAAGGTAACTTTCCCTAATTCAGAACACGTTTTTTGCCAAAAAAAATGTTACTGCTTTGCTGAGCCTCTGCGATACCTTTTTCTGATATACCTTGTCCTTTTACCTTTTTGTGTTAAGGTTACAGTACTGTGCATTTTGCTGCTTTGCTCGTGTTTTACTGTTTTGGTCAAGTTGAACTTTGTATAGTCCCTATTTGCATTGCTTTTGACTTTGGGTAAAGTGCAAATGTGTCATTGTTCTTTTGACCGTGTGAGCTTTGAAACTTATTTTTGAATTGTGTATGATAATTGTTTTGAATTTTTGATGACATGAATGTGACAATTTGAAGCGTGGATTTGAAAGTGAACATGTAAGTATTGTGAATGGATTGTTTAGGACCTTTTGGCAAGGCTTGGTTTTGGTGTGACTTTAGAATTAATGATCAATTAACATGAATTTGGTATGACAACATGAATTGAACCTTGAACTTGGCATGATGAATTTGGTTTATGACCTCAAAATATGAATTGGTTTTTTTATAGAAAATTTGTTGTGTCTTGGTGTTGCAGGACAATATGTGGCCGTGGCTGCAAGTTGCTGTGAACAAGTGTGATAGCTAGATGAATGTTGGGACGCTGGCTTGCCCACATTTTCCTGTGCAATAAGTAACTTGGTGGTAGCAGCATGGTTCGTAATTTGAACGGTGTGGCTTGGATGTAACACGTTGGAGTGGACTCACTTGCAATATCAATTTGTAACAATTACAACATGAATGTCTTTGTAATTCTTTACACGTGAAGCTTGAAAAGGAAAAGAAACCATGGTTATAGGCTTTTGATGATTGGCACGATGGTGGATCATTTTAGGCATAACGATGAAGCTCAAGGCTTGAAGCATGAAAGTTTAATATATTATTAGCAAGAACTGGTAGTATTTGTGCTAACAACTCGTGACTTCCTGCTATTTCCTTCAATTATGTATTTTGTCCCCTTGTAATTTGGAATTTTGTTACTATTGCGTTTGAGTATCAATTTTGGATTTGCAAATCAAACTTTATAGCACTTGTAATTCCAAAAGTAGCTTCTATAACTTGTGGCACGAATGCTCTTGAGTTCAAACAACGCCCTTTTCATTTTGAAATTACAACATGGCTTGAGAAACTTAAATACTGCTTGGAATATCTCTAGCATGGCAACAAATGTTTTTATAGTCTAAGTAATTTGATCAAGAAACCTAATCAAACGGTTACGTTGCTTGGGACCTTAATAAGGAATTTGGTCATGGCTTTAAAAGGTAGTCTTTGGGAACTAAATAGTGGTGCCTTGCATGATCATAATTTGAAATCATTTGTGATCATGGCTTGTGAAACAATCCCAATAAACCCCACTTATGACCTAAAACTTAATTAGCAAACCTTTAATTATGGCGTGAGCACTTGATCACATCTTGAAATGTCTTAAAATTCGTGACTTACGGCATGGCCAAACTCTTCTTGGAATGTACTTTGGAATAAATCAAAGCTTGCCACGAATTGACCTTGAATATTAAGACCACCTCAGGCATGGATTGAGACAAAGAATTCTAATCACAACATTTGACCAACTTGAAATACGACCCAGAACCATTTTGGAACATGGCTTAGAATCCACTTGAATCCAACTGACCATGTCTTGACCAATTGACCATGGTGATTAAGACATATCTTTTCACTTGTTTTCACTTGAATTCATCACCTCTTATAAGAGCCTGTGATTCAAACAAAGTCTCCATAACTTAACCTTTAGAGGACCATGACCAAAGCTATATGATGATCTTGAGAAGAGTCCATGAAGCCACAACATGCTTAGTAGAAGAAAAATGAAAGGGTAGGACAAATTTGGGGTATGACAGTTTGCATATAAGTAAAAATCAAGGTTGTGTTGAAATTTCATTTGATCTCTCTCGATCTTAAAGCTCTGCTTCTAGGGATTTAATCGTCTCCAATGTCAAAGTTTTCAAGCAGTGCTTCCATTGGAATAGCTGGACCGGTTATTCGTAGAAACAAGAGGAGGGAGTGTTGTTGCCAAGATGAATGTGTCCTTCGTACCGTGGGTGACATGAACAGTGTAAATTTTGGGGGAAAATATTGGGGTTGTAGAAATTAGAGAAATCATATGAATAAGAGTTGTAATTTTTCAAATGGTTAGATGTTGACATTGTTGATGAGAGGGATTTGAAGATTCAAAGGCAAAAGAATAAAATTTTCAAATTGAAGAATCAGATCATCCACACTAGAGGCTGGTTGAAAGTGTCCATTGTTGTTGGAATATTGAGCTTAGTATTGAATGTTATATTTGTAACAATGTATTTTTAGGTTGGGATTTTATCTGTCTATGAGTTTATGTGTCTTTCATATGTGAAATGTATGTGTCATGAAATGTATCTGTCAAATTTGTTATGTATGTTGGGCACCTTTGGTTTACAAATGCACCTTTGTGTAATGAGTTTGTGAGTGAAATGTATTTGTCATGATGTTATTAGTGAAATGTGACTTTTGTGTCCCATGAATATACTAGTGAATAATTTGGAATTGTATAACATAATTTGGAACCGTGTAACATAACCATAACATTCAATATCATTCCAATAATAAGTCATAACCATAACAAAAGTTTCGTTATAAGTCAAAACAAAAGTGGCATTATAAGCCATAAGTCATAAACCACATAATAGGCATTGCAAGCCATATGTTATACAACAGTGGCATTATAAGCCATAAGTCATAAATTATAAAACAGGCCAAAAGTGGCGTTACAAGACATAAGTCATAAACTACAAAATAGAGACAACATTGGAATTATAAGCCATAATTCATAAACTACAAAATAGTTCCAAAGGTGGCATAACTAGTAGTATACCTCAAGGAGGACAAAGCATAGCTAGTAGAGTTGGCTTATAACAGGTTTTAGGCCTTTTTGAAGTCTCCTTTTCTTTTTTGGGTGTTTGCTGAGTTGAAACTTCAGTTGATGTAGGCTGAGTTGAAACTACAGTTGGTGTAGACTGACTTGAAGCATCAAGCAGTGTGGCCTTGTTGTGACCATCTTTATGACATCGACTGCATTTGATACCAAATTTTGCTCGTTTGAGTTATGACTCGTTTCTCACTTGTTCTCTATCCTCCTTGTTCCTTTTCTTCTTAGGTCTACCAGGTTGCCTTTCTATGGGCGGTGGTTGTAGATCAAGAGCATCTGTTTTTGTCCATAGAGATTCCCTATTAACTGGATAAATCATTGGGATATAACAAGCCTTATAGCACTCCTTTTTGTAACAATCAGAAAAAAAAATCATCAACTTCTAACTGCTGATCTTTCATGCATGAAATTGAATGACAACATGGCAGCCCTGTCAGCATCCACCTTCTACATGAACATTCATGCTTTGAAAGATTAACGATAATTTTTCCCCATTGAATGATGTATTCCTAATCTCATAGTCAAATTCACTTGGATGCCTGTTACAAATGTAGAAAATAATTATGAATCAGTGTTATTTCAAGTCATATGTTAATGTCTCAAATAAGTATGAAGCATTACCTAACAATTCAACAATTTGTTCTTTGTGATTCCTTTTCCAGCTTCTTTTTTATATTTGGTAGAATGTTACCATCAAATTTGACAATCTTCTGTCTGTTGAAATCCCACCTTTGCATTAGGCACACTCTTATTTCTTCAATCATAGTCACAGTAGGCTCTGCTCTTGCAGCTACAAATACTGAGTTGAATGCCTCTGACATGTTGTTCACCAAAGCATCACACCTTAGACTAGTTATAAACCTTGATTTGCTCCAGAACCTTGCTGGAATCTTTCAAATGTGCTTGAATGCCTCTTCATTAACACTTTTCATTTCACGCATTATTTTTTCCCAAGCATTGAGTAGCAGTAGCAGCCTTCTGTAACACCCTTATTTTATTTTAATATTTTAATTAAATATTAGAATATTTGTTTGTTGCATGTGGTGTGATTTATTTTAATTAATTGTGTTATTTTTTTAATGATTCGAGTGTTATAAGGGTATTTTGGTAATTTAATCATTATTGAAATAGTTGCGTAGAGAGCATGGGATTTAGAAATCAAAATTTATTGAGTTATTAGTTAACTTTAAGATATTTAGTAATTATTGAAATAATTAAAGTTTTTGGATTTAATTATAGGTTTCAATTAAATAATTATTTAATTCAAATACTTATTTAATTTAATTGTAATGCTTTAGCATAATAATTTACATTAACATTATAATTATTTTTTTTTTATTTTTTTTTAATTTGGAATAATTATTTTATTGGGATAATTTTTAATAAATAAAAAAATGGATTATTTTAATTTAACAGTAATACGGGGGTGAAGGAAAAATCCCACTGTTAGCTTGTTTGTTGAATAGGTAATGTTTATCAATTGAAATTTTGGTAACCGAATGGAATTTGGAAAAATTCTATTTGGTTACTTTTTGTTAAATCGTTCACTTGATCGATTGAAATTGGGTGACCGAATGGGATTTGAAAAAAATTATTTTTGATTACCGCGTGATTTGTTAAACTTAGACAAAATGTTATTTTTGGAAAAATATCAAAAATTGGCAGGTAGAGTTATTTTTCTATAAATAATCACTTTTCCGTAAGAAAAACACCTTTTTTTTTAGTAAAAACATTTTTTCCATATATATATATATATATATATATATATATATATATATATATATATATATATATATATATATATATATATAATATTTTAAAAATCAATTTTATTAATATTGAGTTTATTTAAAAATCAATATTATTAATATCGAGTTAATAATTATTTTGATAATGTCGAGTTAATAATTATTAAGGTAAAAAAATTAATTTAAAAATTAACATCGAGTTAAAAATTATTATTAATATTGAGTTAATAATTATTTGGATGAATTAAGATAAAAAATAATATTATTAGTATTGAGTTAAGCCACTAACCCCTATAGTTACAGTAGAGTTATCACTCATGAAGGTTATCCGTTGTGACCCCTTTCGAACCCTTTAGAGTAATTCAGGTGTTTTAGTATTGTTTTGGGCTATATAATAATATAACAACTTTGTTGAGGTGTGTTTGAATTTTGGCTAATTATATGTATTAGAAGTAATTATTTTGTTGTGATTAGTCTGGTGGGAATATATTGGTGACCTTTATTGACAATGTGTGGTTCGTATATGAAACTACTTTTTGGTGAATAATATTATAAATAATTTTTGGTGGATTATGTTAAAACTTTTCTTTGGGTGAAATGCATGTTTTGCTTGTTCATACTATCATGCATGCATATACATTGGAATTAGGTGGAACTTCGGTCTATTTTGGTAGCCTCGGGTCTATTTGGTGGGATCGTTGGTCTTGTTTAGAGACCAGAGGCGGGTCTCAAATGTATTTGGTGGGGATTGTCGGTTCAGTTGAGGGATCGGAGACCATGGAAAAAATCAGTAACATACCTCTGATATCCACAAAAAACTTGGTACCACATGCATATAGGTGATGGACTTGGTGCATGATAGCATTGCATATGCTAAGAATGATTTTTTGTGTTTGTATTAGTGTATGTGTTGTTTATTAATCTTATTGTCGTATCCGTTTATCATTATGCTGCTAAATTTCATCGTTATTAATTGTAAGTGTATTCTCGCCCCTTATTTGTTTTTGTTGGTTTGTCTTCGTGCAAATTTTGTACAGGTAATCAACAAGAGTGATAGATTGTGATGGTCGTGAGATGGCTAAGACATCCTCTCCGCGTTTACTTCTTTTTATTTAGTCGAATAAATTCTCTGGTATGTAACATTGGAGATTTAGGTGCTTGTACTTTCATGTTTTTAGTGGTGACTCTTGTTTATTGAGTTTTAAGAAATGTTTTTATTCAAACTCATGATGTGTTTTCGTTTATCTTCCGCTGCAAAAAATTTATTTGCATGTTTATGTATGAGAGTATTTGGGTGAAGTAACATCCGACTTATGATTTTATCTTTAAAATTTGACTTTGGGGCTTATGGTGTTACACCGTCCACATCAGTTCCTTTAGTTTAACACCTAGAAACTTCTTTCTGAAATTGTTGTATAAGTGCCTAACACAAATACCAAATACCACATATCAAATATCAAATATATCCAAATATCAAGTACCTAAATACAAGTATCAAGTATCCAAATATCAAGTACCTAACACAAAACTTTTGGTCAACCTCTGGTATTAACTCATCAAGTGCAGGCAATAAACCCTGCATTACAGTCATGAAAACATACCAGTCAATAAATATCAAGCATCCAAATATGTAAGTCTAAAACTACTTAATCTGTAAGCAATAATTTAAACAGACCACTTATACACACCTACATTGTTTTCTAGAGACAATATTGGCTCTTCCCTATAAATTGGATGCATGACATATAAATGCACATTCCCATTGATTAATGTTATCATTTTTATTCTATTTATTCCTGCATCATCTTTCAACAAAACTAGCTCATTATTATCCATTGCATCATAATACCACAAACTCTCCACTTTTTGGTACCCTAAATCCTGTAACCCACCCAGAACCTCAAAATAACTCCAGAAATCATGGTCAACATCCCAAACCTCCTCTAACTCCTTATAACCTAATCTGTTAAATTCCACAAACATACCCCCATGATGGATAACACACTCAAACCTATCACTTATAACCTAATAACACCAAATAATGCAGAAATGAGTCTTTGAAGAAGAAGAAGAAAAAGATAAAGGTTTGCTTTTTAAAATAGTAAACGCATAATCGTACCTTAGACTGGAAATGAACAATGGTTAAAGTAGCTCCAAGTAGCTACAAGTTTTGTCGTCTTCGTCGCTCCAACTCTTCTTCTTTGTAGCTACGGTTTCAGACAATGAAAGAGTACAACAATAACCTAGGGTTTGAAACTAAAGATTTTATCTAAATATTTATGTTTTTGTTGGTAGGTGAAGAGGATAGAAATTATGTTTCTAAAGTTGGAAGATATTTCATAATTTAAATTAAAATAAGTTTATTAAACATTGGAAAAACAAAAACAATATGCCATGTCAATATTGAAATATGCCACGTAGGAATTTTTTTTAACGTATTTCCAATAAAATTTAACATAAGGGACTTGTGAGGCTAACAAAAGTGTTTTAAGGGACTGGAGTGTAATGTTTTCGAATTAAGAGTCTAAATAGAAATAATAAATTAAGTTAAAGGACTAAAAGATGAATTAAGCCTTTACAATTTTAAACAAATTAAACTACCGGAAATTTCACTTTGGTTGAAATTTTTGGTATAACATGGTAATTTTAACATTTCCAGTACTTTTGCAAATTCACGTAAGTTTTAGAAATTCTGGTATACCGGAAATTATATATACACTACCGGAAATCTTGACTTGTCTACGAGAAATTTTGTATGGAAATGTGTTTCAAATTTTTGTCAGGGGCGGTTATGGGATTATGAAACGATGGGGTGTCAGGTACAAGTGTAAGGGTGGCAAGTTAAAACCTCTCATACGTGCCACCCCGTCTTTGCGCAAAATTGGATCAAAATGTGCGGGCTACATTTCCATTAATTCGTTGAAAATTTACAATAACATTCCAAATTTCTGTTAGTTTATTTTAAAATTGTCGGTATAAAATTATTTCGCCTTTTTTAAAAAGACATGTATCTTTGAAACTAGACCGGCATTTTCAAAATTCACGGTATAAATACACGAGTTTTTATAGGAAATTTCAAATTTTCCATTAAAAACTCAATGAAAGTTATGATTTTTATCAGCAATTTAAAAATTTCCGGTAAAACTCAATAAAAATTAAAAAAATTTATTGAAAATTTCAAAATTTATGATTTTTTACTAGAATTTTTGAAATTTCTAATAAAAACTTATGAAAGATATGATTTTTTGTCGGAAATTTCAATTTTTTTTATTAAACCTCATGAAAATTATGATTTTTTTACTAGTAACAACTTGTGAAGGACAATGTAGTCAATTCACACAATATGTGGGAGTTGTGTGGATAAATTGGGGGTGGCAGATTAAATTCTCGAAATTATTACTAACTTTCTTATATGAAATTTTAATCAATAGTAATTTATGAAGTTTTTTTAATAGATTACGACCATGCAGGACAATCTGGAATTTTTAGGATTTTTCAAATCAGGCTAAAAAATATAGACTAAAAAATTACGACCTAAACTCTATTTTTTTGGGTTTGGTGGACCGGCCCTTACAACTCAGACATGTTTTGACTAATCTAGGTTTAAGACAACATTACTTCAAAATTGAATAATAAACTGTTATACCGATTAAAGATCAAAATAATCAACTAAAATCAATTGTTCAAAAGGTCAAACTGCATTTTATTTTTTGAATTAAACAATTAAAACACTTGTTTCTTCGTAGAATGCTATATATATATATATATATATATATATATATATATATATATATATATATATATATATATATATATATTGAACATGTCACAAACCAATAATATTTAAACTAGCAGATTAAGAATGAAAAACAATATAGATCTTATATTTTATTTTTGTTGGAATGATGCAAATATAATATACTCCCTCCGTCCCACAATGAGTGACTCATTTGGAATAAAATGGTGTCTCAAAATGTATGACCCATTTCAATTTCCAATGCAACTTTTCCTATTTTACCCTCTAATTAATATTACTTTCATCATTCCCAATACATCATAAGGGTACTTTAGTAAAAATATCATTCTCTCTCTTTCATTTATTCCTTTTTTCTTAATCTGTGTGAAAAGTCAACTGGGTCACTCATTGTGGGACGGAGGGAGTATTATATAGGGTTAAATATACAACACCCTATGCAATATAAGTGAGATTCACTTTCATCCCCTGTAAAAAAAAATTTGATTCCCCCTTATAATGTGAAGATTCTCTATATATAGGGATGAGAATAGGCCAGGCCGACATACAGAAATCTAGAGCCTAGCCTATTTAAGGGCAGATCAGGGCAGGCCTATTTAACAAAAAGGTTAGGCTTAGTTTTTTTTAAAAGTCTATTTAATTAAATAGGTCATACTTAGGTTATTAAAAAAACCTATGAAGTTTTGTAGGTCGGCCTATACATTCATATATATTAAAAATAGGTTAAATAGGTCAAGATATAACCCGGACCCGCCCGCACCCGCCCCGAAATTAACTGGGAAACCCCGATTTAATTGGGTGTGGGTGTGGGTGCGGGGGAAACCTGGTTCTTAACTACGGGTGCGGGAAGACACTAAGACCCGCCCCCGCCCCGCCCCCGGATAATGCATTTTACTTTAATTCTCTTATTATACTTATTTTTATATTTATTTATTAATTATATTTTTAATTAAATTATTAATACCCTTATTGCAATTAAAATAATCAGATTAATCAAGTTAATATTCATTTACTAATTAATTTTTTAATTAAATAATTAATTAATTTATTAAAATAATCAAATTTTTAATTAAATTATTAATTCTTATTGCAATTAAAAAGAAATTAATTTTTTGCGGGAGGGGGCGGGGCGGGTGCGGGTTCACCCGTTCTCCACTGGTGGCGGGTCTGGGCGGTAAATTTTTACCCCCGGTTGGATTTGGGTTTGGGGGCGGGTGTGTTACATGGAGGCGGGTGCGGGTGCGGCCCGTTGCCATATATATATATATATATATATATATATGAAAATAGGTTAAATAGATAGTCTTATAAATGAATATATAGGCTGGGTTATAAGACTTCTTAATTAAAATGGACTATTTGAAACTCTTAATGTGAAACAGGCTTTAAAATAGGCTTTTGGGGCATGCCAGACTTTTAACAAGGTCAGGCCAGACCCAAAAGAGAAGTCTATAATAGGCCATAGGCCAGACTCAGGCCTTTTAAAGCCTAACTTAGTCTAGCCTATTTCCACACATATCAAATTAATCAAGTTAATATTCATTTACTAATTATTTTTTTAATTAAATAATTAATTAATTTATTAAAATAATTAATTTTTTATTTTAATTATTAATTTTTATTGTAATTAAAAAGAAATTAATTTTTTGCGGGTGGGGGCGGGGCGGGTGCGGGTGCACCCGTTCTCCATTGGAGGCGGGTCTGGGCGGTAAATTTTTTTCCCCGGTTGAGTTTGGGGGCGGGGGCAGGTGTGTTACATGGAGGCGGGTACGGGTGCGGGTATTGTTAAACCCGCCCCCGCCCCGCCCTATTGCCATATATATATATATATATATATATATATATATATATATATATATATATATATATATATATATATATATCCAGGAACAGTAGTGGCGCAGCCCTGGGTTTCCGAATGGATAGTGTATAGTGGCAGCTTATTTAAGAGAATATATGAAGAGGAACTTAGAAAATTATATTGATGGAAGATATGTTACAAAGTGAAGCGTGTTTACAAATGAGAAATGAAATCCCTTATATAGGGAAAAGGTTTCCTATTGAAACCGGTAAAAGGTGCAGAAAACCTGCTAAAACAAGTAAAAAGAAAACAAAAGAGAATCATTTAAGTCGGGTATACTAGTGGGCCCCATCGTCACTTCAATGAAAATAACATGTTATTACGATGGGGCCCACTAGTGTACCCGGCTTAAATGCGACGATTCATTTTGGTAGATTACGATGGTTAGAACCGTCGCAATTTGCAAGTTACGACAGTTTTAGAACTGTCGCGGAAACGTGCGTCGCGAGGCCATATTGCGACGGTTATGAAAACTATCGTGCAAACCGTCGTTATTTTCACGACGGATAGTTAACTGACGTAATCTCGAATTTGTGACGGTTTCCAACCGTCTTAACTTGCTTAATGATTTTTGTTTTAGTTGCTGATTGCGACGGTTACAACTGTCGTAATTTTTTGTTGGATACATGTTTTTATCGTTGATTGCGATGGTTATAACTGTCGTAAATTTCCAAATGTTTTTTGTTTTTATTGTTGATTACAACGGTTACAACTGTCGTAACTTTCCGTTTGATTCATGTTTATATCATTGCTTGCGACGGTTATAACTGTTGTTGCTTTGTAATAGGTGATGCATTGTTCCATTTGTATCTCATAGACGTTGTCCTCTTCACTTATGTTATATATTATCTATTTGTTACACCATAGTTATGTGTGGAAACACTGAAGCTAAGCACCACAATGTACGATGGAATGGGGTGCGAACAATATTCTTAAAAGAAATAAGTGAGGGAAGAAGCCTTTAATCTTGACAAAAGTGTTGCGGCATAAAAAACCTATGTACAAAAGTGGTGAGTAATAATATTACAGCCGTGCAAGAAAAAACTAGAAGTTATACATGGATTACAAATTTACTTTATATTGAAAAAAAAAACAAAAAATCTATCACCGGGGTGAATTAATGCTACAAAGAGAAAACACGTAGGGAGCTACGTGTTTGTGGCAGAGGAAATGTTCTGCCTTACCACTCATTTGTTAACTAATTCTTTAATCTTAACAAAATCCATCGTGAAGGTTCAGTGGTCATCATGGATACCGTACCTAGTTCTGCATCTTCTTCTTCGAAATACAATTACACCTTGCGTTCACTAAATTTTGCAATGCTTGACATGGGACCATCATCTTCTCGGAAGACGGTTTCGATCACTGAATCAAAGACCAAAATAGCATGTTATTACGTGCTATTTTGTTTCTTCACAAAAAGAAATTATCAAGCCTTACAATAAATAAGAGCATGGGAAGTATTAGTAAAAATGCAGGCCTGGTGGAGGCGAGGCGTTACCGGAAGGTATAGTCGCAAACACTTCAAGCTTGGAGATAAGACCTTTAAGGGTCGGCCTGATGTATCAACAAACTTATTTACAATGTCAGATTCAGAAAGCAAAAGGACCTAGTTCACAAGATGGTCAAAAAATTTTAGCAAGTACTTTCAGTGTAATGGCTTTCTAAGGTACATTTGGATATATCGCAGGCATATGTTCCCGAACAAAACCTTATGGAATCTGCCGTAGAAGCTAGTAGTGGTTAGCTTACCTGATGTTGGAGATTCAACAACGTCTTCCATGAACAAAATGGCCTCTGTCACGAAACCCAGTCCCCAAGCCTTAAAATTCATGGCAGCTAATTACCTGCGCAAGGATTATTATGTCCAAAACATACAGGATATTCATAATTGAAACCAAACACAAGTGGTATTGCAACAATAAAAAACTACAATCCAAACACAAGTCTGAACAACAATACGCAAAAACATGGGATTCAATCACAAATATCAACAATAGAAATTTACAAAAATTTGATCAGCAACAGCATAATAGTTCAGTATATAAGCAAAGTTAATTCGGATTGTTACCGAACTTAAAACCAAAAAATCAATCACAGCAGTAGCATTTGTTCATCGAACCGACGTCTTTACGGCGTCCCAATCCCTATAGAAATTAAACTCAACCTGCACGGAAAACATACAGCACCAAACATAACAGAACAAAAAACTCCGCCGATTCAAAACCGACAAAATTGAGCCACATTGAAGGTGCAAAATCAGTTGTTGTTATAGTGTTGTTTTAACGTTGTCGCACATAACCTTAGCCTGCACATCACAAATTTCAAACACAGAATCGCTTGCGAACCGTGAACCTGAAATTCACAAATAAAAGACAGCCATGGATTGAAACAGAATTAACACCAAAATTGCAAAACTGCAGAACATCATTGGATATGATTCCAATGTTTTCAGGAACAACATTTCGGCTTCATCTCGTGACCAAGGCAATTCCTGAAGGCCACTGTGTCTTACTTCTAAGTTGTACTCAGCAAGCTGTGAATATATCAAAGTAAACAAAACCAATTTCCTAATCGAAACAAAACTAAGCAGAAAGCTCTGCTGCAAATTGTTACAATCAAACAAATTATTAATCTTCAATGACTCAAACAAAATGTTGCAACTAAGATTGAAATGAGAACATTTATTATTCTAGATTTGCAAAAGCCAGACCAAGTATAAACTAAATACAGTAGCAACATCATCAACCTTCTGCGGATTGAATCACAACATTATACCAATCAATGTTTTAAAAATCGGACCGGAGATCGAACCGGTAAAACTTATGGTTTAAGGTTCAATTGGTTAAACCGGTTAAACCTACGGCCGAACCGCTTATTAAATAAACTAATAATATGAAACTAAATTTCATAGATATGTCACACATTATTATATGTTCTCAACTTAATAAAATAAATATTTCAAAAATCCATTACAAATTTAATACAACAATATCAATAATATATAACATTAACATAATTCTACACTTCATTTCAACCATCATTTAAGAATATTTTGACCAAACTAAAGAATTACAACAAAATAAATTAAATTAATTCAAAGCAAGATTAAAATAATAGAATATAATAACTAAAATAAAGTTCAAATAATCAAGAATACTTAAATTAAATAAGATAGAATATCAAAATATAAATAATACAATATACTTTATTAAACAACAAAAAATCGAATTTGAGTTGAACTACGACAAACAAATCTTAATAGACAACAACAAACAATATTGACTTGAACGACAATCAATAGAGTTGGACATCGTGACTATGTTTGAAAGAGACGGCATAATGATGATGGAGTGTGCTATAATGGAGTGACAAAACTTAAAAGTTTGTATGGTTGTAAAAAACACACGAAATTCGTTTTTGTGATTTGGGAATGTATGTTAAGTTTGATATTAACATACTAAAATAAAAAAAAATTAAAAAAATGGTCAATTTGATGAATTTTTTTGAATCGGGCGGTTTTACAAAACCGGCTCCGGTTCTTTGGTTCAAATGGTTTTGGACGGTTCAATCCGGTTTTTTCGGTTTAACCACGGTTTTGACCCACTAGCGGTTTTAAAAGGTTGACCCAACCGAATTCATCTCCGGGTCCCGGTCTAACTGGTTGAACCGGCCGGTTCGGTCTAGTTTTTAAAACATTGATACCAATAACCAAATATTCAAAAGAGGCATTGAACAAACCATATCATCAACATCCTGCAGATCAAATCATGGCTACAACATAATCAATTAAAACCCTGCTAATTGTGAAATTAAACAGAACAAAAATCGATTCACTCTGATATCCCAAGCGTGATATGTTATCAACTTAGGAATAAAAGAGAAATTCAATTAAACAACAAGCAGAAAGAATGTTCAGATCAAAATAATACTTGAACCTCCATGTCAATTTCGCGATATTGAACATTACGGGGTCGCTGCGTCGTACTCGTAGCTGTTGAACCCGAGATGATACGCAGGGGATCGTTGTTGCTGAAGTTGTTGTGTGATCATTACCATAAACATCGTCACCTGAGTTTGTTGTGTGATGCAATTTCGATGTGGTTTCGAAGATATTGAGGACAGCCACCGCTCTAGACTCACAACCTGCACATGAAACAAATGTACACAACAATCATAGGGTTTTGGATTTTTCAATGTTGTTCTGCTTCATTGTTGAGAAATCACCAGCATCTAAGATTTGAGTTTTGAAATGTGTTTGCAAAGGTTAAATACGGTTTCTCCTTTTTGTGTTTCATCGATTGAAAATAGGGTTTGAAATGTGTTTGCAAATGTGTTAACAGAATAAGAAGAATAACATTGTTGTATTTGTATTTGATATGAGATGATTTGTTATTTATAATGCTCCTGGTCGTGAAACACTTACGCACAACTATTTAGATATACCAGTGAAACTTTAATTCCACCGCAGCGAATAATCTAGTACAGAACTTATGTCAAACACTTCATGTGCACTTTACATTTTTCCTTCACAGTTTTGAATTTGTATCATGGTAAATATAATACATTAAGAGAAATATGGATTACACATCAAATGAAAGAGAAAGCAAGCCCAAAATGAGAAAGACATAGAGAATACCTAGAATTGAAAAAACTCTTCAATTTCCATGTGCTTTTCAACCACCACAACAGCAACACAAATTACCAAAAAAAAATCCTAAAATTGAAGAAACAACAAACACATCACGGATTCAGCGAGTTGAGAAAAGTAAACAAAATCAACCAACACCTTACCAATTTAGTATCGAAAACAAGTTGTGTCAGATTTGATTTGAGAATCGTTGAAATCTAGGTGAAGAGGTATTATAGCCAAGAGATAGTTGAAGAGCGAAATCATTGCGAGAATAACTGATGCTTGGATTGAACCACGAATCTAGCTGAAGAGGTACTGAAGCCAAGGGAAGTTCTGAATATAGAAGATGAACAAGCATTTTCTACTTTTCTTGTATAATTTAAGCGCTTGGCCAAATATTGAATGGCAAGGACGGTTAACAACTGTCGCAAAAATAGGTTTACGGCGGTTAGGAATAGAATCGTCGTAATATGTATTTTTTTTTAATTTTAAGGGCGGTTTCAAAAAACCGCCATAGAAACCGCCGTAATATATATATATATATATATATATATATATATATATATATATATATATATATATATATATATATATATATATATAAGGACGATTTTCAATGAACCGTCGCAACCTAAGTGTCATAAAATGGCATTTTTCTTGTAGTGACAAACGACAAAATAAAAAGTAAAAGTAAAAGTAAAAGCAGATTCTGCTGCGTCCTCTTTAGCTTTAGTTGGTTGGACGTCTTCATCACCTTTGGTGAGTGGGAAACTGAGTGGGAAACATCATTGTTGTGGGTCCCACTGATTCTGTCTTCTTCTGATTCTGTCTTCTTTGGTCCACCATTTGCAGAAAAAATTTCTTTGCAAGATTGGAATATTGTGATTATCTCTTGAGATGGTTATTGTCCATCTACAAATCCATGGGAGCTGAAATTTAGCAAAATAAATGAATGAACATTGTCCAGTTATCAAATTCTTTGATAATACCTTTGAAATTAAAGGACTTTCACTACACCAAGGGGTGTATAAATTTATTAATTCAGTTGGTAAAATTTCTAATGATGGTCCAAATTTTAACCACCAATTAAAAAACCAATTTGGAATAGGCTTTTCCAGAATTTCTGGATTAATTGAGAAAAACCAAGAATGTTTATTCTTGGGATTTCTATAGTAAAATGCCTTAGAAAATGCTTGGATATAATCTCAGCAATTGTAATAAACATGCCTGCCATCAGTAATTTTTATTGCTTTTTCCCCATTTGGGCTTAATCCCCATTCTCTGGGTTGCAATATCTTATTGATATGTCATTTAGAAAAATTTATGAAACTACCAGGATTATTATTCTGATAGTGATGAGTGATGGTGACTGATCCAGTCACAAGGGGTAATATCTCTAGATTTGGTCTATATTTATCAAAGAGCCCAGGATATCCTCTTGATTCAAGATATCGAGTCTGAATAGCCCAGCCATCATTGTTGGCTATTTGAATATCTTCTTCTTCTATGAACATGATTTATTCAGCAGTAGGATTTTCAAAGTAGTCTGCTGTTTGTTCCTGCACAGGATCATTAACAACAATTTCTTTATAAGAATCATTATTCTTAGAATTGGACGAGGAAGATTCTTCCTTATTATTATTCTTTAAGGGTGCAGGTAATTGCTGTATTCTTTGTCTATTAGGATAGACAGTTGTCTATTCTCCTATTAGGGGAATGTTTTGTTCTGGCTGGGGTAACATATTGTTACTCCATCTTCCTCCTCGTCCCCTATAAGGGGTGCTCATTACCCTACAAGAATTCACACCTAAGGAAGTTAGCAAGAGAGTTATTTTCTCCTTTAATATATTGAATGTCAAATTCGAAAGCACTTAATTGTGCTTGCCAAGAAGCAAAAATTTGTTTTGCCACAAGATTTTAATGTCTTTCTCAATTATAGACTTGGCAGAACTACAATCAATTCTTAGTAAAAAATTTTGATTTAATAAATCAGTTTGAAATTTAGAAATGCATTTAATAATGAAAAGCATTTCTTTCTTGACAGTTGAGTATTTAGATTGCGTCTGGTTCCATTTTCCAGAAGTGAATCTAACTAGGACTTCTTTTGAACTCTCAGGTATAACCTGCTTAAGAATACCTCTGTAACCCTGATCAGAGGCATCCGTCTCAACAATTTTGAAATAACTAGGGTTAGCTAGAGAAAGGCAAGGTAACCATTTTACTTCGCTCTTAACCTTTTGGACCGCCTGAGTATGTTTCTCAGTCCAAGGTTCAAGAATCTTTTTTGACCTTTTATAAAGGATGGATGTGTCTTTAGCAAGATCTTTATAATATTCAGAGATATAATTAAGACTTCCTAAAAATCTCTGAAGTTGTTTTTTCTCAGATAATATATCTGGAAATTTGGAAGCAAATTCAATGCTTTTACTAATAGGGACTATAGTTCCCTTATTTATTTCGTGTCCTAAGAACCTGACTCTAGTTTGAAAAAGTTTCATTTTGGGCGCAGATATGACAAGCCCATTATTTTTAACAATTCCCTTAAAAAATTTTAAATGTTTAATGTGTGGTTCCAAGGATTTTGAAAACACTAACACATCATCGATGTAAACAATAATAAATTCAGAATAAGGATTTAAAATATCGTTCATAATTTTTTGAAATTCGGATAGAGCGTTCTTAAGCCCAAAAGGCAAGACATTCCATTCAAATTTCCCAAAGGACACGGTAAAAGCAGTCTTATACTTGTCAGACTCTTCAATTTGAATTTTCCAGTACCCAGATTTCATATCAAATTTTGAAAAGATTAAGGCGTCGTTTAACCTATCTAATAAATCCTTTTTGTTGGGGATTGGATACCTGATCCACTTAAGCACCTTATTGAGAGGCTTATAATTTATAACAAGTCTGGGAACTCCACGTTCCTTCTCAGCAGCATTATTAACATAAAATGTTGTGCAAGACCAAGGGGATTTAGATGGTCTTATTAAACCTTTAGCCTGTAAAGAATCAATCTCCTTTTTACAGAGTTCTAAATAGTCTCTGTTCATCTGGGCAGGTCTAGCCTTAGTAGGTATTTGACTTTTATTAAAGTCATCCAGATAGGGAAGAGAAACAACATGTTTCTTTCTTTCCCATAAGGCATTTGGGAGATCACTACAAACCTCAGCCTTGAATTGGTCATCTATAATCTTAATTTGTTTTTTAATATCATCTTTATTAAGCTGGTCTTCAATGCTTAATAAATTTATTTCTTCCTTTAAAAAACATAATTGTTTTTCCTTATGCTTGAGAAGCATATCTCTAACCTCATTCAACATTCTTGTTTGAGGATCAGTAATAAACTCAAACTTAATAATTTTATTATTTATGGCAGTGGTTATTCCATGCTGACCAGCATTGGTAATGGGCATAATACTATGCAGAAAGGGGGTTCCTAATATTATCCTATGTGTAAGATTTTTAACAAGGATGAAGGAGGTAGGGAGGCATATATCTTGATTGCAGTCATACGCATCAGACAATTTGTACTTCACCTTAAGGTTTTTCCCTCCTGCTTGGGTAAAGGACTGAGTGGTTTTTGAGAAATACTTAGTAGGGATAATTCCCTCTTGCAGACAGTTTAAATCTGCACCACTATCGATGAAGGAAACCTCATCTTTAAGAATGAAGCTTCTATTAGCAACAAGGGTAATTTTAATAAACAATTTTTGAAAAGTAACTATATCAAGGAGGTTTAGATAGTCTTCTCTAGGAGGTGAAGGAATCCCTTCACTTTCATTTCCTTCAATTTCCTCATTGTCAAGAGCAATTAATCTTTGACTAAGGGTTTTAAGAGTGTTGACTTCTTCTTGAAGATCCGAGTAATCTCCGGAAGAAGAATGGCTTTTAGCAATTCTTTTCCCCTTTTCAAGAATAATTAATCTTTGGTTAAGAGTTTTATTGCTCTTTTTATCTGACTAATTTCAGACTTGAGTTGAGAAATTTCACTCCTAAGGTCATTCAAAGAGGTAGGGGTTTCCTTAACCTTAGACTGATGAAATCTGGATAGGACTTCACTTAACTGATAAGGGGTTTCGATTATGTGAGGAACTTCTATCTTAGAATGCTCTTGGATAAAAATTTCTATCATTTTTCTTTTCATCCGTGGATCAGAAATAGCTTCAATAGCCTTTAAGGCTTTATCTTGATCATCGGTTAAAACATTTAATCCATTCATGTCAACTATGGATTTCCAATAATTGAGCTCATTGCATTGGCAATCGTTGGTAGATGACTCTGAGGACTCAGAATCAGAGGAGTTGATAACTCAAAGTTCTTCACTAGAAGAATTGTCTTCAGAACTGGACTCTATGAGAAGAACCTTTTCAAGCTGAGAACGAAGCTTATCATCCTCAATCTCATTGAGAGCTTTCTTAGTCCAACACCTATTAGCGTAGTGACCTAGTTTACCACATTTGTGGCAGGTAATGTCAAGCTTTTTAGATTTTCGTTTTCCTTTGTTATACAAGGGTTTCTCCATAGGTTTTGGCCTTTTCTTCTTATAGTTCCTTTTCTTATAACTCTTATAAGGGTTTTGGTAAGAATCATGAGCCTTGCTCCTATTGGGATTTTTTCCTTTACTATGCTTAAGGGTTTTCATCCTTTTTTCTCCAGGAGGTTTTCCTAGGTCAAAAGCAAATTGGTCACAAAACTCACCAAGTTGGTGTTTTTCAGAAAGCTTTTGCTTCTTGAGTTGGTGTTTAAGTTTAATGTCGTTGCATAGAGCTAGACCTTCAGATATGCAACTGTTGATAATATGACCATAGGTCAAATTGGAGTAGTTGATGTTGATACCATCATTTTTATCTCTAAGAGCTTTCCTAACTCTTTCAGAGAAAAGATGGGGAAGACCATCAATAAACTTGGCTTTCCAATGAGCCGAATTAGAGTTATTCAATTGAAATACTCTAGAAAGGAAGGTTTCTTTATACCACCTAAAGTGTGTTAATGAGGGGCATCTGAGGTTTTGAAGGAGGGTTTGAATTTTCTCTCCTATAGGTTGGTTTGATCCTACGAAATGTTGTAGGATGGAAAGACTTAGGGTATAGACAGCGTCTTCCTCACCGGTAGTGGCAACTGTGGGAGTACTTGTTCCCTCGGCTTTAACAAGTTTTTTATGGGAAATAATATCTTTCCTCTGGGATTCAGTGAGATAATGATCCCACCAACCTCTTAACTGGCCAACAAAGTCAGTGGTAATGAATAAGGCAACAGAACGATCCAAGTTCCCATTTTTCTTACAAACTGTGGCATACATAAGCATTCTATGTATCATATCCAGAATTTGTTTTTCATTAAGGCCATTTATGTTCCATTCATATATGGCTTTACCAGAATAAGAATTCTGATAATTATCAGGTTCTTCAAAAAGAACATCTTGAGGGGTAGGTCTTTTGTAGTAGTATTTTTCTACCGCCTTAGTCGTATAGATTGGATTTATCTGAGGATTCTCGTTGAGGTTTTGCTCAGCAAACATCTGGGTGAGTTGGTTAATATTTCCTAAAACCTCACTGTCTTCCTCCGAGGTGTAATCCTCTTCACTAGAAAAATTATCTTCATGAGACAAAATCCTCAGGTGTAAATTTTTGAGTTTGTTTTCAAGAATTTTCATAAATTCCTCATGATCTTCATTCATCTTAAATCCACTAATTTGTATAGGGGGTTGAACTATAGGAGTATCCTGAATTTTCCTAGAAGAGGATTCTTCTTGAAAGGGAATACTAAGGGTTTTATTTTTAGACCATTGGTCTAAGATCAAGTTTTGTTGATTCACTTGTTTTTCCAAGTTTTCTTTAACAGAGATAATAAGGTTTTCAAGAGAGATCATATGATCTCCAAGACAGGTCAGAAAGGCATTAGTAAAGTTCTGAGCCCTAATCAGGGAATTTAATTCTCTGATGGTCACTTGACTATTTTCAAGCTTCTTAAGACTATTATACGCACTAGCCTCAGCATTCTCAGCTAGATGTAAGGTCTTTTCAGGAGGGTAAGGTGCCTCTAAGGTTTCTCCTTCAGGAGTAATCCAAGGTCTTTGCAAAACAAGAATATTATCTTGGGTTCTTTTAATAAAAAAAGGTAATAAACCAATGAATAAAAGGAACGGGAGTTTGTTTTTCTGTTAATTCTTTATAAAAGAGTTCTCTGAACTCATGTAATTCCCTTTTAGAGAATTTTTCAAAATACCATTGTCTAAACTCATCGTTCTTGACATTTCTAAACTCATTATTAATAAGTTTTCTCATCTCACTACCCTTAGAAAAATCTATCATAGGTGGAATAACATTTCAGATTGAGTTGGGGATTCAACTCTGGGTTCAGCCTTAGTATAGATCCCACGGGGAATTCTATTTTCACTTAACCTAATATTTTCAACATATTCAGGTTCAAGGACTTCTTCTCTTGCCTGAGAAGTAGATGCCCTATGTAATGTACTAGGGACCGTGACATACTCACTTTGGGTAGAATATCTGGCTGATAACACTCTTGGTATTTTAATTCTATGTTGAGAAGTAAATTTTATTTCAACATCTCCTTCAGTGGTTTGAACAATTTGGTCTATATCTCTATTAAAGATGGGTTCTGGCTCAACCTCTTGAGGTAAAGACCATGTTTCAGGAAAGTTAATTTCACTCCACTTTATTAACCTATTGGCGGCAACATTGGATGTAAGCAACTTAGTCTGAACTAAAGCTGTAGATCCAACGGGTGAAATATTTTTCACTTTAGGGTTCAAGGTATTTAATACCTTATAATAGACCCTATAGCTTATTGCTATAATTTCATTACCTGGCTTAAAATTGTAGCCATTAGTGTGAATAGTTAATTTCAGAGCATCTAACAAATTTTTGTCAGTCATGGATAGGCTTAAATTGGGTGAGACCTCAAAGTAGACTGGCCCATGGCACAGACTAGTCTCTATAACAGCAGCTAAAGATTGCTTGAAATTTCTGCATCTTCCATCTCTAACATAAGCTATGAGACTGGAATTTAACCCCAACATAGTTAGCGGTTTAAAGGAAACTTGTATTAATCCAATATGGATAAAGTTGTATCCTTTAAAAGGAAGCAAATCTTTTTTGCTTAATAACTCAATATTTTGAGTTGAACTGGAAACAGGTATGGTTTGCTCTGTGGTTTTCACCGCAAACCTGGATATTACATCAAACATACCAAATTTATAAATTTGTTTAGATGGTACAGATGGAATTATCCATTTATTTAACCTGTCTAAATCCTTGGGAAATTCATTATTTTCCTCATTTTTTATTAAAGGATTTTGACAATTATTATTGTCATTTGTAACTGATTCAATACTTGAATCCATGAATGATTCAGCTAAAAAGTGCTGTGGTAAGGGTCAGATGGATGATCTTTGAAGATAACAACTAAATTTAACCCATAATCATATTATTATAACATTCTTAACTTTGTCATCTTTGCAAACAGAGACTGTTTAACGATCAACCCAAAAAATAGGGGAGTTCGACTGAGCCAAACGTCAACCCACAAGGGGATCAAAGGAACACTATTGACAAATTGGTACGGGGCGTTGTTCACCTGAAGTTAGGCCTTTGGTAATTATTATTCCGAAAAACAAAACAATTACCTATCCAACAAAGGTTGGGCGCCAGGGTACAGTATTTCAGCCAATATACCAATAAATCAAGAGATAGAAAGTCCTAAATCAAAGATGTTAGGGATATTTTTAGTAAAAGTTTCTGAAGATTGCTCAAGAACATCCTTCTCCGGACAAAAGTGCTGCAGAAAGCACTAAAAATATCTCTAAGTTAAAAACATAAGAATAAGATACTAATATCATTACACGAAAAACTCAATTTTTTTAAATTAAGATTATCATCTGAACCACCACAACAGTGGTTTAGCTACTATTTGTCATTACAAACAGTAGAATCTACATTTAAAAAAAAAAATATATATATATATATATATATGAAAATAGGTTAAATATATAGTCCTATAAATGAATATATAAGTTGGGTTATAAGACTTCTTAATTAAAATGGACTATTTGAAACTCTTAATGTGAAACATGTTTTAAAATAGGCTTTCGGGGCATGCCAGACTTTTAACAAGGTCAGGCCAGACCCAAAAAAGAAGTCTATAATAGGCCATAGACCAGACTCAGGCCTTTTAAAGCCTAACCTAGTCTAGCCTATTTCCACCCATATCTGTATATAGCCCCTGAGTGCATTATTTGCTGACGTGGCATGTGTATGTGTCAGTTAATTTATTTTATTTTATTTTTTGAAATTGAAGTCAGCAAATACTAAAAAAATGATAATAAAAAAATTCCACGTGGCTTTTTATTTTTTTTTTAAATTTCACATGGCATTTTTGAAATTTTGTTTTTATATATATATATATATATATATATATTACAGTTCCAAAATAACCAACTTGATATTCCCCTTCCATTTTATGTGTGTTGGCTTGGTTTCTCATTTGATTTTGAGATTTAAGAAATTGTTCTTGCATTTTCATTTAACACACCATTCTTGTCCACAATTAGCCTATTGACTTCTACAATAGAAATTGATACATCCCCTCTAATCAGAATTAGTGGGGTTCTTCCATAATGCTCGAATGAGATGCTTTTCAAAGAAGCATAATAATTGGTATTATACAAATATTCCAACCATTTTGTCCACTGCTTTGGTTGGCTTTCGATGATGTGAAAGGGTGACTCGTTAGAATGAAATGTGCATACTTCTTCTACTTCTCCACCACCATCATGATATTAGACACTTCAGTAACCTTAGGCAACCCGTAATGAAATCCATCGAAATGTCATTGCATATCTATGTAGAAATAGACAATGGTTGTAAAGGTCCCATGGGCTGAGAGTTTGATACTTGTTTCTCTGACATACTTCACACAACCTTGCACAATTGTTGTGTCATGCATCTCACGCAACTGTTGTATCATGCATCTCTTCCAACAATTCTCTTATAAGTATTGAAATACCAACAATGCCCCCAACTGTTGTGTCATGCATCTCATGCAAAATCTAAAGAATGCTAAGTGAATTATTTGAAAGGATAATTCTGTTGATAAAGTCTTCTAGTCTTCAACTGATAACCCCAGTGGCTATTAGGATCTACTAATACATCTCGTATTATTTTCTTCAATTTCTCTTTAATTTGGATTTCTTCTTTTAGTCCCTCCCATGCATCACATTACACTTTTGAAATGGAAGCATACTGCATTTGCCTTGATAGTACATCTCTTGCATTATTTTCTTTCCGTTACTTATACTTAATCTCAAAGGCATATCCTAGCAGCTTGATAACTCATTTTTTGTTGTTCTTCTCTTATTGCTTTCCTCCTTCATTTTAACGCGATGAAAACCTAAATTGAGATCTATTTTAGAAAAAATAACAATGTCACCTAACTCACCCAAGAATAAACGCGCAAAATACCATTGCAGACTATTGCGAACAAAAATAAGCTACCACATACAGTTCGAAAAACTCCATTACTTCGAGACAAAACAACCAAAATACCACTTTGACTTCAATTACTTGGAACGAAAGGAATCAAACATGGTATGACAAAAATTCCAACTAAATTCAAAACTACAACGCTCTGAACTTTACATATAAACTGCCATAATATAGACTTCTATGCCGAGATAAGCATCACCTGAAATTAACACATGATGATAATTTTACTAACATATGCATTGTAATATATATTTAACATGTAAATATTATAAACAAAAGGAACACTAGCCCAATGGTTAAGAATCTCTGCCACCTAAAGTTAGGTATTGAGTTTGAATCTTGTTGGTAGCAAAAATTATAATTTTTTCAATGTTTTACTATCAAAAATAGCAAAATTATATTTTACCCCCTCTAATGTCGGTGACTTTTGGTTTACCCTCTCGTAATAAAAAAAATTATAAAAAATATATATTTAAAAAAAAATTATTAAAAAATGCCATGTGGAATTTAAAAAAGGAACACTAGCCCAATGGTTAAGAATCTCTGCCACCTAAAGTTAGGTATTGAGTTCGAATCTTGTTGGTAGCAAAAATTATAATTTTTTCAATGTTTTACTATCAAAAATAGCAAAATTATATTTTACCCCCTCTAATGTCGGTGACTTTTGATTTACCCTCTCGTAATAAAAAAAATTATAAAAAATATATATTTAAAAAAATTATTAAAAAATGCCACGTGGAATTTAAAAAAATAAAAAACCATGTGGAATTTATTATTATTATTTTTTACTATTAGCTGACGTGGATTTTAAAAGAATAATAAAAAATTAAATTAAATGACACATACACATGTCACGTCAGCAAATAGTTGGGTTATATAAAAAAAATCTTCACATTACAAGGAGGGAATAAAAATAATATTTTATAGAGAGCGAAATCGAATCTCATTTACATTATAGGAAGTGTTGTATATTTAACCCTATTATTATATATTAACAATTTCAAACAATTGAATGTGAGAGGCTAAAAAGAATGGAAAGGTTGTTGGCGGTTCCTCTTATATATGTATATTAAATAATATAAAAGATTGAAAGAAACATAATTTTAAAAACTATATAATCGTAAAAAAGTTTTAAAAAATAATTTAAGAATAGTCTAATTATTTACATTAAAAAAAACTTCTCATATTAACTTTAGATTTTGTCTCATAAAACTATAAACATAAAATATTGTCTAATTTATCTTCTTTTCATATACATGATGGTCATATCCATTGTTTATAATCAATTAAAACCATAAGGGAGAATTGTTGATGACTCATTTTTAGAGTATCTTATGATATGGTGATGTCACCCATGTTCTAAACTCGTGACCTGGATCGTTTAACCTTTGTCAAGGTTTCTCGTGCTCCAAATCTAATATATTACATATTAAAAATTTCAAACAAATGAATGTGAGATGCTAAAAAGGAGGGAAAGGTTGTCGGCGGCTCCTCTTATATATGTATATTAAATAATAAAAAAGATTAAACAAAACATAATTTTAAAAACTATATAACCGTAAAAAAGTTTTAAAAAATAATTTAAGAATAATCTAATTATTTACATTAAAAAAAACTTCTCATATTAACTTTAGACCTTGTCTCATAAAACTATAAACATAAAACATTGTCTGATGTATCTTCTTTTTATATACGTGTTGGTCGTAGCTGTCGCAACTGCAAAAAAACAACAGGCGGAAACATAACAGAAGAGTCGTCACCGAACGTTATTTATCCTGACGCAGGAAAAGGAAACGATCGAAGACATGGTCATCGCAACCATAGTCCGGGTTCGGGAGTCGGTTACGCGAGGGAAAGGTATTAGCAACCCCACGCGTCCATCGTACTTGATGGGATCCACGTTTGTTGTTCTAATCAAAGAGTGTGTTATCTAAAGCCTACTGCTAAGCAGAAAGGGGACACGGAAAGGGAAAACAAAAACGGACTCGCAAGGATCATCGCAATCCTATGCCTACGTATCTTCGTGGACGAACGAAGAATCAGAGTCGACGTAGTTCGACGGACTACGCACTAGAGGGGGAGGTTGCTCGCCAAGACATCGCCGTCTTGTGCCTACGTATCCTCAATCGGACCAGAAAGAGGAAATCAGAGCAGTCGTAGTTCGACCTACGGGTCAAAAAGGGGTCTCGATCGCACTGGGGCGAGAGAAAAGACTCAGTTATCAGGTTGGTCTCAATCGCACGGGTGCGAGAGAAGAGGGGAGTTAGTTGTTAGTGTGCTCGCCAAGGATAGGGATCCTCGTGCCTACGTATCCTCATTAGGGAATGAGGAATCAGAGCATCCATAGTTCACGCAACTACGGAAAAATAAGAAACGGTCTCGATCGCATGGGTGCGAGAGAAGAGGTTCTGAACTTATCGAAGAAGTGAATTGAATTTGTTCGAGATGCACATTGCACTAAAGTCTATGACATAGGAGCGAATGCGTCGCATGGTCGCCCCCATTGGGACATATGCTAAACACTCTAGAAAAGTGAGGGGAGACCCCCCATTCTTCATTTCCCATGTACTTAAGGCTCGTGGCGCACAATGCACATCGCCTTTATTAAGTGCTTTTTTTATTTTTGTTTTGAGGTGAAAAAGAAGACACAAAGGGCAAAAGAAAATCTAAGGGGAACTCACCTAAATGTTGTCATGCAATATGGCCCTAAGGTGGAGGATGAAAAGGGAAATCATATCCTAACGTTAGCATGCAAAAGCCAACCAAAACCAAGAAAATAAACCAAAAACAGCAGCTACAACAGCGCTTCAGCACTTGCACAGCAGTAAAATCCAGCAAATACACCAAACATCATTTAACAACTCAAGTTTCCAGCACAAAACATGTGTAAAAAGCAGCGAGGCAGCAAGGATATACAATTGACAGCACATCACAATCCAAGACAGCAGGTGTGAAAAGCTCAGGCAGCAAACAATGCATCCAAACAAATGCTCATGGAAAGGTTTCAATAATGCACAATCATGTCAAGCATGCATCCAATTAAGCATCAAGCAAATAGGCATAAACGAACCAAAGACATTGTATACTTTAACATTTTTCAAAAGCAACATGGATGATCCACGAAATCGACACTTAATCATGTAGGATGAACATGCAATCACGAAATTGAATGCAAACATGAACACGAGTCATACATTCAGCAATGCAAACATTAAGGTCAAGCAATCACAATGAAACATGTGATTATGCAACATAAACAACACATCAAGAATGCAAACTCAAAGGATAATGCATATTCATTACGGAAACAAAAAATGTGTGTCGAAGAATCACATTCAAAGTGTGTTGTGAAGTAAAACAACTCAAGAAAAATCCATAAATCATCAACACATCAATCCATGAAGTTTAGGCATGTAAAGGGTCTCAAACAAGCAAGAAAAAGCATGAAAAATACATTCTGCAGCAGTGGTAACCGGTTACTCTATATGCAGTAACCGGTTACTTATTTCAAAATCAGCCAAACACGCAGAAAAACAACAGGGTAACCCGTTACCTTATATGCAGTAACCGGTTACTCAGTTCAAAATCAGCCAAAACACGCAGAAAAACAACAAGGTAACCCGTTACCCTATATGCAGTAACTGATTACTCTGGGATAGTAGCAGAAAAAACAAGTTTCAAAAGCACATTTCAGTAGCAAATGACTTATCCAAACATCCAAATGAACATGCAATCAATTAAGCACGAAATTACATTGAATTACAGAAATCAAACATCAAATAGATCCAGCAAAATACAACATCAACAATCAAAATCAAGCAAATGGATCAAAACACATTAGAACCCATGTATCTACATTGCATAAGTTGAAATTAAGCTAAATCAAGTATGGATTTGAAATTAACCAACCTACAAAGTTGAGAATTGTTTTGGTAAGTGTTGCAAACGAAAATTGATGAATCAAAGCAAGAAATCCAGAGATCTATGAAGCTTTATCAAGAACACTTGAAGATCCAAGCAATAATCCCCCAAATAAGCAAAAACTCTCCAAGAAGTGATTCCAAAACTTTGAATCTAGATCCAAACAAGTTGCTACTGCAGAATTGAACCAAGAATGATGATGTGATGGAGGTTTAGCTCAAGAATTCACAAATTCCAATGAAAAATTTGTGAATCTATGAATATGGAGCTTTTGTGAGGGTTTTGAAAATGAGAGAAAAGTTGAGAGAATTGGAGTGAGATGTGTAGAAAATTCAAAAAATGGATCAAAGTTATGGGAGGTTTGGGATGAATTGATTTAAATATAGACTAGGTTAGGAATTCAAATGTGCTTTAGAGTGTGGGTTAGTAAGAGGAATGGAAATTAGGAGTGGAATTAGGAGTGGAGTGTTTGAAATATGGAGGGAAATGGTGAAAATTGGGAAAACGAATCAAAATTAATTCTAGATCCGTCTCGCAA
The DNA here is from genome assembly GCA_022829125.1 of Lathyrus tuberosus. Taxonomy (NCBI): domain Eukaryota; kingdom Viridiplantae; phylum Streptophyta; class Magnoliopsida; order Fabales; family Fabaceae; genus Lathyrus; species Lathyrus tuberosus. Next base: position 13,134,503 of record JALAZF010000075.1, read on the forward strand.
ATGCAAGCTCACAACACACTTGGACCAATGCTGAAACTTAATTTTTTTTCAAAATACGCCCAGAGTAACCGGTTACCCTATATGCAGTAACCGGTTACTCAGTTCAAATTTTAAGTTTTGGCGCCTTTTGGAGGGAATCCTGAAGAAATTGCCTTTGACAGTTGTTCTGAACCCTGTTAAGCCTCTGAAACTCAATAATTGATAGTGCTACTGAGTAACACCTGAAATAAAACACAAATTCTTCCTGACACCTCAAAATATCCTGCTGTGCTGAAAAACTGTCATCGGATAAAATAAATGTCGGAGCCTCTGATAATCAAATCATCTAGTGAGCAAAATAAATGCTCGAAAAGACTTTGAAAGCTATCTGTTAGGCTCTGAATACTGCTGAAATGTTCTCTGAATTGGATGAAACGCTGAGGTGCAAGAAATACCTTGATCCCATGCCCAAAAGAACCATGCAAATGCAAAATGACGATGCAAATGAAATGAAGCATAAGCCAGTCAGAGTTAGGAACATGAGGGCAAATTTTGGGGTGCTACAGCTGCCCCTATTTAATCGACTTGGACCTGAAAGGATGATAGCAACGACTTTCAGACGTTTAAGGTAGAAGGTGATTGAATACAAAAAGAACTCGGAAATTTGCAAACTGTGGGGAGAAAAGATGATTGGAGCCCAGGCACACCTCGTCAAAGGGATTCGACGGAAAGGAAATATACCCAAGGAAAGAGCAGTGAACCCTAGAACCACATCGGAAAGAACACATACCCGAGCGGAAAACCACATCGTCAAAGGGATTTGAAGGAAAGACAACCTGAAAACCCGACCGAAGGGACACATCGCCAAAGAATTGACAGAAAGAAAATGAAACCCAAAGAACCACATCGTCAAAGCATTGACGGAAAGAAGACATACCCGAAGAACCACCTCGTCAAAGAATTGACGAAAAAAAGACATACTCGAAGAACCACCTCGTCAAAGAATTGACGGAAAGAAAATGAAACCCAAAGGAAACACATTGTCAAAGAATTGACGAAAAGGAAATGGAACCCAAGGAACACATCGTCAAAGAATTGACGGAAAGACATACCCGAAGAACCACCTCGTAAAAGGATTGACGGAAAGAAAACCTGAAAACCCGACCGAAGAGACATATCGTCAAAGAATTGACGGAAAGAAAATGAAACCCAAGAAATACATTGTAAAAGAATTGACGGAAAAACATACCCGAAGAACCACCTCATCAAAGAATTGACGGAAAGAAAACCTGAAAACCCGACCGAATGGACACATCGTCAAAGAATTGACGGAAAGAAAATGAAACCCAAGAAACACATCGTCAAAGAATTGACGGAAAGACATACCCGAAGAACCACCTCGTCAAAGAATTGACGGAAAGAAGATGGAACCCAAGAAACACATCGTCAAAGGGATTTGACGGAAAGAAAACCGAACCGAAAGACCACATCGTCAAAGGGATTTGACGCAAAGAAAACCTAACCGAAAGACCACATCGTCAAAGGGATTTGACGAAAAGAAGATGGAACCTAAGGAAACACCTCGTCAAAGGGATTTGACAGAAAGAAAACCGAACCAAAAGACCACATTGTCAAAGAATTGACGGAAAGAAGACATACCCGAAGAACCACCTTGTCAAAGAATTGACGGAAAGAAAATGAAACCCAAAGGAAACACATCGTCAAAGGATTGACAAAAAGAAAACAAAACCCAAAGAAACGCCTGCTAGGGATATATCACCGTCTTGACTGAAGATTGATCCGGATTCCTGCGCAAGGTACCAAATTTGGCTTATGCTTCGCATGTATATGTTTGAATTTTCTTTCTATGGCGTAATGCTCCATAGGAAATGGAAATGCTACGCATTTGAGGATGAAATGCAAATTCTTATGATATGTAACAGGACCACTCCAGCGAAATAAACGATTAAGAGACGAGGCCAACTCCGATGGGGATGACAAACTGAATTGTCTCCGAGGTCACAAACCCTGCTGAGGAAGTCACACTGAACGGTCTGTCTGATATAACCTCTACTGAAGATGAAACCCGAAGAGAACTCCCACTCCATTGGGGATTACGAATAACCCTTAAAGATAAAACCCAAAATGATCTGATGCAGAGAATCGCCAATAACCATTGGACTAGGAATCTGCCGGGGATGTCAACCACTGCTGACCAGGCCTTTGAGGTTACTACAACCAAACTCTGCTTGGGGAATGAGGTCAATAACACCAAATCTGCCAGAGAATATCATTGAACTTAGCCTGCTGCTGGGGAAACAACCTTAACCTGCTGGGGATGATAGCATACTTTTGCTAGCGGGATTACACTTCCTGACCTGATGAGGAGAATAGACACCACGACACTGTGGGGAATACAAGTTCTCTGCCAAGGAGAGACATTTAGCAAGTCTCCTGCCGGAAATGCCACATTATCTTAACTAAGACGGTCGGCTTCTGAATACTCGCTAGGGAGTAATAAACCATTCTGGCTGGGGGAAGCAATCCTCTACACTCATGCTGGGGAGAAAGAAATTTTCAAGGCTCTGCTGAGGATGTTGGATCTTCTATGCTAGAGAGAAACTCTACTAGGGAGAAGAAATCATGCTAACCCGCAGATATACGACAAACTGAATTGTCTCTATAGTCATAGACTCTGCTGGAGAACCCAACCAAACCTTCATTCTGCAAGAATCACAAACATCTTCCGAAAAGTGACCCAGGAATCTGCTGAAGAGAAGTACCAATGGCAATTGGCCTTTGACTTGCTGGGGAAAGCCAAACACTACCAATAAATCTACTTGGGGAACGACGGTTGACGATATCAACTCTGCTAGGGGACAACATTGAGCTTACTCCTCTATCGGAGACTTACCTTATATCTCTGTCCCGACACGATTGGGAAGCACAAACCAGACACTCTGTATAGGAATACGAACTCCTAATGAAGAGCAATAAACTTCACCAAGCTGGCTAGGGGAGAGCGAACTCCTGAACTCTTGCTGGGGAGAATAATCATAATCTTCATGACGCTCTGCCGAGAGTGATAAAACTTCAGCTGTCACTGCTAGGGAGAGAAACTCTACTGGGGTCGTCACATGTTAGCTATCAACATGAATCTTGCAGATGAGATATGACCAAAAGAAGATGCCCTGATGCAGCATAATCCAAAAAGAACTTGTCTTCAGGATGTATCATGAAGATCTGACATATCTTGCCTCAGTATGTGATGAGTGCCAAAAAGTCATGTTTTTAGTAGTATTTTTGTGGCACTTATCAGTCTAATTGTATTGAAAAAAACCCCACTTTGTATGTAAATGTGTATATTTAGTGTATAATCAAGTTTTAGTGTATTTGTGTACCGTTTGATAGTTTTCTACTCATTTTGTAGGTATTGAGGTGTATTTGGAGCATGAGCAATAAAGTGTCGAAGACACGACTTCAAACGCGCGATTTTGAGCAACTCATCAACGAATAAGGCTCAAAATGAGGATGATAAAAATCACCAATTTGGTTGAAATTTATTCATTGTTAGATAGGAAATTGAATAAGCTTTCCAACACTTTGAACCGGGCGGAAAACGGAGTTACGGTTCAAAAGTTATGAAGAAAACAAGTGCATAAATTTTTCATTCCCGAGCAGACCGGGCTAAGCGCGCCCGACCGCGCTTAGCGGGCTTTTAAGGCGGTTTAACATTAATAAGGGCGCGCTTAGCGCCCAAAACCGGGCTAAGTGGGGTCCATAATGATGACAACAATAAATAGGGGTAAAAACACATTTTTTAGGGATGGTTTTGGGTATTTTTTGCTCCCACTCCATCAAACTTCATTTCTTCATAGGATTAGCTTAGAAAACAACAATGGAGCTTGCAATTGGATGATCCGGAGTCGAATCTCTCGTCGATTGGTGTTGACAAACCAAGAAATGTTTGGTTCCTCTTCTCTCTTCTCTTTGTAATTTCTTCTTTGTTGGGTGTTGTATAGTTACTATGAACATATGTATCTTTGTAGATCATAATATTGTATAAAATATGCTTTACAAATCATTATCGATGTCTTCCTTGATCTTTTTGCATTTATGTTTGGATTTGTGTTGTGTTAGAGATAAACGTCATGAATCTTGATTAGGGATGGATATCTATTGTCTAAATGCTACAGATAGATTTAGATAATAATCTTTATGGTGTCGGAACTTAATGCCTTCCGTGTTTCGAGGCTTCGTGCACGAGAGTGACGAAGAGAGTGATACGGTTGCTCTCTCAGCTCAGTGTGCCAGAGATGGACACTGTTGTGAGCGATACTGGATGATTTTGACGAGTATTGTAGTAGAGTGAAAATGATCGATAAATTTATGTTTGTGACGAGTGGATTATATGTATGCTTGATAATTTTCTTTTCTCCGAAGAATGTATTATTTTTATGTTTATATTCACTTTTCAGTTTTACAATTCCAAACCATTTTAATCCAAACTCATTAATGCGAGACTTGTCGAACGACAGTTCAATAGCACTGATCTCTGTGGACACGATAAATTCCTGAAAAAATACTTCCAAAACTTTTGTTGCTTGCCGCTATTCCGCTCCAACAAAATGGCGTCGTTGCCGGAGATTGGTGTTTTTATTGGATCGCATTGCGATAGTTTCTTTGTTTTCGAGTTTTGTAGATATCGTATATATTGTCTATTTTCACTTGTTTATATTGATACTTGTATATGTTTACCATATTTGTGAATTTTACATGTTTTGCATAATTGTGAATATAGTGTATATATTTGTTTCTCTTCACGTTTGCCAAAAGTGTGGTTAGATGTGTAGTTCCGGTTAGAGCTCGAAGAGATGAGAGCAAAGGCGGGAGTGAAAGCATTTGGCTCTTCCGAAGCAATGTGTTGGTTTGTAAATAATAGGCGTCGAACTTATGACGTAAAACAAGCATGTTTTATTGTTGTTAGTTTCTAATGTTTTTTCTCCCATTCTTTTAGTATGTTTATGGTAGTTCGTGTTAAGGTGTTAAGTTTTGTTTTCTTCAAGCTTGTCGTGTTTAACTTGAGGAAGTTTGTATGTGTAAATATTGAAAGTTTTGTAATTGAGTTGTGTAGGTGATAGTGGAGGTAGCATGAAATGCATTTTTGCTGTCCTGTTTTTTTGCTTCTGGTGTAGCGCGCTTAGCGCGGGTGTGCTCGCTTAGCGCGCTCTGCTGAGATGAGCCAGTGAATTCTTTTTGTTTCACTTGCCTTCCTTTTTCCCACTTTCTCCTAGGCTTTAGATAGTACATAACCGTAGTATAACTAATTCTTTTGTTGTTGTTTGGACTCAAATTTTGGTTCGATAGCTTGAAGTCGCATTCGGTGATTTTCCGATTTTGAGTGTTTCAACTTGCGAATGCTTGGTAATGATAATGTTTAAAGTTTTGTACACGTTCAAGGTATGTGTTTATCGCTTTCTAAACTTTAGCATATTCATGATACTTAGGCTTTTTACAACTTCTATGCCATTCATTCTTTTATATACTTGTTCGTATGTGAATCACTTTAGTTCCCACCCTTTTTGTGAGGAAGCCTTCCATTGTTCATATATGCTCGGAGTACCAATATTCTTGTTTTAACTGGATTTTATTATGCTTAATCTTTTGTTTGTGTTGATTATTTGAAAGCATGAAAAGGATTAAGGCACTTGTTTCATTTTGAGCACAACTACCTTAGCCAAATAGTCAATTCACCTTGTGAGTGTGTGATCGTTTGTAAACCCTTTGAGCCTTTGGTCATTATCCATGTTGTTTGAGTTTGATTCTTGTCTATGAGTGTCAAATTCATTTTTTGTGTGGATCTTGATTGTTGTTTTTTTCCTTGAACCCTCAACTTTGTGTTGTTGTATGAATTTTTACCTTGCCTTAGAAAGTAGGGAGTATTCACATGATGATGTGGTTGAATTCAAGTTGGGGAGAGCAATGTTTTCTCACTTATGTTATTGGTTGCTATGAGGTTGAAAAAGAAAAGAAAAAAGAGAAAAATATGAAAAAGAAAAGAAAAGAAAAGAAACGAAAAAGAAAGAAAAAAAATTGAAAAAAGTTTGAAAAAGAAAAACAAAAAGAGTAGAATAATGTTGTGCTAATAAGTTCTATGTGTTTGGTGTAACACTTGGGATTTTGGAAGAAGTTTGATTGAAATTTTGTTTTTGAACTTTTGTGAGTTGATCACTCCCTTTGGTTTAGGCAAGTTTTTGTTTCGATTATCTTTAGGAATTATTCCTTGTTTGTTCACCCGACCACATTACAGCCCTGGAAGTCCTTTTGATTCTTGCTTTTGTGTTTTCTACATGATTTTTGGATGATTGCATAATTTAGTCTTTTGTTTGCAAGATTGTTGTGTGAGTGAAAAATCCCTCATTTTATGTTTTTCATCTACCGATGATTGTTTTTGCTAGGTGTGATTCACATTTGAACTTGTGTTGTTTTAGAATGTTTGGCATGACTTTTGTGTTTAGCATTTGTTTCGTGATTATGTTATCGTTGAAGTTTAGTGGAAAGTATTTACTTTGTGTGTACCATTTTCGATTGAACCATTGCATTTGTTTTTGTTTGTAAAAACTTGTTGTTGTGTGATTTCTTGGATTTCTCTTTTGTTCCTTTAGATGTTGGCATTGTTTGAGGACAAACAATGATGTAAGTTGGGGAGAGTGATGAGTGCCAAAAAGTCATGTTTTTAGTATTTTTGTGGCACTTATCAGTCTAATTGTATTGAATAAAACCCCACTTTGTATGTAAATGTGTATATTTAGTGTATAATCAAGTTTTAGTGTATTTGTGTACCGTTTGATAGTTTTCTACTCATTTTGTAGGTATTGAGGTGTATTTGGAACATGAGCAATAAAGTGTCGAAGACACGGCTTCAAACGCGCGATTTTGAGCAACTCATCAACGAATAAGGCTCAAAATGAGGATGATAAAAATCACCAATTTGGTTGAAATTTATTCATTGTTAGATAGGAAATTGAATAAGCTTTCCAACGCTTCGAACCGGGCGAAAAACGGAGTTACGGTTCAAAGGTTATGAAGAAAACAAGTGCAGAAATTTTTCATTCCCGAGCAGACCGGGCTAAGCGCGCCCGACCGCACTTAGTGGGCTTTTAAGGCAGTTTAACATTAATAAGGGCGCGCTTAGCGCCCAAAACCGGGCTAAGCGGGGTCTGCGATGATTACAGAAATAAATAGGGGTAAAAACACATTTTTTAGGGATGGTTTTGGGTATTTTTTGCTCCCACTCCATCAAACTTCATTTCTTCATAGGATTAGCTTAGAAAACAACAATGGAGCTTGCAATTGGATGATCCGGAGTCGAATCTCTCGTCGATTGTTGTTGACAAACCAAGAAATGTTTGGTTCCTCTTCTCTCTTCTCTTTGTAATTTCTTCTTTGTTGGGTGTTGTATAGTTACTATGAACATATGTATCTTTGTAGATCATAATATTGTATAAAATCTGCTTTACAAATCATTATCGATGTCTTCCTTGATCTTTTTACATTTATGTTTGGATTTGTGTTGTGTTAGAGATAAACGTCATGAATCTTGATTAGGGATGGATATCTATTGTCTAAATGCTAGAGATAGATTTAGATAATAATCTTTATGGTGTCGGAACTTAATGCCTTCCGTGTTTCGAGGCTTCGTGCACGAGAGTGACGAAGAGAGTGATACAGTTGCTCTCTCAGCTCAGTGTGCCAGAGATGGACACTGTTGTGAGCGATACTGGATGATTTTGACGAGTATTGTAGTAGAGTGAAAATGATCGATAAATTTATGTTTGTGACGAGTGGATTATATGTATGCTTGATAATTTTCTTTTCTCCGAAGAATGTATTATTTTTATGTTTATATTCACTTTTCAGTTTTACAATTCCAAACCATTTTAATCCAAACTCATTAATGCGAGACTTGTCGAACGACAGTTCAATAGCACTGATCTCTGTGGACACGATAAATTCCTGAAAAAATACTTCCAAAACTTTTGTTGCTTGCCGCTATTCCGCTCCAACAAAATGGCGTCGTTGCCGGAGATTGGTGTTTTTATTGGATCGCATTGCGATAGTTTCTTTGTTTTCGAGTTTTGTAGATATCGTATATATTGTCTATTTTCACTTGTTTATATTGATACTTGTATATGTTTACCATATTTGTGAATTTTACATGTTTTGCATAATTGTGAATATAGTGTATATATTTGTTTCTCTTCACGTTTGCCAAAAGTGTGGTTAGATGTGTAGTTCCGGTTAGAGCTCGAAGAGATGAGAGCAAAGGCGGGAGTGAAAGCATTTGGCTCTTCCGAAGCAACGTGTTGGTTTGTAAATAAAAGGCGTCGAACTTATGACGTAAAACAAGCATGTTTTATTGTTGTTAGTTTCTAATGTTTTTTCTCCCATTCTTTTAGTATGTTTATGGTAGTTCGTGTTAAGGTGTTAAGTTTTGTTTTCTTCAAGCTTGTCGTGTTTAACTTGAGGAAGTTTGTATGTGTAAATATTGAAAGTTTTGTAATTGAGTTGTGTAGGTGATAGTGGAGGTAGCATGAAATGCATTTTTGCTGTCCTATTTTTTTGCTTCTGGTGTAGAGCGCTTAGCGCGGGTGTGCTCGCTTAGTGCGCTCTGCTGAGATGAGCCAGTGAATTCTTTTTGTTTCACTTGCCTTCCTTTTTCCCACTTTCTCCTAGGCTTTAGATAGTACATAACCGTAGTATAACTAATTCTTTTGTTGTTGTTTGGACTCAAATTTTGGTTCGATAGCTTGAAGTCGCATTCGGTGATTTTCCGATTTTGAGTGTTTCAACTTGCGAATGCTTGGTAATGATAATGTTTAAAGTTTTGTACACGTTCAAGATATGTGTTTATCGCTTTCTAAACTTTAGCATATTCATGATGCTTAGGCTTTTTACAACTTCTATGCCATTCATTCTTTTATATACTTGTTCGTATATGAATCACTTTAGTTCCCACCCTTTTTGTGAGGAAGCCTTCCATTGTTCATATATGCTCGGAGTACCAATATTCTTGTTTTAACTGGATTTTATTATGCTTAATCTTTTGTTTGTGTTGATTATTTGAAAGCATGAAAAGGATTAAGGCACTTGTTTCATTTTGAGCACAACTACCTTAGCCAAATAGTCAATTCACCTTGTGAGTGTGTTATCGTTTGTAAACCCTTTGAGCCTTTGGTCATTATCCATGTTGTTTGAGTTTGATTCTTGTCTATGAGTGTCAAATTCATTTTTTGTGTGGATCTTGATTGTTGTTTTTTTTCTTGAACCCTCAACTTTGTGTTGTTGTATGAATTTTTACCTTGCCTTAGAAAGTAGGGAGTATTCACATGATGATGTGGTTGAATTCAAGTTGGGGAGAGCAATGTTTTCTCACTTATGTTATTGGTTGCTATGAGGTTGAAAAAGAAAAGAAAAAAGAGAAAAATATGAAAAAGAAAAGAAAAGAAAAGAAAAGAAAAAGAAAGAAAAAAAATTGAAAAAACTTTGAAAAAGAAAAACAAAAAGAGTAGAATAATGTTGTGCTAATAAGTTCTATGTGTTTGGTGTAACACTTGGGATTTTGGAAGAAGTTTGATTGAAATTTTGTTTTTGAACTTTTGTGAGTTGATCACTCCCTTAGGTTTAGGCAAGTTTTTGTTTCGATTATCTTTAGGAATTATTCCTTGTTTGTTCACCCGACCACATTACAGCCCTGGAAGTCCTTTTGATTCTTGCTTTTGTGTTTTCAACATGATTTTTGGATGATTGCATAATTTAGTCTTTTGTTTGCAAGATTGTTGTGTGAGTGAAAAATCCCTCATTTTATGTTTTTCATCTACCGATGATTGTTTTTGCTAGGTGTGATTCACATTTGAACTTGTGTTGTTTTAGAATGTTTGGCATGACTTTTGTGTTTAGCATTTGTTTCGTGATTATGTTATCGTTGAAGTTTAGTGGAAAGTATTTACTTTGTGTGTACCATTTTCGATTGAACCATTGCATTTGTTTTTGTTTGTAAAAACTTGTTGTTGCGTGATTTCTTGGATTTCTCTTTTGTTCCTTTAGATGTTGGCATTGTTTGAGGACAAACAATGATGTAAGTTGGGGAGAGTGATGAGTGCCAAAAAGTCATGTTTTTAGTATTTTTGTGGCACTTATCAGTCTAATTGTATTGAATAAAACCCCACTTTGTATGTAAATGTGTATATTTAGTGTATAATCAAGTTTTAGTGTATTTGTGTACCGTTTGATAGTTTTCTACTCATTTTGTAGGTATTGAGGTGTATTTGGAGCATGAGCAATAAAGTGTCGAAGACACGGCTTCAAACGCGCGATTTTGAGCAACTCATCAACAAATAAGGCTCAAAATGAGGATGATAAAAATCACCAATTTGGTTGAAATTTATTCATTGTTAGATAGGAAATTGAATAAGCTTTCCAATGCTTCGAACCGGGCGAAAAACGGAGTTACGGTTCAAAAGTTATGAAGAAAACAAGTGCAGAAATTTTTCATTCCCGAGCAGACCGGGCTAAGCGCGCCCGACCGCGCTTAGTGGGCTTTTAAGGCAGTTTAACATTAATAAGGGCGCGCTTAGCGCCCAAAACCGGGCTAAGCGGGGTCTGTGATGATTACAGAAATAAATAGGGGTAAAAACACATTTTTTAGGGATGGTTTTGGGTATTTTTTGCTCCCACTCCATCAAACTTCATTTCTTCATAGGATTAGCTTAGAAAACAACAATGGAGCTTGCAATTGGATGATCCGGAGTCGAATCTCTCGTCGATTGGTGTTGACAAACCAAGAAATGTTTGGTTCCTCTTCTCTCTTCTCTTTGTAATTTCTTCTTTGTTGGGTGTTGTATAGTTACTATGAACATATGTATCTTTGTAGATCATAATATTGTATCAAATCTGCTTTACAAATCATTATCGATGTCTTCCTTGATCTTTTTTCATTTATGTTTGGATTTGTGTTGTGTTAGAGATAAACGTCATGAATCTTGATTAGGGATGGATATCTATTGTCTAAATGCTAGAGATAGATTTAGATAATAATCTTTATGGTGTCGGAACTTAATGCCTTCCGTGTTTCGAGGCTTCGTGCACGAGAGTGACGAAGAGAGTGATACGGTTGCTCTCTCAGCTCAGTGTGCCAGAGATGGACACTGTTGTGAGCGATACTGGATGATTTTGACGAGTATTGTAGTAGAGTGAAAATGATCGATAAATTTATGTTTGTGACGAGTGGATTATATGTATGCTTGATAATTTTCTTTTCTCTGAAGAATGTATTATTTTTATGTTTATATTCACTTTTCTGTTTTACAATTCCAAACCATTTTAATCCAAACTCATTAATGCGAGACTTGTCGAACGACAGTTCAATAGCACTGATCTCTGTGGACACGATAAATTCCTGAAAAAATACTTCCAAAACTTTTGTTGCTTGCCGCTATTCCGCTCCAACAAAATGGCGTCGTTGCCGGAGATTGGTGTTTTTATTGGATCGCATTGCGATAGTTTCTTTGTTTTCGAGTTTTGTAGATATCGTATATATTGTCTATTTTCACTTGTTTATATTGATACTTGTATATGTTTACCATATTTGTGAATTTTACATGTTTTGCATAATTGTGAATATAGTGTATATATTTGTTTCTCTTCACGTTTGCCAAAAGTGTGGTTAGATGTGTAGTTCCGGTTAGAGCTCGAAGAGATGAGAGCAAAGGCGGGAGTGAAAGCATTTGGCTCTTCCGAAGCAATGTGTTGGTTTGTAAATAATAGGCGTCGAACTTATGACGTAAAACAAGCATGTTTTATTGTTGTTAGTTTCTAATGTTTTTTCTCCCATTCTTTTAGTATGTTTATGGTAGTTCGTGTTAAGGTGTTAAGTTTTGTTTTCTTCAAGCTTGTCGTGTTTAACTTGAGGAAGTTTGTATGTGTAAATATTGAAAGTTTTGTAATTGAGTTGTGTAGGTGATAGTGGAGGTAGCATGAAATGCATTTTTGCTGTCCTGTTTTTTTGCTTCTGGTGTAGCGCGCTTAGCGCGGGTGTGCTCGCTTAGCGCGCTCTGCTGAGATGAGCCAGTGAATTCTTTTTGTTTCACTTGCCTTCCTTTTTCCCACTTTCTCCTAGGCTTTAGATAGTACATAACCGTAGTATAACTAATTCTTTTGTTGTTGTTTGGACTCAAATTTTGGTTCGATAGCTTGAAGTCGGATTGGGTGATTTTCCGATTTTGAGTGTTTCAACTTGCGAATGCTTGGTAATGATAATGTTTAAAGTTTTGCACACGTTCAAGGTATGTGTTTATCGCTTTCTAAACTTTAGCATATTCATGATACTTAGGCTTTTTACAACTTCTATGCCATTCATTCTTTTATATACTTGTTCGTATGTGAATCACTTTAGTTCCCACCCTTTTTGTGAGGAAGCCTTCCATTGTTCATATATGCTCGGAGTACCAATATTCTTGTTTTAACTGGATTTTATTATGCTTAATCTTTTGTTTGTGTTGATTATTTGAAAGCATGAAAAGGATTAAGGCACTTGTTTCATTTTGAGCACAACTACCTTAGCCAAATAGTCAATTCACCTTGTGAGTGTGTGATCGTTTGTAAACCCTTTGAGCCTTTGGTCATTATCCATGTTGTTTGAGTTTGATTCTTGTCTATGAGTGTCAAATTCATTTTTTGTGTGGATCTTGATTGTTGTTTTTTTTCTTGAACCCTCAACTTTGTGTTGTTGTATGAATTTTTACCTTGCCTTAGAAAGTAGGGAGTATTCAGATGATGATGTGGTTGAATTCAAGTTGGGGAGAGCAATGTTTTCTCACTTATGTTATTGGTTGCTATGAGGTTGAAAGAGAAAAGAAAAAAGAGAAAAATATGAAAAAGAAAAGAAAAGAAAAGAAAAGAAAAAGAAAGAAAAAAAATTGAAAAAACTTTGAAAAAGAAAAACAAAAAGAGTAGAATAATGTTGTGCTAATAAGTTCTATGTGTTTGGTGTAACACTTGGGATTTTGGAAGAAGTTTGATTGAAATTTTGTTTTTGAACTTTTGTGAGTTGATCACTCCCTTAGGTTTAGGCAAGTTTTTGTTTCGATTATCTTTAGGAATTATTCCTTGTTTGTTCACCCGACCACATTACAGCCCTGGAAGTCCTTTTGATTCTTGCTTTTGTGTTTTCAACATGATTTTTGGATGATTGCATAATTTAGTCTTTTGTTTGCAAGATTGTTGTGTGAGTGAAAAATCCCTCATTTTATGTTTTTCATCTACCGATGATTGTTTTTGCTAGGTGTGATTCACATTTGAACTTGTGTTGTTTTAGAATGTTTGGCATGACTTTTGTGTTTAGCATTTGTTTCGTGATTATGTTATCGTTGAAGTTTAGTGGAAAGTATTTACTTTGTGTGTACCATTTTCGATTGAACCATTGCATTTGTTTTTGTTTGTAAAAACTTGTTGTTGCGTGATTTCTTGGATTTCTCTTTTGTTCCTTTAGATGTTGGCATTGTTTGAGGACAAACAATGATGTAAGTTGGGGAGAGTGATGAGTGCCAAAAAGTCATGTTTTTAGTATTTTTGTGGCACTTATCAGTCTAATTGTATTGAATAAAACCCCACTTTGTATGTAAATGTGTATATTTAGTGTATAATCAAGTTTTAGTGTATTTGTGTACCGTTTGATAGTTTTCTACTCATTTTGTAGGTATTGAGGTGTATTTGGAGCATGAGCAATAAAGTGTCGAAGACACGGCTTCAAACGCGCGATTTTGAGCAACTCATCAACAAATAAGGCTCAAAATGAGGATGATAAAAATCACCAATTTGGTTGAAATTTATTCATTGTTAGATAGGAAATTGAATAAGCTTTCCAATGCTTCGAACCGGGCGAAAAACGGAGTTACGGTTCAAAAGTTATGAAGAAAACAAGTGCAGAAATTTTTCATTCCCGAGCAGACCGGGCTAAGCGCGCCCGACCGCGCTTAGTGGGCTTTTAAGGCAGTTTAACATTAATAAGGGCGCGCTTAGCGCCCAAAACCGGGCTAAGCGGGGTCTGTGATGATTACAGAAATAAATAGGGGTAAAAACACATTTTTTAGGGATGGTTTTGGGTATTTTTTGCTCCCACTCCATCAAACTTCATTTCTTCATAGGATTACCTTAGAAAACAACAATGGAGCTTGCAATTGGATGATCCGGAGTCGAATCTCTCGTCGATTGGTGTTGACAAACCAAGAAATGTTTGGTTCCTCTTCTCTCTTCTCTTTGTAATTTCTTCTTTGTTGGGTGTTGTATAGTTATTATGAACATATGTATCTTTGTAGATCATAATATTGTATCAAATCTGCTTTACAAATCATTATCGATGTCTTCCTTGATCTTTTTGCATTTATGTTTGGATTTGTGTTGTGTTAGAGATAAACGTCATGAATCTTGATTAGGGATGGATATCTATTGTCTAAATGCTAGAGATAGATTTAGATAATAATCTTTATGGTGTCGGAACTTAATGCCTTCCGTGTTTCGAGGCTTCGTGCACGAGAGTGACGAAGAGAGTGATACGGTTGCTCTCTCAGCTCAGTGTGCCAGAGATGGACACTGTTGTGAGCGATACTGGATGATTTTGACGAGTATTGTAGTAGAGTGAAAATGATCGATAAATTTATGTTTGTGACGAGTGGATTATATGTATGCTTGATAATTTTCTTTTCTCTGAAGAATGTATTATTTTTATGTTTATATTCACTTTTCTGTTTTACAATTCCAAACCATTTTAATCCAAACTCATTAATGCGAGACTTGTCGAACGACAGTTCAATAGCACTGATCTCTGTGGACACGATAAATTCCTGAAAAAATACTTCCAAAACTTTTGTTGCTTGCCGCTATTCCGCTCCAACAAAATGGCGTCGTTGCCGGAGATTGGTGTTTTTATTGGATCGCATTGCGATAGTTTCTTTGTTTTCGAGTTTTGTAGATATCGTATATATTGTCTATTTTCACTTGTTTATATTGATACTTGTATATGTTTACCATATTTGTGAATTTTACATGTTTTACATAATTGTGAATATAGTGTATATATTTGTTTCTCTTCACGTTTGCCAAAAGTGTGGTTAGATGTGTAGTTCCGGTTAGAGCTCGAAGAGATGAGAGCAAAGGCGGGAGTGAAAGCATTTGGCTCTTCCGAAGCAATGTGTTGGTTTGTAAATAATAGGCGTCGAACTTATGATGTAAAACAAGCATGTTTTATTGTTGTTAGTTTCTAATGTTTTTTCTCCCATTCTTTAAGTATGTTTATGGTAGTTCGTGTTAAGGTGTTAAGTTTTGTTTTCTTCAAGCTTGTCGTGTTTAACTTGAGGAAGTTTGTATGTGTAAATATTGAAAGTTTTGTAATTGAGTTGTGTAGGTGATAGTGGAGGTAGCATGAAATGCATTTTTACTGTCCTGTTTTTTTGCTTCTGGTGTAGCGCGCTTAGCGCGGGTGTGCTCGCTTAGCGCGCTCTGCTGAGATGAGCCAGTGAATTCTTTTTGTTTCACTTGCCTTCCTTTTTCCCACTTTCTCCTAGGCTTTAGATAGTACATAACCGTAGTATAACTAATTCTTTTGTTGTTGTTTGGACTCAAATTTTGGTTCGATAGCTTGAAGTCGCATTCGGTGATTTTCCGATTTTGAGTGTTTCAACTTGCGAATGCTTGGTAATGATAATGTTTAAAGTTTTGTACACGTTCAAGGTATGTGTTTATCGCTTTCTAAACTTTAGCATATTCATGATACTTAGGCTTTTTACAACTTCTATGCCATTCATTCTTTTATATACTTGTTCGTATGTGAATCACTTTAGTTCCCACCCTTTTTGTGAGGAAGCCTTCCATTGTTCATATATGCTCGGAGTACCAATATTCTTGTTTTAACTGGATTTTATTATGCTTAATCTTTTGTTTGTGTTGATTATTTGAAAGCATGAAAAGGATTAAGGCACTTGTTTCATTTTGAGCACAACTACCTTAGCCAAATAGTCAATTCACCTTGTGAGTGTGTGATCGTTTGTAAACCCTTTGAGCCTTTGGTCATTATCCATGTTGTTTGAGTTTGATTCTTGTCTATGAGTGTCAAATTCATTTTTTGTGTGGATCTTGATTGTTGTTTCTTTTCTTGAACCCTCAACTTTGTGTTGTTGTATGAATTTTTACCTTGCCTTAGAAAGTAGGGAGTATTCACATGATTATGTGGTTGAATTCAAGTTGGGGAGAGCAATGTTTTCTCACTTATGTTATTGGTTGCTATGAGGTTGAAAAAGAAAAGAAAAAAGAGAAAAATATGAAAAAGAAAAGAAAAGAAAAGAAAAGAAAAAGAAAGAAAAAAAATTGAAAAAACTTTGAAAAAGAAAAACAAAAAGAGTAGAATAATGTTGTGCTAATAAGTTCTATGTGTTTGGTGTAACACTTGGGATTTTGGAAGAAGTTTGATTGAAATTTTGTTTTTGAACTTTTGTGAGTTGATCACTCCCTTAGGTTTAGGCAAGTTTTTGTTTCGATTATCTTTAGGAATTATTCCTTGTTTGTTCAACCGACCACATTACAGCCCTGGAAGTCCTTTTGATTCTTGCTTTTGTGTTTTCAACATGATTTTTGGATGATTGCATAATTTAGTCTTTTGTTTGAAAGATTGTTGTGTGAGTGAAAAATCCCTCATTTTATGTTTTTCATCTACCGATGATTGTTTTTGCTAGGTGTGATTCACATTTGAACTTGTGTTGTTTTAGAATGTTTGGCATGACTTTTGTGTTTAGCATTTGTTTCGTGATTATGTTATCGTTGAAGTTTAGTGGAAAGTATTTACTTTGTGTGTACCATTTTTGATTGAACCATTGCATTTGTTTTTGTTTGTAAAAACTTGTTGTTGCGTGATTTCTTGGATTTCTCTTTTGTTCCTTTAGATGTTGGCATTGTTTGAGGACAAACAATGATGTAAGTTGGGGAGAGTGATGAGTGCCAAAAAGTTATGTTTTTAGTATTTTTGTGGCACTTATCAGTCTAATTGTATTGAATAAAACCCTACTTTGTATGTAAATGTGTATATTTAGTGTATAATCAAGTTTTAGTGTATTTGTGTACCGTTTGATAGTTTTCTACTCATTTTGTAGGTATTGAGGTGTATTTGGAGCATGAGCAATAAAGTGTCGAAGACACGGCTTCAAACGCGCGATTTTGAGCAACTCATCAACGAATAAGGCTCAAAATGAGGATGATAAAAATCACCAATTTGGTTGAAATTTATTCATTGTTAGATAGGAAATTGAATAAGCTTTCCAACGCTTCGAACCGGGCGAAAAACGGAGTTACGGTTCAAAAGTTATGAAGAAAACAAGTGCAGAAATTTTTCATTCCCGAGCAGACCGGGCTAAGCGCGCCCTACCGCGCTTAGTGGGCTTTTAAGGCAGTTTAACATTAATAAGGGCGCGCTTAGCGCCCAAAACCGGGCTAAGCGGGGTCTGCGATGATTACAGAAATAAATAGGGGTAAAAACACATTTTTTAGGGATGGTTTTGGGTATTTTTTGCTCCCACTCCATCAAACTTCATTTCTTCATAGGATTAGCTTAGAAAACAACAATGGAGCTTGCAATTGGATGATCCGGAGTCGAATCTCTCGTCGATTGGTGTTGACAAACCAAGAAATGTTTGGTTCCTCTTCTCTCTTCTCTTTGTAATTTCTTCTTTGTTGGGTGTTGTATAGTTACTATAAACATATGTATCTTTGTAGATCATAATATTGTATAAAATCTGCTTTACAAATCATTATCGATGTCTTCCTTGATCTTTTTGCATTTATGTTTGGATTTGTGTTGTGTTAGAGATAAACGTCATGAATCTTGATTAGGTATGGATATCTATTGTCTAAATGCTAGAGATAGATTTAGATAATAATCTTTATGGTGTCGGAACTTAATGCCTTCCGTGTTTCGAGGCTTCGTGCACGAGAGTGACGAAGAGAGTGATACGGTTACTCTCTCAGCTCAGAATGCCAGAGATGGACACTGTTGTGAGCGATACTGGATGATTTTGACGAGTATTGTAGTAGAGTGAAAATGATCGATAAATTTATGTTTGTGACGAGTGGATTATATGTATGCTTGATAATTTTATTTTCTCCGAAGAATGTATTATTTTTATGTTTATATTTACTTTTCAGTTTTACAATTCCAAACCATTTTAATCCAAACTCATTAATGTGAGACTTGTCGAACGGCAGTTCAATAGCACTGATCTCTGTGGACACGATAAATTCCTGAAAAAATACTTCCAAAACTTTTGTTGCTTGCCGCTATTCCGCTCCAACAAAATGGCGTTGTTGCCGGAGATTGGTGTTTTTATTGGATCGCATTGCGATAGTTTCTTTGTTTTTGAGTTTTGTAGATATCGTATATATTGTCTATTTTCACTTGTTTATATTGATACTTGTATATGTTTACCATATTTGTGAATTTTACATGTTTTGCATAATTGTGAATATAGTGTATATATTTGTTTCTCTTCATGTTTGCCAAAAGTGTGGTTAGATGTGTAGTTCCGGTTAGAGCTCGAAGAGATGAGAGCAAAGGCGGGAGTGAAAGCATTTGGCTCTTCCGAAGCAACGTGTTGGTTTGTAAATAATAGGCGTCGAACTTATGACGTAAAACAAGCATGTTTTATTGTTGTTAGTTTCTAATGTTTTTTCTCCCATTCTTTTAGTATGTTTATGGTAGTTCGTGTTAAGGTGTTAAGTTTTGTTTTCTTCAAGCTTGTCGTGTTTAACTTGAGGAAGTTTGTATGTGTAAATATTGAAAGTTTTGTAATTGAGTTGTGTAGGTGATAGTGGAGGTAGCATGAAATGCATTTTTGCTGTCCTGTTTTTTTGCTTCTGGTGTAGCGCGCTTAGCGCGGGTGTGCTCGCTTAGCGCGCTCTGCTGAGATGAGCCAGTGAATTCTTTTTGTTTCACTTGCCTTCCTTTTTCCCACTTTCTCCTAGGCTTTAGATAGTACATAACCGTAGTATAACTAATTCTTTTGTTGTTGTTTGGACTCAAATTTTGGTTCGATAGCTTGAAGTCGCATTCGGTGATTTTCCGATTTTGAGTGTTTCAACTTGCGAATGCTTGGTAATGATAATGTTTAAAGTTTTGTACACGTTCAAGATATGTGTTTATCGCTTTCTAAACTTTAGCATATTCATGATGCTTAGGCTTTTTACAACTTCTATGCCATTCATTCTTTTATATACTTGTTCGTATATGAATCACTTTAGTTCCCACCCTTTTTGTGAGGAAGCCTTCCATTGTTCATATATGCTCGGAGTACCAATATTCTTGTTTTAACTGGATTTTATTATGCTTAATCTTTTGTTTGTGTTGATTATTTGAAAGCATGAAAAGGATTAAGGCACTTGTTTCATTTTGAGCACAACTACCTTAGCCAAATAGTCAATTCACCTTGTGAGTGTGTGATCGTTTGTAAACCCTTTGAGCCTTTGGTCATTATCCATGTTGTTTGAGTTTGATTCTTGTCTATGAGTGTCAAATTCATTTTTTGTGTGGATCTTGATTGTTGTTTTTTTTCTTGAACCCTCAACTTTGTGTTGTTGTATGAATTTTTACCTTGCCTTAGAAAGTAGGGAGTATTCACATGATGATGTGGTTGAATTCAAGTTGGGGAGAGCAATGTTTTCTCACTTATGTTATTGGTTGCTATGAGGTTGAAAAAGAAAAGAAAAAAGAGAAAAATATGAAAAAGAAAAGAAAAGAAAAGAAAAGAAAAAGAAAGAAAAAAAATTGAAAAAACTTTGAAAAAGAAAAACAAAAAGAGTAGAATAATGTTGTGCTAATAAGTTCTATGTGTTTGGTGTAACACTTGGGATTTTGGAAGAAGTTTGATTGAAATTTTGTTTTTGAACTTTTGTGAGTTGATCACTCCCTTAGGTTTAGGCAAGTTTTTGTTTCGATTATCTTTAGGAATTATTCCTTGTTTGTTCACCCGACCACATTACAGCCCTGGAAGTCCTTTTGATTCTTGCTTTTGTGTTTTCAACATGATTTTTGGATGATTGCATAATTTAGTCTTTTGTTTGCAAGATTGTTGTGTGAGTGAAAAATCCCTCATTTTATGTTTTTCATCTACCGATGATTGTTTTTGCTAGGTGTGATTCACATTTGAACTTGTGTTGTTTTAGAATGTTTGGCATGACTTTTGTGTTTAGCATTTGTTTCGTGATTATGTTATCGTTGAAGTTTAGTGGAAAGTATTTACTTTGTGTGTACCATTTTCGATTGAACCATTGCATTTGTTTTTGTTTGTAAAAACTTGTTGTTGCGTGATTTCTTGGATTTATCTTTTGTTCCTTTAGATGTTGGCATTGTTTGAGGACAAACAATGATGTAAGTTGGGGAGAGTGATGAGTGCCAAAAAGTCATGTTTTTAGTATTTTTGTGGCACTTATCAGTCTAATTGTATTGAATAAAACCCCACTTTGTATGTAAATGTGTATATTTAGTGTATAATCAAGTTTTAGTGTATTTGTCTACCGTTTGATAGTTTTCTACTCATTTTGTAGGTATTGAGGTGTATTTGGAGCATGAGCAATAAAGTGTCGAAGACACGGCTTCAAACGCGCGATTTTGAGCAACTCATCAACGAATAAGGCTCAAAATGAGGATGATAAAAATCACCAATTTGGTTGAAATTTATTCATTGTTAGATAGGAAATTGAATAAGCTTTCCAACGCTTCGAACCGGGCGAAAAACGGAGTTACGGTTCAAAAGTTATGAAGAAAACAAGTGCAGAAATTTTTCATTCCCGAGCAGACCGGGCTAAGCGCGCCCGACCGCGCTTAGTGGGCTTTTAAGGCAGTTTAACATTAATAAGGGCGCGCTTAGCGCCCAAAATCGGGCTAAACGGGGTCTGCGATGATTACAGAAATAAATAGGGGTAAAAACACATTTTTTAGGGATGGTTTTGGGTATTTTTTGCTCCCACTCCATCAAACTTCATTTCTTCATAGGATTAGCTTAGAAAACAACAATGGAGCTTGCAATTGGATGATCCGGAGTCGAATCTCTCGTCAATTGGTGTTGACAAACCAAGAAATGTTTGGTTCCTCTTCTCTCTTCTCTTTGTAATTTCTTCTTTGTTGGGGGTTGTATAGTTACTATGAACATATGTATCTTTGTAGATCATAATATTGTATAAAATCTGCTTTACAAATCATTATCGATGTCTTCCTTGATCTTTTTGCATTTATGTTTGGATTTGTGTTGTGTTAGAGATAAACGTCATGAATCTTGATTAGGGATGGATATCTATTGTCTAAATGCTAGAGATAGATTTAGAAAATAATCTTTATGGTGTCGGAACTTAATGCCTTCCGTGTTTCGAGGCTTCGTGCACGAGAGTGACGAAGAGAGTGATACGGTTGCTCTCTCAGCTCAGTGTGCCAGAGATGGACACTGTTGTGAGCGATACTGGATGATTTTGACGAGTATTGTAGTAGAGTGAAAATGATCGATAAATTTATGTTTGTGACGAGTGGATTATATGTATGCTTGATAATTTTCTTTTCTCCGAAGAATGTATTATTTTTATGTTTATATTTACTTTTCAGTTTTACAATTCCAAACCATTTTAATCCAAACTCATTAATGCGAGACTTGTCGAACGGCAGTTCAATAGCACTGATCTCTGTGGACACGATAAATTCCTGAAAAAATACTTCCAAAACTTTTGTTGCTTGCCGCTATTCCGCTCCAACAAAATGGCGTCGTTGCCGGAGATTGGTGTTTTTATTGGATCGCATTGCGATAGTTTCTTTGTTTTCGAGTTTTGTAGATATCGTATATATTGTCTATTTTCACTTGTTTATATTGATACTTGTATATGTTTACCATATTTGTGAATTTTACATGTTTTGCATAATTGTGAATATAGTGTATATATTTGTTTCTCTTCACGTTTGCCAAAAGTGTGGTTAGATGTGTAGTTCCGGTTAGAGCTCGAAGAGATGAGAGCAAAGGCGGGAGTGAAAGCATTTGGCTCTTCCGAAGCAACG
Organism: Lathyrus tuberosus; assembly: GCA_022829125.1. Classification (NCBI taxonomy): domain Eukaryota; kingdom Viridiplantae; phylum Streptophyta; class Magnoliopsida; order Fabales; family Fabaceae; genus Lathyrus; species Lathyrus tuberosus. The sequence goes on from JALAZF010000075.1 coordinate 13,156,614, forward strand.
TGTTGGTTTGTAAATAATAGGCGTCGAACTTATGACGTAAAACAAGCATGTTTTATTGTTGTTAGTTTCTAATGTTTTTTCTCCCATTCTTTTAGTATGTTTATGGTAGTTCGTGTTAAGGTGTTAAGTTTTGTTTTCTTCAAGCTTGTCGTGTTTAACTTGAGGAAGTTTGTATGTGTAAATATTGAAAGTTTTGTAATTGAGTTGTGTAGGTGATAGTGGAGGTAGCATGAAATGCATTTTTGTTGTCCTGTTATTTTGCTTCTGCTGTAGCGCGCTTAGCGCGGGTGTGCTCGCTTAGCGCGCTCTGGTGAGATGAGCCAGTGAATTCTTTTTGTTTCACTTGCCTTCCTTTTTCCCACTTTCTCCTAGGCTTTAGATAGTACATAACCGTAGTATAACTAATTCTTTTGTTGTTGTTTGGACTCAAATTTTGGTTCGATAGCTTGAAGTCGCATTCGGTGATTTTCCGATTTTGAGTGTTTCAACTTGCGAATGCTTGGTAATGATAATGTTTAAAGTTTTGTACACGTTCAAGGTATGTGTTTATCGCTTTCTAAACTTTAGCATATTCATGATACTTAGGCTTTTTACAACTTCTATGCCATTCATTCTTTTATATACTTGTTCGTATGTGAATCACTTTAGTTCCCACCCTTTTTGTGAGGAAGCCTTCCATCGTTCATATATGCTCGGAGTACCAATATTCTTGTTTTAACTGGATTTTATTATGCTTAATCTTTTGTTTGTGTTGATTATTTGAAAGCATGAAAAGGATTAAGGCACTTTTTTCATTTTGAGCACAACTACCTTAGCCAAATAGTCAATTCACCTTGTGAGTGTGTGATCGTTTGTAAACCCTTTGAGCCTTTGGTCATTATCCATGTTGTTTGAGTTTGATTCTTGTCTATGAGTGTCAAATTCATTTTTTGTGTGGATCTTGATTGTTGTTTTTTAATCTTGAACCCTTAACTTTGTGTTGTTGTATGAATTTTTACCTTGCCTTAGAAAGTAGGGAGTATTCACATGATGATGTGGTTGAATTCAAGTTGGGGAGACCAATGTTTTCTCACTTATGTTATTGGTTGCTATGAGGTTGAAAAAGAAAAGAAAAAAGAGAAAAATATGAAAAAGAAAAGAAAAGAAAAGAAAAGAAAAAGAAAGAAAAAAAATTGAAAAAACTTTGAAAAAGAAAAACAAAAAGAGTAGAATAATGTTGTGCTAATAAGTTCTATGTGTTTGGTGTAACACTTGGGATTTTGGAAGAAGTTTGATTGAAATTTTGTTTTTGAACTTTTGTGAGTTGATCACTCCCTTAGGTTTAGGCAAGTTTTTGTTTCGATTATCTTTAGGAATTATTCCTTGTTTGTTCACCCGACCACATTACAGCCCTGGAAGTCCTTTTGATTCTTGCTTTTGTGTTTTCAACATGATTTTTGGATGATTGCATAATTTAGTCTTTTGTTTGCAAGATTGTTGTGTGAGTGAAAAATCCCTCATTTTATGTTTTTCATCTACCGATGATTGTTTTTGCTAGGTGTGATTCACATTTGAACTTGTGTTGTTTTAGAATGTTTGGCATGACTTTTGTGTTTAGCATTTGTTTCGTGATTATGTTATCGTTGAAGTTTAGTGGAAAGTATTTACTTTGTGTGTACCATTTTCGATTGAACCATTGCATTTGTTTTTGTTTGTAAAAACTTGTTGTTGCGTGATTTCTTGGATTTCTCTTTTGTTCCTTTAGATGTTGGCATTGTTTGAGGACAAACAATGATGTAAGTTGGGGAGAGTGATGATTGCCAAAAAGTCATGTTTTTAGTATTTTTGTGGCACTTATCAGTCTAATTGTATTGAATAAAACCCCACTTTGTATGTAAATGTGTATATTTAGTGTATAATCAAGTTTTAGTGTATTTGTGTACCGTTTGATAGTTTTCTACTCATTTTGTAGGTATTGAGGTGTATTTGGAGCATGAGCAATAAAGTGTCGAAGACACGGCTTCAAACGCGCGATTTTGAGCAACTCATCAACGAATAAGGCTCAAAATGAGGATGATAAAAATCACCAATTTGGTTGAAATTTATTCATTGTTAGATAGGAAATTGAATAAGCTTTCCAACGCTTCGAACCGGGCGAAAAACGGAGTTACGGTTCAAAAGTTATGAAGAAAACAAGTGCAGAAATTTTTCATTCCCGAGCAGACCGGGCTAAGCGCGCCCGACCGCGCTTAGTGGGCTTTTAAGGCAGTTTAACATTAATAAGGGCGCGCTTAGCGCCCAAAACCGGGCTAAGCGGGGTCTGCGATGATTACAGAAATAAATAGGGGTAAAAACACATTTTTTAGGGATGGTTTTGGGTATTTTTTGCTCCCACTCCATCAAACTTCATTTCTTCATAGGATTAGCTTAGAAAACAACAATGGAGCTTGCAATTGGATGATCCGGAGTCGAATCTCTCGTCGATTGGTGTTGACAAACCAAGAAATGTTTGGTTCCTCTTCTCTCTTCTCTTTGTAATTTCTTCTTTGTTGGGTGTTGTATAGTTACTATGAACATATGTATCTTTGTAGATCATAATATTGTATAAAATCTGCTTTACAAATCATTATCGATGTCTTCCTTGATCTTTTTGCATTTATGTTTGGATTTGTGTTGTGTTAGAGATAAACGTCATGAATCTTGATTAGGGATGGATATCTATTGTCTAAATGCTAGAGATAGATTTAGATAATAATCTTTATGGTGTCGGAACTTAATGCCTTCCGTGTTTCGAGGCTTCATGCACGAGAGTGACGAAGAGAGTGATACGGTTGCTCTCTCAGCTCAGTGTGCCAGAGATGGACACTGTTGTGAGCGATACTGGATGATTTTGACGAGTATTATAGTAGAGTGAAAATGATCGATAAATTTATGTTTGTGACGAGTGGATTATATGTATGCTTGATAATTTTCTTTTCTCCGAAGAATGTATTATTTTTATGTTTATATTTACTTTTCAGTTTTACAATTCCAAACCATTTTAATCCAAACTCATTAATGTGAGACTTGTCGAACGGCAGTTCAATAGCACTGATCTCCGTGGACACGATAAATTCCTGAAAAAATACTTCCAAAACTTTTGTTGCTTGCCGCTATTCCGCTCCAACAAAATGGCGTCGTTGCCGGAGATTGGTGTTTTTATTGGATTGCATTGCGATAGTTTCTTTGTTTTCGAGTTTTGTAGATATCGTATATATTGTCTATTTTCACTTGTTTATATTGATACTTGTATATGTTTACCATATTTGTGAATTTTACATGTTTTGCATAATTGTGAATATAGTGTATATATTTGTTTCTCTTCACGTTTGCCAAAAGTGTGGTTAGATGTGTAGTTCCGGTTAGAGCTCGAAGAGATGAGAGCAAAGGCGGGAGTGAAAGCATTTGGCTCTTCCGAAGCAACGTGTTGGTTTGTAAATAATAGCCGTCGAACTTATGACATAAAACAAGCATGTTTTATTGTTGTTAGTTTCTAATGTTTTTTCTCCCATTCTTTTAGTATGTTTATGGTAGTTCGTGTTAAGGTGTTAAGTTTTGTTTTCTTCAAGCTTGTCGTGTTTAACTTGAGGAAGTTTGTATGTGTAAATATTGAAAGTTTTGTAATTGAGTTGTGTAGGTGATAGTGGAGGTAGCATGAAATGCATTTTTGCTGTCCTGTTTTTTTGCTTCTGCTGTAGCGCGCTTAGCGCGGGTGTGCTCGCTTAGCGCGCTCTGGTGAGATGAGCCAGTGAATTCTTTTTGTTTCACTTGCCTTCCTTTTTCCCACTTTCTCCTAGGCTTTAGATAGTACATAACCGTAGTATAACTAATTCTTTTGTTGTTGTTTGGACTCAAATTTTGGTTCGATAGCTTGAAGTCGCATTCGGTGATTTTCCGATTTTGAGTGTTTCAACTTGCGAATGCTTGGTAATGATAATGTTTAAAGTTTTGTACACGTTCAAGGTATGTGTTTATCGCTTTCTAAACTTTAGCATATTCATGATACTTAGGCTTTTTACAACTTCTATGCCATTCATTCTTTTATATACTTGTTCGTATGTGAATCACTTTAGTTCCCACCCTTTTTGTGAGGAAGCCTTCCATCGTTCATATATGCTCGGAGTACCAATATTCTTGTTTTAACTGGATTTTATTATGCTTAATCTTTTGTTTGTGTTGATTATTTGAAAGCATGAAAAGGATTAAGGCACTTTTTTCATTTTGAGCACAACTACCTTAGCCAAATAGTCAATTCACCTTGTGAGTGTGTGATCGTTTGTAAACCCTTTGAGCCTTTGGTCATTATCCATGTTGTTTGAGTTTGATTCTTGTCTATGAGTGTCAAATTCATTTTTTTTGTGGATCTTGATTGTTGTTTTTTTTTCTTGAACCCTTAACTTTGTGTTGTTGTATGAATTTTTACCTTGCCTTAGAAAGTAGGGAGTATTCACATGATGATGTGGTTGAATTCAAGTTGGGGAGAGCAATGTTTTCTCACTTATGTTATTGGTTGCTATGAGGTTGAAAAAGAAAAGAAAAAAGAGAAAAATATGAAAAAGAAAAGAAAAGAAAAGAAAAGAAAAAGAAAGAAAAAAAATTGAAAAAACTTTGAAAAAGAAAAACAAAAAGAGTAGAATAATGTTGTGCTAATAAGTTCTATGTGTTTGGTGTAACACTTGGGATTTTGGAAGAAGTTTGATTGAAATTTTGTTTTTGAACTTTTGTGAGTTGATCACTCCCTTAGGTTTAGGCAAGTTTTTGTTTCGATTATCTTTAGGAATTATTCCTTGTTTGTTCACCCGACCACATTACAGCCCTGGAAGTCCTTTTGATTCTTGCTTTTGTGTTTTCAACATGATTTTTGGATGATTGCATAATTTAGTCTTTTGTTTGCAAGATTGTTGTGTGAGTGAAAAATCCCTCATTTTATGTTTTTCATCTACCGATGATTGTTTTTGCTAGGTGTGATTCACATTTGAACTTGTGTTGTTTTAGAATGTTTGGCATGACTTTTGTGTTTAACATTTGTTTCGTGATTATGTTATCGTTGAAGTTTAGTGGAAAGTATTTACTTTGTGTGTACCATTTTCGATTGAACCATTGCATTTGTTTTTGTTTGTAAAAACTTGTTGTTGCGTGATTTCTTGGATTTCTCTTTTGTTCCTTTAGATGTTGGCATTGTTTGAGGACAAACAATGATGTAAGTTGGGGAGAGTGATGAGTGCCAAAAAGTCATGTTTTTAGTATTTTTGTGGCACTTATCAGTCTAATTGTATTGAATAAAACCCCACTTTGTATGTAAATGTGTATATTTAGTGTATAATCAAGTTTTAGTGTATTTGTGTACCGTTTGATAGTTTTCTACTCATTTTGTAGGTATTGAGGTGTATTTGGAGCATGAGCAATAAAGTGTCGAAGACACGGCTTCAAACGCGCGATTTTGAGCAACTCATCAACGAATAAGGCTCAAAATGAGGATGATAAAAATCACCAATTTGGTTGAAATTTATTCATTGTTAGATAGGAAATTGAATAAGCTTTCCAACGCTTCGAACCGGGCGAAAAACGGAGTTACGGTTCAAAAGTTATGAAGAAAACAAGTGCAGAAATTTTTCATTCCCGAGCAGACCGGGCTAAGCGCGCCCGACCGCGCTTAGTGGGCTTTTAAGGCAGTTTAACATTAATAAGGGCGAGCTTAGCGCCCAAAACCGGGCTAAGCGGGGTCTGCGATGATTACAGAAATAAATAGGGGTAAAAACACATTTTTTAGGGATGGTTTTGGGTATTTTTTGCTCCCACTCCATCAAACTTCATTTCTTCATAGTTTTAGCTTAGAAAACAACAATGGAGCTTGCAATTGGATGATCCGTAGTCGAATCTCTCGTCGATTGGTGTTGACAAACCAAGAAATGTTTGGTTCCTCTTCTCTCTTCTCTTTGTAATTTCTTCTTTGTTGGGTGTTGTATAGTTACTATGAACATATGTATCTTTGTAGATCATAATATTGTATAAAATCTGCTTTACAAATCATTATCGATGTCTTCCTTGATCTTTTTGCATTTATGTTTGGATTTGTGTTGTGTTAGAGATAAACGTCATGAATCTTGAATAGGGATGGATATCTATTGTCTAAATGCTAGAGATAGATTTAGATAATAATCTTTATGGTGTCGGAACTTAATGCCTTCCGTGTTTCGAGGCTTCGTGCACGAGAGTGACGAAGAGAGTGATATGGTTGCTCTCTCAGCTCAGTGTGCCAGAGATGGACACTGTTGTGAGCGATACTGGATGATTTTGACGAGTATTGTAGTAGAGTGAAAATGATCGATAAATTTATGTTTGTGACGAGTGGATTATATGTATGCTTGATAATTTTCTTTTCTCCGAAGAATGTATTATTTTTATGTTTATATTTACTTTTCTGTTTTACAATTCCAAACCATTTTAATCCAAACTCATTAATGCGAGACTTGTCGAACGGCAGTTCAATAGCACTGATCTCTGTGGACACGATAAATTCCTGAAAAAATACTTCCAAAACTTTTGTTGCTTGCCGCTATTCCGCTCCAACAAAATGGCGTCGTTGCCGGAGATTGGTGTTTTTATTGGATCGCATTGCGATAGTTTCTTTGTTTTTGAGTTTTGTAGATATCGTATATATTGTCTATTTTCACTTGTTTATATTGATACTTGTATATGTTTACCATATTTGTGAATTTTACATGTTTTGCATAATTGTGAATATAGTGTATATATTTGTTTCTCTTCACGTTTGCCAAAAGTGTGGTTAGATGTGTAGTTCCGGTTAGAGTTCGAAGAGATGAGAGCAAAGGCGGGAGTGAAAGCATTTGGCTCTCCCGAAGCAACGTGTTGGTTTGTAAATAATAGGCGTCGAACTTATGACGTAAAACAAGCATGTTTTATTGTTGTTAGTTTCTAATGTTTTTTCTCCCGTTCTTTTAGTATGTTTATGGTAGTTCGTGTTAAGATGTTAAGTTTTGTTTTCTTCAAGCTTGTCGTGTTTAACTTGACGAAGTTTGTATGTGTAAATATTGAAAGTTTTGTAATTGAGTTGTGTAGGTGATAGTGGAGGTAGCATGAAATGCATTTTTGCTGTCCTGTTTTTTTTTTCTTTTGGTGTAGCGCGCTTAGCGCGGGTGTGCTCGCTTAGCGCGCTCTGCTGAGATGAGCCAGTGAATTCTTTTTGTTTCACTTGCCTTCCTTTTTCCCACTTTCTCCTAGGCTTTAGATAGTACATAACCGTAGTATAACTAATTCTTTTGTTGTTGTTTGGACTCAAATTTTGGTTCGATAGCTTGAAGTCGCATTCGGTGATTTTCCAATTTTGAGTGTTTCAACTTGCGAATGCTTGGTAATGATAATGTTTAAAGTTTTGTACACGTTCAAGGTATGTGTTTATCGCTTTCTAAACTTTAGCATATTCATGATACTTAGGCTTTTTACAACTTCTATGCCATTCATTCTTTTATATACTTGTTCGTATGTGAATCACTTTAGTTCCCACCCTTTTTGTGAGGAAGCCTTCCATTGTTCATATATGCTCGGAGTACCAATATTCTTGTTTTAACTGGATTTTATTATGCTTAATATTTTGTTTGTGTTGATTATTTGAAAGCATGAAAAGGATTAAGGCACTTGTTTCATTTTGAGCACAACTACCTTAGCCAAATAGTCAATTCACCCTGTGAGTGTGTGATCGTTTGTAAACCCTTTGAGCCTTTGGTCATTATCCATGTTGTTTGAGTTTGATTCTTGTCTGTGAGTGTCAAATTCATTTTTTGTGTGGATCTTGATTGTTGTTTTTTTTCTTGAACCCTCAACTTTGTGTTGTTGTATGAATTTTTACCTTGCCTTAGAAAGTAGGGAGTATTCACATGATGATGTGGTTGAATTCAAGTTGGGGAGAGCAATGTTTTCTCACTTATGTTATTGGTTGCTATGAGGTTGAAAAAGAAAAGAAAAAAGAGAAAAATATGAAAAAGAAAAGAAAAGAAAAGAAAAGAAAAAGAAAGAAAAAAAATTGAAAAAACTTTGAAAAAGAAAAACAAAAAGAGTAGAATAATGTTGTGCTAATAAGTTCTATGTGTTTGGTGTAACACTTGGGATTTTGGAAGAAGTTTGATTGAAATTTTGTTTTTGAACTTTTGTGAGTTGATCACTCCCTTAGGTTTAGGCAAGTTTTTGTTTCGATTATCTTTAGGAATTATTCCTTGTTTGTTCACCCGACCACATTACAGCCCTGGAAGTCCTTTTGATTCTTGCTTTTGTGTTTTCAACATGATTTTTGGATGATTGCATAATTTAGTCTTTTGTTTGCAAGATTGTTGTGTGAGTGAAAAATCCCTCATTTTATGTTTTTCATCTACCGATGATTGTTTTTGCTAGGTGTGATTCACATTTGAACTTGTGTTGTTTTAGAATGTTTGGCATGACTTTTGTGTTTAGCATTTGTTTCGTGATTATGTTATCGTTGAAGTTTAGTGGAAAGTATTTACTTTGTGTGTACCATTTTCGATTGAACCATTGCATTTGTTTTTGTTTGTAAAAACTTGTTGTTGCGTGATTTCTTGGATTTCTCTTTTGTTCCTTTAGATGTTGGCATTGTTTGAGGACAAACAATGATGTAAGTTGGGGAGAGTGATGAGTGCCAAAAAGTCATGATTTTGTATTTTTGTGGCACTTATCAGTCTAATTGTATTGAATAAAACCCCACTTTGTATGTAAATGTGTATATTTAGTGTATAATCAAGTTTTAGTGTATTTGTGTACCGTTTGATAGTTTTCTACTCATTTTGTAGGTATTGAGGTGTATTTGGAGCATGAGCAATAAAGTGTCGAAGACACGGCTTCAAACGCGCGATTTTGAGCAACTCATCAACGAATAAGGCTCAAAATGAGGATGATAAAAATCACCAATTTGGTTGAAATTTATTCATTGTTAGATAGGAAATTGAATAAGCTTTCCAACGCTTCGAACCGGGCGAAAAACGGAGTTACGGTTCAAAAGTTATGAAAAAAACAAGTGCAGAAATTTTTCATTCCCGAGCAGACCGGGCTAAGCGCGCCCGACCGCGCTTAGTGGGCTTTTAAGGCAGTTTAACATTAATAAGGGCGCACTTAGCGCCCAAAACCGGGCTAAGCGGGGTCTGCGATGATTACAGAAATAAATAGGGGTAAAAACACATTTTTTAGGGATGGTTTTGGGTATTTTTTGCTCCCACTCCATTAAACTTCATTTCTTCATAGGATTAGCTTAGAAAACAACAATGGAGCTTGCAATTGGATGATCCGGAGTCGAATCTCTCGTCGATTGGTGTTGACAAACCAAGAAATGTTTGGTTCCTCTTCTCTCTTCTCTTTGTAATTTCTTCTTTGTTGGGTGTTGTATAGTTACTATGAACATATGTATCTTTGTAGATCATAATATTGTATAAAATCTGCTTTACAAATCATTATCGATGTCTTCCTTGATCTTTTTGCATTTATGTTTGGATTTGTGTTGTGTTAGAGATAAACGTCATGAATCTTGATTAGGGATGGATATCTATTGTCTAAATGCTAGAGATAGATTTAGATAATAATCTTTATGGTGTCGGAACTTAATGCCTTCCGTGTTTCGAGGCTTCATGCACGAGAGTGACGAAGAGAGTGATACGGTTGCTCTCTCAGCTCAGTGTGCCAGAGATGGACACTGTTGTGAGCGATACTGGATGATTTTGACGAGTATTGTAGTAGAGTGAAAATGATCGATAAATTTATGTTTGTGACGAGTGGATTATATGTATGCTTGATAATTTTCTTTTCTCCGAAGAATGTATTATTTTTATGTTTATATTTACTTTTCAGTTTTACAATTCCAAACCATTTTAATCCAAACTCATTAATGTGAGACTTGTCGAACGACAGTTCAATATCACTGATCTCTGTGGACACGATAAATTCCTGAAAAAATACTTCCAAAACTTTTGTTGCTTGCCGCTATTCCGCTCCAACAAAATGGCGTCGTTGCCGGAGATTGGTGTTTTTATTGGATCGCATTGCGATAGTTTCTTTGTTTTCGAGTTTTGTAGATATCGTATATATTTCTATTTTCACTTGTTTATATTGATACTTGTATATGTTTACCATATTTGTGAATTTTACATGTTTTGCATAATTGTGAATATAGTGTATATATTTGTTTCTCTTCACGTTTGCCAAAAGTGTGGTTAGATGTGTAGTTCCGATTAGAGCTCGAAGAGATGAGAGCAAAGGCGGGAGTGAAAGCATTTGGCTCTTCCGAAGCAACGTGTTGGTTTGTAAATAATAGGCGTCGAACTTATGACGTAAAACAAGCATGTTTTATTGTTGTTAGTTTCTAATGTTTTTTCTCCCATTCTTTTAGTATGTTTATGGTAGTTCGTGTTAAGGTGTTAAGTTTTGTTTTCTTCAAGCTTGTCGTGTTTAACTTGAGGAAGTTTGTATGTGTAAATATTGAAAGTTTTGTAATTGAGTTGTGTAGGTGATAGTGGAGGTAGCATGAAATGCATTTTTGCTGTCCTGTTTTTTTGCTTCTGCTGTAGCGCGCTTAGCGCGGGTGTGCTCGCTAGCGCGCTCTGGTGAGATGAGTCAGTGAATTCTTTTTGTTTCACTTGCCTTCCTTTTTCCCACTTTCTCCTAGGCTTTAGATAGTACATAACCGTAGTATAACTAATTCTTTTGTTGTTGTTTGGACTCAAATTTTGGTTCGATAGCTTGAAGTCGCATTCGGTGATTTTCCGATTTTGAGTGTTTCAACTTGCGAATGCTTGGTAAAGATAATGTTTAAAGTTTTGTACACGTTCAAGGTATGTGTTTATCGCTTTCTAAACTTTAGCATATTCATGATACTTAGGCTTTTTACAACTTCTATGCCATTCATTCTTTTATATACTTGTTCGTATGTGAATCACTTTAGTTCCCACCCTTTTTGTGAGGAAGCCTTCCATCGTTCATATATGCTCGGAGTACCAATATTCTTGTTTTAACTGGATTTTATTATGCTTAATCTTTTGTTTGTGTTGATTATTTGAAAGCATGAAAAGGATTAAGGCACTTTTTTCATTTTGAGCACAACTACCATAGCCAAATAGTCAATTCACCTTGTGAGTGTGTGATCGTTTGTAAACCCTTTGAGCCTTTGGTCATTATCCATGTTGTTTGAGTTTGATTCTTGTCTATGAGTGTCAAATTCATTTTTTGTGTGGATCTTGATTGTTGTTTTTTTTTCTTGAACCCTTAACTTTGTGTTGTTGTATGAATTTTTACCTTGCCTTAGAAAGTAGGGAGTATTCACATGATGATGTGGTTGAATTCAAGTTGGGGAGAGCAATGTTTTCTCACTTATGTTATTGGTTGCTATGAGGTTGAAAAAGAAAAGAAAAAAGAGAAAAATATGAAAAAGAAAAGAAAAGAAAAGAAAAGAAAAAGAAAGAAAAAAAATTGAAAAAACTTTGAAAAAGAAAAACAAAAAGAGTAGAATAATGTTGTGCTAATAAGTTCTATGTGTTTGGTGTAACACTTGGGATTTTGGAAGAAGTTTGATTGAAATTTTGTTTTTGAACTTTTGTGAGTTGATCACTCCCTTAGGTTTAGGCAAGTTTTTGTTTCGATTATCTTTAGGAATTATTCCTTGTTTGTTCACCCGACCACATTACAGCCCTGGAAGTCCTTTTGATTCTTGCTTTTGTGTTTTCAACATGATTTTTGGATGATTGCATAATTTAGTCTTTTGTTTGCAAGATTGTTGTGTGAGTGAAAAATCCCTCATTTTATGTTTTTCATCTACCGATGATTGTTTTTGCTAGGTGTGATTCACATTTGAACTTGTGTTGTTTTAGAATGTTTGGCATGACTTTTGTGTTTAACATTTGTTTCGTGATTATGTTATCGTTGAAGTTTAGTGGAAAGTATTTACTTTGTGTGTACCATTTTCGATTGAACCATTGCATTTGTTTTTGTTTGTAAAAACTTGTTGTTGCGTGATTTCTTGGATTTCTCTTTTGTTCCTTTAGATGTTGGCATTGTTTGAGGACAAACAATGATGTAAGTTGGGGAGAGTGATGAGTGCCAAAAAGTCATGTTTTTAGTATTTTTGTGGCACTTATCAGTCTAATTGTATTGAATAAAACCCCACTTTGTATGTAAATGTGTATATTTAGTGTATAATCAAGTTTTAGTGTATTTGTGTACCGTTTGATAGTTTTCTACTCATTTTGTAGGTATTGAGGTGTATTTGGAGCATGAGCAATAAAGTGTCGAAGACACGGCTTCAAACGCGCGATTTTGAGCAACTCATCAACGAATAAGGCTCAAAATGAGGATGATAAAAATCACCAATTTGGTTGAAATTTATTCATTGTTAGATAGGAAATTGAATAAGCTTTCCAACGCTTCGAACCGGGCGAAAAACGGAGTTACGGTTCAAAAGTTATGAAGAAAACAAGTGCAGAAATTTTTCATTCCCGAGCAGACCGGGCTAAGCGCGCCCGACCGTGCTTAGTGGGCTTTTAAGGCAGTTTAACATTAATAAGGGCGTGCTTAGCGCCCAAAACCGGGCTAAGCGGGGTCTGCGATGATTACAGAAATAAATAGGGGTAAAAACACATTTTTTAGGGATGGTTTTGGGTATTTTTTGCTCCCACTCCATCAAACTTCATTTCTTCATAGGATTAGCTTAGAAAACAACAATGGAGCTTGCAATTGGATGATCCGGAGTCGAATCTCTCGTCGATTGGTGTTGACAAACCAAGAAATGTTTGGTTCCTCTTCTCTCTTCTCTTTGTAATTTCTTCTTTGTTGGGTGTTGTATAGTTACTATGAACATATGTATCTTTGTAGATCATAATATTGTATAAAATCTGCTTTACAAATCATTATCGATGTCTTCCTTGATCTTTTTGCATTTATGTTTGGATTTGTGTTGTGTTAGAGATAAACGTCATGAATCTTGATTAGGGATGGATATCTATTGTCTAAATGCTAGAGATAGATTTAGATAATAATCTTTATGGTGTCGGAACTTAATGCCTTCCGTGTTTCGAGGCTTCGTGCACGAGAGTGACGAAGAGAGTGATACGGTTGCTCTCTCAGCTCAGTGTGCCAGAGATGGACACTGTTGTGAGCGATACTGGATGATTTTGACGAGTATTGTAGTAGAGTGAAAATGATCGATAAATTTATGTTTGTGACGAGTGGATTATATGTATGCTTGATAATTTTCTTTTCTCCGAAGAATGTATTATTTTTATGTTTATATTTACTTTTCAGTTTTAAAATTCCAAACCATTTTAATCCAAACTCATTAATGTGAGACTTGTCGAATGGCAGTTCAATAGCACTGATCTCTGTGGACACGATAAATTCCTGAAAAAATACTTCCAAAACTTTTGTTGCTTGCCGCTATTCCGCTCCAACAAAATGGCGTCGTTGCCGGAGATTGGTGTTTTTATTGGATCGCATTGCGATAGTTTCTTTGTTTTCGAGTTTTGTAGATATCGTATATATTGTCTATTTTCACTTGTTTATATTGATGTATATGTTTACCATATTTGTGAATTTTACATGTTTTGCATAATTGTGAATATAGTGTATATATTTGTTTCTCTTCACGTTTGCCAAAAGTGTGGTTAGATGTGTAGTTCCGGTTAGAGCTCGAAGAGATGAGAGCAAAGGCGGGAGTGAAAGCATTTGGCTCTTCCGAAGCAACGTGTTGGTTTGTAAATAATAGGCGTCGAACTTATGACGTAAAACAAGCATGTTTTATTGTTGTTAGTTTCTAATGTTTTTTCTCCCATTCTTTTAGTATGTTTATGGTAGTTCGTGTTAAGGTGTTAAGTTTTGTTTTCTTCAAGCTTGTCGTGTTTAACTTGAGGAAGTTTGTATGTGTAAATATTGAAAGTTTTGTAATTGAGTTGTGTAGGTGATAGTGGAGGTAGCATGAAATGCATTTTTGCTGTCCTGTTTTTTTGCTTCTGCTGTAGCGCGCTTAGCGCGGGTGTGCTCGCTTAGCGCGCTCTGGTGAGATGAGCCAGTGAATTCTTTTTGTTTCACTTGCCTTCCTTTTTCCCACTTTCTCCTAGGCTTTAGATAGTACATAACCATAGTATAACTAATTCTTTTGTTGTTGTTTTGACTCAAATTTTGGTTCGATAGCCTGAAGTCGCATTCGGTGATTTTCCGATTTTGAGTGTTTCAACTTGCGAATGCTTGGTAATGATAATGTTTAAAGTTTTGTACACGTTCAAGGTATGTGTTTATCGCTTTCTAAACTTTAGCATATTCATGATACTTAGGCTTTTTACAACTTCTATGCCATTCATTCTTTTATATACTTGTTCGTATGTGAATCACTTTAGTTCCCACCCTTTTTGTGAGGAAGCCTTCCATCGTTCATATATGCTCGGAGTACCAATATTCTTGTTTTAACTGGATTTTATTATGCTTAATCTTTTGTTTGTGTTGATTATTTGAAAGCATGAAAAGGATTAAGGCACTTGTTTCATTTTGAGCACAACTACCTTAGCCAAATAGTCAATTCACCTTGTGAGTGTGTGATCGTTTGTAAACCCTTTGAGCCTTTGGTCATTATCCATGTTGTTTGAGTTTGATTCTTGTCTATGAGTGTCAAATTCATTTTTTGTGTGGATCTTGATTGTTGTTTTTTTTCTTGAACCCTCAACTTTGTGTTGTTGTATGAATTTTTACCTTGCCTTAGAAAGTAGGGAGTATTCACATGATGATGTGGTTGAATTCAAGTTGGGGAGAGCAATGTTTTCTCACTTATGTTATTGGTTGCTATGAGGTTGAAAAAGAAAAGAAAAAAGAGAAAAATATGAAAAAGAAAAGAAAAGAAAAGAAAAGAAAAAGAAAGAAAAAAAATTGAAAAAACTTTGAAAAAGAAAAACAAAAAGAGTAGAATAATGTTGTGCTAATAAGTTCTATGTGTTTGGTGTAACACTTGGGATTTTGGAAGAAGTTTGATTGAAATTTTGTTTTTGAACTTTTGTGAGTTGATCACTCCCTTAGGTTTAGGCAAGTTTTTGTTTCGATTATCTTTAGGAATTATTCCTTGTTTGTTCACCCGACCACATTACAGCCCTGGAAGTCCTTTTGATTCTTGCTTTTGTGTTTTCAACATGATTTTTGGATGATTGCATAATTTAGTCTTTTGTTTGCAAGATTGTTGTGTGAGTGAAAAATCCCTCATTTTATGTTTTTCATCTACCGATGATTGTTTTTGCTAGGTGTGATTCACATTTGAACTTGTGTTGTTTTAGAATGTTTGGCATGACTTTTGTGTTTAGCATTTGTTTCGTGATTATGTTATCGTTGAAGTTTAGTGGAAAGTATTTACTTTGTGTGTACCATTTTCGATTGAACCATTGCATTTGTTTTTGTTTGTAAAAACTTGTTGTTGCGTGATTTCTTGGATTTCTCTTTTGTTCCTTTAGATGTTGGCATTGTTTGAGGACAAACAATGATGTAAGTTGGGGAGAGTGATGAGTGCCAAAAAGTCATGTTTTTAGTATTTTTGTGGCACTTATCAGTCTAATTGTATTGAATAAAACCCCACTTTGTATGTAAATGTGTATATTTAGTGTATAATCAAGTTTTAGTGTATTTGTGTACCGTTTGATAGTTTTATACTCATTTTGTAGGTATTGAGGTGTATTTGGAGCATGAGCAATAAAGTGTCGAAGACACGGCTTCAAACGCGCGATTTTGAGCAACTCATCAACGAATAAGGCTCAAAATGAGGATGATAAAAATCACCAATTTGGTTGAAATTTATTCATTGTTAGATAGGAAATTGAATAAGCTTTCCAACGCTTCGAACCGGGCGAAAAACGGAGTTACGGTTCAAAAGTTATGAAGAAAACAAGTGCAGAAATTTTTCATTCCCGAGCAGACCGGGCTAAGCGCGCCCGACCGCGCTTAGTGGGCTTTTAAGGCAGTTTAACATTAATAAGGGCGCGCTTAGCGCCCAAAACAGGGCTAAGCGGGGTCTGCGATGATTACAGAAATAAATAGGGGTAAAAACACATTTTTTAGGGATGGTTTTGGGTATTTTTTGCTCCCACTCCATCAAACTTCATTTCTTCATAGGATTAGCTTAGAAAACAACAATGGAGCTTGCAATTGGATGATCCGGAGTCGAATCTCTCGTCGATTGGTGTTGACAAACCAAGAAATGTTTGGTTCCTCTTCTCTCTTCTCTTTGTAATTTCTTCTTTGTTGGGTGTTGTATAGTTACTATGAACATATGTATCTTTGTAGATCATAATATTGTATAAAATCTGCTTTACAAATCATTATCGATGTCTTCCTTGATCTTTTTGCATTTATGTTTGGATTTGTGTTGTGTTAGAGATAAACGTCATGAATCTTGATTAGGGATGGATATCTATTGTCTAAATGCTAGAGATAGATTTAGATAATAATCTTTATGGTGTCGGAACTTAATGCCTTCCGTGTTTCGAGGCTTCGTGCACGAGAGTGACGAAGAGAGTGATACGGTTGCTCTCTCAGCTCAGTGTGCCAGAGATGGACACTGTTGTGAGCGATACTGGATGATTTTGACGAGTATTGTAGTAGAGTGAAAATGATCGATAAATTTATGTTTGTGACGAGTGGATTATATGTATGCTTGATAATTTTCTTTTCTCCGAAGAATGTATTATTTTTATGTTTATATTTACTTTTCAGTTTTACAATTCCAAACCATTTTAATCCAAACTCATTAATGTGAGACTTGTCGAATGGCAGTTCAATAACACTGATCTCTGTGGACACGATAAATTCCTGAAAAAATACTTCCAAAACTTTTGTTGCTTGCCGCTATTCCGCTCCAACAAAATGGCGTCGTTGCCGGAGATTGGTGTTTTTATTGGATCGCATTGCGATAGTTTCTTTGTTTTCGAGTTTTGTAGATATCGTATATATTGTCTATTTTCACTTGTTTATATTGATGTATATGTTTACCATATTTGTGAATTTTACATGTTTTGCATAATTGTGAATATAGTGTATATATTTGTTTCTCTTCACGTTTGCCAAAAGTGTGGTTAGATGTGTAGTTCCGGTTAGAGCTCGAAGAGATGAGAGCAAAGGCGGGAGTGAAAGCATTTGGCTCTTCCGAAGCAACGTGTTGGTTTGTAAATAATAGGCGTCGAACTTATGACGTAAAACAAGCATGTTTTATTGTTGGTTTCTAATGTTTTTTCTCCCATTCTTTTAGTATGTTTATGGTAGTTCGTGTTAAGGTGTTAAGTTTTGTTTTCTTCAAGCTTGTCGTGTTTAACTTGAGGAAGTTTGTATGTGTAAATATTGAAAGTTTTGTAATTGAGTTGTGTAGGTGATAGTGGAGGTAGCATGAAATGCATTTTTGCTGTCCTGTTTTTTTGCTTCTGCTGTAGCGCGCTTAGCGCGGGTGTGCTCGCTTAGCGCGCTCTGGTGAGATGAGCCAGTGAATTCTTTTTGTTTCACTTGCCTTCCTTTTTCCCACTTTCTCCTAGGCTTTAGATAGTACATAACCGTAGTATAACTAATTCTTTTGTTGTTGTTTTGACTCAAATTTTGGTTCGATAGCCTGAAGTCGCATTCGGTGATTTTCCGATTTTGAGTGTTTCAACTTGCGAATGCTTGGTAATGATAATGTTTAAAGTTTTGTACACGTTCATGGTATGTGTTTATCGCTTTCTAAACTTTAGCATATTCATGATACTTAGGCTTTTTACAACTTCTATGCCATTCATTCTTTTATATACTTGTTCGTATGTGAATCACTTTAGTTCCCACCCTTTTTGTGAGGAAGCCTTCCATTGTTCATATATGCTCGGAGTACCAATATTCTTGTTTTAACTGGATTTTATTATGCTTAATCTTTTGTTTGTGTTGATTATTTGAAAGCATGAAAAGGATTAAGGCACTTGTTTCATTTTGAGCACAACTACCTTAGCCAAATAGTCAATTCACCTTGTGAGTGTGTGATCGTTTGTAAACCCTTTGAGCCTTTGGTCATTATCCATGTTGTTTGAGTTTGATTCTTGTCTATGAGTGTCAAATTCATTTTTTGTGTGGATCTTGATTGTTGTTTTTTTTCTTGAACCCTCAACTTTGTGTTGTTGTATGAATTTTTACCTTGCCTTAGAAAGTAGGGAGTATTCACATGATGATGTGGTTGAATTCAAGTTGGGGAGAGCAATGTTTTCTCACTTATGTTATTGGTTGCTATGAGGTTGAAAAAGAAAAGAAAAAAGAGAAAAATATGAAAAAGAAAAGAAAAGAAAAGAAAAGAAAAAGAAAGAAAAAAAATTGAAAAAACTTTGAAAAAGAAAAACAAAAAGAGTAGAATAATGTTGTGCTAATAAGTTCTATGTGTTTGGTGTAACACTTGGGATTTTGGAAGAAGTTTGATTGAAATTTTGTTTTTGAACTTTTGTGAGTTGATCACTCCCTTAGGTTTAGGCAAGTTTTTGTTTCGATTATCTTTAGGAATTATTCCTTGTTTGTTCACCCGACCACATTACAGCCCTGGAAGTCCTTTTGATTCTTGCTTTTGTGTTTTCAACATGATTTTTGGATGATTGCATAATTTAGTCTTTTGTTTGCAAGATTGTTGTGTGAGTGAAAAATCCCTCATTTTATGTTTTTCATCTACCGATGATTGTTTTTGCTAGGTGTGATTCACATTTGAACTTGTGTTGTTTTAGAATGTTTGGCATGACTTTTGTGTTTAGCATTTGTTTCGTGATTATGTTATCGTTGAAGTTTAGTGGAAAGTATTTACTTTGTGTGTACCATTTTCGATTGAACCATTGCATTTGTTTTTGTTTGTAAAAACTTGTTGTTGCGTGATTTCTTGGATTTCTCTTTTGTTCCTTTAGATGTTGGCATTGTTTGAGGACAAACAATGATGTAAGTTGGGGAGAGTGATGAGTGCCAAAAAGTCACGTTTTTAGTATTTTTGTGGCACTTATCAGTCTAATTGTATTGAATAAAACCCCACTTTGTATGTAAATGTGTATATTTAGTGTATAATCAAGTTTTAGTGTATTTGTGTACCGTTTGATAGTTTTCTACTCATTTTGTAGGTATTGAGGTGTATTTGGAGCATGAGCAATAAAGTGTCGAAGACACGGCTTCAAACGCGCGATTTTGAGCAACTCATCAACGAATAAGGCTCAAAATGAGGATGATAAAAATCACCAATTTGGTTGAAATTTATTCATTGTTATGTAGGAAATTGAATAAGCTTTCCAACGCTTCGAACCGGGCGAAAAACGGAGTTACGGTTCAAAAGTTATGAAGAAAACAAGTGCAGAAATTTTTCATTCCCGAGCAGACCGGGCTAAGCGCGCCCGACCGCGCTTAGTGGGCTTTTAAGGCAGTTTAACATTAATAAGGGCGCGCTTAGCGCCCAAAACCGGGCTAAGCGGGGTCTGCGATGATTACAGAAATAAATAGGGGTAAAAACACATTTTTTAGGGATGGTTTTGGGTATTTTTTGCTCCCACTCCATCAAACTTCATTTCTTCATAGGATTAGCTTAGAAAACAACAATGGAGCTTGCAATTGGATGATCCGGAGTCGAATCTCTCGTCGATTGGTGTTGACAAACCAAGAAATGTTTGGTTCCTCTTCTCTCTTCTCTTTGTAATTTCTTCTTTGTTGGGTGTTGTATAGTTACTATGAACATATGTATCTTTGTAGATCATAATATTGTATAAAATCTGCTTTACAAATCATTATCGATGTCTTCCTTGATCTTTTTGCATTTATGTTTGGATTTGTGTTGTGTTAGAGATAAACGTCATGAATCTTGATTAGGGATGGATATCTATTGTCTAAATGCTAGAGATAGATTTAGATAATAATCTTTATGGTGTCGGAACTTAATGCCTTCCGTGTTTCGAGGCTTCGTGCACGAGAGTGACGAAGAGAGTGATACGGTTGCTCTCTCAGCTCAATGTGCCAGAGATGGACACTGTTATGAGCGATACTGGATGATTTTGACGAGTATTATAGTAGAGTGAAAATGATCAATAAATTTATGTTTGTGACGAGTGGATTATATGTATGCTTGATAATTTTCTTTTCTCCGAAGAATGTATTATTTTTATGTTTATATTTACTTTTCAGTTTTACAATTCCAAACCATTTTAATCCAAACTCATTAATGTGAGATTTGTCGAACGGCAGTTCAATAGCACTGATCTCTGTGGACACGATAAATTCTTGAAAAAATACTTCCAAAACTTTTGTTGCTTGCCGCTATTCCGCTCCAACAAAATGGCGTCGTTGCCGGAGATTGGTGTTTTTATTGGATCGCATTGCGATAGTTTCTTTGTTTTCGAGTTTTGTAGATATCGTATATATTGTCTATTTTCACTTGTTTATATTGATGTATATGTTTACCATATTTGTGAATTTTACATGTTTTGCATAATTGTGAATATAGTGTATATATTTGTTTCTCTTCACGTTTGCCAAAAGTGTGGTTAGATGTGTAGTTCCGGTTAGAGCTCGAAGAGATGAGAGCAAAGGCGGGAGTGAAAGCATTTGGCACTTCCGAAGCAACGTGTTGGTTTTGTAAATAATAGGCGTCGAACTTATGACGTAAAACAAGCATGTTTTATTGTTGTTAGTTTCTAATGTTTTTTCTCCCATTCTTTTAGTATGTTTATGGTAGTTCGTGTTAAGGTGTTAAGTTTTGTTTTCTTCAAGCTTGTCGTGTTTAACTTGAGGAAGTTTGTATGTGTAAATATTGAAAGTTTTGTAATTGAGTTGTGTAGGTGATAGTGGAGGTAGCATGAAATGCATTTTTGCTGTCCTGTTTTTTTGCTTCTGCTGTAGCGCGCTTAGCGCGGGTGTGCTCGCTTAGCGCGCTCTGGTGAGATGAGCCAGTGAATTCTTTTTGTTTCACTTGCCTTCCTTTTTCCCACTTTCTCCTAGGCTTTAGATAGTACATAACCGTAGTATAACTAATTCTTTTGTTGTTGTTTGGACTCAAATTTTGGTTCGATAGCTTGAAGTCGCATTCGGTGATTTTCCGATTTTGAGTGTTTCAACTTGCGAATGCTTGGTAATGATAATGTTTAAAGTTTTGTACACGTTCAAGGTATGTGTTTATCGCTTTCTAAACTTTAGCATATTCATGATACTTAGGCTTTTTACAACTTCTATGCCATTCATTCTTTTATATACTTGTTCGTATGTGAATCACTTTAGTTCCCACCCTTTTTGTGAGGAAGCCTTCCATCGTTCATATATGCTCGGAGTACCAATATTCTTGTTTTAACTGGATTTTATTATGCTTAATCTTTTGTTTGTGTTGATTATTTGAAAGCATGAAAAGGATTAAGGCACTTTTTTCATTTTGAGCACAACTACCATAGCCAAATAGTCAATTCACCTTGTGAGTGTGTGATCGTTTGTAAACCCTTTGAGCCTTTGGTCATTATCCATGTTGTTTGAGTTTGATTCTTGTCTATGAGTGTCAAATTCATTTTTTGTGTGGATCTTGATTGTTGTTTTTTTTTCTTGAACCCTTAACTTTGTGTTGTTGTATGAATTTTTACCTTGCCTTAGAAAGTAGGGAGTATTCACATGATGATGTGGTTGAATTCAAGTTGGGGAGAGCAATGTTTTCTCACTTATGTTATTGGTTGCTATGAGGTTGAAAAAGAAAAGAAAAAAGAGAAAAATATGAAAAATAAAAGAAAAGAAAAGAAAAGAAAAAGAAAGAAAAAAAATTGAAAAAACTTTGAAAAAGAAAAACAAAAAGAGTAGAATAATGTTGTGCTAATAAGTTCTATGTGTTTGGTGTAACACTTGGGATTTTGGAAGAAGTTTGATTGAAATTTTGTTTTTGAACTTTTGTGAGTTGATCACTCCCTTAGGTTTAGGCAAGTTTTTGTTTCGATTATCTTTAGGAATTATTCCTTGTTTGTTCACCCGACCACATTACAGCCCTGGAAGTCCTTTTGATTCTTGCTTTTGTGTTTTCAACATGATTTTTGGATGATTGCATAATTTAGTCTTTTGTTTGCAAGATTGTTGTGTGAGTGAAAAATCCCTCATTTTATGTTTTTCATCTACCGATGATTGTTTTTGCTAGGTGTGATTCACATTTGAACTTGTGTTGTTTTAGAATGTTTGGCATGACTTTTGTGTTTAGCATTTGTTTCGTGATTATGTTATCGTTGAAGTTTAGTGGAAAGTATTTACTTTGTGTGTACCATTTTCGATTGAACCATTGCATTTGTTTTTGTTTGTAAAAACTTGTTGTTGCGTGATTTCTTGGATTTCTCTTTTGTTCCTTTAGATGTTGGCATTGTTTGAGGACAAACAATGATGTAAGTTGGGGAGAGTGATGAGTGCCAAAAAGTCATGTTTTTAGTATTTTTGTGGCACTTATCAGTCTAATTGTATTGAATAAAACCCCACTTTGTATGTAAATGTGTATATTTAGTGTATAATCAAGTTTTAGTGTATTTGTGTACCGTTTGATAGTTTTCTACTCATTTTGTAGGTATTGAGGTGTATTTGGAGCATGAGCAATAAAGTGTCGAAGACACGGCTTCAAACGCGCGATTTTGAGCAACTCATCAACGAATTAGGCTCAAAATGAGGATGATAAAAATCACCAATTTGGTTGAAATTTATTCATTGTTAGATAGGAAATTGAATAAGCTTTCCAACGCTTCGAACCGGGCGAAAAACGGAGTTACGGTTCAAAAGTTATGAAGAAAACAAGTGCAGAAATTTTTCATTCCCGAGCAGACCGGGCTAAGCGCGCCCGACCGCGCTTAGTGGGCTTTTAAGGCAGTTTAACATTAATAAGGGCGCGCTTAGCGCCCAAAACTGGGCTAAGCGGGGTCTGCGATGATTACAGAAATAAATAGGGGTAAAAACACATTTTTTAGGGATGGTTTTGGGTATTTTTTGCTCCCACTCCATCAAACTTCATTTCTTCATAGGATTAGCTTAGAAAACAACAATGGAGCTTGCAATTGGATGATCCGGAGTCGAATCTCTCGTCGATTGGTGTTGACAAACCAAGAAATGTTTGGTTCCTCTTCTCTCTTCTCTTTGTAATTTCTTCTTTGTTGGGTGTTGTATAGTTACTATGAACATATGTATCTTTGTAGATCATAATATTGTATAAAATCTGCTTTACAAATCATTATCGATGTCTTCCTTGATCTTTTTGCATTTATGTTTGGATTTGTGTTGTGTTAGAGATAAACGTCATGAATCTTGATTAGGGATGGATATCTATTGTCTAAATGCTAGAGATAGATTTAGATAATAATCTTTATGGTGTCGGAACTTAATGCCTTCCGTGTTTCGAGGCTTCGTGCACGAGAGTGACGAAGAGAGTGATACGGTTGCTCTCTCAGCTCAGTGTGCCAGAGATGGACACTGTTGTGAGCGATACTGGATGATTTTGACGAGTATTGTAGTAGAGTGAAAATGATCGATAAATTTATGTTTGTGACGAGTGGATTATATGTATGCTTGATAATTTTCTTTTCTCCGAAGAATGTATTATTTTTATGTTTATATTTACTTTTCAGTTTTACAATTCCAAACCATTTTAATCCAAACTCATTAATGCGAGACTTGTCGAACGGCAGTTCAATAGCACTGATCTCTGTGGACACGATAAATTCCTGAAAAAATACTTCCAAAACTTTTGTTGCTTGCCGCTATTCCGCTCCAACAAAATGGCGTCGTTGCCGGAGATTGGTGTTTTTATTGGATCGCATTGCGATAGTTTCTTTGTTTTCGAGTTTTGTAGATATCGTATATATTGTTTATTTTCACTTGTTTATATTGATACTTGTATATGTTTACCATATTTGTGAATTTTACATGTTTTGCATAATTGTGAATATAGTATATATATTTGTTTCTCTTCACGTTTGCCAAAAGTATGGTTAGATGTGTAGTTCCGGTTAGAGCTCGAAGAGATGAGAGCAAAGGCGGGAGTGAAAGCATTTGGCTCTTCCGAAGCAACGTGTTGGTTTGTAAATAATAGGCGTCGAACTTATGACGTAAAACAAGCATGTTTTATTGTTGTTAGTTTCTAATGTTTTTTCTCCCATTCTTTTAGTATGTTTATGGTAGTTCGTGTTAAGGTGTTAAGTTTTGTTTTCTTCAAGCTTGTCGTGTTTAACTTGAGGAAGTTTGTATGTGAAAATATTGAAAGTTTTGTAATTGAGTTGTGTAGGTGATAGTGGAGGTAGCATGAAATGCATTTTTGCTGTCCTGTTTTTTTGCTTCTGGTGTAGCGCGCTCAGCGCGGGTGTGCTCGCTTAGCGCGCTCTGCTGAGATGAGCCAGTGAATTCTTTTTGTTTCACTTGCCTTCCTTTTTCCCACTTTCTCCTAGGCTTTAGATAGTACATAACCGTAGTATAACTAATTCTTTTGTTGTTGTTTGGACTCAAATTTTGGTTCGATAGCTTGAAGTCGCATTCGGTGATTTTCCGATTTTGAGTGTTTCAACTTGCGAATGCTTGGTAATGATAATGTTTAAAGTTTTGTACACGTTCAAGGTATGTGTTTATCGCTTTCTAAACTTTAGCATATTCATGATACTTAGGCTTTTTACAACTTCTATGCCATTCATTCTTTTATATACTTGTTCGTATGTGAATCACTTTAGTTCCCACCCTTTTTGTGAGGAAGCCTTCCATTGTTCATATATGCTCGGAGTACCAATATTCTTATTTTAACTGGATTTTATTATGCTTAATCTTTTGTTTGTGTTGATTATTTGAAAGCATGAAAAGGATTAAGGCACTTGTTTCATTTTGAGCACAACTACCTTAGCCAAATAGTCAATTCACCTTGTGAGTGTGTGATCGTTTGTAAACCCTTTGAGCCTTTGGTCATTATCCATGTTGTTTGAGTTTGATTTTTGTCTATGAGTGTCAAATTCATTTTTTGTGTGGATCTTGATTGTTTTTTTTTTGCTTGAACCCTCAACTTTGTGTTGTTGTATGAATTTTTACCTTGCCTTAGAAAGTAGGGAGTATTCACATGATGATGTGGTTGAATTCAAGTTGGGGAGAGCAATGTTTTCTCACTTATGTTATTGATTGCTATGAGGTTGAAAAAGAAAAGAAAAAAGAGAAAAATATGAAAAAGAAAAGAAAAGAAAAGAAAAGAAAAAGAAAGAAAAAAAATTGAAAAAACTTTGAAAAAGAAAAACAAAAAGAGTAGAATAATGTTGTGCTAATAAGTTCTATGTGTTTGGTGTAACACTTGGGATTTTGGAAGAAGTTTGATTGAAATTTTGTTTTTGAACTTTTGTGAGTTGATCACTCCCTTAGGTTTAGGCAAGTTTTTATTTCGATTATCTTTAGGAATTATTCCTTGTTTGTTCACCCGACCACATTACAGCCCTGGAAGTCCTTTTGATTCTTGCTTTTGTGTTTTCAACATGATTTTTGGATGATTGCATAATTTAGTCTTTTGTTTGCAAGATTGTTGTGTGAGTGAAAAATCCCTCATTTTATGTTTTTCATCTACCGATGATTGTTTTTGCTAGGTGTGATTCACATTTGAACTTGTGTTGTTTTAGAATGTTTGGCATGACTTTTGTGTTTAGCATTTGTTTCGTGATTATGTTATCGTTGAAGTTTAGTGGAAAGTATTTACTTTGTGTGTACCATTTTCGATTGAACCATTGCATTTGTTTTTGTTTGTAAAAACTTGTTGTTGCGTGATTTCTTGGATTTCTCTTTTGTTCCTTTAGATGTTGGCATTGTTTGAGGACAAACAATGATGTAAGTTGGGGAGAGTGATGAGTGCCAAAAAGTCATGTTTTTAGTATTTTTGTGGCACTTATCAGTCTAATTGTATTGAATAAAACCCCACTTTGTATGTAAATGTGTATATTTAGTGTATAATCAAGTTTTAGTGTATTTGTGTACCGTTTGATAGTTTTCTACTCATTTTGTAGGTATTGAGGTGTATTTGGAGCATGAGCAATAAAGTGTCGAAGACACGGCTTCAAACGCGCGATTTTGAGCAACTCATCAACAAATAAGGCTCAAAATGAGGATGATAAAAATCACCAATTTGGTTGAAATTTATTCATTGTTAGATAGGAAATTGAATAAGCTTTCCAACGCTTCGAACCGGGCGAAAAACGGAGTTACGGTTCAAAAGTTATGAAGAAAACAAGTGCAGAAATTTTTCATTCCCGAGCAGACCGGGCTAAGCGCGCCCGACCGCGCTTAGTGGGCTTTTAAGGCAGTTTAACATTAATAAGGGCGCGCTTAGCGCCCAAAACCGGGCTAAGCGGGGTCTGCGATGATTACAGAAATAAATAGGGGTAAAAACACATTTTTTAGGGATGGTTTTGGGTATTTTTTGCTCCCACTCCATCAAACTTCATTTCTTCATAGGATTAGCTTAGAAAACAACAATGGAGCTTGCAATTGGATGATCCGGAGTCGAATCTCTCGTCGATTGGTGTTGACAAACCAAGAAATGTTTGGTTCCTCTTCTCTCTTCTCTTTGTAATTTCTTCTATGTTGGGTGTTGTATAGTTACTATGAACATATGTATCTTTGTAGATCATAATATTGTATAAAATCTGCTTTACAAATCATTATCGATGTCTTCCTTGATCTTTTTGCATTTATGTTTGGATTTGTGTTGTGTTAGAGATAAACGTCATGAATCTTGATTAGGGATGGATATCTATTGTCTAAATGCTAGAGATAGATTTAGATAATAATCTTTATGGTGTCGGAACTTAATGCCTTCCGTGTTTCGAGGCTTCGTGCACGAGAGTGACGAAGAGAGTGATACGGTTGCTCTCTCAGCTCAATGTGCCAGAGATGGACACTGTTATGAGCGATACTGGATGATTTTGACGAGTATTATAGTAGAGTGAAAATGATCGATAAATTTATGTTTGTGACGAGTGGATTATATGTATGCTTGATAATTTTCTTTTCTCCGAAGAATGTATTATTTTTATGTTTATATTTACTTTTCTGTTTTACAATTCCAAACCATTTTAATCCAAACTCATTAATGCGAGACTTGTCGAACGGCAGTTCAATAGCACTGATCTCTGTGGACACGATAAATTCCTAAAAAAATACTTCCAAAACTTTTGTTGCTTGCCGCTATTCCGCTCCAACAAAATGGCGTCGTTGCCGGAGATTGGTGTTTTTATTGGATCGCATTACGATAGTTTCTTTGTTTTCGAGTTTTGTAGTTATCGTATATATTGTCTATTTTCACTTGTTTATATTGATACTTGTATATGTTTACCATATTTGTGAATTTTACATGTTTTGCATAATTGTGAATATAGTGTATATATTTGTTTCTCTTCACGTTTGCCAAAAGTGTGGTTAGATGTGTAGTTCCGGTTAGAGCTCGAAGAGATGAGAGCAAAGGCGGGAGTGAAAGCATTTGGCTCTTCCGAAGCAACGTGTTGGTTTGTAAATAATAGGGGTCGAACTTATGACGTAAAACAAGCATGTTTTATTGTTGTTAGTTTCTAATGTTTTTCCTCCCATTCTTTTAGTATGTTTATGGTAGTTCGTGTTAAGGTGTTAAGTTTTGTTTTCTTCAAGCTTGTCGTGTTTAACTTGAGGAAGTTTGTATGTGTAAATATTGAAAGTTTTGTAATTGAGTTGCGTAGGTGATAGTGGAGGTAGCATGAAATGCATTTTTGCTGTCCTGCTTTTTTGCTTCTGGTGTAGCGCGCTTAGCGCGGGTGTGCTCGCTTAGCGCGCTCTGCTGAGATGAGCCAGTGAATTCTTTTTGTTTCACTTGCCTTCCTTTTTCCCACTTTCTCCTAGGCTTTAGATAGTACATAACCGTAGTATAACTAATTCTTTTGTTGTTGTTTGGACTCAAATTTTGGTTCGATAGCTTGAAGTCGCATTCGGTGATTTTCCGATTTTGAGTGTTTCAACTTGCGAATGCTTGGTAATGATAATGTTTAAAGTTTTGTACACGTTCAAGGTATGTGTTTATCGCTTTCTAAACTTTAGCATATTCATTATACTTAGGCTTTTTACAACTTCTATGCCATTCATTCTTTTATATACTTGTTCGTATGTGAATCACTTTAGTTCCCACCCTTTTTGTGAGGAAGCCTTCCATTGTTCATATATGCTCGGAGTACCAATATTCTTGTTTTAACTGGATTTTATTATGCTTAATCTTTTGTTTGTGTTGATTATTTGAAAGCATGAAAAGGATTAAGGCACTTGTTTCATTTTGAGCACAACTACCTTAGCCAAATAGTCAATTCACCTTGTGACTGTGTGATCGTTTGTAAACCCTTTGAGCCTTTGGTCATTATCCATGTTGTTTGAGTTTGATTCTTGTCTATGAGTGTCAAATTCATTTTTTGTGTGGATCTTGATTGTTGTTTTTTTTCTTGAACCCTCAACTTTGTGTTGTTGTATGAATTTTTACCTTGCCTTAGAAAGTAGGGAGTATTCACATGATGATGTGGTTGAATTCAAGTTGGGGAGAGTAATGTTTTCTCACTTATGTTATTGGTTGCTATGAGGTTGAAAAAGAAAAGAAAATAGAGAAAAATATGAAAAAGAAAAGAAAAGAAAAGAAAAGAAAAAGAAAGAAAAAAAATTGAATAAACTTTGAAAAAGAAAAACAAAAAGAGTAGAATAATGTTGTGCTAATAAGTTCTATGTGTTTGGTGTAACACTTGGGATTTTGGAAGAAGTTTGATTGAAATTTTGTTTTTGAACTTTTGTGAGTTGATCACTCCCTTAGGTTTAGGCAAGTTTTTGTTTCGATTATCTTTAGGAATTATTCCTTGTTTGTTCACCCGACCACATTACAGCCCTGGAAGTCCTTTTGATTCTTGCTTTTGTGTTTTCAACATGATTTTTGGATGATTGCATAATTTAGTCTTTTGTTTGCAAGATTGTTGTGTGAGTGAAAAATCCCTCATTTTATGTTTTTCATCTACCGATGATTGTTTTTGCTAGGTGTGATTCACATTTGAACTTGTGTTGTTTTAGAATGTTTGGCATGACTTTTGTGTTTAGCATTTGTTTCGTGATTATGTTATCGTTGAAGTTTAGTGGAAAGTATTTACTTTGTGTGTACCATTTTCGATTGAACCATTGCATTTGTTTTTGTTTGTAAAAACTTGTTGTTGCGTGATTTCTTGGATTTCTCTTTTGTTCCTTTAGATGTTGGCATTGTTTGAGGACAAACAATGATGTAAGTTGGGGAGAGTGATGAGTGCCAAAAAGTCATGTTTTTAGTATTTTTGTGGCACTTATCAGTCTAATTGTATTGAATAAAACCCCACTTTGTATGTAAATGTGTATATTTAGTGTATAATCAAGTTTTAGTGTATTTGTGTACCGTTTGATAGTTTTCTACTCATTTTGTAGGTATTGAGGTGTATTTGGAGCATGAGCAATAAAGTGTCGAAGACACGGATTCAAACGCGCGATTTTGAGCAACTCATCAACGAATAAGGCTCAAAATGAGGATGATAAAAATCACCAATTTGGTTGAAATTTATTCATTGTTAGATAGGAAATTGAATAAGCTTTCCAACGCTTCGAACCGGGCGAAAAACGGAGTTACGGTTCAAAAGTTATGAAGAAAACAAGTGCAGAAATTTTTCATTCCCGAGCAGACCGGGCTAAGCGCGCCCGACCGCGCTTAGTGGGCTTTTAAGGCAGTTTAACATTAATAAGGGCGCGCTTAGCGCCCAAAACCAGGATAAGCGGGGTCTGCGATGATTACAGAAATAAATAGGGGTAAAAACACATTTTTTAGGGATGGTTTTGGGTATTTTTTGCTCCCACTCCATCAAACTTCATTTCTTCATAGGATTAGCTTAGAAAACAACAATGGAGCTTGCAATTGGATGATCCGGAGTCGAATCTCTCGTCGATTGGTGTTGACAAACCAAGAAATGTTTGGTTCCTCTTCTCTCTTCTCTTTGTAATTTCTTCTTTGTTGGGTGTTGTATAGTTACTATGAACATATGTATCTTTGTAGATCATAATATTGTATAAAATCTGCTTTACAAATCATTATCGATGTCTTCCTTGATCTTTTTGCATTTATGTTTGATTTGTGTTGTGTTAGAGATAAACGTCATGAATCTTGATTAGGGATGGATATCTATTGTCTAAATGCTAGAGATAGATTTAGATAATAATCTTTATGGTGTCGGAACTTAATGCCTTCCGTGTTTCGAGGCTTCGTGCACGAGAGTGACGAAGAGAGTGATACGGTTGCTCTCTCAGCTCAGTGTGCCAGAGATGCACACTGTTGTGAGCGATACTGGATGATTTTGACGAGTATTGTAGTAGAGTGAAAATGATCGATAAATTTATGTTTGTGACGAGTGGATTATATGTATGCTTGATAATTTTCTTTTCTCCGAAGAATGTATTATTTTTATGTTTATATTTACTTTTCAGTTTTACAATTCCAAACCATTTTAATCCAAACTCATTAATGCGAGACTTGTCGAACGGCAGTTCAATAGCACTGATCTCTGTGGACACGATAAATTCCTGAAAAAATACTTCCAAAACTTTTGTTGCTTGCTGCTATTCCGCTCCAACAAAATGGCGTCGTTGCCGGAGATTGGTGTTTTTATTGGATCGCATTGCGATAGTTTCTTTGTTTTCGAGTTTTGTAGATATCGTATATATTGTCTATTTTCACTTGTTTATATTGATACTTGTATATGTTTACCATATTTGTGAATTTTACATGTTTTGCATAATTGTGAATATAGTATATATATTTGTTTCTCTTCACGTTTGCCAAAAGTGTGGTTAGATGTGTAGTTCCGGTTAGAGCTCGAAGAGATGAGAGCAAAGGCGGGAGTGAAAGCATTTGGCTCTTCCGAAGCAACGTGTTGGTTTGTAAATAATAGGCGTCGAACTTATGACGTAAAATAAGCATGTTTTATTGTTGTTAGTTTCTAATGTTTTTTCTCCCATTCTTTTAGTATGTTTATGGTAGTTCGTGTTAAGGTGTTAAGTTTTGTTTTCTTCAAGCTTGTCGTGTTTAACTTGAGGAAGTTTGTATGTGTAAATATTGAAAGTTTCGTAATTGAGTTGTGTAGGTGATAGTGGAGGTAGCATGAAATGCATTTTTGCTGTCCTGTTTTTTTGCTTCTGCTGTAGCGCGCTTAGCGCGGGTGTGCTCGCTTAGCGCGCTCTGCTGAGATGAGCCAGTTAATTCTTTTTGTTTCACTTGCCTTCCTTTTTCCCACTTTCTCCTAGGCTTTAGATAGTACATAACCGTAGTATAACTAATTCTTTTGTTGTTGTTTGGACTCAAATTTTGGTTCGATAGCTTGAAGTCGCATTCGGTGATTTTTCGATTTTGAGTGTTTCAACTTGCGAATGCTTGGTAATGATAATGTTTAAAGTTTTGTACACGTTCAAGGTATGTGTTTATCGCTTTCTAAACTTTAGCATATTCATGATACTTAGGCTTTTTACAACTTCTATGCTATTCATTCTTTTATATACTTGTTCGTATGTGAATCACTTTAGTTCCCACCCTTTTTGTGAGGAAGCCTTCCATTGTTCATATATGCTCGGAGTACCAATATTCTTGTTTTAACTGGATTTTATTATGCTTAATCTTTTGTTTGTGTTGATTATTTGAAAGCATGAAAAGGATTAAGGCACTTGTTTCATTTTGAGCACAACTACCTTAGCCAAATAGTCAATTCACCTTGTGAGTGTGTGATCGTTTGTAAACCCTTTGAGCCTTTGGTCATTATCCATGTTGTTTGAGTTTGATTCTTGTCTATGAGTGTCAAATTCATTTTTTTGTGGATCTTGATTGTTGTTTTTTTTCTTGAACCCTCAACTTTGTGTTGTTGTATGAATTTTTACCTTGCCTTAGAAAGTAGGGAGTATTCACATGATGATGTGGTTGAATTCAAGTTGGGGAGAGCAATGTTTTCTCACTTATGTTATTGGTTGCTATGAGGTTGAAAAAGAAAAGAAAAAAGAGAAAAATATGAAAAAGAAAAGAAAAGAAAAGAAAAGAAAAAGAAAGAAAAAAAATTGAAAAAACTTTGAAAAAGAAAAACAAAAAGAGTAGAATAATGTTGTGCTAATAAGTTCTATGTGTTTGGTGTAACACTTGGGATTTTGGAAGAAGTTTGATTGAAATTTTGTTTTTGAACTTTTGTGAGTTGATCACTCCCTTAAGTTTAGGCAAGTTTTTGTTTCGATTATCTTTAGGAATTATTCCTTGTTTGTTCACCCGACCACATTACAGCCCTGGAAGTCCTTTTGATTCTTGCTTTTGTGTTTTCAACATGATTTTTGGATGATTGCATAATTTAGTCTTTTGTTTGCAAGATTGTTGTGTGAGTGAAAAATACCTCATTTTATGTTTTTCATCTACCGATGATTGTTTTTGCTAGGTGTGATTCACATTTGAACTTGTGTTGTTTTAGAATGTTTGGCATGACTTTTGTGTTTAGCATTTGTTTCGTGATTATGTTATCGTTGAAGTTTAGTGGAAAGTATTTACTTTGTGTGTACCATTTTCGATTGAACCATTGCATTTGTTTTTGTTTGTAAAAACTTGTTGTTGCGTGATTTCTTGGATTTCTCTTTTGTTCCTTTAGATGTTGGCATTGTTTGAGGACAAACAATGATGTAAGTTGGGGAGAGTGATGAGTGCCAAAAAGTCATGTTTTTAGTATTTTTGTGGCACTTATCAGTCTAATTGTATTGAATAAAACCCCACTTTGTATGTAAATGTGTATATTTAGTGTATAATCAAGTTTTAGTGTATTTGTGTAC
Source organism: Lathyrus tuberosus (assembly GCA_022829125.1). Taxonomy (NCBI): domain Eukaryota; kingdom Viridiplantae; phylum Streptophyta; class Magnoliopsida; order Fabales; family Fabaceae; genus Lathyrus; species Lathyrus tuberosus. The sequence continues at coordinate 13,189,500 of JALAZF010000075.1, forward strand.
CGTTTGATAGTTTTCTACTCATTTTGTAGGTATTGAGGTGTATTTGGAGCATGAGCAATAAAGTGTCGAAGACACGGCTTCAAACGCGCGATTTTGAGCAACTCATCAACGAATAAGGCTCAAAATGAGGATGATAAAAATCACCAATTTGGTTGAAATTTATTCATTGTTAGATAGGAAATTGAATAAGCTTTCCAACGCTTCGAACCGGGCGAAAAACGGAGTTACGGTTCAAAAGTTATGAAGAAAACAAGTGCAGAAATTTTTCATTCCCGAGCAGACCGGGCTAAGCGCGCCCGACCGCGCTTAGTGGGCTTTTAAGGCAGTTTAACATTAATAAGGGCGCGCTTAGCGCCCAAAACCGGGCTAAGCGGGGTCTGCGATGATTACAGAAATAAATAGGGGTAAAAACACATTTTTTAGGGATGGTTTTGGGTATTTTTTGCTCCCACTCCATCAAACTTCATTTCTTCATAGGATTAGCATAGAAAACAACAATGGAGCTTGCAATTGGATGATCTGGAGTCGAATATCTCGTCGATTGGTGTTGACAAACCAAGAAATGTTTGGTTCCTCTTCTCTCTTCTCTTTGTAATTTCTTCTTTGTTGGGTGTTGTATAGTTACTATGAACATATGTATCTTTGTAGATCATAAAATTGTATAAAATCTGCTTTACAAATCATTATCGATGTCTTCCTTGATCTTTTTGCATTTATGTTTGGATTTGTGTTGTGTTAGAGATAAACGTCATGAATCTTGATTAGGGATGGATATCTATTGTCTAAATGCTAGAGATAGATTTAGATAATAATCTTTATGGTGTCGGAACTTAATGCCTTCCGTGTTTCGAGGCTTCGTGCACGAGAGTGACGAAGAGAGTGATACGGTTGCTCTCTCAGCTCAGTGTGCCAGAGATGGACACTGTTGTGAGCGATACTGGATGATTTTGACGAGTATTGTAGTAGAGTGAAAATGATCGATAAATTTATGTTTGTGACGAGTGGATTATATGTATGCTTGATAATTTTCTTTTCTCCGAAGAATGTATTATTTTTATGTTTATATTTACTTTTCTGTTTTACAATTCCAAACCATTTTAATCCAAACTCATTAATGCGAGACTTGTCGAACGGCAGTTCAATAGCACTGATCTCTGTGGACACGATAAATTCCTGAAAAAATACTTCCAAAACTTTTGTTGCTTGCCGCTATTCCGCTCCAACAAAATGGCGTCGTTGCCGGAGATTGGTGTTTTTATTGGATCGCATTGCGATAGTTTCTTTGTTTTCGAGTTTTGTAGATATCGTATATATTGTCTATTTTCACTTGTTTATATTGATACTTGTATATGTTTACCATTTTTGTGAATTTTACATGTTTTGCATAATTGTGAATATAGTGTATATATTTTTTTCTCTTCACGTTTGCCAAAAGTGTGGTTAGATGTGTAGTTCCGGTTAGAGCTCGAAGAGATGAGAGCAAAGGCGGGAGTGAAAGCATTTGGCTCTTCCGAAGCAACGTGTTGGTTTGTAAATAATAGGGGTCGAACTTATGACGTAAAACAAGCATGTTTTATTGTTGTTAGTTTCTAATGTTTTTTCTCCCATTCTTTTAGTATGTTTATGGTAGTTCGTGTTAAGGTGTTAAGTTTTGTTTTCTTCAAGCTTGTCGTGTTTAACTTGAGGAAGTTTGTATGTGTAAATATTGAAAGTTTTGTAATTGAGTTGTGTAGGTGATAGTGGAGGTAGCATGAAATGCATTTTTGCTGTCCTGTTTTTTTGCTTCTGGTGTAGCGCGCTTAGCGCGGGTGTGCTCGCTTAGCGCGCTCTGCTGAGATGAGCCAGTGAATTCTTTTTGTTTCACTTGCCTTCCTTTTTCCCACTTTCTCCTAGGCTTTAGATAGTACATAACCTTAGTATAACTAATTCTTTTGTTGTTGTTTGGACTCAAATTTTGGTTCGATAGCTTGAAGTCGCATTCGGTGATTTTCCGATTTTGAGTGTTTCAACTTGCGAATGCTTGGTAATGATAATGTTTAAAGTTTTGTACACGTTCAAGGTATGTGTTTATCGCTTTCTAAACTTTAGCATATTCATGATACTTAGGCTTTTTACAACTTCTATGCCATTCATTATTTTATATACTTGTTCGTATGTGAATCACTTTAGTTCCCACCCTTTTTGTGAGGAAGCCTTCCATTGTTCATATATGCTCGGAGTACCAATATTCTTGTTTTAACTGGATTTTATTATGCTTAATCTTTTGTTTGTGTTGATTATTTGAAAGCATGAAAAGGATTAAGGCACTTGTTTCATTTTGAGCACAACTACCTTAGCCAAATAGTCAATTCACCTTGTGAGTGTGTGATCGTTTGTAAACCCTTTGAGCCTTTGGTCATTATCCATGTTGTTTGAGTTTGATTCTTGTCTATGAGTGTCAAATTCATTTTTTGTGTGGATCTTGATTGTTGTTTTTTTTCTTGAACCCTCAACTTTGTGTTGTTGTATGAATTTTTACCTTGCCTTAGAAAGTAGGGAGTATTCACATGATGATGTGGTTGAATTCAAGTTGGGGAGAGCAATGTTTTCTCACTTATGTTATTGGTTGCGATGAGGTTGAAAAAGAAAAGAAAAAAGAGAAAAATATGAAAAAGAAAAGAAAAGAAAAGAAAAGAAAAAGAAAGAAAAAAAATTGAAAAAACTTTGAAAAAGAAAAACAAAAAGAGTAGAATAATGTTGTGCTAATAAGTTCTATGTGTTTGGTGTAACACTTGGGATTTTGGAAGAAGTTTGATTGAAATTTTGTTTTTGAACTTTTGTGAGTTGATCACTCCCTTAGGTTTAGGCAAGTTTTTGTTTCGATTATCTTTAGGAATTATTCCTTGTTTGTTCACCCGACCACATTACAGCCCTGGAAGTCCTTTTGATTCTTGCTTTTGTGTTTTCAACATGATTTTTGGATGATTGCATAATTTAGTCTTTTGTTTGCAAGATTGTTGTGTGAGTGAAAAATCCCTCATTTTATGTTTTTCATCTACCGATGATTATTTTTGCTAGGTGTGATTCACATTTGAACTTGTGTTGTTTTAGAATGTTTGGCATGACTTTTGTGTTTAGCATTTGTTTCGTGATTATGTTATCGTTGAAGTTTAGTGGAAAGTATTTACTTTGTGTGTACCATTTTCGATTGAACCATTGCATTTGTTTTTGTTTGTAAAAACTTGTTGTTGCGTGATTTCTTGGATTTCTCTTTTGTTCCTTTAGATGTTGGCATTGTTTGAGGACAAACAATGATGTAAGTTGGGGAGGGTGATGAGTGGCAAAAAGTCATGTTTTTAGTATTTTTGTGGCACTTATCAGTCTAATTGTATTGAATAAAACCCCACTTTGTATGTAAATGTGTATATTTAGTGTATAATCAAGTTTTAGTGTATTTGTGTACCGTTTGATAGTTTTCTACTCATTTTGTAGGTATTGAGGTGTATTTGGAGCATGAGCAATAAAGTGTCGAAGACACGGCTTCAAACGCGCGATTTTGAGCAACTCATCAACGAATAAGGCTCAAAATGAGGATGATAAAAATCACCAATTTGGTTGAAATTTATTCATTGTTAGATAGGAAATTGAATAAGCTTTCCAACGCTTCGAACCGGGCGAAAAACGGAGTTACGGTTCAAAAGTTATGAAGAAAACAAGTGCAGAAATTTTTCATTCCCGAGCAGACCGGGCTAAGCGCGCCCGACCGCGCTTAGTGGGATTTTAAGGCAGTTTAACATTAATAAGGGCGCGCTTAGCGCCCAAAACCGGGCTAAGCGGGGTCTGCGATGATTACAAAAATAAATAGGGGTAAAAACACATTTTTTAGGGATGGTTTTGGGTATTTTTTGCTCCCACTTGATCAAACTTCATTTCTTCATAGGATTAGCTTAGAAAACAACAATGGAGCTTGCAATTGGATGATCCGGAGTCGAATCTCTCGTCGATTGGTGTTGACAAACCAAGAAATGTTTGGTTCCTCTTCTCTCTTGATGTCTTCCTTGATCTTTTTGCATTTATGTTTGGATTTGTGTTGTGTTAGAGATAAACGTCATGAATCTTGATTAGGGATGGATATCTATTGTCTAAATGCTAGAGATAGATTTAGATAATAATCTTTATGGTGTCGGAACTTAATGTCTTCCGTGTTTCGAGGCTTCGTGCACGAGAGTGACGAAGAGAGTGATACGGTTGCTCTCTCAGCTCAGTGTGCCAGAGATGGACACTGTTGTGAGCGATACTGGATGATTTTGACGAGTATTGTAGTAGAGTGAAAATGATCGATAAATTTATGTTTGTGACGAGTGGATTATATGTATGCTTGATAATTTTCTTTTCTCCGAAGAATGTATTATTTTTATGTTTATATTTACTTTTCTGTTTTACAATTCCAAACCATTTTAATCCAAACTCATTAATGCGTGACTTGTCGAACGGCAGTTCAATAGCACTGATCTCTGTGGACACGATAAATTCCTGAAAAAATACTTCCAAAACTTTTGTTGCTTGCCGCTATTCCGCTCCAACAAAATGGCGTCGTTGCCGGAGATTGGTGTTTTTATTGGATCGCATTGCGATAGTTTCTTTGTTTTCGAGTTTTGTAGATATCGTATATATTGTCTATTTTCACTTGTTTATATTGATACTTGTATATGTTTACCATATTTGTGAATTTTACATGTTTTGCATAATTGTGAATATAGTGTATATATTTTTTTCTCTTCACGTTTGCCAAAAGTGTGGTTAGATGTGTAGTTCCGGTTAGAGCTCGAAGAGATGAGAGCAAAGGCGGGAGTGAAAGCATTTGGCTCTTCCGAAGCAATGTGTTGGTTTGTAAATAATAGGGGTCGAACTTATGACGTAAAACAAGCATGTTTTATTGTTGTTAGTTTCTAATGTTTTTTCTCCCATTCTTTTAGTATGTTTATGGTAGTTCGTGTTAAGGTGTTAAGTTTTGTTTTCTTCAAGCTTGTCGTGTTTAACTTGAGGAAGTTTGTATGTGTAAATATTGAAAGTTTTGTAATTGAGTTGTGTAGGTGATAGTGGAGGTAGCATGAAATGCATTTTTGCTGTCCTGTTTTTTTGCTTCTGGTGTAGCGCACTCTGCTGAGATGAGCCAGTGAATTCTTTTTGTTTCACTTGCCTTCCTTTTTCCCACTTTCTCCTAGGCTTTAGATAGTACATAACCGTAGTATAACTAATTCTTTTGTTGTTGTTTGGATTCAAATTTTGGTTCGATAGCTTGAAGTCGCATTCGGTGATTTTCCGATTTTGAGTGTTTCAACTTGCGAATGCTTGGTAATGATAATGTTTAAAGTTTTGTACACGTTCAAGGTATGTGTTTATCGCTTTCTAAACTTTAGCATATTCATGATACTTAGGCTTTTTACAACTTCTATGCCATTCATTCTTTTATATACTTGTTCGTATGTGAATCACTTTAGTTCCCACCCTTTTTGTGAGGAAGCCTTCCATTGTTCATATATGCTCGGAGTACCAATATTCTTGTTTTAACTGGATTTTATTATGCTTAATCTTTTGTTTGTGTTGATTATTTGAAAGCATGAAAAGGATTAAGGCACTTGTTTTATTTTGAGCACAACTACCTTAGCCAAATAGTCAATTCACCTTGTGAGTGTGTGATCGTTTGTAAACCCTTTGAGCCTTTGGTCATTATCCATGTTGTTTGAGTTTGATTCTTGTCTATGAGTGTCAAATTCATTTTTTGTGTGGATCTTGATTGTTGTTTTTTTTCTTGAACCCTCAACTTTGTGTTGTTGTATGAATTTTTACCTTGCCTTAGAAAGTAGGGAGTATTCACATGATGATGTGGTTGAATTCAAGTTGGGGAGAGCAATGTTTTCTCACTTATGTTATTGGTTGCGATGAGGTTGAAAAAGAAAAGAAAAAAGAGAAAAATATGAAAAATAAAAGAAAAGAAAAGAAAAGAAAAAGAAAGAAAAAAAATTGAAAAAACTTTGAAAAAGAAAAACAAAAAGAGTAGAATAATGTTGTGCTAATAAGTTCTATGTGTTTGGTGTAACACTTGGGATTTTGGAAGAAGTTTGATTGAAATTTTGTTTTTGAACTTTTGTGAGTTGATCACTCCCTTAAGTTTAGGCAAGTTTTTGTTTCGATTATCTTTAGGAATTATTCCTTGTTTGTTCACCCGACCACATTACAGCCCTGGAAGTCCTTTTGATTCTTGCTTTTGTGTTTTCAACATGATTTTTGGATGATTGCATAATTTAGTCTTTTGTTTGCAAGATTGTTGTGTGAGTGAAAAATCCCTCATTTTATGTTTTTCATCTACCGATGATTGTTTTTGCTAGGTGTGATTCACATTTGAACTTGTGTTGTTTTAGAATGTTTGGCATGACTTTTGTGTTTAGCATTTGTTTCGTGATTATGTTATCGTTGAAGTTTAGTGGAAAGTATTTACTTTGTGTGTACCATTTTCGATTGAACCATTGCATTTGTTTTTGTTTGTAAAAACTTGTTGTTGCGTGATTTCTTGGATTTCTCTTTTGTTCCTTTAGATGTTGGCATTGTTTGAGGACAAACAATGATGTAAGTTGGGGAGGGTGATGAGTGCCAAAAAGTCATGTTTTTAGTATTTTTGTGGCACTTATCAGTCTAATTGTATTGAATAAAACCCCACTTTGTATGTAAATGTGTATATTTAGTGTATAATCAAGTTTTAGTGTATTTGTGTACCGTTTGATAGTTTTCTACTCATTTTGTAGGTATTGAGGTGTATTTGGAGCATGAGCAATAAAGTGTCGAAGACACGGCTTCAAACGCGCGATTTTGAGCAACTCATCAACGAATAAGGCTCAAAATGAGGATGATAAAAATCACCAATTTGGTTGAAATTTATTCATTGTTAGATAGGAAATTGAATAAGCTTTCCAACGCTTCGAACCGGGCGAAAAACGGAGTTACGGTTCAAAAGTTATGAAGAAAACAAGTGCAGAAATTTTTCATTCCCGAGCAGACCGGGCTAAGCGCGCCCGACCGTGCTTAGTGGGCTTTTAAGGCAGTTTAACATTAATAAGGGCGCGCTTAGCGCCCAAAACCGGGCTAAGCGGGGTCTGCGATGATTACAGAAATAAATAGGGGTAAAAACACATTTTTTAGGGATGGTTTTGGGTATTTTTTGCTCCCACTTGATCAAACTTCATTTCTTCATAGGATTAGCTTAGAAAACAACAATGGAGCTTGCAATTGGATGATCCGGAGTCGAATCTCTCATCGATTGGTGTTGACAAACCAAGAAATGTTTGGTTCCTCTTCTCTCTTGATGTCTTCCTTGATCTTTTTGCATTTATGTTTGGATTTGTGTTGTGTTAGAGATAAACGTCATGAATCTTGATTAGGGATGGATATCTATTGTCTAAATGCTAGAGATAGATTTAGATAATAATCTTTATGGTGTCGGAACTTAATGTCTTCCGTGTTTCGAGGCTTCGTGCACGAGAGTGACGAAGAGAGTGATACGGTTGCTCTCTCAGCTCAGTGTGCCAGAGATGGACACTGTTGTGAGCGATACTGGATGATTTTGACGAGTATTGTAGTAGAGTGAAAATGATCGATAAATTTATGTTTGTGACGAGTGGATTATATGTATGCTTGATAATTTTCTTTTCTCCGAAGAATGTATTATTTTTATGTTTATATTTACTTTTCTGTTTTACAATTCCAAACCATTTTAATCCAAACTCATTAATGCGAGACTTTTCGAACGGCAGTTCAATAGCACTGATCTCTGTGGACACGATAAATTCCTGAAAAAATACTTCCAAAACTTTTGTTGCTTGCCGCTATTCCGCTCCAACAAAATGGCGTCGTTGCCGGAGATTGGTGTTTTTATTGGATCGCATTGCGATAGTTTCTTTGTTTTCGAGTTTTGTAGATATCGTATATATTGTCTATTTTCACTTGTTTATATTGATACTTGTATATGTTTACCATATTTGTGAATTTTACATGTTTTGCATAATTGTGAATATAGTGTATATATTTTTTTCTCTTCACGTTTGCCAAAAGTGTGGTTAGATGTGTAGTTCCGGTTAGAGCTCGAAGAGATGAGAGCAAAGGCGGGAGTGAAAGCATTTGGCTCTTCCGAAGCAATGTGTTGGTTTGTAAATAATAGGGGTCGAACTTATGACGTAAAACAAGCATGTTTTATTGTTGTTAGTTTCTAATGTTTTTTCTCCCATTCTTTTAGTATGTTTATGGTAGTTCGTGTTAAGGTGTTAAGTTTTGTTTTCTTCAAGCTTGTCGTGTTTAACTTGAGGAAGTTTGTATGTGTAAATATTGAAAGTTTTGTAATTGAGTTGTGTAGGTGATAGTGGAGGTAGCATGAAATGCATTTTTGCTGTCCTGTTTTTTTGCTTCTGGTGTAGCGCGCTCTGCTGAGATGAGCCAGTGAATTCTTTTTGTTTCACTTGCCTTCCTTTTTCCCACTTTCTCCTAGGCTTTAGATAGTACATAACCGTAGTATAACTAATTCTTTTGTTGTTGTTTGGATTCAAATTTTGGTTCGATAGCTTGAAGTCGCATTCGGTGATTTTCCGATTTTGAGTGTTTCAACTTGCGAATGCTTGGTAATGATAATGTTTAAAGTTTTGTACACGTTCAAGGTATGTGTTTATCGCTTTCTAAACTTTAGCATATTCATGATACTTAGGCTTTTTACAACTTCTATGCCATTCATTCTTTTATATACTTGTTCGTATGTGAATCACTTTAGTTCCCACCCTTTTTGTGAGGAAGCCTTTCATTGTTCATATATGCTCGGAGTACCAATATTCTTGTTTTAACTGGATTTTATTATGCTTAATATTTTGTTTGTGTTGATTATTTGAAAGCATGAAAAGGATTAAGGCACTTGTTTTATTTTGAGCACAACTACCTTAGCCAAATAGTCAATTCACCTTGTGAGTGTGTGATCGTTTGTAAACCCTTTGAGCCTTTGGTCATTATCCATGTTGTTTGAGTTTGATTCTTGTCTATGAGTGTCAAATTCATTTTTTGTGTGGATCTTGATTGTTGTTTTTTTTCTTGAACCCTCAACTTTGTGTTGTTGTATGAATTTTTACCTTGCCTTAGAAAGTAGGGAGTATTCACATGATGATGTGGTTGAATTCAAGTTGGGGAGAGCAATGTTTTCTCACTTATGTTATTGGTTGCGATGAGGTTGAAAAAGAAAAGAAAAAAGAGAAAAATATGAAAAAGAAAAGAAAAGAAAATAAAAGAAAAAGAAAGAAAAAAAATTGAAAAAACTTTGAAAAAGAAAAACAAAAAGAGTAGAATAATGTTGTGCTAATAAGTTCTATGTGTTTGGTGTAACACTTGGGATTTTGGAAGAAGTTTGATTGAAATTTTGTTTTTGAACTTTTGTGAGTTGATCACTCCCTTAAGTTTAGGCAAGTTTTTGTTTCGATTATCTTTAGGAATTATTCCTTGTTTGTTCACCCGACCACATTACAGCCCTGGAAGTCCTTTTGATTCTTGCTTTTGTGTTTTCAACATGATTTTTAGATGATTGCATAATTTAGTCTTTTGTTTGCAAGATTGTTGTGTGAGTGAAAAATCCCTCATTTTATGTTTTTCATCTACCGATGATTGTTTTTGCTAGGTGTGATTCACATTTGAACTTGTGTTGTTTTAGAATGTTTGGCATGACTTTTGTGTTTAGCATTTGTTTCGTGATTATGTTATCGTTGAAGTTTAGTGGAAAGTATTTACTTTGTGTGTACCATTTTTCGATTTAACCATTTCATTTGTTTTTGTTTGTAAAAACTTATTGTTGCGTGATTTCTTGGATTTCTCTTTTGTTCCTTTAGATGTTGGCATTGTTTGAGGACAAACAATGATGTAAGTTGGGGAGAGTGATGAGTGCCAAAAAGTCATGTTTTTAGTATTTTTGTGGCACTTATCAGTCTAATTGTATTGAATAAAACCCCACTTTGTATGTAAATGTGTATATTTAGTGTATAATCAAGTTTTAGTGTATTTGTGTACCGTTTGATAGTTTTCTACTCATTTTGTAGGTATTGAGGTGTATTTGGAGCATGAGCAATAAAGTGTCGAAGACACGGCTTCAAACGCGCGATTTTGAGCAACTCATCAACGAATAAGGCTCAAAATGAGGATGATAAAAATCACCAATTTGGTTGAAATTTATTCATTGTTAGATAGGAAATTGAATAAGCTTTCCAACGCTTCGAACCGGGCGAAAAACGGAGTTACGGTTCAAAAGTTATGAAGAAAACAAGTGCAGAAATTTTTCATTCCTGAGCAGACCGGGCTAAGCGCGCCCGACCGCGCTTAGTGGGCTTTTAAGGCAGTTTAACATTAATAAGGGCGCGCTTAGCGCCCAAAACCGGGCTAAGCGGGGTCTGCGATGATTACAGAAATAAATAGGGGTAAAAACACATTTTTTAGGGATGGTTTTGGGTATTTTTTGCTCCCACTCCATCAAACTTCATTTCTTCATAGGATTAGCTTAGAAAACAACCATGGAGCTTGCAATTTGATGATCCGGAGTCGAATCTCTCGTCGATTGGTGTTGACAAACCAAGAAATGTTTGGTTCCTCTTCTCTCTTGATGTCTTCCTTGATCTTTTTGCATTTATGTTTGGATTTGTGTTGTGTTAGAGATAAACGTCATGAATCTTGATTAGGGATGGATATCTATTGTCTAAATGCTAGAGATAGATTTAGATAATAATCTTTATGGTGTCGGAACTTAATGCCTTCCGTGTTTCGAGGCTTCGTGCACGAGAGTGACGAAGAGAGTGATACGGTTGCTCTCTCAGCTCAGTGTGCCAGAGATGGACACTGTTGTGAGCGATACTGGATGATTTTGACGAGTATTGTAGTAGAGTGAAAATGATCGATAAATTTATGTTTGTGACGAGTGGATTATATGTATGCTTGATAATTTTCTTTTCTCCGAAGAATGTATTATTTTTATGTTTATATTTACTTTTCTGTTTGACAATTCCAAACCATTTTAATCCAAACTCATTAATGCGAGACTTGTCGAACGGCAGTTTAATAGCAGTGATCTCTGTGGACACGATAAATTCCTGAAAAAAATACGTCCAAAACTTTTGTTGCTTGCCGCTATTCCGCTCCAACAAAATGGCGTCGTTGCCGGAGACTGGTGTTTTTATTGGATCGCATTGCGATAGTTTCTTTGTTTTCGAGTTTTGTAGATATCGTATATATTGTCTATTTTCACTTGTTTATATTGATACTTGTATATGTTTACCATATTTGTGAATTTTACATGTTTTGCATAATTGTGAATATAGTGTATATATTTGTTTCTCTTCACGTTTGCCAAAAGTGTGGTTAGATGTGTAGTTCCGGTTAAAGCTCGAAGAGATGAGAGCAAAGGCGGGAGTGAAAGCATTTGGCTCTTCCGAAGCAACGTGTTGGTTTGTAAATAATAGGGGTCGAACTTATGACGTAAAACAAGCATGTTTTATTGTTGTTAGTTTCTAATGTTTTTTCTCCCATTCTTTTAGTATGTTTATGGTAGTTCGTGTTAAGGTGTTAAGTTTTGTTTTCTTCAAGCTTGTCGTATTTAACTTGAGGAAGTTTGTATGTGTAAATATTGAAAGTTTTGTAATTGAGTTGTGTAGGTGATAGTGGAGGTAGCATGAAATGCATTTTTGCTGTCCTGTTTTTTTGCTTCTGGTGTAGCGCGCTTAGCGCGTGTGTGCTCGCTTAGCGCGCTCTGCTGAGATAAGCCAGTGAATTCTTTTTGTTTCACTTGCCTTCCTTTTTCCCACTTTCTCCTAGGCTTTAGATAGTACATAACCGTAGTATAACTAATTCTTTTGTTGTTGTTTGGACTCAAATTTTGGTTCGATAGCTTGAAGTCGCATTCGGTGATTTTCCGATTTTGAGTGTTTCAACTTGCGAATGCTTGGTAATGATAATGTTTAAAGTTTTGTACACGTTCAAGGTATGTGTTTATCGCTTTCTAAACTTTAGCATATTCATGATACTTAGGCTTTTTACAACTTCTATGCCATTCATTCTTTTATATACTTGTTCGTATGTGAATCACTTTAGTTCCCACCCTTTTTGTGAGGAAGCCTTCCATTGTTCATATATGCTTGGAGTACCAATATTCTTGTTTTAACTGGATTTTATTATGCTTAATCTTTTGTTTGTGTTGATTATTTGAAAGCATGAAAAGGATTAAGGCACTTGTTTCATTTTGAGCACAACTACCTTAGCCAAATAGTCAATTCACCTTGTGAGTGTGTGATCGTTTGTAAACCCTTTGAGCCTTTGGTCATTATCCATGTTGTTTGAGTTTGATTCTTGTCTATGAGTGTCAAATTCATTTTCTGTGTGGATCTTGATTGTTGTTTTTTTTCTTGAACCCTCAACTTTGTGTTGTTGTATGAATTTTTACCTTGCCTTAGAAAGTAGGGAGTATTCACATGATGATGTGGTTGAATTCAAGTTGGGGAGAGCAATGTTTTCTCACTTATGTTATTGGTTGCTATGAGGTTGAAAAAGAAAAGAAAAAAGAGAAAAATATGAAAAAGAAAAGAAAAGAAAAGAAAAAGAAAGAAAAAAATTGAAAAAACTTTGAAAAAGAAAAACAAAAAGAGTAGAATAATGTTGTGCTAATAAGTTCTATGTGTTTGGTGTAACACTTGGGATTTTGGAAGAAGTTTGATTGAAATTTTGTTTTTGAACTTTTGTGAGTTGATCACTCCCTTAGGTTTAGGCAAGTTTTTGTTTCGATTATCTTTAGGAATTATTCCTTGATTGTTCACCCGACCACATTACAACCTTGGAAGTCCTTTTGATTCTTGCTTTTGTGTTTTCAACATGATTTTTGGATGATTGCATAATTTAGTCTTTTGTTTGCAAGATTGTTGTGTGAGTGAAAAATCCCTCATTTTATGTTTTTCGTCTACCGATGATTGTTTTTGCTAGGTGTGATTCGCATTTGAACTTGTGTTGTTTTAGAATGTTTGGCATGACTTTTGTGTTTAGCATTTGTTTCGTGATTATGTTATCGTTGAAGTTTAGTGGAAAGTATTTACTTTGTGTGTACCATTTTCGATTGAACCATTGCATTTGTTTTTGTTTGTAAAAACTTGTTGTTGCGTGATTTCTTGGATTTCTCTTTTGTTCCTTTAGATGTTGGCATTGTTTGAGGACAAACAGTGATGTAAGTTGGGGAGAGTGATGAGTGCCAAAAAGTCATGTTTTTAGTATTTTTGTGGCACTTATCAGTCTAATTGTATTGAATAAAACCCCACTTTGTATGTAAATGTGTATATTTAGTGTATAATCAAGTTTTAGTGTATTTGTGTACCGTTTGATAGTTTTCTACTCATTTTGTAGGTATTGAGGTGTATTTGGAGCATGAGCAATAAAGTGTCGAAGACACGGCTTCAAAAGCGCGATTTTGAGAAACTCATCAACGAATAAGGCTCAAAATGAGGATGATAAAAATCACCAAATTGGTTGAAATTTATTCATTGTTAGATAGGAAATTGAATAAGCTTTCCAACGCTTCGAACCGGGCGAAAAACGGAGTTACGGTTCAAAAGTTATGAAGAAAACAAGTGCAGAAATTTTTCATTCCCGAGCAGACCGGGCTAAGCGCGCCCGACCGCGTTTAGTGGGCTCTTAAGGCAGTTTAACATTAATAAGGGCGCGCTTAGCGCCCAAAACCGGGCTAAGCGGGGTCTGCGATGATTACAGAAATAAATAGGGGTAAAAACACATTTTTTAGGGATGGTTTTGGGTATTTTTTGCTCCCACTCCATCAAACTTCATTTTTTCATAGGATTAGCTTAGAAAACAACAATGGAGCTTGCAATTGGATGATCCGGAGTCGAATCTCTCGCCGATTGGTGTTGACAAACCAAGAAATGTTTGGTTCCTCTTCTCTCTTCTCTTTGTAATTTCTTCTTTGTTGGGGGTTGTATAGTTACTATGAACATATGTATTTTTGTTGATCATAATATTGTATAAAATCTGCCTTACAAATCATTATCGATGTCTTCCTTGATCTTTTTGCATTTATGTTTGGATTTGTGTTGTGTTAGAGATAAATATCATGAATCTTGATTAGGGATGGATATCTATTGTCTAAATGCTAGAGATAGATTTAGATAGTAATCTTTATGGTGTCGAAACTTAATGCCTTCCGTGTTTCGAGGCTTCGTGCGCGAGAGTGACGAAGAGAGTGATACGGTTTCTCTCTCAGCTCAGTGTGCCAGAGATGGACACTGTTATGAGCGATACTGTATGATTTTGACGAGTATTGTAGTAGAGTGAAAATGATCGATAAATTTATGTTTGTGACGAGTGGATTATATGTATGCTTGATAAGTTTCTTTTCTCCGAAGAATGTATTCTTTTTATGTTTATATTTACTTTTCTATTTTACAATTCCAAACCATTTTAATCCAAACTCATTAATGCGAGACTTGTCGAATGGCAGTTCAATAGCACCGATCTCTGTGGACACGATAAATTTCCGAAAAAATACTTCCAAAACTTTAGTTGCTTTCCGCTATTCCGCTCCAACAGTATGTTGTACCCTGGTGACGTGACTTTGATTAACCGTTCTCCGGAGAAAAAAACTTCTCGTGATCCTGAAATGACTTGCCCCGGTACGAGCCTCGACATGACTTTGCCCCTGTCCGACCGATCTTTGCAAGTATGCCCCAGACTAAATAATCTCAGAAAATTTTTTCGAATCTTGATATGATTACCTTAGATTAGCAACTTCTTAACACGACTTAACTGGGAAAGCCCACACTCAACAGAGTCTTCTGGCAACATGTCCCTTGACATGCCTGTCCCTCAGAGTTTTCAAGCATCTCCTTTTGACGGGATTAAAATTCTCGACTGATGTTCACTATGTAAACCTCACCGGCGTCAAATACATGTAAGCAAGCAGAAAATGTTTATTCCGAGAATGAGAATTCTAATGCAACACATGTTAATCTCGAAGTTTTTAAGGAAAAGATATCGCCAAAACCCGTGAACGAGTCAGTGGTTAAGGTGCGACACAAATTTTTTAATGGAAGATAACATGCACATGCAATACCAAAAAAAGTCTTTTAGCACAACTCAGGGGAGTCAGGAACGTTATCTCGTCGAAGTACACCTTCAGAATAAACCCTGCTTCAATTAGGACTTTTGAGGGCTATAACGTGGCCTGGTTCACGGTTTGAGAAAAAAGGATTTATGGCTCAAAATTTTGTTTGTACCCACCCATTCTCCTTGATGTTCTCCAGTCCCCAGTTCAGTTAATTCAGCACAAGCACTCACCTTTCAAAAAGGCCTTTCAAAAAGGTTAATGCATGGTGGAAGTGGTGGTTAAGGAACCCACATGGTTTTCGGAGTGACAGTCACCCCTTTTGTCTTTGTTGTCTGTAGTCACACGATTTGTTCCTGCTCGAGGATTTTCCTTTTGATCATTTCTTTCGCTTTTTATTCCTTCATTTTTTTGTTCCCTAACTTTTGGCTGGACTGATTCTTTTGAAAAAAAAAATTCGATTTTGAAGTCCAATGGGATGCCCTAATTTTTTCCTAAGTCACTTGCTTCAAGTTTTCGACTTTGCGGGCTTTCTCTTTTTTTTTTATTGAATAAATCATGTGACATTGGCTGTCTTGATTTCTCCGAAAGGGTTGTGACTGCCTCACTCCTTGGGGTGAGGGATAACTATTGTGGTTTGTGAGGTACGACCTCTTGAAATTTGAACGCACGGTCGAATTAACTGGCACCTACCCTGACCCAGGTTAAGATTGAGGGTTTTTCGTTTTCAGAAAGAAACTCCTACTTCTAGGCTCTACGGGGTTAACAAGGGATTATCCTCCTTATGTCTCTGGTGTTTAGGGATTTGAAACAATGCATGTACATCATTAGCAGGGTTTTATCCCAAAAGCATATGACCAAAGATTTTGCGTTTTTACTTCATCATCCTCCCTCAAAGAGTTTAAGCAAGAACATTGATATTGCAATGCACAGAAATATAAAATGAGTGAACACGAATAGAACACTTCGAGAAAAACATATTCATTGCATTAAAATCATCACTCAAAACACAAACAAGTTTTAACATGCAAACACTGTACTAACAAACAATGAAAAATTATACATGAAAATGCAGTAAAGAAGCTGATGATTGCCATGGTTGAGGAGACTTGACTCCGTCTGGACTTATTGCTTCAAAAGATGACCCTTGAAGTCTTCAAGCTCAAACAGATGAGAGGTTGACATGCACCACCAAATTTCCCTCTGGAAAGGATATGCACCCCTTATCAATCAACTATTGTACCTTGGCTTGGAATGCTTTGCAATCTTCAGTTGAGTGCCCCATTTGGCTTTGTACTTATCTTAACTCTGATTGAATTTGCTCCATGATCAACTTCTGACTGGCTTGGGCAGTTAAGTATGAAATTCTGAAGAAGACCAAATCAGGACAAGAATAACCAGCCTCGAACGCCTGCTATGCAAATGAGTATGGAAATGCAATGCAAATGCCAAGTTCGAATATTTCCAAGGAATCATTCTGCTTTGATTTAAGTTTTTTCATAGAAGAACCACAAGAAATAGATGGAATGCTCAACAGTGAGTCTCAAAGTTATGATCCTTGGAAATACAAGAACATGTATGTCAGAATACAAACATGATGCAGATGCACACATGGGATCAAGGTATCCATAAAGCTCTGCACTGCTGTTGTACTATTGACTAAATAAGACCCAGATTCCACTCTGACCAGAATACCAGAAATCCAAAAATCCAGAATAACGGACCAATCAGAATACCAAGATATCGGGATGATAAGTCCACACTGACAGGAAAACCAGAAACCGGGTAGGTTGAAGGTCAAAGTTACCTGCAAACTTGTAAACACCCAGACCCTCTCACATGTGGGTTCTAAAACCGAGGATCCTCAGCGTCACGGACTCTCAGGTCGAGAAATGATGATACGGTCACCATTTCTAGTTTGGCATCATCATCAATCAAGGAGGCCTCAGCTGATTCCCCTAAAAAAGGTCATCCTATAGCAAGTTCTCAGCCTCGGGTCCTCGGATCAAGAAGCATAATGGGTTTGCCATTTCTGGTCTTCCATTATTACCTCTTGGTAGGAGTGCCTCAACTGAGTCCTCGGGAATGGTAGCCAGAGTCGACAACTCTATAGGTTATATTCTATCGTCTGCCCCAACGCGCAGGATAAAACATCACCAAAGAAAACCTCGTCTGGATGTGGAATTTTCGTGTATACTAAGTCTGGCCAGACGCCACACAAGTCACACTACTTTCCACTCTAATCCTAGGTGTATACTCAAGCCTGGGTATTGGGCTTATCTCTCATGGAACCAACCCATCCAACAACACAACAGCAGCAGAGCAGTATGATAACAATAATCAAATGCAATAAATGCGGTAAAATACAGTAATATACAACAAATAAAGCACAAAAATAAACAACAAATAAAAAGAATAGACAAGCGCTAAGATTGACTCGCATAGGGAACCAGAGATTCTGGGCTTGATCCCCAGTAGAGTCGTCAGCTGTCGCAACTGCGAAAAAGAACCGGCGGAAACAGAACATAAGAGTCACCACCGAACGTTATTTATCCCGACGCAGAGAAAGGAAATGATCAAAGAAACCTCAAAAGGGAGATGACATGGTCATCGCAACCATAGTCCGGGTTCGAGAGTCGGTTACGCGAGGGGAAGGTATTAGCACCCCTACGTGTCCATTGTACTCGATGGGATCCACGCTTGTTGTTCTAATCAAAGGGTGTGTTATCTAAAGTCTACTGCTAAGCGGAAAGGGGACACGGAAAGGGAAAACAAAAACAGACTCGCAAGGATCGTCGCAATCCTATGCCTACGTATCTTCATGGACTAACGAAGAATCAGAGTCGATGTAGTTCGACGGACTACGCACTAGAGGGGGAGGTTGCTTGCCAAGACATCGCCGTCTTGTGCCTACGTATTCTTAATCGGACCAGAAAGAGGAAATCAGAGCAGTCGTAGTTCGACCTATGGGTCAAAAAGGGGTCTCGATCGCACTGGGGCGAGAGAAAAGACTCAGTTATCAGGTTGGTCTCAATCGCACGGGTGCGAGAGAAGAGGGGAGTTAGTTGTTAGTGTGCTCGCCAAGGATAGGGATCCTCGTGCCTACATATCCTCATTAGGGAATGAGGAATCAGAGCATCCATAGTTCACGCAACTACGGAAAAATAAGAAACGGTCTCGATCGCATGGGTGCGAGAGAAGAGGTTCTGAACTTATCGAAGAAGTGAATTGAATTTGTTCGAGATGCACATTGCACTAAAGTCTATGACATAGGAGCGAATGCGTCGCATGGTTGCCCCCATTGGGACATATGCTAAACACTCTAGAAAAGTGAGGGGAGACCCCCCATTCTTCATTTCCCATGTACTTAAGGCTCATGGCGCACAATGCACATCGCCTTTATTAAGTGCTTTTTTGACTTTTGTTTTGACGTGAGAAAGAAGACACAAAGGGTAAAAGAAAATCTAAGGGGAACTCACCTAAATGTTGTCATGCAATATGGCCCTAAGGTGGAGGATGAAAAGGGAAATCATATCCTAACGTTAGCATGCAAAAGCCAACCAAAACCAAGAAAATAAACCAAAAACAGCAGCTACAACAGCGCTCTAGCACCTGCACAATGGTAAAATCCAGTAAATACACCAAACAACATTTAACAACTCAAGTTTCCAGCACAAAATAGGTGTAAAAAGCAGCGAGGCAGCAAGGATATACAATTGACAGCACATCACAATCCAAGACAGAAGGTGTGAAAAGCTCAGGCAGCAAACAATGCATCCAAACAAATGCTCATGGAAAGGTTTCAATAATGCACAATCATGTCAAGCATGCATCCAATTAAGCATCAAGCAAATAGGCATAAACGAACCAAAGACATTGTATACTTTAACATTTTTCAAAAGCAACATGGATGATCCACGAAATCGACACTTAATCATGTAGGATGAACATGCAATCACGGAATTGAATGCAAACATGAACATGAGTCATACATTCAACAATGCAAACATTAAGGTCAAGCAATCACAATGAAACATGTGATTATGCAACATAAACAACACATCAAGAATGCAAACTCAAAGGATAATGCATATTCATTCCGGAAACAAAAAAACGTGTGTTGAAGAATCACATTCAAAGTGTGTTGTGAAGTAAAACAGCTCAAGAAAAAGCCATAAATCATCAACACATCAATCCATGAAGTTTAGGCATGCAAAGGGTCTTAAACAAGCAAGAAAAAGCATGAAAAATACATTCTGCAGCAGTGGTAACCGATTACTCTATATGCAGTAACCGATTACTTATTTCAAAATCAGCCAAACACGCAGAAAAACAACAGGGTAACCCGTTACCTTATATGCAGTAACCGGTTACTCAGTTCAAAATCAGCCAAAACACGCAGAAAAACAACAGGGTAACCCGTTACCCTATATGCAGTAACCGGTTACTCTGGGACAGTAGCAGAAAAAACAAGTTTCAAAAGTACTTTTCAGCAGCAAATGACTTATCCAAACATCCAAATGAACATGCAATCAATTAAGCACGAAATTACATTGAATTACAGAAATCAAACATCAAATAGATCCAGCAAAATACAACATCAACAATCAAAATCAAGCAAATGGATCAAAACACATTAGAACCCATGTATCTACATTGCATAAGTTGAAATTAAGCTAAATCAAGTATGGATTTGAAATTAACCAACCTACAAAGTTGAGAATTACTTTGGTAAGTGTTGCAAACGAAAATTGATGAATCAAAGCAAGAAATCCAGAGATCTATGAAGCTTTATCAAGAACACTTGAAGATCCAAGCAATAATCCCCCAAATAAGCAAAAACTCTCCAAGAAGTGATTCCAAAACTTTGAATCTAGATCCAAACAAGTTGCTACTGCAGAATTGAACCAAGAATGATGATGTGATGGAGGTTTAGCTCAAGAATTCACAAATTCTAATGAAAAATTTGTGAATCTATGAATATGGAGCTTTTGTGAGGGTTTTGAAAATGAGAGAAAAGTTGAGAGAATTGGAGTGAGATGTGTAGAAAATTCAGAAAATGGATCAAAGTTATGGGAGGTTTGGGATGAATTGATTTAAATATGGACTAGGTTAGGAATTCAAATGTGCTTTAGAGTGTGGGTTAGTAAGAGGAATGGAAATTAGGAGTGGAATTAGGAGTGGAGTGTTTGAAATATGGAGGGAAATGGTGAAAATTGGGAAAACGAATCAAAATTAATTCTAGATCCGTCTCGCAAATTCAAGCTCACAACACACTTAAACCAATGTTGAAACTTAATTTTTTTCAAAATACGGCCAGAGTAACCGGTTACCCTATATGCAGTAACCGGTTACTCAGTTCAAATTTTGAGTTTTGGCGCCTTTTGGAGGGAATCCTGAAGAAATTGCCTTTGACAGCTGTTCTTAACCATGTTAAGCCTCTGAAACTCAATAATTGATAGTGCTACTGAGTAACACCTGAAATAAAACACAAATTCTTCCTGACACCTCAAAATATCCTGCTGTACTGAAAAACTGTCATCGGATAAAATAAATGCCGGAGCCTCTGATAATCAAATCATCTAGTGAGCAAAATAAATGCTCGAAAAGACTTTGAAAGCTATCTGTTAGGCTCTGAATACTGCTGAAATGTTCTCTGAATTGGATGAAACGCTGAGGTGCAAGAAATACCTTGATCCCATGCCTAAAAGAACCATGCAAATGCAAAATGACGATGCAAATGAAATGAAGCATAAGCCAGTTAGAGTTAGGAACATGAGGGCAAATTTTGGGGTGCTACAACTGCCCCTATTCAATCAACTTGGACCTGAAAAGATGATAGCAACGACTTTCAGACGTTCAAGGTAGAAGGTGATTGAATACAAAAAGAACCCGGAAATTTGCAAACTGTGGGGAGAAAAGATGATTGGATTCCAGCCACACCTCATCAAAGGGATTCAACGGAAAGGAAATATACCCAAGGAAAGAGCAGTGAACCCTAGAACCACATTGGAAAGAACACATACCCGACCGGAAAACCAAATCGTCAAAGGGTTTTGACGGAAAGACAACCTGAAAACCCGACCGAAGGGACACATCGCCAAAGAATTGACGGAAAGAAAATGAAACCCAAAGAACCACGTCGTCAAAGAATTGATGGAAAGAAGACATACCCGAAGAACCACCTCGTCAAAGAATTGACAGAAAGAAGACATACTCGAAGAACCACCTCGTCAAAGAATTGACGGAAAGAAAATGAAACCCAAAGGAAACACATTGTCAAAGAATTGACGAAAAGGAAATGGAACCCAAGGAACACATCGTCAAAGAATTGATGAAAAGACATACCCGAAGAACCACCTCGTCAAAGGATTGACCGAAAGAAAACCTGAAAACCCGACCGAAGGGACACATCGTCAAAGAATTGACGGAAAGAAAATGAAACCCAAGAAATACATTGTCAAAGAATTGACGGAAAGACATACCCGAAGAACCACCTCATCAAAGAATTGACGGAAAGAAAACCTGAAAACTCGACCGAAGGGACACATCGTCAAAGAATTGACGGAAAGAAAATGAAACCTAAGAAACACATCGTCAAAGAATTGACGGACAAACATACCCGAAGAACCACCTCGTCAAAGAATTGACGGAAAGAAAACCTGAAAACCCGACCGAAGGGACACATCATCAAAGAATTGACAGAAAGAAAATGAAACCCAAGAAACACATCGTCAAAGAATTGACAGAAAGAAGATGGAACCCAAGAAACACACTGTCAAAGGGATTTGACAGAAAGAAAATCGAACCAAAAGACCACATCGTCAAAGGGATTTAACGGAAAGAAAATCGAACCGAAAGACCACATCGTCAAAGGGATTTGACGGAAAGAAGATGGAACCCAAGGAAACACCTCGTCAAAGGGATTTGACGGAAAGAAAACCGAACCGAAAGACCACATCGTCAAAGAATTGACGGAAAGAAGACATACCCGAAGAACCACCTTGTCAAAGAATTGACGGAAAGAAAATGAAACCCAAAGGAAACACATCGTCAAAGGATTGACGAAAAGAAAACAAAACCCGAAGAAACGTCTGCTGGGGATATATCACCGTCTTAACTGAAGGTTGATCCGGATTCCTGCGCAAGGTACCAAATTTGGCTTATGCTTCACATGCATATGTTTGAATTTTCTTTCTATGGCGTAATGCTCCATATGAAATGGAAATGCTACGCGTTTGAGGATGAAATGCAAATGCTTATGATATGTAACAGGACCACTCCAGCGAAATAAACGATGAAGAGACGAGGCCAACTCCGATGGGGATGACAAACTGAATTATCTCCGAGGTCACAAACCCTGCTGAGGAAGTTACACTGAACGGCCTGTCTGATATAACCTCTACTGAAGATGAAACCTGAAGAGAACTCCCACTCCATTGGGGATTACGAATAACCCTTAAAGATAAAACCCAAAATGATCTGATGCGGAGATTCGCCAATAACCATTGGACTAGGAATCCGCTAGGGATGTCAACCACTACTGACCAGACCGTTGAGGTTACTACAACCAAACTCTGCTTGGGGAATGAGGTCAATAACACCGAACCTGCTAGAGAATATCATTGAACTTAGCATGCTGCTGGGGAAACAACCTTAACCTGCTGGGGATGATAGCATACTTTTGCTAGTGGGATTACACTTCCTGACCTGATGAGGATAATAGACACCATGACACTGTGGGGAATACAAGTTCTCTGCCAAGGAGAGACATTTAGCAAGTCTCCTGCCGGAAATGCCACATTATCCTAACTAAGACGGTCGACTTCTGAATACTCGCTAGGGAGTAATAAACCATTCTGGCTGGGGGAAGCAATCCTCTACACTCATGCTGGGGAGAAAGAAATCTTCAAGGCTCTGCTGAGGATGTTGAATCTTCTATGCTAGAGAGAAACTCTACTAGGGAGAAGAAATCATGCTAACCCGCAGATATACGACAAACTGAACTGTCTCTATAGTCATAGACTCTGCTGGAGAACCCAACCAAACCTTCATTCTGCAAGAATCACAAACATCTGCCGAAAAGTGACCTAGGAATCTGCTGAAGAGAAGTACCAATGGCAATTGGCCTTTGACTTGCTGGGGAAAGCCAACCACTACCAACAAATCTACTTGGGGAACGACGGTTGACGATATCAACTCTGCTAGGGGACAACATTGAGCTTACTCCTCTATCGGAGACTTACCTTATATCTCTGTCCCGACACGATTGGGAAGCACAAACCAGGAACTCTATATAGGAATACGAACTCCTGCTGAAGAGCAATAAACTTCACCAAGCTGGCTAGGGGAGAGCGAACTCCTGAACTCTTGCTGGGGAGAATAATCATAATCTTCATGACGCTCTGCCGAGAGTGATAAAACTTCAGCTATCTCTGTTGGGGAGAGAAACTCTATTGGGGTCGTCACGTGTTAGCTATCAACATGAATATTGCAGATGCGATATGACGAAAAGAAGGTGCCCTGATGCAACATAATCCAAAAAGAACTTTTCTTCAGGATGCATCATGAAGATCTGACATATCTTGCCTCAGTATGTGATGAGTGCCAAAAAGTCATGTTTTTAGTAGTATTTTTGTGGCACTTATCAGTCTAATTGTATTGAATAAAACCCCATTTTGTATGTAAATGTGTATATTTAGTGTATAATCAAGTTTTAGTGTATTTGTGTACCGTTTGATAGTTTTCTACTCATTTTGAAGGTATTGAGGTGTATTTGGAGCATGAGCAATAAAGTGTCGAAGACACGGCTTCAAACGCGCGATTTTGAGCAACTCATCAATGAATAAGGCTCAAAATGAGGATGATAAAAATCACCAACTTGGTTGTAATTTATTCATTGTTAGATAGGAAATTGAATAAGCTTTCCAACGCTTTGAACTGGGCGAAAAACGGAGTTACGGTTCAAAAGTTATGAAGAAAACAAGTGCATAAATTTTTCATTCCCGAGCAGACCGGGCTAAGCGCGCCCGACCGCGCTTAGCGGGCTTTTAAGGCAGTTTAACATTAATAAGGGCGCGTTTAGCGCCCAAAACCGGGCTAAGCGGGGTCTGCGATGATGACAACAATAAATAGGGGTAAAACACATTTTTTAGGGATGGTTTTGGATATTTTTTGCTCCCACTCCATCAAACTTCATTTCTTCATAGGATTAGCTTAGAAAACAACAATGGAGCTTGCAATTGGATAATTCAGAGTCGAATCTCTCGTCGATTGGTGTTGACAAACCAGGAAATGTTTGGTTCCTCTTCTCTCTTCTCTTTGTAATTTCTTCTTTGTTGGGTGTTGTATAGTTACTATGTACATATGTATCTTTGTAGATCATAATATTGTATAAAATCTGCTTTACAAATCATTAGCGATGTCTTCCTTGATATTTTTGCATTTATGTTTGGATTTGTGTTGTGTTAGAGATAAACATCATGAATATTGATTAGGGATAGATATCTATTGTCTAAATGCTAGAGATAGATTTAGATAATAATCTTTATGGTGTCGGAACTTAATGCCTTCCGTGTTTCGAGGCTTCGTGCACGAGAGTGATGAAGAGAGTGATACGGTTGCTGTCTCAGCTCAGTGTGCCAGAGATGGACACTGTTGTGAGCGATACTGGATGATTTTAACGAGTATTGTAGTAGAGTGAAAATGATCGATAAATTTATGTTTATGACGAGTGGATTATATGTATGCTTGATAAGTTTCTTTTCTCCGAAGAATGTATTCTTTTTATGTTTATATTTACTTTTCTATTTTACAATTCAAACCATTTTAATCCAAACTCATTAATGCGAGACTTGTCAAACAGCAATTCAATAGCACCGATCTTTGTGGACACGATAAATTCCCGGAAAAATACTTCCAAAACTTTTGTTGCTTGCCGCTATTCCGCTCCAACAAAATGGCGCCGTTGCCGGGGATTGGTGTTTTTATTGGATCGCATTGCGATAGTTTCTTTGTTTTTGAGTTTTGTAGATATCGTATATATTGTCTATTTTCACTTGTTTATATTGATACTTGTATATGTTTACCATATTTGTGAATTTTACATGTTTTGCATAATTGTGAATATAGTGTATATATTTGTTTCTCTTCACGTTTGCCAAAAGTGTGGTTAGATGTGTAGTTCCGATTAGAGCTCGAAGAGATGAGAGCAAAGGCGGGAGTGAAAGCATTTGGCTCTTCCGAAGCAACGTGTTGGTTTGTAAATAATAGGCGTCGAACTTATGACGTAAAACAAGCATGTTTTATTGTTGTTAGTTTCTAATGTTTTTTTTCTCCCATTCTTTTAGTATGTTTATGGTAGTTCGTGTTAAGGTGTTAAGTTTTGTTTTCTTCAAGCTTGTCGTGTTTAACTTGAGGAAGTTTGTATGTGTAAATATTGAAAGTTTTGTAATTGAGTTGTGTAGGTGATAGTGGAGGTAGCATGAAATGCATTTTTGCTGTCCTATTTTTTTGCTTATGGTGTAGCGCGCTTAGCGCGGGTGTGCTTGCTTAGCGCGCTCTGCTGAGATGAGCCAGTGAATTCTTTTTGTTTCACTTGCCTTCCTATTTCCCACTTTCTCCTAGGCTTTAGATATTACATAACCGTAGTATAACTAATTCTTTTGTTGTTGTTTGGACTCAAATTTTGGTTCGATAGCTTGAAGTCGCATTCGGTGATTTTCCGATTTTGAGTGTTTCAACTTGCGAATGCGTGGTAATGATAATGTTTAAAGTTTTGTACACGTTCAAGGTATGTGTTTACCGCTTTCTAAACTTTAGCATATTCATGATACTTAGGCTTTTTACAACTTCTACGCCATTCATTCTTTTATATACTTATTCGTATGTGAATCCCTTTAGTTCCCACCCTTTTTGTGAGGAAGCCTTCCATTGTTCATATATGCTCGGAGTACCAATATTCTTGTTTTAACTGGATTTTATTATGCTTAATCTTTTGTTTGTGTTGATTATTTGAAAGCATGAAAAGGATTAAGGCACTTGTTTCATTTTTAGCACAACTACCTTAGCCAAATAGTCAATTCACCTTGTGAGTGTGTGATCGTTTGTAAACCCTTTGAGCCTTTGGTCATTATCCATGTTGTTTGAGTTTGATTCTTGTCTATGAGTGTCAAATTCATTTTTTGTGTGGATCTTGATTGTTGTTTTTTTTCTTGAACCCTCAACTTTGTGTTGTTGTATGAATTTTTACCTTGCCTTAGAAAGTAGGGACTATTCACATGATGATGTGGTTGAATTTAAGTTGGGGAGAGCAATGTTTTCTCACTTATGTTATTGGTTGCTTTGAGGTTGAAAAAGAAAAGAAAAAAGAGAAAAATATGAAAAAGAAAAGAAAAGAAAAAGAAAGAAAAAAATTGAAAAAGCTTTGAAAAAGAAAAACAAAAAGAGTAGAATAATGTTGTGCTAATAAGTTCTATGTGTTTGGTGTAACACTTGGGATTTTGGAAGAAGTTTGATTGAAATTTTGTTTTTGAACTTTTGTGAGTTGATCACAACCTTAGGTTTAGGCAAGTTTTTGTTTCGATTAGCTTTAGGAATTATTCCTTGTTTGTTCACTCGACCACATTACAGCCCTGAAAGTCCTTTTGATTCTTGCTTTTGTGTTTTCAGCATGATTTTTGGATGATTGCATAATTTAGTCTTTTGTTTGCAAGATTGTTGTGTGAGTGAAAAACCCCTCATTTTATGTTTTTCATATACCGATGATTGTTTTTGCTAGGTGTGATTCACATTTGAACTTGTGTTGTTTTAGAATGTTTGGCATGACTTTTGTGTTTAGCATTTATTTCGTGATTATGTTATCGTTGAACTTTAGTGGTAAGTATTTACT
Organism: Lathyrus tuberosus; assembly: GCA_022829125.1. Classification (NCBI taxonomy): domain Eukaryota; kingdom Viridiplantae; phylum Streptophyta; class Magnoliopsida; order Fabales; family Fabaceae; genus Lathyrus; species Lathyrus tuberosus. The sequence continues at coordinate 13,216,529 of JALAZF010000075.1, forward strand.
TTGTGTGTACCATTTTCGATTGAACCATTGCATTTGTTTTTGTTTGTAAAAACTTGTTGTTGCGTGATTTCTTGGATTTCTCTTTTGTTTCTTTAGATGTTGGCATTGTTTGAGGACAAACAATGATGTAAGTTGGGGAGAGTGATGAGTGCCAAAAAGTCATGTTTTTAGTAGTATTTTTGTGACACTTATCAGTCTAATTGTATTGAATAAAACCCCACTTTGTATGTAAATGTGTATATTTAGTGTATAATCAAGTTTTAGTGTATTTGTGTACCGTTTGATAGTTTTCTACTCTTTTTGTAGGTATTGAGGTGTATTTGGAGCATGAGCAATAAAGTGTTGAAGACACGGCTTCAAACGCGCGATTTTGAGCAACTCATCAACGAATAAGGCTCAAAATGAGGATGATAAAAATAACCAATTTGGTTGAAATTTATTCATTGTTAGATAGGAAATTGAATAAGCTTTCCAACGCTTCGAACCGGGTGAAAAACGGAGTTACGGTTCAAAAGTTATGAAGAAAACAAGTGCAGAAATTTTTCATTCCCGAGCAGACCGGGCTAAGCGCGCCCGACCGCGCTTAGCAGGCTTTTAAGGCGGTTTAACATTAATAAGGGCGCGCTTAGCACCGAAAACCGGGCTAAGTGGGGTCTGCGATGATGACAGAAATAAATAGGGGTAAAAACACATTTTTTAGGGATGGTTTTGGGTATTTTTTGCTCCCACTCCATCAAACTTCATTTTTTCATAGGATTAGCTTAGAAAACAACAATGGAGCTTGCAATTGGATGATCCGGAGTCGAATCTCTCGTCGATTGGTGTTGACAAACCAAGAAATGTTTGGTTCCTCTTCTCTCTTCTCTTTGTAATTTCTTCTTTGTTGGGTGTTGTATAGTTACTATGAACATATGTATCTTTGTTGATCATAATATTGTATAAAATCTACTTTACAAATCATTATCGATGTCTTCCTTGATATTTTTGCATTTATGTTTGGATTTTTGTTGTGTTAGAGATAAACATCATGAATCTTGATTAGGGATGGATATCTATTGTCTAAATGCTAGAGATAGATTTAGATAATAATCTTTATGGTGTCGAAACTTAATGCCTTCCGTGTTTCGAGGCTTCGTGCGCGAGAGTGACGAAGAGAGTGATACGGTTGCTCTCTCAGCTCAGTGTGCCAGAGATGGACATTGTTGTGAGCAATACTGGATGATTTTGACAAGTATTGTAGTAGAGTGAAAATGATCGATAAATTTATGTTTGTGATGAGTGGATTATATGTATGCTTGATAAGTTTCTTTTCTCCGAAGAATGTATTCTTTTTATGTTTATATTTACTTTTCTATTTTACAATTCTGTCGCTCCCGAGATTTTCATCCAAGTACAAACGTAAAAGTGGCACGGAAACAGAGTCGCCAGCAATGTGTATTTATCCCAAGAGAGGGAAAGGAAACACTGCATAAACCTGGGGGAAAGGAAAGAGCATGGTCTTGAGACCAAGAGAAATGGGTAAGGGAGTCGGTTACGCGAGGGGAAGGTATTAGCACCCCCACGCGTCCATCGTACTCGATGGAATCCACGCTTGTTGTCTGTATCAAAGGGTGTCGTCATCTGGAACTCCGCTGCTACTGGAAAAGAGAAGGAACGGGAATGGAAAAGAACGAAGAAGCGAGGAAGAAAAGAAAAAGAAGAGACTCGATAGGACATCGCCGTCCTAGGCCTACGTATTCCCTTTTACAATGGGAAAGTCAGAGTCAACGTAGTTCGGACACGAATTAAGGGGGGAAGAGAAGGATGGTGCTCGGAGAGATCTCACACGATCTCCTGCCTACGTATCCCGCTCGCACGCGAGAATCAGAGCGACGTAGTTCCCCTCACTAGGGATGGCTGACTTTGTTTGTGTTTTTTAACGGAAGACGCCAAGGTTCGCGTTCCAGCATTTAGGTGTCGCAGCTCGTTGTATGGAGTCTAAGGCATTTACCTGTTTGCGGTAGAACGGAAGTGACGCATCCTTTATGAATGGGGTGAAAGAGATGAGAAGAGATGACCCAAAGGTGTAAGAGAAAATGGAAGTTAGTCGTTAGTGTGCTCGCCGAGATATCGCATCTCGTGCCTACGTATCCTTAATCTGAAAAGAAGGAGGAATCAGAGCATCCGTAGTTCACAGAACTACGGAAATGCAGGATATCGATCACACTGAGGCGAGAGAAAAGGGGGAGACGCACGGAAGGTCTAAGGGAACTGAATCCTACAAGTTATCATACGAAATGGCCCTAAGGTCAGGATCAGGAGGGAAGCCTACCTAATGTTGTCATGCTTGGATTGAGAGCTTAATGTCTATCCTACTCCGAGCTTAATCAGAAATTAAGTCGGACTAGGAGCCTTAAGGGAGCATGTGAATACAAGAGTAATCGACAAGTAGACACGAAGCATCACAATCACAAAATAAAATCAAGCAAGAGGCAAGTCAAGAGAAATTAGCAATTAACCAGGAGTTAATCAGAATATTCACAAAAATTAAAAAGCTAATTAAGCAAAATTAAATTCTAAGTAAAAAGGTTAATCTAAAATTAGAACTAATATTAATCCTAAAATTAGTTCAAGTTAGTTCTAAACTAAATCTAAAGAAAATTAATCCTAAAATTAAATCTAGAATTAAAAGAAAATATTAGAAACTAATTTCTAATTAAAATCTAGTTATAAACTAACCTTGAAAATTATTATCTAATTATTAACTAATTAACAAAGTTAAAATTTAATTGAGAATAAACTAAAACTAAAAGAAATTAAAAGGAGGGTGCATAACTGATTCTGGGAGGTGTGTATAGTAAACAGGGCGCTGGGCTTTAAGCAGATTAGGTCCAAGGTCTTCTCATTCTCAGCTGGGGGTGTGAGTGGCACTGAATTCACAAAGCCAGGGGGTGCGGCATGAAAAGCTGGGTGCAGTTGGAATTCAGGTTCTTGGGTTTAACAACTTAGGCCCAAGGTCTTGTTTTAGATGCCAGGGGTGGTGTATGAGTGAAACGGGGGGTCTAAAGAGAAAACGAGTGGGCCTAGGGTCTTTATCCGGTCCATGATGCCAAAACTGGTTCAATAAAAATAAGAAAAACTCTAAGACCAACCTCAGCATCAATTCGTCGTCCCTATTTTCACCTTGCTCTTCATCTGTTCATCATCTCAACCTCTCTCCGTCCACCGTCGCTGTTAAACAACAAAAACACCACACCAACTAAAATCCGCCGTCCTCTTCAACATCATCCATTTCCTTGCCGCCACCTCGACTCCTTCTTTCATAACCTCCTCGCCACAACATCATCCTTGCGCCTCCGTTCGCGCCGTTCACCTTTCCGCCATGATCTTTCTTCTCCGACAACAACTCACGCCGCCGCAACAACATCCTCAAATCAAACTCCCTCCGTCGAATCCCTCTCCACACGTCTCACCTTTCTCAAATCATTCTCCTCCGCTCACGCTCAACACATCGCCAGAAAAACAACATTGCGCCGCCGCGGACAACTCGTTCCGTCTATTAACATCACCTTCGTCCAAAAACAACTTCTCTCCGCGTCTTCTGTCACTCAAAATCTCCGCCGTAACCATAAAGCGAACTATGATGCTCTCTTTCACGGTGCGATAAATTCGGCCGCGAAATCAAACAAGCCAACGCAAATCAAATGGTGCAGATGCGAGAAGCAGAATGAACACAAATCAACGAACGATTACATGATAATATTGAAGTTAGGATAGAGATCGACGTACCTATCGGAGTCACTCTGATGGCGCTTCGAAGACGAAACGAATAAAAAACCACAGATAATTGGCTCAGGTACGCGTAATCTTGACTTCGATTCTTCCTCGAATTTGCGATCTACCTTACTTTTCCTTGCTGCGTTTGCAAATCGTTGCCGTTACGTGCGAAACCGACTCTGAAATCTGAATTGCAGGTTTGTTGAGTTGAAAATGGTGATGTGATCTAGAGCTTCTTCAGGTTTGAATTCATCGAATCCTTGCTCTTTTCTCATGTCTTTCTACTCCGAATCTTCTTCTACACTTCGTTAATCGCTTCTGCAAATTATTGAATTGAGAAGTGTTGTTGTTGATATTGTTGCTTTGGATTGCAGAATTTGATTTGTTGTTTGAATCTTCGGTTTCAATCTTCTTCTACTCGGTTAAATCTGGTGATATTGTGAATCATCGTTGCAGCTTTGTGAGCGTGAGATGAAGAATGATGAACATTCATGGAGAAGAATGAAGGATCTGGAAGATGAAGTTTGGTACTGAATTCTGAAGTGTTGTGGTTTCTGGTATTTTTTATCCATCAAGATGAGGAAGACGCTGCATCTTTAAAGGAGCTAAAAGAGGGTAGTTTAGGTTTTTCAGTTGAAATTATGTTATTCTGTTTGTTGGAGTTGTGAAATTCTGATATGAGAAATTCTGTTATATACAATGAGAGACTCTGTTATGCCTCTGAAATTCTGAAACTTCATTTTCCTGTTATTGTGGTTTGAATGACAATGGGTGATTAGTTTACCAATTTGGATTTTGATTATAAATGGATTAAAAACATAATGAGTTTGGATATGAATTTTGAATGGATATGGATATAAAATTTGGAATTAATGAAAAAGGATATGGATATAAAATTTGGAATTATGAAAATGGATATGGCTTAGAAAGAATGGACTAAAATAGTAAAAAAAATGAAATGGATATTTATGAAATGTAGGTTGAAAAATGGATATGGATCCCTATATGGACAATTGGATATCTAGATAGAATTTGGGTTGAAAAATGGGTTGGGTTTGGATATGGGTTAAAAGTGGATTAAAAATGGGTTAATGACTTAAAAAAAGAATAGTTAATTAGTTTAACAATAAAGGATAATGGTTTATGATGACTTTGTATTTCGAATTCCAAATAGCCCGCACGACTACTCATGCCATGTCTAATTCCAACCAAATTCCCAATCCCCACCAACTTCTTTCCTCAATGAATTCCAAAATATCAACCAGTAAGCTTAATCGAATGTGACCCAACACTCTTTAAATTAATCCACAAATGCCTTGTCCTGATAACCACTGCTATCCTTGACATGAACCCCTAATCTCACAATCTTCAATTGATGACTGTCTATAAACTCAACCAAGAAGGAGAAACCATGACCCTTGTTGATGTACACCCTGAAACCTGGCGGACATCTGAATACAACAACCCTGGATCTTGATGAACCTCTGAATAGGAAAATACCAATAGCATGAAAAACTCTTCGATCCAATGCGATGATATGATTATGAGTTATGACCTAATGAGATGCAAAATGAAAAGAAACGTCAGTTAGGTTAAAAAAAGGTAGGGTAAATTTTGGGGTGCTACAGCTGCCCCTATTCAATCAACTTGGACCTGAATAGATGATAGCAACGACTTTCAGACGTTCAGGGTAGAAGGTGATTGAATACAAAAAGAACCACAAAATTTACCCACTGTGGGGAAGAGAAATGATATGGTGATTGCCAGCCAAAGGTGGACGTACAACCAGAGGTGTGTAGAATCAACAGACCTACAAAGATGACTCCGCTGGGGATAAGAAGGTAGATCATCAACTCTGAGGTTGAGGAAAAATGGCATTCGCTCTGAGATTGAGAAAATCTTAAGTAAATAATAACACTGAGGTTGAGGACAAGATAGACATCAACTCTGAGGTTGAGAAAAAACCATAACTTCAACTCTGGGGTCAGAAGAAGGATATACGTCAACTCTGAGGTTGGAGACATGCCACAATACGTCTACTCTGAGGTGGGTGGAAAAAAGAAGTGCGACAACTCTGAGGTTGCAGAAAAGATATACAGCAACTCTGAGGCTGGAGAGACAGACGTCAACTTTGAGGTTGGGGAGAAAGGGCGTAAATTCTGAGATTGGACAGACAGACGTCAACTCTGAGGTTGGAGATGAAAGGAATATTCATCAACTCTGAGGTCGAGAAAAGGTGTCCGACAACTTTGAAGTGGGTAAAAGGTGGCGTCAACCCTGAGGTTGGACAAAGGGACGTCAACTCTGAGATTGGGAGAAAAGGCGTCAACTCGGAGGTTGGAGAAGAAAGGCGTCAACACTGAGGTTGGAGAAAAGATATACGGCAACTCGGAGGTTGGTAAAAAGGTAGGCATAGACTTTGAGACCGGAGGTAAAACATTGACTTCAACTCTAAGGTTGGAAGAAAGGAATCAGTCAACACTGAGGTTGGGGAAAAGATATACAACAACTCTGAGGTTAGTAAAAACAGAGGTACGACAACTCTGAGGTTGGAGAAAAGATATGCGACAACTCTGAGGTTGGTAAAAAAAGGCTTCAACTCTGAGGTTGGACAGACAGACGTCAACTCTAAAGTTGGGGAGGAAGGGCGTCAATTCTGAGGTTGGATCGAAGATATACGACAACTCTGAGGTTGGGGAAAAAGAGGACATTCATCAACTCTGAGGTTGAGAAAAGGTATACAACAACTTTAAAGTTGGGGAAGAAAGGCGGTACGACAACTCTGAGGTTGGAAAAATGTGTACAACAACTCTGAGGTTGGAGAAGAAAGGCGTCAACTCTGAGGTTGGGGAAGAAAGATATGTTCATCAACTCTGAGGTTGGGGATATGCAACAACTTTGAAGTTGGTATAAAGAGGCGTCAACCCTGAGGTTGGGGAAGAGATGGCTATTCATCAACTCTGAGGTTGGGGATATACAACAACTTTGAAGTTGGTAAAAAGGGCATCAACCCTGAGGTTGGGGAGGAAAAGCATTTTCATCAACTCTGAGGTCGAGAAAAGGTGTCCAACAACCTTGAAGTTGGTAAAAGGGGCGTCAACCCTGAGGTTGGGGGAAGAGGCATCAACTCTGAAGTTGGGGATCACTGTTTTGATTGATGGTTGATCTGGGCTTTCGCACAAGGTACCAAATCTGGCTTATGCTTCGATGCATGTTTGAATTTTCTTTCTATGGCGTAATGCTCCATACGAAATGGAAATGCTACGCCTTTTTAGGATGTAATGCAATGATGATTACTATATGCAATAATGAGAGGACACTCCACCGGGGAATGCACATAATGAAACAATCAGACTTCACTGAGAAAGGGATCACCAATATCTGATCTCCCGTGGGGAGATAACTAACTGTACCACCAATAACTACTGGCGATGCAAACTCTGTCGGGGACCTGCAAGCTGAGTTGTAAACTCTGTTGGGGAGATGCCAATGAAGATTGGACTTTGAACTGCTGAGAATGCCAATAACCATTGGACTTTGACTTGTGGGGAAATACCTAATCTGACTGTTGAGGAAAAGAGTACTCTGACTTCTCATCGTCTTTAAACTGCTTGAAGATATTCCATCGTCTTACCCTACTAAGAATGAGGAATCCACCTACACTGCTGGGGATAAGGAATCTTCACAAAGAACCCTTTTCGATTTGAGTACGACCCTCTTCTTGGGGAATAATACCGATTCCAACACCTTGCTAGGACAAAGATACCTTCTGGCTCCTTGCTGGGGGAGAAACTTAGTACTTCAAGTTTCTATTGACCAACTGCATACTGATTATCAAGAGTGAACAACGGTTCCTTTAACTCTAGACTTTCCCCAAACCACAGGGTCTAATCTCAAGAGGATTTTACAGAAGACCGGGTGCTCAACCTGCCCCAGGGTCTTCAAACTCTCAGAGAGATTTATCGGATCTCGACATAAGTGCCCCAGACTGTATGATTTATGAAGGAATTTTCCTGGAGAGGACTTGTAATGACTTAAAATACTTTGCCTCAATATTTTGAACCTTGAAGGGGTGTTTCTGATTAACCGTCTTCTGGAGAGGATAACTTCTCATGCTCCGGAGGTGGCCTACCTCGACATGAGCTTTGAAGTGACTTTGCCCCTGATCTTCGAATAAATGACCCAGAATAACTGAACTTCAGAGAGATTTCTCAACATGACTGCCCCAGATTGGCTACATCTCATCACGACTTACTGGGGAGAGCCCATGGCATTGAATCTCTTGGCAACATGCCCCTTGATATGACTGTCCTTCAGAATTTTCAAGCATCCCAACTCGGCAAGATCAAGTTTCTCAACTGGCATTCACTGTGTAAGCTTCATTGATGCTTAGGCACATGTATGCAAGCAGAACGAGTTTATTATGAGAATGATAATTCTAATGCAACAAACATGTTAACCTTGAAGTTTATTGAAAATATGTCGCAAAACCCTATTAACGAGTCACTAGTTACGACATTGATTTTTGAATGGAAAACAAAACGCACATGCAATACCAACAAAAATCTTATTAGCACCACTCATGGGAGTCAGGAACGCTATCCTGTTGAAGTACACCTTCAGAATAAACCCTGCTTCAATTAGGACTTTTAAGGGTTGTAATGTGGCCTGGTTCACGGTTTTAGAAAAAAGGATTTATGGCTCAAAATTTTGTTTGTACCCACCCATTCTCCTTGATGTTCTCCAGTCCTACGTCCAGTTAATTTGGCACAAGCGCTCATCTCCCAAAAGGATTTTTTTTGTGAGGATCGATGGTTAAGGAACCCATGAGGTCTTTGAAATGACAGTCACCCCTTTTGTCTTCAGTGTTTCGGTCACACGACTTGTTCCTTATCGAGGATTTTCTCTTTTGAATATTTATTTTTTCATTTTTCGCTTCTTTATTTCCCTGATTTTGCCTAGACTGATTCTTTCTGAATTTTTTGATTTTGAAGTCCAGCGGGATGCCCTAACTTTTGCCTAAGTCGCTTATTTTCCAGTTTGAACTTAGCGGGCTTTCTCTTTTTATTCTTTTTTATTCTTTTTTATTCTTTTTTTTTTTTGAACCAATCGTGTGACACTGGTTGTATGACTTGTTTGAAAGGGTTGTGACTACCTCACTCTTTGGTTGGTGAGGGATAACCATTGTGGTTTCAACTCTTTCTACCTCCCGATGAGTAAAAGGTAATGGATCCTTTGATGCACACACCCTTTGAAATCTGAACGCTTGGTCAAATTAATGACAACTACCCTGCCCCTGGTTAAATGTGAGGGTTTTTTTGAATGAAAAGAAACTCCTACTTCAAGGCTCAAAGGGGTTAACTAGGGTCTATCTCCCTTATATCTCCAGTGTTTGGGGATTTGAAGCAATGCCTGTACATCCTCAACAGGGTTTTATCCAAAAGCGCACAACCAAAGACTTTGCGTTTTTACCTCATCATCCTCCCTCCAAGAGTTTAAGTAAGAAAGTTGGTATTGCAATGCGCAGAAATATCATATGAATGAATAAAAATGAATTACTTCAAGAAAAAACATATTCATTGCATTAAAACATCATTCAGAACACAAACAAGTTTTTTATGCATACAATGCTTTAACAAGAAATGAAAAACTACAAATGAAAATGCCGTAAAGAAGCTGAAGATTGCCATCGATGAGGAGGCTTGATTCTGTCTGGACGTCCTTGCAAACGGAGTGCTCACTTGAGACAGGAGGCTTCAATTGATGTACATATCATCTTCAGTGAATGCAATGACCCCTGAGTCGACCAGATCTTGCACCTTGTGCTTGAACACGTTGCAATCTTCAATTGAATGACCTGGTGTGTCTGAGTGATACTCACATCTAGCATCCAGATCATAATCAGGAGGTATGGGGCCAGGGACAGGCTTGGCATCCCTTAGTTCAACCAGAGAACTCTCAAGTAGACGGGCAAGAACATCACTGTGAGGAATAGGGAGTGGATCGAACCTTCTCGCAGGCCTTCGTGATCTTTGTTGTCTCTGTTGCTGAGGAGCATAAGGTCGCTAATACTAAACAGGCCGTTGAACAACAGAAGGAATATACACAACACTAGTTTCTCCTTCATTTCCCTTGGAGGACCCAGCATAAGGTTTCTTTGCATCTTCAACAGCAATTCGAATCTTTCCCGTTTTGATACCATTTTCGACTCTTTCTCCTGCCAATACAAGACCTAAAAATCCGGCTGACAAACATCCAACCAATTTCTCATAATAATGCCCCTGAAGTGTATCCATGAACATATCAATGAGCTCTCTTTCCAACATCGAAGGTTGAACTCGGGAAGCCAATTCACACCACCTCTGGGCGTACTCTTTGAAGCTTTCATTTTGTCTCTGAGAAAGACCATGTAATTGTATTCTATTGGGCGCCATGTCCGTGTTGTATTGGTAGTGCTTGATGAAAGCCTCTGCCAAATCTCTCCAGCTCTTAATATGCGTTCTCTCCAAGCTCATATACCAGTATAAAGATGCCCCAGTTAAGCTGTCCTGAAAGAAATGCATCAGCAGCTTCTCATCATCTGTATAGGCAGACATTTTTCTGGAATATGCCCTGATGTGAAGCTTAGGGCAGGTGGATCCATTGCACTTTTCAAAAACAGGCGCCTTGAACTTCGGGGGAATTTTCACACCTGGGACCAACCCTAAGTCATACATGTCCATGCCCAAAGCATTCTGGCTCTTAAAAGCCTTCAGCCTCTCTTCGATCATACGAAGCCTCTTATCCGTGTTAGTAGGGAAATTCATCTCAGCATCGTAAAATTGTTCTTCCTGATTATCCACCTTCTGACGAGGAACATGAATCCTAGAAGCACTTCCTCTGGGTTGACTCATAGGGGAGGGTGGAGGAAGATCAGCACGTGGAGGAAGATCAACTCCTCCCGGAGTATTACCAACAACATTCCCGTTTCCATCCTCTGGGATAACAACAACAGCCCCGCGAATAACTGCCCTTAATTCCTCTTGACGTTGAGCCATACCCTGCATAACCTCTATGCACTGAGCCATACGAGTATGGAATTCCGACAACTCTGCTCGCATCTGATCCATGATTCTCCTCTAATTGCTTCGAGTTGTGTAGTGGTGAAAAGTCAGGTTTGCAGTTCTGAAAATACCAAGTCCGAATAAGAATCCCCTTCCTAGAATATCTGCTATGCATATGAGTATGAGAATACAAAATGTCATGTGATGCAAATGCAAAGACACGGGATCAAGATATCCATAAATTCTGAATAGCTGCTGTGCTGATGACTGAACAAGCTCAAAGGTCTGCTCTGAAGAGAATATCGAAATACCAGAATATCCGAATAACCAGAATATCGGAATACCAGGTTGAGAAGCCCACACTGATAAGAAGACCAGAAAACAGGTAGGTAGAAGGTTACGGTTACCTGCAAACCTGTAAACAACCCGTCCCTCTCACATGTGGATACTAGGATCCTCAGTATCCCGGGCTCTCAGGTCGAGAAATGATGATACGTTCACCACTTCTGGTTTGGCATCATCATCAATCGAGGAGGCCTCAACTGATTCTCCAAAATGAAAGGTCCTCAGCTTCTGGCACTGAGGTCGAGAAGCAATAGTACATTCATCCCTCGGGGTACAGTAATATCGCCAATCGAGGAGTGCCTCCAATGATTCCCTTTCACAAAGGATATCCTATAGCAAGTTCCCAGCATTGGGTCCTCGGATCAAGAATATGTAATGGGTTTGCCATTTCTGATATGCCTTTATCACATCTCCGGAGAAGTGCCGCAACTGAGTCCTCGGGAATGGTCACCAGAGTCGACAATTCCTCAAGAAAATAACTACTGGCCTGTATAAACATACAGTAGCAGATGTAATACCCAAATTTTTACCCCTAAGATCCCACATGTCATTTTCATCTCATACCACAAACAAGATCACCAGTATCTGTGTATTTCTTATTTGCTTTATGTTTGTTTATGTTTACTAACCTCTAACCAAAATATCAAAAATATTTTGCAATTTTTGCTTGTTTCTTCTTCTCTATGTGATTAGGGTTTTGCAGGGAGATTGATGGCAAAAAGTATGGCTTGGAATCAAGGGTGGTTATTCTATTGTGGTTAAGGCCAGATGGATGTTTGACCTAATCGTGGTCAAATTATCAAGTATTTGTTCCAAGTACAGGTTATCTGTTTCAGTGGGCTATTTCTCAAGCATTGACTGTCAAGTTGTTGTGTGGTGATATTCATCAAGTTCATCTGGGTTCATCAATCAAGATTATGTTCATCTGTGGATTAATTTTCCAAGATAATTGATTTAGATGAATTTTTAAGTGATTGAGAACTTATTATCAGAGATTCAGAGGATGTTTGATTCAGATGTTTTATTTCAGTGGCAAGATTGTCCAGTGGTAGCTGTGTGCATTTTATCAGTGGCTTGTGGAAAAAAGTTTAAAGTTGGTTCTGGGCTAAAAAAATATATATATATAAAGATTTTGCTATTCATGATCCATTTTCATTTCCATTCCTTAAACCATTTTTTTTTCTAAATCAATTCCTTTATCCATTTTTTAAACCAATTTTCATATCCACATTTTAGTAACCAAATATCCATTTTTTTTTCAAACCAATTTCTAAACCCAATTTTCCATTATCCATTTCTAAACCAATTCTCCATTATCCATTTACTAAATCATTTTCTTATCCTTTCTTGTCCAAATTCTCATGTGAAACCATTTCTCTAAATTTCCATATCCAATTCACCTATCCTTTATTCATAAAATTCATTTCTCTTTATATCCATTCTTTTTCATATCCAAATATCATATCCATTTTTAATCCATAATCCAATCCAATTTCATGTTTATCCATTTATTTTCCAATTATCCATTTTACTTCAAAAACCATTTCTTTAATCCATTTAAAAAACCACTTCCATTATCCATTTTTTTTAATGTCCAATTCAATTCTCAAATAATCATTTTTAATCCAATTCATAAAACATGCTATCCATATCCATTTTTTCTAAACCAATTATCCACTTTTTAGTCCATTCTCTATTCTTATCTCATTTTTAACCATTATCCATATTCAATTTTCAAAATCCATTTCCAATTTAAAATTTAATATCCTTTTCATTTCCATAATTCTTTTTTTGGTTATCCTTTTTAAATCACATTACCCAAAAATCTATTGTCCATAGTTCATCAAAAAAAAAAAGGCCCATTCAATTGTCAAGAGAAATATTTGCCAAGAAAGAAAATTGGAAAAAAAACAACTCATGCTATGATACTATTCCACACGGCCAACTTTTTATCTTCATGACTAAATGCTACCACATGCCCAAAGCCACTCCATGAACCCAATTTCCAAGCCACTTATACAAGCCACATGAATTTCCAACAAGCTGCGAATACGTGAAAACGCATAAACCGTCCCAAGCCTTGGAGCTTCATTTCCAAGCTGCGAAAGAAAAAAGATCAGCTGCTATAACAACATCACGAGCCACCAAAGCCGGTCCAATTTCCCAGCCATAATACACACAAACTCCACCCGTGCCAATTTAAACAAAGCGTAGAAAATTAATTCCAAAACGACACAAAAAAGTCACGCAATCAACATGAGTTCGGGTGACGACATTAAACGTTTTCGAAGCAACTTGGAATTCATCAAAACGCATGCCAAAATAAGTTAAAACGCAGAGCAAAGAAATCAAATGGCGACATCTTCATCTATAAATAAGAGCAGCCCCTCCCTCATTTCTTCAAGCTTTGATAGCCCTCAAACCTCTGCCAAAATCACAACTCAAACCATTTTTCTTCACCAATTCAAATATCCAACCGAAATTCTTTTCTTCGTCCAAAACTCTCATCACTCCAAAACGAACAAATCTTCAACATCCACAACAACAACACCATCAGTTTCGGATTCAAGAGGAGAAGAAGAATTGAAGTTGTTTTTCACCTGATTTGAAGGTAGTTTGAGGAGATTGTCGCTTTTCCGATTCGCATTTGTTGACAATAGTTCTTGAAATTGATTGTATCATCGTATTCGTCTCTGAATTTCGATCACAACCGTGTTAATTTCGCATCCCGCCACGCCGTGACAAGCTCCGCCACGAATTTCCATGGAAGATGTGAATAGTAGCTGCGTGAAAATGAAGAAGAAGATGTGATTTGGTTGTCTGACTTTTTTTTTTTCCTTTTTAATACATCATTTTTTTTCTCTTTTTATCTTCTTTTTTAAAAAATGATTTGGGCCGTGTGGCCTTCTTTCCATACACACCACCAGTTTTTTTTTGATACACCTCCCTCTCCCTTTTTCTTTTAATTTTTCTTTTACTTTTTATTTTCACTTTTTTCTTCCTTATTTTTCTTAATGATTTCTAAAAATAGATCTGATTTTTTTTTTAATTATGATGTTATCAGTTTTGTTTGTTACTTTAAAGAAAGAATTCTTGAGAATGATTTGAATATTTTGTTCTTGATTTTATTTTCCTTTTGATTTTGGCTTTGGATCACACTTTTAAAGGCCTTATTTCTCTTTAAATTCAATGGACTTAGGGTGTAGATGAAGTTAGATAAATGTTCACTAATTCAAATCTATCTTTAAAGTGAATTATTTAATTCACTTTAGGTGCTTTGAGTTAATGATATGTTTAGCATTTTAATCCACCAAAATGAGTGAATGAACTTAAAGATGGAATTGTCTTGAATTTGTAATTCAATTTGATTTCCTCTCTTCTTCATCTCTTTTCTTTTTGATCAATGAAAGTCAAAGATATTGGAATTCTTTTGTTGAATTTCGATCGAGACGAGATCGCTACCATTTTTTCTTTTCGTGCGGTATCGCTTTCGGATGACGATCTCTATATCGTCATCTAGCGTACATTAGCACATAGAGTTATTGACCGGCCTCATTGTAGGGTAATTACTCCGTAAATTACTCGGCGATTGCTTAACATAGCGCAATATTTGTCCCGTATCGGAAACCATCAAGAATGGTTGATTATTTGTCTTATGGTTCACAACTCATGAAACTTGTTGTTAGGAGGCTTTGGTCTTATCAATCCTCTAATGAGTTTCATCAACCTTGACCTAAGTGCAATTATTCAATTGTTATTGATCGCTAACACTAACAACTAATCACTAACTTACTAACAATTTTATTATATTATTTTTGTTTATGTTTCCTTCTCGCTCCCTATCTCTTTTATTTTTTTTATGCTTCATTATTATCATTTCATATCATGTTTATGTTTCCGCAATTTTTCCTTTGTCCGTTGGACACATGTTTCTGCTTACGCCATTTTTCTTTTGTCCATTTGGACTTAAAACATTAATAAAGGATTAAGCCATAAAAAACTTAATTCTCCTCATTTTGGACTATTGGTTACTATCCTATGCTTTGGAGTGATCTCTTTATGGACCTCTTTTGAAGTAATATTGGACTTATGGACCTAGAATTAAGACTTCTTATCCCTTTGCTTGGAGTATTGATTGAAGACTTGCCTTTATTTGGCCAATTTGCTTAAGGATGGAATTCTTTTAATATTGCTTTGACGTGGCTCCATTTTGGTTAGATTCTTCTTTTCCCTAGCTTTTACTTTATGCACTAGGATAGTCACTTCTGCTCCTCCCCATTCTTAAATTTTCAAAATCCTCTCTCTTTTTCAAAACCTTCTTGTTTTCAAACTGTAAACCGCTTTCATAATAAAACCTTGACTTTGGTCAAGTGATTTTTAAAACTTTATTTTCTTTAATAAATGTCAATCCATCTTAATCATATTTTGACCATTTCAAAAAGACATAAAAAACACAAAACTCATCCAAATTTTTTGTGCTTTGTGCACCTTTTTCTTTTAAACTTTTTTCAAAAGAACTAGACATGAGTCATTTTTTTTAGATGAGATGTAAAACTCCTAACCATGGTATTTTGTTGAAAGTAAGGTTGTTTTCCACTTAGGTGTTGAAGTGATTAGTCTTGTTGATGTTAATACAAGAAAATCCTCATTTCTCATTTTCCCCGGCAAGCCCAAGATGTACTTCCCTCCAGATTGTTTTTCCAGAGATTTATCCTCCTAGTGAAGATTGTGCATCTCTAATGCGGTTATTCCCCAGTGAAGTCGCTGATGATATCTCTTTTAGTCACCTGTTGGGTTTTCTCTCATTTATGATGAGTATTGATCTAAAATCCCCCAACAGCTTGACCTTTTGCTATTTTCCTAGCAAGTCCAGGATGTTTTGCACATAATTGGTTAATCCTCTTTGAGTGTTCTCGTATCTCTAGCAGATCTGCCTTGTATTTCCTAGTGGATTTCGCGTAGATGTTTATATGTCTATAATCCCCAGCGGATTCATTTTTTTTTCCGCAGCAGATCTCTTCATCCTTTTGAAATGGAAGTTTCTGTGAATTTTATGATCCCCAGGAAGATTCAGAAAGATTTGGGTTTGTATAATTCCCCAACAGCTTTCCTGTCATCCTCAAAGTAGAGTTTATGTTGTTATCCTCTTTGTGGATCATCGATGTTAGAAGATGGATATTTAGGTTTCTCCCCAGGGAGTATCTTCCTCTCCAGCAAGATTCGAGCCTTGTAGTAGGATTTATTTTCCTTTGATGGCTTTTGTTTATCTCTTGCAGGATTTCTTCAGCTAACTGCCTAGCAGAGTTGCTAATGACATCTCCATCTTGTTGAGATTAGCCGAGTATTTAGTGGTGTTGTGATGTTTATTCCACCCTCTGTTTA
Source organism: Lathyrus tuberosus (assembly GCA_022829125.1). NCBI lineage: Eukaryota > Viridiplantae > Streptophyta > Magnoliopsida > Fabales > Fabaceae > Lathyrus > Lathyrus tuberosus. The sequence continues at coordinate 13,233,055 of JALAZF010000075.1, forward strand.
CCCTTTATGTCTGTTTTGTCAGCATATTCATATTCATACACATTGCATACGCATTTATTTATTGTGCATAGCATGCTGTTGTTGCATCGTGCATTTTGCATTTGTGTTGGTGCTTCTTTGCTCTCTGGTGTTGTTATCCCCGTAGAGCGTGTGTGTGTCCTCTCTCCATTTAGAGTGTCGACCCGTAAGCAGAAAAATGCCTATCTTTGTTAATTCCCCACTGAGTTTGTTTCTCGTGGAAGATTTTGATTCAGTTTCCTCTCCAATTCATTATCTGGATGAAATTAGTCCCCAGTTGAGATATTTCCTCCTCGGGATGAGTCTTGTTTGACCGTTTCTCTCCAGCTTGTTCATGGATTGAACTTTGGTCCCCTGCAATATTTATTTGGATCTCTAGGCTGTGAAACCTAGATTGGGAGTGCATTTATTTTGCACCTTTGAGGATTCTGCGCCCTTCAGTTGAAATCTGCGTATGATTCCCCTTTTGGAAGGTTCAACACTGTTTTGTGGCATTCCTTTATTTGAGAAGCCTGAGGCGATGCAGTTAATACCTTTTGTGACTCCAATGAATGGTAAGTCTCTTCGGTTAGACGGGACAGTTCGTTTTTGAGATTTTGACTCCGATGAATGGTAAGTCTCTTCGGTTTGACGGGACAGTTCTTTGTTGAGATTTTTTGACTTCGATGAAGTCTCTTCGGTTTGACGAGACAGTTCGTTGTTGAGATTTTGTGACTCCGATAAATGGTAAGTCTCTTCGGTTTGATGGGACAGTTCGTTGTTGAGATTTTGTGACTCCGATGAATGGTAAGTCTTTTCGGTTTGACGGGACAGTTCATTGTTGAGATTTGTGACTCCGATGAATGGTAAGTCTCTTCGGTTTGATGGGACAGTTCGTTGTTGAGATTTTGTGGCTCCGATGAATGGTAAGTCTCTTCGGTTTGACGGGACAATTCGTTGTTGAGATTTTGTGACTCCAATAAATGGTAAGTCTCTTCGGTTTGATGGGACAGTTTGTTGTTGAGATTTTGTGACTCTGATGAATGGTAAGTCTCTTCGGTTAGACGAGACAGTTCGTTGTTGAGGTTTTCTACTCAGATGGATGGTTAGTCTCCTCGGTTAGACGAGACAGTTCATTGTTGACGTATTGATTTTCCCCAGTGGAGCCTTGTTGTGCTAAGTCTTCCCTGTTGAGTTATACCCTTGTTCTGTTATGGTTTATTTCCATATGAAGTTATCCCCAGTTTGAATCTTTTCCTCAGCTGAGTCCCAATGGTTGTGCGGTGTGTTCCCCGGCTAGTTGGTGGTCTCCTGTGATGTGTTTCCCTGGTGGAGTTTCGTTCTCCCATTCTTCTTTTTGTTTATCTCCTGTGGCATATTCTCCCCACAGTGGTCTTGTGTCTGCATATCATTTGCATAATCATATCATTTTGTGGTCTCTTAGGGCCAAAAATTGGGTTTATTGTTATATTTAAGTCTCTTCTATCTCGTCGAGACAAAGATGTCCATCTTCATATCTCCGGATAGAAGAAACTTAAATAGGGGCAGCTGTAATACCCAAATTTTTACCCCTAAGATCCCACATGTCATTTGCATCTCATACCACAAACAAGATCACCAGTATCTGTGTATTTCTTATTTGCTTTATGTTTGTTTATGTTTACTAACCTCTAACCAAAATACCAAAAATATTTTGCAATTTTTGCTTGTTTCTTCTTCTCTATGTGATTAGGGTTTTGCAGGGAGATTGATGGCAAAAAGTATGGCTTGGAATCAAGGGTGGCTATTCTATTGTGGTTAAGGCCAGATGGATGTTTGACCTAATCGTGGTCAAACTATCAAGTATTTGTTCCAAGTACAGGTTATCTGTTTCAGTGGGCTATTTCTCAAGCATTGACTATCAAGTTGTTGTGTGGTGATATTCATCAGGTTCATCTGGGTTCATCAATCAAGATTGTGTTCATCTGTGGATTAATTTTCCAAGATAATTGATTCAGATGAATTTTGAAGTGATTGAGAACTTATTATTAGAGATTCAGAGGATGTTTGATTCAGATGTTTTATTTCAGTGGCAAGATTGTCCAGTGGTAGCTGTGTGCATTTTATCAGAGGCTTGTGGAAAAAAGTTTAAAGTTGGTTCTGGGCTAAAAAAAATAAATAAATAAAGATTTTGCTATTCATGATCCATTTTCATTTCCATTCCTTAAACCATTTTTTTTCTAAACCAATTCCTTTACCCATTTTTTAAACCAATTTTCATATCCACATTTTAGTAACCAAATATCCATTTTTTTTTCAAACCAATTTCTAAACCCAATTTTCCATTATCCATTTCTAAACCAATTCTCCATTATCCATTTACTAAATCATTTTCTTATCCTTTCTTGTCCAAATTCTCATGTGAAACCATTTCTCTAAATTTCCATATCCAATTCACCTATCCTTTATTCATAAAATTCATTTCTCTTTATATCCATTCTTTTTCATATCCAAATATCATATCCATTTTTAATCCATAATCCAATCCAATTTCATGTTTATCCATTTATTTTCCAATTATCCATTTTACTTCAAAAACCATTTCTTTAATCCATTTAAAAAACCACTTCCATTATCCATTTTTTTTAATGTCCAATTCAATTCTCAAATAATCATTTTTAATCCAATTCATAAAACATGCTATCCATATCCATTTTTTCTAAACCAATTATCCACTTTTTAGTCCATTCTCTATTCTTATCTCATTTTTAACCATTATCCATATTCAATTTTCAAAATCCATTTCCAATTTAAAATTTAATATCCTTTTCATTTCCATAATTCTTTTTTTGGTTATCCTTTTTAAATCACATTACCCAAAAATCTATTGTCCATAGTTCATCAAAAAAAAAAAAGGCCCATTCAATTGTCAAGAGAAATATTTGCCAAGAAAGAAAATTGGAAAAAAAACAACTCATGCTATGATACTATTCCACACGGCCAACTTTTTATCTTCATGACTAAATGCTACCACATGCCCAAAGCCACTCCATGAACCCAATTTCCAAGCCACTTATACAAGCCACATGAATTTCCAACAAGCTGCGAATACGTGAAAACGCATAAACCGTCCCAAGCCTTGGAGCTTCATTTCCAAGCTGCGAAAGAAAAAAGATCAGCTGCTATAACAACATCACGAGCCACCAAAGCCGGTCTAATTTCCCAGCCATAATACACACAAACTCCACCCGTGCCAATTTAAACAAAGCGTAGAAAATTAATTCCAAAACGACACAAAAAAGTCACGCAATCAACATGAGTTCGGGTGACGACATTAAACGTTTTCGAAGCAACTTGGAATTCATCAAAACGCATGCCAAAATAAGTTAAAACGCAGAGCAAAGAAATCAAATGGCGACATCTTCATCTATAAATAAGAGCAGCCCCTCCCTCATTTCTTCAAGCTTTGATAGCCCTCAAACCTCTGCCAAAATCACAACTCAAACCATTTTTCTTCACCAATTCAAATATCCAACCGAAATTCTTTTCTTCGTCCAAAACTCTCATCACTCCAAAACGAACAAATCTTCAACATCCACAACAACAACACCATCAGTTTCGGATTCAAGAGGAGAAGAAGAATTGAAGTTGTTTTTCACCTGATTTGAAGGTAGTTTGAGGAGATTGTCGCTTTTCCGATTCGCATTTGTTGACAATAGTTCTTGAAATTGATTGTATCATCGTATTCGTCTCTGAATTTCGATCACAACCGTGTTAATTTCGCATCCCGCCACGCCGTGACAAGCTCCGCCGCGAATTTCCATGGAAGATGTGAATAGTAGCTGCGTGAAAATGAAGAAGAAGATGTGATTTGGTTGTCTGACTTTTTTTTTTCCTTTTTAATACATCATTTTTTTTCTCTTTTTATCTTCTTTTTTAAAAAATTATTTGGGCCGTGTGGCCTTCTTTCCATACACACCACCAGTTTTTTTTTTATACACCTCCCTCTCCCTTTTTCTTTTACTTTTTATTTTCACTTTTTTCTTCCTTATTTTTCTTAATGATTTCTAAAAATAGATCTGATTTTTTTTTAATTTTGATGTTATCACTTTTTTTTGTTACTTTAAAGAAAGAATTCTTGAGAATGATTTGAATATTTTGTTCTTGATTTTATTTTCCTTTTGATTTGATGTTATCTCTTTAAATTCATTGGACTTAGGGTGTAGATGAAGTTAGATAAATGTTCACTAATTCAAATCTATCTTTAAAGTGAATTATTTAATTCACTTTAGGTGCTTTGAGTTAATGATATGTTTAGCATTTTAATCCACCAAAATGAGTGAATGAACTTAAAGATGGAATTGTCTTGAATTTGTAATTCAATTTGATTTCCTCTCTTCTTCATCTCTTTTCTTTTTTAGCAATGAAAGTCAAAGATATTGGAATTCTTTTGTTGAATTTTGATCGAGACGAGATCGCTACCATTTTTTCTTTTCGTGCGGTATCGCTTTCGGATGACGATCTCTATATCGTCATCTAGCGTACATTAGCACATAGAGTTATTGACCGACCTCATTGTAGGGTAATTACTCCGTAAATTACTCGACGATTGCTTAACATAGCGCAATATTTGTCTCGTATCGGAAACCATCAAGAATGGTTGATTATTTGTCTTATGGTTCACAACTCATGAAACTTGTTGTTAGGAGGCTTTGGTCTTATCAATCCTCTAATGAGTTTCATCAACCTTGACCTAAGTGCAATTATTCAATTGTTATTGATCACTAACACTAACAACTAATCACTAACTTACTAACAATTTTATTATATTAATTTTGTTTATGTTTCCTTCTCGCTCCCTATCTCTTTTATTTTTTTATGCTTCATTATTATCATTTCATATCATGTTTATGTTTCCGCAATTTTTCCTTTGTCCGTTGGACACATGTTTATGCTTACGCCATTTTTCTTTTGTCCATTTGGACTTAAAACATTAATAAAGGATTAAACCATAAAAAACTTAATTCTCCTCATTTTGGAGTATTGGTTACTATCCTATGCTTTGGAGTGATCTCTTTATGGACCTCTTTTGAAGTAATATTGGACTTATGGACCTAGAATTAAGACTTCTTATCCCTTTGCTTGGAGTATTGATTGAAGACTTGCCTTTATTTGGCCAATTTGCTTAAGGATGGAATTCTTTTAATATTGCTTTGAAGTGGCTCCATTTTGGTTAGATTCTTCTTTTCCCTAGCTTTTACTTTATGCACTAGGATAGTCACTTCTTCTCCTCCCCATTCTTAAAATTTCAAAATCCTCTCTCTTTTTCAAAACCTTCTTGTTTTCAAACTTAAAACCGCTTTCATAATAAAACCTTGACTTTGGTCAAGTGATTTTTAAAACTTTATTTTCTTTAATAAATGTTAATCCATCTTAATCATATTTTGACCATTTCAAAAAGACATAAAAAACACAAAAACTCATCCAAATTTTTTGTGCTTTGTGCACCTTTTTCTTTTAAACTTTTTTCAAAAGAACTAGACATGAGTCATTTTTTTTTAGATGAGATGTAAAACTCCTAACCATGGTATTTTGTTGAAAGTAAGGTTGTTTTCCACTTAGGTGTTGAAGTGATTAGTCTTGTTGATGTTAATCCAAGCAAATCCTCCATCTTAATGTGATGCAAATGCCTCTTTCCCATACCTTAGGGTAATTAGTTGAGTATTCTCTCTTGAGAATGACGGGTTGTCTTTTTCAAGATAAAATAAACCACAACCAATAATTTTCATTCTTTGTACCACGAACTACGAGGTTTTGATCCTACATTGCACATCGTGGGTACGTAGGCATGAGACGATAAGTCTCTCCAAACACCAAAATCTTAAAAAATAATTCTCCTCTCATCTCCTCAATCTCTTTACAAGCAAACCATTTTCAGACCAAAAAGCGGTAGATATTTCAAAGGGCTCCTACAGAGTACTATAGACGTTTTGGGTGCTAACACCTTCCCATTGCGTAACCAACCCCCCTTACCCATTCTCTGTTTGTTCTTGTTGTTTTAGAACTCTTTAGGTTTTGTTCGCTCTTTTTCCTTTCCCTTTGTGGATAAAATAAAAATGCGGTGGCGACTCTTGCTTATTTTTGAGTTAAGTTAATCAATAGCTTACACTCACAAATTTCCCCACTACAGCAGATAGCTCCTGATAGAACCTCGTCTGGCTTGGGTCTCATGAACAACAATACGTGGTCACCACCACGCAAGCGTCATGACTATCCACTCTAATACCTACGTGTATGCTCAAGCCTGGGTAGTGGGCTTATCTCTCAAATCACCCATCCCGTCAAACATAAAAACCAGCATAGTCCAGCATAATAATGATATGTAATGCAGTAAATGTGGTAAAAATAGTAATACAGTAATATACAGTAAAGCAGCAATACGATAAACAACAATACAGTAAAATAGTAAATACAACACAACACAGCTCCACAATAAACACCTAATGAAGCAAAAACAGACAAGCGCTAGGATTGACTCGCTTAGGGAGAAGGATCCCCAGCAGAGTCGCCAGCTATCACTCCCGGGATTTTCATCTAAGTACAAACGCGAAAGTGGCGCGGAAACATAGTCGCCAGCAATGTGTATTTATCCCAAGAGAGGGAAAGGAAACACTGCATAAACCTGGGGGAAAGGAAAGAGCATGGTCTTGCGACCAAGAGAAATGGGTAAGGGAGTCGGTTATGCGAGGGGATGGTATTAGCACCTCCACGCGTCCATCGTACTCAATGGGATCCACGCTTGTTGTCTGTATCAAAGGGTGTCGTCATCTGGAACTCCGCTGCTACTGGAAATGAGAAGGATCAGGAATAGAAAAGAACGAAGAAACGAGGAAGAAAAGAAAAAGAAGAGACTCGATAGGACATCGCCGCCCAAGGCCTACGTATTCCCTCGTACAATGGGAAAGTCAGAGTCAACGTAGTTCGGACACGAATTAAGGGGGGAAGAGAAGGATGGTGCTCGGAGAGATCTCGCACGATCTCCTGCCTACGTATCCCACTCGCACGCGAGAATCAGAGCGACGTAGTTCCCCTCACTAGGGATGGCTGACTTTGTTTGTGTTTTTTAACGGAAGACGCCAAGGTTCGCGTTCCAGTAGTTAGGTGTCACAGCTCATTGTACGGAGTCTTAGGCATTTACCTGTTTGCGGTAGAATGGAAGTGATGCATCCTTTATGAATGGGGTGAAAGAGATGAGAAGAGATGACCCAAAGGTGTAAGAGAAAATGGAAGTTAGTCGTTAGTGTGCTCGCCGAGATATCGCATCTCGTGCCTATGTATCCTCAATCTGAAAAGAAGGAGGAATCAGGGCATCCGTAGTTCACAGAACTACGGGAATGCGGGATCTCGATCACACTGAGGCGAGAGAAAAGGGGGAGACGCACGGAAGGTCTAAGGGAACTGAATCCTACAAGTTATCATACGAAATGGCCCTAAGGTCAGGATCAGGAGGGAAGCCTACCTAATGTTGTCATGCTTGGATTGAGAGCTTAATGTCTATCCTACTTCGAGCTTAATCAGAAATTAAGTCGGACTAGGAGCCTTAAGGGAGCATGTGAATACAGGAGTAATCGACAAGTAGACACGAAGCATCGCAATCACAAAATAAAATCAAGCAAGAGGCAAGTCAAGAGAAATTAACAATTAACCAGGAGTTAATCAGAATATTCACAAAAATTAAAATGCTAATTAAGCAAAATTAAATTCTAAGTAAAAAGGTTAATCTAAAATTAGAACTAATATTAATCCTAAAATTAGTTCAAGTTAGTTCTAAACTAAATCTAAAGAAAATTAATCCTAAAATTAAATCTAGAATTAAAAGAAAATATTAGAAACTAATTTCTAATTAAAATCTAGTTATAAACTAACCTTGAAAATTATTATCTAATTATTAACTAATTAACAAAGTTAGAATTTAATTGAGAATAAACTAAAACTAAAAGAAATTAAAAGGAGGGTGCATAACTGATTCTGGGAGGTGTGTATAGTAAACAGGGTGCTGGGCTTTAAGCAGATTAGGCCCAAGGTCTTCTCATTCTCAGCTGGGGGTGTGAGTGGCATTGAATTCACAAAGCCAGGGGGTGCGGCATGAAAAGCTGGGTGCGGTTGGAATTCAGGTTCTTGGGTTTAACAACTTAGGCCCAAGGTCTTGTTTTAGATGCTTGGGGTGGTGTATGCGTGAAATGGGGGGTCTAAAGAGAAAACGAGTGGGCCTAGGGTCTATATCCGGTCCATGATGCCAAAACTGGTTCAATAAAAATAAGAAAAACCCTAAGACCAACCTCAGCATCAATTCGCAGTCCCTATTTTCACCTTTCTCTTCATCTGTTCATCATCTCAACCTCTCTCCGTCCACCGTCGCCGTTAAACAACAAAAACACCACACCAACTAAAATCCGCTGTCCTCTTCAACATCATCCATTTCCTCGCCGCCACCTCGACTCCTTCTTTCGTAACCTCCTCGCCACAACATCATCCTTGCACCTCCGTTCGCGCCGTTCACCTTTCCGCCATGATCTTTCTTCTCCGACAACAACTCACGCCGCCGCAACAACATCCTCAAATCAAACTCCCCCCGTCGAATCCCTCTCCACACGTCTCACCTTTCTCAAATCATTCTCCTCCGCTCACGCTCAACACATCGCCAAAAAAACAACATTGCGTCGCCGCGGACAACTCGTTCCGTCTATTAACATCACCTTCGTCCAAAAATAACTTCTCTCCGCGTCTTCTGTCACTCAAAATCTCCGCCGTAACCACAAAGTGAACTACGATGCTCTCTTTCACGGTGCGATAAATTCGGTCGCGAAATCAAACAAGCCAACGCAAATTAAACGGTACATATGCGAGAAGCAGAATGAACACAAATCAACGAACGATTACATCATAATATTGAAGTTAGGATAGAGATCGACGTACCTATCGGAGTCGCTCCGATGGCGCTTCAAAGATGAAACGAATAGAAAACCAGAGATAATTGGCTCAGGTACGCGTAATCTTGACTTCGATTCTTCTTCGAATTTGCAATCTACCTTCCTTTTCCTTGCTGCGTTTGCAAATCGTTGCCGTTACGTGCGAAACCGACTCTGAAATCTGAATTGCAGGTTTGTTGAGTTGAAAATGGCGATGTGATCTAGAGCTTCTTTAGGTTTGAATTCATCGAATCCTTGCTCTTTTCTCATGTCTTTCTACTTCGAATCTTCTCTACACTTCTTGAATCGCTTCTGCAAATTATTGAATTGAGAAATGTTGTTGTTGATATTGTTGCTTTGGATTGCAGAATTTGATTTGTTGTTTAAATCTTCGGTTTCAATCTTCTTCTACTCGGTTAAAGCTGGTGATATTGTGAATCATCGTTGCAGGTTTGTGAGCGTGAGATGAAGAATGATGAACATTCATGGAGAAGAATGAAGGATCTGGAAGATGAAGTTTGGTACTGAATTCTGAAGTGTTGTGGTTTCTGGTGATTTTTTATCCATCAAGATGAGGAAGACGCTGCATCTTTATAGGAGCTAAAGGAGGGTAGTTTAGGTTTTTCAGTTAAAATTCTGTTATTCTGTTTGTTGGAGTTATGAAATTCTGATTTGAGAAATTCTGTTATATACAATGAGAGACTCTGTTATGCCTCTGAAATTCTGAAACTTCATTTTCCTGTTATTGTGGTTTGAATGACAATGGGTGATTAGTTTAGCAATTTGGATTTTGATTATAAATGGATTAAAAACATAATGAGTTTGGATATGAATTTTGAATGGATATGGATATAAAATTTGGAATTAATGAAAAAGGATATGGATATAAAATTTTGAATTATGAAAATGCATATTAAATGGATATGGCTTAGAAAGAATGGACTAAAATAGTAAAAAAAAATGAAATGGATATTTATGAAATGTAGGTTGAAAAATGGATATGAATCCCTATATGGACAATTGGATATCTAGATAGAATTTGGGTTTAAAAATGGGTTGGGTTTGGATATGGGTTAAAAGTGGATTAAAAATGGGTTAATGACTTAAAAAAAGAATAGTTAATTGGATTAACAATAAAGGATAATGGTTTATGATGACTTTGTATTTCGAATTCCAAATAGCCCGCACGACTACTCATGCCATGTCTAATTCCAACCAAATTCCCAATCCCCACCAACTTCTTTCCTCAATGAATTCCAAAATATCAACCAGTAAGCTCAATCGAATGTGACCCAACGCTCTTTAAATCAATCCACAGATGCCTTGTCCTGATAACCACTGATATCCTTGACATGAACCCCTAATCTCACAATCTTCAATTGATGACTGTCTACAAACTCAACCAAGAAGGAGAAACCATGACCCTTGTTAATGTACACCCTGAAACCTGGTGGACATCTGAATACAACAACCCTGGATCTTGATGAACCTCTGAATTGGAAAATACCAATAGCATGAAAAACTCTTCAATCCAATGCGATGATATGATTATGAGTTATGACCTAATGAGATGCAAAATGAAAAGAAACGCCAGTTAGGTTAAAAAAAGGTAGGGTAAATTTTGGGGTGCTACAAATTCCAAACCATTTTAATCCAAACTCATTAATGCGAGACTTTTCGAACGGCAGTTCAATAACACCGATCTCTGTGGACACGATAAATTCCCGGAAAAATACTTCCAAAACTTTAGTTGCTTGCCGCTATTCCGCTCCAACAGTATGTTGTACCCTGGTGACGTGACTTTGATTAACCGTTCTCCGGAGAAAAAAACTTCTCGTGCTCCTGAAATGACTTGCCCCGGTACGAGCCTCGACATGACTTTGCCCCTGTCCGACCGATCTTTGCAAGTATGCCCCAGACTAAATAATCTCAGAGCAATTCGTCGAATCTTGATATGATTGCCTTAGATTAGCAACTTCTTAACACGACTTAACTGGGAAAGCCCACACTCAACAGAGTCTTCTGGAAACATGTCCCTTGACATGCCTGTCCCTCAGAGTTTTTAAGCATCTCCTTTTGACGGGATTAAAATTCTCGACTGATGTTCACCATGTAAACCTCACCGGCATCAAATACATGTAAGCAAGCAGAAAATGTTTATTCCGAGAATGAGAATTCTAATGCAACACATGTTAATCTCGAAGTTTTTAAGGAAAAGATATCGCCAAAACCCGTGAACGAGTCAGTGGTTAAGGTGCGACACAAATTTTTTAATGGAAGATAACATGCACATGCAATACCAAAAAAAGTCTTTTAGCACAACTCAGGGAAGTCAGGAACGTTATCTCGTCGAAGTACACCTTCAGAATAAACCCTGCTTCAATTAGGACTTTTGAGGGCTATAACGTGGCCTGGTTCACGGTTTGAGAAAAAAGGATTTATGGCTCAAAATTTTGTTTGTACCCACCCATTCTCCTTGATGTTCTCCAATCCCACGTTCAGTTAATTCAGCACAAACGCTCACCTTTCAAAAAGGCCTTTCAACAAGGTTAATGCATAGTGGAAGTGGTGGTTAAGGAACCCACATGGTTTTCGGAGTGACAGTCACCCCTTTTGTCTTTGTTGTCTGTAGTCACACGATTTGTTCCTGCTCGAGGATTTTCCTTTTGATCATTTCTTTCGCTTTTTATTCCTTCATTTTTTTTTGTTCCCTAACTTTTGCCTGGACTGATTCTTTTGAAAAAAAAATTCGATTTTGAAGTCCAATGGGATGCCCTAATTTTTTCCTAAGTCACTTGCTTCAAGTTTTCGACTTTGCGGGCTTTCTCTTTTTTTTATTGAATAAATCGTGTGACATTGGCTGTCTTGATTTATCCGAAAGGGTTGTGACTGCCTCACTCCTTGGGGTGAGGGATAACCATTGTGGTTTGTGAGGTACGACCTCTTGAAATTTGAACGCACGATCAAATTAACTGACACTTACCCTGACCCAGGTTAAGATTGAGGGTTTTTCATTTTCAGAAAGAAACTCCTACTTCTAGGCTCTACGGGGTTAACAAGGGATTATCCTCCTTATGTCTCCGGTGTTTGGGGATTTGAAACAATGCATGTACATCATCAGCAGGGTTTTATCCCAAAAGCATATGACCAAAGATTTTGCGTTTTTACTTCATCATCCTCCCTCAAAGAGTTTAAGCAAGAACGTTGATATTGCAATGCACAGAAATATAAAATGAGTGAACACGAATAGAACACTTCGAGAAAGACATATTCATTGCATTAAAATCATCACTCAAAACACAAACAAGTTTTAACATGCAAACACTGTACTAACAAATAATGAAAAATTATACATGAAAATGCAGTAAAGAAGCTGATGATTGCCATGGTTGAGGAGACTTGACTCCGTCTGGACTTATTGCTTCAAAAGATGACCCTTGAAGTCTTCAAGCTCAAACAGATGAGAGGTTGACATGCACCACCAAATTTACCTCTGGAAAGGATATGGACCCCTTATCAATCAACTATTGTACCATGGCTTGGAATGCTTTGCAATCTTCAGTTGAGTGCCCCATTTGGCTTCGTACTTCTCTTAACTCTGATTGAATTTGCTCCATGATCAACTTCTGACTGACTTGAGCAGTTAAGTCTGAAATTCTGAAGAAGACCAGATCAGGACAAGAATAACCAGCCTCGAACGCCTGCTATGCAAATGAGTATGGAAATGCAATGCAAATGCCATGTTCGAAAATTTCCAAGGAATCATTCTGCTTTGATTTAAGTTTTTTCACAGAAGAACCACAAGAAATGGATGAAATGCTCAACAGTGAGTCTCAAAGTTAAGATCCTTGGAAATACAAGAACATGTATGTCAGAATACAAACATGATGCAGATGCACACATGGGATGAAGGTATCCATAAAGCTCTGCACTGCTGTTGTATTATTGACTAAATAAGACCCAGATTCCACTCTGACCAGAATACCAGAAATCCAGAATAACGGACTAATCAGAATACCAAGATATCGGGATGATAAGTCCACACTGACAGGAAAACCAGAAACCGGGTAGGTTGAAGGTCAAAGTTACCTGCAAACTTGTAAACACCCAGACCCTCTCACATGTGGGTTCTAAAACCGAGGATCCTCAGCGTCACGGACTCTCAGGTCGAGAAATGATGATACGGTCACCATTTCTGGTTTGGCATCATCATCAATCGAGGAGGCCTCAACTGATTCCCCTAAAAATGGTCATCCTATAGCAAGTTCTCAGCCTCGGGTCCTCGGATCAAGAAGCATAATGGGTTTGCCATTTCTGGTATGCCATTATTACCTCTTGGGAGGAGTGCCTCAACTGAGTCCTCGAGAATGGTCGCCAGAGTCGACAGCTCTATAGGTTATATTCTATCGTATGCCCCAACGCGCAGGATAGAACATCACCAAAGAAAACCTCGTCTTGATGTGGAATTTTCGTGTATACTAAGTCTGGCCAGACGCCACACAAGTCACACTACTTTCCACTCTAATCCTAGGTGTATACTCAAGCCTGGGTATTGGGCTTATCTCTCATGGAACCAACCCACCCAACAACACAACAGCAGCAGAGCAGTATGATAACAATAATCAAATGCAATAAATGCGGTAAAATACAGTAATATACAACAAATAAAGCACAAAAATAAACACCCAATAAAAATAATAGACAAGCGCTAGGATTGACTCGCATAGGGAACCAGAGATTCTGGGTTTGATCCCCAGCAGAGTCGTCAGCTGTCGCAACTGCAAAAAATAACCGGCGGAAACAGAAAAGAAGAGTCACCACCGAACGTTATTTATCCCGACGCAGGGAAAGGAAACGATCGAAGAAACCTCAAAAGGGAGAAGACATGGTCATCGCAACCATAGTCCGGGTTCAGGAGTCGGTTACGTGAGGGAAAGGTATTAGCACTCCCACGTGTCCATTGTACTTGATGGGATCCACGCTTGTTGTTCTAACTAAAGGGTGTGTTATCTAAAACCTACTGCTAAGCGAAAAGGGGACACAGAAAGGGAAAACAAAAACGAACTCGCAAGGATCGTCGCAATCCTATGCCTACGTATCTTTGTGGACGAATGAAGAATCAGAGTCGATGTAGTTCGACCAGAAAGAGGAAATCAGAGCAGTCGTAGTTCGACCTACGGGTCAAAAGGGGTCTCGATTGCACTGGGGCGAGAGAAAAGACTCAGTTATCAGGTTGGTCTCGATTGCACGGGTGCGAGAGAAGAGGGGAGTTAGTTGTTAGTGTGCTCGCCAAGGATAGGGATCCTCGTGCCTACGTATCCTCATTAGGGAATGAGGAATCAGAGCATCCGTAGTTCACGCAACTACGGGAAAATAGGAAATGGTCTCGATCGCATGGGTGCGAGAGAAGAGGTTCTGAACTTATCGAAGAAGTGAATTGAATTTGTTCGAGATGCACATTGTACTAAAGTCTATGACATAGGAGCGAATGCATCGCATGGTCGCCCCCAATGGGACGTATGCTAAACACTCTAGAAAAGTGAGGGGAGACCCCTCATTCTTCATTTCCCATGTACTTAAGGCTCATGGCGCACAATGCACATCGCCTTTATTAAGTGCTTTTTTAACTTTTGTTTTGAGGTGAGAAAGAAGACACAAAGGCCAAAAGAAAATCTAAGGGGAACTCACCTAAATGTTGTCATGCAATATGGCCCTAAGGTGGAGGATGAAAAGGGAAATTCTATCCTAACGTTAGCATGCAAATGCCAACCAAAACCAAGAAAATAAACCAAAAATAGCAGCTACAATAGTGCTCCAGCACCTGCACAACGGTAAAATCTAGCAAATACACCAAACAGCATTTAACATCTCAAGTTTCCAGCACAAAACAGGTGTAAAAAGCAGCGAGGCAGCAAGGATATACAATTGACAGCACATCACAATCCAAGACAGCAGGTATGAAAAGCTCAGGCAGCAAACAATGCATCCAAACAAATGCTCATGGAAAGGTTTCAATAATGCACAATCATGTCAAGCATGCTTCCAATTAAGCATCAACCAAATAGGCATAAACAAACCAAAGACATTGTATACTTTAACATTTTTCAAAAGCAAGATGGATGATCCACGAAATCGACACTTAATCATTTAGGATGAACATGCAATCACGGAATCAAATGCAAACATGAACACGAGTCATACATTCAGCAATGCAAACATTAAGGTCAAGCAATCACAATGAAACATGTGATTATGCAACATAAACAACACGTCAAGAATTCAAACTCAAAGGATCGTGCATATTCATTACGGAAACCAAAAAACGCGTGTCGAAGAGTCACATTCAAAGTGTGTTGTGAAGTAAAACAGCTCAAGAAAAATCCATAAATCATCAACACATCAATCCATGAAGTTTAGGCATGCAAAGGATCTCAAACAAGCAGGGAAAAGCATGAATAACACATTCTACAGCAGTGGTAACCGGTTACTCTATATGCAGTAACCGGTTACTTAGTTCAAAATCAGCCAAACACGCAAAAAACAACAGGGTAACCCGTTACCCTATATGCAGTAACCGGTTACTCAGTTCAAAATCAACCAAAACACGCAGAATAACAACAGGGTAACCCGTTACCCTATATGCAGTAACCGGTTACTCTGGGACAGTAGCAGAAAAAACAAGTTTCAAAAGCACTTTTCAGCAGCAAATGACTTATCCAAACATCTAAATGAACATGCAATCAATTAAGCACGAAATTACATTGAATTACAACAATCAAACATCAAATAGATCCAGCAAAACATAACATCAACAATCAAAATCAAGCAAATGGATCAAAACACGTTAGAACCCATGGATCTACATTGCATAAGTTGAAATTAAGCTAAATCAAGTATGGATCTGAAATTAACCAACCTACAAAGCTGAGAATTGCTTTGGTAGGTGTTGCAAACGAAAATTGATGAATCAAAGCAAGAAATCCAGAGATCTATGAAGCTTTATCAAGAACACTTGAAGATCCAAGCAATAATCCCCCAAATAAGCAAAAACTCTCCAAGAAGTGATTCCAAAACTTTGAATCTAGATTTAAACAAGTTGCTACTGCAGAATTGAACCAAGAATGATGATGTGATGGAGGTTTAGCTCAAGAATTCACAAATTCCAATGAAGAATTTGTGAATCTATGAATATGGAACTTTTGTGAGGGTTTTGGAAATGAGAGAAAAGTTGAGAGAATTGGAGTGAGATGTGTAGAAAATTCAGAAAATGGATCAAAGTTATGGGAGGTTTGGGATGAATTGATTTAAATATGGACTAGGTTAGGAATTCAAATATGGTTTGGAGTGTGGGTTAGTAAGAGGAATGGAAATTAGGAGTGGAATTAGGAGTGGAGTGTTTGAAATATGGAGGGAAATGGTGAAAATTATGAAAATGAATCAAAATTAATTCTAGATCCTTCTCACAAATGCAAGCTCACAACACATTTTAACCAATGCTGAAACTTAATTTTTTTCAAAATACGCCCAGAGTAACCGGTTACCCTATATGCAGTAACCGGTTACTCAGTTCAAATTTTGAGTTTTGGCGCCTTTTGGAGGGAATCCTGGAGAAATGGCCTTTGACAGCTATTCTGAACCCTATTAAGCCTCCAAAACTCAATAATTGATAGTGCTACTGAGTAAAACCTGAAATAAAACACAAATTCTTCCTGGCACCTCAAAATATCTTGCTGTGCTAAAAAAATGCCATCGGGAAAAATAAATGTCGGAGCCTCTGATAATCAAATCATCCAGTGAGCAAAATAAATGCTCGAAAAGACTTTGAAAGCTAACTGTTAGGCTCTGAATACTGCTGAAATATTCTCTGAATTGGATGAAACGCTGAGGTGCAAGAAATACCTTGATCCCATGCCCAAAAGAACTATACAAATGCAAAATGACGATGCAAATGAAATGAAGCATAAGCCAGTTAGAGTTAGGAACATGAGGGCAAATTTTGGGGTACTACAGTAGCCATAAGGGAAAATTGTTGATAACTCATTTCAGAGTATCTTACGATATGGTGATGTCACCCACGTTCTAAACTCGTGACCTAGATCATTTAACCTTTGTTAAGCTTTCTTGTTCTCCAAATATGTGTTTAAGTGAGTGGTTTGAGTTAGGAAATGAAATATGGGCTTGGGATATAATATTCATGATGGTCCATAATCCTAAAGCACGATGCATGTAGGAGTGAAGTGATTAAGAAGAAACATAATGGTCCATAGCTCCCAATTATAATGCCTATAGAGGTGAAGTGATTAAGGAGGTTGAGTGGTAGATTCCCACTTTCTACATGCTTAAAGCTCACACAATGATACGTGACAAAGTTATGGAAAATATGTAGGTCTTTATTGACTTATTTTACAAGAAATTAATATAAAAAACCAAATTTAACAATAAAAAGTATTAAAACACATGTTTGGACTTTTTATTTGCACGTTTATCAAAAACATGTGAAAAAGACTTAAAACCCCACCAAACAAGGCACATAGACCTTTCCAAAACCAAATTTCTACAAGCAAGGTTCACTAGGCCAGACTAATGGGCACGCTAGGCAATCACAAGTGAGAGAAGACTTCTTGGCTAAGTAAATTCATGGTGAAAGAATGATTTGTGCACTAAGTGAAGATTAGTGATGTACCTAGCGAGCTAGGGTGCCTAGGGCATAACACTCCTCTAGCGGGAGACTCTCTACGACTTCGGACTAGAGGATTTGACGAATCGACAAAATTTTGGTTATGATTGATAAAATCGAGTTCAACACCGATAAATATACGACGATTTTGTGCATCTTCATTTCTCAGTACTTTTGATCTTCGTCGATTCGTAGAAATGGCTGGATCGAGAACCACTCGATCAGCCACCGCGCACAAAGCCACTTTGGGAGCCGCTGGTGTGGCACAGTTAACCACTAGTCGACTGAACACTACTCCTCCTACTAGCAAAGTAAACCTTAATACCAATGCTTTTTAGCAACCAGACTTGTTCTTCTTTCCACCATGAGCGAGAACAATCCAAATACTGATGCTTCAGATCTTCCGTGGAGTGACAGAAGATCTCATGGGGTTTTGGCATTCTTGAGGAGAACCTTGGATCTCAAGGCGCGAATGAGTTAATCAGTGGAATTTACAACATCATTCAGTAACAAAACTCTAAAAAGCGGTGGAAGAAAGATTCCTTCATTTGGAGGAAAGCCTCCATCACATTCAACGCCGTACAAATATAGTGCAAGAAGTCGATTCAAGAAGAAAACGATCCAAGTGACCAGAGGCGTCTGTAACGAAGGAAGAAAGAAGAATCCAAAAGTCGAAAGAGCGCTCCAAAGGCGATAAACGTTGATCAGAAAATAACAAGTGTACTATTTTAACCGATGTAGTAATACTAGGGGTCTTATCCCCAATATCGATCTCGAGGACTGCGTAGAAAATACAAGCTCTATAATAATTCAATTGAACAAAAAGTAATTGGGGGTTTGGTAATTGTTTTGAAAATAGTAATTTCGCAAAAGGAAAATAAAACAGAGTAATAAAATTGGGTTTTGAACAAATATGAGAAGTATGCTAGGGTACAGTGTATGAATTGCCTTGTAACAACCTTAATCCTTATTTCAGAGACATGGCCTAGATTTATCAATTTCTTGACTGTAACTTGTTTACTCCTAAGTCCTTAGTGAGGAAACCTTTGATTTCATAACCTAATTACTACGTCCATAGATAATTAAGTCAAAATCAAGCATTACGAATATCAATGTCAATAGTGTTCCAAGTACTACAGGGTATCCCTGGGCCTAGGTGATATCTACTATAGTATTATCGTACAAAAGCGTTAACAATGGTTTGTCCAGCCTAAGGTTAACCGTAAGTCAGATTCTATTTGTCCGATAGAAAAAGCATTAAGAACGTTAAATGATAAAAATGATTATTAAAATAAGCACTTATGTCATTGAAATAAGAAAATCAAGATCATTAAAATAAGCAATTCAGGGACACCCCCTAGCAATGGGGGGTTAGCTACTCATAATATTCTGAGAAAATACAAAGTAAAAATTAGACATTACAAGATAATAGGATTACTTTGATCTTCAATTGCGTCTGCTCATGAAAACCTTCAGTTTTCCAATTGCCTTGATCTCTCCAATCTTGATCGTGTAATTCTTCTCTGGTCCAAAAGTCCAAAAGTCCCTTTCTTCTTCTCAAAACACGTCTAAAATACTCCTAAGTTTATTACAACAATAAGGAAATACCCAAAGTACCCTTCAGGATCCCAAAAGTCACAAAATCAAGAAAATCAGCAGATGACACACCTCAGCCAACACGGGCCGTGTCAGTTGACATGGGCACCCGTGTTGGCCCTCTGTTCCTCTGATTAAAACTTGACTATACTCCAGGCTAGCTGACACGGGCACCCGTGTCAGCCCTCTACCTCTTCTCCAATCTTCATGCTTTTGGTGCCTTCCTGACACGGCCCGTGTCAGGTGACACAAGTGGACGTGTCAGGCCACTGTAACTCTTCCAAAAACTCGTCTGAACTTTTGGAAATCCTGTTTTCTTCGCACGAGTCCTTTGGGCTTTTCCATATAGACCTGAAATCATAAAAACTACCAAACAAACGCATAAAATGGAACAAAAGTGAAATAAAACAAAAATGCGAGAATAAATAAGAAACGTAAAATTAACTTGAAAAACAACGAAAAGACTAAAGAAAATATTACCGATTCATGGATAAAACGCCGAATAAGTGACGGAAACATAGTAGAAATGGTGACGATCACAACCCCAAACTTATCTCATTGCTTGTCCTCAAGCAATGCTCGAGACAACAGAAAGGTCACCCCCAAATTACCAACTATCAACTTACCACAATACCAGCGATATCTTTCGCAACTCTCTTTTCATTGTACCAACAAAGTTTTCATGCTTCCCCAATCCGAACAGTCTGCTACACTTCCACATCACATCACCTTCTTTACCTCTCAGCTTATTCTCACTCTCACCAAAATCTCTCCCGGTTAAAGTGTTTACGCTCAACAATCAGAGTATGCAAAATTAACTCATAAACTTGAATAACATCTATTTTCATTTCACACACACACGACACACACTTTTTGAGGACTTTACAGGTTGTAAAGGGGCTTAGGGTTAAAGGTGGGTGTAGCGAGCGATTTTGGACGCGGTTCTTAAGTGCTGGTCGCTCTCTGCGGTTTGAGCTTAAACTACAGGTCGATTCATTTTTTATCCTATTGTGAGCTGAATAAGGAAGGGAAATAAATATCTCCAATTAACCCTGCTTGCATACTGAGTTTAAACAGCGGTCTGTTAGGTTACGAATGCTATCAATGTGGGGGGGCTTTGTACTGGTTATTTGTATTTTCACCAATACAGTTTTCTTTCTTTTTATCTGGGCAGAAGGTTTCTGGCGGGGAACAAGGATTAGGATGTTAGGACTGATGTTTTTGAATTACTGCTTTTGATTGATGGAGATATGGGATTTTGGGTTTTTTGTTGATTGTGCTCGCTAAGATCTTTTCTTTCAATCTTATGCCTACGTATTCCCGTTTACTGAAACAGGGAAATCAGAGCGTTCGTAGTTCCTCCTATTCTATGGGAGGAAATGGGTTTTCTGGTGTCTTGTTCAAAGCCCAAGACGTGAAGCGAAAGGTGATTTGTATCTTGATCAAAGCCCAAGATGTGAAGCTGAAGGTCTCAACTTTAGAGAGAATTGGTCATCTCTAAAGAAGGGTTTGTCTGTCACAACTGTTGGGTGACTGGTTATAAAGGAGAATTACTTTAACCGGGATACGCGGATCCTAGCAATGCCATAATTTCCTTTAAAGGGGATTTTAACCTGAAGGAGAAGACTTTAACTCAGTGTAGAGCAATGCTATCTTTCCTTAGGAATTTCTCGTGCTAAAAGAGGGACAGTGGCGTGGATATAGATGATCCAGAGGCTTGCCGCTTACAGCGATTAGATGAAGGGGAAGGAGTTGTTGATGTTTGTGTACTGTGAACGAGGCACAGCTTTGATGCTAAAAGGTTAATTGGATTAACCAGTGGTTTTCTTATACAAAGCCTAAGAGGAGGCTAATATGTGTCTCGTACAAAGCCCGAGAGAGAGGCGAGAAGGTTTGACTTGACGATGAAGTCTTTTGGTGTCAACCAGAGAGTGTTTTTGTATCTCGTACAAAGCCCGAGATGGAGGCTAAAAGTTTGACTGGTTCAATAAGAACCTTTTTGTATCTCGTATAAAGCCCGAGATGGAGGCGATTTGACTCAACAAGAGAGTTTCTTATGTGTCTCGTACAAAGCCCGAGTGAGAGGCTAAACGTTGTTTGACTCCGCTGGGGAGGATCATTTGTACAAAGCCCAAGAGGAGGCTATGGTTACTGTTTCAGTCAAGTGACAGGTCCAGTATACTGATTTTGAAAGAGAAAATCAGTTCTTATATGAGCAACACTGTACTCATGGATTTGTTTCAAGGATCCGCGTTGTTCCCGTTCTTTAAGGAAGCGGGAAATCCGAAGGGTATTGAGACTGTCCGAGTCTACGGGTTTCCTTCCTATTTTTGAAGGGTGCTTGAGAATGTCTTTGAGACTCAAGGAAATTAGACTGTCCAAGTCTACAGTTTCATCTTTTGTACCATGTTTTGAGAAACAATAGTAGACTCTATGAAAGGACTGTTCTATGAAGATGATTAAGTTTTGTTCCTATACCTCTAGGAGGTCGTCGGGACAATTTGTACGAAGCCCAAGAGGAGGCTGGAATCTTTTAAGAAGCCGATCGGTCCTTGTACTAAGCCCAAGAGAAGGCTATCATTCCCGGAGGAAGAAATCATTATACGAAGCCTAAGAAGAGGCTGTGAATACTTCTAAGAAGCCGTAGGGTCCTTGCACTAAGCCCAAGAGAAGGCGGGGTTGCTTTTAGGAAGCCTGTGGGTCCTTGTACGATACCCAAGAGGAGGCCGATGCTTTTAAGAAGCCCGTGAGTCCCAAACCAAAGAAACGTTCAAGAAAAGTTTCACCGAGAATAATTCATCTCTGGGGAATAGAATTTCTTGACAATTCCTAATGAGGACAGCCGAAGAGAAGACTATATCTGGTGATCCTATTTGGGATCTAGCTGTCTATTTCTATGAATAAACGAAACGGCGTCACCTAGTTCTAGACGTAGTTGCCGGGGAAACTCTAAATATCTATACTATTATTACACAGTTGATATGAGTTTATGAAAGAAGACTTACAGTGAAACAGCCCCACAATACAGTTATATGTATATGAAAGCGGTAAATGAAAGCGGGTAAACACTTACTCGGTTGTAGAGCTTCCATGCTGTTTGGTTAGTTGTTCAACAAAGAAAGATTGAAAACAACAGTATATTCAAAATCAAAGGAGAAAGTGCTTTGAAATAAAAAGATTTAGGGCTTACAGCTCAAGGAGAGGCCCAGGGTTTTATCAGTGAGCGGACTGTTGAATTTGTACAGAGGGACTTATACAAGTGACTGAGGCCCAAAATGTTTTCTGTACAAAGGGGTTTGGGTCTTACACTCTATTAGAGGCCCAAAAAGTTTTAAAGAAAAAGAGTGGGGCTTATAACACGAGGGTAGGCCCAAAAGGTTATTTTTAAAAGGCGACGATCGCGCCGTTTGTTTTTGACGGTATCGGGACTTATACAATACACTGAGGCCCAAAATGTTTTGGTCAAGAAAGGATTGGGTCTTACACTCTATTAGAGGCCCAAAGTGTTTTGAAAATGATTTATGAGGGTTGAATTAATCCAAAAACCCTAATTTGTTTTCAAAAATGTGTTTAATTGAATAAAAATTCAATTAAACTGATCAAAATTGTTTAACATGTGAAAAAAAAATTGTGATTTTGGATTAATGTTTCAAAAATTAAGTATTGACCTACAATATAATTAGAAAGCATTAAAAATTGCAAAATCAATGTAGACAAAAATATTTAATATGCCAAAAACAATTAAAATATTAATTATTTGCAAAAATATCAATTATATGAAATAAATAATATTTTTGGGATTTTTTGATAAAATAAAATATTTCAACATTTTTGTGAATTATCAAAAAAAGAATCAACTCAAAATCATTAAAACTCAGAGAGAAATTAATTTTTGAATCAATTAAACAAAATCACAAAATTCAAATATTTGAATTTGTGAAAAAGGCGCCAAGAACACAAGCAAGAACACGCGCGTTTTTCTGGGTTTGGCTGATTTGCGTTTTCCATCCAATCTCACTGAATACGTAATCATATCATGCAATCCACATATCATTATGCTCTTCTCAACCTCACGATCATGTTTATAACACTTAATTTCATTTAAATTAAACATAAAACATGAAATCACGAAGAAACCTCAAGAACCCTAATTTCTGCATGAAGGCTAGGATTTTCGATACACGATTCAAACAATGCAATTAATTGAGGGAAAACATTCCATGCATGATTATGAACATATGGCCAAATTATTGTGCGAGGAAATATACATGGATTGAGAGATGACCAAGTATATGCTTACCTCCAAGCTGTGACAGCAAGTGCAATTTGATTTTTGATTTGGAGGTGTTACAGATGAGTGGTGATGATCTGAACAGCTTCCCTACACCCTATGGAGTGTGTTTGAATGGTTGGACTTGATTGAAATTGGCTGGATCAATTTGTGGTACCTCAGCTGCAACTTGATTGAAAATTTGAGCAACCAGCTGGTGATTTTGTGAAATTGGTGTTTCAGAAGTGATCTAAGTGTTTGATCAGCTCATATGTGATGTATATGAGGTGTGTGAGTGATTGGTTTGATTGGAAAAGCTCTCAAACTCAAAACCCGATAGCTACCTTGCTAAGAAAGGCATTTTTGCCAAGAGAAAGAGATTTTGAGGAAAGCATCTGTTAGATGGCTTTGGTGTACTCAAACTGATCACAATTGAGCTCTATTTATAGTAGAGCAAGTTTGTTTTGCAAGGAATAGTGAATGGCAGCTGGTAAGTAGGTTTGGCCAATGTTGGCAAATGAAAATCCAAGTCTCCTCTAGCCATTGACTAGAGGTTAGGGCACAGAGCTTTGGTCCCCTTGGTCTTGGATAAGTCTTAACTGATTTCAGATGAGAATGGCTCAGTCCATGCCACCTTTATGCTTCCATTGAATGCTTCAATCCAAATTTGGAGTCTTGTCCCTATTTTGGCCATTCTAGGTTCAACATGCTATTTCTTGTTCCATGGACTTTGGAGGCTTGGCTCAGTGATTGTCCCCTTTAGATTCAATCCTCAGATGTGTCCAAGTGGATAGGAGCATTTGAATTTGGCTGATTTTGGCAAATCGAGCAAAATTGCAAATTCTGCCTTGCCTTTGACAGATTTCAGCAAGGCAACTTGCCAATGTCATATCTCATGGTGTAAGTTGAATTTGGTAATGTTCTTGGCCATTTTGGAAAGCCCTTACATGATATAACAACTGTTTGAACAAGTTTGGTTTTGATCTCTTTTGATTCCAAGTGAAAAATCCCTCTACATTTGGCAAAAAGTGAAGCAAAATCTGACTTAGTGAAATTTTCACTAAGTGTTGGAACAAAGTGCGATTTCTTGATTTTGATCACTCCATAACTCAAAATCCTTAATGAATTGGACTTAGGTCTAGTTGAAGTTTTTGTAGAGGGTAATGAGGGCTACAAATCCATCTTTGGATGAGAAAAAATGGCCATGTGGTTTAGGAGTTATGATCCTCCAAAGTTAGTGTATTAGTGGTACTTTTTCCATAACTTAGAAAAATTTCTAAGTTTTATGGTTACCCCTTTTACAAGTTATCCCACTTTCTTTGGTTTTTCTTGATGAATGATGATTCAAATCATACATAAACATCATTTTAGGGTAAAAAATCCATTTTGGTGAAAAATCTCAAAAAGTCAAAGTTGACTTTTGTGCACAGTTGACTTTTTATCAGATGAATTCCAAATTGTGCAATTCTTCAGGAAATCATGTCCTTGACCTAAATCAAACTTGATGGACATGTTCCATGGGTGTCATAGGGTATATTGAGGCATGTCCTAGGGTTTGGGAGCATATCCTGGTCAAAAGTCAAAGTTACAGTTGACTTTCCTCGCGAAACCCTAATTGTGGTGCAGATTAAAATGAGACTTGTTGCTCAAGCTTCTTGGATTAATCCATTGTTCCAAATGGATCAATATAGTTCATTAGAGACCCTCAAACTCTCTCTTGAGGTCTTGGTTCATGATTTGTCCCAAAAGTCAACTTAGGGGTGAATTAGGTCAAGAAACCCTAATTCCTGATTTTTGATGTATGCATCCCCTGAGGTCAAATTGACTTGATGCTTGGGTCCATGAGGTTCCATGGAGTATATTAGGTTATGTTTTGGAGCATTGGCTTGTGCCCAGATGAAAAATTTCCATCTGGAGGCCCTGGTCGACCAAAACCCTAATTTGGTGACACTGTCGATCTTGAGACTTAATCCACCTGAAAGGGAGCATCCTTGTGCTTAATCCTTAAAGTGGGAATCCTTTTGATCCATTGTGAATGTTTGGGAGGCTAGACAAGTTGAAGATCATGTCATTCCTTGATTGATCATTTGTCTAAGGCTCTGAGAGGGCTTGAAACCCTAATTTTGATTGCAGTGGATGCTCAACAACCCTTGAGGCATTTGGTGAGGCATGATGGTTTATCCATATTGTGATGATGATTTGCACAATGATGGGAAATCTAAGTGGTCAAAATTTGGGATATGACAGATGCCCCTATTTAATCTTCTTGGACACGAAGGTGTGAATGACGAAAGTATTCGGGCATTCGGGGTGCAAGAGGATTAAATATCGGAATACCCAAAATTTTGATGATTATCATGAATGGTAGCTTGCGCATTCATCTTCTTTTGCTAAGCAATGATGCTTAGAAAATGTAAACTTCCCCTCGATCCTGGTTTCCTACCAAGGAACTGGTCTTAGTTTCTGAAATAAACTTCCCCTCGATCCTGGTTTCCTACCAAGGAACTGGTCTAAGTTTCTGTAATAAACTTCCCCTCGATCCTGGTTTCCTACCAAGGAACTGGTCTAAGTTGCTGTAATAAACTTCCCTTCGATCCTGGTTTCCTACCAAGGAACTGGTCTAAGTTGCTGAAATAAACTTCCCCTCGATCCTGGTTTCCTACCAAGGAACTGGTCTAAGTTTCTGTAATAAACTTCCCCTCGATCCTGGTTTCCTACCAAGGAGCTGGTCTTAGTTTCTGAAATAAACTTCCCCTCGATCCTGGTTTCCTACCAAGGACTGGTCTTAGTTTCTTTTGTCAATAAACTTTATTGGCAAGGGACGCTATTTGTAGTGGCTTTCCTCAAACTTCTCGCCGAATTTTCCTGGGGAGATGCCATTTGAGTGGAAAAAGTTTTGATGTCAGACTTGCTGGGGGAACCCATTCGTCTGAGTTGTAGAGGTGCACAAACTTCTCTGTTTGGAGACGCCATCTGTCGATTCTACTGGGGAAAGCGAGTCTCTTGGGAGACTGCATTCGTTTGGGAGCTTGCATCATACTTTTCTCGGGATCTTCCCGGAGAAATGCCATATGATGGGGTCCAATTTTGAGGTGTCGATGTCCTTTTCATCAGCGGTTTTCTAGGAACGAGACCGGCATGCTGCTGAATTTCCGATTACGAGGCTTTCCTTGTGGATTTTCCTTAATCCGGGAAAGTAGGGATATCATCTTCAATGGCGAAGAGTGATATTTGTTGAAAGTTATCTCTGGCTTTTCAGAGGTTCAAGTTATCAAAGTGGTCAAGTACCGACTCTGATCTAGAGATACACTGGTGGCGAGATTGTGCAGACACAACATTTCCTGACAAAGCAAGAACTGACAAACTCGATTGAGAGGACAATTATCACTAGGGGACAAGACCGACTAGAGTGATAGCGATGCAATATGAATACGAATGCAAATAAATAATGCATGATGTATGTATATGCTGACAAAACTGACGCAACACACAAACTAAAAGATGAACATGACTGGATACTCGGCCATCGCGGGGCGTATAGAGATATCGCTGGTTCAAGATAGCAATTCCA
Source organism: Lathyrus tuberosus (assembly GCA_022829125.1). Lineage (NCBI taxonomy): Eukaryota > Viridiplantae > Streptophyta > Magnoliopsida > Fabales > Fabaceae > Lathyrus > Lathyrus tuberosus. Next base: position 13,260,114 of record JALAZF010000075.1, read on the forward strand.
CCTTGCTTAGGAGAGATAGTCCCTGCGGGGAATACCATTGATCAGGCTTAGGAGATAAGAACTCGGCCGAGGCGTGTCAGACGAAACAAGGTCTCTGACACAGTTGATCCCTTCATTCAGACGTACTGGGTTAGAAGGAGTACTTTGATTCTGCACTTTGAAGTTCGCTTACTTCTGGAGAAGTGGTTGATGTTCTTTCGATGTTCAACAGTCAAAAGAAATTGCCATCTTTATTAAAAAAGCAGAAAAAGTTTTAAGAAGTAAGTTCATTTTTGTTTTATTTCAGGAATCGTTAATCATGTTAAAAACGTCATTGTGTAAAGCTAAAACAAATAAGAATTACAAACAAAAGCACAAAGGCTCAAATTTTATTGATGAGATGGAGATCAGCCAAACGCGTGATTCCACAGAGTATATACAAAGTTTTGAAAATGGTAATTTACAGGGAAAAGGGCTACGTTGAAACATAACAACCACTATCCTTCCACCAACTTTGAATTCGGGGCATCCTGAGCTTCTGTCAAAGATGACCTTGACTGGAGTTTTCTTCCGATGATGTAACTGCTGCTGTTGAGGGACTTGCCACTGTTGAACATAGTTACTTGCCATTATCCCTAATTTTTGCCCGGATTGTACTATGAGATTTCCAATCCACCGGGATGATTTTTTTTCATGTCTCTAACTTTTGCCTGGACCGCCCTTTCGGGTTTTCAATCCACCGAGACGTTTTTTTTTTTAGTTTAGGCGAAGTATTTCTTGACTACATCAACATTCATGGGGTAGGCAAATTCCTCTCCGTCCATGGTTGCAAGTCTCAAGGCACCGCCTGAGAAAGCTTTCGTGACCACAAAGGGGCCATCATAATTCAGAGTCCACTTGCCCCGAGAGTCAGCGAGAAATGATTGTATCTTCTTGAGCACGAGGTCTCCTTTCCTGAAGACACGAGGTTGGACCTTTTTATCGAATGCCCTCTTTATTCTCTGTTGATACAACTGACCGTGGCATAGTGCCGTGATTCTCTTTTCTTCGATCAGATTCAATTCGTCGTGTCGGCTTTGACACCACTCAGCTTCGGTGAGCTTAGCTTCCATCAATACTCGGATTGACGGGATCTCTACTTCTATGGGAAGCACTGCCTCCATGCCATATACTAGAGAGAAAGGGGTAGCCCCTGTTGAAGTACGGACAGATGTGCGATAACCGTGAAGAGCAAAGGGTAGCATCTCGTGCCAGTCTTTGTGGGTTACAACCATTTTTTGAACAATCTTCTTGATGTTCTTGTTAGCCGCTTCTACCGCCCCGTTCATCTTGGGTCGGTAGGGAGATGAGTTATGGTGTTCAATCTTGAACTCTGCACACAACTCTTTCATCATCTTATTGTTCAAGTTAGACCCATTATCAGTAATGATCTCGCTTGGAACACCATAACGGCAGATGATATTGTTTTTGATAAATCGGACCACCACTTGTCGGGTTACATTGGCGTATGACGATGCTTCGACCCATTTGGTGAAGTAGTCAATGGCTACTAGGATGAACCGATGTTCGTTTGAAGCCTTGGGCTCAATCATGCCAATCATGTCGATTCCCCATATCGAGAAAGGCCATGGGGAAGAAAGAACTTTGAGATGTGATGGCGGTACATGAATTTTATCGGAGTATATATGACACTTGTGACACCTCCTCATGTACTTGTAGCAATCAGATTCCATTGTCAACCAATAGTACCCTGCTCTTAGAATTTTTCTTGCCATTGTATGTCCGTTGGCATGAGTGCCAAAGGATCCTTCGTGAATTTCTTTCATAAGCATGTCTGCTTCTGGTCTGTCTACGCATCGGAGCAAGACCATGTCAAAATTTCTCTTATAGAGAGTGTCACCGCTCAGGAAGAAGTTTCCAGCCAATCTTCTGAGGGTTTTTCTATCTTTTCTGAGTGCCCCAGATGGGTACTCTTGTTTCTGAAGGAAGCATTTGATATCGTGATACCAAGGTTTATCGTCTAGGACTGCTTCAATCGTGAAGATGTAAGCGGGCCGTTCAAGGCGCATGATGTCAATCTTAGGTAAGTCATTCCATCGACCTACGCTAATCATGGAAGAGAGAGTGGCTAAAGCATCAGCCATGTGATTCTCTTCACGAGGGATGTGATGAAACTCAACTCTGTTGAAGAAAGGTAGCAACCTTCTTGCGTAGTCTTTGTAAGGAATCAGTCCTGATTGGTATGTGTTCCAATCTCCTTTTATCTGATTGATAACCAGGGCTTAGTCGCCATATACGTCCAAGTTTTTGATCCTTAAATCAATCGCCTCCTCGAGACCCATGATACATGCTTCGTATTCGGCCTCGTTATTTGTACATTTGAACGTAAGTCTAGCGGTGAAAGGAATGTGGGTACCCTGAGGGGTAACAATGATTGCCCCAATTCCATTTCCATAATGATTAACTGCTCCGTCAAAGATAAGTCCCCATTGGGAACCTGGTTCTGGCCCTTCACTGGGTAGCGGTTCATCGCAGTCTTTCATTTTTAGATACATGACATCTTCGTCTGGGAAGTCAAACCCGATTGATTCTTAATCGTCAATCGGTTGATGAGCCAAATGATCGGCTAAAATACTTCCTTTAACGGCTTTCTGAGCGTGATACTCTATGTCATATTCTGATAGCAACCTCTGCCAACGGGCAATCCTTCCCGTGAGAGCAGGTTTTTCAAATACGTACTTGATTGGATCCATTTCGGAGACCAACCAAGTAGTATGACGAATCATGTACTGGAAAAGACGTTTGGCTGCCCAAGCCAAAGCACAGCAAGTTTTCTCGAGCATCGTGTACCGAGTTTCACAGTCGGTGAATTTCTTGCTCAAATAGTAGATGGCAGACTCTTTCCGTTTGGTTTCGTCTTGTTGGCCAAGTACACATCCCATTGAGTCCTCTAGGACTGTGAGGTAAATGATCAGTGGTCTTCCTTCCACTGGAGGTGATAGAATCAGAGGATTCAACAGATATTCCTTAATACTGTCGAAGGCAGTTTGGCAATCTTCTGACCAAACGCAGTCCTGGTTCTTTTTCAGTAATTTGAAGATCGGCGCACAAGTGGCAGTCATAAGGAATATGTACCTGGAGATGTAGTTCAAACGTCCCAGGAATCCTCTGACTTGTTTCTTAGTTTTCGGAGAAGGCATTTCTTGAATGGCCTTGACCTTGTCAGGATCAACTTCAATCCCTTTCTGGCTGACGATGAACCCTAGTAATTTCCCTGAACGGACACCGAAGGTGCACTTGTTGGGATTCAAGCGGAGCTTGAATTTTCTTAGACGTTCGAACAATTTTGACAAATGTTCAACGTGCTCACTCTTTGTTTTTGATTTTGCAATCATATCATCGACATACACTTCGATTTCTTTGTGTATCATGTCATGAAAAAGAGTAGTCATGGCCCTTTGATAGGTTGCCCCAGCGTTCTTCAAACCGAACGACATTACCTTGTAGCAAAAGGTACCCCATGGGGTAATGAACGAAGTTTTCTCCATGTCTTTCGGCGCCATTTTGATCTGGTTATAGTCCGAGAATCCATCCATGAAGGAGAAAACTTTGAACTTTGCTGTACTGTCAACCAGCATGTCAATGTGTGGTAAAGGAAAGTCGTCCTTTGGACTTGCCTTGTTCAGATCTCTGTAATCAACACACATTCTGACCTTTCCGTCCTTTTTGGGAACGGGTACGATGTTGGCTAACCATTGAGGACATTCAGATGTGGCGAGGAAACCCGCGTCAATCTGTTTATGTACTTCCTCTTTGATTTTGATGGCCATGTCCGGGTGAGTGCATCTCAACCTTTGCTTTACTGGCGGACATTCCGATCTTAATGGTAAGTGATGTTCCACGATGCTGGTATCTAACCCTGGCATATCCTGATAGGACCAAGCGAATACATCGGGAAATTCTTTGAGAAGCTTTATCAAACTCTCTCTGGCAGTTGGACTGAGCAGCGCCCCAATCCTGATTTCTTTTCTCTCTTTTTCTGAACCCAAGTTTACCGTTTCCAACGGTTCTTTGTGAGGTTCAATGGACCTTTCCTCTTGTCTGAGTAGTCGAGAGATCTCTTCTGGAATTTCGTTGTCAACTTCTTCTTCAGCCTCGAATACCGGGAACTCAAAGTTGGGAGAAGGCATCGGATCGTATGTTTCAACAGGGTGTAAAACAAGCAATCTGCATGACGTGATGATTCGTGTTTAGAAGAGATAGAGAAAATGCAAGTGTGTGCAGTGTATATTTTACTGCTTGTTTTTTATTTTAATTGTTTTTTAGGATTACCATTTTCTGAAAAATCAAAAAGAGAAAACAGCAAATAATGCGGAAATTACAGAACGACATTATTTTATTAATGAAAAAGTCGATCCTTGAAACTACAGCCCTATAAAACAAAACTCTGTCGCTTCGGGCAAAGCGAAGAGGGATATTTACAGAAAGCGAGCCCTATCAAAACATCTGTTTCACCTGGGCAGGGTGAAAGGTTAAAAGATGGCAATTACTTTGACTGATGAACGATCTTCGGAACCTCGACAGCAACCCATTGGCGGCGAACTCCTCGGTGAATCACAAAGTCTGGCACCTTCCTTGATTTGTCTTCAGAAATAACGCTGATTTCTGGTGGAGCAGGATCATTGGAATCTGTCTCCCAGGCAGAATTGTCGTAGGAGAATTCCGCTGTAGCATTTTGCATAGCATTTGTGCTCTCAGCTGTATCTCCCCATCCAGTCGGCTGGATATCTTCGAGTCTGATACGAGAGCTTTCGGGAGCAGTGTACTTGACCATAAAGTCGTATTTTCCACTTGGTTCTCCCAAAGTGTCCCAAACTTCTTTGGAATTGGAGGAGTCATCTCTCTCGATGACGTTGACCTCGGGAAAAGCATAGTTGATGAATTCAAGTCCTGCAAACGTTGCAAATTCATCTTCATGTTGAGTAGTTTCCGAATGACCTGAGTGTTGATCCCATGACATGGTGGGGACACAGGTATTCTGTTCAATGATGCTCAGCTGATTTTCATTGTTCGGCTGACTTTCTGGCCCAAGTCTCCTGGGTAAGGTTGCCACATTGGCAGACCATCCATTGGGCCATAGTAGGTGTAGTCAAAATTGTCTTTCATCAGAGTGTCTTCCTCTAATGAATTTGGCGGAGCACGGCATCCTTCCGGATCACAACCTCCGTATATCATTTCGACGTCTGACCTTGGTATAAATCTCGGACTTTGTGCGGGATAGCAAAATGGTATAGGCACCTCTTCCTGAGACATATAACCGTCTTCGTTGAGGTAGGACCTCCATTCTTCATCTGTGTCGGAGGGATCTTCCTCATTGATAGCATGTACTGCTTGAGACACTGGGTGGAGAAAACCTCCATTGTGGAAGAAATTTTGAAGTGGATGAAGACTTTCATCATTGGCAGCTGTCCGGGTACAGGTCGCAGAAAAACCAAGACCCTTCTTTGTTTTATTGTCAATAGGAATGACAAGTTGTCCCCATCCAGTTGTATCGGTACTCTCGACCGCTTTGATAGCATCTTTGTATGAGGAAATCGAGGTTCCTCCTTGGGATTGATTGTCCTTGCTCACCGACAGTGGTTGGAACTGCGTTCCAATAACCTCCTCGGGTTCTATACCAGCGGATGATGACAAGTTACTCACAAGCAAGGCTTGTTCCCCACAAACCGTGACAAGTTGATCGTTCTGAATGAACTTTAGATTTTGGTGGAGGGTTGACGTAACCGCTCCAGCCTGATGTATCCAAGGTCTTCCTAATAAACAACTGTATGTTGCCCAGATATCCATGACCTGGAAAGTGACTTGGAAAGTGTGAGGACCGATAGTTATGGGAAGATCAACTTCGCCGATAACCATTTTTCTAGATCCGTCGAATGCTTTGACGACGACCTCGCTAATTCTCATCGGAGGGCCTTTGAATGATAATTGCATCAAAGTGGACTTCGGCATAACATTCAGGGCTGACCCTGTGTCTACCAGTACGCTGGCTAAAGCATCGTCCTGGCAGTTAATTATGATATTGAGCGCCATGTTATGACTGCGACTCTCTTCAGGTAATTCCTCATCACTAAATCCCAAATTGTTGCAGGAAGTGATGTTAGAGACAATGCTATCGAACTGTCTGATTGTTACATCCTGTTCCACAAAGGCTTGCTCCAAGACTTTCTGTAGAGCCTCCCTATGCGCTTCTTAACTGAGTAACAGTGATAATACCGAGATCTTTGAAGGAGTCTATAACAGTTGATCCACAATGTTGTATTCACTCCTTTGGATGAGCTTCAGCATCTCATCATCATTTTTCGAAAGGTCGGTATTACTGGATTGACCGACTGGTGGATCAGGAGTTTCTGTCTGAAGTTCGTTTTCCTTGTTAAGTTCCCCAACTCCTCGGTTGAAGATTCTACCGCTCTGTGTTACACGACTGATGTCTGTAATATTCATGACGGAGGGTAATGGAATTTCCTTTCCATTCTCAATTGTTGTTGCACCGTATTTGTAAGGGATAGCCTTAGCTGATTCATACGGTAGTGGTCCCGGCAGATAGATGACTATGGGAACCTTTTGATTTTTCTGACCATCATAAGTAATCTCGATCCGTTCCCGGTTGGGAACTCTAGATTCATCAAGCAAAGGAATGATAGCAAAAACATCCCCAACTCGATCGGCAAGGTAGTCCGGCGTCCTGTTGATAGGTCCAGAACCTGGGTATGGGCGAACCTCTCCGCGATCCACTTGACCCTGAAGAGCTGCTCTCACAAGGTAACACCCTTGGTTACTTTCTGAACAGACACTACAACTGTCATAGTTGTGTGGGGGCACCTGGCCACGCCCACTTTGAATACAATGTAACCTCACTAGGTTAGCCTCCACTGATCGGACATCCTGACCCTGACGCCGAGTGGGGTTTCTATTACTGATACTAATTTGCTGAGTATCTTCATCCATGTAAATTGGCATCCACCAATGATTTAACAAGTGCTGAAGTGCCTCTTGGACAAGGGTACAACCCCGATCGCTTTCGCAACCCGCTTTACAACTTTGATAGTCATGTGATATTAGGAATCCGAGTCGGACCTGTTCAGTATGTAACTCTACCAGGTTGGTATTCATCACGTGAATATCGAAGATCTCAACCATGTTGATCTGATAGGAATTCCTATCATGGTAGTCCTGGATCCATCCAAGATCCATCTGACGCTGGAGGGCCTCTTGTATGAAAGAGCATCCCTGTTTATTTACCGAGCAAGTCAGACAGGAACCGTAATCGTGCCGCGGCAGATTATGATACTGGCTTTGCCTTGAGTGCATCGCCACCAAGTTGACATTCATTGCAAGGATGTCGTGGTTCTGAATGACGTTAGAATTCGTGTAGACCATGTTAACTCCACGAACTCGGTGCTCTTGGATCCATCTGAGATCCATCTGTTCCTGCAGAGCTGTTTGCACTACAGAACATCCTTGGTTGTTTTTAGAGCAGATATCACACTGGTGATAGTTATGAGGTGGCATATGGCCATATCCACTCTGTCTACAATGCATCTTGACCAGATTGGTTTTCAACAAGAGTACATCATGAATTTGATAGACATTGTTAGTCTCTTTCTCAATCAGATTGACTGCAGCTTTCTCATGTTGAGGCAGCGGGTTCGTGAGAACATTGGGATTCGTATCTTTGAAAGATAAGAGCCCGCTCCTAACAAGCTTTTGCATGTCGGACTTGAAATTGAGGCAAGTCTCTATGTTATGCCCTGATCCTCCTTGATGATAAGGGCGTGTCTGATCCACCTTAAACCAAAAAGGCAGATTTTCTGGTACTGTAAGAGGAGACTTAGTCTGGATGTGCCCCTTAGCCAGTAGTAACGGAAATAATTCTGCGTACAACATGGGTATAGGATCAAACCCTGATGGTCATGTTGTACGGTTGTTATTGTATGGAGGATGAGCCTACTGAAGAGGCTGTTGTGTCCTTTGCTGATCAAGTTGGCTCTGCGCAACCTGAGGTTGATACGTAGGAACAGGCGCACGGCTGACAGCAGGAGTTACAGCTGCTACCGGCTGATAACGACGCCTTTGCTTTCCGAGAGAGATATTCCCAATATCTTGCTCTTTTTTCTTAGGGAGAGCACTACCGTTTTTTTTAGTACCGCTCGTCGATCCAGTGTCTTTTACCAAACGTCCTTCTCGGACGGATTCCTCAAGACGTACGCTCATGCCGACCATCTCGGTGAAATCACTGGGCGCGTTGGCAACCATTCGGTCATAGTAAAATGAGCTTAAGGTTTTTAAGAAGATCTTTGTCATCTCTTTTTCCTCAAGAGGTGGACAAATTTGAGCGGAAATTTCACGCCACCTTTGAGCATACTCCTTAAAGGTTTCCTTGTCCTTTTGCGACATCGATCTGAGTTGATCTCTGTCGGGTGCCATGTCCAAATTGTATTTGTATTGCTGGACGAAGGCAATACCAAGATCTCTGAATGTGCTAATCGTAGCAAGGTTTAAACCCATGTACCATTTTAATGCGGCACCGGTTAAACTATCCTGAAAGTAGTGAATCAGTAGGTCCTGATTTTCCGTCTGAGCTGACATCCGCCGAGCGTACATCACCAGATGGCTTTGAGGGCAAGAGTTACCCTTGTATTTTTCAAAGTCGGGCACTTGGAACTTGTGCGGGACTTTCACATTAGGGACCAAGCAGAGGTCTGCGGCGTCCTTTCCAAATAAATCCTGACCGCGAATGGCTTGCAGCTCCTTCTGCATTTCCAGGAACTGCTCCTGGAATTCATCCATTCTGCCAAACATAGTTTCCTTCTTACCAGAAGGTGTTGGTGGAATCTGTCCTTCCGGGACAGTGTGCACCACAGGGGGTGGTACCGTGACTACGGTAGTGAGTCTTGGCGTTTCCCGAAGTTTGTAACCTTCAAGAGTCTTTAGTATGCCCCTGGCATCTTCACTTTCCCGAAGTTTGTAACCTTCAGGCCCAGCGGCTTCTGTTGTGATTCCCTTATCTTCAGTGATCGGCGGAACATATCCTCCCGGGATATAGTTAACAGGCATGCCCCAAGGACGATCTTTCGGCATCTGATACCTAGGATCATACTTTTCCACTATGGGCGTTGAGGTGATCTCTGAGATCACAGTTCTTTGTAGCTGAGCTTCTGCCATGGCTTGCATGTCGTTACGAAGCTTTCTCATATCCTCTCTTAGAGCGTCGATCTCTTCCTTCAACTCTCTGTTTTCTTCCTCAAGATCATCCATCTTTTTCTGACGATTGGCCAGAGTATTGTACGAATGAGACAGTTTGACTCTAGAATCGAGACACAAATGTGAGATTCGTAGGGAAGAAGAATACGCGATGTGAGAATGATGAATGCAATGATTATATTAATTGTTTTAAGGTTTAATCAAAATAAACTTCGACAATTAGATTGCAAATATCAAACAGTGGGGAAACCCCTTTTTATTGAAATTCAAAGGATTACAGAAATGAAAATACAATAGATTACAAGGTGCAGAAACAGAAACCTAAACTAATGGGTCTCAAGTCCTCTCTGAAGAGAAGTCGGGTGCTGATTCTGGTATCTTCCTTTTCTTTGACCGGGGCTCTTAGGCCGTTGTCGGGTTGTCATTCCTTTGCCAGGTGAAAGGAGCGAGCAAATTCCTTTGGTCATCTTGATTCTCTACAGCATGTTGCTCCAAAATTTCAATCAGAGCATCCTTTTCTTTTAGTAATTGCTGTATTTTGATGCACTCTATGTCGAGGGTGCGGTACTTGTTCTTCCAAGACCTTCTCTCCTTCTGGACTTTGTTGAGAGTAACCCGAAGCTTTTCAGTTTCCGTCATGAAGTACATGACAGATTCCCTCGGCGGAAGAATTCCGTAACGAGGATAAGGCATCTTCAGCTTGAGAGCTCTAGTTTGTACCCAATGGAGATAAGGCTCCACCGAGACACAGTCCGGTTTTCCTAGAGACTCTCGTCCTTTTTTATGAACATGTTTCCAAGCGTGCGCTATTTCCATCTTTAGTTCTCTGTCGTTTTCTCCTTCCTTGAAGAAAAGACCTTCCAGATGAACACCCCGTGGGACGTGTCTCATCGGGTATCCAAATTGACGAAGAACCAATATCGGATGGTAGTTGATTCCTCCTTTAGTTCCTATGAGGGGTATGTTGGGGAAGTTTCCATAACGGTCAATGATCCTAATTCCCTCATAAATCCTACTACACCAATCTATATCAGAGTTGGTAAGAGACATGATCTTCTGCGACCAGCGTAGGGCACTCTTACAATCCCAAAAAGCAGCAGACTTGGGCAAGTGAGAGATGAACCATTTATAAAGCAGAGGTACACAACATGTGATCTCCCCTCCACTGTACAAATTTCCTAAGTGTACAGAATGATACTCATCTACGAGCAAAGTCGGCACAGGGTTTCCAATGAGAAAAACCTTAATAGCGTTAATATCGACGAAGTTATTGATGTTAGGAAACAAAAATAACCCGTAGGTGAGCAAGACAAAGATGCTTTCAAAAGCAGTGATGTTCCCTATACTAGCAAAGTACAGAGCTTTCTTTGTCAAGAAATGGGCTGGCAAACCTTGGATGCCACCCTTAGTAGTCATGTGAGTCCTGACCTCAGACTCATCAAAATGAATTGCTCTTGCAATGGTCTGATTCTTTGGAATTTCTTCCAGTCCAGAAAATGGAGCTCGATCTGTGATGTGTAAATCAATCAGATGAGAATACTCCTCCAGCGTTGGTGCTAGCTGGTAATCCGAGAATGTGAAACAGTGATAAACTGGATTGTAAAACTGAATGAGCGCATCCATGATTCCCTCAATCACATGGACTCTTAATAGTGGTAGCAAACCTCCGTGCTTGGCTCTGAAAGCCTCAGGGTTAGTGATCATCCTCGCTAACCTTCTCAAATCCTCTAGTTTTGGAACCTTGAAGGTATACTGGCGAGTTCTCCTTCTACCGAAATCCATTAGCATAATCCTCTTCTCTGATATTTGCAATCACAGTCTTAGTTTAATTTGAAAAATAGAGAGACTAGAAGAGAAGTTTTTTGAATGTTTTAATGTTTTATTAAATGAATGCATGAATGCAGCACACAAAAACATAGAAAAAACATGGGGTCAAAGGGTCGTTGTCATGAAGTCAAGGCTCTACCCATCCCCAAAGGTTTATACTAGGGTGATTTTTGTACCTGTACTCATTATCATCAGCTCCTCCCAGGAAAGCAAAACAACAAGCGGATCGCCAGCGAGTTGTAGTGCAATCTTAGAGTAAGTTCCATTCACCGAGAATAGATCACCAGCCTCAAATGAGGGTAGTATCGCGTAACAACTATTTCTGATAGTTTCCGCACTACGAAAGGGTTTGGCTCCTCAGCTTCTCAGACTTAACAACTGGCCTATTGGCTAAGAGAGTGAATGGGTTGCGTTGGTCAGCCTCCACTGAGGTTGATGGTCGACCCCGTCGCCATCACTTATCTTAAGTGTATACTCATTCTTTCCACATACGGCATCACCCGCATTCCCATTAGCAGAAAAATAAACACGTATAGCAATTAGGAAAAGCAATATATATATTTGTCCTAAAACATCCTAGACCTTTAAAGCTATGGATCCTAAGTTCCTGACAGAAATGGGTTCTCCGGCGGAAGCCCCAATCTGTGGCTTCAACCAAAGAGGTGAAAAGGAGGAAAAAGGAAAGAAGCTGAAGAGATCGGCCCCACGGTGGGCGCCATTTTTTCTGTAGCGAGCGATTTTGGACGCGGTTCTTAAGCGTTGGTCGCTCTCTGCGGTTTGGGCTTAAACTACAGGTCGATTCATTTTTTATCCTATTGTGAGCTGAATAAGGAAGGGAAATAGATGTCTCCAATTAACCCTGCATGCATACTGAGTTTAAACAGCGGTCTGTTAGGTTACGAATGCTATCAATGTGGGGGGCTTTGTACTGGTTATTTGTATTTTCGCCAATACAGTTTTCTTTCTTTTTATCTGGGCAGAAGGTTTCTGGCGGGGAACAAGAATTAGGATGTTAGGACTGATGTTTTTGAATTACTGCTTTTGATTGATGGAGATATAGGATTTTGGGTTTTTTGTTGATTGTGCTCGCTAAGATCTTTTCTTTCAATCTTATGCCTACGTATTCCCGTTTACTGAAATAGGGAAATCAGAGCGTTGGTAGTTCCTCCTATTCTATGGGAGGAAATGGGTTTTCCGGTGTCTTGTTCAAAGCCCAAGACGTGAAGCGAAAGGTGATTTGTATCTTGATCAAAGCCCAAGATGTGAAGCTGAAGGTCTCAACTTTAGAGAGAATTGGTCATCTCTAAAGAAGGGTTTGTCTGTCACAACTGTTGGGTGACTGGTTATAAAGGAGAATTACTTTAACCGGGATACGCGGATCCTAACAATGCCATAATTTCCTTTAAAGGGGATTTTAACCTGAAGGAGAAGACTTTAACTCAATGTAAAGTAATGCTATCTTTCCTTAGGAATTTCTCATGCTAAAAGAGGGACAGTGGCGTGGATATAGATGATCCAGAGGCTTGCCGCTTACAGCGATTAGATGAAGGGGAATGAGTTGTTGATGTTTGTGTACTGTGAACGAGGCACAGCTTTGATGCTAAAAGGTTAATTGGATTAACCAGTGGTTTTCTTATACAAAGCCTAAGAGGAGGCTAATATGTGTCTCGTACAAAGCCCGAGAGAGAGGCGAGAAGGTTTGACTTGACGATGAAGTCTTTTGGTGTCAACCAGAGAGTGTTTTTGTATCTCGTACAAAGCCCGAGATGGAGGCTAAAAGTTTGACTGATTCAATAAGAACCTTTTTGTATCTCGTATATAGCCCGAGATGGAGGCGATTTGACTCAATAAGAGAGTTTCTTATGTGTCTCGTACAAAGCCCGAGAGAGAGGCTAAACGTTGTTTGACTCCGCTGGGGAGGATCGTTTGTACAAAGCCCAAGAGGAGGCCATGGTTACTGTTTCAGTCAAGTGACAGGTCCAGTATACTGATTTTGAAAGAGAAAATCAGTTCTTATATGAGCAACATTGTACTCATGGATTTGTTTCAAGGATCCGGATTGTTCCCGTTCTTTAAGGAAGCAGGAAATCCGAAGGGTATTGAGACTATCCGAGTCTACGGGTTTCCTTCCTATTTTTGAAGGGTGCTTGAGAATGTCTTTGAGACTCAAGGAAATTAGACTGTCCAAGTCTAGAGTTTCATCTTTTGTACCATGTTTTGAGAAACAGTAGTAGACTCTATGAAAGGACTGTTCTATGAAGATGATTAAGTTCTGTTCCTATACCTCTAGGAGGTCGTCGGGACAATTTGTACGAAGCCCAAGAGGAGGCTGGAATCTTTTAAGAAGCCGATCGGTCCTTGTACTAAGCCCAAGAGAAGGCTATCATTCCCGGAGGAAGAGATCATTATACGAAGCCTAAGAGGAGGCTGTGAATACTTCTAAGAAGCTGTAGGGTCCTTGCACTAAGCCCAAGATAAGGCGGGGTTGCTTTTAGGAAGCATGTGGGTCCTTGTACGATGCCCAAGAGGAGGCCGATGCTTTTAAGAAGCCCGTGGGTCCCAAACCAAAGAAACGTTAAAGAAAAGTTTCACCGAGAATAATTCATTTAGTGAACAGTTCTAAGTTTTGAAGAAATTCAAGAGAAGTTTCACCGAGAATAATTCATCTCTAGGGAATAGAATTTCTTGACAATTCCTAATGAGGACAGCCGAAGAGAAGACTGTATCTGGTGATCCTATTTGGGATCTAGCTGTCTATTTCTATGAATAAACGAAACGGCGTCACCTAGTTCTAGACGTAGTTGCCGGGGAAACTCTAAATATCTATACTATTATTACACAGTTGATATGAGTTTATGAAAAAAGACTTACAGTGAAACAGCCCCACAATACAGTTATATGTATATGAAAGCGGTAAATGAAAGCGGGTAAACACTTACTCGGTTGTAGAGCTTCCATGCTGTTTGGTTAGTTGTTCAACAAAGAAAGATTGAAAACAACAGTATATTCAAAATCAAAGGAGAAAGTGCTTTGAAATAAAAAGATTTGGGGCTTACAGCTCAAGGAGAGGCCCAGGGTTTTATCAGTGAGCGCACTGTTGAATTTGTACAGAGGGACTTATACAAGTGACTGAGGCCCAAAATGTTTTCTGTTCAAAGGGGTTTGGGTCTTACACTCTATTAGAGGCCCAAAAAGTTTTAAAGAAAAATAGTGGGGCTTATAACACGAGGGTAGGCCCAAAAGGTTATTTTTAAAAGGCGACGATCGCGCCGTTTGTTTTTGACGGTATCGAGACTTATACAATACACTGAGGCCCAAAATGTTTTGGTCAAGAAAGGATTGGGTCTTACACTCTATTAAAGGCCCAAAGTGTTTTGAAAATGATTTATGAGGGTTGAATTAATCCAAAAACCCTAATTTGTTTTCAAAAATGTGTTTAATTGAATAAAAATTCAATTAAACTGATCAAAATTGTTTAACCTGTGAAAAACAAATTGTGATTTTGGATTAATGTTTCAAAAATTAAGGATTGACCTACAAAATAATTAGAAAGCATTAAAAATTGCAAAATCAATGTAGAAAAAAATATTTAATATGCCAAAAACAATTAAAATATTAATTCTTTGCAAAAATATCAATTATATGAAATAAATAATATTTTTGGGATTTTTTGATAAAATAAAATTTTCAACATTTTTGTGAATTATCAAAAAAAGAATCAACTCAAAATCATTAAAACTCAGAGAGAAATTAATTTTTGAATCAATTAAACAAAATCACAAAATTCAAATATTTGAATTTGTGAAAAAGGCGCCAAGAACACAAGCAAGAACACGCGCGTTTTTCTGGGTTTGGCTGATTTGCGTTTTCCATCCAATCTCACTGAATACGTAATCATATCATGCAATCCACATATCATTATGCTCTTCTCAACCTCACGATCATGTTTATAACACTTAATTTCATTTAAATTAAACATAAAACATGAAATCACGAAGAAACCTCAAGAACCCTAATTTCTGCATGAAGGCTAGGATTTTTGATACACGATTCAAACAATGCAATTAATTGAGGGAAAACATTACATGCATGATTATGAACATATGGCCAAATTATTGTGCGAGGAAATATGCATGGATTGAGAGATGACCAAGTATATGCTTACCTCCAAGCCGTGACAGCAAGTGCAATGTGATTTTTGATTTGGAGGTGTTACAGATGAGTGGTGATGATCTGAACAGCTTCCCTACACCCTATGGAGTGTGTTTGAATGGTTGGACTTGATTGAAATTGGCTGGATCAATTTGTGGTACCTCAGCTGCAACTTGATTGAAAATTTGAGCAACCAGCTGGTGATTTTGTGAAATTGGTGTTTCAGAAGTGATCTAAGTGTTTGATCAGCTCATATGTGATGTATATGAGGTGTGTGAGTGATTGGTTTGATTGGAAAAACTCTCAAACTCAAAACCCGATAGCTACCTTGCTAAGAAAGGCATTTTTGCCAAGAGAAAGAGATTTTGAGGAAAACATCTGTTAGATGGCTTTGGTGTACTCAAACTGATCACAATTGAGCTCTATTTATAGTAGAGCAAGTTTGTTTTGCAAGGAATAGTGAATGGCAGCTGGTAAGTAGGTTTGGCCAATGTTGGCAAATGAAAATCCAAGTCTCCTCTAGCCATTGACTAGAGGTTAGGGAACAGAGCTTTGGTCCCCTTGGTCTTGGATAAGTCTTGACTGATTTCAAATGAGAATGGCTCAGTCCATGCCACCTTGATGCTTCCATTGAATGCTTCAATCCAAATTTGGAGTCTTGTCCCTATTTTGGCCATTCTAGGTTCAACA
This sequence comes from Lathyrus tuberosus, assembly GCA_022829125.1. NCBI lineage: Eukaryota > Viridiplantae > Streptophyta > Magnoliopsida > Fabales > Fabaceae > Lathyrus > Lathyrus tuberosus. Next base: position 13,276,023 of record JALAZF010000075.1, read on the forward strand.
TGCTATTTCTTGTTCCATGGACTTTGGAGGCTTGGCTCAGTGATTGTCCCCTTTAGATTCAATCCCCAGATGTGTCCAAGTGGATAGGAGCATTTGAATTTGGCTGATTTTGGCAAATCGAGCAAAATTGCAAATTCTGCCTTGCCTTTGACAGATTTCAGCAAGGCAACTTGCCAATGTCATATCTCATGGTGTAAGTTGAATTTGGTAATGTTCTTGGCCATTTTGGAAAGCCCTTACATGATATAATAACTGTTTGAACATGTTTGGTTTTGATCTCTTTTGATTCCAAGTGAAAAATCCCTCTACATTTGTCAAAAAGTGAAGCAAAATCTGACTTAGTGAAATTTTCACTAAGTGTTGGAACAAAGTGTGATTTCTTGATTTTGATCACTCCATAACTCAAAATCCTTAATGAATTGGACTTAGGTCTAGTTGAAGTTTTTGTATAGGGTAATGAGGGCTAAAAATCCATCTTTGGATGAGAAAAAATGGCCATGTGGTTTAGGAGTTATGATCCTCCAAAGTTAGTGTATTAGTGGTACTTTTTCCATAACTTAGAAAAATTTCTAAGTTTTATGGTTACCCCTTTTACAAGTTATCCCACTTTCTTTGGTTTTTCTTGATGAATGATGATTCAAATCATACATAAACATCATTTTAGGGTAAAAAATCCATTTTGGTGAAAAATCTCAAAAAGTCAAAGTTGACTTTTGTGCACAGTTGACTTTTTATCAGATGAATTCCAAATTGTGCAATTCTTCAGGAAATCATGTCCTTGACCTAAATCAAACTTGATGGACATGTTCCATGGGTGTCATAGGGTATATTGAGGCATGTCCTAGGGTTTGGGAGCATGTCCTGGTCAAAAGTCAAAGTTACAGTCGATTTTCCTTGCGAAACCCAAATTGTGGTGCAGATGAAAATGAGACTTGTTGCTCAAGCTTCTTGGATTAATCCATTGTTCCAAATGGATCAATATAGTTCATTAGAGACCCTCAAACTCTCTCTTGAGGTCTTGGTTCATGATTTGTCCCAAAAGTCAACTTAGGGGTGAATTAGGTCAAGAAACCCTAATTCCTGATTTTTTATGTATGCATCCCCTGAGGTCAAATTGACTTGATGCTTGGGTCCATGAGGTTCCATGGAGTATATTAGGTTATCTTTTGGAGCATTGGCTTGTGCCCAGATGAAAAATTTCCATCTGGAGGCCCTGGTCGACCAAAACCCTAATTTGGTGACACTGTCGATCTTGAGACTTAATCCACCTGAAAGGGAGCATCCTTGTGCTTAATCCTTAAAGTGGGAATCCTTTTGATCCATTGTGAATGTTTGAGAGGCTAGACAAGTTGAAGATCATGTCATTCCTTGATTGATCCTTTGTCTAAGGCTCTGAGAGGGCTTGAAACCCTAATTTTGATTGCAGTGGATGCTCAACAACCCTTGAGGCATTTGGTGAGGCATGATGGTTCATCCATATTGTGATGATGATTTGCACAATGATGGGAAATCTAAGTGGTCAAAATTTGGGGTATGACAGTGGGATAGACAAGAAAATGGGAAAACAAGTGGTTTTGGGCTCAAAATTAGCGTCGTTATTCTTTTCACTGTGTTATTTGCACTACTCAACATTGGGGTATCAGACACGTTTTCATCAGGATTCTCTAGCTTCTACTCAATTATTCCTCTTGAGCACGATTTCTTACTTTTCAAGCTAAGTTCCTCCTCTAGGTAAGTGCATTATTATTTTCTCATGTATTCTTTTCTTCTTCTTTTTTTTTTCTTTTTCTATCACAATTTTTTCTTTTTCTCTTTTTCCTCCTTTTTTTCTTGCACTTACCTAGTTGTTATTGGTGTCTCAACCCCAAACTTAGAATTTTTACACAAATCAAAAACTCACAACACCTATCTGAGCGGGTAGGGAAGTGTTTGGGATTACGGTTTACAAGACGTGGTTATAAAAAAACAAAGGAAAAATGGCTCAAATTGGGTTAACAATGGATAACTTACAAATGGTGGCTAGAAAGGCTCGGGGTTAAACAAAAATAAGTGCCTCAATGTGTATAAGTGTGCAGTCAAATTCCAACAAACAATACGCAAGCTCGGAGTGATAGAGACATACTTGAAAAACTCTCATGATGACTAATTATTTGGCTTTTATCACTTACCATGGTTGGTCTAGCTTGACTGGTTTCGAAGCTCTCCTAGTGTGACTAATTATTTTGAAGTTCTCCTGGTTTCGAAGCTTTTATCACTCACCATGGTTGGTCTAGCTTGACTAATTATTCAGCGGTATCAACTTTTGGGGACTTCCAGAATAGCAATCAAGGGTTGAATCTTTCACCTACTGGTACCAGTCTCGTCACTCATCAGACACCAAAGTCCACAAATCTGTAATACAGTAACACAAACTAAAACAACAACGAAATAAAAGAAAAATGAACAGAAAGGAAATAACAGAAATACAAACGAAAACCATAAAAAAACCCCACACTTGAACTAAACATTGCCCTCAATGTTTAAATCCAAGATAGAGAGGGGACTCACAGAACTCTACTGCGGAGGCAGAGGTGGAAAGTGCAACATCAACCGCTGCATCATATGGTGCATCTCATCAAGGACAGCTTCTTGACAAGCTTGTTCCTCCCTTTACCTGGTCTACTCCTTGCGGAGGTCTCTTAATTCGGTTCGCACCCAAGACCATTGATCAAGAGTCATGGATGATGACTCCGCACCCCGTGGGTATGACCTCGAGGGAGGAGGGACAAACTGCTCCTGCTCCTGAACGTCTTCCTCTTTACCTACACCAACATCCTCAACATCGTACTCGTCCTCTATATCGGGGACTGTACTCTTGTATAACTAATTAACAAAGTCAATGATACATATTTTATCAAGATTGGGGAGAGGAATAACGAACTTGTTATGGTTTTCAACAGAATAGTAGTTAGCAGCCCTGCTGAATCAGGGCGCTCATATCAATCTTACTTTTGCCCACTACTGGGGTCTCACTCTCCAAAATAGGACCATAGCCAAAATGCTCGGCTATCTGGGTAATCATACCCCCGACAGAGATCCCACCTTGGGTCGCTCGACCCACTCTTCCCAAATAGTTGGTCGCAAACGCGACAACATTCACTGACACCAAATTAGCCATCGTATAAAGGAAAAACTGAAAGCTCCTGAGATTTGACAAATTTTGGTTAAAACTTGATGAAGAATGATGCAAACAAAGATGTCGAATACAATGTTACGACATCCTAATTTGACAAATATAGCAGTTTTTAAATCTGGTGCAAGAAACAAGGAACGATTTTAGCAGTGGATCAAGGGGTCAATTAACATAAGATTTGAAGCCCAATGGAAGCAGAAGACTATAAAAAAGACCAAGACCTAGGCAGAAAAGAGAGAGAACGATATAGACTTAGGAATCCTATTTTGTAAAGTAGGGTTTAGGTTTTGAGAGTCGTAGGTTTCTCTTGTAAGTCTCCCTCTGTATCAATTTGATACATTGTGGTAGACATATGTACTTGTACAGATTCAGAAACCCGTAGGTAATTAATCATGTATTGTTCTTGGATGAAGCTTTTAAGCAAATCCAAGTTAACTTGTTAGTCAAGGATGCTTGACTGAACTTTGTATTGAAAGGGGTGTTTTTCAATAGGATGATACAGTTATGGTGTAGTAATTGTTAGATAATCACAGGTTGTGATATAGGGAGTGAGATGGGTTTCTCTTGTCTAGGATGGAGTTCTTAGATAAAGATTTCATTGGGTAGTGATAAGTAAATGTGGGTGTTTACTATAAACCTGAGGTTGTTTACATAAAACTATACTACTGATAGTGGATTCTTCTTCCTGGATTGGTATCCCATAGATGTAGGTGATTTGCACCGAACTGGGCCATCATATTCTGTGTTGTTTATCATTTTGCAATTTATAGTTCAGTCTTGATTAACATGTTGGAACAGATGTCGAAACATCTGTGTTTCTACAGTTACTGATATCCTGGATATCAGTTTGCTGTTCTATTCCTTGTTTAATAATCATGTAGAACAATGTCTTGACATGTGTTTGGACATCTACTGTCTGTTTGCCAGAATTTTAATTGGTATCAGAGCAGGCATCCTGTCTGTTTCTGGATGACATTTTTGGGAGATATTTTCTGGCGTTTTAAACAAGAAGGAGTTTTGGAGATCAGATCATCAACTCATACATACTCAAGGGTATTAATGGATGGGATGGATGTTCTGGATCGAAGGTAACAACTTGGGGTTGTTCATGTCTCTGACAAGGTCCTACAACAACTGTTGGAGAAGTGGCTAGGTCTCTTGTTGTGGTGTCTTATAAGATGTTATGAAATCTTATTAGGGCATTTTGAATTTGTTCCTTGGTGGTTCTGCTGCATATGTTTATGATAGAAAAACTCTGGAATTTATGGGATTCTGGAGTTGTTACTGAAGACAGATGGTGGAAGATCTCAATCGTCGGCCTCTATATTTGAAGATATCTGCACCTTTTTATTCCAAAGCCGAGAGCGATGGAATGAAGAGAGTTGTTGGTAGATGTCTGTTATGGTGACTTGGTACTTGGAAGCTTGGTTCCATTGTGCAGTTTGAAGTCAGTTGAAGAGAAGGGGAGTTGAGATTAGGTTTATCATGTTCTTTCTCTAGGATTTTGATAAATTATTGATCGGCTAAGTTATCAAAGATACTTGAGAATTCTCTCAAGTCCACTCATAAAGGCATATCAGTCGTGCATCTGGAGTCTTCTAGTTATTATTTTGACTAGAGGGTGTTTCTGTGAAACATAAACCTGAAGAAAGTGGAGGTGATTTATTTTCACCATCCAAAAGTGCAAGGAAGGGTTCATCTCTCTTAATCCTAAGGATGAATCCAATCTGAATGGAGATTTCAGAATTGTTGAGGTAAATTGGGTTTGTTCAGAGAGAATCTTAGTTACTTGAGTCAAGGGTGGCAGCCTTGGTATCTCAACACTTTGTTTGTCAAGGAAGATACTTGCAAAGATTGAATACTTGATAAGTGTTCATGGAATGATCTGTTGAAGTATGGGTTGAACAGTGACACAGGGTTATTGAACAAGGATTTAAGATCAATTGATATTTGTGATATTCACAAGTATTTAATTGATTATCCTTGTATGTGAAGTTCAAGATTGTTGATGTTCAACACGATGTTGAAACATCTCTTCATATGGGTTTGTATAGAATCATGGAAGGGGTACTGCATAAGCTTTTGGATCTATTTCTCTTGGGTGTTGACCTAAGAATCTGCTTCAGTTTGGTGTGGAAGAAGCATCTGATCTCTAGATAGTTTCCTGGCAAGAAACTGGTATAGACAAGGTGATGTGGAAGATGAAGAAGAAGACATCATAATCTTGATGAATAGTTCTTGAATAAGTTTATTTCTGATCTAGGAGTATTGGAGTGCAGCAGGTGTGTTCCAGTTGATACTAGAAGCATCTGATATTTATCTAGAAAGGTTCCTGGCAAGAAACTTGTCCAGAATATGGTGCTGGTGATGGCACAACTTGGGTCAGTTTATTTCTGATCTAGGTACATAGGAGCATGTGATCTTTCTCATCTTGGAAGTCAAGGTTAAGTGGCAGTTATCTCTGACTTTCTACAGACTGCTCTACTTAAGGAAAATGGCATTCTTTGGTATAGTTGTGGTGTAGTCTATGACTACTTCTCTTCTGAAGAATCAGACTTGGCACGTTTGAACTCTTTGGAGTTGTGAAGCAGATATTCATCAAGGTGTGAGCTTGAATTGAATACCTATGATATGATCAACCAGGATGGAGGTTGTCTACTCAAACTTGGTTGTTGAATCAAGTCTATGAGAACATGGAACTCTTGTTTTATTATAGGGAGGAGGTTCTTCTAAGTGGCAGAAAGAAGGGCTGAATTCCTCAGCTGGATGTCTGATTAGATGTCATGACATCAAGCAGAAACTTCAGGGTCTTAGTTGATGTTGTGGCGCATCATCGTAAGATAAGTTGATCTTCTTAGAAATAAATGGAATTAATGCTTCAAAAAGGTCTATCTCATGCAGTTTGTGGGAGCTGTGGAAGGAGAAGATGTTACATGTCTAAGGCTTGGTGGATCCGAGATGGCTTACTATGGAGTAAGTAGATCATGTAACTTGAAGATTAGGTTTCATTGGTGGATCAAAAGATTGTCTGAAACTCTGAAGAAAAGTTAAGATGAACCAAACAGTGGCAGTTGGTTGATCTTTATTGTGCATTCAATCTTGGACAGAAGGGTAGTTGGTTGAAGACTTAAGGAGGTTCTGGTTCAGTTCTATCTTGGAGCTTGTGGTAGAAGTTCTAAGTTGATTATGGAAGATTACCTTGTTTGGTGGATGAGAGTTTATTGCTCTCTTTGGTTATCTGGAGTTCTTGTTGATCAAGCTGGTGGCGTAGTGTTGTTTGAAGATCTATAGTTGGATTACTATGCAGATAGTAAGTCCAGTGGTGAAGCGTATCAGGAACCATGTTGGTTGGTGTCAATGATATGTGAATGGTGTCCTAACTGATGTTAGAACATCTTCTGGGTTGGTTATCCTTGGAGTAGGATTCTAAGTTCTAAGTATGGAACTTGACACTCACATCTTGTCCAAGAGGTATTTATCTTGTCATACGTGATAATGATGGGTAAAGGACTGTCTTGGAAGTCTGATGTGAATGTGGCATGCTAGAAGTGGATCATTTTGGTGCTTGTGGAGCAAATGGGCTGAGGATTTCTGGAGCATGTGTTTAATGTCCTTCAAGTGTGAAGAACATCTGGGTGAGCTAGCAAACTAAGGGGCTCTATATGTCTCTTTGAGGAATGTGAAGCATTCAGATTCAATTGGGTTGTATCTCAGGGAACAAGGAGATCTATACATGAGAACTCAGGAGGAATTCGTGTGGTGTATGGATGGTTTCTGAACGAGAGGGATCAATGTTGTTTTGGTCTTAATCCAAGAGTTTGTTGGTTGTGGTACAAGGATGCATTCCTGGTACTCTAACTATATGATCATGAAGTTGTCATGGGATATCATGTAGTGGTTTTGGGTGTTTCTTGCTGAAGAAGCATCATTTGAGAAAGATAGAGGGAGAACTTCTATCTGTTAAATGTACTGGTGTGGTACATGGATTGCTTGAGGGTCAAGCATTAGATGAATACGTTCAGCAGGTGAGTTGAACAGAGGGTGCGCTCTTGAAGACATGAAGATGCGTCTTATGTTTTCCATTCATTTAGGGTGTTCTTCTTGCAAAGGAACACTGGTTATCTACGACAGGGGGAGTTAGACTTCTGTTCTGGGTATATAGCTGTAGTGGTGCAGATTATTTATCAAGATTGTTTGTGGTTTCAAGCAGTTTGTGATAGATTGCCACTTGTGAGGATGATATGTCAGACGAGATGTCGTGACATTGCTCTTTTGATATAAGTTCTAGGTGGACTTATCAGGTTATTCTGATTCTGTCATTGGGTGTCAATGGATTGAATCGGGAAGAATACAAGTATCTTGAGAGTTACTGCTGCTAACTGGAAGATGTTTGAATAAATGTCTGAACATCTTCGTCAGTTATTCTTGGTCTTCTGGTTGAAAGGATGTATGGTTGTTCTCTTAATTGCTTTGGACGGTGGAGAAAGTGTGTCTTAGGGAACGCATGTTAAACATGTTTTTTGGAAAATGCGCATTTCTTGAATGGTCCTTGTTAAAAGGAAGAAACAGTCAAATACGGTTTGGCCTGCGCACTTTTGTCTATGAAGATACACAATTTCATTTAATGTTCACATTAAATGGACATGTGTTACTTCCAATGGTTCGTTACATCCTAAGAAAAACGCTCTTGTATATAAAGGGTGTTCTAGTCCTTATCTTGTCGCAGGTTATCTTTTCTGTTTGTGTTGGGTTCTCATGGGGTTTATTCATTTATGGATTTCCTCAGTTTGGGTATGGGTCTGTCTTGGACATGTTTGTCAAATTTTGGCTAAAAAGGGGGAGAAGAGTATAAGGGTTGAGTCTGTCCTTGCAGTTGGTTTGCGAGGATGTTGGACAGAATGTTATGACATTCTGACTGAGCCTCAAGTTTCCCATATGTTCTGAGTCCTTCTTTCGTGTCCTGTAATCTGAGTTATGAACACAATTGTGCCCTGTGTTCAGAGTTACGCATGTTGGTGTTTGGTTGCTTCAGTCACAAAATTCTTCCCCTTCAAGTGAGGAAGTATAGATTCATGAGAAAAGGGGATTGTATGTCATCCTCTTCCTCATGTACACCAACATGATTGGAGTCACATCAGTATTCCAATCATAACCGGCCACTCGGGGTGAAGAGACGTTAGGAGCACCCTGGGTTTATTGTCCCACAAGGAGTTTTAGCCAAAATTTGTCAAAAGGGGAGATTGAAAGCTCTTGAGGTTTGACTAAATTTTGGTTAAAACATGATGAAGAATGTTGCAGACAAAGATGTCGAATACAATGTTACGACATCCTGATTTGACAAATATAGCAGTTTTTAAATCAGGTGCAAGAATCAAGGAACGATTTTAGCAGTGGATCAAGAGATCAATAAGCATAAGATTTGAAGCCTAGTAGAAGTAGAAGGCTATAAAAGAAGACCAAGACCTAGGCAGAAAGAGAGAGAGAGAGAGAGAGAGAGAGAGAGAGAGAGAGAGAGAGAGAGAGAGAGAGAGAGAGAGAGAGAGCGACATAGACTTAGGAATCCTATTTTGAAAAGTAGGTTTTAGGTTTTGAGAGTCGTAGGTTTCTCTTGTAAGTCTCCCTCTGTATCGATTTGATACATTGTGGTAGACATGGGTACCTGTACAGATTCAGAAACCCGTAGGTAATGAATCGTGTATTGTTCTTGGATGAAGCTTTTAAGCAAATCCAAGTTAACTTGTTAGTCAAGGATGCTTGACTGAACTTTGTATTGAAAGGGGTGTCTTTCAATAGGATGATACAGTTATGGTGTAGTAACCGTTAGATAATCGCAGGTTATGATTTAGGGAGTGAAATGGGTTTCTCTTGTCTAAGATGGAGTTCTTAGATAAAGATTTCATTGGGTAGTGATAGGTAAACGTGATTGTTTACATAAACCTATACTACTAATAGTGGATTCTTCTTCCTGGATTGGTATACCCCAGATGTAGGCGATTTGCACCGAACTGGGTCATCATATTCTGTGTTGTTTATCATTATGCAATTTACAATTCAGTCTTGATTAACATGTTGGAACAGATGTCGAAACATCTGTGTTTCTGCAGTTTCTGATATCCTGGATATCAGTTTGCTGTTATGTTCCTTGTTTAATAATTATGCAGAACAATGTCTTGACATGTGTTAGGACATCTGTTGTCTGCTATACCAGAATTTCAAAAATAATTCCCTCTGAGTAGCCACTCTCGTGCTATAACCCCTACCAAAAAGTGTAAAAGCCAAGCCCTTTTGGGCATACCTGAAACACGGGTTCTGGATCCCCGAGGCCTTTGCCGCTTTTGCAACATACTCGATTTTACCAGTTATACCAGTCCAGAAGGTCCCAGCATCGAAATCATCCGGAACAGCCCCGGGACCATATAATGGGAGTCGGAGGATACCTCCTAACTCCTCTACTGATAGCTCGTGGTCAGTGTTAAATAGACGGAATTGTAAGGTGCCATAATGATACTTTGTTGTACCTGTCCATCGCTTCTTTAGCTGAAACTCAACAGTACTAAAAAATTCAAGGGTTATACGCTCATATGTTGGCACTTCAAATTACATGAACTCTAGTATACCGACAACATGAATCATCCTATGAACTTCTACCATTAAACCGAGTGTAGTGAGAATGTCATTACAAATATACCTCGTTGAAGTAATCTTACACTTGGTGTGGAAAGAAGTATCGTCATTCTTGTTCTGGCGTGGCAAACATAATGTCGTGAGGATTTGGTGTTCTACTACTTCGTTTTCTCGTTCGGGATGTCTTAGCAGCGGGTTGTTTGCCTTTTACAACTCTTTTCGGCGGCATTTTGTGTCCCTTCAAAATAGAGAAAAACGAAATAGGGGGTTACGAGAAAAAGATATCGTAGAGTGGTAGAGGGCGGAAAATGGGACAAGTTTTGTGAAGAATGATAGTGGTTTGGGTGAGTGGAAGGGTGGAAGATTGAAGCTTTTTAGTGTGGTGGTTATGGAGGTTTTTGAAGAAAAAATGAGAATGATGAAGGTAGAAGATGAAAAGTGAGAGAGAGAAAGTGAAAATCTGAGTTTAAGGGGATTGAATGAGGTTTATTGGGTCATGATTGGGGTTTAAGATTGTGTGAGGACCACCAAAAGCCAGGAAAATTCAAAATTTAAGATTGTCTGGTCCTTAAGTCTAAAATCAATTTTTTTTCATCTTGTCTCAGTAGAGCTGACACGGGCCGTGTCAGCTGACACAGGAGGCCGTGTCAGCCTACTGGTAACCCTCCAAATTTCCAATTTTACACACTTTTCTCAACATCCTGACACGGGCCATGTCCGGTGACACGGGTGGCCGTGTCAGGCCCCTGTATTTCCACAATTTTGCCGTTTTTTTTTTTAACTTTTCTCCGCTTTTTCACGTGTACACTAGTATCTGCTGATGCCTTCTCAAAAATCTCAAGTTTTTGTGATTTCCCCACTCTCCGATGAAGGACTCTGTGCCTACTAAAAAAACACAAACAACTGAAATGATTAGAAATAAAACGCGTGGGTTGCCTCCCACGAAGCGCTTCGTTTAACATCGCATGGATCGACGGTCATCCCACTTATCATGTAAGACAAACATCATCAATCCGACCATTCTCTTGTCCTTGGTAGTAAGGCTTTAACATCTGCCCATTCACCTTGAAAGTGTCCCCATTTACTTGATTTTTTTAATTCGATCGCTCCATGCAGAAACACCTTGTTCACAACAAACGGTCCTGACCACCTGGACCTCAATTTTCCAGGGAACAACTTCAACCTGGAATTAAATAAAAGAACCAATTGTCCTTCCCAAAATTCCTTCCTTTGGATCCTTCGATCATGCCATTTTTTAGTTTGATCTTTGTATAACTTGGCATTCTCGTACGCTCGATTCCGAAATTCTTCTAAATCATGGAGTTGAAGGATTCAGGAATCTCCAGCTTTAGAAAGATCCAAATTAAGGAATTTTGAGGCCCACAAAGCTTTGTGTTCCAGCTCTAGAGGCAAGTGACAAGATTTTCCATAAACCAGCTGGTAGGGAGACATACCTATGGGGGTTTTGTATGCAGTTCTGTATGCCCACAGTGCATCATCCAACTTGGTTGCCCAATCCTTTCGAGATGCGTTAACCATCTTCTCTAGGATTTACTTGAGCTGCCTATTCGAAACCTCTACTTGACCACTAGTCTGAGGATGTAAGGGAGTGGCGATTCTATGCTTCACATTGTATTTCTTGAGCAGCTTCTCCATGAGATAATTTAGGAAATGAGTTCCTTCATCACTTATTAGAGCCCTCGGTATCCCAAACCTTGCAAAGATGTTTTCCTTTAGAAATTTGACAACCACCTTCGCATCATTAGTCGACAAGGCCACAGCTTCTACCCATTTAGATACATAATCCACCGCCACGAGAATATAATTTTTTCCAAACGATGGTGAAAATGGGCCCATAAAATCGATGCCCCATACATCAAACAGTTCGACCTCCAACATGGTATTTTGAGGCATCTTATTCCTGTTCAAAATATTGCCTGTTCTCTGACATCTGTTGCATTCCTTGACTATGTCTTGGGCATCCTTGAACAGTGTAGGCCAGTATAACCCCGACTGAAGGACTTTTGTTGTGGTCCTATCACCACTAAAGTGTCGTCCATATTTTGAGTCATGGCAAGCTCTAAGAACATCCTTCTGTTCCTCCTCCGAAACACACCTTCTAACCAATCCATCTACACATGTCTTGTACAAGAATGGATCGTCCCATAAGTATAACCTACAATCATGCAAAAAAAATCTTCCTGTTAGAATCAAAATCATCAGGGATTACACCACCTACCAAATAGTTCGCATAATCTGTGAACCAAGGAATACCAACAACAGTGAGGATGTGTTCATCAGCAAACTCATCCTTTATTGGTCTCTTGTCTTTTGTCTCTTCAATCGGGGACATTCTAGATAAGTGATCCGCAACGGTGTTCTCACACACTCTTTTGTCCTGAATCTCCACGTCAAACTCCTGAAGTAGCAAGATCCATCTCAGAAGTCCTGGCTTAGAATCTTGTTTAGCAAATAAATACTTCAAAGCAGCATGGTCAGTATAAACAACTACTTTAGATCCTACCAGATATTGTCGAAATTTATCAAAAGCTTAAACCGCTGCTAACAACTCCTTTTTGCTAGTAGCATAATTCATCTGAGCAGGGTTCAGAACATGACTAGCATAATATATAACATGCAACAACTTCTCTCTTTACTGTCCTAAAACTGCCCCTACTGCCATATCACTTGCATCACACATGATCTCAAACGAGAGAGACCAATCTGGGGCAATGACAATTGGTGCCGAAACTAATCTATTATTTAGTGTTTCAAATTCCTCGACACACTCTTTATCAAACACAAAGGCCCTATCCTTAACCAATAGATTGGTCAGAGGTTTGGTTATCTTTGAGAAATCTCTTATGAACATGCGGTAAAAAACTGCATGCCCCAAGAAACTTCTTATACCTTTCTCATTCACCGAAGGTGGTAACTTTGAGATCACCTCAACCTTTGCTTGGTCCACTTTTATTACCTTGTGGGAAATTTTGTGACCGAAAACTATACCTTCACGTACCATGAAATGACACTTCTCCCAGTTGAGGATTAAGTTCGTTTTCGGGCATCTTTCTAAAACAAGAGATAGGTTAGTCAAGCAATTATCAAAAGAAGAACCAAAAACAGAAAAATCGTCCATGAACACTTCCATATGCTTTTCCAACATGTCAGCAAAAATAGAGGTCATGCATCTTTGAAATGTGACTGGTGAATTGTAAAACCCAAATGGCATTCTTCTGTAAGCAAAAACACCATAAGGGCATGTGAATGTTGTCTTCTCTTGATCTTCTGGAGCAACTGCTGTTTGATTGTAACCAGAGTAACCATCAAGGAAACAATATAAATTATGTCCCGCTAACCTTTCCAAAATTTGATCAATGAATGGCAAAGGGAAGTGGTCTTTTCTCGTTGCCAGGTTTAACCTCTTGTAGTCAATACACACTCGCCAACCTGTAACCGTCCTTGTAGGAATTAGCTCATTCTTCTCATTCATGATTACAGTGGTTCTCCCTTTCTTAGAAACAACATGCACTGGACTAACCCATGAGCTGTCAGATATAGGATAGATAAGCCCTGCATCTAACAACTTTACCACTTCTTTTCGAACCACTTCTTTTCGAACCACTTCTTTCATGGCTGGGTTAAGTCTTCTTTGGGGTTGGACAACCGGTTTATGATCATCTTCCATGAGAATCTTATACATGCAAACCGTAGGACTAATACCTTTCAAATCCTCAATTGCCCATCCAATAGAAGTTTTGTATTTTTTTAGAACTTGGATGAGCTTGTCCTCTTGAACACTCTTGAGGCTTGAATTTATGATAGTCGGGCCTTTACCTTCAGTGTCGAGGAAGATATATTTGAGATTTTCGGGTAGTTGTTTCAACTCCGTCCCTTTTTTAGTCTCCTATTCTCTTCCGATAACTGAGGTTGCCTTAGATCTTCCCACCGGTGTGGTCTAGATCCTTTCCACTGAGGTTATGCTTCCATCATAGCTAACACTTCTGACTCTTTGTTGTCCACTTCGTGGTCACTTTCAAAAATGGACAAACTCAACACTCTTTCCAAAGGTAACTGTGGTGCATTCAGAGGATTCTCATGAGAAATCACTTGATCTATCACCTTTATTGTGTGACTAGTGCCAACATCATCTTTGTATTTCATGGTGTTTCGAACATCAATTTTCGATTCCTCATCATATACTTTCAACATCACAGTACCCTCCTCTATGTCTATCAAACACATTCCAGTCTCCAAAAAGGGTCTCCCAAGAATGAGAGGAATCTCTTCATCTTTCGGCATCTCTAAAATCACAAAATCCACCGGGAACACAAATTTGTCAATCTTCACAAGAACATCCTCAACAATCCCATAAGGTCTCTTCACAGAATGATCAGCAAATTGGAGTGTCATCCTAGTATCCTGCACTGTTCCTATCCCCAACTTCTTGTAGATGGATAGAGGCATGAGACTAACACTTACTCCCAAATCAATTAGAGTTTTTTTGAATGACCTATCCCCAATGGTACAAGGGATGGTGACGGAACCTCGATCTTTCTTCTTCACTGAAATATTCATACCCTGCAAAATAGCACTACAAGTTTTGGTTAGAATAATCAATTCAGTATCAATGGTTCGCTTATTTGAGATGATGTCCTTCATAAACTTGGCATAGGTAGGCATTTGCTCAAGTGCCTCCAAGAATGGGATGTTGATTTCAAGCTTTTTGAACATTTATAAGAATTTTTCAAAGTTTTTCTCATGTTGCCCCTTTCTCTTGTTTCTTGTTGGGAATGGGAGCTTCACGAGCGGTTTTGGCTCAATGGTTTTCTCTTTCACCACTTGTTTAGGTCCAACCACTTCTTCATTAACAGTTTCATTTTCTTTGATCTCCAAATGAACTTCAAGCAGTTGGTCTCCATCTTCAGACTTTTCCTCAGGAACTTCAAGGGCTTTACCACTTCTGGTAGTCACGGCACTAACATTCTTATGATCTCTTGAATTTGTTATAGTAGCACTCGGAAGAGCACCTGGTGCTTGAACATTGGTAAGTTGCAGTTCTATCTGAATCATCTGCACTTCAAGATTATTAATGGAAGCAGTGGTGTTCCTTTGATTATTTCTTGTTTCCTCTTGGAATTGAAAACTTTGAGCCGCCATCTTTTCAATGGGAAGCTCCCAATCTGCCTTCTTTGGTGCTTGTTGTTGATAAGGTTGTTGCGGTTGTTGCTGGTACTGTTTATGAACATTCCCTTGTTGATCCTTCCAAGAGAAGTTGGGATGATTCTTCCAACCCGGATTATACGTTTGAGAATAGCGATTATTTTGCTTCAGAAACTTAATCTCCTCAATTTGTTACGCAGTTGCAACGCAGTGTGCAGTAAAGTGTGGCCCATTACAAATCTCACAATTCACTGCTTGGACAGGTTGAACTTGGGCTACTTGTTGAGTACTCACATTCATCGCTTTCAATCTTCTTTTAACCTCATCAGTAATCTGATCTTCAATTTTTACCACCTGATCCACCAGCTTTAAATCAATGATCCCTTCTAGTTTACTTACACACGGTCATACAACTCCAAATGCTCATTTGCTGCTATAGCTTCTATAATCTTCTTTATACTAGTGGCTGTTGTAAAGTTTGATGAGCCACCGGCAGCTGTATCAATCAGTTGTTTGGTCTTCATCCTCAACCCATTCACGAACATCTGCATCTGTTCAGTAGGATCCATGTTGTGAGTTGGGTAAGCGACCAATAACCTTTTGAACCTTTTATATGCATCCTGTTGGAGCGGTAAAGCGGCAAGCAAAAGTATTATTTTCGGAAGAATTCCCTCTGGGATTTATGTCGTGTCCACAGAGATTGGTGCTATTGAACTGCCGTTCGACAATTTAAATGTTATTGAGTTTGAGTTAAAATGAGTTTAAAGTAAATGAAGAAAAGTAAACATTAACACAAAAAGAATTCATTCTTTAGAGAGAAGAAACTTATCTGGCATGCACATAATCGACTCGTCACAAACTTAAACCTATCGACCAGCTATACTCAACCTACAATACTCCTCAATATCATCCAGCATCGCTCACAACAGTGGCCATCTCTGATACACTGAGCTGAGAGAAAAACCGTGTTACCCTCGTCGACACTCTCGCACCCGACTCAAGATACAGAGGCATTAAGCTTCGACACCCATAAAGATTGTTAGCTCTAAATCTATCTCTAGCATCCAGAAACTAACAGATAAGCATCCCTAATCAAAGTTTGCGATGTTTATCTCTAACACAACCCAAACCCCGAGCACAAAGCAAAAATCATGGACAATCACCGATAAAGATTTGTAAAGCAGATTTTATACAACGCCATGGGCGACAAATATACACGAGTTCAAAGTTAATACATATACAACAACCCAACAAAGAAGAAATACACAAAGAAGAAAATAAATAAACCAAACATCTCGCGGTTTGTCAACGCCGGTTGATGAGAAATCCACCCCAGATCATCCGTGTGCAAGCTTCAATGTTGTTTTCTAAGCTAATCCTACTGAAAAATGAGTTTGATGGAGTTGGGAGCAAAAATCTCCAAAACCATAACCTAAAAAATGAATGAAATTACTTAAATATCATTTCAAAATCTGTCAAGTTCGCAAAGCGAACTTTTATTCGCAAAACGAACTTCAAAATTTGGCACCTGATGCCTCAGGAACAGTTAAACCGCCTCTGCGATTCTGTAAAAGTTCGGAATGCAAACTTTTATTCGCTGGAAAGTTTGCAATGCGAACTTTGGTCCCTTTTTCTACTGCCTCAAGTCTGGGAACATTCGCTGGAAAGTTCGCAAAGCGAACTTGACAGCACACCAGCCCTTGTTTTGACCATAACTTTTGAACCGTAACTCGGATTGACGCACGGTCGGAGGCGTTGGAAAGCTTATTCAATGCTCTATACAACAATGGCAAAATATCTTTGCTTGAATACCTACAAAAATGAGAGAAAATAAATTAAAATTAATGATATTTACACGATACGCAATATATACACTATAACGTAAAGTAAACGTATTTACAAACAAAGCGAGGTTTATTCGTACGATATTAACAAAAAGTATCGATAAGTGCAACAAAACTTATATACAAAAATAGCTACAATTTGCACTTATCAAACTCTCCCCAACTTAAACTTGTTTGTCCCTAAACAAGAATCAAACAACCCAAAGAAACAAAGTGACAACCAAAGAATCATGAATCAACAGGTTTTGAAAAACGGAAACAAATGAATGGTTAAATGAAAAACGGTACACACAAAGTAAATACTTACCACTAAACTACGACGATAACATAGTCACGAAACAAATGCAAAATACAAAAATCATGCCAAACATCCTAAAACAACACAAGTCCAAACGTGAATCACACCTAGCAAAAACAATCATCGGTAGATGAAAAACACAAAATGAGGTACTTTTCACTCACACAACAATCTTGCAAACAAAAGACTAAAGTATGCATTCATCCAAAAATTCACATTGAACATACAAAGGCAAGAATCACAAGGGCTTTCAAGGTTGTAGCGTGGTCGGGTAAACAAACAAGGGGCAATTTCTAAAGGTAATTGAAACAAAAACTTGCCTAAACCTAAGGGAGTGATCAACTCACAAAGACTCAAACACAAAATTCCAATCAACTTCTTCAAAAATCCCAAGTGTTACATAACACACAATACTTATTTAGCACAATTATTTGAACTCTTTTTGTTTCCTATCACAAGGATTTTCTTTTTCCTTCTTTTTTTTTTTTTTCTTTTCTTTTCTTTTTCAACCTCATAGAAACCAATCAATGCGTAAACAATCATTCTCTCCCCAACTTGAATTCAACCACATCATCATGTGAATACTCCCTACTTTCTAAGGCAAGGTAAAAATTCATACAACAACACAAAGTTGAGGGTTCAAGAAAAAACAATCAATCAAAATCCATACAAAATGTGAATTCAATACTCATAGACAAGCATTAAGTTCAAACAACATGGATAATGATAGAAAGGCACAAAGGGGTTTAACAAATGCTCACACACTCACAGGGTGAATTGACTATTTGGCTAGGTAGTTGTGCTCAAAATGAAACAAAATGCCTTGATCCTTTTCATGCTTTCATATAATCAACACAAATAAAAGATTAAGCATAATAAAATCCAATTAGAACAAGAATGTTGGTACTCCGCGCATATATGAACAATGGAAATCTACCTCACAAAAAGGGTGGGAACTAAAGAGATTCACATCAAGAACAAGTATACAAAAGAATGAATGGCATGGAAGTTTGCAAAATGCCTAAGTATCATGAATATGCTAAAGTCTAGAAAGCGATAAACACATACCTTGGACGTGTACAAAACTTAACAATATCATTACCATACATCCGCAAGTTGAAATGATCAAACTTGGAACATCACCTTAAATTCCCTCAAGCCACTCAAAACAAGCTTTTAGATAAACACAAAAATTATTAATATAAACAAACTAAAAGACCAACTAAAAATGGATTAAACAAGTTGTAAAATGAAGATTTGAGAATTTTACGAATAATCGAGTACAACTTGTTTAATGAATGCTCACCACACTACCTAAGCTAGAATGAAAAAGTAACAACGAAACAAAAAATGATAAAACACGCTTGTTTTACATCGTAAGCTCGACGCCTTTATTGTGCTTAGCTAGTAACTTCCTCTCTTCATGCCATGGTGATGCCTCACCGTTCAAACCAAAAGTAAGTGTCCTAACCAAACACTTGAACAAACGTTACGGGAACAAAATGTATACAACACTTGAACAAACATAATGGAAAATAAAAGCAAAACAAGTATCTATACAAGCATATATACAATATAAACAATTATGTACAAAGCTCTAAAACATCGAAACTATCCCAATACAATTCAATATCAAAACCAATCCCTGGCAACGACGCCATTTAGTTGGAGCGGTAAAGCGGCAAGCAAAAATATTATTTTCGAAAGAATTCCCTCCGGGATTTATGTCGTGTCCACAGAGATTGGTGCTATTGAACTGCCGTTCGAAAATTTAAATGTTATTGAGTTTGAGTTAAAATGGGTTTAAAGTAAATGCAGAAAAGTAAACATTAACACAAAAAGAATTCATTCTTCAGAGAGAAGAAACTTATCCGGTATGTACATAATCGACTCGTCACAAACTTAAACCTATCGACCAGCTATACTCAACCTACAATACTCCTCAATATCATCCAGCATCGCTCAAAACAGTGTCCATCTCTGACACACTGAGCTGAGAGAACAACCGTGTTACCCTCGTCGACACTCTCGCTCCATACGGAGGCATTAAGCTTCGACACCCATAAAGATTGTTAGCTCTAAATCTATCTCTAGCATCCAAAAACTAACAGATAATCATCCCTAATCAAAGTTTGCGATGTTTATCTCTAACACAACCTAAACCCCGAGCATAAAGCAAAAATCAAGGATAATCACCGATAAAGATTTGTAAAGCGGATTTTATACAACGCCATAGGCGACAAATATACACGAGTTCAAAGAAAATACATATACAACAACCCAAAAAAGAAGAAATACACAAAGAAGAAAAGAAATAAACCAAACATCTCGCGGTTTGTCAACGCCAGTCGATGATAAATCCTCCCTGGTTCATCCGTGTGCAAGCTTCAATGTTGTTTTCTAAGCTAATCCTACTGAAAAATGAGTTTGATGGAGTTGGGAGAAAAAATCCCCAAAACCATAACCTAAAAAATGAATGAAATGACTTAAATATCATTTCAAAATCTGTCAAGTTCGCAAAGCGGACTTCAAAATTTGGCACCTGATGCCTCAGGAACAGTTAAACCGCTCTGCGATTCTGCAAAAGTTCGCAATGCAAACTTTTATTCGCAAAGTGAATATTTGCTGGAAAGTTCGCAATACGAACTTTGGTCCCTTTTTCTACTGCCTCAAGTCTGGGAACATTCGCTGGGAAGTTCGTAAAGCGAACTTGACAGCACACCAGCCCTTGTTTTGACCATAACTTTTGAACCGTAACTCGGATTGACGCACGGTCGGAGGCGTTGGAAAGCTTATTCAATGCTCTATACAACAATGGCAAAATATATTTGCTTGAATACCTACAAAAATGAGAGAAAATAAATTAAAATTAATGATATTTACACGATACGCAATATATACACTATAACGTAAAGTAAACGTATTTACAAACAAAGCGAGGTTTATTCGTACAATATTAACAAAAAGTATCGATAAGTTCAACAAAACTTATATACAAAAATAGCTACAATTTGCACTTATCAAACTCTCCCCAACTTAAACTTGTTTGTCCCTAAACAAGAATCAAACAACTCAAAGAAACAAAGTGACAACCAAAGAATCATGAATCAACAGGTTTTGAAAAACGGAAACAAATGAATGGTTAAATGAAAAACGGTACACACAAAGTAAATACTTACCACTAAACTACGACGATAACATAGTCACGTAACAAATGCAAAATACAAAAATCATGCCAAACATCCTAAAACAACACAAGTCCAAACGTGAATCACACCTAGCAAAAACAATCATCGGTAGATGAAAAACACAAAATGAGGTACTTTTCACTCACACAACAATCTAGCAAACAAAAGACTAAAGTATGCATTCATCCAAAAATTCACATTGAACATACAAAGGCAAGAATCACAAGGGCTTTCAAGGTTGTAGTGTGGTCGGGTAAACAAACAAGGGGAAATTTCTAAAGGTAATTGAAACAAAAACTTGCCTAAACCTAAGGGAGTGATCAACTCACAAAGACTCAAACACAAAATTCCAATCAACTTCTTCAAAAATCCCAAGTGTTACATAACACACAATACTTATTTAGCACAATTATTTGAACTCTTTTTGTTTCCTATCACAAGGATTTTCTTTTTCCTTCTTTTTCTTTATTTTTTCTTTTCTTTTCTTTTTCAACCTCATAGAAACCAAACAATGCGTAAACAATCATTCTCTCCCCAACTTGAATTCAACCACATCATCATGTGAATACTCCCTACTTTCTAAGGCAAGGTAAAAATTCATACAACAACACAAAGTTGAGGGTTCAAGAAAAAACAATCAATCAAAATCCATACAAAATGTGAATTCAATACTCATAGACAAGCATTAAGTTCAAACAACATGGATAATGATAGAAAGGCACAAAGGGGTTTAACAAATGCTCACACACTCACAGGGTGAATTGACTATTTGGCTAGGTAGTTGTGCTCAAAATGAAACAAAATGCCTTGATCCTTTTCATGCTTTCATATAATCAACACAAATAAAAGATTAAGCATAATAAAATCCAATTAGAACAAGAATGTTGGTACTCCGCGCATATATGAACAATGGAAATCTACCTCACAAAAAGGGTAGGAACTAAAGTGATTCACATCAAGAACAAGTATACAAAAGAATGAATGGCATGGAAGTTTGTAAAATGCCTAAGTATCATGAATATGCTAAAGTCTAGAAAGCGAAAAACACATACCTTGGACGTGTACAAAACTTAACAATATCATTACCATACATCCGCAAGTTGAAATGATCAAACTTGGAACATCACCTTAAATTCCCTCAAGCCACTCAAAACAAGCTTTTAGATAAACACAAAAATTATTAATATAAACAAACTAAAAGACCGACTGAAAATGGATTAAACAAGTTGTAAAATGAAGATTTGAGAATTTTACGAATAATCGAGTACAACTTGTTTAATGAATGCTCACCACACTACCTAAGCTAGAATGAAAAAGTAACAACGAAACAAAAAACGATAAAACACGCTTGTTTTACATCGTAAGCTCGACGCCTTTATTCTACTTAGCTAGTAACTTCCTCTCTTCATGCCATGGTGATGCCTCACCGTGCAGACCAAAAGTAAGTGTCCTAACCAAACACTTGAACAAACGTTACGGGAACAAAATGTATACAACACTTGAACAAACATAATGGAAAATAAAAGCAAAACAAGTATCTATACAAGCATATATACAATATAAACAATTATGTACAAAGCTCTAAAACATCGAAACTATCCCAATACAATTCAATATCAAAACCAATCCCTGGCAACGACGCCATTTTGTTGGAGCGGTAAAGCGGCAAGCAAAAATATTATTTTCGAAAGAATTCCCTCCGGGATTTATGTCGTGTCCACAGAGATTGGTGCTATTGAACTGCCGTTCGACAATTTAAATGTTATTGAGTTTGAGTTAAAATGGGTTTAAAGTAAATGCAGAAAAGTAAACATTAACACAAAAATAATTCATTCTTCAGAGAGAAGAAACTTATCCGGTATGCACATAATCGACTCGTCACAAACTTAAACCTATCGACCAGCTATACTCAACCTACAATACTCCTCAATATCATCCAGCAACGCTCAAAACAATGTCCATCTCTGACACACTGAGCTGAGAGAACAACCGTGTTACCCTCGTCAACACTCTCGCTCCATACGGAGGCATTAAGCTTCGACACCCGTAAAGATTAGTAGCTCTAAATCTATCTCTAGCATCCAGAAACTAACAGATAATCATCCCTAATCAAAGTTTGCGATGTTTATCTCTAACACAACCCAAACCCCGAGCATAAAGCAAAAATCAAGGACAATCACCGATAAAGATTTGTAAAGCGGATTTTATACAACGCCATAGGCGACAAATATACACGAGTTCAAAGAAAATACATATACAACAACCCAAAAAAGAAGAAATACACAAAGAAGAAAAGAAATAAACTAAACATCTCGCGGTTTGTCAATGCCAGTCGATGATAAATCCACCCTGGATCATCCGTGTGCAAGCTTCAATGTTGTTTTCTAAGCTAATCCTACTGAAAAATGAGTTTGGTGGAGTTGGGAGCAAAAATCCCCAAAACCATAACCTAAAAAATGAATAAAATGACTTAAATATCATTTCAAAATCTGTCAAGTTCGCAAAGCGAACTATTATTCGCAAAGCGGACTTCAAAATTTGGCACCTGATGCCTCAGGAACAGTTAAACCGCTCTGCGATTCTGCAAAAGTTCGCAATGCAAACTTTTATTCGCAAAGTGAATATTCGCTGGAAAGTTCGCAATACGAACTTTGGTCCCTTTTTCTATTGCCTCAAGTCTGGGAACATTCGCTGGGAAGTTCGCAAAGCGAACTTGACAGCACACCAGCCTTTGTTTTAACCATAACTTTTGAACCGTAACTCGGATTGACGCACGGTTGGAGGTGTTAGATAGCTTATTCAATGCTCTATACAACAATGGAAAAATATATGTGCTTGAATACCTACAAAAATTAGATAAAATCAATTAAACTCAATGATATTTACATGATACGCAATATATACACTATAACGTAAAGTAAACGTATTTACAAACAAAGCGGGGTTTATTCGTACGATATTAACAAAAAGTATCGATAATGTCATACCCCAAATTTTGACCACTGAGATTTCCCATCATTGTGAAAATCATCACCACAATATGGATGTACCTTTGTGCCTCATCAATCTCCTCAAGGAATTGTTGAGCATTCACTACTATCAAAATTAGGGTTTCAAGCCCTCTCAGAGCTCTTAGGCAAAGGATCAGTCAAGAAATGACATGATCTTCAACTTGTCTAACCTCTCAAACATCCACAATGGATCAAGAGGACTCCCATTTCAAGGATTAATCACAAGGTTGCTCCCTTCTAGGTGGATCAAGTCTCAAGATCGACAGTGTCACCAAATTAGGGTTTTGGTCGACCAGGGCCTCCAGATGGAAATTTTCCTCTGGGCACAAGCCAATGATCCAAAACATAACGTAATATACTCCATGGAACCTCATGGACCTAATTATCCAGTCAATTTTGCCTCAGGGGAGGCATTCATAAAAAATCAGGAATTAGGGTTTCTTGACCTAATTCACCCCTAAGTTGACTTTTAGGGCAAAACATGAGCCAAGGCCTCAAAAGAGGATTTGAGGGTCTCTAATACACTACATTGATCCACTTGCAACAATGGATTGATCCAAGAAGCTTGAGCAACAAGCCTCAATTTCATCTGCACCACAGTTAGGGTTTTAAGGAAAAAGTCAACTGTAACTTTGACTTTTGACCAGGACATGCTCCCAAGCCCTATGACATGCATCAATATACCCTATGACACCCATGGAACATGTCCATCAAGTTTTATTTAGGTCAAGGACATGATTTCCTGAAGAATTACACAGTTTGGAATTCATCTGATAAAAAGTCAACTGTGCACAAAAGTCAACTTTGACTTTTTGAGATTTTTCACAAAAATGGATTTTTAACCCTAAAATGATGTTAATGTATGATTTGAATCATCATTCATCAAGAAAAATTAAGAAAAGTTGGATAACTTGTAAAAGGGGTAACCATAAAAACTTAGAAAATTTTCTAAGTTAAACATAAAGTGGCTAGGGTACCAACTTTGGAGGGTCATAACTCCTAAACCACAAAGCCATTTTCTCCCATCCAAGGCTTGATTTGTAGATCTCATTGCCCTCTACAAAAATTTCAACTAGACCTAATTCCAATTCATTGGGGATTTTGAGTTATGGAGTGATCAAAGTCACTAAAAACATGAAAGTACCACTTTTTCAACACTTAGAAAAATTCTGGGCAAGGCAGATTTTGTGTTGAAACGCCAAAACTTGTGAGATCTTTTCACATAGTTGCAAGCTGAATCAAGTCCAAAGATAAACATCAATGTTGTTGCAAATGTTGCCAAGAATTCAAAGAGCTTAACAGCATGAATTGATTCAACTTGAGCCAAGAGGAATCCATGCCCAAAGCCATGCTGCTGCAAGCTGTTTTGGAAAAATCAGTTTGCATGTTTGCTTTCCACACACGATTTTGAACCAAAAACTGAGGATCAGCATGTCACATGTACTCAAACCAATCACAATGCATCTGATCCAACTGATAAGGCTGAGTCAAAAAGCCAAGGAATCTTCCAACTTGAAATTTATCCACTTTGGCACATTTTGCCTTGAATTCAAAGGGGCATTAATGTGGAATAGTGCATTTTCAACAAAATCACTCTACTCAGTTAAGTTCTCTGATTAAACAACAATAAAAACATCTGAAGAATGTGATTTTGGTCAAGGCATAGCCCTGCTCTTGGGAATGGCTGGTTTGCCTTGCTTGAGAAGAAATCCTCCAAGCCAATCCATGCAAATGTGATCTGATCGAGCAGCCATTCACTATTCCTCCAAGAAAAAAGTTGATCACCTATAAATAGAGGTTCCAATGGATCATTCAACTCACACCAAAGCCAGTTACAGCACTGCTTTCTCTCATTCTTCCTTAAACCTCAAGTTTCTTGGTTTTTGAGTAACCACTATCAGGTTTTGAGTTGCAGCCTTAAGCAATCAATTCCAATTGCTCAAACACATCACATATGATGTATTTGAGGTGTCCAAACACTTAAACACTGACTGTAACACCTCAGGCTCAAAATCACCCTTCAACCAAGCCATTATGCCTCAATTATGCAGGTGGAGGTCTCCAGCTTGATCCAAAGAGTTTCAAAGTGTTCCAAAGCTTGCAAAACATTCCATAACATCCATTGAAGCTATAGGGATCATTAATTCACAACTGGAACAAGGTTTGTGCAGAGTTCCATTTCAGCTTGCATCAAGGTAAGCCTCAAAACTCCAACTCCATGATCCATGCATATTTCCTCGCATGATATTTTTGCCAATTGCTTGCCATCATATGTTGATTGTTTTCCCTCAAAAAATTTGATCATAGCACTCATAATCATGCCTACTCGATTGCTTTTGCAAAATTAGGGTTCATACGACCACAATGATATAATTTGCTATACACTGAAAATGAATGAAATTGGGTATTGCCATCTTCTTCCTTGTGAAAAAGCGCATGAGTTTGATGTTTGAATCATGTCCAATGGTTGAGAATTGAGAGAGATATGGTGCTTCATGCACGAGCTAGAGGAAGAAGATGGTCATGGCGCCATTTTAAGAAAATCCAACTTGTTTACTATATAGTTATTGTTTGCCATGTTATATTTGAATTGGCATTGCGCACCAGTGGTTGATCAGCTGGTTTTGTGTGTATTGGCAAGCGAGAAGTCTGGGGTTCGAATCCCCCTCGCCCCAAATCTCTTTTTTTATCACTTTTTCCTATTTTTCTCATTTTTTACATTTTGTTTTAAATGATTTGAAAAATTAATAACTCACTCAATTTTAATTATTTTTGACTGATTCTTTTTGCAAAAAAACATAAAAATGTTGAAATATTTTATTCCACAAAAAAATTAGATTTATATTATGTATTTAATATAATTAGTATTATTGTGAATAAATTCATTTTTTATTTGTTTTTAAAACATTTTAAAATGAACATCCATCTTAAAAAATCAAGACCAAATGAGTTTTAATATCTCTTGTGATTTATACCTCATTTTTCAAACCTTAAACCAAAATCACAAGTGGTTTATTCAAATCTATTTGGTATTTTTCATTGATTTTCTTTAAATATTTATTATTTAAAGATTAAAATTAGGGTTTCTTTGATTTTCACCCTCATCAAACAATTACACTTGGGCCTCTATTAGAGTGTAAGACCCAACCCCAATTTGAGACATCTATTTCCCTTCCTTCGTCAGCTTTAATAGGATAAAAAATGAAAGAAAAATCTTAGCGAGCAAACTAAACAAAAACCCTAAATCTCATACTCCCATATATCATAATCTGAAGCAGTATCCTAACAAAATCCCAGAGAGAAATCAGTATTAGCGAAAATACAAATAACCGATACAAAGGCCCCCACCACATTGATCGCATCCGTAACCTAACAGACCGCTGTTTAAACTCAGTATGCAAGCCGGGTTAATTGGAGACATCTATTTCCCTTCCTTCGTCAGCTTTAATAGGATAAAAAATGAATCGACCTGTAGTAAACTCAACCGCAGTGAGAGCGACCAGCGCTTAAGAACCGCGTCCAAAATCGCTCGCTACAGATAAGTGCAACAAAACTTATATACAAAATAGCCATAATTTGCACTTATCACATCCCCAAGTGATTCTCCCTCCTCCTGTTTAAAATTCACAATGTCGTATCGCTTGCAAATGTAAACAGAAGCAGGAAAATACTCATTCAGGAATGTTGTCTCCATTTCTTCCCAATAAGTTATACTTTCCGCAGGTAGGGAGTAAAGCCACTCTTCAGCATCTTCCGCTAAGGTGAATGGAAACATCCTTAGCTTCTTCTCCTCTTCTGAGTTCCCCTCGATCTTCAAGGTTGTGCTCATTGTAAGAAACCATTGCAAGTGTTTGTTTGCATCTTCATTTATTTTTCTGGTGAACGGTCTCTTTTCAAGCTTCCTGATCGTAGTTGTGTGAAACTGAAAGTGTGCTACATTGACCGGTTGATTCACTATGGTCAACCGCTCAGTTGGAGCATTCGCTCTGCCATAGTCCCTAAGAAGTCTCTCTACTGGTTGATTTCTAGCCATGATCACAATCTCTGGTTGTGTCTCTGTGTCTGTATCGGCTCCTGAGTTAGTATTCTCGAAATGGACATAAACTTCTTCCTCTTTTTTCGGTTTTGAAATTACCGGTTCTGAACTTGACGCTGCCAGTCTTTCTCGTTTAGCTTTTCGGAGTCTAGCGCCCAACGATCTTTCTGGTTCTGCGTCAAAAAGAAATTCAGCTGAGGATTTTCCTTGCATACACAGATTAGACAATTATTAGTAATAATCAAAAATTATAAAAATAACAGAAAATAAAATTTTGGTCGCAGAGCAACAAAATTTCAATTGAATTAAAATTAAAAACTTATATTTTGGCAGTCCCCGACAACGGAGTCAAAAACTTGATCGGAAAATAGCAAGTGTACTATTTTAACCGATGTAGTAATAATAGGGGTTTTATCCCCAATATCGATCTCGAGGACTGCATAGGAAGTACAAGCTCTATAATAATTCAATTAAACAAAAAGTAATTGGGGGTTTGGTAATTGTTTTGAAAATAGTAATTTCGCAAAAGGAAAATAAAACAGAGTAATAAAATTGGATTTTGAACAAATATGAGAAGTATGTTAGGGTACAGTGTATGAATTGCCTTGTAACAACCTTAATCCGTATTTCAGAGACATGGATTAGATTTATCAATTTCTTGACTATAACTTGTTTACTCCTAAGTCCTTAGTGAGGAAACCTTTGATTTCATAACCTAATTACTACGTTCATAGATAATTTGAAGGTGTGAAAAACACAAGAAAGGGGGTTTGAATTGGTTTTTCAAAATAAAATTGTTTCTTTTAGGAAAACTTACTTTTTATAGGACTCTTTCTTTAATCAATAAAAACCCTTTTTGAATCACAACAAGATAACACGTTATGTTTATACTAGTTCACTTGAGAAACACTCAAGTTAGTCTAGTCCACCCGCCAAGGTGATTTTGCCTCTCTCAACGAGGTCTTAATCCACTATTCAATCAAATCAGTACAATGCATTAGCCAAAATGCTGGTGACTAACACAACCTCTAAAACTCTCAAGTTTTAGACTTCTCAAGTAATACAACCTCACAGGTCTTACTCAATGAACACCCTCTAAGACACACGACTTAGACTTCTCAAGAAATATCACCACACAGTCTTTCTCAAGGAACACAAACCTAAGTTAGAATAAATTTCATTTACAGATAAGTGCTTCTATACAAGCTGAAAATGTAAACAAGTTACGACCAGAATGACTTAAGAAAGATTTTAGTTAGAAAGAATATTGCAGTAGCGTTCGTGTGTATCTTTCTTCAAGTCTTTTGCTTCTTTTATACTTGTGTAGAAGGAGCCATTGAAGTGTAATCATTAAAGCTAACTAGGCTGGCGGCTAGAAGCGTGAGGACAGATAAAAACTTTTTGCGTCCTGTGCATCCTTTGTCAGAGTATCATCATTTGTACAGTTGCACTGTTATCAAGATATTTTTGCTTGTATTAAGGTACATCTGTACTATGTAGCTTTGTCTTCTTGGCTTCTCAACTTCAGAGGCTTTTTACGAGCATGAGTAAGAAGGGAAAACATAGCTTGGTTCTTGAGATTTTCAAGTCTTCGAATCCTCATAGCAGTGTCTTCAGAGTCTTTAGCACTTGGTCTTCAGAACCTTGTTCGCTTGGTGCGTTGTCTTCATATCTTCAGAGGCTTCTGATAGTATCTGGCTGAAGCATGAGTAGAGACTATGTTTAGGTCTTCAGAACCTTGATCAGAGAGCATAATTCTTCAGCATCTGGACTTTGTTCTACCAGAACCTTTGTCTTCAGATCTTAAGAACTCGTTCTCTTTTCCTTTTGTATCAGAGTCTTGTGAACTTTTCAAGTGTATAGGCGGAGTATTTTCCTTTAAGCATTGTGTTTGCGCCAATTTACGGAAGCATAACCTGTTTGTTAAGTTCTCATAAATAACAAACATTAGTTGTACAAAATTGTTCATACAGAAATACTTATTTGATATCATCAAAACTTAGAGATAAAATTGCAGAACCAAATCTTGTTCTCACATAATTAAGTCAAAATCAAGCATTACGAATAATAACATCAATAGAGTTCCAAGTACTACAGGGTATCCATGGGCCTAGGTGATATCTACTATAGTATTATTGTACAAAAGTGTTAACAATGGTTTGTCTGACCTAAGGTTAACCGTAAATCAGATTCCATTTGTCCGATAGAAAAAGCATTAAGAACGTTAAACGATAAAAACGATTATAAAAATAAGCACTTATGTCATTGAAACAAGAAAATCAAGATCATTACAACAAGCAATTCAGGGACACCCATAGCAATGAGGGGTTTAGCTACTCATAATATTCTGAGAAAATACAAAGTAAAAATTAGACATTATAAGATAATAGGATTACTTTGATCTTCAATTGCGTCCGCTCATGAAAACCTTCAGTTCTCCAGTCTCCTTGATCTCTCCAATCTTGATTGTGCAATTCTTCTCTGGTCCAAAAGTCCAAAAGTCCCTTTCTTCTTCTCAAAACACGTCTAAAATACTCCCAAGTCTATTACAATAATAAGGAAACACCCAAAGTACCCTCAAGGACCCAAAAAGTCATAAAATCAAGAAAATCAGCAGATGACACGCCTCGGCCAACACGGGCCGCGTCAGCTGACACGGGCACCCGTGTTAGCCCTCTGTTCCTCTAATTAAAACTTGACAATGCTCCAGGCAAGCTGACATGGGCCGTGTCAGCTGACACGAGCACCCGTGTCAGCCCTCTGCCTCTTCTCCAATCTTCATGCTTTTGATGCCTTCTTGAGACAGCCCTTGTCAGGCCACTGTAACTCTTCCAAAAACTCGTCTGAACTTCCAGAAATCCCGTTTTCTTTGCACGAGTCCTTTGGGCTTTTCCATATAGACTTAAAATCATAAAAACTACCAAACAAACGCATAAAATGCAACAAAAGTGAAATAAAACAAAAATGCGAGAATAAATAAGAAACGTAAAATTAACTTGAAAAGCAATGAAAAGACTAAAGAAAAGATTATCGATTCATGGATAAAGCGAGGAATAAGTGACAGAAACATAGTAGAAATGGTGACCGATCAAGCGTAATTCTCCTCCTATGAGTCTGAGAGGAGACCAAGGGAGTTCCCTCCATGAACCGTAATGAACGTCCACCAAACCGAGCACAACCTAAGCATCCTTATGTGCTCGGATCTTGGAGAGCAAAATACCTAAATCCATGCAGAAACCTCCCAAGTTGGTGGAGTACACCGAGAAAGGGGATCCTGACGATCAGGTGTAACTTGTCAACGACCGACTCAACTATTATTGCACTGATTATGCCTCCATATGTAATTTATTGGAATTAACGTTGGTTGAATAGGCACGAATATGGTTCAACGAACTTCCTGACGGTTATATTGAATCGCAAACATATTTTTGTGATCAACTTACCATATATTTTACCATGCAAAAAAGATAACCAATTACTATAGCCGCCCTTACCTGTATCATGCAAGAAGCGAAAGTGAGTCTACAATCATACATCGATCGATTCATTCAGGTCAAATTAGAAGTTGAAGGAACCGAAGAATCTCCTTAGTGTTGGATCTTCGAGAATGGCCTCCTTCGCAACCATCATTTTCGCGCTAAATTGGGAAAGAAAAGAGTGAAGAAAACTCAAGAGATGTTAAAGTTGGATATGAAGGTTGAGAAACACAAGAAAGGGGGGTTGAATTGGATTTCACATTTCGTCCCCTTTTTGGAATTAAACTAATGACGTTAATAAGTAAATAAAATTAAATGAACACAATTATTTTTATCTTGGTTCACTGTTAACGAAGCTACTTCAATCCACCAACCTTGGTGATTTCGCCTTAGACAAAGACTTAATCCAATAATCATCAAAATAATTACAACCTCTAAGCTGTTAAACAACACGCTTAACCCTCTCAAGCATCCTGGATTTCACTTAGCCACTCAAGGAAATCATCAACCATTGTCTTCTTGAGAATTCTGACTACGACGAGTCCCCCAAGGAATACAATCACCTTTTGACAAAGGATTTTTCAAGCTACCTTCAACAAGGATTTACGCCACCTTTAGAAAAAGGATTTTACATGTGTACACTTTATACTTATTATAAGCTGATTACACAAATGAAGTACAAGAACACCTAAGTGTTTCTAGCAAGTTCTATAAAGCTTTCTTATTGAGCACTACGGCTTCTTTTCATGAACTTTAAGCTTCTTTTGATGAACTCTTTTCTTGAGCATATAATGCTTCTTCCAGTTTACCCATCAAGATCAACAAAGTTACTATGCTTCACTTATTGATGTTTCACTTGACTAGTTTCACATAGCTTTAGCATATTCATCGTTTGTACACACATTCAAACAATTTGCTTCAGCTTCTTCTTCATTGAGCATTCTTCATTTAAGCTTCAGCTTGTAACATTTTCTTCAGCACTTTAGCTTTGGATAGCAGCGTGCTATCACCAGCAACCAGCGATTCTTCAAGCTTCTTGATCTTCAATTTATAGAGCTTGAGAGAATAGATCAGTTGAGGGGAATTCTTGGAAACATATTCCAACAGCAATATCCTAACGTTCACATGAAGGAATGGTCAACATCACTATACAAAAAGCTGCTCTTGCGCCACCTTATCGAGGTAGAGGTCATAATTTTTGTATTCTTGTGTTCAACTCAAAACCATTCTTATTTTATGTCTTTTTAATGTCTTTAGTGGCTTCAGAAATTAACTTGATGGAGCGTGTTGTAGAAGAGTCATTCTTTGTGTAATCTTCAGAACCACAGTCTTCAGAATCTCAGATCTTCGTTCAGCATAACCTAGTCATAAGAATCTTCAGCACTTGGTTTCTTAAAAGCATTATCTTCAGAGTCTTCAGAACTTGTTCTATCAGAACCTCGTCTTCAGAGTCTTCAGATTTCATTAAGCCCATACTTTGTCTTCAGAGTATTCAGCATTTCGTTCAATCAGAACCTTGTCTTCAGAAACTATTTAGAACTTGATCTTCATAAATGATGTCTTCAGAATCTTTAGAGCTTTGTTCACCAGAACCATGTCTTCAGAATCTTCAGAGCTGTAACAATAGAAAGCACATTTATTGTAAAGCCTTCCAGGCTTACTTATAAAGTCTCAATCAGAATCCTCGTTACTAACTTCCCTAGAACCGTTGCATTAGAAGTATTTCTAAATATTGACTTTATCTTGTACACATCATATGCTTTCTTTCCACAGTGTTCAGATCAGAGTCTGATGACGTCACATGCCTTCTTATCAGATTCAGAATCATATTGACAACAACCACACACTAGACAAAAACTATACCATACATAATTGTTCTCTTAGATAACATGTGCAGTTATCATCAAAACTCAAAGGCCAAATGTAGAACCAAATTTTATTCTTGCAATCTCCCCCTTTTTGATGATGACAAATAATGCATTTTGATAAATAATTTGTATAGGGTAATCACCATAAATCCACTGAGTTAGATATAAGCTTAACGGGCTCCCCCTGATTCTGTTACTCTCAAAATTCATTTATGCTTGTTCATAGTCTCCCCCTGATCCCAAGACTCACAAAATGATTTTGAAGTAGAATCATATCAACAGAGACGGATTACTTCTCAGTGACGTCTCATCAGAATCTGACTAGAACTGACTGGTCTTCATCTCAGAACCTAGCTTCCTATCAGAATACTGTAGACGTATCAGAACCTGATTTGTCTTATCAGACTTGATGTCTTGCATTATATATCAGAAACTGGTAGATACTTTCTTAGATGCCGCGCATCATGTATCAAAACCAAATCTTCAATATCTTAGCACAGATCACCAACAGGTGCACATATCCTCATGTCATTTGATGGTTCAAAAACCAAATATTTTCTTTAATGACCATGAATTGATTTGATCTACGAAATATTCACATTCTTTTAATGCTGAAGTCTAGATAACATTTGATGTTTAAATACCAATTTAATTTTAGATACCAGTTGAATCATTCTTTCAGAAAGTTTACAACTTCTAACAAGTTTTGGGTATCAGCGTGAAACTCATAGACATCCCTTGTTCCTGATAACTTAGTGGTCAACACCAGATATTCATATATTATGAGATCAAGCTTGTTTAGCATTCTTCTTTCTTGTACATGTCTTCTGATGATAATATCTTCTGATCTCTTGTACAATTGCTTCTGATATAATCTTCTTGATTATTGACTTCTGATGTACATCACTTGCTTCTTGATCATATCTTTTGATATCTTATCAAATACAAATCATGTATTCTGATATATCATCTTGTCTCTTCTGATAATAGATCATATATTCTCATATGTCTTGTATTTTGTCTTCTGATAGCCTGTTCTAACATTCAATGAACTTTTGTGAAGTTCCTGATCAATTCTCAAACATAGGTTAGAAGTAAAACATGTTTAATAATATTTGGGATCGAGATTCTTAGATTTAGGCATATCAAAATCATTATACTTTCTCCCCCTTTGTCAGAAATAAAAAATGTATAGAAAAGAAATTGACAAAGAATTAAATAAGGCAGAAAACGAAATTTTCATTAAACTGAAAAGAAAAATTACAAGGAGATCCACGAAACGACTAAGAACTATAACAAGACTAAAAATAACTAAAGACTTAGAAGTTCTAAGATTCAACAACTTTTCAGGGCCTGAGGTTTGTAAGCTCTCCCTGTGTCAAATAGTCTTCGAGAGGAGGTTTGTAAGCTCTCCTTGAATCCTATCTGTAAAGTCTAAGAAGTGAGGTTTGTAAGCTCCCTTCCATTCCGAACAAAGAAACCAATCCCCTTAAAGAGAAACACTAATCGTATTCAGAAATATATTCT
Source organism: Lathyrus tuberosus (assembly GCA_022829125.1). Taxonomy (NCBI): domain Eukaryota; kingdom Viridiplantae; phylum Streptophyta; class Magnoliopsida; order Fabales; family Fabaceae; genus Lathyrus; species Lathyrus tuberosus. Next base: position 13,310,230 of record JALAZF010000075.1, read on the forward strand.
TAATCAATGATATTTTATTGATCATTGATGGTTTCAGAATAGTTCGTAGGTGAGCACCAATCAGGAGCAAGTTTTTCAGTCATTCCAGTTTGCTTTAAGTGAGTAACAACTCTTTGTAGATCAAGAATATGAGAAATGACTCTACTGAAAGGAATCTGAAACGATAACTCCTTTCTGGATGAAAGAATTTCTTCTTTCAGATATTTGAACATGGATTTAGGCAGATTGATCTTAATCTTGGAGACTAAGAAAAGAATGAAAAGCATATCCATTGCAGAGAGCCATCCTGTTCCCTTTTCTCTAGGCCTAAGATTTGTTCCCATGATTTGGAACTAGACCTTTGCCATATAGGTGAGAGTAGAGGGACTGACAGCTGGTCCTTCGTGACCATAGATGACGTGAACATGTTTAGCAAAAAGGTTGTTTCCTCTATTTTTTCAACAGTCTCTCCATCTTTCTTACACTCAATAGCTTGAGATATGATTGTGGATTTAATCATAATGGGAAAACCAGAGACAATAGACAGGATAATACAAGAATCAGACTCATATTGAAGAACGCGTGCATTGGCCCAAAACTCCTTTACACGTTTCGGATAGATGGGTCCAGAGAGTATTTCAAAGTATTTATCCCAGTTCTGGTAGTAGATATTTGAGAGGATTTTAGAAAGGCCATTCTCCAATAGAGCTTTGAAATCAATAGTATATTATTTTAAAAAATCTAAATCAGAAATCTCTCCCTTAATGGTTTTTGATGACATGATGGATGAGGAGGAAGAAAAAAATAGGAGGGAAGAGGGAGATGAAAACTATGAAGGAAATACACAATTTATAGAACATGAGGGAGTGGCTAGAGCTGATGAGGAAGGATTATAAATAGAGGGAGGGAAGATTAAGAGTTGAGGGAATAATGATGATCAAAGGAGATGGAGAGACTCGAGACACGCAAAACAATTAATGATTTAGCTAAAAATAGTGAATGTTGTTATTTCTAAAACAGTTGTGATAAAGGTGATACTTAGGAACGCCCCAAATATGAGTTAGAGACGGAAGAGTTATGTAAGCACTGTCTTCAAAAAGAAACAGAGAAGATACTCAAAAGGGAATGAACATAGAAAGTCTGACAAGAGGTAAAGTGAATGATTTTATTACCTGTATCCAAGATATTCTCATTACCCGAGGTGTCCCATCAAATACTTGGTGTGATACAAGTAAGACAAAAGTCTTGTTAACATATCAACCCTTCGTCTCATAATGACTAATAAATGCATCATGCTCTTTAGTTTCCAAAGGTTAAAAGCATTTACCAACAGTCATGCATTCTATCCTTGATTACTTATGAAATAAGAAGACTTCACTTAGTCAAAAGTCTCATATCTCGGTAGTAGAGCAAATATTACTAAGCAATAGAAACTTATTTTCTATTCCAGGAAGTTGCATTTTGAGATAGCTTTTTTCATTCTTGATGTTGAACTAAGTTCACACATAAGAAATGAAAACAAGTCTACTTTCAATAAGGAAAAATTTGAAGTAGATATCAACCCTAAAATAAGGTTATATCTCATATATTTTAGAAAATAAATTCCTTCTGAATATAGTCTCTTAAAATTTATTCCTATAAAATATAAATATATATTTCTAAACCATTTAAGAATAAATAGTAAGAGTTAGAAATACATTACTCAATATTTCTGCAGAATCCCAGTTGCGACTATAGATGCTTCTTCAGAATTACCACGCGTTAGCTTCTGCAGTTTAATGCTTCTAGTTGGACCACTAGAATCATTTTCTCCTTCCATCATTTGTCTTCTTTCTTCTGCAATCTTCATAGAAATGTTGACCTTTGTGTAGAGGCACGATCATCTTCATGACTTCTTGATATTCCATTCTGAAGGGTAAAAACATCTCTCTTCTGATGTTTGTTTCATCTTAATCATTAGAGAAGAACCAAGTTCTTTCTCTAGTCTTCATCTTGAGATCAAACATCTTTAATCTTCAAGAAGGATCAAAAAGCGTCTTCTTCAAGAAAGCTCGTTTCCAGAAGGCCAAAAGTTTCTCAGCTTAAACATAAACTTTTGAGTAGTTATGTGCTAAAGAAACTTGTTGAATTTCCTCTTGCATCATCAGAGTTCAATCTTTGAACAAATGTTAATCTTCACCAGATGCAGATATCATCATGATCATCAAACCAAGACATATTTCTTAGAAGGTTTGAATGATAATCTTGTTCTTACTGGCTGAGCCTTTTCATCCAGAACCAGTTCACTAGAAAGTGACAACTTCTATCTTTCCTTTCTTAAGGAGTGAATGAACTATTACGGCTATTTAACATCTTCTGATTTCCTCATCTTTGCCTTCTTCGGCAACTCTATTTCCTTCGGCATAGAGAAGATAGTTTCCAGCTTTGCATTCTTCCAATGAGCTTCAGTTTCTGACTTCCAAGCTAATTATCAAATCGGACATTGATTTGGTTTCCATCGAAAGTATTTCAGCGCCACGTACTTTGTAGCCTTTGAACATTCAGAGCATTCTAAATAAGATACATCAGAATAGAATTGAAACATATTCGGTTCTGAATATACATGCTACAACTGCTTCTAATATGCTTTGTCATGATGATCTCATGATTCTAGCCATTTCTTCCCAAGATATTGTTCAGTCTTCAACATCTGAATCTGATAGTGAAGGACTGGAACATCAGGATCTTCTTTTCACCAGATAACTTCTCAAGCTGAATGTTCTTTGATTATTTGACCAAGATGAATTCTTGTCTTGAATAATCTTATACTTTCACTTAATCACACGAGTTCAGAAAGTAGTGATCATGAAAAGATACATTCACGCATCAGGAGCTCCTGAAAAGAAACTATGGAAGACATTTTGACCAACTTAAGCTTGTTCGGTTGAGATACCTTTCTCAAGCTAACACGATATAATTGTTTATGTTACAACCATTTCTCTTCACAACCACACATACGACAATACTTGGAAATTCTGACGTAACGTATGTTGCTTTTCTTGAATGCACTCCTGTCAACTGAAGAACTTCCTTCCTGATCACTTCAGAATCCAATGAAGTTTCTAGAGCGGGTAGTGAGAATCCTGATAACCAGCTCCAATGCTCTTCTGCAGTAGAAATAGTTTCTGCTGAATAAGAAATTGTTTCATCTTCTAGAGAGATCTTTTACAACAAACTTTCTAACCATAATCATCGGTGTTATGTTAGTTAGTTCTTCTTCTTAGCCTTTTTCCCATAAGCATTTCATGCTTTCTTCTTAGGCTTTTTTTTTTAAGAAAGAAAGAATTTCTTTGTCTTCTAACTAGAAGTAGCATTCTGTCTTTCTCTTCTGATCTCTTCAGCTTCTGACTGATTGAAGCATAACAGTTTTCTCCTTTTCTGAGTTATACTGTTTAGCTCATATTTTAAATTCTTCAAGAAATGCTTTACTCCAGATTTACTGCATGCTTGATCAGTTGACACAAGCTTCTATTCAAATAGCAAGCTTCTGATCATCTTCTTCAGGAATTCTGATGAAGAAGAAACCAATGTTCAGAATCTTAAGTTCTGCAGTCATGATTTCTAACATCTTCAGCATACTTCATCTTGAAGTCTTCATGCTTTATAATCATGACACGAGCATTCTCTCTTCTTTACATGAAAGAGTTCCTAATGAGCAATGCTGAGAAAGTCAACGGTAAACTAAGTCTGTTTGTTGAAAACATCCCATACTCAAAAAGAATAAGCCTTCAGCAAACAAAATTTCATGCTCTCTGATGATTCTTGTTGATCTCTTTTAGATCATTCTTCTTAAGCCTTGTCTAGGCATCACCTTGAGGAGATACGTAGCTCTCAACTAACGTATTCCAAGAATAGCATTCATCAAATTCTTTTAATTATATGATGTGTCGATTATCCTTTTACCAACTGATTCTTCATCTTGATTTCAATCTTCTTGCAAACTCCACAAAAGAAGATTATGTTGTCAATAACAACCAACTCCAAGAATCAGTGACACAATCCAGAATGAACCTATCTGGTTTGTCATTTCAGTACTCAATCTTTTCATCATCGTATGAGACTGAAATTGTAGATGGTGGAGGAGATTAGCCAGAGCGTTTCTCAAAGCTTGTCCGGATCTTTATCTGACACAGTTAAGTGTTTGATAAACATCAATAACAGAATCGAAGCTCTGATACCAATTGAAGGTTGAGAAACACAAGAAAGGGGGGTTTGAATTGGGTTTCACATTCCGTCCCCCTTTTGGGAATTAAACTAATGACGTTAACAAGTAAATAAAAATAAATGAACACAATTATTTTTATCATGGTTCACTATTAACGAAGCTACTCTAGTCCACCAACCTTGGTGATTTCACCTTAGACAAGGACTTAATCCAATAATCATCAAAATGATTACAACCTCTAAGTTGTTAAACAACGCGCTTAGCCCTCTCAAGCATCCTGGATTTCACTTATCCTCTCAAGGAAATCATCAACCCACAATGGATACCCTCCATTGTCTTCTTGAGAATTCTGACTACGACGAGTCCCCCAAGGAATATAATCACCTTTTGACAAAGGATTTTTCAAGCTACCTTCAACAAGGATTTACGCCACCTTTAGAAAAAGGATTTTACATGTGTACACTTTATGCTTCTTATAAGCTGATTACACAAATGAAGTACAAGAACTCCTAAGTGTTTCTAGCAAGTTCTTGAGCAGCAACTCCTTGCTTTCTAATACAAAACTATCTAATGATAAATCTCTAAGAGATTATAAAGCACACTAGTTCTGTATTACTTAAAAGCTTTCTTATTGAGCACAACGACTTCTCTTCATGAGCTTTAAGCTTCTTTTGATGAACTCATTTCTTGAGCATATAATGCTTCTTCCAGTTTAACCATCAAGATCAACTAAGTTACTATGCTTCACTTATTGATGTTTCACTTGACAAGTTTCACATGGCTTAAGCATATTCATCGTTTATACACACATTCAAACAGTTTGCTTCAGCTTCTTCTTCATTGAGCATTCTTCATTTAGGCTTCAGCTTGTAGCATTTTCTTCAGCACTTTGGCTTTGCATAGCAGCATGTTATCACCAGCAACCAACGATTCTTCAAGCTTCTTGATCTTAAATTTATAGAGCTTGAGAGAATAGATCCGTTGAGGGGCATTCTTGGAAACATATTCCAACAGCAATATCCCAACGTTCACATGAAGGAATGGTCAACATCACCGTACAAAAAGCTGCTCTTGCGCCACCTTATCGAGGTAGAGGTCATAGTTTTTGTATTCTTGTGTTCATCTCAAAACCATTCTTATCTCCTGTCTTTCTAATGTCTTCAGATATTAACTTGATGAAGCGTGTTGTAGAAGAGTCATTCTTTGTGTAATCTTCAGAACCACAGTCTTCAAATTCTCAGATCTTCGTTCAGTAGAACCTAGTCATAATAATCTTCAGCACTTGGTTTCTTAGAAGCATTATCTTCAGAGTCTTCAGAACTTGTTCTATCAGAACCTCGTCTTTAGAGTCCTCAACATTTCGTTCAATCAGAACCTTGTCTTCAGAAACTCTTCAGAACTTGATCTTCATAAATGATGTCTTCAGAATCTTCAGAGCTTTGTTCACCAGAACCATGTCTTCAGAATCTTCAGAGCTGTAACAATAGAAAATGAATTTCTTGTAAAGCCTTTTAGACTTACTTATAAAGTCTCAATCAGAAACCTCGTTACTAACGTTCCTTAGAACCGTTGCATTAGAAGTATTTCTGAATCTTGACTATATCTTGTACACATTATATGCTTTCTTTCCAGAGTGTTTAGATTAGAGTCTGATGACTGTTAGACGATGGCAATGATCTAGAAGGGGGTTGAATAGATCACTAATTTTTTAAATAGAGTCGACGCTTAAAAAATTTGTTTAAAAAATGTGCGGAAGCGGCCTAGGAACCAAATCGTCTAAACGAACCATTATCGAAAAGATCGGATATGCGACAAGCCAAATGGAATAACAAATCTAATGAGAAACCGAATCAATAGTTTGAGGATTAATCAATACAAATAATATCACTTTAGTTTGTCTAATTTCCAATGACTTATGAAGTGTAAACTTAATTTGATAATATCACAAACAGTTTGTGTGCGATCAATTCGTCGAACACTTGGTGTGCAAAACACCCCAAGTATTATTTTCTATGTAATGTTAGTGCATAATTTTTCACAATTGCAATCCAAGTGATTGTAATGAGTTTTAAAACCATATTTTCAGCACTACATGACAGCAGAAATTTATCGATCAATTGATATTACACAAACGTGAACAATTCAAAATAAAGAGATAGAGAAAGAGAGAACAACACCAGATTTGTTTAGGAAGTTCCCCTTTTGTCCTCGCTTCGGGTACATTTGCCCCCAATTCTAAAAACTAGAATTGAGATATGTATTATCTTGATGCAAATGTTTATACAAGAGAAGCAATAGTCACCATACACTCAAGCCTAATTGTTAAAGTTGATACTATGCCTTCTCTCCCTGTGATTCAAGTCGAATCAAGTGCCTCGAACGTGTTGAACAAACCTCTGGTTCCTGCTACTTGTCTGAACAAACCCACCGGTCTTCAAACATTTCACTTGGCTGATTTAGATGACACAATGTTCGAACCCAAATCTTTCTACACAATCCTCTGGTTACAGCTACTTGATTGAACGAACCCACCAGTCTTCAATCCCTTTGCTCGGCCCAATTTGTGAAGCAAATATCTATGCAAATAACCCCCAAAAATCCTCAAGATCTTGGAGGACAAAACCCTAACGGTTTTATTCAAGAAAAACATCAAATTTAAATGCTACCAGTATGAGTCGACCAAAGGGTCGACGTGAGCATACCCGAGAGCAAAGGAGTGCAAATCAACTTTCATCACTACTACAAAACGCGTAAACAACGACGCCATGGTCACAACGGTTCATCCCTACACCGTTGTGACATATCTAAATTAAGGCGCAATTGTATTTTATTTGTTTTTTGAATAAATATTATCTGTATATAACAACGGCTGATAATCCAACCGTGGTGATACCATCAAGCTTTCATGTGTTCGAACCTCAGCGCCATCATATATATTATTCCTTTTATGTTAAGGCGCGCCTTTTCATTTTTATTTAATTTAAAAAAAATTAAAAGTTATGACTACGGTTGTTTATTTTCACCGTTGTGATATATTTTGTATGTTTTTTTTTAATTTGTAATTCTAAATATAACTCTGGCGCTTTAATATGAAATTTCATTATGAAAGTAATATATCATAACGGTTTAGAATGTTGACCGTCGCAGTAAATTTTCAATATTCTCCAAGCTAGCTAGTTTCATTGTCTCTTCAATATCCTTTTTTCCATTGAAAATAGAAACTAGACGAAACGATACACGATTTCAACCCTAAACCCTAACGTTCAATACTGTGAAACAATACACGATTTCAACCAAAGCTTGCATCATCAGTATCCATTCTTCACCGTGTTGTTATCATTTTCGTCATCATCGTCACGATCGTTACGGAAGAAAGATTACGCACCAACCAACACCGTCATCATCATCGTCACCGTCGAGAAGGAAGATAACAACAACACCGTCGTTGTCGTAAGGAAGGAAGACAACAACAACACCAACACCAACATCGTTTACTTAGTCATCACGTTTAGGGTGCGTAAAATATTTTCCCCATGCATCTACAGTAAACCCATTTGCCATTGTTGTTCATGTTGTTGTTGTTTATGTTCTTGTTGTTCATATTGTTGTTGTTTATGTTCTTGTTGTTCATGTTGTTGTTGTTTATGTTCTTGTTGTTAATGTTGTTGTTGTTTATGTTCTTATTGTTCATGTTCTTGTTGTTCATGTTCTTGTTGTTCATGTTGTTGTTGTTGTTGTTGTTTATGTTCTTGTTGTTCATGTTGTTGTTGTTGTTGTTGTTTTTGAACATAGATGTTGACCTTGTCGAGTTCTACATCAGGAAGCAGTGAAGATGCTCAAACGATTGAGTGTTCTGCGAATACAACTCAAACGATTGATACTCAATTGAAAAGATCACAATGGTGCCCCAATTCACATCAGTCCGCAACTCATCAGGTGTAAAAATTCTGATCGAGTTTGATTCGCACTACAGATTAGTGGATTATCCACATTACTCTACTTTTAAGAGTTATGTTGTGTTCCTTGCACGTAGCAAAGTGAGTATACTGATAGATGATTGGAGAGAAGTGGATGTTAATGTCAAAGACAACATATGGACAGACGTTAAGGTATTACATACTATAATTTTCATATATTTGATATCACTACCTATAGTTTCTAATTCATACTTATATATTGATTTAATGTAGTTGAATTTTGAGTTTACCGATGACTCAAAATTGAAAAAAAAGTGGATAACTTATGCCGGTGTTTGTTGGAGGGAATTTAAGTCACGGCTCACAGCTGACTACATTACGAAGCCTAAAAGCGGTCTTCAACGTCCATGGATTCGGTATAGTTTTTTTATCGAAGAATGTGTGGCACAAGTTTGCGAAGAAACGCCGTTCTGAGGAATTCAAGGTTAGTACTAGTCTTATGTAACCTATAATGTTATGCTAATGAGTTATAGATACTAATCATACACATTTTCACTATGTTAATAACAGGCTAAAAGCGAAGTAGGAATTCAAAACAAGGCGAAAAATATGTACCCCCATAGATTGTCTCGTGGGGGTTACAGGAAATTTGAGAAGAGAATCATGCAGGAAAAACAACAAGAAGGAGGAGATGGTGACATCCCATCTCCACCGTCAAGACATGAGAAATGGAAGAAGGCTCGATTAAGACCTAATGGAGAGTACACCTCCGAGGCTTCAAGAGTAGTTGCTGAGAAAATTGTAAGTATATGTTTTGTTTTGCTTATGTTATTTAAATGTGTTTGCTTATGTAATTTGCTCATGTTGTGTAGGATAATTTGGTTGTGGCGGCCCGTGAAGGCACATTTGTTCCGGAAGCACGACATGACATATTAGTGAAAGCTATCAAAACAGTTGAGCATGGAGGTCGTGTCCGTGGTGTTGGAGAAGGTGTCGGCTTGAGGTCATACTCTGGATCTAAAAGAAGAAGCACCGAAACCACTGAATTTCATGCTCAACGACAAAAGATTGAGAATGTTGAGAAGCAATTGGAAGAACAAAGGAGGATGTTTAAAGAGGAGAGGGAAAAAAGGGAGAAAGACGTGGAAAAGTTACAAGAGTTATATTCGGTATGTGCTTTACTTGAAATGTTAGTGTTTTATCGGAAATGTATGATATATATTGTGCTTATTTTTGTTTTATGTTCTAATTGAATGTTATGATGTAGAGATTAAGTGAAAACCTCGAACAACGAACAAATAAAGATCAGTGTTACATTGATGGTGATGATCAAACTCCAAGTAGAAGTGTTGTAAATTGCGCTTCTACAAAAGGAAGTAATTGTACAACCCCCCCCCCCCCCCCCCCCGTTTAGATAACCGCAATGGGATATTGGACACTAGTCCAAATGAAATAACCAATTTATACTTGTCCATTGCAACAACAAACCTTGCGCAACCTCTCCCGCTAGAACATTGGCCGAAATTGGATGTAATGTATTACACTCCTGAAGATGTAAGGGATTTTCTCGTAGGATTTAAGTGGCTTGACATAGGGATTTTGCAAGTTTGGTGCACGTAAGTACATAGTCGAATATACATGTCATTATAGAACATTATAATTTTTGTATTTTCTCCCTTAATTTATTCATTTTCTTTGACCATTTAGGTACATTCACCGTGTTTGTATAGAGTTAAATAAATCAAGTACTTATGGAATCTTGGAGCCAAGTTATATTTGTTGGGCGTATAATGAAAAAAATATCATAGAAAAGTACTTGAAAGAACGGATAAATGAGGGAGGAAAAGAATGTTACCTTGCACCATTCCTCTGTAGGTAAGTATTGTTGTAATTTATTTATATATTCTATATTTAGTTTTGTTTTAGTAAAAACTATATATATATATATATATATATATATATATATATATATATATATATATATATATATATATATATATATTCTCGTGTTCATTCAGTGGTCATTGGCAATTGATCATAATATCATTTACGACAAACACGGTGACATTACTGTGTTTCTTGCATGACCCACTCCACAAACCAATGAAAGATATTATTCTAACGTAAGTGTCCATGTTTAATATCATTTTCTTTGACATTAATTGTAATTAGTTTATCATGTAATATGTTTAATTCAATTTTCAATGTACATTCTTGTGGAGCAAGTTAATATAATGAGGAATGTTAGAAAAAATCCCACATGGATTGTTCCTAAAGTAAGTGGCCCGATTACCTGTTTCTTTCATTTACATTCATGTGTGGTTATATTCACGTTATTATATTCATGTAATTTGTAGACGAGGAAATAACCCGGGAGTTACGAGTGTGGGTATTATGTCATGAAACACATGTTAAACATTGTCCTTGGCGGCATTGTTGATTCATGGGATAAGGTATATATGTCATAAAATGTTTACATATATTAATATATAAGTTCACTATTGAATTATTATCATGCATGATATTCAATTTTTTGCTCTTTCTTATGTAGATGTTTAATGACCAAACCCCATTCCCCGTTGAGGACTTTCTAGATCTTCGTAAACGTTGGGCGTATATCCACAATGCGCTTAAGGATCCTCCTGCTGTTTGATATATCAGCAACATTCCTCAGCATATTTTTTGATGCACATATTTTTGGCTTTTGATGCACATAATGTGAACAATAATTTTGGCTTTTGATGCACATATTGTGTTTGATGTACAAGATATTGTGTTTGATGCACATAATGAAATCAATAATATTGGCTTTTGATGCACGTATTGTATTTGATTTAAACAATGTTAGCTGTTAGCTTTTGATGTAAATTCTCTGATTCATTTATAAGGATAAAATATAGAAAGAATTGTGATTGATGCACATACTGTGTTTGATGTAAACAGAAGTTGTTTTGACAGGATAAAATATAGGAAGAATTTCATAAGCAGAGTATTTTTATATTTAAAACAGGTTGTTTTGACAGCGGTTATAAAACCTAACCGTAGTTGTATGTCAAACGCTGAACAGAATAATATAAATAAAAAATGTTGTTGCTGAGAATCGAACCAGATCACCTTTAGTTATATCACAACGGTTGTGTAATCTAACCGTTGTGAAATGGTGCGCGTTTTCTGGAATACAACAATGGTCCCGGGACTGTCATTGTACGTACCGCATATACAACAACACTCTACATAACAACGCCTTCGCCCGCATCATTATATGTCATTTCCAACCGTTGTTAAATGGGTTTTTCGTAGTAGTGCATGTGTTGACCTGAGCAGGGTTGTGAGTCGATGCAAGCACCCTAAAAGGCCAAAAATGAATTCTTTGCTCACATTTTGGTCCACCTAAGCCATTTTTGTGTAGACCTAAGTTTCCTAACTTGATCAAGTGCACACATAACATATATGAGATGCTCCTATATGTATAGACACGTGACCTTAGAATATTTTGTGCATTTTAAAGCATGAATACAAGCTAATACGCGATGATACCGTCCAAAGTACAAAGTACGAGCTAATACAAGTTTTGACATCATTAAAATAAGGACTAAGGCACCTTGCCCTCACAATGACGTCACACGCCTTCTTATCAGAGTCAAAATCATATTGATAACAACCACACACTAGACCAAAACCATATCATACAGAATTGTTCTCTTAGATAACATGTGTAGTTATCATCAAAACTCAAAGGCCAAATGTAGAGCCAAATCTTGTTCTTACAGGATCAACCATATATAACATTAGAAGAGAAACTAAACACCCGCTTCGATAATCTGGCCTCACCCATCGATATTTGTTATGAGCTCCCATCAAGAAAGGATCCCCATAGACAAATAGAGGATACAGATAAAGGGTCATACAACCGGTATGATATGTATACTCCTCTAAACACTTCCCCGGGAAGAATCTACCAAGAGTGTGCAAATACTGAGTTTAGGAAAGCAGGAATTTGACCCCTAACACTGTACGATAATTTACCTGGATGTATAGATCAAAATATTATCGTTTCCGTAGAGGACATGGCCACAACATTGCCGATTACATTTAAATCAAGGGCGTGATTGACTATTTGATCAATAGAGGACGATTGTCTGAATATGTCTAAGGCACTAAATGAGACCGAGAGGGATCTCCCAAAAATAAATCTCCCACAAAAGTTTTTAAGCCTAGTTCTAGCATTGAAAATGGAGAAACGAGCAAAGGAAAACGCATGTATATTGCCGCCATCACTGGTGAAGCTCCTTGTGCAAAACCCCTTTCAAAAGGAACGCTCAAGACAAATAGCATTGAGATGACGGCCACTTACAAGGGTGGAGGTAACGTATTGCCTAACTCCTCAAACTAGCTCATGCTAAGGTTCTGAGAATCCGAAAAGGTTAAAGGAATCCTTAATGATTTGTTCCCCTTGGTAATCACAACTATTGTAGGACAATTTACGTCTCACGGATTCTGATAAATGAAGAAAGCTCATGTGACATTATCTACTCTTTATTGTTCAAGAAGATGGGCATAAACTAATGAGGCTTGATATTGTATGATGGTTTGGATTATAAGTATTTAACCGGGCGACCACTCATCCCTAGGGCTATATAGAGATGATGGTATCAGTATGAGAGGGGAGAGACATCCAATACATCCATACTCAATTCATAGTCATTATGTATAAAAACCTTTACAATGGCATCTTGGGTAGACCCTTCACTACAGTATTAGATGTCGTGGCCTCACCTGTGCACCTCAAACTCAAGTACCATAACCTCTATGGAAAGCAAGTAGTCTTGCTCACCGATCTTAAGGTGGCCATAAAGATACATAACACGCCCCACCAAGATCAAATATAAAACACCTCTATGGAGATCAACATGACCACCCTTATATGGAAACTTCGAAGCTTGAACATTCATAGTGTGAAACGTGGCTAAGTAAAGAAAGTCTCATCACATGAAATAAGTAGCGGGATAGCCATTTAATTATGTTTCACTCTATTCCTTTACTATATTCTTATATGAAAATTTACATGTATAAACTTCAATGTATCATAAGCGTACAATTACGCACTACAAATACAATTGTTAAAACTCTAAAATGTTTGTACCTTTGTGATTATTGACAATAACAAAAAAACTATGAAGACGCAATCGACGCGCAGAGCGAGAATTCATGGGTGCTATCACATTTGCTTTGAACGCACGACTACAACAATCGATTCCCCATAGTACCTTGCACGACTTAAGAATTTCAAGGGTGTTGTCGAACATGCCTCGAGTGCTCGACTAGAATAATCAATTCCCCACACTGCCATGTGCGCCTTCATAATTCATAGGTGTTGTCGGACATGCTTCGAGCGCACAACAACAAAAATTAATTCCCCACAGCGCCTCCTGAGCCTTCAAAATTTAGTGGTGTTGTAGGACACGTTTCGAGCACCCGACTAAACCAATAAATTCCCCCATAGTTCCTCGTGCGCCTTCTGAATTTAGGGGTGATGTCAGACACGCTTCGAGCGCCCAAATACAACAATCATTTCCCAACAGCGTCTCACGCGCCTTCAAAATTCAAGGGACCTATCAAACACACTTCGAGATCCCAACTGCAACAATCAATTCCATATAGAACCTCATGCATCTTTAGAATTCAGAGGTGTTGTCGGGCACACTTTGAATGTCCAACTAAAGCAGTCAATTCCCCATAATGCCTCGTGTGTATTCAGAATTTATGGGTGTTGTCAAACACGCTTCGAGTGCTCGACTACAACAATTAGATCCTTACAGCGCCTCATGCACTTTTAGAATTTATGGTGCTATCAGACACACTTTGAGCGCCTGACTACAATAATTAATTCCCCCGCACGCCTTGTGCACCTTCAGAATCTAGGGGAGTTGTTAGAGGCGTTTTTCACGTTCGACTACAACAACCAATTCTCCCAGGGGTGCTATCGGAGACGTTTTGCACATCTTAATACAACATTCAAATACCCCTTATCAAAGAAATACACGCTTTCACGCGTAGCTGGCGCACACCCCCTCAAGATCTAGCCAATCTAAGGGCGAGTATGGTGAAGACTGGAGACATTCACCTCAATCTAAGTTATTGCCTCGGGGGGCAGGGACAAAGATCATATGCCTTTGGTCGGGTATGATCCTTTGTGATAGAGAGTGCAGTTCAAAGCATGGTTGCATCTAGTCGGCTTCATGCCCGTCATCTGCAAGTATAATTTGAGATACCACCACGATTAACCGGACACACGCCTTATCCATATAAATGTGATTAAAGCATAACCGTGTCTAGCTGGTTTGGCATAAAATACTTACATGTACAATAAATGACTTAACTGCTCAGAGCTTAGCCCATGATTCACATGTTTCAATCAGATCATATTTCGAGCACAACCATACGCTATTACCTAGGCATCCCACAAAAAACGCACGCGTCTTAGCGCAACATGCTTTTGAGCAAAACAACCATACATGGCTCTGCAAAAGATTTAAGTATCGAGGTATGAAATCTAAAATTTTTACTCTGGTGAATAACTCAACGACTAACACAGGTTACCCATAAACAAAATATACAGTACCACACGAGTTTACGTAAAACTATAACGAGCTGATATTTTTCCTTTGACAATTTTTGTGGCACAAAGTTTTATAAATCACATATATATGAGTATACCTTAACATCATGAAGTAAAGCTACGTCTTACTAATAACGAAACCACAATACAAAAAAAAAGGTAGAAGAGCCCTACACAAGGATAAAGACAATCTGACAATCGTGAACAACTTGATCTGGGTGGATTTGCTCTCTCGAAATAGTCATCGAGCGGTGACAATGTTCCACTTATTGCAACACATTTTCGAAAGACTCCACAACCTCCCCACAATTCATAGAGAAAAATTCTTTCAATTGTCAAGCCAAGGAAGCATTTTGTCCGTACAATAGATCCAACTCTCTCTAAGCAGACTCAAGAGCTCAGGTCCTTTCTTTCAACGTCCTCTACAAATGCACCGCCTATCTACCAACAATACCATATAGGTTGAACGGGGCCAAAGATTTGCGCACCTCATGTAGAGAAGAACTACCATTTTGCAATTCCCTTAAATAAATATCTTGTTGGGATGCCAAACTATTCACACCCTCTCCAGCCAGACCCTTTCCTCATGCACGTGGTTGGACCAAAGAGCTTCTGCTACTATAAAAATTACCTTTCGTAACGCCATTTTACCTCGGTCAAAGTATCCACTGTGGTAGAATCTATTCGCTTAGGTGCTTTCCTTTTATTTTCATTTTAAGCCACTTTTCACCATGATTGGAACTTCCAGTCGTTGTGAAAAGTGGCGTCTGGTCATGAGTTCGAATCCTAGCACCTACAATTTTGTTATTTATTTATTTTTAATCCACTTCATACCACGGTTGGAGCTTCGAACCATGGTTAAAAGTAGTGCATGGTCATGAGTTCGAATCCTAGCACCTACAATTTTGCTTTCTATTTATTTTTAAGCCATTTTTTTACCACGGTTGTAACTTCCAACCTTGGTGAAAAGTCGCGCATGGTCATGAGTTCGAATCCTAGCACTTATAGTTTTGTTTTTATTTATTTTTAAGCCATTTTTTACCACAGTTGGAACTTCCAAGCATAGTGAAAAGTCACTCAGGGTCATGGGGAAATATAAGTGTGTTTATTGAGTTTCTTCATCATCCTTAAACAAATCTTTGTCGTCCATTTAGTGAGTATCAACGCTCAAGGCACTACCATTAGTGATCCGCGTGAAACCTAAAACTTAGATGAACTTCAAACTTAGACAAACTGCATCTTCTACCTCTAAACATCATCTTCCATTTACGACACTTTATTTCTCCATTAAACATAGCTCGAAAACATCATTTCTTCCATAAACAAAACTGGAAAACATCATTTCTTTCATTAACAAATTTCAGAACTCCATGACCTCTTCTCCTACTTGAATGAGACAAGGAAAACATGGATTCAAGTTAGCAATGTTATTTGTTGTTGTTGTTTTTGTTCTTCTTGTTGTTTTTGTTGTTGTTCATGTTCTTTTTGTTCTTGTTGTTATTCTTGTTATTCTTGTTGTTATTTGTCTTGTTGTTATTGTTGTTGTTCTTGTTGTTCTCGTTGTTCTTCTTCTTGTTGTTCTTGTTCTTGTTGTTCTTGTTATAGTTTTTGTTGTTTTTATTTTTGTTGTTATTCTTGTTAATCTACAACTGATTTTTTTTATTAAAATACATACAACAACGATTATTTAAAGTAATTATTGTGATAGGTTGTGCGATACTTGACTTATAAGCATGGTCGCACTACCGTGGTGGAAAGAATCATACATATAATCACACCTTACCTCACAACGGTTGGTCGGACGTGGTTGTATCCCTTTTCCAAGCGTTATGAGAGGTGTTTTCTATAGTAGCATTTCTAGCAATTGGATCCAACGAGGGACAAAGCAACGGAAACCCGCTTAGCAAAACGAGCCAAAGCGTACAACTCAATCTGTAAGAACTGCCTAGGAGACCGACAAAAAATTCCCAGCCATCATCAAATGGCAAATCACAACAATCAAAAGAAGGGTTTATGCAAGAGTAAGGATCCACGTGCAAACTCGAAAGCGAAAGAAGATTTACAGTAGGGCTAGGTGGTTGTATTCCATGCTTCAAGACTTGGACCCTTACTTCATCCTCCATTACACTTGTACAAGAATACAATCGTTGTTCCAAAACAAACACAACAAAGAGAAGTCAATAATGAAGAATAAAGAGAAATCTGAACTTGCTAAAGGCAACCCATAAACCTTCACGAGAACGGGACCCCATCAACAAGGAAACATCTATCAAATGCTTCCAACGCTTCTTCTCAGCCTCGTTCAAAGGGACCACACCCCGTACATAACCCAAATAGTTAACAAACTATAACAACTTCTTCTTCTGAAAAAGAATCCTCAGCGGTAAAGTTACATTCTCTATAAACATAAGAGTTGTTCTCTAAAAGAAAGTGCATCATTCACCAAAAATGGGGAAACTACATTTACCTTTCATCCTCTGCTTAGCTGCACAAACATTTACATGAGCCTTGGGTTAAGGGGGCGACTAAAAAGAATTGGTCCATGAAAGATGGTGGTTTAATGAAAGCTTCAAAAATATGTACTGTCGGCACCAAAAGAACCAAACCCTGCCCTCTTATCAAGGCCGAAGTGCTTCGATCGTAGTGAAAGCGATGAAAGAATATGAAACGGAGGGTTTTCCATTCAGATACTTACACTAGTGTTGATAAGCTTTAACGTACGCCTAACTAGTGGGATGAAGTTAAGGTGGAGCCACTTTCAAATAGTTAAGAGAATCCACTTCAAAAGTGGTAAAAGCAAAACACACCCCCTTTTCCCCAACTTCTGCCTTAATGAGTGGTCACTCAGAAGGTCGTTCTTAAAAATCCAACATTGCATTCCTTTTTGAGCCCCACTTACTTCAATCGAGACTTGAGTAAACCGATCGATATATGATCATAAGCTTTCCTTCTTCCTTTGAATGAACCCTGTTAGAACTACTTTTGTGATAGAAAGTCACTTCTGGATAGTAAATTATGCCAAAAATCTCTTACGAAATTTTGCCCAGGAATCAATCCATCCATCAGGCAGGTTGTTGAACCATAACCCAGATGGTCCGACAATGGTTAGCATGAACAACTTGCACTTATAAGCATTTTCGACAATAAAGTAACTCAACTGTTTATCTACTAGTTGCACATGTTCATCAGGATCTCCCATTTCGTCATAATCGACTAGCTTGGATGGATTCTCCATAGACTTAGGGATCTTGCTTTCTAAAATCTGTATCGATAGCAGGTGTTTTAGTTGTGCCTTATCCAGGTGAATTTCTACTTGAATCATGGACTGGGTATAACTTCTGCGATCTACTCTGGGAATCAGAGGGGGGAGGGGTCTAATGTTTTTAGTTCTGCACCGATTTTTGACTGAGGAGCATTGTTTCCCTTTGTCCCAAATGGTTATAGGATCGCAAAAAGAGTCTTTATTGAAGTATCTTCTTAAATTGTATTCTCGTGGGAAGAATCATCATGAAGAATTTCTTCAAGGCGTTGAAGCCTCTCTTCAATAGTGTTCGAGTTTTGCTATCGAAAAAATGTTAAACACATTGTTCTGAAACTCACTGGAACCTTGTATGCCTTGGTTGGTTTGTAGCGTGTGAAAGTTATATAAGGTTTCTTTTTTGCATAGCTATAAGTGGAAAAAGAGTCTCCTTTAGATTGCACGGAACTAACCTGGGCACTTATGAAGATAAATTGGATCTGGATGCGAAGAAACTACCATTTTAGGATATGCAGTGTTTTGTGGCGCTGAAAGAGAAGTTGTTTTCGGTAGGCCCAAAACATAAATAATATTTTGCTTTTTGTTGATATGTAAATTAAAATAAATATCATACAAACAATACGATAAATCTACACATAGTATTTGTTGATTTCTCTAAAGATATATATATATATATATATATATATATATATATATATATATATATATGGTTTGTAAGATTAAGTAACATAATGCTATGGTAAAACATGCATGACACTCTAATTGTAAAATTTTATTTAATTTATCTTTTAAATGTCGAATCGGGGATTAGGGTGTTACATATTGGTATTAGAGCAAGTCGGTCAGTCCGCCCAGGTTTTGTGATTTTTATCTGGTTCCTAGTACACGACAAGTGTTTAAACATTGTCGATGCAATGTTTCTTCTAATGGTTATTTGCTGATGTACAAAGAAATTGATTGAAAAAACGAACGCGCATCGCTGATTCTTTTGTAGTTATGGCCCAGTTTAGGCTTTGCAAGCCCACTAGAATCTATAAACTGAAGGTGTCGAATCCCGTTGGCTGAGTAGATTTCAGAGAAACAATATGCCAGCCTTCAAAGGAAGGTATGACCCAGAGGATGCTCAAATTTGGTTGAAAGAGATTGAGAAAATCGTTTGAGTGATAGCTTGCGCAGACGCGCAAAAGATTTTTTATGGTACTCATATGTTGTTAGAGGAAACCAAATAGTTGTGGGATAATGCATGACATAGATTGGAATCTAGTGGTACTGAGATTACTTGGGTTGTGTTTAGAGCTGCATTTTTGGAGAAATATTTCTCAGCTGATGCGCAAAGCAAGAAGGAGATAGAGTTCATAGGCTTAAGCAAGGGAACATGATTGTTGGAGATTATACTGCTAAATTCGAAGAGTTATCTAGGTTCTGCCCTCGTTACAATGGGGTAAGAGCTGAAGGGTCCAAATGCATCAAGTTTGAAAGTGGATTTTACCCAGAGATGAAACAACTCATTGGGTACTAAGAGATTCCTCAGTTTTCTGTGCTGGTTAACAAGTTTTGTATTTATGATGAAGATAGTCGTGCAAGTTATACACATTACAATAGTGTTAGTAATAAGAGGAGTGGTAACCAGAACCACATAAAGTCGTATGTTGTTCCAGATGGTAAGGGTAAATAGACGTTTCAACAGAGGAATAATGGTTGAAAGAGTCAAAGTGGGGGAGGTTCTCCTTTTCCTATCAAGTGTTTCAAATATGGGGTGCATGGTCATCATGCTTCAGAGTGTACTACAATATCATGCTTCAAATGTGGAAAGGCATGACATAAAGCTACAGAATGCAATAATGTCGTTATGGTTTATTTTAACTATTGGGTGACTGGTCATATTAGTACACAGTGTCAGAAACCCAAGAAGACGCAAGATGTGAAAGTTGGTGGAAAAGTGTTTGCTCTCAGTGGTATAGATGTCTCAAAGTCCGATAATTTGATTCAAGGTACATGTTTTATTAATGATATTCCCTTGATTACTATTATGAGATGCGTGCGGCATATTCCTTTATATCTATTGATTGTGTGTAAAGATTGAATCTTGTGGTGTATGATATGAATGGTAGTATGGTCACTGATACTTCAGCTAATGGGTCGATGAATACTTCTTTGGTTTGTTTAAATTGCCCTTTAATAATATATGGTAGGGACTTTGGCATTGACTTAGTTTGCTTAATGTTTAGTCAACTTGATGTTATCTTGGGCATGACCTGTTTGGAGTTCAACTGTGTTTATATCAATTGTTATAACAAGAGTTCATGGAAGAGAAAAATCCTCAATTTATATCTTCGAGTTAAGTAGAAGAGTTCTTGAAAGAGGAAGCCCAAGTGTTTGTGATGTTTACTTCTTTGTAGGTTTAAAGTAGAGCAACATTGGTCATATGCTTGTAGTGTGTGAATTTACAGATGTGTTTATAGACGATATTACTGATCTACCGCCAAAGAGAAGTTGAGTTCGCCATAAATTTAGTACTCGGTACTAGACCTGTGTCGATGGCACCTTAGAGAATGTCTCCAGCAGAATTGGGTGAACTGAAGAAACACTTAGAAGATCTGCTTGAGAAGAAATTTGTCAGACCGAGTGTATCACCATTGGGAGCTTTAATGTTATTAGTGAAAAATAAAAATGGCAGTATGAAGTTATGTGTTAACTATCACCAGTTGAACAAATTTACTATCAAGAATAAATATCCTCTTCTTAGAATCAGCAACCTTATGGATCAGTTGGTAGGAGCGTGTGTATTCAGTAAAATTGATTTAAGATCAGGCTATCATCAGATTGGTGTGAAGGATGGATATATCTCAAAGACTGCTGTTAGAACTTGATACGGTCATTGTGAGTACTCAATGATGTCGTTCGGTTTGTCTAATGCCCCTGATGTGTTTATGGAGTATATGGATATGATCTTCCATCCATATTTGGATCAATTTGTGGTAGTGTTTATTGATGATATTTTGGCGTATTCTAAATCACACAAAGACCATGATGGACATCTTCAAGTTATGCTTCAGGTTTTAAAAGAGAAGAGATTGTATGCCAAGTTATCCAAATGTTAGTTCTGGTTGTGAAAGGTGAGTTTTCTCGGTCATGTAATTTCCAATGGTGGTATAACAGTTGATCCTTATAAGGTAAATGCAGTGCTACAGTGAGAAGCTCCAAAGACAGTTACTGAGATCAAAAGTTTCATAGGATTGGTTGGTTACTATTGAATATTCATCGAGGGTTTTTCGAAGTTAGTTCTACCTTTAACCAAGTTGACTTGAAATGGTCAAGCTTTTGTGTGGGATATCCAGTATGAAGAAAATTTCTGAGAACTGGAGAAGAAGTTAACAACAACACCTGTTTTGATATTACCATACTCAACATAATCTTTTGTAGTGTACTACAATACATCCAAGATGGGTTTAGGTGGAGTACTTATGCAGAATGAGCAGGTGGTAGCTTATGTTTTGCGACAACTAAATATTCATGAGAGGAACTACCCTATCCATGATTTAAAGTTGGTAAATGTAGTATTTGGGTTGAAGATATGGTGAAACTATTTGTATGGTTATAGGTTCGAAGTATTTAGTGATCATAAGAGTTTGAGATATCTATTTGATCAAAAGGAGATAAATATGAGACAGATGAGATGGTTAGAGTTTTTAAAGGACTATGACTTTGGTTTTAAATTATCATCCTGTAACGAGCGATTTTCGTCGGTGGATCAAGTCTCAAGATCGACAGTGTCACCAAATTAGGGTTTTGGTCGAATAGGGCCTCCAGATGGAAATTTTTCATCTGGGCACAAGCCAATGATCCAACACATTACCTAATATACACCATGGAACCTCATGGACCCAATCATCAAGTCAATTTTGCCTCAGGGGATGCATTCATCAAAAATCAGGAATTAGGGTTTCTTGGCCTAATTCACCCCTAAGTTGACTTTTGGGACAAAAAATGAGCCAAGACCTCAAAGGAGGATTTGAGGGTCTCTAATATTCCATATTGATCCATTTGGAACAATGGATTAATCCAAGAAGCTTGAGCAACAAGCCTCAATTTCATCTGCACCACAATTAGGGTTTCGCGAGGAAAGTCAACTGTAACTTTGACTTTTGACCAGGACATGCTCCCAAGCCCTAAGACATGATTCAATATACCCTATGACACCCATGTAACATGTCCGTCAAGTTTGATTTAGGTCAAGGACATGATTTCATGAAGAATTGCACAGTTTGGAATTCATCTGATAAAAAGTCAACTGTGCACAAAAGTCAACTTTGACTTTTTGAGATTTTTCACCAAAATGGATTTTTAACCCTAAAATGATGTTAATGTATGATTTGAATCATCGTTCATCAAGAAAAATCAAAGAAAGTGGGATAACTTGTAAAAGGGGTAACCATAAAAACTTAGAAAAATTTCTAAGTTATGGAAAAAGTGACACTAATGTGCCAACTTTGGAGGACCATAACTCCTAAACCACAAGGCCATTGTTCCCCATTCAAAGCTTGATTTGTAGATCTCATTGCCCTCTACAAAAGCTTCATACTGACCTATGTCCAAATTCCTCATGGATTTTGAGTTATGGAGTGATCAAAATCAAGAAAAGTCACTTTGTTCCAACACTTAGTGAAAATTTCACTAAGTCAGATTTTACCCTACTTTTTGCCAAATGTAGGGGGATTTTTCACTTGGATTCAAAAGAGATCAAAACCAAACATGTTCAAACAGTTGTTGTATCATGTAAGGGCTTTCCAAAATGGCCAAGAACATTACCAAATTCAATTTGAGTCATGAGATATAACATTGGCAAGTTGCCTTGTTGAAATCTGTAAAGGCAAGGCAGATTTTGCATTTTTGGTCGATTTTCCAAAATCAGCCAAATCCAAATGCTCCTATCCACTTGGACACCTCTGAGGATTGAATCTAAAGGGGACAATCACTGAGCCAAGCCTCCAAAGTCTTTGGAACAATAAATAGCATGTTGAACCTAGAATGGCCAAAATAGGGACAAGACTCCAATTTTGGATTGGAGCATTCAATGGAAGCATCAAGGTGGCATGGACTGAGCCATTCTCAACTAAATTCAGTCAAGGCTTATCCAAGACCAAGGGAACCACAGCCCTGTGCCCTAACCTCTAGTCAATGGCTAGAGGAGACTTGGATTTCCATTGGACAACATTGGCCAAACCTCTGCTGCAGTTGCCATTCACTGTGGATCCCAAAAAAAACTTGATTTACTATAAATAGAGCTCAATTGTGATCAGTTTGAGTACACCAAAGCCATCAAACAGATGCTTTCCTCAAAATCTCTTCTTTCACTCCAATTTTGCCTTCTAAGGCAAGTCACTATCGGGTTTTGAGTTTGAGAGCTTTTTCAATCAAACCAATCACACACACACCTCACATACATCATATAAAAGTGATCCAAACACTCACATAACATCTGGAACACAGATTTCACAAAATCACCAGCCAATTGCTCAAGTTCTTGACAGTTTTGCAGTTGAGGTACCATCTTCAACTCCAAACCATTTCAATCCATTCCAAGCATTCATACACACTCCATGGCACCTAGGGAATCTATCCAGATCATTGGAACCTAGTTGTAACACCTCCAACACAAATCACGATCACCAGCTGCAAGTGGTAAGCATGAGCTCTTCTAACTCTATGATCCATGCATTTTTTGCTGCACAATAATTTGGCCATATGTTCATAATCATGCATGGAATGTTTCCCCTCAATTAATTGCATTGTTTGAATCGTGTATCAAAAATCCTAGCCTTCATGCAGAAATTAGGGTTCTTGAGGATTTTTCATGATTTCTTGTTATATGTTTAATTTAAATGAAATTAAATACCATAGACATGATCGTGAGGTTGAAACGAGTTGATTGGTATGTGGATTACATGATATGATTAAGTATTCAGTGAGATTGGAGAGAAAATGCAAATCTGGGCAAACCCATAACACGCGCGTGTTCTTGGGTGTTCTTGGCGCCATTTTTTGAATATTTGAATATTTGAATTTTGCGATTTTATTTAATTGATTCAAAAATTAATTTCTCTCTGAGTTTTAATGATTTTGAGTTGATTCTTTTTTTAATAATTCACAAAAATGTTAAAATATTTTATTTTCCCAAAAAATCCCAAAAATATTATTTATTTTGTATAATTAATATTTTTGCAAAGAATTAATGTTTTAATTGTTTTTAACATTTAAAATATATTTTCCACCTTGATTTTGCAACTTTTAATGCTTTCTAATTATTTTGTAGGTTAATACTTAATTTTTGAAGCATTAATCCAAGATCACAATTTGTTTTCCCTATGTTAAACAATTTTGATCATTTTAATTGAATTTTTATTCAATTAAAACACATTTTTTGAAAACAAATTAGGGTTTTTGGATTAATTCAACCCTCATAAATCATTTTCAAAACTTTTGGGCCTCTAATAGAGTGTAAGACCCAACCCCCTTTTAACCAAAACCATTTTGGGCCTCACTTATTGTATAAGTCCCTCTGCGTTAAAAGAAAACCTCGGCGCGATCGCCATTTTTAACGAAAAATCAATTGGGCCTACCCTCGTGTTATAAGCCCCACTCTTTTTCTTTAAAACTTTTTGGGCCTCTTAAGAGAGTGTAAGACCCATCCCTTTGTACAAAAAACCTTTTTGGGCCTTAGTCACTTGTATAAGTCCCTCTGTACAAATTCAAACAGTGCGCTCACTGATGAAACCCTGGGCATCTCCTTGAGCTGTAAGCCCCAAATCTTTATTTTTCAAAGCACTTTCTCCTTTGATTTTGATTATACTATTGTTTTCAATCTTTCTTTGTTGAGCAACTAACCAAACAGCATGGAAGCTCTACAACCGAGTAAGTGTTTATATGTTTTCATTTACCGCTTTCATATACATATAACTGTATTGTGGGGTTGTTTCACTGTAAGTCTTCTTTCATAAACTCATATCAACTGTGTAATAATAGTATAGATATTTAGAGTTTCCCCGGCAACTACGTCTAGAACTAGGTGACGTCGTTTCGTTTATTCATAGAAATAGACAACTAGATCCCCAATAGGATCACCAGATACAGTCTTCTCTTCGGCTGTCCTCATTAGGAATTGTCAAGAAACTCTACTCCCAGAGATGAATGTATTCTCCGTGAATGGCATCTTTGAGTTTCCTCCAAATTCTCGAACTTTCCTGGCTTGATCTATTCCTTGTGAATAGCATGTCTTGAACTTTTCGGGGTTTGGGGACCCACGGGCTTCTTAAAAGCATCGGCCTCCTCTTGGGCATCGTACAAGGACCCACAGGCTTCCTAAAAGCAACCCCGCCTCCTCTTGGGCTTAGTACAAGGACCTCTCGGCTTCTTAGAAGTATTCACAGCCTCCTCTTAGGCTTCGTATAATGATCTCTTCCTCCGGGAATGATAGCCTCCTCTTGGGCTTAGTACAAGGACCCGTCGGCTTCTTAAAAGTTTCCAGCCTCCTCTTGGGCTTCGTACAAATTGTTCCGACGACCTCCTAGAGGTATAGGAACATAAATTAGTCATCTACATGGAACAGTCCTTTCAAAGAGTCTACTACTGTTTCTCAAAGCAGGGTACAAAAGATGAAACTCTAGACACGGACAGTCTAATCTCCTTGAGTTTTCCAGACATTCTCAAGTGACCTCTTCGTTAAATAGGAGGAAAACCCGTAGACTCAGACAGTCTCAATACCCTTCGGATTTCCCAATTCCTTAAAGAACAGGAATAGCCCGGATCCTTGAATCAAATCCTCTAGTACAGTGTTGCTCATATAAGAACTTATTTTCTCTTTAAATCAGCATACTGGACCTGTCACTCAACTGAAACAGTAACCATAGCCTCCTCTTGGGCTTTGTACAATGATCCTCCCCAGCGGAGTCAAACAATGTTCAGCCTCTCTCTCGGGCTTTGTACGAGACACATAAGAGACTCCCTCATTGAGTCAATCACCCCTTTTGCCTCCATCTCGGGCTTTATACGAGATACAAAAAGGTTCTTATTAAGCCAAACAAATTTCGCCTCCATCTCGGGCTTCGTACGAGATACAAAAAACTCTCTTGTTAAGTCAAGTATCCTTCATCTCGGGCTTTATACGAGATACCAAAAGACTCCCTCGTTGAGTCAAAACCTTTTAGCCTCTCTCTCGGGCTTTGTACGAGACACATAATAGCCTCCTCTTAGGCTTTGTATAAGAAAACCACTGGTTGATCCAATCAACCTTTTAGCATCAAAGTTGTGCCTCGTTCACAGTACACAAAGATCAATAACTCTTTCCCCTTCATCTAATTGCTGTAAGCGGCAAGCCTCTGGATCATTTACATCCATGCCAATGCCCCTCTTTTAGTATGAGAAATTCCTAAGGAAAGATGGCATTGCTCTAAACTGAGTTAAAGTCTTCTCCTTCAGGTTAAAATCCCCTATAAAGGAAATTATGGTATTGCCGGATTCACAAATCCCGGTTAAAGTAATCCTCCTTTACAGTCAGTCACCCAACAGTTGTGACAAACAGACCCCTTTAGAGATGACAAATTCTCTCTAAGGTCAACACTTTCAGCTTCATATCTTGGGCTTTGAACAAGATACAAACTACTTTCAGCTTCACATCTTGGGCTTTGAACAAGATACAAACCACCTTTCGCTTCACGTCTTGG
This sequence comes from Lathyrus tuberosus, assembly GCA_022829125.1. NCBI lineage: Eukaryota > Viridiplantae > Streptophyta > Magnoliopsida > Fabales > Fabaceae > Lathyrus > Lathyrus tuberosus. Next base: position 13,336,928 of record JALAZF010000075.1, read on the forward strand.
GCTTTGAACAAGACACCAAAACAACCATTTCCTCCCATAGAATAGGAGGAACTACGATCGCTCTGATTTCCCTGTTTCGGTAAACGGGAATACGTAGGCATAAGATTGAAAGAAAAAATCTTAGCGAGCACACTAAACAAAAACCCAAAATCCCATACTCTCATACATTCGTCCTAACATCCTAACCGATAGCCTAAAGCACCCCTCGTCAACAAAATAACCTAGGACAAACCCCGAATCTTTGTAGCATCTGTAAACCAACAGTTTTGACTGTTTAACCTCAGTATGCAAGCAGGGTTAGTTGGAGATATCTATTTCCCTTCCTTCATCAACTTTAATAGGATAAAAAATTAATCGAACTGTAGTACTAGAGTGATCGTGCTTCGCAACCACATCCAAAAATCACTCGCTACAGAAAAATGGCGACTCTGCTGGGGAGAATTACAGGTCTCTTTAGGGATCTTGTTCTTTTTTTTGTCCCCTAGGTAGAAACCTTGACGTCATTAGGATCTTAGGTCAAAACGCCGTTAATTCGGAATGAAACCACAGATTGGGGCTTCCGCCGGGGAACCCATTTTATGTCAGGAACTTAGGATTCATAGCTTTAAAGGTCTAGGATGATTAGGACAAATATATATATACTGCTTTTCCTAATTGCTATACGTGTTTATTTTTCTGCTAATGGGAATGCGTGTGATGCCGCATGTGGAAAGATTAAGTATACACTTAAGATAAGTGATGGCGACGAGGTCGACCATCAACCTCAGTGGAGGCTGACCAATGCAACCCATTCTCTCACCTAGACAATGGGTCGATTGTGATGTCTGAGAAGCTGAGGAGCCAAACCCTTTTGTAGTGCGGAAACTATCGGGAATAGTTGTTACGTGATACTACCCTCATTTGAGGCTGGTGATCTATTCTAGGTGAATGGCACTTACTCAAAGATCGCTCTACAACTCGTTGGCGATCCGCTTGTTATTTTGCTTTCCTGGGAGGAGCTGATGATAATGAGTACAGGTACAAAAATCACCTTAGTATAAACCTTTAGGGATGGGTAGAGCCTTGACTTCATGACAACGACCCTTTGACCCCATGTTTTTTCTATGTTTTTGTGTGCTGCATTCATGCATTCATTTTTAAAAAAAAAACATTAAAACATTAAAAAAACAAAAATTCTCTTCTAGTCTCTGTTTTTCAAATTAAACTAAGACAATGATTGCAAATATCAGAGAAAAGGATTGCGCTAATGGATTACGGTAGAAGGAGAACTCATACGTACACCTTCAAGGTTCCAAAGCTAGGGCATTTAAGAGGTTTGGTGAAGATGATCACAAACCAAGAGGCTTTCAGAGCCAAACACGGAGGTTTGCTATCTCTGCTAAGAGTCCATGTGATTGAGGGAATCATGGATGCGCTCATTCAGTTTTATGATCCAGTTTATCATTGTTTCACATTCCCGGATTACCAGCTCGCACCAACACTGGAGGAGTATTCTCACCTGATTGATCTACACATTACTGATCGATCTCCATTTTCTGGACTGGAAGAAATTCCAAAGAATCAGACCATTGCAAGAGCAATTCATTTGGACGAGTCTGAGGTTAGGACTCACCTAACCACTAAGGGTGGCATCCAAGGTTTGCCAGCCCAGTTCTTGACAAAGAAGGCCCTGTATTTTGCTAGTATAGGAAACGTGACTGCTTTTGAAAGCGTCTTTGTCTTGCTCACCTACGGGTTATTTTTGTTTCCCAACATTAATAACTTCGTCGATATCAACTCCATTAAGGTTTTTCTCATTGGAAACCCTGTGCCGACTTTGCTCGCAGATGCGTATCATTCTGTACATTTGGGAAATTTGTACAGCGGAGGGGAGATCACATGATGTGTACCTTTGCTTTACAAGTGGTTTATCTCCCACTTGCCCAAGTCTGCTGCTTTTTGGGATTGTAAGAGTGCCTTACGTTGGTCGCAGAAGATCATGTCTCTCACCAACTCTGATATAGATTGGTGTAATAGGATCTATGATGGAATCAGAATCATTGATCGTTGTGGAAACTTCCCCAACATACCCCTCATAGGAACTAAAGGAGGAATCAACTATCATCCGGTATTGGTTCGTCGTCAATTTGGATACCCGATGAGACACGTCCCACGGGGTGTTCATCTGGAAGGTCTTTTCTTTAAAGAAGGAGAAAACGACAGAGCACTAAATATGGAAATAGAGCACTCTGGGAAAACCGAACTGTGTCTCGGTGGAGCCTTATCTCCACTGGGTGCAAACTAGAGCTCTCAAGCTAAAAATGCCTTATCCTCGTTACGGAACTCTTCTGCTGAGAGAATATGTCATGTACTTCTTGACGGAAACTGAAAAGCTTCAGGTTACTCTCAACAAAGTTCAACGGGAGAAGAGGTCTTGGAAGAACAAGTACCGTACCCTCAACGTGGAGTGCGTCAAAATACAGCAACTGCTAAAAGATAAGGATGCTCTGATCGAGATTTTGGAGCAACATGCTGTAGAGAATCAAGATGACCAAAGGAATTTGCTCACTCCTTTCGCCTGGCAAAGGAATGACAACCCGACAATGGCCCAAAAGCCCCGGTCAAAGAAAAGGAAGATACCAGAATCAGCACCCGATTTCTCTTCAGAGAGGACTCAGGACCCATTAGCTTAGGTTTATGTTTCTGCACCTTGTAATCTACTGTATTTCCATTTCTGTAATCCTTTGAATTTCAATAAAAAGGGGTTTCCCCACCGTTTGATATTTGCAATCTAATTGTCGAAGTTTATTTTGATTAAACCAAAAAACAATTAATATAATCATCGCATTCATCATTCTCACATCGCGTATTCTTCTTACCTACGAATCTCACGTTTGTGTCTCGGTTCTAGAGTCAAACTGTCTCATTCGTATAATACTCAGGCCAATCATCAGAAAAAGATGGATGATCTTGAGGAAGAAAACAGAGAGTTAAAAGAAGAGATCGACGCTCTGAGAGTGGATATGAGAAAGCTTCGTAACGACATGCAAGCCATGGCAGAAGCTCAGCTATAAAGGACTGTGATCTCAGAGATCACCTCGATGCCCATAGTGGAGAAGTATGATCCTAGGTATCAAATGCCGAAAGATTGTCCCTGGGGCATGCCTGTTAACTATATCCCAGAAGGATATGTTCCGCCGATCGCTGAAGATCAGGGAATCTCAACAGAAGCTGCTGGGCCTGAAGGTTACAAACTTCGGGAAAGCGAAGATACCAGGGGCATACTGAAGACTCCTGAAGGTTACAAACTTCGGAAAACACCAAGACTTACTGTCGTAGTCACGGTACCACCCCCTGTGGTGCATACTGTCCCGGAAGGACAGATTCCACAAATACCTTCTAGTAAAAAGGAAACTATGTTCGACAGAATGGATGAATTCCAGGAACAGTTCTCAGAAATGCAGAAGGAACTGCAAGCCATTCACGGTCAGGATTTATTTGGAAAGGACGCCGCAGACCTCTGCTTGGTCCCCAATGTGAAAGTTCCGCACAAATTTCAAGTGCCCTACTTTGAAAAATACAAGGGTAACTCTTGCCCTCAAAGCCATCTGGTGATGTACGCTCGGCGGATGTCAGCTCAGACGGAGAATCAGGACCTACTGATTCATTACTTTCAGGATAGTTTAACCGGTGCCGCATTAAAATGGTACATGGGTTTAAACCGCGCCACGATCAGCACATTCAGAGATCTTGGCACTGCCTTCTTCCAACAATACAAATACAATTTGGACATGGCACCCGACAGAGATCAACTCAGATCGATGTCGCAAAAGGACAAGGAAACCTTTAAGGAGTATGCTCAAAGGTGGCGTGAAATCGCCGCTCAAATTTGTCCACCTCTTGAGGAAAAAGAGATGACAAAGATCTTCTTAAAAACCTTAAGCTCATTTTACTATGACCGAATGGTTGCCAGTGCGCCCAGTGACTTCACCGAAATGGTCGGCATGGGCGTACGTCTTGAGGAAGCCGTCCGAGAAGGACGTTTGGTAAAAGACACTGGATCGATGAGCGGTACTAAAAAATACGGTAGTGCTCTCCCTAAGAAAAAAGAGCAAGATATTGGGAATATCTCTCTCGGAAAGCAAAGGCGACATTATCAACCAGTAGCAGCTGTAACTCCTGCTATCGGCCCTGCGCCTATTCCTACGTATCAACCTCAGGTTACGCAAAGCCAACCTAATCAGCAAAGGACACAACAACCTCTTCAGCAGGCTCGTCCTCCATATAACAACAACCGTACAACACGACCATCAAGGTTTGATCCTATACCCATGTTGTACGCAGAACTATTTCTGTTACTACTAGCCAAGGGGCACATTTAGACTAAATCCCCTCTTACAATATCGGAAAATCCGCCTTTTTGGTTTAAGGTGGATCAAACTTGCCCTTACCATCAAGGAGGTCCAGAGCATAACATTGAGAATTGTCTCAATTTCAAATTTGACGTGCAAAAGCTTGTTAGGAGCGGGCTCTTATCCTTCAAGGATATGAATCCTAATGTTCTCACGAACCCGCTGCCTCAACATGAGAAGGCTGCAGTCAATTTGATAGAAGGAGAGACTAACGATGTCTATCAAATTCACGATGTACTCTTGTTGAAGACCAATCTGGTCAAGATGCATTGTAGACAGAGTGGATATGGCCATGTGCCACCTCATAATTATCATCAGTGTGATGTGTACTCTAAAAACAATCAGGGATGTTCTGTGGTGCAAGCAGCTCTACAGGAACAAATGGATCTCGGATGGATCCAAGAGCACCGAGTTTGTGGAGTTAACATGGTTTACACGAATTCCAACGTTATTCAGAACCACGATATCTGTGCAATGAATGCTAACCTGGTGGCGATGCACTCAAGGTAAAGTCAGTATCATAATCTGCCGCGGCACGATTATAGTTCATGTCTGACTTGCTCGGTAAACAAACAGGGTTGCTCTTTTGTACAAGAAGCCCTCCAGCGTCAGATGGGTCTTGGATGGAGCCAAGACTACCATGATAGGAATCCCTATCAGATCAATATGGTTCAGATCTTCGATATTCGCGTGATGAATACCAACCTGGTAGAGTTACATGCTGAGCAGGTCCGACTCAGATTCTTAATATCACATGACTATCAAAGCTGTAAAGCGGGTTGCGAAAATGATCGAGGTTGTACCCTTGTCCAAGAGGCAGTTCAGCACTTGTTAAATCACTGGTGGATGCTGATTTATATGGATGAAGATACTCAGCATATTAGTATCAATAACAGAAACCCCACTCGGCGTCAGAATCAGGATGTCCGATCTGTGGAAGCTAACCTAGTGAGGTTACATTGTATTCAAAGTGGGCGTGGCCAGGTGCCACCACACAATTATGACCGTTGTAGCGTCTGTTTGGAAAGTAACCAAGGGTGTTACCTTGTGAGAGCAGCTCTTCAGGGTCAGGTGGATCGTGGAGAGATTCGCCCATATCCGGGTTCTGGACCCATCAATTGGTCGCCGGACTACCTTGCCAATCAAGTCGAGGATGTTGTCACAATCGCTGGTCATCACAGGACCAGGGATGCTTTTGCCATTATCCCTCTACTTGACGAATCTAAAGTTCCCAACCGGGAATGGATCGAGATTACTTATGATGTCAGAAAAATCAGAGGACTCCCGTAGTCATCTATCTGCCGGGACCATTACCATATGAATCAGCTAAGGCAATCCCTTACAAATACGATGCAACGACAATTGAAAATGGAAAGGAAATCCCATTACCCTCCGTTGTGAATATTGCAGACATCAGTCGTGTAACACGGAGTGGTCGAATCTTCAACCGAGGAGTTGGAGAGTCTAACAGAGAAAAGGAACTTTAGACAGAAACTCCTGATCTACCAGTCGGTCAATCCAGTAATCCCGACCTTTCGAAAAATAATGATGAGATGCTGAAGCTCATCCAAAGGAGTGAATACAACATTGTTGATCAACTGTTACAAACTCCTTCAAAGATCTCGATATTATCATTATTACTCAGTTCAGAAGCCCATAGGGAGGCTATACAGAAAGTCTTGGAGCAAGCCTTTGTGGAACAGGATGTAACAATCAGACAGTTCGATAGCATTGTCTCTAACATCACTTCCTGCAATAATTTGGGATTTAGTGATGAGGAATTACCTGAAGAGGGTCGTCGTCATAACATGGCGCTCAACATTACAGTTAACTGCCAGGACGATGCTTTAGCCAGCGTACTGGTAGACACAGGGTCAGCCCTGAATATTATGCCGAAGTCCACCTTGATGCAATTATCATTCAAAGGCCCTCCGATGAGAATCAGCGAGGTCGTCGTCAAAGCGTTCGACGGATCCAGAAAAACAGTTATCGGCGAAGTGGATCTTCCCATAACTATCGGTCCTCACACTTTCAAAGTCACTTTCCAGGTCATGGACATCCGGGCAACGTACAGTTGTTTATTAGGAAGACCTTGGATATATCAGGCTGGAGCAGTCACTTCCACCCTCCACCAAAAGCTAAAGTTCGTTCAGAACGATCAACTTGTCACAGTCTGCGGGCAGCAAGCCTTGCTGGTGAGTAACTTGTCATCATCTGCTGGTATAGAACCCGAGGAGGTTATTGGAACTCAGTTCCAAGCACTGTCGGTGAGCAAGAACAATCAGTTCAAAGAAGGAACTTCCATTTCTTCATACAACGATGCTATCAAAGCAGTCGAGAGTACCGATACGACCGGATGGGGACAACTTGTCATTCCTACTGACAATACAACAAAGAAGGGTCTTGGTTTTTCTGCAACTTGTACCCAGACAGCTGCCAGCGATGAAAGTCTTCCTCCCATTCAGAACTTCTTCCACAGTGGAGGTTTCCTTCACCCAGTGTCTCAAGCAGTACATGCTATCAATGAGGAAGATCCCTCTGACACAGATGAAGAATGGAAGTCCTACCTTAACAGGGACGGTTATATGTCTCAGGAAGAGGTGCCTACGCCATTTTTCTATCCCGCACAGAATCCGAGATTTATACCACGGTCAGATGTCGAAATGATCTATGGATATTGTGATCCGGAAGGATGTCGTGCTCCGCCAAACTCATTAGAGAAGGACACTCTGATGAAAGACAATTTTGACTACAACTACTATGGCCCAATGGATGGTCTGCCAATGTGGCAACCTTATCCAGGAGATTTGGGGCAAGAAAGTCAGCCGAACAATGAAAATCAGCTGACCATCATTGAACAGAATACTTGTGTCCCTCCATGTCATGGGATCAACACTCAGGTCATTCAGAAACTACTCAACATGAAGATGAATTCGCAACGTTTGCAGGACTTGAATTCATCAACTATGCTTTTCCCGAGGTCAACGTCATCGAGAGAGATGACTCCTCCAGTTCCAAAGAAGTTTGGGACACCTTGGGACAACTGAGTGGAAAATACGACTATATGGTCAGGTACACCGCTCCCGAAAGCTCTCGTATCAGGCTCGAAGATATCCAGCCTACTGGATGGGGAGATACAGCTGAGAGCACAAATGCTATGCAAAATGAAACAGAGGAATCCTCCTACGATAACTCTGCCTGGGAGACAGATTCCAATGATCCCGCTCCACCAGAAATCAGCGTTATTTCTGAAGACAAATCAAGGAAGGTGCCAGACTTTGTGATTCACCGAGGAGTTCGCCACCAATGGGTTGCCGTCGAGGCTCCGAAGGTCGTTCGTCAGTCAAAGTAATTGCCATCTTTAACCTTTCACCCTGCCCAGGTGAAACGGATGTTTTGATAGGGCTCACTTTCTGTAAATTTTCCCTCTTCGCTTAGCCCAAAGCGACAGAGTTTTGTTTTATAGGGCTGTAGTTTCAAGGATCTACTTGTTCATTAATAAAATGACGTCGTTCTGTAATTTCAGCATTAATTGTTGTTCTCTCTTTTCGTTTTTCAGAAAATGGTAATCCTAAAAAACAATTCAATAATAAAAACAAGCAGTAAAATAAATACACTGCACACACTTGCATTTTCTCTATCTCTTCTAAACATGAATCATCACGTCATGCAGATTGCTTGTTTTAAACCCCGTTGAAACATACGATCCGATGCCTTCTCCCGACTTTGAGTTCCCGGTATTCGAGGCTGAAGAAGAAAATGACGACGAAATTCCAGAAGAGATCTCCCGACTGCTCAAACAAGAGGAAAGGTCCATTGAACCTCATAAAGAACCATTGGAAACAGTAAACTTGGGTTCAGAACAAGAGAGAAAAGAAATCAGGATTGGGGTACTTCTCAGTCCAACTGCCAAAGAGAGTTTGATAAAGCTTCTCAAAGAATTCCCCGATGTATTCGCTTGGTCCTATCAGGACATGCCAGGGTTGGATACCAGCATCGTGGAACATCATTTACCGTTAAGATCGGAATTTCCGCCAGTAAAGCAGAGGTTGAGACGGACTCACCCGGACATGGCCATCAAAATCAAAGAGGAGGTACATAAACATATTGACGCGAGTTTCCTCGCTACGTCTGAATATCCTCAATGGTTAGCCAACATCGTACCTGTTCCTAAAAAGGACGGAAAGGTCAGAATGTGTGTCGACTACAGAGATCTGAACAAGGAAAGTCCAAAGGACGACTTTCCTTTACCACACATTGACATGCTGGTAGACGGTACAACAAAGTTCAAAGTCTTCTCCTTCATGGATGGATTCTCGGGCTATAATCAGATCAAAATGGCGCCGAAAGACATGGAGAAAACTTCGTTCATTGCCCCATGGGGTACCTTTTGTTACAAGGTAATGACGTTCGGTTTGAAGAACACCGGGGCAACCTATCAAAGGGCCATGACAACTCTTTTTCATGACATGATACACAAAGAGATCGAGGTATATGTCGATGATATGATTGCAAAATCTAAGACAGAAGAGGAGCATGTGACCCACCTGTCAAAATTATTCGAGCGTTTGCGAAAGTACAAACTCCGCTTGAATCCCAACAAGTGCACCTTCAGTGTCCGTTCAGGGAAATTACTAGGGTTCATCGTCAGCCAGAAAGGAATTGAGGTTGATCCTAACAAGGTCAAGGCCACTCAAGAAATGCCTTCTCCGAAAACTAAAAAACAAGTCAGAGGATTCTTGGGACGTTTGAACTACATCTCCAGATTCATATTCCTTATGACCGCGACATGCGCGCCGATCTTCAAATTACTCAAAAAGAACCAGGATTACGTTTGGACAGAAGATTGTCAAACCGCCTTCGACAATATCAAGGAATATCTGTTGAATCTGCCGATTCTATCACCTCCAGTGGAAGGAAGACCACTGATCATCTACCTCACAGTCTTGGAAGACTCAATGGGGTGTGTACTTGGCCAACAAGACGAAACCAAATGGAAAGAGTCTGCCATTTACTATTTGAACAAGAAATTCACCGACTGCGAAACTCGGTACACGGTGCTTGAGAAAACTTGTTGTGCTTTGGCTTGGGAAACCAAACGTCTTCGCCAATACATGATTCGTCATACTACTTGGTTAATCTCCGAAATGGATCCAATCAAGTACGTCTTTGAAAAGCCTGCTCTCACGGGAAGGATTGCCCATTGGCAGATGCTGTTATCAGAATATGACATAGAGTACCACGCTCAGAAAGTCGTTAAGGGAAGTATTTTAGCTGATCATTTGGCTCATCAACCGATTGACAATCAAGAATCAATCGGGTTTGACTTCCCAGACGAAGATGTCATGTATCTAAAAATGAAAGATTACGATGAACTGTTACCCAGTGAAGGGCCAAAACCAGGTTCCCAATGGGGACTTATCTTTGACGGAGCAGTTAATCATTATGGAAACGGAATTGGGGCAATCATTGTTACCCCTCAGGGTACCCACATTCCTTTCACTGCCAGACTTACGTTCAAATGTACAAACAACGAGGCCGAATACGAAGCTTGTATTATGGGTCTCGAGGAAGCGATTGATTTAAGGATCAAAAACTTGGATGTATATGGCGATTCAGCCCTGGTTATCAATCAGATAAAAGGAGATTGGAACACATACTAATCAGGACTGATTCCTTGCAAGGACTATGCAAGAAGGTTGTTGCCCTTCTTCAACAGAGTTGAGTTTCATCATATCCCTCGTGAGGAGAATCACATGGCTGATTCATTAGCCACTATCTCTTCCATGATTAGTGTAGGTCAATGGACTGACCTACCTAAGATCGACATAATGCGCCTTGAACGGCCCGCTTACATCTTCACAATTGAAGCAGTCCTAGACGACAGACCTTGGTATCACGATATCAAATGCTTCCTTCAGAAACAAGAGTACCCTCCTGGGGCACTAAAGAAGGACAGAAAAACCCTCAGAAGATTGGCTGCAAACTTCTTCCTGAGCGGTGATACTCTCTATAAGAGAAATTTTGACATGGCCTTGCTCCGATGCGTCGACAGACCAGAAGCAGACATGCTTATGAAAGAAATTCACGAAGGATCCTTTGGCACTCATACCAACAGACACACAATGGCGAGAAAAATTCTCAGAGCAGGGTACTATTGGTTGACAATGGAATCCGACTGCTACAAGTACATGAGGAGGTGTCACAAGTGTCAGATATACTCCGACAAAATTCATGTACCGCCATCACATCTCAAAGTTCTCTCTTCCCCATGGCCATTTTCCATATGGGGAATCGACATGATTGGCATGATTGAGCCCAAGGCTTCAAACGGACATCGGTTCATCCTAGTAGCCATTGACTATTTCACCAAGTGGTGGTCCGATTTATCAAAAACAATATCATCTGCTGTTATGGTGTTCCAAGCGAGATCATTACTAACAATGGATCTAACTTGAACAACAAGATGATGAAAGAGTTGTGCTCAGAGTTCAAGATCGAACATCATAACTCATCTCCCTACCGACCAAAGATAAATGGAGCGGTAGAAGCGGCTAACAAGAACATCAAGAGGATTGTTCAAAAGATGGTTGTAACCTACAAAGATTGGCACGAGATGCTACCCTTTGCTCTTCACGGTTATCGCACATCTGTCCGCACTTCTACAGGGGCAACCCCTTTCTTTCTAGTATATGGCATGGAAGCAGTGCTCCCCATAGAAGTAGAGATCCCATCAATCCGGGTATTGATGGAAGCTAAGCTCGCCGAAGCTGAATGGTGTCAAAGTCGACACGACGAACTGAATCTGATCGAAGAAAAGAGAATCACGGCACTATGCCATGGTCAGCTGTATCAACAGAGAATGAAGAAGGCGTTTGACAAAAAGGTCTGACCTCGTGTCTTTAGAAAAGGAGACCTCGTGCTTAAAAAGATACAATCATTTCTCACTGATTCGCGAGGTAAATGGATTCCGAATTATGATGGCCCCTATGTGGTCACGAAAGCTTTCTCAGGCGGCGCCTTGAGACTTGCAACCATGGACGGAGAGGAATTTGCCTACCCCACGAATGTTGATGTAGTCAAGAAATACTTCGCCTAAACTAAAAAAAAACGTCTCGGTGGATTGAAAACCCCAAAGGGCGGTCCAGGCAAAAATTAGAGACATGAAAAAAAATCATCCCGATGGATTGGAAATCTCATAGTACAATCCAGGCAAAAATTAGGGATAATGGCAAGTAACTATGTTCAACAGAGGCGAGTCCCTCAGCAGCAGCAGTTACATCATCCATCGGAGGAAAACTCCAGTCAAGGTCATCTTCGACAGAAGCTCAGGATGCCCTGAATTCAAAGTCGGTAGAGGGATAGTGGTCGTTATGTTTCAACGTAGCCCTTTTCCCTGTAAATTACCATTTTCTAACTTTGTAAATACTCAATGGAATCACGCGTTTGGCTGATCTCCATCTTATCAATAAAATTTGAGCCCTTGTGCTTTTGTTTGTAATTCTTATTTGTTTTAGCTTTACAGAACGACGTTGTTAACATGATTAACGATTCTTGAAATAAAACGAAAATGAATTTACTCGTTAAAACTTTTTCTGCTTTTTAATAAAGACGACAATTTCTTTTGACTGTTGAACATCAGAAGAACATTAGTCGCTTCTCTAGAAGTAATCGAACCTCAAAGTACGGAATCAAAGTACTCCTTCTATGCCAGTACGCCTGAATGAAGGGATCAACTGTGTCAGAGACCTTGTTTCGTCTGACACGCTTCGACCGAGTTCTCATCTCCTAAGCCCGACCAACATAGCTCCCAATAGGGACTATCTTTCCTAAGCAAGGTGGAATTGCTATTCTTAACCAACGGTACTTCTTCGCCCCGCGATGGCCGAGTATCCAGTCGTGTTCATTTTTTAGTTTGTATGTCGCGTCAGTTTTGTCAGCATATACATACAGGCATCATGCATTATTGATTTACATTCACATTCATATTGCATCACTATCACTCTAGTCGGTCTTGTCCCCTAGTGATAAAAGTCCTCTCAATCGAGTTGTCAGCCCTTTCCTCGTCAGGAAGTGTTACGTCTGAACAATCTCTCTCCTCCAGCTTTATTTCTGGATTGAAGTTGGGTCCTCGACCACTTTGATAACTTGAACCTCTGAAAGACCAGAGAGCCCTCAGTTAACATCACTCTTCGCCATTGAAGATGATATCCTTGTTTTCCCGGATTAAAGAAAATCCCGAGGGAAAGCCTCTTAAATCGGAGATTCGGCAGTACGGCAGTTTTTCTCTGAAAAAACCACTGATGAAAAGGTCATCGGCACCTCAAAATTGGATCACATCATATGGCATTTCTCCGAGAAGATCTCCGAGAAAAGTATGATGTAAAGACCCCGAACGAAAGCAGTCTCTCAAGAGACTCATTTTCCCCAGTAGATTCGACAAATGGCGTCTCCAAACAGAGAAGTTTATGCACCTCTACAACTCAGACGACTGGGTTCCCCAGCAAGTCTGACATCAAAACCTTTTCCACTCAAATGGCATCTCCCCAGGAAAATTCGGCGAGAAGTTTGAAGGAAAGCTGCTACGAATAGCGTCTCTTGTCAATAAAGTTTATTGACGAAAGAAACTAAGACCAGTTCCTTGGTAGGAAACCAGGATCGAGGGGAAGTTTACATCAGAAACTAAGACCAGTTCCTCGGTAGGAAACCAGGATCGAATGGAAGTTTACATCAGAAACTAAGACCAGTTCCTTGGTAGGAAACCAGGATCGAGGGGAAGTTTACATTAGAAACTAAGACCAGCTCCTTGGTAGGAAACCAGGATCGAGGGGAAGTTAACAAGAGAAACTAAGACCAGTTCCTTGGTAGGAAACCAGGATCGAGGGGAAGTTTAATTTAGAAACTGAGACCAGTTCTTTGGTAGGAGACCAGGATCGAGGGGAAGTTTATTTCAAAAGAAAACTGAGACCAGCTCCTCGGTAGGAAACCAGGATCGTGGGGAAGTTTTACCTTTTCTAAGCATCATTACTTAGCAAAAGAAGATGGATGGGCTAACTACCATTCATAACCGCCATCAAAATTTCGGGTATTCCGATATTTAATCCTCTTGCACCCCGAATGCCCGAATACCTTCGCCATTCACACCTTCGTGTCCAAGAAGATTAAATAGGGGCATCTGTCATACCCCAAATTTTGACCACTTAGATTTCCCATCATTGTGTAAATCATCATCACAATATGGATGAACCATCATGCCTCATCAAATGCCTCAAGGGTTATTGAGCATTCACTACAATCAAGAATTAGGGTTTCAAGCCCTCTCAGAGTTCTTAGACAAAGGATCAATCAAGGAATGACATGATCTTCAACTTGTCTAACCTCTTAAAAATCCACAATTGATCAAAAGGACTCCCACTTCAAGGATCAAGCACAAGGTTGCTCCCTTCTAGGTGGATCAAGTCTCAAGATCGACAGTGTCACCAAATTAGGGTTTTGGTCGACCAGGGCCTCCAGATGGAAATTTTTCATCTGGGCACAACCCAATGATCCAAAACATAACCTAATATACACCATGGAACCTCATGGACCCAATCATCAAGTCAATTTTGCCTCAGGGGATGCATTCATCAAAAATCAGGAATTAGGGTTTCTTGACCTAATTCACCCCTAAGTTGACTTTTGGGACAAAACATGAGCCAAGATCTCAAAGGAGGATTTGAGGGTCTCTAATATGCCATATTGATCCATTTGTAACAATGGATTAATCCAAGAAGCTTGAGCAACAAGCCTCAATTTCATCTGCACCACAATTAGGGTTTCGCGAGGAAAGTCAACTATAACTTTGACTTTTGACCAGGACATGCTCCCAAGCCCTAAGACATGATTCAATATACCCTATGACACCCATGGAACATGTCCATCAAGTTTGATTTAGGTCAAGGACATGATTTCATGAAGAATTGCACAGTTTGGAATTCATCTGATAAAAAGTCAACTGTGCACAAAAGTCAACTTTGACTTTTTGAGATTTTTCACCAAAATGGATTTTTAACCCTAAAATGATGTTAATGTATGATTTGAATCATCGTTCATCAAGAAAAATCAAAGAAAGTGGGATAACTTGTAAAAGGGGTAACCATAAAAACTTAGAAAAATTTCTGAGTTATGGAAAAAGTGACACTAATATGCCAACTTTGGAGGACCATAACTCCTAAACCACAAGGCCATTGTTCCCCATTCAAAGCTTGATTTGTAGATCTCATTGCCCTCTACAAAAGCTTCATACTGACCTATGTCCAAATTCCTCATGGATTTTGAGTTATGGAGTGATCAAAATCAAGAAAAGTCACTTTGTTCCAACACTTAGTGAAAATTTCACTAAGTCAGATTTTACCCTACTTTTTGCCAAATGTAGGGGGATTTTTCACTTGGATTCAAAATAGATCAAAACCAAACATGTTCAAACAGTTGTTGTATCATGTAAGGGCTTTCCAAAATGGCCAAGAACATTACCAAATTCAATTTGAGTCATGAGATATAACATTGGCAAGTTGCCTTGTTGAAATCTGTCAAGGCAAGGCAGATTTTGCATTTTTGGTCGATTTTCCAAAATCAGCCAAATCCAAATGCTCCTATCCACTTGGACACCTCTGAGGATTGAATCTAAAGGGGACAATCACTGAGCCAAGCCTCCAAAGTCTTTGGAACAATAAATAGCATGTTGAACCTAGAATGGCCAAAATAGGGACAAGACTCCAATTTTGGATTGGAGCATTCAATGGAAGCATCAAGGTGGCATGGACTGAGCCATTCTCAACTGAATTTAGTCAAGACTTATCCAAGACCAAGGGAACCACAACCCTGTGCCCTAACCTCTAGTCAATGGCTAGAGGAGACTTGGATTTCCATTGGACAACATTGGCCAAACCTCTGCTGCAGTTGCCATTCACTGTGGATCCCAAAACAAACTTGCCCTACTATAAATAGAGCTCAATTGTGATCAGTTTAAGTACACCAAAGCCATCAAACAGATGCTTTCCTCAAAATCTCTTCTTTCACTCCAATTTTGCCTTCTAAGGCAAGTCACTATCGGGTTTTGAGTTTGAGAGCTTTTTCAATCAAACCAATCACACACACACCTCACATACATCATATAGAAGTGATCCAAACACTCACATAACATCTGGAACACAGATTTCACAAAATCACCAGCCAATTGCTCAAGTTCTTGACAGTTTTGCAGTTGAGGTACCATCTTCAACTCCAAACCATTTCAATCCATTCCAAGCATTCATACACACTCCATGGCACCTAGGGAATCTATCCAGATCATTGGAACCTAGCTGTAACACCTCCAACACAAATCACGATCACCAGCTGCAAGTGGTAAGCATGAGCTCTTCTAACTCTATGATCCATGCATTTTTTGCTGCACAATAATTTGACCATATTTTCATAATCATGCATGGAATGTTTCCCCTCAATTAATTGCATTGTTTGAATCGTGTATCAAAAATCCTATCCTTCATGCAGAAATTAGGGTTCTTGAGGATTTTTCATGATTTCTTGTTATATGTTTAATTTAAATGAAATTAAATACCATAGACATGATCGTGAGGTTGAAACGAGTTGATTGGTATGTGGATTACATGATATGATTAAGTATTCAGTGAGATTGGAGAGAAAATGCAAATCTGGGCAAACCCAGAACACGCGCGTGTTCTTGGGTGTTCTTGGCGCCATATTTTGAATATTTGAATCTTTGTGATTTTATTTAATTGATTCAAAAATTAATTTCTCTCTGAGTTTTAATGATTTTGAGTTGATTCTTTTTTTAATAATTCACAAAAATGTTAAAATATTTTATTTTCCCAAAAAATCCCAAAAATATTATTTATTTTGTATAATTAATATTTTTGCAAAGAATTAATGGTTTAATTGTTTTTAACATTTAAAATATTTTTTCCACCTTGATTTTGCAACTTTTAATGCTTTCTAATTATTTTGTAGGTCAATACTTAATTTTTGAAGCATTAATCCAAGATCACAATTTGTATTTCCTATGTTAAACAATTTTGATCATTTTAATTGAATTTTTATTCAATTAAAACACATTTTTTGAAAATAAATTAGGGTTTTTGGATTAATTCAACCCTCATAAATCATTTTCAAAACATTTTGGGCCTCTAATAGAGTGTAAGACTCAATCCTTTTTTTGACCAAATCATTTTTGGGCCTCAGTGCATTGTATAAGTCCC
This sequence comes from Lathyrus tuberosus, assembly GCA_022829125.1. Taxonomy (NCBI): domain Eukaryota; kingdom Viridiplantae; phylum Streptophyta; class Magnoliopsida; order Fabales; family Fabaceae; genus Lathyrus; species Lathyrus tuberosus. The sequence continues at coordinate 13,353,576 of JALAZF010000075.1, forward strand.
GATACCGTAAAAAACAAACGGCGCGTTCGTCGCCTTTTGAAAAATAACCAACTGGGCCTCTCCTCGAGCTATAAGACCCATTCAAAACTTTTGGGTCTCTAATAGAGTGTAAGACCCAACCCTCTTTTAACCAAAACCATTTTTGGGCCTCACTTATTGTATAAGTCCCTCTGCGTTAAAAGAAAACCTCGGCGCGATCGCCATTTTTAATGAAAAATCAATTGGGCCTACCCTCGTGTTATAACCCCACTCTTCTTTTTTAACTTTTCGGGCCTCTTGAGAGAGTGTAAGACCCATCCCTTTGTACAGAAAACCTTTTTGGGCCTCAGTCACTTGTATAAGTCCCTCTGTACAAAACAACAGTGCGCTCACTGGTAAAACCCTGGGCCTCTCCTTGAGCTGTAAGCCCCAAATCTTTCTTTTTCAAAGCACTTTCTCCTTTGATTTTGAATATACTATTGTTTTCCATCTTTCTTTGTTGAACAACTAACCAAACAACATGGAAGCTCTACAACCAAGTAAGTGTTTATACGTTTTCATTTACCGCTTTCATATACATATAACTGTATTGTGGGGCTGTTTCGCTGTAAGTCTTCTTTCATAAACTCATATCAACTGTGTAATAATAGTATAGATATTTCGAGTTTCCCCGGCAACTACGTCTAGAACTAGGTGACGCCGTTTATTCAAAGAAATAGACAACTAGATCCCCAATAGGATCACCAGATACAGTCTTCTCTTCGGCTGTCCTCATTAGGAATTGTCAAGAAACTCTACTCCCAGAGATGAATGTATTCTCCGTGAATGGCATCTTTGAGTTTCTTCCAAATTCTCGAACTTTCCTGGCTTGATCTATTCCTTGTGAATAGCCTGTCTTGAACTTCTCGGGGTTTGGGGACCCACGGGCTTCTTAAAAGCATCGGCCTCCTCTTGGGCATCGTACAAGGACCCACAGGCTTCCTAAAAGCAACCCCGCCTCCTCTTGGGCTTAGTACAAGGACCTCTCGGCTTCTTAGAAGTATTCACAACCTCCTCTTAGGCTTCGTATAATGATCTCTTCCTCCGGGAATGATAGCCTCCTCTTGGGCTTAGTACAAGGACCCGTCGGCTTCTTAAAAGTTTCTAGCCTCCTCTTGGGCTTCGTACAAATTGTCCCGACGACCTCCTAGAGGTATAGGAACAGAAATTAGTCATCTGCATAGAACAGTCCTTTCAAAGAGTCTACTACTGTTTCTCAAAGCAGGGTACAAAAGATGAAACTCTAGACACGGACAGTCTAATCTCATTGAGTTTTCCAGACATTCTCAAGTGACCTCTTCGTTAAATAGGAGGAAAACCCGTAGACTCGGACAATCTCAATACCTTTCGGATTTCCCAATTCCTTAAAGAACATGAATAGCCCGGATCCACGAATCAAATCCTCGAGTACAGTGTTGCTCATATAAGAACTGATTTTCTCTTTAAATCAGCATACTGGACCTGTCACTCAACTGAAACAGTAACCATAGCCTCCTCTTGGGCTTTGTACAATGATCCTCCCCAGCGGAGTGAAACAATGTTCAGCCTTTCTCTCGGGCTTTGTACGAGACACATAAGATACTCCCTCGTTGAGTCAATCACCCCTTTTGCCTCCATCTCGGGCTTTATACGAGATACAAAAAGGTTCTTATTGAGCCAAACAAATTTCGCCTCCATCTCGGGCTTCGTACGAGATACAAAAAACTCTCTTGTTAAGTCAAGTAGCCTTCATCTCGGGCTTTATACGAGATACCAAAAGACTCCCTCGTTGAGTCAAAACCTTTTAGCCTCTCTCTCGGGCTTTGTACGAGACACATAATAGCCTCCTCTTAGGCTTTGTATAAGAAAACCACTGGTTGATCAAATCAACCTTTTAGCATCAAAGATGTGCCTCGTTCACAGTACACAAACATCAACAACTCTTTCCCCTTCATCTAATTGCTGTAAGCGGCAAGCCTCTGGATCATTTACATCCATGCCAATGCCCCTCTTTTAGTATGAGAAATTCCTAAGGAAATATGGCATTGCTCTAAACTGAGTTAAAGTCTTCTCCTTCAGGTTAAAATCCTCTATAAAAAAATTATGGCATTGCCGGATTCACAAATCCCGATTAAAGTAATCCTCCTTTACAGTCAGTCACCCAACAGTTGTGACAAACAGACCCCTTTAGAGATGACAAATTATCTCTAAGGTCAACACTTTCAGCTTCATATCTTGTGCTTTGAACAAGATACAAACTACTTTCAGCTTCACATCTTGGGCTTTGAACAAGATACAAACCACCTTTTGCTTCACGTCTTGGGCTTTGAACAAGACATCAAAACAACCATTTCCTCCCATAGAATAGGAGGAACTACGATCGCTCTGATTTCCATGTTTCGGTAAATGGGAATACGTAGGCATAAGATTGAAAGAAAAAATCTTAGCGAGCACACTAAACAAAAATCCAAAATCCCATACTCTCATACATTCGTCCTAATATCCTAACCGATAGCCTAAAGCACCCCTCGTCAACAAAATAACCTAGGACAAACCCCGAATCTTTGTAGCATCTATAAACCAACAGTTTTGACTGTTTAACCTCAGTATGCAAGCAGGGTTAGTTGGAGACATTTATTTCCCTTCCTTCATCAGCTTTAATAGAATAAAAAATGAATCGAATTGTAGTACTAGAACGATCGTGCTTCGCAACCACATCCAAAAATCACTCGCTACAACGCGACCACCTTATCGCTGGGTTTTCCTCACTGCAATGGTAGGAGGGGTGCTACTTTTTTATTTCTTATTTATCCCGTGAAGCTGCAAGGGAAAGGGAAGTTATCTAAAACTAACCTTGCACGCAAATGTTTAACTGAACAAACGCTTAAAAGAGATTGGGGGTCTGGGGTCAGGTTATACAATGGGGAGTTATCAATTTCCCATCCTATATGTGGTTATCCACAGGATATTAGCTTTAGGTTTCACTTTGTACTTGATAGTGTTTATCCGTTAATGGGTTGGGAAAGTTTCTTGGGAAATATGAGTGAGTGAGTGAGTTTTTGTTTGGTATGAAGGTACTGGACCTAGAGTTTTTGATTGGTATGAAGGTACTGGACCTAGAGTTTTTGATTGGTATGTTCGCTAAGATTTCGCAATCTTATGCCTACGTATTCCCGTTTAAACGAAACAGGGAAATCAGAGCAATCGCAGTTCCTCCTATTCTAAGGGAGGAAAAGGATGTTTTGGTGTCTTGTTCAAAGCCCAAGACTAAAGCTAAAAGGTTTTGACTGAGAGAGAATTTGTCATCTCTAAAGAGGGATTGTTGATTTTTGTGTGCCTTGATCAAAGCCCAAGGTTGAAGCTAAGAGGTTGATTGACTCCACTGGGGAAATCCTTACCCAAAGCCTAAGAGGAGGCTGGATTAGACCGACTCAACAAGAGAGTGTATATATTGGTGTCTTGTACAAAGCCCAAGATTGAGGCAAAAAAGAGACAGACTCTTTGGGGATATCATTATACAAAGCCTAAGAGGAGGCTGGAAGTTTGACTTTTCCGGGGAAATTGTTCTATCTGTCTTGTACAAGGCCCAAGATTGAGGCTGAAAAAGGTTTTGACTCCGTCGGGGAGGTTTGTATGTGTCTTGTACAAAGCCCAAGATTGAGGCTGAAATGGGAAATTTAACTGACTCGGGTGAGGATATTTTTTATGTGTCTTGTACAAAGCCCAAGATTGAGGCTAAAATGAGTTTGACTCTGCTTGGGAAATCATTCCTCAAAGCCTAAAATAAGGCTGGGAGGAAATGACTATGCTGGGGAAGATATCTGTCCCAAGCTTAAGAGATGAAGATTTATGTCTTGTACAAAGCCCAAGATTGAGGCAAAAAGGATTTGACTCAATAAGAGAGTGTTTTTATCTGTCCTGTATCAAGCCCAGGATTGTGGCTGAACAAGCTAGAGAAATTATCCTACACAACTTGAGAGGAGGCTAGCTCCTGCTAGGGGAAATTTTTATACCAAGCCTAAGATGAGGCTGGAAAAGATTGACTCAACAAGAGAGTATTTTTATCTGTCTTGTACTAAGCCCAAGATTGAGGCTAAAAGGTTGGCTCAACAAGAGAGACTGAAAAGGTGATTGACTCAACAAGAGAGTCTTGAAAGTTTATTGACTCAGCAAGAGAGTCTGAAAAGTGATGGACTCAATAAGAGAGTCTAAAAAGGTTAGCTCCGCAGGGGAGAATCATTCTACAAAGCCCAAGAGGAGGCTAACTGAGCTGAGGAAAGATCATTATACAAAGCCTAAGAGGAGGCTATCTTTCTACTGGGGATTATTGAGATCCCGAGGCATGTCCAAATGGGGAACCAACTCTTGATGAGGGTTACAGAAGAGTTGAGGTATCATATGCCTTGAGATTCTGATACTGGTGATAAATTGTCCCTGGTCGGGAATCTTTCAGGAGAGAAACTGGGTTTTAGAACCCATGGGCTTAACTCTACGGGAGATCGATCTAGAATGACCGGGGTTTCTTCCTATGTTTATAGGGAACTTGAGAATGTCTTTGAGACTCAAGGGGATTAGACTGTCCAAGTCTACTGGTGTGGAAGAGTTTTATCTTTTGTATAATGCCCACGAGGAGGCGGGTGTTTTAAGGGATGAGAATCAACCCTAAAATTGGTCAGAGGTTTGACACTGGAAAGACTGCTCTAGCAATGGATGACTTAGTTCTGTCTTATACCTTTAGGAGGTCTTCAGGGTCCTTGTATTAAGCCCAAGAGAAGGCATGAGAACTTCTAAGAAGCCGGAGGGTCCTTGTACAAAGCCCAAGAGGAGGCGGGGATGCTTTTAGGAAGCCCGTGGGTCTCAAACCAAGAAAAGTTCAAGAAATGCTATTCACCGAGAATAGATCATTTAGTGAAAGTTCGGAGGTTTGAAGAAACTCAAGAGATGTTATTCACCGAGAATAGATCAACTCTGGGGAGTAGAATTTCTTTGACAATTTCTAATAGTGACAGCCTGAGAAAAGGTTCACGAAGAATACTGCCTTTCTCTTTGTTCCATATTGTTTAAGCCCAAGAGAAGGCAAGACTATATATGGAAATCCTATGGGAATCTAGTTTTGACTATATTTAAAGAGTGACCAACAGGGCTTTACCTAGTTCTAGACCTAGTTGTCGGGGAAAACTCTAAATAACTATACTAGTATATATATAGTTGATATATGACAAGTATTTAAAAGGGTATGAAAGAAGACTTACAGGGGAACAGCTTCCCACAATACAGTTATATATATTAAAGCATGTAAAAGAAAACCGATAAAAACTTACAGGTGAGCAAGCTTCCATGCTGTATTGTTAGTTGTTCAAAGAAATTAAAGAAAGTTTTGATAACAACATATATTTGAACTTAAATCAAAAGGGAAGTTGTTTCTGAAAAGATTGTTGGGGCTTATACTCAAGGAGAGGCCCAAGGTTTAACAGTGATCACACTGTTGTTTTGAAAATCGCATCGGGTCTTATACAATGATCGAGGCCCAAAGAGCTTTATTTACACAAGGGTTAGGGCTTACACTCTTTCAAGAGGCCCAAAAGTGTTTTGAAAAAGAAAGATGGGACTTACAACACGAGGGGAGGCCCAGATGATTTTTGTTTTGAAATGGCGATCGCGCTGAGATTTTTTTAACGCAGAGAGACTTATACAATATCTGAGGCCCAAAATGGTTTTGGTTAAAAAGGGATTGGGTCTTACACTCTAATAGAGGCCCAAAGTGTATTTTTAAAAAGAAATATGGGACTTACAATACAAGGGGAGGCCCATGGAAAGACAGTGATCGCACCGTCGTTTTGAAAACTGTACTGGGACTTATACAATGACTGAGGCCCAAAATTGTTTATTTACAAAGGGGTTGGGTCTTACACTCTATTAGAGGCCCAATGAGTTATTTTTGTACAAGTGATGGGGCTTACAGCTCACGAAGAGGCCCAAAGAAAGACAGTGATCGCACCGTCATTTTGAGAATCGCAGAGGGACTTATACAACGACTGAGGCCCAAAGTTATTTTTGTACAACAAGGGGTTGGGTCTTACACTCTATTAGAGGCCCAAAGTGTTTTAAAAGGTTTGATAAAGATCAAGAACCAAAGAAACCCTAATTTCATTTTCTTTTAAAAGTAATCCTTTTAATAAAATGAATAAAAATGACAAAAATACCAAATAAGTCTAAATAAACTACTTGTGATTTTTTATTAAGGTTTGAAAAATGAGGTTTTAATCAGAAGATGATTTAGGACTCATTTGATTTTGATTTTCAAGATGAATATTCATTTTTGAAATGTTTAAAAACAATAAAAATGAATTTATTTACAAAAATATCAACTATATTAAATAAATAATATAAATTTGATTTTTTTGTGGAATAAAATATTTTAACATTTTTGTGATTTTTTACAAAAAGAACTAATAAAAAATAATTAAAATTGAGAGAGAAATTAATTTTTCAAATCATTTAAAATAATATGACAAATATTTTAAAAAATGGAAAAAGTGTTAAAAAAAAAGGGTCTGGGGCGAGGGGGATTCAAACCCCATACCTCCAAGTCACAGCGCGCGCCTTTTACCACTGGGGTGGTGATACATCCGTGTATCAAAACCACCCCATAAATACATAAGGGATGCCTTGTTTTAGGCCTGGGCAAGGCAAGGCAAGGCCAACTTTTGGGCCAAAAACGTAAAGGCTGTAACTTTCTCAATTCTTCATGGATTGGGACAAAATTTAGGTCTATACTGCCTAGAATTTCACAAGGAATCCAATGGTTCCCTTGGTTTTTTCAGATGAGGTCCCCATTTTAAAACCCGATGGTGGTTTTGAAATAGGCCTATAATTGCATTTTCTATGCTACCTCATGTTACAGGCAAGAATTACATGGCAAATTGGTTCAAACACAACATATACAACATGCATGAGAGGTTTATGATCAGTGGACTTCAAAGCAATGCATATTTCAAAGAGTTCAAGTTGTGATGCTTACCTCTTTGGGAGCTTTTTGTGTTATCTGCCAAGTTTCTTGTGCCAGAAGTAATTTGATGCTTTAGACACTCTCAATTGATCCCTTAGAAGCTTTTAGAATGGTTACCACCAGCTGGAATCCTCAGGAACAAATTTGAGCTCTTTCTTGCAAAAGGGGCAAAAATGACCAATATGGCATCTTTCTCAAATGGTCTTCCAGATGTGGGGAACCATTTGGGATAGTTCAAGGATGATATTTGGAGTGTGTTTGAGGTTTTATTTGGTTTTGAAAGTGGCTGAATCAAGACATGGCTTGAAAAATGCAACAAAGTCCAAATTTGAGGTTTTGGAAGTGGACTTTGAGATTTTGATGTTACAGGTCACATGTTAGTGTTTGACCAGCTTAGATACAACATATTAGAGGTGTTTGGATCATGAGTTGTGATGGAATTGCTCTCTAACTCAAAAACTTAGAAATACCTTGCAAAAGAAGGCAATTTGGCCTAAAGAGAGGGATTTTGAGGAAAGCATCAGTTTGGGTGCTTTGCTGTACTCAAACTTATCACAAATGAGGTCTATTTATAGTGTGTCAAGTTTGTTTTGGCATCAATAGTGTATGGCAACTGGTACAGGTCTGTGGCCAATTGTGATCAAATGGAATCACTACGCCAAAGAAGACCTTTAGCAACAATTAAAGGGCTGCCAAAGCTGGCGCTGCTAAAGGTAAAGACAGCGCTTTTTTTCCTTTAAAAAGCGTTGTTTTAGGTCCCCCTAAGGATCCCCTTAGCAGTGCTTTTCCAAAGAAAAGCACTTTCGTAGGCCCCCTTTAGCAGCGCTTTTTAAAGCGCTGCTAAAGGTCCCCCTTTAGGCAGCGCTTTTCCAAAGAAAAGCGCTTTCGTATGCCCCCTTTAGCAGCGCTTTTTAAAGCGCTGCTAAAGGTCCCACTTTAGGCAGCGCTTTTCCAAAGAAAAGTGCTTTCGTATGCCCCCCTTTAGCAGCGCTTTTAAAAGCGCTATCTTATGTATACGCCATTACACCCCTTTAGGCAGCGATGCCTTTTATGAAAGTGCTTTTTAAAAGATTTTTTTTGAAAAATCAATTATTAAACCTGTATAATTTAAACCTATATAATTTAAACCTGTATAATTTAACAGAATTCATAATCATTGATCACATGGCCTTTGATACCATTATATGTCAACACATAGGTCTTATAGTATTATAATTCAACAATAGGCCTTTATACGATTAAAATTCAACACATAAACTGTAAAAACCATTATATATACAACACCAAAAATAACCATTACACATATATAACTCAATACAAACTATACAACACCAATTCCATACACCAATTCGAAACCTTATACACCATATCCATCACCTATATATACAACACCTTCCATAAACCTACACAATTTCTAAAACTAACAAATTCTCATTTCAACCATGTATTGACACCAATCCTCCTTTATTTCTTCCAATTTGTCTTTTGTGTAGGTGGCACACTTGAATTCATCAAAATACTACATTTAACATAATATGCATGATTTAGTTAAAAGTAATCAATTAGATGAAGTATCCGATAATAAATCTTAAAATAAATCATAACTTATATATAAATCCATACCATGATTGGAATCTCTATTTGTTTCAAATGAATAATTTCTTTCAGGAATCTCAAGACAAAATAACCACAATCGATACCATTACGCTGCCGAGGACACTACACATAGAAAAAAAAATATTAATAAGTATCATAGATGACTTGTGTTATCAAGTAGCATTACTATTATAATAAAATAGCAAATCATACCTCCACTCTTATCCATGTAATGTTGTTTGATTTGGTCTTTGGTACCCGAGCTTGTCGTTGTGATCGGAATACTTTTATGGATCTATGATATTATAAACGAATATTTAGAACAATCTCACATAATAAATAAAGAAATACACATGCGAATATTTAGAACAATCGCAAAACTTACGTATCAATCATATTCTTCATCTCTGGGTATTTTTTTTATCACCCTCTAGCGAATCCAGATAATAGACTATTTCTTTTATCGGATTAATCGCAAACAACAACCAGTGTCCACTGTAAAATAAAACAAAAGTATAGATGGAAATGTTATACACAACGTAAAAAAGCGAAAGATTATAATAAAGGAAGTTAGGATGAAAATCTTACCCATGGCCAGTATTATATGGTAAAAGATACAACTTCCATGTATCAATGTTGGTCATAAATGCACTTACTACGTGATTTTGGACCGCATCTGGAGTTCGATTGAGTAAATTTGCATTGATACAGTTGAGAGGCAAGAAGGAGTATCTTCCAGTCAATTGATGCGGGAGCATCAATTTTTCATACAAGAACCTGAAATAAAAACGGATTATAATAAATATGTTATTAAAATTAACATTCTAACATTCATTGAAATGAGTAAATAAATTGATCAATTAAATAAATAAAATCGATGGATTACCTGATGTATGAATTCATAACAGCGACGCCTAATTCAGAATGCGTAAATATCTCATCAAAGTCTTCTTTAGAAATTGTTTCTGAATAGGAAAACCCAAAAATACCTGCTTCCATAGGTATTTCATGGATACCACCTTCCATCAAATTCGTTGTGCCTACAATTGTTTCAAGGCACAACCGAAATCGAGAAACAGGTGCTTTTTTTCCCTTGGCTATTACTGGCTTCTTGTTCTTGCTCCCTTGTTACACCTCTTGTGTAGGAATATGAAAATCATATAAGTCATAAACTTAGTAATCATGAAGCTTTTGAAATCAGATCATAGAATTAACATTTTCGATGCATATATATATCAATGTACCTCTTTTTGTGATGCAACTGACTCGGTTTGCCGTACAATCCCTTTATCTTTTGATTTGGATTTTGTAGGAGTCTAACAATGTCATGTAAATAAAATGTATGTAAAAGTAAGAATAACATAACTTATATGCAAGTAAAACATTTGAAAACTAAAAGGTTAATAATGGTTTTCAACATACCGAGTCATCTATGACGATGAGGTTTGACGACCATGCAATATACGACCCTATTGCGTCCCCCACCAATGTTGCATCTGAAATGTCGTCAGGTATAGGTAGTAGCGCATCCCGCTCTAAAGCAATATCAATCGAAACCTTCAAAAATCCAGCAGGGAGCGGTCTAGTGTGAAATACGTCTCCCGGAGTGTTATGCACTTTTCCCTTGCCAACCATGCGATATGTCGGTGCCGATAAATATAGCTGACAAGGTGAAATACCCTAAACAAAACAAAAATAATACGTAATTGTTATTGTGCAATGATGTCAATATAAAAAACTGTACTAATTTAATAAATATAATTACCTCCAGAATTTTTTGTTGATAATTGATACTGGCCTTGTCACTAGTATCTCTAAATTCTGAACCGCGCCTTTCCGACATATATCTTTCTTTATCTTGTTGCAGTTCACGAACTTGAGCTCTCAATTCTTACAACGTTTCCATCACCTCTCTATTGCTAGGATTTTTTGTCTTTGAACGCTTATAGAAGGTAGATGGAGTGACTCCAAATCCCTTACCCCTCACGCGACCAGAATACTCAGGAACATTTAATACTCGACTCAGTATGCTCCTACAATCCTGGTCTTCCGTGGCAGTTAAGGACTGAGATAGAGTCTCCTGAAATTCAATATTAGAGCCATGCATAAATATATTTGATAAACAAGAACTTTATATCTAATTAAACACGGACAACCTTCCACAAAACATGTTGTATACTTACACATTGTTCAAAAACTTGTTGAACACCTTCGGTTACAACTCCATCCTTTCCCACACAGGCAGCCTTCCACAAAACATGCTCCGGAATAGATGTTTCTTCTCTTTTCTCCTCTTCAAGCTACACATTAAGTCAAGAATTAGGATTAATAATAATACAAAAAGACCACAGCAATTATATATACTTACGATTTTTTGTTCCAAGCGTGCATATCCCAAACGTCCTTTCTTGTATGGATACGCGGGTTTCGAGGCTCTTTGACGATTAACGTCACTCATAACCTGCATAAACAATTATAAGTCATATCAGAACACATGTAATAACTGCATGAATATAAGACAATGTTCATGATAAATTAAATTAAAATTACTTGGAATTTTTCTGTTCTTCGTTTGGCGACAAAAGTGTCCCATTCTTCGGGTGCAATCAAGTCCGCATACTTCTTCGGGCATTCCGCTTCAACAAACATTCCTTGGGCATCCCTCAGAAACTTGTTGGATAAAAATGCTCGGAACCCTCTATGTCTTTTTTCGGCTAATTGAAGACAATATGTTTGCTTCTCGTCACCAATGTTAAAAGATCTCTACAATAACAAATAAAGTGTGTCAGTATAATTAGTTTAAAAATATAATCGACAAACATAACAAATAACATCACATATAGTACCTGTATCTCACTCCATATTTTATCTTTGGTGGATTTCAACTGTGGATTTCTCCAATTGTCACAAGTAATAGGAACTAGTGAACGGACAAGTGCACCAATGTAACTAGTCAACATTGCGCCGTTAGGCTCAATTAGTTGACCTATTTCATTCCAATGAACGTCATATTTTATTCCCTTGTCTCTAGCACGAATAACTCCTTTCATGATTGTTATTCCTCTTGAAATATCTACTTTCGTATCTTGAACTGATTCTTTTGGATCATTCTTGGAAGTATCGTGCGAGTTATCCTCATTAGTAGCCATTTTACCTATAATAAAGAAAAACACATATAAATCCATAATCCATAATCCATAATCAAATATGAAAATGACAAACACACGACAGACATATAAATCCATGATCCATAATCAAATATGAAATGACAAACACACGACAAACATATAAATCCATGATCCATAATAAAATATGAAATGACAAATGAAGGTGCGAGAAAGACACAAGAAAGGGGGGTTTGAATTGTGTATTTACTCTTTCTGTAACTTTTAATATCTTGATAATTTGATGCTCAAGAACCTTCAATGTTTGTTGAGAGATTCTGATCTATTAACTATAGAGTATGAGAACCGTATAGGTTCTGATCATAAGATACTATACTCAGAACTTGCAGTGCGGAAGCTTATCAGAGATAGGTTGCATAGTTCTGACTTTGCTTAATATGAGGTTCTGATATTCAATGCTGAAACATAAATAGAGATACTAAGCAAGAGAGTAAAGGACACACGATATATCCTGGTTCACCACGCGGGTTAATCCAGTCCACCCTCCTCAGGTGATTTCGCCTTGAACACAAGGACTTAATCCACTATAACCAAATCATGATTACACTTGCACGGGCAATAGCCGGTGACTAACCACTTGCACATCCGCACTGTGACTAACAACACAATGAACTATTTAGGGATCCAACCAGATATAACGTTCATTGATCGAGCAGACCCACTGCTGGGATTTCACAGCTAGCCGTTCAGGGATTCAACTCAATGAATATAACGCTACTGACCATATTTTAGGATTTTCCACAATGATCCTCAACCATTGTCATCTCAAGTATCTGATCACCAAGTGATCTACTCAAGGGCCTCAACTCACAGCTGAACCGTTCAATGATCCCATCAGGATATAACGTTCACTTGAGGAGTCTCAATTCATCTAGTTGAATTGGCAAACTGGAGATTACAAATTGTGCTTCTTAATTGTCGTAATCCGAAATTTGACCTCCCTCTTTTGCCTTTTGCATGAGCATAAGCATTCACATCGTCAGCATACGCATTCGCACTTTTCTTTGTGTGTTTCTTGGTGCAGGATCTGCAGGTTTTCCAAGCCCGATTAATCGTATCCTCTCAAGATTATTTCATCACCAAAACAAGCTCAAAATAAAGGTTTCCATGTTTATTTATCAATATAAGAGTTGGAAAATCAATAACGGGACTTCAACATCATTTTCCAAGCAAATTTGGGGAAGTTTAGCTGAAGTAACCGGTTACAGCATAACTGATAACCGGTTACACAGTGTATTTTTCACCAAAAAACTACAATTTTCAAGCAAGTACCCGGTTAGCAGATATGTTGTAACCAGTTACTCTGTACAAAGTTGCAGATTCTGCTGCATTTTTGGGACAGCAGCTATGCACTCTCTTTGGTCTTTGTTTCTACATTATTCTAGCAGCATGTGGAACATTCTAGACAATTCAAGACCATTCAAGACATTTCCCTTACATTTATTCAATGCATCACTTTAAATTAAGTGCACCATGTTCCTTGTTTTACAAGCATGTTAACCTTTGGATGTGGAATCTTGCATTGGGATTGTTACCGAGTTGATCCTAACTAACCGAGTTAACCGCCTTGACTCAGTGAGTCAAGTGTAACTAACTCCAACCCTAACTCCAAACCTCCCAAAGCTAAGTCCAAACCCAAGTCCAAACCTCTCACACTCCATACCTAAACTCTATATAAACAAAGCTCCATTATTTCACAACTTCTCGACAATCATTCACACTTTCTTCACTCTCAATTCTCCCATTCTCCTCTGCATTTTTCTGTAACTTCTACATCTTCATTCCAAAACCTCACCAAAAGCTCTTATTCTTGAAGGATAATCACTTTTCACATTGAAAGTGATTAATTCTTGAGCTTAACCTCCATCATTTGGCATTCTTTGGTTGGATTTCTGGAATTACATCTTATTCTACTTCAATCCAAGAGTTCTACAACTTTCAATTTGGTGCAAGTTCGATTTCGGTGCATTTTCGTGTTTTTGATCGGTTTCGACGCATTTCGTCTACAAATCAAGGATCCTCTGGTTTTCTTTGATTTTCTGCATCAAGATCTCTTTGTAACATTTACCAAGCCAAATCTCCGGCTTGTAGGTTGGTGGATCTAACTAATTTTATCATTTCGCGCATTTTCGTATCGCTCGCAATGTAGTCGATAATTGTTGTGTGTGATTTGGTTTTGGATTTATTTGATCCATGATCCTAATGTGTTAGTTGATTCTATCACTATTTATTTGTTGTTTTCAAGTTCAATTTTCGTGCACAAATTCATTTCCTAGCATGTGGTGGTTGACATAAGTGATTATGTGTTAAAAACTACTTTTGAAAAGCTGTTTTTACTGTTATTTTTGCCTCCGTTACAGTGGTAACCGGTTAGCAGTTATGCTGTAACCGGTTACACAGTGCAATTTTCTCCAAAAACACGCATTTTCAAGCATGTAACCGGTTAGCACATATGCTGTAACCGGTTACCACTGTACATAATGTCATTTTCTTGTATTTTCAAGTGTGTTTGCCATGCTTTCTTCATTTTAACTTCCATTAATTGTCATGCTTGATTTTATGGATGTTTTTAATGTCATTTCATTTCTGATTGAAGCATATTCATGAACTTTCGATGCACATTTTCGATTATTCATTTGTTTCATGTTCTTAGCATTGTATGAACATAGCAATTCTTGCACTATTTTTGTTCACATGATACATGAGTTTGTGTGGCATTTTAGTGATCATTTGGCACTGTTTTGCACCTTCCTTTTCAGATTTGCATTAAGTTTACTCTTCATGGATTAACTTAATCTTGTATAATCAATAATTCACTCCTTTTTGCTTTAATGACTTTTCTTCCTCTTTGGAAAGTTGTTAGCATGTTTATCCCTTGATTAATTGATCGAAATTTTGTTTCGATTAATCGATCTTCCCTTTTCCTCTCTTTAGGCCTCCTTTAGAGCTTTCTCTCTCATTCCCCCTGTGGCGTTGGAGTTTCGCGTTGCGCCTTGCATCGGAGCACTGTACAAATTGACGTCGTTATGCTGTCTGTTTCTCTACACAGGAGCACTGTACAACATTGGAGCGGTTGCGCTGCCCGTTTCACTTTCCACACTTTATTTTGGGTGCTAGAGAAGGAATGAGGATGGAGTTTTTCTGCCCTCATTCTGGCTATTTCTTTGGTAAGGGCGTCTTGTCCTCTCCTCGAGAATAGTCATCTCTATCCTCCAGCTATAATGTTTCTCATTTCCCTATCGATTCGATCCTTGATCACTCCTATCTCTTTCAATCTCTCCTTTTGATTAATCACCATCCTTCTTGGTTAAGATCATTGTTCTTGCGCTAGCAACCTCTCTTTGTTTCATTACTCCTTGTAATTAATCACTACCTGTCAGTTAATCATTGAGCACCTCTTAGGTTAATCACCTCGTCTTGGTTAATCACCCCTTTTCTTCAGTTAACCACAGTCCATCTGTTAAAATACTGAACACTTTCGAGTTAATCACCTTCTCTTGGTTAATCACTCGCTTTTCTCTTCGGTTGGTCACAGTCCGTCTGTAAACACCGAATCCCCCGCAATTGGAAACCACCTCTTGGTTCGAATACTTGCACCCTTTGGGTTAATAACCTTTCTTTGGTTCAAATACCCTTTCTTCGGTTGAGTACTGTTTGTTCAGTCAGTTTACCGAACCCCTTTGGGTCACGACCTTTACTCGGTCATACACCCGTCCTTTGGGTCACGACCTTTGATCGGTCCTACACCCGTGCTTCTGGTTAATCACAGTTTCCTCTGTTAAAACCAATGCTTCTCTATTCCCACAGGGTTGCAGCCCTTTCTTTCCTTAGTTAACCACTATTCATCAGTTAATATATCGAGGCCCCTTCAGAGTCAAACACCTTCTCTCGGTTCATCACTCTCTCTCTTGGTGTATCATAGTCCGTCTGTTGACACCAGTCTTGTCCCCGCCAGGGTCTATTCTCTTTTCTTCGGTTAACCACTACCAGCCAGTTAATATACCGAGTCTCCCTTTTCTCTTGGTTATGACACCATCCCTTTTATTTGGATCCCCAGCGGAGTCCTTCCTATTCCCTTTGCTCTTACTTTCTTGGTTACGACACCAATTCTCTTTGCTATCCCCAACGGAGTTTCTTTCATTCTTGGTTTTGACACCATTCTTTTCCTAGTCTCTTGTGCAAACGTTCTTACTGCAGGGTCTTTCCCAGTAGAGTTTTTTCTTTCACTCTTGCTCTTGGTTTTGACACCACTTCTTTCGTCTCCTTGTTTCTTTCTTGTTTTCCTTTTCCGTTCAGTTCCCCGAACTACGGAAGCTCTGATTCTGCATTCTTTTGGATGTATGATACGTAGGCACGAGACGCAATGTCTTGGCGAGCACACTTCCACCTTTCTTCCGTCTTCCTCCTTTCTTTCCTTTTCTTCGTCCCCTGGTTCCAAGAACTACGACACTCTGATTTCCTCATTACACTATGAGGGTACGTAGGCACGAGGGCCACAATCCTCCGCGAGCACTTTCCTTCTTTTCTTTCTTTTTCCCCTTTCTCTCTCTCCCCTTTCTTTTAGCTATAAGCCTTTAGATATATAACTCATCCAAGCCTAGAAGCAAGCGAAATGGTTCCCGTCGAGTACGACGGATGCGTTAGGTGCTAATACCTTCCTTTCGCATAACCGACCCCCTGTTCCCGTTTCTCTTCCCCTTGGATTTTATCAATATTTTCCCTGTCCTTTGGGACTAAATAAAGTTCAGTGGCGACTCTGTTGTATCTTTGAGTGTGCGATTCACTCAGGTAGAAACCAGCCATCTTCAGCTGGCGACTCTGCTGGGGACAGATTGACCTCTTGCTGGTCCATCCCTTGAGGGGTCTCGCCTAGTTTTGTTTGCTTTCTTGCTTGTTTGGGTGTTTATCTTCTGCGCTTTACTAGTTTTATCTTTACACTTTATTTGCTTATTTATTGCATTTCTTTACTGCTTTAAATACTCATATGCTGTATATTCTGGATATCTGCTATTTTCTCTGCTGTTGTCGGTTGGGTTGCTACTTGAGAGATAAGCCCATTACACAGGCTTGAGAGTACATATAGGATTAGAGTGGAAAGTAGTGTGGCCTACATAGCGTCTTGGTACGTATGGTTTACATGAAATCCACACCCAGACGAGGTTTTCTCGGGAGATGTTCTGATTTGCGCGTCTTGTGCATTTCGGGGTGTTAACCTAGAAAGTTGTCGACTTTGGTGACCATTCCCGATGACTCAGTTGCGGCACTCCTCCCATGGAGCGATAATGGCAGACCAAAAATGGCAAACCTGTTACGCTTCCTTGATCCGAGGACCCAAAGCTGGGAACTTGCCATAGGATGACCTTTTTGGGGGAATCAGTGGACGACCTCTTTGTTTGGCGATAGTATTGTACCCCGAGGGATGAATGTACTATTGCTTCTCAAATCGAGAATCCAAAACCGAGAATCCCACTTTCTAGGAACTACCTGTGAGGGGGATATTGGGTTTTTCTGCAGGAAACCAAGACTCTTCCGACCTTTGTTTTCTCATTGCTTCAGATCTCGCACCGACACAACACTACCTTTGTGGATGTTCAGATTTGATTACTCAGACTATGCTGGCTTGTTGATTCTGTTGTTGCATATCATCTCATCATGTCAAATTAATTTTTGCATAAGCATTTTAAAACTTTATTTTTGCATAAATTACATTCATTCATGCCTGCATATGCACGTCCCTTCATCCGAAACTGTTGCTCATCCTTGTTCATATTCCTTGTAGCAAGACGACGACTCGACATCGGTATTTTACTCGCTCAAACAAATCCAGAATCATGGCTGACTTTGAAGCTGAGAACGCTGCTTACAAGGAAACTCTGGCACAATTCCAAGGTCGGATGGATCAGTTTCAGACGAACATGGATGTCATTATGGAGCTTCTTCGTGCTCAGAGGGATACTGCTGCTGCTGCCACTGTTGTTACGACCACTACTAATGCAACTGTTGTCACTCCTGTTGTGACTGTTCCTCCTGTTGTTACAGCTACTCCTGCTATTATTGTTCCTTCTCCTGCTATAGTTGAAGTGCTAGTTGAGCCTGTGAATCAGCCTGTTGTTCAACCCAGTTTGAACCAGATGCCCGCTGGTTTCCCTTGGGGCATGCCTCCGAATTACAATCCTCAGATTGCAAATAATGGTAGTGCCTTCATGCTATATCAGCCTTTTGTTGCACCCATGCCTAATGGGAATGCTTCCGCCTATCCATGGGTAATGCCTACTCCAGTCCCGCCTCCAGTGGTGAATGATGATCCTAAGAATCTTCAGGTTCAAACTCATCAAACTGCCGGATTGGTTGATACTGAAACTCCTGATGATGAAGTGCATGTGTATAGGGGTCCTCTTATTCTTGTTCCGGTTCCATCTCAGGCTGCTCAAACTGCTGTTCAGAATGTTCATCCTGGGATGTTCTATCCTGGGGCATCTTCCTCGGCTACTGGGGTACCTCCTCCGAATTATCTGTATGGTGTTCCGATGGGTCAGCATGCTGGTCAGATGGTTAATCCGGGTTTGGTGTATCCTTCTCAGTTTGCTACTCCGCAAGTGAATGCTCCTGCCGCTTCTCAGCTGCCAAATCCTCAGATTCTTGTCAGGCCCACTAATCAGAATAGATCGGTTGACTACAAGTTATTGGAAGACCGTATCAGAGCTATTGAAGGGTTCTCTGTTTTTGGTATGGAAGCCAAAGACTTGTGTCTGGTTCCAAATGTTGTGCTACCGCAGAAATTCAAGATACCTGATTTGCCAAAGTACAAAGGTTTGAGTTGCCCGCGTAGTTACATCATTATGTACTGCAGGAAGATGGCATCCCATATTGATAATGATGAATTGCTTATTCATTGTTTTCAAGATAGTTTGTCTGGCGCTTCATTAGATTGGTACATGGGCTTGGAGCTCAGCAAAATCCGTACTTGGAGGGATTTGTCTGAAGCGTTCGTGAGACAATACAAATATAACCTTGATCTGGCGCCAACTAGATTGTAATTGCAGAATCAGTCACAGCGCTCAGCTGAAACATTCAACGAGTATGCACAAAGATGGCGTGAGATGGCATCTCGTGTGCGACCTGCTCTCTCTGATAACGAGTTGGTTGACATCTTTATGGGTACATTGCAAGGATCCTACTACGAGAAAATGGTGGGTAGTTCTTCATCGAACTTCGCTGATGTTGTGACGATTGGTGAATGGATTGAGAATGGTTTGAAGACTGGAAAGATTCCTGGAGCTGCTTCCCAGCAGCCGGCCACTAGGAAGTCTCAGAACAGTCATTCCAAGAAGAAGGAAGGTGAAGCCAATGCTGTGACAGCTCAAGTTTCCCCTCAGTATCAAGCTCCCATGGCTCCCTTGCCGTACTATCCGTATCCATACATTGCTGCTGCGCATTATCAACAACCTCCATATCAGTATCATCCGTAACAACCAGTTCAGAATCAGCAACAGAATCAACAGAACAAAAATCAGCAGAATCAAAACCGTCAGAACAACAACAGTCAAGGAAACCGTAAGCGTCCGAATTTTGATAGAATTCCGGTGTCATACATGGAACTGTTTCCTTACTTGGTTCACCAAGGGGCAATTGTCCCCAAACAGATTGCACCTGCGATTCCTCCATTTGGCCCGAAGCATAACCCAAATGCATCCTGTGCTTATCATGCTGGATACATAGGACATGCAACAGAGGATTGCTTTGTTTTCAAAACCAAGGTTCAGGAACTCATTGATAAGAAGGTTCTGACTTTCGCTGAGGAAGGACCTAACATTCAGAATAATCTGTTGCCGAATCACGGTGGACCTGCGGTTAACATGATTGAGGATAGTCTGAAGGCTGAATTGATCATGGATGTTGACGAAGTAAAGACCCCGATGGCTATGGTTTTCAAGAAATTAAAGGAACATGGGCTGTTGAAAGGGTTGCATGGTAAGTGTCAGATTTGTGACGATAATCCCAACCAGTGTCGAAGGCTGAAGGGTTGTGTCCAGATTTTGATGAATCGAGGCGAAGTGCAATTTTCCAGATGTAAACCTGTTGAGGAGGTTGCTCCCATTAAGCCATTCATCATTGTCTATAGGAAGGTTCCTGTGGAATCCCCTAAACAGAAGAAGATGCAACCCATCGTTGTTTGCCCGCCGAAGCCGTTTCCGTATCAGAATTCTAAGGAGGTACCGTGGAAGTATGGGTCTTCTGTGTTTTCTGGAGGTCAAGAGATAAGGTTCGCCGAATCAGAGATCGTGAATGTTACAGCTGGTGGAGGTATGACTCGTAGTGGACAAGTGTTCGCCCCGAAGGTCACTACGAAGCCTGTGCAAATTCCAATTGTTGTTTCTCCCAAGGAGACACCTGCGTTCGCAACCCCTGTGGTTCAACAAGGGGCATCTACTGCCATTCCAGTACCGATTATTCTGTCTAAGAATGTTTCAAAGAGAAAAGAGATCCTTGATGATCAAGAGTTCCTTAAGCTGATCAAGAAAAGTGACTTTAAAATTGTGGATCAGCTGGGTCAGACTCCCTCGAGGATCTCAATTTTGTCCTTACTTATGAGTTCGGCTGCGCACAGATCAGCTTTGTTGAAAGTGTTGAACAGCGCCCACGTTATGCAAGATATATCCGTCATCGAATTCGATGATGTAGTGGCCAACATAACTGCAAGTCGGTATTTGGGTTTCAATGAATCAGAATTGCCTCCTGAAGGAACTTCCCACAATAAAGCGTTGCACATATCTGTAACCTGCACAGACATCTTGTTATCTCGTGTTCTAGTGGATACTGGTTCTTCGCTCAATGTGATGCCTAAGGGCATGTTGAGTCAATTACCAGTGGAAGGAATCGAGATGAGACCAAGTGCCTTAGTTGTTAGAGCCTTTGACGGTTCTCGAAGACAGGTCATTGGAGAAGTGGACTTACCCATCAACATTGGGCCGCATCTGTTTACCATTACTTTCCAAGTGATGGATATCAATCCTGCGTACAGTTGCCTACTGGGTCGTCCGTGGATCCATGCTGCAAGGGCAGTTACCTCCACTTTACATCAGAAGTTGGAATTCATGTTTGGCGATCAGCTTGTCATTGTCTGTGGTGAAGAGGATCTGATTATAAGCGAGTTATCATCTTTTCGATACGTCGAGACCGAAGAAGGCATAGCTGAGGTGCCGTTGCAGTGTCTCGAGTTCGAAGATGTCAGCTCTGCTTCAACTAGTCAAAGTAGATCACCATAATTGACTTTAGCATCTGCTAAGAGTGCTAAAAAGACCATTGATAGAGGTGCCTTGCCAGGCTGGTGGCACGTGATTGATGTGGTTGAGAAGCATAATCGTTTTGGATTGGGTTATCATCCTGGTCGTCAATCTGGTTCCTCTGGTCAGAAGCAGTGCAACTTGATCAGGTTCCATAGCGCGGGTTTCCAGCAAGGTGACATTGTGGCAGCTGCTGATGATGCTGGTCCCAATAATCAGATTTCAAGCTTTGTACGCAAATGTCTGCCGAGTTTCAAGCTCAATAATTGGACATCTACCGTGATTCCTGTGGTTTTCCCATATAACATGTAATGCATTTTTCTTTCTCGTTCTCTCGTCCTCGCCCGAGACTAGTGGATAGCTTGTAAAGGGCCTCACGCTTTTGCAATATTATGTGATCAATAACTAAAAGTTTTTTGCATTCAAAATCATGCTCTATTTTCTTTCTTTATTTTACTTTTCACAAATAAATGGCAAAAGTTTCTTTTCTTTTTCACTTTTTAAATGGCTCATTCTAAACATATTCATAAACATGCAGAATTAATAAAAGCATTGATAACAACATGGCAAACATCCATTGTAATTCTGGAATTCCAATTAACCAAGCCGAAGAAGATGGTAAGGGAGATTATGAATTACCGGCTGAATTGGCAAGGCTCCTTGAGCACGAGCGTGGAGAGATTCATCCACACAAAGAGCCAGTAGAAGTTGTTAATCTTGGTACTGATGAGGTCAGAAGAGAAGTTAAGGCTGGCACATCCCTCGTAAAGCATGGACACTCCGAGTTGGTCAAGTTATTGAAAGAGTATGTTAATATCTTTGCCTGGTCCTATCAAGATATGCCTGGGTTGGATACCGACATCGTTGAACATCACTTGTCACTCAAGCCCAGATGTCCCCCTGTCAAGCAGAAGCTCAGAAGGACTAGACCCGACATGGCACTCAAAATCCGAGAAGAGGTAAAGAAGCAGCTTGATGCTGGGTTCCTCGCCACTTCTGAGTATCCTGAATGGATTGCCAACATTGTCCCAGTTCCCAAGAAGGACGGCAAAGTCAGAATGTGTGTGGATTATCGAGATCTCAACAAGGCAAGCCCGAAGGATGATTTTCCTTTGCCTCATATTGATGTCTTGGTAGACAACACTGCGCAGTTCTCTGTCTTTTCCTTCATGGATGGTTTTTCAGGATATAATCAGATCAAGATGTCCCCAACTGATATGGAGAAGACTACTTTTATCACGCCATGGGGTACATATTGTTACAAAGTCATGCCATTCGGTCTAAAGAATGCAGGGGCAACATACCAGCGTGTCATGACAACCCTCTTTCACGATATGATTCATAAAGAGATTGAGGTTTACGTGGACGATATGATTGCCAAGTCCAAAACTGAGGATAATCACTTGGTTCATCTGAAGAAACTGTTTGACAGACTCCAGAAGTTTAGATTGCGGTTGAATCCTGCAAAGTGCACCTTTGGAGTTTGATCTGGTAAACTGTTGGGCTTTATCGTAAGTCAGAAGGGCATTGAAGTTGATCCTGATAAGGTTCAGGCAATTCAGAACATGTCGCCTCCCAAAACAGAAAAAGAAGTTCGTGGCTTTTTGGGCAGACTCAATTACATTTCAAGGTTCATCTCCCATTTGACGGCTACCTGTGAACCAATGTTCAAATTACTAAGGAAAAATCAATCGGTTGAATGGAATAATGATTGTCAGGAAGCATTTGACAAAATCAAACAATACTTGCAAGAGCCACCGATCTTAGTACTGCCGGTTCCTGGTAGGCCATTAATCATGTATCTCACCGTTCTCGACGAATCGATGGGATGTGTATTGGGTCAACATGACGACACTGGCAGAAAAGAACATGCAATATACTATCTGAGCAAGAAGTTCACTGATTGTGAGACCAGATACTCACTCTTGGAGAAAACTTGTTGTGCTCTGGTCTGGGCTGCTCGACGCCTACGACAATACATGATTTGCCATACTACTTTGTTGATATCCAAAATGGATCCAATAAAGTACATATTTGAAAAGCCTGTTATCTCTGGAAGGATTGCTCGGTGGCAGATGTTGTTAACTGAGTATGATATCCAGCATGTTACCCAGAAAGCAATAAAAGGGAGCGTCTTGTCTGACTACCTTGCTCATCAACCTATAGAGGGTTATCAACAGATGAAGTTTGACTTTCCCGATGAGGATGTTCTGTTTATCAGAAACTATGAGACTCCGGATCCTGATATAGGACCCAAACCAGGGGCGCGATGGACGCTCGTGTTCGACGGTGCCTCCAATTCTAAAGGTCGTGGAATCGGGGCTATCCTCATCTCTCCAACAGGTTTTCACCTTCCCTTCACTGCTAGATTATGCTTTGCATACACCAACAATATGGCTGAATACGAAGCATGTATCTACGGTATTGAAGCGACTATTGACATGAGAATCAAGATTCTTAAGGTCTATGGAGATTCTGCCTTGGTCATCGGTCAAGTCAGAGGGAATTTTGTGACTCGGGATTCCAAGCTGGTTCCGTACCAACAACACATAGCGAAGTTGATTCCTTACTTTGATGAGATCACTTTTCATCATATTCCTAGAGAGGAAAATCAACTAGCTGATGCTCTTGCCACTCTAGCATCCATGTTCAAGGTCAAGTGGAAGAATGAAGCTCCTCATATCCACATTGATCACTTGAACGAACCAGCACACTATTTAGCAATCGAGGATGAGTCTGATGACAAGCCTTGGTTCTACGACATCAAAAGATATCTGGAAAAACAGGAATATCCCGAGGGTATCACTATCACTGACAAGAAGGCTCTTAGGCGGCTTTGCGCCAAATTCTTCTTAAGTGGTGATATACTATACAAGAGGAATTATGATTCCGTGTTGCTCAGATGCGTGGATAGACACGAAGCAAACACGATCATAAGGTCCATACATGAGGGCTGCGAGGGTGTACATGCTAAAGGTCCTGCTATGGCCAAGAAGATCCTTCGGGATGGGTATTATTGGACAACAATGAAGGTAGATTGTTACAACTTTGCCAAAAGATGTCACAAGTGCCAAATCTACGGAGACAAGATCCATGTGCCTCCTACTCCATTGAACATTCTGACTTCACCTTGGCCATTCTCTATGTGGGGTATAGATATGATTGGAATGATCGAACTGAAGGCTTCCAACGATCATCGATTCATTCTAGTTGCTATCAACTACTTCACCGAGTGGGTTGAAGCTGCTTCCTACGCAAACGTTACACGACAAGTGGTTGCTAGATTCAACAAGAAAGAGATAATCTATCGTTATGGCATTCCTAGCAGCATTATCACGGACAATGCAAGCAACCTGAACAACAACATGATAAAGGAGTTGTGTCAAGAATTTAAGATCGAGCACCACAACTCTTCACCATATCGGCCCAAGATGAATGGCGTCGTTGAAGCAGCAAACAAAAATATCAAGAGGATTGTCCAGAAAATGGTCAAGACTTACAAGGATTGGCATGAAATGCTTCCCTTTGCACTGCATGGATACAGAACTTCAGTTCGCACTTCCACTGGGGCGACTCCGTACTCACTTGTGCATGGTATGGAGGCTGTTCTACCCATTGAAGTCAAAATTCCTTCGCTCAGAGTCATCATAGAAGCAGGTCTTGACGAAGTCGAATAGGTTCAATCCCGGTACGACCAGCTGAATCTCATCGAAGAGAAATGCCTTGCAACCGTTTGTCATGGTCAATTGTATCAGAGACGCCTCAAGCGAGCTTTTGACAAGAAAGTTCTTCCTCGAACGTTCTGTGAAGGCGAACTCGTGCTCAAGATATATTCACCTGTTCACTCGGATCCACGAGGCAAGTGGACTCCCAATTACGAAGGACCCTTTGTTGTCAAGAAGGCCTTCTCAGGCGGAGCCCTGGTCCTCACCACCATGGATGGGGAGGAGTTGCCATCGCCCGTGAACTCCGATACAGTCAAAAAATATTATGCCTGAAAAAAAAGGATAATAGTCCGCTAGATTGACATCCACAAGGACAATCTAGGCAAAAATGGACGTCCCGATGGACCAAAAAAACAAATGTCCATGCAAAAGTTAGGGACAATGAAAAAAAAAACAATAATAGCCCGCTAAGTTGAAAACCCGAAAGGGCGACTTAGGCAAAAATGGGCATCCCGGTGGACGAAAAAAAAATGTGAAAACATGTCCAGGAAAATATTAGGGATAAAGGCATTGACTGTGAACACTTGAGCCTCTTTTCCTCTTGGCTAGACCTCAGACGGTAACAGAGCAGTCGAATCATCATCAACTGGTGCAAGGCGTTGGAACCTAGACTTACAATGGATGATGGCCATTGTTGTATTCAATGCAAAGCATGATTTCCCTTTGCCATTTACATTTGTTTTTCAATTTTATTGCAAATTTCCTCATCAAGGATTTTGCATCCTTGTACACACTTTATGTACAAAAATTTCACATTCAATAAAATGCATTCTTTGTTATCTCAATTTGTTTTCATTCCAGTATTTTGTTTGCAAAATAAAACAATTATTTGTGATCACCTAATACTAAAAAAACGTTGAGAACAATAAAAAGCTAAATCAATCGAGAAAGCATTATGCATTGCATGTGTTACTGGTAACTCCTGCAGGGTGATCGGTGGTATTCATTGGTAAGCCTAACACCTAGCCGGCAATGGGATGATTCTATGAAGAAGTTGTTGTCTCCTCAGCAGTTCCTCAGCAGAGTTATCATTCTCCCCAGCAGGTTGCCAAGGTGTTCCCCAGCAAAGACGCTTAGCTCACTTTTCCCCAACAAGGGTTGTGCATCTTCTCCAAATGATTAGGAGTTATCTGTCACCAGCAGTAGTTGTTTCGCCTCAGCTGAGTCAACATGATTCGGGAATCTCTTTTCCCCACGCAGAGCCAGTCTTGGTAGGAAGGATTGGCTTGGTTCTTTCATCACCAATAGGGACAACCATGGTGATTTAGAAACCTGAGATGTTCTCAGTTTCTTTCCCCGGCGGAATCATCATCCTTTGTGAACTCTCTTCTCCAGCAGAGATTGTCTTTATCTGCGAGTCCTCTCCCCGACAGAGGGTGTCGAAGTCGTTTTGCTACGATTTCTGCCTAACCGCTTCACACTGTGCATTATCTTGAGCCTCTGCATTGCATGATATTAAGCATCATGTAGAAACGCATACATAGCATATGCATCAATCATACTCCCTCTCTTTTTGCCTGACTTATCTCCCAGCAGATTTTTAGCCAAACCTTGCACTTACCTATTCTTCCTTAACACTCTCTTTTTGTCGCTGTCGGCCAAATTTTTGAGCTACTCTTTTATTTAATCTCCTTTTACCTCGAATCATCGAAAAGCTAGCGCAATTCGTACATTCAGGTCCAAGCGGATTAAATAGGGGCAGCTGTCGTAACCCGAAATTTGACCTCCCTCTTTGGCCTTTTGCATGAGCATAAGCATTTGCATCGTCAGCATACGCATTCGCACTTTTCTTTGTGTGTTTCTTGTAGGGCTGGAAATGAGTCGAGTCGAACTCGCCTTAGCTCAGTTCGACTCGTTAAGAATTAGCCAAGTTCGAGTTCATCACGAACTTTTTTTTCAGCTCAAACTCGACTCGTTAAGAATTGGCCGAGTTCGAGTTCATCACGAACTTTTTTTTCAGGTTAAACTCGACTTGTTAGTAGTTCACGAATATCTCGGTTCAACTCGTTAGGTTTATCTTGTTAGGTTCAACTCGCTTATTTCACAGACTTAAAAGTAATTTTTTAAAGTCTATTTTATATATATATATTTGACATTTTAAATTACTATTTTTTAAATAAAAAATATAGAAATAAAATAAAATTTATAAGATTGGAATTTATACGATGTTAATTTTATTTGTATAATTATTCGTAGAAATATTTTACTCATTTGAGAATATAAATTATCAATTAAAACCGTAAGATTAAAAGAAAATATGAGACTAAGATTTAGAACAAATCTTTAAACCTACTCTTAAAGACAATATAATCTATCTCATATATAATCGAATTGACTCATGAACCTAACGAGTCGAATTATGTATAGTTCAAGTTCAGATCATTTAGTTAACGAACTTAGTTTTTAGATCATATTCAGCTCATTTGGTTCATGAACCTAGTTCAACGATTTAATTTTCGAATCGAATTTTGAACTATTTTCGAGTTGGTTTGGTTCATTGCCAACCCTAGTTTCTTGGTGCGGGATCTGCAGGTTTTCCAAGCCCGATTAATCGCATCCTCTCAAGATTATTTCATCACCAAAACAAGCTCAAAATAAAGGTTTCCATGTTTATTTATCAAGATAAGAGTTGGAAAATCAATAACGGGACTTCAGCATCATTTTCCAAGCAAATTTGGGGAAGTTTAGCTGAAGTAACCGGTTACAGCATAACTGATAACCGGTTACACAATGTATTTTTCACCAAAAAACTACAATTTTCAAGCAAGTAACTGGTTAGCAGATATGCGGTAACCGGTTACTCTGTACAAAGTTGCAGATTCTGCTGCATTTTTGGGACAACAGTTATGCACTCTCTTTGGTCTTTGTTTCTACATTATTCTAGCAGCATGTGGAACATTCTAGACAATTCAATACCATTCAAGACATTTCCCTTACATTTATTCAATGCATCACTTTAAATTAAGTGCACCATGTTCCTTGTTTTACAAGCATGTCAACCTTTGGATGTGGAAGCTTGCATTGGGATTGTTACCGAGTTGATCCTAACTAACCGAGTTAACCGCCTTGACTCAGTGAGTCAAGTGTAACTAACTCCAACCCTAACTCCAAACCTCCCAAAGCTAAGTCCAAACCCAAGTCCAAACCTCTCACACTCCATACCTAAACTCTATATAAACAAAGCTCCATTATTTCACAACTTCTCGACAATCATTCACACAATTTCACACTTTCTTCACTCTCAATTCTCTCATTCTCCTCTGCATTTTTCTGCAACTTCTACATCTTCAATCCAAAACCTCACCAAAAGCTCTTATTCTGGAAGGATAATCACTTTTCACATTGAAAGTGATTAATTCTTGAGCTTAACCTCCATCATTTGGCATTCTTTGGTTGGATTTCTGGAATTACATCTTATTCTACTTCAATCCAAGAGTTCTTCAACTTTCAATTTGGTGCAAGTTCGATTTCGGTGCATTTTCGCGTTTTTGATCGGTTTCGACACATTTCGTCTACAAATCAAGGATCCTCTGGTTTTCTTTGATTTTCTGCATCAAGATCTCTTTGAAACATTTACCAAGCCAAATCTCCGGCTTGTAGGTTGGTGGATCTAACTAATTTTATCGTTTCGCGCATTTTCGTATCGCTCGCAATGTAGTCGATAATTATTGTGTGTGATTTGGTTTTGCATTTGTTTGATCCATGATCCTAATGTGTTAGTTGATTCTATCACTGTTTATTTGTTGTTTTCAAGTTCAATTTTCGTGCACAAATTCATTTCCTAGCATGTGGTGGTTGGCATAAGTGATTATGTGTTGAAAACTACTTTTGAAAAGTTGTTTTACTGTTATTTTTGCCTCTATTATAGTGGTAACCGGTTAGCAGTTATGCTGTAACCGGTTACACAGTGCAATTTTCTCCAAAAACACGCGTTTTCAAGCATGTAACCGGTTAGCACATATGTTGTAACCGGTTACCACTGTACAGAATGCCATTTTCTTGCATTTTCAAGTGTGTTTGCCATGCTTTCTTCATTTTAACTTCCATTGATTGTCATGCTTGATTTTATGGATGTTTTTAATGTCATTTCACTTCTGGTTGAAGCATATTCATGAACTTTCGATGCACATTTTCGATTATTCATTTGTTTCATGTCCTTAGCATTGTATGAACATAGCAATTCTTGCACTATTTTTGTTCACATGATACATGAGTTTTTGTGGCATTTTGGTGATCATTTGGCACTGTTTTGCACCTTCCATTTCAGATTTGCATTAGGTTTACTCTTCATGGATAAACTTAATCTTGTATAATCAATAATTCGCTCCTTTTTGCTTTAATGACTTTTCATCCTCTTTGGAAAGTTGTTAGCATGTTTATCCCTTGATTAATTGATCGAAACTTTGTTTCGATTAATCGATCTTCCCTTTTCCTCTCTTTAGGCCTCCTTTAGAGCTTTTTATCTCATTCCCCCCGTGGAGTTGGAGTTTCGCGCTGCACCTTGCATCGGAGCACTGTACAAATTGACGTCGTTATGTTGTTCGTTTCTCTACGCAGGAGCACTGTACAACATTGGAGCGGTTGCGCTGTCCGTTTCACTTTCCGCACTATATTTTGGGTGCTAGAGAAGGAATGAGGATGGAGTTTTTCTGCCCTCATTCTGGCTATTTCTTTGGTAAGGGCGTCTTGTCCTCTCCTCGAGAATAGTCATCTCTATCCTCCAGCTATAGTGTTTCTCATTCCCCTATAGTGTCGATCCTTGATCACTCCTATCTCTTTCAATCTCTCCTTTTGATCAATCACTATCCTTCTTGGTTAAGATCATTGTTCTTGTGCTAGCAACCTCTCTTTGTTTCATTACTCCTTATAATTAATCACTGTCTGTCAATTAATCATTGAGCACCTCTTAGGTTAATCACCTCGTCTTGGTTAATCACCCTTTTTCTTCAGTTAACCACAGTCTGTTTGTTAAAATACTGAACCCTTTTGAGTTAATCACCTTCTCTTGGTTAATCATTCTCTTTTCTCTTCGGTTGATCACAGTCCGTCTGTAAACACCGAATCCCCCGCAGTTGGCAACCACCTCTTGGTTCGAATACTTGCACCCTTTGGGTTAATAACCTTTCTTTGGTTCAAATACCCTTTCTTCGGTTGAGTACTGTTTGTTCAGTCAGTTTACCGAACCCCTTTGGGTCACGACCTTTGCTCGGTCCTACACCCGTCCTTTGGGTCACAACCTTTGATCGGTCCTACACACGTGCTTCTGGTTAATCACAGTTTCCTCTATTAAAACCAATGCTTCTCTATTCCCACAGGGTTGCAGTCCTTTCTTTCCTCGGTTAACCACTATTCATCAGTTAATATACCGAGGCCCCTTCAGAGTCAAACACCTTCTCTCGGTACAACACTCTCTCTCTTGGTTTATCAAAGTCCGTCTGTTGACACCAGTCTTGTCCCCGCCAGGGTCTATTCTCTTTTCTTCGGTTAACCACTGCCAGCCAGTTAATATACCGAGTCTCCCTTTTCTCTTGGTTATGACACCATCCCTTTTATTTGGATCCCCAGCGGAGTCCTTCCTATTCCCTTTGCTCTTACTTTCTTGGTTACGACACCAATTCTCTTTGCTATCCCCAGCGTAGTTTCTTTCATTCTTGGTTTTGACACCATTCTTTTCCTAGTCTCTTGTGCAAACGCTCTTACTGCAGGGTCTTTCCCAGTAGAGTTTTTTCTTTCACTCTTGCTCTTGGTTTTGACACCACTTCTTTCGTCTCCTTGTTTCTTTCTTGTTTTCCTTTTCCGTTCAGTTCCCCGAACTACGGAAGCTCTGATTCTGCATTCTTTTGGATGTATGATACGTAGGCACGAGACGTAATGTCTTGGCGAGCACACTTCCACCTTTCTTCCGTCTTCCCCCTTTCTTTCCTTTTCTTCGTCCCCTGGTTCCAAGAACTACGACGCTCTGATTTCCTCATTGCACTATGTGGGTACGTAGGCACGAGGGCCACAATCCTCTGCGAGTACTTTCCATCTTTTCTTTCTTTTCCCCTTTCTCTCTCTCCCCTTTCTTTTAGCTAGAAGCCTTTAGATAGATAACCCATCCAAGCCTAGAAGCAAGCGAAATGGTTCCCGTCGAGTACGGCGGATGCGTTAGGTGCTAATACCTTCCTTTCGCATAACCGACCCCCCGTTCCCGTTTCTCTTCCCCTTGGGTTTTATCGATATTTTCCCTGTCCTTTGGGACTAAATAAAGTTCAGTGGCGACTCTGTTGTATCTTTGAGTGTGCGATTCACTCAGGTAGAAACCAGCCATCTTCATTAATAAGCAAGTTTCTCCTAGGTTTAAGTACAAAGAACACACACATGTGTTCAAGCAAGTTTTGAGCAATCAGCTCCTTACTTTCCTAAGAAACTACAAAGATGTATTTAGATATTATGATTGTTGACATCTTGTAGATCTTCTTCTTCTTCGTCTTCTGGTTGAGCAAGCTTTGAGCAGCAACTCCTTGCTTCAGATCTTCAATGTAGCTTTGACGAGAAGGTAGGTTGATGACTTGACTGATCTTCAATTGTTGTCTTCTTCATCAACAGCTTCTGTTTGATTATTGTTGTTGTGTTAATTTGTTCTTTGGAGTTTCAGCAACAATTGCCATGAGTGAATTGATGACAGCTTTGAATATTTTAAGTGTTACAACAAGAACTCATCGTTGTTGCTATCTTCACATAATGACTTGGTCAATTTTGTAGATGAACATTCAGTTCATAATTCTACAAGTGATCGACACATCAGAAGCAAAAACTCTTTCCATTAAATAGCCGGTAGAAATATAGCCGTTAGAGAATACTGTTGGATGTTTGGAAAAGAGACGTTGTGAAATAATGAGTTGTACTGACACATCCTCTTTTTGCAGAGGAGATCTTTTCTTGGGCAGTGTGTATATTTAACTCACAACGGTAATATTTAGACTTCAAAACTTTAGTGGCTTCTGATGTTAATTTGATGAAGCATGAGTGGAGTCTTTGTAGCAGAATATCTGATGCTTCAAGTCTTCCGTTAATTGAAGAAGTCCATTAGGAATCAGTCTTCAGAACTTCAGCACTCGGTCTTTAAGAGCGTTATCCTTTTCTGCTTTAGGTCTTCCAAATCTTCAGAACTTGTCTTCAGAATCTTCAGAACTTCTTGTTTGAAACCTTGATCTTCAGAACTCGTCAGTCTTTAGAATCTTTTTGCACTTGGTCTTCAGCGCCTTCAGCCATCAGAACTTCAAGTCATAGGAGTCTTCAGAACTTTGGTTCTTTCTGAGTGTACTTCTTCAGAAGCTACGCCATCTTCAGAATCTTGATCACTCTCAGAGA
The DNA here is from genome assembly GCA_022829125.1 of Lathyrus tuberosus. Classification (NCBI taxonomy): domain Eukaryota; kingdom Viridiplantae; phylum Streptophyta; class Magnoliopsida; order Fabales; family Fabaceae; genus Lathyrus; species Lathyrus tuberosus. The sequence continues at coordinate 13,385,725 of JALAZF010000075.1, forward strand.
GCATCCACAAGAGCATTACAACAGCAATCTTGGTATCCTTGGATCTGGCTGATTATGACTAGATAAACAAGCGTTCTTGCTTCTTGCGACTTTAGTTAGGGGTGGAAAAACGGGTCGTGGCCCGCCGGGCCGGCCCGCGCACCCGCCAAAATATGGCGGGTTGGGTTGGGATTTTGGGCCCGCCGCCCACCAAAACCCGCCCCGCTAAAACCCGCCGCCCACCAAAACCCGCCGCCCGCCAAAGCCCGCCGCACCTATTCGTTCAGCTTGTCCCACCTTAAACCCGCCCTTTTTTAGTTAATTATAGTAATTACAATTCTTGATGATTTTATTTTGTACATTTATTTGAGAATATATGCAATATTTTTTGAAGTAAAATTTGTTAAAAAGATACTTTATAAAAATTGTTCTAAAAAAATAAGTAAAAAATCTAACTGAAATGTAAAAACAAGCCTATTAATCTATTAAAAGAATGAAAAATAAATAAATAAAAAAAGCTAGCCCGCCGCCCGCCAACCCGCCACCTTGGCGAAGCGAGCTTGATTTTCATGCCCATTTCTACTTGGCGGGCTTGCCCGCCCCGCCTTTTTTTTGGCGGGCTTAAGGCGAGGTGGGGCGGGGCGGGCGGGCGGCCCGTTTTGCCACCCCTAACTTTAGTCACACATAGTAACTTCGCATATACATATATTCAATCATAGTACATCTGGCTGGTGTATGTTGGTTCTGATGTATCTAGTTCTTATGATCTGCACACAACACACGTTAGACCATAAAATGGTTCTTTCACAAATACTTATTGTTATCATCAAAACATAGATTGACTTGTAGAGACAATTATTGCTCTCACAATCTCCCCCTTTTTGATGATGACAAAACCAAGTATTTTGATTGAACATTTTATACAAGGTAATCACCAAAGCAAACAAATTTAGAGTGTAGAACAACAGCTCCCCCTGAATGAGTTATCCTCAAAGCTCTATCTGAGATCATCTAGGATTTTATATAATCCAAAGATATACAGAGTAGCAACTTGAGTTGTCAGATCAGAAATAGAAAAGAGTTACTCTTCTATCTTGTTCTTAGGAAAATGAAGAGTCTTTAGCATCTAGACTAGTTCAACGGAACTTCCATCTTCAGATCTTCAGAACTCAATTTCCTGTGTTATCATATCAGAGCTTGTTATCTTCAGAGTCTTCTGGAGCATTTCTACTTTTCAGTAGATTCAATTGAGCGCAGAATTAGAGTAGTTCTTTGACTGATAAACATAGGTTTGCTGTATATCAGAAACTGTCTTTTGAGATACTCCCCCTGAGTTTCAGGCTATATGAGGTTTTTGGATTTTGCATTTTAGTCTTCTGGGTAATCTCCCCCTAATTTCCATAAGTCAGATATTGGGATCTTTCAGAATCGAAATTCAGAGTTTCTAAATTTAATTACCAATGTTGATCATGACTTTTCAGAGTTTGACTTTGATCACAGGTTTATTTCAGACCTTGTTATTGTCACAACTCAGTTAAATTTTCAAAGCTTGATTTTTTATCAGATACCAAATGAAGGTTAAAGCTTGTGATCAATCAACGCTTGATTCTGAATCTGGTACATCTTGATTTAGTCGGATGTAAGGTTGATGTGCTGACTCTTACACCAGAGTATTTTGAAACTGATGCCAAGTGAAGAATTTTTTTTCTCATACGCTTAAGAGATAATTCATTTGAGTGCTGATATTGATATCAATGAAGGTATTTGACAGTAGTCCACAGCTTTGATTGAGAGTCTGATACTAATCTTTGTGTACTCAATCCAATTGCCGATTTAGTCTGATACCAAATCGTCTTTACTTCAGATGGTTCCCGATAAACATCAGAAAGGTTTCTTGCTTGGATCTTTAATCCGGATCTTCGGACAGTTCTTGACTTCTGATTTGCACAGATCTTCTGAGAAAGCATCTTGAAATGTAGATTTTGCCTTGATTACTTTCAGAGTTTTCTTATTTAATCTGATTCATTATTCCATGATCGTAGTTCTTCTTCTTAACCTGTTTTTAGAATGCCTAGTGAACTTGTTTAGAGTTCCTCGGATAACATCAAACAACATATGTTAGTAGTAACGCATTTTATAAGGGTGTATTTGTTTGAGTTCTACATTCTTTCAGATTTTCTTCTTCTTTCAATCAAAATCATTATTTCTCCCTATTTTTGACATCATCAAAAAGTGTTAGGGCATATGAGCATTTAAGCATGTAGTCATTTATATTCAGTTACAGAGTCACAGAGTTATTTAAACATTTAGACGCATTTAGACTCATTTTAGGGAAACACACCTGTGAGAGAAGTGGACTATTGTTCAGAGTCCCAGAGTCACAGAGTTACATACAAAGACTTCCAATATGGCAATTCAAAAAAAATTGACCTCTTCTTCCACCCACTCTTGACAAGGGTATGTGCAAAAGGCTTGCCAAACTGAGTACTCACATCTTTCACCTTTTTAAAAACTTGATCACCTGTCAATATAGGTGGAGCTCTACCTTGTTCTGCCTCTCCATTGAAGGCTTTTCTCCACCCACGGTAGTGATGATTAGAATTTAAGAATCTATGATGACCGAGAAATACATTCTTCTGACCAAACTCCAATTGCGTCCAATCTGTTTTATCTTCACAAATAGGACACGCACATTGACCTTTTATGCTATACCCTGATAGATTTCCGTATGCTGGAAAATCATTAATTGTGCCAAACAACATCGCCCTCAAGTTGAAACTTTCTTTCCTATATCCATCATAAACCTCCACAACGTTCTCCCACAAAATCTTTAAATCTTCGATTAATGGTGCTAAGTATACATCTATGTCATTCCCTGGTTGTTTAGGCCCAGAAATTAACATAGATAACATCATGTACTTACGCTTCATACATAGCCATGGAGGTAGGTTATAAATCATAATAATAACAGGCCATGTGGTATGTGAGATACTTTGAAGACCGTGTGGTTCATTTCATCAGTAGATATTGTCAAGCGAAGGTTTCTTGCTTCTTCTCCAAATTCAGGATAATCATTATCAATTTTCGTCCACTGTGGTGAATCTGCCGGATGTCAAAACTTTCCATCTATAATTCTTTCATCTGCATGCCAAGTCAAGTTTCTTGCATCGGTTTCACTACGAAACATGCGTCTAAATCTCAGAATTATAGGAAAATACCACAAGACTTTTGCTGGAGACAACTTTTTCTTATATCGAGAGACACCGCATTTAGGACACTCATTTAACGATGCATACTCATTTCGAAACAAAACGCAATCGTTTGGACAGGCATGTATCTTATCATAGCTCATGCCAATAGAGCACAACATCTTTTTGGCCTCATATGTTCGATTGGGAAGACATTATCCTCCGGGAGCATATCTTTCATAAAGGCTAATAACTCTGTGAAACTTTTATCCGACCATCCATTACCCGCCTTTAAGTTGTACAACTTTAATACCGCAGATAATCTTGTGAATTTAGTACAACCCTTATACAACGGTTTCTCTGCATCGCTTACCAACCTCTCAAACATTTTGGGACAATCCTGAAGATCTTCTTCAAGTGCTTCTGCAATCTCTTCGAATCGATCACAATCGTATGTATCTGTGGCATTGTCGTTTGAAGCATAGGTCGTATTATCCCCCGGTTCAACATTCCCGTTACTTTTCTCACCATGAAGTGTCCAACTTGTATAACTTCGATCAATTCCATGCCTCTTTAAATGCGACTCCATCTAACCCGCGTCAATCCGACGCCCAAAACAGCAACCCAAGCAAGGACATGTGATTCAACTTGGGTCTTTGGCGTGTTCAATAACAAACTTAACTAATTCTGATACCCCATTCTCGTACTCTTTCGACAACCAATTGGACGACATCCATTTTTTATCCATGATTTTACTAAGTAAGCAAAACAAAAACAAAAGAACAACTACGTACCTGTCTATATAGAAGTCAGCAACTTCTGGACTGAACCACAAAGTGTAAGATTCTTGAAAACGATCCGAATTCACTCTTCACACGTAACCCCTATAGCAAATGAACGTAAGTTAGTAACTGATGGTGTATACCACATATAACAAGACAATTTTAGTATGTAATATGACAAACAAGAAATACCGGAGGAACAAGTCAAAGTTTCAAGAAACAAATTTAGTAAACATCATCATTAAATCAAATAGCATGGTATAGTTTCAACTCAACATTGTAAAAAAAAACAACTTCAACGCTTAAGTTCAAGTAACAATTCAATCACTATTTATCATTTTCAATCATCTCTCAAAATAAATTCAATCACTAGTTCACTTAACTACTAATTTCATTATCATTTTCAATAACAACCAAATTCTTACATCACTAAAATTTTCTGATAAATGTTCACTTTAACTTTACAAATAGCCCTATAACTACCTCAACAATCTAACTTCTACAAATTTTACACATTAAACTAACTTCTACTATTCTACAAATTAATCATTAAACTAACTTCTACAAACTAATCACATTTTACACAATAATCATTATACTAACTTCTACTAATTAATCACTTTTCTAATTAATCACTTTTCCAATTAATCACTAACTAACTCCTACAAATCAAAAAATGAAAACCTAACATCAACAACTAATAATACACCAAATTTATCTCACAGAAACAGCAGAGAAACAGTCTACAATGGAGAATATTAGACATTTTCATTAATGGAGAGAAAACCAGAAAAAAGAGAGTAAAAACCTCAGAGAAACAATCAACAATGGCGGACGACGGAGTGAGTAAGCAGAAGCGCCAGAGGGAAGCCACAAACAGAGTAAAGCTACGACGGGTTTCGTTTGCAGAACGACGGCAGATGGATTGAGTTTCGTTCGTTTGCAGAAAAAAGGAGGAAGAAGAGAAACAGTGTCGTTAAGGTGAAATAGAAACGGTCATAAGAAAATAGAGGGATATCAGATTATGTTTTAATTTTAATATTTTAAAAGACCTAAGGCAACGCTTTTAGAAAGCGCTTTCTTATGTTAATCCTTTAGCAGCGCTTTTGGGGTAAAAGCACTTTCTTATGTGGGATTAATGAAAGGCCTTTAGCAGTGCTTTCCAAAAGCGCTGGCTAAAGCGTGTTGTACGAAAGCCCTTTAGCAGCGCTTTTCAAAAGCGCTGCCTTATGGTACCCCTTTAGTAGCGTTTTTCATAAAACGCTTTCTAAAGTTCACCTGCCTTAGGGCTTTAGCAGCGCTTTTCAAAAGCGATGTCTTATGTCCCCCATTTAGCAGCGCTTTTTTCTTTCGTTTTTTATTTTTGTTTTTAGCGAAACATATAGCAGCGCTTCTGCCAGAAAGCGCTGTCTTTGTTGTGCTGCGAAAACTTATTTTTGGCGTAGTGAATCTCAAGTCTCCTCTAGCCATTGACTTGAGGTTAGAGCACAGGCCTAAGGTTCTTTGGTTCAAGGATAAGTCTTGACTGAACTTGGATAACATTGTCTTGATGAGTGCTACCTCTATGCATCAGTTAAATGCTTTGAAACAAAATTGAATATTTGAAGCATCTTTGAATTTAGGAGTGTCATGCCTAAACGTAGATCCATGGACTTGGGAGGCTGGTAGATCAGTGTTTGTCCCTTGGTTGTTCCCCCTTGAGGTGTGCAGATGGATAACCAGGCTTGAACTTGCCTAATTTGATCAATTTGAGCACTAATGCACAAATCTGCCTTGCCAAAACAGTTTGCAGCAAGGCCTGTTGCAGTTGTCATATCTTCTAGCTCAGGTGGAGTTTGATGGAGTTCTTGGCCATTTTGAAAAGATGATATATCCTATTTTAACATGATGTCCAACTTTGGTTTTGAACCAATTTGAATTACAATGAAAAATGCCTCTACATTTGGGAAAAAATAAGGCAGATTCTGACTTAGTGAAAAATTCACTAAGTGTTGGAAAAATGTCATTTTCATGTTTTTTGCCATTTTGATCACTCCATAACTAAAAATCCATGAAGAATTGGAATGAGATGTAGTTGAAGCTTTTGTTGAGTGTAGCAAGACCTATAAATCCAGCTTTGGATCCCCCAAAATGGTTGCTTGGATTTCAAGTTATGGTCCTTGGAAGTTGGTACCCTAGCCACTTTGTTCCATAACTTAGAAAAATTCTAAGTTTTTTATGGTTACCCCTTTTATAAGTTAACTCACTTTCTTTGATTTTTCTTGATGAATGATAATTCAAATCATATATTAACTTTGTTTTAGAGTCAAGGAACCATAATTATGCCAAATTCCAAAAAGTCAAACTTGATTTTGTGCACAATTGACTTTTTATCGGATGAAATCCAAACAGTGTGATCCTTTGTGAAATCGAGTCCTTGATCTAAATCAAACCTAATGGATATATTCCATAGGTGTTATAGGGTGTATTGAATCATGTCCCAAGGTTTGGGAGCATGTCTTGGTCAAAAGTCAAAGGTACAGTTGACTTTTTCCTCGAAATTCTAATTGTGGTCCTGATGAAATTGAAACTTGTGGATCAAGCTTCTTGGATTAATCCATTGTTACAAATGGATCAATGTAGTGTATTAGAGACCCTTAAACCATGTCTTGAGGTCTTGGCTCGTGTTTTGTCCCAAAAGTCAACTTAGGGGTGAATTAGGTCAAGAAACCCTAATTCCTGATTTTTGGGCAAATGCATCCCCTGAGGTTAAATTGACTTGATAATTGGGTCCTTGAGGTCCCTTGGAGTATCTTGGGTTGTGCTTTCAAGCATTGGCTCATGCCCAGAGGAAAAAATTTCATCTGGAGGCCTCAGTCGACCAAAACCCTAATTTGGTGACACTGGCGATCTGGAGGCTTGATCCACTTGGAATCCTGCAACCTTGTGCTTGATTCTTGATGTGGGAGTCCTCTTGATCCTTTATAGGTGTTTGAGAGGTTAGACAAGTTAAAGATCATGTCATTTCTTGATTGATCCTTTGTCTAAGTGCTCTGAGAGGGCTTGAAACCCTAATTCTTGTTAGTGGTGAATGCTCAACAATTCATGAGGAGATTGAGGAGACATATAGGTACATCCATATTGTGATAATGATTTGCACAATGATGGGAAATCTTGGTGGTCAAAATTTGGGGTATGACACATCCCGGTAAAGCCAATGTTGTAGCAGATGCTTTGAGTTGGAAGTCCTTGCACATGTCAGCATTCATGGCTAGAGAGTTGGATTTAATCGAGCAATTTAGAGATCTGAGCTTGGTATGCGAGGTGACTACTAATAGTGTGAGATTGGGCATGGTGAAGCTGACTAGTTGTTTTCTTGATGAGACCAGAGAGGGGTCAAAAGTTGGACGTAGCTTTGGTTAATCGTCTGTCAATAATCAACCGAAGTGAAGATGAAGACTTCCGAGTTGATAAAAATGGGATCTTAAAGTTTCAGAATATGGTTTGTGTACTTGATGTGTCGGAACTTAAGAAGACGATCTTGGAGGAGAGTCATAGAAGAAGATTGAGTATTCATCCTAAGGATACTAAAATGTACCAAGATCTTAAGTAGAGGTATTGGTGGCCAGGGATGAAGAGAGATGTTGCGTAGTTTGTTTATGCATATTTGACTTGCCAGAACTCAAAGATTGAGCATTAAAAGTCGTTTGTACTAATGCAACCATTGGATATTCTGGAATGGCAGTGGGATAGTATCTTGATGTAATTTTGTGACTATTTTTCCAAATAATCCCAGGGGATTTGATGTGATTTGGGTGATTGTTGATAGACTGACTAAATCGGTGCATTTCATCCTTATTAAGATTAGTTTTTCATTGCAGAAGCTGGTTGAGATATATATTAGTGTGATTGTGAAACTGCATGGTATCCCATCGAGTATTGTTTCTGAAAGAGACCTTAGATCCATATCCAAGTTTTGGGTACTAGACTGAGGTTGAGTTCTGCCTATCATCTGCGGGCAGATAGTCACACTGAAAGTATTATCTGGTATTTGGAGGACTTATTGAGGGCTTGTGTCTTAGTGGAAAGAGGTGCTTGAGAAAGTTTTCTGCCATTGATAAAATTTACGTACAATAATATCTACCATTATAGTATTAGAATGGCACCATTTAAGGCTTTGTACGGTATGAGGTGTATGACTCCTCTGTGTTGGTATGAGTCTGGAGAGAGTGTTGTACTTGGACTAGAGATTGTACAACAGATTATTGAGAAGGTGAAGATGATCCAAGAGAAGATAAAGTTGTCACAGAGTAGGAAAAAGAGTTACCATGATAAGTGGAGGAAGGTTATTGAGTTTCGAGAAGGTGCTCATGTATTTCTGAGAGTCACTTATGTGACTGGTGTTGGACGAATGTTGAAATCTAAGAAGCTTACTCTTCGTTTCATTGGTTCGTATTATATTACCCATTGAGTTGGATATGTTGCCTATAGAGTGGCCTTGCCACAATCTCTTTCGAACCTCCATGATATTTTCCATGTGTCTCAACTTAGTAAGTATATTCCTTGGCCATCTCATATAACCAGAATGAATGATGTGCAAGTGAGGGATAACCTAATTGTCGAGGCATCACATATGAGAATTAAGGATCAAGAAGTGAAGCAGCTCATAGGTAAATAGATTTCTCTGGTGAAGGTTGTTTTGGGCGGACCTACTGGGGTAGCATGACATGGGAGCTGGAGAGCCGAATGAAGGAATCTTATCCTGGTCTATTTTCATCAGGTAATTTTTAAGGGAGAAAATCTTTCAAAGTGGGGGAGAGTTATAACCCCCCGATTTTTAAATTAAGATTTTATTTAATTATTTGAGTGTTTATGTGTGTTATTTATGTTATTTTGGTATTTTATGGGATTTAGGTGTATCTTAGTAATTTAATAATTACTAGGAATATATAGTATGAGAGCGGAGAAATAAAATACGATTTATTTAAATTATTAGAGAAAAATATATAATTTTAATTATTTAGTAATAATTGGAGTAATTAAAATTATTAGAAATAATTCATAATAATATAGATTTTCATTAAATAGTTATTTAAGTGATATTTTTATTTAAATCAAATAAATGTTTGACATTTAATTAAAAAATATTATTTTTGAGAATAAAATAAAAATTGAGCTTTGGTTAGAAATTCAAAATTAGAGGTGGGTTGAGTGAGGGGAGTGTGAAGCCCAATTGGGATAAATTAGGTTAATATAAAATCTAAAGTGAGAGACTGAGTTAGGTTACATGAAACAAAATTATAAAATTGGGAAGTGGCCAATTTAAAGGTTTGGAATATGCAAAGCTTTGAAAAGCAATCGTAGGAGACTGACAGCTTCAGTTTCAAGGTAAGGGGGAATTTGTTTATGGGTGACTATTAGGCAGTCAGGATGGTGAGGGTTCCTTATCCTACCATCAACATCATGTGTGTCAGTACTTTCTTCAATTTCATTTATTCTAACATATCTTTGGCCAAATGGGGTTTGGGCAAAGCCATTGGCATCGATTGAATAAAATTGATGTTTCTTTAGGTTACTGTGTTTGGCCAAATAGGGTTTAGGCAAAACCCTATTGGCATCGTTAAATAAATATTTTTCTTGTCTATGTGTTGTTGTGGTGATCAAATGAGATTTGGGATAAATCCTCTATGATCATCGTAATATGATTTGTTGTTGATTGACATATATTATTGTAATATGTTGTTATGAAATATGTTGATGTGATTTGTGATAGGAGTTTGGTGTGTTTTTTAGCTTTTCCCAATTTATGTAAATCTTAGTTTTTGTAAAATTATACGAATAGTAATTTTCCCCAAATTTTTCCAAAATTCAGAAAAACTCATTTTTAAAAAAATAAGAGCTTTTTACCAAAAATAAAAATATGATTTTTTTCAGGGGGTCGCGCCGCGATTGTGCTGTCCAGATTTTGTGAGGGTCGCGTGGCGGAGGATTGTCGGCGACGGTCGTTTGCATGTCTGCGGTCAATGACGGCGGTTCGATCCCAAGTTGCGGGTTCGGGCGGGTCGGGGCAATTTTTGCAGTTTTAAGTTCAGGGAGTATTTCGCCGATTTTTGACATCAGTGACCTTTTAATGACCTTTGGGTTAATTTGGAGTAATTTGAGTTAAATTGCCAGCCCATAGAGTTTGTAGTGTTATCACTTGTGAAGAGTTGCCATTAGAGCATTTTTTTAGCACTTTAAAGTATTTTTGGATACTCTAGAGTCATTTGAGAGGTAAGAGTTGTTGTTGAGTTGTTTTGAGTTTTTTGTGAACTCTATTAAGTTATAAAGAATATAATAAAATTTTGAGACGTTCTAAGTATTTTGTTGATTTTAAAGTTATTGAGTAATAACATTTCTTTACACAATTTGAGTTGTAACATAATTATATAAATATGTTTTTTTTATATTAGTAATCTGGTGGGATTATGGTGAGACCTGATTATTGACAAACTTGATTCGAAAGTGGAACCTATTTTGATGATGATTTTTGAGATGACTTTGATGATTGTTTGAGTTGCATGCATATTTGCTATACATGGTCATGCATGCATATATTTTGGAGTTAGGTAGGACTTCGGTCCAGTGAGATAAAGTTCATAGAGGAACCATGACGGTCTCATGTCCAAAGAGGGACACGGTTCACAGAGGAACCAGAGACATGGGCTATCAGTAACAAACCTCTGACCCCAAAAACCTGGTACCATATGCATCTTAATGGAGGAGTTGCTCCATTAGAATTTGCATTATAAATTGGAATATGATTGTGTTTTGTGAGAATATTATACGTGTTGTTTCATTTACCATCTTGCTTTTATTTTTCACCATTAATATTTGTAAGGTGTATTCTCACCCATTTATGTTGTTGTGGTGTTTGTACTCCTTTGGGGTACAGACAATCAGGTACAAGAGTGACTGCTTGAATTAGAGGATGGCATCGACACCTCTTTAGCTTTTATCATTGGGTTTGAAATGAGTCGCTCTGATATGTAATACTGAGGATGAGTTGTTCATTATCTATTTGTTTTATGCCTTACTTATGTTGAAGTTTTGTTATCCTTTTGATGTTGAGACTTATATGTTGAACTTAATAACTTTCCTTTCCACTGTTTATTTTTAAATGACTTTGTTGTGTTGATGTTTTTATGCTATGGTGAAGCATGTGTGACACTCTAATTCTGAAATTTTATTTGAACTATCTTTTAAATATAGAGTCGGAGATTAGGGTGTTACAAATATTGTCTAAAGTCACTATAACTCACCCTCCCTAAAGTTAGGGGATCTTTACCCGTTGGTTAAGCTGTTGATGACTTCTCGGCAATTGTACTGATAATGTCGCAATAATAAAAAGATTGAACACATAAGGATTGTGTTTGAACAGAACAATAATTTATGCAATATTAAATAAAAACAATAAAGGGGCGGGGGGGTTGTAAGTTTCAGTGCAAAAAGAGATTAAACGAGAAAATGATGTTACGAAGGTGATCATGTTGTGTTTTAGAATCCTTCTATCCCCTCTTATTAATGTATAATGCCTTGTATGAATTATCTTATTTCTATAATTTTACGGCGAACCAACAAAAAGTTTATAGTCAGTCCCCCACGAAATAACTCACTAACAACTACTCAGAGCTTTCTATCCCTAGTCCGCCAGCATAAACAGTGTTAGGCGTTGTATAGATCATTAGTTCTCTGTGCCATTATTCGAGGTATCCTATCCTTATTCAATCGTCTTAAATAAAACAGTTGCCCTAGATCCAATACATAGGCTACAGGTCAGGAATCCCTATGCATCTAACATCATATTAACAAAGTATCTTAAATAATACGCATTAAGCAAAAGAAACAACTGAAAAAATTTATAAGTAATAAGGTTCTTACAAAGTTAAACCGCCATATAATGCCTACAAGATTGAATAAAGTTCATCACACACAACCTAACCTAGAGAATTTAGCTACTTGTGATAAAATTACAATACCAATTGATAAAAGAGGATTAACATGTGAATTACCTTGAAGGATTGCCCTCCAATGGCTTCCAATGCTCTCAAAATCACCCTCTGATGCTGTAAAATCATGCTCCCAATGCTAAATTTTGTAACCCTTGTAAAAGTGCAGACAATCCCATTTTAAAGCTGCCAGAACGAGTCAGAAAGCATCAGAAAAAGTCCAGAAAAAGGTGTCATCACGCGCACTATAGAAGCATCGCGCACGCAATGGTCCTTTTGCAGCTCTATCGTGTGAGCGATGGGGCGCGATGCTGCGCGTGATTATTCTAGTAGCTGCGTGTTTTTTTCACCATTTTCACCAAAATTTCCACTAAGTCCCATTCTTTCATACTTGACTTTTTTTTACTCATTCTTGGGGAATTCTTCATCATTTTAGCTCCTCTTTTACTTGTTTTCTTCGATTCTTTGACTGATTTTATGTAATGACAGACTGTCATCACAACCCTAAACTTGAATTGTTGCTTGTCCTCAAGCAACTCACCTGCAACTGCACATTTCAACAGACAACAAGTCACACAATAACAATTAAACATCACCATAATTTTAAAGTTACCTGATCAATATTCTGGCTTCCAATTTCCATCCGGCAATTTCAAAAAACGTCTTCAACCATGACTAGTACTCAACCTATCTCTCGGCTCACTTAACTCACTCAAATGATAGGGTTAACACTCAATCAACATGCAAAATCAATTAAACTTAGCTTGATTACGTTCTAATAGAGTAAATCATAAAAATCTTAACACACACATTTAGAGGGCTTTTTCGATTGTTACTTGGCTTATGTTAGGGTAGGATATATTTAGGAAAGTAGGGTTAAACCTTTGGAGTTAGGTTCCTAGTTCTCCCTCATTCATCATATCTTGTTGTTGGTACTAGATACTTGTGATTCTTCTTACAATATCATTTTTTTGTCCTTTATTCATTTTTTTTTTAAGAAGTTCTTTTTTCACTTATTTTTTTCTTAAAGTGTTGCTCACTTCCAAGAGCAATCCCAAACTTAAACTTTTTCATACTCTTGAAGAACTAAAGCATCTACCTAACTCCAAAGAGAGGGTTGAATTAAAAGAACATTTCGAGGAATATGTCAAAGAGTTTAAGGTTATGTCACCGAAAGAAAGACTTAGAATCAAAGTGGTTAGCAAAGGATAGTCCTAATACTAAAGGGTGGTTTACAAAGGCTCAGAGTTATATATAAAAAATTCCTCAGTGTGTATTGATCAATCTTGATAACTAAATCATAAATAAGTTAACCTGATAAAAGAATAATGCATGGATACACTCTAAGAAAGAAAAAGTTAACAATGGAAGTATTTAGGCTCAAACCTTACCGGATGAGGTATCTGCAGGTTGAGTACAAGTCGGTCGATTTTTTCAATTTCGTTGCCTTCAAGTCCTCGGTTGCTTTCATTATAATCAAGTCACTTTCTTTTTGTTCTTTTCTTGGATAATTTGTTCAATGCTAAAGCTAAACCTTGAAATATGAAAAAATAACACAATTACATGTAAGTCTATTAAGAACATGGAGTTTTATTGGCAAGGATCTTCTTTGCTAGCTAATTCTTCTTGTGGTTGCTTTTTGAAATAAAATAGAATTCTGCAAAAAAAAATCATTAAAAATTGATGGGTTGCCTCCCATCCAACGCTTCTTTTACGTCAATAGCTTGACGCTCGATCCTCAAAAGACGTCAGGTGCAAGGGTTACCCTCACGTCAGTACAATACCAAGTGATTCAGTTTCAGATGAATCAACCATAGTAAGCATCATGTATCTTGGCGTTATCTCTCCTATATCCATCTCTTTATACTTGCTCAGTGACATTACATTTATGCTTGATCCCAAATCACATAAAGCATGTGGGATTCTTACCCACCAACGGTGCATGTAATGTTGAACTCCCTTTGATCCGTCATCTTTTGTGGCCTTTCTAACAGTTCTACCTTCTCAACTTTTTCTGTCAGTTTCACATGTGCTTGAATTAACTTATGTTTCCCACCTATTAACAAGACCTGCATAAACTTAGCAAACTTTGGAATCAAGTCTAAAATTTCGTGAAAAGACTTAACTAGAGTTGTTTAAGCATTTTTAAAAAATTTCGAACATCCCAACATCATTTTCAGGTACCCGTTTCTTCGTAATAATTGGATAAGGTGGTTTCATGTAAGTAGGTAAAGGTGGGTTTGGTTCACTCTAGTTTTTCTCCTTAGTCCTTACCCCTGAAGAGTTTTCATCTATGCCTTGCTCAAGTGTAACTTTCTCTTTTTCTTGGTTTCCTTGAAGTCCTTTCTCTTTTATCTCGCTTTCACCTTTCTTATTCTCAATGTCATTCTTTTGCACCTTTTCAACCTCATTATCTATAGTCACTACACCCAAATCGGTCCTCACCACCTTACAGGTTTCCTTCTTAGGATTGTCTACGGTGTTACTTGAGAATCCTCCACTTAAACTTGGTAAGGCCCCAAGTTGCTTTGACAGTTGCCCAAATTGTGTCTCCAAAGTTTTGATGGAGGCATCGTGGTTTGTGCTCATGGTCTCGTGATTCTTATTTACATGTTCCAAGCTAAGCTGAGTGGCCTTCATAAAATTTTCCAAGGTCTCTTCCAACTTTGAAGCCTCTCTTTGGTAATGTGGAGCTTGTTGATTTTGTTGCACCGCTTTATCACCACTTTGATTTTGATTATTGCTCTAATGGAAGTTTGGATGATCTCTCCAGCCCGGATTGTAGGTGTTGGAATAAGGTTATTATTTTGAAAATTAGCATATTGAGCCTCTTCGCTTGACCCTTCCAATGAGCACCTTCTGTTCATATGTCCTCCGTCACAAAAATCACATCTAAGTGTTTGTACATGGCTCACGTTAGCGTTATTTAAGCAGTTTTCAGCTAGCTGCTTATTCAATAATTCAATTTGAGCTAATAAAGTAGTTTGAGTATCAATAGTTAATATACCTTAGGGTGTACCTACCATTTTAACCTTTACCGATTTTTCACTCTTGGTGCGGTACTCATTCATGCACTTCTTCTCAATTAAGTCCTTGACTTGTGGCTCAGTCATTTGCCTAATTGTGCCTCCCGCGGAAACATCTACCAATATGCGTGTATGACTCTTTAGGCCTTTGATAAAACTTTGCATTTGTTCCATATTATTAAGATTATGGTTGGGGAATCTGTACAACAATAGCTTGAATCTCTCCCATAAGTCATATAAAGTCTCTGCATCTTGTTGCTTAAAATTCAAAATTTCAGCCCTTCTCTCGGTGAACTGGGTTGTGGTAAAAAAATCTCTCCAAGAACTTGTCTTCTAGCTTCTTCCATGTCCGAATGAATCAATTTAGAAGGCATAATAACCAATATTTTGTCCTTCCAATAAGCGAGAAACCAAACAATCACAACTTCACTTGATCATCCGCGACATTATCCGGGTTGCACATCGAAGCAGTTTCGTAGAAGCGTGCAAGGTGGGCCCACGGATCTCTGATAATATTCCCATTGACCTGACTGTCTCTTAGACCTGAAAGCACATAATTTTTAATATCAAAGTTAGCAGGGTCTGCCGGTACAAACCCTCTAGAAACTTGACCGTTGTCGGTTCTCTTGCAGTAATCTCCCATAGTTGGAAGTTGTGGAGCAGCCATGTTATTCTTGTCTTTCGAATCTGAAAAAATAATTGGTGAATCTACTTCGGGTTGGTCTTCGTCATCCATAATTGCTTTTCTAGTTGCTTTTCTGAGGGCACATGCAGTTCTTTCAATTTCTAGATCGAATGGTAGTAATGTCAATCCTGAACTGCACATACACAAACACAAAATACCCCAGTAGCACTATGATAAACAAGAAAATAAGCAAAAGCATGTAAACTAAAATCAAACTAGAAGTAAAATAAGAAAATATGTTGCACAAAGCGTTGCCCTGTTTGCAATAAACAGTCTCTGGCAACGGCGCCAAAAACTTGATGACTTCTCGACAAGTGTACCGATAATGTCACAGTAATAAAAAAGATTGAACCCACAAGGATTGTGTTCGAACAGAATAATAATTTGTGCAATATTAAATAAAAACAGTAAAAATGGGGGTTTTTGCAAGTTTCAGTGCAAAAAGAGATTAAACGAGAAAACGATGTTACTAAAGCGGTCAAGTTGTGTTTTAGAATCCCTTTATCCCCTCTTGTTGATGTATGATGCCTTGTATGAATGATCTTATACCTATAATTTTACGGCAAACCAACAAAACCATTATAGCCAGCCCCCACAGAATAACTCACTAACAACTACTATGAGCTTTCTATCCCTAGTCCGCCGGCGTAAACAGTGTTGGGCGTTGTATAGATCGTTAGTTCTCTGTGCCACTATTCGAGGTATCCTATCCCTATTAAACCGGCTTAAATAGAATAGTTTCCCTAGATCCAATACATAGGTTATGGGTAAGGAATCCCTATGCATCTAACATCATATTAACAGAGTATCTTAAATAATACGCATTAAGCAAAAGAAACAACTGAATAAAATTATAAGTAATAAGGTTCTTACAAAGTCAAACCACCATATAATGCCAACAAGAATGAATAAAGTTCATCACACACAACCTAACCTAGAGAATTTAGCCACTCGTGATAAAGTTACAACACAAATTGATAAAAAAGGAATAACATGCGAATTCCCTTGAAGGATTGGCCTCCAATAGCTTCCAATACTCTCAAAATCACCCTCTGATACTGTAAAATCGTGCTCCCATTGCCAAATTTCGTAACCCTTGTAAAAGTGCAGAAAACCCCCTTTTAAAGCTGTCAAAACGGGTCAAAATACATCAGAAAAAGTTCAGAAAAAGCTGCCATCGCGCACAATATAGATGCATTGCGCGCGCTGTAACACCTTTTTCTACCCAACAAACATCGTGAATAAAAACACCATTTTATCAGAGAAAAAAATGCCACAAGGGTGTCACATTTCGTCAAAAGACATCATAATTACCTCATAGACTTATGCATGTGGTACCAATTCGTCATAATTGATGGACACCGGGCCATCACCCTCCAAAGATCCCCACCAATAGGATCGATTCTACACAAGAACCGGAGCACGTCACAAAACACTTCAATCCGCACAATGGGATTGAAGCCACACTGGACCGAAGTCCTACAATGCTATGAATGCATGATGCAAACGTCATAATCATCATCGTCACAAATTCGTCAATTGCATCATCATTCATAAACCATCATCATCATAAATCAAATCATCATCACAATTCAAATCATGCATCATAATTCATCATAAATCATCATGGTCACATATTATTAACATACATCACAAATCATCATAAATCACCATATTATCACATCATTCACGAATCACCATCAATTCGTCATAAAACAACATCATTTCACATTCATCACAATTCGTCTTATTCTAATCATCACCAAGCATCATTCTCACTCGTCACGATTCGTCACTAGACCTTACAATTCCTCATATTATAATCGTCACATTAAAATACCCGATTTTTATCCCGTTCATCCTCATTACTAGATTACTAGTGTCTTATTACCTCATCATAGCCCTACGTCTCAAGGAAACCACGTCACAAGCGAAATCGGGACAGAAATCGCAGAAACGAGAAATCCTGCCTACAACCCTGCCCATACGCGTAATGCCCCTCCTGTTACGCGTATGGCTCAACTTTTACGCCATCCAATACGCGTAATGCACCCTCTATTACGCGTATCAATGGAGAGGGTTTTCCTCTCAATTCTCCTTCAGATTCTCCCTTATGCGTAATGGCTACCCCATACGCGTAAGACACTAACCATACGCGTAAGACACTACCCATACGTGTATGCCCCTCTTCCTTTAATTCCCTTACGCATAATGCCTTCTCGTACGCGTAAGACCCACATTCTCATACGCGTATGCTACGCGTACCGACAGAGGGTCGTGCCGGCCCTTGGGGACGGATGCGTATGATACGCGTAAGACCCTGGGAGTGTCCCCCATTACGCGTAACACCTCCCCTGTTACGCGTATCACCAGAAGCCACCCCAAAACTCATATCTCGCATCTGAATGCAAATTCCCTCATTCTAGCACCTTCGATATACCAAAATCAACCTCAAACTAGCTTCGATTCATCACAGATCTATGTTATCATCTTACTTAAATGTTTCCATCAATTTTCCTCTAATTACTAATCACTAGATTACTCGATTTACAGATCTGGTTTATTTCACATGTTCATCACGATATCAATAATCGTTCGCACGAATTCAACATCAAATACAGTACACACATCAGATTTACCACATAAATTAACCAACACGGATGCACGAAAATCACACAAATTCAGCATACGAAAATTCATCATAACACATAACACACCATCTACTCTACCTCACACCCATATAAAACATATTAACCCGAATTACCCCCCATACCTCGAATTCTTCAGCAGAAATTCTTCGTTTCTGGGGTTCTACGGTTGATTCCTCGTTGTAGCCTCTTTTCCTCAGCTCTCTAATCACTTCTTAGGGTTGCACAAACTCCTTCCCTTAATTCCCTATTCTCTTTTGTTAACCCTGTCTTTTGGCCCTTAATCATGATTTACCCAAATTATCCTCACTTACCCTTTCAATATTACCGTCTTACCCTTAATGGTTCTCTCAGCTATTTTAAATAATAATAATAGTAATAATAATAATAATAATAATAATAATAATAATAATCCAATTTATTAAAATTATCTTACTATCATTACTAATAAAATAATCTAATTTAATTACTACTTCTAAGTCACCTCAAAGTTCCCTTAACCCAAGGCTACCCCACAACACCACACAAAGTCACCAAACGTCACAATATTCACCAAATTCACCAAAATACCGAATAATCATAATAATTCAATTGAGCAAATATTATAATTATTTTGGGGTGTTACAACTCTCCCTCATTTAAAGAATTTTCGCCCTCATTTAAAGAATTTTCGCCCTCGAAAATTACCTTAAGGAAACAGAATCGGATACGACTCCTTCATCTGATCTCCACGCTCCCAAGTCCAACTTCTGCCGCTGGTCCACACCATATCACCTTTACCAAAAACATCTCCTACCCCGCATTTGTTTCATCTCGCAACCATCAATCCACACAGGTAATGCTTCCACAGTCAGATTATCCCTTACTTGTACGTCGTCCATCTGAGTCACATGTGATAGATCCGAAATGTACTTCCCCAACCGAGACACATGAAACACATCATGCAAATTCGCAAGTGACGGAGGTAAAGCAATCCGATAGGCTACCTCTCCTATCCTCTGTAAGGTTTGACAAGGACCACAAAACGTGGAGTGAGCTTCCTCGACCTCAAAGCTCAACCCAATTCAGTCACTGGCGTCACCCTCAAAAACACGTGATCCCCCTCTTGGAATTCAAGTGCCTTCCTCCTCTCATCAGGATAACTCTTCTGACGACTCTGCGAATCTATCGTCCTTTCTTGGATCATCTTACTCTCCTCAGTCGTCCCTTGCACGATTTCGGGTCCAAGTACAACACTCTCGCCCGACTCATACCAACATAATGATTTCTACACCTTCTCTCATACAAAGCTTCATAGGGCGCCATCCCAATACTAGCATGAAAACTGTTATCGTAGGTAAACTCGATCAATGGAAAATGACTATCCCACGATCCACCTTGATCCAACACACAAGTTCTCAGCAATATCCTCTAAATACTGGATAGTCCTTTATGTCTGTCCATCCGTCTGCAGATGATAGGCAGAACTCAACCTCAACTTAGTACCCAAAGCATCTTGCAAACTCTTCCAATCCTCAACGTAAATCTCGAGTCTTTATCTGACACAATACTCGATGGTATCCCATGTAACTTCACAATTTCCTAAATATACATCTCAACAAGCTTCTGCATAGAATGATTAATCTTTATCGGTAATAAATGAGTCGGTTTAGTTAATTTATCCACAATCACCCAAATAGAATCATTCCCTCTTTCAGTATTCGGCAATCTCGACACAAAAATTCATAGAAATATTATCTCATTTCCATTCTAGAATATTCAACGGTTGCATCACACCCAACGGCTTCTGATGTTCGATCTTCGACTTCTGACAAGTCAAACAAGCATAAACAAACTCGACAATATCCTTCTTCATAGAATACTTCTCTCGATCTCTGGAACATCTAGAACACACACTCTATCTCAGAACCACATCACACCATTCTCATCAATCTGGAATTCACCTCTGTTACCTTGGTTAATTAATGTCAATTGGTCCACCAACTTCAAATTCACTTGCTGACCCACTCTGATTTCCTCCAAAACACCACTTGTCAGCTTCAACATTCCTAACTTCACACTGTCAGGAGTCTCTTCACATACCAAACTCAAATTTCAGAATTGCTCAATTAATTCTAATCCTCTCACTATAAGCATCAACATATGCAATGACTTTCTGCTCAACGCGTCGGCCACTACATTTGCTTTGCCCGGATGGTAACTCAGATCAAATTCATAATCCTTCAACAATTCCCACCACCTTCTCTGCCTCATATTCAGCTCTTTCTGATCAAATAGGTACTTCAAACTCATATGATTGCTGAACACTTCAAATTTAGAGCCAAACAAATAATGTCTCCAAAAATTTCAACACAAATACCACAGCTGCCAACTCTAAGTCATGGGTTAGGTAATTCACTTCATGAACCCTCAGTTGCCTAGCAGCATAAGCAACAACTTGCCCATTCTGCATCAATACTCCTCCAAGACCCATCTTCGATGCATCACAGTACACTACAAAAGATTCATTCAGATTAGACAAAATCAACACTGGAGCAGGTGTCAACCTCTTCTTCAATTCCACAAAGCTCTCTTCACAAGCTACATCCCACGCAAAAGCTTGACCCTTTCGAGTCAACTGAGTCAAAGGTAATGCCAACTTAGAAAAGCCTTCAATAAACTTGCGGTAATAACTCGCCAACCCCAGAAAACTTTGTATCTCAGTAACAGACTTCAGAGTCTCCCACTTTAACACAACATCAATCTTAGAAGGATCAAAAACAATTCCACCACTTGAAATCACATGGCCAAGAAAACTCACTTCCTTCAACCAGAACTCACACTTCAATAACTTTGCATACAACTTCTTCTCCTTCGATCCTTGCAACACAGTTCTCAAATGCTCAGCATGCTCTTCTTCCTATTTAGAATATATCAGAATATCATCAATAAAAACCACCACAAACTTATCTAAACACTCATGAAAAATCTGATTCATATACTTTATGAACACCAGGTGCATTAGATACACCAAACGGCATCACAGTATACTCATAGTCACCATACCTCGTCCTGAAAGCTGTCTTCGGAATATCATCAGGCTTAACACGAATATGATGATAACCAGACCTCAAATCAATCTTGCTAAACACAAGCGCCCACCAATTGATCCATCAAATCATCAATCCTCAGAAGTGGATACTTATCCTTGATCGTCACTTTATTCAACTATCTATAATCCACACACAATCTCATGGTACCATCTTTCTTCTTTACTAACAACACAGGGGCACCCCACGGAGAAACACTTGGGCGAACAAACATCTTCTCAAGCAACTCTTCCAATTATTTCTTCAATTCTCCTAACTTAGATGCAGGCATCCGGTAAGGAGCCATTGACACCAGACTCATACCTGGTATCAAATCCGCCACAATCTCTACCTCACGCTCTGGAGGCCAATCACTTACGTCATCAGGAAACACTTCCGAAATTTCATAAACACCGGGCAAAACACCCACTTCTCCACCTTCACTAATACTCAAAGTTACCCTCAACATAAACATCTCAGCACTATCCCGCATCGACTCATCAAAACCATCTGTAAGCACTTGGCTTAACTCCAAATGATTCACTCCGCGCACCACTTAAACTCGCAAGACACGTCTATCCCATCCAACATGACCCCGTCTATTATCAATAAGAGATTAAGGGTGATCAGTTCCTCAATTTGTCAATAACAGCCGGCTATCGTGAGGCGGTACAAACTATCTTTACCAAACTATCGTAGCGTCCAACACCACACTTAGCCATCGCTCCACACTAGAAGTATCCAAGAAAAGCACCATCTTCTCCCCCACTTGTTTCATTCCTAACCTGCAAATGGACAACAAAACAAGCATCGACAGTGTTTTCACACACATGTTTCACACTAGGGAATAGACAACATTAGACAACCTAGCCGGACGGACCGACCTGCTCTGATACCACTAATGTAACACCCTTTTCTACCCAACAAACATCGCGAATAAAAACACCATTTTATCAGAGAAATAAAATGCCACAAGGGCGTCACATTTCGTCAAAAGACATCATAATTAACTCAAATACTTCGCAGCGGAAAATTTCATAAAAACTTCATTATCATTTATAACATCAAAATTGTGAACAACTCAACACATCATAATATCATCAAATACAAGAACACGATGGTTCGACTCAACACCCCGACCCGATGCTACATATCAGAGCAAGACCCTCTACTCGACCAAAAATAACCAAAAGCACTTCAAGTAAGCTCTTCACGCACCAAAGCTAATCCTGAAACATCTGCACGTTACCCACGTGGAGGCAACATTCAAACAGGCAGGGTAAGTAATCGCGAATCAATATATAAGATATAAGCGAAGATAAAGCAGAAACACAAAACATCATCAAGTCATCAACACATCAAATACATTAATAAAATGCAATGTAACCTCATAGACTCGTGCATGTGGTACCAATTCGTCATAATTGATGGACACTGGGCCATCACCCTCCAAAGATCCCCACCAATAGGATCGATTCTACACAAGAAATGGAGCACGTCACAAAAAACTTCAATCCGCACAATGGGATTGAAGCCACACTGGACCGAAGTCCTACAATGCTATGAATGCATGATGCATCATAATCATCATCGTCACAAATTCATCAATTGCATCACCATTTATAAACCATCATCATCATAAATCAAATCATCCTCATAATTCAAATCAAGCATCATAATTCATCATAAATCATCATGGTCACATATTATTAACATACATCACAAATCATCATAAATCACCATATTATCACAGCATTCACAGATCACCAATAATTCGTCATAAAACAACATCATTTCACATTCATCACAATTCGTCTTATTCTAATCATCACCAGTATATACATACATACATCATGCATTATTGATTTATACTCATATTCATATTGCATCACTATCACTCTAGTCGGTCTTGTTCCCCAAGTGATAAAAGTCCACTCACTCGAGTTGTCAGTTCTTTCCTCGTCAGGAAGTGTTTTGTCTGAACCACCTTTCCCCCCATTTTATTTCTGGGAAGGAGACGGTCTTCGACCACTTTGATAACTTGAACCTCTGAAAAACAAGAAGGCATTCGACAAACGTCACTCTTTACTATCGAAGACGATATCCTTGCTTTCCCGGATTAAGGAAAATCCCTAGAGAAAGCCTCGCAACTAGAGACTCTCAGCAACACATTGATTTTCCTCTCCATGAGAGTCAATGTTAATGAAGTCATCAGCACCTTAAAATTGGATTACATCACATTTCATTTCTCCGAGAAGATCTCGAGGAAAAGTATGATGTAATATCCCTAAGCGGGAAGCAGTCTCTCAAGAGACTCGTTTTCCCCAGTAGAGTTGACAAATGGCGTCTCCAACAGAGAAGTTTGTACGCCTCTACACTCAGACGAATGGGTTCCCTAGCAAGTCTGACATCAAAACTTTTCCCGTCAAATGGCATCTCCCCAGGAAAATTCAGCGAGAAGTTTGAGGAAAACCACTACAAATAGCGTCCCTTGTCAAGAAAGTTTATTAACAAAAGAAACTAAGACCAATTCCTTGGCTAAAAATAAGGATCGAGGGGAAGTTTATTTCAGAAACTGAGACCAGTTCCTTAGCTGAAGACCAGGATCGAGGGGAAGTTTATTGACAAAATAAACTGAGACCAGTTCCTTGGCTGAAAACCAGGATCGAGGGGAAGTTTATTTAAGAAACTGAGACCAGTTCCTTGGCTGAAAACCAGGATCGAGGGGAAGTTTATTTTAGAAGCTGAGACCAGTTCCGTGGCTGAAGACCAGGATTGAAGGGAAGTTTTACCTTTTCTAAGTATCATTGCTTAGAAAAAGAAGATGGATGAGCAAACTGCCGTTCATAATCACTGTCAAAATTTTGGGTATTCCAATATTTAATCCTCTTGCACCCCGAATGCCCGAATACCTTCGCCATTCACACCTTCGGGTCCAAGAAGATTAAATAGGGGCATCTGTCATACCCCAAATTTTGACCACCAATATTTCCCATCATTGTACAAATCATCATCACAATATGGATAAACCATCATGCCTCATCAATCTCCTCGAGGATTGTTGAGTATTCACTACAATCAAAGATTAGGGTTTCAAGCCCACTCAGAGCACTTAGACAAATGATCAATCAAGGAATGACATGATCTTAAACTTGTCTAACATCTCAAAAAATTCACAAAGAATCAAGAGGACTCCCACATCAAGAATCAAGCACAAGGTTGCAACATTCCAAGTGGATCAAGCCTCAAGATCGCCAGTGTCACCAAATTAGGGTTTTGGCCGACTGAGGCCTCCAGATGGAAATTTTCCTCTGGGCATGAGCCAATGCTTCAAAGCACAACCCAAGATACTCCAAGGGACCTCATGGACCCAATCATAAAGTCAATTTAGCCTCAGGGAATGCATTCATAAAAAAATCAGGAATTAGGGTTTCTTTACCTAAGTTAACTTTTGGGACAAAACATGAGCCAAGACCTCAAGATATGATTTGAGGGTCTCTAATACACTAAATTGATCCATTTACAACAATGTATTGATCCAAGAAGCTTGATCCACAAGTTTCAATTTCATCAGGACCACAATTAGGATTTCGAGGGAAAAGTCAACTGTACCTTTGACTTTTGACCAAGACATGCTCCCAAACCTTGGGACATGATTCAATACACCCTATAAAACCTATGGAACATATCCATTAGGTTTAATTTAGGTCAAGGACTTGATTTCACAAAGGATCGCACAGTTCGGATTTCATCCGATAAAAAAGTCAACTGTGCACAAAATCAAGTTTGACTTTTTGGAATTTTTCACAATTATGGTTCCTTGACCCTAAAACAATGTTAATATGTGATTTGAATCATCATTCATCAAGAAAAATCAAAGAAAGGGAGTTAACTTGTAAAAGGGGTAACCATAAAAAAACTTAGAATTTTTCTAAGGTATGGAACAAAGTGGTTAGGGTACCAACTTCCAAGGACCATAACTTGAGATCCAAGTAACATTTTCTAAGCCATGTCTTGATTCAGTCACTTTCAAAACTAGATAAAACCTCAAACACACTCCAAATATCATCCTTGAACTGTACCAAATGGTTCCCCACATCTGGAACACCATTTGAGAGAGTTGCCATATTGGTCACTTTTGCCCCTTTTGCAAGAAAGAGCTCAAACTTGTTCCTGAGGATTTCAGCTGGTGGTGATCATTCTAAAAGCTTCCAAGGGATCAACCGAGAGTGTCTAAAGCATTAAATTACTTCTGGCATAAGGAACTTGGCAGATAGCACAAAAAGCTCCCAAAGAGGTAAGCATCACAACTTGAACTCTTTGAAATATGCATTGCTTTGAAGTCCACTGATCATAAACCTCTCATGCATGTTGTATATGTTGTGTTTGAACCAATTTTCCATGTAATTCTTGCCTGTAACATGAGGTAGCATAGAAAATGCAATTATATGACTATTTCAAAACCACCATCGGGTTTTAAAATGGGGACCTCGTCTGAAAAAACCAAGGGCACCATTGGATTCCTTGTGAAATTCTAGGCAGGATAGACCTAAATTTTGTCCCAATCCATGGAGAATTAAGAAAGTTATAGCCTTTACGTTTTTTGCCCAAAAACTGGCGTTGCCTTGCCTTGCCCAGGCCTAAAACAAGGCATCCCTTATGTATTTATGGGGTGGTTTTGATACACGGATGTATCACCACCCCAGTGGTAAAAGGCGCGCGCTGTGACTTGCAGGTCTGGGGTTTGAATCCCCCTCGCCCTAGACCATTTTTTAATACTTTTTCCATTTTCCCAGACCATTTTTTAATACTTTTTCCATTTTTTTAATATTTGTCATATTATTTTAAATGATTTGAAAAATTAATTTCTCTCTCAATTTTAATTATTTTTTATTGGTTCATTTTGCAAAAAATCACAAAAATGTTAAAATATTTTATTTCACAAAAAAATCAAATTTATATTATTTATTTAATATAGTTGGTATTTTTGTAAATAAATTCATTTTTATTGTTTTTAAACATTTCAAAAAATGATTATTTATCTTGAGAATCAAAATCAAATGAGTCCTAAATCATCTTGTGATTAAAATCTCATTTTTCAAACCTTAAATCAAAAATCACAAGTAGTTTATTTAGACTTATTTGGTATTTTTGTCATTTTTATTCATTTTATTAAAAGGATTACTTTTAAAAGAAAATGAAATTAGGGTTTCTTTGGTTCTTGATCTTTATCAAACCTTTTCAAACTCGTTGGGCCTCTCCTTGAGTTGTAAGACCCAAACCTTGTTGTAAATAAACAATTTTTGGGCCTCAGTCGTTGTATAAGTCCCGATGCGATTTCAAAACGACGGTGCGATCACTGTCTTTCATTGGGCCTCCCCTCGTGTTGTAAGTCCCATCTTTCTTTTTCAAAACATCTTTGGGTCTCTCCTTGAGTTATAAGACCCATCCCTTTATATAGAAAACCTCTTTGGGCCTCAGTCGTTGTATAAGTCCTGATACGATATTCAAAACAACGGTGCGATCACTGTTAAAACCTTGGGCCTCTCCTTGAGTATAAGCCCCAATAATCTTTTCAAAATAACTTCCCCTTTGATTTAGGTTCAAATATATATGTTGTTATCAAAACTTTCTTTAATTTCTTTGAACAACTAACAATACAGCATGGAAGCTTGCTCGCCTATAATTTTATCGACTTTCTTTTACTCGCTTTCATATATAAATAACTGTATTGTGGGAAGCTGCTCCACTGTAAGTCTTCTTTCATACCCTTTTAAATACTTGTCATATATCAACTGTATATATACTAGTATAGTTATTTAGAGTTTTCCCCGGCAACTAGGTCTAGAACAAGGTAAAACCCTGTTGGTCACTCTTAAATACAGACAAAACTAGATCCCCATAGGATTTCCAGATAGAGTCTTGACTTCTCTTGGGCTTAAACAATATGGAACAAAGAGAAAGGCAGTATTCTTCGTGAACCTTTTCTCAGGCTGTCACTATTAGAAATTGTCAAAGAAATTCTACTTCCCAGAATTTATCTATTCTCGGTGAATAGCATCTCTTGAGTTTCTTCAAACCTTGGAACTTTCACTAAATGATCTATTCTCGGTGAATAGCATTTCTTGAACTTTTCTTGGTTTGAGACCCACGGGCTTCCTAAAAGCATCCCAGCCTCCTCTTGGGCTTTGTACAAGGACCCTCCGGCTTCTTAGAAGTTCTTATGCATTCTTTTGGGCTTAATACAAGGACCCTGACGACCTCTTAAACATATAAGACATAACTTAGTCATCCTTAGCTAGAGCAGTCTTTCCAGTGTCAAACCTCTGACCAATTTTAGGGTTGATTCTCATCCCTTAAAACACCTGCCTCCTCTTGGGCATCATACAAAAGATAAAACTCTTCCACACCAGTAGACTTGGACAGTCTAAATCCCCTTGAGTCTCAAAGACATTCTCAAGTTCCCAACAAACATAGGAGAAACCCTGATCATTCTGGATCAATCTCTGGTAGAGTTAAAACCCATGGGTTCTAAAACCCAGTTTCTCTCCTAAAAATCCCAAATCAGAACCTCAGGGCATCTGATATCTCAACTCTTCTGTAAATCCTCAACAAGAGTTGATTCCCCCATTTGGACCTGCCTCTGGATCTCAATAATCCTCAGCAGAAGCTAGCCTCCTCTTAGGCTTTGTATAATGATCTTTCCTCAGTACAGTTATCCTCCTCTTGGGCTTTGTACAATGATTCTCCCCAGCGGGGCTAACCTTTTCAGACGCTCTTGTTGAGTCCATCACTTTTCAGACTCTCTTGTTGAGTCAATAAACTTTCAAGACTCTCTTGTTGAGTCAATCACCTTTTTAGACTCTCTTGTTGAGTCAATCACTTTTCAGACTCACTTGTTGAGTCAATCACCTTTTCAGACTCTCTTGTTGAGTCAACCTTTTTTAGCCTCAATCCTGGGCTTTGTACAAAACAGATAAAAATACTCTCTTGTTGAGTCAATCTTTTCCAGCCTCATCTTAGGCTTGGTATAAAAATTTCCCCTAGCATTAGCCTTCTCTTAGGCTTTGTATAATGATTTCTCCAGCTTGTTCAGCCACAATTCTGGCCTTTGTACAAGACATACAAAAGCACTCTCTTGTTGAGTCAGACCCATTTTAGCCTCAATCTTGGGCTTTGTACAAGACATAAACCTTCATCTCTTAAGTTTGGGACAGATATCTTCCCCAGCGGAGTCATTTCCTCCCAGCCTCCTTCTAGGCTTTGAGGAATGATTTCCCAAGCAGAGTCAAACTCATTTCAGCCTCAATCTTGGGCTTTGTACAAGACACATAAAAACATCCTCACCAGAGTCGGTTAAATTTCCCATTTCAGCCTCAATCTTGGGCTTTGTACAAGACAACTACAAATCTCCCCGACGGAGTCAAAACCCTTTTATCGTCAATCTTGGGCTTTGTACAAGACAGATAGAACATTTTCCCCAGAAAAGTCAAACTTCTAGCCTCCTCTTAGGCTTTGTATAATGATATCCCCAAAAGAGTCAGTCTCTTTTTTGCCTCAATCTTGGGCTTTGTACAAGACACCAATATATACACTCTCTTGTTGAGTCGGTTTTATCCAGCCTCCTCTTAGGCTTTAGATAAGGATTTCCCCAGTGGAGTCAATCAACCTCTTAGCTTCAGCCTTGGGCTTTGATCAAGGCACACAAAAATCAACAATCCCTCTTTAGAGATGACAAATTCTCTCTCAGTCAAAACCTTTTAGCTTCAGTCTTGGGCTTTGAACAAGACACCAAAACATCTTTTTCCTCCCTTAGAATAGGAGGAACTACGATTGCTCTAATTTCCCTGTTTCATTTAAACGGGAATACGTAGGCATAAGGTTGCGAAATATGAGCGAGCATACTAATCAAAAACCCTAGGTCCAGTACCTTTACACATCAATCAAAACTTAGGTCCAATACCTTACCCAAAACATCGGGAAAACCCGAACATCAACAAAACTCACTCACTCACTCATATTTCCCAAGAAACTTTCCCAACCCATTAATGGATAAACACCATCAAGTACAAAGTGAAACTTAAAGCTAACGTCCTGTGGATAACCACATATAGGATGGGTAATTGACAACTCCCCATTGTATAACCTGACCCCGGACCCCCCAATCTCTTTAAAGCGTTTGTTCAGTTAAACATTCGCGTGCAAGGTTAGTTTTAGATAGCTTCCCTTTCCCTTCCAGCTTTATGGGATAAATAAGAAATCAGAAAGTAGCACCCCCTCCTACCATTGCGGTGAGGAAAACCCAACGATAAGGTGGTCACGTCACCAACAAAAATCGCTCGCTACAATAAAATGGCGACTCTGCTGGGGAACTTTTTTGATCTGTTAGGATTATAGGCTATAGCTCTTAAGAGGTCTAGGATGTTAGTTTTAGGAATAAATATATATATCGCTTTTCCTAATTGATATCTATGTTTATTTTTCTACTAATGGGACTGCGGGTGATGCCGCATCTAGAAAGTTTGAGTGACACCTAAGATAAGTGATGGCATGAGACGGGTAATCTTACAGGGAGTGACTCCCAAATAAGAGACCCCGGTAGACCATCGAATCAGTGGAGATGCCCTTTGCGAATTCAATGTCTAAACGACTTCGGTTGTTGAAAGCAGATTATTCGATTGTGGTGTCCATGAAACTGAGGATTTAGTAGGCTGAGACTATGTTACTATTTTTATAGTGCGGAAGATATCGGAAATAGTTGTCACGTGATACTACCCTCATTTGAGATTACTCTAAGATACTGCAGCTCGCTCGGGTGAACCAGCCTGCTGTTGTTATCCCAAGGGGGGTCAATGATTTTGAGGACAGGTACAAAAACCACCAGTACAATCTTTGGGGATGGGTAGAGCCATGACTTCATGACAACAAACCTTTGACCCCATGTTTTTTCTTTGTTTTTGTGTGCTGCATTCATGCATTCATTTCATTAAAAACCTTTAAACAAAGAAAAATCTTCTTCTCTAGTCTTTCTTTTTCAAATTAAACTAAGACAATGATTGCAAATATCAGAGAGAAAGATTGCGTTATGGATTTCGATAGAAGGAAGACTCACAAGTACACCTTCAAGGTTCCAAAATTAGAGGATTTGAGAGGATTGGCAAGGATGATCACCAACCCGATGCTTTCAGAGCTAAGTACGAAGGACTGTTGTCTCTGTTAAGGGTCCATGTAATTAAAGGAATCCTGGCTACGCTCATTCAGTTCTACGATCCGATCTATCACTGTTTCACATTCCCGGATTATCAACTAGCTCCGACACTGGAGGAGTACTCTCACCTGACTGATTTACCCATCACTGACCAAGCTCCCTTTTCTGGACTGGAAGAAATTCCAAAGGATCAAATCATTACAAGAGCTATCTA
Source organism: Lathyrus tuberosus (assembly GCA_022829125.1). NCBI lineage: Eukaryota > Viridiplantae > Streptophyta > Magnoliopsida > Fabales > Fabaceae > Lathyrus > Lathyrus tuberosus. The sequence goes on from JALAZF010000075.1 coordinate 13,416,490, forward strand.
TTTGGATGAGTCAGAAGTCAAGACTCACATGACCATTAAGGGTGGAATCCAAGGTTTACCAGCCAAGTTTTTGGTAAAGAAAGCTCTGTACTTTTCTAGTATAGGGAACGTGACTGCTTTCGAGAGCGTCTTTGTTCTGCTCACCTACGGGTTATTTCTGTTTCCTAACATTGATAACTTTGTTGATATCAATGCCATTAAGATATTTCTTATTGGAAACCCTGTGCCGACCTTGCTCGCAGATGCTTATCATTCTGTACACTTAAGGAATTTGTATAGTGGAGGAATGATCACATGATGTGTACCCCTGCTATACAAATGGTTCACTTCCCATTTGCCCAAGTCTGCCGCTTTTTGGGATCATAAGAGTGCTCTAAGTTGGTCACAGAGAATCATGTCTCTTACCAACTCTGACATAGATTGGTACAATCGAATCTATGACGGGATAAGAATCATTGACCGTTGTGTAAACTTCCCTAATGTATCTCTCATAGGAACTAAAGGAGGAATAAACTATCATCCAGTTTTAGTTCGTCGTCAATTTGGATACCCGATGAGACATGTCCCACGTAATGTTCATCTGGAAGGTCTTTTCTTCAAGGAAGGAGAAAATGACAGGGCACTAAAGACAGAAATAGTGCATGCTTGGAAACATGTTCACCGAAAAGGAAGAGAGTCTCTAGGAAAACCGGACTGTGTCTCCGTGGAACCTTATCTCCATTGGGTACAAACTAGAGCTCCCAAGCTGAGGATGCCTTACCGTCGTCAAGAAGTTCTTCCATTAAAGGAATATGTCCTTTATTTTATGTCTGATACGAAAAAACTTCAGGTTACTCTCAACAAAGTTCAACAGGAGAAGAAGTCTTGGAAGAACAAATACCGTATTCTCAATGTGGAGTGTAACAAAATACAATAATTGTTAAAAGAAAAAGATGCTCTGATCGAGATTTTAGAGCAACATGATGTAGAAAATCAAGAAGACCAAAGGAATTTGCTCGCTCCTTTCACTTGGCAAAGGAATGACAACCTGACAACGGCTCAAGAGCCCCGGTCAAAGAAAAGGAAAATACCAGAACCAGCACCTGAGCCCTCCTCAGAGAGGACTCAAGATCTATAAGTTTAGACATTTCCTTTTGCAGCACTTTGTAAATTACTGTATTTCCATTTCCGCAATCTTTGAATTCAATAAAACGGGGTTTCCCCATTGTATGATATTTGCAATCCAAATTGTTGAAGTTTCTTTTGATTAAACCAAAAAAATAATTAATATAATCATTGCATATCATTCATCATAACGCATTCTTCTTACCTACGAATCTCACGTTTGTGCCTCAATTCTAGATTCAAACTGTCTCATTCGTACAATACTCGCGCTAATCGACAAAAGAAGATGGATAATCTCGAGGAAGAGAATAGAGAGTTGAGAGAAGAACTCGACGCTCTGAAAGAAGATCTGAGGAAACTTCACAATGACATGCAAGCTCTGGAAGCAGCTCAGATACAAAGAATTGTGATCTTAGAGATCACATCGACACCCATAGTGGAAAAGTATGATCCTCGGTATAATATGCCTAAAGATCGTCCCTGGAGCATGCCTATTAAGTATATCCTGGAAGGATATGTTTCGTCGATCACGAAAGATCCGGAAACTGCAGCAGGAACCACTGGGCCTGAAGGTTACAAACTTTGGGAAAACGAAGATGCAAGGGGCATGGCAGCAACTCCTGAAGGTTACAAACTTTGGGAAAGGGACGCACCAAGGGTCACTGTCATAATGACTATACCACCACCCGTGGTACACACTGTCCCGGAAGGACAGATTCCATAGATACCTTCTGGTGGAAACGAAAGTATGGACGACAGAATGAAGGAGTTCCCGGAATAGTTCCTGGAGATGTAGAAGGAACTGCATGCTATTCGCGGTTAGGATTTATTCGGAAAAGATGCCGCAGACCTTTGTATGGTCCCCAATGTGAAAATTCCGCACAAATTCAAGGTGCCCAAATTTGAAAAGTACAAGGGTAACTCTTGCCCCCAAAGTCATCTGGTGATGTACGCTCGGAGAATGTCAACTCAGACAGAGAACCAACAGCTCCTGATCCACTATTTCCAAGATAGTTTAACCGATGTCGCACTTAAATGGTACATGGGATTAAACCGCACTAAGATCGTCACTTTCAGAGATCTTGGTGCTGCCTTCGTTCAACAATATAAGTATAACCTGGACATGGTACCGGACAGAGATCAACTCAGAGCCATGTCGCAGAAGGACAAGGAAACCTTCAAGGAATATGCTCAGAGATGGCGTGAAATTTCCGCCCAGATTTTTCCACCTCTTGAGGAAAAAGAGATGACAAAGATCTTCTTGAAAAGCTTGAGCTCACTTTACTATGACAGAATGGTCGCCAGTGCGCCCAGCGACTTCACTGAGAAGATGGGCATGGGAGTTCGTCTTGAAGAAGCAGTTCGAGAAGGACGTCTAGTCAAAGATGTCGGACCATCAAGCAGTACCAAAAGATACGGTAGTGCTCTCCCTAAGAAAAAAAAGCAAGATATTGGTAATATCTCTCTCAGAAAGCAAAGGCGACAGTACCAACCAGTAGCAGTTATAACTCCTGCTATCAACCCTGCGTCTGTTCCAACGTATCAACCTCAGGTTTCTCAGAGCCAAACAAATCAACAACAATGTCAGCAAAGGACACAACAGCCTCTCTAGCAGGCTCGTCCTCAATACAACAATAACCGTACAACGCGACCACCAGGGTTCGACCCTATACCAATGTTGTACGCAGAACTATTTCCATTACTACTGGTTTAGGGGCACGTACAAACCAGGGCTCCTTTTGCAATACCAGAGAATCCGCCTTTTTGGTTCAAAGCGGATCAAACTTGCCCTTACCATCAAGGAGGACTGGGGCATAACATAGAAAACTGTCTCAGCTTCAAATCCGATGTGCAGAAGCTTGTCAGGAGCGGGGTCTTATCCTTCAAGGGTACAAATCTAAATGTTTAGACGAACTCGTTGCCTCAACAAGATAAAGCTGCGGTAAATTTGATAGAGGAAGAATCTAACCACAACTATCAAATTCATGATGTACTCTTATTGGGAACTAACCTGGTCAAGATGCATTGCAGACAGAGCGGATAAGGTCATGTATCGTCTCATAATTATCACCAGTGCGATATCTGCTCTAAAGATAATCAAGGATGTTCAGTGGTGCAATCAACTCTACAGGAACAGATGGATCTCGGATGGATCCAAGATCACCGAATTCGTGAAGTCAACATGACTTATACAAATTCTAACATCATTCAGAACCATAACATTCTGGCGATGAATGTCAGCTTGGTGGCAATGCACTCAAGGCAAAGCCAACATCATGATCTGCCACAACACGATTACGATTCTTGTCCTATCTGCTTAATTAACGATCAGGGATGCTCTTTTGTACAAGAGGCCCTCCAACGTCAGATGGATCTTGGATGGATTCAGGATTACCGCGATAGAAGTCATTATCAAATTAATATGATTCAAATATTTGATATTCGCTTGATGAATACCAGCTTGGTGGAATTACACGCTACACATGTCCAGCTCAGTTTGCTGACTTTGCATGATTATCAGAACTGTAAAGTATGTCGTGAGAGCGACCAAGGATGTGCACTCGTTCAAAGAACGTTTCAACACTTTTTGAACCACTGGTGGCTTTTTATCTATCTAGATGAAGACACACAACAAGTCAGCATGATTAACGGGAACCCTACTAGGCATCAAAGTCAGGACGTTCGATCAATGGAAACAAACCTAGTAAGGTTACACTGCATACAAAGCGGACGTGGCCGGGTGCCACCACACAACTATGAGCATTGTAGAGTTTGCTCAGAGGATAACCAAGGATGCTACCTTGTGCGAGCAGCCCTTCAAAGTCAGTTGGACCACAAAGAGATTCACCCGTGTTCAGGCTCTGGTTCAATTAATATAATGCCCGACTATTATCCTAATCAAGGCAAAGATGTTGTCTTAATCCCTAAACGGGAAGTGGCCAAAGATGTGTGCGCCATAATCCCTCTACTCCATGAATCAAGGGTTTCTCTTGATAGTGGAAGGATTCTCAACCTTGAACCAATTGAGGTTGGCTACGATGGTCAAAAAAATCAAAAGGCTCCTGTAGTTATCTATCTGCCAGGACTAGTACTGTACAAGTCCGATAAAGATATCCCTTACAAATACGGTGCAAAAACAATTGAGAATGGAAAGGAAACTCCATTACCCTCCATCGTGAATATTACAGACATCAGTCGAGTAACACGGAGCGGTCGGATCTTCAACTGAGGAATTGGAGAACCCAGCAAAGAAAAGGAACCTCAAATAGAAGTTCCTAATCAGCCAGTCGGTTAATTCAGTACTCCCGACCTTTCAAAGAACAACAATGAGATGCTAAAGCTCATCCCAAAGAGCGAGTACAACATTGTTGATCAACTGTTGTAAACTCCTTCAAAAATCTCTGTGTTATCTCTTTTACTCAGTTCTGAAACTCACAGGAAAGCTCTACAGAAAGTCTTAGAGCAAGCCTTTATGGAACAAGATGTGACAATAAGACAATTCGACAACATCATCTCCAACATCACTTCCTGCAACAACTTAGGATTTAGTGATGAGGAACTACCTGAAGGGGGCCACAATCATAACATGGCACTCAACATTACAGTCAATTGCCAGGACGATGTGTTAGCCAGCGTACTGGTAGACACCGGATCAGCTCTAAATGTTATGCCAAAGTCTACTCTGATGCGATTATCATACCAAGGATCTCCGATGAGAGGCAGTGAGGTCATCGTCAAAGCCTTTGATGGATCCTGAAAAACAGTTATCGTCGAAGTCGACCTTCCCATAACTATCGGTCCTCACACTTTCCAAGTCACTTTCCAGGTCGTGGACATCCGGGCAGCATACAGCTATTTGTTAGGAAGACCTTGGATACACGAGGCTGGGGCAGTCACTTCGACACTTCACCAGAAGCTGAAGTTTGTCAAGAACGACTAACTAGTCACAGTCTGCGGAGAGCAAGCCTTGATCGTGAGCAACTTATTGTCGTCCACTTGTGTAGAACCAGAGGAGGTTCTAGGAACCCAGTTCCAAGCACTTTCGATGAGCAATGACAACCAATCAGAAAGAGGAACTTCGATTTCCTCATACAAAGATGCTCTCCAAGTGATCAAAAGTAACAATGCAAAAGGATGGGGACAATTGTCATTCCTACTGATAATGTAACACCCATATATAAAACTCATACATCAAAGCATAAATATTATATATAGATCCAAGTGTTTGGTACTGAAACACATAAGCTCCTAGTTAACACATTATATATATTACATGCCCCAAAATACAACAACTAAAAGTTCTAAAGGCATAATATACATAAGATGTTCAAAAGATAAAAACTAAGAACTAGATCAACAATGATCTCAAAATAAACTCCGCTACGGAAGCTAGCCATCAACAAATAAGGAAAAGATCACACGACCTTATCCTTACCCTTCTCAGAACCTGAAGCACCAGAAATACATCAACAACGTGGGGTGAGATACATCAAATCTCAGTGAGTTTCCTATCTTATGGATTCTCTCGGATTAACAGGGTTCTAACAATCCTAACTCAAGTCCGGGGAAAAGGGAAAGGACTCTTGAGTTCACATTTATAATTCTCACACTATATGGAAACATGACATGAGTTCATTAACTCACAACATCACTAATCGATAATCATACCAAGACATCTTATTTTCCCGTCCGCTTCTACGTCTAGAAGGCGACCCGAGTCATAGATCCTTGTAGTTACTTGGCATACGATTTGGATTCGGGATCATCGGCCTGTTAACCGTGAACCGTCACTTCTCATGGCCTGTTAACCATCACAAGTCTCTACCCATAGCATAGGCTCCAATCGTACTACACGTAGGTAATCAAACCTACTAAGTAATTGTGTACCCGTTTCAAAGGAGCTCGAGACCCATGAAACTACACTCAAAATATTCCGGTTACGATTATGTGATCACAACAACAATACGATTGTTTTCGACAATCACAAGACTACACCGCCTTAAGGCCTCTCTTGTCTTTTCACAACTACAAAGGTTAACCACATGTTCCATACTAGTGTTCACTCTCAACTAGGCCAATACTCGGCAAGAATGTATCTTCCAACAACACGTGCCCGAGCATCGCCATCTAGAGTTGTCTACAATTTCTAGTTCCTTACTAGATTCTCCTATAGTTCAAGTTTGAGGTTTCCTCACTCTTCCTATATCGTTTCCATATTTGCATGCATATTCACTTACAATCATGTTAAACTATAATAGGATAAGCAAGACATGTCATAATTGCATAGTAGAATAATATAAACCAATTAAAACGCAATTATATCACTTTTGGAACTTTCTCGATTATTTAATCGGTCGGTAAAATTGATATATTTCATCTCCATTGCATAGAATATTTCCTCGGCTTTACATCAATATAAAGAATGATCGAATCCGATAAACGAGACTAAAGTTATGAATTTTCTCGCTTAAGGAATAAAATCTCAAGTCCCAGGTCGCGCTAAGCGCGCCCCTGCCCGCGCTAAGCGCGCATCTCTCTGCCATCTGGGGTTGTAGGATTTCAAAACCGCGCTAAGCGCGCTCTGCGAAACTCCAAAAAATTCTTCAGCAAAACAGAAATTTCTCACACCTCCAAACCTCCTCCAAACCACAACCAACCACCAACAGAGGTACAATAACATGGTTTGAGCATGGTTGAACAACAACATTCTTAAAACCTACATTTTCTCAATAACACAACATTTCCACAAACCCTATAATTTTCCAATCAATCCAAAGTAACCAAAACATCAAAACAAGCATCAATATATGTTTCTACAAGTATATTGATCATTCATTTCGATTTATATCAAATTCCAACCGTTAAAACATCGATTTCCACATTCTAACCTAAAACTCATATTATCCAAAACCTCTAAACAATGGTACTAACTAGAACCCACCTCTTAAACAAGATGAAGATGAAGAGAATGAGATGATTGGGCAAGGATTGGATGAATGGATGATGATTTGCTCTTGGATTTCTTCAATTTCCTCTTTCTCCTTCTTTCCTTTTCTTTCCCTCTTTCTTCTTTCTCTCTCTTTCTTACTATCTTTTTCTTTTGTTTGGAGAAATGGGAGGAAAAGGAATTATGTAGTAAACTAGTATTAGAAATAATACTACTAAATGTCCAAAAAGTCTCTTAAGTCCAAATAAATAAAATACCTCAGAGTCAGATAATATTAATTGGATTTATTATAAGTTCCACAGTTACTCTAATTATTTTGTCAAATAATTTCTCAGAGTACACTGGGCTCAGTCGATCACAATATAATATTATCCGGAGGAATAAAATACGGGGTATTACATCCTCCCCCCTTAAATAGAAATTCGCCCTCGAATTTAAAGATTACCTGAACAGATGAGGGTAAGCATCTCGCATTTACGATTCAAGTTCCCAAGTTGCATCACCCGGATGCGTTACATCCCACTGCACCTTAACGAGAGAAATGTCCTTGTTCCTTAATACTTTCGTTTCTCTTCCCACAATGCGGCTCGATTGAGGTTTAAACGTTAAGTCTGCTTCTATTTCAACAGTATCCGGTAGAATCGGCTGAAGAGGATCTGGAACAAACCTCCGAAGTTGAGATACATGGAAAACATTGTGCATTTTCGACAGAGAAGGAGGTAAGGCCAACCTGTATGCTACTTCGCCAATCCTTTCTAAAACTTGATATGGTCCCACGTATCTCAGACTTAACTTCCGTGACTTAAACGGTCCTTTCAGTCTTAATCTCGGAGTAACTTTCAAAAACACATGGTCACCTTCTTCAAATTCTAAAGGTCTCCTTCGATTGTCCGCATAACTCTTTTGTCGATCCTGTGCTTGCTTAATTTTCTTGCGGATCATTTGAATCTTTTTTGTAGTCTCTTGGATAATTTTGGGTCCTAAGATTCTATCTTCCCCAACTTCCGCCCAACACAAAGGGGTCATACACTTTCTTCCATACAATGCTTCATACAGAGCCATACCGATGCTCGCATGATAACTATTATTATAAGAAAACTCAATCAATGGTAGAAGTTCTTTCCAATTCCCCTTACTCTCTAACACACAAGCTCTCAACATATCCTCCATCGTTTGCATCGTTCGCTCAGTCTGACCATCCGTCTGTGGATGATTAGACGTGCTTAAACGCAACTCTATCCCCATAGCTTGTTGAAAAACTTTCCAAAACCTTGAAGTAAACTTCAGATCTCTATCCGACACAATATTATAGGGAATACCGTGCAATTTTACAATTTCCGCAATAAACAACCTCGCAAGATGACTTGCCTTGAAAGTAGTCTTCACGGCCAAGAAATGCGCCGACTTTGTCAACCGATCTACTATTACCCAAATCGAGTCATAACCACCTTGCATACGGGGTAAACCTACTGCAAAATCCATAGAAATACTATCCCATTTCCAAACTGGGATTTCTAATGGTTGCAATAGTCCACCCGGTCTTTGATGTTCAATCTTAACTTGTTGGCATACTGCACATTCCGACACGAAGACCGCAACATCTCTTTTCATACCGGACCACCAATAGTCCTTCTTTAAATCTTGATACATCTTTGAAGAACCTGGATGTATAGTAAAAGCACCTTTATGCGCTCCTTCCAAAATCTTTCTTTTCAAATTCGCATTGTTCAGAACGCAAATTCTTTGGTTAAACATAATCGTTCCATCGCTAGCGTGCACAAAACCCGGTTGACTTAGCATCTCTTGCAACTTCTCATCTAATAATTGTCCTTGTTGAATTTCAACTCTTAACGTAGAATTGACATTCAAATTCCCCATAATCACTCCATTAGGAGTCCACACAAAATGAAGATTTAAATCTCTAAACTTTTCCAGCAACGAATATTCTAACATCATCAATTCGGCCTTTCTCAAAGCTCTTCTACTCAAGGCATCGGCCACTTTATTTGCTTTACCTGGATGGTATTTTAGCTCTAGATCATAATCCTTTAAATATTCCATCCACCTCCTTTGACGCATATTCAACTCTTTTTGGTCAAAGAGGTACTTTAAACTCTTGTGATCACTAAACATTTCAAAATGTACTCCATATAAATAGTGAAGCCACACTTTCAAAGTAAACACCACAGCCGCTAATTCCAAATCGTGGGTTGGATAATTCTTCTCGTGAATTTTCAATTTTCGAGAAGCATAAGCCACCACGTGACTTTCTTGCATTAAAACACCTCCTAATCCCATCTTAGACGCATCACAAAATACCTCATACGACTTGCTAGGATCGAGAATAATCAGAACGGGAGCTGTAGTCAATCTTTCTTTCAAACTCATAAAACTTTGTTCACACGCCGAATCCCACTCAAAGGGGCAATCCTTCCGAGTAAGCTTAGTCATAGGTAATGCTAATTGCGAAAAGCCTTTGATAAACCTTCTGTAGTAGCCTGCTAGACCCAAGAAACTCCTAATTTCCGATACATTCTTCGGTCTCTCCCAATTAATTACATCTTCAACCTTTGACGGATCCACTGCTACACCACCCTATGATATAACGTGACCAAGAAAACTAACTTCAGACATCCAGAACTCGCACTTGCTTAACTTGGTAAAAAGTTGCTTCTCTTGTAAGATCGATAAGACGATTCTCAAATGTCCTTTGTGCTCTTGCGGAGTACGGGAATAGATAAGAATGTCATCAATAAAGATCACAACAAATTGATCCAAGTAAGCTTGAAATAACCGATTCATATAATCCATAAAAATAGCTGGAGCATTAGTCACACCGAAAGGCATCACTAAGAATTCGTAATGACCATAACGGGTCCTAAATGCAATCTTAGGTACATTGGAACTCTTCACTCGGATTTGGTGATAACCCAACCTCAAATCAATCTTCGAGAACACACAGGCTCCTTTCAATTGATCTAATAGGTCGTCTATCCTTGGCAAGGGATACTTGTTCTTAATGGTGACTTTATTCAGCTGACGATAGTCGATACACAATCGCATCCCACCGTCATTCTTCTTTACTAACAATACTGGAGCTCTCCACAGTGAGACACTAGGTCTAACAAAATGCTTAGCCATAAGCTCTTCCAATTGTTCCTTCAGTTCTCTCAATTTAAGCGGTGCTATCCGATACGGAGAAACGGATATAGGAGCCGTTCCCGGTACCAGGTCAATAGAAAATTCCACTTCCTTCTCCGGAGGAAGAGAGTGACATCTCCGGGGAAAACTTCAGAAAACTCACAAACTACTGGAATATCCATAACTTGAAGGTTGTTACTCTCTTCCTTAGTGAGAACCAAAAGAACAGATTTCTCTTCTTCGAACAAGAAATTTATCATTCCAACCGTACCTTCTAGAATAGTTGTTAAGACATCTTTCGGGGTAGCATTATTAGATGGAATGATGATGAGCTTTTCTTCACACCCAATAAACACCGAATTAGCAGAAAGCCAATCCATTCCCAAAACGACATCAACGTTCTTAAGCGGTAGACAAATAAGATCAATCTGAAAAACTCTACTGTCCACAGACAAAACACAGTTTTCACACATCAACGGTGTCTCAACTATTTCATCCATGGCGGTAGTGACCACCATAGGAGGAGACAAAGGAACAGACCGCAACCCAAGTCGCTTTATACATTGCATCGATACAAAAGAGTGTGTGGCTCCGCAATCAAATAGAACAAAACAAGGAAATCCGTTAACGAAGCACATACCAGCAATTAAGGAATTGTCACTCTTCTTCTTCCTAGCATCTAAGGTATAAACCCTTCCTTGTGTCTGAGTCCTATTCTGAGGACAATCTCTTTTCAGATGACCCACCTTCTGACATTGGAAACACTTTACCCCTTCTAAACTACACCTTCCAGAATGATTCTTGCCACAAGTGCGACACACAGGAGGTGTACTCGTCCTTGAATCTTGAACTTGTTTCCCTTTGAAGGATTGTTGCCTAGGCCTGAATTGTTGGTTGGATCTTCCGCGATCCCCTTGATTCACTCTACTCGCAACACCTTCAACTTGGACTTTCTTCAAACTATTCTTGGCCACATAGCATTGCCTTAAAACTTCGGCATATGTAGTGAACTCTCTCTGAGATACACTATGAGATATTTTAGGTTTTAGTCCAAACAGAAACTGGTCTATTTTCCACCTTTCATCAGGAGCATACATAGCCTGTCTAGAATAAGCAGCCATGTCCTCAAACTTTTCAGCATAACTGGCCACAGTCATACTACCTTGTCTTAGTTGTTGAAATTCAAATTCTTTCTGAGTCCTCAATGAGCTCGGAAAATACTTCTCCCTGAAAATAACTTTTAATTGTTCCCAAACCTTAGGCACTTCTTGAATAGTCATCAAGGCCGAAGCGCTCTCCCACCATCTCATAGCGGGACCCTTCAGTGAATGAGAAGCGAACAACACCTTGTTCTCTTCGCTGCATTGGACTATCAAGAAAATCCTCTCCATACCAGAAATCCATTCGTGAGCCTTCACGAGATCTAATCCACCATGAAATTCTGGGGGATTCATGCGGATAAAATCCTGGAATTTCCCACCTTCAGCTTCTGGACAACTACCGTAGGATGCAAACCTCCATTCATTTGTTGCACCATTTACTGCATGAATAGATTCTGTTGCTGCTGCATCTGTTACATAAACTGATACAGAGGAGCATTGTCGTCGCCGCCCGACGAATTCGTCCCTTCAGGAGTGGTATGGGGTCTACCACGAGTGTTTCTACGTCCTTCAGCCATGTTCCTAAAGGTCATACAAATAGGATTAAGTTGATCAGGCTCAATGCCATAAATATAACACTTAAGACCAATGGTGACACAATGTATATGAAACGGAAAGAAATACTTATACTATTTCATGGCTAGGTCGAGGACACGAACTACTCTGATACCAACTGTAACACCCATATATAAAACTCATACATCAAAGCATAAATATTATATATAGATCCAAGTGTTTGGTACTAAAACACATAAGCTCCTAGTTAACACATTATATATATTACATGCCCCAAAATGCAACAACTAAAAGTTCTAAAGGCATAATATACATAAGATGTTCAAAAGATAAAAACTAAGAACTAGATCAACAATGATCTCAAAATAAACTCCGCTACGGAAGCTAGCCATCAACAAATAAGGAAAAGATCACACGACCTTATCCTTACCCTTCTCGGAACCTGAAGCACCTGAAATACATCAACAACGTGGGGTGAGATACATCAAATCTCAGTGAGTTCCCTATCTTATGGATTCTCTTGGATTAACAGGGTTCTAACAATCCTAACTCAAGTTCGGGGAAAATGGAAAGGACTATTGAGTTCACATTTATAATTCTCACACTATATGGAAATATGACATGAGTTCATTAACTCACAACATCACTAATCGATAACCATACCAAGACATCTGGTCTTCCCGTCCGCTTCTACGTCTAGAAGGCGACCCGAGTCATAGATCCTTGTAGTTACTTGGCATACGAATTAGATTCGGGATCATCGGCCTGTTAACCGTGAACCGTCACTTCTCATGGCCTATTAACCATCACAAATCTCTACCCATAGCATAGGCTCCAATCGTACTACACGTAGGGAATCAAACCTACCAAGTAATTAGGTACCCGTTTCAGAGGAGCTCGAGACCCATGAAACTACACTCAAAATATTCCAATTACGATTACGTGATCACAACAACAATATGATTGTTTCCGACAATCATAAGACTACACCGCCTTAAGGCCTCTCTTGTCTTTTCACAACCACAAAGGTTAACCACATGTTCTATACTAGTGTTCACTCTCAACTAGGCCAATACTCGGCAAGGATGTATCTTCCAACAACACGTGCCCGAGCATCGCCATCTAGAGTTGTCTACAATTTCTAGTTCCTTACTAGATTCTCCTATAGTTCAAGTTTGAGGTTTCCTCACTCTTCCTATATCGTTTCCATATTTACATTCATATTCACTTACAATCATGTTAAACAATAATAGGATAAGCAAGACATGTTATAATTGCATAGTAGAATAATATAAACCAATTAAAACACAATTATATCACTTTTGGAACTTTCTCGATTATTTAATCGGTCGGTAAAATCGACATATTTCATCTCCATTGCATAGAATATTTCCTCGGCTTTACATCGATATAAAGAATGATCGAATCCGATAAACGAGTCTAAAGTTATGAATTTTCTCGCTTAAGGAATAAAATCTCAAGTCCCATGTCGCGCTAAGCGCGCCCCTGCCCGCACTAAGTGTGCATCTCTCTGCCATCTGGGGTTGTAGGATTTCAAAACCGCGCTGAGCGGGCTTCTGCGCGCTAAGCGCGTTCTGCGAAGCTCAGAAAAATTCTTCAACAAAACAGAAATTTCCCACACCTCCAAACCACAACCAACCACCAACAGATGTACAATAACACGGTTTGAGCATGGTTGAACAACAACATTCTTAAAACCTACATTTTCTCAAGAACACAACATTTCCACAAACCCTATAATTTTCCAATCAATCCAAAGTAACCAAAACATCAAAACAAGCATCAATATATGTTTCTACAAGTATATTGATCATTCATTTCGATTTATATCAAATTCTAACCGTTAAAACATCGATTTCCACATTTTAACCTAAAAGTCATATTATCCAAAACCTCTAAACAATGGTACTAACTAGAACCCACCTCTTAAACAAGATGAAGATGAAGAGAATGAGATATTTGGGCAAGGATTGGATGAATGGATGATGATTTGCTCTTGGATTTCTTCAATTTCCTCTTTCTTCTTCTTTCCTTTTCTTTCCCTCTTTCTTCTTTCTCTCTCTTTCTTACTATCTTTTTCTTTTGTTTGGAGAAATGGGAGGAAAAGGAATTATGTAGTAAACTAGTATTAGAAATAATACTACTAAATGTCCAAAAAGTCTCTTAAGTCCAAATAAATAAAATACCTCAGAGTCAGATAATATTAATTGGATTTATTCTAAGTTCCACAGTTACTCTAATTATTTTGTCAAATAATTTCTCAGAGTACACTGGGCTCAGTCGATCACAATATAATATTATCCGGAGGAATAAAATACGGGGTATTACAGATAACAAAGCAAAGAAAGGTCTTGGTTTTTCTTCAAACTGTGCCCAGACAGCTAATAACGATGAAAGCCTTCATTCCATTCAGGACTTCTTCCACAGTGGAGGTTTCCTTCACCCAATGTCTCAAGAAGTACATACCATCAACGAGGGTGATTCCTCCAATACACATAAAGAGTGGAAGTCCTATCTTAACGAGGATGGTTATATGTCTCAAGGAGAGGTGCCTACGCCATTTTGCTATCCCGCACAGAGTTTGAGATATATACCGAGGTCAGATGTCAAGATGATATACGGAGATTGTGATCCGGAAGGTGTCGTGCTTCACCTAACTCATTAGAGGAGGACACTCTGATGAAAGACAACTTTAACCACGACTATTGTGGCCTAATGGATGGCCTGCCTATCTGGCAGCCGTACCCAGGAGACTCGGGGCAAAAGAGTCAGCTGAACGATGCACATCAGCTGAGCATCATTAAAAAGAATACTTGCGTCCCTACAAAATCATGGGATCATTACTCAGGGCATTCAGAAAATATCCAGTACAACGATGAATTTGCAACGATTGTAGGACAAGAGTTCCTTAACTATGCTTTTCCCGAGGTCAACGTCATTGAAAGGGATGACTCCTCCAGTTCCAAAGAAGTGTGGGACACCTTAGGACAACAGAGTGGTAAATTTGACTTCTTAGTCAAGTACGCCGCTCCTGAAATCTCTCGTATCAGGCTCGAAGACATCCAGCCAACTGGATGGGGAGATATACCTGAGAGTACAAACACTATGCAAGATACAGATGAAGAATCCTCCTACGATAACTCTGCCTAGGAGACAGATTCCAATGATCCTGCTCCACCAGAAATCAGCGTCATTTTTGAAGACAAGCCAAGAAAGAAGGTGCCAGACTTTGTGATTCACCGAGGAGTTCGCCGCCAATGGGTTGCAGTCAACATTTCGAAAGTTGTTCATAAGTCTAAGTAATTGTCGTCTTTGTCTTAACCTTTCATCCTGCCCAGGTGAAACAAATGTTTTGATAGGACTCACTTTCTGTAAATGTACCTCTTGGCTTCGTCCAAAGCAACAGAGTTTTGTTTTATAGGGTTGTAGTTTCAAGAATCGACCAAATCATAAATAAAATAATGTCGTTCTGTAATTTCCGCATTTATTGTTGTTTTCTCTTTTCGCTTTTTCAGATAATGGTAATCCTAAAAACAACTCAGAATAATAAAAACAATCATTTTTTAGAAAATACACTGCACACACTCTTGCATTCTCTCTATCTCTTCTAAAAAACAAATCATCATGTCATGCAAATTGCTTGTTTTAAACCCCGTTGAAACACGCTATCAAATGCCTTCTCCCAACTTTGAATTCCCGGTATTTAAGGTTGAAGAAGAAAATGACGAAGAAATTCCAGAAGAGATCTCCCGATTACTCAGACAAGAGGAAAGGTCCATTGAACCTCACAAAGAGCCGTTGGAAACGGTCAACTTAGGTTCAGAAAAAGAGAGAAAAGAAGTCAAGATTGGGGCACTGCTCAGTCCGACTGTCAAAGAAATTTTGATAAAGCTTCTCAAAGAGTTTCCCGATGTATTCGCTTGGTCTTATCAGAATATGCCAGGCTTGGATACCAGCATCGTGGAACATCACCTACCGTTAAGATCAGAATATCCGCCGGTAAAACAAAGACTAAGACGGACTCATCCAGACATGGCCATCAAAATCAAAGAGAAAGTACAGAAACAGATTGACGCAGGTTTCCTCGCCACATCAGAATATCCTCAATGGTTAGCCAACATAGTACCAGTTCTGAAAAAGGACGGAAAAGTCAAAATGTGTGTAGACTACAGGGATCTGAACAAATCCAGTCCAAAGGATGACTTTCCCCTACCGCACATAGACATGCTGGTAGACAGCACCGCAAAATACAAAGTATTCTCTTTCATGGATGGATTCTCGGGCTATAATCAGACAAAAATTTCGCCGAAAGATATGGAGAAAACTTTATTCATCACCCTATGGGGTACCTTTTGTTATAAGGTAATGTCGTTCGGTTTGAAGAACGTCGGGGCAACCTATCAACGGGCCATGACTACTCTGTTCCATGACATGATACACAAAGAAATAGAAGTGTATGTCGATGATATGATTGCCAAATCTAAAACAGAAGAGGAGCATGTGACCTACCTGTCAAAACTGTTCGAGCGTCTGAGAAAATACAAACTCCGCTTGAATCCCAACAAATGCACGTTCGGTGTCCACTCAGGAAAACTGCTAGGGTTCATCGTCAGCCAGAAAGGAATTGAGATTGATCCTAACAAGGTCAAGGCCATTTAAGAAATGCCTTCTCCAAAGACTGAAAAATAAGTCAGGGGATTCCTGGGACGTCTAAACTACATTTCCAAATTTATATTCCTCATGACCGCAACATGTGCGTCGATTTTTAAATTACTCAAATGAATCAGGACTGTGTTTGGACAGAAGATTGCCAAACCGCCTTCGACAGTATCAAAGAATACCTGTTGAACCCACCGATTCTATCACCTCCAGTGGAAGGAAGACCACTGATCATCTACCTAACAGTCTTGTAAGACTCAATGGGTTGTGTACTTGGCCAACAAGACGAAACAAAAAGAAAAGAGTCTGCCATCTATTATTTGAGCAAGTAATTCACCGACTGCGAGACTCGGTACACTATGCTTGAGAAAACTTGTTGTGCTCTGGCTTGGGTAGCCAAACATCTTTGCCAGTATATAATTTGTCACACTACTTGGTTAATCTCTAAAATGGATCCGGTCAAGTACGTCTTTGAAAAGCCTGCTCTCACGGGAAGGATTGTCCGTTGGCAGATGTTGTTATCAGAATACGACATCGAGTACCATGCTCAGAAAGCCATAAAAGGAAGTGTTTTAGCCGATCATTTGGGTCATCAACCGATTGACGATCGAGAATCAGTCGGGTTTGACTTCCCATACAAAGATGTCATGTATTTGAAAATGAAAGATTACGATGAACCGCTACCCAGTGAAGGGCCAGAACCAGGTTCCCAATGGGGACTAATCTTTAACGGAGCTGTCAATCATTATGGAAACGGAATTGGGGCAATCATTATAACACCTCAGGGTACCCACATTCCTTTCACCGCCCGACTGACATTCAAGTGTACAAACAACAAGGCTGAATACGAAGCTTGTATCATGGGTCTCGAAGAAGCGATTGACTTAAGGATCAAGAACTTGGATGTATATGGCGACTCAGCCCTAGTTATCAATCAGATCAAAGGGGATTGGAACACCTACCAATCAGGATTGATTCCTTACAAAGACTACGTGAGAAGGTTGTTGCCATTCTTCGACAGAATCGAGTTTCACCATATCCCTTGTGAAGAGAATCACATGGCTGATGCATTAGCCACTCTCTCTTCCATGATTAGTGTAGGTCAATGGAATGACATACCTAAGATCGACATAATGCGCCTTGAGCGGCCCGCATACATCTTCCCGATTGAAGCATTCATAGACGACAAACCTTGGTATCACGATATCAAATGCTTCTTGCAGAAACAAGAGTACCCACCTGGGGCATCCCGAAAAGACAGAAAAACCCTCAAAAGGCTAGCAGGCAGCTTCTTTCTAAGCGGTGATACACTCTATAAGAGAAACTTTGACATGGTCTTGCTCTGATGTGTAGACAGACTAGAAACAAACATGCTGATAAAAGAAATTCACGAAGGATCCTTTGGCACTCATGCCAACGAACACGCAATGGCGAGAAAAATTCTAAGAGCAGGGTACTACTGGTTGACCATGGAATCTGATTACTACAAGTACATGAGGAGATGTCATAAGTGTCAGATATACTCAGACAAAATCCATGTACCGCCAACACATCTCAAAGTTCTTTCTTCCCCATGGCCTTTTTCTATATGGGGAATCGACATGATTGACATGATTGAACCCAAGGCTTTGAACGGACATAGGTTCATCCTGGTAGCCATTAACTACTTCACCAAGTGGGTCGAAGCAGTGTCATAGGCCAATGTAACCCGACACGTGGTGGTCCGATTTATCAAAAACAATCTCATCTGTCATTATGGTGTTCTAAGCCCAATCATTATTGATAATGGATCTAACTTGAACAACAAAATGATGAAAGAGTTATGCGCTGAGTTCAAGATCGAACACCATAACTCATCTCCCTACTGGCCTAAGATGAACGGAACGGTAGAAGCAGCTAACAAGAACATCAAGAAAATTGTTCAAAGGATGGTTGTAACCTACAAAGACTGGCACGAGATGCTACCCTATGCTCTTCACGGTTATCGCACATCTGTCCGCACTTCAACAGGGGCAACCCCTTTCTCTCTAGTATATGGCATGGAAGCAGTGCTCCCCATAGAAGTAGAAATCCCATCGATCTGGGTATTGATGGAAGCTAAGTTAGCAGAGGCTGAATGGTGCCAAAGTCGAAACGACGAACTAAATCTGATCGAAGAAAAGCGAATAACGGCTCTATGCCATGGTCAGTTGTATCAGCAATGAATGAAGAAGGCGTTTGACAAAAAGGTCAGACATCGCGTCTTCAGGAAAGGAGACCTTGTGCTCAAATAGATACAATTATTTCTCACTGATTCCCGGGGCAAATGGACTCCGAATTACGATGGCCCCTATGTGGTCAAGAAAGCCTTCTCAGTCGGCGCCTTGAGACTTGCAACTATGGATGGAGAGGAATTTTCCTACCCCACAAATGTTGACGTAGTCAAGAAATACTTTGCCTAAATAAAAAAAAACGTCTCGGTGGATTGAAAACCTGAAAAGGCGGTCCAGGCAAAAATTAGAGACATAATTGAAAATCATCCCGATGGATTGGAAATCTCAAAGTACAATCCAGACAAAAGTTAGGGATTAATGGCAAGTAACTACGTCCATCAAAGGGACAAATCCCCCAGCAGCAGTCATGCCATCCATCAGGAAAACTCCAGTCAAGGTCATCTTCGACGGAAGCTCAGGATGTCCCGAATTCAAAGTTGGTGGAAGGATGGCGGTCGTTATGTTTCAATGTAGCCCTTTTTCCCTTAAATTACCATTTTCTAAACTTTGTAAATACTCCAGGGAATCACGCGTTTGGCTAATTTCCATCCTATCAATAAAATTTGAGCCCTAGTGCTTTTGTTTGCAATTCTTATTTGTTTTAGCTTTACAGAACGACATTTTAACATGATTAACGATTCTTGAAATAAAAAAAAATGAATTTACTTGTCAAAATTTTTCTGCTTTTAAAATAAAGATGGCAATTTTTTTTACTATTGAACATCGAAATCGATCGCTTCTCCGGAAGTAATTGAACCTCAAAGTGCAGAATCAAAGTACTCATTCTAAGCCAGTACGCCTGGATGAAGGATCAGCCATGTCAGATGCGAATATTCCGTCCGACATCCCCGACAGAGTTCTTATCTCCTAAGCCCGACCAACGTTGTTCCCCACATGAACTATTTCTCCTAAGCAAGGCATAATTGCTATTTTGAACCGAAGATACCTCTTCGTCCCCAGTAGTGGCCGAGTATCCAGTCGTGTTCATCTATTAGTCTATATGTCGCGTCAGTTTTGTCAGCATGTACATACATACATCATACATTATTGATTCATACTCATATTCATATTGCATCACTATCACTCTAGTCGGTCTTGTTCCCCAAGTGATAAAAGTCCTGTCACTCGAGCTGTCAGTTCTTTTCTCATCAGGAAGTGTTTTGTCTGAACCACCTTTCCCCCCAGTTTATTTCTGGGATGGAGACGGTCTTTGACCACTTTGATAACTTGAATCTCTGAAAAACAAGAAGGCGTTCGACAAACGTCACTCTTTACTATCGAAGGCAATATCCTTGCTTTCCCGGATTAAGGAAAATCCCTAGAGAAAGCCTCGCAACTAGAGACTCTCAGCAACACGTTGATTTTCCTCTCCGTGAGAGTCAATGTTAATAAAGTCATCAGCACCTCAAAATTGGATTACATCACATGGCATTTCTCCAAGAAGATCTCGAGGAAAAGTATGATGTAATATCCCCAAGCGGGAAGCAGTCTCTCAAGAGACTCGTTTTCCCCAGTAGAGTCGATAAATGGCGTCTCTAACAGAGAAGTTTGTACGCCTCTACAACTCAGACGAATGGGTTCCCCAGCAAGTCTGACATCAAAACTTTTCCTGTCAAATGGCATCTCCTCAGGAAAATTCAGCGAGAAGTTTGAGGAAAACTGCTACAAGTAGCGTCCCTTGTCAAGAAAGTTTATAGGCAAAAGAAACTAAGACCAGTTCCTTGGCTAAAAACCATGATCAAGGGGAAGTTTATTTCAGAAACTGAGACCAGTTCCTTGGCTGAAGACAAGGATCGAGGGGAATTTTATTGACAAAAGAAACTGAGACCAGTTCCTTGGCTGAAAACCAGGATCGAGGGGAAGTTTATTTAAGAAACTGAGACCAGTTCCTTGGCTGAAAACCAGGATCGAGGGGAAGTTTATTTCAGAAGCTGAGACCAATTCCATGGCTGAAAACCAGGATCGAGGGGAAGTTTTACCTTTTCTAAGTATCATTGCTTAGCAAAAGAAGATGGATGAGCAAACTTCCGTTCATAATCACTGTCAAAATTTCAGGTATTCCGATATTTAATCCTCTTGCACCCCGAATTCCCGAATACCTTTGCCATTCACACCTTCGGGTCCAAGAAGATTAAATAGGGGCATCTGTCATACCCCAAATTTTGACCACCAAGATTTCCCATCATTGTGCAAATCATCATCACAATATGGATGAACCATCATGCCTCATCAATCTGCTCGAGGATTGTTGAGCATTCACTACAATCAAAGATTAGGGTTTCAAGCCCACTCAGAGCACTTAGACAAAGGATCAATCAAGGAATGACATGATCATCAACTTGTCTAACATCTCAAAACATTCATAAAGAATCAAAAGGACTCCCACATCAAGAATCAAGCACAAGGTTGCAACATTCCAAGTGGACCAAGCCTCAAGATCGCCAGTGTCACCAAATTAGGGATTTGGTCGGCTGAGGCCTCCAGATGGAAATTTTCCTCTGGGCATGAGCCAATGCTTCAAAGCACAATCCAAGATACTCCAAGGGACCTCATGGACCCAATCATCAAGTCAATTTAGCCTCAGGGAATGCATTCATAAAAAAATCAGGAATTAGGGTTTCTTAACCTAATTCACCCCTAAGTTGACTTTTGGGACCAAACATGAGCCAAGACCTAAATATATGATTTGAGGGTCTCTAATACACTACATTGATCCATTTACAACAATGGATTGATCCAAGAAGCTTGATCCACAAGTTTCAATTTCATCAGGACCACAATTAGGGTTTCGAGGGAAAAGTCAACTGTACCTTTGAATTTTGACCAAGACATGCTGCCCAACCTTGGTACATGATTCAATACACCCTATTAACACCTATGGAACATATCCATTAGGTTTAATTTAGGTCAAGGACTTGATTTCACAAAGGATCGCACAGTTCGGATTTCATCCGATAAAAAAGTCAACTGTGCACAAAATCAAGTTTGACTTTTTGGAATTTTTCACAATTATGGTTCCTTGACCCTAAAACAATGTTAATATGTGATTTGAATCATCATTCATCAAGAAAAATCAAAGAAAGGGAGTTAACTTGTAAAAGGGGTAACCATAAAAAACTTATAATTTTTCTAAGTTATGGAACAAAGTGGCTAGGGTACCAACTTCCACGGACCATAACTTGAGATCCAAGCAACCATTTTGGATGGTCTAAAGCTGGATTTGTAGCTCTCATTGCATACTTTAAAAGTGTCACCTACATATCATTCCAATTCTTCATGGATTTTAAGTTATGGAGTGACCAAAATGGCTGAAAATATGAAAATGACATTTTCCAACACTTAGTAAAATTTTCACTAAGTCAAAATCTGCCTTACTTTTTCCAAAATGTAGAGGCAATTTTCACCTTGATCCAAGTCAAACCAGGCCTAGGGGTGAACATCAAAGTTAAAGTATGCCATGAGGGCTTTCCAACAAGTACTAGATCATCCCCAAATTCCATTTGAGCAAGGAGATACAACCCTTGGAACATGGCATCCTGAACTGGTTTTCACAAGGCAAATTTTGGCATTTTGCTCGATTTGGAAAAATTGAGCAACTCCAAGCCTTGTCATCCATTTAGACACATCTGAGGATAAAATAAGAAGGGAATGATCTGATCTCTAAGCCTCCAAAGTCTAAGAATCTACAAGTAGCCATGCCAAACCTAAAAGAGCTAAAAAGTGCCAAGACTCCAATTTTGTTTCCAAGCTTTTAATGGATGCATCAAGGTGGCATGAACTTAGCCTATTCCAACTGAATTCAGTCCAAACTTATCTCTGAACCAAAGCTACAAAGCTGTGCTCTAATCTCAAGTCAATGGCTAGAGGAGACTTGAGATTCCTTTTGCATAACATTGGACAAAGGCCTGCTGCAACCTCCATTCACTATTGCTTGCAAAACAAACTTACTCTACTATAAATAGAGCTCATTTGTGATCAGTTTGAGTACACCAAAGCACCCAAACTGATGATTTCCTCAAAATCCTTCTCTTTAGGCCAAAATGCCTTCTCTTGCAAGGTATCTCTGAGTTTTTGAGTTAGAGAGCAATTCCATCACATCTCATGATCCAAACACATCTGATATGTCATATCTAAGCTATCCAAACACTAACATGTGACCTGTAACACCAAAATCTCAAAGTCCCCTTTCAAAACCTCAAAATTGGACTTTTTTTTTGCATTTTTCAAGCCATGTCTTGATTCAGTCACTTTCAAAACCAGATAAAACCTCAAACACACTCCAAATATCATCCTTGAATTGTACCAAATGGTTCCCCACATCTGGAACACCATTTGAGAGAGTTGTCATATTGGTCACTTTTGCCCCTTTTGCAAGAAAGAGCTCAAACTTGTTCCTGAGGATTCCAGCTGGTGGTGATCATTCTAAAAGCTTCCAAGGGATCAACCGAGAGTGTCTAAAGCATTAAATTACTTCTGGCACAAGGAACTTGGCAGATAGCACAAAAAGCTCCCAAAGAGGTAAGCATCACAACTCGAACTCTTTGAAATATGTATTACTTTGAAGTCCACTGATCATAAACCTCTCATGCATGTTGTATATGTTGTGTTTGAACTAATTTGCCATGTAATTCTTGCCTGTAACATGAGGTAGCATAGAAAATGCAATTATAGACCTATTTCAAAACCACCATCGGGTTTTAAAATGGGGACCTCATCTGAAAAAATCAAGGGCACCATTGGATTCCTTGTGAAATTCTAGGTGGGATAGACCTAAATTTTATCCCAATTTATGGAGAATTGAGAAAGTTGCAGCCTTTACGTTTTTTACCCAAAAGCTGGCCTTGCCTTGCTTAGGCCTAAAACAAGGCATCCCTTATGTATTTATGGGGTGGTTTTGATACACGGATGTATCACCACCCCAGTGGTAGAAGGCGCGCGCTGTGACTTGGAGGTCTGGGGATCGAATCCCCCTCGCCCCAGACCCTTTTTTAACACTTTTTCCATTTTTTTAATATTTGTCATATTATTTTAAATGGTTTGAAAAATTAATTTCTCTCTTAATTTTAATTATTTTTTATGGTTATTTTTGCGAAAAATCACAAAAATGTTAAAATATTTTATTTCACAAAAAAAATCAAATTTATATTATTTATTTAATATAGTTGGTGTTTTTGTAAATAAATTCATTTCTATTGTTTTTAAACATTTCAAAAAATGAATATTCATCTTGCGAATCAAAATCAAATGAGTCCTCAATCATCTTGTGATTAAAACCTCATTTTTCAAACCTTAAATAAAAAATCACAAGTAGTTTATTTAGACTTATTTGGTATTTTTGTCATTTTTATTCATTTTATTAAAAGGATTACTTTTAAAAGAAAATGAAATTAGGGTTTCTTTGATTCTTGATCTTTATCAAACCTTTTCAAACTCTTTGGGCCTTTCCTTGAGTTGTAAGACCCAACCCTTTTGTAAATAAACAATTTTTGGGCCTCAGTCGTTGTATAAGTCCCGATGCGATTTCAAAACGACGGTGCGATCACTGTCTTTCATTGGGCCTCCCCTCGTGTTGTAAGTCTCATCTTTCTTTTTCAAAACATCTTTGGGCCTCTCCTTGAGTTATAAGACCCATCCATTTATACAAAAAAACTCTTTGGGCCTCAGTCGTTGTATAAGTCCCGATACGATATTCAAAACAACGGTACGATCACTTTTAAAATCTTGGGCCTCTCCTTGAGTATAAGCCCCAAAAATCTTTTCAAAATAACTTCCCCTTTGATTTAGGTTCAAATATATATGTTGTTATCAAAACTTTCTTTAATTTCTTTGAACAACTAACAATACAGCATGGAAGCTTGCTCGCCTGTAAGTTTTAACGGCTTTCTTTTACTCGCTTTCATATATAAATAACTGTATTGTGGGAAGCTGTTCCACTGTAAGTCTTCTTTCATACCCTTTTAAATACTTGTCATATATCAACCGTATATATACTAGTATAGTTATTTAGAGTTTTCCCCGGCAACTAGGTCTAGAACTAGGTAAAGCCCTGTTAGTCACTCTTAAATACAGACAAAACTAGATCCCCATAGGATTTCCAGATACAGTCTTGCCTTCTCTTGGGCTTAAACAATATGGAACAAAGAGAAAGGCAGTATTCTTCGTGAACCTTTTCTCAGGCTGCCACTATTAGAAATTGTCAAAGAAATTCTACTCCCCAGAGTTGATCTATTCTCGGTGAATAGCATCTCTTGAGTTTCTTCAAACCTTGGAACTTTCACTAAATGATCTATTCTCGGTGAATAGCATTTCTTGAACTTTTCTTGGTTTGAGACCCACGGGCTTCCTAAAAGCATCCCAACCTTTTCTTGGGCTTTGTACAAGGACCCTTCGGCTTCTTAGAAGTTCTCATGCCTTCTCTTGGGCTTAATACAAGGACCCTGACGACCTCTTAAAGGTATAAGACAGAACTTAGTCATCCTTTGCTAGAGCAGTCTTTCCAGTGTCAAACCTCTGACCAATTTTAGGGTTGATTCTCATCCCTTAAAACACCCGCCTCCTCTTGGGCATCATACAAAAGATAAAACTCTTCCACACCAGTAGACTTGGGCAGTCTAAATCCTCTTGAGTCTCAAAGACATTGTCAAGTTCCCTACAAATATAGGAGAAACCCTGATCATTCTGGATCAATCTCCGGTAGAGTTAAAACCCATGGGTTCTAAAACCCAGTATCTCTCCTAAAAATCCCAAATCAGAACCTCAGGGCATCTGATACCTCAACTCTTCTGTAAATCCTTAGCAAGAGTTGATTCCCCCATTTGGACCTGCCTCTGGATCTTAATAATCCTCAGTAGAAGCTAGCCTCATCTTAGGCTTTGTATAATGATCTTTCCTCAGTACAGTTAGCCTCCTCTTGGGCTTTTTACAATGATTCTCCCCAGCAGAGCTAACCTTTTCAGACTCTCTTGTTGAGTCCATCACTTTTCAGACTCTCTTGTTGAGCCAATAAACTTTCAAGACAATCTTGTTGAGTCAATCACCTTTTCAGACTCTCTTGTTGAGTCAATCACCTTTTTAGACTCTCTTGTTGAGTCAATCACTTTTCAGACTCTCTTATTGAGTCAATCAACCTTTCAGACTCTCTTGTTGAGTCAACGTTTTTTAGCCTCAATCTTGGACTTTGTACAAAACAGATAAAAATACTCTCTTGTTGAGTCAATATTTTCCAGCCTCATCTTAGGCTTGGTATAAAAATTTCCCCTAGCATTAGCCTCCTCTTAGGCTTTGTATAATGATTTCTCCAGCTTGTTCAGCCACAATTATGGCCTTTGTACAGGACAGACAAAAGCACTCTCTTGTTGAGTTAAACCCTTTATAGCCTCAATTTTGGGCTTTGTACAAGACATAAACCTTCATCTCTTAAGCTTGGGACATATAACTTCCCCAATGGAGTCATTTCCTCCCAGCCTCCTTCTAGGCTTTGAGGAATGATTTCCCAAGCAGAGTCAAACTCATTTCAGCCTCAATATTGGGCTTCATACAAGACACATAAAAACATCCTCACCAGAGTCGGTTAAATTTCCCATTTTAGCCTCAATGTTGGGCTTTGTACAAGACACCTACAAATCTCCCCGACGGAGTCAAAACCCTTTTAGCCTCAATCTTGGGCTTTGTACAAGACAGATAGAACATTTTCCCCAGAAAATTCAAACTTCTAGCCTCCTCTTAGGCTTTGTATAATGATATCCCCAAAAGAGTCAGTCTCTTTTTTGCCTCAATCTTGAGCTTTGTACAAGACACCAATATATACACTCTCTTGTTGAGTCAGTTTTATCCAGCCTCCTCTTAGGCTTTAGATAAGGATTTCCTCAGTGGAGTCAATCAACCTCTTCGCTTCAACCTTGGGCTTTGATCAAGGCACACAAAAATCAATAATCCCTCTTTAGAGATGACAAATTCTCTCTCAGTCAAAACCTTTTAGCTTCAGTCTTGGGCTTTGAACAAGACATCAAAACATATTTTTCCTCCCTTAGAATAGGAGGAACTATGATTGCTCTGATTTCCTTGTTTCATTTAAACGTGAATACGTAGGCATAAGATTGCAAAATATTAGCGAGCATACTAATCAAAAACCCTAGGTCCACTACCTTCACACATCAATCAAAACTTAGGTCCAATACCTTACCCAAAACATCGGGAAAACCCGAACATCAATAAAACTCACTCACTCACTCATATTTCCCAAGAAACTTTCCCAATCCATTAATGGATAAACACCATCAAGTAAAAAGCGAAACCTAAAGCTAACGTCCTGTGGATAACCACATATAGGATGGGTAATTGACAACTCCCCATTGTATAACCTGACCCCGGACCCCTAATCACTTTAAAGCGTTTGTTCATTTAAACATTCGAGTGCAAGGTTAGTTTTAGATAGCTTCCTTTTCCCTTCCAGCTTCATGGGATAAATAAGAAATCAGAAATTAGCGCCCCCTCCTACCATTGCGGTGAGGAAAACCCAGCGATAAGGTGGTCGCGTCACCGACAAAAATCGCTCGGTACAGTAAAATGGCGACTCTGCTGGGGAACTTTTTTGATCTGTTAGGATTATAGGCTATAGCTCTTAAGAGGTCTAGGATGTTAGTTTTAGGAATAAATATATATCGCTTTTCCTAATTGATATCCGTGTTTATTTTTCTACTAATGGGACTGCGGGTGATGTCGCATCTGGAAAGTTTTAGTGACACCTAAGATAAGTAATGGCATGAGACGGGTAATCTTACAGGGAGTGACTCCCAAATAAGAGACCCTGGTAGGCCATCGAATCAGTGGAGATGCTCTTTACGGATTCAATGTCTAAACGACTTCGGTTGTTGAAAGTAGATTGTTCAATTGTGGTGTCTATGAAACTGAGGATTTAGTAGGCTGAGACCATGTTACTATTTTTATAGTGCGGAAGCTATCGGAAATAGTTGTCACGTGATACTACCCTCATTTGAGATTACTCTAAGATACTGCAGCTCGCTCGGGTGAACCAGCCTGCTGTTGTTATCCCAAGGGGGGTCAATGATTTTGAGGATAGGTACAAAAACCCCCAGTACAACCTTTAGGGATGAGTAGAGCCGTGACTTCATGACACCGAACCTTTGACCCTGTGTTTTTTCTATGTTTTTGTGTGCTACATTTATGCATTCATTTCATTAAAAAACTTTAAACAAAGAAAAATCTTCTTCTCTAGTCTTTCTTTTTCAAATTAAACTAAGACAATGATTTCAAATATCAGAGAGAAAGATTGTGTTATGGATTTCGGTAGAAGAAAGACTCACAAGTACACCTTCAAGGTTCCAAAATTAGAGAATTTGAGAGGATTGGCAAGGATGATCACCAACCCCGATGCTTTCAGAGCTAAGTATGGAGGACTGTTGTCTCTGTTAAGGGTCCATGTAATTGAAGGAATCCTGGCTACGCTCATTCAGTTCTACGATATGGTCTATCACTGTTTCACATTCCCGGATTATCAACTAGCACCGACACTGGAGGAGTACTCTCACCTAACTGATTTACCCATCACTGACCAAGCTCCCTTTTCTGGACTGGAAGAAATTCCAAAGGATCAAATCATTGCAAGAGCTATCTATTTGGATGAGTCAAAAGTCAAGGCTCACATGACCATTAAGGGTGGAATCCAAGGTTTACCAACCAAGTGTTTGGTAAAGAAAGCTCTGTACTTTGCTAGTATAGGGAACGTGACTGCTTTCGAGTGCGTCTTTGTTTTGCTCACCTACGGGTTATTTCTGTTTCCTAACATTGATAACTTTGTTGATATCAATGCCATTAAGATATTTCTGATTGGAAACCCTGTACCGACCTTGCTCGCAGATGCTTATCATTCTATACACTTAAGGAATTTGTACAGTGGAGGAATGATCACATGTCGTGTACCCCTGCTATACAAATGGTTCACTTCCCATTTGCCCAAGTCTGCCGCTTTTTGGGATCATAAGAGTGCTCTACGTTGGTCACAGAGAATCATGTCTCTTACCAACTCTGACATAGATTGGTACAATCGAATCTATGATGGGATAAGAATCATTGACCGTTGTGGAAACTTCCCTAATGTACCCCTCATAGGAACTAAAGGAGGAATCAACTATCATCCAGTTTTAGTTCGTCGTCAATTTGGATACTCGATGAGACATGTCCCGCGTAATGTTCATCTGGAAGGTCTTTTCTTCAAGGAAGGAGAAAATGATATGACACTAAAGACAGAAATAGTGCATGCTTGGAAACATGTTCACCGGAAAGGAAGAGAGTCTCTAGGAAAACTGGACTGTGTCTCTGTGGAACCTTATCTCCACTGGGTACAAATTAGAGCTCTCAAGCTGAGGATGCCTTACCCTCGTCAAGAAGTTCTTCCGTTAAAGGAATCTATCCTTTATTTTATGTCTGATACGAAAAAACTTCAGGTTACTCTCAACAAAGTTCAACAGGAGAAGAAGTCTTGGAAGAATAAATACCGTATTCTCAATGTGGAGTGTAACAAAATACAGTAATTGTTAAAAGAAAAAGATGCTCTGATCGAGATTTTAGAGCAACATCTGTAGAAAATCAAGAAAACCAAAGGAATTTGCTCGCTCATTTCACTTGGCAAAGGAATGACAACCCGACAACGGCTCAAGAGCCCCGGTCAAAGAAAAGGAAAATACCAAAACCAGCACCTGAGCCCTCCTCAGAGAGGACTCAAGATCCATAAGTTTAGAAATTTCCTTTTGCAGCACTTTGTAAATTACTGTATTTCCATTTCCGCAATCTTTGAATTCAATAAAATGGGGTTTCCCCATTGTATGATATTTGCAATCCAAATTGTTGAAGTTTCTTTTAATTAAACCAAAAAAATAATTAATATAATCATTGCATATCATTCATCATAACGCATTCTTCTTACCTACGAATCTCACATTTGCACCTCAATTCTAGAGTCAAACTGTCTCATTCGTACAATACTCGGGCTAATCGATAAAAGAATATGGATAATCTCGAGGAAGAGAACAGAGAGTTGAGAGAAGAACTCGACGCTCTGAAAGAAGATCTGAGGAAACTTCACAATGACATGCAAGCTCTAGCAGCAACTCAGATACAAAGGACTGTGATCTCAGAGATCACATCGACACCCATAATGGAAAAGTATGATCCTCGGTATAACATGCCTATAGATCGTCCCTAGAGCATGCCTATTAACTATTTCTCGGAAGGATATGTTTCGCCGATCACGGAAGATCCGGAAACTGCAGCAGGAACCGCTGGGCCTGAAGGTTACAAACTTCAGGAAAGCGAAGATGCAAGGGGCATGGCAGCAACTCCTGAAGGTTACAAACTTCGGGAAAGGGAAGTACCAAGGGTCACTGCCATAATGACTATACCATCACCCGTGGTACACACTGTCCCAGAAGGACAGATTCCACAGATACCTTCTGGTGGAAACAAAAGTATGGACGACAGAATGAAGGAGTTCCAGGAACAGTTCCTAGAGATGCAGAAGAAACTGCATGCCATTCGCGGTCAGGATTTATTCGGAAAAGACGCCGCAGACCTTTGTCTGGTCCCCAATGTGAAAATTCCGCACAAATTCAAGGTGCCCGAATTTGAAAAGTACAAGGGTAACTCTTTGCCCCCAAAGTCATCTGGTGATGTACGCTCGGAGAATGTCAACTCAGACAGAGAACCAACAGCTCCTGATCCACTATTTCCAAGATAGTTTAACCGGTGCCGCACTTGAATGGTACATGGGATTAAACCGCACTAAGATCGTCACTTTCAGAGATCTTGGTGCTGCCTTCGTTCAACAATATAAGTATAACCTAGACATGGCACCGGACAGAGATCAACTCAGAGCCATGTCGCAGAAAGACATGGAAACCTTCAAGGAATATGCTCAGAGATGGCATGAAATTGCCGCCCATATTTGTCCACCTCTTGAGGAAAAAGAGATGACAAAGATCTTCTTGAAAACTTTGAGCTCATTTTACTACGACAGGATGGTCGCCAGTGCGCCCAGCGACTTCACTGAGAAGATGGGCATGTGAGTTCGTCTTGAAGAAGCAGTTCTAAAATGACGTCTGGTCAAAGATGTCGGACCATCAAGCAGTACCGAAAGATACGGTAATGCTCTCCCTAAGAAAAAAAAAGCAAGATATTGGCAATATCTCTCTCAGAAAGCAAAGGCGACAGTACCAACCAGTAGCAGCTGTAACTCCTGCTATCAACCCTGCGCCTGTTCCAACGTATCAACCTCAGGTTGCTCAGAGCCAACCAAATCAACAACAATGTCAGCAAAGGACACAACAGCCTCTCCAGCAGGCTCATCCTCAATACAATAATAACCGTACAACGCGACCACCAGGGTTCGACCCTATACCAATGTTGTACGCAGAACTGTTTCCATTACTACTGGTCAAGGGGCACATCCAAACCAGGGCTCCTTTTGCAATACCAGAGAATCCGCCTTTTTGGTTCAAAGCGGATTAAACTTGCCCTTACCATCAAGGATGACCGGGGCATAACATAGAAAACTGTCTCAGCTTCAAATCCGATGTGCAGAAGCTTGTCAGGAGCGGGGTCTTATCCTTCAAGGATACAAATCTAAATGTTCAGACGAACCCGTTGCCTCAACACGAGAAAGTTGCAATAAATTTGATAGAGGAAGAATCCAACCACATCTATCAAATTCATGATGTACTCTTATTGGGAACTAACCTGGTCAAGATGCATTGCAAACAGAGCGGATACGATCATGTACCGTCTCATAATTATCACCAGTGCGATATCTACTCTAAAGATAATCAAGGATGTTATGTGGTGCAATCAACTCTACAGGAACAGATGGACCTCGGATGAATCCAAGATCACCGAATTCGTGAAGTCAACATGACTTATACAAATTCCAACATCATTCAGAACCACAACATTCTGGTGATGAATGTCAGCTTGGTGGCAATGCACTCAAGGCAAAGCCAACATCATGATCTGCCACAACACGATTACGATTCCTGTCCTATATGCTCAATTAACGATCAAGGATGCTCTTTTGTACAAAAGGCCCTCCAACGTCAGATAAATCTTGGATGGATTTAGGATTACCGCGATAGAAGTCATTATCAAATTAATATGATTCAAATCTTTGATATTCGCTTGATGAATACCAGCTTGGTGGAATTACACACTACACATGTCCAACTCGGTTTTCTGACTTCGCATGATTATCAGAACTGTAAAGTATGTCGTGAGAGCGACCAAGGATGTGCACTCGTTCAAATAACGCTTCAACACTTGTTGAACCACTGGGCTTTGTATAATGATCCTTCCTCAGTGAAGTTAGCCTTCTCTTGGGCTTTGTACAATGATTCTCCCAGCGGAGCTAACCTTTTCAGACTCTCTTGTTGAGTCAATCACGTTTCAGACTCTCTTGTTGAGTCAATAAACTTTCAAGACTCTCTTGTTGAGTCAATCACCTTTTTAGACTCTCTTGTTTAGTCAATCACTTTTCAGACTCTCTTGTTGAGCCAATCACCTTTTCAGACTCTCTTGTTGAGTCAACCTTTTTTAGCCTCAATCTTGGGCTTTGTATAAAACAGATAAAAATATTCTCTTGTTGAGTCAATATTTTCCAGCCTCATCTTAGGCTTGGTATAAAAATTTCCCCTAGCATTAGTCTCCTCTTAGGCTTTGTATAATGATTTCTCCAGCTTGTTCAGCCACAATCCTAGGCTTTGTACATGACAGACTAAAGCACTCTCTTGTTGAGTCAAACCCTTTTTAGCCTCAATCTTGGGCTTTGTACAAGACATAAACCTTCATCTCTTAAACTTGGGACAAATATCTTCCCCAGCGGAGTCATTTCCTCCCAACCTCCTTCTAGGCTTTGAGGAATGATTTCCCAAGCAGAGTCAAACTCATTTCAGCCTCAATCTTGGGCTTTGTACAAGACACATAAAAACATCCTCACCAGAGTCGGTTAAATTTCCCATTTCAGCCTCAATCTTGGGCTTTGTACAAGACAACTACAAATCTACCCGACGGAGTCAAAACCCTTTTATCCTCAATCTTGGGCTTTGTACAAGACATATAGAACATTTTCCCCGGAAAAGTCAAACTTCTAGCCTCCTCTTAGGCTTTGTATAATGATATCCCCAAAAGAGTCAGTCTCTTTTTTGCCTCAATCTTGGGCTTTGTACAAGACACCAATATATACACTCTCTTGTTGAGTCGGTTTTATCCAGCCTCCTCTTAGGCTTTAGATAAGGATTTCCCCAGTGGAGTCAATCAACCTCTTAGCTTCAGCCTTGGGCTTTGATCAAGGCACACAAAAATCAACAATCCCTCTTTAGAGATGACAAATTCTCTCTCAGTCGAAACCTTTTAGCTTCAGTCTTGGGCTTTGAACAAGACATCAAAACATATTTTTCCTCCCTTAGAATAGGAGGAACTACGATTGCTCTGATTTCCCTGTTTCATTTAAACGGGAATACGTAGGCATAAGATTGCGAAATCTTAGCGAGCATACTAATCAAAAACCCTAGGTCCAGTACCTTCACACATTAATCAAAACTTAGGTCCAGTACCTTACCCAAAACATCGGGAAAACCCGAACATCAACAAAACTCACTCACTCACTCATATTTCCCAAGAAACTTTCCCAACCCATTAACAGATAAACACCATCAAGTACAAAGCGAAACCTAAAGCTAACGTCTTGTGGATAACCACATATAAGATGGGTAATTTACAACTCCCCATTGTATAACCTGACCCCGGACCCCCCAATCTCTTTAAAGCGTTTGTTCAGTTAAACATTCGCGTGCAAGGTTAGTTTTAGATAACTTCCCTTTCCCTTCCAGCTTCATGGGATAAATAAGAAATCAGAAAGTAGCACCCCCTCCTACCATTGCGGTGAGGAAAACCCAGCGATAAGGTGGTCGCGTCACCGAAAAAAATCGCTCGCTACACATCCAATACGCGTAATGCACCCTCCATTACGCGTATCAACAGAGAGGGTTTTCCTCTCAACTCTCCTTCAGATTCTCCCTTACGCGTAATGACTACCCCATACGCGTAAGACACTAACCATACACGTAAGACACTACCCATACGCGTATGCCCCTC
This sequence comes from Lathyrus tuberosus, assembly GCA_022829125.1. Taxonomy (NCBI): domain Eukaryota; kingdom Viridiplantae; phylum Streptophyta; class Magnoliopsida; order Fabales; family Fabaceae; genus Lathyrus; species Lathyrus tuberosus. Next base: position 13,450,446 of record JALAZF010000075.1, read on the forward strand.
TTCCTTCAATTCCCTTACGGGTAATGCCTTCTCGTACGCGTAATACCCACATTCTCATACGCGTATGCTACGCGTACCAGAAGAGGGTCGTGCCAGCCCTTGGGGACGGGTGCGTATGATACGCATATGACCCTGGGAGTGTCCCCCATTACGCGTAACACCTCCCCTGTTACGCGTATCACCAGAAGCCACCCCAAAACTCAGATCTCGCATCTGAACGCAAATTCCCTTATTCCAGCTAGGGGTGGGAATAGGCTGGGCCGAGCTAGGCATTGCCAAGCCTGAGCCTGGCCTGCTAAAAAATTCAAAGCCTAAGCCTGACCAGTAGCCTATCATAGGCTTATTTTTAGGCCTAAGTCTGGCCTTTTCTAAGGCCTGAGTGGCCTACTAGCCTATTTAAAAGCCTACTTCATTTGAACATTTGTAAATAAGAAATTCAATTAATGTTAAATAGACTAACAAGTTAAAAGATCAATGAGATTAAATGTTTGTTTTCATTCTCTCGTTCAAGTTTTCTTATTAGCATAAGTTTGGTGATACTATTTGTTGAAGATAACTTATGAGAAAAACATATGACAACAACTTATGGCATTGTTTATAATGTTTTTTCAACTTATTTTCATAAGTTCTTCAAGATAACAAAGTTTTATTTTCGTATTTTAATTCAAAGTACAAAATAGAATATAATAATAATAAATTTATTGATTTTTTCGTAAATAGGCCAGCCTGATAGGCTTAAAAGGTTTTTCTTACGGCTTGTGGCCTAGCCTCTTTAGCTAAATAGGCTTATAAAAAAGCCTAGGCCTTTTCTATTTAAGAAAAACCCTGGCCTGGCCTGAGCCTATGTAGGCTAGGCCGTAGGCCCCTATTAGTTGGCCTGGCCTATTCCCACCCCTAATTCCAGCACATTCGATCTACCAAAATCAGCATCAAACTAGCTTCGATTCATCACAGATCTATGTTATCATCTTACTTCAATGTTTCCATCAATTTTCCTCTAATTACTAATCACTAGATTACTCGATTTACAGATCTGGTTTATTTCACATGTTCATCACGGTATCAATAATCGTTCGCACGAATTCAACATCAAATACAACGCACACATCAGATTTACCACAGAAATTAACCAACACAGATGCACGAAAATCACACAAATTCAGCATACGAAAATTCATCATAACACAGAACACATCATCTACTCTACCTCACACCCATATCAAACATATTAACCCGAATTACCCCCCATACCTCGAATTCTTCAGCAGAAATTCTTCGTTTCCGGGGTTCTACGGTTGATTCCTCGTTCTAGCCTCTTTTCCTCAGCTCTCTAATCACTTCTTAGGGTTGCACAGACTCCTTCACTTAATTCCCTATTCTCTTTTGTTAAACCTGTCTTTTGGGCCTTAATCATGATTTACCCAAATTATCCTCACTTACCCCTTCAATATTACCATCTTACCCTTAATGGTTCTCTCAGTTATTTTAAATAATAATAATAGTAATAATAATAATAATAATAATAATAATAATAATAATCCAATTTATTAAAATTATCTTACTATCATTACTAATAAAATAATCTAATTTAATTACTACTTCTAAGACACCTCAAAGTTCCCTTAACCCAAGGCTACCCCACAACACCACACAAAGTCACCAAACGTCACAATATTCACCAGAATTCACCAAAACACCAAATAATCATAATAATTCAATTGAGCAAATATTATAATTATTTTGGGGTGTTACACGCGCGATGGTCCTTTTACAGCTTTATCGTTTGCGCGACGGGGCCCGATGTTCCGCGCGATTATTCTAGTAGTAGCGTATTTTTTTTACCCTTTTCACCAAAATTTCCACTAAGTCCCGTTTTTCCATACTTGTCTCTTTTTCACTCATTCTTTGGGCATTCTTCATCATTTTAGCTCCTCTTTTACTCGTTTACTTTTATTCTTCGACTGATTTTATGTAATTACAGACTGCCATCAGTGGTATACTTAGTTATTGATTTTCTCCAAAGTCATTTTTGACTTTAGGATTTTTGCAATAGTTCTCTTTAGTTTTGTCTAAGTATTTCACTTGGTTGATATTGGTTTAGCTTTCCATGTTGTTTGTTTAGACATTTTTTCAACGATTATGATTCTTGTTTTTTCTTAAAGTATTTTTGATACTTTTAAGTTTTTGTCCTAATATCGAATTTTTTCAGGGGGCCGCGTCGCGTCTTCGATGGCCGGATTTTAGGAGGGACACGAGGCGGTGGATCGGTGGCAGGTCGACGACAATTGGCGGTGGTGGTCGGCCGCGGGACTTTGGTCAACGACGACAATTCGAGCCTAAGCTACGGGTCTGGGCAGGTCGGAGCGTTTTTCGGCAGTTTTGAGTTCAGGGAGTTTTTCATTGATTTTTGACATCAACGACCTTTTATTGACCTTTGGGTCAATTTGAAGTAATTTGAGTTAAACCATCATCCCTTAGAGTTAGTAATGTTATCACTTGCGAAGATTTCCCCTTATAGCATTTTTTGAGCACTTTAGAGTACTTTTAGAGACTCTATAGTCATTTTGAGATATAGGAGTTGTTGTTAAGCTGTTTTTGAGTTTTTTGAGAACTCTATTAAGTTATAAAGAATATAATAACATTTAGAGACGTTCTGAGTATTTTGTTGATTTTAGAGTTGTTGAGTATTAACATATCTTTACTCAATTTGAGTTGTAATATAATTATATAAGTATGTTATAGTTTTTTTATAGATTAGTAATCTGGTGGGATTACAGTGATGCCTGATTATTGGCAAACTTGGTTCAAGAGTGAAACCTATTTTAATGATGATTTTTGAGATGCTTTTAATGATAGTTTGAGTTGCATTCCTGTTTGCCATACATGATCATGCATGCATATATTTTGGAGTTAGGTAGGACTTCAGTCTAGTGAAATCATGCTCAAATAGGAACCATGATAGTCTCATGTCCAAAGAGGGACACAGTTAAAAGAGGAACCCGAGACACGAGCTATTAGTAAAAAACCTCTGATCCCCAAAACCCGGTACCACGTGCATATTGATGGAGGAGTTGGTGCATTAGAATTTGCATTATAAATTGGAATGTGATTGTGTTTTGTGAGAATATTATATTTGTTGTTGTTTCGTTTGCCATCTTGCTTTTAATTTTCACCATTAACATTTGTAAGGTGTATTCTCACCCCTTTTTATTGTTGTGGCGTCTGTACTTGTAACACCCTAAATTCCCCCGCATAATTTAATCGGATAAATCAGAGTAAAACAATACACTTCAGAAATAAAGGGCATTACTTTTCGACGACCACTTGCTCTTTTTAAAGACATGTAACATATAAATAGAAACAATGGAACAATTCGAATCCAAAAAAAGAATCCTTACTACGCAGCGGAAAATTATTCATTTCAAACATAAAATGTAACGGTTCCAAATAACCAAAATATTAGTTTTCGAAAACGTAAAGACAACTGTAATTCTTTAACAAAGTAAAATCATGCATAAAAGCGTTTCCGACTCCTAACGTTACATATCAGAGCAGACGCCAACTAAAGTGAAGCACCTCGTCTTCACCGACCACGACTTCCACGCTACTCCTGATTATCTGCACGTTGCCCACGTGGAGGCAACATTCAAACAGAAGGGGTGAGATTCTCAAATCAACAAAAGAAGAAGATGATATAAATATAAGAGTATAAATTATCAAGTAATTCATCCAATCACAACTTCCAACAAGAATCACACACTTCAACACAAACACACATAATCACACAAAGCATAATGCAACACAACTATCAACGAATGCAATGAGACACCAACTAGATTCAATGCATGTGGTACCAATATCGATCCCTGTTTCATGATCACAATTCCCGTCGGAACGTCTATTTAGATCGTTCACACCCCACATGGGCACACGACATCCGTGATTGCTCACACCCCACGTGGGCACACAATCACCTCAACAACAACAACATTGACTCCATCAAGGAATCCGGATAAACGCTCACACCCCACATGGGCACACGTCATCCCACTATTCATGCAGCATAATATGCACCTTCAACGACAACATGCAACAACAACTCAATGCATACAACATAGCATATCAACTCTACAACACATCACTATTTCACAACAACCAACATATATTTATTCAACGTGTATCATCATACTTTCACAACAAACACACATCTTTGCACAATTAAATCCCGCATTTCACGGTTCACCACATCAAAACATCAACGAACACACACACAAGGCATTGACATATAACAACACCTATACCACAACAATACAACATCCCTACAACATAAAGATACATGTTTTCAATTAATTTCAACACAAAAAATACACTTTTCACTCCAGGACCCCGCGCTAAGCGAGCCCCACCCGCGCTAAGCGCGCTACTCACCGCCTCGAGGAGGCGAAATTCCTCCAGACCGCGCTAAGCGCGCTCTGCGATATTTCTCACAAAAACCCTGCGATGACAGCATTCTCCCCTCTGCGATTCTGCACTCTTAAACTAGTTTTTAACTCAGATTTTTCACAGATTATGCTATTATGACCTATACCTAACATATGCATTTCAACCAAACAATCAAAACACAACAATTGCATCAATTCCAATCCCTTAATCATGGATTCTCCCCAAAACCCCAATCACCAACAATCACCATTCTCATGGATTCAACCTAATAATTTCTACCCAAATACATACATCATCAACCCCTTAAGAGATTAAAGAACCCCACCCTTACCTTGTATCGATGAGCTTTCCTCTTCTCCAATGGGTTCTTCCTCTCTTCTTGCCCTAGCTTCCTTTCACCTCTTTTCCTTCTTCTCTCCTTTTACGTAGAATGAAAAATAATGACTTCTCACTCTCTACTTCTCTCATATACCCCAAATAATGAATTGCCTTATTTGCCCTCACTTAACCTTCACATAATTACCATAAAGCCCTTCCACTCACTACCCCTCTAATTTATTTTATTTATTCTATTATGTCAAGATTATCACTCAACTAATGCGATAAGCTAGTCACAATCATTAAATTAAAATAATCTAATTAACCTTACTCAACACACCGCTAATCTCAACGTTATTAGCCATACACCCCTACTACCCTCAAGACTTACTTCTTAAGGCTACTACCCTTCACCACGGGTACACAACCACAACGAAGGCACAACAACACATAACCGATCACAACAACATATAATTATTCACAATTAATAATAAAAGGAAAATGAGGTGTTACAGTACTCCTCTGGGGTACAAACAAGCAGATACAAGAGTGACTGTTTGAGTTAGATGGTGGCGTCAATGCCTCTTTAGCTTTTATCATTGGGTCTTAAAGGAGTCGCTCTGATATGTAATACTGAGGATGAGGTGTTCATTCTCTATTTGTTTTATGCCTTACTTATGTTGAAGTTTTGTTATCCTTTTAATGTTGAGACTTATATGTCAAAATTAATGACTTTCCGCTGTTTATTTTTAAACGACTATGCTGTGTTGATATTTTTATGCTATGGTGAAGCATTAGGGATGACAATGGGCAAAGTTTGGGCAGGGTACTATAATACCCATCCCTATACCTGATATTTGAAAAAATCCTCGTACCCGAGCCCATACCCACTTGGGCGCCAAAGTTTCTCTTGCAAACAATTTGGCCATATTTCTCTGAGTTGTAGTAAAAAGTTTTGTAATTATTGCAAGCAACAAGGTCATATAATACCTGATTGTCATACACGTCCTCCACGACCAACACAATGTTCAGTGCAGGCATTTCACGCAACTATAAATTTTGCAGTTGGTCCTTCTGTTACTAGTACATCTAATGGTGGCACTCTACAGTCTGAAATGATTCAACAAAAGGTACTTTCTGCTCTTTCAGCTTTGGGAATTCAGGGTAAGTCTTATAATGTTTTACATCCATGGTTTCTTGATTCTAGTGCATCCAATCACATGACGGGTTCCTCTGAAAACTTGCATAATTTATGGTCATATCATGGTAATCAGCAAATTCAAATTGCTGACGGTAATAACCTATCTATCACTGATGTTGGTAACATAAACTCTGATTTTCGGGATGTACTTGTATCATCCGGTCTTGCTTCCAATTTATTGTTTGTTAGCCATTGGTGGATAAAAATTATAATGTTAATTTTTCTCGTGCTTATTGCCTTGTGCAGGAGCAGATGTTGGGGAAGGTGATTGCGAAGGGGCCTAAAGTAGGAAGATTGTTTCCATTCCAGTTTATTTACAATCATTTATCTCTTGCTTGTAATAATGTTTTGAATTCTTATGAGGATTGACATAGAAAATTGGATCATCCAAACTCTTATGTTATGTCTCATTTATGTAAAACTGGTTTATTGGGTAATAAAAATTTCATTTCTAATGCCTCTGTTTCATGTTATATTTGCAAATTGGCTAAAAGCAAACCCCTTCCTTTTCCGTTTGGTGCTTATCCTGCTTCCACTTGTTTTGAGAAGATTCACAATGATGTATAGGAAATCTCTCCTGTAGTTTCTCATGCTCACTATAAATATTTTGTCACAGTTATTGATGATTATAGTCGTTTTACTTGGATTATTTTCTTCATTCTAAATCTGAAGTGTTTTCTATGTTTAATACATTTTTTACATATGTTGAAACTTAATTTCAAACAAGTGTTAAATATTTTTGCTCTGACTCTAGTGGTGAGTACATGTCTCATGAGTTTCAGGAATACCTTCAACAAAAATGAATCTTATCTTAACGATCTTGTCCTAATACCCCTCAACAAAATGGCATGGCAGAACGTAAGAATCGTTATTTGCTTTATGTAATAACACACACATTACTTCTCCAAGCTTCCAAGGTTGATGAATATATATCAGTTACTTATTGTTTTTAACCATTAAAAAGAATTAATGGTCAAGACGTGGAGTAAGTTTTAATAACTTACTCTTGGAGTAAGCATACATACATATATATATATATATATATATATATATATATATATATATATATATATATATATATATATATATATATATATATATATATATATATATATATATATATATAAGATTAATTGGAATACACTGTCAGTGTAAAACTACTTTACACTGTCATCCAATTAGAATTAGTTATTTTGACACATGGAAAGAGAGAAACAAGGAAGAATTAGTTATTAAAATGATTTATTTATAATTTATTTTTTTTAATTTTTAATTCTATAAATATGTGTCAAAATAACTAATTCTAATTTGATGACAGTGTAAAATAGTTTTACACTGACAATGTATTCCAATTAATCTATATATATATATATATATAATGTGTTTTTATTTAAAATGGTCACAATAGTTAAATACTAAAAAAAATAAAAAATGATTTTATTTATAATATATTTATTTTATACTTTAAAATTATAGATCAATATATTAAAACATTCAACTTTTTTTTTTCTTCATTAGAATGGTTTATTTATTATATATTTATTTTACAGTTCAAAACATATTTAGTTTTATTCATTATTTATTTTTAATTAATACTATGAACATAGTCTTTGAATAATAACTACAAAAGTATAATCAATTTTAAATTTCGTATAATTTTATTCATTGCATAATTATAAATACATTGATATATGATTTATTTTGATGAATACTATTCTTATGGTTTTGGTGAATCTTGTGTCACCCCTTGGGTATCATTTACAATGATACTAATACAAAATAAAAACTCATATAACACATAGCCACCAAAGATGATAAATTGTCCAACACGAGTAGTAAATAACAAAATAAATAGAGGTAAATTAAAATGAAGTAAAATAAAAATAAACAAAATTTAGTCCTCATTATCATCCTCATCATTATCTTGGCCATCTTATTTAACACGTGTAGTTTAGGGTTGAAGTGGATTGTAAAAAATAATCTCCTTTAAAGCCAAAAATCTCCATACATGCCATCCTTTTAAATATATTGTTTAAAGTATTATTGTTTTTTCGAAAATTCCCAAAATTGAAATAACTTATTTTTTTAAGTTGTTTTTATCAGAAATCACTTTTTGGAAAAACTTCAAACAGGAAAAACTTTTTATTTTTGAAAAATCGGACTTTGGCAAAAAAAAATTGGAAATTCAGTCGGGGGTGTCAGAGCCGCGCCGTGGTGGCTGTGGTGGCGGGGACGCATTGGAAAACGACGACCTGCAATCGCGGGGATCACATTTGCGCGACGGTGTTACGGAGGCCGGGGAGTCGTGTCGCACTCCGACGACGGTGACGAAAGGATGGGCGCCCGACGGTGACCAAGCGACTTCAGGTTGCGATTCGTGGGTGGCTGCACCTCGGCAACGGCGGCCCGCGGTGGCCGATTTCGGTCGGTCCCAAATTTTCAGGCGATTTTGTTTTTTCTGACTCTTCTGACAATTTTGTGTTTTTTCGACTTTTCGGGCATTTTTGGTGTTTTTTGAGTTTTGAGCATTTTTTTTTGGAATTTTTGGAATTTGGGAGCCTTCGAGGACATTTTGGAACAACTCGTGACATTAGAGTTTTTTAGTGACCTTAGCGTCATTTTTGAGTAAATTAAAGAAAATGTTCATCCTTACCCTATTGAGGGTCTGACACAATAATAATAAAGAGTTTTTTAAGAAAATATTGAGTTTAAGAGTTTTTGAGAAAATAATGAATTTTTGAGAAACTATGGGTCCTTGAGACTTTTTGAGTATTTTGAGCATTGTGATGAGTTGAAGACAATTGATAATAAAATAATTTTACCTTTTGTGATAAATAATTAATTTGTTTTTGAAAATACATTTTGAGTATAGTAATCCAGAGAGGGATTACAATGGTATCCTTGAATGGCGTTTTGAGTTAGTAATCCATATAAAGATTATAGTGATAACCGAGTATGGCGAATTATAGGTTCAAGAATGGAACCTTTTGTGAATGATTGAGACTCGTGTCTTGTTATGATTTTGAGATGACAATTTTGTTGTATGCTATGTTATTGTGATCATGCATCCATGTATTTCGGAGATATGTAGGATTTCGGTCCAATGATGACCTGATTTAAAGAGGTATTATGGCGGTCTCACGTCTAGAGTGGGACACGGTTCAGAGAGGAACCGAAGACATGGGAATATCAGTAACATACCTCTAACCCCAGTGATTTTGGTACCACATGCATTGAAACAGAGTAAGTGGCATTGCATTGCATATGCATTATGATCTGTTTGATTGTGTTTTGAGTGTGATTGAGAATACTGTTATATTCATGATTACTATTCTGTCTTGCTGTTATTCACCGTTAATAATTGTTAGATGTATTCTCACCCCTTGTTTATTATTGTGACATATGTGCTCCTCGGGAGTATAGACAACCAGGTACAAGAGTAGCTGCTGAGTAGGGGACGACGTCTATGCCCCCCTTTAGCTTTTGTGAAAGGGGAACTGCCTAAACAAATAGGTGTTAAAGGAGTCGCTCTGATATGTTGCACTGGGGATGAGATGTCTTTCGTCATTTATGTTTTGTTTCATTTTGTTGAAGTTTGTTGTTGGTACTTTATGTCAGACTTTGTTTAATTTCCACTGCTTATTTTGCATGACTATTTGGTTTTTGAAATTTTATGTTTTGGTGACACTCTAGTATTTGATTTTATTCAAACTATTTCATTTAAATGTCGAGTCGGGGATTAGGGTGTTACACAACTCAATGACTCAGTGGCTTCCCGATGACTCGATGACTTTATTGCCGAACCCTACATACCTTTTATTTATTTTTATCAAATCCTCCTCAAGCTCATCCACATTCTTTAGTTTGCGATAATCTCTCTTAGTGTCACCTTAAAAATTCTATTAAACTCAACAAAGTGAACAAACTAAACGTCTCTCTTTTTAACTTTCAGCTCTATCGTCACATCAAATCCTTATCTCCTTACACTTTCTACTATTCCACAAACTAATCCTCTTTCCTAGTTGAGCTGAAGCCCATCCCCTGCCAAAACCAAAACATCATCTTTCAATTCTAGTCATTCTCACTATCGACTTTGCCAAAAGCATAGTTGTAATAAAAAGTTAGCAAAAACCTAAACAACCACCATTTTCCGTTATGTCAACTCATGGATGTCAAACTTTTCTATGCCACATCCCAGTCTTATTGCACATGCTTATTATCTTTTTTCCCAAAACTTTCTTGACCGATACAAAAGACAGACCTCATCGCCCCTTATTTATTTAGTTATAAATATTTTATTAAAATACCCTTCATTCGATGAAATGAATTACTCGCTCGTTAACCTTTTTACTCGCCAATAAATACTCTAACCTAATTATGGTTATATCATATTCCTGAAATGACGTTACCATAAATATCATCTACATTCAACACACGTTTTGCAAATTAGGCGATGCGTTCTCCTCAAAATTTTTCATCTAGTTATTTTAGTAATCAAACAAAACCATAAAGAAAATAAATGAATAAAAATAACAACAAGTGGCATTGAAACACAAAACCTATTTCTCTTTCAACTCTCAAGTATACGACAAAGTTAACGCCTCAGTTTTTTAATTAAAATTATATCAAAGCGATTAATCATGTGAAGAAGACAATATTAACAATTAATCAAATAATCCGAATAAAACTAATACCTATGCTAATGATAAATGATAATTTAATTAAATTTAATTATAGAGAAAATTATACCCCAACGATCCATGAATCATTCTTGAGCATTGTTATGACAAAATCCATTGTAGGAAACTATCAATCTCTGTCTCCGTCTTTAACAACTATTTATATTCCACTAATTCCGCTGCTTTCCGATCCATATTTTTATCGAAAAACTATATAAATAAAAAACACAAACAAATTATATAACAAAATCTTCCTTCTCATCGTCCTCATTACCGACGTCATCATCATCTTCGTCGTGGCGGTTGCCATCGACAATAGCACCATAGTCGTCGCCGCCGCCACCACCAATAAATCAAACTTATGTTGATTTAAGTTTTATCGAGCCCATCAACGTACATGTGGTAAGCACAATAATATAGACCATGCACATGATGAACCAAGTATACTTGGACAGTTGTCAACATTTTATAACATATAAATAAATAAATACACACAAGAAGCCTTAAGCATCACAGATAGATATAATTCAGAAACAACACAATCGAAGAGAATAAGAATAAGCAGCGGGGGGAAAGAAAGAAAGAAAACCCGGAATCTAGAAACAACCACCAAAACCCTCTTTATTTTTTCCCAATAACCACGTTTATTTCTTTCTATTCTTCTTCTTCTCAATTCCCTTTCACTCTTTCGAGATCTTCTTCTTCTGCAATGCGCACTTTCTAGTCCACAACTCAATCTCACACCTTCCTTTTCCCCTTTTCATCGATACCTATTATTTTCTAGGTATCAATAACCTTTTCATTCTTTTTGTTGCCAATCAATTTTACTCTTCTTTTACAATTAGGGTTAGTTTTTTTGTTATCGATTCCTGGTTTGTATGTACTCAGCTTGTTTCTGTTGCTGGATTTTCTAGGGTTTCATTGGATCGTTACTTAATACTTGCTCAATTTGGAATTTCGGACTGATTAGGGTTGCGTGAAATGGGCACATGCTCCGATCTCTTTAGAGGTTCGAATTGTGGATTTGGAATTACCGTGCTTCACCGTTTCTACTTGGAGATTGTTTATTCTTAAGATGCTCTTTAACATTGCTTATATGAGCATGGAAGAGGATTGTTTATATTAAACCAATATTAGATACCTTGCAAAGCCTGAGTTTTTTCATCTCTTGGTCTTTTTCATCATTGTTGGGACATCATTGTGGTTTAGGGTTAATACTATAAGGAAAATCTGATACCAGCTTAATACATACTATTGTAAAGATTTTAATCCTAAGCAAATAGTTAATGAGGCTGTGTTGAATCATTTAGATTTGTACTACTAGTTAGCTTGATTAAGTGATTCCACCTAGATTTTGAATCGAATTTTAGTAGTATTAGTTTAGGGTATTTGTATATTTGGTGAAAGGAAGTAAGCCCTAGTGGTTTCCATAATTTGTGTTTGTAGTGAGTAAGGAGCTTATGGAGGAATATTAAAGCTTGAAATGAATGCAGTGACATGGTGCATGGACAGGAGAATAGTTGCCGGTTCGATTGCTTTCTGGAACAGTACTACTGGAAAGTGATTGAAGCATTCTCAGTTTGGCAGAGAGGATACACTTGGCATATCTGGATTTTGTGCAATGTCGCGGTGCTTTCCATTTCCGCCACCAGGATATGAAGGGAAATCTAGAACAGATGATGTTGATTTACTAAAAAAGGTTAATACAATTTTCCTGTATTACACTGTGCAAATTGTTTGACCTGTCATTATCTGCAAAACTGGATTTCTCTGTGAGCTTAGTGTTAAATGTGCATGAATAAGGTTCATTTTCCAAGTTGCAAAATTTAAGGCGAGGTTGCCTATGATTCCTACTTTTCATTGGATCCCATCACGGTGTAAGCTTTGAAGTACTGGTCTGTCCTGACATTGAAATGGCTTTTAAAAGTGTCAGGGATGCATTCGTGGTCTGATTTAATCCTGGACTAGATTTTTGTCTTCTTCCATTTCTTCTAAATATAAGTCCAACTTAGTTAAAGATCTTTGTAAACTGATAACATGAAGCGTTTGAAATGGTCACTTAGATATTTCACACACACACACACACACACAGAAAAACATAAGCATGTCATAGTGTTTGATTGGGGTTTGGGTGCAGATGCAGTCAAAGATGATTGGGTCAGTTTCCTATTTTAATCAGTTGTGATTGTGGGTTCCTGATTGATGGGAATTTTGTTCTTGTTACTTATATCAGTACTCATGCACGCACTTACCTATTGTTGCCTTTATCAGAATTCACATTAGATGTTTCTTGTTTATCTCCGAATTTGGGATTTTGAACTGACGAGTTTCCTAGTGCTGAACACGTGGAGGGGAATTCTACATTTACTGGTGAAGAGACAATGATTAAAAGTTCATATGATTTCTTGTTTTTTTCACTTTCCACTAAAATTTAAATAAAAATCTGTCTGTATAGATTGCACCCATTTAGGTTTGATCCCTTCAGTTTTTCTCCATTTTCTGGGATATTAGTTCTTTTCTTTGACGAAAAATGTTAGTCATGTTAGTGGGAGGATTCGAACCCACATCGACACTGCCTTATCTTTCTAAACTTTATGTTCCTTCTCCCAAACCAACAACAAACCACCTTTTCACTCAATTTGGGTATCAGTTCTTATATATTTCTGCCATTTGAGAATGCTACATGGTCAAAGTGCTGATCTATCATTTATTTCAAAGTAATTTGTAATAGCATAAAACTTTAGGAAAAGAAAAATATTACTAAAGCCCTGTTTATCGGTCTTACATTTTTTTCCTTATAACGGTGGTGCTGACACGCCTGGTGTAGGTTAGGGGAAGGTCAAAACATAGTGTATGATTAGATATACAAGTAATAGTAGTCATAAAATTATAAGCCCTATAGATGGAAAAAGAAACAATTCACATATTCTAGCTGGGGGATATATTATGCTGAGTTGAGAAAGTGTGGAAAATTCAACATATATATTGTTAGACATTGGGAAATCTGGTTATGGTGGTGTGCCATCTCTTTATGGATGATAAACTCAACCGGACAGTTGGACAAAACATAATTTTAGTGTAAAATAATAACATGTGGGCTTTATGGTGTGCCGTCCCATTCAGAATAAATGTGGAAACCTTGAGGGTAAGATGATATACTTATGGTATGCTGTCTGGGAGTAGACGTCACTATAAGTGCGCTAGCTCTATTTGGAACTGTGTGGCTATGCTAATCTTAAAATTAGTTATCCTTGCACAAACATCTTAGTGCTATTTTGCTTTAAGTTGCTCCTAAAATATTCTGGTAATTCTTTGTTGGAATTAATGCCCCGTCCATTTATTTGGTAGGGTTATTTGAAAATTGATATACAAGCAGCTGGACATTATTTACTTGCATATTAGTACCGTTGTCTTGTATGAAATTTCGCCTCTGATATAAAACTGTTGATCATCCGATTGTTCAACTGGATATGGGATTCTTATGTCTGTATGGATTTTTTTTTATTGCAAGTAAACTTATTATCTGCTTGGGGAGAACTTTGTCTGTCGCAGTATAATTTTTTAGCAGCATAGAAGCATATTGGCAGTCATCTTCATTTTTACTTTTTCAGTCTTTTTGGTTATAAATTAGCAATTAATTTTGCATACTGTATGTTATATTGATAGGGTGGAAGTTAATAGGTCTTGATTTTTTGTTATTTTTGCTGGATCTTCAAGGACCATGTTGAGTGGGCATCATGTGGATGTTATTCTCTTATGTTGTTTTAAGAAAGGAGTGGGAATGTGAAGTCATTTTCTTTGTTTTTTTTAATTATATATTTAATTACTATTCCTAATGTCTATTTTTCACTATGAACTTCCAGGAAAGACGCAGAGAAAAAAAACGTAAAAAAGAGGAAAAGAAAAAGGAGAAGGAAAGAAAGGAAAATGGAGAGAAAGAAGGAAGGGATGGAAAACATAAGGATAAAAAGGACAAAAAAGAAAAAAAGAAAAAAAGGGATAAAGACAAGGACAAGGACAATGATAAAGATAAAAGTAAAATCAGTGCTACGGACAGAAAAGGATTTCCAGCTCAAGCTCATGGTCTTAATGATGGTAATAATCTACATCAAAAGGAAATCAAACAAAATGACAAGGCTTTCTTGTTTGATAATAAACTTACCAAACAGTATGCCAGTTACAATGGAGAGAAGGCCAGAGAGAATAATCATCAGGTTGACGAGAATAGGGACTCTAAATTCCGCATGGAGTTGGACAGGAGGATTAGGGACAGTGATGGAGGAGCTGGGAATCCATTGGCTCAAAAGTTTTCAACGGCAGACCGTGGAAAGGACGAGGAGACTGTTATGCTGGTTGCTAATAGTATTGGCGCTGGCAGTAGCACCTGGCTTGATGGAAAGAAGTTCCAGGACATGGGTGTCAATGCTAAAAAGATTGTTGGGAGAGGAATTCAGGCTGAGACCCAATCAATTGGAAATGCAACGGTTCAGAACCATGTTGTTGATGGTAAAAAGATTGGCACCTGGCCTGATAGTAAGGAGAAGTTTCAGGATAAGGGTGTCGATACTAAAAAGATTGATGGGAGAGGCATCCGGATTGAGGCCCGGCCAATTGGAAATGCAACAGTTCAGAATCATGTTGATGGTAAGAAGATTGGCTCCTGGCCTGATGGTAAGGAGAAGTTCCAGGATAAGGGTGTCGATAGTAAAAAGATTGATGGAAAAGGCATCCGGACTGATGCCCGACCAATTGGGAATGCAACAGTTCTGAATCATGTTGATGGTAAAAAGATTGGCACCTGGCCTGATGGTAAGGAGAAGTTCCAGGATAAGGGTGCCGATTCTAAAAAGAATGATGGGAGAGGCATCCGGATTGAGGCCCGGCCAATTGGGAATGCAACAGTTCAGAATCATGTTGATGGCAAGAAGATTGGCACCTGGCCTGATGGTAAGGAGAAGTTCCAGGATAAGGGTGTCGATTCTAATAAGATTGAAGGGAGAGGCATCTGGACTGAGGCCCGACCAATTGGGAATGCAACAGTTCAGAACCATGCTGGAAACTGTCTACCTAGGGTTGATGAAAAGCCCAGACCTTTGGAGAATAATTTTGACAAAATTTTGGTAGGAACTGAACGGGCTAAGGAAAAAAAAGATGATAAACGAGGAGATAAAAGGAAAGATGATAAAAAGGGTGATAAAAGGAAAGAAAAAGATAAGGAGAAGAAAGGGCATGGGAAAGACAAAGACAGGGATAAAGAGAAAAAAAAGGAGGAGAAAGCAAAGCAGAAGATTGAATATAGAAATGGAGAGCAGAATAAATTAAAAGACAGCAACAAAGTCAGTCCAGTGGGCCCAAATTCTTCCACACAAGTATCCAAGAACTACCATGAGAATTCTATCTTTGAGGAAAATCTCAAGAAACGGAAGGAAATTGATTCAAATGGAGTTCTACATGGTGAGTGCCATATGTAATGAATCATGTTTGTGTTGCTGGTCAATGAATCCCATTAGGTTGCCAGTAGATACATATTTTTCTTACTGCATCTAGAGAGTAATATTTTGATATTTCATAGTGGGGAATTTTTTCAATTACAGGATTCAATTTTCTTGAGTTTGTATACTCATTATTTTGTGGTTTGCTGACGATTTTATTATTCTTTGAATTTTCTTTCAGCCAATGACAGTAGGCCCATTAAGTTGCCTAGACCCTCTTCCTCTCATCCTTTCTCTGAAAATGGGAGGACATTAGAACCCTGCCAAATTTCCCTTCAAAGTGTTTCAGATGGGCCAAGAGGCCCTATTAATGGTAAACTAGAAAACAAGGAACGGAAGAAAAATGGCCTCTTTGTGGTTTCCCCAAACAAGATTCCCAACGCCAGTGTGCCAGCTGATCCCGTCACTAAAGTATCAACATCCGTGGTTTCCCCAAACAAGATTCCCACTGCTACTGTGCCAGATGATCCCGCCACTAAAGTATCAACATCTGTGGTTTCCTCTAACAAGGTTCCCACTGCTACTGTGCCAACTGATCTCGCCACTAAAGTATCAACATCTGGGGTTTCTTCTAACAAGGTTCCCACTGCTACTGTGCCAACTGATCCCGTGACTAAAGTATCAACCAAACCATCCCATCCAGATACCAAGTACATAAGTCAGGTATATTCCGTACCAAAAGCAAATGAGTGGTCTGATTTTGTTGACCAAGAGTGGCTGTTTGACAACAATCATTCGCAAGAACAAAAACCCGTGGTGAAATCTTCAGAGGTTGCGGATACACTGCAGGTATGGGCAGAAGCTGTGCATATAGAGCCTGCAGATGTTTTTGCTCTACCATATGTCATTCCATACTGATCATCCACAAGGCATACGAAACTTCAAAAATATCTGCACAAAACCTCCTGTTGCCTAACCTATTTTGGAGGAACAGCAACCTATGGGCTAGAAATTTATTTCACACTTGCTGATTCATTCTTTTATCATTTGCACGCTAATTAGCCTGTATTGTAAGCTGTTTGGGTGGGTACTTATGTCTGGCCGACTGCCTTGATCCTGAACTGATTTGAAGGGAAACTTATGCCACAAAAGTGATTGCATAATTTGCATGTTTGGTGCATTGCTGCAGGCCAAGTTGAGGGTGCAGTTCTCACTTTATGCATTATAGCAACAATTCATTCACAAGTTAGACCTCATACGGGTAGTCACAGGTTGTGGAGAAGGGATGTACAAGCTTGTGCAACTTTTGTTTTCTTTGTTAAAAAATTATTTTTGCCTAGAGCTGAGCCTGGGCAGCTAGCTTATTTCTAATCGAGAATGAGAATTCGAGAGAAATTAGATATGGTTTATGCAAACCTCAACACAATTTTGATTTGTAACATAGAACTTTTATTTACAAGAATATGTATGATAGAGGGGAAAAGTATTAGTCGGATTAAATTATTTAGATTTCTGTAAAATTTTATTCGATATTTAGCTTGGTCTATCAGAAAAGTCAAGGTTGAGTTGAAATTATCTTTGCCTTTTGAAAAAAAAAAAAGGTTGAGTTGAAATTATTACATGGTGTAGGTCGATTTGTTTCTTGGCGGTTATTGTCAAAATTTAGTCACCGCAGATAATCTTAATTAATTAATCATTTTTCAGCTGTAAAAAATGTCTTGTTCAAAAGGTTGAATTGCTTCATATATATATATATATATAATGAAACAAAAATTAAACTAAGCGTAATTAAGTCCTCCACTTCAAAGGCGTCCGATAAAGACTTTTAATTTAAAATTAACACTATTTGCATCAAACAAAATGTGTTTTTCATAATGTTTCTCTATATTCATTTGATCGTGGCTGAAACGATTCGGTCTTTCAAAAGTCTCTCTTATTAGAAAAACTGAAAAATTAAAATGAGTGATCCATGTGTGATGATGTATTAGAGACAAAACTGTGGGAGCGAATAGGATGAGCAAAGTGTGTTGGACCATACCCTCTATTTCCTTCTGGATAAACTACCAATAACGTTCCACATAAATTTCTTATCAACTTTTTTTAATTTAAAAATACATAAATAAATAAAATTATTACAAACAAAAAAAATGAAAGCAAGACAAGCATCATCATCATACACTCAAAGGAACTAAGGTGAGAGTGCCTTTGTTATACATTTAAATCAAAATTAAATTAAACTAAAACTTAATATAATACAAACACTTCAGGAAGAAAAAAAAAACTAATTGCATGTATTGATTTTAAGCAGAGGATGATATGATTGGTTCATGTGTTCAGTGTTGATCCATTCATCATCGTCTCCAATTCTATTCGAGAATGTTGCCTTTTTGCTCAGCCACTCCGTGTTATTCCCCTTCTTCTCAGGTCAATTTCTATCCATTTCTTTTCAATTTTTCAATATCCTTGAATTTGTTGTTCTTTGCTGAAATTGGGGGGAAAAGATTTAGCATATTATCACTATTTCAATCATTTGCAGTTTTTCTGTATGTGTTTGGTAGAACACTTAGAACGGTTAATTTTGTTGTTATTGTAGATTCCCTTATTTGGGGGACTGCAATCCTTGTGTCCAATTCGAAAGGATCTTGAGAGTAGATGTGTGGGGGAAGAAAGTGTACATTTAGGTTTGCATTACGGAACACCTTCACTTAGAAATTCATTTGCAACACAAGCTATAAAGACTGTTTCAGCATGGGAAAATTCACCAGTAACAGTAAATGGAGAATTCAGATACATAGAAGAAAGGTACAGTTTATCTACCGTGCCGGAGGAATTCTTAGACTTTTCAAAACAGTCAGCTGAAGGTTCTGATGCATTAGTAGCATCTGCACAACCAGAAGCAATGCTATCAAGTACTGATATAACGCCGGGGAAGTTTGAATCTGTGCCTAGTTTGGTTCAAGGTACAAAGGCAAGTGTTAGTGACCTTGTTGCCGGAATCAGTGACACATTCAACGCCTCTATTAACAAGGGAGGAAATGCTTTCCAAAGCTCAGTGGATACGGTCACTAATTTTGTTGATTCCATTGTTAAAAATGCTACTACATCTGCGGATAATGCTTTTAGCAAGGCATTTTCTGCTGTTGATCAAACGGGGGGACTGGCGAATAAGAAAATTACTAGCATTTCAAGTGAGATAAATGGAGTCACGGGTAAGGCACCTAGTTTGGTTATTGATGTGTTGCGCCGCTCAATCGTTGCGGTAGAGAGTTCTCTATCAACTGGGGCTTCCTATATTGTTTACCTATATGGGTCAGCCAAGGAGTTCCTTCCTGCAGAGATTAGGGATACAGTCGGTTTATATGAAGATAAAGCAACACAATTCTTGAGGCCTGTTGGATCTGGAACTCAACAGGTAATGTATTAATAGAGATTCAACAGAATTCTTTACTCAAGTCTCAATTTTGTTTAATGTTTCTGAAATTTGACTTGAATAAGAATTGTCAAATGAATCAAAAACATTTTCTATATGTGTGACTCTTCTTTAACTCTAGCATAAGAAGTTCTTTTCTTTGATTCATGTTTTAAATCTTGTGTTCTTGTTCTTGATGTATGGTGTTTCATTTCACAACTATTCTAAATTTGCGAGCATATGTTGATAAGTTATGTCCCATAAGCAGGTATACACGGCTTTTTATTCATTGGAGAAGAGTCTCGGCTTTGATCCAAACGACCCAATTATTCCCTTTGTTGTTTTTGTGGGCTCTTCAGCAACATTATGGTATGAATTTATCTTTCCTCAAAAGTATAAATTGTTATTTATCTATATTGAAGAATTGAATTTCTTTTCCATCACAATGCCATCTGTAATAGATGTCAGATATATGCAGGGCTATTTATTGGTTGTGGAAATATGGAGGTTACTCAGGAGATTTATCCCCTAAATCAGCTTTTGAGCTCTTGGCTGGGGACTCAAATGCTGTACTTATAGATGTCCGCTCTGAGGCAAGTTATGGTCAATTTTTCAGGCATTTTTAATTCGAAACAGGAGAAACAGTCATACAATTTATGAAAGTTAAGTCAATAAATATTGTGTTTTGAATCTTTTGATGCTAATTCTATGTTTGTTTCACCCTCCTTTCAAACTCAAACTATGGTCTTTTGGCATTATGGATGTATCCAATCTATTTGCATTTGTTTGGCTAACTATTTTCATATCAATGTTGACCAATGAAGTTGCTGCTCTTTTCCTTTATGCAGGAGTTGCGAGAAAAAGACGGTATTCCTGATATTCGACGGGCAGCTCGCTTTCGCTATGCAAGTGTGACTCCAATTGAGGTTGGTTTAAAACATGATAATACTTAAAAAATGTGACAAGTATATTTATGGTATACCTTAACTATGTTAAATGGAACCGGCCGAGAATCATAGTCATCTGTTCTATGGATTAGTGATTAATTTGTTATCTATCTACTGATAAAAAAACATATTATGTCGTTTTCAGGTTGATGGCTCGATACGCAAGTTGTTGAAGGGTGGTAGAGACCTGGATGACTCCTTGGTTGCTGTTGTTATTCAAAATTTGAAAATTGTTAAGGTATTTAGCCTTGCAACTCGAAACAGGGTCTTTTCCACTGAATAAAGTTACTTGGAAATGACACTTAGTACAATTTTCTTCCATGTGATACTCTCGGATAAACAGTGTTTTTTACAAGCCATTCAATTTCATTCCCTTTACTTTGATCTTATAACATTAAGCTATTGAAGCTCGAAAGATAACTGCATTATTAAAAGTCATGTGGTTTTTATAATACACATTGTCCTTTGGCAGATTCATCATTTTATTTTATTTCCAGGAAGACATTTAATGGCTTTATAAAGTGCCTTTTTATTTTGTACCCTGCATGATAGGTGAAAGTCTGTGTTAAGATTGAAATATATGTTCAATGATTTGAAGCTTGTCTATGAATACCTTTTTATTTTTACCTGATTATTTGCATGAGAAATGATATATCAGATGTTTATTTTCTATGCTCTATAGGACAGTTCCAAGGTTATTGTGTTGGATGCTGATGGTACTCGTTCTAAAGGCATTGCAAGATCCTTGAAGAAAATTGGGATCAGGGCAAGTCCGTCAACAACTACTGAGATATTTGTTTCCAATTTTTAATGTGATAGTGATATTATGCAACATAAATATACTGCTGCAACCCATTGTGTTAACCATCTAAATTGCCGCATTTCCTACTGTATACCTTAAACACTTTCCAAACCTTATTTTCTCGCTGAAGACTGCATAACAATATGTTTAGCTTTTTAGAAGGAAATTTGGTATCTAGATAGCAAATAATTGTTTGTACTGCTTCTATATCTGATATAGGATCATAGAAACATGTAATTATATTTTAAGGTTAGGGTTTAGGAACTTTGACATGGTAAAAAAGTAGTAGAATAAGATATCAATAATAGAGAAAAATCCAGGCAACATTACTCCTACTATTTCTCTGATGCTTTGAATTTTGGAATTGTAAATCAAAAAGGCAAAAGCTAGAATTTGAGGAATTCTAGATTCCCTAACTCATGTTTAAACCAGCACTTAGTCCTTTTGTGTCAACATCAGTGCCAAACAAGTTTAATTTAAACTCTAAGACATATCCTTTATATTAGCGTGCATTTGCTTCAGTGGTGGTTCACTAATAATAGACACCCTACCCTCTGCACAATCAACTTATTCATCAACCTTTGAAATTTGATTCATATATGGAAGTAGAATAAAATCTAACAATGTTGATATTTTACAGAATCCATACTTGGTCGAAGGTGGCTTTCAGTCTTGGGTGAAACAAAGTCTCCGCATCAAGGAACTCAAACCTGAAACAGCACTTTCCATACTAAATGAGGTATTTGTCAAACTGTTTATGTAAATCATATGAAGCACGGACTCTGACACGGACACCGGGACATTTCGACACCGATAATGTCAAAACATAGGACACCGACACTGACACTGACACTGCTACATATAAAATAGTATTTGAACTTCATTTATCCATATATTATTAAAATTAAAAAAGTTAAAAATATTCTAATCAAAACTAATATCTTTAATTCTTTATTGATAACATTGCTTTAATATATGTTTAGTTCTTTTAGATGTGTGTGCGATTTGTCTAAAAAATGTATAAAGGTGTGTTGAAGAAAATAAAAAAACAAATTTTTGTTTGAAACACTTGTCTGAATTGTCTCACATCTGCGATATGAATGTCATACGGATGTCGTATTGATTCAAAGAGTATCGAAGCAAAAAAAAAAACCATTTTTAGGGGACACTTGTCTGACTTTTCCGACACTTTTTTTTTTTACTTTTCCTACACGTGTTGCACGTGTGTCATACAAGTGTTGGACACCGCGACACGCCTAATTCTAGAGGTGTCCGTGCTTCATAGTGTGTATCTATATCTTTATGAATATGAGCCTCAGTTCTCCATTACTAACAATTTGGGATGATTCCTCTTCTTACCCCTCCTACCATTTAAGCTAACCACCTTTTCATTTCTATATATATTGGTCTTTTCATCAATGAATGTGCATTTGTACTTTCACAGGAAGCTGAAGCAATTCTAGCGGATATTATACCTTCTTCTCCTTGGCAACTTTTAGGTTATGGTACGGTACGTATATCAACTGTCAAGTTATTAGTGATTTTCTCAACTTAGTTTTTTTGTCATTTTGGTGGATTCTTAGAATGCTAATGGCTAAGTTAATTTTATAAGGTTCACACCATTTCATACATGGTATGGAGAATACCTTCATAGGGTAAAAAAACAGGGTTTCAGTCAAGCAACTTGTATTGAGAAAAGTAAAGCAGAAAAAAATGAATTGATGGCACTTTCTTGTTATTTAATTTATTTTATCGTCAACAATTATCTTACGTAATTATCTTGTTCTCTGCCTTGATACCGCCAAAGCATCCATTCTTGTCATCTTTTGTTTTGATTTAGAAATGCTTACATTATTTTATTTGATTGTTATTATCTAATAATAAACGCAACTACTTTTGATTCAGGCACTACTTGCAGGATCATATGCATTAGTAGGTGCGTGCATGTTCTCTTCCACAAAATGTGAATTCATACATAATTGATTTCCCTTTAATACACCAGTTTAAATGTGAAGTTGGCTAGTTTACTTGTTCTCACAAAATGTTTTGAGTACTTTATATCTTGTTTGTAAATTTATTTTGATTATTTAGCTTAAAAATAAGGCATATTCCATTTATCCTCATGCATGAGTGACTAGAGGATTCTTATGCTTTTTTAATGAAAACCTAATGGTTTCAACCACTTGTTAACCATTCCTTTATTTAACTTTCCTGATCTGACAAAGTGCAATCATTACTATGCCAGAGTGGGAGAAAACATTGCAGTTAATTGGTGTTTTTGGCCTCAGTTTGGTATGTATATTTTCCTTTCAGCAAGTACTTCAATTGATTATAGTTTCTTTAAAAGAATATGGTTCATATATCAACTAAGGTTGGGAATAGCATGATGAGTCCATAGTTCTTGTAGACTGGGAAATTCTCATATTCTTACTAGCTTTAAGGTATTGGTGATTTTTTATTTCCTTATATTTCTCCTAACGTATATTACCAGACCATATATCTGCGGGTTTCTTCATATGAAAAGTCAGAAGATTTGAGACAAGATGTGAGGTAAGTATACTCTTTGATTGATATTTGGTCATATAATCATTAAATTAGACAATATTTGAATAATTTAGTTTTCATCCAATAGCCATTTATGTCTTCAGTTATCTTAATATTCAAGTCATGGTAGTACACAAGCTTTTCATTTCCAGATGTGAACTATATTGACTATTTAGTATGGATCGTGTTCGCTAAACTTAACATTGCATAGACACAAAATTCATCATTTCAGATGTGCAAAAGGATCATAAATTGTATGTGCCTCGATAGAAGATTTAAGTGGATATAAAGAGTGTCATGCAAATCTACATGCAGTTTCAATTTTGGATTTGTGTGACACTATTTATGTTCGCTAAAACAGAATGTCATCCAAAAGCTAAACCAACTTTTAAGACATAACATTTGTTATCTTGTATTTTCTTCAGTGTTACAGATATCGCAACATATCAATACATAGAAAAATATATGATTTCAATTAGCAAATAGCAACTAACAAAACTATCAGTTTGTGTACCCTTTCTTGGCATTGTTACTCAAGAATATATTATGAAATTTAACTGTCTTTTTCTGTTCTTTAAAGGTTGTTGCTTGCACCTGTTAAACTTGGAGGCCAGGCATTTTCATGGGCTGCTGGAAAATTGGAATCAAATGGCATAGGGTTACCTACATCACCTTCATCATTGGATGTTCAGAACCGCGTGCTACAGGCTGCTGCCAAACATGAATCCCAACCATCTGACAGTGAAGGTAACCAAGACCAAAATCCCGAATCCACAGTTACTCTCAACCAAAATGCATGAGAATATTGTTCCAGATTGTCATGTGCTAACATGGAAACATGAACAAAGATTATTATGGTCACAACGTTAACTCACATGACTTGAAGTTTGCAAGTTGACAGTATCCAACCTTTTCTAAACACTATGCAGCACGTTTCAAGAATGCCACAGGTGTTTAGCACAATTTCCACCATCAAAATAATGTGTAATTGTTAAATAAGTTATTATTTGTATGATGAAAATTGTACTAACAATTTGTGGTGTTGCAACTAATAGTTTTCTAAACTATACCCTTCAAAAAATTCCTTTGATGTTTAGGTCTTTTACAAATACAATCCGCTTGCAAATGGAAAATGTGTTAGAATAGCGAATTTTTTTTATTTAAATAACCCGGTTTTTTAAAAAAATAATAATTCTAAACTAACCTATATTTCAAATTATTTTCAAACTATTTCACTATTTAAAAAAAAAACTCGTTAAAGCATTGGAATTGGCACATGCACCCAAATTTAAAGAGGAGGCGCCAATTGAAATAGGCGCATGCACCTAGTGCTGCCAATCAAATTGGCGTCTATATGTAGTGTTATAGTACTGGTCCCAATTGGCTTAGTACCAGTGTGTGTTGTTGTGTTATTTTTTTATAATGATTGACATTTTATATAAAAGTCAGAATTAGAAATATTAATATTAATATTAGGTTACGTTTACATACGAAAACAAAAAGTACTAATGTCGTTGATCAGGATGACTCAACCGACCACCAGTTCTACATCCATTAGCTACCGTAACGCGTGACCCTAGCCCACGTTGTTGATTCACCCCAAGTGTTTGAAAAATTGAGGACCCAAGAACATCACCATCGCCAGATTCCTTATTCACCTCAAGTGTTTGAAAAATTGAGGACCCAAGAACATCACCATCACCAGATTCCTTAAGAAGGTCATTTAGTTCCATAAAATCTGTGTATGGAATGACGCGCTACAGCCGTAATTGAGTTCATGGCCCATGCTAGAGTAGTTGGGTGTGTTTGTGTTATTGGTATGCGACTGAGACGATTGAAGGGCGACATTGGTGTGAATGATTCGTTGGGGGAAAGGTTGAAATATTTGTTGTGGTGTTTGGTAGCCATATGGTTGTTGCATGTTTTTGTTTTGTGGTGTTTGGGTTTCTTAGCTATAGTAGGAGAAACGATTGGTGTTAAATGATCGTTGAGTGTTTTGGCTATGACGGCTATGGTAGGATGATGTGTTGGGGGTATTTCGATGTTGGATGTCTTGATAATGATCATTTTGTTGGCGGTGGTAAGGGGTATGTTCTTGGTATTGTGTTTGGGTGTTTGCCATGTTAAGGTCGTAGATTTGTCTGTTTGTAGGCTGGTAATTTTGTTGGGTCGGGGATTGTGAGTAACCGGTCTGATAATTTTGTAGGGGGTTAGATGTTGAACCTTCTTGTGTGTAAGTGACTTGGTGTGAGTCTTATATGTACATATCCTCGGCGAGAAACTCAAATCCAACCGATATGTACCAAGCCATATAATTATGAGTTGATTTTTCTTCGGTTGACATTATAACATCACTTAAGATATGGTAATGTCAGTGCTTCCATTTTCAACACTCAGATCTAGCAAAGCCTTGCCAAGGGTTAAATTTCCATTGGTTGTTAACTCTTCGTAAATGCCATTCTCAGAGGTCTGTCAGGGGATTTGGGATGTGTTGAAGCATGCCGAACTGCAGTTTAACACAATCACTATGATGCATCTCCACAGTGGTGAACCTAATGATCGGTGTGGATGCAATCTAAACGGCTGTATCGTGTTCGTTGATTTCATGTTCATGATCCAAGTTTAGATATGGACGCCAAATGAACTGAAGAGGAAAAATATATTAAATTATAAAATGAGTGATATTAATAATAAATTATCATGAATTGATTCGGTTAGTGGCAATATATTTGCTGGTCTAAGAAGATCCAAGAGATTGCGATACTGGGTAATACAATGTCTAGGACATCTGTTGTAAGTCGTACCATGAGTCGAGCATCTGCACCAAAAAAGTAAATATGTTATTTAGAGATAATAATTGGTAAAATAAGCAAATATAATTAATGTTAAGAACTTACTTTTGTGTGTACAGGAATATGAACGGGTTGTGGTTGACGGGCGCTAGGGACGATAGTCTGGACCAACCCCATGCTTGGAGCAAACAACGCATCCAAAAAATGTAAATGTGTCCTTGTGTGCATTTTTACAGAAAGAGCTATATAGACAAGCCAAACAAACGAACCTCAAACTATAAATTCTTAATTTATCTACATGTCTTAATAAGGGTAATACATAACATGCATACTAAAACCACTACCTTCAGAAAATAAAAATAAACCAATCAAAAACATAATATAACACCTAGTTTTTATTATTCGACCTTGTTCGGAAGAATTTTCATCTAACTCTAAATCGTTGTAATATACCTTAAGGCGCGAAAGCAATATACCTTAGTCTCTCGAGTTATCATCTAACAAGTCGGCACCCAAGAGTTCCATGCAAATTGAATTTGCCTAGTTGGTTTTCCCATTTACCGCCTTACCCTTGATAGGCAGCTCCAATAACATGTTTACGTCTTCAAACGTAACAGTAAGCGCGTGTCTCGGGACGCCATCTGTCACATAAAGCTAATATAAACTTATTATTAATCGACCAAGATATGATTTTGCTAACATGTCAAAAACCGGCAAGGTCGACGTCAGGTTGAATCAACTCGTCGATGACAACAAATTCGTGGACACGAGTACGAAACCTAGAAACACCCTAAAAAAAGAAAATAAGTTTTTTCATAACAAAATGTGCTAGAAAAATAAAATAAAATATGTTTTTTCATAAACACTTACATAACTCGCAATGTTGGCGACAATTACTCTATTTAACTCACCCATAGTCAGGAGAGACAATTTTTACGCAATGAGAAATATGAATTGAAGTGTTGGTTACTGATGAAAATATGAGAGGCTATGTCTATTTATAGGTAACAACATGTAAGAGGTAGCATGCAAGCACTAAATTTGGCACCATCTCAATTGGCGACCACATTAAAAAATAAAGAGCTAACGCCAAATTGACTAGCGCGTTCATAGGCTGCGTGTGACAGGATTCTCATAGGCTGCATCGCTATGGCATGGCAGGATTCTTCCATGCATGATCTTGCCACATAGGCTTTGCAGAGTGAAAAATCTTGAGGTTGCATGCATGGAGGCGCAAAAATGATTGGCGGGTGTGTTCAAATTTCCAAAGAAAACGCAAATTGACTTGGCACGTGTAGTTGCATGCATAGTCTTGTCATGTAGTATAAAATAAACTTCATACAAGTTCATACTCCTACTGAAACCAACACAAGTTCATTGTCATACCAAAAGAATCAAACTATGTCATATGCACCCCAAATATATTATCAATGCTCACTGCAACGGTGAGACATATATCTCTGATGTATCAGGGTTTGGTTTTCGAAACACCGAAACTGTCTGATTTATTCAAATTTCTTGTATTTGAAAAAAATAATAGAAACTTATCTAGGGTCTTGTCCTATGTCATAAATCACATACCAAAATCCAATTTATTTCGAAAACACTCAAGTTAAATTTTACCCGCTAAAGGTGCGAGACGATGAAAATGTTGAATATATGTTTGTTAGTCACAAACATTTTGGTTTTAACTCTATTGAGTTATTTATTACTCTCTAACAAACTCTACCATCTCAACAATCTCATATAATTTATCAAGCTGAATCTGATGAATCTGAAATAAAATACTTAGATGAAGCCAAAGCAGAAGTCGACGTCGTTGATGAAGAAAAAGAAGAAAGTAAGACACAAATCAATCATATACTGAACAACAACACTGAAGATGGCGATCATCAAGCACCATTACCTCCAAGTCGTGTATACTGTCCACCTCAATATATGACAAACATGGACTTGCATGACAATAAGTCATCCTCCGATATTTTTTACAACCTGTATATGCGGTTAGAGGGTGAGTTAAAAGTGGGAGACAAGTTGCACACCAAAGAAGAATGTGTGCGAGCTATTAAAAAATTTCACATGGATAACTCTGCTGATTTCAATGTACAACGCACTGATGCGAGAAGGTATGTCATTCAATGTCGTAACATTCTTTGCAACTTTCGGCTGGCTGCGTCTCACTGGGAAAAAAGTGATTTTTGGTAGATAGCTTCTATAGAGCCACCTTATAGTTAAACAACCACTAATATTGTACAGAATCACCGAAAATTAAGCGCTGAATTGATATATCAGACATTTTACCGCTTGTTAACAAGGACCCATAAGTGAAAGTGAGTATAATAATCTCTCATATCGTTACACGATATAATTATACCCACTCCTACAAGAAAACGTGGATTGCAAAGACAAAGGCTGTTGAACAGGTATTCAACAACTGGGAGGATTCATACAAAGAATTGCCACGGTTTATGGTGGCACTTAAGACATATACACTAGGGACTGTTTCAGGTATGGAGACATTGCCAGCATTTACGCCATACAAAACCTGTGTTTGGTTATATGACTTAGATGACTCAGATGAAGCCGAAGCGGAAGTCGACGTCGTTAATGAAGAAAAAGAAGAAAGCAAGACACAGATCGATCATATACTGAACAACAACACTAAATATGGTGATTTTCAAGCACCATTACCTCAAAGTCATGTATACTTTCCACCTCAACATATGACAAACATGGACT
Source organism: Lathyrus tuberosus (assembly GCA_022829125.1). NCBI lineage: Eukaryota > Viridiplantae > Streptophyta > Magnoliopsida > Fabales > Fabaceae > Lathyrus > Lathyrus tuberosus. The sequence goes on from JALAZF010000075.1 coordinate 13,479,752, forward strand.
TGCATGACAATAAGTCATCCTCCGATATTTTTTACAACCCGTATATGCGGTCAGATGGGGAGTTAAAAGTGGGAGACAAGTTGCACACCAAAGAAGAATATGTGCGAGCTATTAAAAAATTTTACATGGATAACTCTGGCGATTTCAGTGTAAAACGCACTGATACGAGAAGGTATGTCATTCAATGTCGTAACGTTCTTTGCAACTTTCGGCTGGCTGCGCCTCACCGGAAAAAAAGTGATTTTTGGCAGATAACTTCTATAGAGCCACCTCATAGTTGAGCAACCACTAATACTGTACATAATCCTCAAAAATTAAGCGTTGAATTAATATATCAGACATTTTTCCGCTTGTTAACAAGGACCCATCAGTGAAGGTGAGTATAATAATCTCTCATATCGTTACACGATATAATTATACTCACTCCTACAAGAAAGCGTGAATTGCAAAGACAAAGGTTGTTGAACATGTATTCGACAACTGGGAGGATTCATACAAAGTATTTCCACAGTTTATGGTGGTACTTAAGACATATACAGTAGGGACTGTTGCAGGTATATAGACATTGCCAACATTTACGCCATATGGAACTTGTGTTGGTGGAAATAGAATATTTCACTAACTCTTTTGGGCGTTTCAACCATGCACAAAGGTTTTGAATTTTGCAAACCTATTATTCAAATTGATGGAACATGGTTATATGAAAAATACAAGGGCACCTTGCTTATGGTAGTTGCACAAGACAGAAACAATAATGTCTTTCCCATTGCCTTCGTCTTTCCCATTGCCTTCGCTCTGGTTGAAGGTGAGACTGCTAGTGATTATAGTTTCTTCCTTAGGAATCTCAGAACACATGTGGCTCCACAAGCCAATCTCTGTTTGATTTCAGATAGACATACTACTATTGAGAGTGCTTACAATAACCATGATAACAGATGGCATAATCCTCATTTTACCTTTGTCTATTGCATTAGGCATATTGCACAGAACTTCATGCGTGCAATCAAAGACAAGAACCTTCACAAAAAGTGGTGAATGCAGGGTATGCTCTAACTCAACCATCATTTCAACACTACCGTGACGAAATTAGATTGTCAAATGCAGATGCATGAAGGTGGGTGGATAACATTCCATTGGAGAAGTGGACAAGGGCATTTGACAGAGGATGTGGATCGGGCCACATGACAACAAACCTTGTGGAAGCCATGAACGACGTCTTCAAAGGCATTAGAAATCTACCAATAACCGCATTGGTGAGAACACCCTATTTTAGGTTGGCATCAGTCTTTGCAACCAGAGGCAAAAGATGGAGTACAATATTAATGTCGGGTCAATTATTCAGTGAATGCTGCATGAAAATGATGAAAGAGGAAACTATCAAAGCTAGCACACATGCAGTTAGACTCTTTGACCGCCATAGACATCATAAGCTTACATAACTATTTCCTAAGATTTGGATGTAACCAGGTTCTATAGATAGTGCTGTCTATGATTCTACCCTCAATTAGAGCTTCATTTGATGCATTATTAAAACACCTATCATTTCTGAATTTGCAGAGCTCATAGATTGTTTAAGCCAACCCACACTTCAAGATCTTCATTTTGCAGGCCTTGGATTTACACATATCACTAACCCACTTGACCTCTTGAATCCAATCCCCTATTGTATGGTAAATCATCATCCACTCCAAAATGTTTTTCCAAATTATCTTCATTGTTCTGCATTGAAAAAACAGATGATCAATTATTTCCTTGTCACTACAAAAACAACAGGTATCATGATTCAGAATCCCAAATTTAGCTAGTCTATCTTTTGTTGCAAGCTTCCTATGGCAATCCATCCACAGGGTGAACAAAGCTTGAGGTCTGGCCACATTCTGATATAAGATTCTCCTTCAGCTAACCTCTTGCACCTCCTCAGCTATCATCTCATAAACTTTTATGGTTTGAAATTTTGTTGTCTGAACCATGTTGTTCCACTCATTCCTGCTAATGCCAATATTCCCCAGTTTGATAATGGATTTCATAATCCACGTGGAATTATTTTTTACTGCCATTGACCAAATGTCTTGCTCCTTTACATAGTAGTAGTGGATCCATTTGATCCACATGCTATTAGACTTACCATGAAAATTCCACAAAAGATTTATCAAGCAAGCATTGTTCTTGATTTCTAGGTTAACTAAGTTGATCCCTCCCTTTCTCTTGGGAGAGAATACCTTTTTCCAAGATATGGGAGACTTCTTAGACAGCTTATCAGCACCTATCCATTGAAAGGACCTGCACATGCCTTTAATTTTCCTAATGACAACTTTAGGAAGAGGAAGGCATTGCAACCAATAATTGGTTAAGGCAAAGATGACACTTTTTATCAGCTAAGATCTACCTCCATAGGATAACAAGCTAGAAGTCCAGTGATTGATTCTAAACTTCACTTTATCAATCTGAGGCATATAGTGAATTATGCTCAGCTTCCTACTGTAGTGCGTTGGTGAGAATCAGAGACCAAACTATTGGATTAACTTGACTTGCAAATCAAATATCGCCACCGAACTTTATTTATCCAAGGGAAGGAGTAAATATCTAAATAACCCATAAATATGCAATGTGAAACAATGCAATAAAAGATCTAAGGTTCGGGGGTTGGTTATATTAAGGGAAGGTACTAGCACACTAAGTATCTATAGTATCCTATAGGTGTCATACCCCAAATTTTGACCACTTAGATTTCCCATCATTGTGCAAATCATCATCACAATATGGATGTACTTTCATGCCTCATCAATGCCTCAAGGGTTGTTGAGCATTCACTACAATCAAAATGAGGGTTTCAAGCCCTCTCAGAGCCTTAGACAAAGGATCAATCAAGGAATGACATGATCTTCAACTTGTCTAACCTCTCAAACATCCACAAAGGATCAAAAGGACTCCCACTTCAAGGATCAAGCACAGGGCTGCTCCCTTCAAGGTGGATCAAGTCTCAAGATCGACAGTGTCACCAAATTAGGGTTTTGGTCGACCAGGGCCTCCAGATGGAAAATTTTCATCTGGGCACAAGCCAATGATCCAAAACATAACTTAATATACTCCATGGAACCTCATGGACCCAAGCATCAAGTCAATTTTGCCTCAGGGGATGCATTCATCAAAAATCAGGAATTAGGGTTTCTTGACCTAATTCACCCTAAGTTGACTTTTGGGACAAACCATGAGCCAAGACCTCAAGAGAGGGTTTGAGGGTCTCTAATGAACTATATTGATCCATTTGGAACAATGGATTAATCCAAGAGGTTTGAGCAACAAGTCTCAATTTCATCTGCACCACAGTTAGGGTTTTAAGGAAAAAGTCAACTGTAACTTTGACTTTTGACCAGGACATGTTCCCAAGCCCTATGACATGCATCAATATACCCTATGACACCCATGGAACATGTCCATCAAGTTTGATTTAGGTCAAGAACATGATTTCCTGAAGAATTGCACAATTTAGAATTCATCTGATAAAAAGTCAACTGTGCACAAAAGTCAACTTTGACTTTTTGAGATTTTTCACCAAAATGGATTTTTAACCCTAAAATGATGTTAATGTATGATTTGAATCATCATTCATCAAGAAAAATCAAGAAAAGTTGGGTAACTTGTAAAAGGGGTAACCATAAAAAACTTAGAAAATTTTCTAAGTTAAAAATAAAGTGGCTAGGGTACCAACTTTGGAGGGTCATAACTCCTAAACCACAAAGCCATTTTCTCCCATCCAAGGCTTGATTTGTAGATCTCATTGCCCTCTACAAAAACTTCAACTAGACCTAATTCCAATTCATTGGGGATTTTGAGTTATGGAGTGATCAAAATCAAGAAAAATCACTTTGTTCCAACACTTAGTGAAAATTTCACTAAGTCAGATTTTACCCTACTTTTTGCCAAATGTAGGGGGATTTTTCACTTGGATTCAAAAGAGATCAAAACCAAATATGTTCAAACAGTTGTTGTATCATGTAAGGGCTTTCCAAAATGGCCAAGAACATTACCAAATTCAATTTGAGTCATGAGATATGACATTGCAAAGTTGCCTTGCTGAAATCTGCCAAGGCAAGGCAAAATTTGCATTTTTGCTCGATTTGCCAAAATCAGCCAAATCCAAATGCTCCTATCTACTTGGACACCTCTGAGGATTGAATCTAAAGGGGACAATCACTGAGCCAAGCCTCCAAAGTCTTTGGAACAAGAAATAACATGTTGAACCTAGAATGGCCAAAATAGGGACAAGACTCCAATTTTGGATTGAAGCATTCAATGGAAACCTCAAGGTGGCATGGACTGAGCCCTTCTCAACTGAATTCAGTCAAGACTTATCCAAGACCAAGGGAACCACAGCCCTGTGCCCTAACCTCTAGTCAATGGCTAGAGGAGACTTGGATTTCCATTGGTCAACATTGAACAAACACCTGCTGCAGTTGCCATTCACTGTGGATCCCAAAACAAACTTGCTCTACTATAAATAGAGCTCAATTGTGATCAGTTTGAGTACACCAAAGCCATCAAACATATGCTTTCCTCAAAACCTCTTTCTCTTGGCAAAAATGCCTTCTTTAGCAAGGCAACTTTGAGTTTTTGAGCTTGAGAGCTTTTCCATCACAATCAATCACACACACACCTCATACATATCATATGTAAGCTGTACAAGCTATCACAAGTGACCTGTAATCACAAAATCACAAAGTCACCTCTCAAAACCTCAAAATAGGCTTTTGTTGCATTTTTCAAGCCATGTCTTGATTCAGTCACTTTCCAAACCAGATAAAACCTCAAACACACTCCAAATATCATCCTTGAACTGTCCCAAATGGTTCCCCTCATCTGGAACACCATTTGAGAGAGTTGCTATTTTGGTCACTTTTAACCCCTTTTGCAAGAAAGGGACTGTTTGTGTTTTTGCAGGTACCAGTCAATTCCAATCATCCTAAAAGCTTCTAAGGGATCATTTGAGTGTGTCTAAAGCATCAAATCATTTCTGGAACAAGAGGTTTGACAGATTGCACAAAAGCTCCAAAATCTCAAAAAAAGAGGTAAGCCTCACAACTTGGAATCTTTGAATCATGCAATGCTTTGAAGTCCACTGATCATAAACATCTCATACATGTTGTATATGTTGTGTTGGAGCTAATTCACCATGTAATCCATGCTTGTACCAAGTTGTAGCATAGAAAATGCAATTATAGGTCATTTTCAAAACCACTATCGGGTTTTGAGGAGGGAGTGTGATCTGAAATAACTACCACCACCATTGGATTCCTTATGAAATTCTGGTCCAGATGCATATAAATTTTGTCTCAAACCATTAAGAATTGAGAAAGTTATGACCTTCACGTTTCTGAGCCAAAACTTGCCTTGGGCCAGGCCTAAAACCAAGACATGACTTGTATATTTATTGTTTTGTTTCAAACAATGGATGTATCACCACCCCAGTGGTAAGGCGCGTGCCTTGTAACCTTGAGGTCTTGGGTTCAAACCTCACCCATGCCATTGTGTGTTTTTTCACATTTTGCCATTTTTTCCAATATTTTCATGGTTTATTAATTAATTGGAAAATTAATAACTCTTTCAATTTTAATTATTTTTGATTGGTTCTTTTTGCAAAAAATCACAAAAATGTTGAAATATTTTATTCCACAAAAAAATTTAGTTTATATTATTTATTTAATATAATTAGTATTTTTGTGAATAAATTCATTTTATTTGTTTTTAAACATTTTAAAATGAATATTCATCTTGAAAAATCAAGACCAAATGAGTTTTAATATCTCTTGTGATTTATACCTCATTTTTCAAACCTTAAACAAAAATCACAAGTGGTTTATTCCAACCTATTTGGTATTTTTCATTGATTTTCTTTAAATATTTACTTTTAAAGAATAAAATTAGGGTTTCTTTGATTTTCACTCAAACAAATCATTGTCAAACACTCATGGGCCTCTAATAGAGTGTAAGACCCAATCCTTTTTTTTGACCAAATCATTTTTGGGCCTCAGTGTATTGTATAAGTCCCGATACCGTCAAAAACAAACGGCGCGATCGTCGCCAGTTTAAAATTAACCTTGGACCTCTCCTTGAGCTATAAGACCCATTCAAAACTTTTTGGGCCTCTAATAGAGTGTAAGACCCAACCCCCTTTTAACCAAAAACTTTGGGCCTTACTTATTGTATAAGTCCCTTCGTGTTAAAAGAAAATCTCGGCGCGATCGCCATTTCAAACGGAAAAAACAAACTGGGTCTACCCTCGTGTAGTAAGACCCATTTCTTTTCTTTAAAACTTTTTGGGCCTCTAATAGAGTGTAAGACCCAATCCTTTTTTTTTTTACCAAATCATTTTTGGGCCTCAGTATTGTATAAGTCCCGATACCGTCAAAAACAAACGGTGTGATCGTCGCCTTTTCAAAAAAACATTGGGCCTACCCTCGAGTTGTAAGACCCATTTCTTTTCTTAAAACTCATTTGGGCCTCTAATAGAGTGTAAGACCCAACCCCCTTTTAACCAAAAACATTTTTGGGCCTCACTTATTGTATAAGTCCCTCTGCGTTAAAAGAAAACCTCGGCGCGATCGCCATTTTAAACGAAAAATCAACTGGGCCTACCCTCGTGTTATAAGCCCCACTCTTTTCCTTTAAACCTTTTTGGGCCTCTTAAAAGAGTGTAAGACCCATCCCTTTGTATAAAAAACAATTTTTGGCCACAGTCCCTTGTATAAATCCCTCTTTACAAATTCAAACAGTGCGCTCACTGATAAAACCCTGGGCCTCTCCTTGAGCTGTAAGCCCAAAATCTTTCTTTTTCAAAGTACTTTCTCCTTTGATTTTGAATATACTGTTGTTTTCAATCTTTCTTTGTTGAACAACTAACCAAACAGCATGGAAGCTCTACAACCGAGTAAGTGGTTATTGCTTTCATTTACCGCTTTCATATACATATTACTGTATTGTGGGGCTGTTTCGCTGTAAGTCTTCTTTCATAAACTCATATCAACTGTGTAATAATAGTATAGATATTTAGAGTTTCCCCGACAACTACGTTTAGAACTAGGTGGCGCCGTTTCGTTTATTCGTAGAAATAGACAACTAGATCCCCAATAGGATTACCAGATATAGTCTTCTCTTCGGCTATCCTCATTAGGAATTGTCAAGAAATTCTACTCCCAGAGATGAATGTATTCTCCGTGAATGGCATCTTCGAGTTTCTTCCAAATTCTCGAACTTTCCTGACTTGATATATTCCTTGTGAATAGCTTGCCTTGAATTTCTCAGGGTTTGGGGACCCACAGGCTTCTTAAAAGCATCGGTCTCCTCTTGGGCATCGTACAATGACCCACAGGCTTCCTGAAAATAACCCCGCTTCCTCTTGGGCTTAGTACAAGGACCCTACGACTTCTTAGAAGCATTCACAGCCTCCTCTTAGGCTTCGTATAATGATCTCTTCCTCTGGGAATGATAGCCTCCTCTTGGGCTTCGTACAAGGACAGATCGGCTTCTTAAAAGTTTCCAGCCTCCTCTTGGGCTTCGTACAAATTGTCCCGACGACCTCCTAGAGGTATAGGAACAAAACTTAGTCATCTGCATAGAACAGTCCTTTCAAAGAGTCTACTACTGTTTCTCAAAGCATAGTACAAAAGATGAAACTCTAGACTTGGACAGTCTAATTTCCTTGAGTCTCAAAGACATTCTCAAGTGACCCCTTCGTTAAATAGGAAGGAAACCCGTAGACTCGGACAGTCTCAATACCCTTGGGATTTCCCACTTCCTTAAAGAACAGGAATAACCCGGATCCTCGAATCAAATCCTTGAGTACAATGTTGCTAATATAAGAACTGATTTTCTCTTTCAAAATCAGTATACTGGACCTGTCACTCAACTGAAACAGTCACCATAGCCTCCTCTTGGGCTTTGTACAATGATCCTCCCCAGCGGAGTCAAACAACGTTTAGCCTCTCTCTCGGGCTTTGTACGAGACACATAAAGAGACTCCCTCGTTGAGTCAAACAAACCTTCAGCCTCCATCTCGGGCTTTGTACGAGATACAAAAACTCTCTTGTTGAGTCAATTAGCCTCCATCTCGGGCTTTATACGAGATACCAAAAGATTCCCTTGTTGAGTCAAGACCTTTTAGCCTCTCTCTCGGGCTTTGTACGAGACACATGTTAGCCTCCTCTTAGGCTTTGTATAAGAAAACCACTGGTTGATCCAATTAACCTTTTAGCATCAAAGCTGTGCCTCGTTCACAGTACACAAACATCAACAACTCCTTCCCTCCATCTAATTGCTGTAAGTGGCAAGCCTCTGGATCATATACATCCATGCCACTGTCCCTCTTTTAGCATGAGAAATTCCTAAGGAAAGATAGTATTGTTCTACACTGAGTTAAAGTCTTCTCCTTCAGGTTAAAATCCCCTTTAAAGGAAATTATGGCATTGCCGGATTCACAAATCCCAGTTAAAGTAATCCTCCTTTACAGTCAGTCACCCAACAGTTGTGACAAAACAGACCTCTTCAGAGATGACAAATTCTCTTTAAAGTCAAACCTCTTCAGCTTCACATCTTGGGCTTTGAACAAGATACAAATCACCTTTCGCTTCACGTCTTGGGCTTTGAACAAGACACCAAAACAACCATTTCCTCCCATAGAATAGGAGGAACTACGAACGCTCTGATTTCCCTATTTCGGTAAACGGGAATACGCAGGCATAAGATCGAAAGAAACGATCTTAGAGAGCACACTAAACAAAAACCCTAAATCCCATACTCTCATATATCTATCAAAAAACATCAGTCCTAACATCCTAATCCTTGTTCCCCGCCAGAAACCTGCCTGTTAAAATAACACAAGAAATCCCAGAGAGAAAACAGTATTGGCAAAAATACAAATAATCAGTACAAAGGCCCCCCCACATTGATAGCATTCGTAACCTAACAGACCGCTGTTTAAACTCAGTATGCAAGCAGGGTTAATTGGAGACATCTATTTCCCTTCCTTCACCAGCTCACAATAGGATAAAAAATGAATCGACCTGTAGTAAACTCAACCGCAGAGAGCGACCTGCGCTTAAGAACCGCGTCCAAAATCGCTCGCTACAATAGGAACCTCTTAAAATATTTGTGTTATTTGCTTAAGTTATTTGCTATTGATTGGGAGAGTTGATTGCTTTTGAGTGAGTGATGGGAGTGGGAAATGTTTTTGTTGTTTTTGCAATGTATATGAATAAAGAGGGGTGAAAATAAAAAGGTGTGCTCGCTAGGATCTCACAATCCTATGCCTACATATCCCTAGAGGAAGTCAAAGCATTTGTAGTTCGGGGAACTACGGGTAAAAGCAATGTTTGTTAGGTTTTTAGGAGAAGAAACATATCTTAAGAGGGATTGCTAAACTATACCACCACAAACATAGAAAGACAAGGGATCTTTGCATAATAAGAGAAGGAATTCAACTTGGATATAGAATCGACAAGTATGCCACTTACATCACTTAAATGAAAGAGTGTCTCTACACCATAATAAGAGAGGGACATCAACTTGGATATAGAATCAACAAGTACGCCACTTACATCACTTAAATGAAAGAGAAAGTATCAAAAGTTTGATTTATATTATTGGGATAGAAGAGATATCTCTTCTATAAAGATGACTCATGTCTAATCTCTTGGGGAAGAGTTTTTGAGTTTGAAACCAGAAATGGTTAAGGTTTGATTGAAGTTGAATTTTGAGGGGAATCCTAATGTTTGAACTATGTCTAAACAAAGGATGATGGGAATGCAATAGCTTATATGTATGCATATGACATGAAGTCAACAAATATCCTTTTCCTTGGATTTGCTACAATTGAAGTGTTATAGCCTAAGATTAATCACAATTTAAATGCTAAGAGGAAAATCACATAGCAATATGATTCTATCAAATTAGGGTTTAGGGTATGATGAACATAAACACTAATGTCAAGAGAAGCTTAACAGACAAAGTTTATCAAGTATACAAGTATGAAATAAATATACAAGTATGATTAAGCATGATATCAAGACAGGTGTATAACAGGTAAAGCATAAGATAAATATATATGCTTGACATTGTGTAAGTTTATGAAGGAAATAATTGAACATGTGAGCAAATATTTAATCAATTGAAACATCACAAACAAGTTTAAGCAAGTACATGAATCATGGATCAGATGAACATGGTAAGGCAAAACCCTAGAGAGAATTTATGAAGGAAATATGTCATTTGTTTCACAAATTAATCAAGGTAAGCATATGAATGTCATACCCCAAATTTTGACCACTTAGATTTCCCATCATTGTGCAAATCATCATCACAATATGGAGGAACCATCATACTTCATCAGTCTCCCCAAAGATGGGTGAGCATTCACCACAATCAAAATTAGGGTTTCAAGCCCTCTCTGAGTGCTTAGACAAAGGATGAATCAAGGAATGACATGATCTTCAACTTTTCTAACCTCTCAAACATCCACAATGGATCAAAAGGACTCCCACTTCGAGGATTAAGCACAAGGCTGCTCCCTTCTAGGTGGATTAAGTCTCAAGATCGACAGTGTCACCAAATTAGGGTTTTGGTCGACCAGGGCCTCCAGATGGAAATTTTTCATCTGGGCACAAGCCAATGATCCAAAACCTAACCTAATATACTCCATGGAACCTCATGGACCCAATCATCAAGTCAATTTTACCTCAGGGGATGCATTAATCAAAAATCAGGAATTAGGGTTTCTTGACCTAATTCACCCCTAAGTTGACTTTTGGTGCAAATCATGAGCCAAGACCTCAAGAAAGGGTTTGAGGGTCTCTAATGAACTATATTGATCCATTTGGAATAATGGATTAATCCAAGAAGCTTGAGCAACAAGTCTCAATTTCATCTGCACCACAATTAGGGTTTTAAAAGGAAAGTCAACTGTAACTTTGACTTTTGACCAGGACATGCTCCCAAACCCTAGGACATGCATCAATATACCCTATGACACCCATGGAACATGTCCATCAAGTTTGATTTAGGTCAAGGACATGATTTCCTGAAGAATTGCACAGTTTGGAATTCATCTGATAAAAAGTCAACTGTGCACAAAAGTCAACTTTGACTTTTTGAGATTTTTCACCAAAATGAATTTTTAACCCTAAAATGATGTTAATGTATGATTTGAATCATCATTCATCAAGAAAAATCAAGAAAAGTTGGATAACTTGTAAAAGGGGTAACCATACAAACTTGGAAAATTTTCTAAGTTAAAAATAAAGTCGCTAGGGTACCAACTTTGGAGGGTCACAACTCCTAAACCACAAGGCCATTTTTTCCCATCCAATGCTTGATTTGTAGATCTCATTGCCCTCTACAAAAACTTCAACTAGACCTAACTCCAATTCATTGTGGATTTTGAGCTATGAGTGAGCCAAAATGGCTGAAAATATGAAAGTACACCATTTTCCAACACTTAGAAAAAATTCTGTCCAAGACAGATTTTGTTGAAACACCAAAACTTGTGAGATCTTTTCACATAGATGCAAGCTGAATCAAATCCAAAGTTAAACATCAATGTTGTTGCATATGTTGCCAAGAATTCAAAGAGCCTAACAGCATGAATTGATTCAACTTGAGCCAAGAGAAATCCATGCCCAAAGTCATGCTGCTGCAAGCTGTTTTGGAAAAATCAGTTTGCATGTTTGCCTGCCACACACGATTTTGAACCAAAAACTGAGGATCAGCATGCCACATGTACTCAAACCAATCACATTGCATCTAATCCAACTGATAAATCTGAGTCAAAAAGCCAAGGAATCTTCCAACTTGAAATTCATCCACTTTGGCACATTTTGCCTTGAATTCAAAGTGCATTAATGTGGAATAGTGCATTGTCAAGGTAGCTACCCTACTCAGTCAAATTCTCTGATTAAACAACAATAAAAACATCTGAGGAATGTGATTTTGGTCAAGGCATAGCCCTGCTCTTGGGAATGGCTAGCTTACCTTGCTTGAGAAGAAACCTTCCAAGCCAATCCATGCAAATGTGATCTGATCCAGCAGCCATTCACTATTCCTCCAAAACAAAAGTTGATCACCTATAAATAGAGGTCACAATGGATCATTCAACTCACACTAAAGCCAGTTACAACACTGCTTTCTCTCATTCTTCCTTAAACCTCAAGTTTTTTGGCTTATTGAGTAACCACTATCGGGTTTTGAGTTGCAGCCTTAGGCAATCAATTCCAATTGCTCAAACAAATCACATATGATGTATTTGAGGTGTCCAAACACTTAAACACTGATTGTAACACCTCAGGCTCAAAATCACCCTTCAACCAAGCCATTATGCCTCAATTATGCAGGTGGAGGTCTCCAGCTTGATCCAAAGAGTTTCAAAGTGTTCCAGAGCTTGTAACACACTCCATAACTTCCATTAAAGCTGTAGGGATCATTAATTCACGACTGGAACAAAGTTTGTGCAGAGTTCCATTTCAGCTTGCATCAAGGTAAGCCTGAAAACTCAAACTCCATGATCCATGCATATTTCCTCGCATGATATTTTAGCCAATTGCTTGCCATCATATGCTGATTGTTTTCCCTCAGAAAATTTGATCATTGCACTCATAATCATGCCTACTCGATTGCTTTTGCAAAATTAGGGTTCATACGGCCACAATGATATAATTTGTTATACACTGAAAATGAATAAAATTGGGTATTGCCATCTTCTTCCTTGTGAAAAAACGCATGAGTTTGGTGTTTGAATGATGTCCAATGGTTGAGAGATGAGTGAGATATGGTGCTTCATGCACGAGCTCGAGGAAGAAGATGGCCATGGCGCCATTCTTCAGGTTTTCCAACTAAGTTTGATATATATTTTTCACTTGCCATGTTATATTTGAATTGGCATTGCGCCCCAGCGGTTCATCAGCTGGTTTTGTGTGTATTGGCAAGCGAGAGGTCTGGGGTTCGAATCCCCCTCGCCCCAGACTTCTTTTTATCACTTGTTTATTTATTTATTTTTCATATTATTATTTTTAATGATTTGAAAAATTAATAACTCCTTCAATTTTTATCATTTTTTATTGGTTCTTTTTGCAATAATTCACAAAAATGTTGAAATATTTTATTCCACCAAAAAATTAGATTTATATTATTTATTTAATATAATTAGTATTTTGTGAATAAATTCATTTTTAATTGTTTTTAAACATTCTAAAAGTGAATATTTACTTTGAAAATCAAAACCTAATGAGTTTAAATATTCCTTGTGATTATCCCACATTTTTTTCAAACCTTAAACAAAATCATAAATGGATTATTCAAATTTATTTTGTATTTTTTTTGATTTTCTTTAAGTATTTACTTTTAAAGATTAAAATTAGGGTTTTTTGATTAATTCAACTTTCAAAATTGATTTTCAAATACACTTGGGCCTCTATTAGAGTGTAAGACCCAACCCCTTGTACAGAAAACATGTTGGGCCTCATTCGTTGTATAAGTCCCTCTGTACATTTTCAAATAAACGGCACGATCGTCGCCTTTTCAAAATAACCCTGGGCCTACCCTCGAGTAGTAAGACCCATTTCTTTTCTTAAAACTCACTTGGGCCTCTATTGGAGTGTAAGACCCAACCCCTTTTTAACCAAAACCATTTTTTGGCCTCAGATATTGTATAAGCCCCTCCGCATTAAAAGAAAACCTCGGCGCGATCGCCATTTCAAACGGAAAAATCATCTGGGCCTACCCTCGAGTAGTAAGACCCATCTCTTTTTCTTTAAACTTTTTTGGGCCTCTATTAGAGTGTAAGACCCAACACCCTTGTACAAAAAACATTTTGGGTCTCAGTCACTTGTATAAGTCCCTCTGTACAAATTCAAATAGTGCGCTCACTAATAAAAGCCTGGGCCTCTCCTTGAGCTGTAAGCCCCAAATCTCTCATTTTCAAAGCACTTTCTCCTTTGATTTTGAATATATTGTTGTTTTCAATCTTTCCTTGTTGAACAACTAACCAAACAGCATGGAAGCTCTACAACCGAGTAAGTGGTTATTACTTTCATTTACCGCTTTCATATACATATAATTGTATTGTGGGGCTGTTTCACTGTAAGTCTCTTTCATAAACTCATATCAACTGTGTAATAATAGTATATATATTTAGAGTTTCCCCGGCAACTACGTCTAGCATTAAGCCCGTTGATCACTCTTAGAAATAGTCTAAACTAGATCCCCATAGGATTACCAGACACAGTCTTCCCTCCTCTTGGGGTTAAAAAATATGGAGATATGAAAGGTAACATTCTCTGTGAACCCTTTCATAGACTGTCACTCATAGAAGTTGTCAAGAAACTCTATTCCCCAGAGATGATCTTTTCTCCGTGAATGGCATCTCTTGAGTTTCTTCCAAATTCTCGGACTTTCCTGGCTTGATCTATTCTCGGTGAATGGCATGTCTTGAACTTCTCGGGGTTTGGGGACCCACAGGCTTCTTAAAAGCACTTGTCAAGAAGCTCTACTCCCCAGAGATGATCTTTTCTCTGTGAATGGCATCTCTTGAGTTTCTTCCAAATTCTCGAACTTTCCTGACTTAATCTATTCCTTGTGGATAGCTTGCCTTGAATTTCTCGAGGTTTAGGGACCCATCGGCTTCTTAAAAGCAATCGGCCTCCTCTTGGGCATCGTACAAGGACCCACGGGCTTCCTAAAAGCAACCCTGCCTCCTCTTGGGCTTAGTACAAGGACCCGCCGGCTTCTTAGAAGTATTCACAGCCTCCTCTTAGGCTTCGTATAATGATCTCTTCCTCCGGGAATGATAGCCTCCTCTTGGGCTTCGTACAAGGACCTCTCAATTTCTTAAAAGCTTCCAGCCTCCTCTTGGGCTTCGTACAAATTGTCCCGACGGCCTCCTAGAGGTATAGGAACAGAACTTAGTCATCTGCATAAAACAGTCCTTTCAAAGAGTCTACTATTGTTTCTCAAAGCATAGTACAAAAGATGAAACTCTAGACTTGGACAGTCTAATCTCCTTGAGTCTCAAAGACATTCTCAAGCACCCTTCAATAATAGGAAGAAAACCCGTAGACTCGGACAATCTCAATACCCTTCGGATTTCCCGCTTCCTTAAAGAACAGGAATAACCCGGATCCTTGAATCAAATCCATGAGTACAGTGTTGCTCATATAAGAACTGATTTTCTCTTTAAAATCAGTATACTGGACCTGCCACTTAACTGAAATAACATTTAGCCTCTCTCTCGGGCTTTGTACGAGACACATAAGAGACTCCCTCATTGAGTCAATTACCCATTTCACCTCCATCTCGGGCTTTATACGAGATACAAAAAGGTTCTTATTGAGCCAAACAAACAACAACCTCCATCTCGGGCTTCGTACGAGATACAAAAAAAACTCTCTTGTTGAGTCAATTAGCCTTCATCTCGGGCTTTATACGAGATACCAAAAGACTTCATCGCCGAGTCAAAACTTTTTAGCCTCTCTCTCGGGCTTTGTACGAGACACATACTAGCCTTCTCTTAGGCTTTGTATAAGAAAACCACTGGTTGATCCGATCAACCTTTTAGCATCAAAGTTGTGCCTCGTTCACAGTATACAAACATCAATAACTCCTTCCCTTTCATCTAATCGCTGTAAGGGGCAAGCCTCTGGATCATCTACATCCATGCCACTGTCCCTCTTTTAGCATAAGAAATTCCTAAGGAAATATGGCATTGCTCTACACTGAGTTAAAGTCTTCTCCTTCAGGTTAAAATCCCCTATAAAGGAAATTATGGCATTGCCGGATTCACACATCCCGGTTAAAGTAATCCTCATTTACAGTCAGTCACCCAACAGTTGTGACATACAACCCCCTCTTTAGAGATGACAAATTCTCTCTAAAGTCAACACCTTTAGCTTCACATCTTGGGCTTTGAACAAGATATAAATCACCTTTAGCTTCACGTCTTGGGCTTTGAACAAGACACCAAAAACAACCATTTCCTCCCATAGAATAGGAGGAACTACGAACGCTCTGATTTCCCTGTTTCGGTAAACGGGAATACGTAGGCATAAGATTGAAAGAAAAATCTTAGCGAGCACACTAAACAAAAACCCAAAATCCCATACTCTCATGTATCTATCAAAAGCATCAGTCCTAACATCCTAATCCTCGTTTCCCGCCAGAAAACCCAAGAAAGAGAGAAAACCGTATTGGCAAAAATACAAATAACCAGTACAAATGCCCCCCACATTGATAGCATTCGTAACCTAACAGACCGTTGTTTAAACTCAGTATGCAAAGCAGGGTTAATTGGAGACATCTATTTCCCTTCCTTCATCTGCTTTAATAGGATAAAAAATGAATCGACCTGTAGTAAACTCAACCGCAGAGAGCGACCAGCGCTTAAGAACCGCGTCCAAAATTGCTCGCTACAAAAACAATATATTTAACATGTTTGAATCAAGGGTTAAAGGAACCAAACTCAAGTGGAAGTCCTAGTCATGCATCAAGGTGTTTCAAAAGATCAAGCAAGACTAAACCCTAAAGGTACCACTTAAATAAACTATTTAATCAAAGTTTTATTCAAAGGAAAAGGACACTTAAACATGGTACAAGTCATCAACAATATTTAAACAAATCATACTATAGCCACATAAGCACACATGTTCAATTAGATCAAAGAAATAATCTAAAGAACTCCATTAAAAGGTTTAAAAACACATAAAAGGTACATGTTTTCAACTACACAAAAATATATAAAATAAATAATATTTTTGGTGTTTTTTTTTATGTATTCTCAAAATAGAGGGGATAAATTAAAAGTGTGCAAAAAATCATTAAAAAATAATTAATTTTGCATATAGAAACAATTATGAGAGAATGAGAAGAAAGCATGATAAATTAGTGTTAAAAAATAAGGGATGTCTCCCACAAGGCTTGAACTCGTGACCTTGAGGTTGCAGGCCTAAAACACTAGCCACTAGGCCACACGCTATATGGTGTCTATATACTGCATGCAATACATAATATAGAAATCTTTCAAGTTGAAAATTGTAAAAAAATAAAATGCAAAAGATCTGGGGCAAGGGGTATTCGAACCCCAGACCTAGAGCTTGCTATACACACAAAACCAACCCTTCTACCACCATGGAGCAATGCCTATTCATGTTTTAATGTGGCAAATATAAGATAAATAATAAAACAAGTTTCAAAATACAAAAACACACACCATCAACACTTCATCTTCTTCCTCCCTCGTCCACCATTTTCAAATTCTGGGCAAAAGCTATCTCTCTCATTTCTCAACATTTTTGCACGATGTAAACATGAAAAATGTTTGTTTTTTCACAAGAAACACGATGGTACCAATTAATTGGTTTAATTTTCAACACATAACAAATAATTAATCATGAACGAGAAGGAACCCTAGAAGGAAAATCTACAATAAAATTCCATACAACACATATTCAGAACAAATGACATAGGGTAAATGATCCTTACATCATGACAAACATGTTTGTAACTCAAATGATCAAGAATGATGCATGAATCATAGAATTTGGGAAATTAGGAAACTTAGCTTCAAAGTGAAATCGTGTTTTGACTTGGAATTGTTACAGAAGCAAGGTGATGATCCTAAAAGCTTCCTTGACCTCCAAGGAATGTGTTGAAGTGGTTGAATTGGATTGAAACCCTATAGAACTCCCTATCTGAATCAAACTATAGCTGGAAGAAAGTGAGATATGCTCTTATGGATTGAGGTGTTACAGATGTATTTCAAGACTTTGGATCACTTATATTAAGTGTATAGAAGATGTTTGGATGCTGAGATTGAATGGAAAGTGTTTGGAATTGAAGTTTCAAATTCTCACTTCAATGGAGTTTGAAATTTGCAAGAACATGCAATTCTGGTGTGGAGAGGTTTTGGGGTCTTGTTGTGTCATTTAATTATTCAGAAATGACGTTTATCTATAGAAAAACAAGTTATTTTTTTTGGAGGAAAAGTTTTGGATTGGGATGCATCCTATTATCCAATGAATTATGACATGTTCCATAACTTGAATGCCAAGGTACAAGTAGCTTCCTTTCTAGGCATGATCAAATCTTGACAATTTGGACCATTATCATTCACATTGCAACTTAGTCTTGATGCTTTAACCATAGTCTTGACTTGGTGGATAAGTTTCTTGACTATTTTGACATTTCACTTAATGCACCAAAACAAAACTTAAGTTCATGCCTTGGGATGAGGTTTTCTACTATGCAAAGGGATAGAACTTCAGCAAATTTGGTACTATCTTGAAGATCTCATGGTATACTACAAGATTTGTGTTGATCTTGTGCAGAGATGATGCTTTTAAAGTGATCAAAAGTGATCCCTAACTTGTGTGCCACAAAAATCCGTCTTAAATTTCAGCTTTATCAATGCCTCTTGAAAAAATCATAACTTCCAGCTCAAGTAAGATAAATATTTGTTCTTTGACTCTTTGGAAAGATTGAAACATCCTCTACAACTTTCATGTTGACAACTTTTCTTGATTTAATTGGGATCATGATGAAAAATGCTTGCAAAGTTAGCTTCATGACATAGGCATATTTGGTTGAAAACTTTTCTAAGTGTTTTTGTTCCAAAAGTAGTGAACCCTCCACTTCACGGCCTCATATCTATTTATCCATGCATTTTTTTGGAAATCATCCCCTATGACAAAGTTGTAGTATGAAGCAAGATCTTCAATTTGGTCTTTGAAGCAAAGAAAATGGTTACTTGAGGAGGAAGTTATAGACTTGGGAAGTAGGGTAAAAATCACAGGTTTTCATAACTTAGTGAAATTTCCCAAAACCCTAATTTTGTAATTTTGATATTTTCTTTGATTTTCTTAATTGATCATGATCAAATGCATTCACCAATCATATTTTCATGATATTTGACTTGAGGAAATCATATGTGACCCAAAGATGCCAAAAATCAGGCTTTGACTTGATCAACTGTTTCACTTTCTATCAGATGAATTCAACTTTGTAATTGCTAATGAATCAAGTTTCTTGGGTAATTAGGATCTTGTGAATGGTATTCAAAGACATATTTGAGGCCCTTGAATCATGTTTTGAAGTGTAGGATCATTCTCAGATGAAAAAGTCAATTGTAAGCCCCACTCAGTCAAATCCTAATTTGGTGCATCTGATGATCTTGAAGCTTGATGAGTTTGAAATAATGCAATCTTGTACTTGATAGTTGATGAAGGGAAACTCTTGATCTTCATGAATGAATGAGAGATTTGAGATGTTGAAGATCACACCAATCCCTGGCTAATCATCAGCTTGAACATCTTGAGGGACAACCTAACTTGTAAAGCAAGCAAGCACACATTTCTTGTATTTATAATGGGTTAGTGATGCATAAAGACATACACACATGTAATGCTAAATGTCATGTAAATGATGTAAATGAGGTGGAATCTTAGGGGGTAAAAATTTGGGCATGACATATGCCCTTATTTAAGTTTCTCCACTCCGGAGATGTGAAGATTGACATCTTAGTCTCGACCAGATAGGAGGGAATTAAATACAACAATGCACAATTTTGGACCCTAAGATGCCACTAATGATGTGATATGACATGCAAGACATAGGATCTGTGGGAAATGATGCCACATGAGACTAACGATAGACTAAACCATTGGGAATAACAAAATAATTATCAACTCAGAAAAAAAAATTGCTGAAAAGGTTGTAACTTTATTAGGAAAGAGATAGCAACTTCAATGGGGGAGAGAGGAACACAACTCCACAGGGGATAAGGTTATAAGTCTGACAATTTGAACTTCCATATTTGGAAAATGATTCAGCTTCTTCTTTGACTAAGTAACATTACTTTGAAAGGGTAAAATAAATTTCCCCTCATTTTCTGGACATAAGCCACGAAACTGGTCTTGGTTTATTCTTATCAAGTCTTTCTCTTGAAAATGTTATAACTTCCACTCGTTTCAAGACATAAGCCACGAAACTGGTCTCGGTTTTTGAAATAAACTTCCTCGCATTTCGGGACATAAGCCACGAAACTGGTCTCATTTTTTTCTTATTAAGTCTTTCTCTTGAAAAGGTTAAGCAGACAAGTTCCTGAAGAGGTAATCACTTGCGGAATCAATAACTTCACCAGGGATCTTCAAAGAGATGCGGGCTAGTTAACTTGTAAAATAGATTTCTCAAATAAAGAGAAAAAATTCTTGTAAGGATCTTCATCAAACTTCTCACAAGGATTCACTAGGGAATTGCCATTTGGTGGAAAATAAATTTCATCATACTTCTCTTCGAGACTTTTTTTGGAGAGATGCCATGTGATGTAAAAAATTGTAGCAGACTTTCCCAGACTTACTCCTGGACCTTTCCCAGACTTACTAAAGAAACAAGAAGAAATTCTGAAACACCAGAATCCTTGACACTCCTTTCAAACACACTCCCCCTCCATAGATCAGTTGTAGTCTTCGTGAATCTGAGTACATAAAGCATGTAACTCAGGTCACAAGATATAACTTAATTCTTAACTCAAGTCACAAGGCACAAGAGAAACATATACAAGATGATAAAGCCAACACCTTGTTCAATGTTCTTACAAAACAACTGCAAGAACAACACACACATTCCCTTTTCCCGTGACTCATACTCCCCCTTTTTAGCCAAAAATTAGCAAAGGTAGCCAAGGCATTCCTATACCCAACCAATACTAATCCAGACTTGAACAAAAGACATTTTGAACACACCCTAAAGAAAACATAGTCTGATACAAACTAATCCAAGGACTCCCTTAAATACCCAAGAATTTTCCTTCGAATGTAACGAGCCTTTGCAAATAGCAGTGGTTAATTCAATGACCTCATTAATCCAAGGATACAACTTCACCGATACCAATGTGCACCGATTAAGAATGCTTTGACTGTTTCTTCTTTGAAGAAAATTGTCCAAAAATAATGTAAGTTACGATGAACACGCATGTTCTCCACCGACCACAAGACCATTTACTTTTATCACACGTCCTTAACAATGTTCTTACATCATGTCAGACATTGTCTACCAAAGAAAACTTCTGTATTGATCAAAACCTTCACAGTCTTGTGATCACATTCTGCAGAGAAAAATAAATTCTCCCAGACCTAACCAATGATTCTTAAGCATCTATTAAGAACCATGTAATTTGTACTGTAAAGTTTCCCCCAACTTGCAATAGTACACTAATGTCAAGACATCTCATCCTCCCAGGATGGAAACATAATCACAGCTTGCTTGACGCACAATACAAACTGGAACCTGAACTGCACCCCTGCAGTAATATATCTTAGATCAAGGAGAAACTCCCCCTATCTAAGATAACCAGTGCTTCTCTAATGAACACTATGCTAATGAATGGAAAACATAAAACTCATCTTCATGTCTTCAAGAGCTCACCCTCTATCCAACCTACCTGCTGAACACAATCATCAACTCCACTTATTTCTTCTTTTGGCAAGAACCAATAATCACTCACACAAGAACACCATCATGCTTCCCGTGAGGACTCATTAGGATCACCATCCTAAATTAATAAACTCTTGGATTAAGATCAAAGCTCCATTGATCCCCCTCTTCCAGAAACTATCCATACACCAAACGAATTCCTCTTGAATTCTCATGTATATATCTCCTTGTTCCCTGAGATAAAATCCAATTGATCTGGAATGATCCACATTCCTCAAAGAGATACCTTACCTCTTATTTTGTTTTCTTCCAATGATGTCAAATACCGTATACATGCTTCAGAACTTCACAGCTGCCAAACTGATCCACTTCCCTTTAGCATGACTTGCCAATAGGGGCGTTATCCCCTCCACAAGCTTTTCATCTAACCTTAGCAAGGACAATCAATAGATAGACACCCACCAATCCAAGACAGTCATTCCTTCACCAGTCTCTCGTATGATAACCTGGAATACTTCTGATCAACTGGTGAATATCCATATTCAGACTTCCATGCAATCAGCACATGATCCACTTCAGTCTTCTCTACACCATCCTTCCAAGGCAGTTTTTCTGCTCCATCATTCTCCCGTATGATAAGATAGATACTCCTTAGTCACGATGTAGGCAACAAGTTCCTAGACCAGAACTAAAGAATCCTCCTCCAAGGATAACCAACCCAGATAATGTTCTAACATCAGTTAGGACATCCTTCACACATCACAGACACCACACACCATGATTCTTGATATGCTCCACCACTGGACTTACAATATGCATTGTAATCCAACTGAAGATCTTCAAACAACATTGTGCCACCAGCTTGAACAAAGAGAACTTCAGAAACCCAGAGAGAAATAAACTCTCATCTACCAAAAGAAGGCATACTTCCATCCTCAACCTAGAACTTCTACCACAAGCTCCAAGAGAACCAGAACCTTCTTACGTTTTCAACCAACCACCCTTCTGCACAAGAGCAATAAGTTTCAAGCATCCTGCTTGCATGCACAGTAAATATCAACCAAATGCCACTGTTTGACTGATCTCATTCTTCTTCAGAACTCCCACAAGATACACTGATCCACCAGTGAAATCTGATCTTCAAGTCACATGAACTACTTGCTCCATAGCAAGACATCTTGGATTCACCAAGCCTCTAGACATGTAACATCTTCTCAAACCACAGGTCCCGCAAACTGCATGAGATAGACCTTTTTGAAGCATCCATAACTTCCTTTCTCCTGTAGATCACCTTATCTTAAGCTGATGTGCCACATAACCAGCTGAGATCCTGATGTTAAACTAGATGTCAGAACATTCTGATACGACATCCAACTGTTGAATTCAGCTCCTCCTTCTGCCACTTAGAAGAACCTCTTCCCTATTACAGAACAAGAGTTCCAGGCTCTTATAGACTTGATTCAACCACCAAGTTTGAGTAGACAACCTCTATCCTACTTATCACAGATATTCCCTTCAAGCTCACACCTTGATGAATAACTGCTTTGAAACTCCAAAGGCTTCATACCTGCAATGTATGAATCTTCAGAAGATAAAGTAGTCCTAGAATACACCATATCCATACCAAAGAATGCCACCTTCCTTAATAGATCAGTCTTTAGAAAGTCATAGATAACTGCGAGTTAACCTTGACCTTCAAACTGAACAAGATCTCATGCTCCCAAGTACCTAGATCAGAAATAAACTGATCCAAGCTATGCCATCACCAGCAATCCATTCCTCCTCGATCAGAAATAAATTGATCCAAGAAGTAACCATCAAGATTATGATGTCTTCATCTTCATCTTCAACAGCATCAAAGTCTAGACTAATTTCTTGCCAGGAAACTCTCCAGAGATCACATGCTTCTGTCACACTAGACTGAAGCCGATTCTTAGGTCAACACCCAAGACTAAAACAGATGCTAAAGTGTATGAAGTACCCCTCCCATGATTCTGCACAAACTCTGATGATGAGATATTGCAACATCTTGTTGAACATCAGCAATCTTGACTTTCAAGGATAATCAATTAAATACTTGTGAATTCCACAAATAGCAATTAATCTTAAATCCTTGTCCAATAAACCTTCTTCATTGTTGTAGCTAAGCTCCATCAGATCACATCATGAACACTTATCAAGTATTTAATCTTTTGCAAGTATCTTCTTTGACAAACAATGTTGAGATACCAAGGCTGCCACCCTTGACTAAAGTAACTAAGATTCTCTCTGAACGAATCCTATTTACCTCAAAGATTCTGAGAACTCCAATCAGATTGGATCCACCCTTAGGGTTAAGAGACATGAATCCTTCCTTGTTGTTTTGGAGAGTGAAAATAAATCACCTCAACTTTCTTCAGGTTGTGTTTCATAGAAACATCTTCTAGTCAGAAGAATAACTAGAAGACTCCAGATGCACGACTGAGACGCCTTTATGAGTGAATTTGAGAGAATTCTCAAGTATCTTTGATAACCTATCCGATCAACAAGCTATCAAACTCCCGGAGCAAGAACTTGATAAACTTAAACTCAACTCCTCTCCTCTTCAACTGACTTCACACTGTAGCATAGAACCAAGCTTCCAAGTACCTAGTCACCATAACAGACATCTTCCAACAACTCCCTTCATTCCATCGCTCCCGACTTTGGAATAAAAGAATGCAAATATCTACACATATAGAGGCCGACGATTGAGACCTTCCACCATCTGTCTTCAGTAACAACTCCAGAATCCCATAATTCTAGAGCTCTTCCATCAGAAACACATGCAACGGAACCACCAAGGAACAAATTCAACTTGCCTTAATAAGATGTCGAAACATCTTATAAGACACCCCAACAAGAGAACTAGCCACTTCTCCTGCAGTTATTGTAGAACCTCCTCAGCAACATGAACAACCTCTGGGTTGTTACCTTCGATCCAGAACATCCATCCCATCCATTAATACCCTTGAGTATGTCTGAGTTGATTGATCTGATCTTCAAAACTCCTCCTTGTTTAAACTCCATAAAGTATCTCCCAAAGATCTCATCCAGAAACAGACATGATGTCTGCTCTGATACCAATTGAAATTCTGGCAATGCAGACAACAGATGTCCTAACACATGTCATGACATTGTTCACCATAAACATTTAAACACAGAGGCACAACAACAGACTGATACCTTGAATATCAGAACTGCAACAACACATATGTTACGACATTTGCTCCAACATGTTTATCATGAGCCCTAACCGAAAAGTAAATCTGCAGAATGATAAAGAACACAACAATTGTTAACCCAGTTCGGTGCAACTCACCTACATCTGGGGATACCAGTCCAGGAAGAAGACTCCACTATCTGTAGAACTATTACAAAGCTAAACTCCCCCGTTTAAAACTTTATATCCTAATATCTACCCAATGAATACTTTATCAAAGAACAACATCTTTGATACGAGATACCCCGCTCACTTCCCTTAATCACCAACTGTGATTTCTACACCATCCCTGTCAATAAAGAATTCTGTCAAGCATACTTGACAAACAAGCTAACTCGGATTTTCTTAAAAGTGTCATCCAAGAACAATACACAATCCAATACCTCAAGGCTTATGGATCTGTGCGACACCTATATCTGCCACAATGCATCAACTGATACAAAGGGAGACTTACAACCTAGAGAGCCAACGACTCTCAAAACCCTAAACCCTTGTTTCTTACGCAAGAGAACTAGGTTACAAAAGGCATATAAAATCCTAGGTCTAAGTTTTATTTTATAGGCTTCAGTTTCCTTGGGATTTTCTATCTCTGGTCTTCGATCCATTCCTAGAATGCGCATCAAATCTTGGGCAGATTTGTTACAGATTTAAAACCTGCTAAATCAGTGCAGTACTTCAGGATGTCATGTCTTTAAGTTAAGACATCTTCTTCGATATCTATGTTCAGGGCCAGATTTCTTCATCTTTATCATTAAAATTGTTTTACCAAAAATCTGTCAAACCAAAAGTGCTTTCAATCTCCCCCTTTTGCGGTGAAAATCGGATAACAAGATATTAATTAACTTGCATCATATTTCTTTTTACAACCGACTTTGATTTATCCAAAGGAAAGGTTCAAGATCGTTAGAAAAACCTAAAGGGGGAAGATCTAAGGTTCGGGGGTTGGTTATACAAAGGGAAGGTAATGACCTAAGGTATGTACACTAAGTTTTGTTCGCCAAGACGTCGCATCTTGTGCCTACATATCTGACTAAAGAATCAGAGCAACCGTAGTTCACCTAACTAAGGGTGAAAGAAAAGGAAACATTGACTATGGCCAACGTTCCAAAGGGAATGATCATAAGCTCACGTAGAGTCCACAATAACTCTCTAAGTCTACGTTATGAAGGGAGGAAGTGAATTCTCATGATAGTGAGAACCACACAGAGTTCATGATAACTCTGTAAGTCTGAGTAAAAGGTAAAGTGAATTCTCATGATAGTGAGAATCACATGGAGTTCATGATAACTCCATCCTATTGCTAAACTATGAGGGAAACGGCTCTTATGAGGCCAAGGATGAAACGGGAAAGGTTTGTGACTTAGGAGTCAAAGTAAAGATCTTTCCTTTGGAAGGAGGGTCAAATGAGTCAAGTATGAATATACAGTGAACAATATGAATATGATATAAACAGTGTGAATATGAACAAAGATATAATCCAGATAGGATATGAACATGAATAATAAAGACATCCAAAATTAAATGATAATAAATCAAAGAATGATGGTAAATACATAGTATCATGCTTAACATGCTAAAATGCTAAAATAATGTCAGACGAACATATATACAAGCAGACATCAAGAGATAAAAATGCATCAATGTAAATGAGCAAGAGATAGAAAGATCTAACCCAAAATAGAGTGAATGTTGGTGAGCCACTGACAAACCAAGATCAAAACCTCCACTCCAAGAGCATATGGTAAAAGTCCTAAATCTAAGTCCTCAGTCCAAAACTCAGAATAGTAACCACAGTCCGGTCAATTGAATTTTTTAGGGTTTCGATATTTATTAGTGTATTTTAAATGAACAAATAAAATGAACAATATACACAATATAAATATGAACAATGATAATATTAATAAGGATAATTATCGACATAAAGAATAAAACAAGATATATATATATATATATATATATATATATATATATATATATATATATATATATATATATATATATATATATATATATATTGACTGAAAGTAAATTTAGTGATTGTTGATTAATTTATTGGATCGATGAATCGGGTCCAATGTAGTGCTGATCCATCGTAGTACGGTCTATGAGGAAGACCATACTATAGGAGGATGCACAATTTGATCTTTGTGTTAAGACACGATAGAGAAATGATATAGAAGATCATTCTCCGATGAAATCGTGCCACACGAAAAGAAAAGGTGGAGACCTCGTCTTGAGTCACAAACTCTCGTTGATTAGTCGAAGGTAACCTATCACGATCTCAAAGTATAGAAAGAAATCTCAATGATCACTCACTACAAATTTTAAATAATGAAGGTCCGTCGCTTCGCTAACAACGTTCGTGAATAGAAAGACTTCATCGGTCAAAATGAAAATGAAGATATAAGAAAATACAAAATGAAGTAGAAATAAAGTCGGTCTCGTCTTAATCATGATTTAATCGAGAAACCGATAATCCATGATATTCGACTTTCATCGACCGATAAAATAATAAAGGTGGCCTCATATATATCACGACTTTTAGTAATTTGAATAAATCGACTAAGTCACGATTTTTGTGATATCATCGGCCCAAAAATAAAGAAATGGGCTCAAAATGAAAATAAAATCGGTCTCATCTAAATAAGGATTTTAGATCAATAAATCGAATACCTTTTTAATTAGATTTTCACTGACCGATAAAATAAACAAAAATGGCCTCATAGTCATCACGATTTTTTTAGTAAAGTAAATCAATAAAAATCGTGGCTTTTTAATATCATAGGCCCAAAAATAAAATTAAAAATAAAAAAGAGAAAATCAAAATAGTAATGAAATAAAATAGTTAAATCAAATGTTATTTACCAAAAACTTCTAAAACAAAATACTAGAAACCTTTTTAATAAAAATAGAACCAATAAAAAACAAAGAAGGAGATATGGGATGCAATAGACTCATGAGAGGGGTGCGCTGGAAAGTTCAAGGGTGTATGGATTTAACATGGGTTGAGCCCACCATAAATAAACACGATATAAAAATAAGAAGGGTGAGAATCAGGAAAGGAAAAAGTGGGCCTGGAAGCCCAAGGTATAACACATATCAACATATTAATCTCTTATTGTTAAAACAAGAACACGGATCCTAGGTCACGCAAAACAACAACAGCAACCTCGCTGTATTGAAACAAATCGTATTGCTCAGAAACAATTTTTTTCATCGCTTGAAGAAACCGCATCGCCAGAATCAATCGGAACAAAGGCGGCATAGCCCAACCTTCTTCTCTTTGCTTCCGCTTCAAAAGCCTCCATCTCCAACCATCTGTTTCACTCCTCTCATTCAATCGCTCTAGTTTGTAGGTGTTTCGTTTGGATTTCGTCTCGGATTTTGTGAGTTTGAATCACTCTATTCTGGCTTGGTGATGGTTTTTGGGTACGATTTCTCTCTTCATCTTGCTTTTCTGGTTTGATTTGGATTTGGGTTATTGTTTGGAAGGGTTTGATGATTGGAGGTTGAAGAGAAGGTTTGTGGTTTGAGTGTGGGTCTCACGGCGGAATGGCGGTTGGAAGTTTGTTGAAGATTAAGAAAGGGAGAATGCGGGGAAGTTGGGTTTGGAAGGAAATTTGTGTTGTTGTTTATGACAGAGAGATGATGCGAAGGGGTGGATGGGATCGAAGATATTGGTTGATGGTGAGTTGTTATTGGATTTGTTGAAGAGGGTTTCTGAATGAGTTTAATGTTCTGTGTGGTGGTGAAGGGTCTGTGAAAATGAGAGGGGATTTGATTATATTTTGGTTTTGCAAGGGATGAATCGAAAGCAGATTAATGGTTTAAGAATGTTGGCTGTCTGCCCCCGTTTGTGAAGGGTGGAAGGGAGTTTTGTAGTGATTGAAGTTGAGGAGGATGGTTTGGGTTCAGAGACGGTGAAGGTTTGCTGATGATAGTTGTGTTGGGTGTGCGGTTGATGAGGAGGAGGTGGGTTAATGGTTGCGATTTGTTTGGTTCAAAGCTGTTGGAAGATTTGATGTTAAGTTTCTACAGAGATTGTTTGTTGGTGGTGGAGTGACGCCGCGCAGAGGGAGTTTTGAGATGAGCCGGCGAGGTTGTTAGGCGGATTGGGTGGTTTTGACAGAGAGAAAGAGATCAGATGGTTGATATTTGTTTTTTTTTCGCAAACTCTTGCGTTCAGGTTGCTGAGTTCCAAGTGAGTCTTTCTTTTTTCTCTTTGGCCTCCCCTCTTTTATTCACCCTCTTCACTTCTTTTTATTAGAAAAAAAATCAACAAAACTTTCTCAACAAGTCTTATGGTACATTTGTGCAGATTTTTTGGGCGATAGCAGAGATTTGCGTGTTGGAAGGTGGAGTGGGAGTAGGCTTTTGGCCACTTTTCATGGCAACTAGTTGCAGGATATTGTACGGTTGCAGCAGGAAAATTAAGGGGCTTTGGATTGTTGGGTATTGTGAAGCAGTACGGTGGGAGAGGCTTTTTTTTTGGAAGATTGTATTTTTGGTTTATCTATTTTCTTGTAATTGTAAATGGACCTAATAATAATAATAATGAGTGATATAAAAATAACAAAAAACGTAGCACTAAATAAAAATTAATAATACAATAATAATAATAACAATAATAATAATAATAAATAAATAATAGTAATGATGAAATAAATAAAACTACAAATAAAATAAAAACTTAGTCTCTATATTTTTTAAAAATGACTTTTTCAAATTAGATCAACTAACTTAGAAAAATATATATAAATAAACTATAATTAATGAAAAATAAAACTGAATTAAATAGATTAAGCTAATAAAATTAAAATTATATTAAGAATAAACTAAATTAAATAAACTAAATTAATTATCTAAATAAATAAAAACAACAAAAGGCAAGGAATGGTAAAATCGACTGAAAATGCATGATTAATGAGATGTTTAATTAAAAATGCAAAAATGGCCGATTAGAAATGATATGATAATGATCAGGCGAATCTGAGGGTAAAATTTAGGGTGCAACAGTTGCCCCTATTTAAATATCTTCTCCGGGTGACATGGGAAATGGAAAGATGGTGAAAGATATTTAAATATAGATAACCGAAAATTTTGCCCTTAGTTACGCTGATATGCAATGATATGAACCAAACTAGTATAGGATGCGGACGTGCCATAAACTTCTATTATGATGGTATGATGCCATGATGGTGCAAAATGCAATCAACAACGAAAGCATACACACACAGGTGGATAACACCGGGGAAGGATGAATGTTAGTATCCCTGAGGAAAAACTCACTGGGGATACAAGCTAACAGACAAAAGAGACTTACTGGGGAGACTCCAAGGAAACACTGGAGATAGAAAAACTGAGGGGAAACCCTACAAGTTCTTACTGGAGATAGGACACCAAAGAGGTTTTCTCCAATGGGGAAAGATCCAGGGAGGTAGACGACGCGGTTCAAAAGTAACCGGACGATACTGGGGAAAAGACACATTCTTACTGGGCATGAAACCAGAAAGAAGACATGATCACCACAGGGGATCAGTTTGAAATAAAAGGATAGACATCCTACAAAGATTTTCTGGGGATTTCCTATACTGAAGAGTTCAAACGGGATCTTCAAGAAAAGCCAGAAAAGACAGAGGTATACTCTGCATCAGATGATAAAAGGTGACTGGACCTTTTGGCTATGAATGAGGTTAATGAATAAAAAATATACCACAACTGGTTGAGATAACAAATATGATTCCGTTTATGGAGGATGCCAGTGATGACTGGACTTTAGGTTCAAGCTTGACACGATTCAAGCAGGAACAAACTGAAATAAAAGCCTAAGGTGACTCGATTCAAACCAAAGACGGTGCCAACGATAATTGGACTTTGGGTTCAAGTTTGACACGATTCAAACAGGAACGGGATCTTAAGACAAGAGACAATGTCCGACACGATTCAAACAAGGACTCGGTTCAGGTTTGACACGATTCAAACAAGAACAAGATCTTAAAAGCCTAAGGTGACTTGATTCAAACCAAAGACGGTGCCAACGATAATTGGACTTTAGGTTCAAGTTTGACACGATTCAAACAGGAACGGGATCTTAAGACAAGAGACAATGTTCGACACGATTCAATCAAGGACTCGGTTCAGGTTTGACACGATTCAAACAAGAACAAGATCTTAAAAGCCTAAGGTGACTCGAGTCAAACCAAAAACGGTGCCAACGATAATTGGACTTTGGGTTCAAGTTTGACACGATTCAAACAGGAACGGGATCTTAAGACAAGAGACAATGTTCGACACGATTCAAACAAGGACTCGGTTCAAGTTTGACACGATTCAAACAAGAACAAGATCTTAAAACAAGAGACAATGTCCGACACGATTCAAACAAGGACTCGGCTCAAGTTTGACACGATTCATACAAGAACAAGATCTTAAAACAAGAGACAATGTCTGACACGATTCGAACAAGGACTCGGTTCAAGTTTAACATGATTCAAACAAGAACAAGATCTTAAAACAAGAGACAATGTCCGACATGATTTGAACAAGGACTCGGTTCAAGTTTGACACGATTCAAACAAGAACAAGATCTTAAAACAAGAGACAATGTCCGACACGATTCGAACAAGGACTCGGTTTAAGTTTGACCTGATTCAAACAAGAACAAGATCTTAAAACAAGAGACAATGTCCGACACGATTCGAACAAGGACTCTGTTCAAGTTTGACACGATTCAAACAAGAACAAGATCTTAAAAGCCTAAGGTGACTCGATTCAAACCAAAGACGATGCCAACGATAATTGGACTTTGGGTTCAAGCTTGACACGATTCAAGCAAGAACGGTCTTAAACTACAGGAAAGATGCCAGCGATGACTGGACTTAAGGTTAGACTTCTTGGGGAATACTGCACAAAGAATCAAGATCTGACACTCAAAGGTGAAGATCGAACATAAGTCTAGCTTAGCCAAAGGTTTAAGATAAACCGGGAATGTCTTCACTTTACTGGTGAAATAAAGGCTCACATTGTTAAAGAGTATGAAGACAGGAAGAAGAAATGATCTCCACTTGGGGAACAATGTGAAACAAAAGGATAAACAGATTTCCTGGAGATTCTTATAATGAAGAGTTCAAACAGGATCTTCAAGAGAAACCAGAAAAGGCAGAAACAACTCTGTGTACCAGTATAAGCTGGACTTTTGAACACTTTATCAAAAAGATTGACGAAAAAAGAACACCTTAACTAGGGATCACGTCAAACGGGTTGAAGGTAAAATCAAAGACGAATAAACTTCTCGTAAGAGATGACCACTTATCGTCGTAGAGGTAATGATAGCAAAGAAAGTTTCTCACGGATTGAAATTTGTCGTTGGGCATAACTTCCAAAAAGATATTGGTATTACAACACCGTTGGAGAAAATAAACATGTCTTCAATGGGGATCTGTAAAAGATTCTTTCTATGAGACACAATGCAAAATAAATGCACTTGAAAGTGGGTTTAGAAACCACACCTGCCAGGGACTAAGGTTCAGTCTAGGAGCAAGCTAGAAAGAAACGGTCAAACAAGACTCCAATTGAGGAATGAACTCAACTGGGGATTTATCTTATCCGAATGTGGAAAAAGATAACTGAAGCAACCATCATCCACGAGGATAAAAATTTGTGGGGAATTCAGAAGGAATGAGCACTTTATGCCTAGGGCTGACACCTCTATTGGAGAGAAAAGACAAACCCAGTCACTTGGGGGGATAAACGCCAAAGTGAACAACACAGGTAAACACCAGAAACATGTAAAAATGATAATATGTTATGCATATGAGTGCTTATGCCATGCTTAAGCTTATGCTGACAAAACAGACAAGAAGCGAAACTGGAGATGAAATAAACATCTTGACGAGGATACCCAGCCAAACTCAAAAGGTTGGACCATCACTGGGGGTGAAGTAGCTTTACTTCAAGGTTATGTCCTTCTCTGGGGGAAAGAGTACTCCACTTGATATAGCATCTTGACTTCACTAGGAATACCATCATGAGTTTAATTTCTTCATTGGAGAGAAGAGATCCATTGGGAAGTGCCAAGATTAGCTGAAGAGATAACTTACTAGGAGCTGGCAGAGACGCCACAAAAGCTGAGTAGTTCTGCATAACTCATCTGCCCCAGGGTACATGGTCTGTCAGAAGAATACATCAAGAGGATTTTATAGAAGAATTGGCATACAAGGTGTTTCAATATCTTCAAACTCTTGGAGAGATTTACCGAATCTCGACATAACTGCCCCTGATTGACTGCCTCTGCACGACAACGCTCGTGAACTAGTTATGTGTCTTGATCGAAACCCCAGGTTGAAGCTGAGAGATTGATTGGGTTCCGCTGGGGAAAATCATTATACAAAGCCTAAGAGGAGGTTGGATTCCACTTGGGGAAATCATTATACAAAGCCTAAGAGGAGGCTATCTGATAGTTTATACTCATCCCGGAGTATCTTGTACAAAGCCTAGATTAACAGCGTCTGCACAACAAAATCCTTGAGTTAATTATCCAGTCTGGTTGTTGACAACTGGGGAATAAACTTGCCCCTGTCAGCTTGGTTGGTCTGTGAAGGAGATGTCCTAGACGGGTTGTCTTTTAGAGATTTGTTGAATCTCGACCTGATTGCCTCTGATTTATTGATCTGTGAGAATAAGTCACCAAGAGGATTTTACAGAAGAATTGAAATACCAAACACTTCAATATCTTCAAACTCTTGGAGAGGTTCAGGAACCTTGACGTAACTGCCCCTAGTTCAACTGTTTTTGCAACACAAAGTACCCAGACTGCGCTTGAAACAACTGGGGAACAAAGTTGCCTCTGTTGATGGGTCGATGGAGTCCAAACTTGTCGTAAGATGACCTCGAGAAGGCTTGCCCCAATATTATGAACTTGAAGAGTTCTGCCCATTATTCTTGGCTATTGAGATGGTGGATTGGTAGAACCTTCTGTTTGATTGCCCCTTGACTGAGCTTCCTTTTTCAAGTCAAATTCCCTAGCTGGCTGCATTTGTTGGGATTCCTTTGACATTGAACCGTTTTTTGCAAACAAGTATTGTTCATTAAAAATTGGCAATTTTAATGCAAAATTCATGTAAGCTTTTGAAAAAAACAAAGTTTATTGATGAAACACACAGTGGAATGATTAAATAATAAAAAACAAAGGTGGATCTGGTCATTTACAGAATGACAGATGAAGTGATCAACACACGCACAATAGCAAAGATTATTAGGAGTCAGGTTAATCAACCTTGTTGTAGTATGCTTTCAAAACATCATAACCTCAATTAGGTCTTTTAAGGGTTGTAACGTGGCTTGGTTCACGGTTTATGAAACAAAGGATAAAGGCTCAAAGTTATTTGTCCCTACCCAAACTCCGTGATGAACTCCAGTCCTACGCTCAGTTAACTTAAGCTATGCATTCAAGTTCCTGAGTTGATGATTCAGACACCTTGGATAGTCATTACTCCCTCGCAGAATTTGGTTAATCTTTGAGACTTTGAGACTTCTCCTTGTCTTTGCTGGTTGAAGTCACGATACCTCTTCTTTTGATTTGATTGAGGTCACGATACCTCTCTTTATTTGCGGTTATGACCTCCTTTTTGTTTGATTGTTGCTTTGAAACTCCTTTTTTGGCTGTTGTACAAGTTCTTTTTGTATAAGGCAAAGTTTTGGGCTTCCCATCTTTCTTGGCTTTTTCCTTGAAAGGGACTCGACTCATCCTTTGATTAAGGATTTTTCAGCTATCCTTCCTTATTGTTGCTTGGATGAACAACTTGTACAACGCTAACTCATTTGATTTGAGAGAGCTGACTGGTGTCTTGCATGAAGCGTTTGCGTTCGAATGCGTAACCAAGTTAAACTGAGAACTACCCTGCCCCAAGGTTGAGATTTAAGGGTTTTTTGTGTAAAGAAAGAAAAACTCCTGCTTCTAGGCTCGAAGGGTTAACGAGGGATTATCTTCCTTATTTCTCCAGTGTTTGGGGATTGAACAATGCCTTACATCCTCAGCAAGGTTTAATCGAAAGCATACCACAACAAGTATGGATAACATTTTCGTCATCCTCCCCAATCTTTGCTTGAACAAAATGATTGATATGGGAAAAAATTTTTGTCTATTTTTTTGTTTTTTGTCTTTATGAACACAAAAGTAAATGAGTGAAACGAATGGACTTAATCAAAAGATGCACAAACATTTCATTAATCTTGCCAATTTGAAAGTACAACAATGCTTATAAGCAAATATAATTCAAACAAGCAAAGAAAATACAACAAAAATGCTAAACAGCCAAATGATTGCCAGCTTTAGGGAATTGAAAATTTCCTTCTTAATCTGCCAATCTGAGATAGTCATCTTCAGAGTTGATTGTCGAGATCCGCTTGAGAATCATCTTCACACATACGCTCCGAAAATTCTTCCCCTTCAGAGTCTGATGAACCTGCCTGATTAGGCGAAGGTTTGCTGATTTGGACGCCTTGAGGCGTGAATGAGAACATATCAGAGTCAAACAAAGTTTGAACCTGGCTTCTGAGTACCCTAAGTCTTCAGCTGAATGCCTCTGTGCCCCAGTATGGTGGTTACAACAGACGAGTCTGAAAAAGACAACTTCAAAAGCTACTTCAAGTCCAATGATGGCTTCAGGAAGCCGCCTGGGTTACAGACAAAGGACGGACAAGACTCAAGGCTGAGAAATGCAAATGCAATGCAAATGACATGCAATGAGAATGCAATGCTAATGCAAGCCAAATGGTTTCAAGGAACTCAAAGGCCAACTGCGAACATTTTGGAAACTGAAGAGTTTTGTTTTAAAATCCATGATCTCTAAGGATCTTCGCAAAGAAAAGAACTTCTGAGTTCTTTGAAACCATCAATGGATGCGAGGAGATGTATGCAATGCACAAACACGGGCACACAAAACATAGATATATGCACACGCAAAAGCATACAAGCACAAACATATGTACACTGGTATTCACAGATATGCACAAACAAACATATACAGATATTCATAAATATGCGCACACAAACAAGGGAGGACCTAAGTTTGAAGATCACAAGCATGGAGCCATGGTCTACCCGTCCCAAAAGGTGTGTACTATGGGTTTTCATCTGCAGAACAGGGTTCTAAAAAGTTCCCAGAGTCAACAACCCATCTTTCGGATTTTAAGGATTTCCCAGATGACTTGGTAATCAATTAAATTCTCAAGAGGATCTCGTCTGAGTGTAGTATCGCGTGACAACCAATTCATAAATAGACTCCATCATGGTCACCGCACTACATCCTAAAAGGCCAAGTGGGGTTTGGTAACTACGGTTCTCAATATCATGGGCTCCTAGGTTGAGAGTAGCACGTTTTCACGAACGGATTCGTTCAACATAACTAGACTCTCAAGAGGGCCTCAACTGAGTGATGGTGTTCTCAATTCAACTTTTCAGGATTTGACTCCCTCAAAGCCTCCTTGAATACCATCGTCCTATCCTAAGTACACTCAAGTCCGGGTTAGGACTTATCTCACCACTCAATAGTAGTACCCTGCACACAGAAAATCCAGTACAGACAGAGATATATACTAATATATACAGATATACAGATGTCACAGATGTATACAAGTAAACAAGCAAGACATAAATAACACGAGCAAAAAAACAAGGTAGGCTTAACCCTCAAAAATAAAATCCCCAGTGAAGTCGCCATTTCTGTTGCGGTGAAAATCGGAAAACAAGATATTAATTAACTTGCATCATATTTCTTTTTACAACCGACTTTAATTTATCCAAAGGAAAGGTTCAAGATCATTAGAAAAACCTAAAGGGGGAAGATCTAAGGTTCGGGGGTTGGTTATACAAAGGGAAGGTATTAGCACCCTAAGTATCCGTAGTACTCTACAGGAACCTCTTGTTAAATTTGTGTTATGTTATGTTTGCTTGATAAAAGGATCTGTACTAAGGTAATGACCTAAGGTATGTACACTAAGTTTTGTTCGCCAAGACGTCGCATCTTGTGCCTACATATCTGACTAAAGAATCAGAACAACCGTAGTTCACCTAACTAAGGGTGAAAGAAAAGGAAACATTGACTATGGCCAACGTTCCAAAGGGAATGAGCATAAGCTCACATAGAGTCCACAATAACTCTCTAAGTCTACGTTATGAAGGGAGGAAGTGAATTCTCATGATAGTGAGAACCACACAGAGTTCATGATAACTTTGTAAGTCTGAGTAAAAGGTAAAGTGAATTCTCATGATAGTGAGAATCACATGGAGTTCATGATAACTTCATCCTATTACTAAACTATGAGGGAAACGGCTTTTATGAGGCCAAGGATGAAACGGGAAAGGTTTGTGACTTAGGAGTCAAAGTAAAGATCTTTCCTTTGGAAGGAGGGTCAAATGAGTCAAGTATGAATATACAGTGAACAATATGAATATGATATAAATAGTGTGAATATGAACAAAGATATAATCCATATAGGATATGAACATGAATAATCAAGACATCCAAAATTAAATGATAATAAATCAAATAATGATGGTAAATACATAGTATCATGCTTAATATGCTAAAATGCTAAAACAATGTCAGACAAACATATATACAAGCAGACATCAAGAGATAAAAATGCATCAATGTAAATGAGCAAGAGATAGAAAGATCTAACCCAAAATAGAGTGCATGCTGGTGAGCCACTGACAAACCAAGATCAAAACCTCCACTCCAAGAGCATAGAGTAAAAGTCCTAAATCTAAGTCCTCTGTCCAAAACTCAGAATAGTAACCACAGTCCGGTCAATTGAGTTTTTTAGGGTTTCGATATTTATTAGTGTATTTTAAATGAACAAATAAAATGAATAATATACACAATATAAATATGAACAATGATAATATTAACAAGGATAATAATCGACATAAAGAATAAAACAAGATATATATATATATATATATATATATATATTGACTGAAAGTAAATTTAGTGATTGTTGATTAATTTATTGGATCGATGAATCGGGTCCAATGTAGTGCTGATCCGTCGTAGTACGGTCTATGAGGAAGACCATACTATAGGAGGATGCACAATTTGATCTTTGTGTTAAGACACGATAGAGAAATGATATAGAAGATCATTCTCTGATGAAATCGTGCCACACGAAAAGAAAAGGTGGAGACCTCGTCTTGAGTCACAAACTCTCGTTGATTAGTCGAAGGTAACCTATCACGATCTCAAAGTATAGAAAGAAATCTCAATGATCACTCACTACAGATTTGAAATAATGAAGGTTCGTCGCTTCGCTAACAACGTTCGTGAATAGAAAGACTTCATCGGTCAAAATGAAAATGAAGATATAAGAAAATACAGAATGAAGTAGAAATAAAGTCGGTCTCGTCTTAATCATGATTTAATCGAGAAACCGATAATCCATGATATTCGACTTTCATCGACCGATAAAATAATGAAGGTGGCCTCATATATATCACGACTTTTAGTAATTTGAATAAATCGACTAAGTCACAATTTTTGTGATATCATCAGCCCAAAAATAAATAAACGGGCTCAAAATGAAAATAAAATCGGTCTCATCTAAATAAGGATTTTAGATCGATAAATCGAATACCTTTTTAATTAGATTTTCACTGACCGATAAAATAAACAAAAATGGCCTCATAGTCATCAGGATTTTTTTAGTAAAGTAAATCAATAAAAATCGTGGCTTTTTAATATCATGGGCCCAAAAATAAAATTAAAAATAAAAAAGAGAAAATCAAAATAGTAATGAAATAAAATAGTTAAATCAAATGTTATTTACCAAAAACTTCTAAAACAAAATACTAGAAACCTTTTTAATAAAAATAGAACAAATAAAAAACAAAGAAGGAGATATGGGATGCAATAGACTCATGAGAGGGGTGCGCTGGAAAGTTCAAGGGTGTATAGATTTAACATGGGTTGAGCCCACCATAAATAAACACGATATAAAAATAAGAAGGGTGAGAATCAGGAAAGGAAAAAGTGGACCTGGAAGCCCAAGGTATAACACAGATCAACACATTAATCTCTTATTGTTAAAACAAGAACACGGATCCTAGGTCACGCAAAACAACAACAACAACCTCGTTGTATTGAAACAAATAGTATTTCTCAAAAACAATTTTTTTCATCGCTTGAAGAAACCGCATCGCCAGAATCAATCGGAACAAAGGCGGCATAGCCCAACCTTCTTCTCTTTGCTTCCGCTTCAAAAGCCTCCGTCTCCAACCATCTGTTTCACTCCTCTCATTCAATCGCTCTGGTTTGTAGGTGTTTCGTTTGGATTTCGTCTCGGATTTTGTGAGTTTGAATCACTCTCGTCTGGCTTGGTGATGGTTTTTGGGTACGATTCCTCTCTTCATCTTGCTTTTCTGGTTTGATTTGGATTTGGGTTATTGTTTGGAAGGGTTTGATGATTGGAGGTTGAAGAGAAGGTTTGTGGTTTGAGTATGGGTCTCACGATGGAATGGCGGTTGAAAGTTTATTGAAGATTAAGAAAGGGAGAAGGCGGAGAAGTTAGGATTGGAAGGAAATTTGTGTTGTTGTTTATGACAGAGAGATGATGCGAAGGGGTGGATGGGATCGAAGATATTGGTTGATGGTGAGTT
Organism: Lathyrus tuberosus; assembly: GCA_022829125.1. Lineage (NCBI taxonomy): Eukaryota > Viridiplantae > Streptophyta > Magnoliopsida > Fabales > Fabaceae > Lathyrus > Lathyrus tuberosus. The sequence continues at coordinate 13,519,111 of JALAZF010000075.1, forward strand.
GTTATTGGATTTGTTGAAGAGGGTTTCTGAATGAGTTTAGTGTTCTGTGTGGTGGTGAAGGGTCTGTGAAAATGAGAGGGGATTTGATTATATTTTGGTTTTCCAAGGGATGAATCGAAAGCAGATTAATGGTTGAAGAATGTTGGTTGTCTGCCCCCGTTTGTGAAGGGTGGAAGGGAGTTTTGTAGTGATTGAAGTTGAGGAGGATGGTTTGGGTTCAGAGACGGTGAAGGTTTGGTGATGATAGCTGTGTTGGGTGTGCGGTTGATGAGGAGGAGGTGGGTTAATGGTTACGATTTGTTTGGTTCAAAGCTGTTGGAAGATTTGATGTTAAGTTTCTACAGAGATTGTTTGTTGGTGGTGGAGTGACGCCGAGCAGAGGGAGTTTTGAGATGAGCCGGCGAAGTTGTTAGGCGGATTGGGTGGTTTTGACAGAGAGAAAGAGCTCAGATGGTTGATATCTGTTTTTTTTCCGCAAACTCTTGCGTTCAGGTTGCTGAGTTCCAAGTGAGTCTTTCTTTTTTCTCTTTGGCCTCCCCTCTTTTATTCACCCTCTTCACTTCTTTTTATTAGAAACAAAATCAACAAAACTTTCTCAACAAGTCTTATGGTACATTTGTGCAGATTTTTTGGGCGATAGCAGAGATTTGCGTGTTGGAAGGTGGAGTGGGAGTAGGGTTTTGGCCACTTTTCATGCAACTAGTTGCAGGATATTGTACGGTTGCAGCAGGAAAATTGAGGGGCTTTGGATTGTTGGGTATTGTGAAGCAGTACGGTGGGAGAGGCTATTTTTTTGGAAGATTGTATTTTTGGTTTATCTATTTTCTTGTAATTGTAAATGGACCTATTAATAATAATAATGAGTGATATAAAAATAACAAAAAACTTAGCACTAAATAAAAATTAATAATACAATAATAATAATAATAACAATAATAATAATAATAATAATAATAATAATAAATAATAGTAATGATGAAATAAATAAAACTACAAATAAAATAAAAACTTAGTCTCTATATTTTTTAAAAATGACTTTTTCAAATTAGATCAACTAACTTAGAAAAATATATATAAATAAACTATAATTAATGAAAAATAAAACTGAATTAAATAGATTAAGCTAATAAAATTAAAATTATATTAAGAATAAACTAAATTAAATAAACTAAATTAATTATCTAAATAAATAAAAACAACAAAAGGCAAGGAATGGTAAAATCGACTGAAAATGCATGATTAATGAGATGTTTAATTAAAAATGCAAAAATGGCCGATTAGAAATGATATGATAATGATCAGGCGAATCTGAGGGTAAAATTTAGGGTGCAACACCCCCTTTTGTCAAATTTTGTCTAAAACTCCTTTTAGTTTGAATGGCGGTTATGATTGGAATACCGAACATGTTGGATTCATGTTGGTGTACATGAGGAGGAAGATAACACAACCTTCCTCTTCCCAGGGTGAATGAAGTTGAGAAAGGTCCAGGAGTTGAGACTCCTAAAGAAACAAGAAGAAATTCTGAAACACCAGAATCTTGGACACCTCTTTCAAACACACTCCCCCTCCAGAGATCAGTTATAGTCTTCGTGAATATGAGTACATAAAGCATGTAACTCAGGTCACAAGATACAACTTGATTCTTAACTCAAGTCACAAGACACAAGAGAAACATATACAAGATGATAAAGCCAGCACCTTGTTCAATGTTCTTGCAAAACAACTGCAAGAACAACACACACATTCCCTTTTCCTGTGACTCATACTCCCCCTTTTTAGCCAAAAAATGGCAAAGGTAGCCAAGGCATTCCCATAACCAACCAATACTAATCCAGACTTGAACAAAATACATTTTGAACACACGACAAAGAAAACATAGTCTGAGACAAACTGATCTAAGGACTCCCTTAAATACCCAAGAATATTCCTTCGAATGTAACGAGCCTTTGCAAATAGCAATGGTTAATTCAATGACCTCATTAATCCAAGGATGTAACTTCACCAATACCAATGTGCACCGATTAAGAATGCTTTGACTGTTTCTTTTTTGAAGAAACCGTCCAAAAACAATGTAAGTTACGATGAACACGCATGTTCTCCACCGACCACAAGACCATTTACTTTTATCACATGTCCTTAACAATGTTCTTACATTATGCCAGACATTGTCTACCAAAGAAAACTTCTATATTGATCAAAACCTTTACAGTCTTGTGATCACATTCTGCAGAGAAAAATAAATTCTCCCAGACCTAACCAATGATTCTTAAGCATCTATTAAGCACCATGTAATTTGTACTGTCAAGTTTCCCCCAACTTGCAATTGTACACTAATGTTAAGACATCTCATCCTCCCAGGATGGAAACATAATCACAACTTTCTTGACGCACAATAAAAACTGGAACCTAAACTGCACCCATGCAGTAATATATCTTAGATCAAGGAGCAACTTCCCTTATCTAAGATAACCGGTGCTCCTCTAATGAACACTATGCTGATGAATGGAAAACAAAAGACGCATCTTCATGTCTTCAAGAGTGCACCCTCTCTCCAACCTACCTGCTGAATACAATCATCAACTCCACTTATTGCTTCTTCTGACAAGAACCAATAATCACTCACACATGAACACCATCATACTTCCCGTGAAGACTCATTAGGATCACCATCCTAAATTAACAAACTCTTGGATTAAGATCAAAGCTCCATTGATCCCCCTCTTCCAGAAACTATCCATACACCAAACAAATTCCTCTTGAATTCTCATCTATAGATCTCCTTGTTCCCTGAGATAAAATCCAATTGATCTGGAATGATACACATTCTTCAAAGAGATACCATACCTCTTAGTTTTTTTTCTTCCAACGGTGTCAGATACCGTATACATGCTTCAGAACTTCCCAGCTGCCAAACTGATCCACTTCCCTTTAGCATGACTTACCAATAGGGGTCTTATCCCCTCCACAAGCTTTTCATATGACCTTAGCAAGGTCAATCAATAGATAGACACCCAAAAATCCAAGACAGTCATTCCTTCATCATTCTCCTATATGATAACCTGGAATACTTCTGATCAACCGGTGAATATCCATATTCATACTTCCATGCAATCAGCACATGATCCACTTCAGTATTCTCTACACCATCCTTCCAAGGCAGTTCTTCTACTCCATCATTCTCCCGTATGACAAGATAGATACTCCTTAGACACGGTGTAGGCAACAAGTTCCTAGACCAGAACTAAAGAATCCTCCTCCAAGGATAACCAACCCAGATAATGTTCTAACATCAGTTAGGATATCCTTCACACATCACAAACACCACACACCATGGTTCTGGATATGCTCCACCACTGGACTTACTATATGCATAGTAATCCAACTGAAGATCTTCAAACAACACTGCACCACCAGCTTGAACAAAGAGAACTTTAGAAACCCAGAGAGAAATAAACTTTCATCCACCAAAAGAAGGCATACTTCCATCCTCAACCTAGAACTTCTACCACAAGCTCCAAGAGAACCAGAACCTTCTTACGTTTTCAACCAACCACCCTTTTGCACAAGAGCAATCAGTTTTAAGCAACCTGCTTGAATGCACAGTAAAGATCAACCAAATGCCACAGTTTGACTGATCTCACTCTTCTTCAGAACTCCCACAAGATACACTGATCCACCAATGAAATATGATCTTCAAGTCACATGAACTACTTGCTCCATAGCAAGACATCTTGGATTCACCAAGCCTTTAGACATGTAACATCTTCTCAAACCAAAGCTCCCACAAACTGCATGGGATAGAGCTTTTTGAAGCATCCATAACTTCCATTCTCTTGTAGATCACCTTATCTTAAGCTGACGTGCCACATCGCTAGTTGAGATCCTGATGTTAAGCTAGATGTCAGAACATTATGATATGACATCCAACTGCTGAATTCAGCTCCTCCTTCTGCCACTTAGAAGAACCTCCTCCCTATTATAGAACAAGAGTTCCATGCTCTCATAGACTTGATTCAACCACCAAGTTTGAGTAGACAACCTCCATCCCGCTTATCACAAATATTCCCTTCAAGCTCACACCTTGATGAATAACTACTTTGAAACTCCAAAGACTTCATACCTGCCACGTCTGAATCTTCTGAAGATAAAGTAGTCCTAGACTACACCATAGCCATACCAAAGAATGCCACCTTACTTAGTAGAGCAGTATGTAGAAAGTCAGAGATAACTACCACTTAACCTTGACCTTCAAACTGAGCAAGATCCCATGCTCCCAAGTACCTAGATCAGACATAAACTGATCCAAGCTGTGCCATCACCAGCACTCCATTCCTCCTAGATCAGAAATAAACTGATCCAAGAAGTAACCCTCAAGATTATGATGTCTTCATCTTCATCTTTAATAGCATCAAAGTCCAGACCAGTTTCTTGCCAGGAAACTCTCCAGAGATCACATGCTTCTGTCACACTAGACTGAAGCCGATTCTTAGGTCAACACCCAAGACTAAAACAGATGCTAAAGTGTATGCAGTACCCATCCCATGATTCAGCACAAACTCTGATGATGAGATGTTCCAACATCTTGTTGAACATCAACAATCTTGACTTTCAAGGAGAATTAATTAAATACTGGTGAATTCCACAAATAGCAATTGATCTTAAATCCTTGTCCAATAACCCTTCTTCACTATTGTAGCTAAGCTCCACCAGATCACTTCATGAACACTTATCAAGTATTTAATCTTTTGCAAGTATCTTCTTTGACAAACAGTGTTGAGACACCAAGGCTGCCACCCTTGACTCAAGTAACTAAGATTCTCTCTGAACGAATCCTATTTACCTCAACGATTCTGAGAACTCCAATCAGATTGGATCTGAAGGTGTGAAAAACACAAGAAAGGGGGGGGGGTTTGAATTGGGTTTTTACAATAAAAATGATTCTTTAAAATTAATCCCCTTTACAAATAACCTTCACTTCTTGATAATAAAGCAAGAGAAACTGAAAAGAAAGAACACAATATGTTTATACTAGTTCACTTGAGAAACCCTTAAGCTAGTCTAGTCCACCCACCAAGGTGATTTTGCCTCTCTCAAACAAGGTCTTAATCCACTAATAAAACTAATTAATACAATGCACAAGCCAAACTGCAAGTGACTAACAACAATCTCTAAGACACACTAGTCCTAGACTTCTCAAGAATTCTGACCTAACCGGTCTCTCAAGGAAACAATCTCTAAGACACACTAGTCCTATACTTCTCAAGAATCCTGGCCTAACCGGTCTCTTAAGGAAATCAAACAACTGTTTGAAAAATAATTTGTTTACAGAAAAATTGCTTCTACACAAGCTGATATGTAAACAGATTTAAGAACAAAATGACTTAAGAATGATATGAACAATAGAGCGTATGAGCAGTGAAGATTAGCAACCATTCTTGAAGTCTTCAAGCCTTTATATAGCCATGCATGAGATGTGACCGTTGAAGGATATTTTTGACATTTCAGAATTATGGCAGCCTGAAAGAACGCGGGGGACAAATAGTACATTTACGTCTGCCCTATTCAGAGTGGAGCAAAGCGTCCTCACCGTACCGTTGTACTGTTGTACCACGTTGCTTAGTCTTCTCAACTTCCTGACTTCAGAGGCTTCTGAGAGCATGAGTTAGAAGAAGGGAAAAGGTAACTTGGGTCTTAAGAGCTTCAAGCCTTCAGAGTCTGCAGAGCTACATCTTCAGAGTCTTCAGCACTTGGTCTTCAGAGCCCGTTGTCTAAGAAGTATAAGTCTTCAACATCTGGACTTGTTCATCAGAACTTTTATCTTTAGATCTTCAGAACTTGTTTTCTTTAGACATCGTATCAGAGTCATACAGCTTCAGAGTCTTCAGAAGCAAATGCTACTGTTCAACAGACAAATGTAGCGCAGAAGAGGGACGATTCTCTTCTAATAACTTAGCCACGCTATTTATCAGAAGCAGAACCTGTTTGTTAAATTATCAAAAATAACAAACATTAGAATACCAAAATTGTTCATACAAACATACTTGTTTGTTATCATCAAAACTCAGAGGTATTATTGCAGAACCAAACCTTGTTCTAACAATCTCCCCCTTTTTGATGATGACAAAACTATGTATTTTGATGACACAATTTTGTACATAACATAAAAAGGTAACCGAAATAAGAAGGTTAAGAAATACTTATCCTTCAGATGAGAATCTCCCCTTGAATCTCATACTGGATGAAGATCAAATATCCTGACTTGTGAACCTTTTGGGTGAACTCCCCCTGGTTACAATAGGTCAGATATTGAGATCTTTAGAGTCTTGATTCAGTTTCCAGAAGTCAATTGTACCAATTGAGGTCACCAATTGAGATCTTGAAATATCAGAGCCAAAAACATTCAGATTCCATATCTCCTAAAAAGAAAACAAGAAGACAAATCTAATAGAAATAGAAGTTTATTGGTTAGAATGTAAGCAACTTATTTTTCAGAAATTGATTATGAGAATCAAAATATCACGTTCATTATACTTCTCCCCCTTTTTGTCAAAATCAAAAAGTTGAAATTCCATTAAATAAAAAAGATCAAAAGATCAAAATAAACCAGAATCCTAAGGTTCAGAGCCAAAAGGAAAAAGAAAAGCCTAAGTTCCTAAGTTCCAGAGGATGAAGGATTTGTAGACAACTTGTTCAGAATAAGTTGAAGCATATCCTAAAGAGCGGTGTTAACAACCTTCTGTTCAACAATGCTTTCTCTGAAGATCTTTTGTTCTTCTTTCATTGCCTGATGATCTTCTTTGATTTCTTCAATTGCACGTTCCAAACGCACAAAAGCAGGTTCAGAGGAGGAAGTAACTAGAGCGGCTTGCTTAGCTTTCTCTGCATCTTCAGCTTCGTGTGCCAACCTGACAGCTTTAGCATTTCTAGCTTCTTCTTCTGCTAGAAGCCTTGCTGCTTCTGTAACACCCTAATTCCCATCGCGAATAAATAATACATAAATAAATCAGAGTAAATAAAATTTTATTCTTAGACAGAAACAAGGATGCCACATTTAAAGAAAGAAACCATAATCCCTGCTCATAAATTTGATACATAACACAAAATGGAATAAATATAATTCAGGAAGCTTTTTCCAACAAAAGGAAAGTTCAATTATGGAATAAAGCGGAAAGATCCATAACTGACTTGTTTTACAAAATAAATTGTTTCATAACATCAAAATATTCATACAAAGTTAATACAAAATAGATCCAACAAATGTATACATATGTAACAACATCGTTCCCCGACTCCCGTGTTACGTATCAGAGCAGACAGACTGACAAACGGATGGAGAACTAATCTTCACAAAAGCCTCCAAGACTACTAATCTGCAATTGCCTCATAAAGCAATAAACCACAGTAGAAGGGTGAGAAACACAATTATAATATAGTTGCATATAATTATGTAATAACATGAAATACGCACACAACAACATTCTCACCACAACACATACCATACTTCAACCACAAAATAACACAATTCATAATTCATATATAGCATATCATAGATAAGTAATACAATCATTGTAATGTGCAACATCCCCACAAAACATAGCATATGTCTATACATAAAACATATCATCCATAACCAATACATTTATCACAAATGCATATCAATTCACCAATGCTATCACGAGCTCAACACATAATCAATCAATTCACAATTTTCCACACATAATCAATCAATTCATGATTTTCCACACATAATCAATCCATTCATGATTTATGCACATGCAAAGAGACCGACACAACGACTCTATACAAATGCGGTACCATTCTATCCATCATTCTCATCATTAATTCACTCAGGAATTATTAGAATCATCGCTTGTTACTTAGTGTAACTCCCCGTCGGGCAAACGATGTTCCCCGTCGCTTTAGGTCCTCTTTGTATAAGGCACACGGCGTTTATGGATCGCTTTAGGTTCTCTTTGTATAAGGCACACGATCCGATCGCTTTAGGTCCTCTTTGTATAAGGCACACGATCGTCCATAACGTCGCTTTAGGTCCTCTTTATATAAGGCACACGACCGTTACAGCAGATTCCCTCGGGAATCGTTTTGTCGCTCACACCTACTAGGGCACACGACATCACAAGAATGCATATCATGATGCTTGGCATACAAGGACTCATGACAATCAAATGCATACACATATACAACCATGTGAACCATTTCAACATCCCTAATCATGCATATACAATCAAACACAACACAATGCATTTACTTGCCCTAAGGCCACAAACCATCATCACAACATTCACATCACATGCATTCACATCACATAACAGCACACAAGCTATACGTTATATATCAAAAGCGTACCACATGATAACACATCAATCGCACACAATTACGACGGTAAAAGTCAACAAAACGATACGTTTTTAAATTCCCGACACAATTAAATCGGCCACCAATCTCCAAACTATTTTTATAAGAAAAAATATCTCATTAGCTTCCCAACGATACTAGGAACGTCCCGATCCGAAGTACGGATCAAAAGTTATGCATTTTCAAAGAAAACAAAAGTATTGAAAAATCCTCAGGAGCGCCCGGCGGTACCTATTTTCGCCCGGCGGTGCTCCCTTCGCCTCTGCATCGCCCGGCGAAGCAGTGGCATAAAACCCTAACAAAAACTTAAAAGAGTCAGCAGCGTGACAAGCTGCGCCTCTTGGGTATCGCCCGACGGAGCAGCGGCGCAACCAAAGCGTCGCCCGACGCTCAACGCACCGCCCGACGGTCTACACCAGAAACAGAAAATTCTACTTGCGTTTTACACTGTTCCACACCACCAAAATCCCACTTTCTCCAACCAAAACATTTTCAATCAATCAAAACAAGTATCAACAATGTTCATACATATAATACGATCATTCAACACAGTTTATATTGATTTCCGACCGTGAAACCATCGATTCCGATTCATTTTTCTCATTTCGACCTATAATTGAAAAACTATGGAAAAGCAAGAGAACATTCAAACACACACATACATATTCATACACAAGCATAGAATAATCGAGTTTCGCACCCTTACCCGATTAATCGAAGTTCAAGCTTTGGTTTGAATGTTTTCTTCTTTCCCAAGTTTTCCTCTCCTTCTCTTTTCCTTCCTCTTCCTTTCTTTTTCTTTTCTCTCTTTTTCTCTTAAATCTCTATTTATAAAATATCTAAACCCCTAAAAAGACTATTTTACCTCTTAGCTCAAATATCTCGCAAACGCTCTCAAAACGCGATAAAACATAATAACAATGAAAAATAATATATTGTCAAATAAAAGTCAAGAATAAAATAATATAAAAACAAAAATAATTAAATCGACTCGATTAAATAAATCGGACAAAATGGGGCGTTACAACTCTCCCCCACTTAGAAATTTTCGTCCTCTAAAATATACTGATACGAACAACTCCGGATACGACTCTCGCATCCGACTAACAAACTATCATGCCAACAAAAGGCACACCACGAATAACACAAACTGACAAACCACCTTGCTAACAACAACTACTACAACGACATGACAACGGTAATAATGACAACGACAAGATGCAATGCCCATACAATGCACTGACGACCAACTCACAACTCAAAGAATACCCAAGTTACGAGCACACAGGTTCACTCTTGAACCAAAACACCACAAGATCGTTACCCTCTCCATAGGTAACACTCCCTTAATTCCCCACACAGGAATTAGCTACTCGCACTCGAACCAACACGACAGAAACGAGGCAACACAATAAACAAGAACATAAAGTTCCACGACCCAACATCGTTTCAACAACCTCTACATAACCACAATACTAACATCCTTGTCACACAACATTATTACAACAATGCTACGATTCCCCAATCGAACATACAACCAAAACATCCATCTACATAGTATCCCATGAATAATATTCAAACCTTTCACCTAACACTTCCATTTTGAAACGTCCAATGGTCTCATCACTCCTACACATTTCCAATGTTCAACCTATGAACTCTTACAAGTCACACATGCATATACGAAATGTGCCACCTCACACTTTCGATGTGCACTCTCATTACCCGCAACAATCAAATCTACCAATTCCATATCCAACTTCTGACTCTCCTTAATATTCACCAGAAAAAGCATAGTTCATTTCTAAAAGACCCAACCTTACACTCCACTGAGTTATCTCACACACCAGACACAAGTCTCTGACTGCTCAAATAATTCTAATCCTCTGACCATCAAAAGATCTCCTTCAAATCTTGATACATTTTATTAACTCCCGGACGTATACTCAAACTACTCCGGTGTCCTTCTTCTAAAATCATCATTTTCAATTCCGAACCATTAGGAATACAAATTCTACCGTGGAATCTCAAAACACCCTAATCATCCAATTTAAAGTCACCATTCACACCTTTATCTCCAACCGTCATCAAATCAACAAATTTTACCTCCAGCCTCTGTTTCCCGCTAACGGTCAACAGAAAATCATTAGTGACCTTTAACATACCAAGCCTCCCGCTATCAGATGTCAATTCACACACCAAACTTAAATCCCTAAATTCTTCCAAAAGTTCCCACTCTTTAACCATCAAAGCAGACATATGTAAAAACTTTCGACTTAACTCATCAGGAACGACATTAACTTTACCAATAGGATAATCCGAGCCAAAGTCATAACTCATCACAAATTCCAACCATCCTCGCTATCTCATACTCTATTCCTTCCGACCAAACAGGTACTCAATATTCTTGTGATTACTAAACACTTCGAACTCAAAACCATAAAGATAATACCTCCAAATTTTCCAACACAATACCACCACAACCAATTCCAAATCCTGACTAGTATAAACCCTTTTATGAATCCTCAATTGTCGTAAAGTATAAGCTATGACTTTAACCTCTTGCATTAACACACTGACTAAGCTCATCAAAGACACATCACAATACCTCACAAACGGTTTATTAGGATCACACAGAATCAAAACTGGAGCTGTAGACAACTTCCACCTCAGCTCTCTGAAACTGTCGTTACAACGAACATCCCAAACAAACGACTTACCTTTTGCAATTCAATCGAAGTAAAAAGCCTTCCATAACCTCCGGTAATAACCAACTAAAGTTCAAAAAGATTCTAATCTCCTTAACCAACTTCGGAGCCTCTCATTGTAGAACTGCATCTACTTCCGATGGATCCATTAACCATACTCTCATCTGAAATAACATATCCAAGAAAACTAACCCTTTTCAACCCAAATTCTCACTTGAATAACTTAGCATAAAACTCCGTCTCTTTTCAACACTTGTAATTCAAATCTAAACACTCTACCTGTTCTTCCTCTAAGTTTATAACAGATCTGAATATCCTCAATCGAAGCCATTACGAACTTATCCAAATAAATATGGAAGATACGATTCATATACTCCACAAACATTCTAGATGCATTACTATCACCGAACAACATCACTGTACATTGTAATGCCCAACCAAATTCCAAAAGATATAAATTCTTAAAGTTTTTACAAAAATTTTCACTGGGTAACTGGTTACTCACATACAAGCTTAACCGAGTAAATAACAGCCTATCCCGATGATAACAAACATAACCAGTCACATCAAATCGATCAAAGCCTCAACTCACACAATTCACCACTTTTATCAAACATTCCAAACAATTGCAATTTCACTCAAACTCAACCAAACCATTCCAGTCATCTACTCATGAAAGTGGACACTTGTTCTCAATCGTTACCTTATTCAACTGTTAGTAATCCATACACAATTTCTTCTCTTAACAGTCCAAATTCCATAAATCCCAACATGTCGCAACAACCAACCAAAAAGAACTCTCAAATATTACATCCACACCTAGGGTTTTCTCAAGATTTCCATTAATGCCCTAAAACTTTAAAAACTCCAAAACTCACCAAAACTCTAAATTTTACTTTCCATAGTCTCAATACCCTTACACACATCATGCTTGTTATTCCGTTCAATCATCCTTCCTTTTTGCTACTAACAAAGCTGGAGCTCTCTAAAACGACACACTTGGTCTCACAAATCCCTTTTCTAGTAAATCTTCTAACCGCTCTTTCAATCGGAGTAATTCTAACGCTAACATCCAATATTCCATCCGGAAACACATCTGGAAATCACGCACAACTGGAAGCCCTTCACTGTGGCTTTCCTGTCAATTCCAGAACACTATTATCACAAACAAGACGAACATCTGAGTTTCACTTCCTAAAAGTTCTTCTACTTACTTAGTAGATCCAAACCTCAAATCTTCACCTTCTTCAAATTTGAGTTCACACTCTACTCTCTGAGAACAACCATTAACGATATCCAATCGTTCTCTCTCAACGACTCCCAACTGAACCAACATACCAAAACCTCTAATCCGTCTCATCTTCCGATATTAGAATCTTCATCGACTCAACAAAACAATCCGTAACCATTTTCTTAATTCCAAACAATTCATTACACACGCTATCAAAGCCGGAAAAACGCGTATATTTCATCCAACATAATTTCGTCTACTATCAACAAGAGATTAAGGGTGATCAGTTCCTCAATTTGTCAATAGACATCCGACAATCATGATGGGGCATAAACCGTCTTTACCAAACTATAATAGCATTTCTTGCATCTTGTGTACAAAACTACCTAAGGCACAAATCCTTAGTTGACATAAACCTTACCTCCGCATTCCCTCCGGAACCGGGAACAACACTGTCCAAACAACACTTACAATCTTGCAACCAATGGCACACAACCGAAGCAACTTGGAGAAGCACCAGCTCCTCCCCCACTTATCTCATTCTCAATCCTAAAGACAAAGGATTAGAAAAACCAGAAAGTACTGACAGTGTTTCACACACATATCACATACTAAGGAACAAACAACATCGACAGTATTCAACTGTCACACTAACTGACTCAACAACTTGGCCGGACGAACCGACCTGCTCTGATACCACTTATGTAACACCCCAATTCCCATCGCGAATAAATAATACATAAATAAATCAGAGTAAATAAAATTTTATTCTTAGACAGAAACAAGGATGCCACATTTAAAGAAAGAAAACATAATCCCTGCTCATAAATTTGATACATAACACAAAATGGAATAAATATAATTCAGGAAGCTTTTTCCAACAAAAGGAAAGTTCAATTATGGAATAAAGCGGAAAAATCCATAACTAACTTGTTTTACAAAATAAATTGTTTTATAACATCAAAATATTCATAAATTGTTAATACAAAATAGATCCAACAAATGTATACATATGTAACAACAGCGTTCCCCGACTCCCGTGTTACGTATCAGAGCAGACAGACTGACAAACGGATGGAGAACTAATCTTCACAAAAGCCTCCAAGACTACTAATCTGCAATTGCCTCATAGAGCAACAAACCACAACAGAAGGGTGAGAAACACAATTATAATATAGTTGCATATAATTATGTAATAACAGGAAATACGCACACAACAACATTCTCACCACAACACATACCATACTTCAACCACAAAACAACACAATTCATAATTCATATATAGGATATCATAGATAAGTAATACAATCATTGTAATGTGCAACATCCCCACAAAACATAGCATATGTCTATACATAAAACATATCATCCATAACCAATACATTTATCACAAATGCATATCAATTCACCAATGCTATCACGAGCTCAACACATAATCAATCAATTCACAATTTTTCACACATAATCAATCCATTCATGATTTTCCACACATAATAATCCATTCATGATTTATGCACATGCAAAGAGACCGACACAACGACTCTATGCAAATACAGTACCATTCCATCCATCATTCTCATCATTAATTCACTCAGGAATTATTGGAATCATCGCTTGTTACTTAGTGTAACTCCCCGTCGGGCAAACGATGTTCCCCGTCGCTTTAGGTCCTCTTTGTATAAGGCACACGACGTTTATGGATCGCTTTAGGTCCTCTTTGTATAAGGCACACGATCCGATCGCCTTAGGTCCTTTTTGTATAAGGCACACGATCGTCCATAACGTCACTTTAGGTCCTCTTTGTATAAGGTACACGACCGTTACAGCAGATTCCCTCGGGAATCATTTCGTCACTCACACCCACTAGGGCACACGACATCACAATAATGCATATCATGATGCTTGGCATACAAGGACTCATGACAATCAAATGCATACACATATACAACCATGTGAACCATTTCAACATCCCTAATCATGCATATACAATCAAACACAACACAATGCATTTACTTGCCCTAAGGTCACAAACCATCATCACAACATTCACATCATATGCATTCACATCACATAACAGCACACAAGCTATACGTTATATATCAAAAGCGTACCACATGATAACACATCAATCACACACAATTACGACGGTAAAAGTCGACAAAACGATACATTTTCAAATTCCCGACACAATTAAATCAGCCACCAATCTCCAAACCATTTTTATAAGAAAACACATCTCATTAGCTTCCCAACGATACTAGGAACGTCCTGATCCGAAGTACGGATCAAAAGTTATGCATTTTCAAAGAAAACAAAAGTATTGAAAAATCCCCAGGAGCGCCCGACGGTACCTATTTTCGCCCGGCGGTGTTCCCTTCGCCTCTGCATCGCCCAGCGAAGCAGCGACGTAAAACTTCAACCAAAACTTAAAAGAGTCAGTAGCGTGACAAGTTGCGCCTCTTGGGTATCGCCCGGCGGAGCAACGGCGCAACCAAAGCGTCGCCCGACGCTCAACGCACCGCGCGGCGGTCTACACCAGAAACAAAAAATTATGCTTGCGTTTTACACTGTTCCACACCACCAAAATCCCACTTTCTCCAACCAAAACATTTTTAATCAATCAAAACAAGTATCAACAATGTTCATACATATAATACGATCATTCAACACAGTTTATATCGATTTCCGACCGTGAAACCATCGATTCCGATTCATTTTTCTCATTTCGACCTATAATTGAAAAACTATGGAAAAGCAAGAGAACATTCAAACACACACATACATATTCATACACAAGCATAGAATAACCGAGTTTCGCACCCTTACCCAATTAATCGAAGTTCAAGCTTTGGTTTGAATGTTTTCTTCTTTCCCAAGTTTTCCCCTCCTTCTCTTTTCCTTCCTCTTCCTTTCTCTTTCTTTTCTCTCTTTTTCTCTCAAATCTATATTTATAAAATATCTAAACCCCTAAAAAGACTATTTTACCCCTCAGCTCAAATATCTCGCAAACGCTCTCAAAACGCGATAAAACATAATAACAATGAAAAATAATATATTGTCAAATAAAAGTCAAGAATAAAATAATATAAAAAAATAATTAAATCGACTCGATTAAATAAATAGGACAAAATGGGGCGTTACAACTTCAGCGGCTTTTTCTTCAGCTTCTTTTTGCTTTACAGCAAGAAGCTTGAATTGCCTTATCCTTTCTTTCTCTTCTTCTTTATCCTTGACCAGTTGAACTATAGCAACTTTGGAGGCTTCCAAGAAATTTGAGATCCTTTTGAACTCAGAGTCTAACCATTTCTGAAAATCTTACAAAGAACACTCAAGCTCCAAAGGCTTGGTGCTTGTGCTAGCTTCTGCTCTTAATTTAGCTACCATTTTCAAGGCCTTGTTATGAAACAAATTAATGCATTCATCAAGGGTTTTAGGAAGGGGCTTTTCGTAAATAACCAAGGCAAGGTTAGGTTCAGCATAATTTGTTTCAGATGGTATTGGTTCAGATGAAGTAATTTCAGGTGGAATTGATTCAGATGTTGGTTGAGAAGTAGGTGTTGATTGCTCAAGAAGATCTGAGACTGTAAAAGGCTCAGAGGTGACAATTTTAATAGTATCAGAAATTGTTTCTTCAGAGATGTTGGGGGAACGAGGATCAGAGTGTTGAGATGCAGACTCAACAGTGTTTGTTCGAGGTTGATTGAAAGTAAATTGTAATAGATATTGAGAAAGTGGTGAAACAGGTGTATTGAGTTGAGGAAGTGAGGCGGTAAATGATGAAGTGAAAGTATGAATGCTTTCAGATGAAATGGGTGTGGTGATTGATGGGAAGGGAGTTGGTGAAATAGTAGTGTCAGATATAGAGGTTGTTGGGGGGTGGAACCGAAAATGAAGGTGGTTTAAAAATGACTTGAGAAGTGGAAGGGGGGATATGAAAAATGTTCTGATCAGAAGTGGTTTATGATGATGATGAAGCATTAATCGGCTTTGTAACAGCTATTAAAACAGAGGGAGCAAGAATAGACTTACTAGATTTCTTAGAGTGAGAAGCCAGAGATAGATTCTTGGAAGTTCCAGACTTGTCATCCTTCTTTCTCCTCTTAGGCTCAGAGGCCTCTTCAACTTGCTTCCTTTTGCCTCTGGTAGGATCGGCAAAAGTTGGTGCAGAAGCAAGGTCTTCATATCTGAACCCAGACATGTCATGTCCTGCTTCCATCATCAAAGCAACAAAAGAAGCGATTACGTCAGGATTGTCGCCTTTGTGAAAGAGAGGATAGTTATCCACTGGAATCATGTGGCCAATCACGTAATTATGGGATACATAAGGAGGTTTCACACATAATTCCTTAATCAATCCCATATTCTTAAGTTTCGTGGCATTGAAAGTTTCTCCAATGCTCGGTGTCAAATCTTCTGTATACCTAGCTTCATTAGTTAGATATTGCACCAGACCACTTTCAACGAAAATATCAGAAAGCAACCTTCCAAACGGAATGTAAGAGGGGAAAATCTTATCTGGCGAAGCTGTTGTCCTTGTCTTGCTCACCATATCCTGTAAATAGTAAAACAGAACGGAGGGCAGACACATCTTCTAATTTGTAAACAGATAGTACAACATATACTTTTGATTTGCATTGAAGTAGTCAGAAGAACTCGTTGAAGGTCTTGGATTGATGCAACCAAGAATGATCTTGTGCCAAATTCTCAGATTATCAAGTAAATCCTTACTCTTATACTTTGATTTCTCAGGAGAGTAAGTAGAGAAGATAGCTTTGTCGGCAGTCTCTATCACTAACTTGGAGTTTCCTTTCATTCCATAAATTCGCTTGTTTTCCAAGAATTTCATCCCCAGAAGATCTGAGATTGATTTTTCAGTAATAACAATCTTCTTTCCCATAACATGAGAAACTACATGAAGACGGTTGCAGTCTTCCTGTCTCCAGAAGTCTTTCACAAGTGCCTCAAAAATAGGAACTTTAAGCCTTTGAAAATAGTGATTCCAACCTTGAAAGGTTAGTTCAGCAGGGAGATCATGTCCATTCAAGGCAAGATTTTCGAAATCTACATCTAGTTCTTTAAGAACAACCAGATTATCTGCATCAATAATACAGTTAACTGAAGCATTCCTTTGAGTGATATGATTTTCATCAATCACAGGAAGTGACGATGAAGTTGAAGTGACAGTTGCAGTGGTTGCAGAAGTTGTAAACGGATGAACTGATGAGGGTGAAAACCCAGTGGAGGGATTCAAGGGTTTTTCCATTTCAGCGGCGAAATGAACGACTTCTTGTTGATGACTGTTGAGGTTTGTTGTTGAAGACGAAGAAAGCACAAAAAGCGGTTTGGAGAAAAAGAGGTTTTAGGGTTTCTAAAGTGCAAAGTGGAGTAAAGTGGTGTGAGCGGGTATATAACGTGTGAGTGGAGTGAAGAATTAAACATAATAATGGGGATTAATAAATGAACGTAATCATGATTTAACCCATTCCAAGAAAAATATTGCTCATTGTGTACTCTAAGTAGATGTAGGGATTTAAGACGTAACAGTGGTTACATGCATTAATCACCTTTTAATTAAGTGACAAGTTTTGATATCCTCAGAGTCTGGAAAACCAAAAGGTTTCCTTCTGATCAGAGACACTTCTGACAAAAGCATCTTCTGATGACTAAGGTTAAAAACAAATGCTTCTTAGTTTAAATGAAAATCTGATTTCTTCAGACTCTGACTAAACACATCTGATTCTGATGAAATCTTACTCTGGACAGTAGTCCATTTTCAGATGCTTCAGAATAAATAGAAATCTATCTTCAGCCAAGGGTTTTGTAAAAATATCAGTCCATTGATGGTCTGTATCTATAAAATTAAAACATAAGATTCCCTTCTGAACATAGTCTCTAATAAAATGATGTTTAATTTCTATGTGCTTAGCCCTAGAATGTAAGATTGGATTCTTACTTAAACAGATAACATCAGTATTATCGCAAAAGATAGGAATGTTACTCTCATGTATCTGATAATCTTCTAGCTGGTTCTTCATCCACAACATCTACATACTACATAGAGACGCAAATATGTACTCTGCTTCTGTTGTTGAGAGAGAAATTGTTGATTGCCTCTTGCTTTTTCTTTCCAATCTGTCTCCTGTGTGTCGCTCCCGGGATTTTCATCCAAGTACAAACGCGAAAGTGGCGCAGAAACAAAGTCGCCAACAATGTGTATTTATCCCAAGAGAGGGAAAGGAAACACTGCGTAAACCTGAGGGAAGGAAAAAGCATGGTCATCGCGACCAAGAGAAACGGATAAGGGAGTCGGTTACGCGAGGGGAAGATATTAGCACCCCCACGCGTCCATTGTACTTGATGGGATCCACGCTTGTTGTCTCGATCAAAGGGTGTCATCATCTGGAGCTCCACTGCTATTGGAAAGGAAAAGGAACGAGAATCGAAAAGAACGAAGAAACGAAGAAGAAAAGAAAAAGAAGTGACTCGATAGGACATCGACGTCCTATGCCTACATATTCCCTCGTGCAATGGAAAACTCAGAGTCAACGTATTTCGGACACGAACTAAAAAAGGGGGGGTTGTTCGCTAAGACATCGCCGTCTTGTGCCTACGTATCCTCAATCTAACCAGAAGGAGGAAATCAGAGCAGTCGTAGTTCGACCTACGGGTCGAAAAAGGGGGAAAGGGTGCTCGCCAAGACATCGATGTCTCGTGCCTACGTATCCTCAATCGGACAAGAGAGAGGAAATCAGAGCAGTCGTAGTTTGACCTACGGGTCGAAAAGAGGGAAGGGTGCTCGCCAAAACATTACCGTCTTGTGCCTACGTATCCTCAATCTAATCAGAGAGAGGAAGTTAGAGCAGTCGTAGTTCGACCTACGGGTCGAAAAGAGGGAAGGGTGCTCACCAAGACATCGCCGTCTTGTGCATACGTATCCTCAATTAAACCAGAGAGAGGAAGTCAGAGCAGTCATAGTTCGACTTAACAAGGTCGGAGAGTGTTTTTTACGAGCGATGTTAAGTTCGTGTCCGGCAGTTAGGGTCGATGCCTGTTTGCGATGAAACAGAAGTAACGTGCCCTTTTCTAAAAATGATTGAAATTGAACAAGTCCCGAAGGATGAAAAAGGTTTGAGTTTTTTTTGTGTTTTTTAGACAGAAGTGGATTGAAGTTAGTTCGTAACTTACATTGCACCAAAGTCTACCATGCAGGAACGAGTGAGTCGCATGGTCGCCCCCAAATGGGACGTATGATAAACACTCTAGAAGAGGAGGGGATACCCCTCGTTCTTCATTTCCTACACTTAAGGCTCGAGCGCAATATACGTTATATTTATTAAGTGTTTTAGAAATGTTAAGAGATAAGAAGAGAGGACCCAAAGGAAAAGAAAACACTAAGGGGAATTCTATCCTAATGTTATCATGCAAAGGATTGAAAGCCTAATGTCTCTCCTACTCCCAACTTAATCCGAAATTAAGGGGGACGAGGAATCCTAAGGGATCATGTGAACAAGCACAAGTAAACACAGGATAAATCAATCACAAAATAAACTAAAAGCAACGAAAGAGCAAACAGTGTCAGTCAACAATAATGCCACATAATCAAAATACGAAAGGGGGAGCTTTAGCCAAGGGGTCATATCAACCGAGGCAAACAAGCTAGCTGTGAGAAATAGGGGCACTCATCCAATGGTATCGAAAACCATGGAGAGCAGAGTAAGAAAGGGGAAGATGTGAATAAGATCACACAAAGCATCAACATCGTCCGATGCGAGCTAAAGACAAAGCGTAGGGGTCTGATTACTAAACCCTCCTTCCACTTGACCGACTCGATAACAGGAGCAGGTGATGTTCAAAGCTTCAATCATGTAATGAGAGCTAAGAATGACTCAACTAGACTAACGGGGGTCGGTTGCGAACCCTACCTTCCGCCAATTGCCTTCTTGGAGGTCTTACAAGGGGATACGGGAATGTGATGCCTCTTTGGAGGTCTTAGGCACAATATTAAACAATCACAAACAGAGCCTCCTTTGAGGACTTCCAGAATTGCCGGCCAAGTGGCACGGACTCCCAATCCTACTTCTCATGGCATCAAAAAGGAAAAAAATGCGGAATTGGTAAAAGAGAAGAGAAGTAATACCGAACGGATATCAATCCGTAGCAACGCCAGCAAAGTATGAGCAAACCGACAAGCTTCTAGTAATCTAACGGAGAAGGTCCGTTGCCTCTTCAATGCACGCAAAAAGCTCAATGAGACTTGTAGAAGCTTCGCACGATCAATCCAATAAGCTTAAGTGTCCAACGTCACAAATCAATATCGAAGATCAATTGAGCCAAAATCAAAAGTGCTAACAAGAGAAACCAAAAGTTAGCAAGACCTTAATAAAAAATGACTAAGAATCAATTAAAGTTCCAAGGTTCAATTAAAATTCAATTAGACATAAACAAAAAAATAATCGAAACTAAACATCAAGGTTAATCAAAAACTAAAACCTAGACTAGTCAAAAATTAGATATTGATCTTTAAACAAAAACTACTCAAGAAATTAAAAACAAGATGGACATTTAATTGACAATTTAACAAAAATTAATTAAAGTTTATCAAAAACTCAATAAAATAAAAAATTTTATAAAGATTTAGTCGAGAATTAGTATTAGAATCAAAATTGAAAAAATTAGCTTTGAGATGAAAATTGAGAACCAAACTTTTACTCAAAATCTAAATTGAAAACAATCAAAATTAAAATCTAAAATTAATCTAGACTAACAATTAACAGGGTGCAGCAAATATGGAGGGTGACAAAGATCAAAGAAAAAACATGGGCCTACGCCCCAGTCCATCAAAACAATAAAAAAAACAACCAAAGATGAGGCCCGGTATCAAGTGACTAGGTTTTCAAGCTAACGATCCCTGCAGCTCATCAACACCAAAATCACTTCAAAAGCCCTGTAGTAAGAAAAAATAGAATATAAATCAGTGGAAAGGAAAAGGTCATCCACGACAACGAAGTCCTTCACTCGGCGTGTTCTTCATCCCCATCAGAGTACCACATCTTTCGTAACAAGAAACGGTTCATAAACCATAGTAGCAACTCAAATGAAGCTTAACAAAATCTTCATCAACGGAACTACGCGAGATCAACATCAATTCATCATCAACGAAAATGAGTTGACGGCGTAGCTACGAACTCCAAGCTTCTCCGCGCCGTGAACTCCACCCACAAATCGCTCCTTCTCTCTCTGTTCCGCTCTGATTCCGAGATTTGTTCGCTATTCAAGGACGTTCTGCTCCGTCTCTGTTTCGATCTCTCCTCATCGATCTCTTTCTTCTCACTTCTTTTCATTTTCTGATTCGCGATCTGTATTTGGTTTGGTTGAGTGATTGTTGATTTTGGAAATGTTTGAGTGAGTTTGTGGTTTTTGCGATTTGAAGGGAAAGAAGAAGGTCGAAGGTTGTTGTTGATGATTATTTATGGTTTTGAATCGAACTCTCTTCTTCTACTTTTCTGTGATCTGTTTTGGAGGCGAGGTGAGGTTTCAGAAGGAGAAGATTTGCTTTAGTTTTGAAGGTTTTCAGAAGGTGTTGAGTGAGTGGTTGAAGAGAAATCGTGTGGAAAGGTTTGTGAAATGGTTGTTTGGTGTTATGGTTGTAGAATGAAGGTTGAAGGTGAGGTTCTGTGTAAAAGTGTGATGAATTGATTTTAAATCAGGTTGGTTTTGTGTACGTTGTATTAACGTGTGGTGTGTACGTGATGGTTTTGTAGTGGGGTGTGAGGTTTACGTCGTGGTTTGCAAGGTAATACTGATGCAGTGAATGGGAGGGGTATAATCGGTACTCCAATTGGAATTCTGTTACAGTTTGTTAAGAGTGGCTTGCTGCGTTTTGCTCATGAACATGCTCACGTAATTCTCTTTTCCAATTTTGCAGTTTTGAACTTGTCGTTTTTCATCTTGGTGTGCGTACGCGTTGCAACATTGGTTCACATGGGGTGTATTTGCAACTCGTGTAATGGCTTGGAGACAAAGGCTTGTAGCATGTTACGGCTTGGATTCAATTGAAGTCTTGTAGTCTTGGTAGCTTGGACTACTTTCCAAGACTTGTGGTAGCTTGGAAATTTTCTAGCATGAACCTGTTTGTAGTAACTTGGGCCAAGCGAATTCAAAGCTTGTCAATTCATTAGCATTTTTACTATGAGCTTTTTGTTATTCAGTTTTGTTGGCAATTTTATTGTAATGATGATGGGCCTTAGATTTGTTGGATTTTTTTGGTAATGGTTATATGGACTTGGATGTTTAAATGGATAAAAAAAAAGTTTATGGATTTTTAAATGGATATTTGGACATGGATAATGAATAATGGATTTGAAAATGGATAAAATATAAAAAAGAGGAAGTTGGATTGAAATGGATAAAAAAATGGATTTTGGATGATAATGGGTTAGAAAATGGATATGAATAGCTTAGGAAAGAAAATGGATTTAAAGTGGATATTTAGAAATTTTGGATATAATGGATATGAAAAGAATGGATAAAAGAAATGGTTTGAATGGATAATGGCTAAGAAGAGTGGGTAATAAAAAGATGGATAAGAACATGGTTTTAGAAAATGGATGGCCAAATGAATCCAACACTAATCCCAAACTTTTTCACAAGCCTCTGATAAAGTGCACAAAGCTACCACTGAATAATCTTGCCACTGAAACAAAACATCTGAATCTAACACCCTTTGAATCTTTGATCAAGTGAATTCTCCCATGAACCCTTGCTTGACAACCTGATGAAGTCTACAACTCAACCTTGAAACAAACCCTAATTCACCTTGATGTACACTGATAAATCTTGAAGAAGATGGCTTGAACTGAGAAGAAATTAAACCCTGATTCACACCAATGAAACCCTGACCCAACACTCTTAATGCCTCCTCTGAATAAGAGAAACCCTGGAGCTTGATGAACCTCTGAATGAGAGAACCTTCATGATAATGTGAATTCAACCCTGAATGGAGACGAGAATCTCACAACAAAAGAGAATCCCGAGCTTACACATAATACCTTGATCCCACGTCTTAAGAACCAATGCAAAAAATGAATAATTATGAACTATGATCCAATGATGATGCAAACGAATGCGAAACAAAAGCCAGAAAAAGGTTGAAAAAGGTAGTGCAAATTTTGGGGTGCTACAGCTGCTCCTATTCAATCAACTTGGTCCTGAAGGTATGATAGCAACGACTTTCAGAAATTCAAGGATACACGGAGATTGAATACCAAAAGAACCCTGAAATTTGCAATCTGTGGGGATAATGAAATGGAGTGTTTTCCAGCCGAAGGCACATTACCCAACAAAATAATACGAGGACGGCCAAAGGCGAACTCGAAAAAGAAGACCGACCGAAGGCGCTTTACCCAACAAAATAATACGAGGACGACCGAAGACGAACTCGAAAAGGAAGACCGGCCGAAGGCGCTCTACCTAACAAAATAATACGAGGACGACCGAAGGCGAACTCGAAAAGGAAGACCGACCGAAGGCGCTTTACCCAAAAAAATAATACGAGGACGGCCGAAGACGAACTCAAAAAAGAAGACCGACCGAAGGCGCTCTACCCAACAAAATAATACGAGGACAACCGAAGGCGAACTTGAAAAGGAAGACCGACTGAAGGCGCTCTACCCAACAAAATAATACGAGGACGGCCGAAGACAAACTCGAAAAGGAAGACCGACCGAAGGCGCTCGACCCAACAAAATAATACGAGGACGGCCGAAGACGAACTCGAAAAGGAAGACCGACCGAAGGCGCTCTACCCAACAAAATAATACGAGGACGGCCGAAGACGAACTCGAAAAGGAAGACCGACCGAAGGACCGACTGAAGGCGCTCTACCCAACAAAATAATACGAGGACGGCCGAAGACGAACTCGAAAAGGAAGACCGACCGAAGGCGTTCTACCCAACAAAATAATACGAGGACGGCCGAAGACGAACTCGAAAAGGAAGACCGACCGAAGGCGCTCAACCCAACAAAATAATACGAGGACGGCCAAAGACGGACTCGAAAAGGAAGAACGACCGAAGGCACTCTACCCAACAAAATAAAACGAGGACGGCCGAAGACGAACTCGAAAAGGAAGACCAAGCCGAATGTGGACTTCGCTGGGGATAACAGGACAACCAAGGGTAAAAGCCACAATTTTACGACCCTCGAATTTATCTGGAATCAAAGTTGGGGAAAGAGAAGTCTAAACAGACAACTCTGCAGGGGTGTACCAGAATGTACAACAATATGAAGGACGAATCCCCTGGAGATCTCACCGGGGATAAAGTAAAACAGAATCTCCTGAGTCATGCCATCTCTGCTGAGGAAAAGAACTGACAAAGAAAGTATCAAACCTGTCTTATGCTTCAAATGCACATGTTTGAATTTTTCTATGGCGTAATGCTCCATACGAAATGGAAATGCTACGCGTTTGGGAGGATGCCATGTAAACGATGCTTATGCAATGCAAAAAGAAACGCTCTAGCAAAATAAATGCTGAAAACGAAGGCAGCTCCACCGGGGATGACAAAATAAATTGTCCTCCGAGTCCAAGAACTCTATTGAGAAGGATCACAATGATCAACTCCTTTGATCAACAACTTCTGCTGGAGATGAAATCCAAAAGAACGTCCACCCTACTGGGGATTATTCATAACTCTTTGAAAAAGGAAACCAAGACCTGAATCGGAAGAGTGCCAAATATCACTTGGACTTAAAACCTGTTGGGGATTTCAACCATCGTTGAACAAACCGCTACGAGGATTACCACCAAACTCGGCTTGGGGAGACAAATTACAAATACTAGACCTGCCAGGGACACCATTGAGCTGAACCCGATGCTGGGGAAATGACTTCGCCCTTATCCTGTTGTTGCTGGTGAAAACACGTTTCCTAACTGGCCGAGGGGAGTAGACACCAATACTCTGCGGGGAAGACAACATCTTTGTCTCGGGAATACGTTCCATAAATCTCCCATGGTAACAAAACAACATCCATCCCTAAGCCATCCACTTTAAATGCTGGCTAGGGAACAATCTTTTGTACTCTGATTGGGGAGAGTGCCAGTCTGATGAGGATGATGAAACCTTAATGCTAGTGAGAATAAATCTGTTGGGGAGAAAATTCAACGAAACTTGCCGAGGGATATCATTGAGCTTAACCTGCTGTTGGAGGAAAGATTTTACCCTGCTGGGGATTAGAGCATCCAGTTGCTGACGGAATTACACTTCCTGACCTGTTGAGGAAAGTGAGTACCAGACTCTGTGGGGAAAATAAAGTCTTTTCAAAGACATCCAACACATCTCCTGCTGGAGATACAACAACATCCACCTTGGAGCAATCCACTTCTGACTACTTGCTGGGGAATAATAAACCAACCATGACTTCGGCTGGGGAACAAAATCCTCTGTACTCTTGCTGGGGAGAATAAGTTCCGCTGAGGATGATAAAATTTCAGTGCTGGGGAAATTAACTCTACTGGGGAAAAAAAACTTGTTACCCTGCAAACATACAATCAACTGACCCGTTTCTATGTTCATAAATTCTGCTCGAGAACCCAACCAAACCTCCGTCCTGTACTAAACATTTGCTGAAAATGCCCCAGGGCTCTGCTGAAGAGAAGTACCAATGACAATTGGCCTCTGACTTGCTGAGGAAGGTTAACCGCCACCCACAAATCTGCTTGGGGAACGACAATTAACAATATCTGCTCTGCTAGGGGACGACATTCTACCCTTACTCCATTGGGGAGATGGAAACCACTTCACCGCAAGTTTGAGAAACATCAGCCTAACACACTTGACTTGTATGGGGGGATATAAATTCGTGTTGACAAGCAATAAACTTCACCAACCCGGCCGGGGGAGAGCAAACTTCTGAACCCTGGTTGGGGAGGATATTCAGCATTTTCATAATGCTCTGCCATGGATGATAGCATTTTAACTATCTTTGCTGAGGACGGATGGCAATTCAAACGCCTCCCTCACTGGGTAAAGATACCTTTTGGCGCCTTACTGAGGATGAGAAATTCCATACTGGGAACTACTTTGGCGTTTCATGCTTCTGTTGATTGACTGTGTGCTGATTCTCACACGTGACCCACGACCCTTTGATCTCCACATGCCCCCAGACTACAGGGTCTAATGGAAGAAATCGTCTCAAGAGGATTTTATAGAAAACCTGGCTCTCACATGCCCCAAGGTCTTCAAACTCTTAGAGATTTATCAGATCTCGACATAACTGCCCCAGACTTCACAATCCATGAAGTAATTTGCCTCAAAAGGATTTGTAAAGACTTGAAATATTCTGCCCCAGTATTTTGAACCTTGAAGAGGTGTTTTCAATTAACCATCTTCAAGAGTGTACAACTTCTCACGCTATAGAGGTGGCCTGCCCCATGTCTTGAAGAAACTTTGCCCTTGACTGATCTGACAGAGATTTGTCAAATCGACCTGATTGCCCCATATTAAACGCTTGTGGAGAGATTTATCGAATCTCGAAATAATTGCCCCAGTTTGGCTGAACTTTGAAGAAATTTTCTCAACATGGCCTTCCGTGATTGATTGAACTCTGAAAAGACTTTCTCGACTTAAATGCCCCAGCTTGGCTACGTCTTAACACAACTTGCTAAGAAAACTCCTGCTCAACATGGTCTTTCAGCACCATGACCTTTGATATGACTGTCCTCCGGGGTCTTCAAGCACTTCAACTTGGTAGGATCAAGCTTCTCAACTGATGTTCATCATGTAAGCTTCTTTGATGTCAAACACATGCAAGCAGAAAATGTTTATTATGAGAATGACAATTCTAATGCAACACTCGTGTTAACCTTGAAGTTTTATTGAAAATGCGTCGCCAAGCCTTGTGAACGAATCACTAGCTGGGATGCGACATTGATTTTGAATGGAAAATAATACGCACATGCAATACCAACAAAAATCTTATTAGCACAACTCATAGGAGTCAGGAACGCCATATTGCCGAAGTAAGCTCTCGAAATAAACCCTGTTTCAATTAGGACTTTTGAGGGTTGTATCGTGGCCTGGTTCACGGTTTTGAGAAAAAAGGATTTAAGGCTTAAAGTTTATCGGTGCCCACCCACTCTTCGTGATGTTCTCCAATCCTATGTTCAGCTAATCTGACACAAGCGCTCATCTCTCAAAAGGTTTTATGATCTTTAAGGAACCCATGCAATTGATGGTTTGAGACCTGATGAGGGTTTGGAGCAACAGTCACCCCTTTTGTCTTTTGTGTCTGTAGCCACACAACTTTGTTCTTATCGAGGATTTTTCTTTGTAATCCTTTTAGCTTTTCGCTTTCTCATTCTTTTGCTTTCCCTGATTTTTCCTGGACTGATTCTTTTTTTTTATCTTTCGATTTTGAAGTCCACCAGAATGCCCTAACTTTTGCCTAAGTCGCTTGTTTTCAAGTTTTCGACTTAGCGGGCTTTATTTTTTTATTTTTTGAACAAATCGTGTGACACTGGCTTGTCTGACTTGTTTGAAATGGTTGTGACTGCCTCATTCCTTAGTTGATGAGGGATAACCATTGTGGTCTCATGCCCCTTGACCTCCTGATATGTGAGGAAAGAAAGGTAATGGATCCTCAGATGCACACTCCTTTTGAAAGTTGAACGCTCAGTCAAATTAACTGACAACTACCCTGCCACTGGGTTAAATGTGAGGGTTTTTTCAAATGAAAGGAAACTCCTACTTCAAGGCTCGACAGGGTTGACAAGGGTCTACCTCCCTTATATCTCCGGTGTTTTGGGGATTTGAAGCAATGCCTGTACATCATCAACAAGGTTTTATCCAAAAGCACACAACCAATGATTTTGCGTTTTTCACTTCATCATCCTCCCTCAAGAGTTTAAGGCAAGAAAGTTGGTATTGCAGTGCATATAAGCATGATATGAGTGCATACAAGTAAAGTACTTCAAGAACAACACATTCATTGCTTTAAAATCATCATTCAAACAAGTTTTTTCATGCAAACACCATACAAACAAACAATGAAAAATTACACATAAAAATACAGTAAAGAAGCCGAAGATTGCCATTGTTGAGGAGGCTTGACTCCGTCTGGACTTATTACTTCTGATAATATCCTTGCAGTCCCAAGTGCCCACTTGGGAAACTTCAGTTGAAATGCATGCCATCTGCAGTGAAAGTAATGACTCCAGCATCAATCAGGTTCTGCACTTTGTACTTGAACACGTTGCAATCTTCAATTGAATGGCCTGGTGTGTCTGAGTAATACTTACGTCTAGCATCCAGATCATAATCAGGAGGAATGAGGTCGGGAAAAAACTTGGCATCCCTTAGTTGAACCAAAGAACTCTCAAGTAGCCGGGCAAGAACATGATTGTGAGGAACAGTAATGAGATCAAACCTTCTCTCATACCTTCTGGACCTTTGTTGACTCTTTAGAGGATATCTCTGTTGCTGATACCGACTTGTGCCTTCCTCTCGCTCAGGCACTCTCATCCTTAAACTCGGCTTAGGAACAGGCAACAGTTGCGGACATGGGAATTCTAAGACCAAGGACTCAAGAAATGCCCCTGACTTGATGCAGCTTTGGGAGAGGCAACAGGGATATCCACTTCTTTTTCAACAACGGGAGTAAGACCACCTTGTACGCTTACGCCGCCCGGCGTGAATTCAATTGTCTTTGAATCAATCAGGTCCTAGACATCATGCTGAAAGGCCCTACAATTTTCCACATTATGCCCCGGCGCACCAGAGTGGAAATCACAATGGGCTCTTGCATTGTAACCTGGTGGGGGAATACCAGTAGGAGGAGCCAGAGTCTTTTTCTGTACCAGTTGCAACTGAAAGAGATGCTGTAATATCTGAGAATATGGCACTGGTGGAGTCTCAAAGTGCCGGTTCATCTTTGGTCTATCCTGATACTGACGAGGAGCACTACCCTGTTGCGGAGATACAGCCGGGATGGTCACAGTGGCAATCTGCTCACTCTTTGGGAGGGATCCCTTAAATAATGGAGGAGAGACAATTCCAGCCGCAGCTTCAAGTATGGGAGTATTATCTTTGCTTAGCACACCTCTCACGACCTCCATAACCAGACTCATCTGAGTCTTCAGTTGGTTGACCTCCTCTCTCAGCACTTTCTGGTCTTGAACCAAAGCTTGCATGCTCCCCATAAACTCCCCCATTTGGCTTCGTACTTCCTTCAATTCCGCTTGAATTTGCTCCATGATCAACTTCTGAATGGCTTGAAAAGTTAAGTCTGAAATTCGGAGAGAACCAGATCAGGACAAAAATAACCAGCCTCGAACACCTGTTATGCAAATGAGTATGGAAATGCAATGCAAATGCCATGTTCGAATATTTCCAAGGAATCATTCTACTTTGATTCAAATTTTTTTTCACATACAAACCACAAGAAACAGATGAGAATGCTCAACAGCTAGTCTCAAATTTAATATCCTTTGGAAATACAAGAACATGTATGCGAAAATGATGATGCAGATGCAACAGACATGGGATCAAGGCTTCCACATATTCTGAATAACTACTGTGCTGATGACTGGATAAGTTCATAGGTCTGCTCTGAAGGGAATACCAGAATACCAGAATATCCAAATAACCAGAATACCAGGCTGACAAGTTCACACTGATAAGAAAACTAGAATACCAGGTAGGTTGAAGGTTACGGTCACCTGCAAACCTGCAAACACCCAACCCCTCTCACATGTGGGTTCTAGAAAACCGAGGATCCTCAATATCACGGACTCTCAGGTCGAGAAATGATGATATGTTCACCATTTCTGGTTTGGCATCATCATCAATCGAGGAGGCCTCAACTGATTCCCCTCAAAAAGGTCATCCTATATAAGTTCCCAGTTTCGGGTCCTCGGATTAAGAAGTATAATGGGTTTTCCATTTCTGGTCTGCCATTACTACCTCTTGGGAGGAGTGCCTCAACTGAGTCCTCGGGGAATGGTCTCCAGATTCGACAATTTTCCAGGTTACATTCCATCGTCTGCACCAATGCGCAGGATAGAACATTACCAAAGAAAACCTCGTCCGGATGTGGAGTTTTCATGTATACTACGTCTGTCCAAATGCCACACAAGTCACACTACTTTCCACGCTAATCCTAGGTGTATGCTCAAGCCTGGGTATTGGGTTTATCTCTCATGAATCCAACCCACCCAACAGAACAACAACAGCAGAACATTATGATAACAATAATCCAAATGCAGTAAAATGCAGTAAAATACACTAATACAGTAATGTACAACAAAATAAAGCACAACAGTAAACTCCCAATGAAAATAAACAGACAAGCGCTAGGATTGACTCGCATAGGGGATGGACCAGCAAGAGGTCAACCTTTCCCCAGAAGAGTCGCCAGCTGTCGCTCCCGGGATTTTCATCCAAGTACAAATGCGAAAGTGGCACGGAAACAGAGTCGCCATCAATGTGTATTTATCCCAAGAGAGGGAAAGGAAACACTGCGTAAACCCGAGGGAAGGATAAAGCATGGTCATCGCAACTAAGAGAAACAGGTAAGGGAGTCGGTTACGCGAGGGGAAGGTATTAGCACCCCCACATGTCCATCGTACTCGATGGGATCCACGTTTGTTGTCTCAATCAAAGGGTGTCATCATCTGGAGCTCCACTGCTACTGGAAAGGAAAAGGAACGGGAACGGAAAAGAACGAAGAAACGAAGAAGAAAAGAAAAAGAAGTGACTCGATAGGACATCGACGTCCTATGCCTACGTATTCCCTCATGTAATGGGAAAGTCAGAGTCAACGTAGTTCAGACACGAACTAAAAAAGGGGGGGGTGCTCGCCAAGACATCGCCGTCTTGTGCCTACGTATCCTCAATCTAACCAGAAGGAGTAAATCAGTGCAGTCGTAGTTTGACCTACGGGTCGAAAAAGGGGGAAAGGGTGCTCGCCAAGACATTGCCATCTCGTGCCTAAGTATCCTCAATCGGACAAGAGAGAGAAAATCAGAGCAGTCGTAGTTCGACCTACGGGTCGAAAAGAGGGAAGGGTGCTCGCCAAGACATCGCCGTCTTGTGTGTACGTATCCTCAATCTAACCAGAGAGAGGAAGTCAGAGCAGTCGTAGTTCGACCTACGGGTCAAAAAGAGGGAAGGGTGCTCACCAAGACATCGCCGTCTTGTGCCTACGTATCCTCAATCTAACCAGAGAGAGGAAGTCAGAGCAGTCGTAGTTCGACCTAACAAGGTCGGTGAGTGTTTTTTACGAGCGACGTTAAGTTCGCGTCCGACAGTTAGGGTCGATGCTTGTTTGCGACGAGACAGAAGTAATGTGCCCTTTTCTGAAAATGATTGAAACTGAACAAGTCCTGAAGGATGAAAAAGGTTTGAGTTTGTTTTTGTGTTTTTTAGACAGAAGTGGATTGAAGTTAGTTCGTAACTTACATTGCACCAAAGTCTACCATGCGGGAATGAGTGAGTCGCATGGTCGCCCCCAAATGGGACGTATGCTAAACACTCTAGAAGAGGAGGGGAGACCCCTCGTTCTTCATTTCCTACACTTAAGGCTCGAGCGCAATATACATTATATTTATTAAGTGTTTTAGAAATGTTAAGAGATGAGAAGAGAGGACTCAAAGGAAAAGAAAACACTAAGGGGAATTCTATCCTAATGTTATCATGCAAAGGATTGAAAGCCTAATGTCTCTCCTACTCCCAACTTACTCAGAACTTAAGGGGGACGAGGAATCCTAAGGGATCATGTGAACAAGCACCTGTAAACACAGGATAAATCAATCACAAAATGAACTAAAAGCAACGAAAGAGCAAACAGTGTCAGTCAACAATAATGCCACATAATCAAAATACGAAAGGGGGAGCTTTAGCCAAGGGGTCATATCAACCGAGGCAAACAAGCTAGCTGTGAGAAATAGGGGCACTCATCCAATGGTATCGAAAACCATGGAGAGCAGAGTAAGAAAGGGGAAGATGTGAATAAGATCACACAAAGCATCAACATCGTCCGATGCGAGCTAAAGACAAAGCGTAGGGGTCTGATTACTAAACCCTCCTTCCACTTGACCGACTCGATAACAGGAGCAGGTGATGTTCAAAGCTTCAATCATGTAATGAGAGCTAAGAATGACTCAACTAGACTAACGGGGGTCGGTTGCGAACCCTACCTTCCGCCAATTGCCTTCTTGGAGGTCTTACAAGGGGATACGGGAATGTGATGCCTCTTTGGAGGTCTTAGGCACAATATTAAACAATCACAAACAGAGCCTCCTTTGAGGACTTCCAGAATTGCCGGCCAAGTGGCACGGACTCCCAATCCTACTTCTCATGGCATCAAAAAGGAAAAAAATGCGGAATTGGTAAAAGAGAAGAGAAGTAATACCGAACGGATATCAATCCGTAGCAACGCCAGCAAAGTATGAGCAAACCGACAAGCTTCTAGTAATCTAACGGAGAAGGTCCGTTGCCTCTTCAATGCACGCAAAAAGCTCAATGAGACTTGTAGAAGCTTCGCACGATCAATCCAATAAGCTTATGTGTCCAACGTCACAAATCAATATCGAAGATCAATTGAGCCAAAATCAAAAGTGCTAACAAGAGAAACCAAAAGTTAGCAAGACCTTAATAAAAAATGACTAAGAATCAATTAAAGTTCCAAGGTTCAATTAAAATTCAATTAGACATAAACAAAAAAATAATCGAAACTAAACATCAAGGTTAATCAAAAACTAAAACCTAGACTAGTCAAAAATTAGATATTGATCTTTAAACAAAAACTACTCAAGAAATTAAAAACAAGATGGACATTTAATTGACAATTTAACAAAAATTAATTAAAGTTTATCAAAAACTCAATAAAATAAAAAATTTTATAAAGATTTAGTCGAGAATTAGTATTAGAATCAAAATTGAAAAAATTAGCTTTGAGATGAAAATTGAGAACCAAACTTTTACTCAAAATCTAAATTGAAAACAATCAAAATTAAAATCTAAAATTAATCTAGACTAACAATTAACAGGGTGCAGCAAATATGGAGGGTGACAAAGATCAAAGAAAAAACATGGGCCTACGCCCCAGTCCATCAAAACAATAAAAAAAACAACCAAAGATGAGGCCCGGTATCAAGTGACTAGGTTTTCAAGCTAACGATCCCTGCAGCTCATCAACACCAAAATCACTTCAAAAGCCCTGTAGTAAGAAAAAATAGAATATAAATCAGTGGAAAGGAAAAGGTCATCCACGACAACGAAGTCCTTCACTCGGCGTGTTCTTCATCCCCATCAGAGTACCACATCTTTCGTAACAAGAAACGGTTCATAAACCATAGTAGCAACTCAAATGAAGCTTAACAAAATCTTCATCAACGGAACTACGCGAGATCAACATCAATTCATCATCAACGAAAATGAGTTGACGGCGTAGCTACGAACTCCAAGCTTCTCCGCGCCGTGAACTCCACCCACAAATCGCTCCTTCTCTCTCTGTTCCGCTCTGATTCCGAGATTTGTTCGCTATTCAAGGACGTTCTGCTCCGTCTCTGTTTCGATCTCTCCTCATCGATCTCTTTCTTCTCACTTCTTTTCATTTTCTGATTCGCGATCTGTATTTGGTTTGGTTGAGTGATTGTTGATTTTGGAAATGTTTGAGTGAGTTTGTGGTTTTTGCGATTTGAAGGGAAAGAAGAAGGTCGAAGGTTGTTGTTGATGATTATTTATGGTTTTGAATCGAACTCTCTTCTTCTACTTTTCTGTGATCTGTTTTGGAGGCGAGGTGAGGTTTCAGAAGGAGAAGATTTGCTTTAGTTTTGAAGGTTTTCAGAAGGTGTTGAGTGAGTGGTTGAAGAGAAATCGTGTGGAAAGGTTTGTGAAATGGTTGTTTGGTGTTATGGTTGTAGAATGAAGGTTGAAGGTGAGGTTCTGTGTAAAAGTGTGATGAATTGATTTTAAATCAGGTTGGTTTTGTGTACGTTGTATTAACGTGTGGTGTGTACGTGATGGTTTTGTAGTGGGGTGTGAGGTTTACGTCGTGGTTTGCAAGGTAATACTGATGCAGTGAATGGGAGGGGTATAATCGGTACTCCAATTGGAATTCTGTTACAGTTTGTTAAGAGTGGCTTGCTGCGTTTTGCTCATGAACATGCTCACGTAATTCTCTTTTCCAATTTTGCAGTTTTGAACTTGTCGTTTTTCATCTTGGTGTGCGTACGCGTTGCAACATTGGTTCACATGGGGTGTATTTGCAACTCGTGTAATGGCTTGGAGACAAAGGCTTGTAGCATGTTACGGCTTGGATTCAATTGAAGTCTTGTAGTCTTGGTAGCTTGGACTACTTTCCAAGACTTGTGGTAGCTTGGAAATTTTCTAGCATGAACCTGTTTGTAGTAACTTGGGCCAAGCGAATTCAAAGCTTGTCAATTCATTAGCATTTTTACTATGAGCTTTTTGTTATTCAGTTTTGTTGGCAATTTTATTGTAATGATGATGGGCCTTAGATTTGTTGGATTTTTTTGGTAATGGTTATATGGACTTGGATGTTTAAATGGATAAAAAAAAAGTTTATGGATTTTTAAATGGATATTTGGACATGGATAATGAATAATGGATTTGAAAATGGATAAAATATAAAAAAGAGGAAGTTGGATTGAAATGGATAAAAAAATGGATTTTGGATGATAATGGGTTAGAAAATGGATATGAATAGCTTAGGAAAGAAAATGGATTTAAAGTGGATATTTAGAAATTTTGGATATAATGGATATGAAAAGAATGGATAAAAGAAATGGTTTGAATGGATAATGGCTAAGAAGAGTGGGTAATAAAAAGATGGATAAGAACATGGTTTTAGAAAATGGATGGCCAAATGAATCCAACACTAATCCCAAACTTTTTCACAAGCCTCTGATAAAGTGCACAAAGCTACCACTGAATAATCTTGCCACTGAAACAAAACATCTGAATCTAACACCCTTTGAATCTTTGATCAAGTGAATTCTCCCATGAACCCTTGCTTGACAACCTGATGAAGTCTACAACTCAACCTTGAAACAAACCCTAATTCACCTTGATGTACACTGATAAATCTTGAAGAAGATGGCTTGAACTGAGAAGAAATTAAACCCTGATTCACACCAATGAAACCCTGACCCAACACTCTTAATGCCTCCTCTGAATAAGAGAAACCCTGGAGCTTGATGAACCTCTGAATGAGAGAACCTTCATGATAATGTGAATTCAACCCTGAATGGAGACGAGAATCTCACAACAAAAGAGAATCCCGAGCTTACACATAATACCTTGATCCCACGTCTTAAGAACCAATGCAAAAAATGAATAATTATGAACTATGATCCAATGATGATGCAAACGAATGCGAAACAAAAGCCAGAAAAAGGTTGAAAAAGGTAGTGCAAATTTTGGGGTGCTACAGCTGCTCCTATTCAATCAACTTGGTCCTGAAGGTATGATAGCAACGACTTTCAGAAATTCAAGGATACACGGAGATTGAATACCAAAAGAACCCTGAAATTTGCAATCTGTGGGGATAATGAAATGGAGTGTTTTCCAGCCGAAGGCACATTACCCAACAAAATAATACGAGGACGGCCAAAGGCGAACTCGAAAAAGAAGACCGACCGAAGGCGCTTTACCCAACAAAATAATACGAGGACGACCGAAGACGAACTCGAAAAGGAAGACCGGCCGAAGGCGCTCTACCTAACAAAATAATACGAGGACGACCGAAGGCGAACTCGAAAAGGAAGACCGACCGAAGGCGCTTTACCCAAAAAAATAATACGAGGACGGCCGAAGACGAACTCAAAAAAGAAGACCGACCGAAGGCGCTCTACCCAACAAAATAATACGAGGACAACCGAAGGCGAACTTGAAAAGGAAGACCGACTGAAGGCGCTCTACCCAACAAAATAATACGAGGACGGCCGAAGACAAACTCGAAAAGGAAGACCGACCGAAGGCGCTCGACCCAACAAAATAATACGAGGACGGCCGAAGACGAACTCGAAAAGGAAGACCGACCGAAGGCGCTCTACCCAACAAAATAATACGAGGACGGCCGAAGACGAACTCGAAAAGGAAGACCGACCGAAGGACCGACTGAAGGCGCTCTACCCAACAAAATAATACGAGGACGGCCGAAGACGAACTCGAAAAGGAAGACCGACCGAAGGCGTTCTACCCAACAAAATAATACGAGGACGGCCGAAGACGAACTCGAAAAGGAAGACCGACCGAAGGCGCTCAACCCAACAAAATAATACGAGGACGGCCAAAGACGGACTCGAAAAGGAAGAACGACCGAAGGCACTCTACCCAACAAAATAAAACGAGGACGGCCGAAGACGAACTCGAAAAGGAAGACCAAGCCGAATGTGGACTTCGCTGGGGATAACAGGACAACCAAGGGTAAAAGCCACAATTTTACGACCCTCGAATTTATCTGGAATCAAAGTTGGGGAAAGAGAAGTCTAAACAGACAACTCTGCAGGGGTGTACCAGAATGTACAACAATATGAAGGACGAATCCCCTGGAGATCTCACCGGGGATAAAGTAAAACAGAATCTCCTGAGTCATGCCATCTCTGCTGAGGAAAAGAACTGACAAAGAAAGTATCAAACCTGTCTTATGCTTCAAATGCACATGTTTGAATTTTTCTATGGCGTAATGCTCCATACGAAATGGAAATGCTACGCGTTTGGGAGGATGCCATGTAAACGATGCTTATGCAATGCAAAAAGAAACGCTCTAGCAAAATAAATGCTGAAAACGAAGGCAGCTCCACCGGGGATGACAAAATAAATTGTCCTCCGAGTCCAAGAACTCTATTGAGAAGGATCACAATGATCAACTCCTTTGATCAACAACTTCTGCTGGAGATGAAATCCAAAAGAACGTCCACCCTACTGGGGATTATTCATAACTCTTTGAAAAAGGAAACCAAGACCTGAATCGGAAGAGTGCCAAATATCACTTGGACTTAAAACCTGTTGGGGATTTCAACCATCGTTGAACAAACCGCTACGAGGATTACCACCAAACTCGGCTTGGGGAGACAAATTACAAATACTAGACCTGCCAGGGACACCATTGAGCTGAACCCGATGCTGGGGAAATGACTTCGCCCTTATCCTGTTGTTGCTGGT
This sequence comes from Lathyrus tuberosus, assembly GCA_022829125.1. NCBI lineage: Eukaryota > Viridiplantae > Streptophyta > Magnoliopsida > Fabales > Fabaceae > Lathyrus > Lathyrus tuberosus. The sequence continues at coordinate 13,556,614 of JALAZF010000075.1, forward strand.
GAAAACACGTTTCCTAACTGGCCGAGGGGAGTAGACACCAATACTCTGCGGGGAAGACAACATCTTTGTCTCGGGAATACGTTCCATAAATCTCCCATGGTAACAAAACAACATCCATCCCTAAGCCATCCACTTTAAATGCTGGCTAGGGAACAATCTTTTGTACTCTGATTGGGGAGAGTGCCAGTCTGATGAGGATGATGAAACCTTAATGCTAGTGAGAATAAATCTGTTGGGGAGAAAATTCAACGAAACTTGCCGAGGGATATCATTGAGCTTAACCTGCTGTTGGAGGAAAGATTTTACCCTGCTGGGGATTAGAGCATCCAGTTGCTGACGGAATTACACTTCCTGACCTGTTGAGGAAAGTGAGTACCAGACTCTGTGGGGAAAATAAAGTCTTTTCAAAGACATCCAACACATCTCCTGCTGGAGATACAACAACATCCACCTTGGAGCAATCCACTTCTGACTACTTGCTGGGGAATAATAAACCAACCATGACTTCGGCTGGGGAACAAAATCCTCTGTACTCTTGCTGGGGAGAATAAGTTCCGCTGAGGATGATAAAATTTCAGTGCTGGGGAAATTAACTCTACTGGGGAAAAAAAACTTGTTACCCTGCAAACATACAATCAACTGACCCGTTTCTATGTTCATAAATTCTGCTCGAGAACCCAACCAAACCTCCGTCCTGTACTAAACATTTGCTGAAAATGCCCCAGGGCTCTGCTGAAGAGAAGTACCAATGACAATTGGCCTCTGACTTGCTGAGGAAGGTTAACCGCCACCCACAAATCTGCTTGGGGAACGACAATTAACAATATCTGCTCTGCTAGGGGACGACATTCTACCCTTACTCCATTGGGGAGATGGAAACCACTTCACCGCAAGTTTGAGAAACATCAGCCCAACACACTTGACTTGTATGGGGGGATATAAATTCGTGTTGACAAGCAATAAACTTCACCAACCCGGCCGGGGGAGAGCAAACTTCTGAACCCTGGTTGGGGAGGATATTCAGCATTTTCATAATGCTCTGCCATGGATGATAGCATTTTAACTATCTTTGCTGAGGACGGATGGCAATTCAAACGCCTCCCTCACTGGGTAAAGATACCTTTTGGCGCCTTACTGAGGATGAGAAATTCCATACTGGGAACTACTTTGGCGTTTCATGCTTCTGTTGATTGACTGTGTGCTGATTCTCACACGTGACCCACGACCCTTTGATCTCCACATGCCCCCAGACTACAGGGTCTAATGGAAGAAATCGTCTCAAGAGGATTTTATAGAAAACCTGGCTCTCACATGCCCCAAGGTCTTCAAACTCTTAGAGATTTATCAGATCTCGACATAACTGCCCCAGACTTCACAATCCATGAAGTAATTTGCCTCAAAAGGATTTGTAAAGACTTGAAATATTCTGCCCCAGTATTTTGAACCTTGAAGAGGTGTTTTCAATTAACCATCTTCAAGAGTGTACAACTTCTCACGCTATAGAGGTGGCCTGCCCCATGTCTTGAAGAAACTTTGCCCTTGACTGATCTGACAGAGATTTGTCAAATCGACCTGATTGCCCCATATTAAACGCTTGTGGAGAGATTTATCGAATCTCGAAATAATTGCCCCAGTTTGGCTGAACTTTGAAGAAATTTTCTCAACATGGCCTTCCGTGATTGATTGAACTCTGAAAAGACTTTCTCGACTTAAATGCCCCAGCTTGGCTACGTCTTAACACAACTTGCTAAGAAAACTCCTGCTCAACATGGTCTTTCAGCACCATGACCTTTGATATGACTGTCCTCCGGGGTCTTCAAGCACTTCAACTTGGTAGGATCAAGCTTCTCAACTGATGTTCATCATGTAAGCTTCTTTGATGTCAAACACATGCAAGCAGAAAATGTTTATTATGAGAATGACAATTCTAATGCAACACTCGTGTTAACCTTGAAGTTTTATTGAAAATGCGTCGCCAAGCCTTGTGAACGAATCACTAGCTGGGATGCGACATTGATTTTGAATGGAAAATAATACGCACATGCAATACCAACAAAAATCTTATTAGCACAACTCATAGGAGTCAGGAACGCCATATTGCCGAAGTAAGCTCTCGAAATAAACCCTGTTTCAATTAGGACTTTTGAGGGTTGTATCGTGGCCTGGTTCACGGTTTTGAGAAAAAAGGATTTAAGGCTTAAAGTTTATCGGTGCCCACCCACTCTTCGTGATGTTCTCCAATCCTATGTTCAGCTAATCTGACACAAGCGCTCATCTCTCAAAAGGTTTTATGATCTTTAAGGAACCCATGCAATTGATGGTTTGAGACCTGATGAGGGTTTGGAGCAACAGTCACCCCTTTTGTCTTTTGTGTCTGTAGCCACACAACTTTGTTCTTATCGAGGATTTTTCTTTGTAATCCTTTTAGCTTTTCGCTTTCTCATTCTTTTGCTTTCCCTGATTTTTCCTGGACTGATTCTTTTTTTTTATCTTTCGATTTTGAAGTCCACCAGAATGCCCTAACTTTTGCCTAAGTCGCTTGTTTTCAAGTTTTCGACTTAGCGGGCTTTATTTTTTTATTTTTTGAACAAATCGTGTGACACTGGCTTGTCTGACTTGTTTGAAATGGTTGTGACTGCCTCATTCCTTAGTTGATGAGGGATAACCATTGTGGTCTCATGCCCCTTGACCTCCTGATATGTGAGGAAAGAAAGGTAATGGATCCTCAGATGCACACTCCTTTTGAAAGTTGAACGCTCAGTCAAATCAACTGACAACTACCCTGCCACTGGGTTAAATGTGAGGGTTTTTTCAAATGAAAGGAAACTCCTACTTCAAGGCTCGACAGGGTTGACAAGGGTCTACCTCCCTTATATCTCCGGTGTTTTGGGGATTTGAAGCAATGCCTGTACATCATCAACAAGGTTTTATCCAAAAGCACACAACCAATGATTTTGCGTTTTTCACTTCATCATCCTCCCTCAAGAGTTTAAGGCAAGAAAGTTGGTATTGCAGTGCATATAAGCATGATATGAGTGCATACAAGTAAAGTACTTCAAGAACAACACATTCATTGCTTTAAAATCATCATTCAAACAAGTTTTTTCATGCAAACACCATACAAACAAACAATGAAAAATTACACATAAAAATACAGTAAAGAAGCCGAAGATTGCCATTGTTGAGGAGGCTTGACTCCGTCTGGACTTATTACTTCTGATAATATCCTTGCAGTCCCAAGTGCCCACTTGGGAAACTTCAGTTGAAATGCATGCCATCTGCAGTGAAAGTAATGACTCCAGCATCAATCAGGTTCTGCACTTTGTACTTGAACACGTTGCAATCTTCAATTGAATGGCCTGGTGTGTCTGAGTAATACTTACGTCTAGCATCCAGATCATAATCAGGAGGAATGAGGTCGGGAAAAAACTTGGCATCCCTTAGTTGAACCAAAGAACTCTCAAGTAGCCGGGCAAGAACATGATTGTGAGGAACAGTAATGAGATCAAACCTTCTCTCATACCTTCTGGACCTTTGTTGACTCTTTAGAGGATATCTCTGTTGCTGATACCGACTTGTGCCTTCCTCTCGCTCAGGCACTCTCATCCTTAAACTCGGCTTAGGAACAGGCAACAGTTGCGGACATGGGAATTCTAAGACCAAGGACTCAAGAAATGCCCCTGACTTGATGCAGCTTTGGGAGAGGCAACAGGGATATCCACTTCTTTTTCAACAACGGGAGTAAGACCACCTTGTACGCTTACGCCGCCCGGCGTGAATTCAATTGTCTTTGAATCAATCAGGTCCTAGACATCATGCTGAAAGGCCCTACAATTTTCCACATTATGCCCCGGCGCACCAGAGTGGAAATCACAATGGGCTCTTGCATTGTAACCTGGTGGGGGAATACCAGTAGGAGGAGCCAGAGTCCTTTTCTGTACCAGTTGCAACTGAAAGAGATGCTGTAATATCTGAGAATATGGCACTGGTGGAGTCTCAAAGTGCCGGTTCATCTTTGGTCTATCCTGATACTGACGAGGAGCACTACCCTGTTGCGGAGATACAGCCGGGATGGTCACAGTGGCAATCTGCTCACTCTTTGGGAGGGATCCCTTAAATAATGGAGGAGAGACAATTCCAGCCGCAGCTTCAAGTATGGGAGTATTATCTTTGCTTAGCACACCTCTCACGACCTCCATAACCAGACTCATCTGAGTCTTCAGTTGGTTGACCTCCCCTCTCAGCACTTTCTGGTCTTGAACCAAAGCTTGCATGCTCCCCATAAACTCCCCCATTTGGCTTCGTACTTCCTTCAATTCCGCTTGAATTTGCTCCATGATCAACTTCTGAATGGCTTGAAAAGTTAAGTCTGAAATTCGGAGAGAACCAGATCAGGACAAAAATAACCAGCCTCGAACACCTGTTATGCAAATGAGTATGGAAATGCAATGCAAATGCCATGTTCGAATATTTCCAAGGAATCATTCTACTTTGATTCAAATTTTTTTTCACATACAAACCACAAGAAACAGATGAGAATGCTCAACAGCTAGTCTCAAATTTAATATCCTTTGGAAATACAAGAACATGTATGCGAAAATGATGATGCAGATGCAACAGACATGGGATTAAGGCTTCCACATATTCTGAATAACTACTGTGCTGATGACTGGATAAGTTCATAGGTCTGCTCTGAAGGGAATACCAGAATACCAGAATATCCAAATAACCAGAATACCAGGCTGACAAGTTCACACTGATAAGAAAACTAGAATACCAGGTAGGTTGAAGGTTACGGTCACCTGCAAACCTGCAAACACCCAACCCCTCTCACATGTGGGTTCTAGAAAACCGAGGATCCTCAATATCACGGACTCTCAGGTCGAGAAATGATGATATGTTCACCATTTCTGGTTTGGCATCATCATCAATCGAGGAGGCCTCAACTGATTCCCCTCAAAAAGGTCATCCTATATAAGTTCCCAGTTTCGGGTCCTCGGATTAAGAAGTATAATGGGTTTTCCATTTCTGGTCTGCCATTACTACCTCTTGGGAGGAGTGCCTCAACTGAGTCCTCGGGGAATGGTCTCCAGATTCGACAATTTTCCAGGTTACATTCCATCGTCTGCACCAATGCGCAGGATAGAACATTACCAAAGAAAACCTCGTCCGGATGTGGAGTTTTCATGTATACTACGTCTGTCCAAATGCCACACAAGTCACACTACTTTCCACGCTAATCCTAGGTGTATGCTCAAGCCTGGGTATTGGGTTTATCTCTCATGAATCCAACCCACCCAACAGAACAACAACAGCAGAACATTATGATAACAATAATCCAAATGCAGTAAAATGCAGTAAAATACACTAATACAGTAATGTACAACAAAATAAAGCACAACAGTAAACTCCCAATGAAAATAAACAGACAAGCGCTAGGATTGACTCGCATAGGGGATGGACCAGCAAGAGGTCAACCTTTCCCCAGAAGAGTCGCCAGCTGTCGCTCCCGGGATTTTCATCCAAGTACAAATGCGAAAGTGGCACGGAAACAGAGTCGCCATCAATGTGTATTTATCCCAAGAGAGGGAAAGGAAACACTGCGTAAACCCGAGGGAAGGATAAAGCATGGTCATCGCAACTAAGAGAAACAGGTAAGGGAGTCGGTTACGCGAGGGGAAGGTATTAGCACCCCCACATGTCCATCGTACTCGATGGGATCCACGCTTGTTGTCTCAATCAAAGGGTGTCATCATCTGGAGCTCCACTGCTACTGGAAAGGAAAAGGAACGGGAACGGAAAAGAACGAAGAAACGAAGAAGAAAAGAAAAAGAAGTGACTCGATAGGACATCGACGTCCTATGCCTACGTATTCCCTCATGTAATGGGAAAGTCAGAGTCAACGTAGTTCAGACACGAACTAAAAAAGGGGGGGGGGTGCTCGCCAAGACATCGCCGTCTTGTGCCTACGTATCCTCAATCTAACCAGAAGGAGTAAATCAGTGCAGTCGTAGTTTGACCTACGGGTCGAAAAAGGGGGAAAGGGTGCTCGCCAAGACATTGCCATCTCGTGCCTAAGTATCCTCAATCGGACAAGAGAGAGAAAATCAGAGCAGTCGTAGTTCGACCTACGGGTCGAAAAGAGGGAAGGGTGCTCGCCAAGACATCGCTGTCTTGTGTGTACGTATCCTCAATCTAACCAGAGAGAGGAAGTCAGAGCAGTCGTAGTTCGACCTACGGGTCAAAAAGAGGGAAGGGTGCTCACCAAGACATCGCCGTCTTGTGCCTACGTATCCTCAATCTAACCAGAGAGAGGAAGTCAGAGCAGTCGTAGTTCGACCTAACAAGGTCGGTGAGTGTTTTTTACGAGCGACGTTAAGTTCGCGTCCGGCAGTTAGGGTCGATGCTTGTTTGCGACGAGACAGAAGTAATGTGCCCTTTTCTGAAAATGATTGAAACTGAACAAGTCCTGAAGGATGAAAAAGGTTTGAGTTTGTTTTTGTGTTTTTTAGACAGAAGTGGATTGAAGTTAGTTCGTAACTTACATTGCACCAAAGTCTACCATGCGGGAATGAGTGAGTCGCATGGTCGCCCCCAAATGGGACGTATGCTAAACACTCTAGAAGAGGAGGGGAGACCCCTCGTTCTTCATTTCCTACACTTAAGGCTCGAGCGCAATATACATTATATTTATTAAGTGTTTTAGAAATGTTAAGAGATGAGAAGAGAGGACTCAAAGGAAAAGAAAACACTAAGGGGAATTCTATCCTAATGTTATCATGCAAAGGATTGAAAGCCTAATGTCTCTCATACTCCCAACTTACTCAGAACTTAAGGGGGACGAGGAATCCTAAGGGATCATGTGAACAAGCACCTGTAAACACAGGATAAATCAATCACAAAATGAACTAAAAGCAACGAAAGAGCAAACAGTGTCAGTCAACAATAATGCCACATAATCAAAATACGAAAGGGGGAGCTTTAGCCAAGGGGTCATATCAACCGAGGCAAACAAGCTAGCTGTGAGAAATAGGGGCACTCATCCAATGGTATCGAAAACCATGGAGAGCAGAGTAAGAAAGGGGAAGATGTGAATAAGATCACACAAAGCATCAACATCGTCCGATGCGAGCTAAAGACAAAGCGTGGGGGTCTGATTACTAAACCCTCCTTCCACTTGACCGACTCGATAACAGGAACAGGTGATGTTCAAAGCTTCAATCATGTAATGAGAGCTAAGAACGACTCAACTAGACTAACGGGGGTCAGTTGCGAACCCTACCTTCCGCCAATTGCCTTCTTGGAGGTCTTACAAGGGGATATGGGAATGGGATGCCTCTTTGGAGGTCTTAGGCACAATATTAAACAATCACAAACAGAGCCTCCTTTGAGGACTTCCAGAATTGCTGGCCAAGTGGCACGGACTCCCAATCCTACTTCTCATGGCATCAAAAAGGAAAAAATGCGGAATTAGTAAAAGTGAAGAGAAGCAATACTGAACGGATATCAATCCGTAGCAACGCCAGCAAAGTATGAGCAAACCAGCAAGCTTCTAGTAATCTAACGGAGAAGGTCCGTTGCCTCTTCAATGCACACAAAAAGCTCAATGAGACTTGTAGAAGCTTCGCACGATCAATCCAATAAGATCAAGTGTCCAACGTCACAAATCAACATCCAAGATCAACTGAGCCAAAATCAAAAGTGCTAACAAGAGAAACCAAAAGTTAGCAAGACCTTAATAAAAAACGACTAAGAATCAATTAAAGTTCCAAGGTTCAATTAAAATTCAATTAGACATAAACAAAAAATTAATCGAAACTAAATATCAAGGTTAATAAAAAACTAAAACCTAGATTAGTCAAAAATTAGATATTGATCTTTAAACAAAAACTACTCAAGAAATTAAAAACAAGATGGACATTTAATTGACAATTTAACAAAAATTAATTAAAGTTTATCAAAAACTAAATAAAATCAAAATTGTCATAAATATTTAGTCGAGAATTAGTATTAGAATCAAAATTAAAAAAATTAGCTTTGAGATGAAAATTGAGAATCAAACTTTTACTCAAAATCTAAATTGAAAACAATCAAAATTAAAATCTAAAATTAATCTAGATTAATAATTAACAGGGTGCAGCAAATATGGAGGGTGACAAAGGTCAAAGAAAAAACACGGGCCTACGCCCCAGTCCATCAAAACAATAAAAAAAAACAACCAAAGATGAGGCCCGGTATCAAGTGACTAGGTTTTCAAGCTAACGATCCCTGCAGCTCATCAACACCAAAATCACTTCAAAAGCCCTGTAGTAAGAAAAAACAAAATATAAATCAGTGGAAAGGAAAAGGTCATTCACGACAACGAAGTCCTTCGCTCGGCGTGTTCTTCATCCCCATCAGAATACCACATCTTTCGTAACAAGAAACGATTCATAAACCATAGTAGCAACTCAAATGAAGCTCAACAAAATCTTCATCAACGGAACTCAGCGAGATCAACATCAATTCATCATCAACGAAAATGAGTTAACGGCGTAGCTACGAACTCCAAGCTTCTCCGCGCCGTGAACTCCACCCACAAATCGCTCCTTCTCTCCCCGTTCCGCTCTGATTCCGAGATTTGTTCGCTATTCAAGGATGTTCTGCTCTGTCTCTATTTCGATCTCTCCTCATCGATCTCTTTCTTCTCACTTCTTTTCATTTTCTGATTCGCGATCTGTATTTGGTTTGGTTGAGTGATTATTGATTTTGGAAATGTTTGAGTGAGTTTGTGGTTGTTGCAATTTGAAGGGAAAGAAGAAGGTCGAAGGTTGTTGTTGATGATTATTTATGGTTTTGAATCGAACTCTCTTCTTCTACTTTTCTGTGATTTGTTTTGGAGGCGAGTTGAGGTTTCAGAAGGAGAAGATTTGCTTTAGTTTTGAAGGTTTTCAGAAGGTGTTGAGTGAGTGGTTGAAGAGAAATCGTGTGGAAAGGTTTGTGAAATGGTTGTTTGGTGTTATGGTTGTAGAATGAAGGTTGAAGGTGAGGTTCTGTGTAAAAGTGTGATGAATTGATTTTAAATCAGGTTGGTTTTGTGTACGTTGTATTAACGTGTGGTGTGTACGTGATGGTTTTATAGTGGGGTGCGAGGTTTGCGTTGTGGTTTGCAAGGTAATACTGATGCAGTGAATTGGGAGGGGTATAATCGGTACTCCAATTGGAATTCTGTTACAGTTTGTTAAGAGTGGCTTGCTGTGTTTTGCTCATGAACATGCTCACGTAATTCTCTTTTCCAATTTTGCAGTTTTGAACTTGTCGTTTTTCATCTTGGTGTTCGTACGCATTGCAACATTGGTTCACATGGGGTGTATTTGCAGCTCGTGTAATGACTTGGAGACAAAGGCTTGTAGCATGTTACGGCTTGGCTTCAATTGAAGTCTTGTAGTCTTGGTTGCTTGGACTACTTTCCAAGACTTGTGGTAGCTTGGAAATTTTCTAGCATGAACCTGTTTGTAGTAACTTGGGCCAAGCGAATTCAAAGCTTGTCAATTCATTAGCATTTTTACCATGAGCTTTTTGTTATTCAGTTTTGTTGGAAATTTTATTATAATGATGATGGGCCTTAGATTTGTAGGATTTTTTTGGTAATGGTTATATGGACTTGGATGTTTAAATGGATAAAAAAAAGTTTATGGATTTTTAAATGTATATTTGGACATGGATAATGAATAATGAATTTGAAAATGGATTAAAATGGATAAAATATAAAAAAAGAGGAAGTTGGATTGAAATGGATAAAAAATGGATTTTGGATGATAATGGGTTAGAAAATGGATATGAATAGCTTAGGAAAGAAAATGGATTTAAAGTGGATATTTATAAATTTTGGATATAATGGATATGAAAAGAATGGATAAAAGAAATGGTTTGAATGGATAATGGCTAAGAAGAGTGGGTAATAAAAAGATGGATAAGAACATGGTTTTAGCAAATGGATGGCCAAATGAATCCAAAACCAATCCCAAACTTTTTCACAAGCCTCTGATAAAGTGCACAAAGCTACCACTGAATAATCTTGCCACTGAAACAAAACATCTGAATCTAACACCCTTTGAATCTTTGATCAAGTGAATCCTCCCATGCACCCTTGCTTGACAACCTGATGAAGTCTACAACTCAACCTTGAAACAAACCTTAATTCACCTTGATGTACACTGATAAATCTTGAAGAAGATGGCTTGAACTGAGAAGAAATTAAACCCTAATTCACACCAATGAAACCCTGACCCAACACTTTTAATGCCTCCTCTGAATAAGAGAAACCCTGGAGCTTGATGAACCTCTGAATGAGAGAACCTTCATGATAATGTGAATTCAACCTTGAATGGAGACGAGAATCTCACAACAAAAGAGAATCCTGAGCTTACACATAATACCTTGATCCCACGTCTTAAGAACCAATGCAAAAAATGAATAATTATGAACTATGACCTAATGATGATGCAAACGAATGCGAAACAAAAGCCAGAAAAAGGTTGAAAAAGGTAGGGCAAATTTTGGGGTGCTACACTGTGTAATCTGCATCACAATAAACAGAAAGAGAGTACTCTGATGTTTTCTCATACATCAAGCCAAGGTTAGTAGTTCCTTTTATATACCTTAGAATTCTTTTAACAGCAGTTAAATGAGATTCTCTAGGATCTGATTGAAATCTAGCACACAAATGAACACTGAAAAGAATATCAGGTCTAGAAGCAGTTAAGTACAGAAGAGAGCCTATCATACCACGATAGAGCTTCTGACAAACCTTTCCACTTACCTCTTCCTTTTCCAGAATACATGTTGGATGCATTGGAGTCTTAGCTGGTGTACAATCCATCATGTTGAATTTCTTCAGAAGTTCTTTGGTGTACTTACTTTGATGAATGTAAGTAGCCTCTGATTTTTGGTCAATTTGAATTCCCAGAAAGAACTTCATTTCACCCATTAGACTCATCTCGAATTCTGCCTACATTAGCTTAGAAAACTCTTCATAAAGAGAGGGATTAGCATAACCAAAAATAATATCATCAACGTAAATCTGAACTATAATCATATCATTTTTGAACATTTTACAGAAGAGGGTGGTGTCAACCTTGCCTCTGGTGAAGTTATTTTCTAAAAGAAAATTACTCAATCTATTATACCAAGCTCTGGGAGCTTGTTTCAGGCCATAGAGAGATTTTTTAAGTTTAAAAGCAAAATCTAACTTCTCAGAGTTTTCAAATCCAGGAGGTTGTTTGACATAAACTTCTTCTGAAATATAACCATTAAAAAATGCACTCTTAACATCCATCTGATATAAGATGATGTTATGATTTACAGAAAAGGAAATTAATAGGCGTATGACTTCTAACCTGGTGACTGGAGCAAAGGTTTCTGTATAGTCTATTCCTTCTTGTTGACTATAACCTTGTGCAACCAGTCATGCCTTGTTTCTGACAACCTCACCCTTATCATTGAGCTTGTTTCTGAATACCCATTTAGTTCCAATAACGTGGACACCTTTAGGCTTCTGAACAAGATCCCAAACATCGTTCTTTGAAAACTGGTTAAGTTCTTCTTCCATCGCCAAAATCCAGTCTTTATCCAGTAGAGCTTCATCAACAGATGTTGGCTCGATCAAAGACACCAAACCCAGAAGTGTTTCTTCAGAAGATTTGAAGGCTGATCTGGTTCTGATAGGAGCGTTCTTATTTCCCAGAATCAATTCTTCAGGGTGTGAAGTTACAACTCTGCTTTTCTTTTGTTATGGAGGATCAGTGGGAGCAACAACAATATCAGAAGTAAGAGCTTCTGAATCTTTGATTTCTTCTTCCTTTTCCTTAGCTTCTGAAAAACTGATCTCCAAATCTGCAAACTTTTCAACTAGCTTTGACTTTTCAGAGTCAAGCTTATCATCGAATCTGACATGAATTGATTCTTCCAAAATTCGTGATTCTGTGTTATAGACTCTGTAGCCTTTTGAGCGTTCAGAATATCCTAACAACAGACACTTCTGTGCTTTGGAATCAAACCTGCCAAGATTCTCTTTAGTGTTCAACATAAAGCAGACACATCCAAAAGGATGAAAATAAGAAATGCTGGGCTTTCTATTCTTCCACAATTCATAAGGAGTCTTACCCAAAATAGGTCTTATTGATATTCTATTTTGAATATAACATGCTGTGTTAACTGGCTCTGCCCAAAAGTGCTTAGCCATGTCAGTTTCTTGGATCATGGTGCGAGCCATTTCTTGCAATGACCTATTATTTCTTTCTACAACCCCATTCTGTTGTGGAGTTCTAGGACAGGAGAAATCATGGGATATGCCATAAGAATCAAATTTTTTTTCAAAATATTTGTTTTCAAATTCTCCACCATGATCACTTCTGACTCTGACAATTTTCCAATTCTTTTCATTTTGCACATGGGTGCAGAAGGAAGCAAACACAGAATGTGACTCATCCTTGTGTCTTAAGAATTTTACCCATGTCTAACGACTGTAATCATCAACGATGACTAGTCCATATTTCTTTCTATTGACTGAAGCAATTTTCACTGGTCCAAATAAGTCAATGCGAAGAAGTTCTAATGGTTTAGAGGTAGAAACAATCGTTTTTGCTTTAAAGGAAGTTTTTGAAAACTTGCCTTTCTGACATGCTTCACAAAGAGCATCTGAAGAATACTTCAGATTGGGCAAGCCCCTGACAAGTCCTAGCTTGTTCAGCTGAGAAATTATTCTCAAGATAACATGACCCAGATGTCTGTTCCAGACCCATTGCTCTTCATTAACGGACAGAAGACATTTTACATTCTAATTTTTCAAATCTGATAGTCTGATTTTGTAAGTATTGTTTTTCTTCTTACCATTGAACAGAACTGACCCATCCTTCTGACTAATAGCCTTACAAGACGTTTGATTAAAGATAACGTCATAACCATTGCCACTAAGTTGGCTAATTGACAATAAGTTATACATTAGACCCGCTACTAAAAGAACATTGTTGATAGAAGGAAGTTTACCATTACCAACAGTTCCAGAGCCAATGATCTTCCCCTTCTGGTTTCCTCCAAAACCAACGACACCTCCAGACTTAAGTTCCAAATTTTGGAACATATGCCTTTCTCCCGTCATGTGTCGCGAGCATCCACTGTTCAGGTACCATGACTGGTGTTTCAGTGGCGCCATCAATGATGTCTGCAACATAGATTATCTCACTCTTAGGTACCCATTTTCTGGGTCCTTTCTTGTTAGTCTTTCCAGAGGTTCTGACACCTCTGGATTTCTGTGCAACAGGATAATCAAGTGGAGTTTGTGCATGATATTTAGGCTTAGAAGTTTCCTTCTGTGTCTGTGATTATGGTGCAACAGAATCAGAACCTTCTAGTTCTGAACATTTCAGTTCGGTGCCAGCAGGCACAAAATGTTCAGACAAAGGTTTTAGTTTGATACTCAGAGTCTCATCAAATGGTTTTGATGGTCCCGAATATCCCAGAACTCTACTTCTGTTTCTGCTAACTCCATAGATCATTGAAGCCATCTTGCTTCTATCTATGCTTTTAGCAAGGAAGTGCTGTAAAGCTCTATCATATCTGATTACTTTATCAGTAACAGATATGTTAGAAGTAATCTCTTCTTCTAGCTTAGAGACTTTACTTTTTAGAGCAACATTAGATTTTTCTAAGAATTTTTTTTTTCATTTAAATCAGAAATATTTGGCTCGCTCTTAGTAGAGTTCTCAGAAACAGCCACAAAAGTCTTTTTCAGAGTTTTGTGTTTACTTAGAAGAAGTTAATACCTTTTCATAAGTTCTGATAAACCTAATTCAAGTTCAGAACGAGATAAAGAAGAAAGTACCACTTTGTCGTCATCAGAGTCTGATTCTTCATCAAGTGTCAGTTCATCCTTTGATAAGGCTTCACTCATGCTGGTCTTTTCCATGAGTGCCACGTTGGCATGTTCTTCATAAGAATCTTCTTCTTCTGACTCTGAATCATCCCATGTTGCCATAAGACCCTTTTTTAGCTTTGAAAACCTTCTTAGGCTTTCTATCGTTCTTGATCTTTGGACACTCGTTCTTATAATGTCCAGGCTCCTTGCATTCGTAACAAGTAACTACTTTTTCAGAAGCTTTCCTTTGAATTGATGTAGACTCAGGTCTACCTTTTCTTCTTGGCCCTCTGAACTTGCTCTTTCTGTGTTTCCACAGCTGATTTATCTTTCTTGATATGAGAGACAGTTCATCTTCGTCTGAATCTTCTTTAGATTCTTCTGAGTTCTCCTCTGCTTGGTAAACCTTTGTCTTTTCAGACTTAGACTTTAGAGCAACAGACTTACCTCTTCTCTGAGGTTCATCTTCTTGAAGTTCTATCTCATGACTTCTTAAAGAACTAATCAGTTCCTCAAGACTCGTGTTGTTCAGATCCTTTGCCAATTTCAAAGCAGTTACCATTGGTCTCCATTTTACAGGCAGACTCCTAATAATCTTCTTGACATGATCAGCAGTAGAATAACCTTCGTCCAGAACTCTGCGTCCTGCAACAAGCATCTGGAATCTTGAAAACATAGTTTCCATAGATTCGTTGTCTTCCATTCTGAAGGCCTAATACTTCTGGATTAGGGCCAGAGCCTTTGTCTCCTTGACTTGAGCGTTGCCTTCATGAGTCATCTGAAGAGAGTCAAAGATAGACTTTGCAGTCTCTTTATCTGTAATCTTTTCATACTCTGTATATGAAATAACATTTAGTAGAATTGTTCTCGCTCTGTGATGATTCTTGTAGGTTTTCTTTTGAGCCTCTGAAAATGAGCTTCTGGCAATCTTTTTGCCTTTAGAGTCTACTGGATAACTGTAGCCATCAACTACCAGATCCCATAGATCCAAATCAAATCCCAGAAAGTAACTTTCGATTCTGTCTTTCCAATAGTCAAATTTCTCACCATCAAAGATATGAGGTTTTGCACTATATGAGTCTCTTTCATTATTATCATAAGTGACATTAGAAACATTTGCGGCAGCAGCCATTGTTTTTCACACTTTGGATCGGTACTGAACACTGTTAGGTGCTTGATTAATATTCAAACTTTTCATCTTCTCAGAACCGGAGCTCTGATGCCAATTGAAGGTGTGAAAAACACAAGAAAGGGGGGTTTGAATTGGGTTTTTACAATAAAAACGATTCTTTAAAAATAATCCCCTTTACGAATAACCTTCACTTCTTGATAATAAAGCAAGAGAAACTGAAAAGAAAGAACACAATATGTTTATACTAGTTCACTTGAGAAACCCTCAAGCTAGTCTAGTCCACCCACCATGGTATTTTGCCTCTCTGAAACGAGGTCTTAATCCACTAATCAAACTGATTAATACAATGCACAAGCCAAACTACAAGTGACAAACAACAATCTCTAAGACACACTAGTCCTAGACTTCTCAAGAATTCTGACCTAATCGGTCTCTCAAGGAAACAATCTCTAAGATACACTAGTCCTAGACTTCTCAAGAATCCTGACCTAACCGGTCTCATAAGGAAATCAAACAACTGTTTGAAAAATAATTTTTTTATAGAAAAATTGCTTCTACACAAGCTGATATGTAAATAGATTTAAGAACAAAATGACTTAAGAATGATATGAATAATAGAGCGTATGAGCAGTGAAGATTAGCAACCATTCTTGAAGTCTTTAAGCCTTTATATAGCCATGCATGAGATGTGACAGTTGAAGGATATTTCTGACATTTCAGAATTATGGTAGCTTGAAAGAACGTGGGGGACAAATAGTACATTTACGTCCGCCCTATCCGGAGTGGAGCAAATCGTCCTCACCGTACCGTTGTACTGTTGTACCACGTTGCTTAGTATTCTCAACTTCCTGACTTCAAAGGCTTCTGAGAGCATGAGTTAGAAGAAGGGAAAACTTAACTTAGGTCTTAAGAGCTTCAAGCCTTCAGAGTCTGCAGAGCTACATCTTCAGAGTCTTCAGCACTTGGTCTTCAGAACCCGTTGTCTAAGAAGCATAAGTCTTCAACATCTGGACTTGTTCATCAGAACTTCTATCTTCAGATCTTCAGAACTTGTTTTCTTTAGACATCGTATCAGAGTCATACAGCTTCAGAGTCTTCAGAAGCAAATGCTACTGTTCAGCAAACAAATGTAGCGCAGAAGAGGAACAATTCTCTTCTAATAACTTAGCCACGCTATTTATCAGAAGCAGAACCTGTTTATTAAATTCTCAAAAATAACAAACATTAGAATACCAAAATTGCTCATACAAACATACTTGTTTGTTATCATCAAAACTTAGAGGTATTATTGTAGAACCAAACCTTGTTCTAACAGGATCCACCCTTAGGGTTAAGAGAGATGAATCCTTCCTTGCTGTTTTGGAGAGTGAAAATAAATCACCTCCACCTTCTTCAGGTTGTCTTTCATAGAAACACCTTCTAGTCAGAAGAATAACTAGAAGACTCCAGATGCACGACTGAGACGCCTTTATGAGTGGACTTGAGAGAATTCTCAAGTATCTTTGACAACCTAGCTGATCAACAATCTATCAAACTCCTGGAGCAAGAACTTGATAAACTTAAACTCAACTCCTCTCCTCTTCAACTGACTTCACATTGTACCCTGGAACTAAGCTTCCAAGTACCAAGTCACGATAACATACATCTTCCAATAACTCCCTTCATTCCATCGCTCCCGACTTTGGAATAAAAGAATGCAAATATCTTCACATATAGAGGCCGACAATTGAGACCTTTCACCATCTGTCTTCAGTAACAACTCCAAAATCCCATAATTCTAGAGCTCTTCCTTCAGAAACACAGTGGAACCACCAAGGAACAAATTCAACTTGCCCTAATAAGATTTCGAAACATCTTATAAGACACCCCAACAAGAGAACTAGCCGCTTCTCCTGCAGTTATTGTAGAACCTCCTCAGCAACATGAACAACCTCTGGGTTGTTACCTTAGATCTAAAACATCCATCCCATCCATTAATACCCTTAAGTATGTCTGAGTTGATTAATATGATATTCA
Organism: Lathyrus tuberosus; assembly: GCA_022829125.1. Taxonomy (NCBI): domain Eukaryota; kingdom Viridiplantae; phylum Streptophyta; class Magnoliopsida; order Fabales; family Fabaceae; genus Lathyrus; species Lathyrus tuberosus. The sequence continues at coordinate 13,573,656 of JALAZF010000075.1, forward strand.
AAACTCCTCCTTGTTTAAATGCCAGAAACCATCTCCCAAAGATCTCATCCAGAAACAGACAGGATGCCTGCTCTGATACCAATTGAAATTCTGGAAATGCAGACAGCAGATGTCCTAACACATGTCACGACATTGTTCTGCATAAACATTTAAACACAGAGGCACAACAGCAGACTGATACCTTGAATATCAAAATTGCAACAACACAGATGTTACGACATCTGTTCTAACATGTTTATCATGAACCCTAACAGAAAAGTAAATCTGCAGAATGATAAAGAACACAATAATTGTTAACCTAGTTCGGTGCAACTCACCTACATCTGGGGGATACCAATCCAGGAAGAAGACTCCACTATCTGCAGAACTGTTACAAAGCTAAACTCCACCGTTTACAACTTTATATCCTAATATCTACCCAATGAAGACTTTATCAAAGAACAACCTCTTTGATACGAGATACCCAACTCACTTCCCTTAATCACCAACTGTGATTTCTACATCATCCATGTCAATACAGAATTCTGTCAAGCATACTTGACAAACAAGCTAACTCGGATTTGCTTAAAAGCTTCATCCAAGAACAATACACAATCCAATACCTCAAGGCTTATGGATTTGTGCAACACCCATATCTGCCACAATGCATCAACTGATACAAAGGAAGACTTACAACCTAGAGAGCCAACAACTCTCAAAACCCTAAACCCTTGTTTCTTACGCAAGAGAACTAGGTTACAAAAGGCATATAAAATCCTAGGTTTAAGTCTTCTTTTATAGGCTTCAGTTTCCTTGGGCTTTTCTAACTCTGGTCTTCGATCCATTCCTAGAATGCGCATCAAATCTTGGGTAGATTTGTTACAGATAAAACCTGCTAAATCAGTGCAGTACTTCAGGATGTCATGTCTTCAAGTTAAGACATCTTCTTCGACACTTTCTTCAGGGCCAAATTTCTTCATCTTTATCATTAAAATTGTTTTACAAAAATTCTGTAAAACCAAAGGTGCTTTCAGAGGATTTTTCCAAATGTTGCAGTTAACGTTGCTTTGAGCAGATAAAAATCACTTGTAACAATTGTTTTATACAAGGAGATAAACATTTGTGATAATTTCAATAAATTTCTCTGACGGAACCTTTCTGGAGAGACAACCATTTCTTCATCAAACTTTTCTTCGAGACTTTTTCGGAGAGATGCATGTGATAGAAAATAAATTTCACAATAAACTTCTCTGCTGTGGATAAATTAGAGAGATGCCATTTACTGAAAAATAACTGCACCAAACTTCCCTTCGAGACTTTTTTTGGAGAGATGCCATTTGATGTAAAATAATTGATATGCTGATCACTTCATTGGGATAGACAAACTGCTTGCAACGAGACTGCCATTTGCTGTCAGGTATAAATTTTAAGGAAATGTTATAACAACACTACTGAGGAATAAATTTCATCTTCACTGAGGAACCTTCAATTGATTCCTTATGGGGGAGATAAACCACTCAAAGGGTGCAAAAATAAATGCCCTTCCAATTTAGAGGTTCAAGTTATCAAAATGGTTAAAGACCGAATTCAATCCAGGAACAAGCTGGAGAGAAACTGTTTAACAAGACTCTACCCAACGAGGGATGAACACATACTGGGGTTTTATCTTATCCAAGAGTGGAAAGGAGAACTAAAGTGAAAAAATTCCATGAGGATCAAACTTAGTGGGGAGTTAGAAAGGATATACACTTTTTGCTTAAGGCTGACAAACTCTACTGGAGAGAGGAAACACCTTACTTGGGGATAAACACAACCAAAGTAAATGAGGTAAACATCATTAGTAAGTACAATACGAACATGAATATGAATTCAACTATGCATGATGTATGTATGAATGAATGCATGTTATGTTTTATGCTGACAAAACAGGCGAGAGAGATAAAGTGGTGATGAAATAAACATCACACTATAACCGGATACTCGACCAGTCTTAATAGAAACATTACAGAAGATGGGACAAAGAGAACCATTTCTCAAGGCAACAATATCAATGCCATTTAAGTTACTTTGAGCAGTGCCTAAAAGATTCTTGTAGTACTTGGTGATTTCCTCCTCAAAATCAGATTGGTGGTTCAAGGTCTTACCCTCTTCATCTTTCAAGGTGGTGAACTGAGTTTGGCTTCTCTTAGACTTAAGGGAGGCATAGAAATAGGCATTGTTGCCACCCCCAAGTCTAAGCCACTTAATCTTAAACTTTTGCTTCAGAATCTGCTCCTCTATGTTACCCATCCTAATAACCTCCTTAGTACACTCTTTAACCTTGTCTATCAACTACACACTCATTTTTTCTTGAATTAAGTGGTATGAGCCACATCAAGATTCACTTTGGCTTTGTCCAGCTGTTGATTTATACCTTTGAAAGTGTTGCTCAAGCCTCTGATCACAGGTTGGAGCCTCTGTAACTTTTTCCACACAATAAACATAGGGCTTCCCACTAGAGTCTTATTCCAGATTTGCCAAACCTTATCATTATGGTCCTCCTTGGTAGTAACTATATTTTAGAATTTAAAGGGAGCTCTACTAGCTCTTCTGGGGCTAGATTCCTACAAACACAACAGAGCATGGTTCGAAACACCGTGGTTCATAATAAAGAGGGTGGTGTCCATGTTTTACTGCTGCCATCTAGTATTGCCCATCACCCTATCAATCCTAGAGTAAATCATGCTATTTCTTTGATTATTGGACCATGTGAAACGGTCACCAATAGTCTCTTTATCAAAAAGGTTTGTATGCTCCATCATTGCAATTAGATCCCTATATTTATTTTCATGCACCAAGTTACCTCCAATTCTATCTTGAGCTCTCAAAACATTGTTGAAATCACCCATAAGAAACCAAGGTCCATCAATGGAGTTATGGATGTTCACTATGTCTTCCCATAACTTCTTTCTTTTCTCCATTTGGTTGAGGCCATAGATAGTTGTACACCAATTTTCAAATCTCCATTAAGGTTATGAATGCTGCAATGAATAAATTGAGGGGAACATCTATGGTTGATGACTTTAATTCTAGTATTATCCCAAAGAATCCATATTCTACCATTGTTGTTCTACTCATAATTCTCTATCAGCTGCCACTTTTTGCCAAATTTGTTAAGGACCTTATTAGCATTATTGTGCTTCACTCTAGTCTCTATCAAAATAAAATCATCATGGTTCATCTTCATGAGGCGGGAGATTACCTCATGACACTTACCTGAGTTATTTATCCCCTGACATTCTAGACTATAATCATGATGGCCCAAAATTTGAGCTCCCAGAATCCCGAATCCTAAGAGCATCAAAACCATTCCTGCAGGCTATCTCCTCTTGGGCAGACTGATTCACAACCCTCTTGCCTTTGTTTCTCCCATTAATTCTAACATTCTCCCATCTTGTAAACTCTTTATTCTCAGTTTTCTCCTTTGTCTCCACTTGGCTAGATTGGTTCTGAGGAGGATTCTGAGGAGGCTTAGGCTGCCACTGCTTTTTAATATTAGGTTTGCATTGGTGTCCAACTTTCTGGCATGTTTCACGAAAAATTGGTTTCCATTCAAATTCCACTTGTTGCTATCTCTTATTTCCAAAGGTATCCTTAATAGTAACAAATTCTTTATGCTTTTGTGTAATATCTATCTCCACTAAAATTCTAGCATATGACTCTCTCATCTTATTAGCAGTGCATTCATCAGTGAAAAGAGGGTTTCTTAGGGCACTGCCAATTTTCCCTAAACTTCTAGCCCCCCAAAGGTGTAGAGGAAGGTTTGGCAGCTTCACCCAAAGAGGTAATGTCCTCAGCATATCCCTCTTAAAGTCAAAGTCTGGATTCCAATATTTTAAAACCATTGGCATATTTTGGATGGTGTAAGGTCCTCTCATAACAACTAAGTCTTTGTCTTTGTGGGTTTTGAATTTCAACAGAAAATACCCTTCCTCATGGTAGTAAAGACCAGGGAGTTGTAAAAAGTTCCAAAACTTTAGCATATATTGTTTCACAGCATTCATACTAAGTTCTTTTCCTATAACATACATGATTAGAGCCGAGTCCCAAAATCTTACCTCAGATTCGATATCTTCTTCTTCAATATCAACTTCGACTTCTCCTTCCACAAGGTTTAGAGCGATGAATTTTATGGGGGATCCATTTACCGACATCCTGTTGCCACTGATAATGTCCACCCATAGCTTAGGGGTTGGTTCCTCTTGGTTTCTCTCTACTTCTGCCTCGTTAACCACCAGAGTGGTTACCTCTGATTTGTCCTCTAGGGTTATTTTTTCTTCCTCACAACTCTTTCCTGAGTTGGATTCATTACCCACCATTGATCCTGTCATGGTGAGAATCGGATACCATAGTGTCATACCCCAAATTTTGACCACTAATATTCCCATCATTGTGGAAATCATCATCACAATATGGATGAACCATCATACCTCATTAGTCTCCCCAAAGATGGGTGAACATTCACTACAATCAGAATTAGGGTTTCAAGCCCTCTCAGAGCTCTTAGACAAAGGATCAATCAAGGAATGACATGATCTTCAACTTGTCTAGCCTCTCAAACATCCCCAATGGATCAAGAGGACTCCCACTTCAAGGATTAAGCACAAGGCTGCTCCCTTCTAGGTGGATTACGCCTCAAAATCAACAGTGTCACCAAATTAGGGTTTTGGTCGACCAGGGCCTCCAGATGGAAATTTTCCTCTGGGCATGAGCAAATGCTTCAAAGCATAACCTATGACGCTCCAAGGGACATCATAAACCCAATCATCAAGTCAATTTAGCCTTAGGGGATGCATTCATAAAAAACCAGGAATTAAGGTTTCTTGACCTAATTCACCCCTAAGTTGACTTTTGGGACAAATTATGAGCCAAGACCTCAAGATAAGATTTGAGGGTCTCTAATACACCACATTGATCCATTTGCAACAATGGATTGATCCAAGAAGATTGAGCAACAAGTTTCAATTTCATCTGAACCACAGTTAGGGTTTCGCGAGAAAAGTCAACTGTATCTTTGACTTTTGACCCAGGCATGCTCCCAAACCTTGGGACATGAATCAATAGACCCTATAACACCCATGGAACATGTCCATCAAGTTTGATTTAGGTCAAGGACATTATTTCCTAAAGGCTTGCACAGTTTCGAATTCATCTGACAAAAAGTCAACTGTGCACAAAAGTCAACTTTGACTTTTTGAGATTTTTCACAAAAATGGTTTTTCAACCCTAAAATGATGTTAATGTATGATTGGAATCATCATTCATCAAGAAAAATTAAGAAAAGTGGGATAACTTGTAAAAGGGGTAAGCATAAAAACTTAGAAATTTTCTAAGTTATGGAACAAAGTGGCTAGGGTACCAACTTTGGAGGATAACAACTCCTAAACCACAAAGCCATTTTTCCCCATCCAAAGCTGGATTTGTAGCTCTCATGGCCCTCTACAAAAGCTTCAACTACACCTCATTCCAATTCATTATGGATTTTAAGTTATGGAATTATCAAAATGGTTGAAAACATGAAATGTCACTTTTTCCAACACTTAGTGAAATTTTCACTAAGTCAGAATCTGCCTTACTTTTTTCCAAATGTAGGGGAATTTTTTACTTGGATCCAAAAAGTATCAAAACCAATTATGATTAAACAGTTGTTGTATCATGTAGGGGTTTCCAAAATGACCAAGAACATCACCAAATTCCACTTGAGCCATGAGATATGACAAGGGCAATATGCCTTGCTGAAAACTGCCAAGGCTAGGCAGAATTTTGAATTTTTTGTTCGATTTGGAAAAATCATCTAATTCCAAGCCTTGTCATCATCTTGGACACATCTGAGGATCAAATCTAAAGGGGACAAACACTGATCCAAGCCTCCAAAGTCCTTGGAACAAGAAGTAGCATGCCAAACCTAGAATTCCCTAAAAGAGGGACAAGACTCCAATTTTGGATTGGAGCATTTAATGGATGCTTAGAGGTGGCATGGACTGACACATTTGCAACTGAATTCAGTCAAGAATGATCCAACAACTAGGGAACCAAAGGCCTGTGCTCTAACCTCTAGTCAATGGCTAGAGGAGACTTGGAATCTCATTTGCCAACATTGGCCAAACCTCTGTTGTGGTTGCCGTTCACTATTGATCCCAAAACAAACTTGCTCTACTATAAATAGAGCTCATTTATGCTCAGTTTGAGTACACCAAAGCCATCAAACAGATGCTTTCCTCAAAATCTATTTTTCTTGGCAAAAATGCCTTCTTTAGCAAGGTAACTCTGAGTTTTTGAGTTAGAGAGCATTTCCAACCATACCAATCATACACACACCTCATATATGTCATGTATAAGCTGTCCAAACTCTCACAAGTGACCTGTAATCCTTAAATCACAAAGTCACCTCTCAAAACCTCAAAATAGGCCTTTTGTGCATTTTTCAAGCCATATCTTGATTCAGTCACTTTCCAAACCAGATAAAACCTCAAACACACTCCAAATAACATCCTTGAACTGTCCCAAATGGTTCCCCCCATCTGGAACACCATTTGAGAGAGTTGCTATTTTGGCCATTTTAACCCCTTTTGTAAGAAAGGGCCAGTTTGTGTTTTTGTAGGTTACAACTGATTCCACTCACCCTAAAAGCTTCTAAGGGATCATTTGAGAGTGTCCAAGGCATCAAACCATTTCTGGAACAAGAGGCTTGACATATTGCACCAAAACTCCAAAAAACTCAAAAGGAGGTAAGCCTCATGACTTGAACTTTCCAAAATATGCATTGCTTTGAGGTCCACTAATTATGCACATCTTATATATGTCATATGTGTTGTGTTTGAACCAATTCATCATGTAATTCATGCCTGTACCAAAGTGTAGCATATAAAATGCACTTATAGGCCTATTTCAAAACTATCAGATTTTGAGGAGGGATCATGATATGAGAAAAATACCACCATCATTGGATTCCTTGTGAAATTCTAGGCCAGATGCATATAAATTTTGTCCCCAAACAAGGAGAAATGAGAAAGTTATGGACCTTCCCGTTTCTAGCCAAAACTTGCCTTGCCTTGCCTTGGCCAGGCCTAGAAAACAAGGCAAGCCTTGTATATTTGTTGGTTTGTTTCAATCAATGGATGTATCACCACCCCAGTGGTAAGGCGCGCTCTATAACCTTGAGGTCATGGGTTCAAACCCCACCCATGCCATTTTGTGTTTTCTCACATTTTGGCTATTTTTCTCATATTTTCATGTTTTATTAAATAATTGGAAAATTAATAACTCACTCAATTTTAATTATTTTTTATTGGTTCTTTTTGCAAAAAATCAAAAAAATGTTAAAATATTTTATTCCACAAAAAAATTAAGTTTATATTAGTTATTTAATATAATTAGTATTTTTGTGAATAAATTCCTTTTTTAATTGTTTTTAAACATTTAAAAGGGAATATTTACTTTGAAAATCAAAACCAAGTGAGTTTTAATTCATCTTGTGATTAAAACCTAATTTTTTGAACTTAAAACCAAAATCACAAGTTGTTTGTTCAAACTTATTTGGCATTTTCATCATTTTTTATTAATTTTCTTTGAATAATTACATTAAAAAATGATGAAATTAGGGTTTTGTTGATCTTCACTCAAACAAACTTTTTCAAACACTCATGGGCCTCTAATAGAGTGTAAGACCCAACCCCTTTTTTTGAAACCAAAAACGTTTGGGCTTTAGTCATTGTATAAGACCCACGGTGTTTTCAAAACTTCGGTGCGATCATCGCCCGTTTAAAACTTTTGGGCCTCTCCTCGAGCTATAAGACCCATTCAAAAATCTTTTTGGGCCTGTAATAGAGTGTAAGACCCAACCCCCTTTTAAACAATACCTTTTTGGACCTTAGATATTGTATAAGTCCCTCTGTGTTAAAAGAAAACCTCGGCGCGATCGCCAGTTGAAAAATCAAACCCTTGGGCCTACCCACGTGTTATAAGACCCATTTCTTTTCTTTAAAAAAAACTCTTTGGGCCTCTTGAGAGAGTGTAAGACCCATCCCCTTTGTACAGAAAACCTTTCCTGGGCCTCAGTTACTTGTATAAGTCCCTGTACAAAACGGCAGTGCGATCACTGATAAAACCTTGGGCCTCTCCTTGAGCTGTAAGCCCCAATTTTCCTTTCAAAGCACTTTCTCCTTTGATTATGTAATATACTGTTGTTTCCAACTTTTCTTTGTTGAACAACTAACAATACAGCATGGAAGCTCTACAACCGAGTAAGTGTTTACCCGCTTTCATTTACCGCTTTCATATGTATATAACTGTATTGTGGGGCTGTCTCACTGTAAGTATTCTTTCATAATTTCATATCAACTGTGTAATAATAATATAGATATTTAGAGTTTCCCCGACAATTACGTCTAGAACTAGACCGAACCTCGTCTCCTTACATCAACATTAGATAACTAGATCTAAGGAAATTTCCCCATGAACAGTTCATATACAGAAGGACATTGTTCCATGTGAAACCCCTTCTGGAACTGTTCATCAGCCTCCTCTTGGGCTTAGTGCAAGGACCCGCATGCTTCCTAAAAGCATCCCCGCCTCCTCTTGGGCATTGTACAAGGACCCATCGGCTTCTTAGAAGTTTTCACAACCTCCTCTTAGGCTTCGTATAATGATTCTTCCTCCGGGAAGATAGCCTCCTCTTGGGCTTCGTACAAATTGTCCCTCGGCTTCTTAAAAGTTTCCAGCCTCCTCTTGGGCTTCGTACAAATTGTCCCGACGACCTCCTAGAGGTATAGGAACAGAAATTAGTCATCTTAATAGAACAGTCTTTCAAGAGTCTAGATCTCGTTACTACTGTTTGTTAAGCATAGTACAAAAGATAGAACTCGTAGACTCAGACAGTCTAAAGCTCCTTTGGATTCCCTATTTCCCTAGAGAACAGGAAATAATCCCCACCCTCAGATCAAGTCCATGAGTACAACATTACTCATATAAGAACTGATTTTCTCTTCTGACCAACATACTGGACTTATCACTCAACTGAAACAGTTACTCTAGCCTCCTCTTGGGCTTTGTACAAAGATTCTCCCCAGCGGAGCTAAAACTTTTACCCTCCATCTCGGGCTTCGTACGAGATACAAAAAGGCTCTCTTGTTGAGTCAGAAAACTTTTAGCCTCCATCTCGGGCTTCGTACGAGATACAAAAGGACTCTCTTGTTGAGTCAGAAAACTTTTAGCTTCCATCTCGGGCTTCGTACGAGATATAAAAAACACTCTCTTGTTGAGTATAACAGACTCTCTTGTAGAGTCAAAACCTTTCAGCCTCTATCTCAGGCTTCGTACGAGATACAAAATCACTCTCTTGTTGAGTATAAAAGACGCTCTTGTTGAGTCAACCAACTTTTCAGCCTCCATTTCGGGCTTCGTACGAGATACAAAAACTCTCTTGTTAAGTTAACCCCTTTTAGCCTCTATCTCGTGCTTCGTACGAGATACAAAAACACTCTCTTGTTGAGTATAAAAGACTCTCTTGTTGAGTCAAAACAACTTTCAGCCTCCATCTCGGGCTTCGTTCGAGATACCAAATCACTCTCTTGTTGAGTATAAAGGACTCTCTTGTTGAGTCAGAACCCTTTTTTTTAGCCTCAAAACTTGGGCTTTGTACAAGACAGAAAGAACATTTCCCTCGGAAAAGTCAACCGTTTAGCCTCCTATTAGGCTTTGTATAAGGAAACCCCGGTTGAGACAATCAACCTTTTAGCATCAAAGCCGTGCTTGTTCATAGCATACAAACATCAACAACTCCTTTCCCCCCATCTAATTGCTGTAAGCGGCAAGCCTCTAGATTATTTACATCCATGCCACTGCCCCTCTTTTAGCATGAGAAATTCCTAAGGAAAGACGGTGTTACTCTAAACTGAGTTAAAGTCTTCTCCTTCAGGTTAAAAAAACCCCTGTAAAGGAAATTATGGCATTGCCGAATTCACATGTCCAGTTAAAGTAATTCTCCTTTATAACCAGTCACCTAACTGTTGTGATAAACAGACCCCTTTAGAGATGACAAATTCTCTCTAAAGGCGAAACCCTTAAGCTTCACATCTTGGGCTTTAATCAAGATACAAATAGACCCTCCAGCTTCACATCTTGGGCTTCGAACAAGATACAAATCATTTTTAGCTTCACGTCTTGGGCTTCGAACAAGACACCAAAACACCATTTCCTCCCATAGAATAGGAGGAACTATGATCGCTCTGATTTCCCTGTTTCGGTAAACGGGAATACGTAGGCATAAGATTGAAAGAAAAATCTTAGCGAGCACACTAACCAAAACCCCAAACTCCCGTACCTTCACACATCAATAAAAAAGCATCAGACCTAACATCTTAAAACCTCACAAATGGTCCAAACATTCTATTCTTAACAAAATAACCGAAGAGGGGCCCACATCTTAATAGCATATGTAAACCAACAGTTTTGACTGTTTAAACTCAGTATGCAAGCAGGGTTAATTGGAGACATTTATTTCCCTTCCTTCATCAGCTTCAATAGGATAAAAAATGAATCAACCTGTAGTACCCCAGAGCGACAGTGCTTAAGAACCACGTCCAAAATCGCTCGCTACAGAAAAATGGCGCCCACCGTGTGGCCTTCTTCTCTTTCTTACAATCTTCGGTAGAAATCTTACGCCATAGAAGAATGGCGACCACAGAGGGAGAATATGTATCTTATTTTCCCAAGGGATGAAAATCTTGAATTCAAGGTGTCACAAGCATGGTGATGTCACTGGGGACCAATGTTATTTCTAGGATCGGCCTTCACTAGGATCTTAGGTCAAAACCTTTTAAATTGGCAAGGAACCACAGAATGGAGACTCCGCCGGGGAGCCATTTTCTGTCAGGAAAATATGATTCATAGATTTTAAAAAGTCTAAGACATTAGGACAAATATATATACTACTTTTCCTAATTGATATATGTGTTTATTTTTCTGCTAATGGGAATGCGTGTGATGCCGCATGTGGAAAGGTTGAGTATACACCTAGGAAAAACCTCTTTTAGTAGTGCGGAAGCTATCGGAAATGGCTGTTACGCGATACTACCCTCTTCTGAGATTCTTAGAAAAAACATCACCTAGCACGGTTCCCGGCCCACTGGTGTTTTCTCGACAAGAATTAATGATTTTGAGAGACAGGTACAAAAATCACTAGTATAAACCTTTGGGATGGGTAGAGCCTTGACTTCATGACACCGACCCATTGACCCCATGTTTTTTCTATGTTTTTGTGTGTTGCATTCATGCATTCATTTTAAAAAACATTAAACAAAGAAAATTTTCTCTTCTAGTCTCTCTTTTTTCAAATTAAGCTAAGACAATGATTGCAAATGTCAGAGGAAAAAGATTGCGCTCATGGATTTCGGTAGAAGGAAAACTCATAAGTATACCTTCAAGGTTCCAAAATTGGAGGATTTGAGAGGATTAACAAGGATGATCACTAACCCTGACGCTTTCAGAGCTAAGTACAGAGGTCTGCTACCTCTGTTAAGGGTCCAAGTAATTGAAAGAATCATGGATGCACTCATTCAGTTTTACGATTCGGTCTATCACTGTTTCACATTCCCGGATTACCAGCTCGCACCAACGCTAGAAGAATATTCTCATCTGATTGATTTACATATCATTGATCGAGCTCCATTTTCTGGACTGGAAGAAATTCCAAAAGATCAAACCATTGCAAGAGCAATTTATTTGGATGAGTCAGAAGTCAAGACTCACATGACCACCAAGGGTGGCATCCAGGGTTTGCCAGCCCAATTCTTGACAAAGAAAGCCCTATACTTTGCTAGTATAGGGAACGCGACCGCTTTTGAGAGCATCTTTATTTTGATCACCTACGGGTTATTTTTGTTTCCCAACATCGATAACTTTGTAGATATCAACGCCATTAAGGTTTTTTCTCATTGGAAACCCTGTACCAACTCTGCTCGCAGATGCGTATCATTCTATACACTTAGGGAATTTGTACGGCGGAGGAATGATCACGTGCCGTGTACCCCTGCTATACAAATGGTTTATCTCCCACCTGCCTAAATCTGTCGCTTTTTGGGATCATAAGAGTGCCTTATGTTGGTCACAGAAAATCATGTCCCTTACCAACTCTGATATAGATTGGTGCAATAGGATTTATGACAGAATCAGGATCATTGACCGTTGTGGAAACTTCCCCAACGTACCCCTCATAGGAACTAAAGGAGGAATCAATTACCATCCAGTTTTAGTTCGTCGTCAATTTGGATACCCGATGAGGCATATCCCGCGTAATGCTCATCTGAAAGGTCTTTTCTTCAAGGAAGGAGAAAATGACAGGGCACTAAAGATGGAAATAGTGCACGCTTGGAAACATGTTCATAAGAAAGGACGAGAGTCTCTATGAAAACCGGACTGTGTCTCGGTGGAGCCTTATCTCCACTGGGTACAAACTAGAGCTCTCAAGCTAAAGATGCCTTATCCTCGCACAAAGCTCTTCCGCCAAGGGAATCTGTCATGTACTTCATGTCTGAAGCGGAAAAACTTCAGGTTACTCTCAACAGAGTTTAGCAGGAGAGGAGGTCTTGGAAGAACAAGTACCGCATTCTCAATGTGGAGTGTATCAAAATACAGCAACTACTGAAAGATAAGGATGCTCAAATTGAGATTCTGGAGCAACATGCTGTAGAAAATCAGGATGACCAAAGGAATTTGCTTGCTCCTTTCACTTGGCAAAGGAATGACAACCCGACAACGGCCCAAGAGCCCCGGTCAAAGAAAAGGAAATTACCAAAACCAGCACCTGAGCTCTCCTCAGAGAGGACTCAGGATCCATTAGTTTAGATTTCCTTTTACAACACTTTGTAATCTACTGTATTTCCATTTTCGTAATCTTTGAATTCAATTAAAAAGGGTTCCCCACAGTTTGATATTTGCAATCTAATTGTCGAAGTTTATTTTGTTTAAACCAAAAAACAATTAATATAATCATTGCATTTATCATTCTCACGTCACGTATTCTTCTTACCTATGAATCTCACGTTTGTGTCTCGGTTCTAGAGTCAAACTGTCTCATTCATACAATACTCGGGCCAATCGTCAGAAAAAGATGGATGATCTCGAGGAAGAGAATAGAGAGTTGAAAGAAGAAATTGACGCTCTGAGAGAGGATATGAGAAAGCTTCGTAACAACATGCAAGCCATGGCAGAAGCTCAGCTACAAAGAATTGTGATCTCTGAGATCACCTCAACGCCCATAGTGGAGAAGTATGATCCTAGGTACAGAATACCGAAAGATCGTGCTTGGGGCATGCCACCTATCTATATCCTGGAGGGATATGTTTCCCCGATCACTGGAGATCCGAAAACTTCAGCAGGAGTTACTGGGCCTGAAGGTTACAAACTTCGGGAAAGCGAAGATGCCAGGGGCATACCCACAACTCCTGAAGGTTACAAACTTCGGGAAACGCCAAGATTCACTGTCGTAGTAACGGTACCACCCCCTGTGGTGCACACTGTCCCGGAAGGACGGATTCCACGAATACCTTCTGGTAGAAAGGAAACTATGTTTGACAGAATGGATGAATTCTAGGAGCAGTTCTTGGAAATGCAGAAGGAACTGCAAGCTATTCGCAGTCAGGATTTGTTTGGAAAGGACACCGCAGATCTCTGCTTGGTCCCCAATGTGAAAGCCCCACACAAGTTCCAGGTTCCCGATTTTGAAAAGTACAAGGGTAACTCTTGCCCTCAAAGTCACTTAGTGATGTACGCTCGGCGAATTTCAGCTCAGACGGAGAATCAGGATCTACTTATTCACTACTTTCAGGATAGCTTAACCGGTGCCGCATTAAAATGGTACATGGGTTTAAACCGCGCTACAATTGGCACGTTTAGAGATCTTGGCACTGCCTTCATCCAACAATATAAATACAATTTAGACATGGCACCGGACAGAGATCAACTCAGATCAATATCGCAAAAGGACAAGGAAACCTTTAAGGAGTACGCTCAGAGATGGCGTGAAATTGCCGCTCAAATTTGTCCACCTCTTGAGGAAAAAGAGATGACAAAGATTTTATTAAAGACCTTGAGTTCTACGACAGAATGGTTTCCAGTGCGCCCAGAGACTTCACCGAAATGGTCGGTATGGGAGTACGTCTCGAGGAAGCCGTTCGAGAAGGACGTCTAGTCAAAGACACTGGATCGACAAGCGGTACTAAGAAATACGGTAGTGCTCTCCCTAAGAAAAAAGAGCAGGATATTGGGAATATCTCTCTCGGAAAGAAAAGGCGACGGTACCAACCGGTAGCACCTGTAACTCCTGCTATCAACCCTGCGCCTGTTTCTACGTATCAACCTCAGGTTGCACAGAGCCAACCTAGTCAACAGCAATTTCAGCAAAGGACACAACAACCTCTTCAGCAGGCTCGTCCTCCATACAACAACAACCATACAACGCGGCCACCAAGATTTGATCCTATACCCGTATCGTACGCAGAACTATTTCCGTTACTACTGGTCAAAGGGCACATCCAGAACAAATCTCCTCTTACAGTACCGGAAAGTCTGCCTTTTTAGTTTAAGGTGGATCAGACTTACCCTTACCATCAAGGAGGACCAGGGCATAACATAGAGAACTGTCTCAGTTTCAAATCCGATGTACAAAAGCTTGTTAGGAGTGGGATCTTATCTTTCAAAGATATGAATCCGAATGTTCTCACAAACCCGCTGCCTCAACACGAGAAAGCTGCAGTTAATTTGATAGAAGGAGAGTCTAGCAACGTCTATCAAATTCACGATGTACTCTTATTGAAAACTAACTTGGTTAAGATGCATTATAGACAGAGTGGGTATGGCCATGTGTCACCTCATAATTATCACCAGTTTGATATCTGCTCTAAAAACAATCGGGGATGTTCTGTGGTACAATCAGCTCTACAAGAACAGATGGATCTCGGATGGATCCAGGAGCACCGAGTTCGTGGAGTTAACATGGTTTATACGAATTCCAACATCATTCAAAACCACGACATCCGTGAGATGAATGCCAACTTAGTGGCGATGCACTCGAGGCAAAGCCAGTATCATAATCTGCCGCGGCACGATTACAATTCCTGTCTGACTTGCTCGGTTACCAAACAGGATTGCTTTTTTGTACAAGAGGCCCTCCAGTGTCAGATGGATCTTGGATGGATCCAAGACTACCATGATAGGAATCATTATCAGATCAACATGGTTCAAATCTTCGATATTTGCTTAATGAATATCAGCCTGGTGGAGTTACACGCTACGCAAGTCCAACTCGATTTTCTCACTTCACATGATTATCAGAGCTGTATAGCGGGTTATGAAAACGATCAAGGATGTGCCCTTGTCCAGGAAACACTTCAGTACTTGTTGAACCACTGGTGGCTTCCAATCTATATGGATGAAGACACCCAACAAATTAGTATCACTAACAAAAATCCTACTAGATATCAAAGTCAGGATGTTCGGTCAATGGAGACAGACCTAGTCAGGTTATTCAGAGCGGACGTGGCCAGGTGCCACTACAAAACTATGAGAGGTGTGGAGTTTGCTCAGTGGATAATCAAGGATGCTGCCTCGTGCGAGCATCCCTTCAATTTCAGTTAGACCGCAAGGAGGCGTAACCATGCTCAAGTTCTGGATCAGTCAACTATCTCGCTGATCAAATCGAGGACGTTGTCATAGTCTCTGATCATCAGAGGGCTAGGGATGTTTGTGCCATCATCCCTCTACTTGAAGAATCAAGAGTTCCTAACCGGGAACGGATCGAAATTACGTATGATGGTCAGAAAAATC
Source organism: Lathyrus tuberosus (assembly GCA_022829125.1). Lineage (NCBI taxonomy): Eukaryota > Viridiplantae > Streptophyta > Magnoliopsida > Fabales > Fabaceae > Lathyrus > Lathyrus tuberosus. The sequence continues at coordinate 13,589,496 of JALAZF010000075.1, forward strand.
AGAGGGTTCCCATAGTCATCTATCTACTGGGACCACTACCGTATGAATCAACTAAGGCTATCCCTTACAAGTACGGTGCAACAACAGTCGAGAATGGAAAGGAAATTCCATTACCCTCTGTCGTGAATATTGCAGACATCAGTTGAGTAACACGGAGCGGTCGAATCTTCAACCGAGGAGTTGGAGAACCTAACAAAGAGAAGGAACTTCCAATATAAGCTCCCAATCCACCAGTCGGTCAATCCAGTAATCCCAACCTTTCAAAAAATGACGATGAGATGATAAAGCTCATCTAGAGGAGTGAATACAACATTGTTGATCAACTGTTACAGACTCCTTCAAAGATCTCGGTATTATCACTGTTACTTAGTTCAGAAGCGCACAGGGAGGCTCTACAGAAAGTCTTGGAGTAAGCCTTTGTGGAACAGGACGTAACAATCAGACAGTTTGATAGCATTGTCTCTAACATCACCTCCTGCAATAACTTGGGATTTAGTGATGAGGAATTACCTGAAGAAGGTCGCCGTCAAAACATGGAACTCAATATTACAGTCAACTGCTAGGACGATGCTTTAGCCAGCGTACTGGTAGACACAGGGCCAGCCCTGAATGTTATGCCGAAGTCCACTTTGATGCAATTATCATTCAAAGGCCCTCCGATGAGAACCAGCGAAGTTGTCGTCAAAGCATTTGACGAATCCAGAAAAACAGTTATCGGTGAAGTCGACCTTCCCATAACTATCGGTACTCACACTTTCCAAGTCACTTTCCAGGTCATGGACATCCGGGCAACGTACAGTTGTTTATTAGGAAGACCTTGGATACATCAGGCTGGGGCGGTCACTTCAACCCTCCACCAAAAGCTAAAGTTCGTCCAGAACGATCAACTCGTCACAGTCTGCGGAGAACAGGCCTTGCTCGTAAGCCACTTATCGTCCTCCACTTATGTAGAACCGGAGGGGGTAATCGGAACTCAGTTCCAAGCACTTTCGCTACACAAGGACAATTAATCCGAAGGGGGAAATTTGATTTCCTCGTACAAAGATGCTATCAAGGCGGTCGAGGGTGCCAATAGAACAGGATGAGGGCTGCTTGTCATTCCTACTGACAATAGAACAAAGAAGGGTCTTGGTTTTTCTGCGAGCTGTACCCAGACAGCTGCTAACAATGAAGGTCTTCATCCCATTCAGAACTTCTTCCACATTGGAGGCTTCCTTCACCCAGTAACTCAAGAGGTGCATACCATCAATGAAGGTGATTCCTCCGACACGGACGAGGAATGGAGGACCTATCTCAACAAGGATGGTTATATATCTCAGGATGAAACGCAGACTCCCTTCTGCTTTCCTGCACAGAGTCTGAGATTTATACCCAGGTTAGATGTCGAAATGATATATGGAGATTGTGATCCGGAAGGATGTCGTGCTCCTCCAAACTCATTAGAGAAGGACGCTCTGATGAAAGACAACTTCGACCACAACTATTATGGCCCGATGGATGGCCTGCCAATATAGCAGCCTTACCCAGGAGACTTGGGGCAAGAGAGTCGGCTGAACGATGAAAAACAGCTGAGCATCATTGAAAAGAATACCTGCGTCCCCACCATGTCATGGGATCAACACCCAGGTTATCCTTAAAATACTCAGCACGACGATGAATTCACAACATTTGCAGGACTAGAATTCATTAACTATGCTTTTCCCGAGGTCAACGTCATCGAGAGAGATGACTCCTCCAGTTCCAAAGAGGTGTGGGACACCTTGGGACAACCGAGTGGAAATTACGACTACCTGGTCAAATACACCGCTCCTTAAAGCTCTCGTATCAGGCTTGAAGACATCCAACCGACTGGATAGGGAGATACAGCTGAGAGTACAAATACTATGCAAAATACAACTGAGGAATCCTCCTACGACAACTCTGCTTGGGAGACAGATTCCAATAATCCAGCTCCACCAGAAATCAGCGTTATTTCTGAAGACAAATCAAGGAAGGTACCAGACTTTGTGATTCACCGAGGAGTTCGCCGCCAATGGGTAGCTGTCGATGTTCTAAAGACTGTTCATAAGTCAACGTAATTGCCGTCTTTATCTTAACCTTTCACCCTGCCCAGGTGAAACGGATGTTTTGATAGGGCTTACTTTCTGTAAATTTCCCTCTACGCTTCGCCCAAAGCGACAGAGTTTTGTTTTATAGGGCTGCAGTTTCAAGAATCGACTTGTTCATTAATAAAATAACGTCGTTCTGTAATTTCCGCATTTATTGCTATTTTCTCTTTTTGCTTTTTTTAGAAAATGGTAATCCTAAAAAACAAATCAATAATAAAAACAAGCAATAAACAAAAAAATACACTGCACACACTTTTGCATCTCTCTATCTCTTCTAAACACGAATCATCACGTCGTGCAGATTGCTTGTTTTAAACCCTATTGAAACTTACAATCCGATGCCTTCTCCCAACTTTGAATTCCCGGTATTTGGGGCTGAAGAAGAAAATGACGACGAAATTCCAGAAGAAATCTCCCGACTACTCAGACAGGAGGAAAGGTCCATTGAACCTCACAAAGAGCCGTTGGAAATGGTCAACTTAGGTTCGGAAAAAGAGAGAAAAGAAATCAGGATTGGAGCACTGCTCAGTCCAACTGCCAAAGAGAATTTGATAAAGCATCTCAAAGAGTTCCCCGATGTGTTCGCTTGGTCCTATCAGGACATGCCAGGGTTGGATACCAGCATCGTGGAACATCATCTACCATTAAGATCGGAATGTCCGCCAGTAAAACAGAGGTTGAGATGGACTCACCCAGACATGGCCATCAAAATCAAAGAGGAGGTACAGAAACATATTGACGCGGGCTTCCTCGCTACATCAGAATATCCTCAATGGTTAGCCAACATCGTACCCGTTCCAAAAAAGGACGGAAAGGTCAGAATGTGTGTAGATTACAGAGATCTAAACAAGGCTAGTCCAAAGGACGACTTTCCTTTACTACACATTGACATGTTGGTAGACAGTACAACAAAGTTCAAGGTTTTCTCCTTCATGGATGGATTCTCGGGCTATAATCAGATTAAAATGGCGCCAAACGACATGGAGAAAACTTCGTTCATTGCCCCATGGGGTACTTTTTGTTACAAGGTTATGCCGTTCGGTTTGAAGAATGTCGGGGCAACCTATCAAAGGGCCATGACTACTCTGTTTCATGACATGATACACAAATAAATCAAGGTATATGTCGATGATATGATTGTAAAATCTAAGATAGAGGAGGAACATTTGACCCACCTGTCAAAACTATTCGAGCGGTTAAGAAGGTACAAACTCCGCTTGAATCCCAACAAGTGCACATTTGGTGTTCGTTCAGGGAAACTTTTAGGGTTCATCGTCAGCCAGAAAGGAATTGAGGTTGATCCTGACAAGGTCAAGGCCATTCAAGAAATGCCTTCTCCGAAAACTGAAAAACAAGTCAGAGGATTCCTGGGACATTTGAACTATATCTCCAGACTCATATTCCTCATGAACGCGACATGCGCGCCAATTTTCAAATTACTGAAAAAGAACCAGGACTGCGTTTGGACAGAGGACTGTCAAACTGCCTTCGATAGTATTAAGGAATACCTATCGAACCCGCCGATTCTATCACCTCCAGTGGAAGGAAGACCACTAATCATCAACTTAACAGTCTTGGAAGACTCCATGGGCTGTGTACTTGGCCAACAAGACGAAACCAAAAGGAAAGAGTCTGGCATTTACTATCTAAGCAAGAAATTCATCGACTGCGAGACTCGGTACACTATGCTCAAGAAAACTTGCTGCGCTTTGGCTTGGGCAGCCAAACATCTTCGCCAGTACATGATTCATCACACTATTTGGTTAATCTCCGAAATGGATCCAATCAAGTATGTATTTGAAAAACCTGCTCTCACGAGATGGATTGCCCGTTGGCAGATGTTGTTATCAGAATATGACATAGAGTACCACGCTCAGAAAGCCGTTAAAGGAAGTATTTTAGCTGATCATTTGGCTCATCAACCGATTAACGATCAAGAATCAGTCGGGTTTGACTTCCCAGACGAAGATGTCATGTATTTTAAAATGAAAGACTGCGATGAACCGCTACCCAGTGAAGGGCCAGAACCAGGTTCCCAATGGGGACTAATTTTTGACAGAGCCGTCAATCATTACGGAAACGGAATTGGGGCAATCATTGTTACACCTAAGGGTACCCACATTCCTTTCACTGCCAGACTTACATTCAAATGTACAAACAATGAGGCCGTATTATGGGTTTCGAGGAAGCGATTGATTTGAGGATCAAGAACTTGGATGTATATGGCGACTCAGCCCTGGTTATCAATTAGATCAAAGGAGATTAGAACACATACCAATCAAGACTGATTCCTTACAAAGATTACGCGAGAAGGTTGTTACCCTTCTTCAACATAATCAAGTTTAATCACATCCCTCGTGAAGAGAATCACATGGCTGATGCTTTAGCCACCCTCTCTTCCATGATTAGCCTAGGTCAATGGAATGACTTACCTAAGATCGACATAATGCGCCTTGAACGGCTCGCTTACATCTTCACGATTGAAGCAGTCATAGATGATAAACCTTGGTATCACGATATCAATTGCTTCCTTTAGAAATAAGAGTACCCACCTGGGGCATCCAAGAAGGACAGAAGGACCCTCAGGAGACTGGCTGGCAGCTTCTTCCTGAGTGGTGATACACTCTATAAGAGAAACTTCGACATGGTCCTACTCCGATGTGTAGACAGACCAGAAGCAGACATGCTGATAAAAGAAATTCACGAAGGATCCTTTGGCACTCATGCCAACGGACATGCAATGGCGAGAAAAATTCTCAGAGCAGGGTACTATTGGTTGACCATGGAATCCGACTGCTACAAGTACATGAGGAAGTGTCATAAGTGTCAGATATACTCCGACAAGATCCATGTACCACCAACGCATCTCAAAGTTCTCTCTTCCCCATGGACTTTTTCCATATGGGGAATCGACATGATCTGTGTGATTGAGCCCAAGGCTTCGAACGGACATCGGTTCATCCTGGTAGCCATTGACTACTTCACCAAGTGGGTCGAAGCAGTGTCATACGCTAATGTAACCCGACAAGTGGTGGTCCGATTTATCAAAAACAATCTCATCTGCCGTTATGGTGTTCCAAGCCAGATCATTACTGATAATGGATCTAACTTGAACAATAAGATGATGAAAGAGTTGTGTACTGAGTTCAAGATCGAACACCATAACTCATCACCCTACCGACCTAAGATGAACAGAACGGTAGAAGCGGCTAACAAGAACATCAAGAGGATCGTTCAAAAGATGGTTGTAACCTACAAAGACTGGCACGAGATGCTACCCTTTGCTCTCCACGGTTATCGCACATCTGTCCACACTTTAACAGGGCAACCCCTTTCTCTCTAGTATATGGCATGGAAGTAGTACTTCCCATAGAAGTAGAGATCCCATCAATCAGGGCATTGATGGAAGCTAAGCTTACAGAAGCCGAATGGTGTCAAAGTCGACACAACGAACTGAATTTGATCGAAGAAAAGAGAATAACGACACTATGCCACAGTCAGTTGTATCAGCAAAGAATGAAGAAGGCGTTTGACAAAAAAGTCCGACCTCGCGTCTTCAGGAAAGGAGACCTCGTGCTCAAGAAAATACAATCGTTTCTCACTGATTCGTGAGGTAAATGGACTCCGAATTATGATGGCCCCTATGTGGTCAAGAAAGCTTTCTCAGGCGGCGCCTTGAGACTTGCAACCATGGATGGAGAGGAATTTGCCTACCCCACGAATATTGATGTAGTCAAGAAATACTTCGCCTAAACTAAAAAAAAAACGTCTCGGTGGATTGAAAACCCGAAAGGGCGGTCCAGGAAAAAATTAGAGACATGATAAAAAATCATCTCGATGGATTGGAAACATCACAGTACCATCCAGGAAAAATTAGGGATAATGGCAAGTAACTATGTCCAACAGTGGCGAGTCCCTCAGCAGCAGTTACGTCCTCCATCAGGAAATCCCAGTCAAGGTCATCTTCGACAGAAGCTCAGGATGCCTAGAATTCAAAGTTGGTAGAAGGATAGTGGTCGTTATGTTTCAATGTAGCCCTTTTCCCTTAAACTACCATTTTCTAACTTTGTAAATACTCTATGGAATCACGCGTTTGGCTGATTTCCATCCTATCAATAAAACTTAATCCCTTGTGCTTTTGTTTATAATTCTCATTTGTTTTAGCTTTACTGAATAATGTTTTTAATGTGATCAATGATTCTTGAAATAAAACAAAAATGAATTTACTTGTAAAACTTTTTCTGCTTTTAAAATAAAGATGGCAACTTCCTTTGACTGTTGAACATCGAAAGAACATCGACCTCTTCTCCAGAAGTAAGCGAGCTTCAAAGTGCAGAATCAAAGTACTCATTCTAAACCAGTGCGCCTGAACGAAGGATCAGTTGTGGAAGATGCGAATACTCCGTCTGACATCTTCGACCGAGTTCGTATCTCCTAATCCCGATCAACGGTTGTTCCCCTGCAGGGGATACTTCTCCTAAGCAAAGAGGAATTGCTACTCTTGGACCAGTGATACTTTTCGTCTCCCACCGTGGCCGAGTATCCAGTCATGTTCATCTACTAGTTTGTGTGTTGCGTCAGTTTTGTCAGCACAGACACACATACATCATGCATTATTGATTTACATTCATATTCATATTGCATCACTATCACTCTAGTCGGTCTTATCCCTTGGTGATAAAAGTTATCTTGTCAGTAGAGTTGTCCGTTCTTTCCTCGTCAGGAAGTGAACCATCTAAGTAATCTCTCTCCAGTTTATTTCTGGATTAGAGCCGGTCTTCGACCACTTTGATAACTTGAACCTCTGAAAAGGCAAGAAAACCCTCAGCCGATGTCACTCTTCGCCATTGAAGATGATATCTTCGCTTTCCCGGATTAAGGAAAATCCCTAGAGAAAACCTCTCAACTAAAGACTTTCGGCAGCACATTGGTTCTTCTCTCCGGAAAGTCAATGTCAACAAAGTCATCGGCACCTCAAAATTGGATCACATCATATGGCATTTCTCCGAGAAGGTATCAAAGAAAATTATGATATAATATCCCTAAACGGAAGCAGTCTCTCAAGAGACTCGTTTTCCCCAGTAGAGTCAACAAAGGGCATCTCCAACCGAGAAGTTTGTGCCTCTCTACCCTCAAACCTTTTTCCGTCAAATGGCATCTCCCCAGGAAAATTCGGCGAGAAGTTTGAGGGAAACCGCTACGCATAGCGTCCCTTGTCAATAAAGTTTATTGACAAAAGAAACTGAGACCAGTTCCTTGGTAGGAAACCAGGATCGAGGGGAAGTTTATTTCGGAAACTGAGACCAGTTCCTTGGTAGAAAACCAGGATCGAGGGGAAGTTTATATCAGAAACTAAGACCAGTTCCTTGGTAGGAAACCATGATCGAGGGGAAGTTCATTCCAGCAACTGAGACCAGTTCCTTGGTAGAAAACCAGGATCGAGGGGAAGTTTTTACCCTTTCTTAGTATCATTTCTTAACAAAAGAGGATGAATGCGTAAGCTACCATTCATAATCGCCGTCAAAATTTCGGGTATTCCGATATTTAATCCTCTTGCACCCCGAATGCCCGAATACCTTCGCCATTCACACCTTCGGGTCCAAGAAGATTAAATAGGGGCACCTGTCATACCCCAAATTTTGACCACTAAGATTCCCATCATTGTGGAAATCATCATCATAATATGGATAAACCATCATACCTCATTAGTCTCCCCAAAGATGGGTGAACATTCACTACAATCAGAATTAGGGTTTCAAGCCCTCTTAGAGCTCTTAGACAAAGGATCAATCAAGGAATGACATGATATTCAACTTTTCTAGCCTCTCAAACATCCCCAATGGATCAAGAGGACTCCCACTTCAAGGATTAAGCATAAGGCTGCTCCCTTCTAGGTGGATTAAGCCTCAAAATCAACAGTGTCACCAAATTAGGGTTTTGGTCGACCAGGGCCTCCAGATGGAAATTTTCCTCTGGGAATGAGCCAATGCTTCAAAGCATAACCTATGATGCTCCAAGGGACATCATAAACCCAATCATCAAGTCAATTTAGCCTCAGGGGATGCATTCATCAAAAATCAGGAATTAAGGTTTCTTGACCTAATTCACCCCTAAGTTGACTTTTGGGACAAATCATGAGCCAAGACCTCAAGAGAATATTTGAGGGTCTCTAATACACCACATTGATCCATTTGCAACAATGGATTGATCCAAGAAGCTTGAGCAACAAGTTTCAATTTCATCTGAACCACAGTTAGGGTTTCGTCAGAAAAGTCAATTGTATCTTTGACTTTTAACCCAGGCATGCTCCCAACCCTTGGGACATGAATCAATAGACCCTATAAAACCCATGGAACATGTCCATCAAGTTTGATTTAGGTCAAGGACATGATTTCCTAAAGGATTGTACAGTTTCGAATTCATCTGACAAAAAGTCAACTGTGCGCAAAAGTCAACTTTGAATTTTTGAGATTTTTCACAAAAATGGTTTTTCAACCCTAAAATGATGTTAATGTATGATTGGAATCATCATTCATCAAGAAAAATCAAGAAAAGTGGGATAACTTGTAAAAGGGGTAAGCATAAAAACTTAGAAATTTTCTAAGTTATGGAACAAAGTGGCTAGGGTACCAACTTTGGAGGATCATAACTCCTAAACCACAAAGCCATTTTTCCCCATCCAAAGCTGGTTTTGTAGCTCTCATGGCCCTCTACAAAAGCTTCAACTACACCTCATTCCAATTCATTATGGATTTTAAGTTATGGAATGATCAAAATGGCTGAAAACATGAAATGTCACTTTTTCCAACACTTAGTGAAATTTTCACTAAGTCAGAATCTGCCTTACTTTTTTCCAAATGTAGGGAAATTTTTCACTTGGATCCAAAAAGTATCAAAACCAATTATGATTAAACAGTTATTGTATCATGTAAGGGCTTTCCAAAATGACCAAGAACATCACCAAATTCCACTTGAGCCATGAGATATGACAAGGGCAATATGCCTTGCTGAAAACTGCCAAGGCTAGGCAGAAATTTGCATTTTTTGCTCGATTTGGCAAAATCAGCTAATTCCAAGCCTTGTCATCATCTTGGACACATCTGAGGATCAAATCTAAAGGGGACAAACATTGATCCAAGCCTCCAAAGTCTTTGTAACAAGAAGTAGCATGCCAAACCTAGAAATCCCTAAAAGAGGGACAAGACTCCAATTTTGGATCGGAGCATTTAATGGATGCTTAGAGGTGGCATGGACTGACACATTTGCAACTGAATTCAGTTAAGAATGATCCAACAACTAGGGAACCAAAGGCCTGTGCTCTAACCTCTAGTCAATGGCTAGAGGAGACTTGGATTCTCATTTGCCAACATTGGCCAAACCTCTGTTGTGGTTGCCATTCACTATTGATCCCAAAACAAACTTGCTCTACTATAAATAGAGCTCATTTGTGCTCAGTTTGAGTACACCAAAGCCATCAAACAGATGCTTTCCTCAAAATCTATTTTTCTTGGCAAAAATGCCTTCTTTAGCAAGGTAACTCTGAGTTTTTGAGTTAGAGAGCATTTCCAACCCAACCAATCACACACACACACACACCTCATATATGTCATGTATAAGCTGTCAAAACTCTCACAAGTGACCTGTAATCCTTAAATCACAAAGTCACATCTCAAAACCTCAAAATAGGCCTTTTGTGCATTTTTCAAGCAATGTCTTGATTCAATCACTTTCCAAACTAGATAAAACCTCAAACACACTCCAAATAACATCCTTGAACTGTCCCAAATGGTTCCCCCCATCTGGAACACCATTTGAGAGAGTTGTTATTTTGGCCATTTTAACCCCTTTTGCAAGAAAGGGCCAGTTTGTGTTTTTGCAGGTTCCAACTGATTCCACTCACCCTAAAAGCTTCTAAGGGATCATTTGAAAGTGTCCAAGGCATCAAACCATTTCTGGAACAAGAGGCTTGACAGATTGCACCAAAACTCCAAAAAACTCAAAAGGAGGTAAGCCTCATGACTTGAACTTTCCAAAATATGCATTGCTTTGAGGTCCACTGATTATGCACATCTTATATATGTCATATGTGTTGTGTTTTAACTAATTCATCATGTAATTCATGCCTGTACCAAAGTGTAGCATAGAAAATGCAATTGTAGGCCTATTTCAAAACCCTATCGGATTTTGAGGAGGGATCATGATCTGAGAAAAATACCACCACCATTGGATTCCTTGTGAAATTCTAGGCCAGATGCATATAAATTTTGTCCCCAAACATGGAGAAATGAGAAAGTTATGGACCTTCCCGTTTCTAGCCAAAACTTGCCTTGCCTTGCCTTGGCCAGGCCTAGAAAACAAGGCAAGCCTTGTATATTTGTTGGTTTGTTTCAATCAACGGATGTATCACCACCCCAGTGGTAAGGCGCGTGCCCTATAACCTTGAGGTCGTGGGTTCAAACCCCACCCATGCCATTTTGTGTTTTCTCACATTTTTGCTATTTTTCTCATATTTTCATGTTTTATTAATTAATTGGAAAATTAATAACTCACTCAATTTTAATTATTTTTGATTGGTTCTTTTTGCAAAAAATCACAAAAATGTTAAAATATTTTATTCCACAAAAAAATTAAGTTTATATTAGTTATTTAATATAATTAGTATTGTTGTGAATAAATTCCTTTTTTAATTGTTTTTAAACATTTAAAAGGGAATATTTACTTTGAAAATCAAAACCAAGTGAGTTATAATTCATCTTGTGATTAAAAACTCATTTTTCGAACTTAAAACCAAAATCACAAGTTGTTTGTTCAAATTATTTGGCATTTTCATCATTTTTTATTAATTTTCTTTGAATAATTACATTAAAAAAATGATGAAATTAGGTTTTTGTTGATCTTCACTCTAACAAACTTTTTCAAACACTCATGGGCCTCTAATAGAATGTAAGACCCAACCCTTTTTTTTAAAACCAAAATCTTTTGGGCCTCAGTCATTGTATAAGACCCACGGTGTTTTTAAAACTTCGGCGCGATCATCGTCTGTTTAAAACTTTTGGGTCTCTCCTCGAGCTATAAGACCCATTCAAAAATCTTTTTGGGCCTCTAATAGAGTGTAAGACCTAACCCCCTTTTAACCAAAACCTTTTTGGGCCTCAGATATTGTATAAGTCCCTCTGTGTTAAAAGAAAACCTCGGCGCGATCGTCAGCTGAAAAATCAAACCCTTGGGCCTACCCTTGTGTTATAAGCCCCATTTCTTTTCTTTAAAAAAAACTCTTTGGGCCTCTTGAGAGAGTGTAAGACCATCCCCTTTGTACATAAAACCTTTCCTGGGCCTCAGTCACTTGTATAAGTCCCTGTACAAAACGGCAGTGCGATCACTGATAAAACCCTGGGCCTCTCCTTGAGCTGTAAGCCCCAATTTCCTTTCAAAGCACTTTCTCCTTTGATTATTTAATATATTGTTGTTTCCAACTTTTCTTTGTTGAACAACTAACAATACAGCATGGAAGTTCTACAACCGAGTAAGTGTTTACCCGCTTTCATTTACCGCTTTCATATGTATATAACTGTACTATGGGGCTGTCTCACTGTAAGTCTTCTTTCATAAACTCATATCAACAGTGTAATAATAGTATAGATATTTAGAGTTTCCTCGGAAATTACGTCTAGAACTAGACTGAACCTTGCCTCCTTACATCAACATTAGATAACTAGATCTAAGGAAATTTCCCCGTGAACAGTTCATATACAGAAGGACATTGTTCCATGTGAAACCCCTTCTGGAACTGTTCATTAGCCTCCTCTTGGGCTTAGTGCAAGGACCTGCAGGCTTCCTAAAAGCATCCCCGCCTCCTCTTGGGCATTGTACAAGGACCCGTCGGCTTCTTAGAAGTTTTCACAGCCTCCTCTTAGGCTTCGTATAATGATTCTTCCTCCGGGAAGATAGCCTTCTCTTGGGCTTCGTACAAATTGTCCCTCGACTTCTTAAAAGTTTCCAGCCTCCTCTTGGGCTTCGTACAAATTGTCCCGACGACCTTCTAGAGGTATAGGAACAAAAATTAGTCATCTTAATAGAACAGTCTTTCAAGAGTCTAGATCTCGTTACTACTGTTTCTTAAGCATAGTACAAAAGATAGAACTCGTAGACTCGGAAAGTCTAAAGCTCCTTTGGATTCCCCATTTCCCTAGAGAACAGGAAATAATCCCCACCCTCAGATCAAGTCCACGAGTACAACATTATTCATATAAGAACTGATTTTCTCTTCTAACCAACATAATGGACTTATCACTCAACTGAAAAAGTTACTCTAGCCTCCTCTTGGGCTTTGTACAAAGATTCTCCCCAGTGGAGCTAAAACTTTTAGCCTCCATCTCAGGCTTCGTACGAGATACAAAAAGACTCTCTTGTTGAGTCATAAAACTTTTAGCCTCCATCTCGGGCTTCGTACGAGATACAAAAACACTCTTTTGTTGAGCCAGAATACTTTTAGTCTCCATCTCGGGCTTCGTACGAGATACAAAAAAACACTCTATTGTTGAGTATAAAAGACTCTCTTGTTGAGTAAAACCCTTTCAGCCTCTATCTCGGGCTTCGTATGAGATACAAAATCACTATCTTGTTGAGTATAAAAGACTATCTTGTTGAGTCAACCAACTTTTCAGCCTCCATCTCGGGCTTCGTACGAGATACAAAAACTCTCTTGTTGAGTTAACCCCTTTTAGCCTCTATCTCGGGCTTCGTACGAGATACAAAAACACTCTCTTGTTGAGTATAAAAGACTCTCTTGTTGAGTCAAAACAACTTTCAGCCTCCATCTCAGGCTTCGTACGAGATACCAAATCACTCTCTTGTTGAGTATAAATGACTCTCTTGTTGAGTCAAAACCCCTTTTTTTAGCCTCAAACCTTGGACTTTGTACAAGACAGAAAGAACATTTCCCCCGGAAAAGTCAACCGTTTAGCCTCCTCTTAGGCTTTGTATAAGGAAACCCCGGTTGAGACAATCAACCTTTAGCATCAAAGCTATACCTTGTTCATAGCATACAAACATCAACAACTCCTTCCCCCCCATCAAATTGCTGTAAGCGGCAAGCCTCTGGATTATTTACATCCATGCCACTGTCCCTCTTTTAGCATGAGAAATTCCTAAGGAAAGATGGCGTTACTCTAAACTGAGTTAAAGTCTTCTCTTTCAGGTTAAAAAAACCCCTGTAAAGGAAATTATGGCATTGCCAGATTCACATGTTCAGTTAAAGTAATTCTCCTTTATAACCAGTCACCCAACTGTTGTGACAAACAGACCCTTTTAGAGATGAAAAATTCTCTCTAAAGGCGAAACCCTTCAGCTTCACATCTTGGGCTTTAATCAAGATACAAATAGACCCTTCAGCTTCACATCTTGGGCTTCTAACAAGATACAAATCATTTTTAGCTTCACGTCTTGGGCTTCAAACAAGACACCAAAACACCATTTCCTCCCATAGAATAGGAGGAACTATGATCGCTCTGATTTCCCTGTTTCGGTAAACGGGAATACGTAGGCATAAGATTGAAAGAAAAATCTTAGCGAGCACACTAACCAAAACCCCAAACTCCCGTACCTTCACACATCAATCAAAAAGCATCAGACCTAACATCTTAAAACCTCACAAATGGTCCAAACATTATATTCTTAACAAAATAACCGAAGAGGGGCCCACATCTTAATAGCATCTATAAACCAACAGTTTTGACTGTTTAAACTCAGTATGCAAGCAGGGTTAATTGGACACATCTATTTCCCTTCCTTCATCAGCTTCAATAGGATAAAAAAGAATAGACCTGTAGTACCCCATAGCGACAGTGCTTAAGAACCACGTCCAAAATCGCTCGCTACACATAGCTATTGAATTAACTAGGTTCGCAAATCTTAATTCACCACCTATCTTTAATTTATCCAAGGGAAGGGAAACATAGTGAATAACCCAAAATATGCAATGCAATGCAAAGCAAAAGAGAATCTAAGGTTCAGGAGTTGGTTATACCTAGGGAAGGTGATAACATCCTAAGTATCTGTAGTACTGTACAGGAACCTCTTTTTTATTGTGTTATTTGTTATTTGTCTGCTAAGGGTGAAAAGGTAAAGGGAAACCTAAGGTGTTAGTCCTAAGTATGCTCGCCAAGACATCACATCTCGTGTCTACGTATCCAGACGGGAATGGAATCAGAGCATTCGTAGTTTCCCTCAATAGGGGTAAACAAAGTAAAAGGAAAAGGTTGCTCGCCAAGGATTGACGTTGTGCCTACGTATTCTCAAAAGGAACTTTGAGAAATCAGAGCGTCCGTAGTTCGGACAACTACGGGTTGCCAGGTTCTAAGAACCAAGAACAACTAAGACAGGTAAAGAATAAACGAGGGACATGCACAATGAAAATAAGTCAACATACAATCACTTCCCTTGGATCAGGTCAACAAGGAATAGAAAACAGCAGAAACACGGGAGAACATCATGTAAATGGCAAGCAATAAATGAAGACACAAACACAGTATCACAGAAATACACATGGAAGAACATCATGGTAATCAATGACAAGTAAAATCAATAACGGACACGGCAAAGCATCGTGAATCCACAAACACAAAGAACAGTAACGGAAAAACATCGTGTTAAAATAACAGACAGTCGCGGCAAAGCATCAGGAAAAAAAGGTAACAGATATACATAGCAAAACATCACAGTGAAAACAGATAGAAAGCAAAATACAATGTGCACGCGTTATCCACAAAAAATATGCATTACTACAGAATCGATTAAAGCTAAAAAATGAAAACAATTTTAACACACTATATATATATAAACTAAAAAACGAATTCACTACAACAAAAGTAAGTTATAACATCGCACCTTAGACAACGCTTTAATACAAAAGCGCTGCTATAAGTTAAAAACAAGGAAACTATTCATTTAAAAAAATAAAAGCGCAAAAAAATATAAGACCTTAGACAGCGCTTTGGTCAAAAGCTCTTTATAAGGTCTTATAAATTTTAAAAAAAAATTTAATGGAAAATATTAGACAGCGCTTTAGTTAAAAGCGCTTTCTAAGGTCTTATAAATTTAAAAAAAATATAAGACCTTAGACAGCGCTTCGGTAAAAAGCGCTTTCTAAAGTTTTATTAATTTAAAAAAAAAAATTAAAGGAAAATATTAGACAGCGTTTTCCTTAAAAGCGCTTTCTAAGGTCTTAAAAAAAAAAAAAAAAAAAAAATCAAAAGCGCTGTCTAAGGTCTTAAAAATCCCTCCCATTGAACCAAATGGACTGAAGGGCACTCGTTATAGTGACTTCGCCTCTGGTACAACTGCATTTCGCCGCGTACCCAGATTACAAGGTTCCTGGATTCACGCAGACGGTTGCCGTCAGGAACTATGCATCTACAAACACCATTCTATCTCCATCCACAACCATGGATATGGCCGAATGGGTGAATACAGATTCATTTCATCGCGATGATGTTGACGACAATAGGTTAAACCGCGCGCGAAGTATTAGACGCGACAATAGGTAATAACGTCTCTAATATACTCTCTGTTTGTTTCACTTCTTCTTCTAACTTCTCTCCATTTCGAGTCCTCAAGGTTATGTTTACTTTCTTTGAGTTTGATATGTGCTACAAAATTGTCTGAGCGTGCATTAGGAATTCGTGTTGTAGCAATTGTTGAAATTAGGATTAGGATTTGAATTGGTGATATTTTTAATTTATGTTTTCCAAGGTTTAAATTAGTTTAAAATTTATGAAAAAGTGAAGTGAGAAAATTAGGTTAAAGACTTTGGTTGCATTCACAACACCTGGTTTAGGGATTGTTCTTGAGAATGTAAACCATCCACTGAATTTTTGTGACAATCTATTGAGCTTGTACTGAATATTATAAGATACTGTTGCAATGATTTTACTTTGTTTTATTCCTATGGCTCATGAGTATTACATCAGGCTCTCTATGGATAGAGGATTCATGTACAAGAGTTGATTATGGTATACGAGATCCCCTGATTATTTCTTAACATTTGCATTTACTCTCTAATTGCAGGGAGGATGGTACTAAGTAATGTTCTGTAGGTAGAGTGGCAACAATGTTTTCTTAGGTATAGAGAATTGTTGAATTCAAAGACATTAGTCAGACAGTATAGGTTTTATGGGCTATACTTATGGTTACCTTTTACCTAAGGATTATTGTTGTCACTAAATGTTAATTTTTTTTGTAGTGTATATATATTAGAACCAAAAAAGATGATGCTTATATCTTTAGGGAAATCAAATTGGAGTATATTCATTAGTAAACTATATCAGTTATCATTTCATTTCATATTATACTATCAATAATAGAAATGAACATAGAGAATCAAAGTTTGAAAACATTATGTTATTGTTTATGAAATTTATTTATAAAAATTCTCAATTTTATAATCCGCATGAAATTAAGATTACATTCTGTCAAAATAAAAACAATGCCTTCTACTTGCTTTATATATACAGTTTTATTCTAAATATAAAGTTCAATTCCAATATGCTAATGCACTAATCAAGATTAACTTTTCCACTCACTTGCAGGTCTTTTGTATGTACGTTATAGGACATCTTGATTTAATATTCCCTTATGAGTATCGGAAAGAGATTCTTCGTTACATATATTGTCATCAGGTATTGTTGAGAATTCCACATTCAAATAAGATATGACTTGAATATGTGTTTATATGAATGGGAGACATCCCCTACCTTATACCAAACTGATTTTGTAGCATTTAAACTAGACCTAACCTAAATCATAAAATGGTATCAGACTTATCCAAAATATATCTCTGGACTTCCTTTATGGACCACTCGAGCCACATTGCAGATGTTCAAAGTTTGAGAGTGTGTTGATCATAGTCTCAAATTTGATGAAATATGGTATGAAAATGTGTTTAAAAGCTAGAGATATCTCACTTTATACATCATGTTAATAAGTTTCAGTTAAGCCTAACCCTAATTTTAAGCTACACACAAAATCCAATAGTGCTAGGCATTAGGGGGTGTATTAGGAAAATCCAAGTTCCACATCAAAAAGAGATTAGGTCTAAAAATAGTGGCACTCCTTGCATTTAAGCTGATTTTTAAGATTGATTTAATTTCAATATAAAAATGTAAAATGATATAAGAGGTATATCATTTTTAAGTGGGAGACATCTCTCACCTTACAAGTTGGTTTTGTAGAGTCGAGTTAAACTCAACCTTAATTTTAAGAGGTATACTTGTTCTATTTCAAGACGTATTGACTATGTTGGAAAAAACAAGAGAATTACAATCTTTTCGCTTTATTATATTAATTAATTAACTTGGTCGTTTTGCTCAACCATATACAATTTGAAATATATTCATGCAAAAAAAAACATTTAATGTTGGCCATGTTGCATTTTCATTTGAAGAATGAAGATGGAGGGTGGGGACTACACGTGGAGGGTCACAGTATCATGTTTTGTACTGTACTCAATTACGTATGCATGCAAATACTTGGAGAAGGTCCAAATGGAGGTAAAGAAAATGCTTGTGCTAGAGCAAGAAAATGGATTCATGATCATAGTGGTGTGACACATGTATCTTCATGGGGGAAAATTTGGCTTTCGGTAATGTTTTATCTGATATAAAATATATATAATTATGCAAAAAATAGTATACATATACATATATGTTAATCTGATTGAATATTGAAACAATACAGATACTTGATATCTTTGATTGGTGTGCAAGCAACCCAATGCCCCCTGAGTTTTGGATGCTTCCCTCATTTCTACTTAAGCATCCAGGTTTAGTTAATTAACTTATGTTTTCACATTTTTAGTGAATATAAATTATTAAATTGAGTGTTTATTCTGTACGCAATTAATGGATACACATTTTATACCAAAGAACAAGACGATAAAAGTACTATGCAAAATAGTGGTGTCACCGTCCTAGCTGAAGCAATGCACATATCAAGTATGAAGGACTTAAACCCCAAATATGCAAATCTGTCATATTTTGGAATTATTGAGCACATTTGGGTGCTTGATTACGAGAAGTTTCAGTTTCCATCTAACACTTATTTAATCTTACAGTGGACATTGGTTGTTGGTCGCAATTAATCCTAGCAGAGCAATGGTGTATTATCTGGATTCGTTAGGAAATGATTGGACAACATACCCGGATTTGAAGAAGTGTATTGACACGTAAGTGAGATTGTTCTAAATATGAATGTGTATATTTATTTGTTTGTTTATTTATTTATGTGAATTGTTCTAAATATTCACTTATATTTTATTAGCGCTATACAAGCTTTCCTAGCACTACGAAATAGCCATCTACCACAACGGAGAGTCAACCCCATTATTACATGGAATTATGTGAAGGTATATTAATTATCACATGTTTTATTATATTAGTGATGCTACTTGATAAAACTTAGGATTTATCCATATTTTCTTTTCATTTGTAGTGTCCTCGGCAACGCAATCAAATAGATTGCAGCTATTTCATGTTGAGGTTTATGAGAGACACTCTTTTGTTGGATCGAATAGAGATTCCATCCGATGTATGTATTTCTAACTTATGAGTTATTTTAATATTAACACATATCTCTCATGTCTAATGAAATAGTTAAAACTAAATCAAACTATGTTATATTATTATGTAGTACTTTGAAGAATGCAAGTGTGCTCATTACTCAATTTCTCAATTGGATGAAATTAAAGAGGATTGGTGTCAATACATTATGGAGCTCGGAATTTTACAAGGTATAATATTGTACTCTTACTTTAATTGATGAGAATTTAAATATGTGTAACTTTGTTTATGTATTCTTTTAATTGAATTACAATCTTTGTGTTTTCAGGACCTATAATGTAGATTTGAAGCAATGCTTTGGTTGGATGCAAAAGTACTAGTATAAGTAATATGTGCATTTGTAGAAAAAATGTAATGATTTGTAATTATAAATAGGTGTATATATAATTTTGGTTTGTAATTTTAAATATATATATTGGTTTGAATTGCCAATTGTTTTGGATATATAATTTTGGTGTAAATTGATACATTTAAATAGGATAAATTGGATTGATTTGAATCTCCAAATTGTGGTATTTTTCTGAAAAAAATTGCTGGTTGAAAAACAGGTCAAATTCTGGTTGAAAAAACCTGGTAAAAATTGTGGTTTAAAAAAAGGGTTAATTGTGATTTACCCCCCTGACATATGAGCGTGTTTTGGTTTACCCCCCCACCGTTGCCATAGGCAGGTTTTGGCAACGATTTTTTCAAAAAAACCGTTGCCTAAAGGCATGTAGGGGGGTAAATCAAAATTCGCTCATATGTCAGGGGGGTAAATCACAATTAACCCTTAAAAAAATTTATATAAAATTTTTCGTATACCTTAGACAGCGCTTTTGGTGAAAGCGCTGTCTAAGGTGGGGATTAGAAAGCGCTTTTGACAAAAGCGCTGTCTAAGGTATACCTAAAAAAGTTCAAAAAGGTTGACCTTAGACAGCGCTTTTGGAGAAAACGCTGTCTAAGGTATACCAAAAAAATGTCAAAAAAGGTAGGGCTTAGACATCGCTTTTGCTGAAAGCGCTATCTAAGGTATACCAAAAAAATGTCAAAAAAAGGTAAGGCTTAGAAAGCGCTTTTCCCACAAGCGCTGTCTAAGGTATACCTTATAATGTCAAAAAGCGCTGTCTAAAGGGACCATAGACAACGCTTTTCATTAAATATACCCCCCTTTAGACAACGCTTTTGGTATTACCCAAAGCGCTGTCTAAACCTATAGCAGCGCAGGTTTAGACATCGCTTAAAAGCGCTGTCTAAGGGCAAAAAAAGCGCTGTCTAAGGTCTTATCTGTTGTAGTGATTAACAAAAAATATATATAAATAACCTTAAAACTGAAAGTTTTATATGTACTATGTAAACTAAAAAAATAACAAAATATATATACATAATTCTAGAACGAAAATTTATATAATATATAAATGAAATAAAATAAAAACTACAAAGTAAATATATAACTCTAAAACAGAAACATATAATATATAAACTAAAAACTAATAAAGTATATATACATATTTCCAAAACAGTGACATTTATATAATATATAAATTAAAATAAAATAAAATCTAACAAAATGAATATATATAACTCTAAAACAGAAACGTATATATAATATATAAACTAAAAAACAAGGTAATATGTCTAATGGATTTCTAACGTGTTTATATTCATATAAAACCCATCAGTATACTTAATCATATAAAACAAAACCAAAACATCATATATACAATAGACTGTAATTAAAATGAAAAAAAATGGCGTAAGAAAAAAAGAAACAAGGGAGTGAAGAAAATAACTGAGTTTGGAAGTTGTTGATGTTGTGTTGTGAAGTTGGAAAGATGGAGGTTTATTATGTTGAGTGATGAAGGTGATAGGGCGTAGGATGAATATGTGTGGGAGATGTTGAAGAGAAACTCTCATGAAAAATCAGATGGAATGCCTGCAAGTGGCTTTTTGTTGTATCCGCTTATGAAGCATGTGTACTTTTGAGGTGTGCTTTTATAGGATTTAGGGATTGAATACCATCAATTCTCATTTCCGTTTTTGGCTTATTGTGTTCGATTTTGTCCCGATTGATGTTTGAAACATGTTTTGATATTTTCCTTTTTAAGTTCGACATGTCTGATATGTGTTAATTGGTGAATTGAATTTGTCATGATCATGCAGTATGCTTATTTACACAAAAATGAGACAAAAATAAAAAGAAATAAATATTATGTTTTTGTGTTTTTAGAAGGAGAAACATAATTAAGTATTGATTAAATATGATATTTTTGTGTCTTTTTATAAAAAAAGAAAATATTAATAAACAAATTAAAAATAAAACTAATTAATAAAAATAAAAATTTAAATAAATATCTAATTAAATATAAATAAATTAAATAATTATTTAACTAAAAATAAATAAAAATGATTAAAAAACGAAATAAAAAGTCGGGTAGAAAAGTGCTCGAAAAACTAT
Organism: Lathyrus tuberosus; assembly: GCA_022829125.1. NCBI lineage: Eukaryota > Viridiplantae > Streptophyta > Magnoliopsida > Fabales > Fabaceae > Lathyrus > Lathyrus tuberosus. The sequence continues at coordinate 13,610,651 of JALAZF010000075.1, forward strand.
AATGAACTCACCAAAATAATCAGCGCGAAATAAACATATTGAAAAAATACAGCGTTTGGTGAAATTTTGAAATAAATTTTACCCGATAAAAAGACTTAAACTGATCATAAAATACCCGAAAGGTGGTCGAAAAATTTAAATGAGCACGCCAGGTTAAACTACGCAAAACATAGATTAATATCACTGACATTTGCAGGCTCGATTCCCAAAATTTTTGCCCACTAATTTTTTGCATATTGACTTTTAATTTGACCGATTCGGCTGTAATTCCAACAAGTTTATTCCAGCTGATAAATTGGGTATTATGCATGATAAAATGCGTGATATGCTATGCAGACGATGCAATACGAAAAACAGAATCTTAGGGTCAAAAAATTAGGGTATGACAGATGCCCCTATTTAAGTTTCTTCTATCCAGAGATATGGAGATTGAAATCTTCATCTCGACATGATAGGAGAGACTTAAATACAAACATGCACAATTTTTGGCCCTAAGATGCCACAAAATGCTTATGATATGTTATGATATGAAATGAATGCAAGACAGAGATCCTGTGGGGAATGATGTCACAGGGTATGACCGTATATGGAAATGTTGAAACACAGTCAAAGAATGGAAGACCCGATGAGGAACAACTTAGCAAACAAAGTAAGATTCCATGGGGAAAAGTATCAAGCAGACACAACTGAGGAATACAATATATTATGGACATATGCCAAGGTGACAAAGAGTATCCAATAATACTTGGAAAAAAGAGGGACAAAACCTGAATGGAGATACAGACATCCGGGAAAGCATCAGATGCTGAAAGTAACACAAATCAGGAAAACACATCAGAAACATCTAGAGAAGCATTAGATGTTGTGCGAGACTAAATCTGAGTATGCAACATATATTTCCAAGAAAGCATTTAACTTTACAGTGGAATACACAGAAACATCCAGAAAGCAGAAGCAACTTACTTGAGAAAAGGTTACAGTCATCAGAGGTTTTGTCAATAATGTATTGAACAAAACTCTGGGAAAACATCAGCAACAACCATCAAAGACATTCAGGAGATCATTGAATGAAATTTGGAATATAAACAGGCATCCATCAGAGATATTCAGAATAACATTGAATAATCTCCACTGGGGAATCAACATTCATCATCCATGAATGGAACTGGATGGAAAAGAGTCATAACATTCAGAAGATCATTGAATGAGGTGAGGAGAATTTTGAGAAATCCATGAGAGACAACCCAACAGACATCAGAGGCATTCAGAAAAGTATTGAATAAACTTTGGAAAATATAACAAACATCAGAGACATCCAGAAAAGCATTGAATGGACTCTGGAAAACATCAGAGATATTCAGAAGAACGTTGAATAAACTCTGGAAAACATCAGAGATATTTGGAAAAACATCGAATAAACTCCGGAATACATTAGAGATATTCGAAAAAACATCGAATAAACTCCGGAACATATCAGAGATTTTTGGAAAAACATCGAATAAACTCCATAACACATCCAGAAAAGCATTGGATGGAGAATGGAAACAGACTTGAAAACATTCAGCAGTTGTTAACCAAAGTCAGAAATAAATTGAAGACATCTAGAAGAGCATTAGATGAAGACAAAGATTCTGAAGATACATCCGAAACATTTAGAAAAGCATTAAATGTACTGGAAAATATTTTGAAGACATATCTGGAAGAACATCAGATAAGCAACATCATATCTTAGAAGAACATCAGATAAACAAGGTCGTATCTGGAAGAATGTCAGATAGATATAAAGGAGTTCTGGAAAAACATCAGAAACGAAGTCGTATCTGGAAGAACATTAGAAACGAAGTCGTATCTGGAAGAACATCAGATAGACACAGAGGAGTTCCGAAAAAACATTAGAAACGAAGTCGTATCTGGAAGAACATCAGATAGACATAGAGGAGTTCTGGAAAAATGTCAGAACAACGGATACATCTGAAAAAACATCAGGCGGTAAGAGAAATGAAATTCTGGAAAAGCATTAGAAGTAAAGACACATATGGAAAATCATCTGACGGTAAAAGCAACAACATTCTGGAAAAGCATCAGAATTGCAAAGGTATATATCTGGAAACTCACTGGGGAGTAAAACGAATTATGGAAAGGCATTAGAATCATAATGGAAATATCTAGAAAGACATCAGATAGGTTTTGGGAAAACATCAGAACAAAAAGACTCGATCTGGTAAAACATCAGAAAGACAAACATATCCAGTAAAACCTCGGATAGGTTCTGGAAAAGAATCAGAATCAAAAGGGTATATCTAGAAAAACATCAGATAGGTTCTGGAAAGACATCAGAACAAGAGACTCAATCTGGTAAAGCATCAGAGAGACAAACATATGTGACACCCAAGAATGGCATTGGACGCAAAAGAAGAATAGACATATCCGGAAGAACAATCGGATATGAAAGGTCATATCTGAAAAAATGTCAGATTGACACGACAATATCTGTTTGGTAGGTGCCAAGTGAGTTGGACTTTGACCACAAGAGGAGACGTTGATAACAACACGACCTATGGTGAATGCAAATGAGGACGAAACACTCTTGCTATGCATATGTATATGAATTTTTCTATAATATATGATTAAATGCAAATGCAAATGCCGACAACATGACTCGACTCTTTTGGAGAGAGGACAAGACTAGAAGACTGATTTCTCAACACAGAGATCATTGCCATTCTACTTGGGGACTAGAGATGATGTTGGACATATCTCTGCCACACTGGTAAATTGTATCAAGCTGATGATCCTTGTAGGAAGGATGAAGAGTTGCTTGGGGATTTTTCAAGTAAACTTCCCCAGATTAGTTGAGTGTTGTAGATGAGCTGATCATTGCTTCTGCTGGATTGATGCTGGAAATGACTGTTTCACTGTGCGCTTGGAAAACTTGCCCCAGTCTGAGTCTTGAAAAATCTTATGTATAAACCAATTCTGAGAAGGACTTGCCCCTAATAGGATCACCGACCAAGTTTCTCAACTGTTTGAAAATTCATTGAGAGGAAAGCCAGTTTGCAAACAAAAGTGTTCATACCAACATGGTAATTTTAATGCAAAGTCCATGCAACTTTTGAAATCAAAATCTCTTTTATTTTTTGAAAGATGCAAAGCATATGAGCCAATGGTCTGAACACGGCGGTTCAAGACATATTAAAGTGAAAGGTGAAGCATAGGTGTGATGCCAAAACAACATGATTTGCAAGGATCTTTTGGAGTCAGTTTACACAACTTTGCTATAGTATGCTTTCAAAATAACATTGCTCCAGTTAGGTCTTTTGAGGGTTGTAACGTGGCATGGTTCACGTTTTAAGAAACAAAGATAAAGGCTCAAAGTTTATTTGTACCCACCCAATCTTCGTGATGAACTTCAGCCTTATGCTCAATTAACTCAGACTATGCACTCAGGTTCCCAAGAGGTTGGAAATTGCACTGATGATGGTTCAGAAGTCGAGGGACTTTGAAATAGCAGTCACTGCTTCCTTACAACATTTGGTTGTTGTTGTCATTGAGGATTTTCAGGGTAAGGATTTAAAGATTTCCTCTTTTACTATCCCTAACTTTTGCCTGAACTGTTTCTTTTGAAGCTTACAGTCAACAGGATACCCCAGTGTTGCCTGAGTCTCCTTAACAGGTTTTGACTTAGCGAGCTTTTTCTTTTGATTTTATTTTCTCTTTTGAGAAGGAAAGTGACTGTCTGACTTAATGATTACGGTGAACCATCATCGGTTTGAATGACATCTTCCCTCCCTCCAATCTTTACACAATCAAAAACGAAAGTGGAAAAGAGATAAAATATCTTTTTTGAAAAGGAAAGCATAAAGATGTAAACAATGGACAAAATGAATTGAATCAAAAGTTGCAATGCTCATTCCATTAATCATGAAAGTACAAACGTAATTAAAAAACAAACAGCTAATACAAAATAAAGGAAAATGCAAACAACAAGAAACAAGGCCTAGTGACTAATCAGCAACAGGGGTGAGCCTATCTGAAACACTGGCTTTTAGGAGGATAACTAGCTGAGGTCGACCGAAGCTTCACTTGGCGTGCTCTGGCAGAGGATTGTTCTGAACATTAGGATTGCTATCATGAAAGCTAAGGATTCCGACCTTAATCAAATCACGCACTCTAGCCTTTAGTTCATAACAATTTTCCAGATCGTGGCCTGCAACACCTTCATGGAATGCACAATGGAGATCAAATCTGAATCGAGCTGGAAGAGGATTTGGAGGGGGAGGCAGAGTCCTTGTGGTAATCAAACTTTTTGAACCAGACCAGGATAAAGTTCACTGTATGTCATGGGAATAAGATCAAATTGATTCCTATTACAGTACTGGTTCGCCCTACATCCGGACGTTGGGGAGCTTGAACTGGTCGTGGAGCAGCAACCACAGGAGTAATAACAACAATGGTAGGATAATTAGCATGCCGAGGTCTAGGACGAGTTCTCACTTCAGTCATGACAACATTAGTCTGATCTTCCCTCTTCTTCTGGAAGTTCCCATAGGATTTCTTCGCACCATTGGAAGATTCAGCAGCCTTGGACACTTTACCGTTCTTGAGACCTTCCTCGAGTCTTTGGCGAATAATAGCCAAATCATTGAAATTGAAGGAAACACTTCTAATCAACTTCTCCCAATAGAATAGAGACAGAATGTCCATAAACATTCCAGTCAATTCCGTCTCTGCCAAAGGAGGTTCGACTTGGGAAGCCAACTCTCTCCAGCGCTGAGCATACTCCTTAAAAGATTCTTTCTCATGTTGAGTCATATTTTGAAGCTGGCGATAATCAGGAGCCATGTCAAGGTTGTACTTATAATGCTTCATGAAGGCATTTATGAGATATTGGAAGTAGTGGATGTAATTTTGCTCAAGACTCATATATCATTTGAATGAAGCTCCACTCAAGCTGTCTTGAAAATAGTGGATAAGCAACTTCTGATTATTGGTATAAGCAGCCATCTTGCAAAAGTACATGACCAAATGAGCCCTTGGACAAAAGTGGCCCTTATACTTCACAAACTCGGGAGTTTTGAATTTGGCAGGCATAACAAAGTCAGAAACCAGGCACATGTTGTATGCGTCCACACTAAAGAAGTCAGTACCCTCAACGGCTCGGAGTCTCTTGTCTATGGTCTGAAACTGTTCACGGATAACCTCAGGTTCAACAAAGTCTTCACGGTGTTCACCTTGAGCACTGGCAGCAGTGTACTCATAGAGAGGATTCTCAAAGGGAGCATGGACAGTCCCGACAATAGTGCGGACCACAGGTCTAGGCTCAACGAAAACTGGAACTTGAAATATCGTTCTAACAGTTTGACGAATCATAGCAGTAGATGCAATAGGTGGAGAGAAGTTGTGTAGCAAACCAAACTCGGGCCAAGTTGAAGGTGGCATCTGAACAGGTGGAGGATCAGCGCTTGAAACTTCCTGGATGACAGTCCTTTGAGGTTACTCTCCTCTAGAAATCAAGACTCGGAGCATCTCAGTGAGTTTAGTCATGCTTGACTTAAGATCGTCGATCTCCATTCGGATCTCAGCGTTGTGTGCTTCTTGTTCTGACATCTTGCGTCTGTAGTTAGCCCTAGTCCTGTATCTGTGTCGAGGAATCAGCTTGACGAATGACAGATGACACTGAAAGATATAGACAGCTGGAAATGAGTAGTTGGACAAAACGGATGTATGCAATAAATCATGCAAAGATGCAAATGATATGCAATGCGATGCAAGACATGATGCAAATCACACATAGCAGGATCAAAGGTTCAAGATCACAACATGGAGTATGGGTGAAGAACCAACCATGGGGTATGTACTAGGGGTAAAGCACTTGCACAACGGGTTCTAACAAGGTTACCAGAGTCATCGATAAATCTTTCGGATATTATCGGCTTTCACGACTACTCATGCGGGCTAATAATATTCTCAAGATAAACTCGTCTGATTGTAGTATCGCGTATCAACTACTTCGGGACTACTCCCTCATAGTCACCGCACTACATCCTAAAAGGCCAAGTGGGGGTGAAAGGTAACTAAAGGTCCTCAGCGTCACAGACTCCCAGGTCGGAAAAAGTAATGCCAACACGACTACTCATATGACATCAGTAATCCCAAAGGGGCCTCCACTGAGCGTGGTTATATCATATGTTAATCATGTTACTCCCAACAGTTAACTATTGATTATACCACAATCCTATCATAGGTGTACACTCAAGTCCGGGTTAGGACTCTTCTCACCACACAAAGGTAACAACAAAATAACAAGCAGACATATATATACAAATATACAAACAAATAACACATATAAAACAAGTTAGGTGTAACCCTCTTAGGGAGATTTCCCTAGTGAAGTCGACATTTCTGTCGCGGTGAGAATCGGATACCATAGCTATTAATTAACTAGGTTCGCAAATCTTAATTCACCACCGATCTTTAATTTATCCAAGGGAAGGGAAAAAAGAGTGAATAACCCAAAATATGCAATGCAATGCAAAGCAAAATATAATCTAAGGTTCGGGGGTTGGTTATACCTAGGAAATGTGCTAGCATCCTAAGTATCTGTAGTACTCTACAGAAACCTCTTGTTTTATTGTGTTATTTGTTATTTGTCTGCTAAGGGTGAAAAGGTAAAGGGAAACCTAAAGTGTTAGTCCTAAGTATGCTCGCCAAGACATCGCATCTCGTGCCTACGTATCCTGACGGGAATGGAATCAGAGCATTCATAGTTCCCCTCAATAAGGATAAACAGAGTAAAAAAAAAGGTTGCTCGCCAAGGATTGACCTTGTGCCTACATATTCTCAAAAGGAACTTTGAGAAATCAGAGCGTTCGTAGTTCGGACAACTACGGGTTGCTAGGTTCTAAGAACCAAGAACAACTAAGACAGGTAACGAATAAACGAGGGACATGCACAATGACAATAAGTCAACATACAATCCCTTCCCTTGGATCAGGTCAACAAGGAATAGAAAACAGCAGAAACACGGGAGAACATCATGTAAATGGCGAGCAATAAATGAAGACACAGACACAGTATCACTGAAATACACATGGAAGAACATCATGGTAATCAACGACAAGAAAAATCAATAACGAACACGACAAAGCATCGTGAATCCACAAACACAAAGAACAGTCACGGAAAAACATCATGGTAAAATAACAGACATTCGCGGCAAAGCATCGCGAAATAAAGGTAACAAATATACGTAGCAAAACATCACAGTGAAAATAGATAGAAAGCAAAATACAATGTGCATGCGTTATCCATAATAAATATGCATTACTACAGAATCGATTAAAGCTAAAAAATGGAAACAATTTTAACACACACTATATATATATATATATATATATATATATATATATATATATATATATATATATATATATATATATATATATATATATATATATATATATATATATAAACTAAAAAACGAATTAACAAAAAATATATATAAATAACCTTAAAACAGAAAGTTTTATATGTAATATGTAAACTAAAAAAAAAACAAAATATATATACATAATTCTAGAACGAAAATTTATATAATATATAAATGAAATAAAATAAAAACTACAAAGTAAATATATAACTCTAAAACCGAAACATATAATATATAAACTAAAAACTAATAAAGTATATATACATATTTCCAAAACTGTAACATTTATATAATATATAAATTAAAATAAAATAAAAAACTAACAAAATGAATATATATAACTCTAAAACAGAAACGTATATATAATATATAAACTAAAAAACAAGGTAATATATCTAATGAATTTCTAACGTGTATATATATATATATATATATATATATATATATATATATATATATATATATATATATATATATATATATATATATATATATATTCATATAAAATCCATCAGCATACGTAATCATATAAAACAAAACCAAAACATCATGCATACAATACACTGTAATTAAAATGAAAAAAATGGGATAAGAAAAAAAGAAACAAGGGAGTGAAGAAAATAACCGAGTTTGGAAGTTGTTGATGTTGTGTTGTGAAGTTGGAAAGATGGAGGTTTATTATGTTGAGTGATGAAGGTGTAGGATGAATATGTGTGGGAGATGTTGAAGAGAAACTCATGAAAAATCTGATGGAATGCTTGCAATTGGCTTTTTGTTGTATCCGCTTATGAAGAGTGTGTACTTTTGAGGTGTGCTTTTATAGGCTTTAGGGACTGAATGCCATCAGTTCTCGTTTCCATTTTTGGCTTATTGTGTCTGGTTCTGCCCCGATTGATGTTTGAAACATGTTTTGATATTTTCATTTTTAAGTTTGACATGTCTTTTATGTGTTAATTGGTGAATTGAATTTGTCCTGAACATGCAGTATGCTTATTTACACAAAAATGAGACAAAAATAAAAAGAAATAAATATTATGTTTTTGTGTTTTTAGAAGGAGAAACATAGTTAAATATTGATTAAATAGGATGTTTTTGTGTTTTTTTATAAAAAAAGAAAATATTAATAAAAAAATTAAAAATAAAATTAATTAATAAAAAATAAAAATAAAATTAAATATCTAATTAAATCTAAATAAATTAAATGATTATTTAACTATAAATAAATAAAAATGATTAAAAAACGAAATAAAAAGTCGGGTAGAAAAGTGCTCGAAAAAATAAAATGAACACACCCAAATAATCAGCGCGAAATAAACATATTGGAAAAATACAGCATTTGGTCAGATTTTGAAATAAAATTTACCCGCTAAAAAGGCTTAAACTGATAAAAAAACGTTTGAAAGGTGGTCGAAAAATTTAAACGAGCACGCCATGTTAAACTGACGTTTGCAGGCTCGATTCCCAAAATTTTCGTCCACTAATTTTTCACATATTGACTTTTAATTAGACCGATTCGGCTGTAATTCCAACAAGTTTATTCCAGCTGATAAATTGGGTATTAAGCATGATAAAATGCGTGATATGCTATGCAGACGATGCGAAACGAAAAATAGAATCTTAGGGTAAAAAATTCGAGTATGACAGATCCCCTCTCAGAATCATCTCTTCATATACTTTGTTGTAAGAGTGTGGTTAAAATCGAAGGTGAAGGAACCTTGTTCTTCTTAGGTCTCCCTCGCCCACGCCCATAGTGCTGCCATTATTTAGTTCAATTCTTTCCAGTTGGTCCCTAATCCATGGACTAGGAGTTTAAACCAGCCTGAATCAAGTTTCACCGTTAACCACAACCTTAGTCGTTAGGTCTACAGTCGTCGGATAATCGAAAACCTTGACTAGAAATCGCTAGAGGAGGATGATGAATTGTACGACTTGCAACTTAATTTAAAATTATTAATGCAAGAAACGTTCTCATTGAACATTTCTTATACCTCTTATTTTATTTGTCATTGATCTCATTCAATTTGTCTCTTCAAATTTTAATTAAATTGTTAGGAATTCATCTTTCATTCAACCTTTTGTATACCTTGTTTCTCATTCATCTTCGATTTTTCCATTCATTTTTTTTTATGAAAAAATGTTATTTTTTCCAGAAAATAAAAGAAAAGATTTTTCATTTCTAATTTTTTTTAAATAAAAAAGTTATTTAAAAATATTTTTTTTAATTTTTTTAAATCAAAATTAATTATCAACTTAATTAGACATATAATCGATTAATAACTGATGTATAACCATTTAAAAAAAATAGAATTTAGTTATAACAATTAATTTTAATAACTTGTTATAAGATATGAATTATATATAATTATGAATTGGTTATAGGAATCAGCTGTTTATGGCCGCTCAAATTAACCATTTATTTGAATTATTCATATTCATATTCGAATTCGGTTATTAAAAACCGATTAATTATTAATATGATTTTAATCAAATTCATATTATGAATATTTTATTAATATGGTGATAACCAAATCCATTTTTTGGATATCTATATCCAAATTAAAAATCAAATTTGTCTATTTTTTTAAAAAAGTATTCTATAAAAAATAAATTAACAAAAAACTTTTTTATAATTTTTTTTGGAAAAAAATCAAATAAGAAAAAAATAAGATTATTTTTTGAAAAGAAAAAAATGTTTTTTTTTGGAAAAAAGAATTTTTCTCAAAACAATATGATTTTTTTTTTTTAACTTTTTGAAAAAAATATAATATAAAAAAATGATTCTTTTTTATTTTTGAAAAAATAATCCAAAAAACAATGAATTCTTTTTTTTTTTTTTTATATTTGAAAAAAAAAATTTCTGAAAAAAATATTTCCTTAAAAAATGTATTTTTTCTGATTAAAAACATTTTTTTAAAAATAATATATTTTTTGAAAAATAACTATTTTTGTTATTTTTGAATTTTTTTCTTCGGAAAATTAAAAGTAAAACTATTTTAAAAGAACAAAACAAATTACGTTTTTTTTTTTTGAAAAAAACTAAGTAAAAAAATTAAAACCAAAACTAATTCTAAATCAGATATGAATATAGTCGATTAACAATTGATTTAAAATTATTTAAAAAAATGAAAACCAATCATGATAATTGATTTAAATAATTGGTTATAATATATGTATTATATATGGATATGCATTGGTTATGAAAATTAACCGTCCACGAACATCTTTATTAATCGTTCATATATATATATATATATATATATATATATATATATATATATATGTATATGGGTCATGCTAATACACACCCATGTAGGTGTGCATTAGCAACATACACCTTAGTGTATTTTTGTGTGGGGCTCATCATTTTTGAGTGGGACCCACCAATTTTGGGTGTGTGTTAGCATTTCCATATATATATATATATATATATATATATATATAAGGAAATGCTAACTAGTGCTCTCGGGATACTAATTAAGATATTAAAAAGGTAAGTTGTGCATTTTTTAAGAGACTATAAATACATGTTTTTCTAAAAATATGTGTATTTAATATAGGAAAATGCTAACCAATGCCTCAGACATTGGTTGGCATGACCATATAAGAAAATGATATATAAGCATTAGTTAGCATGACCCATATAAAAAAAGGATATATATTTATGTCCTTTTTCAAATTATATTTGACAAAAAAGGGAGATTCAAGATTCAACACACTATTTCTCATGAGAGAGAAAGATATTGTTTAGATAAGTTGTTTGGATTTGATAACTACAAAATTCTAAGAAAGATAATATATATATATATATATATATATATATATATATATATATATATATATATATATATATATATATATTATCTTACTCAGAACTTTGGAATATATATATATATATATATATATATATATATATATATATATATATATATATATATCCTAAATTATATTTGACAAGTAGCGTATCTATTTTTTTTTTTTTCAGAATTTTGTATTTCAAAGATTTTTTTTTTCAACTTTCTATGAATTAAACCTTTCTCTCGATTTCATTGGTTTATTTTTATTTAAAAAAAATGATAAACACTCATTCTCATATAATTGACATTAAAGAAATGAATTTGTAATATTTTTAAAAGTAAGTCACTTTCTACTTGAAAACACACTTTTGAGGTCTTTCATACGTTGTAATGTGCCTTATGTCCGGGTAGGATATGTTTAAGTCAATAGGTTTTGTGAGATATTGGATCGAACTCTAGTGTAGCATACCGTCGAAGTCTGCTTACATGCTGTTGTCGAATACCTACATGCCGTAGTCGAATTATGTTCTAGTATGTAGTTGTCAAATTGGGCCTTGTGTTAAGGATCTAATTGTTTAAGTTAGATTGTACCCTAAGTTAGCTTGTAACGGATAATTGTTAAAAAACCCATTAGTTTAGTATGTTAGGTTTATTATAAATAACATACTAGTCTCTCATCTTAAGTGTGACAAATCCAAATTAGGGTGAGAGGATTATTTTTTATTCTTGAGTACTTGTAATCTGTTTGATAGAGAAAGTAAAAAATAGCAGTTATAACCAATCCTTGTTGTTTTTCTTGTTTTTCCTTTAACCCTAACCCTTGTGTGTTTCTTGATCACAAAGAAACCATTTATACTTTGTTTCAAGACATCCTAATTCACAACAAGTTTAAATCTTTGGAGTTAACTACCGCTAATATCCTATTTTCATACCATCTACTTGTTCACTTAAGGATACTAGAAAAATGAGTTTTTTTTTCTTCTCTTTTTTTGTTAGTATTGAGTGCACAACCTAAGAGAGGGGTGGATTATGTTTAATAGATTTTTCTTGTTTTAATAGATTTTTAGACACTTTGCTAGTTTATTTATTTTTACTAGTTTTGCAATGAAAACAAAGTGTCTGGTATATTTTCAAGTTAAGAGAGATATGATAAAGTTGACAGAAAATAAAATGCAGTAAAAATAAATAGCACAAAGATATATTCCTCTTCCTCTTTCCAAATAAGAGTACCCTAGTCCCCTCACATCTTGTGAGAGATTTCATTATTGTTAGATCTTTGTACAAGCCTCACACCAAGACTTCTCCTACAATTTTCTAACAACAACAAAGAAACACACTACTTTCTTAATTTACAATCTAAGAGAAAGAACATCACTTCCTCTTTTACACATTTGTTATCACAACCTGATAAACAAATTACAAACACTAATAATGTAACAACAAATTTGAATGAAACTTTAAGTACAATAGAATTTTGATAACAACAAAATTCTAACAAAGTTGTTATTCCATTTCCTGTAACAATATGATTCAACAATATATAACTTAAGTGCTCAAGGAAAAAATGAAACGTTTTTATCTTATATGAAAATTACGCAATAGAAAAGTTTTCATGAATGTTTTGAACACTTGTAAAAAATGTCAAAAAAGAAGTGATTTTAGAATTTTAAAATTATGCTATTTATAATGATCATGCACCTCTCAATTTTTCAGAAGAAATTGTTGGAAAACAATTATTAACAATTTCCATTGTTAAGAAAAGATTGGAGATGAAAAGAGTTGACAGAAAAAATGCAGTGCTTTAGTAAAAATTTAAAGGGAAACAACGTGCAAAAATATGTGAAAAGGAATGAGTGTTAATCAATTATCTCTTTCCCTTTTTGAGGAGGATAATCGATTATCTTCATGTGAAAGGATGACATGTTAATCGATCATGCTAGCCATATGAAAAATGTGTTAATCGATTATGCTAGTGTACAAAGGATGAATTGTTAATAGATTACTATGGCCAATTTGTGTTAATCGATTATGCTAGTGTACAAAGGATGACATGTTAATCGATTATGCTAGCATCTAAGATTTATATCATAAAAACATATTGTACCTTACCTTTTTTCAAATGTCATAGCTTTATTAAATCTTGAATCATCCTTGCTAAGATACTTGAAACTTTTTATGCATTATTGAATGTTTTCCATCTTATGTATATTTGTCTTCATCAAAACATCTTCATGAGAGACATGTCTTCACAATCTCCCACTTTTTGATGATGACAAATATTTGATGATTGTTAATTTCCAGAAAAGCTGCCCCTAGGTTGTTTATCTCCCTCTTAGTTCATAAATCTTTGAATCCCTTTGGGTTGATACATTTTTGTACCTAGAGTGAAACAAAAACAAGGAAACAACAAGCATATAATGATCATTTGAAATTTTTATTGCTTTTTTTTCATCAACTTTCTTGTATTTTTTTATATAACTCATTTCTAGTACCCCTACCTCAAACTTAAATCGTTTCTAATTCCAAAAGCAACCGCAAACTTAGTTTTTTGCATTACTAAGAAAATTAACAATCTAACTAACTCAAAAGATAGGGTGAAAAGATTTATCTTTCAGTTCAATCGGTTAAATATGTGGCTAAGTCAGCAAAAGAATAACTCAGACTCAAAGGATTTAGGAACAGATAAAATACTTTTCAGGTTCACCTATGAAAGAGTCTAAGTTAAACAAACAATTTACTTCAGCGTATAATCAAATCAAACAAACAACAATTAAAAATAAAACAAATCCTAGTAGATGAACAATCATATGGACACTCATAACAAGAAAGAAAGTAAATAAAGAAATTATTTGGCTCAAATCTTACTTGATGAGGTATTTTAAAGTTGAGTACAAAAATGTTGAATATTACTCTTCTTCATACATTGCCAATGTGCATTTGAAACTTTTGGAACAACTCTTCTTTTTCTATTATTTTCTTTTTGTTCTTTTCTTGTGTGTTTCTTTTATTGTCATTGATAAGGCTTCATACTAAGAACTGAAGAAAACAACATAAACAAATTCATTCTTTAAATAAAGAACAAGCAGTTTACATACAGGGAAATCATTAAATGAAATACTAAAAACTTAAAAATAAATAACATAAATACGTGGGTTGTCTCCCACTCAATACTCCTTTATGGTCATCAGTTTGACCATTTGACCCTCTTTTAGTGTGACATATATGATACAAATAACACATCATATTTTTTTCTTTTGTTTGGTAGGAATCACATGAACTTGAGGTACTGGTGATGTTGCTTCCATATACTCTTCTATTTGATATTAGCGAACAAGGAATAAATCATATCCAATACTTTATCACCCTTATTGTTGAAGATTTTCTTGTTGGATATCTACATCTAAACAAATTGTTGAACCCAAAACTATATCACCCTTATTTTGCATGTTTTCCCTTTTCCCATATCTATTTTTCACCTCAGATTCGTCTATTCTTGATTAAGTTTTTTTATCTGATGACATGCATTTTTATTCTCATTGCTCTTTTTCAACCCATCTTTCATTGACTACTTCCCATTCATCTTCGACTTCTTTCTCAATAGCTTTGCAACTTTCATTCTTAGGATAATCCAACATATTTCGATTAAAACCTCCGTTTGATCGAGATGCCAATTGCTTAGATAATTGTACAACTTGAGTTTCAAGATTCTTTATGGACGTTTCATGGTTCTTTCCCATTGTTTCATGGTTTTTTCTTATTGCTTCAAAATTACTTTGAGTCATCTTCATGAAATGGTGCATAATCTCTTCTAAAAGAGACGCCACCCTTGGTAGTAGATCGTCCCACCATGGATTATAATTGTTTGTGTAAGGATATGCCTCTTAATAATTCCAAGCATAATGCACTTCTTCAATGTATCCTTCTGGCACACAATGGCCATTGGCATGCCCATCACAACATAAATCACACATTAATATCCTGATTTGATTAGCATCTGCTTGAGCTAGAGTTGAGGCAACCAATTATTTTTTATAAAGCCTTAAGTTGTGCTAACAGATTAAGTTTAAAATCAAACTTCGTCATACATGTATTCCTTTACCTCGCCTACACAATAAAAAAAAACCTCAGTAGCACTGAACTAGATAAAAACTAAATAAGAATAGAAATTGGGAAACTAGAATAAAACGAAAAAATAAAAATAAAAATAACAAAAACTAAAATAACAAAAATTGAAAAATTAAAATAAAAATTGTAGCACAAAAATTGCCTTGTTGAAATAGTTCAACGATCCCCGACAACAACACCAAAAACTTGATGACAATTTAGTAAGTGTACTAAACGTATCGAAGTAATAAAATTGATAAGTTCGTAACCGCAGGGATTTTGATATTTTAACAAAGCAATTCATGTGCTAAAGAAAGTAAATTAGAGGTTTTCAAGTTTGATCTGGTAAAATAAAAGCTTAAAGAAAATTGTTGGAAAAACCGATCAAATGAAGGCGGACAAGCCTTGTTTCGAATCCCCTGTATGTCATTATTGATGTTGGTGTCTAATTTCTTTATATTGATTATTCAATGATTATGATGGTTAAACTTAGCCATTATACCCAATCCTTCCTACTAAATTTGGCTTCTTTAAGGCCTACTGGACAATATAATTGGTTTTCAAGAATATCTTATGACCCTAAAAGTAAGCTCTCACCTTCCTCGCTGCGCCGCCGCCTAATGTCAGCTTCTCAATATTCTGATAGCATATTTTAACGCCTTTGAACACCTTGCCTATGTAATACATGAGCCTTTCTATCTTATTCGTCTCCTAGACAAATACTAAGCTCATCGCTTGGTCTGTGACTAAGAGGTAGGGAGTAGTCACGAGTCTTCTCTCGGGTGAGTGAGAATGAGAGGCGACAAAAATAAAGCTTTTACCTTTGAGAAGTCCTCCTCACACTGTGTCGTCCACTCAAATCTCTCTTTCTTCTTCAAGGCGGAAAAGAAAAAGGAAATCTTTGTCGCCCGCACATGAGAGGAAAAGAGATAGGGTGCCAATATGACCTATAAACGGTTACACTTCTTTGACATTGGCGGGGATCCTCATGGAAATGACTACCTAACACTTGTCTGGGTTGGTTTCAATGTCTCTTTTCGTCAGCATGAACCCTAAGAACTTTCCAGCTTGAACTCCAAAGAAGCACTTGGCGGGATTCAAACATATATTGTATTTCTTGGATGACTACATGACATCCTCTAAATCTTCAGCTTGATTGTGCCCCTCGGTAGTCTTCACTATTATATCGTTAACATAGAACTCTACTTTCCTCCTAATAAGGTGGGAGAACATAACATCTATGAGTTTCTGGAAGGTAGCGCCAACATTCTTGAGGCCTAAGGGCATGGTATTTAGTAGTAGTTACCAGGATTCGACATGAAGGCGATTTTTGGGGCATCCAGGGGATCTATATGAATTTGGTTATACCTCAAATAGCCATCTATGAAGCTCAACATGCAGTATCCTGGGGACACATTGATAAAGAGATCAATGTATGGTAGTGGATACAGGTCCTTGGGATAAGCGACTTTCAGATTGTTAAAGTCCACACACACGCGTCATCTGTTGTTTTCTTTCTTGACCAACGCCGTGTTGGCTAGCCAAGTATAGTATTTCGTTTATATAATTAACCCGATATTAGATAGGTTGCTTACTTCCTTGTCAATGGAGACCCTATTCTCCTCGCCAACTTTCCGCTTCCTCTGCACCACTGGTTTGGCAGAGGGGTTGATGACAAGGCGATGACTCACCACCTTAGTGTCTATCCCATGTATATCATAGAGGGCCCAGACTAACAGGTCAATTTTTTAATGAGTTGGTCGACTAGCTCGTGCTCTTCTTCCTCGATAAGTGAATTACTTATCTTTGTTACTTTATAAGCTAAAGAGCTTATTCAAAGCTTTTTCAAGTCCTCTGTGGGCATGAGTCTTTCAATGTCCATGACTAACCTAAGATCCCAATAATCGAGGTCTGTATTTGGAACTTTAGAAAGGGGGACACCCACAAGGGCGAGCTCTTCCCTCTCTATCTCCAGGCTATTATGGTAGCATTCTTAAGCGATCTACTGGTCTCCTTGAATCATGGTGTCTTGCCCTTCAGGCGACGGGTACTTCACAACCAAATACTAGGCGGAAATAATAGTCCTTTAGCGCATTGATGGTGGGTCTGAAGGGGCGAGAAACACAAGAAAGGGGGGGGGGGGGGGGGTTGAATTGGGTTTCACCATTTGCGATCTTTTTTTGTTAATTCAAACTTCAATGCTAACTAGTGAACAAAAATAAATGGACACAATTATTTTATCCCGGTTCACTGTCAACACAATTACTCCATTCCACCCACCAAGGTGATTTCGCCTTAGAAAAGGACTTAATCCAATAATCTAGAAAGATTACAACCTTTATGTGTTAGAAAACAACTTAGCCCTCTCAAGTATCAAGTCTAACAACTTAGTCACTTGAGGAATAACTCCTTTGAAAAGTATTACAAAGTGTGTACAAAGATATGCTTCTAGATAAGCAGATTGCACAAGTTCAATTACAATAACACAAAAGTGTTTCCTAGCAAGATATGAACAACAGTTCCTTGCTAATATACAAAAACTATCTTAAGAATAATCTCCAAGAGATTTTCAGCGTATCAGCATGAGTTTTGTTGAGCTTAAAAGCTTTTATTGATTTTCTTCTCTTTTCTTGTAGAGTTGTGCTCTATCTTCCTTGTGAAGCATAGTTTGCTTACTGCTTGTTGAGCATAGCACTATTTGCTAAGTAGCAAGATTATTTTAGTTGAGCATTTTGCTTGCTAACACCTTTGTTGAGCATTCAACATTATATCTTCTTTCTAATAGCTCTCTGCTCTCTGCTCTCTTCGTTTAGCATCACTTTTTATGTTTTGCAGAAAAGCTTCTCTTTGGTTGAGCACACACACACTCTGTCATCTGTTCTTTCTTCCTTTTTATTTGTCTCTCATATATATCTTCTCTTTTTTTTTTTCAAGCATTCAAATCTTCATTATATATAGCTTAAGAGTAGATCCGTTGAAGGGTATAAAAGGAAACAAAATCCAACTGTACTTTCCCAATGGTCACTTGAAGGAATGGTCAAATCATAATACAAAAGAGCTTTACTTGCGCCACCTTATCGAGGTAGAGGTCACAAAATACTTTTGTACTTTTATATTCAGAATTTTATCCAACCATTCTTGATCTCCAGTTTTCTAATTTCTTTAGAGGCTTCAGATGTATATTTGATGAAGCATGTTGTAGAGGAATCAATACTTGTAACTTCAGAACCTAAGTCTTTAGAGTCTCAGATCTTCGTTCAGCAGAACCTTATCTTAAGAACATTTAGCACTTGGTCTTTAGAAGTGATGTCTTTAGAAACTTTAAAACTTGTTCACTAGAACCTCGTCTTCAGAATCTTTAGAACTCGTTCAGCACATATTTGTCTTCAGAGTCTTCAGAACTTCGTTCGATAGAACCTTATCTTCAGAAACTTTAGAACTTAAACTTCAGAAATGATGTCTTCATAATCTTCAGAACTTCGTTCAACAGAACCTTGTCTTCAGAAACTTCAGAACATGCAACGATAAAAGCATATCTCTTAGAAAGCCTTTCAAGTTTACTTACTAAGTCATGATTAGAAGCTTTAGTACTAACGTTCTTCATAACCGTTGTATTAAAAGCATTCCTAAACATTGACTTTATCTCGTACACAAAATATGTTTTCTTCCAAAGTGTTTAGATTAGAGTCTGATGACGTCACACACCTTTCTATCAGAGTCAGATCCTGTTTAGCAAAAGCTACACACTAGACAAAAACTATAGAGTACCAAAGTATTCTTTAAGATAACATGTGCAGTTATCATCAAAACTCAAGGCCAGATTTAGAATCATTCTTGTTCTTACAATCTCACCCTTTTTGATGATGAAAAACCATGTATTTTGATATAGAAATTCGTACAGGGTAATAACCATAAAACACAAATTCAAAGTTTAAGCTAACTAGCTCCCCCTAAATCTATTACTCTCAAAATTCATTTATGCTTGTTCAGAGTCTCCCCCTGATCCCAAGACTCACAAAGTAATTTTGAATTTCAGAACATAAGATCAGAGAAGGAATACTTCTCTGTGAATTCTCATCAGAGTCTAACTAGAACTGCTTGGTCTTCATCTCAGAACCTGGCTTGCTATCAGAACACGATTGACATAACTGTCGTGACTCGAAATTTGACCTCCCATTTATCTTTTTGCATAAGCATGTGCACTCGCATTTCTAGCATGCACATTGGCATTTTTATTTATGGTTTTGTTGAAGGCATATCCAAAATTTCATAAAGTTTCAAAGATATAATTAGTCACATCTCCACAGAGTCATCACAACCTCGATACAAGCCAAACAGATGGATTTCTATGCATATATATATATATATATATATATCAAAACACAAGGTTAAAATGCGGAACCACGACCAAAGCACTCCATTGCAAGCCAAAAAATGAAGTTTTGCATGAGGTAACCGGTTACCTTACGAGGTAACCGGCTACGTCATCATTTTTCAGCATTTTTCAGCCCAGGAGGTCAATTTCTACATGAGGTAACCGGTTACCTCATGATGTAACCGGTTACATCTGCGTATTTTACAGATTTTCAGTTGCTCTTTAGCATTGCAGCAGTACCTATCCCATTCCTTTGGTCTACATTGTTCTAGCATTATGTGGAATGTTCTAGACACCTCAAGATATCACTTGCATTTGCTCCAATACATCACCAATAATAAAACTCATCATGCACCCCCATTTCCGAGCACGTGAACCATTTGATCAAGTGAGTTTCATTGGGATCCTCCAACCGAGTTAACAAATAACTAATTGAGTTAGACCCCAACTCAGTGAGTTGGGTCTAACTAACTCCTAACCAAATGCCAAACCACCCTTAACTAACCCCAAACCTAATTCCAAGCCTACCTCACTCCAAACCTACACTCTATTTAAGAAAACCTTCACATTGTTGCAAATGACCCTTGATAATTCTCTCATTTTGCTCTGAAATTACACTCCCACTCTCTGAATTTTTTGTAACTTTCTCTCTCTCTCAATCATCTTCATCTTCTTCACCATGCCTCACTAGAGCTCTTTCCACCATTAAAGCTTAGCAAGCTTCACATTAAACTTGCTATTCTTTGAGGTATACCTCCATTCCTATCCATTTTATCTTTGAATTCTACAGCAACATCATCATTTACGTCAATTCAAGCTTTGGAAGTGGATCATTGAAGGATTTGTGGTGTAAATTCGGATCCGACACGGATATTGCTTCATCTTCGGTTTTCTTGCTACGAATTACTCTAGATCTTGGAATTCTCTGGTTTTCTTAGCATCTCCTCTTCACATTTTTCTTACAACAATTGCCAAGGCAAACCTCAGCCTTGTAGGTTAGTGATTCTTTCTTAATTCACTATTTTCGATCGATTTCGCGTTTTCGCAATGTAGTTCTTAATTGTTGCTTTGTTGCCTGAATTCTTGCTTTGCATGATTGATTCTTTTAGCTTTCAATTGATGTGAATTAACATGAACTTTGCATCTACTTCCATGCTACGTTACACTGCGATTACGTGCAATAAGTAATTCTGAAAAGTGCATTTAGAAATTCTGCTTTTTCTATTTTTTTTCTGAGGTAACCGGTTACCTCATGATGTAACCGGTTACCTCATGATGTAACCGGTTACATCACCCTTTCTGTGCCGCTGGAAATCAAATTGTGTATGATGTAACCGGTTACATCATGAGGTAACTGTCATACCCCAAATTTTGACCAGTAAGATTTCCCATCATTGTGCAAATCATCATCACAATATGGATGAACCATCATACCTTGTCAGTCTCCCCAAAGATGGGTGAGCATCCACTACAATCAAAATTAGGGTTTTAAGCCCTCTCTGAGTGCTTAGACAAAGGATCAATCAAGAAATGACATGATCTTCAACTTGTCTAACCTCTCAAACATTCACAAAGGATAAAAAAGGACTCCCACTTTAAGTATTAAGCACAAGGATGCTCCCTTTCAGGTGGATTAAGTCTCAAGATCGACAGTGTCACCAAATTAGGGCTTTGGTCGACCAGGGCCTCCAGATGGAAATTTTTCATCTGGGCACAAGCCAATGATCCAAAACACAACCTAATATACTCCATGTAACCTCATGGAACCAATCATCAAGTCAATTTGGCCTCAGGGGATGCATACATAAAAAATCAGGAATTAAGGTTTCTTGACCTAATTCACCCCTAAGTTGACTTTTGGGACAAATCATGAACCAAGACCTCAAGAGAGAGTTTGAGGGTCTCTAATGAACTATATTGATCCATTTGGAACAATGGATTAATCCAAGAAGCTTGAGCAACAAGTCTCAATTTCATCTGCACCACAATTAGGGTTTTAAGGAAAAAGTCAACTGCAACTTTGAATTTTGACCAGGACATGCTCCCAGACCCTAGGACATACATCGATATACCCTATGACACCCATGGAACATGTCCATCAAGTTTGATTTAGGTCAAGGACATGATTTCCTGAAGAATCGCACAATTTGGAATTCATCTGATAAAAAGTCAACTGTGCACAAAAGTAAACTTTGACTTTTTGAGATTTTTTACCAAAATGGATTTTTAACCCTAAAATGATGTTTATGTATGATTTGAATCATCATTCATCAAGAAAAATCAAGAAAAGTTGGATAACTTGTAAAAGGGGTAACCATGAAAACTTAGAAAATTTTCTAAGTTAAAAGATAAAGTGACAAAGGTACAAACTTTGAAGGACCATAACTCCTAAACCACAAGGCCATTTTTTTCCATCCAAAGCTTGATTTGTAGATCTCATTGCCCTCTACAAAAACTTCAACTAGGCCTAACTCCAATTCATTAGGGATTTTGAGCTATGAGTGAGCCAAAGTGGCTGAAAACATGAAAGTGTACCATTTTCCAACACTTAGAAAAATTATGTCCAAGACAGATTTTGTTGAAACACCAAAACTTGTGAGATCTTTTCACATAGATGCAAGCTGAATCAAGTCCAAAGTTAAACATCAATGTTGTTGCATATGTTACTAAGAATTCAAAGAGCTCAACAACATGAATTGATTCAACTTAAGCCATGAGAAATCCATGCCCAAAGTCATGCTGCTGCAAGCTGTTTTGGAAAAATCAGTCTGCATGTTTGCTTGCCACACACGATTTTGAGCCAAAGACTAAGGATCACTATGCCACCTGTGTTCAAACCAATCACATTGCATCTGATCCAACTGATAAATCTGAATCAAAAAGCCAAGGAATCTTCCAACTTGAAGTTCATCCACTTTGGCACATTTTGCCTTGAATTCAAAGTGCATTAATGTGGAATAGTGCATTGTCAAGGTAGCTACCCTACTCAGTCAATTTCTCTGATTAAAAAACATTAAAAACATCTGAGGAATGTGGTTTTGGTCAAGGCATAGCCCTGCTCTTGGGAATGGCTAGCTTGCCTTGCTTGAGAAGAAATCCTCCAAGACAATCCATGCAAATGTGATCTGATCCAGCAGCCATTCACTATTCCTCCAAAACAAAAGTTGATCACCTATAAATAGAGGTCCCAATGGATCATTCAACTCACACCAAAGACAGTTACAACACTGCTTTCTCTCATTCTTTCTTAAACCTCAAGTTTTCTTGTTTTTGAGTAACCACTATCGGGTTTTGAGTTGCAGCCATAATCAATCCATTCCAATTACTCAAACACATCACATATGATGTATTTGAGGTGTCCAAACACTTAAACACCAACTGTAACACCCCAGGCTCAAAATCACTCTTCAACCAAGCCATTATGCTTCAATTTTGCAGGTGGAGGTCTCCAGCTTGATCCAAAGAATTTTAAAGTGTTCCAAAGCTTGCAACACACTCCATAACATCCATTAAATCTGTAGGGATCACCAATTCACGACTGGAACACCATCTGGGCAAAGTTCCATTTCAGCTTGCATCAAGGTGAGCTTCAAACTCAAACTCCATAATCCATGCATATTTCCTCGCATGATATTTTTGCCATTTGATTGCCATCATGTGTTGATTGTTTTGCCTCAAGAAATTGGATCATAGACCTTATAACTATGCCTGCATGATTGCTTTTGCAAATTAGGGTTCATCTGTGTTCATCATGATTATTTTACTCCACACTGAAAATGAATAAAATTGGGTATTGCCATCTTATTCCTTGTGAAAAAACGCACGGGTTTGGTGTTTGAATCATGTCCAATGGTTGAGAGATGAGTGAGATATGGTGCTTCACGCACGAGCTTGAGGAAGAAGATGGCCATGGCGCCATTCTTCAGGTTTTCCAACTAAGTTTGATATATATTTTTCACTTGCCATGTTATTAATGAATTGGCATTGCGCCCTAGCGGTTCATCAGCTGGTTTTGTGAGTATTGGCAAGCGAGAGGTCTGGGGTTCGAATCCCCCTCGCCCCAGACTTCTTTTTATCACTTTTTTATTTTGTTATTTTTCATATTATTATTTTTAATGATTTGAAAAATTAATAACTCCTTCAATTTTTATCATTTTTGATTGGTTCTTTTTGCAATAATTCACAAAAATGTTTAAATATTTGATTTTACCAAAAAATCCCAAAAATATTATTTATTTCATATATTTGATATTTTTGCAAAGAATTAATGTTTTATGTGTTTTTAGCATTTAAAATATTTTTTCTCCCTTTGTTTTCTAACCCTAATTTGATTTCAATCATTTTTGTAGGAAGAAACATGATTTTTTGGAACATTGATCCAAGATCATAATTTGTTTTCACATATTTAAACAAACATTGATCCTTTTAATTGAATTTTTATTCAATTAAAAATACACTTTGAAAACAAATTAGGGTTTTGAATCAATTCAACCCTCATCAAACTTTTTTCAAACACAAATGGGCCTCTAATAGAGTGTAAGACCCAATCCTTTTTTTGACCAAATCATTTTTGGGCCTCAGTCACTTGTATAAGTCCCGATACCGTCAAAAACAAACGGCGCGATCGTCGCCTTTTCAAAATAGCCTTGGGCCTCTCATCGAGCTATAAGACCCATTCAAAACACTTGGGCCTCTATTAGAGTGTAAGACCCAACCCCCTTTTAACTAAATCATTTGGGCCTCAGATATTGTATAAGTCCCTTCACGTTAAAAGAAAACCTCGGCGCGATCGCCATTTCAAACAAAAAAATAAATTGGGCCTACCCTCGTGTTATAAGCCCCACTCTTTTTCTTTAAAACCTTTTGGGCCTCTTGAGAGAGTGTAAGACCCATCCCTTTGTATAGGAAACCTTTTTGGGCCTCAGTCACTTGTATAAGTCCCTATGTACAAATTCAAACAACAGTGCGCTCACTGATAAAACCCTGGGTCTCTCCTTGAGCTGTAAGTCCCAAATCTTTCTTTCAAAGCACTTTCTCCTTTGATTTTGAATATACTGTTGTTTTCAATCTTTCTTTGTTGAACAACTAACCAAACAGCATGGAAGCTCTACAACCGAGTAAGTGGTTATCGCTTTCATTTACCGCTTTCATATACATATAAACTGTATTGTGGGGCTGTTTCACTGTAAGTCTTCTTTCATAAACTCATATCAACTGTGTAATAATAGTATAAATATTTAGAGTTTCCCCGGCTACTACGTCTAGAACTAGGTGACGCCGTTTCGTTTATTCATAGAAATAGACACCTAGATCCCCAAATAGGATCACCAGATACAGTCTTCTCTTCGGCTGTCCTCATTAGGAACTGTCAAGAAACTCTACTCCCAAAGATGAATGTATTCTCCGTGAAATGGCATCTTTGAGTTTCTTCCAAATTCTCAAACTTTCCTGACTTTGATCTATTCTCGGTGAATAGCATTGCCTTGAATTTCTCGGGGTTTGGGGACCCACGGGCTTCTTAAAAGCATCGGCCTCCTCTTGGGCATCGTACAAGGACCCACAGGCTACCTTAAAGCAACCCAGCCTCCTCTTGGGCTTAGTACAAGGACCCTACGGCTTCTTAGAAGTATTCACAGCCTCCTCTTAGGCTTCGTATAATGATCTCTTCCTCCGGGAATGATAGCCTCCTCTTGGGCTTAGTACAAGGACCGATCGGCTTCTTAAAAGTTTCTAGCCTTCTCTTGGGCTTCGTACAAATTGTCCCAACGACCTCCTAGAGGTATAGGAACAGAACTTAGTCATATGCGTAGAGCAGTCCTTTCATAGAGTCTACTACTGTTTCTCAAAGCATAAAAGACAAAACTCTAGACTTGGACAGTCTAATTTCCTTGAGTCTCAAAGACATTCTCAAGCACCCTTCAAGAATAGGAAGGAAACCCGCAGACTCGGACAGTCTCAATACCCTCCGGGTTTCCTATTTCCTTAAAGAACAGGAATAACTCGGATCCTTGAAATCAGATCCTTGAGTACAATGTTGCTCATATAAGAACTGATTTTCTCTTTCGAAATCAGTATGCTGGACCTGTCACTTAAACAGTTACCATAGCCTCCTCTTGGGCTTTGTACAAAGATACTCCTCAGCGGAGTCAAACAACATTTAGCCTCTCTCTCGGGCTTTGTACGAGACACATAAGAGACTCCCTCGTTGAGTCAATCACCCCTTTTGCCTCCATCTCGGGCTTTATACGAGATATAAAAAGGTTCTTATTGAGCCAAACAAACACTAGCCTCCACCTCGGGCTTTATACGAGATACCAAAAGACTCCATCGTCGGGTCAAAAACCTTTTCGCCTCTCTCTCGGGCTTTGTACGAGACACATATTAGCCTCCTCTTAGGCTTTATATAAGAAAACCACTGGTTGATCCAATCAACCTTTTAGCATCAAAGCTGTGCCTCGTTCACAGTACACAAACATCAACAACTCCTTTCCCTTCATCTAATCGCTGTAAGCGGCAAGCCTCTGGATCGTCTATATCCACGCCACTGTCCCTCGTTTAGCATGAGAAATTCCTAAGGAAAGATAGCATTGCTTTACACTGAGTTAAAGTCTTCTCCTTCAGGTTAAAATCCCCTATAAAGGAAATTATGGCATTTCTAGGATCCGCGTATCCCGGTTAAAGTAATCCCCCTTTATAAACCAGTCACCCAACAGTTGTGACAAACAGACCTCTTTAGAGATGACAAATTCTCTCTAAAGTCAGACCTTTCAGCTTCACATCTTGGGCTTTGAACAAGATACAAACCACCTTTCGCTTCACGTCTTGGGCTTTGAACAAGACACCAAAAACATCCATTTCCTCCCATAGAATAGGAGGAACTACGAACGCTCTGATTTCCCTGTTTCGGTAAATGGGAATACGTAGGCATAAGATCAAAAGAAAAGATCTTAGCGAGCACACTAAACAAAAAAAACCCAAATCCCATATCTCCATCAATCAAAAGCAGTAATTCAAAACATCAGTCCTAACATCCTAATCCTTGTTCCCCACCCGAAAACTTCTGCCTAGATAAACAAACCAGTATTGGCGAAAATACAAATAACCAGTACAAAGGGCCCCCCACATTAATAGCATCCGTAACCTAACAGACCGCTGTTTAAACTCAGTATGCAAAGCAGGGTTAATTGGAGACATCTATTTCCCTTCCTTATTCAACTTACAATAGGATAAAAAATGAATCGACCTGTAGTCAGCCCAACCGCAGAGAGCGACCAGTGCTTAAGAACCGCGTCCAAAATCGCTCGCTACAGAAAAATGGCGCCCACCGTGGGGCATGTAGAAAGTTAGATCTAGGCACGGTCTTCCTTTTCTTTTCACCTCTTGTGAATACCACAGATTGGGGCTTCCGCCGGGGAACCCATTTCTGTTAAGAACTTAGGATCTTTAGCTTTAAAGGTCTAGGATGTTTAGGACAAATATATATACTGCTTTTCCTAATTGCTATACATGTTTATTTTTTTGCTAATGGGAATGCGGGTGATGCCATATGTGGAAAGATTGAGTATACACTTAAGATAAGTGATGGCGACAGGGTCGACCATCAACCTCAGTGGAGGCTGACCAACGTAACCCATTCACTCTCTTAGCCAATGGGCCGGTTGTTAAGTCTGAGAAGCTGAGGAGCCAAACCCTTTCGTAGTGCGGAAACTATCGGAAATAGTTGTTACGCGATACTACCCTCATTTGAGGCTGGTGATCTATTCTCGGTGAATGGCACTTACTCTAAGATTGCTTTACAACTCACTGGCGATCCGCTTGTTGTTTTGCTTTCTGGGAGGAGCTGATGATAATGAGTACAGGTACAAAAATCACCCTAGTATAAACCTTTGGGATGGGTAGAGCCTTGACTTCATGACAACGACCCTTTGACCCCATGTTTTTTCTATGTTTTTGTGTGCTGCATTCATGCATTCATCTAAAAAACATTAAAACATTCAAAAAAAACTTCTCTTCTAGTCTCTCTGCTGTTTTTCAAATTAAACTAAGACTGTTTTTGCAAATATCAGAGAAAAGGATTGCACTGATGGATTTCGGTAGAAGGAGAACTCATACGTACACCTTCAAGGTTCCAAAACTAGGGGATTTGAGAAGGTTAGCAAGGATGATCACTAACCCTGAGGCTTTCCGAGCCAAACACGGAGGTCTGCTGCCTCTGTTAAGAGTCCATGTGATTGAGGGAATCATAGACGCGCTCATTCAGTTTTACGATCCGATTTATCACTATTTCACATTCCCAGATTACCAGCTAGCACCAACACTGGAGGAGTATTCTCACTTGATCGATCTACATATCACTGATCGAGCTCCATTTTTTGGACTGGAAGAAATTCCAAAGAATCAGACTATTGCAAGAGCAATTCATTTGGACGAGTCTGAGGTCAGGACTCACATGACTACTAAGGGTGGCATCCAAGGTTTGCCGGCCCAGTTCTTGATGAAGAAGGCCCTGTATTTTGCCAGTATAGGAAACGTTACTGCTTTTGAAAGCATCTTTGTCATGCTCACCTACGGGTTATTTTTATTTCCCAACATTAATAATTTCGTCGATGTTAACTCCATTAAGGTTTTTCTCATTGGAAACCCTGTGCTGACTTTGCTCGCAGACGCGTATCATTCTGTACACTTGGGAAATTTGTACAGCGGGGGGGAGATCACATGCTGTGTACCTCTGCTTTATAAATGGTTCATCTCTCACTTGCCCAAGTCTGCTGCTTTTTGGGATTGTAAGAGTGCCTTACGTTGGTCACAGAAGATCATGTCTCTTACCAACTCTGATATAGATTGGTGTAATAGGATTTATGAGGGAATCAAGATCATTGATCGTTGTGGAAACTTCCCCAACGTACCCCTCATAGGAACTAAAGGAGGAATCAACTACCATCCGGTATTGATTCACCGTCAATTTGGATACCCGATGAGACACATCCCACTGGGTGTTCATCTAGAAGGTCTTTTCTTCAAAGAAGGAGAAAACGACAGAGCACTAAAGATGGAAATAGTGCAAGCTTGGAAACACGTTCATAAGAAAGGATGAGAGTCTCTGGGAAAACCGGACTGTGTCTCGGTGGAGCCTTATCTCCACTGGGTACAAACTAGAGCTCTCAAGCTAAAGATGCCTTATCCTCGTTACGAAATTCTTCCGCCGAGGGAATCTGTCATATACTTCATGACGGAAACTGAAAAGCTTCAGGTTACTCTCAACAAAGTTCAACGGGAAATAAGATCTTGGAAGAACAAGTACCGCACCCTCGACGTCGAGTGCATCAAAATACAGCAATTACTGAAAGAGAAAGATGCTCTGATTGAAATTTTAGAGCAACATGCTGTAGAGAATCAAGACGACCAAAGGAATTTGCTCACTCCTTTCACTTGGCAAAGGAATGACAACCCGACAACGGCCCAAGAGCCCCGGTCAAAGAAAAGGAAGATACCAGAATCAACACCCGATTTCTCTTCAGAGAGGACTCGGGACCCATTAGCTTAGGTTTCTGTTTCTGCATTTTGTAATCTACCGTATTTCCGTTTCTGTAATCCTTGGAATTTCAATAAAAAGGGGTTTCCCCACTGTTTGATATTTGCAATTTAATTGTCGAAGTTTATTTTGATTAAACCAAAAAAAAAAAAATTAATATAATCATTGCATTCATCATTCTCACATCGCGTATTCTTCTTCCTTACGAATCTCACGTTTGTGTCTCGATTCTAGAGTCAAACTGTCTCATTCGTACAATACTCGGGCCAATCGTCAGAAAAAGATAGATGATCTTGAGGAAGAAAACAGAGAGTTGAAAGAAGAAATCGACGCTCTGAGAGAGGATATGAGAAAGCTTCGTAACGACATGCAAGCCATGGCAGAAGCTCAGCTACAAAGGACTGTGATCTCAGAGATCACATCTACGCCCATAGTGGAAAAGTATAATCCTCGATATAACATGCCTAAAGATCGTCCTTGGGGCATGCCTGTTAACTATATCCCGGAAGGATATGTTCCGCCGATCACTGAAGATCAGGGAATCACAACAGAAGCCGTTGGGCCTGAAGGTTATAAACTTCGGGAAAGCGAAGATGCCCGGGGCATACTGAAGACTCCTGAAGGTTACAAACTTCGGGAAACGCCAAGATTTGCTGCCGTAGTCACGGTACCACCCCCTGTGGTGCACATTGTCCCGGAAGGACAGATTCCGCCAACACCTTCTGGTAAGAAGGAAACTATGTTCGATAGAATGGATGAATTCCAGGAACAGTTCCTGGAGATGCAGAAGGAACTGCAAGCCATTCGCGGTCAGGATCTATTTGGAAAGGAGGCCGCGGATCTCTGCTTGGTCCCTAATGTGAAAGTCCCGCACAAGTTCCAAGTGCCCGACTTTGAAAAGTACAAGGGTAACTCTTGCCCTTAAAGCCATCTGGTGATGTATGCTCGGTGGATGTCAGCTCAGATGGAAAATCAGGACCTGCTGATTCACTACTTTCAGGATAGTTTAACCGGTGCCGCACTAAAATGGTACATGGGTTTAAACCGTGCCACGATCAGAACTTTCAGAGATCTTGGCACTGCCTTCGTCCAACAATACAAATACAATTTGGACATGGCACCCGACAGAGATCAACTCAGATCGATGTCGCAAAAGCACAAGGAAACCTTTAAGGAGTATGCTCAAAGGTGGCGTGAAATTGCCGCTCAAATTTGTCCACCTCTTGAGGAAAAAGAGATGACAAAGATCTTCTTAAAGACCTTAAGCTCATTTTACTATGACCGAATGGTTGCCAGTGCACCCAGTGATTTCACCGAAATGGTCGGCATGGGTGTACGTCTTGAGGAAGCCGTCCGAGAAGGACGTTTGGTAAAAGACACTGGATCGACGAGCGGTACTTAAAAATACGGTAGTGCTCTCCCTAAGAAGAAAGAGCAAGATATTGGGAATATTTCTCTCGAAAAGCAAAGGCGACGTTATCAGCCAGTAGCAGCTGTGACTCCTGCTATTAGCCTTGCGCCTATTCCTACATATCAACCTCAGGTTGCGCAGAGCCAACTTGATCAGCAAAGGACACAACAGCCTCTTCAGCAGGCTCGTCCTCCATATAACAACAACCGTACAACACGACCATCAGGGTTTGATCCTATACCCATGTTGTACGCAAAATTATTTCTGTTACTGCTAGCTAAGGGGCATATTCAGACTAAGTCCCCTCTTACAGTTCCGGAAAATCTGCCTTTTTGGTTTAAGGTGGATCAAACTTGCCCTTATCATCAAGGAGGTTCAGGGCATAACATTGAAACTTGTCTTAATTTCAAGTCCGACGTGCAAACGCTTGTTAGGAGCGGGCTCTTATCTTTCAAAGATACGAATCCTAATGTTCTTACGAACCCACTGCCTCAACATGAGAAGGATGCAGTCAATCTGATTGAGAAAGAGACTAACAACGTCTATCAAATTCATGATGTACTCTTGCTAAAGACCAATCTGGTCAAGATGCATTGTAGACATAGTGGATATGGCCATGTGCCACCTCATAATTATCATCAGTGTGATCTCTGCTCTAAAAATAACCAAGGATGTTCTGTAGTGCAAGCGGCTCTACAGTAACAAATGGATCTCGGATGGATCCAAGAGCACCGAATTCGTGGAGTTAACATGGTCTACACGAATTCTAATGTCATTCAGAACCACGATATCTGTGCAATGAATGTCAACTTGGTGGCGATGCACTCAAGGCAAAGCCAGTATCATAATCTGCCACGGCACGATTACAATTCCTGTCCGACTTGCTCGGTAAACAAACAGGGATGCTCTTTCATACAAGAGGCCCTCCAGCGTCAGATGGATCTGGGATGGATCCAAGACTACCATGATAGGAACTCCTATCAAATCAACATGGTTCAGATCTTTGACATTCGCGTGATGAATACCAACCTGGTAGAGTTACATGCTGAGCAGGTCCGACTTGGATTCTTAATATCACATGACTATCAAAGCTGTAAAGCAGGTTGCGAAAATGATCGAGGTTTTACCCTTGTCCAGGAAGCACTTCAGCACTTGTTAAATCACTGGTGGATGCCAATCTATATGGATGAAGATACTCAGCAGATTAGTATCAGTAACAGGAATCCTACTCGGCGTCAAAGTCAGGATGTCCGATCAGTGGAAGCTAACCTAGTAAGGTTACATTGTATTCAAAGTGGGCGTGGCCAGGTGCCACCACACAACTATGACAGTTGTAGCGTCTGTTCGGAAGGTAACCAGGGGTGTTAACTTGTGCGAGCGGCTCTTCAGGGTCAGATGGATCATGGAGAGATTCGTCCATATCCGGGTTCTGGACCTATCGACTGGACGCCGAACTACCTTGCCAATCAAGTCGAGGAGGTTGTCACCATCTCTGGTCATCACAGGACCAGGGATGTTTTTTCCATTATTCCTCTACTTGACGAATCTAAAGTTCCCAACCTGGAACGAATCGAGATTACTTATGATGGTCAGAAAAATCAGAAGGTTCCCATAGTCATCTATCTACCAGGACCACTACCGTATGAATCAACTAAGGCTATCCCTTACAAATACGGTGCAACGATAATTGAAAATGGAAAGGAAATTCCATTACCCTCTGTTGTGAACATTACAGACATCAGGCGAGTAACACGGAGTGGTAGAATCTTCAACCGAGGGGTTGTGGAAGTTAACAAAGAAAAGGAATTTCAGACGGAAGCTCCTGATCCACCAGTCGGTCAATCCAGTAATTCCAACCTTTCGAAAAATAATGATGAGATGCTGAAGCTCATCCAAAGGAGTGAATACAACATTGTCGATCAACTGTTACAAACTCCTTCAAAGATCTCGGTGTTGTCACTGTTACTCAGTTCAGAAGCCCACAGGGAGGCTCTACAGAAAGTCTTGGAACAAGCCTTTGTGGAACAAGATGTAACAATCAGACAATTTGATAGTATTGTCTCTAACATCACTTCCTGCAATAACTTAGGATTTAGTGATGAAGAATTACCTGAAGAGGGTCGCCGTCATAACATGGCGCTCAACATTACAGTCAACTGCCAGGATGATGCTTTAGCCAGCGTACTGGTAGACACAGGGTCAGCCCTGAATGTTATGCCGAAGTCCACTTTGATGCAATTATCATTCAAAGGCCCTCCGATGAGAGTCAGCGAGGTCGTCGTCAAAGCATTCGACGGATCCAAAAAAATAGTTATCGGCGAAGTCGATCTTCCCATAACTATTAGTCCTCACACTTTCCAGGTCACTTTCCAGGTCATGGACATCCGGGCAACATACAGTTCTTTATTAGGAAGACCTTGGATACATCAGGCTGGAGCGGTTATGTCAACCCTCCACCAAAAGGTAAAGTTCGTCAAGAACGATCAACTTGTCACGGTTTATGGGGAACAAGCCTTGCTTGTGAGCAACTTGTCATCATCTACTAGAATAGAACCCGAGGAGGTTATTGGAACTCAGTTGCAAGCACTGTCGGTAAGCCAGAACAATCAGTTCAGAGGAGGAACCTCGATTTCCTCATACAACGATGCTATCAAAGCGGTCAAGAACACCGATACGATAGGATGGGGATAGCTTGTCATCCCTATTGACAATAAAACAAAGAAGGGTCTTGGTTTTTCTGCAACCTGTACCCAGACAGCTGCCAACGATGGAAGTCTTCATCCCCTTCAAAACTTCTTCCACAGTGGAGGTTTCCTTCACCCAGTGTCTCAGACAGTTCATGCTATCAATGAGGAAGATCCCTCTGACACAGATGAAGAGTGGAAGTCCTATCTTAATGAGGACGGTTATATGTCTCAGGAAGAGGTGCCTATGCCTTTTTGCTTTCCTACAGAAAGTCCGAGATTTATACCAAGGTCAGATGTCGAAATGATATATGGAGATTGTGATCCGGAAGGATGCCGTGCTCTGCCCAATTCATTGGAGGAGGACACTCTGATGAAAGACAACTTTGACCACAATTACTATGGCCCAATGGATGGTCTGCCAATGTGGCAGTCCTACCCAAGAAACTTGGGGTAAGAGAGTCAGCCGAACAATGAAAATCAGCTGAGTCTCATTGAACAGAATACCTGTGTCCCCACCATGTCATGGGATCAACACTCAGGTCATTCAGAAGCTACTCAACATGAAGATGAATTCGCAACGTTTGCGGGACTTGAGTTCATCAACTATGCTTTTCCCGAGGTCAACGTCATCGAGAGGGATGACTCCTCCAGTTCCAAAGAAGTGTGGGACACCCTGGGACAACCAAGTGGAAAGTATGACTTTATGGTCAAGTACACTGCGCCCAAAAGCTCTCGTATCAGGTTCGAAGATATCCAGCCAACTGGATGGGGAGATACAGCTGAGAGCACAAATATTCTGCAGAATGCAACAGAGGATTTCTCCTACGATAACTCTGCTTGGGAAACAGATTCCAATGATCCTGCTCCACCAGAAATCAACGTCATTTCTGAAGACAAATCAAGGAAGGTGCCAGACTTTGTGATTCACCGAGGAGTTCGTCGCCAATGGGTTGCTGTCGAGGTTCCGAAGGTCGTTCATCAGTCAAAGTAATTGCCATCTTTAACCTTTCACCCTGCCCAGGTGAAACAGATGTTTTGATAGGGCTCGCTTTCTGTAAATTTCACTCTTTGCTTTGCCCAAAGCAACAGAGTTTTGTTTTATAGGGCTGTAGTTTCAAGGATCGACTTGTTCATTAATAAAATAACGTCGTTCTGTAATTTCCGCATTAATTGCTATTTTTTTCTTTTTGCTTTTTCAGAAAATGGTAATCCTAAAAAAACATGTAAAAATAAAAACAAGCAGTAAAATAAAACACTGCACACATTTGCATTTTCTCTATCTCTTCTAAACATGAATCATCATGTCATGCAGATTGCTTGTTTTAAACCCAGTTGAAACATACGATCCGATGCCTTCTCCCAACTTTGAGTTCCCGGTATTTGAGGCTGAAGAAGAAAATGACAACGAGATTCCAGAAGAGATCTCCCGATTACTCAGACAAGAGGAAAGGTCCATTGAACCTCACAAAGAGCCGTTAGAAACGGTAAGCTTGGGTTCAGAGCAAGAGAGAAAAGAAATCAGGATTGGGGCACTGCTCAGTCCAACTGCCAGAGAGGGTTTGATAAAGCTTCTCAAAGAATTTCCCGATGTATTCGCTTGGTCCTATCAGGATATGCCAGGGTTGGATACCAGCATCGTGGAACATCACTTACCATTAAGATCGGAATGTCCGCCAGTAAAACAAAGGTTGAGACGCACTCACCCGGACATGGCCATCAAAATCAAAGAGGAAGTACAAAAGAAGATTGACGTGGGTTTCCTCGCCACATCAGAATATCCTCAATGGTTAGCCAACATCGTACCCGTTCCCAAAAAAGGACAGAAAGGTCAGAATGTGTGTTGATTACAGAGTTCTGAACAAGGCAAGTCCAAAGGACGACTTTCCTTTACCACACATTGACATGTTGGTTGACAGCACAGCAAAGTTCAAAGTTTTCTCCTTCATGGATGGATTCTCGGGCTATAACCAAATCAAAATGGCGCCGAAAGACATGGAGAAAACTTCGTTCATTACCCCATGGGGCACCTTTTGTTACAAGGTAATGCCGTTCAGTTTGAAGAACGCCGGGGCAACCTATCAAAGGGCCATGACTACTCTATTTCATGACATGATACATAAGGAAATCGAGGTATATGTCGATGATATGATTGCAAAATCAAAAACAGAGAGTGAGCACGTTGAACATCTGTCGAAATTGTTCGAACGTTTGAGAAAATTCAAGCTCCGCTTGAATCCCAACAAGTGCACCTTCGGTGTCCGTTCAGGGAAACTACTAGGGTTTATCGTCAGCCAGAAAGGAATTGAAGTTGATCCTGACAAGGTCAAGGCTATTCAAGAAATGCCTTCTCTGAAAACTGAAAAACAAGTCAGAGGATTCTTGGGACGTTTAAACTACATCTCTAGATTCATATTCCTCATGACCGCCACATGTGCGCCGATTTTCAAATTATTGAAAAAAAACCAGGATTGCGTTTGGTCAGAAGATTGCCAAACCTCCTTCAACAGTATTAAGGAATATCTGTTGAATCCTCCGATTCTATCACCTCCAGTGGAAGGAAGACCACTGATCATTTACCTCACAGTCCTAGAGGACTCAATGGGATGTGTACTTGGCCAACAAGACGAAACCAAAAGGAAAGAGTCTGCCATCTACTATTTGAGCAAGAAATTCACCGACTGTGAAACTCGGTACACGATGCTCGAGAAAACTTGTTGCGCTTTGGCTTGGGCAGCCAGACGTCTTTGCCAATACATGATTCGTCATACTACTTGGTTAATCTCCGAAATGGATCCAATCAAGTATGTCTTCGAAAAACCTGCTCTTACGGGAAGGATTGCCCGTTGGCAGATGTTGTTATCAGAATATGACATAGAGTACCGCGCTCAAAAAGCCGTTAAGGGAAGTATTTTAGCCGATCATTTAGCTTATCAACCGATTGACGATCAGGAACCAGTCGGGTTTGACTTCCCAGACGAAGATGTCATGTATCTAAAAATGAAAGATTGCGATGAACCGCTACCCAGTGAAGGGCCAGAACCAGGTTCCCAATGGGGACTGATCTTTGACGGAGCAGTTAATCATTATGGAAACGGAATTGGGGCAATCATTGTTACCCCTCAGGGTACCCACATTCCTTTCACCGCTCGGCTTACGTTCAAGTGTACAAATAACGAGGCCGAATACAAAGCTTGTATTATGGGTCTTGAAGAAGCGATTGATTTAAGGATCAAGAACTTGGACGTATACGGTGACTCAGCCTTGGTTATCAATCAGATAAAAGGAGATTGGAACACATACCAATCAGGATTGATTCCTTACAAAGACTATGCAAGAAGGTTACTACCTTTCTTCAACAGAGTTGAGTTTCATCATATCCCTCGTGAGGAGAATCACATGGCTGATGCATTAGCCACTATCTCTTCCATGATTAGTGTAGGTCGATGGAACTACTTACCTAAGATCGACATAATGCGCCTTGAACGGCCCGCTTACATCTTCACGATCGAAGCAGTCATAGACGACAAACCTTGGTATCATGATATCAAATGCTTCCTTCAGAAACAGGAGTACCCATCTGGGGCACTCAGAAAAGACAGAAAGACCCTCAGAAGACTAGCAGGCAATTTCTTCCTGAGCGGCGACACTCTTTATAAGAGGAATTTTGACATGGTTTTGCTTCGATGCGTCGACAGGCCAGAAGCAGACACACTTATGAAAGAAATTCATGAAGGATCCTTTGGCACTCATGCCAACGGACATGCAATGGTGAGAAAAATTCTGAGAGCAGGGTACTATTGGTTGACAATGGAATCCGACTGCTACAAGTACATGAGGAGGTGTCACAAGTGCCAGATATACTCCGACAAAGTTCATGTACCGCCATCACATCTCAAAGTTCTTTCTTCCCCGTGGCCTTTTTCCATATGGGGAATCGACATGATTGGCATGATTGAGCCCAAGACTTCGAACAGACATCGGTTCATCCTTGTAGCCATTGACTATTTCACCAAGTGGGTCGAAGCAGCATCATTCGCTAATGTAACCCGACAAGTGGTGGTCCGATTTATCAAAAACAATATCATCTGCCGTTATGGTGTTCCAAGCGAGATCATTACCGATAATGGATCTAACTTGAACAATAAGATGATGAAAGAGTTGTGTGCAGAGTTCAAGATCGAACACCATAACTCATCTCCCTACCGACCCAAGATGAACAGAGCGGTAGAAGCGGCTAACAAGAACATCAAGAAGATTGTTCAAAAGATGGTTGTGACCTACAAAGACTGGCACAAGATGCTACCTTTTGCTCTTCACGGTTATCGCACATCTGTCCGTACTTCAACAGGGGCAGCCCCTTTCTCTCTAGTATATGGCATGGAGGCAGTTCTCCCCATAGAAGTAGAAATCCCGTCAATCCGAGTATTGATGGAAGCTAAGCTCACCGAAGCTGAATGGTGTCAAAGTCGACATGACGAACTGAATCTAATAGAAGAGAAGCGAATCATGGCACTATGCCATGGTCAGCTGTATCAACAGAGAATGAAAAAGGCGTTTGACAAAAAGGTTCGACCCCGCATCTTCAGGAAAGGAGACCTCGTGCTCAAAAAGATACAATCATTTCTCACTGATGCTCGGGGCAAATGGACCCCAAATTATGATGGCCCCTATGTGGTCACAAAAGCTTTCTCAGGCGGCGCCTTGAGACTTGCAACGATGGACGGAGAGGAATTTGCCTACCCCACGAATGTTGATGTAGTCAAGAAATACTTCGCCTAAACTAAAAAAAAAAAACGTCTCGGTGGATTGAAAACCCGAAAGGGCGGTCCAGGCAAAAGTTAGAGACATAAAAAAAAATCATCCCGGTGGATTGGAAATCTCAAAGTACAATCCAGGCAAAAATTAGGGATAATGGCAAGTAACTATGTTCAACAGAGGCAAGTCCCTCAGCAGCAGCAGTTACATCATCCATCAGAGGAAAACTCCAGTCAAGGTCATCTTTGACAGAAGCTCAGGATGTCCCGAATTTAAAGTTGGTAGAAGGATAATGGTTGTTATGTTTCAACGTAGCCCTTTTCCCTGTAAATTACCATTTTTAAACTTTGTATATACTCTTTGGAATCACGCGTTTGGCTGATCTCCATCTTATCAATAAAGTTTGAGCCCTTGTGCTTTCGTTTGTAATTCTTGTTTGTTTTAGCTTTACAGAACGACGTTGTTAACATGATTAATGATTCTTGAAATAAAACAAAAATGAATTTATTTGGTAAAACTTTTTCTGCTTTTTAATAAGAGATGGCAATTTCTTTTGACTGTTGAACATCGAAAGAACATCAACCGCTTCTCCAGAAGTAAGCGAACTTCAAAGTGCAGAATCAAAGTACTCCTTCTAACCCAGTACGCCTGAATGAAGGGATCAACTGTGTCAAAGACCTTGTTTCGTCTGACACGCCTCGGCCGAGTTATCATCTCCTAAGCCCGATCAATGGTATTCCCCGCAGGGACTATCTCCCCTAAGTAAGGTGGAATTGCTATTTTGAACCAACGATATTTCTATACGCCCCGCGATGGCCAAATATCCGTCGGGTTCACCCGTTAGTTTGTATGTCGCGTCAGTTTTGTCAGCATATACATACATACATCATGCATTATTGATTTGCATTCACATTTCATATTGCATCACCATCACTCTAGTCGGTCTTGTCCCCTAGTGGTAGAAGTCCTCTCAATCGAGTTGTCAGTTCTTGCCTCGTCAGAAAGCACTGCGTTTGGACAACCTCGCTTCCAGTTTATTTCTGGAAAGAAATTGGTCCTTGACCACTTTGATAACTTGAACCTCTGAAAAACCAGAGGAACTTTCAGTCAGCATCACTCTTCGCCATTGAAGATGATGTCCTTGCTTTCCTGGATTGAGGAAAATCCACAGAGAAAGCCTCTTAATCAGAGATTCGGCAGCATGCCTGTTTCGCTCCGAAAAGACCGCTGATGAAAAGGTCATCGACACCTCAAAATTGGATCCCATCATATGACATTTCTCCAGAAAGATCCTGAGAAAAGTATGATGTAAGCCCCCAAACAAAAACAGTCTCTCAAGAGACTCGCTTTCCCCAGTAGAATCGACAAATGGCGTCTCCAAAACAGAGAATTTTATGTACCTCTACAATTCAGATGACTAGGTTCCCCCAGCAAGTCTGACATCGAAACTTTTTCCACTCAAATGGCATCTCCCCAGGAAAATTCGGCGAGAAGTTTGAGGAAAACCGCTACGCATAGCGTCCCTTGTCAATAAAGCTTATTGACAAAAGAAACGAAGACCAGCTCCTTGGCTAAAGACCAGGATCGAGGGGAATTTTACCTTTTCTAAGCATCATTGCTTAGCTAAAGAAGATGAATGTGTAAGCTGCCATTCATAGCCATCAAAATTTCGGGTATTCCGATATTTAATCCTCTTGCACCCCAAATGCCCGAATACCTTCGTCATTCACACCTTCGTGTCCAAGAAGATTAAATAGGGGCATCTGTCATACCCCAAATTTTGACCACTAAGATTTCCCATCATTGTGCAAATCATCATCACAATATGGATGAACCATCATACCTTTTCAGTCTCACCAAAGATGGGTGAGCATCCACTACAATCAAAATTAGGGTTTCAAGCCCTCTCTGAGTGCTTAGACAAAGGATCAATCAAGAAATGACATGATCTTCAACTTGTATAACCTCTCAAACATTCACAAAGGATAAAAAAGGACTCCCACTTTAAGGATTAAGCACAAGGATGCTCCCTTTTAGGTGGATTAAGTCTCAAGATCGACAGTGTCACCAAATTAGGGTTTTGGTCGACCAGGGCCTCCAGATGGAAAATTTTCATTTGGGCACAAGCCAATGATCCAAAACACAACCTAATATACTCCATGTAACCTCATGGACCCAATCATCAAGTCAATTTGGCCTCAGGGGATGCATACATCAAAAATCAGGAATTAGGGTTTCTTGACCTAATTCACCCCTAAGTTGACTTTTGGGACAAATCATGAACCAAGACCACAAGAGAGAGTTTGAAGGTCTCTAATGAACTATATTGATCCATTTGGAGCAATGGATTAATCCAAGAAGCTTGAGCAACAAGTCTCAATTTCATCTGCACCACAATTAGGGTTTTAAGGAAAAAGTCAACTGCAACTTTGACTTTTGACCAGGACATGCTCCCAAACCCTAGGACATACATCAATATACCCTATGACACCCATGGAACATGTCCATCAAGTTTGATTTAGGTCAAGGACATGATTTCCTAAAGAATTGCACAATTTGGAATTCATCTGATAAAAAGTCAACTGTGCACAAAAGTCAACTTTGACTTTTTGAGATTTTTTACCAAAATGGATTTTTAACCCTAAAATGATGTTTATGTATGATTTGAATCATCATTCATCAAGAAAAATCAAGAAAAGTTGGATAACTTGTAAAAGGGGTAACCATGAAAACTTAGAAAATTTTCTAAGTTAAAAGATAAAGTGACAAAGGTACCAACTTTGAAGGACCATAACTCCTAAACCACAAGGCCATTTTTTCCATCCAAAGCTTGATTTGTAGATCTCATTTCCCTCTACAAAAACTTCAACTAGGCCTAACTCCAATTCATTAGGGATTTTGAGCTATGAGTGAGCCAAAGTGGCTGAAAACATGAAAGTGTACCATTTTCCAACACTTAGAAAAATTCTGTCCAAGACAGATTTTGTTGAAACACCAAAACTTGTGAGATCTTTTCACATAGATGCAAGCTGAATCAAGTCCAAAGTTAAACATCAATGTTGTTGCATATGTTACTAAGAATTCAAAGAGCTCAACAGCATGAATTGATTCAACTTAAGCCATGAGAAATCCATGCCCAAAGTCATGCTGCTGCAAGCTGTTTTGGAAAAATCAGTTTGCATGTTTGCTTGCCACAAACGATTTTGAGCCAAAGACTAAGGATCACTATGCCACCTGTGTTCAAACCAATCACATTGCATCTGATCCAACTGATAAATCTGAGTCAAAAAGCCAAGGAATCTTCCAACTTGAAGTTCATCCACTTTGGCACATTTTGCCTTGAATTCAAAGTGCATTAATGTGGAATAGTGCATTGTCAAGGTAGCTACCCTACTCAGTCAATTTCTTTGATTAAAAAACATTAAAACATCTGAGGAATGTGGTTTTGGTCAAGGCATAGCCCTGCTCTTGGGAATGGCTAGCTTTCCTTGCTTGAGAAGAAATCCTCCAAGCCAATCCATGCAAATGTGATCTGATCCAGCAGCCATTCACTATTCCTTCAAAACAAAAGTTGATCACCTATAAATAGAGGTCCCAATGGATCATTCAACTCACACCAAAGCCAGTTACAGCACTGTTTTCTCTCATTCTTTCTTAAACCTCAAGTTTTCTTGTTTTTGAGTAACCACTCTCGGGTTTTGAGTTGCAGCCACAATCAATCCATTCCAATTGCTCAAACACATCACATATGATGTATTTGAGGTGTCCAAACACTTAAACACCAACTGTAACACCCCAGGCTCAAAATCACTCTTCAACCAAGCCATTATGCTTCAATTTTGCAGGTGGAGGTCTCCAGCTTGATCCAAAGAATTTTAAAGTGTTCCAAAGCTTGCAACACACTCCATAACATCCATTGAAGCTGTAGGGATCACCAATTCACGACTGGAACACCATCTGGGCAAAGTTCCATTTCAGCTTGCATCAAGGTGAGCTTCAAACTCAAACTCCATGATCCATGCATATTTCCTCGCATGATATTTTTGCCATTTGATTGCCATCATGTGTTGATTGTTTTGCCTCAAGAAATTGGATCATAGACCTTATAACTATGCCTGCACAATTGCTTTTGCAAATTAGGGTTCATCTGTGTTCATCATGATTATTTTACTCCACACTAAAAATGAATAAAATTGGGTATTGCCATCTTATTCCTTGTGAAAAAACGCACGGGTTTGGTGTTTGAATCATGTCCAATGGTTGAGAGATGAGTGAGATATGGTGCTTCACGCACGAGCTTGAGGAAGAAGATGGCCATGGCGCCATTCTTCAGGTTTTCCAACTAAGTTTGATATATATTTTTCACTTGCCATGTTATTAATGAATTGGCATTGCGCCCTAGCGGTTCATCAGCTGGTTTTGTGAGTATTGGCAAGCGAGAGGTCTGGGGTTCGAATCCCCCTCGCCCCAGACTTCTTTTTATCACTTTTTTATTTTGTTATTTTTCATATTATTATTTTTAATGATTTGAAAAATTAATAACTCCTTCAATTTTTATCATTTTTGATTGGTTCTTTTTGCAATAATTCACAAAAATGTTTAAATATTTGATTTTACCAAAAAATTCCAAAAATATTATTTATTTCATATATTTGATATTTTTGCAAAGAATTAATGTTTTATGTGTTTTTAGCATTTAAAATATTTTTTCTCCCTTTGTTTTCTAACCCTAATTTGATTTCAATCATTTTTGTAGGAAGAAACATGATATTTTGGAACATTGATCCAAGATCATAATTTGTTTTCACATATTTAAACAAACATTGATCCTTTTAATTGAATTTTTATTCAATTAAAAATACACTTTGAAAACAAATTAGGGTTTTGAATCAATTCAACCCTCATCAAACTTTTTTCAAACACAAATGGGCCTCTAATAGAGTGTAAGACCCAATCCTTTTTTTGACCAAATCATTTTTGGGCCTCAGTCACTTGTATAAGTCCCGATACCGTCAAAAACAAACGGCGCGATCGTCGCCTTTTCAAAATAGCCTTGGGCCTCTCATCGAGCTATAAGACCCATTCAAAACACTTGGGCCTCTATTAGAGTGTAAGACCCAACCCCCTTTTAACCAAATCATTTGGGCCTCAGATATTGTATAAGTCCCTTCACGTTAAAAGAAAACCTCGGCGCGATCGCCATTTCAAACGAAAAAATCAATTGGGCCTACCCTCGTGTTATAAGCCCCACTTTTTTTCTTTAAAACCTTTTGGGCCTCTTGAGAGAGTGTAGGACCCATCCCTTTGTATAGGAAACCTTTTTGGGCCTCAGTCACTTGTATAAGTCCCTCTGTACAAATTCAAACAACAGTGCGCTCACTAATAAAACCCTGGGCCTCTCCTTGAGCTGTAAGTCCCAAATCTTTCTTTCAAAGCACTTTCTCCTTTGATTTTGAATATACTGTTGTTTTCAATCTTTCTTTGTTGAACAACTAACCAAACAGCATGGAAGCTCTA
Source organism: Lathyrus tuberosus (assembly GCA_022829125.1). Classification (NCBI taxonomy): domain Eukaryota; kingdom Viridiplantae; phylum Streptophyta; class Magnoliopsida; order Fabales; family Fabaceae; genus Lathyrus; species Lathyrus tuberosus. The sequence continues at coordinate 13,654,255 of JALAZF010000075.1, forward strand.
CAACCGAGTAAGTGGTTATCGCTTTCATTTACCGCTTTCATTTACCGCTTTCATATACATATAGACTGTATTGTGGGGCTGTTTCACTGTAAGTCTTCTTTCATAAACTCATATCAACTGTGTAATAATAGTATAGATATTTAGAGTTTCCCCAGCTACTACGTCTAGAACTAGGTGACACCGTTTCGTTTATTCATAGAAATAGACACCTAGATCTCCAAATAGGATCACCAGATACAGTCTTCTCTTCGGCTGTCCTCATTAGGAACTGTCAAGAAACTCTACTCCCAAAGATGAATGTATTCTCCGTGAAATGGCATCTTTGAGGTTCTTCCAAATTCTCGAACTTTCCTGACTTTGATCTATTCTCGGTGAATAGCATTGCCTTGAATTTCTCGAGGTTTGGGGACCCACGGGCTTCTTAAAAGCATCGGTCTCCTCTTGGGCATCGTACAAGGACCCACAGGCTTCCTAAAAGCAACCCAGCCTCCTCTTGGGCTTAGTACAAGGAGCCTACGGCTTCTTAGAAGTATTCACAACCTCCTCCTAGGCTTCGTATAATGATCTCTTCCTCTAGGAATGATAGCCTCCTCTTGGGCTTAGTACAAGGACCGATCGGCTTCTTAAAAGTTTCTAGCCTTCTTTTGGGCTTCGTACAAATTGTCCCGACGACCTCCTAGAGGTATAGGAACAGAACTTAGTCATATATGTAGAGCAGTCCTTTCATAGAGTCTACTACTGTTTCTCAAAGCATAAAAGACAAAACTCTAGACTTGGACAGTCTAATTTCCTTGAGTCTCAAAGACATTCTCAAGCACCCTTCAAGAATAGGAAGGAAACCCGCAGACTCGGACAGTCTCAATACCCTTCGGGTTTCCCATTTCCTTAAAGAACAGGAATAACCCAGATCCTTGAAATCAGATCCTTGAGTACAGTGTTGCTCATATAAGAACTGATTTTCTCTTTCGAAATCAGTATGCTGGGCCTGTTACTTAAACAGTTACCATAGCCTCCTCTTGGGCTTTGTACAAAGATCCTCCTCAGCGGAGTCAAACAACATTTAGCCTCTCTCTCGGGCTTTGTACGAGACACATAAGAGACTCCCTCGTTGAGTCAATCACCCCTTTTGCCTCCATCTCGGGCTTTATACGAGATACAAAAAGGTTCTTATTGAGCCAAACAAACAATAGCCTCCACCTCGGGCTTTATACGAGATACCAAAAGACTCCATCGTCGGGTCAAAAACCTTTTCGCCTCTCTCTCGGGCTTTGTACGAGACACATATTAGCCTCCTCTTAGGCTTTATATAAGAAAACCACTGGTTGATCCAATCAACCTTTTAGCATCAAAGTTGTGCCTCGTTCACAGTACACAAACATCAACAACTCCTTTCCCTTCATCTAATCGCTGTAAGCGGCAAGCCTCTGGATCGTCTATATCCACGCCACTGTCCCTCGTTTAGCATGAGAAATTCCTAAGGAAAGATAACATTGCTCTACACTGAGTTAAAGTCTTCTCCTTCAGGTTAAAATCCCCTATAAAGGAAATTATGGCATTGCTAGGATCCGCGTATCCCGGTTAAAGTAATCCCCCTTTATAAACCAGTCACCCAACAGACAAACAGACCTCTTTAGAGATGACAAATTCTCTCTAAAGTCAGACCTTTCAGCTTCACATCTTGGGCTTTGAACAAGATACAAACCACCTTTCGCTTCACGTCTTGGGCTTTGAACAAGACACCAAAAACACCCATTTCCTCCCATAGAATAGGAGGAACTACGAACGCTCTGATTTCCCTGTTTCGGTAAACGGGAATACGTAGGCATAAGATCAAAAGAAAAGATCTTAGCGAGCACACTAAATAAAAAAAACCCAAATCCCATATCTCCATCAATCAAAAGCAGTAATTCAAAACATCAGTCCTAACATCCTAATCCTTGTTCCCCGCCCGAAAACTTCTGCCCAGATAAACAAACCAGTATTGGCGAAAATACAAATAACCAGTACAAAGGGCCCCCCACATTGATAGCATCCGTAACCTAACAGACCGCTGTTTAAACTCAGTATGCAAAGCAGGGTTAATTGGAGACATCTATTTCCCTTCCTTATTCAACTTACAATAGGATAAAAAATGAATCGACCTGTAGTCAGCCCAACCACATAGAGCGACCAGTGCTTAAGAACCGCGTCCAAAATCGCTCGCTACAGTAACCGATTACCACTGACATTTTTGGCCAAAAACTTGCTGTTTAGGGATATTTTGCATGCTTTATTCATCTATTTTCCCATGCTTACTTGTATTCATGTACATGCTACTATTTTAACTCATTACCTACTTACAATAATTTTTTCTCGATTAATTGCATGATTTTCTTTGATTATTTTTGCAATTTTTCACATGTTTGAGGTATTTTTGCTCATGGTTGCTTATGTGTTAATGTGAATAATGCATGCTAGTTTGTTCTTGTTAATGCTTTGCAATTCAACTTGATGCATTAGATTTGTTCTTTATTGAGCAAATTTAATCTTGTTCAACATTATTCCCACACTTGTTTTGATAAATTAATTGTCTCCTGCTATTCTCTTTAGGATCTCTTTAGAGCTTATCTTTCTTGATCCCCTGCCGAGTCAGATGTCAGCACAACAAGCTGGATCACTATACAAATTGCTCTGTTAGTATGTTGGTTTCAATTCCCGCACTATGCTTTGAGTTCTAGGGAAGGAATGAGAGTGGAGAATTCCTACACTCATTCTGACTATTTTAGGTAGGGGAGGAATGACCCTGTGCTTGGAATAGTCGTCTCTATCCTCAGACAGTGGTGTCTCTTGAGTCAATCCTTGGTCACTCATTCTTGCCCCGAAGCTCCCTCTCTCAATTTGGGTTAATAACCTTCTCTTGGTTCAATACCCTTTCTTTTGGTCGATCACCGTCCGTTGGTTCTCCAGAAGAGTCACATCCACCCGTTCTTTTGGTTGATCAAAGTTCGCCTGTTAAAACCAATTTCCTCCGTTAGGTTAATCACCTTATCTTGGTTAATCACCCGTACTTTTGGTTGATCACAGTCCGTATGTTAAAACCAATCACCCTATCTTGGCTATTCACCATTTTTTTTGTTTGATCACAGTCTGTCTGTTAAAACCAATATCCTTCGTTGGGTTAATCACCTTCTCTTGGTTTACCACCCGTGCCTTTGGTTAATCATAATCCGTCTATTAAAACCAATTGATGTCTTTGGGTTCGTAACCTTCTTTTGGTTCAATACCCTTTTCCTCGGTTATTTACTGCTTGTCAGTTAGTAAATTGAGTCTCCTTAGGTTCGTAACCTTCTTTTGGTTTAATACCCTTTTTTTTGGTTAACGATAATCTGTTAGTTATTGTACCGAACCCCCATCAGGCTGGCAACCTTTTCTTGGTTCCACACCTGTCCTGTTGATTGATCACAATCCGTCTGTTAAAACCAATCCTTCCCTTTCTTGTTGGGTTAATCACCTCTTGGTTAAAATACCCATTCCTTTGGTTGATCACCGTTCGTCGGTTAAATGCTAATTTCCTTCTTCCCCATCACGGTCACACTCACTCTTTTCTTCGGTTAGCCCTTGCTCGTCAGTTAACATACTGAATCCCCAAGGGGTCCAACACTTTGTCTCGATTCAACCTCCTTGCTCTTACTCCTTACTTCCTTATCTCTATCTCTTGGTTTTGACACCGTTCTTTTGCTTTTCTACCAAGTGGAGTCGTCACCATTCCTCTGCTTTCCTCTCTTGGTTGTGAGATCATTTCCCTTTCTTTCTCCGTCTTGATTCCCCAAACTACGGAGCTCTGATTTCTTCATTGCACTGTGAGGATACTTAGGCACGAAATTGCGAGATCTTGGCGAGCAACCTTCCTTCGTTTTCAACCTTCTTTCAATCTTCTTCCTCTTTTCTCCTTTTCTTCCATGGTTCCATGAACTACGAAGCTCTGACTTCCTCATTGCACTGTGAGGATACGTAGGCACGAGATCGCGAGATCTTAGTGAGAAACCTTCCTTCGTCTTCACCCTTCTTCCACAATCTCCTTCCTATGTTTCTCCTTTCTTTTCCCTAGTTCCATGAACTACGGAGCTCTGAAATCCTCATTGCACTATGAGGATACGTAGGCACGAGGGCCCCAATCCTCCGCGAGCACTTTCTTCGTCTCTTCTCCTTCCCTCTTTAGCGAGTAGCCTTTAGATAGATAACCCATCCGAGCATAGAAGCAACCAAAATGGCTCTCGTCGAGTACGACAAATACGTGGGGGTGCTATAACCTTTGAATTCTGGCCTATATATCAGATGTCCTATCGAGAAGTCGAGACACTGATATATGACAACAATGAACAAGCTCAAAACAATAGTGTGCAGAAAATGTAAAGAACACCAGAAATTGTTAACCCAGTTCGGATCTAACTATCCTACATCTGGGGGCTACCAAGCCAAGGACGAAATCAATATACGATAGTATCAATTCACTGATAACCACACCCGGTTCAATCAGCTCACTTAATCACTACCCTTCCTATGACTTCTACCTAAGAATCCCCTAGGTATGAGGCCCTCCTCAAATCCCTCTTCAATCACAACCCGTGACTGGTTCCTTACAAGACAAGTAACAATGGTCGAAACACAAATTCTCAATACTTCACAGCTTATGAGAATTAACACACAACCACTCAATGCTTAAAAGCTCATGAGCAACCTTACACAACTTACACTACAGTCCTTATACTGTTATCATAAGATACCAGTTAGGCTCACAAAATACAAGCACACAACCCTAAAAATACATGTAAGTTCGACACCTAAAACTAGGTTTTCATCAGTCTATTTATAGCTTATAATCTGGACTGAATTGGGCTTCAAAAACTCAGCAAATAGACTGCTCACAAATCTGCAAAATTAACTCCAACAAAATAGGTCTTCAATCCAAAGTTTCCTATTTTGTCTCCACAATTAGAAACAGCAGCAAATCCGAAAACCAACAAATAACCACAATCCAAAAATGTTTTGGATGCCACATAGGATAACCAAATATTCACAGAATATTCAGTAACAAATCATAGTAACAGAATCTGCAATAAAACTGACTTCACAGCGCGATGTCCTATGAGCTGCCATGGAACATCTTCATTCGACATGTTGAAAGCAGCCACTTAGAACATTAAGATTCAACATCTTGCTGCTATAATAGTTTTAGCAAAATAAATTCCAACCACAAAAGCACAGAAATAACAATCTCCCCCTTTGGCTTATTTTGGCTAAAACTACACACACATAAACAAACTTCCAAAAAGGCACAAACAAAATATCCAAATATCTGACAGCAGCGAAAACACCAAAAAAAATTGACTGCATAGCAGCATCCTCCTTCAGCTGCAAACAAACACTCAGTCCACACACAACTCATCATAGCAAACAAGCAAAAACTCCCCCTCAATAGCAGCAACATTTCACATTCTCCCCCTCAACTACTGCAGTAAACAGGCACACAAGCACTCCCCCTCAACAGCACACAAGCACTCCCCCTCAACAACATACAAGCACTCCCCCTTTTAGCCATAAATATGACAAAGGCAAGTAGAACAACTCAAGGTAAAAATAATCCAGAGTAAACTACATCAGAGAGTAGATGCACACCACATCACATGCCCAAATGTCATGCACAAACTTCAGCATTTTCCCTTCACTCACACACTGCACTACCTGAACCTCCTTTAGTCTTTTTAATCTGGCAGCCAGAAGGCACATTGATTGCTATAGGTCTTCATGAATGCACACCCCAAGTCTCCTCCTCAGCTTTTCAAACTGAACTGCATCCAGAGCCTTGGTAAATATGTCAGCAAGCTGATTTTCTGTGCTCACGTGCTCAAGAGTTATGACTTTGTCCTCCACAAGTTCTCTGATGAAGCGATGCCCGATGTCAATGTGCTTAGTCCTGCTATGTTGAATGGGATTTTTGGAAATATTAATAGCACTCAGGTTGTCACAAAATAGTGTCATGACATCTTGTGTGACATTATACTCAGACAACATCTGCTTCATCCATACCAGTTGCGCACAACTACTACTAGCTGCTATGTACTCAGCTTCAGCAGTAGAAAGGGATACTGAATTCTACTTCTTGCTAAACCATGAAATGAGATTATTTCCCAAAAAGAAACATCCTCCAGAGGTACTCTTCCTATCGTCAGCACTTCCAGCCCAATCAGCATCACAGTATCCTAATAAAATGGGACTTGAGTCATGGGAGTAAAGCAACCCATAATCACATGTACCACTCACATACTTTAAAATTGTCTTCACTTGATTGATGTGACTGACCTTGGGTTCTGCTTGATATCTTGCACACACACCAACAACAAAAGTTATGTCTGGCCTACTTGCTGTAAGATACAGTAGACCGCCAATCATACTTCTATACAGGCTTTGTTCAACATTCACTCCCTTTTCATCTTTGGATAACTTCAAGTGAATAGGAGCAGGAGTCCTCTTATGCTTGGCATTATCCAGTCTAAACTTTTTCACAATTATCCTCGCATATTTGCTCTGACAGATAAAAATGGAGTCTTCCATCTGCTTGACTTGTAATCCAAGGAAGTAGGTCAATTCACCCACCAAGCTCATCTCAAATTCAGACTGCATTTGAGTGACAAAATGTTGGACCATTTCATCCGACATCCCGCCAAACACAATATCATCTACATAAATCTGAGCAATCATTAGTTTCCCATCCTTCTCCTTGACAAAAAGAGTTTTATCAATACCACCCTTCTTGTACCCATTGTTAACTAAGAACTCAGTCAGTCTTTCATACCAAGCTCGTGGAGCTTGTTTCAGCCCATATAGAGCCTTCTTCAGTTTGTAAACATGATCAGGAAAGTTTGGATCCACAAACCCTTTAGGCTGCTCAACATAGACTTCCTCATTAAGATAGCCATTCAGAAAGGCACTCTTGACATCCATTTGAAACAATCTGAATTTCAGCAAACATGCCACTCCCAGCAACAATCTAATGGATTCCAATCAAGCCACAGGCGCAAATGTTTCATCGAAGTCTACTCCTTCAATCTGTGTGTATCCTTGAGCAACTAATCTGGCTTTGTTCCTGGTAACAATTCCTTGCTCATCAGACTTATTCTTATAGACCCATTTTGTTCCAATCACATTTATTCCTGCTGGTCGAGGTACCAGTTCCCAAACTTTATTCCTCTTGAACTGACAAAGTTCATCTTGCATAGCATTTATCCAGAATTCATCTGTCAATGCTTCTTTGACATTCTTTGGTTCGATCTTTGACACAAAGCAAGCATTTGACACAGTCTCCCTTGTTCTTGTTCTTACACCTTCATTCAGATCTCCAATAATTAATTCTTTAGGGTGATCCTTTTGAATCCTTATAGAGGGTCCCCTGTTAGCATCCTCTACCTCTTCATTCTCAGGTCTAGTGCTGGTTTCTTGAGCACCATCTTCTATAGACTCAATGTCTTGAGAGCTTTCATTGTTCATGGGCAGACATGCTCCAACATCATCTGGGACATCTTCATCTTTGCCAGAGTCATCAACCACCACATTTATGGATTCCATCATCACCTGAGTTCTGGAATTAAATACCCTATATGCTTTACTGTTTGTAGAGTAACCCAAAAATATTCCTTCCTCACTCTTAGGATCCATCTTTCGCCTTTGCTCACGATCCGCTAAGATATAGCACTTACTACCAAACACATGGAAATACTTCACATTTGGCTTTCTACCTTTCCATAGCTCATAAAGAGTGACAGAAGTACCCGATCTAATAGTCACCCTATTGTGTATATAGCAAGCTGTATTCATGGCTTCAGCCCAAAAATGATATGGAAGCTTTTTAGCATGAATCATGACTCTTGCACATTCTTGTATGGTCCTGTTCTTGCGTTCCACCACACCATTCTGCTGAGGAGTGATTGGTGATGAGAATTCATGAGTGATTCCCTCAGATAAGCAGAATTCTTCAAACCTGCTATTTTCAAATTCTTTCCCATGATCACTTCTGATTCGAACAACACCACAATCCTTTTCTCGTTGAATTCTTTGACACAATTCTTTAAAGGCTGCAAACACTTCAGACTTTTCTCTGATAAAACTTATCCAAGTGAATCTGGAGTAGTCATCTACGACAACATAGGCATACTTCTTCCCACCAAGACTTTCAACCTGCATAGGTCCCATTAAGTCCATGTGAAGGAGTTCTAGAACTCTAGAAGTTGTGGTAAGATGTTGAAGCTTCTTGTGTGACACCCTTGTTTGCTTCCCAACTTGACATTCACCACATATTTTGCCCTCATCAATCTTCAGTTTGGGAATACCTCTAACAGCTTCACTTGGCATAACCTTCTTCATCCCTTTCAGGTGTAAGTGACCCAATTTCTGATGCCACAGTTTGGTCTCATCTTCCTTTGACATCAAACAAGTAGACAGATTTTCAGGTTCTTAAGGATTCCAAAGATAGCAGTTATCCTTAGACCTGGTACCCTTCATAACAACTTCATCTTTCTCATTGGTTACTAGACATTCAGATTTGGTGAAATTTACCTTAAGACCTACATCACACAATTGGCTTATACTGATTAAGTTTGCGGTCAGCCCTTTGACAAATAGAACACGATCCAGATTTGGTTGTCCTGTGTAGTCCAGCTTTCCAACACCTTTTATTTCACCCTTTGATCCATCCCCAAAAGTGACATAATTGGTGGAGTGAGGCTTAATATCTGACAAGAATTTCTTCACACCAGTCATGTGTCTTGAAAAACCACTGTCAAAGTACCAATCTTCTTTTGCTGATGCTCTAAGAGAAGTATGTGCTATGAGACCAGCCATCATTTGTCAAGGAATCCATTTTCTCTTCACTTTACCCCAAATCTGTCCTTTATTTTGTTGCTGAGCAGTTTTGGGATAGCCGTGCAGCTTGTAGCAAAAGGATTTTAAGTGACCAATCTTGCCACAGTAATGGCATCTCCATGGTTTATACTTTGATCTACGAACTCTTTTCTGATGCTTCATCTGATGTTGAAACATGTGATTTGACATCCCCACTTCTTGCTTTATTTTATGAGGGACAAACTTCAATACAGGCTTCTTGGAAGTCTCTGCTTGCTTGTTAAAACCAAGGCCTTGCACATTCCCAGCTTCTTTCCCATTCTGAAGGATCTCATCCAGCTGCGTGGTACCATTGTTCAACATCCTTATAGATTTGGTCATATTGTCAAGTTTTGACTTTTTCCATTCAACCTCTTCCTTCAGATCAGCAATGGTTGATAGATGTTCTTCCTTCTCAGCTTCTAGTTGAGCTATCAGAATCTTCTATTCTAGTATTATCTAGCACCTTTCTTCATTCTTGATACACAATTCTGAAAACCCTGTGAATACTTCTTCCTTAGTGAGTTCTCCAACATAGGATTCTTTGTCAGAGTCAGATTCACAAGTAGTTTCTCCATCAGCCTTACAGATTCCAGTCAAGGTTGTCACCAATTTTGCTGATTCTTCCTCAACATCACTCTCAGACTCTCCTTCTGACCAAGACACTAATAGGCCCTTCTTCTGTCTTCTGAAGTACGTGGGACACTCAGTCTTTATGTGCCCATATCCCTCACATTCAAAGCACTGAACTCTCTTCCCTTGATTGGAGTCTTCTTCAGTTCTGGATCTTCTGCCTCCATCCTGGTTCTTACTGATGTCGAGTGACTTGTTCTGAGCATTTGCTCTCGACTTCCAGTCAATCCTTTTCAACACTTTGTTAAATTGTTTTCCAAGTAATACCAGATCTTTAGACACCCCTTCATCTCTGACCAGGTCACCTTCATCTTCTGAGTCACCAGTATTTGACACAAAAGCTATGCTCTTCTTCTTTCCAGACTTTTCACTGATCCCTAATTCGAATGTTTGAAGAGATCCCACGATTTCATCCACTTTCATCTTGTCTATATCCTGAGCCTCCTCTATAGCAGTCACTTTCATGTCAAATCTCTTAGGTAGAGATCTGAGGATCTTTCTGACTAGTTTGCTGTCAGACATCTTTTCACCTAGGGCACTCGAGGCATTAGCTATCTCAATAATGTTCATATGAAAATCATGAATGCTCTCACCCTCTTTCATCTTCAAACTCTCAAACTTGCTAGTGAGAAGCTGAAGCTTTGACATCTTCACCTTTGAAGTCCCTTCATGAGCAACCTTCAAGACCTCCCATGCCTCTTTAGCAATGGTGCAGTGTTCAATCAACCTGAAGATATTCTTGTTAACACCATTGAACAATGCATTCATGGCTTTGGAATTCCCTACAGACCCTTTGTAATCTGCATCATCCCAGTTTTCCTCTTCCTTCACCACATCAGTAGGGGTACCTTTTTCATCTTTGACCTTAGGGGGCTCCCATCCTTTTATAACAGCTTTCCATGCTTGATCATCCATGGATTTGATGAAAGCTGTCATCCTTGGTTTCCAATAGTCATAGTTGGAACCATCAAGCAGCGGTGGTTTGTTCAGAAATCCTCCATCCTTGTCCATTGTACCAGAAAGTACCTTCCCTAAATCTCACCCAGAACCAAATAAGGGTGCAATCTCTTGATGCCAATTGAAATTCTGGCCTATATATCAGATGTCCTATTGAGAAGTCGAGACACTGATATATGACAACAATGAACAAGTTCAAAACAATAGTGTGCAGAAAATATAAAGAACACCAGAAATTGTTAACCCAGTTCGGATCTAACTATCCTACATCTGGGGGCTACCAAGCCAGGGACAAAATCAATATACGATAGTATCAATTCACTGATAACCACACCCGGTTCAATCAGCTCACTTAATCACTACCCTTCCTATGACTTCTACCTAAGACTCCCCTAGGTATGAGGCCCTCCTCAAATCCCTCTTTAATCACAACCCGTGACTGGTTCCTTACAAGACAAGTAACAATGGTCGAAACACAAATTCTCAATACTTCACAGCTTATGAGAATTAACACACAGCCACTCAATGCTTAAAAGCTTATGAGCTACCTTACACAACTTACACTACAGTCCTTATACTATTATCATAAGATACCAGTTAGGCTCACAAAATACAAGCACACAACCCTAAAAATACATGTAAGTTCGACACCTAAAAGTAGGTTTACATCAGTCTATTTATAGCTTATAATCTGGACTGAATTGGGCTTCAAAAATGCAGGAAATAGACTGCTCACAAATCTGCAAAATTAACTCCAACAAAATAGGTCTTCAATCCAAAGTTTCCTATTTTGTCTCCACAATTAGAAACAGCAGCAAATCCGAAAACCAACAAATAACCACAATCCAAAAATGCTTTGGATGCCACATAGGATAACCAAATATTCACAGAATATTCAGTAACAAATCATAGTAACAGAATCTGCAATAAAACTGACTTCACAGCGCGATGTCCTATGAGCTGCCATGGAACATCTTCATTCGACATGTTGAAAGCAGCCACTTAGAACATTAAGATTCAACATCTTGCTGCTATAATAGTTTTAGCAAAATAAATTCCAACCACAAAAGCACAGAAATAACAACCTTTTTCTTGCATAACCGACCCCCTTACTTGTTTCTCTTCCCCTTGGGTTTTATCGACATTTTTCCTGTCCATTGGGACTAAATAAAGTTCGGTGGTGACTCTATTGTATCTTTGAGTGTGTGATTCTCTCAGGTATAATCCCGCTAGCTTTAGCAGGTGACTGTGCTGGGGAGTCCTTGCTCTTGCAAGTTGAGGTCTCACCTAGTTTTGTTTGATTTCTTTATTTGCTTGGGTGTTTATCTTTATGCTTTACTTGCTCTATCTTTATATTATTTACTGCATTCCTTTACTGCTTTAAATATTCATATGCTGCATACTCTGGATATCTGCTATATTTTCTACTATTGTTGGGATGGGTTGATGTTACTTGAGGGATAAGCTATATACCCGGGCTTGAGCATACACACAGGACATAATCATTGATAGTTGTGTCGCCTGCGTTTCACGCGTTGGGTTGTCACGAGAGCTACACCCAGACTAGTTTCACTTGAGAATACTTTCGTCCTGCGAGAATTCGCTACAGCTGGGTATTTTCACTTGATTCCATTACTCTGGGAGGCCTTCTAGATACCACCTTTGGAAGACTAGAACACACCTGTGAGGGGATGTTGGGTTTTTGCAGGAAACCAAGACTCTCCATACATTTTGTTCTCTTGTACACGTTAGACCTTTGCACCTACACAGAATGATATATGCAGATTATCCAGATTGGATTATGATTGGCTTATTGATTATTGTGTTGCATATCATTTCATCATTTTAATTAATTTTTTCATGTACATTTCTAGGGTATTCGAGAGCTTGATCTTTGTTGACATAATCATAGAAGACGAGTACTGGTTGCAGAGGTATCTTTAGCTATAAGTTTGTGGAGCCTAAGTTGAAGACTTTCCGAGGCTTAGCATCCCGTCTGACTGAGGATACCAGGGCTTTTTTCAAGGATGACTATGATAATATTTTGACCATCCTCAACACTGATGTCAATGCCACCACCATCCATACCCTTGTTCAGTTCTATGACCGGCCGCTAAGATGTTTCACATTTCAAGATTATCAGTTAGCACCTACACTTGAGGAGTATTCTCATATCTTGGGGGTTGAGATCAAGAATCAAGTTCCCTTCATCTACACCAACGGATGTCTGAAGCCTTACCTCATTGCTTAAGCTCTCTGCATTCATAAGAAGGATGTGGAAACTAATCTCAAGACTAAGGGTGGTACTCGAGGTTCACTTTGAAGTTTATGCTAGACAAGACCATTTCTTTTGTTGAGACTGGAAGTTGGAATGCCTTCAACGATGTGCTTGATTTACTTGTATATGGGATCGTTTTATTTTCGAACATGGAAGATTTTATGGATTAAGCTGCCATATGTATCTTCTTATCTAGGAATTATGTTCCTACGCTCCTAGCTGATACCTATTATTCTATTCATTCCAGGAATGAAAATAAGAAAGGAACTATTGTCTGTTATGCTCCTATGCTATACCATTGGTTCATATCTCACCTACCACAGAATGGTCCCTTCATTGAGAACAAGGAAAATCTCAAATGGTCTAAAAGGATTATGTCTCTGACTGCTGATGACATTTCTTGGTATTCTCGAGTCTACGACAACACCAAAATCATTCTTCATTGTGGTAAATTCTCCAATGTTCCACTCCTCAGTACAAAGGGAGGAATTAACTATAATCCGAGACTATCATTCCGTCAATTGGGGTATCCTATGCTTGACAAGCCTGAGAAAGTGGAAGAGTTCATATTTCATGAAGGGGTTCACGACTTGGGATTACTGAAGAGGTTTAGTGCTGCCTGGACACAGATTCAACATGAAGGAAGAGCTAAGTTGGGTAAGAAGAACTACATAGCAAAAGAAGCCTACACGCAATGGGTTAAGGAACGAGTCAAAGAGATCTTGATGCCATTTCCTTATGAGCCTTCCATGAATGACAAGCTTCCCAAACTTGCCATTGTTCCTCCATCTAAAGTTGATCAACTTAAGCGGACTATTGAGATGTTGAAGAAGGAGAATGCTGATCTTTGTCTCAGCCTTGATAAAGTCACATCCGAGAAGGAAAGCTTACAAATTGATATTCGCCAAAAGAGGGAGCACATGCTCAAAGAGGTGGAAATTTAACAAAACAAGCAGAGGAAAGTAGGTGATGCTCTGAAGGGAACTTATGATGGACTCGCCTCAAAGAAGGGACAACTTGCTGACACTCAATATCAAACCTACATAGATAAACTGAGCTACAAGAATCAACTTGGAGAACTCTGAGGAAAGCTATCAGAATACAAGACACAACTGTAGAGTGAACAAGACCATGCTACCTAGATGTTGAAGGACCTCTCTCAATGTCAAGCCGAGCTCAACAAAGCCTTCAGTGAGATCCAGAAGCTGCAAGATCAAGCGCATCAGAACCTAGAGGAAATCAGTCAACTCAACTTAGAGAGTTCTCAGTGGGAACGCCAAATCCTCCATCTACAAGTCCTTTTGGATCAGAAAGAGGCCTTTCTACAAGATCTTCTTTAAGGACCTAATCATTCTTTGCTGCGTAACCTTAGGAAGGATGCGAAGTGTTGGAGTGAACAACATGCTCGCCGAACCAGATTTACTGAGCACGCACTTGAAGACTTGCCAGGACTGTTGAAGGATGCATATGGTGATGTGCTGCCGTACAATACTCCTTGGGCTGTTTTTTATTTCTTACCTATTTGTAGGGTAGTTTCTGATAGGATCCAGGCTGATCTTGTTGTAGCCCAAAAGGCATATCTTTGAGTTTTATTGACTTGTACTTGTTTCCTTATTGAATGAACGAGAAGTTTTCTTGCCAATCTTATCTTTGTGCCTTTACTTGTACGCTTTATGATTATTGTTAACAAAGATAAAAGCTCGAGAATTCCTAGAATTAAAACTATTTTTGCATGCATTGCATTCATTCATGTACACATATGCACGTCCCTCATCTAGAAAACAAAATGCTTACACCGTTCCATCTCCGCCTTGTAGCAAGACGACGACTCGACATTGCTATTTCACTCGATCAAGCAAGTCTAAGATCGTGGCTGACTATGAACTCGAGAATGCCGCCTACAAGGAAACCTTGGCTCAGTTTCAAGGGAGGATGGATCAGTTCCAGACTAACATGGACGTTATCATGGAGTTCCTTCGTGCTCAGAAGGACGCCGCTGCTACTGCTGCTATTGTTGCAACCGCCACTGATGCAATAGTTGTCACTCCTGTTGTTACTTCTTCTCCTGTTGTTGTTGAAGTGCCTGTTGAGACTGTGATTCAACCTATTGTCAATCCACCAAGCTCTCAACCTGGTCTGAATAGGCTTCCTGCTGCCTATCCGCGGGGGATGCCCCTGAATTTCACTCCTCAGATTGTCAACGGTGGTGCTTTTGTGCCTTATCAACCTTTTGCCATGCCCGTGCCCAATGGGAACTCTGTTGCTTACCCATGGGGCATGCCTACTTCGATCCCACCTCCTGTGACAAACAATGATGATCATGAGATTCCTCAAATGCAGACTCGCCAGACTCCTGTGCCAATTGATGTTGAGACTCATGATGAGGATGAGCATGTGTATAGGGGCCCCCCTATTTGTGTTCTGGTTTCGTCTCAATCTACTCAAACTGCTATTCAGAATTTTCATTATGGAATGCCTTACCCTTGGGCATCCTCAGCTGTGGTGGTACCTCCTCCCAGTTATCCGTATGGTGTTCAGATGGGTCAGACTTCTGGTCAGATGGTTAATTATGGGTTGGTATATCCGTCTCAGTTTGTTTCTCTTCAAATACTTGCTCCAACCGTGTCTCAGCTTCTGAATCCTCAGATTCTTGTCAGAGCTGCTGATTAGAACAAACCTGCAGACTACAAGCAATTAGAGGAGAGAATCAGAGCTATTGAAGGATTTTCTGCTTTTGGCATGGACGCAAAAGACTTATGCTTGGTTCCAAACGTTGTACTGCCACAAAAGTTCAAAATTCCTGAGTTGCCGAAGTACAAAGGGTTGAGTTGTCCTCGAAGTCATGTGACTATGTACTGTAGGAAGATGGTATCTTATATTGACAATGATGAGTTACTGGTGCATTGCTTTTAAGATAGCTTGTCTGGAGCCTCATTGGACTGGTATATGGGCTTAGAGCGCAACAAGAACCGTTCCTGGAGAGACATGTCCAAAGTTTTCCTAAAACAATACAAGTATAATCTCGATTTGGCTCCTACCATATTGGAACTGCAGAATCAGTCTCAGCGAACAAGTGAAACTTTTAAGGAATACGTGCAAAGGTGGCGCGAAATGGTCTCTCATGTGTGACCTGCTCTTTCTGACACAGAGTTGGTTGACATCTTCATGGGTACCTTACAAGGGTCGTACTACGAGAAAATTGTGGGAAGTTTATCTTTGAACTTTGCTGATATTGTGACTATTGGTGAAAGAACTAAAAAATGGGTTGAAGATTAGTAAGATTTATGGTACTGCTACTTAGCAACCAACCAACGAGAAACCTCAGAGCATCCATTCGAAGAAGAAAGAAGGCGAGGTGAATTCTGTAACGGCGAAAGCCCCTCCTCAGTATCAAGTTCCCATGGATCCCATGCCATATTATCCATATCCTTATGTTGGTGCTGCCCAATATCAATAGCTGCCATATCAGTATCATCTACAACAAAAGGTTCAGGATTCTCAGAATCAACAGCCGCAACATTAACAATCTCAACAAAACAACAGAAATAAACAAAATCAAAATAGACAGAATAACAACAAGCAGAGCAATTGCAAGCGTCTGAACTTTAATAAGATTCTCGTGTCGTACACATAACTGTTTCCTTATCTGGTTCATCAAGGGGCAATCATTCTGAAAGAGATCGTACCTGAAATCCCTCCTTATAGCCCAAAACATAATCCTAATGCCTCATATTCAAGACCAAAGTCCAAGAGCTAATTGATCAAAAGATTTTGACCTTTACTGAAGAGCGTCCCAATGTACAAACTAATCCTTTGCCTACTCATGGTGGACTTGGGGTTAATATGGTTGAAGACAATCAATGGGCCGAGCTAATGATGGATGTCGATGAAGTAAAAACTCCAATGACTATTGTGTTTAAGAAATTGAATGAACATGGAATTCTGAAGGGTCTCCATGAAGGGTGTGTTATCTGTGTAGACAATCCTAATCAGTGCCGAAGACTGAAAGGTTGTATACAGATTCTCATAAACAGGGGTATAGTCCAGTTTGCTAGGTCCAAATCTGTTGAGAAGGTAACTACTATTGAACCGTTCACAATTGTGTACAAAAGAGTTCCCACGGAAGCTCCAAAAAAGAAAGTTTAGCCTATCACTATTTATGTAACCAAGCCATTCCCTTATCAGAGTTCAAAAGAGGTGCCTTGGAAATATGATTCCATAATGTATTTTGGGGGTCGAGAAATACAATTTTCAGAATCCGAGATTGTGAATGTAACTGCTGCTGGAAGCATGACTCGTAGTGGACGAGTGTTTGCTCCAAAGGCCACTTCAAAGCCAGTGTAAATGCCAATCACCGTTCCTCCCAAGGACATCTCAGTAACCCCTGTGGTGCAATAAGGGGCATCTACCTCTGCGTCTGTTCCAATCACTCTGTCTGTGGACGTTGCGAAAAGTAAAGAGGTAACCGCTGACAAAAGCCAAGAATTTCTCAAGCTGATTAGAAAGAGTGATTTTAAGATTGTGGATCAACTGGGGTAGACACCCTCGAAGATTTCAATCTTTTCCTTACTTATGAGCTCTCCCGCTCACAGATTGGCTTTGTTGAAAGTATTGAACGCTGCCCATGTCATGCATGATATCTCTGTTAACCAGTTTGATGACGTGGTTTCCAATATAACCGCAAGTAGATATTTACGTTTCAACGAATCATAGTTGCCTCCTGAAGGAACCGCACATAATAGAGCCTTACATATATCAGTGACTTGCATGGATGTCTTGCTATCTCATGTCCTCGTGGATACCAGTTCTTCCCTAAACGTGATGCCTAAGAGGATGTTGAGTCAATTACTGGTAGAAGGGAGCGAGATGAGGGCTAGTGCTTTAATTGTCAAAGCCTTTGACGGTTCAAGAAGGCAAGTTATCGGCGAGGTAGATTTGCCCATTAAGATTGGACCACATTTATTTACCATTAATTTTCAAGTGATGGATATCAATCCGGCCTATATTTACTTATTCGGTAGATCCTGGATCTATGCCGTTAGGGCAGTTACCTCCATATTGCATCAGGAGCCCAAATTCATGTATGAGGATCAATTGGTTATTATCTATGGTGAAGAGGATTTGCTAGTGAGCAAGTTATCATACCTCCGATATGTCGAGACTGATGAGGGCATAGTTGTGGTGTCATTGCAATTTCTTGAATTCGAAGATGTCAGCTCCGCTTCTATCAATCAAAGCAGATCACCATAAATGACTTTGTCATTTGCCAAGAGTGCGAGAGAAACTCTTGAGAAAGGTGCCCTTCCTGGCTGGGGGCATGTGTTGGATGTGGTAGAGAAGCATGATTGTTTTGGGCTGGGTTATCATCTTGATCAACAAGTTAGCTCATGTGGTAAAAAGAAGTGAAATCTGATCAAGTTCAATAGTGTTGGTTTCCAGAAAGATGATACTATAGATGTCGTTGAAGATGTTGGTCCTAGCAACCATAATGTAAAATTTGTACCCAAGTGTCCTCCCGGTTTCAAGCTTAACAATTGGACGACTACCGTGGTTCCCATGATCTTTCCTGCGAACATGTAATGCATTTTGCTTTCCTGCTCCCTCGTCCTCGCCCAAGACGAGAGGATAGCTTGTAAAGGGCCTCCCTTTTTAGACATATTATGTGATCAACAAATAAAAGTTTTTTACATTTAAATCACAATCTATTCCTTTCTTTATTTCACTTTTTCACAAATAACAAATGGCAAAAGCTTCTTTTATTTTCACCTTTCAAAATAGCTCATTCTAAGAAAAAATCATAAACATGCAGAGAAAATAAATGCATTGATAACAACATGGACAACATCCATTATAACTCTTGGGTTCCAATCAACCAAGCCGAAGAAGATGGTGAATTACCGGCTCAACTAGCAAGGCTCCTTGAGCACGAGGAGAAAGAGATTCAACCATACAAAGAGCCAGTGGAAGTCGTCAACCTGGGTATTGATGATGTCAGAAAAGAAGTCAAGGTTGGGGCATCTCTTGCCAAGCATGTATACTCCGAGTTGGTCAAGTTATTGCAAGAGTATGTTGATATCTTCGCCTGGTCTTATCAAGATATGCCTGGGTTGGATACCAACATCATTAAACATCACCTGCCACTCAAGCCTGAATGTCCTCCCGTCAAGCAGAAACTCATAAGGACCAAACCCGACATGGCACTTAAGATCAGAGAAGAGGTAAAAAAATAGTTTGATGCTGGGTTCCTAGCCACTTCCGATTATCCTGAATAGGTTGCTAACATCGTCCGGTTCCTAAGAAATATGGGAAGGCCAGAATGTGTGTGGATTATCGAGATCTTAATAAGGCAAGCCTGAAAGATGATTTTCATCTACCTCATATTGATGTCTTGGTGGACAACACTGTGCAGTTATCTGTCTTTTCATTCATGGAAGGTTTCTCAGGGTACAATCAGATCAAGATGTCCCCAGCTGATATGGAAAAAACCACCTTCATCACGCCATGGGGTACGTATTTCTACAAAGTCATGCCATTCGGTTTGAAAAACACAGGGGCAACATACCAATGTGCCATGGTAACCCTTTTTCACGATATGATTCATAAAGAGATTGAAGTTTACGTGGATGATATGATTGCCAAGTCCAAGCCTGAAGACGATCACTTGGGCCACTTAAGGAAACTATTTGACAGACTCCAAAATTTTAGTCTGCGGTTGAATCATGCAAAATGTACCTTTGGAGTCCAATCTGGTAAACTATTGGGCTTTATTGTGAGTCAGAAAGACATAGAAGTTGATTCTGACAAAGTTCGAGCAATTCAAGACATGCCGCCTCCCAAAATTGAAAAAGAAGTCTGAGGCTTTCTGGGCCGACTTAATTCCATCTCCAGATTCATTTCTCATTTGACAGCTACATGCGAACCGATATTCAAATTGATAAGGAAAAATCAATTAGTTGAATAGAATAATGATTGTCAAGAAGCATTTGACAGAATAAAAAAATATTTGCAAGAACCACCGATCTTAGTACCACCGGTTCCTTGTATGCCTTTAATCATGTATCTCACTGTTCTCGATGAATCTATGGGTTGTGTATTGGGTCAGCATGATGACACGGGCATAAAAGAACACGCAATTTACTACCTGAGCAAGAAGTTCATCGATTGCGAGACCAGATACTCACTATTGGAGAAAACTTGTTGTGCTCTAGTTTGGGCCGCTCGACGCCTAAGACAATATATGATTTACCATACTACTTTATTGATATCCAAGATGGATCTGATAAAGTACATATTCGAAAAGCCTGTTGTCTCTGGAAGAATTGCTCAGTGGAAAATGTTGTTAACTGAGTGTGACATCCAGCATGTTACCCAGAAAGCAATAAAAGGTAGTGTCTTGTCTGACTACCTTTCTCATCAACCTGTGGAGGGTTATCAATAAATGAAGTTTGACTTTACGGATGAGGATGTTCTATTTATCAAAGATTGTGAAACTCCAGACTCTAACATTGGATCCAAACAAGGGGCGCGATGGACGCTCGTGTTCGATGGTGCCTCCAATGCTCAAGGTCATGGAATTGGTGCTATCCTCATCTTTCCAACATGATTTCATCTTCCCTTCACTGCCAGGCTATGATTTAAATGTACCAATAATATGGCTGAGTACGGAGCATGTATCTATGAAATTGAAGCGACCATTGACATGAGGATTAAGATTCTTGAGGTCTATGGGGATTCTGCCCTGGTGATTGGCCAAGTCAGAGGGAATTTTGAGACTCAAGATTCTAAGATGGTTCCATACCAAAAGCACATCACGAAATTGATTCCCTATTTTGATGAAATCACCTTTCATCATATTCTTAAGGAAGAAAATCAACTAGCTGACGCTCTTACCACCCTGGCATCCATGTTCAAAGTCATGTGGAAGAACGAAGCTCCTTCTATCTGTATTGATCATTTAAATGAACCAGCACATTGTTTAGAAATCGAGGACGAGTCGGATGACAAGCCTTGGTTCTATGACATCAAAAGATATCTGGAAAAATAGGAATATCCCGAGGGTATCACTATCACTGACAAGAAGGCTCTCAAACGGCTCTGCGCCAAATTCTTCTTGAGTGGTGGTGTACTGTATAAAAGGAATTATGACTCAGTGTTGCTTAGAAGCGTGGATAGACACGAAGCAAACATGATCATAAGGTCCATACATGAGGGCTATTAATCGCGACTTTATGAGTCTATCAGGATTACTAACTGCAAGCGCACAATATATCGCGTAGTTTTAAAAGATATCGAACCCACAGGGATCGATAATCAAACTAGTGCTATCGAGTTGTTACTATGTTTAGCTAAGGCGGATGATTTCTAGAAGTTAAGGTGCAAACAGGAAACTAAAATTAAACTAAAATTTAGATTTGATTAAAATATAACAGAATATCGGTACGTAATTCATCAATCATCGGGAATCCAATTGATCGTCGGCTTATTAGTCAAAATAGTTTTCAGTAGAGAAATATCAATTTAAAAGTCTTTACCTCACACTCTCGTGTTATTGACTCTGACTATACTCCTAAATCAGAATGTTTGCTCTCGCTAGCCCACTTGAGTTTAAAAATACTTTTTGAAAATTAATAAGTCCTAATTGGTTTTAAAGCGCTCTCGCTGTATTTAAAACCAATGTCCAGTTTCAGCTATCCGGTTAAAATCTCAAACTCCCGTTTTATTGATCGCACCCTTCGTTACTTTCTTACTCTCGTAACAAAAGTCAATTAAAATAAGAAATTGGAACCAGAAAATTAAAGTGTCAAGGTTTACCTACGATCGATCAGACCCTTTTCTGATCGATTTAATTACATACTGATATAGATAATTTAGCCGGACATTTTAACAGACATACACAAACATAAACAATAAAACATTAATGCAGACATGATATTTAATACGTAAATGGAAATTATATTAATTAAATAAAAACCTGGAAACAGTGAATCTTAAGTACGCGATCCTCCACAAGCCAGTAGGATTCACTTTGCTCGTACGATTAAACAAAAAATGAAACAACTGCTAAACTAACTAACTAGTTCAAGTGCAATAGTTCCCCGGTGTAGGAAACTATTGCTTTGGAAGGTAACAAAAAAGGTAAAGGTAATGCAAAGAATTGAAAGCTCTGAACTCAAGAAAAATCTCGTAAAAAATCTTTGGGGGGGGGGGGGGGGTGGAAAAAAGGAGAGAACGTCTTGTGAAGTAACTGCTATATTTATAGCCTTTGAGAGTTGGCGTGAATTAGGGAGATAAAGTCTCAGGTAGGTGCACACGACCGAAAGTCTCTGAGGTGCTTGTTGATCGTTGCTTATGTTGGGTCGTAACCGTTGAGAAGCCACGTCATTTAAAATTAAATTCTGAGAAATTGGCTTGTGCCGGTCGTCATGGCCTTGTTACGAGCATAATGGCTCTAAAGCTTGTGACGGTCGCCATGCCTTGTGTGACGGTCGTCATGGCCCTTAATGCATAATCCTCATTCTGCAGTTAAAGCACCTGAGTTTTCTTCTAATTTCTTCTGTTTTTTTTCTTCTTTCTTCTTGCTGGTTGACTAAAAGAGAATACCTGAAAATGAACTTAATACTCGCAAATACAATGTTAACAAACTAAAATAACAAAATAAATCAATGTAATTCGGGGAAAAATATGCTATGTAAAATCGCATTATCAAACTCCCCTACACTTGAACCTTTGCTTGTCCTCAAGCAAATAATCATTTCAAAAGCATTGATCCAGTGCACATACCTGACACTCCTTCGAGTCGTACATAGTTGTGTTGCCTTTTGTTTGAAACGGTAGATACTCAAACAAACACCAGAGATACATTAATGACACAAAACATAGAACATGGTCATAAACCTCTCTTTTACATACCGGTCAGAATAATTCTATTATAGCTTTACATAATGCTTCTATTTCATCCGTCTTCATTCTGACACAATCACATTAAGCCCTTTGCCTTTGCATGCACATAGTAGAGTAGCATGTTAGTGATTTTGATCCTTTAATCGAGGGGTCTGGTACACAAGTACGGTACCCCTTTTTGTACATATTCTGCTTGCAAGTTGTGGGGGATCGAACCGTAGTCCGCCTTACCGAGTTCAGTACCAGATACCACTGAGCCAACTAGCAACAAATCTCTATGGCCTTTTTGCATCACTTGCATTCTTTAGATTTGGTGCATTTCTATTTCCACAGTCAAAGGCGTGAAAATTTTCAATTTTTAGCAACTTGAGGTATCAATCACTTATCTTTGCCGGCTCTCCATATAGCTTGTGCTTAGGCGGTGCTGACTGCTAATATAAACTACTAGGGGCTAATTTAGGATTTGCAGCTTAAGGTAACAGTATAATAGGTACTCAAACTGATGACGCAAATATGAGAGGTCTAAGGTGTCAAGACGATATTAATTTTGTTCATACTTTCTCAAGTCTACAACATAGCCTACTCGTAAGACAACCTATATACTCTAAAGGCGTGTCGAGTTACACATCGAATCAATAAAAGTTTTTATGTTAAGGCAAAATAAAGTGGGGAAATTAAATAGTACGAAAAACATATTCATATACTAGCCATGAAGTACATTAAAGTTAATAAAAAGGAAATAACAACATAAACTAAAATGAATGTTTCCTCTCCCACACTGAGTCTAACATTGTCCTCAATGTTTCGAAATAGTGTAAAAAGAATGGAACATCAATACAGAAAAAGAAAAGAAAAACTACTGAGGTCCTCGTGATCTGCCACGAGCTCGTCCCGGTCCACCATGTGCATGGGGATGTGGCATACCCACATGATAGACGTAGTCGTACAAGCTGTCCACCCTCATAGTTAAAGCGCCCATCTCATCTATGACGCTTGACATTCTTCGATCCATCCGCTCTCCATGCTCGCGTTGGTCTTGTTGAATTTGCCGCATGAGACCCATCATTTCAGCGTGCTGAGTCTGGTGTCTCTGGTCTCGCTGGGCTAACTCATTTCTCTGCATGATGGCCGCGAGGATGTCATCATTAGTGGCAGGGGCGCGGTCGCTTCGTCGACGACGTCGGGAGGTTGAACTAGCTGGTTTCGTTTCAGGTGGCTGGGGGTCATTTTCAGGGAGGTCATTCTCTATTTCATCATAATCATCTCTTGCCTGACCTTCTAGTGCAGCCGCATCAGGCTCAGGTGCATCCAAATCAAATAACCAGTTCGACATGTTTTTTTGGATCTATTCGAGCATCACAGGGCAAGACAATACTCTTCACTACCCTGTTTCGTACCACAGGGTTGTATTTGTTGTTGCGTCTAAGTCTGATCAGGTGTGAGCTGCGACAATGTTCCAAATCGAGATATACCACCGGTAAAGAAGGTAAGTCAGTGATCTTGCTTTCCAAATTCAAAGCTAGTGCGATAGAGGTAACTATTCCTCCAAAACAGAAAGCAGTGGTACCTCTCGCACAACTGGAGCTAATATGTGACAGCAGGAATGAAATGGCGTTGACCGGTACGGGTGTAAATACACAATGCATAAAGAAGAGCTCCTTTGAATTTACCTTATGATTATTGACTCTTCCGAAGATGGTGTGCCCCAAAATGCCCTGATAGTAACGTATAGCTGGGTTATGGATATATGTAGCATTAAGTCCCTCCTAGCTATCAGCTTTTTCGCCTGTTAAAGTTCTCCATACTTCAAATGCCATGTTTGGCCAGTTTGGGTCGCGTGGCACACGGTACTGCACATTGTTGCCTTGTGGAAATTTTAGCATTGTGGCAAGCTCATCTTGAGAAAGAGAGTACTCGGTGTTGAACATCTTAAAAGAGGCGGAACCTGTGAGAAACTGTGCGTCGTCTGGAGGGGCGTTGTAGGAAAAGGAACTGAGGAATTCCAATGTCAGAGCTTCGTATGACGAAAGGTTTTGTGTGCAAATGTGAGTTAGCCCCGAATTAAGAAGCATCCAACGACCTCCTTCCAACAAGCCGAGCTCTTCAAGATAGGTAATGTCAAAATAGCGTGTTGGTTGAACGGATCATTTGTGGAACTTAAGATACCTCTCCCTTTGATACTTACCCGCTTGGCCATCGCGAAAAATTATCTGTGAAAGGTCTGGTTGTTGAGCCATTGTGCATGCAAGGGTTTTTTTTTGTTTTAGAATGTGGGTTGGTTATGGAACAGAGGTGGGATTGTGAATTTGGAGGGAATTGAGTGAGTTTTAATAGAGAAAAATGTGGTGAGTGGGTGAATTAGTGGTGAATAAATGGTGATATTGAACGGTGTGGAGTTATGGTGGCAATGGTAATCAATGGTGAGTGGGACGGTTACAGGAAAATGGAAGAAAGAAGGATATGAGGGTTCTGATATGAATATAACAGGGTTTAACTGTGTGACGGTCGTCACAGATGTTATTACGATCGTTATTCATGTGAGGCCCGTGACGGACTTCACAGAGTTGTCATGGTCGTAACGGCTTAATTTCAATAAATTTTATGAAATTCAACTAAACTTCCAGTATTGCATATATTAGGAAACGACACATAACATTCCACGCAGTAAAATATATTTGAACCACACATAACATTCACACAATAATAATATATTTGAACCGCACATAACATTCACACAATAATAATATATTTGAACCACAGTAGTATGAAAATGATTGCAATTGACAGAGTATAAAATTAAATGCCAAAGAAACTAAATTGCATTAACTGAAGCAAAATTGTTCAGTATCCAAAACTAACAGTAACAGATGCAAATGCATCAGTGAGTTTAATTTAAATCCAACAGTGAAAAATAAATACTTCAAGGGGAAAACGAAAATGCAGTAAATAAGTCAAAAACAGTAAAAATCAGTTGCGTCCGCGTCATAATGATTCCACCGCTTGGTTCAGGTGGTCCAGTTGCTCAACAGTGGTATCCATTAGACCGATAACGTCAAGACGGATAAATTGAAGTTGGTCTCTCATGGCATGAAGTTCAGTACGGAAAGCTTCAAGTGTAGTATGAATGTTTGCATGAGGGACAGTGTTAGTATCATTCATAGGATGCTCAGGAAAATCATGATAGCGAGGAGGAGTTTCAGGGTCAATCTCAATATCAGACACATGACTATCAAGTTCTTTTTCAGGTTGTGGCTCATCTAAATCATATAGCCAGTTGTGGCGGTTATGCACACTAGTTTGCTCGTGATCAGGCAGTGTAAAATGTGAAACAACTTCATTATTGACCAGGAGTTGAAATGGGGGTGGTCCAAGATTTCTAATAAGTCCTCGGTTAAAACAGAAAGTGATATTCATTGGCCTATATCCGCCTAGAGGGTTCACTCGGGAAAGACGTGTCCTAAATCCCATGGCTTCAGCAATTTTTGTTACAAGGCCACCTATCAAAATGGGACCATGATCAGCTTGAACAATCCTGCGGAGATTATCAAGCATAAAAGTAGCCCCATTAACAGGTCAGGACTGAAACACACAAAATATAATAAATAGCTCATCTCTAGAGACTAGGGTGTCATTCTCAGCTTTTCCAAAAAGGGTGAAGGCTAAAATCATGTGAAAGTATCTTATGGTCGGGTTGTGAATTTCAGTGGACACCATAGGGTGCGGGTCATGATACGGTCATCCTGAAATACTACTCCAGAAAAAGTTCAGTTCATCTTCCATTAATAAATCCTCCTGTGCCATGGAGAAAACGTCGGGTCCATTGGGGAAATCCAACAGTTCCGCAATCTCTCTGATGTTGAAACGACACGTGTACCCAAATAGCCTAAAGGTTATCTTACCCCTATTAAATCCCATGCCATGGTTAGGGTCGTAGGACAGTGAGCTTAAAAATTCTAGGGTCAGTCTGTGGTAAGTCGGATGCTTTTTCCTAGCAAAACCCTCCTAGCCTATCTGGTTAAACATAAAGTCTATGCTATCACCTATGCCTAAGGCAGTCAAGGTAGGTCCGTGGGGGAATTTGGTTAGGGCCATGGGTCTAAGAGAGAGAGCCTCATAGCGGTGCCATTGGACAGCGTCCCTGAATAACACAACCATGGTGTCTTCATTATCCATCTTAACAGTTAATCGGAAAAGTAAAACAAATGGAGAAGGAAGAAGGTAGAAAAAGATGAGAATCCTGGAGGCATAAATTGAGATAATCAGTACTGATTTTTAAAATAATTGAAAAATACCGCATCGGTAAGTAAAGTAAATTTTGACAAAAAATAATAGGAAAAATAACGAAGTGAAAACAAAATAAAAGATAAAGATAAAGATAAAAAGAAACAAAGTAATGAACAAAAACAAATTTCATGGGTTGCCTCACACTCAGCGCTTCATTTAACATCGGGAGCTCGACAGTTTTTAAGAATCATTAGCTTAAGGGGAATGTAGGCATTTCTGCCAGTTTTAGAGCAGTTGAATAATCCCTATTGTCTACGCAGTGATAGTGTTTTAAATGTTGTTCGTTTACGATGAACGGTTCACTAGATCTACCTTTTATTTCAACTGCGCCACTTAACAAGACTTTGGTAACCTCAAAGGGACCAGACCACCTAGAACGAAGCTTGTCTGGGAAGAATTTAAGTCTAGAATTAAATAAAAGCAAAATATCTCCTATTTCAAATTCTTTCCTTGCTATGCGTCTGTCATGCCATTTTTTTGTTCTTTCTTTGTATATCCTAGCATTCTCATAGGCATCTAATCTAAGTTCATCTAGTTCATGTAAGTCCAAAATTCTCTTTTCGCCCGCAGCAGTATAATTTAGATTAATAGTTTTGATAGCCCAATAGGCTTTATGTTCTATTTCTATCGGCCAGTGACAAGATTTTCCATAGACTAGTTTAAATGGCGTGGTTCCTATGGGGGTTTTGTAAACGGTCCTATAAGCCCATAAAGCTTCGTGGAGTTTAGAAGACCAATCTTTCCTAGAGGTGGTGACGGTCTTTTCTAGAATTTGTTTAATTTCTCTGTTTGATACCTCTACTTGCCCACTTGTTTGGGGGTGGTAAGGTGTTGCTACACGGTGTTTGACTCCATATTTTGATAGAAGTTTCTCAAAGATTTTCGAGATAAAGTGGGAACCTCCATCACTGATTACCAGTCTCAGAACACCGAACCTAGGAAAAAATATGTTCTTAAAGAGCTTATTCACTACTCGTGCGTCGTTGGTAGGATCTGCTATAGCTTCGATCCATTTTGAGATGTAATCGACAGCGATGAGTATGTACTTGTTACCAAAAGAGGACGGAAATGGTCCCATGAAATCTATTCCCCACACGTCAAAGACTTCTACTTCTAGAATGCCCTTTTGAGGCATTTCATCGCGTCTAGAGACGTTGCTAGTGCATTGACACCGGTCGTAATTTATAACCACAATATGGACGTCCTTCCATAGAGTAGGCCAAAAGAGGCCAGCTTGTAAGATCTTAGCACAAGTCTTTGAAGTGCTCGCGTGCCCACCATAGGGGGCGGAATGACAATGAGAAATTATATCTTCTACCTCATCTTCGGGTACACAACGACGGAAAATACCATTGGCGCCCCTTTTGAAGAGAAGTGGTTCGTCCCAATAATAGTGTTTAAGTTTGTGGAAGAATTTCTTCTTTTGTTGATAGGTTAGATCAGGTGGCAGTACTCCAGCTGCTAGATAGTTGACAAAATCAGCATACCATGGCGGCAAGGTTTTAGTGAAAACAGATTATACCACTTCATTGGTTTCTTCATCCGTATAAGTCAGAGATTGTTCAATTGTGTTACTTTCTAACTGGGCTAAGAGTCTTTCATAAGGGAAATCGTCATTAATAGGTACTTGTTTAGGTTGGATATTTTCCATTCTCGACAGGTGGTCAGCTACTACATTTTCAGTGCCCTTCTTGTCTTTGATTTCCAAGTCAAATTCTTGTAGGAGTAGAATCCACCTCAGAAGCCTTGGTTTGGCGTCTTTTTTACTTAATAGGTACCTGATTGCGGCGTGATTGGTATAGATGATTATTTTTTCTCCTAATAGGTAGGAACGAAATTTATCCAATGCGAACACGACAGCCAAGAGTTCCTTTTCTGTGGTAGCGTAGTTCATTTGTGCATGATCCAAGGTTCTACTGGCGTAGTAGATTGCATGAAGCTTTTTATCCTTTCTTTGTCCTAGGACTGCACCTACAGCGTAATCACTCGCGTTGCACATGATTTCGAATGGTTCATTCTAATATGGGGGTTGCATAATGGGTGCTGATATTAACGCTTGCTTGAGTGTTTGAAATGCGTCCAAGCATTTGTCATCAAAGAAGAATTCTGCGTCTTTCATTAATAGCTCAGTTAGGGGTTTAGTTATCTTAGAGAAATCTTCAATGAAACGTCGATAAAAACCGTCGTGTCCTAGAAAACTTCTTATTTCTCTAACAGTTTTCGGCAGTTGGAGATTTTCTATAACTTCGATTTTTGCCTTGTCGACTTCAATTCCTTTGTCGGATACTATATGTCCAAGTACAATTCCTTGTCGGACCATGAAATGGCATTTTTCCCAATTGAGTACTAGGTTGACACTTACACATCGTTCAAGCACCATTTCGAGGTTTTATAGACATCTTTCAAAACTTTCCCCACATACAGAGAAATCGTCCATAAAGATTTCCATTATATCGTCTAAGAAGTCCGAAAAGATGGACATCATGCATCTCTAGAGTGTTGCAGGTGCGTTACATAATCCGAAAGGCAATCGTCGATAGGGGAAAGTACCATAGGGACACGTGAACGTAGTCTTTTCTTGGTCATCAGGATGGATAGGAATTTGGAAAAATCCTAAATATCCGTCTAAATAGCAAAAATGGGAGTGTTTAGCCAGACATTCAAGCATTTGATCTATGAAGGGTAAAGGGAAATGATCTTTACGAGTGGCTTTGTTTAGTTTCCTATAGTCGATACACATTCTCCATCCGGCTTGAGTATGTTGCGCTACAGATTCGCCTTTTTCATTATTGATGACTGTAACACCTCCTTTCTTGGGTACCACGTGAACTGGGCTAACCCATTGACTATCAGATATTGGGTATATGATTCCTGCTTCTAACAGCTTTTGCACTTCTCTCTTTACGACATCACTCAAAATGGGATTAATTCTCCTTTGATGTTCTCTAGAGGTTTTACAGTCTTCCTCAAGCATGATGCAATGCATACAGATAGAGGGACTTATTCCTTTTAGATCTGAGATGTTATAGCCTAAGGCAGTTGGGTACTTTCTCAGGACATGTAATAATTTTTCGGTTTCTATTTGTCCTAAATATGCGTTAACTATAACTGGTCGTTCGAGTTCTATATCTAGGAATTCATACCTTAGATCTTTGGGCAGTGTCTTCAGTTCTACAGCTGGTTTCATTGGGCAAGGCATGGGGTCAGGAGTGAGTGCGAGACATTCACTTAGATTATTATCTTGGTATTCACCACGGCAATTATCATCTTCAAAAATTGGTGGCATCGGAATTCTCAGCACTTCAGAATACGTATTTTGGTGTTTTTCCATTTCTTTAACGCATTCATCAATAACATCTAGGAAACAACACGAATCTTCTATAGCAGGTGCTTTGAAGAATTGTGAGAGGATAAATTCTACTTTTTCTTGACCAACCTCGAAAGTCAGTTTTCCTTTTTTCACATCTATGATGGCTCCGGCTGTGGCTAGGAATGGTCTTCCTAAAATGATAGGGATGTTTGAGTCTTCCTTAATGTCCATAATTATGAAATCTGTAGGAATATAGAATTGTCTTATGCATACTGGAACGTTTTCTAGCATTCCTAGAGAAAATTTCATTGATCGATCAGCTAGTTGTACATACATTCTTGTTGGTCTCAGTTCTCCCATGTTGAGCCTTTTACAAATAGAAAAGGGCATTAAGCTAATGCTGGCTCCTAAGTCGCACAGGGCTTTGTCTATGACAAACTTTCCAATCACACATGGTATAGAAAAACTACCAGGGTCTTTTAGCTTAGGAGGCATGTTGTTTTGGATTATAGCGCTACACTCTGCAGTAAGCATAACAGTTTCATTATCCTCGAGCTTTTTCTTATTAGTTAATATTTCTTTTAAGAACTTAGCATAGGAGGGCATTTGTGTGATTGCTTCTGTAAAAGGTATTGTGACATTCAATTATTTCAGAAGTTTAACGAATTTCTTAAATTGCCCTATGTTTTTAGATTTAGCGAATCTTTGGGGATACGGGATAGGTGGTTTATAAGGTGGCGGAGGCACACATGGTTCTTCTTTCTCTTCGTCCTCTTTGCCATCATCTTCCTTTTCGTTTTCCTTTGGTTCGCCTTCCTTTTCAGACTCCTTACTAGGCTTTTGGTACATGGATGGATTTTCGATCCTTGGGTCAGTGGGTTCTTCTAGTTCTGTTCCACTCCGAAGTGTTATAGCATTTGCATGTCCCTTTGGATTAAGTTGAGTTTGTCTTGGAAGATTACCAGCTGGGGTAGCGGTAACTGCTTGTTGTTGAGCCACTTATGAGATTTGTGTTTCTAACATTTTGTTGTGAGTGGCTAGAGCGTCAACCTTGTTGGCTAATTGTTTGATTTGCTCATTAGTCTGAACATTCTGGTTAAGGAACTCCTTGTTTTGTTGAGCTTGTGCAGCAATGAAGTTCTCCATCATCGTTTCAAGGTTAGACTTTCTTGGAACGTTAGGAATGTTAGCGGCGGGTTTTTGATATCCTAGCGGCACAGCAGACGCTTGGCTAGGTGCATACAGAGCGTTATTATTCTTATACGAAAAGTTTGGATGGTTTTTCTAGCCAGGATTGTAGGTATTTGCATAAGGGTTTCCTTGAGCATAATTCACTTGATCAGTGGAGACTCCTGCCAAAATTTGGCATTCGGGGGCAGCGTGTCCAGGTACTCTGCATAATTCGCAGTTTGGAGCTACAGCAGCCACGGTGGCTGCGGGTGTTATGGTCAAGTTGTCTATCTTTTGAGCAAGGGCATCTACCTTAGCATGGACATGATCAAGGCTACTAACTTCGTACATTCCACCTTTCGTTTGGGATTTTTCCACTGGCGTTCTTTCACCTCCCCATTGGTAATGGTTTTGAGCCATACTTTCGATGAGTTGATAAGCTTCGGCATAGGGTTTGTCCATAAGTGTACCACCAGCGGCGACATCTATTGCCATTCTTGTATTGTACAAGAGACCATTGTAAAACGTATGGATGACTAACCAATCTTCAAGACCGTGATGCGGACACATCCTCATCATATCTTTGTATCTTTCCTATGCATCGTAAAGAGACTCAGTATCTTTTTGTCAAAATCCATTAATTTGGGCTCTCAGCATAGCTGTTTTTCTTGGTGGGAAATATCGTGCTAAGAATACCTTTTTCAACTCATCCCACGTAGTAACGGAGTTTGATGGCAAGGATTGCAACTAAGTCCAAGCTCTGTCTCTTAATGAGAAGGGAAAAAGACGTAGTCTTATCGCGTCTGGAGTTACACCATTTGCCTTCACTGTGTCGGCGTACTGTATAAACTTGGTCAAATGTTCATTAGGATCGTCCGTAGGCTTTCCAGAAAATTGATGTTGTTGTACGACTGACAACAATGAGGGTTTCAGCTCGAAATCGTTTCGGTTGATAGCAGGGGCAGCAATGCTGTTATGTGGTTCTTGCTGAGAAGGAGTAGCATAATACTTAAGAGGACGGTTCTGTGGTCCATCAGCCATGTCTTTTTCTGATTCTGACTCAGAGTCAAGTTCTGTTTCAGATTCGGATTCGGATTGAGATTCAGGTTATGATAAAGGAAAAGGTATTTCGTGGTTTAGGCAGTATTCTTGGATTCGTCTTTTTACGCTAAGAAGACGTTCAGGTTCGTCTGTCGGTCGGGTGAGGTCTTCGTCTTTTGAGCGAGTACTTGGCATACAACCGACAAATAAGGGAATTTGTTGCCTTAGTCTATACGATGCAACAAATGAATTGAACTATTGACTAAATCAGTCCCCGGCAACGGCGCCAAAAACTTGATCGCGACTTTATGAGTCTATCGGGATTACTAACTGCAAGCGCACAGTCTATCGCGTAGTTTTAAAAGATATCGAACCCACAGGGATCGATAATCAAACTAGTGCTATCGAGTTGTTACTATGTTTAGCTAAGGCAGATGATTTCTAGAAGTTAAGGTGCAAACAGGAAACTAAAATTAAACTAAAATTTAGATTTGATTAAAATATAACGGAATATCAGTACGTAATTCATCAATCATCGGGAATCCAATAGATCGTCGGCTTATTAGTCAAAATAGTTTTCAGTAGAGAAATATCAATTTAAAAGTCTTTACCTCACACTCTTGTGTTATTGACTCTAACTATACTCCTAAATCAGAATGTCTGCTCTCGCTAGCCCATTTGAGTTTAAAAATACTTTTTGAAAATTAATAAGTCCTAATTGGTTTTAAAGCGCTCTCGCTGTATTTAAAACCAATGTCCAGTTTCAGCTATCCGGTTAAAATCTCAAACTCTCGTAACAAAAGTCAATTAAAATAAGAAATCGGAACCAGAAAATTAAAGTGTCAAGGTTTACCTACGATCGATCGGACCCCTTTCCGATCGATTTAATTACATACCGATATAGATAATTTAGCCGGACATTTTAATAGACATACACAAACATAAACAGTAAAACATTAATGCAGACATGATATTTAATACGTAAATGGAAATTATATTAATTGAATAAAAACCTGGAAACAGTGAATCTTAAGTACGCGATCCTCCACAAACCGGTAGGATTCGCTTTGTTCGTACGATTAAACAAAAAATGAAACAACTGCTAAACTAACTAACTAGTTCAAGTGCAATAGTTCCCCAGTGTAGGAAACTATTGCTTTGGAAGGTAACAAAAAAGGTAAAGGTAATGCAAAGAATTGAAAGCTCTGAACTCAGGAAAAATCTCGTAAAAAATATTCGGGGGTTGGAAAAAAAGGAGAGAACGTCTTGTGAAGTAACTGCTATATTTATAGCCTTTGAGAGTTGGCGTGAATTAAGGAGAGAAAGTCTCAGGTAGGTGCACACGACCGAAAGTCTCTGAGGTGCTGGTTGATCGTGGCTTATGTTGGGTCATAACCGTTGAGAAGCCACGTAGTTTAAAATTAAATTCTGAGGCTTGTGCCGGTCGTCATGGCCTTGTTACGAGCGTCATGGCTCTAAAGCTTGTGACGGTCTCCATGCCTTGTGTGACGGTCGTCATGGCCCTTAATGCATAATCCTCATTCTGCAGTTAAAACACCTGGTTTTTCTTCTAATTTCTTCTGTTTTCTTCTTCTTTCTTCTTGCTGGTTGACTAAAAGAGAATACCTGAAAATGAACTTAATACTCGCAAATACAATGTTAACAAACGAAAATAACGAAATAAATCAATGTAATTCGGGGCAAAATATGCTATGTAAAATTGCATTATCAGCTATGATGGTGTACATGCCAAAGGGCCTGCCATGGCTAAGAAGATCCTTCGAGCTGGTTATTACTGGACAACAATGGGGGTCGACTGTTACAACTTTGCCAAAAGATGTCACAAATGCCAAATATATGGTGACAAGATCCATGTGACACCAACTCCATTGAATGTTTTGACTTCTCATTGGCCCTTCTCTATGTGGGGTATTGATATGATTGGAATGATCGAGCCGAAAGCTTCCAACAGTCATCGCTTCATTCTAGTTGCTATCGATTACTTCACTAAGTGGGTTGAAGTTGCTTCTTACGCAAACGTTACACGACAAGTGGTTTCCAGATTTATCAAGAAAGAGATAATCTGTCGCTATGTGATGACTCGATTTTGTATCATACATTTTGATTCATTTCGCGCATTTCTACTTATCGTTTTATCGAGTATTTACCGTTTTCTATGCTATTTACTCATGTTTTCCTTTGTTTTGCCTTGACAGGTGTTCTATCAGCAATGTAGAAGAAAAGAATGAAAGTTGAGCTGAAGAATGAAGAAAAAGCAGTAAAAGTGCAAGTTCTGGCCTCCCTAAAGGAATGGCGCTCGCCATGCCCTAGGGAAGGCATTCACCATGCCCAAAAAGGAGGGAATATCCAATTTGAAGCAATGGCGGTCGCCATTAAGCAGACGGCGGTCGCCGTTTATGGCAGAAGTAGTTTTTCTGTAGCAGTTTGGCAGTTATGCTCATTTTGAATTCAAACTCGAACCAAACTGCTTGGAGCCAAGAATTCTCTCTATATAGACCCCTTTGGAGGATAGTTTGAGCATCCAAGTACCCCGTAGAAGCGCTGCCGAATTATCTCTAGCCTAACTACATACTTACTGTCCAAAGTAACAATTACTCACCTTGAGTAGTTGTTACACTGTTGTATTTCTTTCTTTACATTTTCGCTAGTTTGTACGCTTGGATCAAGTTATTATTCATAGGTTATTTATTCTTCCGTTTTTACTGCATTATTTCGTATACGTGTTTGCAACATAACTTAATTTCTACAAAAATCCAAATCTGTATTTTCTTTAAAATCAACCAACATGTATGTTTTAATTTCCAGCACCGTTAACATGTTAGTTTTAGGATTTAATATGTTAGGCTAAACTTGTTTGAGCCCGTAGTTTGAGGACCTTCGTTTCGACGGGACTCTGTAGAAACCACTGGTGTAAAATATGATTGTTCAAGAATCTGGTTTTAGTGTCTAATTTTAATTTAAGTTGCATTGTCGTGAGAGCGAGAAGCTACTTAACAATGTTTTGTCATGAGAGTGAGAAATGCATTAAGGTGTGTCTGATAGAACAAGAGTTTGAGGTAAGCATCGGATAGTAGACACTGAGCACTGAACCTAAACACAGCGAAAGCGCTTTAGGCTTCATTTACGCTTTGTTGGTTTTCAAAGTGCGTCTTTTAATTACTGAGCGAGCGAGAGCAAAATCTTGGGGTCATTAGGTGTGGCTTGGTTAATAGTGCGAGAGTGTGAGATTGAGTCTTTAAATCAGTATTTCCTATAGAATAAAATTGAGATCTTTGTTAACACCCAGAATTTACGGAGTCCCTTAGGAGCACGAAAATCATTCTTCGGTCTCATTTCGTTATTTATTTCAAATCCCATTAGAATTAAGATCCTTCTACCGCCAATTCAAGCCTTAGCTTTGCACCACAATAATTGAACACTTTAGGTTGATTATTAGTCCTTGTGGGTTCAACAATCTTTTAAAACTACGCGATAAGTTGTATACTTGCAGTAGAAATCCGACCAATACGCAAAGTCGCGATCACTATGGTATTCCTAGTAGTATTATCACTGACAATGCCAATAACATGAACAACAAGGTGATGAAGGAGTTGTGTCAAGAATTCAAAACGAGCACCACAACTCTTCACCATATCGGCATAAGATGAATGGCACCGTCGAAGCAGTAAAAAAAAACATCAAGAGGATTGTCCAGAAAATGGTCAAAACTTACAAGGATTGGCATGAGATGCTTCCCTTTGCATTTCATGGCTACAGAACTTCAGTTCGTACTTCCACTAAGGCAACTCCGTATTCGCTTGTGTATGGTATGGAGACTGTTCTACCCATTGAAGTTGAAATCCCTTCACTCAGAGTCATCATGGAAGCAGATTCGGAACCCAAATCAGAACCAGAACCAAACATGGCCGAAGGACCGAGAAACCGTCTTCTAAAGTATTTCACTATTCCATCACAGGAAGAACCACATAACAACATTGCTGCCCCAGCTATTAACCGTAACAATTTTGAGCTGAAACCTTCGCTAATATCAGCAGTTCAACAAAACTAATTCTCGGGTAATGCTGCGGATGACCCGAACCTTCATTTATCATTATTCGTGCAATATACAGACACCGTAAAAGCCAATGGAGTCAGTCAAGAAGCAATAAGACTAAGATTTTTTCCATTCTCATTGAGGGATAGAGCTAGAGCTTGGCTCCAGTCTCTACCATCCCATTCAGTGACAACATGAGACGAGTTAAAGAAAGTCTTCTTAGCCAGATATTTCCCACCAAGCAAGACAGCTATGCTGAGAGCCCAAATTAATGGATTTAAGCAAAAAGATAACGAATCTTTATTCGATGTTTGGGAGAGATACAAGGACATGTTGAGGATATGCCCACACCATGGACTTGAAGAATGGATGATAATACATACCTTTTACAGCGGGATATTGTACAATACCAAAATGAACTTGTGTCCTGCCGCAGGCGGCGCTCTAATGGATAAACCATATGCAGAAGCTTATGAACTCATAGAGACTATGGCTCAAAACCATTTCCAATGGGGAGGTGAATGCGTTGGTGTAGAGAAACCAACTCCGAAAGGCGGAATGCACAAAATTAATGGTATAGAACGAGTCAATGCTAAAGTGGACGCACTTACTCAAAAGATCGAAAGTTTAGTAATAGCACCACCAGCAGCTACCGTAGCTGCAGTGACACCAAATTGTGAAATATGCGGAAACCCTGGGCATGCAAATGCCGAATGTCATCTATTAGCCGGTATACCTACCGACCAAGTGAACTACGCTCAAGGGAACCCATATTCAAACACTTACAATCCTGGCTGGAGAAATCACCTGAACTTTTCATATAAGAATAACAATGCTTTGCATCCACCAACCGCAGCACCTGCTGTTCCACCTGGTTATCAGAAAGGAGCGCAATCCGCTCCACCACCACCTAGAAAGTCAAATTTGGAAATCATGATGGAAAACTTTATGAATGCTCAAGCTCAGTAAAACAAGGACTTCACAAATCAAGATGTTAGAAACTCAAGTAGCTCAACAACAATCAACCATAGCAGCCCTCGCTGGAACATTTCCTGGCCAAACACAACCAAATCCGAAAGGACATGCTAATGCTATAACCTTACAAAGCGGAACCGAATTAGAAGGACCAATCGATCCGAGACTCCAAAATCCAGCCATGTATCAAAATTCCTCTAAGGAAACCGAGAAAGTAAGAGAACCAAATACGGAGAAGGAAGAAGAAAGCGAAAAGGCCGCAGAGAAAGAAATACCCTATGTGCCTCCACCACTATACAAACCACCGGTACCTTATCCTGGAAGACTAGCCAAATCCAAAAACGAAGGACAATTCAAGAAATTCGTAGAGCTTCTAAAGCAACTGAATATAACCATACCATTCACAGAAGCTATTACGCAGATGCCTTCATATGCCAAATTTCTTAAAGAGATCCTATCCAATAAGAAGAAGCTAGAAGATAACGAAACCGTTATGCTCACTACCGAGTGAGCGCCATTATTCAAAATAACATGCCTCCTAAACTAAAAGATTCAGGTAGCTTTTCCATACCCTCTGTAATCAGAAAGTTTGTCATAGACAAAGCGTTATGCGACTTAGGAGCCAGTGTTAGCCTAATGCCCTCATCAATATGTAAGAAACATGACTTAGGAGAACTGAGACCAACAAAAATGTCTCTACAACTAGCGGACCGTTATGTTAAATATCCAGTAGGTATGCTAGAAAACATGCCAGTTCGTATAGGTCAGTTCTATATTCCAACAGATTTCGTGATAATGGACATTAAGGAAGATTCTAATATACCAATCATCTTAGGTAGACCGTTCTTAGCAACAGCTGGAGCTATAATAGATGTTAAGAAAGGAAAATTAACCTTCAAAGTAGGGGAAGAAAAAGTCGAATTCATCTTAGCCCAATTCCTAAAAGCCCCAAGTTTAGACGATTCATGCTGTTTTCTAGACGTTATCGATGAATGCGTCAGAGAAATGGAGAAGGAACCGACAAGGTACACGGAAGTACTAAAGATTCCAGCCCCTCCAATATTCGAACACGATAATTGGCGTGAGCCATACGAAGATGACAGTCTAAGAGAATGCCTAGCACTAACACCCGATCCAATGCCTTGCCCAAAGAAACCATCTGTAGAACTTAAAACACTACCCAAAGATTTAAGATATGAATTCCTAGACACTGAACTTGAAAAACCCGTAATAGTTAATGCCGATTTAGAATAAATAGAAACTGAGAAAATATTGGAAGTCTTAAGAAAATATCCCACAGCTCTTGAATACAACATCTCCGATCTAAAAGGAATAAGTCCCTCTATATGTATGCATCGCATCATGATGGAGGAAGACTGTAAGACATCTAGAGAACATCAAAGACGATTGAACCCTGTCCTAAGCGATGTAGTCAAGAAAGAAGTGCAAAAACTATTAGAAGCAGGAATCATATACCCGATATCTGACAGTAACTGGGTCAGCCTAGTGCATGTCGTACCAAAGAAGGGCGGAGTTACGGTTGTAACTAACGAAAAAGGCGAGTCTTTATCAAAACAAACTCAAACTGGATGGAGGATGTGCATAGACAATAAGAAGTTGAATAAGGCTACTAGAAAAGATCATTTTCCTTCACCTTTCATAGACCAAATGCTTGAACGGCTAGCCAAACATTCACATTTCTGTTACTTAGACGGATACTCGGGATTTTTCGAAATACCTATTCATCTTGATGACCAAGAAAAGACCACATTTACCTGCCCCTATGGCACATTTTCCTATTGACGAATGCCGTTTGGATTGTGTAATGCTCCCGCAACCTTTCAGAGATGCATGATGTCGATCTTTGCAGATTTTATAGACGACATAATGGAAGTATTTATGGACGATTTCTCTGTATGTGGGGGAAGTTTCGAAAATTGTTTGTCAAACCTTGAGATGGTGCTTGAACGATGCGTTAAAGCGAACCTTGTGTTAAATTGGGAGAAATGCCATTTCATGGTGCGACAAGGAATAGTTCTTGGACATGTAGTATCCGATAGTGGTATTGAAGTAGATAAAGCAAAGATAGAAGTCATAGAAAACTTCAACCTCCAAAAACAGTTAGAGAAGTATGAAGCTTTTTGGGACATGCCGGTTTTTACCGACGATTCATTAATGACTTCTCTAAGATTACAAAACCACTGACTGGACTATTAATGAAAGAAGCCGAATTCATATTCGATGAAGAATGCTTGAAAGCATTTGAACATCTGAAGAATGCTCTTATTATCGCACCCATTATGCAACCATGTGATTGGAGTTTACCATTTGAAATAATGTGCGACGCTAGTGGTTACGCTGTAGGCGCTGTCTTATGACAAAAAGCTTCATGCTATTTACTACGCAAGTAGAACCTTGGACAACAGACAGATGAACTACGCAACCACAGAAAAGGAACTCCTGGTCGTTGTATTCACCTTAGATAAATTTCGTTCCTATCTAGTAGGAGCAAAAATCATTATCTATACCGATCATGCCGCGATTAGGTACTTGTTGACTAAGAAGGATGCCAAACCAAGACTCTTGAAATGGATCTTGCTTTTACAAGAATTCGATTTGGAAATTAAGGATAAGAAAGATACAGAAAACGTAGTAGCAGATCATCTTTCTAGGATTGAGGATCTAAAGCCCAAAGAAGTGCCTATAAACGATGAATTCCCTTATGTCAGACTAGTAGCCTAGTTGGAAAGCGAAAGCGAGACTATAGAATATTCCTTGTAATTTAACGATGCAGAAAAAAATGAAGTAGTAGAAGCGATCTGTACTGAAACCGCATTGCCATGGTATGCTGACTTTGTTAACTACCTAGCAGCCAAAGTGCTTCCACCAGATCTAACATACCAAAAAAAGAAGAAGTTCTTCCATGATCTTAAACAGTACTACTGGGATGAACCCCTACTATTCAAAAGAGGTGCCGATGGAATATTTCGTCGATATGTCCCTGAATCGGAAGTAGCGAATGTCATATCCCATTGCCATGTTGCACCGTATGGAGGACATGCGAGTAGATCAAAGACATGCGCAAAGATACTACAATCTGGCCTCTTCTGGCCAAACCTTTGGAAGGACGTCCACATCGCTGTTATGAACTGCGACCGGTGTCAACGCACTGGAAATATTTCTAGATGTGATGAGATGCCACAAAAGGGAATTTTAGAAGTAGA
Organism: Lathyrus tuberosus; assembly: GCA_022829125.1. Classification (NCBI taxonomy): domain Eukaryota; kingdom Viridiplantae; phylum Streptophyta; class Magnoliopsida; order Fabales; family Fabaceae; genus Lathyrus; species Lathyrus tuberosus. Next base: position 13,694,994 of record JALAZF010000075.1, read on the forward strand.
AGTCTTTGACGTATGGGGCATTGACTTCATGAGACCTTTACCATCTTCTTTTGAAAACAAATACATACTCGTCGCAGTTGATTACATATCAAAGTGGATTGTGGCGGTAGCTTCTCCTATAAATGATGCACGAGTGGTGCTAAAACTCTTTAAAAACATAATATTTTCCAGATTCGGTGTACCAAGAATTGTCATTAGTGATGGCGGTTCCCATTTCATTTCAAATGTCTTCGGGAAGCTATTGCTTAAATACGGAGTACGACATCGAGTAACAACACCCTATCACCCTCAAACAAGTGGACAAGTAGAGGTATCAAATAGGGAGATCAAACAAATTTTAGAGAAAATTGTTGCAACTTCTAGGAAGGATTGGTCTACTAAACTTCATGAAGCTCTGTGGGCTTACAAAACAGCCTACAAGACCCCTATCGGAACCACACCGTTCAAACTAGTTTATGGAAAATCATGCCATCTACTTGTGGAACTCGAGCACAAAGCTTATTGGGCTATTAAGACCCTGAATATAAACTATAAGGCAGCAGGCGAGAAAAGGATTCTGGATATCCATGAACTAGAGGAACTAAGACTTGATGCTTATGAAAATGCCCGAATATACAAAGAAAGAACCAAGAAATGGCATGACAAAAGGATAACAAAGAAAGAGTTCAACGAAGGAGATATAGTTCTTCTCTTTAACTCTAGACTTAAACTTTTTCCTGGGAAGTTACGTTCTAGATGGTCTGGTCCCTTCGAAGTTATGAAAGTTCTGCAAAGTGGAGCAGTTGAAATTAGAGGAAAGTCTAATGAGACGTTCATTGTGAAGGATCAAAGACTTAAGCACTACCACTTAGTAGAAAACAAGGAATTTTGCACAAATTACAAGTTGGAAGAGCTTCCCGCTCCTCCGGACGAATGATGCCCATTTTTCAGTTCCAATGTTGAGCTTCCGACATTAAACAAAGCGCTCCGTGGGAGCTAAACCATGATCTTTAGTTCTTGTTATTTATTTGTTAGTTTTAAGAAATTGCATGCATGTTAAGTATAAAATCTATTTCATATGCATTACCATTTGTTGCATTTTATTATTGTTACTGTTATTATTTCTATTATTATTATTATTATTATTTTTATTACTATTTTTATCTAAATTATACTAACGCGTAATTATAATATTATTTCCCTAATAGTATAATATTTTCAATTTTCAGGATAACCTTCTTTAGGATACCCTTGACCCGTGACCATGCAGACATTCGAGAACCATACCGTTGTCTTCAGGAATGATGTCCAGAGGCGTCAATTTGAGACTTTGTCTCGAAGAAATTTTGTTGTGTCCATCTACCCTGATGACTCTGCTATGCAAACCCTTAGTATCTGGGATATCGTTGTTTACCTTCTGAACCAAATAGGTTGGACTAACTTTGCCTTAGAAAAGAAATTCAGCACCTACCATAACCTGAATTTGGAGTTCCTTAGCTCCCTTTACTATGATTCCACCCGTGGTTTTGGATTTGGCCGTGGATTTGCCACTTTCAAGTTGTTTAGAAACAAATAGAGGTTCACACACCATGAACTTGCTGACTTGTTGGGCTTTCCTAATGAGCCTGATACTGTAACCAAAACTCCTGCTGATGCCTTTACTGGTTATGATCTTCAACAATTCTGGGGTACCATATATGGAAACGGTAATGCTGAGCCTGATGCTATGTTTTCTGAGAGCATCCACAATCCAGGATTGAGATATTTTCATAAGATTATTGCTCACACTTTCTTTGGTAAGGAAGAGAACATCACCTTTGTGTCTAGGGATGAACTATATATCATGCTTTGTGCATCCCAAGGAAAACCTGTTAATGCTGCCCCGTTCTTGCTTGCTAACTTAAGCCGTCTTGCTCGTGATTCTTTTGAGCCAATCATAATAGGTGGGTTGGTGATGATGATTGCTGATGCAATTGGAATGAAATATCATCTGAATCGTTCCTTTGCTTTCAGTGACATTCGTCCCATGGACATCAACTTCTGTTTCAACTGTGGCATAATTGCAAATCTTGGCACTGTTAAATTTGAGCTCCTTATTGACAATGTTGTAGTTCATGCCTTTACCCTGCCTAACCATGAGAAAACTAGTGAGCACAACAAGAATAACTGGCTTTATGATTTGGAGGTCTTCAATAAGTCTCTGACTCCACCTGACTCTCCTCAAGCTTATGAGAACCGTGATACTGTTATGTCTGCACTGCCACTCGAGGGTCCGAGATTAATCCTGTTATCCCAACTATCACTGTAGTTGCTGTAGCATGTTATTTTTGTCGGTGACGCGACCACCTTATCGCAGGAATTGGGGGTTTTCTCCTCAATGAAGAGGATGGGGGTGCTACTTTCTGATTTCTTATTTATCCCGTGAAGCTGGAAGGGAAAGGGAAGCTATCTAAATCTAACCTTGCACGCGAATGTTTAACTGAACAAACGCTTAAAGATATTCGGGGAGTTCGGGGTCAGGTTATACAATGGGGAGTTGTCAATTACCCATCCTATATGTGGTTATCCACAGGTTGTTAGCTTTAGGTTTCGCTTTGTACTTGATGGTGTTTATCCGTTAATGGGTTGGGAAAGTTTCTTGGGAAATATGAGAGAGAGAGTGAGTTTTTGATGATGTTCGGGTTTTCCCGATGTTTTTGGTAAGGTACTGGACCTAAGTTTTGATTGGTATGAAGGTATTGGACCTAGAGTTTTTGATTAGTATGCTCGCTAAGATTTCGAAATCTTACGCCTACGTATTCCCGTTTAAATGAAACAGGGAAATCAGAGCAATCGTAGTTCCTCCTATTCTAAGGGAGGAAAAATGATGTTTTGGTGTCTTGTTCAAAGCCCAAGATTGAAGCTAAATGAGTATTTGTGTCTTGTTCAAAGCCCAAGATTGAAGCTAAAAGGTTTGACTGAGAGAGAGTTTGTCATCTCTAAAGGGAGACATCTCGCCTGTTTATCACAGTTGTTGGGTGACTGTTTATAAAGGAAGATTACTTTAACTAGGATATGTGAATCCAGCAATGCCATAATTTCCTTTATAAGGGATTTGTCCTGAAGGAGAAAACTTTAACTCAATGTGGAGCAATGCCATTTTTCCTTAGGAATTTCTCATGCTAAGAGAGGGACAGTGGCGTGGATGTAAATAATCCAGAGGCTTGCCGCTTACAGCAATTAGGTAAAAGAGAGGATTTACCAGGATAAAAGATAGACAACAGCTTGGATATTTGAATCAACAAGTGTGCCACTTATAGCAGTTATCTGGGATTAGGGTTTATTTTGAATGTCTGTTTTGATAAGTGATAAACAGAGAAATGACTTCCTACAAAGGGGTTTTGATTCCCTTTGAGGGGATGTTGATTTTTGTGTGCCTTGATCAAAGCCCAAGGTTGAAGCTAAGAGGTTGATTGATTCCACTAGGGAAGTCCTTATACAAAGCCTAAGAGGAGGCTAGGGAAGACTGACTCAACAAGAGAGTGTTTATCTGTCTTGTGCAAAGCCCAAGATTGAGGCTAAAAGAGACTAACTCTTTTGGGGATATCATTATACAAAGCCTAATAGGAAGCTAAAAGTTTGACTTTTTTGGGGAAAATGTTATGTCTTATACAAAGCCTAAGATTGAGGCTAAAAAGGATTTTGACTCTGCAGGGGAGGGTTTGTATGTGTCTTGTATAAAGCCCAAGATTGAGGCTGAAAAGAAGATTGACTCTGTGGGAAAGAAATCTTTATCTGTCTTGTTGTAAGCCCAAGATTGAGGCTAAAATAAGACTTTACTGACTCGGCTGAGGATATTTTAAGTGTCTTGTACAAAGCCCAAGATTGAGGCTGAAGGAAGTTTGACCTTGTGGGAGAGTATTATCTGTCTTGTACAAAGCCCAAGATTGAGGATAAAAAAGAGGATTGATTCTACTTTAGGAAATTTATATGGTGTCTTGTACAAAGCCCAAGATTGAGGCTGAAAAGGGTTTGACTCAACAAGAGAGTGCTTTTATCTGTCCTGTACAAAGCCCAGGATTGTGGCTGAATAAGCTGGAGAAATCATTTTACGAAGCCTAAGGGGAGGCTAACTTCTGCTAGGGGAAATTATAATACCAAGCCTAAGAGGAGGCTGGAAAATATTGACTCAACAAGAGAGGGTTTTTATCTGTCTTGTACAAAGCCCAAGACTGAGGCTAAAAGGGTTGACTCAACAAGAGAGTGCTGAAAGGTGATTGACTCAACAAGAGAGTCTGAAAAGGTGATTGACTCAACAAGAGAGTCTAAAAAGGTGATTGATTTAACAAGAGAGTCTGAAAAGAATAGCTCCGTTGGGGAGAATCATTGTACAAAGCTCAAGAGGAGGCTGACTATACTGAGGAAATGAAGGATCATTATACAAAGCCTAAGAGGAGGCTAGCTTCTACTGGGGATTTTTGAGATCCCGAGGCAGGTCCAAATGGGGAATCAACTCTTGCTGAGGGTTACAGAAGAGTTGAGGTATCAGATGCCTTGAGGTTCTGATAGTGTTATACGGATGATAAACTGACCCTGGCTGGGGAATTTTTAGGAGAGAGACTGGGTTTTAGAACCCATGGGTTTTATCTCTGTTGGAGATTGATCCAGAGTGACTGGGGTTTCTCCTATGTTTGTAAGGTGCTTGAGAATGTCTTTGAGATCCGAGAGGGGATTAGACTATTCAAGTCTACTGGTATGGAAGAGTTTTTCTTTGTACGATGCCCAAGAGGAGGCAGGTGCTTTAAGGGATGAGAATCAACCCTAAATTGGTCTGAGATTTGACACTGGAAAGACTGCTCTAGAAAAGGATGACTAAGTTCTGTCTTATACCTTTAGGAAGTCTTTAGGTTCCTTGTATTAAGCCCAAGAGAAGGCATGGGAACTTCTAAGAAGCCGAAAGGTCCTTGTACAAAGCCCAAGAGGAGGCAGGGAATGCTTTTAAGAAGCCCGTGGGTCCCAAACCAGAGAAAAGTTCAAGAAATGCTATTCACCGAGAATAGATCATTTAGTGAATAGTTCTGAGGTTTGAAGAAATTCAAGAGATGCTATTCACCAAGAACAGATCACCTCTGGGGAATAGAATTTCTTTGATAATTTCTAATAGTGACAGCCTGAGAAAAGTTTCACGAAGAATAATGCCTTTCCCTTTGTTCCATATTGTTTAAGCCCAAGAGAAGGCAAGACTGTATCTGGAAATCCTATGGGGATCTAGTTTTGACTGTATTAAAGAGTGACCAACTGGCTTTACCTAGTTCTAGACCTAGTTGCCGGGGTAAACTCTAAATGATATACTAGTATATATATATAGTTGATATATGACAAGTATTTAAAAGGATATGAAAGAAGGACTTACAGGAGAGCAGCTTCCCACAATACAGTTATATATATATATATATATGAAAGAAAGTAAATGAAAGCTGATAAAAATTTACAGGTGAGCAAGCTTTCATGCTGTTCAAACAAATATATACATGTATATGTGCAAGTACGTAAAAGAAAGCTGATAAAAACTTACAGGCGAGCAAGCTTCCATAGCTGTATTGTTAGTTGTTCAAGAAATTAAAGAAAGTTTTGATAACAACTATATGTTTGAACCTAAATCAAAAGAAAAGTTGTTTTGAAAAGATTGTTGGGGCTTATACTCAAGGAGAGGCCCAGATGAAAAAAACAGTAATTTTACTGTTGTTTGTAAACTGTAATGGGCCTTATACAATGACTGAGGCCCAAAGAGGTTTTTGTACAAAGGGATGGGTCTTACAACTCAAGGAGAGGCCCAAAAAGATTTAAAAGAAAAACAATGGGACTTACAAGACAAGGGTAGACCCAGCTGATTTTGGTTGAAAAAGGCGATTGTGCCGAGATTTTCTAACACACAGTGGGACTTATACAATGACTGAGGCCCAAAATTATTTATGTACAAAGGGGGTTGGGTCTTACACTCTATTAGAGGCCCAAAGATTTATTTTTGTACAAGTGATGGGGCTTACAACTCAAGGAGAGGCCCAAATAAAAATAGTGATCGCACAGTTGTTATGAAAATTGTATCGGGCCTTATACAACGACTGAGGCCCAAAATTATGTTTTTTACTAAGGGATGGGACTTACACTCTATCAAGAGGCCCATGAGTGTTTTGAAATATTTGATAAGGATCAAAAATCAAAGAAACCCTAATTTTCATTTTTAAAAGTAATTCTTTAAAAAAAATTAATAAAAATGATAAAAATACCAAATAAGTTTAAATAAACCACTTGTGATTTTTGGTTAAGGTTTGAAAAATGAGGTTTTAATCACAAGATGATTCAGAACTCATTTAATTTTGATTTTCAAGATAAAAATTCACTTTTAAAATGTTTAAAAATAATAAAAATGAATTTATTCACAAAAATACCAACTATATTAAATAAATAATATAAATCTGATTTTTTTGTAGAATAAAATACTTTAATATTTTTGTGATTTTTTAGAAAAAGAACCAATAAAAAATGATTAAAATTGAATGGGAAATTAATTTTCCAAATCATTAACAAAAATAATATGAGAAATAAAATAAAATGGGACAAGTGATAAAAAAGAGGTCTGGGGCGAGGGGTATTCGAACCCCTGACCTCTCGCTTGCTCAATACACAAAAACCAGTTGATCAACCACTGGGGCGCAATGTCAATTCATTTAATATATGGAAAGGGAAAAATATATAGCAAACAAGTTGAATTTTTGAAGCATGGCGCCATGGTCATCTTCACCCTCAAGCTCAGATACGTGAAACCTCCTATCTCACTCATCTCTCAACCATTTCACATGATCCAAATATGAAAATCGTGCGTTTTCAGATGAGGAACACAATGGTAATACTCAATTTTATTGAAATTAAGTGAATCAAAACATAATATGATAAAACCTGAAGAACCCTAAAATTGGCATGAACTCAATGAAATCCTATACACAAATTGTAAACAACAATTGATTGAGGGTAAATGATCTACAAACATCCAGAAACACAATGGTAATCACAAAACATGTTTATGATGCACGATTCATTGAGTTTGAGAGTTTAAGGTTTACCTTTGCAAGTGAGAATCGAATTCTGGTTTGGAGGTGTTACAGATGAGTTCCAATGATTTGGACAGCTTCATTGTACCTCAATGGATGTGTTTGAGTGCTTAGGTTGATTGGAAAACCTCTGGATTGATCAGCCTGATTCCTTCTGCAGCAAGTCATGAGTCTTGTGCAATTGGGTGGTCATTTGGTGATTTTGATGTTACAGATGGGATGTAATGGTTTAGATCACTCCTATATGTTGTGTGTGAGGTGTGTGAATCATCGGCCTCGTTGTTTGTACATTTGAACGTTAATTTAGCAGTGAAAGGAATATGGGTACCCTGAGATGTTATGATGATTGCCCCAGTTCTATTTCTGTAATTGTTGACAACTCTGTCAAAGATTAGTCCCCATTAGGAACCCGGTTCTGGCCCTTCACTAGGTAGCGGTTCATCGCAATCTTTCATTTTTAGATACATGACATCTTCGTCTGGGAAGTCAAATCCGACTGATTCCTGATCGTCAATCGGTTGATGAGCCACATGATAGGCTAAAATACTCCCTTTGACGGCTTTCTGAGCATGGTACTCGATGTCGTATTCTGATAATAACATCTGCCAACGGGCGATCCTTCCCGTGAGAGCAGGTTTTTCAAAGACGTACTTGATTGGATCCATTTCGGAGATTAACCAAGTAGTGTGACGAATCATATATTGGCGAAGACATTTGGCTTCCCAAGCCAGAGCACAACAAGTTCTCTCAAGCATAGTGTACTGAGTCTCACATTCGGTAAACTTCTTGCTCAAATAGTAGATGGCAGACTCTTTTCTTTTCGTTTCGTCTTGTTAGCCAAGTACACAACCCATGGAGTCTTCCAAGACTGTTAAGTAAAGGATTAACGGCCTTCCCTCTACTGGAGGTGACAGGATAAGTGGATTCAATAGGTATTCCTTGATACTGTCGAAGGCGGTTTGGCAGTCTTCTGTCCATACGCAGTTCTGATTCTTTTTGAGTAATTTGAAGATTAGCGCGCATGTCGCAGTAATGAGGAATATAAATCTGGAAATGTAGTTCAAATGTCCCAGGAATCCCCTGACTTGTTTTTCAGTATTTGGAGAAGGCATTTCTTGAATGGCCTTGACCTTGTCAGGATCAACCTCAATTCCTTTCTGGCTGACGATGAACCCTAAAAGTTTCCCTGAGCGGACACCAAATGTGCATTTGTTAGGATTCAAGCGGAGTTTGTATTTCCTCAGACGCTCGAATAGTTTTGTCAGGTGGGTCACATGCTCCTCTTCTGTCTTAGATTTGGTAATCATATCATCGACATACACTTCTATTTCTTTGTGTATCATGTCGTGAAACAAAGTAGTCATGGCCCTTTGATAGGTTGCCCCGGCGTTCTTCAAACCGAACGACATTACCTTGTAACAAAAGGTGCCTCATGGGGTGATGAACGAAGTTTTCTCCATGTCTTTTGGCACCATTTTTATCTGATTATAGCCCGAGAATCCATCCATGAAGGAGAATACTTTGAATTTTGCTGTACTGTCTACTAGCATGTCTATGTGTGGCAAGGGAAAGTCATCCTTCGAACTGGCTTTGTTCAGATCCCTGTAGTCCACACACATTCTGACTTTTCCGTCCTTTTTTGGAACTGGTACTATATTGGCTAGCCATTGAGGATATTCTGATGTGGCGAGCAAACCCGCGTCAATCTGTTTTTGTGCTTCCTCTTTGATTTTGATGGCCATGTCTGGATGAGTCCGTCTTAGTCTTTGTGTTACCGGCAGACATTTTGATCTTAACGGTAGATGATGTTCCACGATGCTAGTATCCAACCCTGGCATATCCTGATAAGACCAAGCAAATACATCGGGAAATTCTTTGAGAAGCTTTATCAAACTTTCTTTGACAGTTGGACTGAGCAGTGCCCTAATCTTGACTTCATTTCTTTCTTCTTCTGAACCCAAGTTGACCGTTTCCAATGGCTCTTTGTGAGATTCAATGGACCTTTCCTCTTGTCTGAGTCATCGGGAGATCTCTTTTGGAATTTCTTCGTCATTTTCTTCTTCAGCCTCAAATACCGGGAATTCAAAGTTGGGAGAAGGCATTGGATCGTATGTTTTAATGGGGTTAAAAACAAGCAATCTGTAGGACGTGATGATTGTTTTTTAGAAGAGATAGAGAGAATGCAAGAGTGTGTGCAGTGTATTTTCTGAAAAATGCTTGTTTTTATTATTTTGAGTTGTTTTTTAGGATTACCATTTTCTGAAAAAAATGAAAAGTGAAAATAGCAATAACAGCAGAAATTATAGAACGATGTTATTTTATTTATGATTTGGTCGATTCTTGAAACTACAGCCCTATAAAACAAAACTCTGTCGCTTTGGGTGAAGTAAAGAGGTACCTTTACAGAAAGTGGGCCCTATCAAAACATTCGTTTCACCTGGGCAGGGTGAAAGGTTAAAACAAAAACGGCAATTACTTAGACTTACGAACGACTTTCGGGACATCGACAGCAACCCAATGGCGACGAACTCCTCGGTGAATCACAAAGTCTGGTACCTTCCTTCTTGGTTTGTCTTCAGAAATAACGCTGATTTCTGGTGGAGCAGGATCGTTGGAGTCTGTCTCCCAGGCAGAATTGTCATAGACGAACTCTTCTGTTATATCTTCCACAATGTTTGTACTCTCAGGCAGATCTCCCCATCCAGTGGGCTGGATGTCTTCGAGCCTGATACGAGAGCTTTCAGGAGCAGTGTACTTGACCAAGAAGTTATATTTGCCACTCGGTTGTCCTAAGGTGTTCCACACTTCTTTGGAACTGGAGGAGTCATCCTTCTCGATGACGTTGACCTCAGGAAAAGCATAGTTGATGAACTCTTGTCCTGCAATCTTTGCAAATTCATCATCGTGCTGGATGTTTTCTGAATGCCTCGAGTAATGATCCCATGATTTGGTGGGGACGCAGGTATTCTTTTCAATGATGCTCAGCTGATATGCATCGGTTGGCTGACTCTTTTGCCCCAAGTCTTCTGGGTACGGCTGCCAGATAGGCAAGTCATCCATTGGGTCATAATAGTCATAGTCGAATTTGTCTTTCATTAAAGTGTCCCCCTCTAATAATTTTGGTGGAGCACGACATCATTCCGGATCACAATCACCGTACATCACCTTGACATCTGATCTCGGTATGTATCTCGGGCTCTGTACGGGATAACAAAATGGCAAATGCACCTCTCCCTGAGACATATAACCGTCCTCGTTAAGATAGGACTTCCATTCTTTATATGTATCGGAGGAGTCTCCCTCATTGATGGTATGTACTTCTTGAGACACTGGGTGAAGGAAACCTCCACTGTGGAAGAAGTCTTGAATGGGATGAAAACTTTCATCATTAGTAGCAGTCTGGGTACAAGTTGAGGAAAAACCAAGACCTTTCTTTGTCTTATTATTCGTAGGAATGACAAGTTGTTCCCATCCTTTTGCATTGTTACTTTTGATTACTTCGAGAGCATCTTTGTACGAGGAAATCGACGTTCCTCTTTCTGATTGGTTGTCATTGCTCATCGAAAGTGCTTGGAACTGGGTTCCTATAACCTCCTCTGGTTCTACACAGGTGGACGACGATAAATTGCTCACGATCAAGGCTTGTTCTCCGCAGACTGTAACTAGTTGGTCATTCTTGATGAACTTCAGCTTCTGGTGAAGTGTCGAAGTGACTGCCCCAACCTCGTGTATCCAAGGTCTTCCTAACAAACAGCTATATGCTTCCCGGATGTCCATGACCTGGAAAGTGACTTGGAAAGTGTGAGGATCGATACTTATGGGAAGGTCGACTTCGCCGATAACTATTTTTCGAGATCCATCAAATGCTTTGACGATGACCTCACTGCCTCTCATCGGAGATCCTTGAAATGATAGTCGCATCAGAGTAGACTTTGGCATAACATTCAGAGTTAATCTGGTGTCTACCATTACGCTGGATAAAGCATCGTCCTGGCAGTTGACTGTAATGTTAAGCTCCATGTTGTGATTTTTGCCTTCTTCTGACAGTTCTTCATCACTGAATCCTAAATTGTTGCAGGAAGTGATGTTGGAGATGATGTTGTCGAATTGTCTTATTGTTACATCTTTTTCCATAAAGGCTTGCTCTAAGACTTTCTGTAGAGCCTCCCTGTGAGCTTCGGAACTGAGTAAAAGAGATAGCACAGAGATTCTTGAAGGATTTTGCAACAGTTGGTCTACAATGTTGTACTCGCTCTTTTGGATGAGCTTCAGTATCTCATCATTGTTCTTTGAAAGGTCAGAATTACTGAATTGACCGACTGGCTGATTGGGAACTTCTGTTTAGGTTCCTTTTCTTTGCTGGGTTCCCCAACTCCTCGGTTGAAGATCCGACTGCTCTGTGTCACTCGACTGATGTCCGTAATATTCACGACAGAGGGTAATGGAGTTTCCTTTCCATTCTTAATTGTTGTTGCACCGTATTTATAAGGGATAACTTTATCGGATTTGTACGGTACTGGTCCTGGCAGATAGATAATTACAGGAGCCTTTTGATTTTTCTGACCATCATAGCCGGCCTCAATTAGTTCGAGGTTGAGAATCTTTCCACTATCAAGGGGAACTCTTGATTCATGGAGTAAAGGGATTATGGCACATACATCTTTGGCCACTTCTCATTTAGGGATTAAGACAACTTCTTTGCCTCGATTGGGAAGATAGTCTGACATTATGTTAATCAAACTAGAGCTTGAACATGGTCGAATCTCTTTATGGTCCGTCTGACTTTGAAGGGCTGATCGCACGAGGTAGCATATTTGGTTATCCTCTAAGCAAACTCTACAAGGCTCATAGTTGTGTGGTGGCACCAGGCCACATTTGCTTTGTATGCAGTGCAATCTCACTAGATCCATTTCCATTGATTGAACATCCTGACTTTGATGCCTAGTAGGGTTCCCGTCAGTCATACTAACTTGTTATGTGTCTTCATCTAGATAGATCGGAAGCCACCAGTGGTTCAAAAAGTGTTGGAGTGTTCTTTGAACAAGTGCGCATCCTTGGTCATCTCCACGACACACTTTACAACTCTGATAATCATGTGAAGTTAGAAAACTGAGTCGGACTTGCTTAGCTTGTAATTCCACCAAGCTAGTATTCATCAAGCAAACATCAAAGATTTGAATCATATTAACTTGATAATGACTTCTATCATTGTAATCCTGGATCCACCCGAGATCCATCTGACGCTGGAGGGCCTCTTGTACAAAAGAGCATCCTTGATTGTTTACCGAGCAGACCAGACAGGAATCATAATCGTGCCATGGAAGATCATGTTGCTGGCTTTGCCTTGAGTGCATTGCCACCAAGTTGACATTCATTGCACGGATGTCGTGGTTTTGAATGATGCTGGAATTTGTATAGGTCATGTTGACCTCACGGATTCGGTGATCTTGGATCCATCCGAGATCCATCTGTTCCTGTAGAGCTAATTGCACCACAGAACATCCTTGATTATCTTTAGAGCAGATATCACACTGGTGATAGTTATGAGACGGTACATGACCGTATCCACTTTGTCTGCAATGCATCTTGACCAAGTTGGTTCCCAATAGGAGTACATCGTGTATTTGATAGTTGTGGTTAGACTATTCCTCTATCAAATTTACTGCAGCTTTCTCGTGTTGAGGCAACGGGTTCGTCTGAACATTTGGATTTGTATCCTTAAAGGATAAGACCCCGCTCTTGACAAGCTTCTGTACATCGGATTTGAAGCTGAGACAGTTTTCTATGTTATGCCCTGGTCCTCCTTGATGGTAAGGGCAAGTCTGATCGGCTTTGAACCAAAAAGGCGGACTTTCTGGTACTGTAAGAGGAGACCTGGTTTGGACATGACCCTTAACCAGTAGTAGTGGAAACAGTTCTGCATACAACATTGGTATAGGGTCAAACATTGGTGGTCGCGTTGTACGTTGTTGTTGTACTGAGGACGAGCCTGTTGAAGAGGCTGTTGTGTCCTTTGTTGATATTGTTGTTGATTTGGTTGGCTCTGAGCAACCTGAGGTTGATACGTTGGAATAAGCGCAGGGTTAATAGAAGGAGTTACAACTGCTACTGGTTGGTACTGTCGCCTTTGCTTTCCGAGAGAGATATTACCAATATCTTGCTCTTTTTTCTTAGGGAAAGTACTACCGTATCTTTTGGTACTACTTGATGGTCTTGTATCTTTTTCCAGACGTCCTTCTCGGGCTGCTTCTTCAAGACGTACTCCCATGCTTACCATCTCAGTGAAGTCGCTGTGCGCACTGGCGACCATTCGGTCGTAGTAGAATGAGCTCAAGGTTTTCAAAAAGATCTTTGTCATCTCTTTTTCCTCAAGAGGGGGACAAATCTGGGCGGCAATTTCACGCCATCTCTGAGCATATTTCTTAAAGGTTTCCTTGTCCTTCTGCGACATTGGTCTGAGTTGATCTCTGTCCGGTGCCATGTCCAGGTTATACGTATATTGTTGAACGAAGGCAGCGCTAAGATCTCTGAAAGTGACGATCTTAGTGAAGTTTAAACCCATGTACCATTTGAGTGCGGCACCAGTTAAACTATCTTGGAAATAGTGGATCAGTAGATGTTGGTTCTCTGTCTGAGTTGACATCTTTTGAGCGTACATCACCAAATGACTTTAAGGGCAAGAGTTGCCCCTATATATTTCAAATTCGGGCACCTTGAATTTGTGCGGAATTTTCACATTGGGGACCAAACAAAGGTCTGTCGCGTCCTTTCTAAATAGATCCTGACCGCGAATGGCATGCAGTTCCTTTTGCATCTCCAAGAATTGCTCCTGGAACTCGTTCAATCTGTCGTACATACTTTCGTTTCCACCAGAAGGTATCTACAGAATCTGTCCTTCTGGGACAGTGTGGACCACAGGTGGTGGTATAGTCATTATGGCAGTGACTCTTGGTGCTTCCCTATCCCAAAGTTTGTAACCTTCAGGAGTTGCTGTCATGCCCCTTGCATCTTCGCTTTCCCGAAGTTTGTAACCTTCAGGCCTAGCGATTCCTGCTACAGTTTCCGGTTCTTCCATGATCGGCGGAATATATCCTTCGGGGATATAGTTGAGTGGCATGCCCCATGGACAATCTTTAGGCATGTTATACCGAGGATCATATGTCTCCACTATGGGCGTAGATGTGATCTCTGAGATCACAGTCCTTTGTTGTTGTTTCTGAGCTGTTTCTAGAGATTGCATGTCACTGTGAAGTTTTCTCAAATCTTCCTTCAGAGCGTTGATTTCTTCTCTCAGCTCTCTGTTCTCTTCCTCGAGATCATCCATTTTCTTTTTTTGATTGGCCCGAGTATTGTACGAATGAGACAGTTTGACTCTAGAACCGAGACACAGACGTGAGATTCGTAGGTAAGAAGAATGTGTTATGTAAGGATGATGAATGATATGCAATAATTATATTTATTAATTTTAATCAAAAGAAACTTCAACAATTGGATTGCAAATATCATACAGTGGGGAGACCCCGTTTTATTGAATTCAAAGATTACGGAAATGGAAATACAGTAATTTACGAAGTGCTGCAAAACGAAATGTCTAAGCTTATGGATCTTAAGTCCTCTCTGAGGAGGGCTCAGGTGTTGGTTCTGGTATTTTCCTTTTCTTTGACTGGGGCTCTTGAGCCATTGTCGGGTTGTCAGTCCTTTGCCAAGTGAAAGGAGCGAGCAAATTTCTTTGGTCTTCTTGATTTTCTACAGCATGTTGCTCTAAAATCTCGATCAGAGCATCTTTTTCTTTTAACAGTTACTGTATTTTGGTACACTCCACATTGAGAATGTGGTACTTGTTCTTCCAAGATTTCTTTTCCCGTTGAACTTTGTTGAGAGTGACCTGGAGTTTTTTCGTATCAGACATAAAATAAAGGACAGATTCCTTTAACGGAAGAACTTCTTGACGAGGGTAAGGCATCCTCAGCTTGAGAGCTCTAGCTTGTACCCAATGGAGATAAGGTTCCACAAAGACACAGTCTGGTTTTCCTAGAGACTCTCTTCCTTTCCTGTGAACATATTTCCAAGAATGCACTATTTCTGTCTTTAGTACCCTGTCATTTTCTCATTCCTTGAAGAAAAGACCTTCCAGATGAACATTACACGGGATATGTCTTATCGGGTATCTGAATTGACGACGAACTAAAACTGGATGATAGTTGATTCCTCCTTTAGTTCCTATGAGGGGTACATTAGGTAAGTTTCCACAACGGTCAATGATTTCTATCCCGTCAAATATCCTATTGTACCAATCTATGTCAGAGTTGGTAAGAGACATGATTCCCTGTGACCAACATAGAGTACTCTTATGATCCCAGAAAGCAGTAGACTTTGGTAAATGGGAAGTGAACCATTTGTATAGCAGGGGTACACAGCATATGATCATTCCTCTGCTGTACAAATTCCTTAATTGTACGGAATGATAACCGTCTGCGAGTAAGGTTGGTACAGGGTTTCCAATCAGAAATATCTTAATGGCATTGATATCAATGAAGTTATCAATGTTGGGAAAAAGGAACAACCCGTAGGTGAGTAGAACAAAGATATCTTCGAAAGCAGTAACGTTTCCTATACTGGCAAAGTACAGAGCTTTCTCTATAAAAAAACTTGGCCGGTAAATCTGGGATTTCGTCCTTAGCGGTCATGTGAGTTCTGACTTCTGGCTCCTCCAAATAGATTGCTCTTGCAATGGTTTGATCCCTTGGAATTTTTTCCAGTCCAGAAAAGGGAGCTTGGTCAGTGATGGGTAAATCAGTCAGGTGAGAGTACTCCTCCAGTGTTGGTGCTAGTTGATAATCCGGGAATATGAAACAGTGATAAACTGGATCGTAAAACTGAATCAGAGTAGACATGATTCCTTCAATTACATGGACCCTTAATAGAGACAACAGTCATCCGTACTTAGCTCTGAAAGCATCAGGGTTGGTGATCATCCTTGCCAAACCTCTTAAATCCTCTAATTTTGGAACCTTGAAGGTGTACTTGTGCGTCTTCCTTCTACCGAAATCCATAACACGATCTTTCTCTCTGATATTTGCAATTATTGTCTTAGTTTAATTTAAAAAAAGAGAGACTAGAAGAAATTTTTTTTCTTTGTTTAAAAGTTTTTTAATGAAATGAATGCATGAATGCAGCACACAAAAACATAGAAAAAACATGGGTTCAAAGGTTCAGTGTCACGAGCATGGAGTCTTGGCTCTACCCATTCCCAAAGGTTGTACTATGGTGAATTTTTGTACCTGTCCTCAACAACATTGACCCCCTTGGGATAACAACA
The DNA here is from genome assembly GCA_022829125.1 of Lathyrus tuberosus. Taxonomy (NCBI): domain Eukaryota; kingdom Viridiplantae; phylum Streptophyta; class Magnoliopsida; order Fabales; family Fabaceae; genus Lathyrus; species Lathyrus tuberosus. The sequence goes on from JALAZF010000075.1 coordinate 13,711,380, forward strand.
GCAAGCTGGTTCACCCGAGCTAGCTGTAGTATCTTAGAGTAACCTTAATTGAGGGTAGTATCGCGTGGCAACTATTCCCAATAGATTCCGCACTACTAAATATTCACATGGCTTCAGTCTACAAAATCCTCAGTTTCATGGATACCACAATCGAACAAACTGCTTTCACAACCGAAGTCGTTAGACATTGAATCTGTAAAGGGTATCTCCACTAATTTGATGGTCTACCGGGATCACTTATTCGGGAATCACTCCCTGTAAGACCACCCGTCTATGCCATCACCTATCTTAGGTATCAATCAAACTTTCCGCATGCGGCATCACCTGCATTCCCATTAGCTGAAAAATAAACACGGATATCAAGTAGGAAAAGTGATATATATATATATATATATATATATATATATATTCATTCCTAAAACTAACATCCTAGACCTCTTAGGAGCTGTAATCCTAGTCCTAAACAAATCAAATGACTTCCCCAGCAGAGTCGCCATTTTTCTGTAGCGTGCGATTTTTGTGGTGACGCGACCACCTTATCGTAGAAATTGGGGTTTTCTCCTCAATGAAGAGGATGGGGGTGCTACTTTCTGATTTTTTATTTATCCCGTGAAGCTAGAAGGGAAAGGGAAGTTATCTAAAACTAACCTTGCACGCAAATGTTTAACTGAACAAACGCTTAAAGAGATTCGGGGAGTTCGGGGTCAGGTTATACAATGGGGAGTTGTCAATTACCCATCTTATATGTGGTTATCCACAGGTTGTTAGCTTTAGGTTTCACTTTGTACTTGATGGTGTTTATCCGTTAATGGGTTGGGAAAGTTTCTTGGGAAATATATGAGAGAGAGAGAGAGAGAGAGAGAGAGAGAGAGTTTTTGATGATGTTTGGGTTTTCCCGATGTTTTTGGTAAGGTACTGGACCTAAGTTTTGATTGGTATGAAGGTACTGGACCTAGAGTTTTTGATTAGTATGCTCGCTAAGATTTCACAATATTATGCCTACGTATTCCCGTTTAAATGAAACAGGGAAATCAGAGCAATCATAGTTCCTCCTATTCTAAGGGAGGAAAAATGATGTTTTGGTGTCTTGTTCAAAGCCCAAGATTGAAGCTAAATGAGTATTTGTGTCTTGTTCAAACCCCAAGATTGAAGGTAAAAGGTTTGACTGAGAGAGAATTTGTCATCTCTAAAGGGAGACATCTCATCTGTTTATCACAGTTGTTGGGTGAATGTTTATAAAGGAGGATTACTTTAACTGGGATATGTGAATCCAGCAATGCCATAATTTCCTTTATAAGGGATTTGTCCTGAAGGTGAAAACTTTAACTCAATGTAGAGCAATGCCATTTTTCCTTAGGAATTTCTCATGCTAAGAGAGGGACAGTGGCGTGGATGTAAACAATCCAGAGGCTTGCCGCTTACAACAATTAGATGAAAGGGAGGATTTACCAGGATAAAAGATGTGCAATAGCTTGGATATTTGAATCAACAAGTGTGCCACTTACAGCAGATATCTGGGATTAGGGTTTGTTTTGAATATATGTTTTGATAAGTGATGAATAGAGAAATGACTTCCTACAGAGGGATTTTGATTCCCTCTGAGGGGATGTTGATTTTTGTGTGCCTTGATCAAAGCCCAAGGTTGAAGCTAAGAGGTTGATTGACTCCACTAGGGAAGTCCTTATACAAAGCCTAAGAGGAGGCTAGGGAAGTCAGACTCAACAAGAGAGTGTTTATCATTATATAAAGCCTAAGAGGAGGCTAAAATTTTGACTTTTTCGGGGAAAATGTTATGTCTTATACAAAGCCTAAGATTGAGGTTAAAAAGGATTTTGACTCTGTCGGGGAGAGTTTGTATGTGTCTTGTATAAAGCCCAAGATTGAGGCTGAAAAGAAGACTGACTCTGTGGGAAATAAATCTTAATTTGTCTTGTTGTAAGCCCAAGATTGAGGCTAAAATGAGACTTTACTGACTCGACTGAGGATGTTTTAAGTGTCTTGTACAAAGCCCAAGATTGAGGCTGAAGGAAGTTTGGCCTTGCGGGAGAGTATTATCTGTCTTGTACAAAGCCCAAGATTAAGGCTAAAAAAGAGGATTGACTCTGCTTTAGGAAATTTATATGGTGTCTTGTACAAAGCCCAAGATTGAGGCTGAAAAGGGTTTGACTCAACAAGAGAGTGCTTTTATATGTCCTGTACAAAGCCGAGGATTGTGGCTGAATAAGCTGGAGAAATCATTTTATGAAGCCTAAGGGGAGGCTAACTTCTTCTAGGGGAAATCATTATACCAAGCCTAAGAGGAGGCTGGAAAAGATTAACTCAATAAGAGAGGGTTTTTATCTGTCTTGTACAACGCCCAAGATTGAGGCTAAAAAGGTTGAGTCAACAAGAGAGTGCTGAAAGTTGATTTACTCAACAAGAGATTCTGAAAAGGTGATTGACTCAACAAGAGAATATAAAAAGGTGATTGTTTCAACAAGAGAGTCTGAAAAGGTTAGCTCCACTAGGGAGAATCATTGTACAAAGCCCAAGAGGAGGCTGACTATGCTGAGGAAAGGAAGGATCATTATGCAAAGCCTAAGAGGAGGCTAGCTTTTGCTGGGGATTATTGAGATCCCGAGGCAGGTCCAAATGGTGAATCAACTCTTGCTGAGGGTTACAGAAGAGTTGAGGTATCAGATGCCTTGAGGTTTTGATAGTGTTATACAGATGATAAACTGACCCTGGCTGGGGAATTTTTAGGAGAGAGATTGGGTTTTAGAACCCATGGGTTTTAACTCTGTTGGAGACTGATCCAGAGTGACTGGGGTTTCTCCTATGTTTGTAAGGTGCTTGAGAATGTCTTTGAGATCCGAGAGGGGAATAGACTGTCTAAGTCTACTGGTATGGAAGAGTTTTTCTTTGTACGATGCCCAAGAGGAGGCAGGTGCTTTAAGGGATGAGAATCAACCCTAAATTGGTCTGAGATTTGACACTGGAAAGATTGCTCTAGCAAAGGATGACTAAGTTCTGTCTTATACCTTTAGGAGGTCTTCAGGGTCCTTGTATTAAGCCCAAGAGAAGGAATGAGAACTTCTAAGAAGCCGGAGGGTCCTTGTACAAAGCCCAAGATAAGGCGGGGAATGCTTTTAAGAAGCCCGTGGGTCCCAAACCAAAGAAAAGTTCAAGAAATGCTATTCACTGAGAATAGATCATTTAGTGAATAGTTCTGAGGTTTGAAGAAATTCAAGAGATTCTATTCACCAAGAATAGATCACCTCTGGGGAATATAATTTCTTTGACAATTTCTAATAGTGACAGCTTGAGAAAAGTTTCATGAAGAATAATGCCTTTCCCTTTTTTCCATATTGTTTAAGCCCGAGAGAAGGCAAGACTGTATCTGGAAATCCTATGGGGATCTAGTTTTGACTATATTAAAGAGTGACCAACTAGCTTTACCTAGTTCTAGACCTCGTTGCCGGGGAAAACTCTAAATAGATATACTAGTATATATACAGTTGATATATAACAAGTATTTAAAAGGATATGAAAGGACTTACAGGGGAGCAGCTTCCCACAATACAGTTATATATATATATATGTATATATATATATATATATATATATATATATATATATATATATATATATATATGAAAGCAAGTAAATGAAAACTGATAAAAACTTACAGGTGAGCAAGCTTCCATGTTGTTCAAACAAATATATACATGTATATGTGCAAGTACGTAAAAGAAAGCTGATAAAAACTTACAGGCGAGCAAGCTTCCATAGCTGTATTGTTAGTTGTTCAAGAAATTAAAGAAAGTTTTGATAACAACTGTACATTTGAACCTAAATCAAAAGCAAAGTTGTTTTGAAAAGATTGTTGGGGCTTATACTCAAGGAGATGCCCAGATGAAAAAACAGTAATTTTACTGTTGTTTGTAAACTGTAATGGGTCTTATACAATGACTGAGGCCCAAAGAGGTTTTTGTACAAAGGGATGGGTCTTACAACTCAAGGAGAGGCCCAAAAAGATTTAAGAGAAAAGAAATAGGACTTACAACACAAGGGTAGGCCTAGCTGATTTTGGTTGAAAAAGGCGATCGTGTCGAGATTTTCTAACAGACAGTGGGACTTATACAATGACTGAGGCGCAAAATTAGTTATGTACAAAGGGGGTTGGGTCTTACACTATATTAGAGGCCCAAAGATTTATTTTTGTACAAGTGATGGGGCTTACAACTCAAGGAGAGGCCCAAAGAAAAACAGTGATCACACCGTTGTTTTGAAAATTGTATCGGGACTTATACAACGACTGATGCCCAAAATTATTTTATTTACAAAGGGATGGGACTTACACTCTATCAAGAGGCCCATGAGTGTTTTGAAATATTTGATAAGGATCAAAAATCAAAGAAACCCTAATTTTCATTTTTAAAAGTAATTCTTTAAAGAAAATTAATAAAAATTATAAAAATACCAAATAAGTTTAAATAAACCACTAGTGATTTTTGGTTAAGGTTTGAAAAATGAGGTTTTAATCACAAGATGATTTAGAACTCATTTAATTTTGATTTTCAAGATAAAAATTCACTTTTAAAATGTTTAAAAATAATAAAAATGAATTTATTCACAAAAATACCAACTATATTAAATAAATAATATAAATCTGATTTTTTTGTTGAATAAAATACTTTAATATTTTTGTGATTTTTCCAGAAAAAGAACCAATAAAAAATGATTAAAATTGAATGGGAAATTAATTTTCCAAATCATTAACAAAAATAATATGAAAAATAAAATAAAATGGGACAAGTGATAAAAAAGAGGTCTGGGGTGAGGGGGATTCGAACCCCAGACCTCTCGCTTGCTCAATACACACAAACCAGTTGATCAACCACTGGGGCGCAATGTCAATTCATTTAATATATCGCAAGGGAAAAATATATAGCAAACAAGTTGAATTTCCGAAGCATGGCGCCATGGCCATCTTCATCCTCAAGCTCATATACGTGAAGCCTCATATCTCACTCATCTCTCTACCATTTCACATGATCCAAATATGAAAATCGTGCGTTTTCAGATGAGGAACACAATGGCAATACACAATTTTATTGAAATTAAGTGAATCAAAACATAATATGATAAAACCTGAAGAACCCTAAAATTGGCATGAACTCAATGAAATCCTATACACGAACTGTAAACAACAATTGATTGAGGGTAAATGATCTACAAACATCCAGAAACACAATGGTAATCACAAAACATGTTTATGATGCATGATTCATTGAGTTTGAGAGTTTAAGGTTTACCTCTGCAAGTGAGAATCAAATTCTGGTTTGGAGGTGTTACAGATGAGTTCCAATGATTTGTACAGCTTCCTTGTACCTCAATGGATGTGTTTGAGTGCTTAGGTTGATTGGAAAATCTCTGGATTGATCAGCCTGATTCCTTCTGCAGCAAGTCATGAGTCTTGTGCAATTGGGTGGTCATTTGGTGATTTTGATGTTACAGATGGGATGTAATGGTTTAGATCACTCCTATATGTTGTGTGTGAGGTGTGTGAATCATTGGTTTGAGTTGCATTGCTCTCCAACTCAAAACCCGATAGTGCTTTCTCAAGAACAATGAAATTTGGAGTTTGGAAGGAAATGAGAGAAAGCAATGTTGTAAGCTGCTTTGGTGTAGTTTGAATGATCAGTTAGGACCTCTATTTATAGTGGATCAACTCTTGTCTTGGAGGAATAGTGAATGGCTGCAAGATCAAATCACATTCAATGGCTTTGGCTTGGTGGCATTTCTTCTCATGCAAGGCAAACTAGCCTCTCCCAAGAGCAGGGCTATGTCTTGACCAAATCCACATTCTTCAAATGTTTTAATTGTTTTTTAAGTGAGCATCTTGACTGAGTAGAGTGGCTTTATTGAAAGTGCACTATTGCACATAAATGCCTTTGAATTAAAGGCATAATGTGACAAAATGCATTAACCTCAAGTTGAAAGATCCCTTGGCTTTTTGGCTCAGCTTAGCAGGTTGGATCATATGATTAGGATCATATTGGATGAATGTGGCATAGTGATCATTGCTTTTTGGCTCAAAATCGTGTATGGCAAGAAATCTCACAAACTGATTTTTCATGATAGCCTTGCCATGGTGTCTTGCAGCAGCCATAACTCTTGGCTAAAGCTGAGTTGTTTCATGCCAATAAGTTCCTTGGATTGTAGGCAATATGCACAACAACTTTGATGTTTACATCTTGAATTGATTTAGCCTAGAACTATGTGAAACAGTCCTCCAAGTTTTGGTGTTTCACCTGAAATCTGCCTTGGGCAGAATTTCTTCTAAGTGTTGGAAAAATGCACTTTCATGTTTTTTAGTGATTTTGATCCAATCATAACTTGAAATCCATGAGAAATTGGAATGAGATGTAGTTGAAGCTTTTGTAGAATGTAATTAGGGCTTCCATATGAGCTTTGAATGGGAGAGAAAGGCCTTAGGGTTTGGGAGATATGGCCTTGCAAAGTTGGTACCCTAGCCACTTTGTTCCATAACTTAGAAAAATTCTAAGTTTTTTATGGTTACCCCTTTAGCAAGTTAACTCACTTTCTTTGATTTTTATTAATGAATGATGATTCAAATCACATATTAACATTGTTTTAGGGTTAAGAAACCTTGGTTGACCAAAAATTCAAAAAGTCAAACTTGGATTTTTGTACAGTTGACTTTTTCATCAGATGAAATTTTGACTTTGTGATCCTTTTGTGAAATCAATCCTTGGGCTTAATTAAACTTCATGGATGACCTCAAAGGGTATATAGGAATGTCTTGGACCCTCCCCAAGGTTTAAGATCAAGGATAGGTCAACAGTCAAGGATAGGGTTGACTTTTTCCATTAGAAACCCTAATTTGTGATCAGATGGTTTTGAGTTCTTGTGGTTTATGATGTGAGCTCTTTGAGTTAATCAAATATTATAAACATGTCAATATGATGTATTTGAGGTCTTTGAAGCTCATTTTGAAGCTTCAAGCCATGCCTCACTTCACAAGTTAACTCAAGGGTTGAATTAGGTCAAAACCCTAATTTCTGATTTTTTTGATAGATGGACCTTCAAGGTGATTTTTCCATTGTGGATGGACTCTTGATATCCTTTTGAGCTTATAGGACCATATGTTTAGGAATTGACTCATGCCCAGATGGAAATTTTCATCTGGGGACCCTAGTCGACCAAACCCTAATTTGGTGGCACAGGCGATCTTGAGGCTTAATCCACTTGGAATGTTGCAACTTTGTGCTTGATTCTTGATGTGTGAGTCCTCTTGATCATTTATGGATGTTTGAGAGGTTAGAAAAGTTGAAGATCATGTCATTTCTTGATTGATCCTTTGTCTAAGTGCTCTGACAGGGCTCAAAACCCTATCTCTTGATTGTAGTGAATGCTCAATCATCTTTGAGGAGACTGATGAGGCATGAAAGTACATCCATATTGTGATGATGATTTGCACAATGATGGGAAATATTGGTGGTCAAAATTTGGGGTATGACAGTTACTGCTATAAATGGCATCCGGTCCGAATTGGATTTCGTTCGAGATGAGATTTCCTCTCTCAGAGTTGATTTCATAGGACTTATGGATGTTGTCCAGGAGGAGTTGGATCATTTGTTCCAGATTGTCTATTCCCTTAGGCAACATCATGGATGATTCCGAGGCTATACCATTTTCCCTGTTTTCTTAGGATAGTTTGCTTCCCTGTATAGTGTTTCCCTTTCCCGTATTGTCCGTACTGTTATTTCCCATTTCACTATATACCGTCGGAATGCCGACGAGTAATTGTAATGTACTTCGATTTCGATCAATGCAATTTCCTTTCCTTAGTATTTTATGTTTCAATACTATTTAAGTGTTGTAGAGCCTTATCTAATTCCTTTTAGTACTTAGTATCTCATGTTTGTGCTAGAAAACAAGAAAAAGACCAAAAAAATATCAAATAGCTGCATTCTGTAAGTGCCAGAATTCAAAGTTCGTGCCTTAAGCAAATGGCAACCGCCATATGCCTAACGACGATCGCCGTTCTGTCCTGGGATGCATATGGCTCAAATGTTTTAATTTAAACACGTTTTTCTCTTCATATTCCCCATTTAAACCATCTTTTCATGTTCCAAGGCACACTAACCACCACATTAACTCCTCATTATCCTACCATAACTTCCAATCACCCAAATTCCTTCCTTTATCCCTATTTAAATCCCTGGAATCACATATTTTCCATCATCACTATCAAAACTCTCCACCACCCTCCATATTCAAACCACTCAGAAACTCTCTACTTGCAACACCATTCCAAAAAAAAAATAGAAGCCAATCAAGAAGTTGATTACATGGGTATAGTGTTCCCTGAAGGAGCAATCGGAGACACCCAGCGTACAAACTTCCATAGAATCTGCAGAAGACCCGTTTATGCAACGAGGTATCCTGACCCAGAAGCTCTTCCTACCCCAGGCCTCTTCCAAAGCGTCTCTTGGATGCTAAAAAATCTAGGTATGACTCGCTTTTGCTCAATGTCTAATGCTTCTTCTGTTAGGCTAACTTACGAGTTTCTTAGTTCACTTCGTTATATCCATGACTTTTCCCATATGTCGTGGTGAGAATCGGATACCAAGCTATTATGTTAACTTGAATCACAATTTTTGAAATTTCACCACCGGTCTTTATTTTATCCAAAGGAAAGGTTAAAGATCGAAAAACCTAAGTTAAGAGAATCTAAGTTCGGGGGTTGGTTACGCCTAGGGAAGGTATTAGCATCCTAAACGTCTGTAGTACTCTACAGGAACCTCTTGTTAGTATTTATGTTATCTATTACTTGCTTGCTAAAGGTACTGTGCTAAGGGAAAAACCTAGGGGTTAGTATCTAAGTATACTCGCCAAGACATCGCATCTTGTGCCTACGTATCCTGACGGGAGTGGAATCAGAGTATCCGTAGTTCCCCTCAAAGAGGGTGAGGAACTCTTGACGGTGGTCAAGGTTCCAGGGGGAAGTAGCGTCTATGGCAAGACATTACATAGAGTATGGTGACTCTATAGTTAAAATTAAGTTAAAAGAGTAAACGAGTAAGTGTCCATGGTAAACCACGTGTATAGAGTACGGTGACTCTGATCCTAAGGTTTGGATAAATGGATGGTCCTAAGGTTAGGCTAAGATGACATGGAGTTAACAAGGAAGATTCTTTCCTTTGGAATCGAGGGTAAACGATAATAAGGACAAAAAAAGTTTAATTGAAAATGAAAGAGAGGATTGTCAAAATTAACTTAGAAATTAAATCAAATATGAATAAACAAAACTAACAAGTGAAACTAAAAAAAAAAAAATGAACATTAATTGATTAAGTTCTAAACAGAGAGGAAGCTAATTAATTTTACTAAAAATTCAAATAAAACTCTCATTACTCTAATTAAATTAAATCTTTACTAAAAGTTAATAATATTAATCTAATTAAACAAAATTCTGAATGAATTCTAACCTAACCAATCGAACTAAACCAAATTCTAAATTATAAATAAAAGCTTATTAAACTAGATTTTGATTAAAATTAATTAGCTTAAGATCTAATTTTAAAACCTAATTAAATTAAAAAAAAAGGAATTGGGCTAAAAAAAAAAGGACAGGGGAAGCCCACTGTGGGAACTTGATCCAGGACGGGTCGGAAAATAAGGGGTCGGACCCAATAACAACACTAGCTTGATGAAATAATCAAGGCAATGAACAAAATCACTTTAATGTCCATCTTCCTCCTCTCTCTCAATTGCTACTTGCTCTCTCTCAGTTCTCCCCTACACTCTCGTCTCTCACCAGCTCACGATCTCTCTCGTTCTTCTTCCCTCTTCGCAAAACAAACTCACGCCATCCGCATCCACAACTATCTCCCATATACCGATATCTTCCCCCCTAACAATCAAACCCTAATGAAGAAAACCACACTAGAAAGGAAAAAATGGTAAACATACGAATATTCATACCCCAATTCACACTGCTATTCGATTTAATCAACATCAACTCAACAACAATTGGAATTTCACATGGCAATCAAAAGAAATCAAAGAAAACGTACAGAAACTGAAGAACTTCGCGGCGGAAACAAGAGTCTATGGTATTATCGCCGGAGTGGGGTTGTGGATTGTCGTCGTCAGCGATCTGGGATTTACCGGAAGTCAAGTTGCGACGGTATGATGGTGATGCGGTGTGCAATCGGAAGCGCGACGGAGAGTGCTCGTTGTTGGACGCAATCAGCGATGGCAACTGGTGTGAAATTGGGGTGTGCTGTGTGCTGCAGTTGTCGCCTGTGAACTTCTGAAGTGTGACGGCGTGATTGGAGCTCTTCCTATTTGTCGGTGCGTTACAGTAACTTTGACGGCGGTAATGGCAAGCTATCGTTCAGGTTCCTGCCCTGTTGATGTTACGGGTTGTTGTTTTTCAATTTTGTTGTTGTTGCTTTTGATTTGAAAGAAACCGTGTGTATTGCTGCTGTTGTTTTTGATGTTGCTAGCTGCTTGTGTTTTTTTTTCTGGTTGAATTTAGGTGTATGTGTGAATGTGGTGTGATGAATTTTCTGGCGTATTGATTTTTTTGTCTGTCCCTCTGTCAAAATGTGTTCCCTTTTATAGGCCCTTGAGTGAAAATCTTTGATTTAATGATTCAAATATGCTGTCAAAACACCATCATGAATTCTTTGTTATTTCAGTTCAACATGTTTCTTGGACAAATTGAAGAACCTTCCTTGTTCAGCTTGAAATGTTTGATCATGTTTGTGATTGGATTATTGCTCTTGATTATGTGATAATTGATTTCCATTTTCGGTTTCGACGTGTTCCAACTTCTTTCGGAAGGAGCTTCAATTGTTTTGATTACTTTGTTATTTTGTCAAAACTGTTGATTTCGTCTTTTTTCTTCATGACAGCTCTTTTAATCTTTTCCTTTTTAGCAGGTAGCCAAAAAAAAGGGCGCATACCAAGAAGAAAGTTGGGCTTCTATAAAGCCCAAAACATGGCTCCAATGTGCACATAATAATGCTGCTCACGTATATTTCACCGTACCACCATATCTTGTATGCACGTTCAGCTATGAAATAGGAAAGTCCCCAAAGTAGGATGAGCTTCACTTTTCTCCCTTCTCGCAATCTTTTGAAACTGCTTCTTCAGACAGGGGTCCATTGGGAGGGAAAAAGACGTGTTGCATAGCCTATACAGTCCAAGTACATGGCATCTTGCAAACGTGAGGTGCAGTAGCTAGTATGGTGGGAGTTTTCTTAGCTTTTCACAGGGATTCCAATGTCAACCACTTTTCATGTATATGTACCTTATTCACCAATATTTGTGATGGCATGGAGTTTTTTTTTTTTTTTTAGACTGCTTCTACCATGATTTTTCCTGTAACAATTGCCACTTAAGCGTAGGAACCAAAGCTATGGGATCCAAATGATAGGGACTCGTGTTATATATTGTAGAGACAAATGAAAACCCATAAAAAAAATTTTATAACTTGAAGGGTAAAATCTTGCCATGCTTTGAGTTTTGTAAGGGACATAAACTTTGAAGTTTTATAGAATAAAGTTTGATGAAATTTGGACATTTGAAACTTGTGACAACGTGAATGTTTTGCACTCATCATTAATAACTCATATTCTATATGAACTTAAACTTCAAGGAATCCCTATAAATGGACCTTCCAATTTTAGCATGCTTACCAGCTCTAATCCAACCAATTTGAATTGTTTGCACTCCACACGTTATGAACCAAACTTGGAAGCCATATGGAATTCATAAGCCGAATCACACCACTTGATCACTTTGCAAATATCGAATTCAAAGCATCTAAATGAATCTCAATCTCGAATCAATGCTACCTTACATTTAAGGCAACAAATAAATGAGAAAGTCATGAGGTCTTAATACCCAACGACGATATCCTCAAAGCATTGATCTATGGGTGGCCTTAGAATGAAGAAAGAACCCCAGAAGTGAAGCCTGAGACATCTGAAATTAGAAACCATCGGCCACGTCCTGAAATACTTGACTGCAAGAACCTATACTTGAAAGCACTGCACCTGCACAAGCTAGTTAGTGATAATAAGAGCACAAAGACCGTATGACCTAAAGATGTTATGCGAGATGACGCATAGAGATGGTGGAATCTTATGGTCAAAAATTAGGGTATGACAGATGCCCCTATTTAAGTTTCTTCTATCCGGAGATATGGAGATTGAAATCTTCATCTCGACGAGATAGGAGAGACTTAAATACAAACATGCATAATTTTTGGCCCTAAGATGCCACAAATGCATATGACATGACATGGAATGATATGATATGAGATGAATGCAAAGACAAGGATCCTATGGGAATGGTACCACAGGGGAAAAGGTGTTACAATTGTGTCAGAAACGAATTGAAACAAACCAAAGTATCTGGAAAACATCATCCAAGAACGGCATTGGATGAAAAAAGCACCAAACATCCAATAATGGCTTTGGATGAAAAGTAAACTAAGAAGGTAACATATGAGAATGAGACAAAATAATGTAATTCGAGAAGGCATCGGACACAAAGAAACCAGTCATCCAATAATGGCTTTGAATGAAAGGTACACTCACAATATCTGATAATGGCTTCAGATGAAAGTGAACAAGGTAAAGAAACTAGACATCCAATAATGGCTTTGGATGAAAGGTATAATCACAATATCTAATACTGGCTTTAGATGAATGTGAACAAAGTAGGGATCCAAGAAAGCATTGGACGCAAAGAAACCGGTCATCCAATAATGGCTTTGAATGAAAGGTAAAATCACAATATCTAATAATAGCTTTAGACAAAGTGAACAAAGACTCGATCTGGAAGAACATCAGAAAGAGGGACACATCCGGAAAAGCATCAGATGGTAAAGAAACCAGACATCCAATAATGGCTTTGAATGAAAGGTAAACTCACAATATCTAATAATGGCTTTAGATGATTGTGAACAAAGACTCGATCTGGAAGAACATCAGAAAGAGGGACACATCCGGAAGAACATCAGATGGTAAAGAAACCAGACATCCAATAATGGCTTTGAATGAAAGGTAAAACCATAGTATCTAATAATGGCTTTAGATGAATGTGAAATAAAGTAACCAATCATCCAATAATGGCTTTGAATGAAAGATATAATCACAATATCTAATAATGGCTTTAGACAAAGTGAACAAAGACTCGATCTGGAAGAACATCAGAAAGAGGGACACATCCGGAAGAACATCAGATGGTAAAGAAACCAGACATCCAATAATGGCTTTGAATAAAAGGTATAATCACAGTATCTAATAATGGCTTTAGATGAATGTGAGGTAAAAAGGTGAGATCCAAGAAGGCATTGGATGTAAAGGGACCAGTCATCCAATAATGGCTTTGAATGAAAGGTATAATCACAATATCTAATAATGGCTTTAGATGATTGTGAACAAAAGACTACATTCAAGAATGGCATTGAATGCAAAGAAACCAGTCATCCAATAATAGCTTTGAATGAAAGGTATGACTTATAATATCTGAGAAGGCATCAGACGCAAATGAGACAAAAGGTGAAATCCAAGAAGGCATTGGATGTAAAGAAAACCATAACGTCCAGGAAAGCAGTGAACGACTATGAACAAGAAAATACCCAAGAAAGCATTGGATAGAAGGAATCACAACGTCCAAGAAAGCATTGAACGAATATGAATAAAGATGTACTTAAGAAAGCATTGGTAAACATGACAATATCTGTTTGGTAGGTTCCAAGTGAGTTGGACTTTGAAAACAAGGTAAGACGTGGATAACGACACGGCCTATGGAGAGATGCAAATGAGGACGAATCACTCATGCTATGTATATGTATATGAATTATGCAGATGATAAATGATCAAATGCAAATGTAATGCAGATGTCGACGACACGACTCGACTCTTTTAGGAGAAGATAAGACTGGAAGACTGATTCCTCAACACAGAGATCACTATCATTCTGCTTTGGGACTAAAGACGCTACTGAAAGCAAATCTGCCACACTGGTAAACTGTATTAAGTTGATGATCCTTGTAGGAAGAATGGAAAGCTGCATGGGGATTCTTCAAGTTAATTTCCCCAAATTAGCTGACTGTTGTAGATGAGCTGATTATTGCTTCAGCTGGAATGCTTCTGAAATGATTGAATTAATGTGCGCTTGGAAAGCTTGCCTCAGCATGAGTCTTGAAAAATCTTCTGGATAAACCAATTCTGAAAAGGACTTGCACTGTAACAAATCTTGAACTGATTCTCAACAGGATATGGAAGGAACTTTCCCCTGATCGGATCACTGACCAAGTTTCTCAAATGTTTGAAAGTTCCTTAAGAGGAAGCCAGTTTGCAAACAAAAGTGTTCAGACAAACATAGTAAATGCAAAGTTCATGCAACTTTTGAAATCAAAATCTTTTTCGGAAAGAGGTAAAACAATAGGGTCACTGGTCAGAACACGGTGGTTCAAGACGTTTAAAAGTGAAAGATAAAGCAAAAAGGCGTGATGCCAAAAAAATGATCTGCAAAGATCTTTAGGAGTCAGTTTTCGCAACCTTGCTGTAGTATGCTTTCAAAATAACCTTGCTTCAATTAGGTCTTTTGAGGGTTATAACGTGGCCTGGTTCACGGTTTAAGAAACAAAGGATAAAGGCTCAAAGTTTATTTGTACCCACCCAATCTTCGTGATGATCTCCAGTCCTACACTCAGTCAACTCAGACTTTGCACTCAGGTTCCCATAGGTTAGGGATTACATTGATGATGATGGTTTAGAAGTTAAGGGACTTTTGAGGTGACAGTCACTACTTCCTTATAACTCTTGGTTGTTTTTTTTTTTGAGGATTTCATGGTAAGGATTTAAAGATTTCTCCTTTTTATTATCCCTAACTTTTACCTGAACTGTTTCTCATGAATCTTACAGTCAGCGGGATGCCCCAGTTTTTTTGTCTACCTAAGTCTCCTTCACAGGTTTCGACTTAGCGGGCTTTTTCCTTTTTTGATGATTTTTTTTTATCTTTTTTTTTTTTTTGAAAGAAAGTGACTGCTTGGCTTAATGATTACGGCGAACCATCATCGACTTTTGACTTGAAAGACATCTTCGACACTTGCTTGTTGCGTGCGAAGGAAAAATTGAGAATGCAACCTTTTTGTTGAAAGATGTCTTGCATGAAACTCTTGTATTTGAATGCACAATCCAGGTAAATGAGAACTACCCTGCCCCAGGTTAAGATTGTGGGTTTTTATTTGTAAGGAAAGAAACTCCTACTTCTAAGCTCAAAGGGGTTGACGAGGGGTTATCTTCCTTATTTCTCCAGTGTTTGGGATTTGGAACAATGCCTTACATCCTCAGCAAAGTTTTGATTTGAAAGCATACCAACAATAATTATGAGTATAACGTTTTCATCATCCTCCCTCCAATCTTAGCATAATCAGAAGAAAGTGGAAAAGAGATTAAATATATTTTTTGTTTTTTTTTGTTTTTTTTTTGTTTTTTTTTTTGAAAAGGAAGGCATAAAGATGTAAATAGCAAACACAAATGAATTGAATCCAAAAGTCGCAATGCTCATTTTATTAATTATGAAAGTACAAACATGATTTGAAAGCAAACAACTAATACAAGATAAGGAAAATGCAAACAAAAAGAAACAAAAGTCTAGTGACTAGTCAGAAACAAGAGTGAGCTGTCCCGTCTGAAACACTAAAGTCTGCTGAAGTCAGCTGAAGCTTCACTTAGCGTGCTCTGGCAAAGGGTTATTTTTGACATTTGGATTGGTGTCACGAAAGGAGAGAATACCAATTCTGATCAGCTCTTGTACTCTAGCCTTCAATGCAAAGCAATGTTCCAAGTCGTGGCCTGCGCCACCTTGATGGTATTCACAATGAAGATCGGCCTTATAACCGGTTGGAAGAGGATTTGGAGGAGGAGGCAAAGGCCTTGTAGTAATCAAACCTTTCTGAACCAGCCCAGGATAAAGTTCAGTGTATGTCACTGGGATAGGATCAAAATTATTCCTATTACGGTACTGATTCTGTCCAACAGCTGGACGTTGAGGAGCTTGAGCTGGTCGTGGAGCAGCAACAACAGCAATATCAGGGTGGTTAGCATACTGTGGTCGAGGACGAGGCCTCCTGGTTTCAAACATAACAGCATTGGTCTGATCTTCTCTCTTCTTCTGGAAATTCCCATAGAATTTCTTAGCACCATTAGAAGATTCAGTAGCCTTGGATACTTTACCATTCTTAAGTCCTTCCTCGAGTCTCTGACCAATAGTAACCAAATCAGTGAAGCTGGAGGAAACACTACCAATCATCTTCTCCCAGTAGAATGGAGACAAGGTGTCCATAAACAATCCAGTTAATTCCTTCTCTGCCAAAGGAGGTTCAACTTGAGAAGCCAACTCTCTCCAGCGCTGAGCATATTCCTTGAAAGACTCTTTATCCTTCTGAGACATGTTTTGCAGCTGACGGCGGTCAGGAGCCATGTCGAGGTTGTACTTGTATTGCTTCATGAAGGCATTAATAAGATCCTGGAAACAGTGAATGCTGTTCTGTTCAAGATTCATATACCATTTGAGAGAAGCTCCACTCAGACTGTCTTGAAAACAATGGATAAGCAACTTCTGATTCTTGGCATGAACAGCCATCTTTCAGGTATACATGACCAAATGAGCTCTTGGACAAGAATCACCTTTTCACTTCACAAAATCGATAGCCTTGAACTTAGCAGGCATAACAAGGTCAGAAACTAAACCCATGTTTTCTGCATCAATGTTGAAGAAATCAGTACCCTCTATAGCTTTAAGTCTCTTGTCTATAGTTTGAAAATGTTCACGGACAATCGCGGGTTCAACAAAATCTTCATGGTCTTCACCCTGAGCAATGTCAGCATTGTACTCATAAAGAGGGTTCTCAAATGGAGGTCGAGTGGTCTGGGCAACAGCATGAACCACGGGTCTAGGCTCGGAGAAAACTGGAGCTTGAAACACTGGTCTTGAAGTCTGACCAATCATAGCAGTAGATGCAAGAGGTGGAGAGTAGTTGGGTGGCAAACCAAACTCCGGCCAAGTTGAAGGTGGCACCTGAACATGTTGAGGATCAGCAGTTGAGACTTCTTGGATGACAGTCCTTTGAGGTGGTTCTCCTCTAGCAATCAGGACTTGGAGCATTTCAGTGAGCTTTGCCATGCTTGACTTAAGGTCGTCGATCTCCATTCGCTTCTCAGCATTGTGTGCTTCTTGCTCTGCCATTATGCGTCTGTAGTTAGCTCTAGTCTGGTATCGATGTCGAGGAATCAGCTTGACAACCCACAGGTGACACTGAAGATAAAGATAGATGGAACTGAGTTGCTGGACAAACGGATGTATGCAATGATACGCAATGCAATGCAATGCAATGGTTTCAAGGAACTCAAAAGCAGGTTGCAAACCTTTCGGAAAGGCTGAAAAAAGTTTCATTTTACAATCGAGGATTTTTTTATTGATTTTGCAAGGGAAAGAACAATTGAGTTTCTTGAAACCGAATGGTGATTCACGAATGCATGAATGGATGCATAAACACAGGTATACACACATACACATATACAGGTAAACAAGCCAAGGGTTAGGTTTGAAGATCGCGAGCATGGAGCCATGGTCTACCCTTCCCAAGGTGTGTACTATAGTTTCAAATGTACCTGCCGAATGGGTTCTACAAAGTTCCCGGAGTCTACAATCCATCTTTCGGGTATTATCGACTTCCCAAATTACTCGGTTAGTCAATAATATTCTCAAGAGAATCTCGTCCGAGTGTAGTATCGCGTGACAACTATTTGGAAATAGACTCCCGCATAGTCACCGCACTACATTCTAAAAGGCCAAGTGGGGTTAAAGGTACTACGGTCCTCAGTCTCACTGGTTCTTAGTCGAAATTAATGTCGTTTTCACAAATGGACTCATTCAAACAACATTAATTTCAAAAGAACCTAAACTGAGCGATGATTTTCTCAATTCAACTTTTCAGGAATCGACTCCGTCAAAGTATCCTTGACCATATCATCTCCTATCATAATTGCACTCAAGTCCGGGTGTAGGACTCCTCACCACTCAAGAACCCCTGCACAAAGCAAAACCAGGCACAACAGATATAAACAAGCAAAATAATAAATAAGCAAGAATACTAAACAAGTTAGGTCTAACCCTCTAAGTTAAGGTCCCCAGTGAAGTCGCCATTTCTGTCGTGGTGAGAATCGGATACCAAGCTATTATGTTAACTTGAATCACAATTTTTGAAATTTCACCACCGGTCTTTATTTTATCCAAAGGAAAGGTTAAAGATCGAAAAACCTAAGTTAAGAGAATCTAAGTTCGGGGGTTGGTTACGCCTAGGGAAGGTATTAGCATCCTAAACGTCTGTAGTACTCTACAGGAACCTCTTGTTAGTATTTATGTTATCTATTACTTGCTTGCTAAAGGTACTGTGCTAAGGGAAAAACCTAGGGGTTAGTATCTAAGTATACTCGCCAAGACATCGCATCTTGTGCCTACGTATCCTGACGGGAGTGGAATCAGAGTATCCGTAGTTCCCCTCAAAGAGGGTGAGGAACTCTTGACGGTGGTCAAGGTTCCAGGGGGAAGTAGCGTCTATGGCAAGACACTACATAGAGTATGGTGACTCTATAGTTAAAATTAAGTTAAAAGAGTAGACGAGTAAGTGTCCATGGTAGACCACGTGTATAGAGTACGGTGACTCTGATCCTAAGGTTTGGATAAATGGATGGTCCTAAGGTTAGGCTAAGATGACATGGAGTCAACAAGGAAGATTCTTTCCTTTGGAATCGAGGGTAAACGATAATAAGGACAAAAATAGTTTAATTGAAAATGAAAGAGAGGATTGTCAAAATTAACTTAGAAATTAAATCAAATATGAATAAACAAAACTAACAAGTGAAACTAAAAAAAAAAAAATGAACATTAATTGATTAAGTTCTAAACAGAGAGGAAGCTAATTAATTTTACTAAAAATTCAAATAAAACTCTCATTACTCTAATTAAATTAAATCTTTACTAAAAGTTAATAATATTAATCTAATTAAACAAAATTCTGAATGAATTCTAACCTAACCAATCGAACTAAACCAAATTCTAAATTATAAATAAAAGCTTATTAAACTAGATTTTGATTAAAATTAATTAGCTTAAGATCTAATTTTAAAACCTAATTAAATTAAAAAAAACGGAATTGGGCTAAAAAAAAAGGACAGGGGAAGCCCACTGTGGGAACTTGATCCAGGTCGGGTCGGAAAATAAGGGGTCGGACCCAATAACAACACTAGCTTGATGAAATAATCAAGGCAATGAACAAAATCGCTTTAATGTCCATCTTCCTCCTCTCTCTCAATTGCTACTTGCTCTCTCTCAGTTCTCCCCTACACTCTCGTCTCTCACCAGCTCACGATCTCTCTCGTTCTTCTTCCCTCTTCGCAAAACAAACTCGCGCCATCCGCATCCACAACTATCTCCCATATACCGATATCTTCCCCCCTAACAATCAAACCCTAACGAAGAAAACCACACTAGAAAGGAAAAAATGGTAAACATACGAATATTCATACCCCAATTCACACTGCTATTCGATTTAATCAACATCAACTCAACAACAATTGGAATTTCACATGGCAATCAAAAGAAATCGAAGAAAACGTACCGAAACAGAAGAACTTCGCGGCGGAAGCAAGAGTCTATGGTATTATCGCCGGAGTGGGGTTGTGGATTGTCGTCGTCAGCGATCTGGGATTTACCGGAAGTCAAGTTGCGACGGTATGATGGTGATGCGGTGTGCAATCGAAAGCGCGATGGAGAGTGCTCGTTGTTGGACGCAATCAACGATGGCAACTGGTGTGAAATTGGGGTGCGCCGTGTGCTGCAGTTGTCGCCTGTGAACTTCTGAAGTGTGACGGCGTGATTGGAGCTCTTCCTATTTGTCGGTGCATTGCAGTAACTTCGACGGCGGTAATGGCGAGCTATCGTTCAGGTTCCTGCCTGCTGATGTTACGGGTTGTTGTTTTTCAATTTTGTTGTTGTTGCTTTTGATTTGAAAGAAACCGTGTGTATTGCTGCTGTTGTTTTTGATGTTGCTAGCTGCTTGTGTTTTTTTTTTTTGGTTGAATTTAGGTGTATGTGTGAATGTGGTGTGATGAATTTTCTGGCGTATTGATTTTTTTGTCTGTCCCTCTGTCAAAATGTGTTCTCTTTTATAGGCCCTTGAGTGAAAATCTTTGATTTAATGATTCAAATATGCTGTCAAAACACCATCATGAATTCTTTGTTATTTCAGTTCAACATGTTTCTTGGACAAATTGAAGAACCTTCCTTGTTCAGCTTGAAATGTTTGATCATGTTTGTGATTGGATTATTGCTCTTGATTATGTGATAATTGATTTCCATTTTCGGTTTCGACGTGTTCCAACTTCTTTCGGAAGGAGCTTCAATTGTTTTGATTACTTTGTTATTTTGTCAAAACTGTTGATTTCGTCTTTTTTCTTCGTGACAGCTCTTTTAATCTTTTCCTTTTTAGCAGGTATCCAAAAAAAAGGGCGCATACCAAGAAGAAAGTTGGGCTTCTATAAAGCCCAAAACATGGCTCCAATGTGCACATAATAATGCTGCTCACGTATATTTCACCGTACCACCATATCTTGTATGCACGTTCAGCTATGAAATAGGAAAGTCCCCAAAGTAGGATGAGCTTCACTTTTCTCCCTTCTCACAATCTTTTGAAACTGCTTCTTCAGACAGGGGTCCACTGGGAGGGAAAAAGACGGGTTGCATAGCCTATACAGTCCAAGTACTTGGCATCTTGCAAACGTGAGGTGCAGTAGCTAGTATGGTGGGAGTTTTCTTAGCTTTTCACAGGGATTCCAATGTCAACCACTTTTCATGTATATGTACCTTATTCACCAATATTTGTGATGGCATGGAGTTTGTTTTTTTTTTTTTAGACTGCTTCTACCATGATTTTTCCTGTAACAATTGCCACTTAAGCGTAGGAACCAAAGCTATGGGATCCAAATGATAGGGACTCGTGTTATATATTGTAGAGACAAATGAAAACCCATAAAAAAAAATTTATAACTTGAAGGGTAAAATCTTGCCATGCTTTGAGTTTTGTAAGGGACATAAACTTTGAAGTTTTATAGAATAAAGTTTGATGAAATTTGGACATTTGAAACTTGTGACAACGTGAATGTTTTGCACTCATCATTAATAACTCATATTCTATATGAACTTAAACTTCAAGGAATCCCTATAAATGGACCTTCCAATTTTAGCATGCTTACCAGCTCTAATCCAACTAATTTGAATTGTTTGCACTCCACACGTTATGAACCAAACTTGGAAGCCATATGGAATTCATAAGCCGAATCACACCACTTGATCACTTTGCAAATATCGAATTCAAAGCATCTAAATGAATCTCAATCTCGAATCAATGCTACCTTACATTTAGGGCAACAAATAAATGAGAAAGTCATGAGGTCTTAATACCCAACCACGATATCCTCAAAGCATTGATCTATGGGTGGCCTTAGAATGAAGAAAGAACCCCAGAAGTGAAGTCTGAGACATCTGAAATTAGAAACCATCGGCCACGTCCTAAAATACTTGACTGCAAGAACCTATACTTGAAAGCACTGCACCTGCACAAGCTAGTTAGTGATAATAAGAGCACAAAGACCGTATGACCTAAAGATGTTATGCGAGATGACGCACAGAGATGGTGGAATCTTATGGTCAAAAATTAGGGTATGACACCATACCACTGGAACCATACACTTTAGAATGTTTAATGTTGATTACTCGCTGACCCAAGAGCGCATATGAGAGATTTTTGGTTTTCCTACTGGTGATGCACTTGCAACTCAGGCACCCCTCGAGAGTGAGTGGGAGGCCAGAGCCTTTAACTTTTGGTACCAAATTACCAACACCACCACTACCAAATGGGAAGGCCTAAAGGCCACTACCATCCATAACCTAGCCATCTGGTACTTACACCGCATCCTTGCTTCTACCATCTTTGGACGTGAGAACCCAGATAATGCGAACTCGGAAGATTTATTCTTTATCTACTGTGCTCTCCTCCAAACCCCAGTGAATCCCGCACCATTTCTCTTGGCCCACTCTATAAGTGTTGCAAATAGAACTGATGGTTCCATCTGTATTGGCGGAATCATTACTTCCATAGCTTGCTCATTGGATTTAGAGGCTGATTTAGAAAATGCCGATAGTATCCCTTGTCTCTTTGTCGATCTTGAGTTTTGCCGTAATATGCGGCTTGTCAAAAGTTAGCCCGATGGCAAGTATCATATTATGGTCTGTACCCGTGAGGTCCGAGGTTTCACTTTGCCTTGCTTTGAGCGCATTGATGTGCGTGATAACACTAACTGGTTGTTTGATTTAGGAGAACCAGATTTAGAGGAGGAAAGTGTTGAGAGACATTATCGTGAGGTTATGGGACAACCTACTGGGCAGCCCCGTACTCGTAGCCGCGCTGCTGACACACCTAGGCCTAGCACCCAAGCACACACTCCACCTTTATCTGATTTTGTAGGTATGCGTACATCGCTGGACGACATCTTATCGGAGCTTAGGCAACAAAGAGAGAGAGAGAGAAGCCGAGCGTGATGTTATGATGCATGATATGCAGAGGAGGCAGGTTGAGTTTATGGAGAGGGCCCAGCTTGATTTGAGAGACATTGTCTCTGAGATGGCAGGATTACGTAGAGAGGTGCATCGTATTGTAGATTGTGTTCAGCACATTCCATAAGATAACCCAGCTATTAGACAGGACCGGCACCCTCGCGGAGGCCGTGGCAGCCACCATTGATTCTCACCAGGTTCCATCGCTCTTTCTTTCACCTTAGGCTAAGACATTGAGGACAATGTCTAGTTTAAGTGTGGGGGAGGAGTCATTTACCGCTTTTATTTATTTCTTGTTATTTCCTGCTTTCTAGTTTTAGTTTGCTTTATTGAGTCATATGCGCGTTTGAGTCGATTGTTACTTTACATTTTCGCATTGTCTATTAACTCCCTTATTTTGACCCCAATTTCAAAAAAAAAAATTCTGTTTGACTCAATAGCATGACATATTAAGTATAGGTTGTTTTATCTTTGTTTTAGGCCATGTAGACAGACTTGGGAAAGTTTTGTTAATATCGTTACCGTTCCTACACCCTAGAGTTCCTAAGTATGCGATATCAGTTTAAATACACATTATGCCGAGACCTTGTTCCTAGTTCTTTAGAAGTAGCCTCTTTATTAGTTTATATCAGCAGTCAGCACCATCCTTGTGTGTGAACTAAGTAATGAATCGATGCAAATATGTGTTGATCTCAAAATTTATGATTATGTGATTTTTATTGGATATTGTGAATGAAAGATTTGTTCTAACTAAGTTAGGTGGCCCTCACCCGGCCATTTAGCCCAAAGGCTCATACTTTTGAAATTCGTTGGCAAAAAAAAATAAAATGAGAAAAATGTTGAATAAGAGATCATAAAACACTAACAGGTTCACTTACCTTGTAAATACGAAGGATAACGGGCTTAATGTGATTGCGCTAGAATGAAAGAGAGATGAATAAGAACAAAGTCTGAAGGTTGAGTTATAATGTCATGATTTGAACTGGTATTGCATATGAAGGAACTCTTTGTCCACTTTTGTAGAATCGTGTCATTACGATATCCTTGTTTTCATTATTTAGTACCTATATGTGCTAAATTAGCCTAGCAACCTTGCGCTTTTATCGTTTTCGTCGTGCCTATGAGTCGAACATCGTACTTACTGTTTTATTTCATTGGGAGTTTGCTCGAGGACAAGCAAAAGTCTTAGTGTGGGGGAGTTTGATGACTCAATTTTGTATCATACATTTTGATTCATTTCGCGCATCTACTTATCGTTTTATAGAGTCTTTACCGTTTTCTATGCTATTTACTCATGTTTTCCTTTGTTTTACCTTGACAGGTGGTCTATCAGCAATGTAGAAGAAAAGAATAAAAGTTGAGCTGAAGAATGAAGAAAAAGCAGCAAAAGTGCAAGTTCTGGCCTCCCTAAAGGAATGGCGTTTGCCATGCCCTGAGGAAGTCATTCTCCATGCCCAAAAAGGAGGGAATCTCCAATTTGAAGCAATGGCGGTTGCAATTAAGCAGACGGCGGTCGCCGTTTGTGACAGGAGCAGTTTTTCTGCAGCAGTTTGGCAGTTGTGCTCATTTTGAATTCAAACTTGAACCAAACAGCTTGAAGCCAAGAATTCTCTATATATAGATCCCTTTGGAGGGTATTTTGAGCATCTAAGTACCCCGCGGAAGCGCTGCCGAATTCTCTCTAGCCTAACTACATACTTACTGTCCAAAGTAACAATTGCTCACACTGAGTAGTTGTTACACTGTTGTATTTCTTTCTTTATATTTTCGCTGGTTTGTACGCTTGGATCAAGTTATTATTCAATAGAAGTTTCAATTTCAGTTTATCTTCTTCGCAATCTACAGGTTATTTATTCTTCCGTTTTTACTGCATTATTTCGTATACGTGTTTGCAACATAACTTAATTTCTACAAAAAACCAAATCTGTATTTTTGTTAAAATCAACCAACATGTATGTTTTAATTTCCAGCACCGTTAACATGTTAGTTTTAGGATTTAATATGTTAGGCTAAACTTGTTTGAGCCCGTAGTTTGAGGACCGTCGTTTCGACGGGACTCTATAGAAACCACCGGTGTAAAATATGATTGTTCAAGAATCTGGTTTTAGTGTCTAATTTTAATTTAAGTTGCTTTGTCGTGAGTGCGAGAGGCTACTTAACAGTGTTTTGTCATGAGAGTGAGAAATGCATTAAGGTGTGTCCGATAGAACTAGAGTTTGAGGTAAGCACTAGATAGTAGACACTGAGCACTGAACCTAAACACAGTGAGAACGCTTTAGGCTTCATTTAGGCTTTGTTGGTTTTCAAAGTGTGTCTTTTAATTACCGAGCGAGCGAGAGCAAAATCTTGGGGTCATTAGGTGTGGCTTGGTCAATAGCGCGAGAGTGTGAGATTGAGTCTTTAAATCAGTATTTCCTACAGAATAAATTTGAGATCTTTGTTAACACCCGGAATTTACGGAGTCCCTTAGGAGCACGAAAATCATTCTTCGGTCTCATTTCGTTATTTATTTCAAATCCCGTTAGAATTAAGATCCTTTTATCGCCAATTTAAGCCTTAGATTTGCACCACAATAATTGAACACTTTAGGTTGATTATTAGTCCTTGTGGGTTCGACAATCTTTTAAAACTACGCGATAAGCTGTATACTTGCAGTAGAAATCCGACCAATACGCAAAGTCGCGATGCCTATGGTATTCCTAGTAGTATTATCACTGACAATGCCAGTAACATGAACACCAAGGTGATGAAGGAGTTGTGTCAAGAATTCAAGATTGAGCACCACAACTCTTCACCATATCAGCCTAAGATGAATGGCACCGTCGAAGCAGTAAAAAAAACATCAAGAGGATTGTCCAGAAAATGGTCAAAACTTACAAGGATTGGCATGAGTTGCTTCCCATTGCATTTCATGGCTATAGAACTTCAATTTGTACTTCCACTGGGGCAACTCCGTATTCGCTTGTGTATGGTATGGAGACTGTTCTACCCATTGAAATCAAAATCCCTTCACTTAGAGTCATCATGGAAGCAGATCTCAATGAAGTTGAATGGGTCCAATCTAGATACAACCAGCTGAATCTTATTGAAGAAAAGTGCCTGACAGCCGTCTGCCATGGTCAATTGTATTAGAGACACCTTAAAAGAGCTTTTGACAAGAAGGTTCTCTCTCGAGTGTTTCAAGAATGTGAACTCGTGCTCAAGAGATATTCTCCCACACACTCAGATCTACGAGGCAAGTGGACTCCCAATTATGAAGGACCCTTTGTTGTCAAGAAGGCCTTCTCAGGCGGAGCCCTGATCCTCACCACCATGGATGGGGAGGAGTTACCACTACCCGTGAACTCCGACGCAGTCAAAAAATATATTATGCCTAAAGAAAAAATGAATTAAGAGCCCGCTAGATTGACATCCGCAAGGACAATCTAGGAAAAAATGGGTGTCCCGATGGACCAAAAAAAGAAATGTCTATGCAAAAGTTAGGGACGAAGAAAAAAAGAATAATAGACCGCTAAGTTGAAAACCCGAAAGGGAAATTTAGGGAAAAATGGGTATCCCGGTGGACGAAAAAAAATAGAAAAATGTCCAGGCAAAAATTAGGGATAAAGGCATTTGAATATGAACGCTTGAGCCTATCTTCATCATAGCTGAACCTCAGACGGTAAACGAACAATCAAATCATCGTCAACAGATGCAAGGTGTTGAAACCTAGACTTACAGTGGATGGTAGCCAATGTTGTAATCAATGCAAAATATGATTTCCCATTTCCATTTACCTTTGTTTTTCAATTTATTGCAAATTTCCTCATCAAGGATTTTTGCATCCTTGTACACTCCTTATGTATGAATCTTTTCATATCCAATAAAGTTTATCATTTGATTTCTCAATTATCTCTTTCAGTATTTTCTTTGCAAAATAAGCGATTATTTGTGATCACATAATACTATAAAATGTTGTGAATAATATAAGGCTAAATCAATAGAGAAAGCATTATGCATTACATGACCTACTGGAAATCCTTAAAGGATGATCAGGAGTCCCATTGCAAGTTTGATATGCGACATGCACCATCCTGGTTATTTGGAAGGTTGTTTGTCTTCCATTTCCCCAACAGAACCATGTTTGGTCTCTTTTCCCCAGCAAGAGCGGGATCCTCACAGCATCCCCAACAGGTCGTAAGCATCATCCCCCAGCAGTGGTGATCGTCCAGGGATCATCCTGGCCTCATTCTTCCCCAAGCGACGGTTGTTGTTCGAAAATCATCCAGGTTCCTTTATCCCCAGCTGCAGTAATGGCGGTAGCTCGAGAACCATCCATGTTGCTCTTTCCCCAGCCGAAGATGTTAAGTTAAAGTTTGTTTTGTTACATTTTTTAGTTGTCATGTTGTATCTTAACCTGCATCGTTGCATAAAATAATCTCACGCATCATGTCAGACCAAGCATATGTTGTATTCGTCATATGCATCAAGCATATTCCTCGTTGACTGATTCATCTCCCCAACAAATATTCTACAAAATTCTCACTTAATCAGACTCTCTACACATTCACCTTTCCATACACTACCACCGCCGTCAGCCAAATTTTTGAGCTACTCTTTTATTTAATCCCTTCCACCTCGAATAATCGAAAAGCTATTGCAATTCGAACACTCAGGTCCAAGAGGATTAAATAGGGGTAGCTGTCGTAACTCGGAATTTGACCTCCCCTTTTGGTTTTTGCATAAGCATGTGCACTCACATTTCTAGCATACACATTGGAATTTTTATCTATGGTTTTGTTGGAGGCATATCCTGAATTTCATGAATTTTCAAAGCTATAATTAGTCACATCCGCACAGAGTCATCACAACCTCGATACAAGCCAAATAGAGGGATTTCTATGCATATATATATATATATATATATATATATATATATATATATATCAAAGAACAAGGTTAAAATGCGGAACCACGACCAAAGTACTCCATTGCAAGCCAAAAAGTGAAGTTTTGCATGAGGTAACCAGTTACATCATCATTTTTCAGCATTTTTCAGCCCAGGAGGTCAATTTCGGCATGAGGTAACCGGTTACCTCATGATGTAACAAGTTACATCTGCGTATTTTGCAGATTTTCGGTTGTTCTTCAGCATTGCAGCAGTACCTATCCCATTCCTTTGGTCTACATTGTTCTAGCATTATGTGGAAGGTTCTAGCCACTTCAAGATATCACTTGCATTTTCTCCAATACATCACCAATAATAAAACTCATCATGCACCCCCATTTTCGAGCATGTGAACCATTTGATCAAGTGAGTTGCATTGGGATTCTCCAAGTGAGCTGCATTGGGATTCTCCAACTGAGTTAACAAATAACTGATCGAGTTAGACCCCAACTCAGTGAGTTGGGTCTAAATAACTCTTAACCAAATACCAAACTACCCTTAACTAACCCCAAACCTAATTCCAACCCTACCTCACTACAAACCTACACTCTATTTAAGCAAACCTTCACATTATTGCAAATGACCCTTGATCATTCTCTCATTTTGCTCTAAAATTTCATTCTCACTCTCTGAATTTTTTGCAACTTTCTCTCTCTCAATCATCTTCATCTTCTTCACCAAGCCTCACTAGAGCTCTTTCCACCATTAAAGCTTAGCAAGCTTCACATTGAACTTGCTATTCTTTGGGCTATACCTCCATTCCTATCCATTTCATCTCCGAATTCTGCAGCAACATCATCATTTACTTTAATTCAAGCTTTGGAAGTTGATCATTGAAGAATTTGTGGTGTAAATTCGGATCCGACATGAATATCGCATTATCTTCGATTTTCCTGCTACGGGTTACTCTAGATCTTGGAATTCTCTGGTTTTCTTAGCATCTCCTCTTCACATTTTGCTTACAACAATTACCAAGGCAAACCTTAGCCTTGTAGGTTGGTGATTTTTGCTTAATTCACTATTTTCGATCGATTTCGCATTTTCGCAATGTAGTTCTTAATTTTTGTTCTGTTGCTTGAATTCTTGCTTTGCATAATTGATTCTTTTAGCTTTCAATTGATGTGAATTAATATGAATTTTGCATTTACTTCCATGCTACGTTACACTGCGATTACGTGCAATAAGTGATTCTGAAAAGTGCTTTTGGAAGTTCTGCTTTTGCTGAGGTAACCGGTTACCTCATGATGTAACCGGTTACATCAACCTTCTACGCCCCTGCAAGTCAAATTCTACATGATGTAACCGATTATATCATGAGGTAACCGGTTACCACTGACATTTTTGGCCAAAAACTTGCTGTTTAGGGTTGTTTTGCATGCTTTATTCATCTATTTTCCTATGCTTACTTGTATTCATGTACATGCTACTGTTTTAAATGATTACCTACTTACAATAATTTTTGCTCGATTAATTGCATGATTTTCTTCGATTATTTTTGCAATTTTATCACATGTTTGAGGCATTTTTGCCCATTGTTGCTTATGAGTTAATGTGAATAAATGCATGCTAGCTTGTTCTTGTTAATGTTTTGCAATTCAACTTAATGCATTATGAAATTCTGGTACCAGACGTGTGATGTTAAGTGCGATGTCACAACAACACACTCTGCACAATGGACAAATTAAACAGCAGAATAACACACCAAATTGTTCATCCAGTTCGGTCAACTACCTATGTCTGGGGGCTACCAAGCCAGGGATGAATTTCACTACTTGTAGAATTAAATTACAGACTCAACAACCCAGTTGACAATCTCCTAATCTTAATTCCTACTAGTGACTTTCTACCTAAGAAACCACTTAGATATAAGAACACTACTCAATCCCTTAAACCTCTCAAAGAACAACCTCTTTGAGAAACCTTGATTCTGCTTCACAGCTTTGATCAAGTTACACAACTCTCTTTCGCTTCACAACTTCTAAGAGAGGACAGAAAACAACTCACAAATTCAACCTAGAATGGTGTATACAAAACTCGTACAAAATACTTAAGACACTCAGCCTATGCTCTTGATCTTCTCTCAGTATTTCTGTACTTTTTCCTTTGGTCTTGTGCGCTTTATATAGTAACCTGAATTGGACTTGGACCTGCTACAATATCTGACCTGATTTGTTATTTAAAACTGAATATTCAAAACAGATTTTCTCCTAAAATCTTTTCAAATCTTCAACCTTTTAAATCTCCTACAAATCTGCATCAAATCTCTATGCAACAGAAAATATCTAGCCCAAGATATTCGCATCCAATGAGACAACCTGCTCTCCACAATTCCAGCTAACACGCAAACCATAACAACATCACAAACCTGATGTTATCAATTCTGCAGATCTAATGTCACAACATCGCATGTGACATCAGACATCCAACTTAACTCTTAACATAACCCAGTGTTAAGACACAATGTTGTGACATCACCACCTTGACATCAAACATTGAACAACCTTTGTTTTACCAAAATTCCAGCCAATCCAAGAAACTAACACATTAGATTTGTTCTTAATTGAGAAAATTTAATCTTGTTCAACATTATTCCCACACTTGCTTTGATAATCTTTTGACTTGTTTGAAAGATTATTGGCAATTCCCTCCCTTTGATTAATTGATCGAAACCTTATTTCGATTAATTAATTGTCTCCTGCTATTCTCTTTAGGATCTCTTTAGAGCTTCTCTTTTTTGATCCCCTGCCGAGTCAGACCTCTGTACAACAAGTTTGAGCATTGTATAAATTGCGTTGTTACTCTGTCGGTTTCAATTCCCGCACTATGCTTTGAGTGCTAGGGAAGGAATGAGAGTGGAGAATTCCTACACTCATTCTGACTATTTTGGGTAGGGGACAAATGACCATGTGCTTGGAATAGTTGTCTCTATCCTTAGACTGTGGTGTCTCCTGAGTCGATTCTTGGTCACTCATTCTTTCCCCGAAGATCCCTCTCTCAATTTGGGTTAACAACCTTCTCTTGGTTCAATACCCTTTCTTTTGGTCGATCAATGTCTGTTGGTTCCCCAGAAGAGTCGCATCCACCCGTTCTTTTGGTTGATCACAGTCCGTTTGTTAAAACTAATCTCCTTCGTTGGTTTAATCACCTTCTCTTGTTTAATCACCTGACTTTTGGTTGATCACAGTCCGTCTGTTAAAACCAATCTCCTCCATTGGGTTAATCACCTTCTCTTGGTTAATCACCCATACTTTTGGTTGATCACAGCCCGTCTGTTAAAACCAATCTCCTTCGTTGGGTTAATCACCTTCTCTTGGTTTATCGCTCGAGCCTTTGGTTAATCATATTCCGTCTGTTAAAACCAATTGATCTCTTTGGGTTCATAACCTTTTTTAGGTTCCATACCCTTTTCCTCGGTTATTTACTGCTTGTCAGTTAGTATATCGAGTCTCCTTGGGTTCTTAACCTTCTTTTTTTCAATACCCTTTGTTTCGGTTAACGATAATCTGTCAGTTATTGTACCGAACCCCCTTTGGGCTGGCAACCTTTGCTTGGTTCCACACCCGTCCTGTTGGTTGATCACAGTCTGTCTGTTAAAACCAATCCTTCAGTTTCTTGTTAGGTTAATCACCTTTTGGTTAAAATACCCATTCCTTTGGTTGATCACCGTCCGTCGGTTAAACACTAATTTCCTTCTTCCCCATCAGGGTCGCACTCACTATTTTTTTCGATTAGCCCCTACTCGTCAGTTAACATACCGAATCCCCAGGGGGTCTAACTCCTTGTCCCGATTCAACCTCCTTGCTCTTACTCCTTACTTCCTTATCTCTATCTCTTGGTTTTGACACCATTCTTTTGCTTTTCTCCCCAGTGGAGTTGTCACCATTCCTCTGTTTTCCTCTCTTTCCTGTGACATCATTTCCCTTTCTTTCTCCGTCTTGGTTCCCCGAACTACAGAGCTCTGATTTCTTCATTGCAGTGTGAGGATACGTAGGCACGAGATCGCGAGATCTTGGCGAGTAACCTTTCTTCGTTTTAAACCTTCTTCCAATCTTCTTCCTTTTTTCTCCTTTTCTTCCCTGGTTCCATGAACTACGAAGCTCTGACTTCCTTATTGCACTATGAGGATACGTAGGCACGAGATCGCATCCCGGCGAGGAACCTTCCTTCGTTTTCACCCTTTTTCCATAATCTCCTTCCTATCTTTCACCTTTCTTTTCCCTGGTTCCATGAACTACGGAGCTCTAAATTCCTCATTGCATTATGAGGATACGTAGAGCTTGGTTCTTTCAGAATAATGATCATGCCACCAGAAGGTGAGAAAACATCATGTTGCTTAGGTAACCATGTTTTGATAGAATCTCCAGAAAGTTCACAACCTCTGAGCGATTTGCGTTAAAGAACATATTTGTCAATGTATCAGAAAGTTCTCAACTTCTGAGAAACTCGAGGTATCAGAGCACATGTTGATATCTTGTCAGATAGTGCTCGTCTTCTAATTAATGAGTGTTCAAAACCAAAACTTTATTGAATAATGTATTGCATCAGAGAAAGCTCATTTAGAGCATTTTTCTTGCTTCTTGATCATGTCTTCTGATAGCCTGTTTTAGAAAGGATAGTGAATTTTTACAAAGTTCCTGATCAAATATCAAACACAGGTTGGAAGTAAAAGTGTCATACCCCAAATTTTGACCACCAATATTTCTCATCATTGTGCAAATCATCACCACAATATGGATATACTTTCATGCCTCATCAATTTCTTCAAGGATTGTTGAGCATTCACCACAATCAAGAATTAGGGTTTTGAGCCCTCTCAAAGCACTTAGACAAAGGATCAATCAAGGAATGACATGATCTTTAACTTGTCTAATCTCTCAAACACCTATAAATGATCAAGAGGACTCCCACATCAAGAATCAAGCACAAGGTTGCAACATTCTAAGTGGATCAAGCCTCGAGATCACCATTGTCACCAAATTAGGGTTTTTGGTCGACTGAGGCCTCCAGATGAAAATTTTCATCTGGGCAAGAGTAAATGCTTCAAAGCACAACCCAAGATACTCCAAGGGACTTCATGGACCCAATCATCCAGTCAATTTAGCCTCAGGGGATGCATTCATAAAAAAAACCAGGAATTAGGGTTTCTTGACCTAATTCACCCCTAAGTTGACTTTTGGAGCAAAGCATGAGCCAAGACCTCAAGACATGATTTGAGGGCCTCAAATACACCACATTGATCCATTTACAACAATGGATTGATCCAAGAAGCTTGATTCACAAGTTTCAATTTCATCTGGACCACAATTAGGGTTTTGAGGAAAAAGTCAACCGTATCTTTGACTTTTGACCAAGACATGCTCCTAAACCTTGGGACATGATTAAATACACCCTACAACACCTATGGAATCTATCCATTAGGTTTGAATTAGGTCAAGAACTTGATTTCACAAAGGATCGCACAGTTTGGATTTCATCCGATAAAAAGTCAACTATGCACAAAATCAAGTTTGACTTTTTGGAATTTTTAACAAATATGGTTCCCCTAAGTAAAAAATAATGTTAATGTATGGTATTGATCATCATTCATTAAGAAAAATCAAGAAAAGTGAGGTTTCTTGCAAAAGGGGCATCCATAAGAAACCAAAATTTTTCTAAGTTATGGAACAAAAGTGATTTTGGTACCAACTTCCAAGGATCATAACTTGAGATCCAAGAAGCCATTTTGGGTGATCCAAAGCCTGATTTGTAGGTCTTCCTACATTATACAAAAGCTTCAACTACAAGAAACTCCAATTCTTCATGGATTTTGAGTTATGGACTGATCAAAATGACAAAAATGAAGAAAATGGCACTTTTCCAGCACTTAGTGAAAATCTGCCTAAGTTACCAGCCTTGGACATCAATGTTCATGAGGATTTTTCAGTTGGATCCAAATAGTTTCAAAACAAACTATGATCACACATGTTTTGTATCATATGAGGGCTCTCTAAAAAGCACAAGAGCCTCCCATAACTCACCCTGAGCAGAGAGATATGATCCCCTCAAAACCACAATTTCCAACTGTCTTGTACAAGGCAGATTTTGGTATTTTGCTCGATTTGGAAAATTTGGACAACTCTAAGCCTTGTCATCCATTTGGACACATCAGAGGATGAAATCAAAAGGGAATGATCTGATCCCCAAGCCTCCCAAGTCCAAGAATCTACACATAGCCATAACAAACCTAAAAAGGCTAAAAAGTGGCAAGACTCCAATTTTGTTTCAATGCATTCAATGGATGCATCAAGGTGGCATGAACTGAGGCAAACTTAACTGAATGAGTCAAGCCTTATCTATGAACCAAAAGACCATAGGCTTGTGCTCTAACCTCAAGTCAATGGCTAGAGGAGACTTGAGATTCCATTTGATCCACAATGGCCACATACCTGCTGCAGTTGCCACACACTATTGCCGCCAAAGGAAACTTGTTGCACTATAAATAGACCTCAATTGTGATCAGTTTGAGTACACCAAAGCACCCAAACTGATGCTTTTCTCAAAATCTCCCTTTCACTCCAATTTTGCCTTCTAACTCAAGTCACTATCGGGTTTTGAGATTGAGAGTGATTCCAACCAAACCAATCACACACACAGCTCATAAACATCATGTATGAGTGATCCATAACACAAAACCACATCTGGAACATCAAAATCACAAAATCACCAGACAATTGCTCAAGTTCTTGACAGAATTGCAGTTGAGGTACCACAACCAGTTCCAGCTCATTTCAATCCATTCCAACCATTCAAACACATCCCTTGGCACCTAAGGAAGCTGTCCAGATCATTGGAACCTAGCTGCAACACCTCCATCATCAAACTCGATCACCAGCTGCAAGAGGTAGGCCTGAATCCTTCAAACTCTATGATCCATGCATCATAAATGAATTTTTGAGTTACCATCTTGTTTATGCATGTTTGTAGAGTAATAACCCTCAATCAATTGCCATGAATCCATCGTGTATGGAATTTCATTGTGTTCATGCTGAAATTAGGGTTCTTGAGATTTTCTGTTGATTTCTTCCTCCATACTTAATATAAATACAATTAAACTATATGGTTGTGATCCTTGTTCAAAAACGAACGAGATTGGTACTTGAATCATGCAAAACCATTGAGAAATCATGGAGAAAAGTGAGAAAACGTAAATCTGGAAAAACAGGGGACGCGGGCAAGAACCAAGTGTTCTTGGCGCCATAATTCAAAATTTTGAATTTTAGTTATTTTGTTTAATTGATTCAAAAATTAATTTCTCTCTGAATATTTGTGTTTTTGAATTGATTCTTTTTCTCAAAATTCACAAAAATGTTTAAATATTTTATTTTACAAAAAAAATCTAATTTATATTTTTTTTTTAACATAGTTAGAATTTTTGTAATTAATTTCATATTTATTTGTTTTAAACATTTTTAAAAGAAATTCCCACTTTGATTTTTGAAAACCAATTGAATTTCAAACTTTCATGTAATAAAACATGATTTTTCAAAATATTTTTCAAAGTGTACTACTTGTTTTTGAATATATTTGGTATTTTATATCATTTTTTTTCATTTAATTTCCTTTGAAAAATGGCATTTTAATTTTAAATTAGGGTTTGCTCTCGATTTTAAATTTTCAAACATTCTTTGGGCCTCTAATAGAGTGTAAGACCCATTCCTTGTAAATAAAAACCTTTTTGGGCCTCAGTCATTGTATAAGTCCCAATACGATTTCAAAAATCCCGGCGCGGTCGTTGCCTTTTAAACAGAAACAAAAACCATCTGGGCCTCCCCTCGTGTTGTAAGTCCCATTCTCTTTTATTTTAACATTCTTTGGGCCTCTAATAGAGTGTAAGACCCATTCCTTGTAAATTAAAACATTTTTGGGCCTCAGTCAGTGTATAAGTCCCAGTACATAAAAAAATCTCGGCACAATCTCCATTTCAAAACAAAATTAACTGGGCCTACCCTTGTGTTGCAAGTCCCATTTCTTTTATTTTTCAAACCTTTTTGAGTTGTAAGACCCATCTCTTTGTAAATAAAACCTAATTTGGGCCTCAGTCATTGTATAAGTCCCGACACAATTTTCAGATCAACGGTACGATTACTGTTTTTCATCTGGGCCTCTCCTTGAGTATAATCCCTAATTTTCTTTTCAAAAACAACTTTCCCTTTTGATTTAGGTTCAAATTCATAGTTGTTATCAAAACTTTCTTTAATTTCTTGAACAACTAACCATACAAATGTTAACATGGAAGCTTGCTCATCTGTAAGTTCTCCTACCCTCTTTTTACATACAGTATATATTTCATCTGTATATATATATATATATATATATTGGCATGTATATTATCTTCTTAGAGTTTTCCCCGGCAATTAAGTCTAGAATTAGATAGAACCAGTGGTCACTCTTTCAACATAGTCAAAACTAGTTCCCCATAGGAATTCCAGATACAGTCTTGCCTTCTCTTGGGCTTATACAATATGGAACAAAGAGAAAGGCATTATTCCCGGTGAAACTTTTCTCAGACTGTCACTATTAACTGTTCACTAAAGAAAAGATTATTCCCAGTGAAACTTTTCTTGAACTCTTCTTAAGTTTCGACCCACAGGCTTCCTAAAAGCATCCCCGCCTCCTCTTGGGCTTTGTACAAGGACCCTCCGGCTTCTTAGAAGTTCCCATGCCTTCTCTTGGGCTTAATACAAGGACCTTGAAGACCTCTTAAAGGTATAGGACAGAACTTAGTCATCCTTTGTTAGAGTTGTCTTTTCGAAGAGTCAAAACCTCAGACCAATTTTAGGGTTGATTCTCATCCCTTAAAACACCAGCCTCCTCTTGGGCATCATACAAAGATAAACTCTTCCATACCAGTAGAATTGGACAGTATAATCTCCTCTTTGATCTCAAAGACATTGTCAAGTTCCCTACAAACACAGGAAAAACCCTGGTCATTTAACCAATCTCCAATAGAGTTAAAACCTCTATAGGTTTTCAAAACTCAATCTTTAAACTCTCACTTTAAATTTCCCCAGTCACGGTCAGCTTATCATCAGTATAACACTATCCCAAATCAGAATCTCAAGGCATCTGATACCTCAACTCTTCTGTAAACCCTCAGCAAGAGTTGATCCCCCAACATGGACCTGCCTCTGGATCTCAATAATCCTCAGCAGAAGCCAGCTTCCTCTTAGGCTTTGTGTAATGATTTTCCTCAGCAGAATTAGCCTCAACAGTACCCTTTTGTTGAGTCCATCTTCTTTCTTAAAACACTCTCTTGTTGAGTTAACCCTTTTCAGCCTCAATCTTGGGCTTTGTATAAGACAAACAAAGTACTCTCTTGTTGAGTCAATCACCTTTCCACACTCTCTTGTTGAGTCAATGGTATAAAATATAAACACTCTCTTGTTGAGTCATTCTTTTTAGCCTCAATCTTGGGCTTTGTACAAGACATATATAAACTTTCTCCAACAAAGTCAAAATCTTCATAACCTTCTCTTAATTTCGGGATAAATATCTTCCCCAGCGGAGTCAATTCCTCCCAGCTTTCTTTTAGGCTTTGAGAATTAATACCCCTAAGCATAGTCTCTTTCTTTAGCCTTAATCTTGGGCTTTGTACAAGACAGACAAACACTCTCTTGTTGAGTCAGTCTCATTTCAGCCTCAATCTTGGGCTTTGTACAAGACACCGTATAAATCTCTCCAGCAGAGTCAATCTTCTTTTAGCCTCAATCTTGGGCTTTGTACAAGACAGATAGAACTTCTCACCAGTAGAGTCAGTTTCCCTTTTTAGCCTCAATCTTGGGCTTTGTACAAGACACATAAATATTTCCCCGGAAAAGTCAACTTTTAGCCTCCTCTTAGGCTTTGTATAATGATATCCCCTAAAGAGTCAGTCTCTTTTTAGCCTCAATCTTGGGCTTTGTACAAGACATATACAAACACTCTCTTGTTGAGTCAGTATTTTCCAGCCTCCTCTTAGACTTTGTATAAGGACTTCCCCTGTGGAGTCAATCAATCTTTTAGCTTCAACCTTGGGCTTTGATCAAGGCACACAAAAATCAACATTCCCTTTTAGAGGAAATAAAAAATCTCTCTGTAGGAAGACACTTCTCTGTATATCACACATCAAAATAGACATTAAAAAAAACCCTAAAATCCCAGATAACTGCTTTAAGTGGCACATTGGTTGATTCAAATATCCAAGTTGTAGTCTATCTCTTATCCTGGTAAATCCCCGTTGGTTACGATATAGGGCAAGCAAGCAAAAATATTTTATTTTTGGAAGAATTCCCTCCGGGATTTATGTCGTGTCCACAGTCTCTCGCGTTTATGAGTTTGGATTAAAATGGTTTCAAACAAGAAAACAGAAAAGTAAATATCAGCATAAAAAGAATTCATTCTTCTAAGAGAAGAAACTTATCCGGCATGCACATAATCGACTCCTCACAAACTTAAACTTACCGACCAGTTAAACTCAACCTACAATACTCCTCAATATCACCCAGCATCACTCACAACAAAGGTTATGTCTAGCGCAAAGTTGAGAAAACAACCGTGTTACCCTCGCCGACACTCTCACACGCGACTCAAGGCACGGAGGCATTAAGCTTCGACGCCTATTGAAGATTGTTAGCTCTTAATTCTATCTCTAGAATCCAGAAACTAACAGATAACCATCCCTAATCGAAGTTTGCGAGGATTATCTCTAACGCAACTCAAACCCCGTGCATAAAGCAAAAATTAGAGACAATCACCAATAAAGATTTGTAAATCAAGTTTTATACAACGCCATGGGCGACAAATATACATGAGATCATAGTCAATGCATATACAAAACCCAACAAAGAAGAAAAACACAAAGAAGAAGAGAAATGAACCAAACATCTCGCGGTTTGTCAGAGCCGATAGACGATCAATCCACCCCAGTTCATCCGTATGCAAGCTTACATGTTATTTTCTAAGCTAATCTACTGAAAAATGAATTTTGATGGAGTTGGGATCACAAAACCCCAAAACCATACTAAAAAAATAGTGTTTTTGGCCTTAAATGGTGTTTCTGTCTGCACAGTTTCACCCAATGGTGTTTTGGGCGCCCAACGGCGAAAGGCGGCTTATTTTGCAAGTTCCAGTAGTGTTCTGGAGTACCCAGCGCTAGAAGTACCGCCCGACGCTGCTAAGGTGCAGCATGACAGTAAAAATCCAGCACAGTTTTATTCATAACTTTTGAACCGCAACTCTGTTTTTCGCCCGGTTTGAAGCGCTGGAAAGCATATTCGATGCTATATACAACAATGGCAAGATATCCTTGATTGAATACCTGCAAATATAAATGAAAATCAATTAAACTCAATGATATTTACACGATAATGCAATATATACACTATAATGTAAAGTAAACGTATTTATAAACAAATCAGGGATTATTCGAATGATATTAACAAAAAGTATCGATAAGTGCAACAAAACTTATATACAAAAATAGTTACATTTTACACTTATCAATCCCTTTCTTTCATCTAATTGCTGTAAGCGGCAAGCCTCTGGATTATTTACATCCATGCCACTGTCCCTCTCTTAGCATGAAAGACTCCAAAGGAAAAATGGCATTGCTCAACACTGAGTTAAAGTTTTCCCCTTCAGGATAAATCCCCTATAAAGGAAATTATGGCATTGTTGGATTCCCATATCCCAGTTAAAGTAACCCTCCTTTATAATCAGTCACCCAACAGTTGTGATAAATAGATGAGATGTCTCCCTTTAGAGATGACAAATTCTCTCTCAGTCAAACATTTAAGCTTCAATCTTGGGCTTTGAATAAGACACAAATACTCCTTTAGCGTCAATCTTGGGCTTTGAACAAGACACCAAAACATCATCTTTTCCTCCCATAGAATAGGAGGAACTACGATTGCTCTGATTTCCCTGTTTCTTTAAAAGGGAATACGTTGGCATAAGATTTCGAAATCTTAGCGAGCATACAAATCAAAAACTTTAGGTCTAGTACCTTCATACCAATCAAGAACTCTAGGTCTAGTACCTTCATACCAATCAAGAACTCTAGGTCCAGTACCTTCACACCAATCAAAACTGAGGTCCAATACCTCACCAAAATCGTCAAAAACTCACTCTCTCTCTCTCACATATCCCAAAGAAGAAACTTTCCCATTTACAGATAATCACCAGCAAGTAAAAGCAGAACCTATTGCTAACAACCTATGGATAACAACATATAGGATGGGTAATTGACAACTCCCCATTGTATAACCTGACCCCGAATCTCTTTAAGTGTTTGTTCAGTTAAACATTCACGTGCAAGGTTAGTTTTAGATAGCTTCCCTTTCCCTTCCAGCTTCACGGGATAAATAAGAAATTAGAAAGTAGCACCCCACTCCTACCATTACGGAGGAGAAACCCAACGGCGATAAGGTGGTCGCGTCACCGACCAAAATCGCACGCTACAAAAAGCATTAGCAGTTATTTGGGTTATAAGATTATGAGATTAAGTCTATCAAAATCATATATCACATTCTCCCCCTTTGTCAGAAATCAAAAAGGTATAAAAAAATAAAGAAAGAGAACAAAGAGAGAAATAATATGGTGAGATCATTAACAACAATACTTAAGAAGGATAAATAACCAATTCAAGATAAATAAAACGTTATTCATTATCAAGAAAAGAGTACAAGCGAAGTCTAAAAGAGCAACTAAGAAAAATAACTACACGACCAAAAACTTTCAGGGTCTGAGGTTTGTAAGCTCCCTCTGTGTCAAATAGTCTTAGAGATGAGGTTTGTAAGCTCCTCCTAAGTACTATTTGTGAAGTTTAAGGGGTGAGGTTTGTTTCCCTTAAGAAGAACACCAAGCATACCTGGAACCCAAAACTTAATCAAGAAGGAATCTTCAGTGATTAATAATGGTTTCAAAGTAGTTCATAGCGGAACAATTTTGTCAGCCCGACTTGTTGAACATAAGTAACAACTCCTTGATGGTCAAGAATATGAGAAATAACTCTGCCAAATAGAATGAGAAACTGTAATACCCTAATTTTTACACCTAAGATCCCACATGTCATTTGCATCTGTACCATAAACAAGATCACAAGCTTTGTCTCTCTTACCCTTCTTTGTAGGTTTGCTTTTGAGAGAGATCACCAATGACCCTTGTTTTCTTGTTTGTTTTATATTTGTTTATGTTTATGTTTACTAACCTTTAATTAAAATCCAAAAATATGTTCGTTTTCCATTTACTAATTTTTTCAGGAAGAAATTTGGATAAAAAATGTCAAATACCAGTTCCCCAACTCGAATGAAATTCATCTGAACTGAAAGCTCCTGAGGTTTGACTAAATTTTGGTAAAACTTGATGAAGAACAAGATGATCCAACATGAAGAATTCTGCCAGACCAAAGATGGCGAATGAAATGTCGTAACATGAAGACTCGACATCATGACTGTCACAACAAGTTGTTTTAATTCTGTTCCAAGATTCAAGGCGCGTTTAGCAGTTGATCAAGGACAGACGATTTGAAGCCCAAGATAGCTGAAGGTTATAAAAGAAGACTTAGAACTAGGGCTAAAAAAATGAAAACAGAATCCTTGTGTAATACTTGTAAAGTAGAAAATAAGGGTTTAGGGTTTTGAGAGTCGTAGGCTTTCTTGTGTTGTAAGTCTCCCTTTGTATAAGTTGGATACATTGTGGTAGACATAAATGTTTATACAGATTCAGAAGCCTTGAGGTAATGAATTGCATATTGTTCTTGGATGAAGCTTTGAAGAAAATCTAATAGAATTCGAGGAAGATTGTTAGTCAAGGTGGCTTAGCCGAACTTTACATTGAAAGAGAGGTCTTTCAAGTAGGATGATGCAGTTGTTGTCGATTGCAACTTTTAGATATCACAAGAGGTGATTAAGGGAGTGAGATAGGTTTCTCTTATCTAGGATGGAGTTCTTAGATAAATTTTTCATTGGGTAGTGATAGGTAAACCAGATGTTGTTTACTATAAACCAGAGGTTGTTTACATAAAACTATACTACTGATAATGGATTCTTCTTCCTGGCTTGGTAGCCCCCAGATGTAGGTGAATTGGACCGAACTGGGTTAACATATCTTGTGTTATTTATCATTCTGCAAATTTACAGTTCAATATTTTCTTATTGATTAACATGTTGTGACAGATGTTAAAACATCTGTCGTGACTCTGTTGCTGATATTCAGAGTGTCAACTTGATTTTTTTGCCCTTGTTTTAAAGTTATGCAGAGAATAATGTCGTGACATGTTGTTAGGACATCGGTAATCTGCATGCCAAAATTTCAATTGGTATCAGAGCAGGCATCCTATCTGTTTCTGGATGAGATCTTGGGAGTTACTTTCTGGCTCATTAAGCAAGGTGTGTGTTTGTGTGATCAGGCCATTCATTGGATATTTGGAATGATTGGTATTGGATCAAGGATGACAGCTACTGATTGGTTGTCTTTTGCTTCAGTGAAGATGTTCTAGCTACTGCAAGTGTTGAGCTTCTTTTTTGCAAGGTGTCCTTTAAGATGTCTTGACATCTTGACTGGAGCCTGTTGAAGATGTGTTGTTGTTCCGCTGCATGTGTTTCTGATGAAAGGACTTTGGTAAAGCTAGATTGAAGACTCTGTTCATGAAAGTGTCAGCATTTATTGAAGCTCTAGCCATTCCAGTAGGGAGTAATGGAATGGAGAGAATTGTTTGTTGTTGTTTGCCTTTGATGTCTTGGTACTTGGAAGGTTGGTTTCTTCAGGTATTTTAAAGTCAGAAAGATCTAGGTTATAGATTTCTTGGTTTATGAAATTGGTAAATACCCTTGTCATGATAAAGTTGCCAAAGACACTTGAGAATTCTCTCTAGGCCACTCTGTAGCGTGCGATTTTTGTCGGTGACGCGACCACCTTACCGCAATGGTTGGAATTTGGGTGCTACTTTCTGATTTCTTATTTATCCTATGAAGCTGGAAAGGAAAGGAAAGATATCTAAAACTAACCTTGCACGCAAATGTTTTCTTTAACAAATGCTAAGAGATTGGGGGTTCGGGGTCAGGTTATACAAAGGGAAATTGTCAATCACCCAGTGTATATATGGTTATCCATAGACCTTTTATATGTTTCTCTGTTGATTTAAGTTTGTTCTTTGGTGTTTATCTGCTATGGTTTGGGAAAGTTTCTCCTTTGGGAGTGTTGAGAAGATGTTTTTGTTGTTTTCGGGTTTTTCGTTGTTTTTGGGAAGGTACTAGACCTAAAGTTTTTTATTTGTGTGCTTGCTATTCACAATCTTATGCCTACGTATTTCTGTAAAGAAAACTGGTAAATCGGAGCAATCGTAGTTCCTCATATTTCTATGGGAGGAAAATGTTTAGTGTCTTGTTCAAAGACAAAGATGGAAGCTAGATGAGTATTTGTGTCTTGTTCAAAGCCCAAGATTGAAGCTAAAAGGTTGACTGAGAGAGAATTTGTCATCTCTAAAGGGAGATATCTCACCTATTCATCACAAAATGTTGGGTACTTGATTATAAGGGAAATTACTTTAACTGGCATATGTGAATCCAACAATGCCATAATTTCCTTTATAAGGGGAATATTATGACGGAAGAAACTTTAACTCAGTATTGAGCAATGCCATTTTTCCTTATGAATCTTTTATGCTAAGAGAGGGACATTGGCATGGATGTAAATAATCCAGAGGCTTGCCACTTACAGATGTTTAGATGAAAGATGTTTTTTGACCAGGATAAGATAAGGAATCCAGCTTGGATTTTGAATCAATAAGTGTGCCACTTACAATAATTATCTGGGAAAAAGGTTTTGACTATTTGTTTTGATGTGTGATGTGCAGAAAGAAATATCCTCCTGTAGAGTGGATCAGGGTCTCATCTGAGGGGATGTTAATTTTTGTGTGCCTTGATCAAAGCCCAAGGTTGAAGCTAAAAGGTTGACTTTACTAGGGGAGTCATATATCTGTCTTGTACAAAACCCAAGATTGAGGCTGAAAAGATATTAACTCTACTGAGGAGGTTTTATCTGTCTTTTACAAAGCCCAAGATTGAGGCTGAAAAGAGATTGACTCCATTGAGGAGAATCATTATATAAAGCCTAAGAGGTGGCTGTTTGGGGAAATTCTTATATGAAGCCTAAGAGGAGGTTGGCTTCTGCTGAGGATTGTGGAAATCTAGAGACATGTCCAATATGTTTTGGGGAATCAACTCTTGCTGGGGATTGAAGAAGAGTTGAGATATCAGATGCCTTGAGGTTTTGATTTTGTTAGGGTTTTATTGATGGTAAATTGACCCTGACTGGGGTTTTTTAAGGTGAAGGTTTAAACTTTGAATTTTAAAACCTATGGAGGTTTTAACTCTGCTGGAGTTTAGTGTGTTGATGAAATGATCAGGGTTTTTTATGTGCTTTTAAGAAACTTGAGGGCCTCTCTAAGAGAAAATGAGACTTTCCAAGTCTACTGGTATAAAGAGGTTGACTCTTAGCTGGAGGATGATTTTAGTATGATGCCCAAGAGGAGGCTAAGACTGTCTAAGTCTCTCAAGAAGTG
The DNA here is from genome assembly GCA_022829125.1 of Lathyrus tuberosus. Taxonomy (NCBI): domain Eukaryota; kingdom Viridiplantae; phylum Streptophyta; class Magnoliopsida; order Fabales; family Fabaceae; genus Lathyrus; species Lathyrus tuberosus. Next base: position 13,755,602 of record JALAZF010000075.1, read on the forward strand.
GTAGGCTCTAGTTGTACAGAGAGATCTTTGTATGATGCCCAAGAGGAGGCTTAGGTTTTAAGGGATGAAGATCAACCCTAGAATGGTCTGATGTTTTGGAATTCTTGACTCTCCTGAGGATTGAACTAGCGAAGATGACTAATTTCTGTCCTATACCTGTAGGAGGTCTTTGGGTCCTTGTACTAAGCCCAAGAGGAGGCTGAGAACTTATAAGAAGCCTGGGGGTCATTTTACTAAGCCCAAGAGGAGGCTGGGGATGCTTTTAGGAAGCCTGGGGGTCCAAACCTAAGAAAAGTTCAAGAAAGGTTTCACTGGGAATAAGTCCTTTCTTTGCAGAACAGTACTAGGGTTTGAAGAAATTCAGAAGAGGTTTCACAGGGAATTAATCCTCTTTGGAGAATTGAATTTCTTGTACACATATGTTTCTAAGTTTGGACAGTCTTTAGAATAGTTTCACCGGGAATAATGTCTTTCTCTGTTCCATATTGTATAAGCCCAAGAGGAGGCAAGACCGTATCTGGAATCTAGAATTTCCTATGGGGAACTAGTTTTGACTATGTTGAAAGTAACCTCTGGTTTGATGTAAACCTAGACCTAATTGTTGGGGAAAACTCTAAGCAAGTATGTACAAGCATATATATATATATATATATATATATATATATATATATATATATATATATATAAACAAGTATGTATTGAAGAGATAATGGAACTTACAGTTGTGCAAGCCCAAACATTCTAACCACAACTGTATGGTTAGTTTTTCAAGAAATTGAAGAAAGTTTTTCTAACCTTTTGAATTTGAATTTGAATCAAAAGTAAAATTCAAGGAGATGCCCAAATGAAAAAAAAAGAAACAACGATCACACCGTTTATTTTGAAAATCGTGTCGGGACTTATACAATGACTGAGGCCCAAATTATTTATTTACAAAGGAGGTGGGTCTTACACTCTATTAGAGGCCCAAAAGTGTTTGAAAAGAATACAAATGGGACTTACAACTCAAAGGGGAGGCCCAGATGGAAATTGTTTTGAAAACGAGAATCGCGCTGAGATTTTTAAAATCGTATCGGGAAATATACAATGACCGAGGCCCAAAATGGTTTATTTACAAAGGGATGAGACTTACACTCTACCAAGAGGCCCAAAAGTATTTTGAAAAGTGTTTAAAAAATTAAAATTAAGAGAAATCCTAATTTTAATTAAAAAATAAATAATTTTTAAAGGAAATTAAATATAAAATGATACAAAATATCAAATATATTTAAAAACAAGTTGTCAACTTTAAAAAATATTTTGAAAAATCATGTTTAATCACATGAAAGCTTGAAATCCAATTGGTTTTGAAAAATCAAGGTGAGAATCACAAAGTCTGGTACTTTCCTTCTTGGTTTGTCTTTAGAAATGACACTGATTTCTGGCGGAGTAGGATCATTGGAGTCTTCTTCCCATGCAGAGTTGTCATAGGAGAACTCTTCTGTCGCATCTTCCATAGTGTTTTCATTCTCAAGAGGATCTCCCCATCCAGTTGGTTAGATGTCCTCAAGCCTGATACGAGGGCTTTCGGGAGTAGTGTATTTGACTAGGAAGTCGTACTTGCCGCCTGGCTGTCCCAAGGTGTCCCATGTTTCTGTGGGAATAGATGAGTCATCTTCCTCGATGAAGTTGACCTCGGGAAATGCATAGTTAATGAACTCTTGTCCTGCAATCTTTGCAAATTCATCACCGTGGTGCTGGACATCTTCGGAATGTCCTGAGTAATGATTCCATGACTCTGTGGGGACATGGGTATTCTTTTCGAGATTACTCAGTTGATAGGCATTATCAGGCTGACTCTTTTGCCCCGAGTCTTTCGTGTATGGCTTCCAGATGGGCAAGTCATCCAGGGGATCATAATAATTGTAGCCAAAGTTATCTTTCATTAGATTGTTTCCTCTAATGAATTGGGCAGAGCATGGCATCCTTCGGGATCACAATCTCCATAGATCATTCTGACGTCTGATCTCGGTATATATCTTGGGCTCTTCTTTGGAAAATAGAATGGCATGTGCGTTTCTCCCTGAGATATATAACTGTCATTGTTGAGATAAGACTTCCACTCCTCATCTGTGTCGGAGGAGTTGTTCCCATCGATGGTGTGGACTTCTTGAGATACTGGGTGGAGGAAGCCTCCGCTGTGGAAGAAATCCTAAATGGGACAAAAAATTTCATCCTTCTTCATAGTCTGGGTACAAGTCAGAGAGAAACCAAGACCTTTTCTTGTCTTGTTATCCGTAAGAATTACAATCTGTCCCCATCCTTTTATGTCATTACTCTCGATCACTTTGAGAGCGTCTTTGTATGAGGAAATCGACGTCCCTCTTTCTGGTTGATTCTTATTGCTCACCGAGAGTGCTTGGAACCGAGTTCCAACAACCTCTTCTGGTTCTACACAGGAGAATGATGATAGGTTGCTCACGATTAAGGCTTGCTTTCCACATACTGTGACTAATTTGTCATTCTTAACGAACTTCAGCTTCTGGTGAAGTGTCGAAGTGACTATCCCAACTTCATGTATCCAAGGTCTCCCTAATAAACAACTGTATGCTGCTCGGATGTCCATGACCTAGAAAGTGACTTGGAAAGTGTGAGGACCGATAGTTATGGGAAGATCGACTTAGTAGTTTTTCTAGATCCGCCAAAGGCTTTGATGATGATCTCACTGCCTCTCATCGGAGCTCCTTGAAACGATAGTCGTACCAAAGTTGATTTTGGCATAACATTCAAAGATGATCCTGTGTCTACCAGTACGCTGGCAAAAGCATCGTCTTGGCAATTGACTGTAATGTTGAGTGCCATATTACGGTTCTTGCCTTCCTCTGGCAGTTCTTCATCACTGAATCCTAAATTGTTACAGGAAGTGATGTTGGAGATGATGCTGTCAAATTGCCCTACTGTCACATCTTGTTCTATAAAGGCTTGTTCCAAGACCCTCTGTAGAGCTTCCCTGTGAGCTTCTGAACTGAGCAGGAGAGATAACACAGAGATTCGAGACGGAGTTTGCAATAATTGATCCATAATGTTGTACTCGCTTTTCTAGATGAGCTTCAGCATCTCATCGTTGTTCTTTACAAGCTCTGGATGACTAGATTAACCGATTTGTTAGTTGGGAACTTTCATGTGAGGTTCCTTTTCTTTGGCGGGTTCTCTAACTCCTCTGTTGAAGATCCGACCGCTCCGGGTAACTCGACTGATGTCGGCAATGTTCACAACGGAGGGTAATGGAGTTTCTTTTCCATTTTCTATGGTCGTTGCAACATACTTGTAAGGGATAGCCTTTTCTGACTTATACGGTATTGGACCTGGAAGGTAGGTAACCACATGAGCTTTTTGGTTTTTTTGACCGTCGTAGGCAACCTCAATTAGTTCCTGGTTGGGAACTTTTCTACTATTAAGAGGGATCTTTGATTCATTGAGTAGAGGGATTATGGCGCAAACATTCTTGGTTATTCCATGATCGGAGATTATGACAGTGTCTTTGCTTTGACCAGGGAGATAGTCTTGTATCATGTTGATTGACCTAGAACTCGAACATGGTCGAATCTCCTTTCGGTCCAACTGATTCTGGAGGGCTTCTCGCACTAGATAGCATCCTTGGTTATTTTCCGAGCATACTCTACAACGCTCATAATTGTGCGGTGGTACTCGACCGTACCCGCTTTGTATGCAGTGCATCTTTACTAGATCTGTTTCTATTGAGCGGATATCACGACTTTGATGTCTACCAGGATTCCCATCAGTCATGCTAATCTGTTGTGTGTCTTCATCCAAGTAAATCGGAAGCCACCAGTGGTCCAACAAATGTTGAAGCGTCCTTTGCACAAGCGCACACCCTTGGTCGTCTTCGCGGCATTTTTTACAGTCTAGATAATCATGTGAAACCAGAAAACCGAGTCTGATCTGCTTAGCATGTAATTCCACCAGACTGGTATTCATCAAGCGTAAGTCAAAGATTTAAACCATATTGACTTGATGGTCATTCCTTTCATGGTAATCTTGGATCCATCCGAGATCCATTTGACGTTGGAGGACCTCTAGTACAAAAGAGCATCCCTGATCGTCTGTTGAGCAGATTGAATAAGCTTTGTAATCGTGCCGTGGCAGATTGTAATACTGACTTTGTCTTGAATGCATCACCACTAAATTGACGTTCATTGCACGGATGTCGTTGTTCTGAACAATATTAGGATGTGCATGGGACATGTTTACTTCACGAATCCTGTGATCCTGAATCCAGCCCAGATCCATTTGTTCTTGTAGAGCTGCTTGTATTATGGAACACCCTTGGCTGTCCTTGGAGCATATTTCACACTGATGATAGTTGTGAGATGGCACATGGCCATACCCGCTCTGTTTGCAATGCATCTTTACTAGGTTGGTTCCCAGTAAGCGTACAATGTGAATTTGATAACTGTTGACAGGTTCTCCTTCTATCAAATTCATAGTAGTCTTCTCATGTTGCGGTAATGGGTTCGTTTGAACATTTGGATTTGTATCTTTGAAAGATAAGACCCCGTTCCTGACAAGCTTCTGTACATCAGACTTGAAGCTGAGACAATTCTCAATGTTATGTCCTGTTCCTCCTTGATGGTAAGGGCAAGTTTGATCTGCTTTGAACCAAAAAGGTGGATTTTCTGGTACTGCGAGAGGTGTCCTGGTTTGAATATTCCCCTTGGCCAGTAGAAGTGGAAATAACTCTGCGTACAACATCGGTATAGGGTCGAACCCTGATGGTCCTGTAGTACGATTGCTATTATTGTACTGCGGGCGAGCGTGCTGAAAAGGTTATTGCTGCCTTTTCTAATACTGCTGTTTATTTGGTTGGCTCTGAGTAACCTGAGGTTGATAAGTCGGAGCTGGCACCGGGTTGATAGCGGGAGTTATTGCTACTATCGGTTGATACCTTCGCCTTTGCTTTCCCAGAGAGATATTGCTGATATCTTACTCTTTCTTCTTTTGGAAAGCACTACTGTATGTCTTAGTACTGCTAGATGGCTCTGTATCTTTGACTAATCGTCCTTCTCGGATTACTTCTTCAAGGCGTACTCCCATGTTCACCATTTCAGTGAAGTCACTGGGTGCCCTGGCAACCATTCGGTCGTAATAAAATGAGCTCAATGTTTTCAGGAAAATCTTTGTCATTTCCTTTTCCTCGAGAGGGGGACAAATCTGAGCGGTAATTTCACGCCATCTCTGAGCATATTCTTTGAAAGTTTCTTTGTCCTTTTGTGACATTTCCCTGAGTTAATCTCTATCTGGTGCCATGTCCAAGTTGTATTTATACTGCTGAACGAATGCTGCCCCGAGATCTCTGAAAGTACTGATCTTGGTGCGGTTTAAACCCATGTACCATTTGAGTGCGGCACCGGTTAAACTGTCTTGGAAGTAATGGATCAGTACCTGTTGACTGTCTGTCTGGGTAGACATTTTTTGAGCGTACATCACCAAATGACTTTGAAGGCAAGATTTACCTTTGTATTTTTCAAAGTCAGACACCTTGAATTTGTGCGGTATCTTTACATTAGGGACCAAACAGAGGTCGGCGGCATCCTTTTCGAATAAGTCTTAACCGCGAATGGCATGCAGTTCCTTCTACGTTTCCAAGAATTGCTCATGGAACTCATTCATCCTTTCATATACTTCTTTGTTTCTGCCAGAAGTGGCTTGCAGAATCTGTCCTTCCGGGACAGTGTGTACCACTGGTTGTGGTATAGACATTACAACAGTGACTCTTGGCGCTTCAGTGCCCTGAAGTTTGTAACCTTCAGGAGTTGCTGTCATAACCCTGGCATCTTCATTTTCCTGAAGCTTATAACCTTCAGGTCCAGCGGTTCCCACTACGGCTTCTGGGTCTTCAGTGACCGGTGGGATATATCCTTCAAGTATAAAGTTGAAAGTCATGCCCCAAGGGCGCCCTTTATGCATGTTGTACCGAGGATGATTATCATGTGCCTCAAATGTAGGCGTAGATGTAATCTATGAGATCATAGTCCTTTGATGTTGTTGCTCCTGAGCTGCGGCCAGGGATTGCATGTTGCTGTGAAGTTTCTTCAAACTTTCTTTTAGAGGGTCGATTTCTTCTCTCAGCTCTCTGTTCTCTTCCTCGAGATCGTCCATTTTCTTTTTTCGATTAGCCAGAGTGTTGTATGAATGAGATAATTTGACTCTAGGATTGTGACACATACGTGAGACTCAAGGATAAGAAAATTGCGTTATGTGAGAATGATGAATGATATGAAAAGACTTTTTTTTTGTTTTTGTTTTCAAAAGAAACTTTAACAATTAGATTGCAAATATCACACAGTGGGGGAGACCCCTTTTATTGAATTCGAAAGATTACAGTATTTTACAAAGTGTGAGAAGGAAATGTCTAAGCTCATGGATCCTGAGTCCTCTCTGAAGAGAGCTCAGATGTCGGTTCCTGTGTTTTTTTTTCTTTGACCAGGCCTCTTCAACTGTTGTCGGGTCGATGATCCTTTGCCAGGTAAAAGGAGTGAGCAAATTTCTTCGGTCTTTCTGGCTTTCTATGGGATGTTGCTATAATATCTTAATCAGAGCATCCTTTTCCTTTAGCAGTTCCTGAATCGTGGTACATTCCAAATTGAGGATCTGGTATTTGTTCTTCCAAGAGTTCTTCTCATGTTGGACTTTGTTAAGAGCGACCTGGAGTTTTTCCGCATCAGACATGAAATAAAGGACAGATTCCTTTAAGGGAAAAACTTCTTGACGAGGGTAAGGAATCCTCAGCTTGAGGGCTCTAGTTTGCAACCAACGGAGATAAGGTTCCATGGAGGTACAATTTGGTCTTCCCAGAGACTCTATTCCTTTCCTGTGAATGTGTTACCAGGCATGCACTATTTCTTTCTTCAGTGCCCTGTCATTTTCCCTTCCTTGAAGAAAAGACCTTCCAGATGAGAATTATGTGGGATATTCTTCATCGGGTATCCGAGTTGACAGCGAGCCAAAATTGGATGATAGTTGATCCCTCCTTTAGTACCAATGAGGGGTACATTAGGGAAATTTCCACATCTGTCGATGATCTCTATCTCTTCGTAAATGAGGTTGTACCAGTCTATGTCAGAATTGGTAAGAGACATAATCCTCTATGACCAACCTAGAGTACTCTTGTGATCCCAAAAAGCAGCAGACTTGGGCAAATGGGAAATGAACCATTTGTAGAGTAATGGTACAAATCATGTGATCATTCCTCCGCTGTACAAATTCCTTAAATGTATAGAATGATAAGCATCTGCGAGCAAGGTTGGTACGGGGTTTCCTATTAAGAATATCTTAACAGCATTGGTGTCGACGAAGTTGTCGATGTTGGGAAAAAGGAATAACCCATATATGAGCAGAACAAAGATATCTTCAAAAGCAATTAAGTTTCCTACACTAGCAAAGTATAGAGCTTTCTCCATCAGGAATTTAGCCGGTAAACCCTGGATTCCTCCTTTAGTGGTCACGTGAGTCCTAACTTCTGACTCATCCAAAGAGATTGCTCTTGTAATGGTTTATTCTTTTGGAATTTCTTCCAGTCCGGAAAATGGAGCTTGATTAGTGATATGGTAAATCAATCAAGTGTTAGTACTCATCCAATGTTGGTGCAACTTGGTAATCCAGGAAAGTGAAGCAGTGGTAAACTGGATCGTAGAACTGTACCATTGTAGACATGATTCCTTCAACTACGTTGACCTTCAACATAGACAACGTCCCTCTGTGCTTAGCTCTGAAAGCCTCGGGATTGGTAATCATCCTTCCCAATTTCCTTAAGTCTTCTAGTTTTGGAGCCTCGAAGGTGTACTTGTGCATTTTTCTTCTAACGAAATCCATAACTCAACCTCTGATATTTGCAATTATTGTTTTAGTTTTTTTGGAAAAAGATTTTTTTTTTCTTGTTTGAAGAGAGTTTTTTAATGAATGCATGAATGCAGCAAACAAAAACATTTGAAAACATGGGTTTAGGGGTTCAACGTCACGAGCATGGAGTCATGGCTCTACCCATTCCCAAAGGTTGTACTATTTTGGTCAATTTTTGTACATGTAGAATGAGTTCTAAAAGGTTCCCAAAATCATTGACCCCTCATAGGGATGTTAACAACAAACTGATTCACTCGAGCGAGCTGTAATATCCTAGGATGAATCTCTTTTGAGTGTAGTATCGCGTGTCAACTATTACCGATAGTCCCCGCACTACCAAATGTCCATATGGTTAAATGTCTACTAAATCCTCAGGGTCATGGGTACTGCACTGGGATAAACGATCCTTTCACGGTAATCGGTCTTTCAACATAAATATTTCCACACGGGTACCTCGCCTGATTCGGTGGACTGCCAAGTTAGCTTGGTTGGGAATCACTCCCTATAAGCTTTTCTTGGATATGCCACCACTTATCTTTATGTTCTCTCAAACTTTCCACATGTGTATTAATCGCATTCCTAGTTAACATAAATTTAAACACGGGTATCAAGTAATATAATAGTAAATGATATATATAGCAAAAAACTGAGAAAATAAATAAACAGAGAAATAAAGCAAAGCCTAGACCTCTTAGGAACTCCAATCCTAAAGACTCCCCAGCAGAGTCACCATTTTTTTGTAGCATGCAATTTTTGTCGGTGACGCGACCACCTTACCGCAATGGTTGGAATTTGGGTGCTACTTTCTGATTTCTTATTTATCCTATGAAGCTGGAAAGGAAAGGGAAGATATCTAAAACTAACCTTGCACGTAAATGTTTTCTTTAACAAATGCTAAGAGAATGGGGGGTCGGGGTCAGGTTATACAAAGGGAAGTTGTCAATCACCCAGTGTATATATGGTTATCCATAGACCTTTTATATGTTTCTCTGTTGATTTAAGTTTGTTCTCTGGTGTTTATCTGCTATGGTTTGGGAAAGTTTCTCCTTTGGGAGTGTTGAGAAGATGTTTTTGTTGTTTTCGGGTTTTTCGTTGTTTTTGGGAAGGTACTGGACCTAAAGTTTTTTATTTGTGTACTTGCTATGAATTTCGCAATCTTATGCCTACGTATTCCCGTAAAGAAAATTGGGAAATCAGAGCAATCGTAGTTCCTCCTATTTCTATGGGAGGAAAATGTTTAGTGCCTTGTTCAAAGCCCAAGATTGAAGCTAGATGAGTATTGTGTCTTGTTCAAAGCCCAAGATTGAAGCTAAAAGGTTGACTGAGAGAGAATTTGTCATCGCTAAAGGGAGATATCTCACTTATTCATCACAAAATGTTGGGTACTTTATTGTAAGGGAAATTACTTTAACTGGAATATGTGAATCCAGCAATGCCATATTTTCCTTTATAAGGGGAATATCACGAAGGAAGAAACATTAACTCAGTATTGAGCAATGCCATTTTTCCTTATGAATCTTTCATACTAAGAGAGTGACTTTGGGTTGGATGTAAATAATCCAGAGGCTTGCCACTTATAGCTGTTTAGATGAAAGATGTTTTTTGACCAAGATAAGAGAAGGACTCCAGCTTGGATTTTGAATCAAGAAGTGTGCCACTTACAGCAATTATCTGGGAAAAAGGTTTTGACTATTTGTTTTGATGTGTGATGTATAGAAAGAAATATCCTCCTGCAGAGTGGACTCAGGGTCTCATCTGAGGGGATGTTGATATTTGTGTGCCTTGATCAAAGCCCATGGTTGAAGCTAAAAGGTTAACTCTACTAGTGGAGTTTCATATCTGTCTTGTACAAAGCCCAAGATTGAGGCTGAAAAGAGATTGACTCCACTGAGGAGGTTTTATCTGTCTTGTACAAAGCCCAAGATTGAGGCTGAAAAGAGATTGACTCCATTGAGGAGGTTTTATCTGTCTTGTACAAAGCCTAAGATTGAGGCAGAAAAAAGATTGACTCGACTGAGGAGAATCATTATATAAAGCCTAAGATGAGGCTGTTTGGGGAAATTCTTATATTAAGCCTAAGAGGAGGCTGGCTTTTGCTGGGGATTATGGAAATCCAGAGATAGGTCCAATATGTATTGGGGAATCAACTCTTGTTGGGGATTGAAGAAGAGTTGAAGTATCAGATGCCCTGAGGTTCTGATTTTGTAAGGGTTTTATTGATGGTAAATTGACCCTGGTTGGGGTTTTTTAAGGTGAAGGTTTAAACCTTGAATTTGAAAATCTATGGAGGTTTTAACTCTGCTGGAGATTAGCGTGTTGATGAAATGATCAGGGTTTTTACTGTGCTTTTAGGAAACTCGAGGGTTTCTCTAAGAAAATGAGACTTTCCAAGTCTACTGGTATGAAGAGGTTAACTCTTAGTTAGAGGATGATCTTTGTATGATGCCCAAGAGGAGGCTGAGACTGTCCAAGTCTCTCAAGAAGTGGTAGGCTCTAGTTGTACAGAGAGATCTTTGTATGATGCCCAAGAAGAGGCTAAGGTTTTAAGGGATAAAGATCAACCCTAGAATGGTCTGATGTTTTGGAATTCATGACTCTCCTGAGGATTTAACTAGCAAAGATGACTAATTTTTGTTCTATACCTATAGGAGGTCTTTGGGTCCTTGTACTAAGCCTAAGAGGAGGCTGAGAACTTCTAAGAAGCCTGGGGATCCTTGTACTAAGCCCAAGAGGAGGCTGGGGATGCTTTTAGGAAGCCTGTGGCTCCAAACCTAAGAAAAGTTCAAGAAAGGTTTCACCAGGAATAAGTCCTTTCTTTGCAGAACCGTTCTATGGTTTGAAGAAATTTAGAAGAGGTTTCACCGGGAATTAACCCTCTTTGGGGAATTGAATTTCTTGTACACATATGTTTCTAAGTTTGGACAGTCTTGAGAAAAGTTTCACCGAGAATAATGCCTTTCTCTGTTCCATATTGTATAAGCCTAAGAGGAGGCAAGACTATATCTGTAATTTCCTATGGGGAACTAGTTTTGACTATGTTGAAAGTAACCTCTGGTTTGATCTAAACCTAGACCTAACTGCTGGGGAAAACTCTAAGCAAGTATGTACAAGCATATATATATATATATAGGTGAAATATATAGACAAGTATGTATTGAAGAGATAGTGGAACTTACAGTTGTGCAAGCCCAAGCATTTTAACCACAACTGTATGGTTAGTTTTTCAAGAAATTGAAGAATGTTTTGATAACCTTTTGAATTTGAATTTGAATCAAAAGGAAAGTTGATTTAAAAGGAAGTTTGGGTCTTATACTCAAGGAGAGGCCCAGATGAAAAACAACGATCACACCGTTTATTGTATCGGGACTTATACAATGATTGCGGCCCAAATTTATTGTATTTACAAAGAGGACGGGTCTTACACTCCATTAGAGGCCTAAAAGTGTTATTTTTATACAAGAGTTGGGGCTTATAACTCAAGGAGATGCTTAGATGAAAAAAAGAAACAGCGATCACACCATTTATTTTGAAAATCGTGTCGGGACTTATACAATGACTGAGGCCTAAATTATTTATTTACAAAGGAGGTGGGTCTTACACTCTATTAGAGGCCCAAAAGTGTTTGAAAAGAATAAAAATGGGACTTACAACTCAAAGGGGAGGCCCAGATGGAAATTGTTTTGAAAACGGCGATCGCGCCAAGATTTTTAAAATCGTATCGGGACTTATACAATGACTGAGGCCCAAATGGTTTATTTACAAAGGGATGGGACTTACACTCTACCAAGAGGCCCAAAACACGAAACCCACACCCAGACGAGGTTTTCTTGGGAGATATTTTAATTTGCGCGTCTTCTACATTTCAGAGTGTTAACCTAGAAAGCTGTCGACTCTGGTGACCATTCCCGAGGACTCAGTTGAGGCACTCCTCCCAAGGGGCGATAATGTCAGACCATAAATGGAAAACGCATTACGCTTCTTGATTCGAAGACCCGAAGTTGGGAACTTTCTATAGGATGACCTGTTTGAGGGGAATCAGTTAAGGCCTCCTCGATTGATGATGATGCCAAACCAGAAATGGTGAAGGTATCATCATTTCTTGACCTGAGAGTCCGTGACGCTGAGGATCCTCTGTCTTAGAACTCACATGTGAGAGGGGTTGGTGTTTACAGGTTCGCAGGTAACTTTAACTTCCAACCTACCCGGTTTTCTGGTATTCTTACAGCAATGGACAGTTCATCTTATTATACTCAGTCAGTTGTTATTCATAATTCTGCATAGACACCATTCACACAGTTCATCACAGACACGTCCAGATATATATGGAACCTCTGATACCATGCCTTTGCATTACATCATTTCATACCTTAACATTCATGTTTTTTCATTTCCAGGTTCATATCTTACTATTGATTTTAGTCAGTGGGTTCTATAGGGATGGATACCAAGAGAAAGAACAATGTGGCATACAGATTTCCGAAGCCGACTCTAGACTTACTTCATAAAGAGATTGATATGGTTGATCCTAGTGTTCTTACTGATTTCAGAAAGGAGTATGGGAGATTATTGAATGTTTTCCGTAATATCACGAAGTATGAGCACGACCCTATTCATACACTATTGCAGTTTTATGAGCCTCCGTTGCGTTGCTTCATCTTTTCGGATTATATTCTGGCTCCGACACTGGAAGAATTTTCTTTCATCCTGGGGGTCCCTATCAAGCAAAGGGTACCATTATTTTCTGAGGAGTGTCCAAACTTGGAAGAGGTTACTGCTGCCCTTCATATGGGTCAGTCTAGTCTGAGTGATAACGTTGTCGATAAAGGAGGTTTTAAAGGTTTTCAGTTGGAGTTTCTGGTTAGCCAAGCTCAGTTGTATGCCGACGCCAAAAGTTGGACTGTTTTCAATGCTATCTTGGCTTTATGCATCTACGGGATTGTCTTGTTTCCCAACATACATGATTTTATGGACATGCACGTCGCTTGGATCTTCATCTTGAAAAATCCAATACCTACTCTTCTTGGTGATTTCTATCATTCTGTGCACTTCAAGAACGAGAAGAGAAGAGGGGGGTCTGTAAGTTATTGCATGCCGCTTTTGTCCAATTGGTTTCTGAATCATCTTCCTCAGACCGGTGCCTTTGTTGATACAAAGAATTCTCTGAAGTGGTCTAAGCGGATAATGGGCCTGACCGCAGATAACATCGTCTGGTTTGACCATCAGTTGTTGGGTACGGAGATTATTTCTAGTTGCGAAAACTTTCCAAATGTGCCTTTGGTGGGTAGGAGAGGTGGAATTAATTACAATTCTATTTTGGCCATCAGACAGTTTGGGTATGCTTTGAGTACCCCTCCCGAAAACCAAGACGTCGCAGAATCTTTGTTCTTTAACAGTACTGAAGATCAGGAGATGCTGAGGAGAGTTGTAAGTGCTTGGGCACATATTCATAAAAAAGGGAAGACTGCTCTTGGAAAAAGTGACTGTAGAGCTTACCCTTCGTATGTTGAGTGGGTCCATAGGAAAGTGGAAGAGGTGCTCTTGCCTTTCTCAAGGGAGCCACCTCTGTACCCATTAATGAAAGAGCAACCCACCACTATTGCTATTGAAGAATTCAACAAGCTGCAAGCTCTGGTAAATGAACTCCGCGTAGAGAACTCCGACTTGAGGAGTCGTCTTCAAGATGCTTTACATATCAACATGGGATTGGAATGTAAGGCTCAAGTTGCGACGAAGCTGCTAGCAGAAAAGGAGAAAGACTTTGCAGACAGGGCTCGGTTTTATCAAAAATATAAATTGTCTGCAGAATCCTCCGCCAGGGCTCACAAGCAAACTAAGCAACGCTTGTCCGAGGTAAATGTCAAGCTTGCTGTCTCTCAAAGCATGTGGGTTGAAATCAGGGTTGAAAATGAAGAGCTAAAGGAGGAACTCCAAAAGGCGAAAAGAGGCAAGAAGCACTTCTCCGACAAACTAAAGGAAGCTCAGAAGGAGATTGAAGAGCTCAAAGTTCAGGCTGGGATCAAGAAGGCAAAGCTCAGAGACGTCTTTGGAGACGACGATAGCGCGAAGTACATTTTTAAGCTGAACCAAGGCATTAGGAAGAGAAACAAGCTAATTAAAGGGCTGATAGAGCGACCAACTCATCCTGACACCGAAGCCCTTCTCGAAGAGGTCAAGACCAGTTTGTATGGGTTAGAGGTTTAGGATTGATTTTTATTTGTATCTCTGCACGTTGTCTATTGTGATTACCATCAGGCTTGTTGATGTACTCACCCTGGGTTGTATCAGACTCATTTGTATGACTTTTTGGAATATTATATGATGAGGTATTTTGTTTCTGCCATATCTGTTTCAGTAGTATTTTTCTCAACAATGTCTGTTCCAGCTATATTTTCTCTGCAATATCTATCTATTACAGCTTTATTTTCTCAATATTGTGTCCAATCCCCCGCCCGGTTAAAAACTGGAATAAAAGTATAGATATATCCTGAAATGGTTAAACATGGCATTTGCATTTGCATTCACGCATTTCATTTTTTGCATAATAGGTGTTCACTACTGGATTTCTTATCTTGTTCAATTTATCCAGGCAAGAGTGCTGAATATTATCTTCACTCACCAGAACCAACATCAAGCAATGGAACTGATTCAAGCTGAGTTGGTAGCAGTCCGCAGCCAGATGGGTTATGATGCAAGTGCCTATTGTGATTTCCATTCTGGGGCACCGAGACGTAATGTGGATGGATGCAAGGCCTTTAAGCACCAAGTCCAGAACTTGATCGATTCAAAGACAATTAATTTCATGCCGAGCGGCCTGAGCGTACAAGGGGATCTTATTCCTGCTGCTGCAAAAGAAACGAATATCCTTGTTTTCTTTCCTGAAGCTACATCAAGTCAGGGGCACATTTTGCAGTCCTTGGTTCTAGAATCGCTACATCCGCAACTGTTGCCTATTCCTTGACTAGGTCTGAGGAGGAAAGTGCCTGAGCCAGAGGAACACCCAAATCGGAGTCAGCAGCAGAATAGCTCCCAAAAGAGTCGACGGAGGACAAGAAAGAGACTGTTTGCTGTGCTACAAATGTTGTACGGTCAGGTATTTCCAGATTTGGTCAAAAGAGGGTTGATTGGCCCAAAGAAATCAGATCCAGTCATTCCTCTGTATCCACTGGGGTTTAATGCCAATGCTCAATGTGGCTACCATGTTGGGGCACGGGGGCATTCAACTGAAGATTGTAAGGAGCTCCCGCACAAGGTGCAAGATCTGATTGATGATGGGGTAACTACTTTCACAGCCGATGGTCTACACATCAATTGAAACCTCCCGAAGGGGAACTCAGACTGCAAGTACGTCATCAGAAGCAATAAGTCCAGACGGAGTCAAGCCTCCTCAACAATGGCAATCTTCAGCTTCTTTACTGCATTTTTATTTGTAATTTTTCATTGTTTGTTAATACTGTGTTTGCATGTAAAAATTTGTTTATTTTTGAATGATGATTTTAATGCAATGAATATGCTTTTCTTGAAGTGTTCTATTCTTATTCATTCATAAATGTTCGTATGCACTGCGATACTAACTTTCTTGCTTAAACTCTTGGACGGAGGATGATGAAGTAAAGACGCAAAATCTTTGGTTGTATTCTTTTGGATAAAACCCTGTTGATGATGTACAGGCATTGCTTCAAATCCCCAAACACCGGAGATATAAGGGAGATAGACCATAGCTAACCCCGTTGAGCCCAGAAGTAGGAGTTTCTTTTGGAAAAAAACCCTAACACTTAACCCAGGGGCAGGGTAGTTGTTAGTAATTTGGTCGAGCGTCCAAATTTCAAAAGGAGTGTGCATCTGAGGATCCATTACTTTTATTTCCTCACATATTGTCATACCCCAAATTTTGACCACCAAGATTTCCCATAATTGTGCAAATCATCACCACAATATGGATGTACCATCAAACCTCATCAATCTTCTCAAGGATTGTTGAGCACTCACCTCAACCAGGAATTAGGGTTTTGAGCCCTCCCAGAGCACTTAGACAAAGGATCAGTCAAGAATTGACATGATCTTCAACTTTTCTAGCCTCTCAAGCATCTATAAAGGATCAAGAGGACTCCCACATCAAGAATCAAGCACAAGATTGCAACATTCCAAGTGAATCGAGCCTCAAGATCGCTAGTGTCACCAAATTAGGGTTTTGGTCGACCAGGGCCTCCAGATGAAAATTCTCACCTGGGCATTAGCCAATACTTCAAAACATGACCCAAGAATCTCAAAGGGACCTCATGGACCTAATCATAGAGTCAAAATAGTCACAAGGGATACATTCATCAAAAATCAGGAATTAGGGTTTCTTGATCTAATTCACCCCTAAGTTGACTTTTGGAGCAAGACATGATCCAAGACCTCAAGAAGTGT
Source organism: Lathyrus tuberosus (assembly GCA_022829125.1). Lineage (NCBI taxonomy): Eukaryota > Viridiplantae > Streptophyta > Magnoliopsida > Fabales > Fabaceae > Lathyrus > Lathyrus tuberosus. The sequence goes on from JALAZF010000075.1 coordinate 13,771,910, forward strand.
TTTGAAGACCTCCAATCCATTATATTGATCTATTTACAAGGTTGGGTTGACTCAAAGAGCTTGGTTCACAAGCAATACAAAGATTCAAATTCATATGGGCCAATTAGGGTTTCCTGATGAAAAGTCAACTGTACCTTTGACTTTTGACCAAGATATGATCCCAAACCTTGGGACATGATTCAAGACACTCTATAACATCTATGGAATCCATACATTAGGTTTGAATTAGGTCAAGGACTTGATTTCATAGAGGATCACAAAGTTCGAAGTTCATTTGACAAAAAGTCAACTGTGCCAAAAATCAAGTTTGACTTTTTGAATTTCTTGACAATCAAGGCTTCCCAAAGTAAAAAAAAAAATTTAATTCATGGTTTGGATCATCATCCATCAAGAAAAATCAAGAAAAGTGAGGTTACTTGAAAAAGGGGCAACCTTAAGAAACTTAAATTTTTCTAAGTTATGGAACAAAATTGATTTGGTACCAACTTTGTAAGGTCATAACTCCCAAACCATAAAGCCATTTGCTTCCATCCGAAGCTCAAATGAAAGCTCTCATTACATACTTCAAAATTATCAACTACATCAGATTCCAAATCATCATGGATTTTGAGTTATGGATTGATCAAAATCACAAAAACATGAAAATGACCACTTTTTCCAACACTTAGTGAAAATTTTGGACAGAATCTGTCTTGGATTTTCACCAACTTTTAGGCCATTTTTCACCTTGATCCAAGTTGATTCAAGACCAATGTTGGACATCAAAGTTAAAGTAGGATATATAAGCTTTCCAAAGAGTACTAGAACTCATCCTAATTCAACTTGAGTAGGGAGTTATGAGCATGGAAACATGACACCTCCAAGACTGGTTTTGCAAGACAGTCTTGTACTTGCCCCACGATTTTGTCATTTCCATGACTTGGAAAGCCTTGTAACCATACAAGACAAGTTTTTGAAGTGCAATGAACATCATCTCTGCAGAGCAACAACACCATAGAGCCTTGTAAGTCCAAAACCTCATCATTTGGCATGTGACATTCAAAGTTCAAATCCAAAAATTTCAAATTTTCATGAGGCATTGATGGATGCATATAGCTGGCATGTATCAGTTCACAATAGTGCAAATGAGTCAAGATAAACTCAAGCATCAGAAGACCATAGACATGCAAGATTGACCCAAGTCAATGGCTAGAGGAGACTTTGACAACAAGACAAAGTTCAATGGATAATGGAGTGATCCAACCTCCATTCACTATTTCTCCCAAAACAAACTTGCTATACTATAAATAGAGCTTCTTTCTGATCAATTCAAGTACACCAAAGCATAACATTTCATGCTTTCCTCCAAATCACTCTCAAAAAACCAGATTTTGCTTCTCATTCAAGTAACATTCGAATTTTCCATTTGAGAGCAATTCTATCAAAACCAATCATGCCAACACCTCACATACATCATATATGAGTGATCCATAACCTTAAAACTCATCTGGAACATCAGAATCACAAAGTCACCCCCCATTTGCTCAAGCTTTTTGGCCTATTTGCAGTTGAGGTGCCACAACAAGTTCCAAGCTAATTCAATCCATTCCAAGCCTTCAAACACATTACTTGAGGTCCATTGAAGCTTTCCAGATCATTACACAACATCTGTAACACCTCCAACATAGAATTAAAATTCTTCTTGCAAGAGATAAGCCTGACACTCTCAAACTCTATAATCCATGCATCATAAATGTGTTTTTAAGTTACAAACATGTTTCTGCACTTATGTAGAGTGTTTCCCCTCAATTAATTGCTATGTATGAATCGTGTATAGGATTTCATCATGTTCTTGCATAAATTAGGGTTCTTGAGTTCATCTTCTGATTTCTCACTCCACACTCAATATAAATGCAATTAATTGGTACCATTGGAATCCTTGTTCAAAAACGAGCAAGTTTCATGTTTACAAAAGTCATTTTCATTGAGTAATCAGAGAGATATGAGAGGTTTTGCAAATTGGCTATGGCCAGTAGTCGTGAGGAAGAAGAAGATGGCCTTGGCTCCATTTTCAAATATTTGAATTTTTTAATATTTGATATTTTTATTAAATGATTTCAAAAACTAATTTCTCTCTCATTTTTCATCATTTTTTATTGGTTCTTTTTTTAAAAAGTCACAAAAATGTTTAAATATTTTATTCTACAAAAAAATCAAATTTATATTATTTATTTAATATAGCTTGATTTTTGAATTTAATTACATTTTTATTTGTTTTTAAAAATTTTAAAATGAAATTCTCACCTTGATTTTTCAAAACCAATTGGATTTTAAACTTTCATGTGATTTAACATGATTTTTAAAAATATTTTTTAAAGTTGAGAACTTGTTTTTGAATATATTTGATATTTTGTATCATTTTATATTTAATTTCCTTTAAAAAAACTATTTTTTTAATTAAAATTAGGGTTTCTCTTAATTTTAATTTATCAAACATTTTTCAAAACAGTTTTGGGCCTCTTGGTAGAGTGTAAGTCCCATCCCTTTGTAAATAAACCTTTTTGGGCCCCAGTCATTGAATAAGTCCCAATACGATATTAAAATATCTCGGCGCGATCGCCGTTTTCAAAAAAAAAATTCATTCGGGCCTCCCTTTGGTTGTAAGTCCCATTTTCCTTCTTTTTCAAACACTTTTTGGGCCTCTAATAGAGTGTAAGACCCACCTCTTTTGTAAATAAATAATTTGGGCCTCAGTCATTGTATAAATCCCGATACGATTTTCAAAATAACTACGCGATCGCTGTTTTTCATCTAGGCATCTCCTTGAGTTGTAAGCCCATCTCTTATATAAAAATAAAGTCTTGGGCCTCTAATAGAGTATAAGACCCAACCTCCTTTGTACATAAATAATTTGGGCCTCAATCATTGTATAAGTTCCTCTGTGGTTTTCAAAACTACGACGCGATCGTCGTCTTTTCAAAAGAGATCATCTGAGCCTCTCCTTGAGTATAAGCCCCCAAACTTCCTTTTAAAACAACTTTATTTTTTATTTAAATTCAAATTCAAAGTTTTATCATAACTTTCTTCAATTTCTTGAAAAAACTAACCATACAGCTGTAGTTACTATGCTTGGGCTTGAACAACTGTAAGTTCCACTATCTCTTCAATACATACTTGTTTATATATTTCATATATATATATATATATATATATATATATATATATATATATATACTTGCTTAGAGTTTTCCCCAGCAGTTAGGTCTAGGTCTAGATCAAACTAGTGGTTACTCTTTCAACATAGTTAAAACTAGTTCCCCGTAGGAAATTCCAAATACAGTCTTGCCTCCTCTTGGGTTTATACAATATGGAACAGAGAAAGGCATTATTCCCGGGAAAATTTTTCTCAAGACTATCCTAACTTAGAAATATATGTGTACAAGAAATTCATTTCCTCAGAGAGGATTAATTCCTGGTGAAACCTCTCTTGAATTTATTCAAACCTTAGAACTGTTCTGCAAAGAAAGGACTTATTCCCGGTGAAACCTTTCTTGAACTTTTCTTATGCTTAGACCCACAGGCTTCCTAAAAGCATCCCCAGCCTCCTCTTGGGCTTTGTACAAGGACCCACAGGCTTCTTAGAAGTTCTCAGCCTCCTCTTGGGCTTAGTACAAGGACCCGAAGACCTCCTACAGGTATAGGACAAACCTTAGTCATCTCTACTAGTTCAATCCTCTGCAGAGTTAGAATTCCAAAAACATCTAACCATTGTAGGGTTGATCTTCATCCCTTAAAGCCTTAGCCTCCTCTTGGGCATCATACAAGGATTGTTCTCCAACTAAGAGTCAACCTTTTCATACCAGTAGACTTGGAAAGTCTCATCTCCTCTTGGATCTCAAAGAAGCCTTCAAGTTTCCTAAAAGCACAAGAAAAACCCTCAAGTTTCCTAAAAGCACAAAAAAAACCCTGATTATTTCAACAATCTCCAGCAGAGTTAAAACCTTCATAGGTTTTCAAACTCAAGGTTTAAACCTTCACCTTAAAAATCCCTAGCCAGGGTCAATTTACCATCAATAAAACCCTAACAGAATCAGAACCTCAGGGCATCTGATATCTCAACTCTTCTTCAATCCCCAACAAGAGTTGATTCCCCAACACATATTAGACCTGTCTCTGGATTTCAATCCTCAGCAGAAGCCAGCATTCTATTAGGCTTCATATAAGAATTTCCCCAACCAGCCTCCTCTTAGGCTTTGTATAGTGATTTTCCTCAATAGAGTCAGCCTTAATCTTGGGCTTTGTATAAGACAGATAAAAACCTCCCCAGTGGAGTCAATCCCTTTTCAACCTCAATCTTGGGCTTTGTACAAAATAGATAAAACCTCCCCAGTGGAGTCAATCTCTTTTCAGCCTCAATCTTGGGCTTTGTACAAGACAAATAAAACTCCCTAGTAGAGTCAACCTTTTAGCTTCAACCTTGGGCTTTGATCAAGGCACACAAAAATCAACATCCCCTCAGATGAGACCCTGAGTCCACTCTGCAGGAGGATATTTTCTCTATACATCACACATCAAAACAGACATCCAAAACCTTTTCCCAGATAATTTATTGTAAGTGGCACACTTGTTGATTCAAAATCCAAGCTGGAGTCCTTCTCTTATCCTGGTCAAAAATCATCTTTCATCTAATAGCTATAAGTGGCAAGCCTCTGGATTCTTTACACCCAAGCCAATGTCCTTCTCTTAGCATGAAATACTCATAAGGAAAAATGGTATTGCTCAATACTAAGTTAAAGTTTCTTCCTTCATGACATTACCCTTATAAAGGAAATTATGGCATTACTGGATTCACATATTCCAGTTAAAGTAATTTCCCTTATAATCAATTTCCCAACATTTTGTGATGAATAGGTGAGATATCTCCTTTTAAGAGATGACAAATTCTCTCTCAGTCAAACTTTTAGCTTTAATCTTGGGCTTTGAACAAGACACAAATAACCTATAGCTTCAATCTTGGGCTTTGAACAAGAGACCAAACATTTTTCCTCCCATAAAAATAGGAGGAACTACGATTGCTCTGATTTCCCGAGTATCTTTACAGGAATATGTAGCATAAGATTGCAAAATCTTAGCGAGCACACAAATAAAAAACTTTAGGTCTAGTACCTTCCCAAAAACAACGAAAAAAAACCGAAAACAACAAAAACACTCTCTCAACACTCCCAAAGGAGAAACTTTCCCAACCCACAATAGATAAACACCAGAAAGTATTTAAACCAAGAGAAAAACATGCCATAAAAGGTCTATGGATAACCATATATACACTGGGTGATTGACAACTTCCCTTTGTATAACCTGACCCCGACCCCCCAATCTCTTAGCATTTGTTAAAGAAAACATTTACGTTCAAGGTTAGTTTTAGATAGTTTCCCTTTCCTTTCCAGTTTCATAGGATAAATAAGAAATCAGAAAGTAGCACCCAATTCCAACCATGGCGGTAAGGTGGTTGCGTCACCGACAAAAATCGCACGCTACACATATCAGGAGGTCAAGGGGCTTGAAACCATAATGGATATCCCTCACCGCAAGGAGTGTAGCAGTCACAATCCTTTCATGAAAATCAAGACAACCACTGTCACATGATTTGCTTAAAAGAAAAAAGGGGAAAGAAAGAATAAGGAGAAATAAAGCCCGCTAAGTCAAAAGCTGGGAAGCAAATGACTTAGGCAAAAGTTAGGGCATCCCGCTGGACTTAAAAATAAAAAAAAATAATTCAAAAGAATTCAGTCCAGGAAAAATCAGGGAAAGCGAAAAGGATTACAAAAGAAAATTCCTCGAGCAAGAACGAGTTGTGTGACTGTGGGCACCAAAGACGAAGGGAGCGACTACCACTCTGAAAGCATTGTAGGCTCCTTAACCATCGCCGATGACATGCAATAACCTTTTGGAAGGTGAGCGCTTGTGCCAAACAAACTGAACGTAAAACTGAAGGACATCAAGGAGAATGGGTGGGTACAAACAAAATTTTGAGCCATAAATCTTTCCTTCTCAAACCGTGAACCAGGCCACGTTATAACCTTTAAAAGTCCTAATTGAACCAGGGTTATTCCATAAGCGTACTTCAGCGAGATAGCGTTCCTGACTCCCATGAGTTGTGGTAATAAGATTTTTGTTGGTATTGCTTGTGCGTATTATTTTCCATTGAAAAATCAATGTCGTAACTAGTGACTCATGCACGAGGTCTGGCGATATCTTTTCAATAAAAACTTCAAGGTTAACATGTTTGTTGCATTAGAATTATCATTCTCACAATAAACATTTTCTACTTGCATACATGTGCTTAAGCATCAAGGAAGCTCACACAATGAACGCCAGTCAAGAGCTTGGTCTTGTCGTGTTGAGATGCTTGAAAATTCCAAAAGACAGTCATGTCAAGGGGGATGTTTCCAAGAGGCTTTGTGTAGCCTGGGCTTTCCCGGTAGGTCGTGATAAGATGTAGCGATATGGGACGGTCGCATCGATAAATCTCTCTAAAATTCAGCCAAGCAGGGGCAATCACGTCGAGATTCGATAAATCTCTCCAAAGAGTTTGAAGACCCCGGGGCATGTTGAAATCCAGGTTTTCTTTAAAATCCTCTTGTGAGAATTTCTTCGGTTAGACCCTGTAGCCTGGGGAAAGTGGAGAGTACAAAGGGCTGTTGGTCGCGTATGAGATTCAGCATGCAATTGATCAGCAGAAGCATGAAGCGCCAAAGTAGTTCCCAATATGGGGTTTCTCTTCCTCAACAAGGCGCGCCAAAAGCTATCTTTTCCAAGCAAGGTGTTAGGATCGTCATTCACCCCAACAGAGATGGCTGAAGTTTTATCGTTCATGGAAGAACATCATGAAAAGTCTGATCACCTTCCTCAGTAAGAATTCAGAAGTTCTCCTTCCCCTAGCTAGGTTGTTGAGGAGTGGTGGGTATGTGGTAAAGTGGTTTCCGTCTCCCCAACGGAGTATGGGTAGAATGTTGTCACCTAGCAGAGTTGATATCATAAATCGATGTTCCCCACGCAGATTTGTTGGTGGTGTTTAGTTTTTCTCGGCTGGTCAAAGGCCAATTGCCATTGGTAATTCTCTTCAGTAGAGCCCTGGGACATTTTTAGCAGATGTTGGTGGTAAAACAGGGTTTGTTGGGTTCTCGAGCAGAGTCTATGACCATAGAGACCGTTCAGTTTTTCGTGTGTTTGCAGGGTGGCATGATTTCTTCTCCCTAGTAGAGTTTCTCTCTAGCATGGAAGATCTAGCATCCTCAGTAGAGCATTGAGAATTTCTCTCTCAACAACATGAGTGCAGAGGATTGCTCCCCCTGATCAGAATGGTTTATTACTCCCTAGCGAGTATGCAGAAGCCGACCATCTTAAACAGGATAATGTTGTATCTCTAGAAGGAGACTTGCTAAATGTCTCTCCTTGGCAGAGATCTTATATTCCCCACAATTTCGTGGTGTCTACGTTCCTCATCAAGTCACGAAGTGCAATTTCGCCAGCAAAGGTATACTGTTATCCCTAGTAGGGTATGGTTAAAGTCGTTTCCTAGCAGCAGGATAAGTTCAATGATATTCTCCAGCAGGTTCGGTGTTATTGACTCCATTCCCCAAGTAGAGTTTGGTGTTAATCCTCTCAACATTTTGGTCAACAGTGGTTGACATCCCCATCAAATTCCAAGTCCATTGGTTATTGGCACCTTTTCCGTATTATATCTTTGGGTTCCATCTTCAACATATGTCATTCTTGATTCCCGGTGTATGGGAAGTTCAGTTTGGGTTCTATCTTCAGCAAGGGCTATTCTTAATCCCCAACAGAGTGGGAGTTCTCTTTGGTTTTCATCTTCAGCATAGGTTTTGGTCAGGAAGGCCGTCCAATTTGTCTTCCTCAGCACGGGTTGTGACCCTAAGGACAATTCGGTTTGTCATCCCCAGTGGAGTGGCCTTCGTATCTTCAGCATTTATTTTGCTGAAGGACCTCTTTTGCATAGCATAAGCATCTTTGCATGGCATCCTCCAAATGTGTAGCATTTCTATTTCGTATGGAGCATTACGCTATAGAAAAATTCAAACATATGCATTCGAAGCATAAGCCAGGTTTGATACTTTCTTTTCAGGGCTTTTCCCCAACAAAAATGGTGTAGTTCAGGAGATTCAATCTTATGTTATCCCTAGTGAAATTGACTATAAATTCGTTCATCATGCTTGTCCTCCCTTGTAGAGTTGTTTGTTTAGGCTTCTCTTTTCCCCAGCGGAGTCATCTTTGTAAATCTGTTGATTCTACTAACCTTTGGTTGTGAGACCGCCTGTGCGTCAGTCTACCTTTTTGTTTGGATACGAGTCCGCCTGTGTGTCGGCCTTTCTTTTGAAAATACATCTTGTGATGGTAACCTTTAGTTCTGAGACTGGCCGTGTGTCGGCCTACCTTTGTGTTTGTATATGAGTCTGCCAGTGTGTCGGCCTTCCTTTTGAAAATCCATCTTGTGATGGTAACCTTTGGTTGTGAGACCGCCCATGTGTCAGCCTACTTTTATGTTCAGATAAGAGTTCGCCTGTGTGTCGGCCTTCCTTTTAAAAATCCATCTTGTGATGGTAAACATTGGTTGTGAGACCGCGCCGTGTGTCGGCCTACCTTTGTGTTTGGATATGAGTCCGCTGTGTGTCGACTTTCCTTTTGAAAATCCATCTTGTGATGGTAGCCTTTGGTTGTGAGACTGCCAGTGTGTCGCCCTACCTTTGTGTTTGGATATGAGTCCGCCTGTGTCTCAGCTTTCCTTTTGAAAATCCATCTTGTGATGGTAACCTTTGGTTGTGAGATCGCCCTTGTGTCGGCCTACCTTTGTGTTTGGATATGAGACCGCCTATGTGTCGGCCTTCCTTTTGAAAATCCATCTTGTGATGGAAACCTTTGGTTGTGAGACCACCCGTGTGTCGGCCTACCTTTGTGTTTGGATATGAGTCCGCTTATGTGTCTGCCTTCCTTTTGAAAATCCATCTTGTGATGGTAACCTTTAGTTGTGAGACCGCCCGTGTGTCGGCCTACCTTTGTGTTTGGATATTAGTCCGCCTGTGTGTCGGCCTTCCTTTTGAAAATCCATCTTGTGATGGTAACCTTTGGTTGTGAGACCGCCTGTGTGTCGGCCTACCTTTGTGTTTAGATATGAGTCTGCCTGTGTGTCGGCCTTTCTTTTGAAAATCCATCTTGTGATGGTAACCTTTGGTTGTGAGACCGCCCGTGTGTCGACCTACCTTTGTGTTTGGATATGAGTCTGCCTGTGTGTCGGCTTTCCTTTTGAAAATCCATCTTGTGATGGTACGTTTGGTTGTGAGACCGCCCGTGTGTCGGCCTACCTTTGTGTTTGGATATGAGTCCTCTTGTGTGTCGGCATTCCTTTTGAAAATCCATCTTGTGATGGTAACCTTTGGTTGTGAGACCGCCCGTGTGTCGGCCTACCTTTGTGTTTGGATATGAGTCTGCCTGTGTGTCGGCCTTCCTTTTGAAAATCCATCCTGTGATGGTAACCTTTGGTTGTGAGACCGCCCGTGTGTCGACCTACCTTTGTGTTTGGATATGAGTCTGTCTGTGTGTCGGCTTTCCTTTTGAAAATCCATCTTATGATGGTAACCTTTGGTTGTGAGACCGCCCGTGTGTCGGCCTACCTTTGTGTTTGGATATGAGTCTGCCTGTGTGTCGGCCTTCCTTTTGAAAATCCATCTTGTGATGGTAACCTTTAGTTGTGAGACCGCCCGTGTCTCGGTCTAGCTACGTGTTTGGATATGAGTCTACCTGTGTGTCAGCCTTCCTTTTGAAAATCCATCTTGTGATGGTAACCTTTGGTTGTGAGACTGCCCGTGTGTTGACCTACCTTTGTGTTTGGATATGAGTCCGCCTGTGTGTCGGCTTTCCTTTTGAAAATCCATCGTGTGATGGTAACCTTTGGTTATGAGACCGCCCGTGTGTCGGCTTACCTTTGTGTTTGGATATGAGTCCGCCTGTGTGTCGGCCTTGCTTTTAAAAATCCATCTTGTGATGGTAACTGGTGGTTGTGAGACCACCTGTGTGTCAGCCTACCTTTGTGTTCGGATATGAGTCCGCCTGTGTGTCAGCTTCCCTTTTGAAAATCCATCTTGTGATGGTAACTGTTGGTTGTGGGACCGCCTATGTATCGGCCTCCCTTTGTGTTTGGATGTGAGACCGTCTATGTGTCGGCCTTCCTTTTGAAAATCTATCTTGTGATTGTAACCATTGGTTGTGAAACCACCTTTATGTCGGCTTACCTTTGTGTTTGGATACGAGTCCGCCTTTGTATCGGCCTTCCTTTTTGAAAATATATCCTGTGATGGTAACCTTCGGTTATGAGTCCGCCTCCGGCCGAAATTCTTTCCTTCTTAAACCAATTCATTGCGAGTCCGCCGGCGTGTTGGCATCCTTTTCAAGTCTGATTTCGAGTGGCATCCCCACTTTGAGCCCATCTTCGGTTGGCAAACACTTTATTTTATATTTCCCCACAGAGTGCAAATTTCCGGGTTCTTTGGGTATTCAATCTCCGTGTACCTTGAATGCCTAAAAGTCGTGGCTATTATCCCTCCAGTTTCAAGTCAATTGAATAGGGGCAGCTGTAACACCCCAAAATTTGCCCTCCTATTTATATCCAATAAGTGGCTTATGCTTCACATTTCATGTACTTTTAGGTCATAAGCATTGCATATGCATCATTGGTTTTGCCAAGGCATGGTATCAAGGGTTCTTTCATCATTGATTGATCAAAACAAAGAGAATGGTACATACTCAACTACTCAAGCCACAAAGGCTCCTCAAGACTCAATGCATCCCATTTAGCCCACCATTTCATCAAGAGATTGAGATTGGCAGGAAACTTGAAGAGAATCACTCCTCTCCTATCCCTCAATCCTCCAATTAGGGTTTTGGGATATCTACGCGTGTGACACCATCATGAGCAAGGATCTTGGAGCTTTAACCTCATCTTATCACATACAACATCTTGGTTTAAGAGGTTCTTCATTCACTCTAGAGGAGTTAGGGTTTTGACCATCCTTCAATACCTCTTGTCTTTTGAAACCAAAATTAGGGTTTTGCTCAAAATCAGTTTATTTCTGATTTTTTGGGAAAAACTTGATTCCATGGCTTCATATAGGTTCTCAAGTATCTAGGAATGTATTAGGGACTATCAATGTCATTCAAAAGGGATTCAATTAGCCAGATGATTGAGAATCAACCAAATTGGGGATAAAGTCAACTGATCAATGAAAAAGTCAACTCTTGACTTTTTGGGGTCAAACTCGTGTTCATCATGTGAAATATGGTCAATGGATGAGATTTAATCAAGAAATATCAAAGGAATCATCAAAAATCAAGAATTATGGAAAGTTACCAATTTTGGAAATTTAGGGTTCTTAAGAACTTTCCATTTTGGGAAAGTTTTCCCTAGTTCTCAGCCATCTTCAAGCCCAGATTTAAGCCTGATGCAAGCCTCATTTGATTTTTTTTTTCAAATGAAAGTTGTAGAAGGGTCTTCCACCTTTCCAACCATATACAGAATGCTTCATTTGGATTTCTAGATCAAGAGTTATGATCAATCAAAGTTGAGGTATTCAAGTTGTGAAATTGGAAAAAACTTAGATTTTTTCTAAGTACCCAAACCCAGTTTTGTAACCTTGATTTCAATCCCATTTTTCAGCATGTTAGATATCTTTAATTCACTTTCCTTAAACATGAACATTAGTCTATGCCATGAGAGCTTTCCAAGGATACCAAGTTTGTTCAAATTGATCCAATATCCATAGAGTTATACTCCTCCAAAGTCATGACCAAGCAAATGTGAAACATAGAAAAACTTAGATTTTTTCTAAGTCCCATAGATCAGTTTTGCGCCCATGACTTTAACACTATTTTCCACCATGTTCAAGACCTTTAATCCACTTGATTCCAACATAAAATTTGTAGTGTCAAATCCACTCTTTAATTTGACACCAAGATCACCCAATTTGGTTCATTATTCATGGAGTTAAACATCACCAAAGTAGGCCATGGCCATATGTTCTCAAGAGCTTCAACCATGCCAAACTTAGGCCAAACCCAAAGTAAAACCTTGTCATACGCATAATCTCATGCTGGTATTATTTCCTCTTAAAGCCATACACAACTATGACATGCAATGCATCATGTACCACCATACTCCATATGGCCATGAGAAAGAGAAACAAAACTTAATGAACAAGCATCATCATTCTGATCTTGTACTGGCCTCACCATCACACATCATGATCATCATGCACACTATAGCAATGATGCATACACAATTACACTAAAAAAACTCCCTAACCCGTGCACACAACATAACCTTCATTTTTTTTCCAATTTTACTAACCATACTCTCCAACTGTTAACTAACCATGAGTAACGATTAACCACACTTGAACCAACCTTATAAAGGGCTCTAACTAACCCTAACGGATTCAGTTGCACATTTTCACCAAAACAGATCAAAGATCTCACTTTTCATTCCCTCCATTTCACACAATCGAAACTCTGTCCTCTTGAGAGCTTTTGTCAAAATTCATTCACCATCTTCATGATAACACGAATTTATATCATATTTTTACTTCGATTTATGTTAGTTCTTATTCCGTTTTTCGTCTAATATCCGATTTTCTCGAGATTATTTAAGTGTTTTTGCAGGTAATCATATTTCACAAGTCAAAGTATGCTAAATGTGGAAAAGAACCAAAACATGCAAGAAAAGAGCAGAAAAGAGAAGAAAAATTGAAGAAATCCATTTTTGCTGATATCACGATCGTCATGGGAGTGCCACGACCGTGGTAGCTCCAAAGTTCACCACGACCGTCACATGTCATCACGATCGTCATGCGCTTTAATTGCACGTTGGATGCAGAGACTCAACTACGAATTCTCAGATGAAATAGTTTCACACGATGCCATTACCTCCGAAGTTTTCTAGGTCCAACATGGGATAACCGTTAGCATGAATGGCTAATTTTTCTCCAACTTCCACATGATGTTGAGCCTATAAATAGAGACACTCACGAAGAACAAAGTGTGGCCATTTTCTATTTTCAAAGTATGCCGTTGTGCTGCCAATTTATTTTCAGAAGCTTCAGTCATTCTTTTTACATTGAGTTTCCATTTCCTTGTTAACCATTACCGAACAAAAGTGACAGTTTCTCACACTGAGGAATTGTTGCAGCTTAGCTTTAGATTTTTTTGTTTCATTGCCTTCAACCTTGCATTTTATTACTTTCAAGCAAGAACCTACCGATTTGTGGAGGGATTGTTGTTGCCATTGTTACTGAATTCCAGGTTTCGTTATTTAATTCAAGTATTGTTTGTTTATTTCTTAATTATGTCTGTGTTTGTTTACTTTCTTGCTTTAGCGTTTAATTTCCTAATTATGTCGAGCTAAACCGATATTATCGGTGTATAATGGAGTAACTAAAATGAATTAATTTTCTCTAAGCTAAAATCAATAATCAATCCTTCTTCTGGCTTCGATTTCTTAATATAAAACCCAAACTTTTATTACGAGAGTAAAGGAGTAACATAGGTTAAAGTAGAGACCACGGGAGTGTGAGGCTTTACCCGGATAGCTGAAATCGGGCATTAGGTTTAAAAATAGCGGAAGCGCTTTAAAGTTGATTAGGTTTAATTAGTTTTCAAAAAGTATTTTTAACCTCATACGGGCTAGCGAGAGCAGACGTATTGACTTAGAAGTATAGTCCGAAGCAAGATCCACGGGAGTGTGAGTTGAGGGCTTTTAAACCGGTTTCTCCTACAGATGAATAGGGTGATAAATCTCTACAGGCTTAGGTTTAATTAATTCTACGTAGGTTACCGAATTATATACCGATAACTTATTCATAACTAGTATTCCCAAATTTTAATTCCCCTTTAATTTCCCGTTTGAACTAAAAACCCAAATTCTGATTAGCCTTAGATAAACATAGTAACGATAGATAACGGTGCGTTCGATTTCTAGTCTCTGTGGGATCGATAATCTTTTAAAACTACGTGATATAACTGTATACTTGCAGTAATCCTCATTCGACTCATAAAGTCGCGATCAAGTTTTTGGCGCCGTTGCCGGGGACTAATTAATTCGACATCATAATTCCTTTGTTACGTCGTATAGACTAAGGCAAAAACCAAAATTCCCTTTCTGTTGATTGTATGCCAAGTACTCGCTCTTCTGGCGAAGACCTCGTACGACCAACAGACGAACCTGAGCGTCTTCTTTCTGTAAAAAGACGTATCCAAGAATAATGTTTAACTCACGATATCCCTTTTCCTTTATCAGAACCTGAATCTCAATCAGATCCTGAACTCGAATACGAATCAGATTCCGAATCAGAACCAGACATGGACGATCCACCGCAGAACCGACCTCTTAAGTATTATGCTGCCGCATCTCAACAAGAACCTCACAACAGCATTGTCGCTCCAGCTATCAACCGAAATGATTTCGAGTTGAAACCCTCACTGTTATCTGCTGTACAACAAAATTAATTTTCTAGAAACCCAACAGAAGATCCGAACGAACACCTAACCAAGTTTGTGCAGTATGCAGACACAGTGAAAGCGAATGGTGTAACCGCAGACGCCATAAGACTACGTCTTTTCCCTTTCTCATTAAGAGATAGAGCTTGGGCTTGGTTGCAATCTTTGCCATCAAATTCTATTACTTCTTGGGAAGATTTGAAGAAGGTCTTTCTGGCCAGATATTTTCCGCCAAGCAAAACAGCTATGCTGAGAGCCCAAATCAACAACTTCAGACAAAAAGACAACGAGTCTTTATATGATGCATGGGAAAGATACAAAGACATGAGAAGGATATGCCCGCATCATGGTCTTGAGGATTGGTTAATTATCCACACATTTTACAATGGTCTCTTGTACAACACAAGATTGACAATAGATGCCGCCGCAGGTGGTACACTCATGGATAAACCCTATGATGAAGCCCAACAACTCATCGAGAGTATGGCTCAGAATCACTACCAATGGGGAGGTGAAAGAACTCAAGTGGAGAAATCCCAACCGAAAGGAGGAATGTACGAAGTATCTAGCCTAGATGTCGTTCGTGCTAAGGTAGACGCAATAGCTCAAAAGATAGACAACTTGACCATGACACCCACAGCCACCGTGGCTGCTGTAGCGCCAAATTGCGAATTATGTGGAACAGCTGGACACGCTGCCCCTGAATGCCAAGTTTTAGCAGGAGCCTCTACAGATCAAGTGAATTATGCTCAAGTAAGCCCTTATGCAAATACCTATAATCCTGGTTGGAAGAATCACCCCAACTTCTCTTACAAAAACAAGTGTGCACCTGGTCAAGCACCTGCTGCACCGTCAGGTTATCAAAAGGCTGCAACAGCTGCTCCAAATATTCCTAGGAAGTCTAACCTCAAACTGATGATAGAGAACTTCATAGCTACCCAGACTCAAACAAACAAAGAGTTCCTGAATCTAAACGTACACACTAGTGAACAGATTAAGCAGTTAGCAAACAAAGTAGACGCTTTGGCCACTCACAACAAAATGCTTGAAACACAAATTTCCCAAGTGGCTCAACAATAAGCACCTACTGCTGCTCCTGCTGGAACATTTCCTGGACAGCCACAACCAAATCCTAAAGGACATGCAAACGCTGTTATACTGAGAAGTGGAAAAGAATTAGATGGACCCATTGACCCAAGACTTCAAAATCCAGCCATGTACCAAAAGTCTACTAATGACCAAACAACTGAGAAGGAGAGTGAACCCAAGGAAAAGGAAGATAATAACCAAGAGGATGTAGACAAAGAAAAACCTTATGTGCCTCCACCACCTTATAAGCCACCTATTCCGTATCCTCAAAGATTGAAAAATTCTAAAACAGCAGGGCAATTTAAGAAATTTGTTGAACTTCTGAAACAATTAACCATCACAATACCTTTTCTCAGAAGCCATCACCCAGATGCCCTCATACGCTAAGTTCCTAAAAGAAATCCTATCCAATAAGAAAAATATTGAGGAAAACGAAACAGTTACGCTTACTGCTGAGTGTAGCGCAATTATCCAAAACAAAATGCATCCTAAGCTAAAAGACCCAGGTAGTTTCTCAATACCTTGTGTAATTGGGAAATTCGTCATAGACAAAGCTCTATGCGACTTAGGAGCCAGTATTAGTGTTATGCCCTTATCCATTTGCAAGAAACTTGATATGGGAGAATTAAGACTAACTAAGATGTCTGTTCAATTAGCTGACCGCTCTGTTAAATACCCAGTTGGTATACTAGAGAATGTTCCAGTTCATATAGGACAATTCTATATCCCTACTGATTTCATCATCATGGATATTACAGAAGACTCTACTACTCCTATCATATTAGGAAGGCCATTCCTAGCTACTGCTGGAGCAATTATAGATGTAAAGAGAGGCAGGCTAACTTTTGAAGTTGGTGAAGAGAAAGTTGAATTTATCTTGACACAATTCTTACAAGCTCCAGCCATAGACGGCACATGTTATTTACTAGATGTCATAGACGAGTGCGTAAGAGAAATCGAGATGGAACCGACCATATATACAGATATTCTAAAAATTCCTATACCTCCAATTTTCGAAGATGATAACTGCCGTGAACCTTATCAAGATGATAGCCTAAGCGAATGCTTAGCACTTACACCAGATCATCTACCTTGCCCAAAGAACCCAGCTCTAGAACTGAAAACATTACCCAAAAATTTAAGGTATGAATTCCTAGACGAAGCTCTCGAACGACCTGTGATAGTCAATGCAGACTTAGGACAGACCGAAACAAAGAAACTATTAGACGTCTTAAGAAAATATCCAACTGCGTTAGGCCATAACATCGCCAATCTTAAAGGAATAAGCCCTTCTATTTGTATGCACCACATTATGCTGGAGGAAGACTGTAAATCCTCTAGGGAACATCAGAGAAGGATTAACCCGATCTTGAGCACTGTAGTCAAGGACGAAGTGAAAAAACTTTTAGAAGCAGGAATCATATACCCGATATCAGACAGTCAAAGGGTTAGCCCAGTACATGTCATCCCAAAGAAGGGAGGTGTTACAGTTGTTAAGAATGAAAAAGGTGAATCTATAACAAAAAGGGTTGTAACTGGAAGTAGAATGTGCATCGACTATAGGAAACTAAATAAAGCCACTCGTAAAGACCATTTCCCATTGCCTTTCATTGACCAAATGTTTGAGAGATTGGCTAAACACTCATACTTCTGCTATTTAGATGGTTACTCAGGATTCTTTCAAATTCCTATTCATCCTGACGACCAAGAAAAGATGACCTTCACATGTACCTATGGTAAATTTGCTTTTCGGCGAATGCCGTTTGGACTATGTAATGCACCTGCCACATTCCAAAGATGCATGATGTCAATCTTTGCTGACTTTATAGATGACATTATGGAAGTGTTTATGGATGACTTCTCCGTATGTGGGCAAAGTTTTAAAGGATGTCTATCGAACCTAGAAATGGTATTGGAAAGATGCGTAAAAGTTAATCTTGTATTAAACTGGGAGAAATGCCATTTTATGGTAAATGAAGGAATTGTACTTGGACACGTTGTGTCCGATAGAGGAATTGAAGTTGATAAAGCCAAGATAGAAATTATAAAAGATCTTCAACCTCCGAAAACCATACGAGAAATACGAAGTTTCTTAGGAACCGCCGGTTTTTACCGACGATTCATAAAGGATTTCTCGAAAATCACTAAACCTCTTACCGGTCTATTAATGAAAGACGCTGAATTCATTTTTGATGAGAAATGCCTAAAAGCGTTTGAACAACTGAAAACAGCTCTTATTACCGCACCTATCATACAACCACCAGATTGGAGATTACCTTTCGAAATCATGTGTGATGCAAATGATTATGCTGTAGGCGCAGTTTTAGGACAAAGGAGGGATAGAAAACTTCATGCCATTTACTATGCAAGTAGAACTTTAAACTCCGCCCAAATAAATTACGCTACCACAGAAAAAGAACTTTTAGCCGTGATCTTTGCCCTTGACAAATTCCGTTCTTACCTAGTGGGAGCTAAGATCATCATTTATACAGATCACGCAGCTATTAGATACTTACTTAACAAGAAGGATGCAAAACCTAGACTGCTAAGGTGGATCCTACTTCTGCAAGAATTCTATTTAGAGATCAAAGATAAGAAAGGAACCGAAAACGTAGTAGCAGACCACTTATCCAAATTAGAAGGCATTAAACTAGAGCCAGTACCCATTAATGAGGATTTCCCATATGAACGGCTCATAGCCCAACTAGAAAGTGATATGTCTACTCTACGGTTAAATGACCCAAAGATGGAAGAAGTCGTGGAAGAGATTAACATGCACACTACTCTGCCATGGTATGCTGACATAGTCAACTACTTAGCAGCTGGAGTACTTCCACCAGACTTATCTTATCAACAAAAGAAAAAATTCTTTCATGATCTAAAACATTATTATTGGGATGAACCTTTGCTGTTTAAGAGAGGGGCCGACGGTATTTTCCGTCGTTGCGTCCCAGAAGAAGAAATAGAAAACGTCATCTCTCAATGTCACTCTTCTCCTTATGGAGGACATGCTAGTACCTCAAAGACATGCGCTAAGATCTTGCAATCCGGCCTATTCTGGCCCAACCTTTGGAAGGATGTCCACATCGCAATACTAAACTGCGACCGGTGCCAACGCACTGGTAACATATCAAGACGCGATGAGATGCCTCAAAAAGGTATATTAGAAGTAGAAGTCTTTGACGTATGGGGGATTGACTTTATGGGACCCTTTCCATCATCCTTTGGAAATAAATATATACTCGTAGTCGTCGATTATGTTTCAAAATGGATTGAGGCAATAGCTTCTCCTACAAATGACGCACGAGTAGTCATAAAGCTCTTTAAAAATACAATCTTTCCCAGATTTGGTGTGCCGAGACTTGTCATAAGTGACAGTGGTTCTCATTTCATATAAAAAATATTTGACAAATTACTATCGAAATATGGAGTAAGACACCGCGTAGCAACACCATATCACCCACAAACAAGTGGACAGGTTGAGGTCTCGAACCGAGAAATAAAATAAATTCTAGAAAAGACCGTAGCCACCTCTAGGAAAGACTGGTCATCAAAACTCAACGAAGCTTTATGGGCATATAGGACGGCCTACAAAACACCAATCGGAACTACACCTTTCAAGCTTGTCTATGGTAAATCTTGCCATTTGCCAGTGGAATTAGAACATAAAGCCTATTGGGCTATTAAAACATTGAACTTAAGGTATAATTCCGCAAGTGAAAAACGTATCCTAGATCTGCATGAACTAGAAGAGTTAAGATTAGACGCTTACGAGAACGCTAAGATATATAAAGAAAGAACTAAAAGATGGCACGATAAGCGCTTATCTAGACAAGAATTTAGTGTGGGAGATGTTGTACTCCTCTTTAACTCAAGATTAAAACTCTTTCCTGGGAAATTAAGGTCTAGATGGTCCGGTCCTTTTGAAATTACAAAAATCCTACAAAGTGGAGCGGTAGAAATAAAGGGGAGGAATAGTAATCCATTTTTAGTCAATGGACAACGTCTAAAACATTATTACAGCATTGAAAATAGAGATTATTTGAACTGCCTAAGACTTTTAGAGTTTCCCACCGAACCTCCTAACTAAGCATCTAATTGAATTCGTCAGGCTTTCGACGTTAAAAACAGCGCTTGATGGGAGGCAACCCATGATTTCCGTTTTCATGCTTTATATTTGTTATTTCTTTATGCTTTCTATGTTTTGTTTTTATTTTACAAATTTTCAGTTTCTTTTACATCGTTTTAAATTTAATTTGAAAATATTGTGCTGATCTTAAAAATTGAAAAAACTACAGGATTATAAAGTCTTTCTACTCTTCTCTGTTCTCCTCTTCTGCTTTCATTTTTTGCAAAAAGTACTAACTAATGGCAAACAAGGATAACATGCCAATAGAATTCAGAGATGGAACACAGTGGCGTCGCTATGAGGCTCTGTCTCTTAGACCTTTTGCTTTGACAAAATTCGCCCACAGACCCACCATGACCGCCTTAGGTGTAGGTGAGAGCGTAGACTTTCTGTTTAGCCAGTTAGGTTGGGAGGGTTTTGCAAATAAGAAACATAAGTGTTACCGTAGGCTGACTTTAGAATTCCTGAGTTCTCTAAGTTATAACCCTCACTGTGGAAAAGGTTTAACCAGGGGAAGAATTACATTTAGATTGTTTGGATACAGCTGCCAGTTCACCATAAAGGAACTGTCGGATCTTTTGGGATTTCCTGAAGGACCCCATGTTTTCTCTGTGATTCAAGAGGACTTAGAGTTAGTTGGAGAGCTGAGTGACTTTTGGGGTAGAATTTCAGGGAAACCTGATTTTGACATGGACCCTATGCTTTCAACCGAGATACATAACCCTGCTTTCTGATACTTTCATATGATCCTGGCCTATACCCTGTTTGGTAAACCCGAAAATGATAACACTGTTTCGAGGGACGAGCTTTTTATTATGTTTTGTGCTTCTCAGTCTAGAGAGGTTAATGGACTTACTTTTATGCTGAATAACTTTTGTAAACTTATCAATAATGAAAACAATCCAATTTTGATAGGTAGCCTGGTTACTAAGATAGCTGATGCTATGGGATTCAGAACCCGACTCTCTAAGATTAACCCCTTTGGAGAATTTAGACCCATGAATATTACCTTTTGCTTCAATAGGGCTATGATTAGGGACCAAGGTCCAGACCACTTCCAGCTTTTAGTTAACAATGTTGTCGTATCACACTTCACACTTCCAAATCATGAACGCACAAGTGTGCATGATCAACATAACTGGCTATATAACCTTGATGAACCCGTGCCTGAACCAGAAGAAACCTTTCCTGAACCTGAGATTGACCCAAAAACACCCCCTCATTACCATGATCTAGACTATATGGATTTCCAAGAAAATATTGACATTCCTAAAGCTGATGCCACTGATTATGCTTCCAATCTGAATTCTATTTTAAAGACCATGGATGAATATCATAAAGAAATCAATTCAGTGAAGGATGAGCTTAACACTGTACGTCAAAATATTGTTGGACTTATGGACATGACCGTTGAACAATTTGATCATCTAAATTAAGCCATCGCATCTTTGAAGAAACGCCTTGGCTAGATTTATGAAGCACATTATTTTCAAGAATGATTTTTTATGCATTTTACTTTGGAACAATTTACATTAATTCTGTTTTCATTTTTTTCTCATGTTGGGAGTAATTTGATTTCATACATTTTGGACACAGTGCTAGTAGTTTAACTAGCACTTATCTGGTTTTTAATAAATAATTCCATTTGCTGCTGCTATTCAATCCATGTGATTTCAAATTCCAATCCTATTCTTTTCATTCTATATTAATTTGTGTTATACTGTTACTTATCTATGTGTATGAAATTACTGCTATTTCCATGTGTTTTTTTTATAACCTGCTATTGAATTAAAATGCTTGGAACCGTGCCTGCCATTAAACTAATTCACCACCCAGATTTTGTGGGTGTCACGATCGTGACAACCCCACCACGACCGTCACGTGGGTCTGAAACAAATTCTGCGTAAAAACAAAATTGTTTCATTCGTTCCCTCTTCTTCCTTCATTCAAACACCAACCGTCCACTACCTCCACTCAAATTCCAAACCATCCCATTATCAATTAAACCACATTACTCATTTCAATAACCATTCAATTTCCCATTACACTATATAATCACATCATACGACCATTCTCTTCTCACAAACCCTCAAAATTCCATAACCCACTTTCTTCCCAAAACCCTCTCTAACACAACAATGGCACGTGAAGTTCCAGACTTATCTACCCTAAACTTCCGAGATGGAGAGGCAGGAGAGCGCCAGAGAGCTTGGTATATCGACTTCTACCGTCGTTCCATTTTACCGACCCGCTATGTCGACATTGCATGCTTAGAAGAACTAGGATTACTTGAGGGAGTTCAATGGATGTTACAGAATGCCGGTCTTTGGCAGCTTTGCACTCAGAGCCGGCCCACTTACGAAGCCCTCACTTTAGAATTCCTCAGTTCCTTTACCTACATAACCCCTCCGGGTGAAACAAGCCAACTATCCGGAGTCGCAAAGTTCCGCATGTTCGGCAAAGAATACTCAATCGAACAAGATCGTCTTGCCGAGATGCTTAGCTTCAAACATGGCGAGAATGTCCATCGCCGAGTACCACAGGACACTTTCTATCAAGCGGGGTTCTAACTTTGGAATCATTTAACCGGAACCACAGCTGACAGTTGGGATAGCCTTAACGCTACATTTATCCATAACCCAGCCGTCAGATACGTCCACACACACTTGGAAGCACCATCTTTGCACGAGAGAGTAACCATAAGGTGAATTCTAAAGAGTTGTTCTTCCTTCATTGCATTTTTCATCCGGAGCTAATCAATGCCGCACCATTCTTATTAGCACACATACAGTCAAACTGTGCTAGAGGCTCCAAACCCTTCTACTTTGGAGGAATTGTCACCTCTATTACACTCAGTTTGAATTTGGAAAACGACCTTGCTAGACTACCTCCCTTGCCTCCAGCCTTCCTTGATATAGATTATTGCAGAAGCTCTCAGCTCATCAAGTTACGACGAGATGGGAAATATCATCCTATGGTCCGAGCCAAAACCGTAAGAAGTATCATCATGCCTTGCAGGAGTCGCATTGACCCTCAGAATATGGCCAATTGGCTTTTTGATCTTAATGCTCCTGAGCAAAATGCGCCTGCTCCAGATGATCAAGCACAGGGACCTGTTGATGAGATGGAGCAAGAAATGGAAAACGCCCCTGAGAACCAACCACCGCCAGCTAATGATGCTCCTTCAACCTCCAGACATTGTCGCCGCCCTGACCAAGACCCAATTACTAATGATGAAATCCTGAGGGCTATATGGCAACAAACCCAGCAACAGAATGAAATGATGACACTTATGCGTCAAATCCAGCAAGAGCAAGTTGACCAAGGACAAAGACTTGACGGTGTTATCGAGGAGATGGGTGCATTGACAGTGCGAGTGCAGAGCTTACACGAGTACATCCATCACGTGGGCATTCCTGATCACGTCGCACAGCATGGCAGAGGACGCTCTAGAGGCAGAGGATGTGGTCCACCTTGATTTTATTTTGTTTCCCTTGTTAGTTTTCCTTTTCCCCTTTATATCGCAACATTGAGGACAATGTCTGATATAGTGTGGAAGAGTTAGATTTATTTTCGTATATTTCCCTTTCTTGTACTTTCTTTTTCCTTATCAAAGTAATATATGAATATTTTTGTTCAATTATCCGATTTCCTCACTTTATTCTGCCATAACGAAATTTTTTTTACGATTAATGCACGTCTGTGACGTACCAAGCTTTAAACTATGTTAGGAAGCGTGGAAGTGCTAACAAGATCGATATCGTCTTGACACCTTAGACCTCTTGCGTATGCGATATCAGTTTCGATACTTATTATACGATACCTTGAGTTCAGTCCTAAAGTAACCCTTAGTAGTTTATATTAGCAGTCAACACCGTCTATATCACAAACCACGTGGGGAACCGATGAATATAAGTGTTTGATGCCCAAATCAAGAAAAAGAAAAAAATCTTTCTTATCTGTATGCCGAGAAAAAAAATAGAATATGCAAAAACTCTCACAGTTGTGAAAAGGTGCAAGAAAAGAAAGAAAGAAAATCCGTTGTTGATTGGTTCAGAGGTACCTGATTCTGAACTTGGTAGGGCGAACTACTGTTCGATCCCCCGCAATCTACGAATGGGATGTTTAAAGGGTTACCACATTTGTGTATCAGGCCCCGTGTGAGAAAATGGGATCAAAGTCACTAACCGGTTACTCCACTACGCGCGTGAATAAGGCAAAGGGCTTAATGTGATTGCGTTAGAATGAAACCAGGTGAAATGGATACGAAAACTTATGGTTGAACTATAATATAATGATCTGGACTGGATTGTACAAAAGAGAGGTCTATGACAAGCTTGTTGCTTTGTGTCGTTATTGTATCCTTAGTGTTTTGCACTACTACCCTTCTGACTAACAAGAAACTCTTTTTCAACACCATTGGTATGCCAGGTATGTGCATTTGATAAAGTTTGTCCATTTTAATAGATTGATTGCTTGAGGACAAGCAAAGATTCAAGTGTGGGAGAGTTTGATAACACGAATTTATATCATATTTTTACTTTGATTTATGTTAGTTCTTATTCCGTTTTACGTCTAATATCCAATTTTCTCGAGATTATTTAAGTGTTTTTGCAGGTAATCATATTTCACAAGTCAAAGTATGCTAAATGTGGAAAAGAACCAAAACATGCAAGAAAAGAGCAGAAAAGAGAAGAAAAATTGAAGAAATCCATTTTTCCTGATATCACGACCGTCATGGGAGTGCCACGACCGTGGCAGCTCCAAAGTTCACCACGAGCGTCACATGTCACCACGATCATCATGCGCTTTAATTGCACGTTGGATGCAGAGACTCAACTACGAATTCTCGGATGAAACAGTTTCACACGATGCCATTACCTCTGAAGTTTTCTAGGTCCAACATGGGATAACCGTTAGCATGAATGGCTAAGTTTTCTCCAACTTCCACATGATGCTGAGCCTATAAATAGAGACACTCACGAAGAAAAAACTGTGGCCATTTTCTGTTTTCAAAGTATACCGTTGTGCTGCCAATTTATTTTCAGAAGCTTCAGTCATTCTTTTTACATTGCGTTTCCATTTCCTTGTTAACCATTACCGAACAAAAGTGACAGTTTCTCACACTGAGGAATTGTTGCAGCTTAGCTTTAGATTTTTTTGTTTCATTGCCTTTAACCTTGCATTTTATTACTTTCAAGCAAGAACCTACCGATTTGTGGAGGGATTGCTGTTGCCATTGCTACTGAATTCCAGGTTTTGTTATTTAATTCAAGTATTGTTTGTTCATTTCTTAATTATGTCTGTGTTTGTTTACTTTCTTGCTTTAGCGTTTAATTTCCTAATTATGTCGAGCTAAACCGATATTATCGGTGTATAATGGAGTAACTAAAATGAATTAATTTTCTCTAAGCTAAAATCAATAATCAATCCTTCTTCTGGCTTCGATTTCTTAATATAAAACCCAAACTTTTATTACGAGAGTAAAGGAGTAACATAGGTTAAAGTAGAGACCACGGGAGTGTGAGGCTTTACCCGGATAGCTGAAATCGGGCATTAGGTTTAAAAATAGCGGAAGCGCTTTAAAGTTGATTAGGTTTAATTAGTTTTCAAAAAGTATTTTTAACCTCATACGGGCTAGCGAGAGCAGACGTATTGACTTAGAAGTATAGTCCGAAGCAAGATCCACGGGAGTGTGAGTTGAGGGCTTTTAAACCGGTTTCTCCTACAGATGAATATGGTGATAAATCTCTACAGGCTTAGGTTTAATTAATTCTACGTAGGTTACCGAATTATATACCGATAACTTATTCATAACTAGTATTCCCAAATTTTAATTCCCCTTTAATTTCCCGTTTGAACTAAAAACCCAAATTCTGATTAGCCTTAGATAAACATAGTAACGATAGATAACGGTGCGTTCGATTTCTAGCCTCTGTGGGATCGATAATCTTTTAAAACTACGCGATATAACTGTATACCTGCAGTAATCCTCATTCGACTCATAAAGTCGCGATCACTTCATCATTGCGCTTAGTAGGAGCTAATGTATGCATTAGCTTGTGACTGGAAGTACCATAGCACTATTCATGAGTTCCTCATTTAGCTTCCTCAACTTGTCTTTTCAAGCAATATTGGAGCTTTGTCAAGAATTTATTTTGCTTTGGAGGTAGATCACAAGACCTTGCAAGAAGTATTCTGGGTTTCTTGGTGTAGCGAGCGATTTTGGACGCGGTTCTTAAGCGCTGGTCGCTCTCTGCGGTTGAGCTTAAACTACAGGTCGATTCATTTTTTATCCTATTAAAGCTGATGAGGGAAGGGAAATATATGTCTCCAATTAACCCTGCTTTGCATACTGAGTTTAAACAACGGTCTGTTAGGTTGCGGATGCTATCAATGTGGGGGGGGCCTTTGTACTGGTTATTTGTATTTTCGTCAATACTGGTTTTCTTTCTTTTTATCTAGACAGAAGGTTTCTGGCGGGGAACAAGGATTAGGATGTTAGGACTGATGCTTTTTGATAGATACATGAGAGTATGGGATTTTGGGTTTTTGTTTAGTGTGCTCGCTAAGATCTTTTCTTTCGATCTTATGCCTACGTATTCCCATTTACCGAAACAGGGAAATCAGAGCGTTCGTAGTTCCTCCTATTCTATGGGAGGAAATGGTTGTTTTTGGTGTCTTGTTCAAAGCCCAAGACGTGAAGCGAAAAGGTGGTTTGTATCTTGTTCAAAGCCCAAGATGTGAAGCTAAAAGGTCTCAACTTTAAATAGAATTTGTCATCTCTAAAGAGGGGGTTGTATGTCACAACTGTTTATAAAGGAGAATTACTTTAACCGGGATACGCGGATCCTAGCAATGCCATAATTTCCTTTATAGGGGGTTTTAACCTGAAGGGGAAGACTTTAACTCAGTGTAGAGCAATGCTATCTTTCCTTAGGAATTTCTCATGCTAAAAGAGGGACATTGGCATGGATGTAGATGATCCAGAGGCTTGCCGCTTATAGCGATTAGATGAAGGGAGTTGTTTGATGTTTGTTTACTGTGAACGAGGCACAGTTTTGATGCTAAAAGGTTAATTGGATTAACCAGTGGTTTTCTTATATAAAGCCTAAGAGGAGGCTATTATGTGTCTCGTACAAAGCCCGAGAGAGAAGCTAAAAGGTTTTGACTTAACGATGGAATCTTTTGGTATCTCGTATAAAGCCCGAGATGGAGGCTATTTGACTCAACAAGGGAGTTTTTTTGTATCTCGCACGAAGCCCGAGATGGAGGCTATTGTTTATTTGGCTCTATAAGAACCTTTTTGTATCTCGTATAAAACCCGAGATGGAGGCGAAAGGGTGGTTGACTCAACGAGGGAGTCTCTTATATGTATCGTACAAAGCCCGAGAGAGAGGCTAAATGTTGTCTCAGTTAAGTGACAGGTCCAGTATACTGATTTTGAAAGAGAAAATCAATTCTTATATGAGCAACACTGTACTCAGGGATTTGATTCAAGGATCTGGGTCATTCCTGTTCTTTAAGGAAGCGGGAAATCCAAAGGATATTGAGACTATCCGAGTCTGCGGGTTTCCCTCCTTTTTAACGAAGGGGTCACTTGAGAATGTCTTTGAGACTCAAGGAAGTTAAACTGTCTGTGTCTAGAGTTTCATCTTTTATACTGTGTTTTGAGAAACAGTAGTAGACTCTATGAAAGGACTGTTCTATGAAGATGACTAAGTTCTGTTCCTATACCTCTAGGAGGTCGTCGGGACAATTTGTACGAAGCCCAAGAGGAGGCTGGAAACTTTTAAGAAGCCGATCGGTCCTTGTACGAAGCCCAAGAGAAGGCTATCATTCTTGGAGGAAGAGATCATTATACGAAGCCTAAGAGGAGGCTGTGAATACTTCTAAGAAGACGTAGGGTCCTTGTACTAAGCCCAAGAGGAGGCGGGGTTGCTTTTAGGAACCCTGCGGGTCCTTGTACGATGCCCAAGAGGAGGCCGATGCTTTTAAGAAGCCGATGGGTCCCCAAACCCCGAGAAATTCAAGGCAATGCTATTCACCGAGAATAGATCAAAGTCAGGAAAGTCCGAGAATTTAGAAGAAACTCAAAGATGCCATTCACGGAGAATACATTCATCTCTGGGAGTAGAGTTTCTTGACAATTCCTAATGAGGACAGCCTGAGAGAAGACTGTATCTGGTGATCCTATTGGGGATCTAGTTGTCTATTTCTACGAATAAACGAAACGGCGTCACCTAGTTCTAGACGTAGTTGCCGGGGAAACTCGAAATATCTATACTATTATAACACAGTTGATATGAGTTTATGAAAGAAGACTTACAGTGAAACAGCCCCACAATACAGTTATATGTATATGAAAGCGGTAAGTGAAAGCGATAACCACTTACTCGGTTGTAGAGCTTCCATGCTGTTTGGTTAGTTGTTCAACAAAGAAAGATTGAAAACGACAGTATATTCAAAATCAAAGGAGAAAGTGCTTTGAAAAAGAATAATCTTTGGGACTTACAGCTCAAGGAGAAGCCCAGGGTTTTATCAGTGAGCGCACTGTTTGAATTTTGTACAGAGGGACTTATACAAGTGACTGAGGCCCAAAAAGGTTTTCTGTATAAAGGGATGGGTCTTACACTCTTTCAAGAGGCCCAAAAAGTTTAAAGAAAAAGAGTGGGGCTTATAACACGAGGGTAGGCCCGTTGATTTTTCCGTTTGAAATGGCGATCGCGCCGAGGTTTTCTTTTAACGCGGAGGGACTTATACAATAAGTGAGACCCAAAATGTTTTTTGGTTAAAAGGGGATTGGGTCTTACACTCTATTAGAGGCCCAAAATGTTTTGAATGAGTCTTATAGCTCAAGGAGAGGCCCAAGGTTATTTTTTTTCAAAAAAAGGCGACGATCGCGCCATTTGTTTTTGACGGTATCGGGACTTATACAATAAGTGAGGCCCAAAATGATTTTGGTCAAAAAAAGGATTGGGTCTTACGCTCTATTAGAGGCCCAAAAAGTTTTGAAAATGATTTATGAGGGTTGAATTAATCCAAAAACCCTAATTTGTTTTCAAAAATGTATTTAATTGAATTAAAATTCAATTAAAATGATCAAAATTGTTTAACATGTGAAAAACAAATTGTGATTTTGGATTAATGCTTCAAAAATTAAGTATTGACCTACAAAATAATTAGAAAGCATTAAAAGTTGCAAAATCAATGTAGAAAAAATATTTAAAATGTCAAAAACAATTAAAATATTAATTCTTTGCAAAAATATCAATTATATGAAATAAATAATATTTTTGGGATTTTTTGATAAAATAAAATATTTTAACATTTTTGTGAATTATTAAAAAAAGAATCAACTCAAAATCATTAAAACTCAGAGAGAAATTAATTTTTGAATCAATTAAATAAAATCACAAAATTCAAATATTTGAATTTATGAAAATGGCGCCAAGAACATGGACCAAGAACACGCGCGTTTTCTGCCTTGCCCAGATTTGCATTTTCTATCCAATCTCACTGAATACTTGATTATATCATGCAATCCACATATCAATATGCTCGTCTCAACCTCACGATCATGTCCATAACACTTAATTTCATTTAAATTAAACATATAACAAGAAATCATGAAAAATCCTCAAGAACCCTAATTTCTGCATGAAGGCTAGGATTTTTGATACACGATTCAAACAATGCAATTAATTGAGGGAAAACATTCCATGCATGATTATGAACATATGGCCAAATTATTGCGCGAGGAAATATGCATAGTGTAGCGAGCGATTTTGGACGCGGTTCTTAAGCGTTGGTCGCTCTCTGCGGTTTGAGCTTAAAACTACAGGTCGATTCATTTTTTATCCTATTGTGAGCTGAATAAGGAAGGGAAATAGATGTCTCCAATTAACCCTGCTTTGCATACTGATTTTAAACAGCGGCCTGTTAGGTTATGGATGCTATCAAGGTGGGGGGGCCTTTGTACTGGTTATTTGTATTTTTGCCAATACTGATTTCTTTCTTTTTAGACAGAAGGTTTCTGGCGGGGAACTAGGATTAGGATGTCAGGATGGATGTTTTTGAATTACTGCTTTTGATTGATGGAGATATGGGATTTGGGTTTTTGTTTAGTGTGCTCGCTAAGATCTTTTCTTTCGATCTTATGCCTACGTATTCCCGTTTACCGAAACAGGGAAATCAGAGCGTTCGTAGTTCCTCCTATTCTATGGGAGGAAATTGGTTTTTGGTGTCTTGTTCAAAGCCCAAGACGTGAAGCGAAAGGTGATTTGTATCTTGTTCAAAGCCCAAGATGTGAAGCTAAAAGGTCTCAACTTTAGAGAGAATTTGTCATCTCTAAAGAGGGGGTTGTATGTCACAACTGTTTATAAAGGAGAATTACTTTAACCGGGATATGTGAATCCGACAATGCCATAATTTCTTGAGAAGGGGTTTTTAACCTGAAGGAGAAGACTTTAACTCAGTGTAGAGCAATCCTATCTTTCCCTAGGAATTTCTCATGCTAAAAGAGGGACAGTGGCATGGATGTAGATGATCCAGAGGCTTGCCGCTTACAGAGATTAGATAAAGGGAGTTGTTGATGTTTGTTTACTGTGAACGAGGCACAGTTTTGATGCTAAAAGGTTAATTGGATTAACCAGTGGTTTTCTTATATAAAGCCTAAGAGGAGGCTATCATGTGTCTCGTACAAAGCCCGAGAGAGAGGCTAAAAGGTTTTGACTCAACGATGGAGTCTTTTGGTATCTCGTATAAAGCCCGAGATGGAGGCGATTGGACTCATCAAGAGAGTTTCTTTTTTTGTATCTCGTACGAAGCCCGAGGTGGAGGATGTTGCATGTTTGGCTCAATAAGAACCTTTTTGTATCTCGTATAAAGTCTGAGATGGAGGTGAAAAGGGTGTCTGACTCAACGAGGGAGTCTCTTATGTGTCTCGTACAAAGCCCGAGAGAGAGACTAAAAGTTGTTTGACTTCGCTGGGGGAGAATCATTGTATAAAGCCCAAGAGAGAGGCTATGGTGACTGTTTCAGTTACGTGACAGGTCCAGTATACTGATTTTGAAAGAGAAAATCAGTTCTTATATGAGCAACACTGTACTCAGGGATTTGATTCAAGGATCTGGGATATTTCTTTCTCTTTGTGGGAAATCCGAAGGGTATTGAGACTGTCCAAGTCTACGGGTTTCCTTCCTATTTAACGAAGGGGTCACTTGAGAATATCTTTGAGACTCAAGGAAGTTAGACTGTCCAAGTCTAGAGTTTCATCTTTTGTACTATGCTTTAAGAAACAGTAGTAGACTCTATGAAAGGACTGTTCTATGAAGATAACTAAGTTCTGTTCCTATACCTCTAGGAGGTCGTCGGGACAATTTGTACGAAGCCCAAGAGTAGGCTGAAAACTTTTAAGAAGTCGACGGGTCCTTGTATTAAGCCCAAGAGGAGGCTATCATTCCCGGAGGAAGAGATCATTATACGAAGCCTAAGAGGAGGTTGTGAATACTTCTAAGAAGCCGTAGGGTCCTTGTACTAAGCCCAAGAGGAGGCGGAGTTGCTTTTAGGAAGCCTGTGGGTCCTTGTACGATGCCCAAGAGGAGGCCGATACTTTTAAGAAGCCCGTGGGTCCCCAAACCCCGAGAAATTCAAGGCAATGCTATTCACCGAGAATAGATCAAAGTCAGGAAAGTTAGAGAATTTGGAAGAAACTCAAAGATGCCATTCACGGAGAATACATTCATCTCTGGGAGTAGAGTTTCTTGACAATTCCTAATGAGGACAGCCTGAGAGAAGACTGTATCTGGTGATCCTATTGGGGATCTAGTTGTCTATTTCTACGAATAAACGAAACGGCGTCACCTAGTTCTAGACGTAGTTGCCGGGGAAACTCAAAATATATATACTATTATTACACAGTTGATATGAGTTTATGAAAGAAGACTTACAGTGAAACAGCCCCACAATACAGTTATATGTATATGAAAGCGGTAAGTGAAAGCGATAACCACTTACTCGGTTGTAGAGCTTCCATGCTGTTTGGTTAGTTGTTCAACAAAGAAAGATTGAAAACAACAATATATTCAAAATCAAAGGAGAAAGTGCTTTGAAAAAGAAAGTTTTGGGGCTTACAGCTCAAGGAGAGGCCCAAGGTTTTATCAGTGAGCGCACTGTTTAAATTTGTACAGAGGGACTTATACAAGTGACTGAGGCCCAAAAAGTTTTCTGTACAAAGGGATGGGTCTTACAATCTCTCAAGAGGCCCAAAAAGTTTTAAAGAAAAAAAAGAGTGGGGCTTACAACACGAGGGTAGGCCCAGATGACTTTTCCGTTTGAAATGACGATCGCGCCGAGGTTTTCTTTTAACGCATGGGGACTTATACAATAAGTGAGGCCCAAATGATTTTGGTTAAAAGGGGATTGTGTCTTACACTCTATTAAAGGCCCAAAAGTTTTGAATGGGTCTTATAGCTCGAGGAGAGGCCCAAAAGTTTTGAATGGGTCTTATAGCTCAAGGAGAGGCCCAAGGGTTATTTTGAAAAAGCGACGATCGCGCCGTTTGTTTTTGACGGTATCGGGACTTATACAATGCACTGAGGCCCAAAATGTTTTGGTCAAGAAAGGATTGGGTCTTACACTCTATTAGAGGCCCAAAGTGTTTTGAAAATGATTTATGAGGGTTGAATTAATCCAAAAACCCTAATTTGTTTTCAAAAATGTATTTAATTGAATAAAAATTCAATTAAAATGATCAAAATTGTTTAACATGTGAAAAACAAATTGTGATCTTGGATTAATGCTTCAAAAATTAAGTATTGACCTACAAAATAATTAGAAAGCATTAAAAGTTGCAAAATCAATGTAGAAAAAATATTTAAAATGTCAAAAACAATTAAAATATTAATTCTTTGCAAAAATATCAATTATATGAAATAAATAATATTTTTGGTATTTTTTGATAAAATAAAATATTTTAACATTTTTGTGAATTATTAAAAAAAGAATCAACTCAAAATCAT
Organism: Lathyrus tuberosus; assembly: GCA_022829125.1. Classification (NCBI taxonomy): domain Eukaryota; kingdom Viridiplantae; phylum Streptophyta; class Magnoliopsida; order Fabales; family Fabaceae; genus Lathyrus; species Lathyrus tuberosus. The sequence goes on from JALAZF010000075.1 coordinate 13,804,688, forward strand.
TAAAACTCAGAGAGAAATTAATTTTTGAATCAATTAAACAAAATCACAAAATTCAAATATTTGAATTTGTGAAAAAGGCGCCAAGAACACAAGCAAGAACACGCGCGTTTTTCTGGGTTTGGCTGATTTGCGTTTTCCATCCAATCTCACTGAATGCGTAATCATATCATGCAATCCACATATCATTATGCTCGTCTCAACCTCACGATCATGTCTATAACACTTAATTTCATTTAAATTAAACATACAACAAGAAATCACGAAGAAACCTCAAGAACCCTAATTTCTGCATGAAGGCTAGGATTTTTGATACACGATTCAAACAATGCAATTAATTGAGGGAAAACATTCCATGCATGATTATGAACATATGGCCAAATTATTGTGCGAGGAAATATGCATAGATTGAGAGATGACCAAGTATGTGCTTACCTCTAGGCCGTGACAGCAAGTGCAATGTGATTTTTGATTTGGAGGTGTTATAGATGAGTGGTGATGAACTGAATAGCTTCCCTACACCCTACGGAGTGTGTTTGAATGGTTGGACTTGATTGAAATTGGCTGGATCACTTTATGGTACCTCAGCTGTAACTAGGTTAAAACCTTGAGCAACCACCTGGTGATTTTGTGAAATTGTTGTTTCAGAAGTGATCTAAGTGTTTGATCAGCTCATATGTGATGTATGTGAGGTGTGTGAGTGATTTGTTTGATTGGAAGAGCTCTCAAACTCAAAACCCGATAGTGACTTGCCTTAAAAGGCAAAATTGGAGTGAAAGAATAGATTTTCAGGAAAGCATCTATTTGATGGCTTTGGTGTACTCAAACTGATCACAATTGAGCTCTATTTATAGTAGAGCAAGTTTGTTTTGCAAGGAATGGTGCATGGCAGCTGGTAAGTAGGTTTGGCCAATGTTGGCAAATGAAAATCCAAGTCTCCTCTAGCCATTGACTAGAGGTTAGAGCACAGAGCTTTGGTTCCCTTGGTCTTGGATAAGTCTTGACTGATTTCAGATGAGAATGACTCAATCCATGCCACCTTGATGCTTCCATTGAATGCTTTAATCCAAATTTGGAGTCTTGTCCCTATTTTGGCCATTCTAGGTTCAACATGCTATTTCTTGTTCCATGGACTTTGGAGGCTTGGCTCAGTGATTGTGCCCTTTAGATTCAATCCTCAGATGTGTCCAAGTGGATAGGAGCATTTGAATTTGGCTGATTTTGGCAAATCGAACAAAATTGCAAATTCTGCCTTGCCTTGACAGATTTCAGCAAGGCAACTTGCCAATGTCATATCTCATGGTGTAAGTTGAATTTGGTAATGCTCTTGACCATTTTATAAAGCCCTTACATGATACAACAACTGTTTGAACAAGTTTGGTTTTGATCTCTTTTGATTCCAAGTGAAAAATCCCTCTACATTTGGCAAAAAGTGAAGCAAAATCTGACTTAGTGAAATTTTCACTAAGTATTGGAACAAAGTGTGATTTCTTGATTTTGATCACTCCATAACTCAAAATCCTTAATGAATTGGACTTAGGTCTAGTTGAAGTTTTTGTAGAGGGTAATGAGGGCTACAAATCCATCTTTGGATGAGAAAAAATGGCCATGTGGTTTAGGAGTTATGATCCTCCAAAGTTAGGGTATTAGTGGTACTTTTTCCATAACTTAGAAAAATTTCTAAGTTTTATGGTTACCCCTTTTACAAGTTATCCAAATTTCTTTGATTTTTCTTGATGAATGATGATTCAAATCATACATTAAAATCATTTTAGGGTTAAAAATCCATTTTAGTGAAAAATCTCAAAAAGTCAAAGTTGACTTTTGTGCACAGTTGACTTTTTATCAGATGAATTCCAAACTGTGCCATTCTTCATGAAATCATGTCCTTGACCTAAATAAAACTTGATGGACATGTTCCAAGGGTGTCATAGGGTACATTAAGGCATGCTCTAGGGTTTGGGAGCATGTCCTGGTCAAAAGTCAAAGTTACAGTTGACTTTTCTCGCGAAACCCTAATTGTGGTGCAGATGAACTTGAGACTTGTTGCTCAAGCTTCTTGGATTAATCCATTGTTCCAAATGGATCAATATACTTCATTAGAGACCCTCAAATCATGTCTTGAGGTCTTGGCTCTTGATTTGTCCCAAAAGTCAACTTAGGGGTGAATTAGGTCAAGAAACCCTAATTCCTGATTTTTGATGTATGCATCCCCTGAGGTCAAATTGACTTGATGCTTGGGTCCATGAGGTTCCATGGAGTATATTAGGTTGTGTTTTGGATCATTTCCTTGTGCCCAGATGAAGATTTCCATCTGGAGGCCCTGGTCGACCAAAACCCTAATTTGGTGACACTGTCGATCTTGAGACTTAATCCACCTAGAAGGGAGCAACCTTGTGCTTAATCCTTGAAGTGAGAGTCCTTTTTGATCCATTGTGGATGTTTGAGAGGTTAGACAAGTTGAAGATCATGTCATTTCTTGATTGATCCTTTGCCTAAGGCTCTGAGAGGGCTTAAAACCCTAATTCTGATTGTAGTGGATGCTCACCCATCTTTGGGGAGACTGACAAGGTATGATGGTTCCTCCATATTGTGATGATGATTTGCACAATGATGGGAAATCTTAGTGGTCAAAATTTGGGGTATGACACATAGATTGAGAGATGACCAAGTATATGCTTACCTCTAAGCCGTGACAGTAAGTGCAATGTGATTTTTGATTTGGAGGTGTTACAGATGAGTGGTGATGATCTGAACAGCTTCCCTACACCCTATGGAGTGTGTTTGAATGGTTGGACTTGATTGAAATTGGCTGGATCAATTTGTGGTACCTCAACTGCACTTTGGTTAAAACCTTGAGCAACCAGCTGGTGATTTTGTGAAATTGGTGTTTCAGAAGTGATCTAAGTGTTTGATCAGCTCATATGTGATGTATGTGAGGTGTGTGAGTGATTGGTTTGATTGGAATTGGTCTCAAACTCAAAACCCGATAGTGACTTGCCTTAGAAGGCAAAATTGGAGTGAAAGAAGAGATTTTGAGAAAAGCATCTGTTTGATGGCTTTGGTGTACTCAAACTGATCACAATTGAGCTCTATTTATAGTAGAGCAAGTTTGTTTTGCAAGGAATAGTGAATGGCAGCTGGTAAGTAGGTTTGGCCAATGTTGGCCAATGGAAATACAAGTCTCCTCTAGCCATTGACTAGAGGTTAGGGAACAGAGCTTTGGTTCCCTTGGTCTTGGATAAGTCTTGACTGATTTCAGATGAGAATGGCTCAGTCCATGCCACCTTGATGCTTTCATTGAATGCTTCAATCCAAATTTGGAGTCTTGTCCCTATTTTGGCCATTCTAGGTTCAACATGTTATTTCTTGTTCCATGGACTTTGGAGGCTTGGCTCAGTGATTGTCCCCTTTAGATTCAATCCTCAGATGTGTCCAAGTGGATAGGAGCATTTGAATTTGGCTGATTTTGGCAAATCGAGCCAAAATACAAAATCTGCCTTGCCTTTGACAGATTTCAGCAAGGCAACTTGACAATGTCATATCTCATGGTGTAAGTTGAATTTGGCAATGTTCTTGGCCATTTTGGAAAGCCCTTACATGATAAGACAACTGTTTGAACAAGTTTGGTTTTGATCTCTTTTGATTCCAAGTGAAAAATCCCTCTTCATTTGGCAAAAAGTGAAGCAAAATCTGACTTAGTGAAACTTTCACTAAGTGTGGGAACAAAGTGTGATTTCTTGATTTTGAACACTCCATAACTCAAAATCCTTAATGAATTGGACTTAGGTCTAGTTGAAGTTTTTGTAGAGGGTAATGAGGGCTAAAAATCCATCTTTGGATGAGAAAAAATGGCCATGTGGTTTAGGAGTTATGATCCTCCAAAGTTAGTGTATTAGTGGTACTTTTTCCATAACTTAGAAAAATTTCTAAGTTTTTATGGTTACCCCTTTTACAAGTTATCCAACTTTCTTTGATTTTTCTTGATGAATGATGATTCAAATCATACATTAACATCATTTTAGGGTTAAAAATCCATTTTGGTGAAAAATCTCAAAAAGTCATAGTTGACTTTTGTGCACAGTTGACTTTTTATCAGATGAATTCCAAATTGTGCAATTCTTCAGGAAATCATGTCCTTGACCTAAATCAAACTTGATGGACATGTTCCATGGGTGTCATAAGGTATATTGGGGCTTGTCCTAGGGTTTGGGAGCATGTCCTGGTCAAAAGTCAAAGTTATAGTTGACTTTCCTCGCGAAACCCTAATTGTGGTGCAGATGAAATTGAGACTTGTTGCTCAAGCTTCTTGGATTAATCCATTGTTCCAAATGGATCAATATACTTCATTAGAGACCCTCAAATCATGTCTTGAGGTCTTGGCTCTTGATTTGTCCCAAAAGTCAACTTAGGGGTGAATTAGGTCAAGAAACCCTAATTCCTGATTTTTGATGTATGCATCCCCTGAGGTCAAATTGACTTGATGCTTGGGTCCATGAGGTTCCATGGAGTACATTAGGTTGTGTTTTGGATCATTGGCTTGTGCCCAGATGAAATTTTTCATCTGGAGACCCTGGTCGACCAAAACCCTAATTTGGTGATACCGGCGATCTTGAGACTTGATCCACCTAGAAGGGAGCAACCTTGTGCTTAATCCTTGAAGTGGGAGTCCTTTTTGATCCATTGTGGATGTTTGAGAGGTTAGACAAGTTGAAGATCATGTCATTCCTTGATTGATCCTTTGTCTAAGGCTCTGAGAGGGCTTAAAACCCTAATTTTGATTGTAGTGAATGCTCAACAACCCTTGAGGCATTTGGTGAGGCATGATGGTTCATCCATGTTGTGATGATGATTTGCACAATGATGGAAAATCTTAGTGGTCAAAATTTGGGGTATGACAGATGCCCCTATTTAATCTTCTTGGACCCGAAGGTGTGAATGACGAAGGTATTCGGGCATTCGGGGTGCAAGAGGATTAAATATCGGAATACTCAAAATTTTGATGGTGGTTATGAATGGCGGATCGCATCCATCTTCTTTTGCTGAGCAATGATACTTAGAAAAGGTAAACTTCCCCTCGATCCTGGTCTTCAGCCAAGGAACTGGTCTTAGTTTCGGAAACAAACTTCCCCTCGATCCTGGTTTCCTACCAAGGAACTGGTCTTAGTTTCTGATTTAAACTTCCCCTCGATCCTTGTTTCCTACCAAGGAACTGGTCTTAGTTTCTTTTGTCAATAAACTTTAATGACAAGGGACGCTATTCGTAGCGGCTTTCCTTCAAACTTCTCGCCCAATTTTCCTAGGGAGATGCCATTTGAGTGGAAAAAGTTTTGATGTCAGACTTGCTGGGGAACCCAGTCGTCTGAGTTGTAGAGGTGCACAAACTTCTCTGTTGGAGACGCCATTTGTCGATTCTACTGGGGGGAAGCGAGTATCTTGAGAGTCTGTTTCCACTTGGGGATCTTACATCATACTTTTCTCGGGATCTTCCCAGAGAAATGCCATATGATGGGGTCCAATTTTGAGGTGCCGATGACCTTTTCACCGGCGGTTTTTCCGGAGCGAAACTGACGTGCTGCCGAATCTCTGATTATGAGGCTTTCTCTGTGGATTTTCCTTAATCCGAGAAAGCAAGGATATCATCTTCAATGGAAAAGAGTGACATCTGTTGAAGGTTCTCTGGCCTTTCAGAGGTTCAAGTTATCAAAGTGGTCTACTGCCGACTCTGATCTAAAGATACACTGGTGGCGAGATTGTTCAGACACACGTTTCCCGACGAGGAAAGAACTGACAACTCGATTGAGAGAACTCCTATCACTAAGGGACAAGACCGGCTAGAGTGATAGCGATGCAATATGAAATGTAAATGCAAATCAATAATGCATGATGTATGTATGTATATGCTGACAAAACTGACGCGACACACAAACTAAAAGATGAACATGACTGGATACTCGGCCATCGCGGGGCGTATAGAGATATCGCTGGTTCAAGATAGAAATTCCACCTTGCATAGGAGAGATAATCCCTGCGGGGAATACCATTGATCGGGCTTAGGAGGTAAGAACTCTGCCGTGGATGTCAGACGAAACAAGGTCTCTGACACAGTTGATCCCTTTATTCAGGCGTACTGGTCTAGAAGGAGTACTTTGATTCTGCACTTTGAGGTTCGAACACCTTTGGAGACGCGATTGATATTCTTTCGATGTTTAACAGTCAAAAGAAATTGCCATCTTTATTTTAAAAGCAGAAAAAGTTTTAACAAGTAAATTCATTTTTGTTTTATTTCAAGAATCGTTAATCATGTTAACAACGTCGTTCTGTAAAGCTAAAACAAGCAAGAATTACAAACAAAAGTACAAGGCTCAAATTTTATTGATAAGATGGAGATCAGCCAAACGCGTGATTCCATTGAGTATTTACAAAGTTTAAAAAATGGTAATTTACAGGGAAAAGGGCTACGTTGAAACATAACGACCACTATCCTTCTACCAACTTTGAATTCAGGGCATCCTGAGCTTCTGTCGAAGATGACCTTAACTGGAGTTTTCTTCCGATGATGTAACTGCTGCTGTTGAGGGACTTGCCTCTGTTGAACATAGTTACTTGCCATTATCCCTAATTTTTTCCTGGATTGTACTATGATGTTTCCAATCCAACAGAATGATTTTTTTTAGGCGAAGTATTTCTTGACTACATCAACATTCGTGGGATAGGAAAATTCCTCTCTGTCCATGGTTGCAAGTCTCAAGGCGCCGCCTGAGAAAGCTTTCGTGAGCACATAGGGGCCATCATAATTTGGAGTCCATTTGCCCTGAGAATCAGTGAGAAAAGATTGTATCTTCTTGAGCACGAGGTCTCCTTTCCTGAAGACATGAGGTCGGACCTTTTTGTCGAACGCCCTCTTCATTCTCTGTTGATACAACTGACCATGGCATATTGCCGTTATTCTCTTTTCTTAGATCAGATTCAGTTCGTCATGTCGACTTTGACACCATTCAGCTTCGGTGAGCTTAGCTTCCATCAATACCCTGATTGACGGGATCTCGACTTTTATGGGGAGAACTGCCTCCATGCCATATACTTGAGAGAAAAGGGTTGCCCCTGTTGAAGTACGGACAGATGTACGATAACCATGAAGAGCAAAGGGTAGCATCTCGTGCCAGTCTTTGTAGGTCACAACCATCTTTTGAACCATCTTCTTGATGTTCTTGTTAGCCGCTTCTACCGCCCCGTTCATCTTGGGTCGGTAGGGAGATGAGTTATGATGTTCGATCTTGAACTTTGCGCACAACTCCTTCATTATCTTGTTGTTTAAGTTAGATCCATTGTCAGTAATGATCTCGCTTGGAACACCATAACAGCAGATGATATTGTTTTTGATAAATCGGACCACCACTTGTCGGGTTACATTAGCGAATGACGCTGCTTCGACCCACTTGGTGAAGTAGTCAATGGCTACAAGGATGAACCGATGTCCGTTCGAAGCCTTAGGTTCGATCAAGCCAATCATGTCGATTCCCCATATGGAAAAAGGCCACGGGGAAGAAAGAACTTTGAGATGTGATGGCGGTACATGAATTTTGTCGGAGTATATCTGACACTTGTGACATTTCCTCATGTACTAGTAGCAGTCGGATTCCATTTTCAACCAATAGTACCCTGCTCTTAGAATTTTTCTTGCCATTGTATGTCCGTTGGCATGAGTGCCATAGGATCCTTCATGAATTTCTTTCATAAGCATGTCTGCTTCTGGTCTGTCGACGCATCGGAGCAAGACCATGTCAAAATTTCTCTTATAGAGAGTGTCACCGGTTAGGAAAAAGTTTCCAGCCAATCTTCTGAGGGTTTTTCTGTCTTTTTCTGGATGTCCCAGGTGGGTACTCTTGTTTCTGAAGGAAGCATTTGATATCGTGATACCAAGGTTTGTCGTCTATGACTGCTTCAATCGTGAAGATGTAAGCGGGCCGTTCAAGGCACATTATGTCAATCTTAGGTAGGTCGTTCCATTGACCTACACTAATCATGGAAGAGATAGTGGCTAATGCATCAGCCATGTGATTCTCATCACGAGGGATGTGATGAAACTCAACTCTGTTGAAGAAAGGTAACAACCTTCTTACATAATCTTTGTTAGGAATCAGTCCTGATTGGTATGTGTTCCAATCTCCTTTTATCTGGTTAATGACTAAGGCTGAGTCGCCGTATACGTCCAAGTTTTTGATCTTTAAGTCAATCGCTTCTTCGAGACCCATAATACAAGCTTTGTATTCGGCCTCGTTGTTCGTACATTTGAACGTAAGTCGAGCGGTGAAAGGAATGTGGGTACCCTGAGGGGTAACAATTATTGCCCCAATTCCGTTTCCATAATGATTAACTGCTCTGTCAAAGATAAGTCCCCATTGGGAACCTGGTTCTGGCCCTTCACTAGGTAACGGTTCATCGCAATCTTTCATTTTTAGATACATGACATCTTCGTCTGGGAAGTCAAACCCGATTGATTCTTGATCGTCAATTGGTTGATGAGCCAAATGATCGGCTAAAATACTTCCCTTAACGGCTTTTTGAGCGTGGTACTCTATGTCATATTCTGATAACAACATCTGCCAACAGGAAATTCTTCCCGTAAGAGCAGGGTTTTCAAATACGTACTTGATTGGATCCATTTATGAGATCAACCAAGTAGTATGACGAATCATGTATTGGCGAAGACGTTTGGCTGCCCAAGCCAAAGCGCAACAAGTTTTCTCAAGCATCGTGTATCGAGTCTCACAGTCGATGAATTTCTTGCTTAAATAGTAGATGGCAGACTCTTTTCTTTTAGTTTCGTCTTGTTGGCCAAGTACACATCCCATTGAGTCCTCTAGGACTGTGAGGTAAATGATCAGTGGTCTTCCTTCCACTGGAGGTGATAGAATCGAAGGATTCAGCAGATATTTCTTAATACTGTCGAAGGCAGTTTGGCAATCTTCTGACCAAACACAATCCTGGTTCTTTTTCAGTAATTTGAAAATCGGCGCACATGTGGCGGTCATAAGGAATATGAATCTGGAGATGTAGTTTAAACGTCCCAAGAATCCTCTGACTTGTTTTTCAGTTTTCGGAGAAGGCATTTCTTGAATGGCCTTGACCTTGTCAGGATCAACCTCAATTCCTTTCTGGCTGACGATGAACCCTAGTAGTTTCCCTGAACGGACACCGAAGGTGCACTTGTTGGGATTCAAGCGGAGCTTGAATTTTCTCAAACGTTCGAACAATTTTGACAGATGTTCAACGTGCTCACTCTCTGTTTTTGATTTTGCAATCATATCATCGACATATACCTCGATTTCCTTATGTATCATCTCATGAAACAGAGTAGTCATGGCCCTTTGATAGGTTGCCCCGGCGTTCTTCAAACCGAACGGCATTACCTTGTAACAAAAGGTACCCCATGGGGTAATGAACGAAGTTTTCTCCATGTCTTTCGGCGCCATTTTGATCTGGTTATAGCCCGAGAATCCATCCATGAAGGAGAATACTTTGAACTTTGCTGTGCTGTCAACCAACATGTCAATGTGTGGTAAAGGAAAGTCGTCCTTTGGACTTGCCTTGTTCAGATCTCTGTAATCAACACACATTCTGACCTTTCCGTCCTTTTTGGGAACGGGTACGATGTTGGCTAACCATTAAGGATATTCAACTGTAGCGAGGAAACCCGCGTCAATCTGCTTTTGTACCTCCTCTTTGATTTTGATGGCCATGTCCGGGTGAGTGCGTCTCAACCTTTGCTTTACTGGCGGACATTTCGATCTTAACGGTAAGTGATGTTCCACGATGCTGGTATCCAACCCTGGCATATCCTGATAGGACCAAGCGAATACATCGGGAAATTCTTTGAGAAGCTTTATCAAACCCTCTCTGGCAGTTGGACTGAGCAGTGCCCCAATCCTGATTTCTCTTCTCTCTTGCTCTGAACCCAAGTTTACTGTTTCCAACGGTTCTTTGTGAGGTTCAATGGACCTTTCCTCTTATCTAAGTAGTCGAGAGATCTCTTCTGGAATTTTGTCGTCATTTTCTTCTTCAGCCTCGAATACTGGGAACTCAAAGTTGGGAGAAGGCATCGGATCGGATGTTTCAACTGGGTTTAAAACAAGCAATCTGCATGACGTGATGATTCGTGTTTAGAAGAGATAGAGAAAAATGCAATTGTGTGCAGTGTATTATTTTACTGCTTGTTTTTTATAGTTTTGTTTTTTAGGATTACCATTTTCTTTGAAAAAGCAAAAAGAGAAAATAGCAATTAATGCGGAAATTACAGAACGACGTTATTTTATTAATGAACAAGTCGATCCTTGAAACTACAGCCCTATAAAACAAAACTCTGTCGCTTCGGGCAAAGCGAAGAGGGAAATTTACAGAAAGCGAGGCCTATCAAAACATTCGTTTCACCTGGGCAGGGTGAAAGGTTAAAGATGGCAATTACTTTGACTGATGAACGACCTTCGGAACCTCGACAGCGACCCATTGGCGGCGAACTCCTCGGTGAATCACAAAGTCTGGCACCTTCCTTGATTTGTCTTCAGAAATGACGCTGATTTCTGGTGGAGCGGGATCATTGGAATCTGTCTCCCAGGCAGAATTGTCGTAGGAGGATTCCTCTGTTGCATTTTGCATAGTATTTATGCTCTCAGATGTATCTCCCCATCCAGTTGGCTAGATGTCTTCGAGCCTGATACGAGAGCTTTCGGGAGCGGTGTACTTGACCATATAGTCGAATTTTCCACTTGGTTCTCCCAAGGTGTCCCACGCTTCTTTGGAACTGGAGGAGTCATCTCCCTCGATGACGTTGACCTCGAGAAAAGCATAGTTGATGAACTCAAGTCCTGCAAACGTTGCGAATTCATCTTCATGTTGAGTAGTTTCTGAATGACCTGAGTGTTGATCCCATGGCATGGTGGGGACACAGGTATTCCGTTCAATGACGGTCAGCTGATTTTCATTGTTCGGCTGAATTTCTTGCCCCAAATTTCCTGGGTAAGGTTGCCACATTGGCGGACCATCCATTGGGCCATAGTAATTGTAGTCAAAATTATCTTTCATCGGAGTGTCTTCCTCTAATGAATTTGGCGGAGCGCGACATCCTTCCGGATCACAATCCCCGTAGATCATTTCGACATCTGATCTTGGTATAAATCTTGGACTTTCTGTAGGAAAGCAAAAAGCCCTGAGACATATAATCGTCCTTGTTAAGGTAGGACTTCCATTCTTCATCTGTGTCAGAGGGATCTTCCTCATTGATAGCATGAACTGTCTGAGACACTGGGTGAAGAAAACCTCCACTGTGGAATAAGTTTTGAAGGGGATGAAGACTTTCATCGTTGGCAGCTGTCCAGGTACAGGTTGCAGGAAAACCAAGACCCTTCTTTGTTTTATTGTCAATGGGAATGACAAGCTGTCCCCATCCTGTCGTATCGGTACTCTCGACCGCTTTAATAGCATTTTTATATGAGGAAATCGAGGTTCCGCCTCTGAACTGATTGTTCTCGCTTACCGACAGTGCTTGGAACTGAGTTCCAATAACCTCCTCGGGTTCTATTCCAGTAGATGATGACAAGTTACTCACAAGTAAGGCTTGTTCCCCACAAACCGTGACAAGTTGATCGTTCTTGACGAACTTTAGCTTTTGGTGGAGGGTCGAAGTGACCGCTCCAGCCTGATGTATCCAAGGTCTTCCTAATAAACAACTATACGTTGCCCGGATGTCCATGACCTGGAAAGTGACTTGGAAAGTGTGAGGACCAATAGTTATGGGAAGATCAACTTCGCCGATAACTATTTTTCTGGATCCGTCGAATGCTTTGATGACAACCTCGCTAACCCTCATCGGAGGTCCTTTAAATGATAATTGCATCAAAGTGGACTTCGGCATAACATTCAGGGCTGACCCTGTGTCTACCAGTACGATGGCTAAAGCATCGTCCTGGTAGTTAACTGTGATATTGAGCGCCATGTTGTGACGGCGACCCTCTTCGGGTAATTCCTCATCACTAAATCCCAAATTGTTGCAGGAAGTGATGTTAGAGACAATGCTATCGAACTGTATAATTGTTACATCCTGTTCCACAAAGGCTTGCTCCAAGACTTTCTGTAGAGCCTCCCTGTGGGCTTCTGAACTGGGTAACAGTGATAACACCGAGATCTTTGAAGGAGTTTGTAATAGCTGATCAACAATGTTATATTCACTCCTTTGGATGAGCTTCAGCATCTCATCATTATTTTTCGAAAGGTCGGGATTACTGGATTGACCGACTGGGGGATCGGGAGCTTCTATCTGAAGTTCCTTTTCCTTGTTAAGTTCCCCAACCCCTCGGTTGAAGACTCTACCACTCCGTGTTACTCGACTGATGTCTGCAATGTTCACAACGGAGGGTAATGGAATTTCCTTTCCATTTTCAATTATTGTTGCACAGTATTTGTAAGGGATCGCCTTAGCTGATTCATACGGTAGCGGTCCTGGTAGATAGATGACTACAAGAGCCTTCTAATTTTTCTGACCATCGTAAGTAATCTCGATCCGTTCCCGATTGGGAACTTTAGATTCTTCAAGTAGAGGGATGATGGCAAAAACATCCCTGGTCCTATGATGACCAGAGATTGTGACAACATCCTCAACTTGATCGGCAAGGCAGTTCGGTGTCCAGTTGATGGGTCCAGAACCCGGATAGGGACAAATTTGTCCACGATCCACCTGACCCTGAAGAGCTGCTCTCACAAGGTAACACCCTTGGTTACTTCCCGAACAGACGCTACAACTGTCATAGTTGTGTGGTGGCACCTGGCCATGCCCACTTTGAATACAATGTAACTTCACTAGGTTAGCTTCCACTGATCGGACATCCTGACTCTGACACCGAGTGGGATTTCTATTACTGATACTAATCTGCCGAGTATCTTCATCCATGTAGATTGGCATCCACCAATGATTTAACAAGTACTGAAGTGCCTCCTGGACAAGGGTACAACCTCGATCGTTTTCGCAACCCACTTTACAGCTTTGATAGTCATGTGATATTAAGAATCCAAGTCAGACCTGCTTAGCATGTAACTCTACCAGGTTGGTATTCATTACGCGAATATCGAAGATCTGAACCATGTTGATTTGATAGGAGTTCCTATCATGGTAGTCTTGGATCCATCCAAGATCCATCTGACGCTGGAGGGCCTCTTGTATGAAAGAGCATCCCTGTTTGTTTACCGAGCAAATCAGACAAGAACTGTAATCGTGCTACGGCAGATTATGATATTGGCTTTGCCTTGAGTGCATCGCCACCAAGTTGACATTCATTGCACGGATGTCGTGGTTCTGAATGACGTTGGAATTCATGTAGACCATGTTAACTCCACGAACTCGGTGCTCTACAGAACATCCTTGATTGTCTTTAGAGCAGATATCACACTGATGATAATTATGAGGTGGCACATGGCCATATCCACTTTGTCTACAATGCATCTTAACCAGATTGGTTTTCAACAAGAGTACATCGTAAATTTGATAGACATTGTTAGTCTCTCCTTCTATCAAATTGACTGCAGCCTTCTCGTGTTGAGGTAGCGGGTTCGTGAGAACATTAGGATTCGTATCCTTGAAGGATAAGACCCTGTTCCTAACAAGTTTTTGCACGTCGGACTTGAAATTGAGACAAGTCCCTATGTTATGCCCTGGACCTCCTTGATGATAAGGGCAAGTTTGATCCACCTTAAACCAAAAAGGTGGATTTTCCGGTACTGTAAGAGGAGATTTAGTCTGAATGTGCCCCTTAGCCAGTAGTAATGGAAACAGTTCTGCGTACGATACGGGTATAGGATCAAATCCTGGCGGCCGTGTTGTACGGTTGTTGTTATATGGAGGACGAGCCTGCTGAATAGGCTGTTGTGTCCTTTGCTGGTCAGGTTGGCTCTGCGCAACCTGAGGTTGATACGTAGGAATAGACGCAGGGTTGATAGCAGGAGTCACAGCTGCTACCGGTTGATAACGTCGTCTTTACTTTCTGAGAGAGATATTCCCAATATCTTGCTCTTTTTTCTTAGGGAGAGCACTACCGTATTTTTTAGTACCGCTCGTTTATCCAGTGTCTTTTATCAAACATCCTTCTCGGACAGCTTCCTCAAGACGTATACCCATGCCGACCATTTCGGTGAAATCACTGGGCGCACTGGCAACCATTCGGTCATAGTAAAATGAGCTTAAGGTTTTTAAGAAGATCTTTGTCATCTCTTTTTCCTCAAGAGGTGGACAAATTTGAGCGGCAATTTCACGCCACCTTTGAGCATACTCCTTAAAGGTTTCCTTGTCCTTTTGCGACATCGATCTGAGTTGATCTATGTTGGGTGCCATGTCCAAATTGTATTTTTATTGTTGGACGAAGGCGGGTACCAAGATCTCTGAATGTGCTAATCGTAGCACGGTTTAAACCCATGTACCATTTTAATGCGGCACCGGTTAAACTATCCTGAAAGTAGTGAATCAGTAGGTCCTGATTCTCCGTCTGAGCTGACATCTGCCGAGCGTACATCACCAGATGGCTTTGAGGGCAAGAGTTACCCTTATATTTTTCAAAGTCGGGCACTTGGAACTTGTGCGGGACTTTCACATTTGGGACCAAGCAGAGATCTGCGGCGTCCTTTCCAAATAAATCCTGACCGCGAATGGCCTGCAGTTCCTTTTGCATTTCCAAGAATTGCTCCTAGAATTCATCCATTCTGTCAAACATAGTTTCCTTCTTACCAGAAGGTGTTGGTGGAATCTGTCCTTCCGGGACAGTGTGCACCACGGGGGGTGGTACCGTGACTACGGTAGTGAGTCTTGGTGTTTCTCGAAGTTTGTAACCTTCAGGAGTTTTTAGCATGCCCCTGGCATCTTTGCTTTCCTGAAGTTTGTAACCTTCAGGCACAGCGGCTTCTGTTGTGATTCCCTGATCCTCAGTGATCGGCGGAACATATCCTTCCGGGATATAGTTAACAGGCATGCCTCAAGGACGATCTTTCGGTATCTGATACCTAGGATCATACCTCTCCACTACGGGCGTTGAGGTGATCTCTGAGATCACAGTTCGTTGTAGCTGAGCTTCTGCCATGGCTTGCATGTCGTTACGAAGCTTTCTCATATCCTCTCTCAGAGCGTCGATCTCTTCTTTCAACTCTCTATTTTCTTCCTCAAGATCATCCATCCTTTTCTGACGATTGGCCCGAGTATTATACGAATGAGACAGTTTGACTCTAGAATCGAGACACAAACGTGAGATTCGTAGGGAAGAAGAATACGCGATGTGAGAATGATGAATGCAATGATTATATTAATTGTTTTTTTGGTTTAATCAAAATAAACTTCGACAATTAGATTGCAAATATCAAATGGTGGGGAAACCCCTTTTTATTGAAATTCAAAAGATTACAGAAGTGGAAATACAGTAGATTACAAAGTGCAGAAACAGAAACCTAAACTAATGGGTCCTGAGTCCTCTCTGAAGAGAAATCAGGTGCTGATTCTGGTATCTTCCTTTTCTTTGACCGGGGCTCTTGGGCCGTTGTCAGGTTGTCATTCCTTTGCCAAGTGAAAAGAGCGAGCAAATTCCTTTGGTCATCTTGATTATCTACAGCATGTTGCTCCAAAATTTCAATCAGAGCATCTTTTTCTTTCAGTAATTGCTGTATTTTGATGCACTCTATGTCGAGGGTGCGGTACTTGTTCTTCCAAGACATTCTCTCCTTTTGAATTTTGTTGAGAGTAACCTGAAGCTTTTCAGTTTCCGTCATGAAGTACATGATAGATTCCCTCGGCGGAAGAATTTCGTAACGAGGATAAGGCATCTTTAGCTTGAGAGCTCTAGTTTGCACCCAATGGAGATAAGGCTCCACCGAGACACAATCCGGTTTTCCCAGAGACTCTCGTCCTTTCTTATGAACATGCTTCCAAGCGTGCACTATTTCCATCTTTAGTGCTCTGTCATTTTCTCCTTCCTTGAAGAAAAGACCTTCCAGATGAACACCCAGTGGGATGTGTCTCATCGGGTATCCAAATTGACGGCGAACCAACACCGGATAATAGTTGATTCCTCCTTTAGTTCCTATAAGGGGTACGTTGGGGAAGTTTCCACAACGGTCAATGATCCTGATTCCATCATAAATCCTATTGCACCAATCTATATCAGAGTTGGTAAGAGACATGATCTTCTGTGACCAACGTAAGGTAC
Organism: Lathyrus tuberosus; assembly: GCA_022829125.1. NCBI lineage: Eukaryota > Viridiplantae > Streptophyta > Magnoliopsida > Fabales > Fabaceae > Lathyrus > Lathyrus tuberosus. Next base: position 13,820,917 of record JALAZF010000075.1, read on the forward strand.
TCTTGCAATCCCAAAAAGCAGCAGACTTGGGCAAGTGAGAGATAAACCATTTGTAAAGCAGAGGTACACAACATGTGATCTCCCCTCCCCTGTACAAATTACCCAGGTGTACAGAATGATACGCATCTGCGAGCAAAGTCGGCACAGGATTTCCAATGAGAAAAACCTTAATGGAGTTAATATCGACGAAGTTATTGATGTTGGGAAACAAAAATAACCCGTAGGTGAGCAAGACAAAGATGCTTTCAAAAGCAATCACGTTTCCTATACTGGCGAAGTACAGGGCTTTCTTTGTCAAGAACTGGGCTGGCAAACCTTGGATGCCACCCTTAGCGGTCATGTGAGCCCTGACCTCAGACTCGTCCAAATGAATTGCTCTTGCAATAGTCCGATTCTTTGGAATTTCTTCCAGTCCAAAAAATGGAGCTCGATCCGTAATGTGTAGATCGATCAGGCGAGAATACTCCTCCAGCGTTGGTGCGAGCTGGTAATCCGGGAATGTGAAACAGTGATAAACCGGATCATAAAACTGAATGAGCGCATCCATGATTCCCTCAATCACATGGACTCTTAATAGTGATAGCAAACCTCCGTGCTTGGCTCTGAAAGCCTCTGGGTTAGTGATCATCCTCGCTAACCTTCTCAAATCCTCTAGTTTTGGAACCTTGAAGGTATACTGGTGAGTTCTCCTTCTACAAAAATCCATTAGTGCAATCCTTTTCTCTGATATTTGCAATCACAGTCTTAGTTTAATTTGAAAAACAGAGAGACTAGAAGAGAAATTTTTTGAATGTTTTAATGTTTTTTAGATGAATGCATGAATGCAGCACACAAAAACATAGAAAAAACATGGGGTCAAAGGGTCGTTGTCATGAAGTCAAGGCTTTACCCATCCCCAAAGGTTTATACTAGGGTGATTTTTGTACCTGTACTCATTATCATTAGCTCCTCCCAGGAAAGCAAAACAACAAGCAGATCGCCAGCGAGTTGTAGAGTAGTCTTAGAGTAAGTGCCATTCACCGAGAATAGATCACCAGCCTCAAATGAGGGTAGTATCGCGTAACAACTATTTCCGATAGTTTCCGCACTACGAAAGGGTTTGGCTCCTCAGCTTCTCAGACTTAACAACCGACCCATTGTCTAGGTGAGAGAATGGGTTGCGTTGGTCAGCCTCCACTGAGGTTGATGGCCGACCCCGTCGCCATCACTTATCTTAAGTGTATACTCATTATTTCCACATACGACATCACCCACGTTCCCATTAGCAAAAAAATAAACATGTATAGCAATTAGGAAAAGAAGTATATATATTTGTCCTAATCATCCTAGACCTATGAAGCTAAGAATCCTAAGTTCCTGACAGAAAATGGGTTCCCCGGCGGAAGCCCCAATCTGTGGTTTTCAAAAAAGTGAAGAAAAAGGAAATCAGAAAAACAGAGACCGGCCCCACGGTGGGCGCCATTTTTCTGTAGCGAGAGATTTTGGACGCGGTTCTTAAGCGCTGGTCGCTCTCTGCGGTTGAGCTTAAACTACAGGTCGATTCATTTTTATCCTATTAAAGCTGATGAAGGAAGGGAAATAGATGTCTCCAATTAACCCTGCTTTGCATACTGAGTTTAAACAGCGGTCTGTTAGGTTACGGATGCTATCAATGTGAGGGGGCCTTTGTACTGGTTATTTGTATTTTCGCCAATACTGGTTTTCTTTCTTTTTATCTAGACAGAAGGTTTCTGGCGAGGAACAAGGATTAGGATGTTAGGACTGATGCTTTTTTATAGATACATGAGAGTATGGGATTTTGGGTTTTTGTTTAGTGTGCTCGCTAAGATCTTTTCTTTCGATCTTATGCCTATGTATTCCCGTTTACCGAAACAGGGAAATCAGAGCGTTCGTAGTTCCTCCTATTCTATGGGAGGAAATGGTTGTTTTTGGTGTCTTGTTCAAAGCCAAAGACGTGAAGCGAAAAGGTGGTTTGTATCTTGTTCAAACCCCAAGATGTGAAGCTGAAAGGTCTCAACTTTAGATAGAATTTGTCATCTCTAAAGAGGGGGTTGTATGTCACAACTGTTTATAAAGGAGAATTACTTTAACCGGGATACGCGGATCCTAGCAATGCCATAATTTCCTTTATAGGGGGTTTTAACCTGAAGGGGAAGACTTTAACTCAGTGTAGAGCAATGCTATCTTTCCTTAGGAATTTCTCATGCTAAAAGAGGGACATTGGCATGGATGTAGATGATCCAGAGGCTTTCCGCTTACAGCGATTAGATGAAGGGAGTTGTTTGATGTTTGTTTACTGTGAACGAGGCACAATTTTGATGCTAAAAGGTTAATTGGATTAACCAGTGGTTTTCTTATATAAAGCCTAAGAGGAGGCTATTATGTGTCTCGTACAAAGCCCGAGAGAGAGGCTAAAAGGTTTTGACTTAACGATGGAATCTTTTGGTATCTCGTATAAAGCCCGAGATGGAGGCTATTTGACTCAACAAGGGAGTTTTTTTGTATCTCGCACGAAGCCCGGCATGGAGGCTATTGTTTATTTGGCTCAATAAGAACCTTTTTGTATCTCGTATAAAGCCCGAGATGGAGGCGAAAGGGTTGTTGACTCAACGAGGGAGTCTCTTATGTGTCTCGTACAAAGCCCGAGAGAGAGGCTAAATGTTGTCTCAGTTAAGTGACAGGTCCGGTATACTGATTTTGAAAGAGAAAATCAGTTCTTATATGAGCAACATTGTACTCAGGGATTTGATTCAAGGATCTGGGTCATTCCTGTTCTTTAAGGTAGCGGGAAATCCAAAGGATATTGAGACTATCCGAGTCTGCGGGTTTCCTTCCTTTTTAACGAAGGGGTCACTTGAGAATGTCTTTGAGACTCAAGGAAGTTAAACTGTCCGTGTCTAGAGTTTCATCTTTTATACTGTGTTTTGAGAAACAGTAGTAGACATTATGAAAGGAATGTTCTATGAAGATGACTAAGTTCTGTTCCTATACCTCTAGGAGGTCGTCGGGACAATTTGTACGAAGCCCAAGAGGAGGCTGGAAACTTTTAAGAAGCCGATCGGTCCTTGTACGAAGCCCAAGAGAAGGCTATCATTCCCGGAGGAAGAGATCATTAAACGAAGCCTAAGAGGAGGCTGTGAATACTTCTAAGAAGCCGTAGGGTCCTTGTACTAAGCCCAAGAGGAGGCGGGGTTGCTTTTAGGAACCCTGAGGGTCCTTGTACGATGCCCAAGAGGAGGCCGATGCTTTTAAGAAGCCGATGGGTCCCCAAACCCCGAGAAATTCAAGGCAATGCTATTCACCGAGAATAGATCAAAGTCAGGAAAGTCCGAGAATTTGGAAGAAACTCAAAGATGCCATTCACGGAGAATACATTCATCTCTGGGAGTAGAGTTTCTTGACAATTCCTAATGAGGACAGCCTGAGAGAAGACTGTATCTGGTGATCCTATTGGGGATCTAGTTGTCTATTTCTACGAATAAACGAAACGGCGTCACCTAGTTCTAGACGTAGTTGCCGGGGAAACTCGAAATATCTATACTATTATTACACAGTTGATATGAGTTTATGAAAGAAGACTTACAGTGAAACAGCCCCACAATATAGTTATATGTATATGAAAGCGGTAAGTGAAAGCGATAACCACTTACTCGGTTGTAGAGCTTCCATGCTGTTTGGTTAGTTGTTCAACAAAGAAAGATTGAAAACGACAGTATATTCAAAATCAAAGGAGAAAGTGCTTTGAAAAAGAAAAATCTTTGGGACTTACAGCTCGAGGAGAAGCCCAGGGTTTTATCAGTGAGCGCACTGTTTGAATTTTGTAAAGAGGGACTTATACAAGTGACTGAGGCCCAAAAAGGTTTTCTGTACAAAGGGATGGGTCTTACACTCTTTCAAGAGGCCCAAAAAGTTTAAAGAAAAAGAGTGGGGCTTATAACACGAGGGTAGGCCCGTTGATTTTTCCGTTTGAAATGGCGATCGCGCCGAGGTTTTCTTTTAACGCGGAGGGACTTATACAATAAGTGAGGCCCAAAATGTTTTTTGGTTAAAAGGGGATTGGGTCTTACACTCTATTAGAGGCCCAAAATGTTTTGAATGGGTCTTATAGCTCGAGGAGAGGCCCAAGGTTATTTTTTTCAAAAAAAGGCAACGATCGCGCCGTTTGTTTTTGACGGTATCGGGACTTATACAATAAGTGAGGCCCAAAATGATTTTGGTCAAAAAAAGGATTGGGTCTTACACTCTATTAGAGGCCCAAAAAGTTTTGAAAATGATTTATGAGGGTTGAATTAATCCAAAAACCCTAATTTGTTTTCAAAAATGTATTTAATTGAATAAAAATTCAATTAAAATGATCAAAATTGTTTAACATGTGAAAAACAAATTGTGATTTTGGATTAATGCTTCAAAAATTAAGTATTGACCTACAAAATAATTAGAAAGCATTAAAAGTTGCAAAATCAATGTAGAAAAAATATTTAAAATGTCAAAAACAATTAAAATATTAATTCTTTGCAAAAATATCAATTATATGAAATAAATAATATTTTTGGGATTTTTTGATAAAATAAAATATTTTAACATTTTTGTGAATTATTAAAAAAAGAATCAACTCAAAATCATTAAAACTCAGAGAGAAATTAATTTTTGAATCAATTAAATAAAATCACAAAATTCAAATATTTGAATTTATGAAAATGGCGCCAAGAACATGGACCAAGAACACGCGCGTTTTCTGCCTTGCCCAGATTTGCATTTTTTATCCAATCTCACTGAATACTTGATTATATCATGCAATCCACATATCAATATGCTTGTCTCAACCTCACGATCATGTCCATAACACTTAATTTCATTTAAATTAAACATATAACAAGAAATCATGAAAAATCCTCAAGAACCCTAATTTCTGCATGAAGGCTAGGATTTTTGATACACGATTCAAACAATGCAATTAATTGAGGGAAAACATTCCATGCATGATTATGAACATATGGCCAAATTATTGTGCGAGGAAATATGCATAGATTGAGAGATGACCAAGTATATGCTTACCTCTAAGCCGTGACAGCAAGTGCAATGTGATTTTTGATTTGGAGGTGTTACAGATGAGTGGTGATGATCTGAACAGCTTCCCTACACCCTATGGAGTGTGTTTGAATGGTTGGACTTGATTGAAATTGGCTGGATCAATTTGTGGTACCTCAACTGCACTTTGGTTAAAACCTTGAGCAACCAGCTGGTGATTTTGTGAAATTGGTGTTTCAGAAGTGATCTAAGTGTTTGATCAGCTCATATGTGATGTATGTGAGGTGTGTGAGTGATTGGTTTGATTGGAATTGCTCTCAAACTCAAAACCCGATAGTGACTTGCCTTAGAAGGCAAAATTGGAGTGAAAGAAGAGATTTTGAGGAAAGCATCTGTTTGATGGCTTTGCTGTACTCAAACTGATCACAGTTGAGCTCTATTTATAGTAGAGCAAGTTTGTTTTGCAAGGAATAGTGAATGGCAGCTGGTAAGTAGGTTTGGCCAATGTTGGCCAATGGAAATGCAAGTCTCCTCTAGCCATTGACTAGAGATTAGGGCACAGAGCTTTGGTTCCCTTGGTCTTGGATAAGTCTTGATTGATTTTAGATGAGAATGGCTCAGTCCATGCCACCTTGATGCTTCCATTGAAAGCTTCAATCCAAATTTGAAGTCTTGTCCCTATTTTGGCCATTCTAGGTTCAACATGCTATTTCTTGTTCCATGGACTTTGGAGGCTTGGCTCAGTGATTGTCCCCTTTAGATTCAATCCTCAGATGTGTCCAAGTGGATAGGAGCATTTGAATTTGGCTGATTTTGGCAAATCGAGCCAAAATGCAAAATCTGCCTTGCCTTTGACAGATTTCAGCAAGGCAACTTGACAATGTCATATCTCATGGTGTAAGTTGAATTTGGCAATGTTCTTGGCCATTTTGGAAAGCCCTTACATGATACAACAACTGTTTGAACAAGTTTGGTTTTGATCTCTTTTGATTCCAAGTGAAAAATCCCTCTTCATTTGGCAAAAAGTGAAGCAAAATCTGACTTAGTGAAATTTTCACTAAGTGTTGGAACAAAGTGTGATTTCTTGATTTTGATCACTCCATAACTCAAAATCCTTAATGAATTGGACTTAGGTCTAGTTGAAGTTTTTGTAGAGGGTAATGAGGGCTACAAATACATCTTTGGATGAGAAAAAATGGCCATGTGGTTTAGGAGTTATGATCCTCCAAAGTTAGTGTATTAGTGGTACTTTTTCCATAACTTAGAAAAATTTCTAAGTTTTTATGGTTACCCCTTTTACAAGTTATCCAACTTTCTTTGATTTTTCTTGATGAATGATGATTCAAATCATACATTAACATCATTTTAGGGTTAAAAATCAATTTTGGTGAAAAATCTCAAAAAGTCAAAGTTGACTTTTGTGCACAGTTGACTTTTTATAAGATGAATTCCAAATTGTGCAATTCTTCAGGAAATCATGTCCTTGACCTAAATCAAACTTGATGGACATGTTCCATGGGTGTCATAGGGTATATTGGGGCATGTCCTAGGGTTTGGGAGCATGTCCTGGTCAAAAGTCAAAGTTACAGTTGACTTTCCTCGCGAAACCCTAATTGTGGTGCAGATGAAATTGAGACTTGTTGCTCAAGCTTCTTGGATTAATCCATTGTTCAAAATGGATCAATATAGTTCATTAGAGACCCTTAAATCATTTCTTGAGGTCTTGGCTCTTGATTTGTCCCAAAAGTCAACTTAGGGGTGAATTAGGTCAAGAAACCCTAATTCCTGATTTTTGATGTATGCATCCCCTGAGGTCAAATTGACTTGATGCTTGGGTCCATGAGGTTCCATGGAGTACATTAGGTTGTGTTTTGGATCATTGGCTTATGCCCAGATGAAATTGTTCATCTGGAGGCCCTGGTCGACCAAAACCCTAATTTGGTGATACCGGCGATCTTGAGACTTGATCCACCTAGAAGGGAGCAACCTTGTGCTTAATCCTTGAAGTGGGAGTCCTTTTTGATCCATTGTGGATATTTGAGAGGTTAGACAAGTTGAAGATCATGTCATTCCTTGATTGATCCTTTGTCTAAGGCTCTGAGAGGGCTTAAAACCCTAATTTTGATTGTAGTGAATGCTCAACAACCCTTGAGGCATTTGGTGAGGCATGATGGTTCATCCATATTGTGATGATGATTTGCACAATGATGGGAAATCTTAGTGGTCAAAATTTGGGGTATGACACTTGGGAGCTTGGATCACATCTCAGATTAGGTAAGTTTCTCAATCTTGCAGCATCATATTAGGTTAGTTTATAGTGATTGGAAGCATGTAGTCCATTGCATCCGAAGACCTACCTCTGGTAGGCAATGCTTATGGTTAAAATAAGGCTTTTTGTGCTGGTTTTGATTGTTAGGGTTTAGTTTAAACCCTTTCGTTTTCACTGATAGAAGGACTTTTTGAGCAAACGAAGCTTGGATATGGTTTTAGCATGAGGAGACGAGTGGAATGGTGGTAGTTTCCTCCATTTCTGGAGTGTTTCGCCGCCGGCCATGGTGGTGTCCCACCGGAGAAGACGAGTGGAAGTCTTCTCTGGCCACCTGAGAATAAAACCTAGTCAAATCTCAGGCCATGTATGATTTAATCCTGGCCGTGCTTTATTCTTGATCCAACGTCCATGGATGTGCCAGCACATTAATGAGGAGGGTGGGAGTCACGTGCCCTTCCTTTTCCCTTTTCCCATTTTAATTTAGATTCTGAACAATAAGGGACATTTTTATAGCATTGGGCTTAACACAATTTCTATACACGCTCCCATTTTTGGGCCCAGTGTGGGTTTGAACTAGAGTTTTGCTTGCGTAACACCCCCTTCCCTTTTCATGTTATTTTAATTTTCTTTTTTTTATACACGTTTCATAACTCAATTTTAAAAATAGTAAAAATCATCCTAAAATTCTGAAATAATTCATGGATACTCTTGAAGGTATTAAATAATTTTTTGGTGAATGTTAATTTCATTTTGTGGCTGGTTTGGTATTTTTTTCTTGAATTTTGGATTGAATGTGTTCATGTTGCCATACCTTGTGCTACAAGCCTTGAAAATGACCTTCCCCTCATGTTTTGAGCCTCAATTTTTGTGTGCTTTAGCCATTTGATTGTGTGACATGTTGATGTTACTTTGGTGTTTTGGCCATGAATTTTGAATTGCTTTTGAATATCATCTTTGCAGCTTGGTTTGTATGATCATTTTTTAATAGCATGCTTAATGTTTGTGATGGTTTGAGCACTTTGATGCATAATTTTGAGCCAATCTTTTCCACATGATCATCTACTGACCTTAGCATGACATGACCAATTTCTCATAATTTTCCAAAGCTTTTAACTATTTTTCATGGATATTTCAATGTGTGCTTGTTATGTGGATGTATGCCTAGAACTTGTTTAGGTTTGAGGCTTGCTTGTGGCCACTTTAGGCCAATTTGGAGAACATGTTTGAGCATATTAATGATGAAATTTTGATGTGCAATTGTGATACTTGGATGTTGCTTTTTGATCATAGCTCACATGTTTCATTTGAACCCTAATTGAACACTCGATGTTGCCCGATGCTTGTTTAAGTGTTTGGCTTGGTGATACTTTTATGCAACCCTCATTAGGGATCCTTTGTGCATCTTTTCACAAATGTCTTAGCATGAGGTAGAGCCTGCTCACATTGGTTTATAGTTCATTTCATATGCCCCTAATTGATGTTATGCTTTCACAAGTTTGAACATGAATAAGCATTCAACTTTGTGGTCTTGCACTTGAACTTTGGTGAATCTTATTTGTTTAATTCTTTTGATATTCAAATGTGCAATTTCACATGTCATTTACCACTGCCATCTATGTGTGAATACTTTATTGGATTTACCTTATCATTCCTTTTACATGCTTGAATGTCTTTTGTTGCTAGTGAAAGATTAAGTTTGACTTTGGTCATTACTTGTAACATCTTTTGAGAGCATATTGTTAAAGTGACTTTGTGGAGTCTAAATGATCATTGTGAATGTGGATAACATGTATGAATTGACATTAGCATGATTTATAACCTTTTCATCCCTTGTTATAGGTCATTTGGTATGGTTTGAGTGATGTTACTTTTGTGTGAATGTAGGCTTGACTTGTGCATCAACTTTTGACCATTTCCTTAACATCATTTGTGTACCATCTTTGCTCATTGATTTTGGGGTTCAAATATGAAATATTATAGGTCATTTAACTCTGATGTGTAGGCTTTAACATTGCCTTACCATGTTCTTTCATTTCTCTTACTTGAGTGACAAGTTACATGCTTTTAGAGGATGTTTAAGTTTGTTCACTTGCCTTAACTTTGGAGAGTGTGTTTGACATGAACTTTTATGACAATTTAAGGTTGATTTCAAGCATGGAATCCATGTTTTCACTTCTGAATTAGGTCTTTCAGATGTCAACTTTGTGCTTGCTTAGTCATTATATGTTCATAAATGTTTGGTACATGATTTAGGTAACATCTTTGTATAAAATTGCCTACTCCTTTGAACATGAATTGGTATGACTTTCATGAGAACTTATTGACATTTTAAATTTCATTTACATGTCATTTTATACTACCTTGCATACTTGGATACACATTTTACTTGACTTGAATATCCTTTACTTGCTTGACAATTGTCATGTCTTTAGGGAATTGTTTAGGTGCTAGTTTTGACAATTGCTTGCATTAACCTTTGGAGATTGATTTTCCATGAGAAGTTTGGTGTTAGCTTGATATGTTTACACATTGAATCACATGTTTCTACTTCTGAACTAGGTCTTTTATAAGTTCATGTCACTCTTGTTTACTCATTATGTAATCATGAGTTGACTGAAACATGCTTAAGGTGACATCTTTGTACATAACTTGAAAACCTCTCGAACATGACTTAAGCTACCTTCATTATCACTTCTCACTACTTCAAGCTTGCATTTGACATGTTTACATCACATATTTTTCTTTAATACATGGCTTAGCTCCCATTTGTGGGACTTTTAAAGGTTAACTTGACATAGTTTGTAGATGACAAATGTTTGTGTGTTGGTGTAGGATATAACTTGCATTCTTGTGTGCTTTATTAGGACATTGACATGGATATGATTTGGTAGGTTTAGCTACTGCCCCTATTAGGTTCATACATCTTTAGGACACATCTCACCTTGTTTGTTGTTTGATATTCATCCTAGTGTAGTCTTTGGACTTTAGCATAGTCATTATTGCATAGTTTTGCATTTTGCTTTCAACTATTTAATAGTTGAGCTTGGCTTGGAGTTGGTAAGTACTTATGTTACTTTACATTGATGGTTACACTTACATTTACATTGATGATTACACTTACATGACTTCTCTTTCATCTCCCTTCTTGTTTCTTACTTGATTTGTGATTGAATCATCTATTGTTTACTTGTGAATGATCACATGATCCCTTAGGATTCCTAGCTCCACTTAATTTCCGATTAAGTTGGAAGTAGGAGAGACATTGGGTTTGCAATCCATGCATGATAACAAGTAGGATAGTCCCTTCTACCTCAACCTTAGGACCATTATGTATGACAACATTAAGACTTAGTTTCCCTTAATTGTTTTATTTGCAACCTTTCAGTCATTTCTCTTCTCATCTCTAAACAAGTTTAAAACACTTAATAAATACAACGAGTATTGTACGCCACGAGCCTTAAGTACATCGGAAGTGACAAGTGGGAGTCCCTCCTTACCTTGTTGTCATACCCCAAATTTTGACCGCTAAGATCTCCCATCATTGTGAGAATCATCATCACAATATGGATGAACCATCATGCCTCATTAGTCTCCCCAAAGATGGGTGAGCATTCACTACAATCAGAATTAGGGTTTCAAGCCCTCTCAGAGCACTTAGACAAAGGATCAATTAAGGAATGACATGATCTTCAACTTGTCTAGTCTCTCAAACCCCCAAAAAGGATCAAGAGGACTCCCACATCAAGAATCAAGCACAAGGTTGCAACATTCCAAGTGGATCAGGCCTCAGGATTGCCTGTGTCACCAAATTAAGGTTTTGGTCGACCAAGGCCTCCAGATGGAAAATTTCCTCTAGGCATGAGCCAATACTTCAAAGCACAACCTAAGATAATCCAAGGGACCTCATGGACCCAATCATCAAGTCAATTTAACCTCAGGGGATGCATTTACCAAAAATTAGGAATTAGGGTTTCTTGACCTAATTCACCCCTAAGTTGACTTTTGGGACAAAACATGAGCCAAGACCTCAAGACATGATTTGAGGGTCTCCCATACACCACATTGATCCATTTGAAACAATGGATTGACCCAGGAAGCTTGATCCATAAGTTTCAATTTCATCAGGACCACAATTAGGGTTTCGCGGGAAAAGTCAACTGTACCTTTGACTTTTGACCAGGACATGCTCCCAAACCTTGGGACATGATTCAATACACCCTATAACACCTATGGAATCCATCCATTAAGTTTGATTTAGGTCAGGGACTTAATTTCATAAAGGATCGCACGGTTTGGATTTCATCTGCTGAAAAAGTCAACTGTACAAAAAGTCAAAGTTTGACTTTTTGATTTTTTTGGTCAACCAAGGTTCCTTAACCCTAAAATGATGTTAATGTGTGATTCATCATTCATCAAGAAAAATCAAAGAAAGTGGGATAACTTGTAAAAGGGGTAACCATAAAAAACTTAGAAATTTTCTAAGTTATGGAACAAAGTGGCTAGGGTACCAACTTCCAAGGATCATAACTTGAGATCCAAGCAACCATTTTGGCTGATCCAAAGATGGATTTGTAGATCTCATGGCATACTTTAAAAGTGTCAACTACAGCTCATTCCAATTCCTCATGGATTTTAAGTTATAGAGTGACCAAAATGGTAAAAACATGAAAATGCCACTTTTTCCAACACTTAGTGAAATTTTCACTAAGTCAGAATCTGTTTCACTTTTTTCAAAATGTAGGAGAATTTTTCACTTGGATCCAAAAAGTGTCAAAACAAACTATGATCACACATGTGTTGTATCATATGAGAGCTTTCCAAAAAGACCAAGAACTCCATCAAAGTCCATCTAAGCTAGGAGTTATGACAGTGGCAAAATGCCTTGTTGCAAACTGTCTTAGCAAGGCAGATTGTGCATTAGAGCTCGATTTGGCCAATTTGTGCAAATGACAAACAAGTTTATCCATCTGAACACCTCACGGGGAGACCAAGGAGGAACAAACATTGATCCATAAGCCTCCCAAGTCTTTGGAACTACAATTAGCATACTAAACCTAAAAAGCCTAAAAGGGGGACAAGACTCCAATTTTGTTTTGGAGCATTCAATGGATGCACCAAGGTGGCATGAACTGAGCCATTTCCCACTGAATGAGTCAAGGACAAGTGTCGCTACCGGGATTTTCATCCAAGTACAAACGCGAAAGTGGCGCGGAAACAGATTCGCCAGCAATGTGTATTTATCCCAAAAGAGGGAAAGGAAATACTGCATAAACCTGAGGGGAAGGAAAAGAGCATGGTCTCGCGACCAATAGAAATGGGTAAGGGAGTCGGTTACGCGAGGGGAAGGTATTATCACCCCTTCACGTCCATCGTACTCGATGGGATCCACGTTTGTTGTCTCGATCAAAGGGTGTCGTCATCTGGAGCTCCACTCCTACTAGAATGGAAAAGGAAGAGGAATGGAAAGGACGGAGGAATGGGGAAGAGAAGAAAAGAAGTGACTCGATAGGGCGTCGCGTCCTAGGCCTACGTATTCCCTCGGGAGCGGGAAAGTCAGAGTCAACGTAGTTCGGACACGAACTAAGGGGGGAGGTTAAAAGGATTATGCTCGAAGAGATCTCGTACGATCTCCTGGCTACGTATCTCCATTAACCAATGAAGAATCAGAGCGACGTAGTTCCCCTCACTAGGGATGGCTTTGCTTTGTTTGTGTTTTTTAACGGAAACGTCAAGGTGCGCATTCCAGCAGTTAGGTGTTGTAGCTCGTTGTACAGAGTCTTAGGCGTTTACCTATTTGCGGTAGAACGGTCGTGACGAGTCCTTTAAGAATGGAGTGAAGGAGATGAGAAGAGAATTGTTGTTTGTTTTTTTGTCTTTTTTAAGAAGAAGTGTTTTGATTATTTTGTGTTTATAACACATATTGCAATAAAGTCTATGACATAGGATCGAATGCCTCGCATATCGACCGAAGACGGGACGTACGCCAAACACTCTAAGAAAGTGAAAGAAGATCTTCCACTATCTTATTTCCCACATGCAAGGCTCATGTGCAATATATGTTAATCCTTTATTATATGTCTTTGCTTTTTGTTTTGAGATGAGAAAGAGAGACTCAAAGGTGTTAAGAAAGGAAAAAGTCTAATCGGGGAAACTAATAACCCTAAAGTTATCATGCATGGAGATCCTATGGTTATGTGAGGCAATAGGAACCACCTAAGTCTAAAAGAAAAGAGAGGGATAGCACTACCTAGTGCTTATCCTACCTCACCTTAATCAAAGATTAAGGATGAGCTAAGATCCCAAAGGGGTGTGAAGAAGTTGTACACACAAAGCATTATATCATGCTATTCACAAAAGAGAAAAAGAAATGAGGGAAGAAATGAATATGGATTAACATCCACATACCCAAGTGACTTACCTCTGTCCCTACACAAAAGGTTAGTGCATAATCATCACAAGTAATGAAAACTAGTACAAGAAACTTAATCAAACAAAACTATTTGCTTCAAGAAGACAAGTTATAAGGAAATGAAGTTCAAACCAAAAGGGAAGAGTCCTAATGGTTAAGGGACATGCAAAGTCAGTAAGTACATGTTAAATGATCCTACTAATGTAAACATACCATATGAAAACAAATGGAAGCAGACTATGTACCAAACAATCACACAAATGCAAATGAAACATTACTAATGCAATATGAATGCAAATGAATCATGAATATGGATGAATGCACATGTGAGCATCAAGGTCAGAATTAAATGGAATTTAAGAATGTATATGAATGTCATTAAATGATCATACAACTCATGGATGTAAGCATTTAGAGGAATAGAGCAAAGAGAAGAGAACAAACAACAATTTATGTTCAACAAAGATGCATACTTGTAATGCAAGTAAGAAGTGAAGATGGAAAATGAAAAATCATGTAATAGGAATGAAAGTTAGTGGCTTATGATATTTAAGATGACAATTGGAGGTCAAGAATGGAAGCATAAAGTCTACACAAGTCTCACATTGAAGCATATTGAAGAAGAAGAACAAACTAGTTCATACAAGTTCAAACTATGCACACACTAGCTAAAACAAACCAAAAGGAGTCATGTAAGTGAAATGGATCATGAATGAGCATCCAAGTCAGTAGCCTATCGCACTTTAAATGAATTTGAAATCGAAATGGAATACCTATAATGTTCATGCACAACTCAAGTCATTACTTGTTAAAAGTTAAGGGCAAAACACAACCAAAATTGTCAAGTATAGATGACTTATGAAATGAATGAAGATAGATGAAGTTAAAATGAGTCAAGAGCATATTAGACATGTCAAGGTCAGAGGCTATTAACCTCTAATAGGTCTCATACAAAACCTAAAAGAAATGGAAGACATACATCATATAAGGTACAAACAAAGTTAACAAACAATTGTTCAATTTGGAGATGACATACCAAAGTAAGGATGCATGAAACAAATGGGAATTTTTATGAGTCAATTGAGTATTTACAAGTATATGCACATATTATGGGTCATATGAGATCATGTGTAATGGAATGATGCAACAAGTAAAAGCACATTACACAAACAATGGAAACTAGCACAAGTTGAACCAATGAAGATAATTTGAGGTCATGTGAATTCAATTAAATGAAATGAGGTTGTGAATCACACATGAATGATTAGAGATGATCTAAAACAAAAAGTAAGTCAAGTTTTCATGGATGCACAAGATCATATAAGTATTGAGCGAACAAGTGATAAAAAAAAAGCATATAAGGATGCACAAGCTCACACAATATTCCAAATTAAACAAATGTACCCAAGCCATGTAGAAGTGGACTTTGAATGACCTATAATAGGATGAAAGTGATCCATAATGCTGACATAACATGTATCAATAGGGGTCAAAGAAGAATGGCAAAACAACAATCAATAAACCCTAAGCACATGTCTTCTAACATTTACACAAAGCAAACATGCTTTCAAAAAATCCAAAGAGTCATGCTTAAATGATGAGGAGATTAAGAAAAGGCAATCAAGTTGAGGTACAATCAGTGTGTAAGCAAACTTCAAAAGTAGGGCTCAACAATCCATGGGAATCAGGCTCAAAGATGTCTCACAATGTCATATAAGTCATGCAAACAAATAGCTCAAAGATCCCACTCAAAAGTCAACAAGGAAATGGCCTAAAAACCTATGAAACATGCACACCAAGCCTCATCATATCATTAATGCATGCACCAATTATTAGGCAGAAATTCTGTGCACAACTATGTCAGAAAAATTCACAATGTGGCATAGGTCATGGTTTAGTGCACATACAAAAGAAAAATAAAAGAATATTCATGAAAATATGCCTAAACATGATAAAATCAGAAAATAAAATGATCAAAAATTATTTAAATGTCCTCTGATTCTTCATGAATTTTTGTAAAATTTTAGGATGCCTGGAACTAATTTTAAAATTTAAAAACCAAACAAATAGGAAAAGAGAATAAAAACACCAAAGGAAAGAGTCAGGGGTTGCAGCGTAAGCAAAAACCAAGTTCAATTGCATTGGGCTCAAAAAAAGGAAGGTGCGAATAGTAAGCGAGGTCCATTCCAAATGCGCAATCATAGATAGGTCCATACCATGGAAATCTGTCAAATTATTGACTCAACCAGAGCCACATGATCAAGTCAACGCATGATTATCAAGAAAATAGCCAGATCATGTGAACAAGATGCACGCATATGATAAGCAAACATACACCACACACACATGAGCACAAAAATAAAATCAAATCAGAAAAAGAGTCACGTGAGCAACGCATGGTTCATTAATGCGCTGGCAGGCTTGTGAAAGTTAGATCAAAATCATCCAACGGCTGGGTTTTAATCTGAGGATGGAGTTAGGGTTTCACTCAGCTAGAATTTCAGGTGGCCGGAGAAGACTCCGGTCGTCTTCTCCGGTGAGTCTCCGCCGTGCACAGTTGTCAACCATCACATAAATTCACTAATCATACCTCAAAATGATCCTCTCCTCATGTAGATCACAAACCCACCAATGAAATTCACATAAAGTTCACACACAATGCAAATCGAAGCAAAACAAGTTGCCCTCGAAATTGAATCTATGCTCTTATGGAGCCTATCAACTAGCTGGATGATTACATCGCTCCTACTGAGCTCAAGACAAACAACAACAAGCCAAAATTAAAGCAAGATGAGAGCAAAAGTTTGAGATGAAAACCTGTCCTACTGATGAACTCTTTCCACACAAGAAAACCAGAGGAGTATGTTATTGCTCCTTGAACTTGATTTTGGCCAAATAAAGGCTATGAACAGCTTCAAATTAGTGAAACTTGATGTGAAGAATTTGGAGAGGAAAATGAACTTGATGCTTCAATGCTGCTAGATCCAAGAGCTCATAATGATGATGATGAATCTTGCAGAAGAATGAACTATCTTGCAGAGAAGATGAACACAAAAGAGAGTGATGCCAAAGCTCAGAGAGAGAATGTGAAGTTTTCAGAGAAAGATGAAGTGTAGAATGAAGTGTCTTCAATGAAATTCTGTTAGAGCAAGCCTTTATACCCTTGGTTAAGTTCTAACTGTCATGGTTGACAGTTAGAACCAAGGTTAAATGAGTGAGGTTAAGTGAGTTGGGTGAGTCAAGTTTGTTGGACACTAGTTGTAGTGTTTTGTTTAAGTGTGGCAAGCAACATGGAGTGTTATGGTGGTAGTGAAGTGAATGTAAGGTGGAGATGTATTCATGGTACACTGCAGATGCGTCTCCTACAATCTTCATTTTCTTTTTTTTGTTTGAACAATTAAGGTAAAGAAATTTCATAAGCATGCATGTGGACAAGAGTTGGTTTAGCTTGAAATGGAAATGTTTGATATATATGTGTGAACATGCACATGAAAGGTGACAACAATGCAACAGGTTCATCTTGGATTAATTGCTTAGTAAGGAAGAAAAAATAGTTGGCAAGTAGTGATCTTTAGAACCTTGTATCTTGAAGATCAATAGGTGAAATGATGTGATCAATGGCTCTTTGAAAAGAAGGGATGGAGTAGAGTAAGATTGGTGTTCAACATGAGTGGAAATAGAACCTCTAAAGTAATAAAAAATGTTCATGAAGATGGATATGCATAACTGATGTTGCAAGTCAACCTGACCTGGCCTGACCAGCTCGTGTGCACATGGATAAGTCAGTTTAAGGCTACCCTCTTTGGACCACCATAGCTTCCAAATAATTGATCCAATGAAAAATTGTCCAACAACAAAGTTGAAGGGGACCTAGAAATGAACAAAAGTCATGTTGAACTTTTTTCCATTTGGAGTCTCTATCATTGATAAATTTGACCATGAACTTAGGTTCAACATGCACACCAAGTGTTTGTGGAAATTATGGCGCATTGGCTGGTCATGACTTGTCACTTTGCCTTGGTTTGTCTCAACTTTGAAAGACCATATCTCTCTCAATTTTAATCCAATGGGGATGTTCTTGGTATGGATTTGAAGCTTGAAATGTGAACTTTTGATAGGCCTCCCTAGCCCTTCGATTTGGTTCTTGGAGCATGGAAAAAGAAAGCTCTAAAGTTGACCTCTCACCTTGCTAAAATTTGCCATAAATAGAAACCTTAATTTCTATTTTTGGCAACCTTGCACATTTCTTGATTTTTGATGAACCTTTCATTATTTCTTAATCAAATCCTCACCAATGATCATATTTGACATGAGGAACATGAATGTGACCTCAAAAAGTCAAGAGTTGACTTTTTCCTCTGCATAGTTGACTTTCCCCCAAATCTCCTGATTCTCAATCAATTGATCAATTGAAACCCTTCCAAATCAAATTGATGGACAATTCTTCATCCTTAGACCCTTGAGGACATGTAGAATATAATAGAATCAAATCTTTCCCAAAAAATCAGAAATAAACTGATTTTATGGCAAACCCTAATTTTGACCCCTCAATCTAGGAGAAATCAGCACATCCTCCAAATCCAAATTCCTCTGAGTATGATGTATATTCTCTCCAATAAAGATGAGATATGCCATTTGGAAATGATAAAAGCTCAAAGACCTTGCCCATTGGGGTGTTACACTTCAGAATTCCAAAACCCTAGTTTGCACTGGTTAGGAGAATAAGACTTCCTTCAATCTTCTATTGAATTCTCATCTTGTGATACCTTGAGGGATCAAATGAGATGAATTGAGATATGAAAAGCCCTTGTGACTTGTTTGGAAAAGCTTTTCTCTTGTCCTTTGACCTTGAACTGTTTATGTCTTAAGACACCTGATCCCATGCCTTGTAACCAATGATGTGTATGATTTAGCATGACCTATTATGAAATGCAAATGAATGAAACATAAGCCAATTATTAGAGATAAGTAAGAGGGCAAATTTTGAGGTATTACAGCTGCCCCTATTCAATCAACTGTGAACCTGAATGGATAAGAGCAACGACTGTCATAAATTCAAGGTACATAGGGATTGAATACAAAAATAACCGAAAAATTTGCACTCTGTGGGCAAAAGGGAAAGATATATGACAAACACAGCAGTTGTGGTGGTGGATGTTGGTGGAAAAGAGTTTGGAACAAATGAAGTTCAAAGGTCGCCTGTCGGGAACAACTAAGGTTAAAACCCAAGGTTACCTATCGGGAATGGTAAACAACCTGTCGGGAACGGTAAACAACCTGTCGGGAACGGTAAATGGGCCTGTTAGGAACGGCTGAGCTTGGACCTTGGTTACCTATCGGGAATGGTAAATGGGCCTGTCAGGAACGGTAAAGTCTAAAACTCAAAGGGTGACTGTCGGGAACGGTTAAAGTTTATAACCTATGGCTTACCTATCGGGAATGGTAAATGGGCCTGTCGGGAACGGTAAGGTCTAAAACTCAACGGTGCCTATCGGGAATGGCTAAAGTTGAAAACCTGTGGGTTACCTATCGAGAATGGTAAATGGGCCAGTCGGGAACGGCTGGGTTTAAAACTCAAAGGTCGCCTATCGGGAACGGCTAAAGTTGAAAACCTATGGCTTACCTATCGGGAATGGTAAATGGGCCTGTCGGGAACGGCTAGGTCTAAAACTCAAAGGGTGGCTATCGGGAATGGCTAAAGGAATCCTATCGAGAATGGTTCCTAAGACATGAGGTTGACCTATACGTCTATCGGGAATGACTAAAGTTCAAAACCTAGAAGGTGCCTATCGGGAATGGCTAAGGGAATCCTATCGAGAATGGTTCCAGAAAAATGCGGTTAAGATGTAAGATCAAAAGATTTACAAACTGAGGAATAGGACTCTGTGGGGAGAGGAAAGAGGTGAAACCCTGGTACTGCTTTGAGATGTCCGTTGGGGAATGATCGAGGCATTCTTTTTGGTTTTGTCAATATGATAGAAGGGAAACAATTTTTGGGCTCTCGCACGAGGTACCAAAACTGGCTTATGCTTCGCATGCATATGTTTGAATTTCCATGGCGTAATGCTCCATCTCAAATGGAAATGCTACGCGTTTTTGAGGATGCAATGATTTCTATATGCAAGATGCAAAGAGGCTCCTTAGCAAAATAAATGCTGAGGAAAAGAATGCAACTCCGCTGGGGATAAAAAACTGGATTTCTATGTGGCCACACCGTGCCGAGGAAGACAAATTAATTGATCTCCAAGAGCCTGTGAGGAAGTATCCTCCCAGCTGGGGATAATGTTGACACAATCTAGGCTCTAAACTGCCAAACTTGTTGAGATTACTATAAAGGAATGATGACCTTGCTAGGAATGTATCATCTGAACCAATTTGCTTGGGGAAGAACCATATCCATAGAACTCCGCTGGGGAAATGAAAACTTTCTGACCTGGTTGCTGGAAGAGTTGAGATCAGACAAACTCTTGCTGAGGAAGGAAATACCTGCTGAGGGACGGAGATCAACCATGTTCCTGCTGGGGATGACATCCTTAAGAGAGAAAATTCCTGTTGAGGTAACCGCTTTTGCTTGGAGAGAACTATTATTTAAGTCCTGCTGGAAAAGCACTGAAGACATCGCGTTCCATTGATGGGCTGACCAGCGAACATTAACACCTACAAACAAAAGGGTGAATGCACATGCCCCAGGGTATCCTGGGTTTTGAATTCATCATCCAATAACACATGGCATTCAAAGTAATTTTAATTATTTTCTTTTGCATGCATGTCATTATAAAACCTCGATGTTTTCAAATGCAATGTTTATCAAAAACTCGGACGTTTTTTGCAATCAAAACAAACTGTAAAAGAAAACACAAGAAATGGAAATTCTGAATAAAGAAAATTTTATTGATTGAAAAGCCCGAAGATAGGCGTTTACATCAAGAGGTAATTCCTGGAAAGAGGTAATTGCTTAAACGAGAAAAGAAACTATCCTAATGGCAATGTGGAAAACAGACGTCCATTGCGTTTCAATCCTGCTATGGTTCATATTTCTTCAAGACTCTCCAAGTGCTTTGCTTTCCGAGGGGGATGATTGGACCGATTCCTATCCTTCAGAATGCCTCTTGTTGAAACGAGACGGGATACAGGTTACTCAGATCACAGCCTTCGCTAAATCCCTCTTTTGCCTGGATCGCCCTTTGCGGGTTTTCAATCCACCGGGATACCCATTTTTGCCTAAGTTGCCCTTTCGGGTTTTCAACTTACCGGGTGTACTCATTTTTTTTATTTTATCCCTAATTTTTACCCGAACCTTTTTCTTCTTTTTTTTTTTGGGTTCGCTGGGATGTCCTTTTTTGCCTAGACTCTCTTTTTACTGTCCAACGGGTCCATTTATACGAAGTATTTTTTGACTGGGTCTGAGTTTACAGGTGACGGAAAATCCTCACCATCCATAGTTGTAAGCATCAAGGCTCCGCCCGAGAAAACCTTCTTGACAACATATGGACCTTCATAATTCGGAGTCCACTTGCACCTGTGATCTGTACTAGGAGAAAGAATCCTTTTCAACACCAAGTCACCTGTCTGATAATTCCGAGGACGCACTTTATGATCGAATGCCCACTTCATCCTTCTCTGATACAGTTACCCATGGCATACTGCTGCCAATCTCCTCTCTTCTCTGAGACTCAACTCATTGAACCTCGTTCGAACCCATTCAGCCTCATCAAGCTTAACATCCATCATGACCCTCAGAGAAGGAATCTCAACTTCAACCGGTAAGACCGCTTCCATTCCATACACAAGAGAAAACGGGGTTGCCCCAGTAGACGTACGTACTGATGTACGGTACCCATGCAAAGCGAAATGCAACATTTTATGCCAATCCTTGTACGTCACGACCATCTTTTACATAATCTTCTTGATATTTTTATTGGCTACCTCGACGGCACCATTCATCTTTGGGCGGTATGGAGAAGAATTGTGATGTTCGATCTTGAAGCTCTGGCACAGCTCTTGCATCATTTTATTATTTATATTAGAACCATTGTCAGTGATGATCCTATCGGGCACCCCATATCGACAAATAATCTCTTTCTTGATAAACCGGTCAACCACCTGCTTGGTGACATTTGTAAACGAAGCAGCTTCCACCCACTTGGTGAAGTAATCAATGGCCACCAGAATAAAACGATGTCCATTAGAGGCGGTGGGCTTAATCTTCCCAATCATATCAATGCCCCACATGGCAAAGGGCCAAGGGGAACTCATCACGTTTAAAGGATTCGGTGGCACATGCACTTTATCAGCATAAATCTGGCACTTGTGGAATTTTCGAGCATATTTGAAACAATCAGCCTCCATGGTCATCTAGTAATAACTAGCTCGCAACAATTTCTTTGCCATGGCATGTCCACCAGCATGAGTACCAAAAGAACCTAGTGCACTTCTTGAATTAACATGTCTGCTTCGTGTCTATCCACGCATCTGAGCAAGACCATGTCAAAATTTCTCTTGTACAACACACCATCTTCATTCAGGAAGAAACTGCCCGCTAACCTTCTCAAAGTCTTCTTGTCATTATTGGATGCCCCGGCCGAATACTCTTGACTCTTCAAGAAATGCTTGATATCATAATACCAAGGTTTATCATCAGTCACCGTATCGGCAACAAACACATGAGCGGGTCTATCAAGCCTCATCACATCAATTTTGGGTATATGATTCCACCAATTTACTTGAATCATAGAAGATAATGTTGCCAAAGCGTCTGCCATTTGATTCTCATCACGGGGTACATGATACAGTTTCACTGTTGTGAAGAAAGTCAACAGTCTTCTCGTGTATTCTCTGTAAGGGATCAAGTTGGGTTGATTGATGTTCCAATCTCCATTGATCTGATTGATCACTAAAGTGGAGTCCCCAAATATATCAAGAGTCTTGATCCTTAAATCAATGGCTTCTTCGATACCCATAATGCAGAGTTCGTATTCGGCTTAATTGTTGGTGACATCAAAAGTCAGTCTGGCAGTGAAAGGTATATGGGAACCTTTCGGAGTTATGAGAACTGCCCCCACGCCGCTACCATTCACATTAAAGGCCCCGTCAAACATCAATTTCCACTTGTCATCAGGATCTGGCCCTTCATCAACTGGTGGCTCGTCACAATCTTTCATTTTCAAATACATGATGTCTTCATCAGGGAACTCAAACTTCATTGTCTGATAATCATCAATTGGTTGCTCAGCAAGATAGTCAGACAAAATACTACCCTTTATGGGTTTTTGGGAAGTATATTGTATATCATACTCTGTCAACACCATCTGCCAACAGGGAACCCTTCCGGTGAGAGCTGGCTTTTCAAAAATGTACTTGACTGGATCCATCTTTGATATCAATAAGGTTGTATGAGTCAGCATATATTGTCTCAAACGCTTAGCAGCCCATGCAAGTGCACAACATGTCTTCTCAAGCATTGAGTATCTAGACTCGTAATCTGTGAATTTCTTGCTCAGGTAGTATATGGCATCTTCTTTCCTACCTGTCTCGTCTTATTGACCGAGAACACAACCGATTGAATTTTCACGTACCGACAAATACATTATCAGTGGTCTCCCTGGAACTGGAGGCATAAGAATCGGAGGCTTTTGTAAATATTCTTTTATTTTATCAAATGCCCTTTGACAATCATTATTCCAACGAATTGATTAATCTTTTCTCAACAATTTGAATATTGGCTCGCAAGTGACTGTCAGGTGAGAAATGAATCTAGCAATGTAGTTCAATCTCCCTAAGAAACCACGAACTTGCTTTTCTGTTCTTGGCTCGGGCATATCTTGTATTGCTTTTACTTTGCTAGATCAACCTCGATTCCTCTTTCACTGACGATAAAGCCCAATAGCTTACCAGATCTCACCCTGAAAGTACACTTATTCGGGTTCAGCCTCAGTCTGAATTGTCTCAACCGCTTAAAAAGCTTTTTCAGATTCACCAAGTGTTCTTCCTCAGTCTGCGACTTAACAATCATATAATCAACATAAACCTCAATCTCTTTATGAATCATGTCATGAAAGAGTGTCACCATAGCACGCTGATAAGCTGCCCCTGCGTTTTTCAAACCAAAAGGCATCACTTTATAGCAGAACGTGCCCCATGGGGTAATAAACGTTGTTTTCTCCATATCTTCCGGTGCCATTTTTATTTGATTATAACCGAAAAAGCCATCCATGAAGGAAAATACCGAGAATTGAGTTGTATTATCTACCAACACATCAATGTGAGGTAATGGAAAATCATCTTTCGAACTCGCTTGATTTAAATCACGGTAGTCAACACACATCTAGACCTTACCATCTTTCTTAGGTACCGGAACAATATTCGCAACCCATGGTGGATAGCTGGTGACGGCCAAGAAACCTGCATCCAACTGTTTCTGCACCTCCTCTTTGATCTTAATGGCCATTTCCGGTTTAGTTCTTCTGAGCTTTTGTTTGACGGGGGAGCAACCTTCTTTGAGAGGCAACCTGTGCACAACAATATCTGTATCTAATCCTGGCATGTCTTGATAGGACCAGGCAAAGATATCAACATATTCACGTAGCATATCAATTAGTTCTTTCTTCACATTCTCTGCTAGGCTTGCCCCTATCTTGACTTCCTTTCTCGCATCCTTGGTGCCAAGGTTGACGACTTCTAATGACTCTTGATGAGGCTAAATAGCTCTTTCCTCCTGTTTCAATAATCTGGCCAATTCTTCAGGAAGTTCACAATCTTCCTCATCCCCCTCTTCAGCTTGGTAAATTGGATTGCCAAAGTCATATCGAGCCATAGCAGAACTGTTATCAACAGAATTCGGAGGATTTCTTTTGCATAAATGATGGTTCATGCTTTATTTTAGAAAGAGCTTTTTGAAAAGAAAGAAAACAAACTATGGAGAAAACATTGCCATTTTATTTGAAATAAAACGAAAAGTGTAAAATGAAAGACAGGGATCACAATTTTTGAATACAAAAAACGTCATTTTATTGATGATAAACTTGCATATGAAACAAATGTGGCCCTACAATGAAATCACTAGGCCTTGGGCAGAGCCTAGGATTTTACATGCAACATGAAAAAAACAAAGAAAAATTACTCTTTCTGCAGGGTAACTTGGATGAGGTCTTCAGAGAACCAGTTATTCAGCTTCTGCCCCGGGACACACGAGCGCACCCAATTGTCCATGTCATAATCGTTGTCCCCCTCATCTTCAGCTGTAGCAAAGACTTGACCAGGGTTGATGATTTCCTCACTAGAGAAAAAGACAGGTCCCTGACGCTCTTGACCTTTTGGCAGAGGAGTTCGAGGAGGCTGATAACCAATTCCGCACTTTTCTTCTTTGAAAGGCAACTCGATCAACTGACCCCAACCTTCAGCATGGCCTGACTGCACTACTTCAATAGCCTGCTAGTAAGAAGCCATGGAAGTCCCTGCTTTTGTTTCACTGGAAGGAGGGTCATTCTCAATATTCACTATTTCGAATGCCTGACAAAGAGTTTCATGAATCTCGTCGTCCATTTCCACATATTTGAACGATGACATATGGCTAAAAAATATATCCTCCTCTCTGCATACTGTGACAACCTGACCATCCACAACAAACTTTATCTTCTGATGGAGTGTTGACGAAACGGCCCCTGCAGCATGAATCCATGGGCGCCTTAGCAAGCAGCTATAGGCTGGTTGGATATCCATCACATAGAAAACCGCACTAAACACCTGGGGTCCAATCTTCACAGGAAACTCTACCTCCCCGAAAACTGACCTTTTGAAGCCGTCAAAAGCGCGCACAACTAAATCATATGGTCGGAGCACAACCACTTCAACATCCAACTTTGCCAAAGCTTTCTTCGGCAGTACATTCAAAGACGAGCCCGTATCTACCAACACATGGGACAAGACTGCACCTTTGCACTCCATGGAGATGTGGAGAGCTTTGTTATGTTTCTTCACTCTGGCGTTAGATCAAAATCAGTAAACCATAACCCGTTACTGGCATTGACACGGGCAATAACACCCTCGAGCTAGTTCACCGATATCTCCTGTGGAACATACGCCATATTTAGAATCTTAAGCAGGGCGTTACGGTGTGCCTCGGAACATAACAGTAATGACAATATAGAAATCTTGGAAGGAGTTTGGTGCAGGTGATCCACTATTTTGTAATCGCTCTTTCGGATAATCCTCAAAAACTCTTCGACGTCTTTTTCAAAGGAATTACTAGGCTCCACCCTCTGCCCGGGCTCTTCATTTACTACCTGCTTGCCTTTAGCTTTCGCCAAAGCTTCAGCATCATCGTTTCGGAGCGTCTGTGGAGCAAAGAGCCTTCCCCTACGGGTAAAACCACCCATTCCTCCTACATTCCCCACACTTGAACCAGTTTCCTTGGGAACCTCCACTTCCTGTTTTTGCCCTTGATAATAGACATCAGCTCCGTAATGCCATGGGATCGCTTTTGTACTTTCGTATGGCATAAGACCTGGGATAGTTATAGTCATAGGGGCTATCTGTTCAGGCGCAGGGATCTGCATAGGTGCAGGCATAGGAATCTCTGATGAAGTAAAGTAGATAGTAACTGTTGAGACCGTATCATCCTTCTTCCCCATCTAATCAAACCGTAGACGACCCTCATCCATCATCATCTGAAGGCACTTCCTCAATTCATCACAGCCGTTCACCGCGGTAAAACATTCTGAACAATTTTCCTGACAACCAGGGAACAAACCCCCTTTCAACAAACGCCCTTTCACCACTGCCAAAGGTGTCCTGACACGATTAACATCTGTCACCAGATTCAAGCCTTTATCCTCCTCTATTGCATTGACCTTTGGTCTGCCATGCGGGGGCATGGGGTTTTGAAACACATTAGGATTAGGAGCGAAATTGATAGCTTTCGAATCAACCAGGTCATGAACTACGTGCTTAAAAGCTTTACAGTTCTCTATATGGTGGCCGGGCGCACCCGAATGGAATTCACACTTCACATTTGCATCATAGCCATAAGGTAGCTTGCCTGCTGGCGGTGCCAGTGTTCTCAACTGTAACAACTTTAAGCAGAGTAAATTCTGCAACATCTGGGCATATGTCATAGGTAAAGTGTCAAAGTGACGATCACTCATTCTCTGCCTCGGTTGGTATTGTCTTTGATATTGTGGCTGAGATTTGGCAGCTGAAACCGGAATAGTTACAGCTGCTGCTTGATGGTACGGGCCCTGACATCCTTTACCTTTGCCCCCTGCCCGTAGGCAGCACTAGTTTCACCTTCACGCTTCTTCGAGCCATTCCCAAAAAGCATTTTTACATTGGAATAGCCTGCCCCGCTTCCATCTTGAATTTTCCCCGATTTCAGTAGACTTTCAATTCTCTCTCCAGCAATTACAATGTCAGAGAACCCAGTAGACGGACATCCAGCCAAGCGCTCTACATATGGGCCCTGTAAAGTATTCATAAACATATCGGCCATTTCCCTTTCCATCAACGGGGGTTGTACTCGAGCAGCTAACTCACGCCACTTTTGGGCATACTGTTTGAAACCTTCTTTCGGATCCTCTGTCATATTCTGCAATTGGGTACAATTAGGGGCCATGTCAATGTTGTACTGGTATTGTTTCAAGAAAGCATCACCCAAGTCCCTCCAGTTCCTGATATAAGCTCTTTCCAGCTTCATGTACCATTCCAATGAAGCTCCTGACAGGCTATCCTGAAAGAAGTACATCCACAACTTTTCATCGTCAGAATATGCAGAAATCTTCCTGAAATACGCCTGAATGTGAGTCTTAGGACAGGTACTGCCATTATACTTGTCAAAGGTTGGGAGCTTAAACTTTGGAGGGATTCTCATCCCTTGCACCAGCCCCATGTCAGCAACATCAATCCCCATGGAGTTTTGACATTCTATAGCTCTTACCTTCTCAGCCAATGCTTCATACCTTTTGTCATCATTATGAACTCCCATGTCAGCATTTAGTACGGATAACTGATCATCTTGATGGTCCTCTATCTGTTGATTATTAACATGGCCAATACCAACAGAAATCCCGCTAGGAGGATCAACTGCCGCTCCGCCAGGAGGGATAACTACCGCTCCACCAGGAGGATTGTTAGCATTGGGGATTTCCACTTCCAACCTTTGAACTACAGTCCTTAAGTCTTGCTGCCCCTGGGTTATACCCTGCATAAGGTTCATGAACTGCTCCATACAGGTCCTCATTTCAGCGAGCTCTACCTGCACCTGTTCCATGATTCTGGCTTGATTTTGTCGAGTCGCGTAGCGATGGATGTTGAGATCAGCTATTCTGCCTGTAACCAAATAAAGGTTAGAAACTCCCTGGGACGAGTACCTGTTATGCAAAATGATATGTTATGAAATGTATGCATATGTCATGTCTTTCATTTCCAGGGCTTTTCACCCTGATTCTAGTCTTAATAACAAGAAGCTGAGCAATATACAGACATGTTAAGAGAAATTCTTTGAGAAGAAACGTGTTGTGATAAAGTGTTGTGATAATGTGCCGGTGAACAGAAAACTGCTAAGGAACCATTTCTGAGTAAACCAATCATTTGAATTAACAGAGAGCCAAAAAGTGCCGAAGCATTCTACAACGAGTTTGTAAACTGGAAATACATCAAGAAAATGGCTCCATCAACAAGCCTGATGGTAACCACAGTACATCAACAAAACTGCACTAGGAAAATAAAGAGGAGACTATCAATCATTCAGCTCCAAATCTTTCAGCTTCTCGCTAGAGTAATTGATTTCTTTAAAGAGTATTCTGGTGCGCTGATGGTTTGGCCTTTCAATCATTTCTTTGATCAAAATGTCCCTCTTCTTCAGAGCTTCGGCTAATGAATCCATGTGCATCAAGAGAGCTTCATCATCACTCACCTGCTTAGGGTTTTTCACACCAACTCGTCTCTTGAGTTCCCCTACTTCTGCCATACAATCTTCAAGTTCCTTCTTGGAAGCTTTCAACTCATCTTTAACCCTCTCCAACTGCTCTTGGCTTTTACCGGAGTCTTAACGAAGCTTTCTTCATTGTTCATGTGCTCTCTGGAGTTCATCGTCTCTGGTTTTTAGTTGCTCTCGCAGCTCTGCATTCTCAATTCTAACTTCGTCCCATGCTTGCTGAAGTTTGGCGAGCTTGGCTTTTGTTTGGGCCAAACACTGTTTAGTCTGTTTATAAGTTATAGCCGAAGTTTCAACAGCCATACTAACTTTCTGGTAGTGTCGGGCTCTATCGGCAAAATCTTCTTCTCTTGCTACTAAGTTTTTTCTGCATCTTGGGCTTTCCGTTCCAATTCCTTGTTGGTATGTAAAGCGTCTTGAAGACGGCTGCTCAAATCAGAATTCTCCCCTCAAAGCTCTTTCACCAAATTCTGCAATTTGTTGAATTCCTCCATGGCCACTGTGGTAGGTTATTTCGGCATCACTGGATACAAAGGTGGCTCACGTGAAAAAGGTAAGAGAACTTCTTCAACCTTCCTCTGGATCCACTATGTATACTGCGGATAGGCTCTACAATCACCTTTTCCAAAACAGTCTTCCCAGTCTTATGGATGTGCCCCCAAGCGTGCACATCCTTCCTTAGCACCTATGTATCTTCGCTACCATTAAAGAATAAGGACTCTTCCGTATGTTGGTCTTCAGAAGGGTTCTTTGAGGCGTATCCAAATTGTCTGATAGCCAGGATAGGGTTATAATTAATTTCCCCTTTCCTGCCGATCAAAGGCATATTCGGAAAGTTCCCACAGCTGGTAATGATCTCTATTCCTCGCAACTGATGGGCGAACCAAACAATATTATCAGCAGCCAACCCCATTATCCATTTAGACCACTTTATAGAATCCTTCGTGTCTATAAAGGCGCCCGTCTGAGGTAAATGCTTCAAAAACCAGTTGGATAAGAGTGGAGTACATCAATTGACTTGTCCTCCCCTTCTCTTCTCATTCTTGAAATGCACAGAGTGGTAGAAATCACCCAACAGAGTAGGAACCGAATTTTTCAAGACAAAAACCCTTACTGCGTGCATATCCACAAAGTAATGTTGGTTGGGAAACAAGACGATACCATAGATGCACAAGGCCAGGATAGAATTGTAGACTTCCTAATTCTTGGCGTTAGCACACTCTTGAGCTTGGCTGGCAAGAAATTACAAGTGAAAACCCTCAATTCCATTCTTATTAGCAACATTTCTCTTCAGCACTGATTGTTCCACCTATAAGGTAGTTGCAATTTCTTCTATGCTAGGGCGATCTCCCGAAAAGAATGGTACTGTTTATTTGACTGAGATATCCAAGATGAACGACAACTCCTCCAATGTAGGCATCAAGATATACTCCGGAAAGACAAAGCATCTCAACGACGGGTTATAGAACTGTAGCAATGTGTGGAGAGCATCATGCTCATACTTTGTAATGTTACGGACCATTTTCACCAATCTCCCATATTTCCTTTGGAAGAGGATAAGAACACCCGGGTCAGCCATGGCTATCACCTTGTGAAGTAGGTCCAACGTTGGCTCTGGAAACCTGTAAACAACATTATTCTTCCTCTTAGCATTCGTCTCCATTGAGCCCATTGACTGGAATCAGAGGTAAAATGAGCACTTGGAAATGATAAACATGAATGTTATGATATGATAATGCAATACAAACAGCATGGTATCAGAGTGTCGCGTGTCTGTGCTAGACTGTGAATAGTGTCAGTGTAGATCTGAGAACAATCATAGAACTGTGAACAAGAACCGTCTGACTATAGTAAGATGAATATTCCCTTTTGTGTGATGATATCAGAAAACCGAGTATGTGGGAGGTTATGGTTACCTGCAAACCTGCAAACACCCGCCCCTTCTCACATGTGGGTACTAGAAAGGCAAGGATCCTCAATATCACGGACTCTCAGGTCGAGAAATGATGATACGTTCACCATTTCTGGTTTGACATCATCATCAAACGAGGAGGCCTCAACTGATTCCCCTCAAAAAGGATATCCTATAGCTAGTTCCCAGCACTGGGTCCTCGGATCAAGAATGCATAATGGGTTTGCCATTTCTGGTCTGCCATTATCACATCTCGGGAGGATATGCGTTGCTGAGTCCTTGGGAATGGTCACCAGAGTCGACAGCTTCCTAGGTTAACACCCCGAAATGCACAAGACGCGCAAATCAGAACATCTCCCAAGAAAACCTCATCTGGGTGTGGATTTCGTGTAAACCATATGTACCAAGACGCTACGTAGGCCACACTACTTTGCACTCTAATCCTATGTGTACACTCAAGCCTGTGTAATGGGCTTATCTCTCAAAACACCCATCCCACCAAACAGAAAAACCAACACAGTCCAGCACAAACAATATATATGGCAACAGTAAATGAAAAGCAAGTAAATGTAATAAAATAATAAACATGCAATAATGCCATAAATAAAGCGAGTAAAGCAAGCAGATAAAACACCCTATAATCTAAAACAAGAAAGCATTAGGATTAACTCGCTTAGGGATGGGAAAATTCCCAGCAGCGTCGCCAGCTGTCGCTCCCGGGATTTTCATCCAAGTACAAACGCGAAAGTGGCGCGGAAACATAGTTGCCAGGAATGTGTATTTATCCCAAGAGAGGGAAAGGAAATACTGCATAAACCTGAGGGGAAGGAAAAGAGCATGGTCTCGCGACCAAGAGAAATGGGTAAGGGAGTCGGTTACACGAGGGGAAGGTATTAGCACCCCCTCGCGTCCTTCGTACTCGATGGGATCCACGCTTGTTGTCTCGATCAAAGGGTGTCGGCATCTGGAGCTCCACTACTACTGGAAGGGAAAAAGAACGGGAACGGAAAAGACGGAGGAACGGGGAAGAGAAGAAAAGAAGTGACTCGATAGGGCGTCGCATCCTAGGCCTACGTATTCCCTCGGGAGCGGGAAAATCAGAGTCAACATAGTTTGGACACAAACTAAGGGGGGAGGTTAAAAGGATTATGCTCGGAGAGATCTCGCATGATCTCCTGCCTACGTATCTCCATTAACCAATGAAGAATCAGAGCAACGTAGTTCCACTCACTAGGTATGGCTTTGCTTTATTTATGTTTTTTAACGGAAACGTCAAGGTGCGCATTCCGGCAGTTAGGTGTTGTAGCTCGTTGTACGGAGTCTTAGGCCTTTACCTGTTTGCGGTAGAACGGTCGTGACGAGTGCTTTAGGAATGGAGTGAAGGAGATGAGAAGAGAATTGTTGTTTGTTTTTTGTCTTTTTTAAGAAGAATTTTTTTGATTATTTTGTGTTTATAACACATATTGCAATAAAGTCTATGACATAGGATCGAATGCCTCGCATATCGACCCAAGACGGGACGTACGCCAAACACTCTAAGAAAGTGAAAGAAGATCTTCCACTATCTTATTTCCCATATGCAAGGCTCATGTACAATATATGTTAATCCTTTATTAGATGTCTTTGCTTTTTGTTTTGAGATGAGAAAGAGAGACTCCAAGGTGTTAAGAAAGGAAAAAGTCGAATCGGGGAAACTAACAACCCTAAAGTTATCATGCATGGAGATCCTATGGTTATGTGAGGTAATAGGAACCACCTAAGTCTAAAAGAAAAGAGAGGGATAGCACTACCTAATGCTTATCCTACCTCTCCTTAATCAAAGATTAAGGATGTGTAGCGAGCGATTTTGGACGTGGTTCTTAAGCACTGTCGCTCTGGGGGGACTACAGGTCGATTCATTTTTTATCCTATTGAAGCTGATGAAGGAAGGGAAATAGATGTCTCCAACTAACGCTGCTTGCAAACTGAGGTTAAACAGTCAAAACTGTTGGCTTATAGATTCCATGTGGTTGTGGGGCCTCTCTCTGCTTATTTTGTTCAGAACGAGATATCGGGATTGTTCCTGGGGAATTTGTTAGGATACTGTGCCAGATTGGGTGGAGGTAGGGGACTTTGGTTTTTTTTATTAGTGTGCTCGCTAAGATTCTTTTGTAATCTTATGCCTACGTATTCCAGGGATAGGGAAATCAGAGCGATCGTAGTTCCTCCTATTCTATGGGAGGAAATGGTGTTTTGGTGTCTTGTTCAAAGCCCAAGACGTGAAGCTAAAAGTGATTTGTATCTTGTTCGAAGCCCAAGATGTGAAGCTGAAGGTGATTTGTTTGTATCTTGTTCAAAGCCCAAGATGTGAAGCTGAAGGGTCTATTTGTATCTTGTTTAAAGCCCAAGATATGAAACTAAAGGGTTTTGACTTTAGAGAGAATTTGTCATCTCTAAAGGGGTCTGTTTGTCACAACAGTTGGGTGACTGGTTATAAAGGAGGATTACTTTAACTGGGATATGTGAATCCAGCAATGCCATAATTTCCTTTATAGTGGTTTTTTAACCTAAAGGAGGAGACTTTAAATCAGTTTAGAGTAATGTCATCTTTCCTTAGGAATTTCTCATGCTAAAAGAGGGACAGTGGCGTGGATGTAAATAATCCAGAGGCTTTCCGTTTACAGCAATTAGATGGGGGGAAAGGAGTTGTTGATGTTTGTATACTGTGAGCAAGGCACAGATTTTGATACTAAAAGGTTGATTGTCTCAACCGGGGTTTCCTTATACAAAGCCTAAGAGGAGGCTATTGGCCCATCAAGAGAGCATTTTTATGTGTCTCGTACGAAGCCCGAGAGAGAGGCTAAAGGGGTTGACTCAACAAGAGAGTGCTTTTGTATGTGTCTCGTACGAAGCCCAAGACGGAGGCTGAGAGGTTTTGACTCAATAAGCGAGTCTTTTATACTCAACAAGAGAGTGTTTTGGTATCTCGTACAAAGCCAGAGATTGAGGCTAAAAGTGTTGGGCTCAACAAGAGAGTCTGAAAAGGTCAGCTCCACTGGGGAGAATCATTGTACAAAGCCCAAGAGGAGGCTATTGTGCTGACTTTTTGGGGAAAATGTTCTTTCTGTCTTGTACAATGCCCAAGATTGAGGCTAAAGGGGTTTGATTCAACAGGAGAGTATTTTTGTGTGTCTTGTACGAAGCCCAAGACGGAAGCTAAAAGTTGTTTGACTCAACATGAGAGTCTTTTTGTGTGTCTTGTACGAAGCCCAAGACAGAAGCTAAAAGTTGTTTGACTCAACAGGAGAGTCTTTTATACTCAACAAGAGAGTGATTTGGTGTCTCGTACGAAGCCCGAGACGGAGGCGAAAAGGTGATCGACTCGACAAGAGAGTCTTTTATACTCAACAAGAGAGTGCTTTGTATCTCGTACGAAGCCCGAGATGGAGGCTAAAGATGTTTGACTGAACAAGAGAGTGCTTTTGTATCTCGTACGAAGCCCGAGATGGAAGCTGAAAGGTTTGTGACCCAACAAGAGGGTCTTTTATACTCAATAAGAGAGTGATTTAGTGTCTCGTACGAAGCCCGAGACGGAGGCGAAAAGTTGGTGACTCAACAAGAGAGTCTTTTATACTCAATAAGAGAGTGTGAAAAGGTTAGCTCTGCTGGGGAGGATTGATAACACTGAATCACACTATGTATTTGACTCAGATTGCACATGTTTCTTAGGATTTTATTGCTATTTTCTTATGTTATGCTTGTGTTTTGTTTTGTTTCCAGGTTCTTTGTATTCCCAGAGCTCCTCGTGAAGAAATGAAGAATAACGAGCAAGAAAACCAGTTTTTGAGGAAATTGTACACATGGCATCCACCATGGCGGGCGCCATAGGGTAGGACATGACTTGGATAAGAGTCAACTGCTGTCAACTGCCATGATCTTCACTTATTTTTCCCTTGGTTCACATGGCGGGCGCCATGAGGGGGTGGCGGGCGCCACCTTTGTCGTATGGTTTCCCTCCCAAAAGAAGCTGGGGGCACTTTTGTCCTTCCATAGTTTTTCCTAGGCTATAAATAGATGAGTCCTTGATCCTTTTTCTTCATCCAAGCTTAGTTTTAGAACTCAAGCCATATATTTTCAGTATTGTAAAGTGATAAACTTCTCACATCGGGGAGTTATCACACTGTTTGATCGAGTCTGTAATCAAGTTTGGAGCACTCTGGTAGAAGTTAATCCTGCCGCCATTTTCATTTCCAGTCATTTATTTCCAGTTGTACCAGATTTAAAGCCTCCGATTTGGAGCAGGTTTCTATTTACTTTCCCGCACCATTTATTTTCTCGCACTATTTACTTTCTCGCACTATTTACTTTCCCGCACCATTTATTTTCTCGCACTATTTACTTTCTCGCACTATTTACTTTCCCGCGCCATTTATTTTCTCGCACTATTTACTTTCTCGCATTATTTACTTAAAAAGAATCTACTTTAACATGATCAATTTCAACATGTCTATTTACATTTCTATGTCCTGCTAAATTTTAAAGGTTAGAATGTAAGGATCATAGTTAAAGTAGTATTCCATACAAGGTGTCAATAGAAATGCTTAGGGGTTATTCTGATTTTTAACACAAGTTTTCTGCACTTTATTTCTGTTGGGTAAGATCGAAAGCCATCCAACCTTTGGTTAAACTTGGTTAGTCTTAACTGTTCAAAGGAAGCGAAAGCGCTTTGTCTAGTTAAGTAGGAGTTTTTAATACTTTAGAAAAACGATTTTAAAACTATTTTCGAAAGCGTTTATGGGTTTAAAGTCCGGTTTGCATGAACCTCTTTTTGTTAAAAGTTCCAAGTCAATATACTTTTCAACTGAGTCAAGAAACTTTATTTCTTAAAAATAGGTTTATTACTTTAACGCAATGCGCGTATCTTTATAAGTGACTGAAATTATGGTATCAGACGTGTGATGTTAAGGTGCGATGTCACAACAACACATTCTGCAAATGGACAGCAATAACAATAACAAATCAACACAATGAATTGTTCACCCAGTTCGGTCTAACTACCTACGTCTGGGGGCTACCAAGCCAGGGATGAAATTCACTACTTATAGAATTAATTTACAGACTCAACAACCCAGTTGACAATCTCTTAAACTTAATTCCTACTAGTGATTTTCTACCTAAGAAACCACTTAGATATGAGAACACTACTCAATCCCTAAAACACTTCAATGAGATAATTCAAAGATCACACACTTTGAATAGCATTACTTGATTCTGCTTCACAACTTTGATCAAGAACAACTCAAAACAATAATACCAATTCACACTAGAATGGTTTACAAATCATAAACGAAGACACAAAGGACAATCAGTCTTTAGCTCACTTTCTTCGTCAATTTTCTTTAGTATTGGTGCGCTTTATATAGCTCCTTGAATTGGACTTCGACAACCTCCAATATCTGACCTGATTTGTTATTTAAAACAGAATATTTAAAACAAATTTTCTCCTAAAATCTTTTCAAATCTTCAACCTTTTAAATCTCCTACAAATCTGCACCAGATCTCCTATGTTGCAGAAAATATCTATCCCAAGATATTCGCAACCAATGAGACAGCTGCTCTCCAGAATTCCAGCTAACACGCAAACCCTAACAACGTCACAAAACCTGATGTTATTAATTCTACAGATCTAATGTCACAACATCGCATGTGACATCAGACATCCAAACTTCACCAATTTAAACCCTTAACACAGCCCAGTGTTAAGACTCAATGTTGCAACATCACCACCTTGACATCAACATTGAACATACTTTGTTTTACCAAAATTCCAGCCAATCCAAGAAACTAACAATCTCCCCCTTTGGCTAATTTTGGCTAAAACAATCTCTGCACTCTGCACTTTCAGAGACTTCAGCAGCCGAAAAAAAACTTCAATAATATCTTTTAAGACTTCAAGAAGCAGCAGCATCAATAAACTTCAATACAGACTATGCTTCACAACAACTCTGCTGCAGCACCATCTTCAACAGCAACCAGCAAGCAGTTCAGTACTTACTCATTACTCCCCCTTAATTTCTGCACTATAACAACAGTAATCAGCTCATAAACTTCGACTTCAGCCAACAACTCCTTTGACAGCATTTGTACTCTTGGATACTCTTGGCTTTCTTGGCTACTTCTCCCCCTTTTTAGCCATAATTTGACAACCTTTAGACTCTTTGTATGTAACTTTTTATGGACTCGAATCTGTATACCTTCAGCAGTTGAATCAATTTTCAATAAAGTTCACAACTGCACAATACACTCTCCATTACCTTTAATCTTCATAAATGCAAATTCCCAATTTACTTCTTAATCTTTCAAATTGGTTTGCATCTAAGGCTTTAGTGAAAATATATGCTAACTGCTTATCTGTAGCTACATGTTCTAAGACAACAACTTTGTCTTCAACCAACTCTCTTATAAAATGATGCCTTATATCAATGTGTTTAGTCCTGCTATGCTGAATAGGATTTTTGGAAATATTGATTACACTCTAATTATCACAGTACAATGTCATGACATCTTGCTTGACATTGTATTCAGTCAGCATTTGCTTCATCCAAACAAGTTGAGAACAACTACTTCCTACTGCTATGTACTCAGCCTCAGCAGTAGAGAGTGACACACAGTTCTGCTTGTTGCTAAACCATGATATCAGATTATTCCCCACGAAGAAACACCCTTCTGACGTGTTTTTCCTATCATCTACACTTCCAGCCCAGTCAACATCACAATATCCTCTTAACTCAGTCCCAGATCCATGACTATATAGCATCCCATAGTCACTGGTGCCATTAACATATTTCAAGATCTTTTTCACTTGATTCAAGTGACTGGCCTTAAGTTCAGATTGATATCTAGCACAAACTCCAACAGCAAAAGCAATGTTATGTCTGCTAGCTGTGAGATACAATAAACTCCCAATCATGCTTCTATATAAACTTTGATCCACACTGACACCATGTTCATCCTTGGATAATTTTAGATGAGTAGGTGCAGGAGTTCTCTTGTGATTAGCGTTCTCCAAACCAAACTTCTTCACTATGTTCTTTGCATACTTGCTCTGCGAAATAAATATGGAGTCCTCCATTTGTCTAACTTGTAGGTCAAGAAAATAGTTTACCTCACCAACAAGACTCATTTCAAATTCAGACTGCATTTGTTCCACAAACTGTTTAACCATGGCATCTGACATCCCACCAAATACTATGTCATCAACATAGATTTGAGCTACCATCAGTTTCCCTTCTTCCTCTTTAACAAACAAGGTCTTGTCAATCCCCCATTTTCTATAGCCATTCACAACTAGGAACTCAGTAAGTCTTTCATACCAATCTCTTGGTGCTTGCTTCAAACCATAGAGAGCTTTCCTTAGTTTGTACACATGGTCAGGAAATGTTGGATCAATAAATCCTTTTGGTTGATTAACATATACCTCTTCATTCAAGTAGCCATTTAAGAAGGCACTTTTAACATCCATCTGAAAGAGCTTGAATTTGAAATTACAAGCCACGCCTAAGAGCAGTCTGATAGACTCCAGTCTTGCCACAGGAGCAAAGGTCTCATCATAATCAATTTCTTCAACCTTAGCGTATCCCTGAGCAACTAGTCTGGCCTTGTTTCTGGTGACCACTCCTTGTTCATCAGATTTATTCTTGTAGACCCACTTGGTGCCAATCACATTAACTCCATCAGGCCTAGGAACAAGCTCCCATACTTCATTCCTCTTGAACTGCTCCAGCTCTTCATGCATTGCATTTATCCAAAACTCATCAGTCAATGCTTCCTTGACATTTTTTGGCTCAATTTTGGAGACAAAGCATGAACTTGCTATAACATATCTTGACCTAGTCCTTACTCTAGAGTTTGGATCACCTATAATGAACTCCTTTGGGTGGTCCTTCTGCATTCTGATGGAGGGATCCTTATGAGGTTGCTCAGCTTTAGGCTCAGCAGCAGCAAGACTAGGAGTTTGGCTTCTGTCTTCAGCTTCTGGTGCAACTTCACCAACTGATGTCTCAACAGCATCTAGAACATCATCATCTTCCTGCTTGTCACTGTCATCAATCACCACATTGATTGACTCCATCATCACCTTGGTTCTAGAGTTGAACACCCTATATGCTCGGCTGTTAGTAGAGTATCCCAAAAATATTCCTTCATCACTTTTGGAATCCAATTTTCTTCTCTGCTCTCTATCAGCCGGAATATAACATCTACTTCAAAAAACATGGAAATACTTAACATTAGGTTTTCTTCCCTTCCATAGTTCATATAGAGTGGATGAAGTGCCTCTTCTCAGGGTAACCTTGTTGTGAATGTAGCAGGCAGTGTTCATGGCTTCAGCCCAGAAATGATAAGGAAGTTTCTTGGCATGAATCATTGCTCTAGCAGACTCTTGGATAGTTCTGTTCTTCCTCTCAACAACTCCATTTTGCTGAGGAGTAATAGGCGATGAAAACTCATGACTTATACCTTCAGCAGAGCAAAATTCTTCAAACTTGTTATTCTCATACTCTCTTCCATGATCACTTCTTATTCTGATAACCTTACTCTCCTTTTCTCTTTGGAGTCTTTGATAGAGCTCTTTAAAGACATCAAACACCTATGATTTGTCTTTGATGAAGTTCACCCAGGTGTATCTTGAATAGTCATCCACAACTACATAAGCATATTTCTTTCCACCCAGACTTTCAACTTGCATAGGTCCCATCAAGTCCATATGAAGTAGTTCTAAAACCTTGGAGGTGGTGTCATGTTGAAGCTTCGGATGAGACATCTTTGTCTACTTTCCTTTTTGACAGACTCCACACACCTTTCCTTCCTCAATACTAAGTTTGGGAATCCCTCTGACTGCTTCTGAGGAGATGATTTTCTTCATTCCCTTTAGGTGAATATGTCCCAACTTCTGATGCCAGATTTTGACATCATCTTCTTTAGCAAGCACACACGTGGAAGAATTTGAGTTTTGAGGCATCCAAAGATAACAATTGTCCTTAGACCTAGCTCCCTTCATAATGACTTCTCCTTTATCACCTTTGACCGTACATTCAGACTTTGTGAAGTTTACTTTGAATCCTTGATCACAAAGTTGACTAATACTAATCAAATTTGCTGTTAGTCCTTTAACAAGAAGAACATTCTCCAGTCTGGGAGCACTAGCACAGTTTAGTTTACCAATCCCCTTGATCTCTCCTTTGATCCCATCACCAAAAGTAACATAGCCAGAAGACTGGAGTTTCACATCTACCCGCAGATTCTTTACTCCAGTCATGGGCCTTGAACACCCACTGTCAAAATACCAGTCTTCTTTGGTAGAAACCCTTAAGGAAGTGTGAGCTATCAAGCTGGTAACTTTAGGAACCCATTGTTTCACCACCTTAGGCCTGACCTCTTTCTGTCTGGGTTGAGGAGCAGAATTTGGATAACCATGAAGCTTGAAGCACGAGGACTGCATATGTCCAAACCTGCCACAATAGAAACATCTGACTCTGCCATCTCTAAAGTGGTTAAATCTTCTTCCACTTTGATGATAATGATGTGGCTGCCACCCATAATGTTTTTTCCTTATTCCATAGTTGAATTGTCTTCTTCTGTACTAAGGATGCTGTCTCTTAGGCTGTCTCCTATGGTGATGAGGCTTCCTTCTTCCATAGTAATGAGGCATAGCATTGTTGTATTCATTTCCATGCCAGTTACCCTGATAATGAAACCTGTTCTGATTGGACCCAACAGCCTCCATGCTCTTGTGATATTGGGGAGGCATATACTGACTGGCTCCTCGGGGCTGCATCTTTCTCTGATGAGGACCATTCTTCTTCTCAACATTCTGGGGCTGAACAACCTTCTTTGGTGTAGGACCCTGTCTCTTAGTTTGATGTTGAGACAATGGTTGAGACACCTCCTTCTTTGTTCCTGAAGTGCTTGCCACATATCCTATACTTGATTTATCTCCAGCAGCTTTCTCTGACTGGAGAATCTTATCAAGAGTAGCTGTACCACTGTTCATCATCCTAACGGATTTTGTCATCTGATCCAGTTGAGACTTAACTAGTACAACTTCACTTTCCAGATCAGCTTTTTCATTTTCAAACTGAGCAATCTGTTGCTTGTGACACTTGTTTTCTTGACAAATCTCAGTACTTTTTAAACATAGCTCTTGATAAGTAGATGCTAACTCCTCATAAGTTATTTCTCCATCACTATCATCATCAGACACAACAGTTCCTGTTAAGGCTCTAACATGCTTTGCTAACTCACCTTCACTTTCACTATCAGATTCAGACCAGGAAACTGACATGCCCTTCTTCTGCTTCTTCAAGAATGTGGGACATTCTTTCTTGACATGTCCATACCCTTCACATTCAAAGCACTGAATACCTTTATCCTAGGCAGTCTTCACTTCATCTTTCTCTTTTGGCTTTCTGATGTCAGAAGAGATGTTCTTGACACTAGGCTTGTAGTTATTGTTCCACCTCTTTAACACTTTGTTGAACTGCCTTCCTAACATAGC
The DNA here is from genome assembly GCA_022829125.1 of Lathyrus tuberosus. Classification (NCBI taxonomy): domain Eukaryota; kingdom Viridiplantae; phylum Streptophyta; class Magnoliopsida; order Fabales; family Fabaceae; genus Lathyrus; species Lathyrus tuberosus. The sequence goes on from JALAZF010000075.1 coordinate 13,861,998, forward strand.
AATGGCTTGAGACAAATCTTCCTGAGAATCATCATCTTTGACTTTCTTAGCTTCTGCAGGAGTGGAGACCAAAGCAATACCCTTGCTTCTTTTCTGGTTCTTCTTCATTCAAACCAAGCTCAAAAGTTTGAAGAGGTCCAATGAGCTCATCAACTCTCATCTTGCTGATGTCTTGAGCTTCTTCAATAACAGTCACCTTCATCTCGTACCTCTTAGGAAGGGACCTAAGAATCTTCCTTACAAGCTTTTCTTCTGACATTTTCTCTCCAAGATCACTAGATGCATTGGCCAGCTCAAGAACACTCATGTGGAAGTCATGAATAGTCTCATCTTCAGACTTTCAAACTTTGATGTTAGAAGTTGAAGTCTAGACATCTTCACTCTAGATGTTCCTTCATGTGTAGCCTTCAAAATATCCCACGCTTCCTTAGCAACTTCACAAGTGTTGATTAACCTGAAGATATTCTTATCCACTCCATTGAAAATTGCATTTAGAGCTTTGGAATTACCAAGGGAAAACTCATCTTCTTCCTTGGTCTATTCTTCTTCAGGCTTTGGCTTTGAGGTGCCTTCTTTATCTTTGCCAGCGTCATCTTTCTCACACACAACAGGTGCTTTCCACTCTTTAATAATAGCCTTCCATGCCCTGCTGTCCAAGGATTTTAAGAAAGTAGTCATCCTTGGCTTCCAATAGTCATAATTGGATCCATCCAAAATAGGGGGTCTGTTGACGAATCCTCCAACTTCTTTGTCCATCTTTACACCAGAAAGTAACTTCCCTAGATCTCACCCAGAGACAGACAGGATGCATGCTCTGATACCAATTGAAATTCTGGTATCAGACGTGTGATGTTAAGGTACGATGTTACAACAACACACTCTGCAAATGGACAGCAATAACAGTAACAAATTAACACAATGAATTGTTCACCCAGTTCAGTCTAACTACCTACGTCTGGGGGCTACCAAGCCAGAGATGAAATTCACTACTTGTAGAATTAATTTATAGACTCAATAACCCAGTTGACAATCTCCTAAACTTAATTCCTACTAGTGATTTTCTACCTAAGAAACCACTTAGATATGAGAACACTACTCAATCCCTAAAACACTTCAGTGAGATAATTTAAAGATCACACACTTTGAATAGCACTACTTGATTCTGCTTCACAGCTTTGATCAAGAACAACTCAAAACAATAATACCAATTCACACTAGAATGGTTTACAAATCATAAACGAAGACACAAACGACAATCAGTCTTTAGCTCACTTTCTTCGTCAATTTTCTTTAGTATTGGTGCGCTTTATATAGCTCCTTGAATTGGACTTCGACAACCTCCAATATCTGACCTGATTTGTTATTTAAAACAGAATATTCAAAATAGATTTTCTCCTAAAATATTTTCAAATCTTCAACCTTTTAAATCTCCTACAAATCTGCACCAGATCTCCTATGCTGCAGAAAATATCTATCCCAAGATATTCGCAACCAATGAGACAGCTGCTCTCTACAATTCCAGCTAACACACAAACCCTAACAACGTCATAAAACCTGATGTTATTAATTCTGCAGATCTAATGTCACAACATCACATGTGACATCAGACATCCAAACTTCAGCAATTTAAACACTTAACACAGCCCAATGTTAAGACTCAATGTTGCAACATCACCACCTTGACATCAACATTGAACATACTTTGTTTTACCAAAATTCCAGCCAATCCAAGAAACTAACAGTGACAATAAGAGGGTTCGATTAAGGGATAAACTCAGTTCTGAATACGCGAAAGTGACAGTTCCCGTTAAATTAGTTCTTTTCATAAGTAGAAAACATTACCCCATAAGTGGTTCTATTTACAAGCATTTGGAATACTATCCGACTGTGTGAATTACATTTAGGCCTTTTGTTTTAAATTGAATTTTATATCTTTGTACTTTACTTCGCTTTTACTGTGCACTCACGAACTCTCGATTGATTTGCCTTAGATAAACATCGTAACAATAGAAACCGATAGATTGACATTTGGTCTCTATGGGATCGATAATCTTTTATATTACTCTGACGCGATTCGTATACTTGCGAAAACACCGCATCAAGTTTTTGGCGCCGTTGCCGGGGACCAATTACGTCAAATTTCGTACCCTGTTGTTACACCGTCTAGACTAAGGCTTTACCTACTGGTCAATGCAAAGAACTCACAGCACCGGTAGTCTTATAGATCCTTTAGCAGAACCTGAATGTTACGCTCACGCACGTCTCTCACTTCGTAGAATTAAGGAAACTATGGCCGAAGACCGTAACCAAAGACCCCTTAAGGATTTCGCTCAAGCATCCGATGACGAACCCAGTTCTAGTATAGTAAACCCTAATATTCCTGCTAACAATTTCGAACTGAAACCCTCCCTATTACAATTAGTACAGCAAAACCAATTCGCGGGTCTCCCTTCTGAGAACCCAAATCAGCATCTAAAAGTCTTCATCCAATTAGCTGACACTTTTAAAACCAATGGTGCTACTCTTAAGGCGATTCGTCTAAGACTATTTCCTTTCTCCCTCAGAGACAAAGCCCTTACATGGTTAGATTCCCTTCCAGCCAATTCTATAACAACTTGGGAAGACCTTAGGAGAGTATTCCTTGCTAGATATTTTCCCCCAAGTAAAACTGCTTTTTTTCGAAACCAAATAACCAGATTCACTCAAAACCAAGGTGAATCACTCTTTGAAGCTCGGGAGAGATATAAAGACCTATTGAGAATATGTCCACATCATGGCCTGGAATCATGGCTAATCATTCATACCTTCTATAATGGACTTCATTATAACACTAAGATGACCATCGGCACTGCCGCTGGTGGCGCTCTGATGAATAAACCTTACCCTGAAGCTTGCGCTCTCATCGAAGATATGGCTCAAAACCATTGTCAATGGGGAACAGAACGAGCAACAGTGGAGAAGAAAGAAGCCCAAGTAGGAATACATAAGATAAGTTCTATAGACATGATGCAAGCCAAAATGGACGCTTTGGCCCTTAAGGTCGAACATATGTACGTAAACCCAGCTACTGCAGCAACAGTCTCGTCGGAATGCGAATTATGTGGAACCAAAGGACACCAATCAGCAGAATGCAATATGTTGAATGAAACTAAATCAGACCAGGTCAACTAAGCCCAAGGGAACCCATTTTCAAACACTTATAACCCTGGATGGAGGAATCACCCAAACTTTTCCTACAAAAACAATAACCCTATCCAAAACCCAGCACCTCCGAGACCACATGATTTTCAAGCCCAGAGACAAAGCCAGCCTATGCAAGATGTGCCGCCCAAGTCGAACCTTGAGAAAATCATGGAAAATTTCATTTCGGCTCAAACCCAGTAAAACAAAGAATTCCTAAACCAAAACATTCATGTAAACGAAATGATTATCCAGTTAGGAACCAAGGTAGACCAAATAGTCACCCACAATAAGATGCTTGAAACCCAGATCTCTCAGGTAGCTCTCAAACAAGCTCCCGAAACCACACCTGGAGGACAATTTCCTGGACAACCTCAACAAAACCCCCGAGGACAAGCCAATGCAATTACCTTACAAAGTGGGACCGGTTACGATGAACCCTTTAACCCGGCATTGGGCAAACCCAAAACTTCTAAGAAAAGCGTTGTACCTACGGGCGAAGTAGAGGAATCAGTGGAATCTGAAGAACAGAAAAACCAAGATAAGGGAGAAACTATAGATAAAACTAATGAACCACCCCCGCCATAAAAACCTCCAATACCCTATCCACAAAGACTCAAACAAACCAAGATCAATAACCAATACCAGAAATTCATTAAAGTCATAGAGAAACTTCATGTGGAGATCCCTTTCACAGAAGCCATCGCCCAGATACCATCTTATGTAAAGTTCCTCAAAGACATCCTTACCAATAAACGTAGACTTGATGATCCAAAACCTTTGGAATGCAATTCCATTTCCGAGAATAAACTTGCCAAAAAGGAGAAAGATCCTGGAAATTTCTCTATACCTTGTATTTAGGGGAGTCATGTCATCGATAAAGCTTTCCTGGACTTAGGAGCTAGTGTGAGCTTAATGCCTCTAGCAGTTCATGAAAGGTTAAAACTAGGAGAACTGCAACCTACTAAGATGTCTCTTCAATTAGCCGATAGATCCATCAAATATCCAGTAGGCATATTAGAAGACGTCCCAATTAGGATCGGTCAGTTGTTTATCCCTACTGATTTCGTTGTCATGGACATTAAAGAAGATGATGACATCCCAATCTTCCTAGGTAGGCCATTCTTATCAACCGCAGGAGCCATAATAGATGTCAAGAGAGGAAAGTTAACTTTTGAGGTAGGTGATGAAAAGATAGAATTCATTTTGTCAAAATTTCTTATGGCACCAGTATTAGGAGACGCATGTTACGCCATAGACATCATTGATGAATGCATTAGGGAACTAGATCAAGAAGAACCCATAGAAACAATCAAACTACCTTCAACCCTCATAAGGGAAGATGATGGATTTATGGAACCCTGCATTGATGATAACCTTCACGAATGTTTTTCCCTTACCCCCAATCAAATACCATGCCCCAAGAAACCAACTTTAGAACTTAAAGAACTACCCAAGAATCTAAGATATGAGTTTTTGGACGAGGAAATGAACCGTCCAGTTATAGTCAGTGCTACCTTAAACCAAGAAGAAACAGACCAGCTCTTATATGTTTTGCGGAAATATCCCCCAGCCTTAGGATATAATATCTCTGATCTGAAAGGTATAAGTCCATCCGTGTGTATGCACCGGATTTTACTTGAGGAAGATTCGAAACCCTCCAGAGAACATCAGAGAAGGATAAACCCTATGATGAGTGATGTTGTTAAGAAGGAAGTTCTTAAGTTACTGGAAGCAGGTATAATTTATCAAATCTCAGATAGTAAGTGGGTGAGCCCTGTGCATGCAGTACCAAAAAAGGGAGGCATCACAGTCGTGCAAAACGAGAAAGGCGAACATGTAGCAAAACGGATAGAAGGAGGATGACGTATGTGCATAGATTATAGAAAATTAAACAAAGCAACTAGGAAGGATCATTTCCCTTTACCATTTATAGACCAAATGCTGGAACGTTTAGCCAGACACTCCTATTTTTGTTATCTTGATGGATATTCGGGATTCTTCTAAATTCCTATTCACCCGGAAGATCAAGAAAAAATAACCTTCACATTCCCTTATGGAACCTTTGCCTATAGACGAATTCCTTTCGGCCTCTGTAATGCTCCAGCTACCTTCCAGCGTTGCATGATGTCAATCTTCGCTGATTACCTTGATGGAATTATGTAAGTATTCATGGATGATTTCTCGGTATGCGGATTTGAATTCAAAAACTATCTCGTTAGCCTTGAGAAAATCCTAAAAAGATGTGTGGATGTAAACCTGGTGCTAAACTGGGAGAAATGTCACTTTATGGTTACCGAAGGTATAGTTTTAGGACACATAGTCTCTGAAAGGGGTATTGAAGTAGATAGAGCAAAGATAGAGGTAATAGAAAACCTAAAACCCCCTAAGACCATTAGAGAAGTCCGAAGTTTTCTTGGACATGCTGGTTTCTACCGGCGTTTTATCAAGGATTTCTCTAAAATAACCAAACCTGTAACTGGCCTCCTGATGAAAGATGTCAAATTTAATTTTGATGAAAAATGCATTAAAGCATTTAAACTTTTGAAACAAGCGCTAATTTCAGCACCAATTATGCAATCCCCAGATTGGGCCGAACCTTTCGAAATCATGTGCGATGCTAGCGATTACACTGTAGGAGCTGTTTTAGGTCAAAGAAAGGATAAGAAATTACATGTAATTTATTATGCTAGTAGAACCCTAGATGCTGCTCAGCTTAACTACGCAACCACTGAAAAAGAACTCCTTGCCGTGGTTTTTGCTATGGACAAATTTCGATCTTATCTGGTAGGAGCTAAAATTATAGTTTACACAGACCACATTGCTATTCGTTACCTATTAAGTAAGAAAGATGCCAAACCTAGGTTACTTCGATGGATCCTTTTATTACAGGAGTTTGATCTAGATATTTGAGACAAGAAAGGCACAGAAAATGTAGTTGCTGATCACCTTTCTAGACTTGAGTACTTGAAACCAGATTTAGTGCCTATAAATGATGATTTTGCCTATGACAGGTTAATAGCTAAGATAGAAGCCATTAAAGAAAATAACCTAGATCCTTATAAGAACCCTAAAAAATCTTTGGCGGTAAGTGGTATACCTTGGTACGCTGATTTTGTTAATTACCTAGCCGCAGATATCATACCTCCTGACCTTAACTATCAACAGAAACAGAAGTTCTTTAACGATGTAAGACAATTTTATTGGGACGAGCCACTTCTTTCCAAAAGAGGTACAGACGGTATTTTTCGTCGTTACGTTCCAGAAGAAGAGGTAAGAAATATCATAGAACACTGTCACTCTGCACCCTACGGAGGACATGCTAGCACCTCCAAGACACACGCTAAAATTATTCAAGCTGGCCTTTTCTGGCCCACAATGTGGCGTGATGTTCATGCTTATATAGTTAAATGTGACCGGTACCAGCGCACTGGGAACATCTCCAAACGTGACAAAATGTCTTTAAGGAACATTCAGGAAGTAGAACTTTTCGATGTTTAGGGTATCGATTTTATGGGACCATTTCCATCCTCATTAGGAAATAAATATATCTTAGTAGCTGTTGACTACGTGTCTAAATGGATTGAAGCCATAGCCTCACCCACAAACGACACACGAGTAGTGATTAAGCTATTTAGGAATTATATATTCCCTAGATTCGGAGTACCCCGTCTTGTTATAAGCGATGGTGGATCGCACTTCATATCAAGGATTTTTGATAAACTTTTAAGAAAATATGGAGTTAAGCATAGAGTAGCGACACCTTACCATCCACAGACTAGCGGCCAAGTAGAGGTATCTAATAGGGAGATTAAACAAATCTTAGAGAAAACTGTTTCAATAACTAGAAAAGATTGGTCTCAAAAGCTACAAGAAGCACTATGGGCCTACAGAACTGCCTTTAAAACCCCTATTGGAACAACTCCTTACCAATTGGTCTATGGAAAGTCCTGTCACCTACCCTTTGAGTTAGAACACAAGGCCTATTGGGCCATTAAAACCTTAAACTTAGATTATTTTACTGCTGGTGAAAAGTGCATCCTTGACATTCATAAACTAGAAGAATTCCGCCAGTCTGCCTATGAAAATGCCACAATATATAAAGAAAGAACCAAAGCTTGGCATGATAAAAGAATTATAAAGAAAGATTTCAATATAGGAGATCCTGTTCTCCTCTTTAATTCCAGTTTGCGACTTTTTCCTGGCAAGCTTCGTTCAAGATGGACATGTCCTTTCGAAGTTTCTAAAGTCCTAAAATCTAGAGCAGTTGAGATCAAGAACCATTCTTGTAGTCCATTCATTGTAAATGGACAGAGGTTAAAACACTACGAAGGAGGTGACATTCCCATTGACTACTCCAGCCACACTCTGATCGATCCACCACTACCTACTTCAGCTACATGAGTTATACTCGTCAAGCTAACGACGTTAAACAAGCGCTGCATGGGAGGAAACCCACGGTTTTCTTTATTTTTCTTTATTTTTTTTTTATGTTTATTACTTTTCATGTCTTACATTTTGTTTTTATTAGTTTGTTTGTATAGACTGACCTTTTATAATGTTTATGTTTTCAGGTCCCATTCTCTAACCCTTCTTTTCAGGATGCAGACCTTCGACGACATGCACGTCGCTTTCAGAGATGACGCACAAAGACAATGCTATTTAGTCCTTTATCAGCGCCCCATGGCACCTACCCGTTACCCTTACCAGGCTTGCATGGATGCCTTAGACATCGAGCTCAGTATAAGGTTTCTATGTAGCCAGCTCCAGTGGGATGAGCATGCTAATGACATGCATTCGACCTACAAAAATCTCACCCTGGAGTTCTTTAGTTCATTTAGCCATGAGCCATATGTTGGTCTGGACGGCAGCGTCATTTTCAGACTGTTTGGGACAGAGTACTCTTTTACCCATAAGGGGTTTGGTGATTTGCTAGGTTTCCAGACTTCCCCTGATGTCATTCCTGATTTACCTATGGGATACTTTATGAGTCGAGATATCGACAAGTTCTGGAGCGATATTACAGGTAGAGGAAGCCCTGATCCGTCCACCTAGCTATCTCACATTATCCATAACCCAGCTCTCAGGTATTTCCAGATGATCCTTGCCCACACCTTCCTTAGAAAGGCTGATGCTGATGTCCATGTTAGTGAGGAGGAGATCTTCTTCCTTTTCTGTGCGAACCAGTCGCGTCCTGTGGCCTGTGGGAACTTTCTGCTTGATAACTTCACACTCACAGCCAGATCTTCTGAAGGAATCATCCATGTGGGAGGAACAGTTACTCAGATTGCTACTGCTTTAGGTCTTACTAGTAAGCTGCTTCACCTGACTCCCTTCTGCGGGTATACCACGCTGGATATCAATTTCTGCTTAGACCGAGGATTGATGGGGAGAGCTTCCTTTCACCCTAACCAATTCAGGCTCTTGATCGACGGCGAGACCATCCATTACTTCACTTTACCTGATCCTATGATGACTAGTGTCCACGACCCTGATAATTGGAGTTATGCTTTAGAGGGTTATGGAGAGACAGTTGATGAGCCTCGCACTCCACCGTTACCAGAGTATCACCCTACATCACCTTCTCCCAGGATTACAGTGTTGTCGAATAATCTTTCCTTGCAGAGACCTGACGTGTACACACAGCTAGCTGAGCTACGTATGGAGACTGCCAGACTTCGACAGGAGGTTACTGACCTTACCTTGCAGGTCCAGGTGTTTGATTTGACTCACGCGACAGAGGTTGATTGCTTGTATTAGGAGATCGCAGATCTACGCCGCGAGTTAGCCGCAGTTCGAGGTTCTGACCAGACCGAGGAGCATCCGGCTCCATGATGACACTACTCTCATTATCTTCTTTACCGTTTTATTGACTTATTTCCGTTTTTCAGACTTTTATATATATATATATATATATATATATATATATATATATATATATATATATATATATATATATATATATATATATATATGTTTTACATTCTCGCATTTGGCTTCCATGTTGTTCATGATGTGCTTTGGTTATATATATATATATATATATATATATATATATATATATATATATATATATATATATATATATATATATATATATGTCTTACATTCTCGCATTTGGCTTCCATGTTGTTCATGATGTGCTTTGGTTTTATATATATATATATATATATATATATATATATATATATATATATGCATGCATTTTTATGTTTATTATTCTCTTATTTTATTTTATTAATTTATTTACTTATTTATTATTTGTATTTTTATTTTTAGACCTAACAAAAATATGCATGTACTAGAACAAGAAGGACGTGCTACCTGCACCCACTGCATCGTCTTCTTCTCACCCTTCTGCAGGTACAGCTCCTGGTTTCTATATTACTGAGCAAATGTGGCTCGACCAGCTGGCCAGAGAAGAAAGGCGTGATGGCTTGCTTGCTGCCATCCAGCAGCAACTGACCGACAACATGAGATTCATGCAAGAGTCACAGCAGCAGACAGACCGCTCCATTCAAAGTATCATGCAATCTCAGGCTGCTTTGACTAGATTTGACGAGTTCGCAGCTTCTCAGAGCAATCGTCGCCGCAGCAGATCTCGTCACCCTAGGCACTCATCGCACGGTGGCGACAGTACCAGTAGCATGCCATAGGACTTTCAGGTTACTCTTTCCCTATCTTATTTCGAAGGAGTAACTCTTAAGTGTGGGAGGAGACTTTATCTGTTTTACTTGCATTTTCTTTCCTTTTACTTTTTTATTGCTTTCTAGTTTATTTATCTTATTTTTAGTTTGTTTTTAGAATATGCATGTGCTTGATGAGTCATCTGTGTAGTGTATCCCTATTTCCCCATTTCCTTAGCCTTACCAAATAAAAAATAAAAAAAAATTGACAAAAGAAAGTGTATTGTTCTGAAAATTTGGGCTTTGAGACAGGTTTGAGTTAGGATGCGGATGACTTGGGAAAACTTTTTTGAAACATCGGTATCGTTTTAACACCATAGGCTTCATGATTATAGGAATCGACCCCGATACCCCATATACCATGGCCTTAATTATCTTTTTAGAGTAGGTCCTTAGTAGTTTATCCTAACAGTCAGCTCCGGCCTAAGCGTGCTCTACGTAAGGGACATATGAATATAAGTGAATGATCTGTATGTTGTGCTTCATAAAAATGCAACTCGGGTATAGGTAACCCTCACAAGGTCATTTAACCTAAAAAAGTTGTAAAAATTTGCAAAAAAAAAACAATAATAATAATAAATAAATAATAAAAAATAAATAAAAAAAAGAGAATAAAATTTGCCCGTTGTTGGTTGGTTCAGAGGTATCTGGTGCTGGACTTGGTAGCGAGGGTTACGATCCGATCCCCCACAACTACAATTGGGTCAATAAAAGGGGTTACACCAGTTTGTGTACCAGAGCCCCATGCTTGAGATCAGAATCACTAACCGGTCACTTTACTAAGAGTATGTACGGATAACGGGCTTAATGTGATTGCACCGGAATGAAGAGGACCCAAAAGAGACGCAAAAGGTAGGCCTAGGTATAGTGGGGTAGTATGGATTGGTTTGTATAGGAACAAAGTTTATGTCCGTGTCTGAGGAAAAGTGTCATTAAGATATCCTTGGTTCACTTAGTTAGTACCTATCACTTCATCCTAGTTTGAACTTAGAAGCCCTTTTAGCCCAAATCATTCGTTGATACCACCTTTTTCTGTCATGAGCTATAAAGTGTTTTGCTTGAGGACAAGCAAAGGTCTAAGTGTCGGAGAATTTGATAACACTAAATCACACTACGTATTTGACTCGAATTGCACATGTTCATTAGGATTTTATTGCTATCTTCTTGTGTTATGCTTGTGTTTTATTTTGTTTCTAGGTTCTTTGTATTCCCAGAGCTCCTCGTGAAGAAATGAAGAAAAACGAGCAAGAAAACCAGTTTTTGAGGAAATTGTACACATGGCATGCACCATGGCGGGTGCCATAGGGTAGGCCATGACTTGGATAGGAGTCAACTGCTGTCAACTGCCACGATCTTCACTTCTTTTTCCTTTGGTTCACATGGCGGGCGCCATGAGGGGGTGGCGGGCGCCACCTTTGTCGTATGGTTTCCCTCCCAAAAGAAGTTGGGGGGCACTTTGGTCCTTCCATAGTTTTTCCTAGGCTATAAATAGATGAGTCCTTGATCCTTTTTCTTCATCCAAGCTTAGTTTCAGAACTCAAGCCATATATTTTCAGTATTGTAAAGTGGTGAACTTGTCACATCGGGGAGTTATCATCTGTTTGATCGAGTCTGTAATCGAGTTTGGAGCACTCTGGTAGAAGTTAATCCTGCCGCCATTTTCATTTCCAGTCATTTATTTCCAGTTGTACCAGATTTAAAGCCTCCGATTTGGAGCAGGTTTCTATTTACTTTCCCGCACCATTTATTTTTTCGCACTATTTACTTTCTCGCACTATTTACTTTCCCGCACCATTTATTTTCTCGCACTATTTACTTTCCCGCACCATTTATTTTCTCGCACTATTTACTTTCTTGCACTATTTACTTTCCCGCGCCATTTATTTTCTCGCACTATTTACTTTCTCGCACTATTTACTTAAAAAGAATCTACTTTAACATGATCTATTTCAACATGTCTATTTACATTTTCATGTCCGGCTAAATTTTAAAGGTTAGAATGTAAGGATCATAGTTAAAGTAGTATTCCATACAAGGTGTCAATAGAAATGCTTAGGGGTTATTCTGATTTTTAACACAAGTTTTCTGCACTTTATTTCTGTTGGGTTAGATCGAAAGTCGTCCAACCTTTGGTTAAACTTGGTTAGTCTTAACTGTTCAAAGGAAGCGAAAGCGCTTTGTCTAGTTAAGTAGGAGTTTTTAATACTTTAGAAAAACGATTTTAAAACTATTTTCGGACGCGTTTATGGGTTTAAAGTCTGGTTTGCATAAACCTCTTTTTATTAAAAGTTCCAAGTCAAAATACTTTTCAACTAAGTCAAGAAACTTTATTTCTTAAAAATAGGTTTATTACTTTAACGCAATGCGCGCCTTTTTATAAGTGACAATAAGAGGGTTCGATTAAGGGATAAACTTGGTTCTGAATACGCGAAAGCGACAGATCCTGTTAAATTAGTTCTTTTCATAAGTAGAAAACATTACCCCGTAAGTGGTTCTATTTATGAGCATTTGGAATGCTATCCGACTGTGTGAATTACATTCAGGCCTGTTGTTTTAAATTAAATTTTATATCTTCGTACTTTACTTTGCTTTTACTGTGCACTCACGAACTCCCGATTGATTTGCCTTAGATAAACATCGTAATAATAGAAACCGATAGATTGACATTTGGTCTCTGTGGGATCGATAATCTTTTATATTATTCTAACGCAATTCGTATACTTGCGAAAACACCGCATCAAGGATCGTTGTACAAAGGCCAAGAGGAGGCTATGGTGCTGGTGACTGTTTCAGTTGAGTGACAGGTCCAGTATGTTGGATAAAAGAGAAAATCAGTTCTTATATGGGTAATGTCGTACTCATGGATTTGATCAGAGGATCAGGGTTATCTCCTGGGAAATCCAAAGGGTATTGAGACCATTCAAGTCTACTGGTGTTTTTCCTATTTTTGAAAGGAACTTAAGAATGTCTCCGAGACTCAAGGATATTAGACTGCCCAAGTCTAGAGTTTTATCTTTTGTACTATGCTTAAGAGAAATTAAGAGGAAGTACCTTGGCGATAGAAAGATTTAGACTCTTTGAAAGACTGTTCTATTAAGATGACTAATCTCTGTTCCTATACCTTTAAGAGGTCGTCGGGACAATTTGTACGAAGCCCAAGAGGAGGCGAGAAAAACTTTTAGGAAACCGAGTGACAATTTGTACGAAGCCCAAGAGGAGGCTATCTTCCCGGAGGAAGAATCATTAAACGAAGCCTAAGAGGAGGCTGTGAAAACTTCTAGGAAGCCGACGGGTCCTTGTACAATGCCCAAGAGGAGGCGGGGATGATTTTAGGAAGCCTGTGGGTCCTTGCACTAAGTCCAAGAGGAGGCTGATGAATAGTTCCAGAAGGGGGTTCACTTGGAACATTGGCCTTCTGTATATGAACTATTCAAAGGGGAAGACTTCTTATATCTAGTTATTTAAAATTGTTGTAAAAGAAAATGGTTTAGGTTATGTTGAAATATCTGGAAGAACGCCGGATGTAAGGAGACGAGGCTTTGTCTAGTTCTAGACGTAGTTGCCGGGGAAACTCTAAATATCTATACTAGTATTACACAGTTGATATGAGTTTATGAAAGAAGACTTACAGTGAAACAGCCCCACAGTACAATTATATACATATGAAAGCGGTAAATGAAAGCGGGTAAACACTTACTCGGTTGTAGAGCTTCCATGTTGTATTGTTAGTTGTTCAACAAAGGAATTGAGAATAACAGTATATTACAAAATTAAAGGAGAAAGTGCTTTTGAAAGTAAAATTGGGGCTTACAGCTCAAGGAGAGGCCCAGGTTTTTATCCGTGATCGCACTGTCGTTTTGTACAGAGACTTATACAAGTGACTGAGGCCCAAAAAGGTTTTCTGTACAAAGAGAATGGGTCTTACACTCTCTCAAGAGGCCCAAAAATGATTGAAAGTGAACAAAGATGGGTCTTATAGCTCAAGGAGAAGCCCACTAATTAATTTTGAAAAAGGCGACGATCGCGCCGAGGTTTTGAAAACACCGTGGGTCTTATACGATGACTGAGGCCCAAACGTTTTTGGTTTCAAAAGGGGATTGGGTCTTACACTCTAATAGAGGCCCATGAGTGTTTGAAAATGATTTTTGAGGCGGAAAATCAAAGAAACCCTAAATTGTCTTCCTTTAAAAGTAAATATTTAAAGAAAATCAAATAAAATGATAAAAATACCAAATAAGTTTAAATAAACCACTTTTGATTTTTGTTTAAAGTTTGAAAAATGAGGTTTTAATCACAAGATGATTTAGAACTCCTTTGGTTTTGATTTTCAAAGTAAATATTCACTTTTAAATGTTTAAAATAATTAAAAAAGGAATTTATTCACAAAAATACTAATTATATTAAATAACTAATATAAACTTAATTTTTTTGTGGAATAAAATATTTTAACATTTTTGTGATTTTTTTCAAAAAGAACCAATAAAAAATAATTAAAATTGAAGGAGTTATTAATTTTCCAATTAATTAACAAAACATGAAAATATTGGAAAAAAAAACAAAATGTGAAAAAAAACACAAAATGGCATGGGTGGGGTTTGAACCCACGACCTCAAGGTTATAGGGCGCATGCCTTACCACTTGGGTGGTGATACATCCGTTGATTTAAACAAACCAACAAATATACAAGGCTTGCCTTGTTTTCTAGGCCTGGCCAAGGCAAGGCAAGGCAAGTTTTGGCAAGAAATGGGAAGATCCATAACTTTCTCATTTCTCCATGGTTGGGGACAAAATTTATATGCATCTGGCCTAGAATTTCACAAGGAATCCAATGGTGGTGGTATTTTTTTCCAGATCATGCTTCGTCCTCAAAATCCGATAGTGGTTTTAAAATAGGCCATATTTTGCATTTTCTGTGCCATCTCTTGATACAGGTGTGAATTACATGGTAAACTGGTGCAAACACAACACATACAACATGTATAAGAGATGCATGATCAATGGACCTCAAAGCAAGGCATGTTTCAAAGAGTTCAAGTTGAGATGTTTACCTCTTTTTGGAGCTTTTGTGCAATCTGCCAAGCCACTTGTTTGGACACCCTCAAATGATCTCTTAGAAGCTTTTAGGATGGTTGGAATCAGCTGGAAACCTCAGGAACAAGTTTGAGCTCTTTCTTGCAAAAGGGGCAAAAATGGCCAAAATAGCAACTCTCTCAAATGGTGTTCCAGATGGGGGGAACCATTTGGGACAGTTCAAGGATGATATTTGGAGTGTGTTTGTGGTTTTATCTGGTTTGGAAAGTGACTGAATCAAGACATGGCTTGAAAAATGCAAAAAAGCTTATTTTGAGGTTTTGAGAGGTGACTTTGTGATTTAAGGATTACAGGTCACTTGTGTGAGTTTGGACAGCTTAGATATGACATATTGGATGTGTTTGGATCATGAGCTGTGATGGAAATGCTCTCTAACTCAAAAACTCAGAGTTACCTTGCTAAAGAAGGTATTTTTGTCTAAAGAAAGAGATTTTGAGGAAAGCAAGTGTTGTAGTCCTTTGGTGTACTCAAACTGAGCACAAATGAGCTCTATTTATAGTATAGCAAGTTTGTTTTGGGTTCAATAGTGAATGGCAACTGCAGCAGAGATTTGGCCAATGTTGAGCAATGAGAATCCAAGTCTCCTCTAGCCATTAACTAGAGGTTAGGGCACAGAGTTGTGGCTCCCTAGTTGTTGGATCAATCTTGACTGAATTCAGTTGCAAATGTGTCAGTCCATGCCACCTTGGTGCTTCCATTGAATGCTCCAATCAAAAATTGGAGTCTTGTCCCTCTTTTAGGGATTTCTAGGTTTGGCATGCTACTTCTTGTTCCAAAGACTTTGGAGGCTTGGATCAATGTTTGTTCCCTTTAGATTTGATCCTCAGATGTGTCCAAAGTGATGACAAGGCTTGGAATTATCTGATTTTTCCAAATCGAGCAAAAGTGCAAAATTCTGCCTAGCCTTGGCAGTTTTAAGCAAGGCACATTGCCATTGTCATATCTCATGACTCAAGTGGAATTTGATGGAGTTCTTGGCCATTTCGGAAAGCCCTCATATGATACAATAACTATTTGATCATAATTAGTTTTGATACTTTTTGGATCCAAGTGAAAAATGTCCCTACATTTGGAAAAAAGTGAAGGCAGATTCTGACTTAGTGAAAATTTCACTAAGTGTTGGAAAAAAGTGACATTTTCACTTTTCTTGATTTTGATCATTCCATAACTTGAAATCCATGGAGAATTGGAATGAGTGGTAGTTGAAGCTTTTGTAGAGGGTAATGAGAGCTACAAATCCCACTTTTCTTGATTTTTCTTGATGAATGATGATTCCAACCACACATTAACATCATTTTACGGTTAAAAAACCAAAATTGTGAAAAATCTCAAAAAGTCAAAGTTTGACTTTTGTGCACAGTTGACTTTTGTCATATGAATTCTAAACCGTGCGATCCTTTATGAAATCATGTCCTTGACCTAAATCAAACTTGATGGGAATGTTCCATAGGTGTTATAGGGTGTATTGAATCATGTCCCAAGGTTTGGGAGCATGCCTGGGTAAAAAGTCAAAGGTACAATTGACTTTTCCCTCGAAACCCTAATTGTGGTTCAGATGAGATTGAAACTTGTGAATCAAGCTTCTTGGATCAATCCATTGTTGCAAATGGATCAATGTGGTATATTGGAGACCCTCAAATCATGTCTTGAGGTCTTGGCTCATGTTTTGTCCCAAAAGTCAACTTAAGGGTGAATTAAGTCAAGAAACCCTAATTCCTGATTTTTGATGTATGCATCCCCTAAGGCTAAATTGACTTGATGATGGGGTTCATGATGTCCCTTGGAGCATATTAGGTTATGCTTTGAAGCATTGGCTCATGCCCAGAGGAAAATTTCCATCTGGAGGCCCTAGTCAACCAAAACCCTAATTTGGTGACACTGGCGATCTTGAGGCTTAATCCACCTGGAAGGTAGCAACCTTGTGCTTAATCCTTGAAGTGGGAGTCCTCTTGATCCATTGTGGATATTTGAGACGTTATACAAGTTGAAGATCATGTCATTCCTTCATTGATCCTTTGTCTAAGATCTTTGAGAGGGCTTGAAACCCTAATTTTGATTGTAGTGGATGCTCACCCATCTTTGGGGAGACTAATGAGGTATGATGGTTCATCCATATTGTGATAATGATTTGCACAATGATGGGAATCTTAGTGGTCAAAATTTGGGGTATGACAGATGCCCATATTTAATCTTCTTGGATGCGAAGGTGTGAATGGCGAAGGTATTCGGGCATTCGAGGTGCAAGAGGGTTAAATATCGGAATACCCGAAATTTTGATGGTGGTTATGAATGGCAGTTAGCCCATCCATCTTCTTTTTCTAAGTAATGACGCTTAGAAAAGGTAAAACTTCCCCCTCGATCCTGGTTTCCTACCAAGGAACTGGTCTTAGTTGCTGAAATAAACTTCCTCTCGATCCTGGTTCCCTACCAAGGAACTGGTCTCAGTTGCTGAAATAAACTTCCCCTCGATCCTGGTTTCCTACCAAGGAACTGGTATAAGTTTTTGAAGTAAACTTCCCCTCGATCCTGGTTTCCTACCAAGGATCTGGTCTCAGTTTCTTTTGTCAATAAACTTTATTGACAAGGGACGCTATTTGTAGTAGTTCTCCTCAAACTTCTCGCCGAATTTTCCCGGGGAGATGCCATTTGATGAGTCTACTAGGGATATTACACCATACTTTTCTCGAGATCTTCTCGGAGAAATGCCATATGATGTGATCCACTTTGAGGTGCCGATGACTTTGTTGACATTGACTTTCTGGAGAGAAGAACCAATGTGCTGCTGAAAGTCTTTAGTTGAGAGGCTTTCTCTAGGGATTTTCCTTAATCCGGGAAAGCGAAGATATCATCTTCAAGGGCAAAGAGTGACGTTTGTCGAGGGTTCTATGGTTCTTCAGAGGTTCAAGTTATCAAAGTGGTCAAGGGCCAATTCTAATCTAGGAATAAACTGGAGGAGAGAGATTGTTCAGACGCAACACTTCTTGATGAGGAAAGAACTAACAACTCGATTGAGAGGACTGTTATCACTAGGGGATAAGACCGACTAAAGTGATAGCGATGCAATATGAATGCGAATGTAAATTAACAATGCATGATGTATGTATGTATATGCTGACAAAACTGACGCGACACACAGACTAAGAGATGGACATGACTGGATACTCCCCCACAACGGGAGATGAAAAGTATCACTGGTTCACGATAGCAATTCAGCCTTGCTTAGGAGAAGTAGTCCCTGTTGGGAGCTACGCGGGTCGGGCTTAGGAGGTATGAACTCTGCCGGGGATGTCGAATGAAACATGGTCTTTGACATAGTTGATCCTTCGTTCAGGCGCACTGGTTGAGAAGGAATACTTTGATTCTGCACTTTGAAGCTCACTTGCTTCTGGAGAAGCGATCGATGTTCTTTCGATGTTTAACAGTCAAAAGAAATTGCCATCTTTATTTTAAAAGCAGAAAAAGTTTGACAAGTAAATTCATTTTTGTTTTATTTTCAAGAATCGTTATTCATGTTAAAAACTTCGTTATGTAAAGCTAAAACAAATAAGGATTTCAAACAAAAGCACAAGGGCTCAAATTTTATTGATAGGATGGAAATCAGCCAAACGCGTGATTCCATAGAGTATTTGCAAAGTTAGAAAATGGTAATTTACAGGGAAAAGGGCTACATCGAAACATAACGACCAATATCCTTCTACCAACTTTGAATTCTGGACATTCCGAGCTTCTGTCGAAGATGACCTTGACTGGAGTTTTCCTGACGGATGATGTAACTGCTGCCGAGGGACTTGCCCCTTTGTCGAACATAGTTACTTGCCATTATCCCTAATTTTTTCCTGGATTGTACTTTGAGGTTTCCAATCCACCGGGATGTTTTCTTTTTTTCTTTTTTTTTTTCTTTTTTATTTTAGGCGAAGTATTTCTTGACTACATCAACATTTGTGGGGTAGGCACATTCTTCTCCATCCATCATTGCAAGTCTCAAGGCGCCGCCTGAGAAAGCTTTCTTGACCACATAAGGTCCATCATAATTCGGAGTCCATTTTCCCTGGGAATCAGTGAGAAATGATTGTATCTTTTTTAGCACAAGGTCTCCTTTCCTAAAGACGCGAGGTCGGACCTTTTTGTCAAACGCCTTCTTCATCCATTGTTGATAGAACTGACCATGGCATAGTGTCGTCATCCATTTTTCTTCGATCAGATTCAGTTCGTCGTGTCGACTTTGACACCATTTTGCTTCTATAAGCTTAGCTTCCATCAATACCCGGATTGATAGGATCTTTACTTCTATGGGGAGCACTGCCTCCATGCCATATACTAGAGAGAAAGGGGTTGCCCTCTATAGGTTACAACCATCTTTTGAACGATCTTCTTGATGTTCTTGTTAGCCGCTTCTACCGTTCCGTTCATCTTGGGTCGGTAGAAATATGAGTTATGGTGTTCGATCTTGAACTCAGCGTACAACTCTTTTATCATCTTATTATTCAAGTTAGATCCATTATCAGTAATGATCTGGCTTGGAACACCATAACGGCAGATGATATTGTTTTTAATAAATCGGACCACCACTTGTCGGGTTACATTGGCGTACGGCGCTGCTTCGACCCACTTGGTGAAGTAGTCAATGGCTACCGGGATGAACCGATGTCCGTTCGAAGCCTTGGGTTCAATCATGCCAATCATGTCGATTCCCCATATGGAAAAAGGCCAAGGGGAAGAGAGAACTTTGAGATGTGTTGGCGGTACATGGATCTTGTCGGAGTATATCTAACACTTGTGACACCTCCTCATGTACTTGTAGCAGTCGGATTCCATGGTCAACCAGTAGTACCCTGCTCTCAGAATTTTTCTCGTCATCGTGTGTCCATTGGCATGAGTGCCAAAGGATCCTTCGTGAATTTCTTTTATCAGCATGTATGCTTCTGCTCTGTCTACGCATCGGAGCAAAACCATGTCAAAGTTTCTCTTATAGAGTGTATCACCGCTGATGAAGAAACTACCTGCCAGCCTTCTGAAGGTTTTTCGGTCCTTTCTAGATGCCCCAGGAGGGTACTCTTGTTTCTGAAGGAAGCATTTGATATCGTGATACCAAGGTTTGTCGTCTATGACTGCTTCAATCGTGAAGATGTAAGCGGGCCGTTCAAGGCGCATTATGTCGATCTTAGGTACGTCATTCCATTGACCTACACTAATCATGGAAGAGAGAGTGGCTAATGCATCAGCCATGTGATTCTCATCACGAGGGTGTGATGAAATTCGATTCTGTCGAAGAAGGGTAACAACCTTCTCGCGTAATCTTTGTAAGGAATCAGTCCTGATTGGTATGTGTTCCAATCTCCTTTGATCTGATTGATGACCAGAGCTGAGTTGCCATATATGTCCAAGTTCTTAATCCTTATGTCGATAGCTTCTTCGAGACCCATGATACAAGCTTCGTATTCGGCCTCGTTGTTTGTGCACTTGAACGTAAGTCTAGCGGTGGAAGGAATGTGGGTACCCTGAGGAGTAATAATGATTTCCCCAATTCTGTTTCCATAATGATTGATAGCTCCGTCAAAGATTAGTCCCCATTGGGAATCTGGTTCTGCCCCTTCACTGAGTAGCGGTTCATCGCAGTCTTTCATTTTTAGATACATGACATCTTCGTCTGGGAAGTCAAACCCGATTGATTCTTGATCGTCAATCGGTTGATGAGCCAAATGATCGGCTAAAATACTCCCCTTAACGGCTTTCTGAGCGTGGTACTCTATGTCATATTCTGATAACAACATCTGCCAACGGGCAATCCTTCCCATGAGAGCAGGTTTTTCAAAGACATACTTGATTGGGTCCATTTTAGAGACTAACCAAGTAGTGTGACGAATCATATACTGGCGAAGACGTTTGGCTGCCCAAGCCAAAGCGCAGCAAGTTTTCTCAAGCATAGTGTACCGAGTCTCACAATAGGTGAATTTCTTGCTCAGATAGTAAATGGCAGACTCTTTCCTTTTAGTTTCGTCTTGTTGGCCAAGCACACAACCCATTGAGTCTTCCAAGACTGTTAGGTAGATGATCAGTGGTCTTCCTTCCACTGGAGGTGATAGAATCGGTGGGCTCAACAGGTATTCCTTGATACTGTCGAAGGCGGTTTGGCAGTCTTCTGTCCAAATGCAGTCCTGGTTCTTTTTGAGTAATTTGAAGATCGACGCGCATGTCGCGGTCATGAGGAATATAAATCTGGAAATATAGTTCAAACGTCCCAGGAATCCTCTGACTTGTTTTTCAGTTTTCGGAGAAGGCATTTCTTGAATGGCCTTGACCTTGTCAGGATCAACCTCAATTCCTTTCTGGCTGATGATGAACCTTAAAAGTTTCCCTGAACGGACACTGAAGGTGCACTTGTTGGGATTCAAGCGGAGTCTGTGCTTTCTCAACCACTCGAATAGTTTTGACAGGTGTGTCACATGCTCCTCCTCTGTCTTAGATTTGGAAATCATATCATCGACATATACTTCAATTTCTTTGTGTATCATGTCATGAAACAGAGTAGTCATGGCCCTCTGATAGGTTTCCCGACGTTCTTCAAACCGAACGGCATTACCTTGTAACAAAAGGTACCCCATGGGGTAATAAATGAAGTTTTATCCATGTCATTTGACACCATTTTAATCTGGTTATAGCCCGAGAATCCATCCATGAAGGAGAAAACTTTGAACTTTGATGTATTGTCTACCAGCATGTCAATGTGTGGTAAAGGATAGTCGTCCTTTGGACTAGCCTTGTTTAAATCTCTGTAACTGACACACATTCTGACCTTTCCGTCCTTTTTCGGAACGGCTACTATGTTGGCTAACCATTGAGAATATTCTGACGTGGCGAGGAAACCCGCGTCAATCTGTTTTTGTACCTCCTCTTTGATTTTGATGGCCATGTCCGGGTGAGTCCGTCTCAACCCCTGTTTTACTGGCGGACATTCTGCTCTTAATGGTATCTAACCCTGGCATATTCTGATAGGACCAAGAGAATACATCGGGATACTCTTTGAGAAGTTTCGTCAAACTTTCTTTGACAGTTGGACTGAGCAGTGCCCCAATCTTGACTTATTTTCCCTCTTCTTCCGATCCTAAGTTGATCGTTTCCAGCAACTCTTTGTGAGGCTCAATTGACCTTTCCTCTTTCTTAGTAGTCGGGAGATCTCCTATGGAATTTCGTCGTCATTTTCTTCTTCAGCCTTAAATACCGAGAACTCAAAGTTGGGAGAAGGCATCGGATCGTATGTTTCAACGGGGTTTAAAATAAGCAATCTGCATGACGTGATGATTTGTGTTTAGAAGAGATTGAGAATACAAGAGTGTGTGCAGTGTTTTTTTTTTTGTTTACTGCTTGTTTTTATTAATTATTTTTTAGGATTACCATTTTCTAAGAAACGCAAAAAGAGAAAATAACAATTAATGCGGAAATTACAGAACGACGTTATTTTATTAATGAACAAGTCGATTCTTGAAACTACAGCCCTATAAAACAAAACTCTGTCGCTTTGGAAGAAGCGAAGAGGGAAATTTACAGAAAGTAAGCCCTATCAAAACATCCGTGTCACCTGGGCAGGGTGAAAGGTTAAAGTAAAGATGGCAATTACTTAGACTTATGAACGATCTTTGGAACATCGACAGCAACCCATCAGCGGCGAACTCCTCAGTGAATCACAAAGTCTGGTACCTTCCTTGATTTTTCTTCAGAAATAATGCTGATTTCTGGTGGAGCCGGATCATTGGAATCTGTCTCCCAGGCAGAGTTGTCGTAGGAGGATTCCTCAGTTGTATTTTACGTAGTATTTGTACTCTCAGCTGTATCTCCCCATCCAGTTAGCTGGATATCTTCGAGCCTGATACGAGAGCTTTCAGGAGCGGTGTATTTGACTATGAAGTCGAATTTTCCACTTGGTTGTCCCAGGGTGTCCTACACCTCTTCGGAACTGGTGGAGTCATCCCTCTCGATGACGTTGACCTCGGGAAAAGCATAGTTAATGAATTCTGGTCCTGGAAACGTTGTGAATTCATCGCCGTGCTGGGTAATTTCAGGATAACCTGGGTGTTGATCCCATGACATGGTGGGGACGCTTGTATTCTTTTTAATGATGCTGAGCTGATATGCCTTGTTCGGCTGACTCTCTTGCCCCAAGTCTCCTGGGTAAGGTTGCCACATTGGCAGGCCGTTGTCGCGGTGAGAATTAGATATCAAGCTATTAGTTAACTTGAATCACAAATCTTGAAGTTCACCACCGGTCTTTGATTTATCCAAAGGAAATGTTAAATATCGAAAAACCTAAGTTAAGAGAATCTAAGTTCGGGGGTTGGTTACGCCTAGGGAAGGTATTAACATCCTAAACGTCTGTAGTACTCTACAGGAACCTCTTGTTAGTATTTATGTTATCTATTGCTTGTTTGCTAAAGGTATCTGCTAAGGGAAAGACCTAGGGGTTAGTATCTAAGTATACTTGCCAAGACATCGCATCTTGTGCCTACGTATTCTGACGGGAGTGGAATCAGAGTATTTGTAGTTCCCCTCAAAGAGGGTGAGGAACTCTTGACTGTGGTCAAGGTTCCAAGGGGAAAGTAGGGTCTGACAGCAAGACGCCTATACATAGTGCGGCGACTCTAAAGTTAAAGTTAAGTTGAAAATGGATGTGAGTATTCAGGGTAGAACACTTATATGGAGTGCGGTGACTCCGATCCTAAGGTTAGGATAAATGAGAAGGAATGTCCTAAAGCTAAGTATGACTTGGAAGTCAACGGGGGGGATCTTTCCTTTGGAATTGATTGAGGTTAATGTCACTACTAATCCTAAAAAGGAGAAACTAAATCAAAATTAAACTAGGAATTATTAATCCTAAAAGCTAAAATCATAATTGAGATAGGAATTGCTAATTCTAAAAATAAAACTAATATCAAAATTAAGATAAAAGATATTAATTCTAAAAATCTAGTATCAAACTTGAGATAAGAAATTTTTAATTTTAAAACTAATGTTAAGATTATTAAATAAGGAAAATAAACAAGTTGGAAAAGAAATAAAATTAAAAAAAAAAAGGGTTATACACAAAACATTGGCCCAACACGTTAGGCCCACCGAATCACAAATGAAGGTAAGTGTGATGGAAGCTTCAGCTCGCACACGCAGGGTTAAACCCTCAACCAGTACTCCTTCCTCCTCAACTCTCCATCGCTTGAGCCACCAAACGATCGCCAACTCTCTCTCAACAACTCAAACCTTCACTCTCTACTTCAAACGACAATAAGCTCGCACACGGAAATGGTATCGCGAACAAAATTTCCGTATAAATCCAAATCATCTCGTTTTCTCGTCCTCTCTCGCTCAAATTACCAAAGGGCGCAAGTCAATGTCACAATTTGCAAACGCGACAAGGAAACAAGATTTCAAACAAACTTCGTACGTTGAAAAAATCCAAATTAAAGACAAGTTTTCGTCGATTACGTACCTTCGAAGAGATTGTGCGTAGCGGTTCAACGAATTCCAGGTACTGATTTGAACCCTCATGTATTTGTTGTTGTTGAAGTTGTTGCTCCTGTTACAAATCGTGTGCGTGTGAACTGACGCTTGTCTGGGATTTCTGGATTTTTGTAGACTTTCTGTGATGCTATCACTACTACGTGTTGTTCTGTATGTATGTGAATGTTGTTATTCTTTTCAAACTGTGCTTGCGTGTGGCTTTCTGTGAACTTTCTGCATAGTGTGTTTGTATGTGAATCTTGTTCTGGTGTGGTGGTTTGTTGTTATTGATGTGGCGACTTGTGTGCGTGTGAGTGAAATTCTGAGTCTGTCAGTTTTTTTGCTGTATCGGAGAATGGGTGAGAGTACGTGAATTTTGCGGTTTTTTCTCACTATGATGGTTTTGAATTCTCGTGTATCTTTTTTCACTGTGATCCCCTCTCTCAAACACCATCATCTCTTTCTTGTTTCTCATCCTCCCTGCTCCCAACATCTCTTAACAATGAAACATAACCTTGCAATAGTATTCGATTGTAAATCGCTCACACACATTCATACAATAGCAATGGATATCAGAAAGTGGGAAATAAGGGATACCTGTGATGACGTCGGCAATGGGAACGACTTCAGCGGTGATTCGGTTGCAACGCTAGGACTCCTGCGGCGAAACCGTCTTGGTCGCGTGAGACTCGTGGTAGCTCGTGTGGTGTTGATGTTTTCGATGGTGGCGTAGCGTTGACTTCGTGAGGGTGGCGGCTCTACGTCTCCCGTTCCAGCGATGTAGTGACAACGCTTAATGTGAGTTCGAAGATGAAGATGACAGTTACACGGTGGCTTTGCAATCGAAGATAGAATAGGTTACAATGTCGGAGACATCGAAGGTACTGCTTCTCTTGATTTCTCTTACGGCTATGCGTGTGAATGTTGGTTTGTGAGACCCTCTTCTGGTGTAAGTATATGATTTGCAATATGACTCTGTTTTGGAAATGAGGTTTGTGAATGTTTCTTGTTTTATGGGTGGTTTATCGAATGGATTTCTATGAATTTTCCTCCCCGGAATCGTATGAATATGGTGTGTATGGGTGTTTGATTTCTGATGGTTTTCTGCCCTGTCCCTTTTTCTGAACTTTTTCTCAATTTATAAGAGAATCAACATTCAAATGGTGTTAATCTGAATAAATATTTTGATCCTCCTGCTATTTTGTTTTAGAAAGAATAATGAAGGGAATGATTTGGGATTGATTTGGCTGGTTTTATTTTGGCAAGGTATTGATGTTGATGAATTGTGTTTTTGAATTTGGAGGTTTTTTCACTGTGATTGTCTTGGTTCCTTCCTTTTACGATTTAGACAATGTCTGATATGTGTAATGCTCTTTCCTTCTTTGACAGATTATGTTCGAAACATGTCGCAAGTCGCAACCGTATCTAACTTTTTACTTTTTTATTTTAGCATATTTGGTACATTTTGTAAAGCTGTGGAACATGATAATTGAATGCTGAGATGAACAATTGGATAAGGATGTGAAGAATCTTCTTTCTTTATCATCTCGTCCATTACAGTGGGGAGGTCACATGTTCCTCTTGTTGAGCACTTATATCCACTTCAATCTCTCATTAATTCAATTCTGAGAGTCAATACTAGCACATTTCTTGTAATGCTTCATGTATTGCACTTGTAACAACAACACATTTAATACAAAAGTTTTGGCACGTATAATGTAATCTTTGGGTCAACTTTCTCTCATTTATTACTAGAGTTTGGACTTGTACTGTCACGCCAAGAACTTACCTTGAACAAATTATTCTTTTTCTTTGAATTTTGAATACGAAACCTTATATGAAGGACTTCTTGCGACTTGCTTGATTTAGATAAAGTCCTTTTGAAATTACAATTTGAACATGAATCTTAAAACAATGACTTGAGCTTGACTTTGATACTTTCAATTTGAAATTTATGACTTGGTTCATCAATCTTTGAGTTTGAACTTTGTATGCCACAATGAATCAATTGGATTATGAGTCTCGAATTTCACTTTGATAATTTCTAGTATAAACTTGATTCGAGACCTTTATCCAAACTCTACCACGTCAAAACATATTGATCACAAATCACCGCAAGTCTAAATCTAAACTCGCGAATAAGACCAAACCATGCCACGAGAGCCCTTTGAAAGTGAGGATACCGCTTATAACACAATTCACCACAAAATTCCAATTATTTCTCCAATAACTATGCTAAACATCAAAGAACAGAAATCCGCAATCCTCCTTAGGAAAACCTCTGAGAAATCTTGAGGAAAAGTCAACCTGTATTGACCGAAGGACCATAAGCATGAGGGCATATTCTTCCTCCATCTTCACAAGAATCTAACACAATTTGCAAGGGACCAGAATTCCAATGAGCACACACACAGCTTCCATGGCCTCTGAACCTTCCGCAGCAACACCTAATTGCACAAACGAAAACCAACAAACACAATCTGATAAATTGGTTAGCTATGCATGGATGGTTGACCTAATATGATGTGATGTGCTATGCAGACGATGCGAAAAGATGGTGGGATCTTATGGTAAAAAATTAGGGTATGACAGATGCCCCTATTTGAGTTTCTTCTATCCAGAGATATGGAGATTGAAGTCTTCGTCTCGACGAGATAGGAGAGAATTAAATACAAACATGCACAATTTTTGGCCCTAAGATGCCATAAATGCACATGATATGACATGGGATGATACAATATGATATGAATGCAAGACAACGATCCTATGGGGGATGGTGCCACAGGGGAAAAGGTGTTATAGTTGTGTCAGAAACGAATTGAAACAAAGCAAAGTATCTGGAAAACATCATCCAAGAATGGCATTGGATGAAAAAAAAGCACCAAACATCCGATAATTGCTTTGGATGAAAGGTAAACTCACAATATCTAAGAAGGCAACAGATGAGAATGAGACAAAATAATGTAATCCGAGAAGGCATCGGACACAAAGAAACCAGTCATCCAATAATGGCTTTGAACGAAAGGTACACTCACAATATCTAATAATGGCTTCAGATGAAAGTGAACAAGGTAAAGAAACCAGACATCCAATAATGGCTTTGAATGAAAGGTACAATCACAATATCTAATAATGGCTTTAGACAAAGTGAACAAGGTAGAGAAACCAGACATCCAATAATGGCTTTGAATGAAAGGTATAATCACAGTATCTAATAATGTCTTTAGACAAAGTGAACAAGGTAGAGAAACCAGACATCCAATAATGGCTTTGAATGAAAGGTACAATCACAATATCTAATAATGGCTTTAGATGACTGTGAACAAAGACTCGATCTGGAAGAACATCAAAAAGAGGGACCCATCTGGAAGAGCATCAGACGGTATAGAAATCAGACATCCAATAATGGCTTTGAATGAAAGGTAAACTCATAATATCTAAGAAGGCATCAGATAAGAATGAGATAGGTAGTGAAATCCAAGAAGGCATTGGACAGAAAGACACTAGACATCCAATAATGGCTTTGAATGAAAGGTATAATCACAATATCTAATAATGGCATTAGATGACTGTGAACAAAGTAGGAGATCCAAGAAAGCATTGGACATATAAACCAGTCATCCAATAATGGCTTTGAACGAAAGGTGTAATCACAATATCTAATAATGGCTTTAGATGAATGTGAACAAAGAAACCAGTCATCCAATAATGGCTTTGAATGAAAGGTGTAATCACAATATCTAATAATGGCTTTAAATGAATGTGAACAAAGACTACTTTCAAGAATGGCATTGAATGCAAAGAAACTAGCCATCCAATAATGGCTTTGAATGAAAGGTATAATCATAATATCTAATAATGGCTTTAGATGAATGTGAACAAAGACTACATTCAAGAATAGCATTGAATGCAAAGAAACCAGTCATCCAATAATGGCTTTGAATGAAAGGTGTAATCACAATATCTAATATTGGCTTTAGATGACTGTGAACAAAGACTACAGTCAAGAATGGTGTTGAATGCAAAGAAACCAGTCATCCAATAATAGCTTTGAATGAAAGGTATGACTCATAACATCTGAGGAGGCATCAGACGCAAATGAGACAAAAGGTGAAATCCAAGAAGGCATTGGATGTAAAGAAAACTACAACGTCTAGGAAAGCATTGAACGAAAATGAACAAAGAGATACCCAAGAAAGCATTGGATATACATGACAAAATCTATTTGGTAGGTGCCAAGCAAGTTGGACTTAGATGACCAGACGTGGATAACAACACGACCCGTGGAGAATGCAAATGAGTGCAAATGAGAATGACACTCTTGCTATGCATATATATATATATATGAATTATGCCATGATATATGATCAAGTGCAAATGTAAATGCAGATGTCGACGACACAGATCGACTCTTTTATGGAGAAGACAAGGCTGGAATACTGATTCCTCGACACGGAGATCACTGCCATTTTGCTTGGGACTAGAGATGTTACTGAACACATCTCTTCCACACTAGTAAATTGTATCAATTCCTGATCCTTGTAGGAAGGATGGACATCTGCATGGGGATTCTTCAAGTTAACTGCCCCAGATTGGCTGTCTATTGTAGATGAACTGATAATTGCTTCAGCTTGTCTAATTCTGTAAATGACTGATTTACTGTGCACTTGGAAAGCTTGCCCCAGTCTGAGTCTTGAAAAATCTTCTGGATAAACCAATTCTGAGAGGGAATTGCACTATAACACAAATCTTGAACTGATTCTCAACAGGATATGGAAGGAAACTTGCCCCTGATTGGATCGCCGACCATGTTTCTCAAATGTTTGAAAATTCCTTAAGGAAAGCCAGTTTGCAAACAAAAATATTCATTCAGACATGGTAAATGCAAAGTTCATGCAACTTTTGAAATCAAAATCATTTTCAGAAAGATGCAAAGCACAATGAGTCATCGGTCAGAACACGGCGGTTCAAGACACTAAAGTGAAAAGTTTAAGCAAAAGGTGTAGTGCGAAAACAAATGATCCGCAAAGATCTTTAGGAGTCAGTTTACGCAACCTTGTTGTAGTATGCTTTCAAAATAACCTTACTTCAATTAGGTCTTTTGAGGGTTGTAACGTGGCCTGGTTCACAGTTTAAGAAACAAAAGATAAATGCTCAAAGTTTATTTGTACCCACTCAGATTCCTAAGAGGTTGGATATTGCACTGATGATAGTGATGTTGATGATTCAAAAGTCAATGGCCTTAAGATGGCGGTCACTGTTTCCTTACAACTTTTGGCTGTCATACAAGCTTGTTCTTATTTCTCTCTGTATAAGGTAAGGTCATGAGCTTCTCATCTTTCTTAGCTTTTGCCTCGAAAGGGACTCGGCTCGTTTTTTTTTTGGAAGGATTTATTGACGATCCTTCTTCATTTATCACTTTGGGAACAACTTGTACAAAATTTATTTATTTGGAAGAGTTGAAAATTTATGAATGTCTGGCTTAATGATTACAGTGAACCATCATTGGTGCTTGACTTAATAAACATCTTCGACACTTGCTTGTTGTGTGCGAAAGAAAAAATTGTGAATGCAAACTTTTGTTGAAAGGTGTCTTGCATGAAGCTCTTGTATTTGAATGCACAATCAAGTCAACTGAGAACTACCCTGCCCCAGGTTAAGATTGCGGGTTTTTATTTGTAAAGAAAAGAAACTCCTACTTCAAGGCTCAAAAGGGGTTGACGAGGGGTTATCTTCCTTATATCTCCGGTGTTTAGGGATTGAACAATGCCTTACATCGTCAGCAAAGTTTTGACTTGAAAGCAAACCAACAGCAATTATTTGCATTTTGTTTTCATCATCCTCCCTCCAATCTTTGCATAATCAAAAAAAGAAAGTGGAAAAGAGATAATTTTTTTTTTTAAAGATAAAGCGTAAAGATGTAAATAACAAAAGCAAATGAATTGAATCCAAAAGTTGCAATGCCCATTTTATTAATTATGAAAGTACAAATACAACTCGAATGCAAACAACTAATACGAATAAGGAAAGTGCAAACAACAAGAAACAAAAGTCTAGTGACTAGTCAGAAACAAGAGTGAGTTATCCTGTCTGAAACACTGAAGTCTGCTGAAGTCAGCTGAAGCTTCACTTAGCGTGCTCTGGCAAAGGATTGTTCTTGACATTCGGATTGGTGTCACAAAAAGAGAGAATACCAATTCTAATAAGCTCTTGTAGTCTAGCCTTCAACGCAAAGTAACCTTCCAAGTTATGACCTGCACCACCTTGATGGTATTCACAATGAAGATCGGTCCTATAGCCGGCTGGAAGAGGATTTGGAGGAGGAGGCAGAGGCCTTGTGGTAATCAAACCTTTCTGAACCAAACCAGGATATAATTTAGTGTACGTCATTGGAATAGGATCAAAATTATTCCTATTACGGTATTGAGTCTGTCCAAGAGCTGGACGTTGAGGAGCTTGAACTTGTTATGGAGCAGTAACCACAGGAGTAACAGCAGCAACAACGGAGTGATCAACATACTGGGGTCGAGCACGAGGCCTTTTGGTTTCAAACATAACAACATTGGTATGGTCTTCTCTCTTCTTCTGGAAATTCCCATAGAATTTCTTAGCACTATTAGAAGATTCAGCAGCCTTGGATACTTTACCATTCTTAAGTCTTTCCTCGAGTCTCTGACCAATAGTAACCAAATCCGTGAAATTGGAGGAAACACTACTAATCATCTTCTCCCGGTAGAATGGAGATAAAGTGTCCATAAACATCCAAGTCAATTCCTTCTCTGCCAAAGGAGGTTCAACTTGAGAAGCCAATTCTCTCCAACGCTGAGCATATTCCTTGAAAGACTCTTTATCCTTCTGAGACATGTTTTACAGCTGACGGCGGTCAGGAGCCATGTCAAGGTTATACTTATATTACTTCATTAAGGCATTAATAAGATCCTGGAAACAATGAATGTTGTTCTGTTCAAGATTTATATACCATTTGAGAGAAGCTCCACTCAGACTATCTTGAAAATAATGGATAAGCAACTTCTGATAATTGGCATGAGCAGCCATCTTTTGGGTATACATGACCAAATGAGCTCTTGGACAAGAATCACCTTTGTACTTCACAAAATCGGGAGTCTTGAATTTAGCAGGTGTAACACCCATATTCCCATCGCGAATAAATAATACATAAATAAAATCAGAGTAGCTAAAAATTTATTTTTCCGACAGAAACAGGGATGCCACACTAAAAGAAATAAAATACAATCCCTGCTCAATATTTTTAATACATAGCACAAGTATAATGCCCACAAAGGGGAAAATTTTTCCAACTAAAAGGAAAGGTCAATTATGGAATAAAACGGAAGGATCCATAACTGGCTTGTTTTACAAAATAAATCATTTTAGAACCTCTACTATATATACAAAAGTACTACCAAATATAACCAACAAATATATATACTTATATGTATAATCGTTCCCCGACTCACGTGCTACGTATCAGAGCAGACACCAAGACCGATAACAGAACAGAGGACTAATCTTCACCAAAAAGACCTCCAGCAACTCTAATCTGCAATGCCTCATAGAGCATTATAAAACAGCAGAAGGGTGAGAAATAACAACTAAACCAAGATTGCATAATAATATGCCACAACACAAATAAATTCACATATATAATATTTCTCACCACATACATCACATAACATATCATATCCCTAACAATTCAACCACATAGCATATAACGATTATACCAATCTAATCACATATCATGCGTTTTCACACAAACATAACACTCACAACCAATCCATTTATCACCTATGCATAATAATTTACCAAAGCTATCACAATCTCAACACATCACAAGTCAATGCACAATTCCCACACATAATCAATCAAATCATGATTTTCCACACATAACCAATGCAATGATAATTCATGCAGATGCAAAGAGACCGACACAATGACTCTCTATGCAAATGCATATGCGGTACCGACTCCAAGATTTCATATCTCATCACTAGTTCACTCAGGAACTCTGCTGGAACCATCGCTCGTTACCAATGTAACTCCCCATTGGGCCTACGATGTTCACCCATTGCTCACACCCCACATGGGCACACAATGTTTATGGATCGCTCACACCCCACCCGGGCACACGACCCGATCGCTCACACCCCACATGGGAACACGATCGTCTATAATCATCGCTCACACCCCACCTGGGCACACGAGGTTATAGCGGATTCCCTCTGGAACCAATCTGTCGCTCACACCCCACACAGGCACACGACGTTTATGGATCGCTCACACCCCACATGGGCACACGACCCGACAATACCATGCATCACATAACTGGGAATGAAAGCATAGTCATTCTACCCCAATACATACCTCACTAGGAACGACAACATAGTCATTCTACCCTAGTGCACCTCTCATTAGGAATGACAACATCGTCATTCTACCCCAATGAATATCCCACTAGGAATGACAACATAGTCATTCTACCCTAGTGGACACCACACTAGGAACGACATCAACGTCATTCTACCCCAGTGCACACCTCATTAGGAATGACAACATCGTCATTCTACCCCAATGAGTATCCCACTAGGAACGACAACATCGTCATTCTACCCCAGTGGACACGACAACTCAATTGTACATCACTAGGAATGACATAAAGTCATTCTACCCTAATGAGTACAACAACAACACTAGGAACAACATACAGTCATTCTACCCTAATGTGTTCGACCAAAACATTAATACCTCACTAGGAATGACATATAAGCCATTCTACCCCAATGAGTATCCTAACATAATTGGAATCCATTCCACACACTAAATATTACTATTGTAGCAATCCCATGATAATCAATACCTTACCATTCATCTTGCTGTGGATCTACGCCACAGAGGCCGCCATATCATACATTAATCATACACTCGAAGCCACATACATTGATACTTACTTAAACAATGTGTTTATCACTAACTACGACCCATAACAAATAGCATTTCATCATTTACATTCACATCATATAACGTCATACAAGTCATATGGTACGCCTCAACAACATATAACACGATAACACACAAGTCGCACACAAATACGACGTTAAAAGTCAACCAAACGACACATTCCCAATTTCCCGACAAAATTTAATCGGCTAACAATCCCAAAATCATCATCATCAGAAAGTACATTTTATAAGCTTTCCATTGGTACAAAGAACGTCCCGATCCGAGTTACGGATCAAAAGTTATGCAATTTCAAAGAAAACAAAACAATCAAAATTCCCCAGCAGTGCCCGGCGCTACCCCAAGACCGCCCGGCGGTGCTCCCTTCGCCTCTGCATCACCCGGCGAAGCAGCGGCGTAACTTCCTCCCCTAAAACTCAAAAGAGGTAGAAACTTGGACCCTCTGCGCCTCTCAAAATCGCCTGGCGAAAGGACGAATCGCCCGGCGCTCCAAAGTCTTCGCCCGGCGCTCTGCACCAGATGCAGAAAAATTATGCTGCGTGCACACTGTTCCAAAACCCCCAAAATCTCCATTTCTTCCCCAAATCCATTCCAAACAATGAAACAAGTATCAACAAAGGTTCATAGACACAGGGTACTCATACATCACGATTTATATCGATTTTTATCCGCGAAAACATCGATTTCTAACAAATTCCCTAATTGCGACCTAAACGGAAAACTATACGAAACGATCCACACAACACACAAAACATACACATATACATATACAAGCAAGAGATAATTGAAACTTCTCACCCTTACCCGATTAATCGAAGATCACGCTTTGTTCTTGATGATTTTTCTCTTCTCCCTCTTTTTCTCCTCTTCCTCTTCTTTTTCTCTTTTTCTTCTTTCTCTCCCCTTTTTCTCTCTATTTCTTTCTATTTTCTTATATTAACAAATATCTACCCCCCAAAAAGACCAAAATACTCCTCAGCTCAAATATCTCGCAAACGCTCTCAAAACGCGATAAAACATAAACAGCGATAAAAATATAATTCGAGAAATAAAAGTTGAAAAGAAATTATAATTTGATGCAAATATTTTACCTATCAATGAAATTAACCAATTAGCGGGTAAAACACTTAATTCATATAAATGAAAATAATAAAATAAATTCACACATTCCATAAATTCACATATTCGAAATAATTAAATACCATAAAACAAATCGGGGCATTACAACTCTCCCCCACTTGGACATTTTCGTCCTCGAAAATATCCTGATACCAACAGCTCCGGACACGACTCTCGCATCCGACAAATCAAACCAACAAGCCAACCAAGTACTCTAAACTCTTGCGATTACCAAACAATTTGAACCTAGAACCAGAAAGATGATACTTCCAATCATTCCAGCACAATACAATTGCAACCAACTCTAGATCCTGAATAGTATCGATCCTTTTATGAATCCTCAATTGGCGTAAAGCATAAACCACGACTTTAACCTCTTGCATTACCACCCTGACTAAACTCATCAAGGACGCATCCCAATACCTCACAAACAGTTCATTAGGATCACACAGAATCAAAACTGGAGCCGTAGACAACTTCCACTTCAGCTTTCCGAAAGTTTCCTTACAATGAACTTCCCAAACAAACGACTTACCTTTTGCAAGTCACCTTAGATAACAGAACTACGAACTTAGCGAAGTCTTCTATAACCTGCAGTAACAACCAACTGAGCCTAAAAGTTTCTAATCTCCTTAACCAACTTTAGAGTCTCTCAATGTAGAACTGCATCTACTTCCGATGGATCCATAATCACACTCTCATCCGAAATAACATATCCGAGAAAAATAATATTTTCAA
Source organism: Lathyrus tuberosus (assembly GCA_022829125.1). Lineage (NCBI taxonomy): Eukaryota > Viridiplantae > Streptophyta > Magnoliopsida > Fabales > Fabaceae > Lathyrus > Lathyrus tuberosus. The sequence goes on from JALAZF010000075.1 coordinate 13,897,274, forward strand.
TCCAAATTCTCACTTGAATAACTTAGCATAAAACTTCGCCCCTTTTTAACACTGGTAATTCAAATCTCAAACACTCTACCTGTTATTCCTCGGAGTTTATAACAGACCCAAATATCCTCAATCGAAGCCATTACGAACCTATCCAAATAAGTATGGAAGATATGATTCCTCTACTCCACAAACATTACCGACGCATTACTAACATCACTGCACGTCGTAATGTCCAACCAAAATCCAAAAGATATAAATTCTTAAAGCTTTCGCAAACCTTTTCACGGGGTAACTGGTTACTCACGTACAAGCTTAACCGGGTAAATAACATCATACACCACAGGCTTGTTATTCCATTCAATCATCAGTTCCTTGTATTACTATCAATACTGGAGCTCTCTAAGACGACACACCTGGTCTCACAAACCCCTTTTTCCAGTAAATCTTCCAACTGCTCTATCAGTCCGGGTACTTCTAATACTAACATCCAATATTCCATCCGGGAATACATCTGAAAATCACGCACAATCAATAGCTCCTCACTGTGTCCTTTCTGCCAATTTCTAGAAAACTATCATCACAAACATAACAACATCTTAGTTTCACATCCTAAAAGTTCTTTTACTTACTCAGCAGATCCAACCCTCAAATCCTTACCTTCGCCCAATTTGAGTTCACACTCTACTCTCTGAGAACAACTTTTAACAATTCCCAATCATTCTCGCTCAATAACTTCCCAACTTGCCCAACATATCAATCTCTAAACCGTCTCATCTTTTGATATAAGAATCTTAATCAACTCATCGAAGCAATCCGTAATCACTTTCTTTAATTCCAAATAATTCATTCCACGCCTCTATTAAAGCCGGAAAGACACGTCCATCCCATCCAATCATAATTCCCGTCTGCTATCAACAAGAGATTAAGGGTGATCAGTTCCTCAATTTGTCAATAGACAGCCGACAATCATGTGGGGCATAGACCGCCTTTACCAAACTATAATAGCATACCTTGCATCCTGCACAAAACTACCTAAGGCACAAATCCTTAGTCGACATAAACCTTACCTCTGCATTCCTCCCAGAACCGGGAACCACACTGTCCAAAGAGCACTTACAATCTTGCAATTCACAACATACTGAGCCAACGCTCCACACCTGAAGCAACTTAGAGAAGTACCAGCTTCTCCCCCACTAATCTCAATCTCACACCTTAAGACAAAAGATTAGAGAAACCAGAAAGTACTGACAGTGCTTTCACACACATATCATGTACTAAAGAACAAACAACTTCGACAGTATTCAACTGTCACACCAACAGACTCAACAACTTGGCCGGACGGACCGACCTGCTCTGATACCACTAATGTAACACCCATATTCCCATCGCGAATAAATAATACATAAATAAAATCAGAGTAGCTAAAAAATTATTTTTCCGACAGAAACAGGGATGCCACACTAAAAGAAATAAAATACAATCCCTGCTCAATATTTTTAATACATAGCACAAGTATAATGCCCACAAAGGGGAAACTTTTTCCAACTAAAAGGAAAGGTCAATTATGGAATAAAACGGAAGGATCCATAACTGGCTTGTTTTACAAAATAAATCATTTTAGAACCTCTACTATATATACAAAAGTACTACCAAATATAACCAACAAATATATATACTTATATGTATAATCGTTCCCCGACTCACGTGCTACGTATCAGAGCAGACACCAAGACCGATAACAGAACGGAGGACTAATCTTCACCAAAAAGACCTCCAGCAACTCTAATCTGCAATGCCTCATAGAGCATTATAAAACAGCAGAAGGGTGAGAAATAACAACTAAACCAAGATTGCATAATAATATGCCACAACACAAATAAATTCACATATATAATATTTCTCACCACATACATCACATAACATATCATATCCCTAACAATTCAACCACATAGCATATAACGATTATACCAATCTAATCACATATCATGCGTTTTCACACAAACATAACACTCACAACCAATCCATTTATCACCTATGCATAATAATTTACCAAAGCTATCACAATCTCAACACATCACAAGTCAATGCACAATTCCCACACATAATTAATCAAATCATGATTTTCCACACATAACCAATGCAATCATAATACATGCAGATGCAAAGAGACGGACACAACGACTCTCTATGCAAATGCATATGCGGTACCGACTCCAAGATTTCATATCTCATCACTAGTTCACTCAGGAACTCTGCTGGAACCATCGCTCGTTACCAATGTAACTCCCCGTTGGGCCTACGATGTTCACCCATTGCTCACACCCCACATGGGCACACAATGTTTATGGATCGCTCACACCCCACCCGGGCACACGACCCGATCGCTCACACCACACATGGGCACACGATCGTCTATAATCATCGCTCACACCCCACCTGGGCACACGAGGTTATAGCGGATTTCCTCTGGAACCGATCTGTCGCTCACACCCCACACGGGCACACGACGTTTATGGATCGCTCACACCCCACATGGGAACACGACCCGACAATACCACGCATCACATGACTGGGAATGACAGCATAGTCATTCTACCCCAATACATACCTCACTAGGAACGACAACATAGTCATTCTACCCTAGTGCACCTCTCATTAGGAATGACAACATCGTCATTCTACCCCAATGAATATCCCACTAGGAATGACAACATAGTCATTCTACCCTAGTGGACACCACACTAGGAATGACATCAACGTCATTCTACCCCAGTGCACACCTCATTAGGAATGACAACATTGTCATTCTACCCCAATGAGTATCCCACTAGGAACGACAACATCGTCATTCTACCCCAGTGGACACGACAACTCAATTGTACATCACTAGGAATGACATAAAGTCATTCTACCCTAATGAGTACAACAACAACACTAGGAACAACATACAGTCATTCTACCCTAATGTGTTCGACCAAAACATTAATACCTCACTAGGAATGACATATAAGCCATTCTACCCCAATGAGTATCCTAACACAATTGGAATCCATTCCACACACCAAATATTACTATTGTAGCAATCCCATGATAATCAATACCTTACCATTCATCTTGCTGTGGATCTACGCCACAGAGGCCGTCATATCATACATTAATCATACACTCGAAGCCACATACATTGATACTTACTTAAACAATGTATTTATCACTAACTACGACCCACAACAAATAGCATTTCATCATTTACATTCACATCATATAACGTCATACAAGTCATATGGTACGCCTCAACAACATATAACACGATAACACACAAGTCGCACACAAATACGACGTTAAAAGTCAACCAAACGACACATTCCCAAATTCCCGACAAAATTTAATCGGCTAACAATCCCAAAATCATCATCATCAGAAAGTACATTTTATAAGCTTTCCATTGGTACAAAGAACGTCTCGATCCGAGTTACGGATCAAAAGTTATGCAATTTCAAAGAAAACAAAACAATCAAAATTCCCCAGCAGCGCCCGGCGCTACCCCAAGACCGCCCGGCGGTGCTCCCTTCGCCTCTGCATCGCCCGGCGAAGCAGCGGCGTAACTTCCTCCCCTAAAACTCAAAAGAGGCAGAAACTTGGAACCTCTGCGCCTCTCAAAATCGCCCGGCGAAAGGACGAATCGCCCGGCGCTCCAAAGCCTTCGCCCGACGCTCTGCACCAGATGCAGAAAAATTCTGCTGCGTGCACACTGTTCCAAAACCCCCAAAATCTCCATTTCTTCCCCAAATCCATTCCAAACAATGAAACAAGTATCAACAAAGGTTCATAGACACAGGGTACTCATACATCACGATTTATATCGATTTTTATCCGCGAAAACATCGATTTCTAACAAATTCCCTAATTGCGACCTAAACGGAAAACTATACGAAACGATCCACACAACACACAAAACATACACATATACATATACAAGCAATAGATAATTTAAACTTCTCACCCTTACCCGATTAATCGAAGATCACGCTTTGTTCTTGATGATTTTTCTCTTCTCCCTCTTTTTCTCCTCTTCCTCTTCTTTTTCTCTTTTTCTTCTTTCTCTCCCCTTTTTCTCTCTATTTCTTTCTATTTTCTTATATTAACAAATATCTACCCCCCAAAAAGACCAAAATACTCCTCAGCTCAAATATCTCGCAAACGCTCTCAAAACGCGATAAAACATAAACAGCGATAAAAATATAATTCGGGAAATAAAAGTTGAAAAGAAATTATAATTTGATGCAAATATTTTTCCTATCAATGAAATTAACCAATTAGCGGGTAAAACACTTAATTCATATAAATGAAAATAATAAAATAAATTCACACATTCCATAAATTCACATATTCGAAATAATTAAATACCATAAAACAAATCGGGGCGTTACAGCAGGCATAACAAAGTCAGAAACTAGGCACATGTTGTCTGCGTCCACATTAAAGAAATCAGTACCCTCAACGGCTCGGAGTCTCTTGTCTATGGTCTGAAACTGTTCACGGACAACCTCAGGTTCAACAAAGTCTTCACGGTTTTCACCCTGAGCACTGGCAGTATTAAACTCATAGAGAGGGTTCTCAAAAGGAGTCCGAGTAGGCTGAACTATAGGTTGAGGCTCGACAAAAACAGGAGCTTTAAAAACTGGTCCAGCAGTCTGACCAATCATACCAGTAGATGCAAGAGGTGGTGAGTAGTTACGTGGCAAACCAAACTCTAGCCAAGTTGAAGGTGGCACCTGAATAGGCTGAGGATCAGCATTTGAAACTTCTTGAATGACAGTCCTTTGAGGTGGCTCTCCTCTAGCAATCAAGACTTGGAGCATTTCAGTGAGCTTTGCCATACTTGACTTAAGGTCGTCGATCTCCATTCGGATCTCAGCGTTGTGTGCTTCTTGCTCTGACATTATGCGTCTGTAGTTAGCTCTAGTCCGATATCTGTGTCGAGGAATCAGCTTGACGACTCATAGGTGACATTGGAAGATAGAGACATCAGAAAATGAGTTGCTGGACAAACGGACGCATGCAATGAATCATGCAAAGATGCAAATGATATGCAATGCGATGCAATGGTTTCAAGGAACTCAAAAGTAGGTTACAAACATTTCGGAAAGACTGAAAAAAGAGTTTCATTTTATAATCCATGATTTTTTCTTGATTTTGCAAGGGAAAGAACAATTGAGTTTCTTGAAACCGAGTGGTTATTCATGAATGCATGAATGGATGGATGCATAAACACAGCACACAGGCAAAGGGCCCTAGGTTTGAAAGGTCACAGCATGGAGCCAAGGTCTAACCATCCCAATAGGTGTGCACTATGGTTTCAAATGTACCTGCCGAACGGGTTATACAAAGTTCCCAGAGTCTACAATCCATCTTTCGGATATTATCGATTTTCCAAATCACTTGGTAGTCAATAATATTCTCAAGAAAATCTCGTCTGAGTGTAGTATCGCGTAGCAACTAATTCAGGAATAGACTCCCTCATAGTCCCCGTACTACATCCTAATAGGCCAAGTTGGGTTAAAGGTAACTACGGTTCTCAGTCTCGATGGCCTTTAGTTCGAAATAATATCGTATTCACGAATGGACTCGTTGAACTATATTAAATTCGAGAGGACCTAAACTGAGTGATGATGTCTCAATTCAACTTCTTCAGGAATCGACTCCCTCAAAGTCTCTTTGAATTATCATCGTCCTATCCTAATTTACGCTCAAGTCCAGGTGTAGGACTTATCTCACCACACAAGGTAGCAACCCTGCACACAGAAAACCCAACCAGAACAGGTATATATACAGATATAGAGATATATAGGCAAACAAGCAAATAAATAACATAGATATAAACAAGTTAGGGGAAACCCTCGAAAAATCCCCAGTGAAGTCGCCATTTCTGTCGCGGTGAGAATCAGATATCAAGCTATTAGTTAACTTGAATCACAAATCTTGAAGTTCACCACCGGTCTTTGATTTATCCAAAGGAAAGGTTAAATATCCAAAAACCTAAGTTAAGAGAATCTAAGTTCGAGGGTTGGTTACGCCTAGGGAAGGTATTAGCATCCTAAACGTCTGTAGTACTCTACAGGAACCTCTTATTAGTATTTATGTTATCTATTGCTTGTTTGCTAAAGGTATCTGCTAAGGGAAAGACCTAGGGGTTAGTATCTAAGTATACTCGCCAAGACATCGCATCTTGTGCCAACGTATCCTGACGGGAGTGGAATCAGAGTATTCGTAGTTCCCCTCAAAGAGGGTGAGGAACTCTTGACTGTGGTCAAGGTTCCATGGGGAAAGTAGGGTCTGACAGCAAGACGCCTATACAGAGTGCGGCGACTCTAAAGTTAAAGTTAAGTTGAAAATGGATGTGAGTATTCATGGTAGAACACTTATATGGAGTGCGGTGACTCCGATCCTAAGGTTAGGATAAATGAGAAGGAATGTCCTAAAGCTAAGTATGACGTAGAAGTCAACGGGGGGATCTTTCCTTTGGAATTGATTGAGGTTAATGTCACTACTAATCCTAAAAAGGAGAAACTAAATCAAAATTAAACTAGGAATTATTAATCCTAAAAGCTAAAATCATAATTGAGATAGGAATTGCTAATTCTAAAAATAAAACTAATATCAAAATTAAGATAAAAGATATTAATTCTAAAAATCTAGTATCAAACTTGAGATAAGAAATTTTTAATTTTAAAACTAATGTTAAGATTATTAAATAAGGAAAATAAAAAGGTTGGAAAAGAAAGAAAATTAAAAAAAAGGGTTATACACAAAACATTGGCCCAACACGTTAGGCCTACCGAATCACAAATAAAGGTAAGTGTGATGGAAGCTTCAGCTCGCACACGCAGGGTTAAACCCTCAACCAGTACTCCTTCCTCCTCAACTCTCCATCGCCTCCATCGTTTGAGCCACCAAACGATCGCCAACTCTCTCTCAACAACTCAAACCTTCACTCTCCGCTTCAAACGACAATAAGCTCGCACACGGAAATGGTATCGCGAACAAAATTTCCATATAAATCCAAATCATCTCGTTTTCTCGTCCTCTATCGCTCAAATTACCAAAGGGTGCAAGTTAATGTCACAATTTGCAAAAGCGACAAGGAAACAAGATTTCAAACAAACTTTGTACGTTCAAAAAATCCGAATTAAAGACAAGTTTTCATCGATTACGTACCTTCTAAGAGATTGTGCGTAGTGGTTCGACGAATTCCAGGTACTGATTTGAACCCTCCTGTATTTGTTGTTATTGAGGTTGTTGCTCATGTTGCAAATCGTGTGCGTGTGAATTGACGCTTGTCTGGGATTTCTGGATTTTTGTAGACTTTCTGTGATGCTATCACTGCTGCGTGTTGTTCTGTATGTATGTGAATGTTGTTCTTCTTTTCAAACTGTGCCTGCGTGTGGCTTTATGTGAACTTTCTGCATAGTGTGTTTGTATGTGAATCTTGTTCTGGTGTGGTGGTTTGCTGTAATTGATGTGGCAACTTGTGTGCGTGTGAGTGAAATTCTGAGTCTGTGAGTTTTTTTTTGCTGTATCTGAGAATGGGTGTGAGTACGTGAATTTTGCGGTTTTTTCTCACTATGATGGTTCTGAATTCTCGTGTATCTTTTTTCACTGTGATCCCCTATCTCAAACACCATCATCTCTTTCTTGTTTCTCATCCTCCCTGCTCCCAACATCTCTTAACAATGAAACATAGCCTTGCAATAGTATTCGATTGTAAATCGCTCACACACATTCATACAATAGGAATGGATATCAGAAAGTAGGAAATAAGGGATACCTGTGATGACGTCGGCGATGGGAACGACTTCAGCGGAAATTCGGTTGCAACGCTAGGACTCCTGTGGCGATACCTTCTTGGTCGCGTGAGACTCATGGTAGCTCGCGTGGTGTTGAGATTTTTGATGGTGGCGCAGCGTTGACTTCGTGAGGGTGGTGTCTCTACGTCTCCCGTTCCGGCGATGTGGTGACAACGCTTGATGTGAGTTCGAAGATGAAGACGACAGTTAAACGGTGGCTTTGCAATCGAAGATAGAATAGGTTACATGTCGGTGACATCTAAGGTACTGCTTCACTTTATTTCTCTTACGGATATGCGTGTGAATGTTGGTTTGTGAGACCCTCTTCTGGTGTGAGTACATGATTTGTAATATGACTCTGTTTTGGAAATGAGCTTTTGTGAATGTTTCTTGTTTTGTGGGTGGTTTATCGAATGGATTTCTATGAATTTTCCTCTCCGAAATCGTATGAATATGGTGTGTATGGGTGTTTGATTTCTGATGGTTTTCTGCCCTGCCCCTTTTTCTGAACTTTTTCTCAATTTATAAGAGAACCAACATTCAAATGGTGTTAATCTGAATAAATATTTTGATTCTCCTGCTATTTTGTTTTAGAAAGAACAATGAAGGGAATGATTTGGGATTGATTTGGATGGTTTTATTTTGGCAAGATATTGATGTTGATGAATTGTGTTTTTGAATTTGGAGGTTTTTTCACTGTGATTGTCTTGGTTCCTTCCTTTTACGATTTGGACAATGTCTGATATGTGCGATGCTCTTTCCTTCTTTGACAGATTATGTTCGAAACATGTCGCAAGTCGCAACCGTATCTGATTTTTTTTCCTTTTTTATTTTAGCATATTTGGTACATTTTGGAAAGCTGTGGAACATGATAATTGAATGCTGACATGAACAATTGGATAAGGATGTGAAGAATCTTCTTCCTTTATCATCTCGTCCGTTACAGTGGGGAGGTCACATGGTCCTCTTGTTGAGCACTTATATCCACTTCAATCTCTCATTAATTCACTCCTGAGAGTCAATACTAACACATTTCTTGTAATGCTTCCTGTATTGCACTTGTAACAACAACACATTTAATACAAAAGTTTTGGCACGTATGATGTAATCTTTGGGTCAACTTTCTCTCATTTATTACTAGAGTTTGGACTTGTACTGTCACGCCAAGAACTTACCTTGCACAAATAATTCTTTTTCTTTGAATTTTGAATATGAAACCTTATATGAAGAACTTCTTGCGACTTGCTTGATTTAGATAGAGTCCTTTTGAAATTACAATTTGAACATGAATCTTAAAACAATGACTTGAGCTTGACTTTGAAACTTTCAATTTGAAATTTATGTCTCGGTTCATCAATCTTTGAGTTTGAACTTTGTATGCCACAATGAATCAATTGGATTATGAGTCTCGAATTTCACTTTGATAATTTCTAGTATAAACTTGATTCGAGACCTTTATCGAAACTCTACCACGTCAAAACATATTGATCACAAATCACTGCAAGTCTAAATCCAAAGTCCCGAATAAGACCAAACCATGCCACGAGAGCCCTTTGAAAGTGAGGATACCGCTTATAACACAACTCACCACAAAATTCCAATTATTTCTCCAATAACTATGCTAAACACCAAAGAACAGAAATCCGCAATCCTCTTTAGGAAAACCTCTGAGAAATCTTGAGGAAGAGTCAACCTTGTATTGACCGAGGGACCATAAGCATGAGGGCATATTCTTCCTCCATCTTCACAAGAATCTAACACAATTTGTAAGGGACGAGAATTCCAATGAGCACACACACAGCTTCCATGGCCTCTAAACCTTTTGCAGCAACACCTAATTGCACAAACGAAAACCAACAAACACAGTCTGATAAATTGGTTAGCTATTCATGGATGGTTGACCTAATATTATGTGATATGCTATGCAGACGATGCGAAAAGATGGTGGGATCTTATGGTCAAAAATTAGGGTATGACAGCCGTCCATCGGGCCATAGTAGTCGTGGTCAAAGTTGTCTTTCATCAGAGTGTCCTCCTCTAATGAATTTGGTGGAGCACGACATCCTTCTGGATCACAATCTCCGTATACCATTTTGACGTCTGACCGGGGTATAAATCTCGGGCTCTGTGCGGGATAGCAAAAGGGAGTATGCGTTTCGTCCTGAGACGTATAACCGTCCTCGTTGAGATAGGACTTCCATTATTCCTCCGTATCGGAGAAATCACCTTTATCGATGGTATGCACTTCTTGAGTCACTGGTTGAAGGAAGCCTCCACTGTGGAAGAAGTTCTGAATGGGATGAAAACTTTTACTGTTCGCAGTCGTCTGAGTACAGGTTAAGGAAAAGCCAAGACCTTCCTTTTTCTTATTGTCAGTAGGAATGACAAGCTGCCCCCATCCTGTTGTATTGGTACTCTCGACCGCTTTGATAGTATCTTTGTACGAGGAAATCGAAGTTCCCCCTTCGGATTGATTGTCCTTGTGTAGCGAAAGTGTTTGGAACTGGGTTCCGATTACCCCCTCCGGTACTACATAAGTGGATGACGCTAAGTTGCTTACGAGCAAGGCCTGTTCTCCACAGACTGTGACGAGTTGGTCGTTCTGGACGAACTTTAGCTTTTCGTGGAGGGTCGAAGTGACCGCCCCAGCCTGATGTACCCAAGGTCTTCCTAATAAACAACTGTATGTTGCCCGAATGTCCATGACCTGGAAAGTAACTTGGAAAGTGTGAGGACCGATAGTTATGGGAAAGTCGACTTCGCCGATAACCGTTTTTCTGGATCCGTCAAATGCTTTGACGACGACCTCACTGCCTATCATCGGAGATCCTTTGAATGATAATTGCATCAAAGTGGACTTCGGCATAACATTCAGGGCTGACCTTGTGTCTACCAGTATGCTGGATAAAGCATCGTCCTGGCAGTTGACTGTAATGTTGAGCGCCATGTTATGACGACGACCTTCTTCAGGTAATTCCTCATCACTAAATCCCAAGTTATTGCAGGAAGTGATGTTAGAGACAATGCTATCGAACTGTCTAATTGTTACATCCTGTTCCATAAAGGCTTGCTCCAAGACTTTCTGTAGAGCCTCCCTGAGCGCTTCTGAACTAAGTAACAACGATAATACCGAGATATTTGAAGGAGTTTGCAACAGTTGATCAACAATGTTGTATTCACTCTTCTGGATGAGCTTTAGCATCTCATCATCATTTTTTGAAAGGTTGGGATTACTGGATTGACCAACTGCTTCATTGGGAACTTCTGTCTAAGGTTCCTTTTCTTTGCTGGGTTCTCCAACTCCTCTGTTGAAGATTCTACCACTCTGTGTTACTCGACTGATGTCTGCAATATTCACGACGGAGGGTAATGGAATTTTCTTTCCATTCTCAATTGTTTTTGCACCGTATTTGTAAGGGATAGCCTTAGTTGATTCATACGGTAGTGGTCCCGGTAGATAGATGACTATGGGAACCTTCTGATTTTTCTGACCATCGTAAGTAATTTTGATCCGTTCCTGGTTGGGAACTCTCGATTCGTCAAGTAGAGGGATGATGGCACAAACATCTCTGGTCCTCTGATGATCAGAGATTACGACAACGTCCTCGATTTGATCAGCGAAATAGTTGACTGATCTAGAACTTGACCACGGTTGAATCTCTTTGTGGTCCAACTGACTTTGAAGGGCTGCTCGCATGAAGTAGCATCCTTGATTATCCACTGAGAAAACTCCACACCGCTCATAGTTGTGTAGTGGCACCTGGCCACATTCGCTTTGAATACAGTGTAACCTTACGAGGTCTATTTCGATCGACCGAACATCCTGACTTTGATATCTAGTAGGATTCCCGTTAGTGATACTAGTTTGCTGGGTGTCTTCATCCATATAGATTGGAAGCCACCAGTTATTCAACAAGTGCTGAAGTGTTTCCTGGACAAGGGCACAACCTTGATCGTTTTCGCAACCCACTTTGCAGCCCTGATAATCATGTGATACCAGGAACCCGAGCCAGACCTGTTTAGCATGTAACTCCACCAGGCTGGTATTCATCAAGCGAATATCGAAGATCTGGATCATGTTGATTTGATAATGATTCCTATCATGGTAGTCTTGGATCCATCAAAAATCCACCTGATGCTGGAGGGCTTCTTGTATAAAAGAGCATCCCTGTTTGTTTACCGAGCAAGTCAGATAGGAATTGTACTCATGCCGCAGCAGATTATGATACTGGCTTTGCCTGGAGTACATCGCCACCAAGTTGACATTCATCGCACGGATGTCGTGGTTTTGAATGATGTGGGAATTCGTATAAGTTATGTTAACTCCACGAACTCGGTGCTCCTAGATCCATCCGAGATCCATTTGTTCCTGTAGAGCTTATTGCACCACAGAACATCCTTGATTGTTGTTAGAGTAGATATCACACTGGTGATAATTATAAGGTGGCACATGGCCATATCCACTTTGTCTACAATGCATCTTGACCAAGTTGGCCCTCAATAAGAGTACATCGTGAATTTGATAGATGTTGCTAGACTCTCCTTCTATCAAATTAACTGCAGCTGTCTCGTGTTGAGGCAGCGGGTTTGTGAGAACATTCGGATTCGTATCTTTTAAAGATAAGACCCCGCTCCTAACAAGCTTTTGCACATCGGATTTGAAATTGAGACAGTTCCCTATGTTATGCCCTGGTCCTCCTTGATGGTAAGGGCAAGTCTGATCCACCTTAAACCAAAAAGGAGGATTTTTTGGTACTGTAAGAGGAGCCTTGGTCTAGATGTGCCCTTTGACCAGCAGTAATGGAAATAGTTCTGCGTACAACACCGGCATAGGGTCGAACCCTGGTGGCCGCGTTGTACGGTTGTTGTTGTATGGAGGACGAGCCTGCTGAAGAGGCTGTTGTGTGCTTTGGTGAAATTGCTGCGAAAGTGGTTGGCTTTGAGCAACCTGAGGTTGATACGTAGAAACTGGCACAAGGTTGATAACAATAGTTACAGCTGCTACTAGTTGGTATCGTCGCCTTTGCTTTCCGAGAGAGATATTCCCAATATCTTGCTCTTTTTTCTTAGGGAGAGCACTACCGTATTTTTTAGTACCGCTTGTCGACCTAGTGTCTTTGACTAGACGTCCTTCTCGAACGGCTTCCTCGAGACGCACTCCCATACCGACCATTTCGGTGAAGTCGCTGGGCGTGAAATTCTGGTACAGATGTGTGATGTCTCGTGCAATGTCACAACATCGCAATCTGCTGTAAGAATAAGGCAATAATAGTAACAGTAAATCAACACACGGATTGTTCACCCAGTTCGGTCCAACAACCTACATCTGGGGGCATACCAAGCCAGGAAGGAAGTCCACTATTAGTAGTATCAAATTACAGACTCAACAGACCAGTTGACAATCTACCTAATTTAATCACTACCCAATGACCCTTTTATCTAAGTCCTCCATAGATAAGAGCTCTATCTCACTTCCAATCATCGCAATGATGTCTAGCAGTCAACTTCACCGCCACTGCATCAACAGCTTGATTACCAACAACTTTACAAACACGGAAAAATAGAAGTCACACTTCCATGACACACCTTGGAGTTGCTTCCAAACTTCCTCCAAGAACAATACAATACTCATTACCTACAGGTTTCTGAGTAATACCACAGTGACCATCTCACAACCCGAGTGGTTCACCTAGACAAAGCCCTAATGATCTACATCTTGGACCCGTACCTATTCTAGGTTACAAGCATCCAATTTATAACTTTTTCCCAACTGGATTTGGGCCTTCAAATCACAACATATCAGCTGCTACAAATCCGCAAAAGATTCTCCTACAAAATATCTGATTTGATTTAAATTTAAAAACAGATTTTATCTTCAAATCTTTTTAAATCTTCAGCCCTTAAACACAGCAACAAATCTGCACAAAATCAGATTGCAACAGAAAATATTTCTCCCAAGATATTCACACACTAAATCTCTAACAGATCTGATCAAATCAAACTTAAACGCGCAGCCCTAAAACATCACCACATGATGTTCTAATGTTCTGGTATAGTGATGTCAAGACATCGCATGTGACATCACTCTTCAGCACTTTAACTCTTCATCACCTTAACATTCACTAATGTTATGACTCAATGTTAAGACATCAGACACATGACATTAACATTGTTCAACTTTGTTTTACCAAAATTCCAGCCAATACAAGAACTAACAATCTCCCCCTTTGGTTAATTTTGGCTAAAACAATCTCAGCTAACATCAGCAACAAAAACCAACAAACTGCATAAACTCACTTTCACATCAGCATAGGGCAAACACCCCCTCAAACCAAGAACCAGCTCACAGCTGTTCAAACACTCTCCCCCTCAACTGCTGCACCATATCAGAAAAGGCTTCACAACCACACCACGCCTTGGCAACTCTCTCCCCCTTTTTTAAGCATAATTTGACAAACATTGGGGTAAATGTACACTAGTTGTCCAATCCATTGATACACCAGGTCTAAACTGTCATGTCCATCAAGCACGACATAACACCTTCACCAGAGCCACAAACAATCTAGATAACCAAAAGTTCAACTCCCCCTATCTAAGATAACCAGTGCTCCATCGCAAGATGAACACCTTAAATGAATGGAAAACATAAGACTCATCTTCATGTCTTCAAGAGCGCACCCTCTGCTTAACACACCTGTTGAACGCATTCACTTAATGCTTGATCCTCAAACAACACTAGTACATTTAACCGACAGAAGTTGCTCCTTCAAGATAAACACCACAAAATCACCAATGATATCCCATGACACCTTTATGATCATCTAGTAAGAATGTACCAGGATCACCTCCAACAACCTCTTAGATTGAGACCAAAATCATCATTGATCCCTCTCATCCAGAAACCATCCATACCCTGTACAAATCCACAGCCATAGGCATTCTTGTTCCACACAATCATCCACAAGATCTGAGGCACACATACACTGCCTTCCACTACACGTTAAGTAAAGTCCTCTTACTTTGAATTAATACCACACACCAAGACAAGCGTGACATCTCCCATCAACAAAAACTCCTACAGAGTTCTTCCAGAAACTGCAGAGCAAAGTAAATTCTCCCAGACACAAGCAAAGCTATCCTTCAGACTCCTCCTCAGAAGCATGTGCGCATATGATTCAAACAATTAGCTTCACAAGGGTAGAACCATTCATGTCCACACCAACATGCCATCCAACAGCCTAATGTCATAACATGTTATCTGCCATTATCTCCTCACAAGATTCAACCAATCTTCACAATCTTGATCAACATGCAATCTTCACAATATATGTACCTTTGCAGCAAAATCCATAGACAAGTACTCCCCTTGTCATGGTTAACTAATGCTCTAGATGAAGATGAACATTTGAGCACACTTGTTGAGCACATGCATTTTGGTACCATTGTCCCTTTCTCCAAAGGCATTCATTCCTTATCATGCTCTTCATCTTCAGACTTCCAATCAATCAATACTTGATCTACTTCAGTATTCTCTACATTTTCCATCCAAGGCAGACCTTCTACTTCATCATTCTACCGTATGACTATGTAGACGCTCCTTAGGCATAATGTAGGCACCATGCTTCTGAACCAGAGCATAATCATCCTTCACCAAGGATATCCAACCAGATAATGTCCCAACACAAGTTAGAACATCTGCCACCCACCAAGACATCATCACCATGATTCTTGATATGCTCCACCAACTGGACTTACAATAGCATAGTAATCCAAACTGAAGATCTTCACACAACACTGCGTCATCAGCTTGAACAAAGACAGCTTCAGAAACCCATAGAGAAATAAACTCTCATCCACCAAAAGCAGGTATACGTCCATCATCAACCTAGAACTTCTGCCATAAGCTCCAAGAGAATTAGAACCTCCTTACGTTTTCAACTAAATACTCTTCTGCACAAGAGCAATCAGTTTCAAGCATCCTGCTTGAATGCACATAATGAAACCAACCAAATTCCGCCTTTTGATTGATCTTAATCTTCTTCAGAACTCCCTCAAGATATCCTGATCCACCAATGAAACCAGATCTTCGAGTCACATGAACTACTTGCTTCATAGAAAGATATCTTGGATTTACCAAGCCTCTTCGTCATGTAACATTTTCTCAAACTACAGCTCCCGCATACTGTATGAGACAGACCTTTTCGAAGCATCCATAACTTCCATTACTTTAGATCACCTCTATCTTAAGCTGATGTGCCACATCACCAGCTGAGACTTCTGATGTTAAGCTAGATGTCAGACCATTATGACATCCAACTGTTGAATTCAGCTCCTCCTTCTGCCACTCAGAAGAACCTCCTCCCTTTGCAGAAACAGATTTCCATGCTCTCATAGACTTGATTCAACAATCAAGTTTGAGTAGACAACCTCCATTCTGCTTAGAAATTCCAAAGACTTCAAATCTGAATCTTCAGAAAATAAGTAGTCCAAGACTACCCCATAGCAATACTAAAGAATGTCACTTCCCTTAGTAGAGCCGTCAGTAGAAAGCCAGAGATAACTGCCACTTATCCTCGACCTTCACAACCAGAGCAAACACCATGCTCCAAACCAGTTAGACCATCAAGATTATGATGTCTTCATAGTCTTCCCTCTTCATCATAATTCAAGTCGTCACACACCAACACACCACAAAGAGAGATAAACAGCCACATAGAGACAGGTAAATTCTCAACACTTCTGCAGTCTTGCACTTTTACATAGTCTCCCGTCAATGTATATTGTCATTAGTTGAATGCGCAACATCTTAGATAAACGCTCAGCTCCTGTCAAGGTAACCTTCTCACACAACAGGTATCTGCTGATTCTTCTTCAAAATAGACCGTCATGACAACCATTCACACCACCAAAGCATCCCAGGTTAGGTCTGTGTCTTTACCTTTCACTCCTCCCTGAGCAAAGAACTGAAATAATGTTTCAACATCAGTTCTGACATCAGCAATCACACTAAACATGAACCATCATACTCTATATTTCAAGAATCTTCAAACTTTTGATGACATCCTCCTTAAGTCACCACAACTAAGCTTAAGAGATAACTTATCAAGATCTTCACTCCCGCATGAAAGATTTGACAGTGATACTCTTTTGCTTTGGCTCTACCTTCTTCTTTCACCATAAAAAAGGATGAAGGAGTCACAGTACTGAACAGATTGGTCTTCTTCTTCTGATCTTTCCAGCCACAAAACTAATGCAGACACCAATTCCAATTGACCAAAGGCTGATTTACAGACATTGACATATTAAGCTCAGCTTCTTTCTTGATGAAACTTCTTCGACACACAACCCAGATGCCTCCTCTTCCAAGTCAGGAGTAGGTTCCAAACAGATGTGATCAACACATTTGTTTAGCCCCCAAGCATCTGTTATGTCACGATTCTGCACAATCTGCTGGTAGGACATAAGTTCTCTTCACACCAAAAGATCCTTTAACACAACCCAGAGATTGACCTTGTAAGGTTGGAGGCAAGAATAAATTTCTTCTACCTTTCTTCAGACCTCTTTTCAACAAGCTCATATAAGAGTTCCTTTATGAGTGGACTTGGGATGAACCACAGGTATCTTTGGAAACTCTAACAAGCTAGTTGAAGATGTCCTCACGTATCACCACACCATGTGATACATCTTCAGAGGAGAACAGAATGTTGCAGCCTTAACACAAAACCACCAGGAATTTTCCATCAGATATATATATGCAGCGGAACATACACCAGAAAACTCCTCTACAACCTTCAGGAAAAACATAATAACCCTTGCATAAACACGACACTCCAAGTGCACTAGGTCATCATAGGTTTAAAAATAAGTCAAACTACACAGCAGCTCACCACCAAAGCTACAAGCCTGATAACTTCATTCTCCAATCCAAGGGATCATACAAAAATCTCTATGAACTGACCAAGTCCATAACTATCTTCCTTGCTCATAAACCAGAAAGTATCTTCCCAAGATCTCATCCAGAAACAGACAAGATGCCTGCTTTGATACCAATTGAAATTCCGGTACAGATGTGTGATGTCTCGTGCAATGTCACAACATCGCAATCTGCTGTAAGAACAAGGAAATAATAGTAACAGTAAATCAACACACGGATTGTTCACCCAATTCGGTCCAACAACCTACATCTGGGGGCATACCAAGCCAGGAAGGAAGTTCACTATTAGTAGTATCAAATTACAGACTCAACAGACCAGTTGACAATCTACCTAATTTAATCACTACCCAATGACCCTTCTATCTAAGTCCTCCCTAGATAAGAGACTCCATCTCACTTCCAATCATCGCAATGATGTCTAGCAGTCAACTTCACCGCCACTGCATCAACAGCTTGATTACCAACAACTTTACAAACACAGAAAACTAGAAGTCACACTTCCATGACACACCTTGGAGTTGCTTCCAAGCTTCCTCCAAGAACAATACAATACTCATTACATATAGGTTTCTGAGTAATACCACAGTGACCATCTCACAACCCGAGTGGTTCACCTAGACAAAGCCCTAATGATCTACATCTTGGACCCGTACCTATTCTAGGTTACAAGCATTCAATTTATAACTTTTTCCCAACTGGATTTGGGCCTTAATCACAACATATCAGCTGCTACAAATCTGCAAAAGATTATCCTACAAAATATCTTATTTGATTTGAATTTAAAAATAGATTTTATCTTCAAATCTTTTTAAATCTTCAGCCCTTAAACACAGCAACAAATCTGCACAAAATTAGATTGCAACAGAAAATATTTCTCCCAAGATATTCACACACTAAATCTCTAACAGATCTGATCAAATCAAACTTAAACGCGCAGCCCTAAAACATCACCACCTGATGTTCTAATGTTCTGGTATAGTGATGTCAAGACATCGCATGTGACATCACTCTTCAGCACTTTAACTCTTCATCACCTTAACATTCACTAATGTTATGACTCAATGTTAAGACATCAGACACATGACATTAACATTGTTCAACTTTGTTTTACCAAAATTCCAGCCAATACAAGAACTAACAGGGCGCACTGGCAACCATTCTGTCGTAGTAAAATGAGCTCAAGGTCTTTAAGAAAATCTTTGTCATCTCTTTTTCCTCAAGAGGTGGACAAATTTGAGCGGCAATTTCACGCCATCTCTGATCGTATTCCTTAAAGATTTCCTTGTCCTTTTGTGACATTGATCTGAGTTGATCTCTGTCTGGTGCCATGTCCAGATTGTATTTATATTGTTGGACGAAGGCAGTGCCAAGATCTCTAAAAGTGCTGATCATAGCGCGGTTCAAACCCATGTGCCATTTTAATGCGGCGCCGGTTAAACTATCCTGAAAGTAGTGAATCAGTAGATCCTGGTTCTCTGTTTGAGCTGACATTCGCCGAGCGTACATCACCAAATGGCTTTGAGGGCAAGAGTTACCCTTTTACTTTTCAAAATTGGGTACTTGGAACTTGTGCGGAACTCAAATGTTACATGGGATTAAACCGAACTAAGATCGCCACTTTTAGGGATCTTGGCGCTGCATTCGTTCAGCAGTATAAGTATAACCTAGACATGGCACCGGACAGAGACCAACTTAGAGCTATGTCGCAGAAGGACAAGGAAACCTTTAAGGAGTATGCTCTGAGATGGCGTGAAATCGCCGCTCAGATTTGTCCACCTCTTAAGGAAAAGGAGATGACAAAAATCTTCCTGAAAACCTTGTGCTCATTTTACTACGACAAAATGGTCACCAGTGCGCCCAACGACTTCACCAAAATGGTCGGTATGGGAGTTCGTCTCGAGGAAGCCGTTCGAGAAAGACGTCTGGTCAAAGATGCCGGATCATCAAGTAGTACAAAACGATACGGTAGTGCTCTCCCTAAGAAAAAAGAGCAGGATATTGGGAATATCTCTCTCAGAAAGCAAAGGCGACGATACCAACCAGTAGCAGCTGTAACTCTTGCTATTAACCCTGCGCCGGTTCCAACGTATCAACCTCAGGTTTCTCAGAGCCAACCGAATCAACAACAATTTCAGCAAAGGGCACAGCAGGCTCATTCTCAATACAACAACAACCGTGCAACACGAACACCAGGGTTTGACCCTATACCAATGTTGTATGCAGAACTGTTTCCATTACTACTGGTCAAGGGGCATGTCCAAACCAGGGCTCCTCTTGAAATTCCGGAAAATCTGCCTTTTTGGTTCAAAACAGATCAGACTTGTCCTTACCATCAAGGAGGACCAGGGCATAACATAGAAAACTGTCTCAGTTTCAAGTCTGATGTACAAAAGTTCGTCAGGAGCGGGGTCTTATCCTTCAAGGATACAAATCCAAATGTTCTCACGAACCTGCTGCCTCAACACGAGAAAGCTGTGGTAAATTTGATAGAAGGAGAGTCTAACAACAATTATCAAATTCATGATGTACTCTTATTAAGGGCCAACTTGGTCAAGATGCATTGTAGACAGAGCGGATATAGCCATGTGACATCTCATAATTATCATCAGTGTGATGTCTACTCTAAAGACAATCAAGGATGTTCTGTAGTGCAATCAGCTCTACAGGAACAATTGGATCTCGGATGGATCCAAGAGCACCGAGTTCGTGGAGTCAACATGACTTATTCGAATTCCAACATCATTCAGAATCACGACATTCTAGCGATGAATGTCAACTTGGTGGCAATGCACTCAAGGCAAAGCCAGTATCATAATCTGCCGCGCCACGATTACAATTCCTATCTGATTTGCTCAGTAAACAAACAGGGATGCTCTTTTATACAAGAGGCCCTCCAGTGTCAGATGGATCTTGGATGGATCCAGGACTACCATGATAGGAATCCTTATCAGGTCAACATGATTCAAATTTTTGATATTCGTTTGATGAATACCAGCTTGGTGGAGTTACACACTACACAAGTCCAGCTCGGTTTCCTGACTTCGCATAATTATCAGAACTGTACGGTATGCTGTGAGAGTGACCAAGTATGTGCTCTCGTTCAAAGAACTTTGCAACACTTGTTAAACCAATGGTGGCTTCCGATCTATATGGATGAAGACACCCAACAAGTCAGCGTGACTAACGGGAACCCTACTAGGCATCAAAGTCAGGATGTTCGATAAATGGAAACCGACCTAGTGACGTTACACTGCATTCAAAGCGGACGTGGCCAGGTGCCACCACACAACTATGAACATTGTAGAGTTTGCTCAGAGGATAATCAAGGATGCTACCTTGTGCGAGCAGCCCTTCAAAGTCAGTTGGATCACAAAGAGATTCGACCGGGTCCAAGTTCTGGGTCAACCAACTTGATGCCAGACTATTTCGCTGATAAAATCAAGGATGTTGTCAAAATATCTGATCATAAGAGGACCAAGGATGTTTGTACTATAATTCCTCTACTTGACGAATCGAAAGTTCTGAACCGGGAACTAATTGAGATTACTTACAATGGTCAGAAGAACCAGAAGGCTCCTGTAGTTATCTATCTGCTGGGACCGCTACCGTATGAATCAACTAAGGCTATCACTTCCAAATACGGTGCAAGAACAATTAAGAATGGAAAGGAAACTTCATTACCCTCCGTCGTGAATATTGCAGACATTAGTTGAGTAACACGAAGCGGTCGGATCTTTAACAGAGGAGTTGGAGAACCTAACAAAGAAAAGGAACCTCAGGCAGAAGTTCCTAATCAACCAATCGGTCAATCCAGTGATCCCGACCTTTCAAAGAACAATGATGAGATGCTGAAGCTCATCCAAAAGAGTGAATACAACATTGTTGATCAACTGTTGCAAACTCCTTCAAAAATCTCAGTACTATCACTTTTACTCAGTTCTGAAGCTCACAGGGAAGCTCTACAGAAAGTCTTAGAGCAGGCCTTTATGGAACAGGATGTAACAATACGACAATTCGATAGCATCGTCTCTAACATCACTTCCTGCAATAACTTGGGATTCAGTGATGAAGAACTACCAGAAGAGGGCCACCGTCATAACATGGCGCTCAATATTACAATCAACTGCCAGGACGATGCATTAGCCAGCATACTGGTAGACACTGGATCAGCTCTAAATGTGATGCTGAAGTCTACATTGATGCGATTATCATATCGGGGATATCCGATGAGAGCCAGTGAGGTCACCATCAAAGCATTTAACGGATCCATTAAAACAGTTATCGGCAAAGTTGACCTTCCCATAACTATCGGTCCTCACACTTTCCAAGTCACTTTCCAGGCCATGGACATCCGAGCAACCTACAGTTGTTTGTTGGGAAGACCTTGGATACACGAGGCTGGGACAGTCACTTCGACACTTCACCAGAAGCTGAAGTTCGTCAAGGATGACCAACTCGTCACAGTCTACGGAGAACAAGCCTTGATCGTGAGTAACTTATCGTCATCCACTTGTGTAGAACCAGAGGAGGTAATTAGAACCCAGTTCCAAGCACTTTCAGTGAGCAATGACGAACAGTCAGAAAGAGGAACCTCGATTTCCTCGTACAAAGATGCTCTCGAAGCAATCAAAAGTAACAATGCGAAAGGATGGGGACAGCTTGTCATTCCTACAGATAACAAAGCGAAGAAGGGTCTTGATTTTTCCTCAACCTATACCCAGACTGCTGCCAACAATGAAAGTATTCATCCCATTCAGGACTTCTTCCACAGTGGAGGTTTTTTTCACCCAGTATCTCAAGAACTGCATACTATCAACGAGGGAGATTCCTTTGATACGGAGGAAGAATAGAAATCCTATATCAACGAGGACGGTTATATGTCTCAGGAGGAAACGCAGACTCCATTCTGTTGTCCCTCGCAGAGCCCGAGATTTATACCAAGGTCAGATGTTAAAATGATATATAGAGATTGTGATCCGGAAGGATGCCATGCTCCACCAAACTCATTAGAGGAGGACACTCTGATGAAAGACAACTTTGACCACGACTATTATGCCCCAATGGATGACATGTTTATCTGGCAGTCGTACCCAGGACACTTCACGCACTCTTGCATTCTCTCTATCTCTTCTAAAAAAATCATCACGTCATGCAGATTGCTTGTTTTAAACCCCATTGAAATATACGATACAATGCCTTCTCCCAACTTTGAATTCCCGGTATTTGAGGCTGAAGAAGAAAATGACGAGGAAATTCCAGAGGAGATCTCCCGATTACTTAGACAAGAGGAAAGATCCATTGAACCTCATAAAGAGTCGTTGGAAACGATCAACTTGGGTTCAGAAAAAGAGAGAAAAGAAGTCAAGATTGGGGCACTGCTCAGTCTAATTGTCAAAGAAAGTTTGACAAAGCTTCTCAAAGAGTTCCCCGATGTATTCGCTTGGTCCTATCAGGACATGCCAGGGTTGGATACCAGCATCGTGGAACATCATCTACCATTGAGATCAGAATGTCCGTCGGTAAAACAAAGGCTGAGACGGACTCATCTGGACATGGCCATCAAAATAAAAAAGGAAGTACAGAAACAGATTGACGCGGGTTTCCTCGCCACGTCAGAATATCCTCAATGGCTAGCCAACATAGTGCCAATTCCGAAAAAGGACGGAAAGGTCAGAATGTGTGTAGACTATAGGGATCTGAACAAAGCCAGTCCAAAGGATGACTTTCCCTTACCACACATTGACATGCTGGTAGACAGTATAGCAAAGTTCAAAGTCTTCTCATTTATAGATGGATTCTCGGGCTATAATCAGATAAAAATGGCGCCGAAAGACATGGAGAAAACTTAGTTTATCATCCCATGGGGAACTTTTTGTTACAAGGTAATGCCGTTCGGTTTGAAGAACGCTGGGGCAACTTATCAACGGGCCATGACTACTCTGTTTCATGACATGATACACAAAGAAATCGAGGTATATGTCGATGATATGATTTCCAAATCTAAAATAGAAGAGGAGCATGTGACGCACCTGTCAAAGCTATTCGAACGGTTGAGAAAGTACAAACTCCGTTTGAATCCAAACAAATGCACATTCGATGTTCGCTCAGGAAAACTTTTAGGGTTCATCGTCAGCCAGAAAGGAATTGAGGTTGATCCTGACAAGGTCAAGGCCATTCAAGAAATGCCTTCTCCAAAGACTGAAAAACAAGTCAAAGGATTCCTGGGACATTTGAATTATATTTCCCGATTTATATTCCTCATGACTGCGACATGTGCGACGATCTTCAAATTACTTAAAAAGAATCAGGATTGCGTTTGGACAGAAGAATGTCAAGCTGCCTTCGACAGTATCAAAGAATACCCGTTGAACCCACCGATTATATCACCTCCACTGGAAGGAAGACCACTGATCATCTATCTAACAATATTGGAAGACTCAATGGGTTGTGTACTTGGCCAACAAGACGAAACCAAAAGGAAAGAGTCTGCCATTTACTATTTGAGCAAGAAGTTCACCGACTGCGAGACTCGGTACACTATGCTTGAGAAAACCTGTTGTGCTTTGGCTTGGGCAGCCAAACATCTTTGCCAGTATATGATCCGTCACACTACTTGGTTAATCTTCGAAATGGATCCAATCAAGTACGTCTTTGAAAAACCTCCTCTCACAGGAAGGATTGCCCGTTGGCAGATGTTGTTGTCAGAATACGACATAGAGTACCATGCTCAGAACGTCGTCAAAGGAAGTGTTTTAGCCGATCATTTGGCTCATCAACCGATTGACGATCAAGAATCTGTCAGATTTGACTTCCCAAACGAAGATGTCATGTACTTGAAAATGAAAGATTGCGATGAACCGCTACCCAGTGAAGGGCCAGAACCATGTTCCCAATGGGGACTAATCTTTGATGGAGCTGTCAATCATTATGGAAACGGAATTGGGGCAATCATCATAACACCTCAGGGTACCCACATTCCTTTCACTGCTCGACTGACATTCAAGTGTACAAACAACGAGGCCGAATACGAAGCTTGTATCATGGGTCTCGAAGAAGCGATCAACTTAAGGATCAAGAACTTGGATGTTTATGGTGACTCAGCCCTGGTTATCAATCAAATCAAAGGAGATTGGAACACATACCAATCAGGACTGATTCCTTACAAAGACTATGCGAGAAGGTTGTTACCATTCTTCAACAGAATCGAGTTTCATCACATCCCTCGTGAGGAGAATCACATGACTGATGCATTAGCCACTCTCTCTTCCATGATTAGTGTAGGTCAATGGAATGACCTACCTAAGATTGACATAATGCGCCTTGAAAGGCCCACTTACATCTTCACGATTGAAGCAGTCATAGACGACAAACCTTGGTATCATGATATCAAATGTTTCCTTCAGAAACAAGAGTACCCACCTAGGGCATTAAGAAAGGACAGAAAAACCCTCAGAAGACTGGCCAGAAACTTCTTCCTGAGCGGCGATACCCTCTATAAGAGAAACTATGACATGGTCCTGCTCCGATGTATAGACAGACCAGAAGCAAACATGCTGATAAAGGAAATTCACGAGGGATCCTTCGGCACTCATGCCAACAGACACACAATGGCGAGAAAAATTCTGAGAGCAGGGTACTATTGGTTGACAAGGGAATCCGATTGTTACAAGTACATGAGGAGGTGTCACAAGTGTCAAATATATTCAGACAAGATCCATGTACTGCCAAAGCATCTCAAAGTTCTTTCTTCCCCATGGCCTTTTTCCATATGGGTAATCGACATGATTAGCATGATTGAACTTAAGGCTTCAAACGGACATCGGTTCATCCTGGTAGCCATTGATTACTTCACCAAGTGGGTCGAAGCAGCATCATACACCAATGTAACCCGACAAGTGGTGGTCCAATTTATCAAAAACAATATCATCTGCCGTTATGGTGTTCCAAGCCAGATCATTACTGACAATGGATCCAACTTGAACAATAAGATGATGAAAGAGTTGTGTGCTGAGTTCAAGATCGAACACCATAACTCATCTCCCTACCGAGACAAGATGAACGGAGCAGTAGAAGCGGCTAACAAGAACATCAAGAAGATTGTTCAGAAGATGGTTATAACCTATAAAGACTGGCACGAGATGCTACCCTTTGCTCTTCACGGTTATCGCACATCTGTCCGCACTTCAACAGGGGCAACCCCTTTCTCTCTAGTATATGGCATGGAGGCAGTCCTCCCCATAGAAGTAGAGATCCCATCAATCTGGGTATTGATGGAAGCCAAGCTCACAGAGGCTGAATGGTGTCAAAGTCGACACGACGAACTGAATCTAATCGAAGAAAAACGAATAACGGCACTATGCCATGGTCAATTGTATCAGCAAAGAATGAAGAAGGCGTTTGACAAAAAGGTTCGACCTCACGTCTTCAGGAAAGGAGACCTCGTGCTCAAGAAGATACAATCATTCCTCATAGATTCTCGGGGCAAATGGACTCCGAATTATGACGGCCCCTATGTGGTCAAGAAAGCTTTCTCAGGTGGCGCCTTGAGACTCGCAACCATGGATGGAGAGGAATTTGCCTACGCCACAAATGTTGACGTAGTCAAGAAATACTTCGCCTAAATAAAAAAAAAATGTCTCTGTGGATTGAAAACCCGAAAGGGCGGTCCAGGCAAAAATTAGAGACATAATAAAAAATCATCCTGGTGGATTCGAAACCTTAAAGTACAATCCAGACAAAAGTTAGGGATTCATGGCAAGTAACTACGTCCAACTAAGGGGTAAATCCCCAACAGCAGTCATGCCATCCATCAGGAAAACTCCAGTCAAGGTCATCTTCGGCGGAAGCTCAGGATGTCCAAAATTCAAAGTTGGTAAAAGGATAGTGGTCGTTATGGTAGCCCTTTTCCCTTTAATTACCATTTTCTAACTTTGTAAATACTCTATGGAATCACGCGCTTGGCTGATTTCCATCCTATCAATAAAATTTAAGCCCTTGTGCTTTTGTTTGTAATTCTTATTTGTTTTAGCTTTACAGAACGACATTTTTAACATGATTAACAATTCTTGAAATAAAACAAAAATGAATTTACTTGTCAAACTTTTTCTGCTTTTAAAATAAAGATGGAAATTTCTTTTGACTGTTGAACATCGAAAGAACATCGATCGCTTCTCCAGAAGCAACCAAACCTTAAAGTGCAGAATCAAAGTACTCCTTCTAAACCAGTACACTTGAATGAAGGATCAACTGTGTCAGAGACCGTGTTTCATCTGACATCCCCAACAGAGTTCTTATCTCCTAAGTCCGACCAACGTAGTTCCCCACGGGGACTATCTCTCCTAAGCAAGTCAGAATTGCTATCTTGAACCCGTGATACTTTTCATCCCTTGCAGTGGCCGAGTATCCAGTCGTGTTCATCCATTAGCCTATATGTCGTGTCCGTTTTATCAGCATAAAGATACATACATCATGCATTATTGATTTACATTCATATTCATATTGCATCACTATCACTCTAGTCGGTCTTATCCCCTAGTGATAAAAGTCCTCTCAATCGAGTTTTCAGTTCTTTCCTCGTCAGGAAATGTTGCGTCTGAACACTCTCCTCTAGTTTATTTCTGGATTGAAGTTGGTCTCTTGACCACTTTGATAACTTGAACCTCTGAAAGACAAGAAGACCTTCGACAAATGTCACTCTTCACCATTGAAGATGATATCTTCGCTTTCCCAGATTAAGGAAAATCCTCAGAGAAAGCCTCTTCATCAAAGACTCGACAATACAACAATTTTCTCTGAAAAATTCCCTGACAATAAGGTCATCGACACCTCAAAATTGGATTGCATCGCATGGCATTTCTCCGAGAAGCTCTCGAGGAAAAGTATGATGTAATACCCCCAAACAGAAAGCAGTCTCTCAAGAGACACGTTTTCCTCAGTAGAGTCCACAAATGGCATCTCCAACAGAGAAGTTTGGACACCTCTACGGCTCAGACGGATGGGTTTCCCAAGCAAGTCTGACATCAAAACTTTTTCCATCAAATGGCATCTCTCCAGGAAAATTCAGCGAGAAGTTTGAGGAAAACCGCTACGAATATCGTCCCTTGTCAAGAAAATTTATTGACAAAAGAAACTAAGACCAGATCCTTGGTAGGAAACCAGGATCGAGGGAAATTTTATTTCAGAAACTGAGACCAGTTCCTTGGTAGAAGACCAGGATCGAGGGGAAGTTTACATCAAAAACTGAGACCAGTTCCTTGGTAGAAAACCAGGATTGAGGGGAAGTTTATCGATAAAAGAAAACTGAGACCAGATCATTGGTAGGAAACCAGGATCGTGGGGAAGTTTATTTCAGAAACTGAGACCAGTTCCTTGGTAGAAGACCAGGATCGAGGGGAAGTTTACCTTTTCTGAGCATCATTGCTTAGCAAAAGAAGATGGATGAGCCAAATACCATTCATAAACACCGACAAAATTTCTGGTATTACGATATTTAATCCTCTTGCACCCCGAATGCCCGAATACCTTCGCTATTCACACCTTCGGGTCCAAGAAGATTAAATAGGGGCATCTATCATACACTAAATTTTGACCACTAAGATCTCCCATCATTTTTAGAATCATCATCACAATATGAATGAACCATCATGCCTCATTAGTCTCTCCAAAGATGGGTGAGCATTCACTACAATCAGAATTAGGGTTTCAAGCCCTCTAAGAGCACTTAGACAAAGTATCAATCAAGGAATGACATGATCTTCAACTTGTCTAGTCTCTCAAACCCCCATAAAGGATCAAGATGACTCCCACATCAAGAATCAAGCACAAGGTTGCAACATTCCAAGTGGATCAAGCCTCAGGATTGCCTGTGTCACCAAATTAGGGTTTTGGTCGACCAAGGCCTCCAGATGGAAATTTTCCTCTGGGCATGAGCCAATGCTTCAAAGCACAACCTAAGATACTCCAAGGGACCTCATGGACCCAATCATCAAGTCAATTTGACCTCAGGGGATGCATTTACCAAAAATTAGGAATTAGGGTTTCTTGACCTAATTCACCCCTAAGTTGACTTTTGGGACAAAACATGAGCCAAGACCTCAAGACATTATTTGAGGATCTCCCATACACCACATTGATACATTTACAACAATGGATTGACCCAGGAAGCTTGATCGACAAGTTTCAATTTCATCAGGACCACAATTAGGGTTTCGCGGGAAAAGTCAACTGTACCTTTGACTTTTGACCAGGACATGCTCCTAAACCTTGGGACATGATTCAATACACCCTATAACACCTATGGAATCCATCCATTAAGTTTGATTTAGGTCAAGGACTTAATTTCATAAAGGATCGCACGGTTTGGATTTCATTTACTGAAAAAGTCAACTGTACAAAAAGTCAAAGTTTGACTTTTTTATTTTTTTGGTCAACCAAGGTTCCTTAACCCTAAAATGATGTCAATGTGTGATTTGAATCATCATTCATCAAGAAAAATCAAAGAAAGTGGGATAACTTGTAAAAGGGGTAACCATAAAAAACATAGAAAATTTCTAAGTTGTGGAACAAAGTGGCTAGGGTACCAACTTCTAAGGATCATAACTTGAGATCCAAGCAACCATTTTGGCTGATCCAAAGATGGATTTGTAGATCTCATGGTATAATTTAAAAGTGTCAACTACAGCTCATTCCAATTCCTCATGGATTTTAAGTTATGGAGTGACCAAGATGACAAAAACATGAAAACGCCACTTTTTCCAACACTTAGTGAGATTTTCACTAAGTCAGAATCTGTTTCACTTTTTTCAAAATGTAGGGGCATTTTTCACTTGGATCCAAAAAGTGTCAAAACAAACTATGATCACACATGTGTTGTATCATATGAGAGCTTTCCAAAATGACCAAGAACTCCATCATAGTCCATCTAAGCTAGGGGTTATGACAGTGGCAAAATGCCTTGTTACAAACTGTCCTAGCAAGGCAGATTGTGCATTAGAGCTCGATTTGGCCAATTTGTGCAAATGACAAACAAGTTTATCCATCTGAACACCTCAGGGGAAGACCAAGGAGGAACAAACACTGATTCATAAGCCTCCCAAGTCTTTGGAACTACAATTAGCATGCCAAACCTAAAAAGCCTAAAAGGGGGACAAGACTCCAATTTTGTTTTGGAGCATTCAATGGATGCACCTAGGTGGCATGAACTGAGCCATTTCCAACTGAATGAGTCGAGGACAAGCTCTGAACCAAAGACACATAGGCATGTGCTCTAACCTCTAGCCATTGACTAGAGGAGACTTAAGATTCCAAAGTGATGCAATTGGACAATGAGTTGCTGCAGTTGCCATTCACTATTGCTTGTAAAAAAAACTTACTGTACTATAAATAGAGCTCATTTGTGCACAGTTTGAGTACATCAAAGCACTAAACCACTTGTTTTCCTCAAAATCTCTTTCTCTAGGCCAAAATGCATTCTTTTGCAAGGTAACTCTGAGTTTTTGAGTTAGGGAGCATTTCCATCACAGCTCATGATCCAAACATATCCAATATGTCATATCTAAGCTGTCCAAACTCTCATAAGTGACCTGTAATACCAAAATCACAAAGTCCCCTCTCAAAACCTCAAAATTGGACTTTTTTGCATTTTTCAAGCTATGTCTTGATTCAGTCACTTTCAAAACCAGATAAAACCTTAAACACACTCCAAATATCATCCTTGAACTATCCCAAATGGTTCCCCACATCTGGAAGACCATTTGAGAGAGTTGCTATATTGGCCACTTTTGCCCCTTTTGCAAGAAAGAGCTCAAACTTGTTCCTGAGGATTTCAGTTGATTCCAACCATTCTAAAAGCTTCTAAGGGATCATTTGAGGGTGTCCAAAAAGCTTCTAAAGAGGTAAGCATCACAACTTGAACTCTTTGAAATATGCATTGCTTTGAAGTCCACTGATCATGCACATCTCATGCATGTTATATATGTTGTGTTTGAACCAATTCATCATGTAATTCATGCCTGCAATAAGAGATAGCACAGAAAATGCAATTATAGGCCTATTTCAAGAACACTATCGGGTTTTGAAATAGGAGCATCATCTGAAAAAACCACCACCACCATTGGATTCCTTGTGAAATTCTAGGCAGGATAAACCTAAATTTTGTCCCAATCCATGGAGAAATGAGAAAGTTACAAGCTTCACATTTTTTGCCAAAATCTTGCCTTGCCTTTCCTTGGCCAGGCCTAAAAACCAAGTCACCCTCATATATCCATGGGGTGGTTTTGATACACGGATGTATCACCACCCAGTGGTAGGAGGTGCACACTGCACACAAGAGGGCTGGGGTTTGAATCCCCCTCGCCCCAGATCCTCTTTTTTACCACTTTTTCATATTTTCTCATTTTTCATATTATTTTTTAATGATTTGGAAAATTAATAACTCTCTCAATTTTAATTATTTTTTATTGGTTCTTTTTGCAAAAAATCACAAAAATAGTAAAATATTTTATTCTACAAAAAAGTCAAATTTATATTATTTATTTAATATAGTTGGTATTTTTGTAAATAAATTCATTTTAATTGTTTTTAAACATTTTTAAAAATGAATACTCATCTTGAAAATCAAAACCAAATGAGTTTTAAATCATCTTGTGATTAAGAACTCATTTTTCAAACCTTAACCAAAAATCACAAGGGGTTTATTTAAACTTATTGGGTATTTTTATCATTTTTATTAATTTTCTTTGGAAAATTACTTTTAAAAAATGAAAATTAGGGTTTCTTTGATTTTTAATCATACTCAAATATTCCAAACTTCTTTGGGCCTCTTGAGAGACTGTAAGTCCCATCCTTTTATAAATAAAAATCATTTTGGGCCTCAGTGCATTGTATAAGTCCCAACACAGTCAAAAAGTTCGGCGCGATCGTCGCCTTTTTAACAAAAACAACTGGGTTTCTCCTTGAGCTATAAGACCCATTTTTATTCATTTTTAAAATCTTTTGGGCCTCTAATAGAGTGTAAGACCCAATCCCCTTTTAACCAAAACCTTCTTTGGGCCTCAGTCATTGTATAAGTCCCACTGTATTTTCAAAAACCTCGGCGCGATCGCCAGTTCAAAAATAATCATTGGGCCTCCCCTCGTGTTGTAAGCCCCATTTCTTTTCTTTAAAATATTTTGGGCCTCTTGAGAGAGTGTAAGTTCCATCCCTTTGTACAGAAAACCTTTCTTTGGGCCTCAGTCACTTGTATAAGTCCATGTACAAATTCAAAACAACGGTGCATTCACTGTTAAAATTTGGGCCTCTCCTTGAGTTGTAAGCCCCAATCTCTGTTCAAAATACTTTCTCCTTTGATTTTGAAGCTCTACAACGAGTAAGTGTTTATCCGCTTTCATTTACTACTTTTATATATATATATAACTGTATTATGGGGGCTGCTTCACTGTAAGTCTTCTTTCATACCTCCTATATACTCATCATATATCAACTGTATATATACTAGTATAGTTATTTAGAGTTTTCCCCGGCAACTACGTCTAGAACTAGGTAAAGCCCCGTCAGTCACTCTTAAATACAGACAAAGCTAGATCCCCCATAGGATTCCAGATACAGTCTTCCCATCTCTTGGGGTTAAATAATATAGAACAAAGAGAAATCTAGTATTCTCGGTGAACCTTTTCTCAGACTGTCACCCTTAGAAATTGTCAAAGAAACTCTACTCCCCAGAGATGATCTTTTCTCCGTGAATGGCATCTCTTGAGCTTCTTCCAAATCCTCGAACTTTCCTGGAATGATCTATTCTCTGTTAATTGAATTTCTTGAACTTCTCTTGATTTGGGGACCCACAGGCTTCCTAAAAGTATCCCCGCCTCCTCTTGGGCGTTGTACAAGGACCCTTCGGCTTCTTAGAAGTTCTCATGCCTTCTCTTGGGCCCAATACAAGGACCCTGACGACCTCTTAAAGGTATAAGACAGAACTTAGTCGTCCTTTACAAGAGCAGTATTTCCAGTGTCGAAGCTCCGACCATTTTAGGGTTGATTCTCATCCCTTAATGCCCGTGCCTCCTCTTGGGCATAGTACAAAAGATAAAAGTCTAGACTTGGACAGTCTAATCTGCTTGAGTCTCGATGACATTCTCAAGCAACCCTGATGACTCTGGATCAGTCTCTAGTAGAAACCCGGTATCTCTCATGAGGGTACCCCACACTTGGACTTGCCTAGGGATCTCAATAATCCTCTTTAGTAAGTTAGCCTTCTCTTGGGCTCTGTACAATGATTCTCCCTAGCGGAGCTAACCTTTTCAGACTCTCTTGTTGAGTCAATTTCCTTTTAGCCTCCATCTCGGGCTTCGTATGAGATGGCAAATCACTCTCTTGTTGAGTATAAAAGACTCTCTTGTTGAGTCAATCACCCTTTTAGCCTCCGTCTTGGGTTTTGTACAAGACAGATAAAACACTCTTTTGTTGAGTATAAAAGACTCTCTTGTTGAGTCAGTCACTTTTCAGACTCTCTTGTTGAGTCAACCTTTTTAGCCTCCGCCTTAGGCTTTGTGTAAGACAGATAAAAACACTCTCTTGTTGAGTCAAACCCTTTCAGCCTCCATCTCGGGCTTTATACAAGATACATGTAAATTCTCCCCAACGGAGTCGAAATCCCTTTTAGCCTCAATCTTGGGCTTTGTACAAGACAGAAAGACCATTTTCCCCGGAAAAGTCAAGCTTCTAGCCTCCTCTTAGGCTTTGTATAAAGAAACCCCTGGTTGAGTTAACCAACCTTTTAGCATCAACCTTGTGCTTTGATCAAGGCACACAAAAATCAACAATCCTCCTTAGAGATGACAAATTTCCTCTCAGTCAGGACCCATTTAGCTTCATATCTTGGGCATTGAACAAGATACACATCACCTTTAGCTTCAATCTTGGGCTTTGAACAAGACACCAAAATATCTCTTTCCTCCCCTTGAATAGGAGGAACTACGATTGCTCTGATTTCCCTGTTTCGTTAAACGGGAATACGTAGGCATAAGATTGCAAAATCTTAGCGAGCATACCAATCAAAAGAAAACCCTAGGTCCAGTACCTTCATACATCAATAAAAAAACATCAGATCCAGCATCCTACCAAAAGCCTCATAAACCATCGAGGCACTCTGTTCTTAAGCAAAATAACCTAAAGAGAGGCCCCCTATTTGATAGCATCTGTAAACCAACAGTCATCTGTTTAAACTCAGTATGCAAGCCAGGTTAATTGGAGACATCTATTTCCCTTCCTTAATCAGCTCAATAGGATAAAAAATGAATTAAACTGTAGTACCAAAGCGATAGTGATTCGAAACCACAAAAATCGCGCTACACTTGTCTAGGGTGTTTTGCATGCGTCCCGTCTTGGGTCGATTTGCAACGCGTTCGATCCTATGTCATAGACTTTAGTGCAATACGAGATTCAAACTAACTTAAGCTACTTCTTTCTAAAAAACACGAACAAAGTTCAAATCATTTTATCCTTTGGGATTAACACGATTTCAAATCACTTTCAGAAAAGAGCATGTTACTTCCGTTTTGTCGCAACCAGGCATCGACGCTAACTGCCAGACTCGAACATAACGTCGCTAAAAAAACACAACAATGACCTTGTAGGTCGAACTATGACTGCTCTGATTTCTTCTCTCTGGTACGATTGAGGATACGTAGGCACAAGACGACGATGTCTTGGCGAACAACCTTCCCCCATTTTTCCAGTAGTCCTCCAAACTATGTTGACTCTGACTTTCCCATTGCTGAGGGAATACGTAGGCCTAGGACGGCGATGTCCTATCGAGTCACCTTTTCTTTTCTTTCACCTTTTGTTTTCAGTTTCCATTTAGCAGTAAGCTTCAAATACCCACACCCTTTGATTGGACAACAAGCGTGGATCCCATCGAGTACGATGGATGCGACGGGGTGCTAATATCTTCCTCTCACGTAACCGACTCCCGAACCCGGACTATGGTTGCGATGACCATGTCTTTCCCTTCTTCAGGTTTTCTTCGATCTCCTTTCCCTGCGTCGGGATAAATAACGTTCGGTGGCGACTCTTCTGTCTTTCTCGCCGGTTGATTTTCGCAGATGCGACACATAAGAATCTGTTTTATCTCCTATTGTCAAGAGGAACATTGGGACTAATCATATTGTTATAAGGATCCTTATTCATCTCTTGTTCTAGAGTGTCAGTCGGGCATGTTTGAACCTATTGATCAACTACTCTAGATATCCCCCGGAGGAGACCATCCTGTGTTGTTTTGTTTTGAAATTCCCTTATGATCTCTCGTAAGAAGATCTTGTTCCTGTCTACCTTACCCCGGTGATCTCAGGTCATGTCTGAACTTGTTGACCAACCACTTTGGGTATCCCTAGTGGGTCTCCCAGTCCCCAGTGGTGTTTCTTGGGATGATCCCAGTGTGGCCTTTCCCTTTATCCAGTTGGTCTTGGCTTTTGATCCTTTTGATCTGCATTGTGCGTTCAATATTTATCATTCCACCATGAAGCATCATACTAGAGTTCATTGCATGTCTGCACTGTTCCTAGGATTTATTTAAGTCAGTTTTGTCTATAGCATAGCATACCATTGCATCTAGGGGTAAAATTTCCGATTATTTCTGTATTTAAATACCTTTCACTTTGATTCCCCGAGGGTTGTCACCACTCAAGAAATCCAGTGAAGTTATTCAAATAAGGGTAACTGTCATACCCAAAATTTTGACCCTAGATGTCATTATCATTCTAGGAGCATCAAGCATTGCATTGCTAACCCTAACCATTGTTCAAGATGTTTCTTGTTTGGTTTTGTCTGAAATTAGGGTTTTGCTCAAGGAAATCAAGGGAATCCTCACATGATCAGTCAATGTTTTGGAATGATCGTCAATCCATCAAGCTTATATACACTTAAGAGGCTTCTCCTTGTCAAGAATCAAGGGCAAGATAGTCTCATTACAAGTTCTATGAAGCTCAAGTTCATCTGGCCACAAATTAGGGTTTCATCAGGAAAAAAGTCAATTGTGCCTTGACTTTTGATCAAAGCATAATGCCAAGTCTTAGGACATGATCCAAGACACTCAAATACATCCTTGGAGTCTATCTATGATGATTGAAAGATTCAAGAATGCAAGGTCATTGAAGATCACACAGATGAATTCATCTGATTATACAAGCTTCATCTGACAAAGTCAAACCTTTGACTTTTAGGGTTTTTGGTCCAAATTGAAGTCATCAAGCCAAATTTCATCAAGACATGTTTAATCAATGAGTTTGAGCATGAAAAACCCTGATTTGGAAGGTTTCTTGCAAAAGGGGTAAAGTTAAGAAAACTTGAAATTTAAGTATGAAAAAACCCTAATTTTGAGACCAACTTTGAAAGATCATAACTACCAATCTACACAGCCATTTTGTGTGATCCAAAGCTCAAATTAAAGCCCTTATAACATACTACAACTTTGTATGAGAGATGGAAACCTAAAAAAATGCTTGGATTTTGAGTTATGAGGCTTCAAAGTTTGGGAAAATCTTTGGACACTTAGAAATTTTTCAAGGCACCTTTTGATCTTTTGAAACATCAATCTTTGAGGCCAGATTTCATTATGATCCCTTTAGATTCAGAATTTTTGTTAAACATGAAAGTTTTAGAGCATGTTTAGGGCTTTTCAAAAAGTACAAGAACTCCTCCATATCCCTCTTGAGATGAGAGTTTCGAAGAGAGGAAGTTGGTGTCACAAAGAGGATTTTCATGCCATTTTCACAACTTGTTCTTGAGCCAAAACTCCAAGCCATGCCCTATAATCCTACATTTCAGGCCTCATTACTTATAAACCATTCCATAATCAGAAGATTGCATGATTTAAGGGAGCATTACACACTAATTTGAAGCCTTGTTCATTGAATCATTCTATTTTTGGAAGAAAGGTGTGACTTCCACTTTGATAAAGCTACTTTATCCATAAGTCAACTTGTCTTGAGCTGTGTAATTGTTTCCTCTGCACTCAAGAAATTTTTGTACTAAGACGCAAGACCTCAAGACACTACCAACCACCCTAGAGGCATGGTACTTTGCTTGGAAATGACACAAACCCCTTGTAACCATGAAGTTGTAACTCAACCAAGCCAAAGATTGAGAACTCGGTGATTCTGACTAGAGCTTTCCTCCACCCTTTCCTATAAATAGAGGGAAGTCTTAGGCTTCAAAACACACAACAATTGCATCCAAAATACCTCAGCTCTCTCACCTTCCATAGTTTTTGCAAAAACACGTCAGTTTTGCAAAACTACTGGCCATACTCATTTGAGTCATGCATTTAGCAAACTAGCACCACAAACCTTCTCTATACACTCATTAGAACTTGTTCCAACCCTTTAACAAGTTCTGTAGCAAGCCATACACAACCTGTCGTTTCTCACTTCCACTTTGCAAAAGGATTCGTGTTTGGTTCTTGAGGCAATCTCCAAGTCTTTCAGGCATCCAACCATTCCCATAAGGGTTAACTAAGCTAATGAAACCATCCTTGCATTTCTGGAAGAGCCCTAGAAGAAGCCTTGAACTGACTTCAAGAGGTAAGGTTCTTGAGCTTTCTAACTCTCATTCCATTCATTTGATTAGCTAATGTTAGAAGCATAAATGTAGTCTGTATTATACACAACTTGTTTGGAGTTTTGGCTCCCTAGTTGAATTGAATATGCGATGTTTTAACATGTTGAAGTTCAAGTGTGTTACATTGTTGTTGGTTAATTTTTTATTTATACACTGGGTTTTAGTTTGAACCAATGATAGATTTGAATTCCTTGTTAAAAATGCTACAACTTTCATTTTTACAAAGTTGAAAATAATGGAGAAATGAGAAAGATATTTGGAGTTGAAGTTCTGGCCATGGAGTGAGTTAGGGCACGAGGAGAGAGAAAAAAAGAAAAAGAAAATGAGGAGGAAGAAGATGAGATGGCGCTGAGTTGGTGCCCAGGTGGCGCTGACTTAGCCATTTCCATGTGTTTGTAAAATATATATCATTTGAATCCATTTAATTAACGGATGAGGGCGTAGCACCGCTGGTCAAGGAGGTTTGTGTGTTTGTTTGCCAAGCATAAGGACTAGGGTTCGAATCCCCCTCGCCCCAGTCCTTTTATTTTATTTTTCTGAACTTCATTTTGTTTCAAATATATTGTTCTGGTTCAACCATTTGACACCATGCGCATGTGGCTGGATTGGCTAGAGTTTTGAGCTGTGAGTGAAGTGTCTTGGGTTCAAGTCCCATGGATGACATTCCATTACTTTTTATGACATGTTTCATTCATTTTTCTTTGCAACTTCAAATGGTCATAACTCCTTCATCCCTTAGGCTTTTTAACCCATTCTTTTTGCTATGGATTCATACTGTTGCCTATTTTCTTGTGATAAAAAGAGTTTTCGAAAAATGTTTATTTTTGCACTACTTATTCATGTTTTAAGTAAGAGGATATTTAGGGTTTCCTTAAGGACTACTTTGGTTTCTTGCTTGATTTCCTTGATGTTCTTTGCCATTATAGACATATTTAAACCATTTGCAACCTATGTGAAATTTGTACAAGTTTGTCAGCTTGCATCTTTAGTTTTGACTAGATTTTTGGCTTACTTATGTATGTTTACATGTTTTAATGCCTTAAAATTTACCTTAACCTTTCACATACATCCTTGGATGAGCACCAAGAACCATAGCATGCACTTTAGGTTGTCACCAAAATCT
Source organism: Lathyrus tuberosus (assembly GCA_022829125.1). Classification (NCBI taxonomy): domain Eukaryota; kingdom Viridiplantae; phylum Streptophyta; class Magnoliopsida; order Fabales; family Fabaceae; genus Lathyrus; species Lathyrus tuberosus. The sequence continues at coordinate 13,935,774 of JALAZF010000075.1, forward strand.
TAAGCCATATACAATTTTGCTTCCATGTTAAGTGATGTTGTAACTTACACATGTTTACATTGGCTTTTGTAAACGTTCTTGCTTGTTTGTAACCATGATTGAACCCTAATATGCATGTTTAGGTTGTTACCTACTTATGTTACCATATTCAACTTGTAACCATGCCTAAAATGTCCAAGTAATGTTTTAACTTGTTCATATGATGTCTAACTTTCAATATGCCATCTTGAAGCATTTTCATATGCCATCCTTTGTATGTTTGCATATTCATTAACATGTTATTGTCATAATCATGTCATTCTTGTACAAGTATGTTTGGTTATCACCATTTGCTTGTTTTCACATTATATCCATGATAAGTAATGTCTTAACTTATCAATGTATAATTCATTTCATATTTGAATTTCATTCATGTTTAGGTATTGTTATAACCTTTACATGTTGAACTTGAACTTTGTTTCCTATCCATGTCTAAGTGATGTCTTAACTTATACATGCCAATTTTGTACCTTTGGATTTATCCATGTTTAAGTGTTGTCATAACTTTCACATGTTAACTTGAATTTGAACCTTACCATGTTTAAGTGTTGTAATGACTTATCCATGCTTTGAAATGTTAAATTGTATTCATGATTAAGTGTTGTTACAACTTATCTTCCTTTGCCTTGTATTCATGATTAAGTGGTGTTAGTAAACCCAAATGCATGCTTGCCTTAATCAAGTACTTGAACTCTCATCCATGATACTTTAGTCTTGTTAGAACTATATCTCATGTTTGCTTAGATGTTGTAACATCTTTGTTTGATTGAACTTACTTTGGTTGTCACCATGTTGATGTTCAACTTCCTTGAGCCTTTGAACATATTAGGTAGTTACCTTGCTTGGTTCATGACTTTGTTAAGTCCTTACCCTTAATGTTGTCACATTTATCCTTATGCTTTGGTTGTAACCATATGCTTTACCTTTGTCATATTAACATCATATTTGAATGTTACTTTGTTACTTTCCATTAATATCATGTTTGAATATCATGTTTGTTCATATCATCCATACTTAATCATACTCCATTTAACTTTGTCAAGTTATCTCCCAAGTGATGTTAGCTTGTTAGCTTCCATCCTCAAGTTGTTATATTCCTTAATCCAAGGGAAAGTCTATCTATTGACTCCATGTCATAGGTAGCTCATCATTACCTACACCCTTTGACCTTATTAGAGTCATTAGGTTTTTGAATCTTAGACTTAAGTTAGAATTTATAACCCTTGTGACTTTGTCAAGTCAAGTAAGTGTTAGGACATAAAACTTAATCCCCTTGAATCTTGATCATAATCAAGTATTCATTCATCCCTATTTAGGTGAACTACAATTGCTCTGATTCCATCCTTGTAAGGATATGTAGGCACAAGACCGCGAAGTTTTGGCGAGCATACTTAGTAACTAAGCCTTTAGGTTCCTATTTCTCATCATATAACCCCAAACACAAACAATAGCAACAATATCACAAATACAAATAAAAGGTTCCTATAGAATAATATAGATACTTAGGGTGCTAATACCTTCCCTTTGTATAACCAATCCCCGATCCCCCAAAATCTCTTAGCATTGTTGTTACATTGCAAACTTAGGGTTTTTTTATGATCTTTACCCTTTCCCTTGGATAAATCAAAGCTCGGTGGTGAATCTTTAAAAGATTTGTGATTCAAGTCTAATCAATAGCTTGATATCCAATTTTCACTACAACAAAAGGGCTATGACAACTCTGTTTCACGACATGATGCACAAAGAAATTGAAGTGTACGTTGATGACATGATTGCCAAATCTAAAACAGAAGAAGAAAATGTGGAAAATCTATCAAAGCTATTTGAGCATCTGAGAAAATACAAACTCCGCTTGAATCCCAATAAGTGTACATTCGGTGTTTGTTTAGGAAAACTCTTGGGATTCATTGTCAGGCAAAAGGGAATTGAGGTTGATCCTGACAAAGTCAAGGCCATTCAAGAAATGCCTTCTCCAAAGACTGAAAAATAAGTAAGCGGATTTTTGGGACGTCTGAATTACATCTCAAGATTCATATTCCTCATGACTGCGACATGCGCGCCAATTTTAAAATTACTCAGAAAGAAACAAAACTGTATATGGACAGAAGATTGCTAAAAGGCTTTTGACAGCATCAAAGAATATCTGCTAAAACCATCTATTATGTCATCTCCAGTGGAAGGAAGACCACTGATCATCTACTTAACAGTCTTGGAAGACTCCATGGGTTGTGTGCTTCGCCATTTATTACTTAAGTAAGAAGTTCACGGACTATGAAACTCAATACATTATGCTCGAGAAAACTTGTTACACTCTAGCTTGGGCAGCTAAACGTCTTCGCCAGTACATGATTTGTCACACTACTTGGTTAATCTCCGAAATGGATCCGATCAAGTACGTCTTTGAAGAGCCTTCTTTAACGGGAAGTACTACCCGTTGGCATATGTTGTTATCAGAATACGACATCGTGTACCATGCTCAGAAAGCCATCAAAGGAAGTGTTTTAGCCGATCATCTGGCTCATCAACCGATTGACGATCAGGAATCGATCTAATTTGACTTCCCAGACGAAGATGTAATGTATCTAAAAATGAAAGATTGCGATGAACCGCTACCAAACGAAGGGTCAGAGCTAGGATCCCAATGGGGATTAATATTTGACAGTGCTGTCAATGCTTATGGAAATGGAATTGGGGCAATCATTATTATACCACAGGGTACCCATATTCCTTTCACCGCCAGATTGGCATTCAAGTGTACAAACAATAAGGCTGAATATGAAGGTTGCATCATGGGTCTCAAAGAAGCTATCGACTTAAGGATAAAGAACTTGGATGTGTATGGAGACTCAACTATGGTTATAAATCAGATCAAAGGAGAGTGGGACACACGTCAACTTGGATTGATTCCTTACAAAGACTACGCAAGAAGGTTGTTACCCTTCTTCAACAAGATTGATTTTCATCACACTCCTTATGAAGAAAACCACATGGCTGATGCACTAGCTACCTTATCCTCTATGATTAGTGTGAATCGATGGAACGACGTACCCAAGATTGACATAATGCACCTTGATAGGCCCGCTTACATATTTATAGTGGAAGTTGTCATCGATGACAAACCATGGTATCACGATATTAAATGTTTCCTTTAAAGACAAGAATACCCACCTAAGGCATCAAGAAAAGATAGGAAGACTCTCAGAAGACTAGATGGCAACTTCTTCCTGAACAATGATGTGCTCTACAAAAGAAACTTCGACATGGTTTTGCTCAGATGTGTGGACAAACACGAAGCAAACATGCTAATGAAAGAGATTCATGAAGGCTCCTTTGGCACTCATGCCAATGGACACACAATGGCAAGGAAAATTCTGAGAGCAAGATATTATTGGCTGAAAATGGAATCCGATTTCTACAAGTACATGAGGAAGTGTCACAAGTGTCAGATATACGCCGACAGAATTCATGTGCCTCCGACGCATCTCAAAGTTCTCTCTTCTCTATGGCCTTTTTCTATATGGGGAATTGACATGATTAGCATGATTGAACCCAAAGCTTCAAACGGACATCGGTTCATCCCGGTAGCCATTGATTACTTCACCAAATGGGTCGAAGCGATATCATACACCAATGTGACCAGACAAGTTATGGTCCAATTTATTAAGAACAATCTCATCTGCCGTTATGGTGTTCTAAGCCAGATCATTACTGATAATAGATCTAACCTGAACAACAAGATGATAAAAGAATTATGTGCTGAGTTCAATATTGAACACCATAACTCATCCCCCTACCGACCTAAAATGAATGGAGCAGTAGAAGCAGCTAACAAAAATATCAAGAAAATCATTCAGAAGATGGTTGTAACCTACAAAGATTGGCACGAGATGCTACCTTTTGCTCTTCACGGTTATCGTACATCCATCTGCACTTCAACAGGGGGAACCCCTTTCTCTCTGGTATATGGCATTGAGGCAGTGCTCCCCATAGAAGTAGAGATAACATCAATAAGAATCTTGATGGAAGCCAAGCTAACAGAAGTTGAATGGTGTCAAAACAGATACGATGAACTGAACCTAATCGAAGAAAAAAGAATGACGACTTTATGCCATGGTCAGTTATATCAACAAAGAATGAAGAAATATTTTGACAAAAAGGTCCGACCTCGTGTATTCAGAGAAGGTGACCTCGTGCTCAAAAAGATCCAATCATTTCTCAATGATCCAAGGGGCAAATGGACTCCGAATTACGATGGCCCCTATGTTGTTAAGAAAGCCTTTTCAAGCGGTGCCTTGAGACTCATAACCATGGATGGAGAAGAGTTTACTTACCCCACAAATGTTGATGTAGTCAAGAAATACTTCGCCTAAATAAAATAAAATAAAACAATGTCTCGTTGGACTGAAAAACCCGAAAGGGCGGTCCAGGAAAAAATTAGAGACATAAACAAAAATCATCTTGATGGATTGAAACCCTGAAAAGGCAATGTAGGCAAAAGTTAGGGATTTATGGCAAGTAACTGCATCCGACTAAGATTGGTTCATCAGAAATAATGTCAATTGTCAAGAAATCCTCAATCAGAAGTCACCTTCAACAGAAGCTCAAAAATACTCGGAATTCAAAGTTGGTAGAAGGATAGTGGTCGTTATGTTTCAATGTAGCCCCTTTCCCTTTAAATTACCATTTTCTAAACTTTGTAATGCTTCATGGAAACACGTATTTGGCTGATTACCATTCTATCAATAAAAATTTGAGCCTTTGTGCCTTTTGTTTGCAATTCTCATTTATTCTGCTTTGCAAAATGACATTTTGATATTATTAACATTCTTGAAACACTAAAATGAATTTAATTTTGTTTTCAAATTTACTTCTGCTTTTAAAATAAAGATGGCAATTTCCTTTTTGATCAATGAACAATGAAGAGGAACATCGACAGCTTCTCCAAAAGCAATCAAACTTCAAAATGCAGAATCAAAATATTCCTTGTGATCAGTATATCCTGAGTAGAGGTTCAATTACTTCAGATTAATAAGATGGAGTATCCCTCCTATCACTCCCCGGAAGCCGCACTTTGTTACAACCAAGAATATGAAAAGTTCAGCAGCAGGAATTTATTTCCTCAACATATCAGTGAAACTTTTATTCCCCAGAGTTGCCGAGTATCCAGTTATCATCATCAATCTGCATGTCATGTCTGTTTTGTCAGCATAAGCATTTCATACATACATCATGCATATTTGATTCATATTCATATTCATATGCATATCATATTTCGATCACTTTGGTCACGTTTATCCCCAAGTGATAAATGTTCTCTCTCCATTATAGTTGTCAGTTTTCCTTTCCACACTCGGATAGGATAAAATCCCAGTTTGAGTTCTTTCCTCATCGGGAAATGTATTGGCTAAACAATCTCTCTCCAATTTATTCCTGGATTGAAATCGGTCCTCGACAACTTTGATAACTTAAACTTTTGAGACGCAAGAAGACATTGGGTTATACACCTTTGGAACTTCACTCTTCACCATTGAAGATGATATTTTGCTTTACCGAATTAAAGAAAATCCCCCGCGGAAGCTTCTCAACAAAAGATTATTGGCAATACGGACATCACTTCCTCCAAGAAAACTCTACCGATCGGCAAAACAAATAAGTCTATTCTTTCCCTCATAGATTTTCGAATAAAGTTGACAAATGGCAGTCTCTCCCCCGAGATGTTTGTCCTACTTTCAAGGAAGTCATCAGCACCTCAAAATTGAATTACATCACATGGAATCTCTCCAAAAAAATTCTCGAAGGGAAGTATGATGTGGTTTCTCCAGCAAATGGCATCTCCAACAGAGAAGTTTGCACACCTCTGCAGTTCAGACAAATGGTCCTCACTAGCAAGTCTGACGTCAAAATTTTATTCATCCTATAGCATCTCTCAAAAGAAGTCTCAAAGAGAGATACGATGAAGCACATTTTTCCATTAAGTGGCATCTCCCCAATAAACCTCAGAGGGAAGCTTGGTGAAGAACATCGCCAAATAGAATTCCTTGTAAAAGAGAAGAACTCGACAAGAAGAAACTAAGACCAGTTCCATGGTTGAAGACCAGGATCGATGGGAGGTTTATTTCAGAAGAAAATGAGACCAGTTCCAAGGTTGAAGACCAGGATCGAGGGGAGGTTTATTTCAGAAGAAACTAAGACCAGTTTCGTGGCTAAAGACCAGGATCGAGGGGAAGTTACACCTTTTTCTAAGTGGCAGTACTTTGTAAAAGAAGATGGATGAGCAAATTAGCTACCGTTCACAACAACAGTCAAAATTTCGGGTATTCTGATATTTAATCCTCTTTTACCATGAACATCTAAATATCTTTGTCATTCACACTTTCAGGTCCAAGAAGATTAAATAGGGGCATCTGTCATACCCTAAATTTTGACCCTAAGTATTCACATCATTGTGCAAATCATCACCACAATATGGATGTACTTTCATACCTCACTAATCCTTTCAAAGATTGTTGAGTGTTCACTCTAGCCAAGAATTAGAGTTTTTGAGCCCTCTTAGAGCATTCAGGAAAAGGATCAATCAAGAATTGACATGAACTTCAACTTGTCAAGCCTCTCAAACATCCATTAAGGATCAAGAGGTCTCTCAAATCAAGAATCAAACACAAGAATACAACATTTCAAGTTGATCAAGCCTCAAGATCATCAGTGTCACCAAATTAGGGTTTTGGTCGACCAAGGCCTCCAGGGAGAGATTTTCATTTAGGCATGAGCCAATATCTCAATATATGATTCAAGAAGCTCAAAAGAACCTTAGGAGTCCATTCATAAGTTCAAAATAGCTTCAGGTGATGCATCTATCAAAAATAAGAAATTAGGGTTTTGACCTAATTTAGTCCCTGAGTTGACTTTTGGAGCAAGGATTGATCTAAAACTTCAAGATATGCTTTAAATACATCATATTGAGCCATTCACAAGATTGAATTGATTCAAAGAACTTGGTTCATAAACAATATAAGGATTTAAATTCATCTGGACCACAAACTAGGGTTTTTGAGGAAAAGTCAACCATACCTTTGACTTTTGAGCAAAGCGTGATCTCAAACCTTGGGACATGATTCAAGACACTCAAAAATACCTTTGGAATCCATCCATTAGATTCAATTTAGCCCAAGGAATTAATCTCATAAATGATCACAAAATTTAAGATTCATCTAATACAAAAAGTCAACTGTGATCAAAACCAAGTTTGACTTTTGGAATTTTTTGGCAAACATGGCCTCTTTAAGTCAAGAACAATGTTAACTTGTGATTTGGATCATGATCAATCAAGAAAAATTAAGAAAAGTGAGGTTACTTGCAAAAAGGGCAACCTTGAGAAACTTGAAATTTCACTAAGTTATGGAAAATAATGGTTTTTACCCAACTTTGCAAGGCCATAACTTGTGATCCAAGCAACCATTTTTTCCATCCAAAGCTCAAATGATAGTTATTCTTACATACAACAAGATTGCAAAGCAGAAGTACCCCCAAAATGCATGGATTTTGAGATATGAAGCATTAAAGTTAGGGTTTCATGAGATTTTGAACTTTGACACTTAGAATTTTTTTGGCAGAATCTGTCTCATGTTTTGCCCAACTTTGGAGGTATTTTTCATTATGATCCAAGAGGAATCAAGACCAAATGTAAACATCAAAGTTGAAGTATGATATACAAGCTTTCCAAAGAGTACAAGAACTCCCATTAATTCAACTTGAGCAAGGAGTTATGAACCTCACAACATGCCTTGCTCAAACTGATTTTCATGACAGATTTTGTGCATTTCTTGTGCCACACGATTTTCATCTTCAATTTTGTCATCTTGCAAGATTTGTCCTCATCCAAGATCAGAAGGAATCTTGATGAATCACTTGATATTTTCAACTTTAGGCCAAAGATTCAAGAACTTAGCTTAGCATGTGCAAATCCATCATCACATGAACCTTAAAATTCAATTTTGGCATCAAGCATTAATGTGATACATAGAGGTGGCATGAATCAGTCACAAACCAGTCAAGATGAGTCAAGAAACATGAGTGTTCAAACCTGCAAATTCGGTTGAAGTCAAGATAAGAGGAGACTTTGGTATCTTGGCATTTAAGAAAGGGATACATGACAAAATCCATTGGATAATAGAGTGATCCCTCATCCAACACTATTCCTCCCAAAACAAACTTGTTCTCCTATAAATATGAGTTGTTTCTGATCATTTCAATTACACTAAAACAATACCAAAGCCTTGTTTTCTTATTCTCCCTCTCTTACTTCAAATTTCAAAGTTCAAAGGAGCAAACTTGGAATTATCAAAACCAGAGCCTAAACCACTCAAATAACCATCCAAACACATCATAAATCATCCATTGGAGGTGTCCAAACCCTCACCTTCATCTCAAATCACCAAAATCAGAAAGTCAACCATCAAAACCTCATATTTTGACTTTTCTGCATTTTTCAAGCCATGTCTTGATTTAATCCCTTTCAAAACCAAGCGACACCTCAAACACACTCTAATATACATCCTTAAGGTGTTCCAAGCATAGTTTCTCAACTGTAACATCATTTGGTGGAATTTCCATTTTGGTCACTTTTGCAATTTTGCAAGAAAGAGCTAGATTATGTTCTAGAGTTTTCTTTGGATTTTGATCATCATAAAAGCTTCCAAGGGATATATTAGAAGTGTCCAAGGCATTGGTTTTCTTCTGTCACAAGTATCTTCAATGTTAGCAAGTAGAGCTTCAAGAGGTAAGTGCATAAGAACTTGACTTTGTGAAATATGTGTTGCTTTGATGTACATTGTGTCGCTCCCGGGATTTTCATCCAAGTACAAACGCGAAAGTGGCGCAGCAACAGAGTCGCCAGCAATGTGTATTTATCCCAAGAGAGGGAAAGGAAACACTGCATAAACCTGAGGGAAGGGAAAAAGCATGGTCTCGCGACCAAGAGAAACGGGTAAGGGAGTCGGTTACGCGAAGGAAAGGTATTAGCACCCCCACGCGTCCATCATACTCGATGGGATCCACGCTTGTTGTCTCGATCAAAGGGTTTCGTCATCTGGAGCTTCGCTGCTACTGGAAAGGAAGAAGGAACAGGAACGAAAAAGGACGGAGGGACGGGGAAGAAAAGAAAAGAAGTGACTCGATAGGACATCGCTCGTCCTATGCCTACGTATTCCCTCGTGCAATGGGAAAGTCATAGTCAACGTAGTTCGGACACGAACTAAAGGGGGAGGTTGCTCGCCAAGACATCGTCGTCTCGTGCCTATGTATCCTCAATCTAACCTGAAGGAGGAAATCAGAGCAGTCCTAGTTCGACCTAACAAGGTCTATGTTTTTTACGAGCGACGTTAGATTCGAGTCCGACAGTTAGGGTCGAGGCCTGTTTGCAGCGAGACGGAAGTAACATGCCCTTTTCTGAAAATAGTTTGAAACTTAACGATCCCGAAGGATAAAAAAAGGTTTGATTTTGTTTTTTTTTCTTTTAGAGAGAAATGGATTGAAGTTAGTTCATAACTTACATTGCACCAAAGTCTACCATGCGAGAACGAGTGAGTCGCATGGTCGCCCCCAAATGGGACGTATGCTAAACACTCTAGAAGAGGAGGGGAGACCCTTCGTTCTTCATTTCCTACACTTAAGGCTCGAGCGCAATATTCGTTATTTTTATTAAGTGTTTTAGAAGCGTTATGAGATAAGAAGAGAAGACTCAAGTTGAAAAGAAAACACTAAGGGGAAACTAAACGTTCCTAATGTTATCATGCAAAGGTGGCCCTAAGGTTGAGGTCAAAAGGGAAACATCTACCTAAGTTAGCATGCAAAAGGAAAGCCTAACGCTAATCCTACTCCAAGCTTAATCGAAAATTAAGTTGGACTAGGTAGATCTAAGGGAGCAAATCCAAGACTTAAATAAGTCTTGAGATTCAAAGGGAAGAGAAGGAGTGAAAGAGACGAAGGAGAGGAGAGGAGAGGAGTAAACAAAAACAACAGATACCACAATGCACCTGCACCAATACAGCAGTAAAAAGTAGCACACCAGCAAGACAGCTTATAACAGCTCATATTCAGCACAAGAATAGGTACAAAAGGCCAAACAGCAGCACATACAACAGCACCTATGCACATAGTCAGCGGTAGAAACAGGGCAGCATGCAATGCATTTGAATACAACTCAATCATGGCATAGCAAACATGTATCCAACATCATGCATTCCTCAATTAATCATGATCACAAACACATCACACATCAAGTTGAATAAACTTGAAGACATCATGGAAAAATGTACATCATGAAAGGATGCATATCATTAAGCATGTGAACAAATTGAAACAAGTATGCACCTCAATGAAGAGAAAGCAAACAAGCATGCACAACACAATTCAAGCAACACACACATTAATTCACAATTAGCATGCTCAAGGAGTGTGTGCTCTGTGTTCATCGCATCAAGACGCAACAACGCAAACATGATCAAAAACGGTAAAAGTCCGAGAGTCGCGTGTCGGAAAATTGTGCGCATACAATGGTGTGAGGTAAACAGCTCAAGAATAATCCACAAATCATCAGCATATCAATCCATGAAGTTTAGACATGCAAGAGACCTCAAACAACCAAGAAAATGCAAGAAAAACACACTCTGCTTCAGTGGTAATCGATTACTCACATAGGGTAATCGATTACTCAGTTTAAATTTGGCTAAAAATGTGAAAAAAAGGTAGAGTAATCGATTACCCTATTTGAGTAATCGATTACCACTGAAACAGAGGCAGAAATTCAATTTTGAAAAGCACTTTCAGCAGCAAAATCACTTATGCAATCAATTCAAATGATCATGTAATCAACAATGCACGTAAATTAAGTTCAATCACAGCATTCAAACATCACTTAGATCCAATAATCATCAACATCAAGAATCAAATTCAAGCAAATGGATCAAAATCAACAACAACCAAAGATCTACATTGTATAAGTTGAAATTAAGCTAAATCAAGCATAGATCTAAGGAAAACCAACCTACAAAGCTGAGATTTGCTTTGGTGAGTGTTGCAAATGAAAATTGATGAATCAAAGCTAGCAATCCAGAGATCTATGAAGCTCTACCAAGAAAACTTGAAGATCCAAGCAAGAACACCTCAAATAAGCAAAAGCTCCTCCAAAAGTGATTCCAACAACTTAATCCAAGATCTAAACCAGTAGCTACTGCAGAACTGTACCAAGAATGAGGATGTGACGGAGGTTTAGATCAAGATTTCACAAATTCCAATGAAGAATTTGTGAATCTATGAATATGGAGCTTTGGTGAAAGGTTGAAGATGAAGATGGAGAATGAAAAAGTGAGAGAGAATTGAGAGCAAATTCTGAAAAATGAGAGTGAGAAATGATCTAGGGTTCTAGAGGTTTGGAATGAATTGGTTTAAATAACCCCTAGGTTAGGAGTTAAGTTTGGGTTTGGAGTGAGGTTTTGTGGGTGGAATTGGAAGTGGATAATGATTTAGGAAAGGGATTATGGAATTAGAGTGGAAATTAGGTGGAAAATAATTTGAATTTTGAGGTGGAAATGATGAAAATAGATCAGTTCTAGATCCTTCCAACACATGCACAAGCCAAGCACATGATCACAAATGATCAAAAATTCTGCAATGCTGAAAATTGCCATATTTTTGCAATTTCGCCCATAGTAATCGATTACCCACTTTGAGTAATCGATTACTCAGTTCAAAAATTCAAAAATTTGGCGCCAAAAGGAGGGAATATTGTAGAATTTCCTGTTTTCTCCTGTTCTGTGCCATGTTAGACCTCTGAAACTTGCCATTTGATATTATCACTGAATCATGCCTGAAATATGCTGTGAATTCCGTTTCGTGCTTGGAATACTGCTGAAAATAATCGTCTGGTGCTGAATCACTGATAAAAAAATGAATGCCAGAGCTTCTGATTATCAAATCATCTAATGAGCAAAATAAATGCTCAAAAGACTTTGAAAGCTATCTGCTTGGCTCTGAACATTGTTGAAAATGATACCGAAACTGAAGACGCCATGAGCTGCTAGAAAAATACCTCGATCCCATGCCCAGAAGAACCATGCAAATGCAGAAATGAGGATGCAAATGAAATGAAGCATAAGGCAGTTAGTGCTTGATGACACTGAATTTCACCGTATTTTTGACTCCGATTTCGCATGCATTCTTAGTCTTTTAATGTCATTTTATTATGTTATTATTATGTTTTTCTTTGTTTTCAGGTTTTTAGTCTAATCAGAGCCCCGAGCGAGAAAAGGAGCGAAAAGGAAGTCGAAATGAGCTAAAATAGAGAAAATCAGCATTTTACACTTATGGCATCCACTATGGCGGCCGCCACAGGGTCTTCCATGACGTGGCCATGTCTCAAACTCCTCCCAACTGTTTTTCCCCACGATCTCCAACTGCCCAAGCAAGTTTACACTCATGGCGGGCGCCATGGTGTTGTGGCGGGCGCCACAAGAACAAAACGAGTTCCCTCCCAAATTCAAATGCTAGGGGCATCATTGTCTTTTCCACATGTTTCCTTGCCTATAAATAGGACTTTAGATTTTCGTTTTTCTTCATCCAAGTTTAGTTGTTCATAAGCATATATCAGTGTAATAGTGGTAATCGCTTCACATCGAGGTGTTACTACATTCGAGAGATCGAGTCTGTAAGAGCCTGTGAGATTGAGTCTTGGAGCACTCTGGAAGGAAGTTAATCCTGCCGCCATTTTACTTTCAGTTCGCATTTTATTCAACCACTCCGATTGGAGCAGGTTTTTATTACTTTACCTTTTGTCAACTTTATTTCTTGCATTGTCTTTTAATTTCATTTACTTTCCGCACTCGCATTACTTTCATTTACTTTCCGCACTCGCACTACTTTCATTTATTTTCCGCACTGCTTTACTTTCATTTACTTTCCGCACTCGCACTACTTTCATTTACTTTCCGCACTCGCACTTAAATACTTTTTTATGAAAAATCTAAAAATGAACTTTTACTTTACCATGTCTGGCTAATTTTATAAAGGTTAGAATGTGAAGATCATAACCGAACCGATAATCTGTACAATTGTTAGTGGAAACACTTAAGGGCTATTTTAACTTTCAATATAAGTTTTCCTGTTCTTAAATTCCGTTGGGTAAGATCGAAAGTCGTCCAACGCCTATCTAAACTTAATTGTTTTTAAACTATTTCGAAAACAGCGAAAGCGCTTTGTTTAGTTTATTAGGAGTTTTTAATTTAAAAAGAAAAGAGATTTTAAAACCATTTTCGGACGCGTTAAGAAGTTTAAAGTCTGGTTCGTAAGGACCTCTTTTTTTTAGAAAATCCAGGTTAAAATACTTTTCAACTTGGTCAAGATACTACATTTCTTAAAAATAGGTTTACTACTCTAACGCAATGCGCGCCTTTTTATCCGTGACAATAAGAGGGTTTGATTAGGGGGTACAACTCGGTTCTGAATACGCGAAAGCGACAGTTCCTGTCAAATTAGTTCTTTTCAAAGTAGAAAACATTGCCCGTAAGTAGTTCTATTAGCAAGTACTTGGATTATCAATTGGTTGTGTGAATTGCATTCGAACCTGTCTTTATCAATTAATTTTAATTACTTTATTTACTACCGTGCACTCTTCAAAACTACTATTTTCAATCACCTTAGATACACACCTTAACAATAGATAGCGATAGATTGACACTTGGTCTCTGTGGATACGATAATCTTTTATATTACTCTGACGCGTTCGTACACTTGCGAAAAAACACGCATCAAGTTTTTGGCGCCGTTGCTGGGGACCAATTTCGTCAAATTTCGTACCCTGTTGTTATACCGTTTAGACTAAGGAAGTTACCCGCCGGTCAATGCGAAAAACTCGTAGTACCGGTAGTTTAGTAGACCCTCTAGCTGAACCAGAACGTTACGCTCGCACACGTTTATATTTCCGTAAACTTAGGAAAGCTATGGCCGAAGATCAAAATCAAAGACCTCTTAAGGATTTCGCCCAACCATCCAACGAGGAACCTAGTTCTAGTATAGTAAATCCAGCCATACCAGCTAACAATTTTGAACTTAAACCATCCCTGCTGCAGTTAGTACAGCAGAGACAATTCGCAGGTCTTGCTACAGAGAACCCAAACCAACATTTGAAAAACTTTCTCCAACTAGCAGACACCTTTAAAACCAATGGAGCCCCTCCTGAGGCGATTCGCTTAAGATTATTTCCTTTTTCCCTCAGAGATAAGGCCCTATCTTGGTTAGATTCCCTTCCACCAAATTCCATAACAAGTTGGGAAGACCTTAGAAAAGTATTCCTTGCCAGATATTTTCCCCCGAGTAAGACCGCTGTTCTTCGAAACCAAATAAATAGATTTACCCAAAACCAAGGAGAATCGTTGTTCAAAGCCTGGGAGAGATATAAAGAGCTGCTAAGAGCATGCCCACATCATGGTTTAGAAAATTGGTTAATCATTCAAACCTTCTATAATGGACTTCATTATAACACTAAGATGACCATCGACGCCGCCGCAGGTGGCGCACTGATGAACAAACCTTACCCTGAAGCTAGTGCCCTTATCGAAGATATGGCCCAAAACCATCAATCGTGGGGAGTAGAACGAGCGACAGTGGAAAAGAAGGAAGCCCAAGGAGGAATACATGAGTTAAGCTCTATAGACATGATGCAAGCTAAAATGGACGCATTGGCCCTAAAAGTTGAGCATATGTGTACAACCCCGAATACTGCAGCCGCAGTTTCGTCAGATTGTGAGATATGTGGGACGAAAGGACACCAATCCGCAGAATGCAGTCTGTTAAACGAGACCAGCTCTGAACAAGTGAACTACACCCAAGGAAACCCATTTTCAAATACCTATAACCCTGGATGGAGGAATCACCCAAACTTTTCCTATAAGAATAATAACCCTATCCAAAATACTGCCCTTCCGAGACAATCAAGTTATCAAGCCCCAAGATCAAATCAACCTATGCAACCTGTACCACCAAAACCGAGCCTTGAGAAAATCGTGGATAATTTTGTCGCTGCTCAAATCCAACAAAACAAGGAGTTCATGAACCAAAACGTTCATGTTAACGAACTAATTACCCAGTTAGGAACCAAGGTTGACCAAATAATCACTCACAATAAGATGCTTGAAACCCAAATCTCGCAGGTAGCTTTAAACCAAGCCCCTCAGACCACACCTGGAGGACAATTCCCTGGACAACCTCAACAAAACCCGAAAGGACAAGCAAATGCCATTACCCTACGAAGTGGGACCGCTTATGATGAACCTTGTAACCCGAGGTTGAGTGATCCCAAAACTTCTAAGGAAGATGACAACATCCCAGATAAAAAGAAGAAACCAGAGGAATCTGTAAACCAGGAAAGTCAAGAAAAAGGAGAAGAACCCAAAAACAAAACCTATATACCACCCCCGCCATACAAACCACCAATACCATATCCGCAAAGACTTAAACAAACCCAGATCAATAATCAGTATCAGAAATTCATTAAAGTTATAGAAAAACTTCACGTAGAAATCCCGTTCACAGAAGCCATTACCCAAATACCATCCTACGCAAAGTTTCTCAAAGACATCCTTACCAATAAACGTAGACTTGATGATCCGAAACCCTTGGAATGTAATTCTATTGCCGAAAATAAATTAGCAAAAAAGGATAAAGATCCTGGAAACTTTTCCATTCCTTGTACTTTGGGGAGTCATGTCATCGAAAAAGCTTTTCTAGACTTAGGAGCTAGTGTGAGCTTAATGCCCTTAGCGGTTTGCGAAAAGTTAAATTTAGGAGAGTTGCAACCTACCAAGATGTCACTTCAATTAGCCGATAGATCTGTTAAATATCCGATAGGCATACTTGAAGACGTCCCTGTTAGGACAGGTCAGCTGTTTATCCCTACTGATTTTGTTGTCATGGACATTAAAGAAGATGATGACATACCAATTCTTCTAGGTAGACCATTCTTATCGACTGCTGGAGCCATAATAGATGTCAAAAAGGGGAAGCTAACCTTTGAGGTAGGGAACGAGAAGATAGAATTTATACTTTCAAAATTTCTTATGGCACCTGTGATAGGAGATGCGTGTTATGCGATAGACATCATTGATGAATGTGTTAGGGAGTTAGAGCAAGAAGAAGTCATTGAAACAATTAAGCTGCCATCAACTCTTATTTTGGAAGATGACAATTATAAGAAACCCTACATCGATGATAACCTTTACGAATGTTTATCCCTTACCCCAGATCCTATGCCTTGCCCTATTAAACCAGCCTTGGAACTTAAGGAACTACCTAAGAACCTGAGATATGAGTTTCTTGATGAAGAAATGAATCGTCCGGTTATAGTTAGTGCTGCCTTGAGACAAAAAGAAACAGATCAACTCTTGGACGTTTTACGAAGATATCCCTCAGCCTTAGGATATAATATCTCTGATCTGAAAGGTATAAGTCCATCCGTATGCATGCATCGGATTTCGCTCGAAGTAGATTCAAAACCTTCCAGAGAGCACCAGAGAAGGATAAACCCTATACTGAGTGATGTTGTCAAAAAGGAAGTTCTGAAGTTGCTTGAAGCAGGTATAATATATCAGATCTCGGACAGTAAGTGGGTGAGCCCTGTGCATGTGGTACCCAAGAAGGGAGGCATCACAGTTGTGCAAAATGAGAAAGGTGAACAAATAGCAAAGCGGATAGAAGGAGGTTGGCGTATGTGCATAGACTATAGAAAGTTAAATAAAGCAACTAGGAAGGATCATTTCCCTTTACCGTTCATAGACCAGATGTTAGAACGTCTTGCCAGACACTCTTACTTCTGCTATCTAGACGGGTATTCGGGATTCTTTCAAATACCTATACATCCAGAAGATCAAGAAAAAACTACCTTTACATGCCCTTTTGGAACTTTTGCCTACAGACGAATGCCTTTTGGACTCTGTAATGCCCCTGCTACTTTCCAACGTTGCATGATGTCAATCTTTGCAGATTATCTAGATGGAATCATGGAAGTATTTATGGATGATTTCTCGGTTTGCGGTTTTGATTTCCAAAATTGTCTTATCAACCTTGAGAAAATCCTGGAAAGATGTGTGGAGGTGAACCTTGTGCTGAATTGGGAAAAATGCCATTTCATGGTGACTGAAGGAATTGTTTTAGGACATATAATCTCCGAAAGAGGTATAAAGGTAGATAAAGCAAAAATAGAAGTTATAGAGAACCTAAAACCCCCCAAGACTATCAGGGAAGTTAGAAGTTTCCTTGGACACGCTGGATTCTACCGCCGTTTCATCAAGGACTTCTCCAAAATAACAAAACCTTTAACTGGCCTGTTAATGAAAGATGCTGAATTCATCTTTGATGAAAAATGCAATGAAGCATTCAACCTTTTGAAGCAAGCATTGATTTCAGCACCCATTATGAAACCCCCTGATTGGTCTGAACCGTTTGAGATAATGTGTGACGCCAGTGATTACGCTGTAGGAGCCGTTCTAGGTCAGAGAAAAGATAAAAGATTACATGTAATATATTATGCCAGTAGAACCCTAGACGCCGCCCAGCTCAATTACGCAACAACCGAGAAAGAACTCCTAGCTGTAGTTTTCGCTATAGAAAAATTTAGATCATATCTAGTAGGAGCCAAAATTATAGTTTACACCGATCATGCTGCCATCCGTTACCTACTAAGTAAAAAAAGATGCTAAACCCAGGTTACTTCGATGGATTTTGTTGCTACAAGAGTTCGACTTAGATATCCGAGATAAAAAAGGCACAGAAAATGTAGTAGCCGATCACCTATCTAGGCTAGAATACCTGAATCCTGAATTAGTACCCATAAATGATGATTTTGCCTATGATAGATTGATAGCCCAGTTGGAAACCATTGAAGATAAAGAACCAGACCCTCATGAGCACTTCCAAAAATCCTTAGCTATAAGTAACGTGCCCTGGTACGCTGATTTTGTTAATTACCTAGCCGCTGATATCATACCCCCTGATCTCGATTACCACAAGAAGAAGAAGTTCTTAAGTGATGTTAGAAATTTCTATTGGGATGAGCCACTTCTTTTCAAGAGAGGTAAAGATGGCATTTTCCGCCGTTGCGTTCCAGAAGACGAGGTAGAAAGTATAATTCAGCATTGTCACTCTGCACCTTATGGTGGACATGCAAGCACCTCTAAGACCTACGCCAAGATTCTTCAAGCTGGCCTATTTTGGCCTACCATGTGGCGTGATGTCCACGCTTACATTGTCAAATGTGATAGATGCCAACGCACAGGAAATATATCAAGACACGACGAAATGCCTTTAAGAAACATCCAAGAAGTAGAACTCTTCGACGTATGGGGTATAGATTTCATGGGACCATTCCCACCATCTTTAGGAAACAAGTATATCTTAGTTGCAGTAGACTACGTGTCTAAGTGGATTGAAGCGATAGCTGCACCCACAAACGACACTAGAGTAGTGATTAAATTATTTAAAAATTATATATTCCCCAGATTTGGAACACCCCGTTTAGTTATAAGTGATGGAGGATCTCACTTCATATCAAGAATATTTGATAAGCTTTTAAGCAAGTATGGAGTTAAGCATAGAGTAGAAACACCATATCACCCACAGACTAGTGGCCAAGTGGAAGTATCTAATAGGGAGATTAAACAAATTTTAGAAAAAACTGTCTCTGTATCCAGAAAAGATTGGTCGCAAAAGCTTCAAGAGGCTTTATGGGCCTACAGAACCGCTTTCAAAACCCCTATAGGAACAACCCCCTACCAACTAGTCTATGGAAAATCTTGTCATTTACCTTTTGAGTTAGAGCATAAGGCCTATTGGGCCATTAAAACTTTGAATTTGGATTACCTAACTGCTGGTGAGAAACGTATCCTTGACATCCACAAATTGGAAGAACTCAGACAGCAAGCCTACGAGAATGCCATAATATACAAAGAAAGAACAAAAGCTTGGCACGACAAAAGAATCGTAAGAAAAGACTTCAACTTAGGCGACCCTGTTCTCCTGTTCAATTCTAGGCTACGACTCTTCCCAGGAAAGCTCCGTTCAAGATGGACTGGCCCCTTCAAAGTATCAAAAATTCTGAGGTCTGGAGCTGTTGAAATCAAAAACGAGACATGTAAACCATTCATCGTCAATGGACAAAGACTGAAGCTCTACGAAGGAGGAGACATTCCAACAACCTACTCCAGCCACACTCTAAGTGATCCACCAATCCCGACAAGAGATGTATAAGTTCCAGTCGTCAAGCTAACGACGTTAAACAAGCGCTGCATGGGAGGCAACCCATGATTTTTTTACCTTATTTACTCTTTCTACATTTTGTTTTATTTCTTGTTATATTTTGTCAGGACTAATGTTTAAAATGTTTGTGTTTTACAGGACTTTCTTCCTAACTCTGTGCAGAATGCAGAACTTTGACGACATGCATGTGACTTTCAGAAATGACGCCCAGAGAGAGCGTTACTTTGTCCACTTCAGACGTCCTATGGCACCTACGAGGTACCCAGATCAGGCTT
Organism: Lathyrus tuberosus; assembly: GCA_022829125.1. Lineage (NCBI taxonomy): Eukaryota > Viridiplantae > Streptophyta > Magnoliopsida > Fabales > Fabaceae > Lathyrus > Lathyrus tuberosus. The sequence goes on from JALAZF010000075.1 coordinate 13,955,387, forward strand.
GCATGGAGGCTTTAGGCATTGAGCCTAGTGTCAGATTCTTATGCCACCAGCTTCAATGGGACCAGTTCGACGACATGAACAACACCTATAGGAACCTCACTTTGGAGTTCCTCAGCTCGTTTCCTTATCAGCCCGATTGGACCGGAGAGACCAGCATCGTAGCAGATCCCGTCGTCCCAGGCATTCCCAGCAGGACGACGAGGGCACCAGTGGTCCACATCAGTAGTTTTACAGGTTACTCTCCTTATCTTATTTCGAAACATTGGGGACAATGTTCGATTTAAGTGTGGGAGGGGATTTTATTGCTTTCTATTTCCATTTTTAGTTAGTTGTTTATTTCTTGTTTTTGTCTATGTCTTTTTTCTAGAAAATGCATGAGTCTGACGAGTCACCAGTACAGTGTATCCCTAGTGCACCCTCATTTTTCCCCATTTCTTTAGCCCTACAAAAAAAAAAAAAAAAAAAATTTGCAAAAAGAAAACATTGTTGTTCTATACGTTTTTTGGGCTTTAAGACAGGTTTGGATTAGGATGTGGTGACTTAGGTGAACTTTTTGAAACATTAGTATCGTTTTAGCACCGTAGACTTCATGAATATAGGAATCATTCCAAAACCCCATGTACCATGGCCTTAATTATCATTTCCAAATTTGTCCTAAGTAGTTTATTTCAGCAGTCAGCTCCGGCCTAAGCATGTTCTACGTAGGGGATCGATGAACATAAGTGAATGATCCAGTAAAATAAATAAAGAATAAGGCAAACTCCGGATAGATGACCCTCACAAGGTCGTTTAACCCAAAAAGTTGAATTGTTGCCGCACAAAAAAATATAATTTTAGCTCACCCATTGTTAGTTGGTTCAGAGGTATCTGGCGCTGAACTCGGTAGGGCGGATTACGATCCGATCCCCCACAACTGCATTTGGGTTAAATAAAAGGGTTTACACAGTCTTATGTGCCAGAAACCCTATGTTTTGGATCAGAATCACTAACAGGTCACTCTACTATGAAACATGTACGGATAACGGGCTTAATGTGATTGCGCCTGAATGAAAAGGACCCAAAAAAGAGATGAAGAGGTAGGCCTAGTTATTGTGGGATGGTACGGTTGATTAATATAAGAATGAAGTTTATGTCCGCCTCTGCGGATAAGTGTCATTACGATACCCTTGGTTCACTTAGTACCTGTCACTGCATCCTGACTTGAACCTAGAAGCCCTTTTTGCCCGAATCACGTGTCATCACTAGTTTTCTTACTTTGAGCTTTAAATGTTTTGCTTGAGGACAAGCAAAGGTCTAAGTGTGGGAGAATTTGATGACACTGAATTTCACCGTATTTTTTACTCCGATTTCGCATGCATTCTTAGTCTTTTAATGTCATTTTATTATGTTATTATTATGTTTTTCTTTGTTTTCAGGTTTTTAGTCTAATCAGAGCCCCGAGCGAGAAAAGGAGCGAAAAGGAAGTCGAAATGAGCTAAAATAGAGAAAATCAGCATTTTACACTTATGGCATCCACTATGGCGGCCGCCACAGGGTCTTCCATGACGTGGCCATGTCTCAAACTCCTCCCAACTGTTTTTCCCCACGATCTCCAACTGCCCAAGCAAGTTTACACTCATGGCGGGCGCCATGGTGTTGTGGCGGGCGCCACAAGAACAAAACGAGTTCCCTCCCAAATTCAAATGCTAGGGGCATCATTGTCTTTTCCACATGTTTCCTTGCCTATAAATAGGACTTTAGATTTTCGTTTTTCTTCATCCAAGTTTAGTTGTTCATAAGCATATATCAGTGTAATAGTGGTAATCGCTTCACATCGAGGTGTTACTACATTCGAGAGATCGAGTCTGTAAGAGCCTGTGAGATTGAGTCTTGGAGCACTCTGGAAGGAAGTTAATCCTGCCGCCATTTTACTTTCAGTTCGCATTTTATTCAACCACTCCGATTGGAGCAGGTTTTTATTACTTTACCTTTTGTCAACTTTATTTCTTGCATTGTCTTTTAATTTCATTTACTTTCCGCACTCGCATTACTTTCATTTACTTTCCGCACTCGCACTACTTTCATTTATTTTCCGCACTGCTTTACTTTCATTTACTTTCCGCACTCGCACTACTTTCATTTACTTTCCGCACTCGCACTTAAATACTTTTTTATGAAAAATCTAAAAATGAACTTTTACTTTACCATGTCTGGCTAATTTTATAAAGGTTAGAATGTGAAGATCATAACCGAACCGATAATCTGTACAATTGTTAGTGGAAACACTTAAGGGCTATTTTAACTTTCAATATAAGTTTTCCTGTTCTTAAATTCCGTTGGGTAAGATCGAAAGCCGTCCAACGCCTATCTAAACTTAATTGTTTTTAAACTATTTCGAAAACAGCGAAAGCGCTTTGTTTAGTTTATTAGGAGTTTTTAATTTAAAAAGAAAAGAGATTTTAAAACCATTTTCGGACGCGTTAAGAAGTTTAAAGTCTGGTTCGTAAGGACCTCTTTTTTTTAGAAAATCTAGGTTAAAATACTTTTCAACTTGGTCAAGATACTACATTTCTTAAAAATAGGTTTACTACTCTAACGCAATGCGCGCCTTTTTATCCGTGACAATAAGAGGGTTTGATTAGGGGGTACAACTCGGTTCTGAATACGCGAAAGCGACAGTTCCTGTCAAATTAGTTCTTTTCAAAGTAGAAAACATTGCCCGTAAGTAGTTCTATTAGCAAGTACTTGGATTATCAATTGGTTGTGTGAATTGCATTCGAACCTGTCTTTATCAATTAATTTTAATTACTTTATTTACTACCGTGCACTCTTCAAAACTACTATTTTCAATCACCTTAGATACACACCTTAACAATAGATAGTGATAGATTGACACTTGGTCTCTGTGGATACGATAATCTTTTATATTACTCTGACGCGTTCGTACACTTGCGAAAAAACACGCATCAGTGCTAAAAGTAAGAGGGCAAATTTTGAGGTGTTACAGCTGCCCCTATTCAATCAACTGTGGACCTGAAAGGATGGGAGCGAATGGCTGTCAGGAATTCAAGGTACATAGGGGTTGAATACAAATATAACTGGAAAATTTGCACTCTGTGGGTGAAAGAGAAAAGATATATGACAAACAAAGCGGTTGTGATGATGGAAATAGTTTTGGGGAGATAGTTTAGAACAAGTGAAATCCAAAGAAGGCCTGTCGGGAACGGCCGGAGTCTAGATTGTGCCTGTCAGGAACGGTTAAGGTGCGCCTGTCGGGAACGGCTAAAGTTAAAACCTGCGGGTTACCTGTCGGGAACGGTAAATGGTCCTGTCGGGAACGGTCAAAGTAAGCCTGTCGGGAACGGTCGAGGTAAGCCTGTCGGGAACGGTCAAGGTAAGCCTGTCGGGAACGGTCAAGGTAAGCCTGTCGGGAACAGTCAATGTAGGCCTGTCGGGAACGGTCAATGTAGGCCTGTCGAGAACGGTCAAGGTAAGCCTGTCGGGAACAATTAAGGTAAGCCTGTCGGGAACGGTTACCGTAAGCTTATCGAGAACGGTTACGGTAAGCCTGTTAGGAACGGTTACGGTAAGCCTGCCGGGAACGGTTACGGCAAGCCTGTCGGGAACGGTTACGGTAAGCCTGTCGGGAATGGTCAAGGTAAGCCTGTCGGGAACTGTTAAACTTGAACTCAAAAGTTGCCTGTCAGGAACGGCTAAAGTTGAAAACCTATGGGTTACCTGTCTGGAACAGTAAATGGGCCTGTCGGGAATGGCTAATGGGCTTATCGGGAACGGCTAAGTTTAAAACTCAAAGGTCGCCTGTTGGGAACGGCTAAAGTTTAAAACCTATGGGTTACCTGTCTGGAATGGTAAATGGGCCTGTCGGGAACGGTCAAAGTAAGCCTGTCGGAAACGGCTAAAGGAATCCTATCGGGAATGGTTTCGGTTTGCCTGTCGGGAACGGCTGAAGGAATCCTATCGGGAATGGCTCCGGTAATGTTCGGTTGAGAGGTATGATCAAAAGATCTACAAACCGAGGAATAAGACTCTGTTGGGGAGGAAAGTATTGAAACCCTTGTACTGCTTTGAAATGTTTGGTGGGGAATGAAAGATGCATTCTTTTTCTTTGTCGATGTGATTGAAGAAAAATAGTTTTGGGCTCTCGCACGAGGCATCAAAATTGGCTTATGCTTCACATGCATATGTTTGAATTTTTCCATGGCGTAATGCTCCAACTCGATGGAAATGCTACGTGTTTTAAGGATGCAATGCAATGGCCACTACTTGCAAGATGCAAGGAGGCTCCTCAGCAAAATAAATACTGAGGAAAAGAAGGCAACTCCGCTGGGGATAACAAGCTGGATTTTCCTTGTGGTTGCAAACCGAACTGAGGAAACAAACATCAATCTGAACTTCTGAAAGCCCACAGGAAAACATCGACTCAGCTGGGGAGGATATTGACACAATCTGGTCTTTGAACTTCCAAGCTTTCTGAGGATTACTGTAAGGAATGATGACCTTGCTGGGGGCCTAATCTGAAACAGTTTGTTTGGGGAAGAACTATAACCATAGAACTCCGCTGGGGAAATGACAACCTTCTGGCCTGGCTACTAGGGAGTTGAGATCAAACAAACTCTTGCGGGGGAAGGAAATACATGCTGAGGGACTGAGATCAACCATATTTCTTGCTAGGGGACTGAAATCAACCAAAACTCCTGTTGGGGATGACAAACTAGACTGTCTCCGAGATCACGAACCTTGCTGAGGAATTCATACTAAACGACCTTCCTGATATAACCTTTGCTAAAGAGAAAACTTGAAGATCTACTATAGAAAAGGTGCCAATAACTATTGGACTTGGAATCTGTCGGGGATGCCAACCACTGTTGACCAAGCCATTGAGATGACTAGCACCAAACTTTGCTTGGGGAATGAAGTCGATAACACCGAACCTGCCAAGGAATATCATTGAACTTAGCCTGTTGCTGGGGAAATACCCTTAACCTGCTGGGGAATACCAGCCATCACCCACAACTCTGCTTGGAGAACAATGGTTGACGATATCAACTCTGTTAGGGGACAACATTGAGCTTACTCCTCTGTTGGAGACTTACCTTCTATCCCTGTCTCTGTTGGGAAGATGGGAACAACTTTGCCACAAAATGGGGAAGCACAAACCCAACACTCATATCCTGTATGGGAATATGAACTCTGGCTGACGAGCAAAAAATTTTACCAACTTGGTTAGGGGAGAGCGGACTCCTGAACTCTTGCTGGGGAGCAATAAACTTCATGATGCTCTGCTGAGTGATAAAACTCCAGCTATCTCTACCAGGGAGAGAGACTCTACTGGGGTCATCACGTGTTAACTATCAACATGTATCTTACAGATGTGATATGACCAAAAGAAGGTGCCCTGGTGTAGCATAACCCATAAAGAACTTGTCTTCAGGATGTATCATGAAGATCTGACATATCTTGCCCCATGACCTTGATTAATCATCCCCCGGAGAGAATAACTTCTTGTGCTTTTGGGATGGCCTGCCCCAGCCTTGAAGTGACTTTGCCCATGTCTGACTAGACTTCAAGAGATTTGTTAAATCTCGACTTGATTGCCCCAGATTAGCTGAATCTTGGAATGGATTGCCCATTTGGCGTGGCTTGCCCCTGCTCAACGGAGTACTCGGCCACTTTGCATCTTATCTTGATCAATCTTTCCATTGTAGAAACTTTCCTGATGTCAAGTACTTACTCGCAAGTAAAACAGATAATTTTAATGCATTGCATATGACAGTTTTGAAATCTAAGTCTGTTCACTGGAAAAATGTTGTGACATATAGTGAATGAATCACTAATTAAAATGTCACTGATACCAACATGAATAGTAAGAAAATCCTTTTAGGAGTTAGCTTCGACGCGATCTTTACCGAAGTATGCTTTCAAAACAACCCTGCTTCAATTAGGTCTTTTGAAGGTTATAACGTGGCATGGTTCACGGTTTAAGAAAGAAAGGATATAAGGCTCAAATTTTTATTTGTACCCACCCATTCTCCTTGATGTTCTCCAGTCCTAAGTTCAGCTAACTTGCCATGGGCGCTCACCTTTCAAGAAGGTTAATGCATGGTATGAGGATAGAAGGAACCCACGCAGTTTTTGGAGTGATAGTCACCCTTTTTGTCTTTGGTGTCTGTAATCACACGACTTGTTCTTTGCTCGAGGATTTTTCTTTTTGTAATCCTTTTTCGCTTTTCGTTCTTTTGTTTTTCTATTTCCCTGATTTTTGCCTGGACTGATTCCTTTTTTTGAATCTTTTGATTTTGAAGTCCAGCGGGATGCCTTACCTTCTGCCTAAGTCACTAGTTTTCAAGTTTTGACTTAGCGGGCTTTCTTTTTCTTTTTGTTTTGATTCTCTTTTTTTTTAACAATCGTGTGACACAGGTTTGTCTTGACTTGTAAAGGGTTGTGACCGTCTCACTCTTCGGTCGGTGAGGGATAACCATGGATATAATTGATCCTCGAATGGGACATTCCTTTTGAAATTTGAACGCGTGGTCAAATTAACCGACACCTACCCTGCCCCAGGTTAAGATTGAGGGTTTTTCATTTTCAGAAAGAAACTCCTACTACTAGGCTCGACGGGGTTGGCAAAGGTTTCACTCCCTTATATCTCCGGTGTTTGGGAATTTGAAACAATGCATGTACATCATCAACAGGGTTTTTGTTCAAAAGCATACAATCAGAAGTTTTACGTCTTTGATTTCGTCATCCTCCCTAGGATCCTGCGTAAACAAACATATGATATCGATGAGAAAGTATGAGTGAACATGAATGGAGTTAATCAAAATAGGCATATTCATTTCATTATCATTATCATTTAAAAACAGACAAGTTTTACAAATGAGTTTGCACTTTAACAGGAAAGAAACTACAAATGCAAAGAAATAACATAATATAAAGATTGCCAGCTTCGAGGAACTGGGATTTTCCAAGCATGATTCGCTAATGAGCTAGCCGTCTTCAGAATTATTCTTTGAAGTCACTCTGATAACCATTTGCACAACTGCTCTCAGTGCCTTCTTCCATAACTTGAACTGATGGACCCACCTGCTCTTGAGCACCTTACAGTCTTCGGTTGAATGTCCCAGTGCCCCATCATGGTAGTCACAGCGGGCGTTGACATCAAAACCTGGTGGGTATGGAAAAGGCACTAGGCTCAATCCCTTGATCAAATCTAGAAGTATCTGACTGTACGTCAATGAGGTCATTTTTGTGCAAAACATCACCAAATGTTGCTTTGGACAACTATCCCCACTGTACTTTTCAAACTTTGGTGTCTTAAACTTTGGGAGGTAACACAAGGCCAGGTACCAAACACATGCTTGAAGCATTCAGATCAAGAGTATCACGCCTCTCCAGGGCTTTAAGCTTTTCGTCCAACACACAGTATTTTTCATCATCAACAGATCGTGATTCCGTAGGCTTCATCTTTGGAACTACCCCTTGGACATCTGGCACCGAGAATGCAAAACTATGATAATCAGCGGCATCAAGAGAAGATAAATGCCCGCCTCAGACAATGGGACGCTCTTGCATAACAGGATCCTCAACAGGGATTCGCACCGGCTGAGCTTGAGCAACATTATTCACTGGAGGTGGAATAACGTTCGCAGTTCTCTGAATATTGGTATCCTCCCTAGTCATGGTTGCCATAGCCTCCATAAGCTGGTCCAGCTGATTTTTCATTAATTCAACATCGGCCCTAGTCGCAAACTGATTTTGTTCTCCTGAGTTCATGATGATCTTTCCAGAAGCTGATTCAAGTCCAATGCGAGTGTCAGGAAATCAACTGCAGGTTGAGGTAAATGATGGATGAGCTCACTGGTCTGGCCTGGAGAAAGATATGCAAAATGATGCAAGATACAAATGCAATGCAATAATATGAATCCAATAAGACATGGGATCAAAGCTTCCGCATAATCTGAATAACTGTCGTGCTGATGACTAAATAAGTTCACAGGTCTGCTCTGAAGAGAATACCAGAACACCAGAATACTGGATAATCATAATACCATGATACCAGGCTGATAAGTCCACACTAATAGGAAAACCAGAATGCCGGGTAGGTTGAAGTTCAAGGTCACCTGCAAACCTGCAAACACCCGTCCCTCTCACATGTGGGTTCTAGAAAATCGAGGATCCTCAGTATCCTGGGCTCTCAGGTCGAGAAATGATAATACAGTCACCATTTCTGTTTTGGCATCATCATCAATCGAGGAGGCCTCAACTGATTCCCCTAAAAAAGATCATCCTATGCAAGTTCCCAGCATTGGGTCCTCGGATCAAGAAGTGTAATGGGTTTGCCATTTCTAGTCTGCCATTATCATGCCTCGAGAGAAGTGCCGCAACTGAGTCCTTGGGAAATGGTCACCTGAGTCGACAGTTTCCCAGGTTACACTCCATCATCTGCCCCAAATGCGCAGGATAGAATATTACCAAAGAAAACCTCGTCTGGATGTGGAGTTTTCATGTATACTACGTCTGGCCAAATGCCAAACAAGTCACACTACTTTCCACACTAATCATAGGTGTATACTCAAGCCTGGGTAGTGGGCTTATCTCTCAGAACATCCCAACCTGCCAAACAGGAAACCAGTACAGCACAGCACAGTCCAGCATAATAATAATGAAATGAAATGCAATAAATGTGGTAAAATACAGTAATACAATAATACAGTAATATACAACAGAATAAAGCACAACAGTAAACACCCAATGAAAACAAACAACCAAGCGCTAGGATCGCAAAGGGGATGGACCAGCAAGAGGTCAACATTCCCCAGTAGAGTCGCCAGCTGTCGCTCCCGGGATTTTCATCAAAGTACAAACGCGAAAGTGGCACGGAAACAGAGTCGCCAACAATGTGTATTTATCCCAAGAGAGGGAAAGGAAACACTGCGTAAACCCGAGGGAAGGGAAAAAGAATGGTCTCGCGACCAAGAGAAATGGGTAAGGGAGTCGGTTACGCGAAGGGAAGGTATTAGCACCCCCACGCGTCCATCGTACTCGATGGGATCCACGCTTGTTGTCTCGATCAAAGGGTGTCGTCATCTGGAGCTTCGCTGCTACTGGAAAGGAAGAAGTAACAGGAACAGAAAAGGACGGAGGGACGGGGAAGAAAAGAAAAGAAGTGACTCGATAGGACATTGCTCGTCCTATGCCTACATATTCCCTCGTGCAATGGGAAAGTCATAGTCAACGTAGTTAGGACACTAACTAAAGGGGGAGGTTACTCGCCAAGACATCGCCGTCTCGTGTCTATGTATCCTCAATCTAATCAGAAGGAGGAAATCAGAGTAGTCGTAGTTCGACCTAACGAGGTCTGTGTTTTTTACGAGCGACGTTAGATTCGCGTCTGAAAGTTAGGGTCGAGGCCTGTTTGCGGCGAGATGGAAGTAACGTGCCCTTTTCTGAAAATAGTTTGAAAATTAACAATCCCGAAGGATAAAAAAAGGTTTGAGTTTGTTTTGTTTTTTTTAGACAGAAATGGATTGAAGTTAGTTCATAACTTACATTGCACCAAAGTCTACCATGCGGGAACGAGTGAGTCGCATGGTCGCCCCCAAATGGGACGTATGCTAAACACTCTAGAAGAGGAGGGGAGACCCCTCATTCTTCATTTCCTACACTTAAGGCTCGAGCGCAATATTCGTTATTTTTATTAAGTGTTTTAGAAGAGTTATGAGATGAGAAGAGAAGACTCAAGTTGAAAAGAAAACACTAAGGGGAAACTAAACGTTCCTAATGTTATCATGCAAAGGTGGCCCTAAGGTTGAGGTCAAAAGGGGAACATCTACCTAAGTTAGCATGCAAAAAGAAAGCCTAACGCTAATCCTACTCCAAGCTTAATCGAAAATTAAGTTGGACTAGGTAGCTCTAAGGGAGCAAATCCAAGACTTAAACAAGTCTTGAGATTCAAAGGGAAGAGAAGGAGTGAAAGAGACGAAGGGGAGGAGAGGAGAGGAGTAAACAAAAACAGCAGCTACCACAGTGCACCTACACCAATACAGCAGTAAAAAGCAGCACACCAGCAAGACAGCTTATAACAGCTCATATTCAGCACAAAAATAGGTATAAAAGGCCAAACAGCAGCACATACAACAGCACCTATGCACATAGTCAGCGGTAGAAACAGGACAGCATGCAATGCATTTGAATACAATTTAATCATGGCATAGCAAACGTGTATCCAACATCATGCATTCCTCAATTAATCATGATCACGAACACATCACACATCAAGTTGAATAAACTTGAAGACATCATGGAAAAATGTGCATCATGAAAGGATGCATATCATTAAGCATGTGAACAAATTGAAACAAGTATGCACCTCAAGGAAGAGAAAGCAAACAAGCATGCACAACACAATTCTAGCAACACACACATTAATTCACAATTAGCATGCTCAAGGAGTGTGTGCTATGTGTTCATCGCATCAAGAACGCAACAACGCAAACATGATCATAAACGATAAAAGTCTGAGAGTCGCGTGTCAGAAAATTGTGCGCATACAATGGTGTGAGGTAAAACAGCTCAAGAATAATCCACAAATCATCAGCATATCAATCCATGAAGTTTAGACATGCAAGAGACCTCAAACAAGCAAGAAAATGCAAGAAAAACTCACTTTGCTTCAGTGGTAATCGATTACTCAGATAGGGCAATCGATTACTCAATTGAAATTTGGCTAAAAATGTGAAAAAAGGAAGAGTAATCGATTACGCTGTTTGAGTAATCGATTACCACTGAAACAGAGGTAGAAATTCAATTTTGAAAAGCACTTTCAGCAGCAAAATCACTTATGCAATCAATTCCAATGATCATGTAATCAACAATGCACGTAAATTAAGTTCAATCACAACATTCAAACATCACTTAGATCCAATAATCATCAACATCAAGAATCAAAATCAACAACAACCAAAGATCTACATTGTATAAGTTGAAATTAAGCTAAATCAAGCATAGATCTAAGGAAAACCAACCTACAAAGCTGAGATTTGCTTTGGTGAGTGTTGCAAACGAAAATTGATGAATCGAAGCTAGAAATCCAGAGATCTATGAAGCTCTACCAAGAAAACTTGAAGATCCAAGCAAGAACACCTCAAATAAGCAAAAGCTCCTCCAAAAGTGATTCCAACAACTTAATCCAAGATCTAAACCAGTAGCTACTGCAGAACTGAACCAAGAATGAGGATGTGATGGAGGTTTAGCTCAAGAATTCACAAATTCCAATGAAGAATTTGTGAATCTATGAATATGGAGCTTTGGTGAGAGGTTGAAGATGAAGATGGAGAATGAAAAAGTGAGAGAGAATTGAGAGCAAATTCTGAAAAATGCGAGTGAGAAATGATCTAAGGTTCTAGAGGTTTGGAATGAATTGGTTTAAATAACCCCTAGGTTAGGAGTTAAGTTTGGGTTTGGAGTGAGGTTTTGTGGGTTGAATTGGAAGTGGAAAATGATTTAGGAAAGGGATTATGGAATTAGAGTGGAAATTAGGTGGAAAATAATTTGAATTTTTGGGTGGAAATGATGAAAATAGATCAGTTCTAGATCCTTCCAACACATGCACAAGCCAAGCACATGATCACAAATGATCAAAAATTCTGCAATGCTGAAAATTGCCATATTTTTGCAATTTCGCCCAGAGTAATCGATTACTCAGTTCAAAAATTCAGTAATTTGGCGCCAAAAGGAGGGAATATTGCATAATTTCCTGTTTTCACCTGTTCTGTGCCATGTTAGACCTCTGAAACTTGCCATTTGATATTATCACTGAATCATGCCTGAAATATGCTGTGAATTCTGTTTCGTGCTTAGAATACTGCTGAAAATAATCGTCTGGTGCTGAATCACTGATCAAAAAATGACTGCTGGAGCTTCTGATTATCAAATCATCTAATGAGCAAAATAAATGCTCAAAAGACTTTGAAAGCTATCTGCTTGGCTCTGAACATTATTGAAAATGATACCGGAACTGAAGATGCCATGAGCTGCTGGAAAAATACCTTGATCCCATGCCCAGAAGAACCATGCAAATACAGAAATGAGGATGCAAATGAAATGAAGCATAAGCCAATTAGTGCTAAAAGTAAGAGGGCAAATTTTGAGGTGTTACACATTGATCATGAACATGTCATACATATCATATTTGTTGTGTTTGAACTATTTTGTCATGTTGTTATTGCTTGTATAGAGTTGTAGCATAGAACTTGCAAAACATGGCCTATTTTGAAACCACTATTGGATTTTAAAATGTAGGCATTTTTAGAAAACTCTAAAACCACAATTGGATTCATCATGAAATTCTAGGTAGGATCCATCTTTATTTCATCCATTTTCATGGAGAAATGAAGAAGTTATGGCCTTCTTGCAAAACCTCCAAAACCTAGTCAGCCATAGTCATGGCGCCTTTGGCGAGGCCTAAAACCAAGTCACCCTTATGTATTTATGGGGCTGGTTTGATACACTGATGTATCACCACCCCAGTGGTGTCAGCGTGTGTTTTCAAGTGTGTTTGTGTGCTAGGGCGTGGGTTCAACACCCATCCATGCCATTTTTTATCCTTCCCTCTTTTTTTTCATATTTTCTTTATTTTTGACATTTTTCATATTATTTTTAAATAATTATTTTTATAAATCAATTTTAATTACTTTTAAATGAATTTTTGCAAAAATATCACTCACATATTTAAATATTTTATTCACCCAAAAAATCATAAAAATAATTTTATTTAATATATTAAAAATATTATTTTAAATTGTTTTTAAATGTTTTAAAAATGATTCCTTTCTCTATTTTCTTTAAAACCAAAATGATTTTAAATATTCATGTGAATAAAATAACTTTTTCATAAACCTTAATCATTGTTTATAACATGATTAATGATTTTATTTGATAAATTGTACATATTTTTATTGATTTTTCTTTGAAAAATATCTTTAAAAATATGAAATTAGGGTTTTGTTCTGATTCAATCTTTCAAACTTTATCACAATAATCATGGGCCTCTATTAGAGTGTAATACCCAACCCTCTTTGTAAAAAAACCAATTCATGGGCCTCTGCTATAGTTTAAGTCCCATCACGCTTTTCAAAATCACAGTGCAATCACTGTTTTCATAAACAATCTTTGGTCCTTTGTTAGGAGTGTAAGTCTCATCCCTGTGTACATAAACCTTATTTTAAACAATAATATTGGGCCTTTGATAGAGTGTAAGACCCAACACCCTTCTGTAAATAGAAAATCTTTTAGTCTCATTCATTCTGGGCTTTGTACAGGATACAAATAATCACCTGGGCCTCTATCTAGAGTGTAAGACCCAACACCTTTGCTTTTCTCCTACTTGTGATCAAGTCATCTTCAGAATTCAAACTTTCTTCAATTTCTTCAAAACCCTAATCCAATCTTGAAGAAAACATCTGATTAATCACAATACACTTGGGCTTCTATCAAGAGAATAAGACCCACCACCTTTCTCAATTCAATACTTGTTTATATACTTGTTCATATGTCTATATATACACTTGTGCATATCTTGTTAAGTTCCTCTTAGCATTTAAATAATCCTCAGTTTAGACTAGTTCAAACAATAGGATCCTTTCAATCAGTATAACTTAGTTCAAATAACTAGTTCCCCCTGTACAAAGGAATACAGTTAGCCTCCTCTTAGGAATCATACAATGAATCTCCCCAGAAGATAACCTCCTCTTAGGCTTTGTTCAATTTGATCAACCTTGAAGCAGTTCAATAAAGAGAGGATTATTTCCCAGTGAAACCTCTTCTTTAACACCTTTAACCCTGGAACAATTTAACAAAGAAAGGATTATTTCCCGGTGAAACCTCTCTTGAACTCTTCCTAGACTTGGAAAGTCTCAACAGCCAGCCTCCTCTTGGGCTTAGTACAAGGACTCACAGGCTTCCTAGAAGCATCCATAGCCTCCTCTTGGGCTTCATACAAGGACCCTCAGGCCTCCTAAAAGTATAAGATAGACCCTAGTCATCTTTAACAGTACACCAGTCCCCAGGAGAGTCAAAACCTCTAAGGTATTTAAACTCATCCTTTAAGCCTCTTCTGATCTTCAACAAGGTTTGCTTCTCACTTTAAAATCCCCAACTAGTACCATATTACCATCAACAAATCCCCACAAGAATCAGAGCCTTATGGCATATAATAAATCAACTCTTCTCTAATCCTTATCAAGAGTTAATTTCTCTTTTGATTCCTCAAAACAGTTTAGACCTCCTCTTAGAATTAAATTTCCTCAGCAAGAGTCAGTCTCCACTTAAATTCCCTCAGCCTCCTCTTAGGCTTCATATAATTATTTTTTCCTAGTCAACCTCAATCTTGGGCTTTGTACAAGATAGATATATTACTCCCCCAGTTGAGTCAGTTTTCAACTTTTTCAGTTTCAACCTTGGGCTTTGATCAAAGCACAATATTCAACATCCCCACAGATGAGACCATGAGTCCTCTCTGTAGGTGGATATTTCCTCTACACATCACATTTCAAAACAAACAATTAAAACCCTTTCCAGATAATTGATGTAAGCGGCGCACTTGTTGATTCAAAATCCAAGCTGGAGTCCCTCCTTTATCATGGCTAAAATTTCTCTTTCATCTAAGTGATGTAAGTGGCAAACCTCTGGATTCTACACATCCAAGTCAACGTCCCTCTCTTAGCATGTAAAGACTTATAAAGGAAGATGTGGCATTGTTGGATTCCACACATCCTAATTAAAGCAACTTCCCTTATAATCAATTCCTCAATGTTTGTGATGAATAGGTGAGATATCTCCCTTTAGAGATGACAAATTCTCTCTCATTCAAACCTTTAGCTTCAATGTTGGGCTTTAAACAAGACATAAATAAACCTTTAGCGTCAATCTTGGGCTTTAAACAAGACACAAACACTCCTTTAGTTTCAATCTTGGGCTTTAAACAAGACACAAACACTCTTTTAGCTTCAATCTTGGGCTTTAAACAAGACACAAATACTCTTTTAGCTTCAATCTTGGGCTTTGAACAAGACACCAAATATTCCTCCTCCTATATAGGAGGAAATAAGATCGCTCTAATTTTCCCAGATCTCTTTACGGGAATACGTAGGCATAAGATTACGAAATCTTAGCAAGCGCACTAATAAAAAAACCTTAGGTCCAGTACCTTCCCAAAAACAATAGAAAACCCAAAGACAACAAAAGCATTTCCTCAACTTTTACAAAGGAGAAACTTTACCTATTCAACAGCAAATGGATTTAAGCAACCAAGCAATTCAACAGTAGAAACATATGTAAATAAAGGTTCCTATAGATTACTATAGATACTCTGGGTGTTAACAGCTTCCCTTTGTATAACCAACCCCCGATCCTCGATCTCTTTGCATTTGTTAAGAAAAACCATTTGCACGCAGGGTTAGTTTGAGATATCTTCCCCTTCCTTTTAAGCTTCATAGGTTAAATAGAAATCAGAAAGTAGCACTAAAAGTGGTGGTGGTCGTGTCACAAAAACCGATGCTACATGGTGGACTGGAGTAGCTTTGATTTCAAGAGAACCAGGATAAAAATCCTTGTGTGTTTCTCTCTTTGATCTTTTGATTGTGTTAACTTTTTGAGTTGGTAAAAAGCTTTATTTTTAAAACGCAATTCACCCCCCCCCCCCCATTTCTTGTGTTTTTTGCACCTTCAATTAGTTAGCTCGATATAAAATAAAGGTTTATGTTCAAGAGCTCATCCCGGTGTTAAAAGCTCCTAAGGTTTATTTATAAGCTTAAAGACTAATCGTTCCAAGATTCTTGTGGAAGGGAGACTAACCACTTTTATTTTCCGTTTGAAAAGAAGATTCACCGCTTTACTCCATTGTTTGTTGTTTAGTTGGAAGTTAGCTATAAGCTTCATTGTTTCTTCTATAAGGGTGTTTGAGAGTTTAACCTACTAAAAGCTCTTAAGTTTATTGAATATTGTCAAGATCGATTCTTGGGGAGTGGAGTAGGTTTTTTTCTTTGTTTGACAGAACCTCTATAAACTATGCTGTCATATCTCTTCCATTAACATCTTTAATGAAATTCTGGCACGCATATACCAGATGTCGAGACAGATGTCAAAACACTGGGATTAGGACAGTTTGATCATACAAGTAAATATATAGAAACTTAAATGGCAGAAAGATAAATAACACAGTCAATTGTTAACCAAGTTCGGTGCAACATCACCTATATCTGGGGGCATCCAAGTCAGGAAGGAAATTTACTATGATAGAATTAGCTCAAAGCTAAACTCCCTCGTTTATAACTTCTCTCCTAATCAATACCCTGCGTAACTTCTACCTAGAACCCCTCTAGATATGAGATCCCCTTCTCACTTCCTAACAGTCACAAACTAGTGACAATACCACAAGAGACCAGAACACAAGAACACTCTTCCAACAATAATACTTAGTTTTGCTGAAAAGCTTCAAATTAAGAACAATACACTCTTGCTTAAAAGCTTTAGAATAAACAAATAACAATTAACAATAAGTCTACCTCAATGCATCAGAAGATACATGAGTGACATACAAAGTCACACTAAAGAGACTCTCAAAAGCTAAGAATTTACACTTCCCCTAATTTTACAAAATTATGAAAGCCGTCAAAACATTAGGTCTAGGTTTCTCTTTATACACTCCCTAGCAGTCCATGGGCTTTGAAATCTTCACCCAAATATTGCTTGATCCACATGCTGAGGGCTACATCAATTATGCAGAAAACTCTTCTTAAATCTTGGAATAAATCATCAAGTTTCCTAAATTGTCTCAACATCTAATTTTAGAAACTTATGAATAGTTGGAGATCAAATCAAATGTTCCAGATTAAATCTTCTTGACCTATAAAAATAAGTGAGATATGTCCAAAAGAAATCTCACAGGATCAAACCAAATCTATCAAAAATAAGACTACAACATGTACTGATGTTCTGATACAGCATGTCAGAACATATGTCTTCCTTGTTAATTGACCAACATGTTAGGACATTTTTCCTAACATCTTTATGTGAACCATGTTTTAGCGAAATTGCTGCCAATACCAAAACCAAGGAACTTACAATCTCCCCCTTTGGAAAATTTTGGCTAAAACATCCTTTGCTTAATTAACCTGGAGAGAGGAATAAAACCACAAACACAAAGTACAAGCGAGCTACATGATCAACAAAAGATATATCAGAGATATAATGTCGCTACAAACTAAATAGGTTCATTACTCCCTCTGTCATACATAACCAATGCTCCCCCCCAAGGGGAAAACCCAAATCACCAGAAATCCAAATATGAACTATACAGGTTCACACATTAGAAACACATACAGTAGAAACCATACATATTTGCAACACATCAAGCTGAATGTCAAAACATATAGTTCCACATCAGACAGTCATCATTACACACAAACATCACCTCAGTAGCAACAGCAACAGCAACAAGCATGACAGACTATCATGCTACCCCTAAATAGTTACATACAGTAAACAACAACAATAGTCTACTCTTCCCTTAGCAGTAGTACAGTCCTGTCACAATGTTAGTCAACATGTCAAGACATGTGACATGACACTAGGACACATAGAAACATACTAATACTTTACTCCCCCTTTTTAGCAAAAAATTGACAAAAAAAGAAGAGTAAATGTACATACAATATTGGAAACACAAACATGCATAAAGCATAACACTCAGATGGAAACACACACTTGCAAAGGAAACAACTAGTTCTAACTGATGCAAACAATGTTAGGAAATTATTACAACAAAAACAACAAAACAAACCCAACCAACAAATACAGCAAACAGAGAGTCTTCATCTTTGGAGCCAGCTATCCATTCAAACCACCAGAGTTAATGAAATTAACACAATCTGCGTCAGAGTCATGTAATTGAGCATGACTTTTTTTGAAGGACTTCATCTTTGTCACATTTTTTTTTCACAATCCTAGATGCTCTAGTAGATTATCTGACATGTGTCACAATCTTGGACACAGCCTTCTTTGCATCAGTACTTTCATCCTTCTTGGCTTCGAGAAAATGAACCCTCTAAGTATCAGTATTTTTGGAGGACTGGCTCATGATGAAACATAAATTGATAGGAGGAAGAAACAGTAAGGGCTTAGATATTAATAGAGAGAAAAAAATGACCTTGCTTGTATCGACTGATCAGTCAAGGATAGATTGCGGAAAGAAGTGAAATCATCCTTATTAACAGAGCATAACTAACTATAGGAGAGAGACATTCTCTTGTTCCTCTTTCTCTCTTTCCAAGCTTTTACTGCAACATTTGAAATGACATTCTTCATGTCATTGGAAAATGTTTTTCCTTAATACGCATGCACCACTAGATGGAAGAAAATCATTAATTACAAGCCTCTCATTCTAGAAAGGCTATAACTCTTTAGCAATACAAATTCCTGAAACAACCCTGACAAAGTGATAATCAGTCCCAATGAACTTGTCCAGCTCTGCAGAGTGAAAATCCTTGAAAATCTTGATTGTGACCAGCCTGTCACAGTACAATGTCATGACATCCTGTTTGACATTGTATTCTTTTAGCATCCAACTTGATTTAGAGCAACAGTTTCCTTAGCATTATCCTTAGTCCTAGAGATAGGCGAAAAAACACAATTATATTATTGTTGATCCAAGAGACAAGATTGTTTCTCAAGAAGAACCATCCTTAAAGCCATACAGGAACACGCACAGCAGAATAAACTCAGGGTCCAAACAAGAGCACCATATAGTGATAACAAAAACACATTCCCTCTGAATTACATAGCTTAAGAATTCGGCAAAGTGCAGCTGAACAACTAAACACAATGTCAAGACATCTAGTCTGAGATCATAAAGCAACCAGAAAAATAACTCCCCCTGAAGACCACAACCCACTGCAGAGAAAAATAAATTCTCCCAAACATCATTGTTCCTAAGGACATATCCAAGCAATCACAAACTGTCCCAGTTCACTTATCAGAGGCACATGCACAGAAAAAAAACATTTAAGAGAAACCAGAATTCTCCAAAACACTTCAGGCGGGCAAGATGTCCTGCACATTTGGTTTGACATCATGCACACAAACCGCATCAGTAGAAGTACATTTCCTCATAAGTACCAACAGCTAGAATGATGTCAAAACATGGCATCTGTCATACCCCAAATTTTGACCACTAAGATTTACCATCATTGTGCAAATCATCAGCACAATATGGATGTACCTTTGTGTCTCATCAATCTCCTCAGGGGTTGTTGAGCACTCACTGCAATCAAACTTAGGGTTTTAAGCCCTCTCAAAGCTCTTAGACAAAGGATCAATTAAGAAATGACATGATCTTCAACTTGTCTAACCTCTAAAACATCCACAAAGGATCAAGAGGACTCTCACATCAAGGATTAGGCACAAGGCTATAACAGTCCAAGTGGATTAAGCCTCAAGATCGCCAGTGTCACCAAATTAGGGTTTTGGTCGATCAGGGCCTCCAGATGGAAATTTTCCTCTGGGCATGAGCCAATGCTTCAAAGCATAACCTAAGATGCTCCAAGGAACATCATGAACCCAATTATCAAGTCAATTTTACCTCAGGGGATGCATTCATCAAAAATCAAGAATTAGGGTTTCTTGACCTAATTCACCCCTAAGTTGACTTTTGGAACAAAACATGAGCCAAGGCCTCAAGAGAGGATTTGAGGGTCTCTAATGCACCACATTGATCCATTTGCAACAATGGATTGATTCAATAAGCATGAGCAACAGGTTTCAATTTCATCAGAACCACAATTAGGGTTTCGCGGGAAAAGTCAACTGTGCCTTTGACTTTTGACCCAGGCATGCTACCAAACCTTGTGACATGATTCAATACACCCTATAACACCTATGAAATCAATCCATCAAGTTTGATTTAGGTCAAGGACTTGATTTCATAGAGGATCATACAGTTTGGAATTCATCTGACAAAAAGTCAACTGTGCACAAAAGTCAACTTTGACTTTTTGAGATTTTTCACAATTATGGTTCTTTGACCCTGAAATGATGTTAATGTATGATTGGAATCATCATTCATCAAGAAAAATCAAGAAAAGTGGGATAACTTGTAAAAGGGGTAACCATAAAAAAACTTAGAAATTTTCTAAGTTATGGAACAAAGTGGCTAGGGTACCAACTTTGGAGGATCATAACTCCTAAACCACATGGCCATTTTTCCCTATTCAAAGCTGGATTTGTAGCTCTCATGGCCCTCTACAAAAGCTTCAAACACAACTCATTCTAATTCCTCATGGATTTTAAGTTATGGAATGATCAAAATCACAAAAAGTGAAAATGTCACTTTTTTCCAATACTTAGTGAAATTTTCACTAAGTCAGAATCTGCCTTCACTTTTTGCCAAATGTAGGGGCATTTTTCACTTGGATCCAAAAAGTATCAAAACCAAATATAATCAAACAGTTGTTGTATCATATGAGGGCTTTCCAAAATGGCCAAGAACTCCATCAAATTCTACTTAAGCCATGAGATATGACAATGGCAATATGCCTTGCTGAAAACTGTCAAGGCAAGGCAGATTTGTGCATTTTGCTCGATTTTCCAAATTTGTGCAAATGACAAACACACTTATCCATCTGAACACCTTAGGGGGAGACCAAGGAGGGACAAACACTGATCCATAAGCCTCCCAAGTCCTTGGAACTAAAAATAACATGCCAAACCTAGAAATCCCTAAAGAGGGGACAAGACTCCAATTTTGTTTTGGAGCTTTCATTGGAGGAACCAAGGTGTCATGGACTGAGCCATTTCCAACTGAATTCAGTCAAGACATATCCAAGACCAAGGGAACCAGCAGCTTGTGCCCTAACCTCTAGTCAATGGCTAGAGGAGACTTGGATTCTCATTGATCAACACTAGTCAAACCTCTGCAGCAGTTGCCATTCACTATTGCTTGCAAAACAAACTTGCTCCACTATAAATAGAGCTCGTTTGTGATCATTTTGAGTACACCAAAGTCATCAAACAGATGCTTTCCTCAAAATCACCTTCTCACTTCCAATTTTGCCTTCTAAGGCAAGTCACTATCGGGTTTTGAGTTTGAGAGCAATTCCAACCAAACCAATCACACACACACCTCATAAACATCATATAGAAGTGATCCAAACACTTAAACAACATCTGGAACACTGATTTCTCAAAATCACCAGCCAGCTGCTCAAGGTTTTAACCAAGTTGCTGTTGGGATACCATCTTCAGTTCCAGCTTGTTTCAAACTATTCCAAGCATCCAGACACACTCCATAGCACCTAGGGAAGTTGTCCATATCCTTGGAACCAAGCTGTAACACCTCTAACACAAAACACGATCACCAGCTGCAAGAGGTAAGCATGAGCTCTTCTAACTCTATGATCCATGCATTTTTAGCTGCATAATAATTTGGCCATATGTTCATAATCATGCATAGAGTGTTTTCCCTCAATCAATTGCTTTGTTTGAACCGTGTATGGAATTTCTAAGCCTTCATGCAAAAAATTTAGGGTTCTTGAGGTTTCTCTTTGATATCTTATTCCATGCTTAAAATAAATGAAATTAAAGACCATAGACATGATCGTGAGGTGAAAACGAGTAGATTGATATGTAGATTGGATGATATCATCAAGTATTCAGTGAGATTGGATAGAAAACGCAAATCTGCAGAAACAGATGGTGGCGCGTGTTCTTGCCATGTTCTTGGCGCCCTTTTTCAAATATTTGAATATTTGAATTTTGTGATTTTATTTAATTGATTCAAAAATTAATTTCTCTCTGAGTTTTAATGATTTTGAGTTGATTCTATTTTTAATAATTCACAAAAATGTTAAAATATTTTATTTTACCAAAAAATCCCAAAAATATTATTTATTTCATATATTTGATATTTTTGCAAACAATTAATGTTTAATTTGTTTTTAACATTTGAAATATTTTTTCTCCCTTGATTTTCCAAACTTAATTGATTTCTAATTATTTTGTGGGTATAAACATAATTTTTCAAACAATAATCCAATACCACAATTTGTTTTTCTCACATGTTTAACAATTTTGATCATTTTAATTGAATTTTTATTCAATTTAAATATATCTTGAAAACAAATTAGGGTTTTTGATCAATTCAACCATCACAAATCTTTTTCAAACATTTTGGGCCTCTAATAGAGTGTAAGACCCAACCCCTTTGAAAACCAAAACCTTTTTGGGCCTCAGTCATTGTATAAGACCCACCGTGTTTTCAAAAATCTCGGCGCGATCGCCATTTCAAAACGAAAAATCCTTGGGCCTCTCGTTGAGTTTTAAGCTCCATCTTTTCTATTAAAATCACCTTTGGGCCTCTAATAGAGTGTAAGACCCACACCCCTTGTTTTTACCAAAATCTTTTTGGGCCTCAGTGCATTGTATAAGACCCATTACGTTAAAGAAATCTCGGCGCGATTGTCATTTTTCAAACAAAATCATCTGGGCCTACCCTCGTGTTATAAGCCTCATTCCTTTTCTTTAAACACCTTTGGCCCTCTTAAGAGAGTGTAAGACCCATCCCTTTGTACAGAAAACCTCTTTTGGGCCTCAGTCACTTGTATAAGTCCCTGTACAATTTCAAAACAACAGTGCAATCACTTATAAAACCTTGGGCCTCTCCTTGAGCTGTAAGCCCCAGCAATCTTTTCAAAGCACTTTCTCCTTTGATTTAGAATATAATATTGTTATAAAAGCTTTCTTTGTTGAACAACTAACAAAACAACATGGAAGCTCTACAACCGAGTAAGTGTTTACCGGCTTTCTTTATCCGCTTTCATATATATAACTGTATTGTGGGGCTGCTCACTGTAAGTCTTCTTTCACAAACTTTTATATACTTGTCAAATATCAACTGTGTAATACTAGTATAGTTATTTAGTGTTTTCCCCGACAACTACGTCTAGAACTAGGTAAAGCCTGTTGGTCACTCTTAAATACAAACAAAACTAGATCCCCCATAGGATTACCAGGTACAGTCTTCCCTCCTCTTGGGGTTAAACAATATGGAAACGTGAAAGGCAGCATTCTCAGTGAACCATTTCTCAGACTGTCACCCTTAGACATTGTCAAAGAAACTCTACTCCCCAGATATGATCTTTTCTCAGTGAATGGCATCTCTTGAGTTTCTTCCAAATCCTCAAACTTTCCTGAAATGATCTCTTCTCGGTGAATTGCATTTCTTGAACTTCTCTTGGTTTGGGGACCCACAGGCTTCTTAAAAGCATCCCCGCCTCCTCTTGGGTGTTGTACAAGGAACCTTCGGCTTCTTAAAAGCTCGCATGCCTTCTCTTGGGCTTAGTACAAGGACCTAGAGACCTCTACAGGTATAGGAACAGAACCTAGTCATCAATTTGCTAGAGCTGTCTTTCTGAGTCAAGTGTCAGACCAATTAATGGGTTGACCTTCATCCTTTAACATACCAGCCTTCTCTTGGGCATCATACAAAGATAATTCACTATCTGAGAATCGATTTCTCAAAACACCAGTAGACTTGGACAGTCTCAATACCCTTTGGATTTCCCATTTCCTTAAAGAACGGGAAACAACCCTGATCCTTTCATCAATTCCAAAGCACAACATTGATCTTTATAA
Source organism: Lathyrus tuberosus (assembly GCA_022829125.1). Classification (NCBI taxonomy): domain Eukaryota; kingdom Viridiplantae; phylum Streptophyta; class Magnoliopsida; order Fabales; family Fabaceae; genus Lathyrus; species Lathyrus tuberosus. The sequence continues at coordinate 13,979,072 of JALAZF010000075.1, forward strand.
GAACTGATTTTCTCTTTTATCCAACATACTGGACCTGTCACTAAACCGAAACAGTCACCATCTTTTAGCCTCCTATTGGGCTTTGTACAATGATTCTCCCCAGTGGAGCTAACCTTTCTAGACTCTCTTGTTGAGTCACCCTTTTAGCCTCCATCTCGGGCTTCGTACGAGACACTAAATCACTCTCTTGTTGAGTATAAAAGACTCTCTTGTTGAGTCAAACCTTTTAGCCTCCATCTTGGGTTTCGTACAAGATACAAATCACTTTCTTGTTGAGTATAAAAGACTCTCTTATTGATTCACCCTTTTAGCCTCCATCTGGGGCTTCGTACGAGATATAAATCACTCTCTTGTTGAGTATAAAAGACTCTCTTGTTGAGTCAAACCTCTTTAGCCTCCATCTTGGGCTTCATACAAGACACATACAAAACACTCTCTTGTTGAGTATAAAATATTCTCTTGTTGAGTCAACCCTTTCAGCCTCTATCTCGGGCTTCGTACGAGACAACAAATAAAAGGCACCCCCTTGTTGGGTCAATAGCCTCCTCTTAGGCTTTGTATAAGGAAAACCCCGGTTGAGTCAATCAACCTTTTAGCATCAAATTTGTGCCTTGCTCACAGCATACAAACATCAATAACTCCTCTTTAGAGATGACAAATTCTCTCTCAAGCCAAAACCCTTTAGCTTCACATCTTGGGCTTTGAACAAGATACAAATCACCTTTAGTTTCACGTCTTGGGCTTTGAACAAGACACCAAAACAACCTTTTTCCTCCCATAGAATAGGAGGAACTACGATCACTCTGATTTCCCTATTTCCTTAAATGGGATTACGTAGGCATAAAATTGCAAAAAATCTTAGCGAGCATACTAATCAAAACCCCAAAATCCCATACCTTCATACATCAATCAAAAAGCACCAAGTCTTAACATCTTACCAAAAACCTCACAGATAATCCAGACACTTGTATTCTTAAGAAAATAACCCTAAGAAGGACCCCCTATTTTGATAGCATCTGTAAACCAACAGTTTTGACTGTTTAAACTCAGTATGCAAGCAGGGTTAATTGGAGACATCTATTTCCCTTCCTTAATCAGCTCAACGGGATAAAAAAATGAATCAAACTATAGTACCAAAGCGATAGTGATTCGAAACCACAAAAATCGCGCTACAGAAAAATGGCAACCACAGTGGGAGACATTCTTTCTTGCATTCCCAAGGGTAGAAAACCCCGAGTTCACAAAGTATCACAGAAATGGCGACTCTGCTAGGGAGTCATTGTCTGTATAGGATCATAAGACTAGAGGTTTAGGATGATTAAGACAAATATATATACTGCTTTTCCTAATTGATATCTGTGTTTATTTTTCTGCTAATGGGAATGCGTGTGATGCCGCATGTGGAAAGATTGAGTATACACCTAAGATAGGTGATGGCAATGCGGGTAATCTTGCGGAGAGTGAATCCCAGTTAAGAGCCCCCGATCGACCATAAAACTCAGTGGAGACTCCCTTTGCAGATACATTGCCTATACGACTTCGGTTGTTGAAAGTAGTGTGGTCGACTGGGGTTATCTGAGAAGCTGTGGTTTTTAGCAGGCTGAAACCATTTTGTAGTACGGAAGCTATCGGAAATAGTTGTCACGCGATACTACCCCCATCTGAGATCACTCTAGGATACATAAGCTCGCTAGTGATCCGCTTGCTGTTGTCATCCCAAGAGGGGTCAATGATTTTGCGGACAGGTTCAAAAAATCACCAGTATAAACCATTGGGGGGTAGAGCCTTGACTTCATGACACCGACCCTTTGACCCCATGTTTTTTCTATGTTTTTGTGTGCTGAATTCATACATTCATTTGAAAAACATTAAAACAAAGAAAAATCTTCTCTTCTAGTCTCTCTTTTTCAAATTAAACTAAGACAATGATTGCAAATGTCAGATAAAAGGAGATTGCGTTAATGGATATCGGTAGAAGGAAAACTCATAAGTACATCTTCAAGGTTCCAAAGTTAGAGGATTTGAGAGGTTTGGCGAGAATGATCACCAACCACGAGGCTTTCAGAGCCAAGTATGGAGGACTGCTATCTCTATTAAGGGTCCATGTAATCGAAGGAATCATGTCCACACTAATCCAGTTCTACGATCCGGTCTATCACTGTTTCACATTCCCGGATTATCAGCTAGCGCCAACGCTGGAGGAGTACTCTCACCTAACTGATCTGCATATCATTAATCAGGCTCCCTTTTCTGGACTGGAAGAGATTCCAAAGGATCAAACCATTGCAAGAGCAATTTATTTGGACGAGTCAGAAGTCAGGACTCACATGAACACTAAGGGTGGCAACCAAGGTTTGCCAGCCCAATTCTTGATAAAGAAAGCCCTGTACTTTGCCAGTATAGGGAACGTGGCCGCTTTCGAGAGCATCTTTGTTTTGCTCACCTACGGGTTATTTTTGTTTCCCAACATTGATAACTTCGTAGATATCAACGCCATTAAGATTTTCCTGATCGAAAACCCTGTACCAACCTTACTCGCAGATGTGTATCATTCGGTACACTTAAGGAATTTATACAGCGGAGGAATGATCACGTGCTGTGCACCCTTGCTTTACAAATGGTTCACTTCCCATTTGCCTAAGTCGGCCGCATTTTGGGATCAAAAGAATACTTTACGTTGGTCACAAAGAATCATGTCTCTTACCAACACCGACATCAATTGGTACAATCGAATCTACGACGGGATCAGAATCATTGACCATTGTGGAAATTTCCCAAATGTACCCTTTATAGGAACTAAGGGGGAATCAACTATCATCCGGTGTTAGTTCGTCGTCAATTTGGATACCCAATGAGGCATATCCCGCGTAATGCTCATCTGGAAGGTCTTTTCGTCAAGGAAGGAGAAAATGACAGGGCACTAAAGAAAGAAATAGTGCATGCTTGGAAACACGTTTATAGGAAAGGAAGAGAGTCTCTAGGAAAACTAGATTGTGTCTTGGTGGAGCCTTATCTCCACTGGGTACAAACTAGAGCTCTCAAGCTAAGGATGCCTTACCCTCGCCAGGAAGTTCTTCCATTAAGGGACTTTACCCTTTATTTTATGTCTGAGATGGAAAAGCTTCAGGTTACTCTCATCAAAGTTCAGCAGGAGAAGAGGTCTTGGAGGAACAAGTACCGTATTCTCAATGTGGAGTGTAAGAAAATGCAGCAGCTATTAAGACAAAAAGATGCTCTGATTGAGATTTTAGAGCAACAGGCTGTATAAAATCAGGATGACCAAAGGAGTTTACTCGCTCCTTTCACTTGGCAAAGGAATGACAACCCGACAACGGCTGAAGAGCCCCGTGTTGCTCCCGGGATTTTCATCCAAGTACAAACGCGAAAGTGGCACCGAAACAGAGTCGCCAGCAATGTGTATTTATCCTAAGAAAGGGAAAGGAAACACCGCATAAACCTGAGGAAAGGAAAGAGCATGGTCATGCGACCAAGAGAACTAGGTTCTGGAGTCGGTTACGCGTGAGGAAGGTATTGGCACCCTCACGCGTCCATCGTACCCGATGGGATCCACGCTCGGTGCTTCAATCAAAGGGTGTAAGGAAAGGATGCTGGAAAAAGAACTGGAAAAGGAATGGAAAGAGAAAGAGGAAAAAATGTAGGGAAAATAAAAGAAGTGCTCGAATGGGCCATACCCCACTGCCTACGTATCTCATCGGGAACATGAGAATCAGAGCAACGTAGTTCCCCTCACCTAGGGAAAATTCCTTGTGTTTTTTAGTGGAATACGTTAACGTTCGCGTTCCAGCAGTTAGGTGTTGCAGCTCGCTGTAGGGAGACTTAGGCGTTACCTGTTTGCGGTAGAACGGAAATGACGCATCCTTAAGGAAGGAGTGAATGAGATGAGAAGAGAATTCTCGAAGGAAAGATGTTATTGTTTGTTTGAAGTTTTTTAGAAAGAAGTGTTTTTGAAGTTGTTTGTAACTTGCATTGCACCCAAGTCTATAACATAGAAACAAATACGTCGCGTATCATCCCCAACAGGACGTACACTAGGTATCCTAGAAGAATGAAGGGAAACCCCCCCATTATTCACTTCCCACATTTAAGGCTCATGCGCAATACACGTTTAACCTTTATTAAGTGTTTTACTTTTGTTTTGAGATGAGAAGAAGAGAGACTCAAATGGTCGAGAAAGGTAAAATCTAATGAGGGAGACTAAGACTCAACCCTAGAGTTATCATACATGGTGATCCTATGGTTAATGAGGTTTAAGGAACCTAATCCTAAAAGAAAGGAGAAGAAGAAGATAGAAAGCAACTTACTTCCAAGATGGAAGTTAAGTTATTTCTAAAAGGGAAGAAAGAAGATTATTCAAGGAAAGCATGTCTATGCTTATCAAAATCACAACTTGAATTATTAAAAGAAATAAGAGAGGATGAGAGAAAGAAATGTATGTGGAAGCATATCCACACACTTACTTACCCTTAGCACCTACATGAAAAGGTTAGTTCAAAAACTATTCACAAAAAATCCTAAGTAAAAGAACTTGGTCAAACAAGCCAATGGAAGGAAATAATGGAAATAGCGGCTATTACAGCCCACATGCAACAGAACAACAGTAAATTCAGCTTCATATACCAAACAGCAAACAACAACTCATGTTCAGCATATAAAATGGGTGTAACAAGCATTTGGCAGCACATACTACAACATACATGTGTATAGGCAGCAGTGGAAGATTAGAGACAGCATGCATTAACAAACAATTGCAATCATGAACAACCATCATCGTGCATCAAGCCTTGCACATTCATCAAACAAACACGATCACAATCACATTACAACTCATGGTGAACAATCCTTGAAATAAAACATGTTATAATGCACATTACAAAAGAATACGCATTGTCAAGAATACGAGCAAGTCAAAAACAAGTATACATCTCTTGAAACGGAAAGCAAATGAACAAGCGCATAATAATTCCAGCAACATAACATTAACTAGCAATTAATAAGCTCAAAGTGTGTGCATCATGTGTTCATCACATCAATTAATCTACAATGCAAACATTATGCTCAATGATGAAAAACAAAGGCACGCGCGTCGTAAAAATCAAGTTCGTACTGTGGTGTGAGTTAAGATATCTCTAAAATAATCCACCAATCATCAATGCATTGATCCATGAAGTTTAAACATGTTAAGGACCTCAAACAAGCAAGAAAATGCACAAAATACACATTTTGTCCCAGAGTAACCGGTTAGCAAATGGTGAGTAACCGGTTACTTAGTTAAAAATCAAACAGTTTATGCAAAAATACACATGTTAACCGGTTAACAAACGGTGAGTAACCGGTTACTCTGGGTCAGTGGCCAAAATACTAGTTTCAAAAGCACTTTTCAGGAGCAAATCACTTCTCCAAACTTCCAAATGAACATGTAACCAATTAGGCACGAAATTACATTGAATTGCAGTCAACAAACATCAATTGGATTCAATTAACAACCACATCAAGAATCATATTCAAGCACATGAATCCAAATCAAAAATCCACAAAGATCTACATCGAATAAGTTGCGAATAAGCTAAAAACAGTGTAGATTTAGGGAAAACCAACCTACAAAGCGGAGACTTGCTTTGGTAATTGTTGCAAAGTAATCTTGGTGTAGAAAATGAAAGAAAACCAGAGATTCTTCAATCAATAGCCGAAATACGTCGAAACCGAGCAAAATCGCGAAAATCCACCAAAATCCAACTTGCACCAAAATAAATGGTGAGAAACCTTTGGATTGAAGAAGAACAAGCTAAAATTCCAGAAAATCCAACCAATGCAAACCAAAATATGAAGTTTAGCTCAAGAATTAATCACTTTTCAATGTAAAAAGTGATTATTCTTCAAGAAATAAGAGCTTTTATATGTGGTTTTGGAAGAGAGAAGTAGAAGTTGTAGCAAAGTGAATAGAGAAAATAAGAGTGAAATGTGAGAAATTTGAGAAAATGGTTGAAGGTCCTTGAAAATGAGTGAAGCATCTATTAAATAGATTTTAGGTTTGGAGTGTGAGAGGTTTGGAATGAGGTTTGGGTTTGGAGCTAGGGTCGGAGTTAGTTAGACTCAACTCACCGAGTCAAGTTAGTTAACTCGGTTAGTTAGGATCAACTCGGTTGCTTGGAAAACAAGGAACCACAACTAGTGTATGGGTGTGTGACTTGGGCTGCAAGCAAGGCCTTGTGACTTGTGAACTTTCAGCATGAAACCACCAAGTTCGAGCCCTCGTATGACCTTCATAACTTGTTCAAATGAAAAAATGTCCAACATCAAAGTTGAAGAGGGCATGGAGATGAACAACTTTGATGTTAAATAGTTTTTCATTTGAAGCCTTATTGATGGAGAAAATTGACTTGAAATTTGGCACGCTAACTGTTCGATGAATTTATGGCGCATGGGCCTGGCCTTGCCTTGCCATGACTTGGTTTTTGCCTTGATTTTACCAAACTTTGATTGATCATAACTCCCTCAATTTTGATCCGATGGAGGAGTTATTTATATGGATTTGAAGCTTACATTGATGTTAGAAATCACACCCTCAAGCTGATTGACAGTGATTTCCTACAGGAGCTGTACTTGCATGCACCTGAATTTCCGCAGGAGTATAATAGATGGTCACAGTTGACACCTCATCAGTATCTTTCACAACCCAGTCAAACTGTAGATGGCCCTCGTCAATCAGACTCTGCAAACCAAATTTCAACTTATCACAACCATCCTCTTGACTCATACACTCAGAACAATCTTGATCACAACCTGGGAACACCTGTCCCTTCAACAAATGATCTTTCACAACCAGCAATGAAGTCTTCACCTGATTAATATCTGCCACCAAGTTCAATCTCTTTCCGTCTTCAATAGCATGCACATCTGCCACACCATGATCAGGCATGGGGTTCTGGACAACATTAGGAGGTAGAGAGAAATTGATTGCTTTAGCATCTATCAGGTCTTGCACCTTATGGTGAAATGCCCAACACTTCTCAATGGTGTGCCCTAGAGCACTGGAATGGAACTCGCAGCGAGCATTGGCATCATAGTTAAGTGGCAAGTTTCCAGCAGCAGGAGGTCTCATTGTACGAAGTTCAACCAACTTTAACTTGAGTAACTGTGGCCACAGTGCTGAGTAAGTCATAGGGAGAGGGTCAATTTTACGGTCCCTCTGCCTAGACCTTTGCTGGATCAGAGGTTGCTACTGTTGTTGAACCTACTGTTGTGGTTGCTGCTGCTGAACGGTTGGTGCTGGAATCGTCACTGCACCTACTTGATGGTAAGCCTGAGAACGTCCTCTTCCTCGTCCTCTATACACAGCGTTTATATCACCTTCTCTCCTTTTCTGACCACTAGCAAAAGGTTTCTTCATCCTAGAGGAGCCAGTCCCACTTACGTCTTGAATCTTCCCCAGCTTCAACAGACTCTCGATCTTTTCACCCGCAATCACGATTTCAGAAAATCCTGTTGATGGACAGGCAGCCAATCTATCAAGAAATTCCCCTTGTAGGGTGCCCATAAACATATCTGCCATTTCTCTATCCAACAAAGGGGGTTGAACCTGTGTAGCCATCTCTCTCCACCTTTGAGCGTATTCCTTGAAACTTTCCTTAGCATTCTGTGACAACCCTTGCAGTTGAGTGCGGTTGGGCGCCATGTCAATATTGTACTGATATTGCTTTAGGAATGCTTATGCCAGATCCTTCCAGCTTCTCACAACAGCTCTGTTCAATTTCATATACCAGGTCAGCGATGCTCCAGCCAAACTGTCCTGAAAATAATGCATCCATAACTTCTCGTCATCAGTATGGGCTGAGATCCTCCCAAAATAAGCTTGAATATGTGTCTGGGGACACGTATTGCCATGATATTTGTCAAAAGTGGGCGGCTTGAATTTGGGAGGAATTCTGACCCCTGGTACTAGACCCAGATTGGTAACATCAATACCTATAGAATTCTTGCATTCCATAGCCCGTATCTTCTCAGCCAACTCATCGTACCTTTTGTCATTAGGCGTACCCATATCAGCATCCAGCAGGGTAAACTGATCTTCCTGAACATCTTCCTGAACAACACCAGCATTTCTGACATTTCCATTACCCAGATTACCAACAGGGGGAGGATTACCAACAGGAGGAGGAGTGCCATGAGTCTGTGAATTGTCAACTTGATTTCCTCCCGGCGTATTCTCTGGACGCTCGACCAGAAGTCTCAATCTGTCTTGAGTCTGTGCCATACCAGTCATAAGAGTCATGAACTGGTCCATGCATGCCCTCATTTCAGCCAAATCATCCTGCATTTGATCCATAATCCTTGTTTGATTTCTTTGAGTTGGGTATCGGTGAATGTAATTCTCAGCTATAATGCCTGAAACTGAATAAAGGTTTGAATGACCGGAGCAATTACCTGTTATGCACAAATGCTTATGATTATGATGATGCAGATGCAAATGCAAACAATCATATTTAAACATTTCCAGGGCCTATCCACTTTGATTCCAGCTTTGAAATCGGGCAAAGGATCGGACACCACATCGGAAAATAAATCCGAATCCAGAAATATTGCAGAATCAATCAAAAGACGACCCCTTTCAAAAAACTAAGAGCTATTGAGACAAATACGGCTGAACCAAATATTGCAATATGATAGCATAAGAAGTCATACAAATAGGTTCGATACAATCAAAAGTGATTCCATCAACAATCCTGATGGTAATCACAGCAAAATACAAACAACAGAATTACTACAAATCAATTCCAAACAAGTTGGCTTCAATCTCCTCAAGAAGGTTCACAGTGTCTGGATGAGTAGGTCTTTCTAGCAACCCCTTGATCAGTCTGTTTCTCTTCTCGACATCCTGATTCAGCTTAGCAATCTGCTCTTCAACATCATTGCCTTTGTGCTTTGACTTCTTGATTCCCACTTGCAGTTTGAGCTCTTCAATTTCTTTTTGGGCTTCTTTCCACTTACCAGAGAAGTGTTTCTTATCTTCCTTCATTCTTTGAAGTTCTTCTTTTAACTCCCCATTCTCAATCTTGAGCTCTTCCCACATCTCCTGATATGTGGCAAGCTCGTCTTTAGTTTTGGTCAAGAGCTTCTTGGTTTCCCTGTAGGCTTTGCCGGATGATTCAACAGTCATACTGATCTTTCTACAATGTTGAGCTCTATCATCAAGATCTTTCTCCCTTTTTTCCAAACGCTCTGTCAAATCTTGGACCTTCCATTTCATCTCCAAGTTGTCATGTAAAGCGCCCTGGAGTCTGCTACTCATACTAGCATTTTCCTCTCTCAAATCTTGCACCATTTTTCGCTGCTTATCGAATTCTTCAATTGGTATGGTGATTCTTTCCTCTATCACTTTGGGATATAATGGAGGCGCCCAATCAAAAGGCAAATAGTACTCTTCGACCCTCTTCTTTATCCATTGATCATATGGAGGAAAAGTTTGATTGTTAGGCAGACCCCAAATGGTTTTTCCTCTCTTCTGTTTACCGAGCCATGCTTTGGAAGCTTTTTGCGCCATATCTAATCCATCGTCAGCCATGTGAAAATACAGAGACTCTTCCAATTCCTTTTCAACTGGGGGACTCCTTAGAGCATACCCAAACTGCCGGATAGCCAAGGAAGGGTTGTAGTTAATACCTCCTTTTCTCCCTATCAACGGGACATTGGGGTATTCACCACAACTGTGCAAAATGTCTTTACCCAGCACTCGGTGATTCACCCAAACAATATCCTTAGTGTCTAGACCCATCAGACATTGGCTCCATTTCAGAGAATTCGCAGTATCCTTGAAAGCACCTGACTGGGGTAGACGATTGGCAAACCACTTATAGAAAAGAGGTGCACAACAATGAACTATCCCACCTCGTTTCTTCTCGTTCATGTTGTATAAAGTATAATTAAGATATCCTAATAAGGTTGGCACCGGATTCTGAGTTACAAATATCTTAATATCATCCGTGTCCACAAAATCAAGCTTGTTCAGGAACAAGACAATACCATACACACAGAGAGCCAACACTGCATTGAAGACATTCCACTTCTCCTCCTTTGCTTCCTCTTGAGCTTTGCTTGCCAAGTATGATAAGTGATAGCCACGAACCTTTCCCTTGCCGGAAATATCAGCTTCCAAAGTTGACTTGCTCAAATAAAGAGCACCCGCCACAGCTTGGAAATCAAGATCTGCCTTCAACCCACAGAAAGGAACACCTTCTTTGATGGAAATTCCCAGAATGTTAGAATACTCCTCCAGAGTGGGAACCAAAACATAATCAGTCAACACAAAGCATCTCAGGGATGGATCATAGAACTGCATCAAGGTGTGCAAGCCATTATATTCATATTCACTGATGTTACGAACAAAGGATAGGATCCAACCATACTTCTCTCCGAACATTCCTAACACTTCCGGACTGGCCATCTCTTGTAATTTACAAATCTGACCCAGGATGAGCTTCGGGAACTTGTACACAATGATATTATTCCTCCCCTTCTTGGTGTCCATCCCTATGACTGCCCTTTGACTGGAATCAAAATCAGATACTACCTGGAAAATGAAAAAATATAAATGTTAGAGAAAAAGATGCAATGCAAGGCATGGGATCAAGGTGCCACGTGTCTGTGCTGGGCTGTAATAGTTGAATAAATTCAAGACTCAAGTTCTCCAGAATTCCAGAACAACAGAGTAACCACACAGATAAACCATACTGATAAGAAATCCAGTGTACCAGGTATGTTGAAGGTCAAGGGTACCTGCAAACTTGCAAACAGCCCGTCCCTCTCACATGTGGGTACTAGAAAGGTGAGGATCCTCAATATCACGGGCTCTCAGGTCGAGAAATGATGATACGTTCACCATTTTTGGTTTGGCATCATCATCAATCGAGGAGGCCTCAACTGATTCCCCTCAAAAAGGATATCCTATAGCAAGTTCCCAGCATTGGGTCCTCGGATCAAGAATGTGCAATGGGTTTGCCACAAAGTGTGGTCTGCCACTGTCACAACTCAGGAGGAGTGCCACAACTGAGTCCTTGGGAATGGTCACCAGAGTCGACAATTCCTCCAGAGAATATCTACTAGCCTGTATCAAACATACAGTAGCAGATAGCTCTGGATAGAACCTCGTCTGGTTGTAGGTCTCGTGAACACCCACACGTGGCCAAACACCACGGGAGCGACATGTCCACCCACACTAATACCTATGTGTATGCTCAAGCCTAGGTAGTAGGCTTATCTCTCAGAACACCCTGCCCGCCAAACAGAAAACCAGCACAGTCCAGCATATAATGATATGTAATGCAGTAAAAATGGTAAAGTACAGTAATACAGTAAATAACTATACAGTAAAATACAGCACAACAGTAAACACCCAATGAAAGAAAATAAACAAGCGCTAGGATTGACTCGCTAAGGAAACCAGAGATTTTGGGTTCTCTCCCCAGCAGAGTCGCCAGCTGTCGCTCCCGGGATTTTCATCCAAGTACAAACGCGAAAGTGGCACCGAAACAGAGTCGCCAGCAATGTGTATTTATCCCAAGAGAGGGAAAGGAAACACCGCATAAACCTGAGGAAAGGAAAGAGCATGGTATTGCGACCAAGAGAACTAGGTTCGGGAGTCGGTTACGCGTGAGGAAGGTATTAGCACCCCCACGCGTCCATGTACCCGATGGGATCCACGCTCGCTGCTTTAATCAAAGGGTGTAAGGAAAGAAAGCTGGAAAAAGAACTGGAAAAGGAATGGAAAGAGAAAGAGGAACAAATGTAGGGAAAATAAAAGAAGTACTTGAATGGGCCCTACCCCACTGCCTACGTATCTCATCGGGAACATGAGAATCAGAGTGACGTAGTTCCCCTCACCTAGGGAAAATTGCTTGTGTTTTTTAGTGGAATACGTCAACGTTCGCGTTCCAGCAGTTAGGTGTTGCAGCTCGCTGTAGGGAGACTTAGGCGTTACCTGTTTGCGGTTGAACGGAAATGACGCATCCTTAAGGAATGAGTGAATGAGATGAGAAGAGAATTCCCGAAGGAAAGACGTTATTGTTTGTTTGAAGTTTTTTAGAAAGAAGTGTTTTTGAAGTTGTTTGTAACTTGCATTGCACCCAAGTCTATAACATAGGAACGAATACGTCGCGTATCGTCCCCAACAGGACGTACACTAGGTATCCTAGAAGAATGAAGGGAAACCCCCCCCCCCCCCCCCATTATTCACTTCCCACATTTAAGGCTCATGCGCAATACACGTTTAACCTTTATTAAGTGTTTTACTTTTGTTTTGAGATGAGAAGAAGAGAGACTCAAATGGTCAAGAAAGGTAAAATCTAATGAGGGAGACTAAGACTCAACCCTAGAGTTATCATACATGGTGATCTTATGGTTAATAAGGTTTAAGGAACCTAATCCTAAAAGAAAGGAGAAGAAGAAGATAGAAAGCAACTTACTTCCAAGATGGAAGTTAAGTTATTTCTAAAAGGGAAGAAAGAAGATTATTCAAGGAAAGCATGTCTATGCTTATCAAAATCACAATTTGAATTATTAAAAGAAATAAGAGAGGATGAGAGAAAGAAATGTATGTGGAAGCATATCCACACACTTACTTACCCTTAGCACCTACATGAAAAGGTTAGTTCAAAAACTATTCACAAAAAATCCTAAGTAAAAGAACTTGGTCAAACAAGCCAATGGAAGGAAATAATGGAAATAGCGGCTATTACAGCCCATATGCAACAGAATAGCAGTAAATTCAGCTTCATATACCAAACAGCAAACAACAGCTCATGTTCAGCATATAAAATGGGTGTAACAAGCATTTGGCAGCACATACTACAGCATACATGTGTATAGGCAGCAGTGGAAGATTAGAGACAGCATGCATTAACAAACAATTTCAATCATGAACAACCATCATCGTGCATCAAGCCTTGCACATTCATCAAACAAACACGATCACAATCACATTACAACTCATGGTGAACAATCCTTGAAATAAAACATGTTATAATGCACATTACAAAAGAATACGCATTGTCAAGAATACGAGCAAGTCAAAAACAAGTATACATCTCTTGAAACGGAAAGCAAATGTACAAGCACATAGTAATTCCAGCAACATAACATCAACTAGCAATTAATAAGCTCAAAGTGTGTGCATCATGTGTTCATCACATCAATTAATCTACAATGCAAACATTATGCTCAATGATGAAAAACAAAGGCACGCGCGTCGTAAAAATCAAGTTCGTACTATGGTGTGAGTTAAGATATCTCTAAAATAATCCACCAATCATCAATGCATTGATCCATGAAGTTTAAACATTTTAAGGACCTCAAACAAGCAAGAAAATGCACAAAAATACACATTCTGTCCCAGAGTAACCGGTTAGCAAACGGTGAGTAACCAATTACTTAGTTAAAAATCAAACAGTTTACGCAAAAATACACATGTTAACCGGTTAACAAACGGTGAGTAACCGGCTACTCTGGGTCAGTGGCAAAAAAAACCAGTTTCAAAAGCACTTTTCAGCAGCAAATCACTTCTCCAAACTTCCAAATGAACATGTAACCAATTAGGCACGAAATTACATTGAATTACAATCAACAAACATCAATTGGATTCAATTAACAACCACATCAAGAATCATATTCAAGCACATGAATCCAAATCGAAAATCCACAAAGATCTACATCGAATAAGTTGCGAATAAGCTAAAAACAGTGTAGATTTAGGGAAAACTAACCTACAAAGCGGAGACTTGCTTTGGTAATTGTTGCAAAGTAATCTTGGTGCAAAAAATGAAAGAAAACCAGAGATTCTTCAATCAATAGCCGAAATGCGTCGAAACCGAGCAAAATCGCGAAAATCCACCAAAATCCAACTTGCACCAAAATAAATGGTGAGAAACCTTTGGATTGAAGAAGAACAAGCTGAAATTCCAGAAAATCCAACCAATGCAAACCAAGAGATGAAGTTTAGCTCAAGAATTAATCACTTTTCAATGTAAAAAGTGAATATTCTTCAAGAAATAAGAGCTTTTATGTGTGGTTTTGGAAGAGAGAAGTAGAAGTTGTAGCAAAGTGAAGAGAGAAAATGAGAGTGAAATGTGAGAAATTTGAGAAAATGGTTGAAGGTCCTTGAAAATGAGTGAAGCATCTCTTAAATATATTTTAGGTTTGGAGTGTGAGAGGTTTGGAATGAGGTTTGGGTTTGGAGCTAGGGTCGGAGTTAGTTAGACTCAACTCACCGAGTCAAGTTAGTTAACTCGGTTAGTTAGGATCAACTCGGTTGCTTGGAAAACAAGGAACCACAACTAGTGTATGGGTGTGTGACTTGGGCTGCAAGCAAGGCCTTGTGACTTGTGAACTTTCAGCATGAAACCACCATGTTCGAGTCCTCGTATGACCTTCATAACTTGTTCAAATGAAAAAATGTCCAACATCAAAGTTGAAGAGGGCATGGAGATGAACAACTTTGATGTTCAACAGTTTTTCATTTGAAGCCTTCTTGATGGAGAAAATTGACTTGACATTTGGCACGCCAACTGTTCGATGAAATTATGGCGCATGGGCCTGGCCTTGCCTTGCCATGACTTGGTTTTTGCCTTGATTTTACCAAACTTTGATTGATCATAACTCCCTCAATTTTGATCCGATGGAGGAGTTATTTAGATGGATTTGAAGCTTAGAACATGAAATTTAATTAGCTCAACTTGGGTTTGAGATTTGGAGCTTTTATCTTGGCGAAAGAGAGCCTCAAAATGTGGTGCAAAATGGTCCAAACTTGCCATTTTTGGAAACCCTAAAATTTCTATTTTTGGCAGTTTTGTGATTTCTTGATTTTTCATTATTCCTCCATCATTTCATGATCAAATCTTGTCCAATGAACATGTATACCTTGAATTTCATGAATTTGACCTTAAAAAGTCAGAGTTGACTTTTTTCACTACACAATTGACTTTTCCCCAATTTCTTGATTATCGAGCAACTGATCAATTGAACCTCTTCTGAAATGAACCAATTGCCAATCTTCCATCCATATACAGTTAAGAACACAAGGAATACCATGAGATCAATTTTTGTCCAAAAAATCAGAGATAAATTGATTTAAGGTCAAACCCTAATTTTGGCACCCTCTGGTTAGGAGGAAATAGCACATCCTCCAAATCCAAATTCCTCTGAATATAATGTATATCCTATCTAACAAAGATGAGATATGACATTTGGAGATGATAAAAACTCAAAGAGCTTGCCCATTTGGGGGTCAGATCCCAATTTTTGACTGCCTTGTGTAAGAGATGGTGCACTGCCCAATCTTCTTGATGAATTCTCCCCTTCTCATGCCTTGTGGGACCAATTGAGATGACATATGACATAAGAGACCCTTTAGGCTTGTTTGAAGACCCTTGGTTCTTATTTCCTTGCTTTGGATGATCAACACCTTAAAGAATCACCTGATCCCATGCCCTTATGCAAGATGCAATGCAATGCTTTATGTTTTATATTTCTATGCTTGAATGCAATGCAATGAAAAGAAAGCTCATGCTAAATGATATGAAGAAATGAGAGGGCAAATTTTGGGGTATTACACCCCGGTCAAAGAAAAGGAAAGTACGAGAACCAGCACCTGAACACTCCAAAGAGAGGACTCAGGATCCATTAGTTTAGATTTCCTTTTACAACGCTATGTAAATTACTGTATTTCCATTTCCGCAATCCTTTGAATTCAATAAAACTGGGTTTCCCCACTGTTTGATATTTGCAATCTAATTGTCGAAGTTTA
Source organism: Lathyrus tuberosus (assembly GCA_022829125.1). Classification (NCBI taxonomy): domain Eukaryota; kingdom Viridiplantae; phylum Streptophyta; class Magnoliopsida; order Fabales; family Fabaceae; genus Lathyrus; species Lathyrus tuberosus. The sequence continues at coordinate 13,994,883 of JALAZF010000075.1, forward strand.
CTTTGAATAAACAAAAACATACAATTAATATAATCATTGCATGTCATTCATCATTCTCGCGTAACGCATTCTTTTTACCTACGAATCTCACGTTTGTGTCTCGATTCTAGAGTTAAACTGTCTCATTCGTACAATTCTCGGGCCAATCGTCAGAAAAAGATGGATGATCTCGAGGAAGAGAACAGAGAGTTGAGAGAAGAGATCGACACTCTAAAAGAGGATCTGAGAAAGCTTCATAACAACATGCAATCTCTAGCAGAAGCTCAGATGCAGTAACAAAGGACTGTGATCTCAGAGATCACATCAACGCCCATAGTGGAAAAGTATGATCCTAGGTATAAAATGCCGAAAGATCGTCCCTGGGGCATGCCGCTTAACTATATCCCGGAAGGATATGTTCTGCCGATCGCTGAGGATCAAGGAACCGCAGCAGGAACCGCTGGGCCTGAAGGTTACAAACTTCGGGAAAGCAAAGATGCTAGGGGCATGACAACAACTCCTGAAGGTTACAAAATTCGGGAGGCACCGAGAGTCTCGGCCATAATGACTATACCACCGCCCGTGGTACACACTATCCCGGAAGGACAGATTCCACAGATACCTTCTGGTGGAAACGAAAGTATTCTCGGCAGAATGAATGAGTTCCAAGAACAGTTCCTGGAAATGCAGAAAGAACTGTAAGCCATTCGCGGTTAGGATTTATTTGGAAAGGATGCCGCAGACCTTTGTTTGGTCCCCATTGTGAAAGTTCCATACAAGTTCTAGGTACCTGACTTTGAAAAGTACAAGGGTAACTCTTGCCCTCAGAGCCATTTGGTGATGTACGCTCGGCGGATGTCAGCTTAGAGAAAGAATCAGGAGCTACTAATTCACTACTTTCAGGATAGTTTAACCAGTGCCGCATTAAAATGGTACATGGGTTTAAACCGCGCTACGATCGCCACATTCAGAGATCTTGGCGCTGCTTTCGTTCAATAATATAAATACAATTTGGATGTCACAGAAGGATAAGGAAACCTTTAAGGAGTACGCTCAGAGATGGCGTGAAATCGCCGCTCAGATTTCTCCACCCCTGGAGGAAAAAGAGATGACAAAGATCTTCTTGAAGAGCTTGAGCTCATTTTACTACGACAGAATGGTCGCCAGTGCGCCCAGTGACTTCACCGAGATGGTAGGCATGGGAGTTCGTCTTGAGGAAGCAGTCTGAGAAGGACGGTTAGTTAAAGACGCTGGATCATCAAGTAGTACAAAACGATACGGTAGTGCTCTCCCTAAGAAAAAAGAGCAGGATATTGGGAATATCTCTCTCAGAAAGCAAAGGCGACGATACCAACCAGTAGCAGTCGTAACTCCTGTAATCAACCCTACGCTTGTTCCTACGTATCAACCTCAGGTTGCTCAGAGCCAACCGAATCGACAACAATATCAGCAAAGGACGTAACAGCCTCTTCAGCAGGCTCGTCCTCCATATAACAACAACCGTACAACGCGACCACCAGGGTTCGACCCTATACCGGTGTTGTACGCAGAACTGTTTCCATTATTACTGGTCAAGGGACACGTCCAAACCAGGTCTCCTCTTACAGTACCGGAGAATTCGCCTTTTTGGTTTAAAGCGTATCATACTTGCCCTTACCACCAAGGAGGACCAGGGCATAACATAGAAAATTGTTTCAGTTTCAAATCCAATGTGCAAAAGCTTGTTAGGAGCGGGGTCTTATCTTTCAAAGATACGAATCCGAATGTTCTCACGAACCCGCTGCCTCGACACGAGAAAGCTATAGTCAATTTGATAGAGGGAGAGTCTAACAACAGCTATTAAATTCACGATGTACTCTTATTGAGGGCCAACTTGGTCAAGATACATTGTAGACAGAGTGGATATGGGCATGTACCATCTCATAATTATCACCAGTGTGATATATGCTTTAAAAACAATCAATGATGTTCTGTGGTGCAATAAGCTCTACTGGAACAATTGGATCTTGGGTGGATCCACGAGCATCGAGTTCGTGGAGTTAACATGACTCATGCAAGTTCCAACATCATTAAGAACCATGACATCTGTGCAATGAATGTCAACATGGTGGCAATGCACTCAAGGCAAAGCCAGTATCATAATCTGCCATGGCATGATTACAATTCCTGTCTGACTTGCTCGGTAAACAAACAGGGATGCTCTTTCGTACAAGAGGCCCTCCAGTGTCAGATGGATCTTAGATGGATCCAGGACTACCATGATAGAAATCCCTATCAAATCAACATGATTCAAATTTTCGATATTCGTTTGATAATTACCAGCTTGGTGGAGTTACACGCCAAGCAAGTCCAACTAAGTTTTCTCACTTCACATGATTATTTGAGCTGTAAAGTATGTTGTGAGAGTAACCAAGGATGCGCTCTCGTTCAAAGAACTTTGCAACACTTGTTAAACCATTGGTGGCTTCCGATCTATCTAGACGAAGACACGTAACAAATCAGTGTGACAAACAAGAACCCTACTAGACATTAAAGTCACGATGTCCGATCTATGGAAATAGACCTGGTAAGGTTACACTGCATTCAAAGCGGACGTGGCCAGGTGCCACCACACAACTATGAACGCTGTAGAGTTTGCTCGGAAAATAATCAAGGATGTTACCTCGTGCAAGCAACTCTTCAGAGTCAGTTGGACCGCAAGGAGATTCAACCATGTCCGAGTTCAATCAACTGGACGCCAGACTATTTCGCTGATCAGATTAAGGACGTTGTCGTAACCTCTAATCACGAAAGGACCAAAGATGTTTGTACCATCATCCCTCTACTTGACGAATTGAAGGTTCTTAGCCAAGAACTGATTGAAGTTACTTACGACAGTCAGAAAAATCAGAAGGCTCCTGTAGTTATTTATTTGCCGGGACCAGTGTCGTATGAATCAACTAAGGCGCGGCAACAATCGAGAATGGAAAGGAAACTCCATTACCCTCCGTCGTGAATATTGCAGACATCAGTCGAGTAACACGGAGCAGTCGAATCTTTAACCGAGGAGTTGGAGAACCTAACAAAGAAAAGGAACTTCAGACAGAAGTTCCTAATCCACCAGTCGGTCAGTCTGGTGATCCCGACCTTTCGAAAAACAATGATGAGATGCTGAAGCTCATCCAAAGGAGTGAATACAACATTGTTGACCAGCTGTTACAAACTCCTTCGAAGATATCTGTGCTATCACTTCTACTCAGTTTCGAAGCTCATAGGGAGGCTCTACAAAAAGTCTTAGAGTAGGCCTTTGTGCAACCGGATGTGTCAATATGACAGTTCGATAGCATCATCTCTAACATCACTTCCTACAACAACTTAGGATTCAGCGATGAGGATTTTCCAGAGGAGGGTAAAAGTCACAACATGGCGCTCAATATCACAGTCAACTTCCAGGACGATGCTTTAGCCAGCGTACCGGTAGACACAGGATCGGCCATCAACGTTATGCCGAAGTCCACCTTAATGCGTCTATTATTCAAAGGATCCCTGATGAGAGGCAGTGAGGCCGTCGTCAAAGCATTTGACGGGTCCAAAAAAGTCGTTATTGGTGAAGTTGACCTTCCCATAACTATCGGTCCTCACACTTTCCTAATCACTTTCAAGGTCATGGACATCCGGACAACGTACAATTGCTTATTAGGAAGACCTTGGATACACCGGGTTGGGGCAGTCACTTCGACACTGCACCAAAAACTGAAGTTCGTCAAGAACGATCAACTCGTCACGGTCTGTGGAGAACAAGCCTTGATCATGAGTAACCTGTCATTATCTACTTGTATAGAACCCGATGAGGTTGTTGGGACTCAGTTCCAAGCACTTTCGGTGAGCAATGAGAATCAATCAGAGAAAGGAACCTCTATTTTCTCATACAAAGATGCCCTCGAGGCAATTGAAAGCAACAATACGAAAGGATATGAACAACTTGTCATTCCTACGGATAATAAAACAAAGAAGGGTCTTGGTTTTTCTGTGACCTGCACCCAGACAGCTGCTAACGATGAAAGTCTTCATCCCATTCAGAACTTCTTCCATAGTGGAGGTTTCCTTCACCCAGTGTCTCAAGAAGTACACATTATCAATGAGAAAGATTCCTCCGACATAGATGGGGAATGGAAGTCCTATCTTAACGAGGACGATTATATCTCTCAGGAAGAGGTGCCTACGCCATTTTGCTATCCTGTACAGAGTCCGAGATTTATACCAAGGTCAGACGTCAAAATGATATACGGAGGTTGTGATCCGGAAGGATGCCGTGCTCCGCCAAACTCATTAGAGGAAGACACTCTTTTAAAGGACAACTTTAACCACGACTATTATGGCCCGATGGATGGCCTACCTATCTGGAAGCCGTACCCAGGAGACTTGGGGCAAGAAAATCAGCCGAACAAAGAAAATCAGCTGAGCATCATTGAACAGAATACCTGCGTCCCCACCATGTCATGGGATCATTACTCAGGGCATTCAGAAAACATCCAGCATGACAATGAATTGGCAAAGCTTGCCGGACTAGAATTCATCAACTACGCTTTTTTCGAGGTCAACGTCATCGAGAGAGATGACTCCTCCAGTTCCAAAGAAGTGTGGGACACCTTGGGACAACCAAGTGGAAAATATGACTTCATGGTCAAATACACCGCTCCTGAGAGCTCTCGTATCAAGATCGAAGACATCCAGCCAACTGGATGGGGAGATTTTCCTGAGAGCACAAATACTATGCAAAATACAACTGAGGAATCCTCCTACGACAACTCTGTCTGGGAGACAGATTCCAATGATCCTGCTCCGCCAGAAATCAGCGTTATTTCTGAAGACAAAAGAAGGAAAGTGCCATACTTTATGATTCACCGAGGAGTTCGCCGCCAATGGGTTGCTGTCAATGTTTTGAAGATTGTTCATAAGTCAAAGTAATTGCCGTCTTTACTTTAAACCTTTCACCCTGCCTAGGTGAAACGGATGTTTTGATAGGGCCCACTTTCTGTAAATATCCCTCTTCGCTTCGCCCAAAGCGACAGAGTTTTGTTTTATAGGGCTGTAGTTTCAAGAATCGACAAGTTCATAAATAAATAAACGTCGTTCTGTAATTTCCGCATTAATTGTTGTTTTCTCTTTTCGCTTTTTCAGAAAATGGTAATCCCAAAAAATAACTCAATAATAAAAACAAGAATTTTTCCAAAGAAAAACACTGCACACACTTTTTCATTCTCTCTATCTCTTCTAAAAACAAATCATCACGCCATGCAGATTGCTTGTTTTAAACCCCGTTGAAAAATACGATCTGATGCCTTCTCCCAACTTTGAATTCCCGGTATTTGGGGCTGAAGAAGAAGTTGACGACGAAATTCCAGAAGAGATCTCCCGACTACTTAAACAATAGGAACGGTCCATTAAACCTCACAAAGAGCCGCTGGAAACGGTCAACTTGGGCTTAGAGGAAGAGAGAAAAGAGTTCAAGATTGGGGCCCTACTCAGTCCAGCTGTCAAAGAAAGTTTGATAAAGCTTCTCAAAGAGTTTCCCGGTGTATTCGCTTGGTCCTATCAGGACATGCCAGGGTTGGATACCAGCATCATGGAACATCATCTACAGTTGAGATCAGAATGTTCGCCAGTAAAACAAAGGTTGAGAAGGACTCACTCGGACATGGCCATCAAAATCCAAGAGGAAGTACAGAAACAGATTGATGCAGGTTTCCTCGCTACATCAGAATATCCTCAATGGTTAGCCAACATCGTACCAGTTCCAAAAAAAGACAGAAAGGTCAGAATGTGTGTCGACTACAGGGATCTGAACAAGGCTAGTCCAAAGGACGACTTTCCTTTACCACACATTGACATGCTGGTTGACAGTACAGCAAAGTTCAAAGTCTTCTCTTTCATGGATGGATTCTCTTTGAGATATGACATTTGGAGATGATAAAAACTCAAAGAGCTTGCCCATTTGGGGGTCAGATCCCAATTTTTGACTGCCTTGTGTAAGAGATGGTGCACTGCCCAATCTTCTTGATGAATTCTCCTCTTCTCATGCCTTGTGGGACCAATTGAGATGACATATGACATAAGAGACCCTTTAGGCTTGTTTGAAGACCCTTGGTTCTTATTTCCTTGCTTTGGATGATCAACACCTTAAAGAATCACCTGATCCCATGCCCTTATGCAAGATGCAATGTAATGCTTTATGTTTTATTTTTCTATGCTTGAATGCAATGCAATGAAATGAAAGCCCATGCTAAATGATATGAAGAAATGAGAGGGCAAATTTTGGGGTATTACAGCTGCCCCTATTCAATCACTGTAGACCTGAATGGATGATAGCGATTGCTGTCAGACTTTCAAGGTATGGAGAGATTGAATACCGAAAATAACCCAAAAATTTGCACTCTGTGGAGAAGAAGAAAAGGGATATAAACCCAACCAAATGAACTCTGCTTGAATAAAACTCTGATGGTGAAGAATAACACTGAAGGGATGTCTTTTATACAACGCCAGACGACTACTAGCTTGCCACACTACGGGTGGACTTTAACAACGTCTTTTGTACAACGCCAGACGACTACTGGCTTACCACACTACGGGTGGACTTTTTCAACGTCTTTTGTACAACTCCAGACGACTATAGGCTTGCCACACTACGGGTGGACTTTTACAACGTCTTTTGTACAACGCCAGACGACTACTGGCTTGCCACACTGCGGGTGGACTTTTGCAATGTCTTTTGTACAACGCCAGACGACTACTGGCTTGCCACACTGCGGGTGGACTTTTGCAACTTATTTTGTACAACGCCAGATGACTACTGGCTTGACACACAACGGGTGGACTTTTGCAACGTCTTTTGTACAACGCCAGACGACTACTGGCTTGCCACACTGCGGGTGGACTTGAAACTGTCTTTTCAATAGAGTCAGACGACTACTGACTTGCCACACTGCGGGTGGACTTGAAACTGTCTTTTAAATGGAGTCAGACGACTATTGACTTGCCACACTGCGGGTGGACTTTTACAGCTGATTTGCCACCCTTGGATGGACTTTTGCCAATCTACGGTTGGACTTGCTGATTTGCCACCCTTGGATGGACTTTTGCCAATCTACGGTTGGACTTGCTGATTTGCCACCCTTGGATGGACTTTTGCCAATCTACGGTTGGACTTTGCAGCTGATTTACCACCCTTGGATGAACTTTTACCAATCTATGGTTGGACTTTGAGCTGATTTGCCACCCTTGGATGGACTTTTGCCAATCTACGGTTGGACTTTGCAGCTGATTTGCCACCCTTGGATGGACTTTTGCCAATCTACGGTTGGACTTTGAGCTGATTTGTCACCCTTGGATGGACTTTTGCCAATCTACGGTTGGACTTTGCTGCAATTCCACACTAGATTACGCTCTGCATATATATCAGACATCTCTGCTGACTCTGCTGAGGAACAATGATCAATGATTTGATCTCAGAGACTCCTGAAAGGATAATATCTCTGCTGGAGAATGAATGAACAATCTGTTTGCTTTGAATTGTCACACTTGCCAAAAATAAACTGGACTTTGAGATGTAGGAGAGTGATGACTTTGCCAGGAACTACTTCATCTGACTGGGGACGAATTCTGATCACAGCAACTCCGCTGGGGATGAGAATTTTCTGAATGACGTTCTGCTGAGGAAACAAGTCATTAACTCTGCTTGGAGATCTACCAAGCTCGAGATCCTTTGCGGGGATCATCAACCTTTTAACTCGGCTAAGGAAAGAAGGTACTAACAATTTGCTGAGGAAGAGATTCTGTTGATCTTATAAACCTCTGCGGGGAGAAAACAACTCAGCTGGGGAGTATAGCTGACAGGATTCGATGCTGAACTCTGTGGGGAATACAACCATCAAAGACACGATCTTGCTGGGGATCAGGGCCACTCCGTCGGGGATATGCAGATCCTAGTTAGAAGACATTCCGTTGCAACATGTTGTGACAGAACCCCTAGAGCTCTGCTGGGAAAACACAAAGCAAATTCACGGTAATCTGTTAAGGAACAAAACTGTCGAGCTTAGGATAAATGCCACAATGCCCCATGATATGCGAACTTTCTGTTTGATGACTCCACTAGGGATAATGAGTTTACAACCAACTCTGCTAGGGAAAATTGCTTTAAAGAGTCTCGTGCTGGGGATGCCTTTTAAGAGGATTTTACAGAAGACCAAGCATCCTCAAACTCTATTAGGGGTAATAGATCTGGATTTCTCTTGCCGGGGAAATTCAAGACGCCCCATGCTTGGGAGGGTCAACAACTTGCTTTTTGCTCCATGATACAAGACTGATCTGAAAAACATCCCAAGAGGATTTTACAGAAGACTAAGCATCTTCAAACTCTTGGCGACTGCAGTGGGGATTGCCCATTAACTTCGGTGTCTGCGAAGCAACTCTGCTGGAGAATTTGCAACCGTTATCGACACAGAAAAGCTTATAGCTGTTGGAAGTGCTGAATAGGAGAATCGACTTAGTAAGATACAATGATACCCAATTGAACTTAATTCACCGATATCGAATCGTCGTGACCGACTGCCGACCGAATGGGGGACTCAATCCGCAAACGTTGTGACAAAAGGGTGGCAAGTGAACCCTTCCCTGAACATGATTGCCCCAGTCTTCTGCGTGGGAATAAGTGATTACTCGTCTAGGAGAGATGCCTCTTGTGCTTGAAATCCTTTGGACCTGTTACCTGCAACAAAAGAATACACATACCTGCCCCAGAATATTGCGTGGTTTGAATCCACCATCCAGGATTATTCAACATTCAGAGTAATTTTAAATGCTTTTCTGCGCATGTTATTGTAAAGCCACCATGTTTTCAAATGCAATGTTTTATCAAAAATTCAGACGTTTTTGCAAACAAAGCAGTAAAACAAAATAAGAAGCTTTTTACTGAAATTCAATTTATTGAAGAAAAGCCCAGAATAGGCAATTACATCCGGAAGCAATCCCTGGAAAGAGGTGATTGCTGAAAATTGAGAAAAGAAACTATCCTAATGGCAATGTGAAAACGGCATTCCACTGAGTTTCAATTCTGCTATGGCCAGTAAGTCTTCAAGACTCCCGGGCCTTGCCTTCTGAAGAATGATCAGATCGATTCCTACCCTTTGGACCGTCAGTTGTTGAAACAGTGATGAAGTACAAATAACTCAGATCGTAATCGTTCGCTTAAATCCCTCTTTTGCGTGGACCGCCCTTTCGGGTTTTCAATCCACCGGGATACCCCTTTTTGCCTGAGTTGTCCTTGCAGATTTTCAACTCACCGGGTGTATAATTTTTTTATTTATTATCCCTAACTTTTTCCCGAACCTTTTTATTCTATTTTTGTGATTCGCCGGGATGCCCTTTTTTGCCTGGACTTTTCTTTCTTTTTTTTTTGTCCAGCGGGTCTATTTATGCGAAGTATTTTTTGACTACGTCTGAGTTGACAGGGGATGAAAAGTCTTCGCCGTCCATGGTTATAAGTAATAAGGCTCCGCCCGAGAAGACCTTCTTAACCACGAACGGACCTTCATAGTTGGGAGTCTATTTGCCCCTGTGATCTGTACTAGGAGGAATGATCCTTTTGAGTACCACATCTCCAACTTTGTAAACCCGAGGGCGCATCTTTTGATCGAATGCTTGCTTCATCCTCCGCTGGTATAATTGCTCATGACACACAGCTGCCAGTCGTTTCTCTTCAATAAGGCTCAACTGATTAAATCTGGCACGAACCTACTCAGCTTTGTCTAACTTGACATCCATCATGACTCTGAGGGATGGAATCTCAACTTCAACCAGTAGTACTGCCTCCATACCGTAAACAAGTGAGAATGGCGTTGCCCCAGTGGACGTGCGTACTGACGTTCGGTACCCATGCAAGGCAAACGATAGCATCTCATGCCAATCTTTATATGTGACAACCATTTTCTGCACAATCTTCTTAATATTCTTGTTGGTCGCCTCCACAGCGCCATTCATCTTTGGGCGATACGGGGAAGAATTGTGGTGTTCAATTTTGAAGTCCCGGCACAGCTCATCCATCATTTTGTTGTTCAGATTAGAACCATTATCAGTAATGATTCTCTCGGGCACTCCATATCCACAAATAATATCCCGTTTCAGGAAATGAGCGACCACCTGCTTAGTGACGTTGGCATAAGATGCTGCTTCAACCCATTTAGTGAAATAATCAATGGCGACCAAGATGAAACGATGGCCGTTTGAAGCAGTAGGCTCAATCTTTCCTATCATGTCAATGCCCCACATGGCGAAGGGCCAAGGAGAGGACATGACACTCAATGGATTTGGAGGAACATGTACTTTGTCTGCATAAATCTGGCATTTGTGACATTTGCGGGCGTACTTGCAACAATCTACCTCCATTGTCAACCAATAATACCCCGACCTCAATAACTTCTTAGCCATTGCATGTCCTCCGGCATGGGTACCGAAAGAGCCTTCATGTACTTCCTGCATTAACAAGTCTGCCTCATGTCTATCCACACATCTGAGCAGAACCATGTCAAAATTCCGTTTGTACAGCACGTCATCCTGATTCAAAAAGAAGCTACCAAACAACCTTCTCAATGTCTTCTTATCTTTAGTAGATACCCCAGGCGGGTACTCTTGACTTTTCAAGAAACACTTGATGTCATGAAACCATGGCTTGCCATCAGACGTTGCATCCACAGCAAACACAAATGCAGGTCTGTCAAGGCGAGACACTTCAGTCCTAGGTACATGATTCCATCTTTGCACTTTGATCATGGAAGACAAAGTGGCCAAGGCATCAACAAACTTATTCTCATCTCGAGGAATATGGTACAACTTCACTGTTGTGAAGAACGTCAGCAATCTCCTTGTATAATCTCTATACGGAACCAGATTTGCTTGGTGCGTGTACCAACTCCCTTTTACTTGATTGATTACCAAAGCTGAATCACCGAAAATATCAAGGGTCTTAATTCGCAAATTAATCGCCTCCTCAATCCCCATTATACAAGCTTCATACTCTGCTTCATTGTTGGTGCATCCGAAAGTTATTCGGGCAGTGAAAGGCATATGAACACCTTCCGGCGTGATAAGAACTGCTCCAACTCCGCATCCATTCATGTTGACAGCCCCATCAAACATCAAACTCCATTTGGATTCAGGGTCTGGCCCCTCCTCCGGGAGTGGTTCCTCGCAGTCTTTAGCTTTGAGAAACATGATCTCCTCATCAGGGAAATCAAATTTCATGGGTTGGTAATCATCAATCGGCTGTTACGCAAGATAGTCTGACAAAATACTTCCTTTGATGGCCTTTTGAGAAGTATACTGGATATCATATTCTGTCAAAACCATTTGCCACCGTGCAACTCTGCCTGTTAGTGCTAGTTTCTCGAAAATGTATTTGATAGGATCCATTTTTGAAATCAACAGAGTCGTGTGCCTGATCATATACTGCCTCAATTGCCTAGCAGCCCATGCAAGTGCACAGCATGTCTTTTCAAGCATTGAGTATCGGGATTCACAGTCATTGAACTTTTTGCTCAGGTAGTAGATAGCATGCTCCTTCCTACCTGTCTCATCGTGTTGACCGAGAACACAACCCATAGAACCTTCAAGTATTGTCAAATACATTATCAAAGGTCTTCCTGAAACTAGAGGCATGAGAATTGGAGGTTCCTACAAGTATTCTTTTATTTTATCGAACGCCAATTGGCAATCGTCGTTCCACCTGGCCGTTTGATCTTTTCTTAGCAGTTTGAATATTGGTTCACACGTGGCTGTTAGATGAGATATGAACCTTGCAATGTAGTTCAATCTACCCAAAAAACCACGAAACTCTTTTTCTGTTCTCGGTTCAGGCATCTCTTGTATTGCCTTCACTTTGGCAAGATCAACCTCAATCCCTTTTTCACTCACAATGAAACCCAGCAGCTTTCCAGAACGCACCCCAAAAGTGTACTTGTTCGGATTCAACCTTAAACGGAACTTTCTCAACCTTTCAAACAGCTTTTTCAAGTTAATCAGATGTTCTTCTTATGTTCTCGACTTGGCAATCATGTCATCCACATAACATTCAATCTCTTTATGAATCAAGTCGTGAAACAAAGTCACCATTGCCCGCTGGTACGTTGCCCCTGCGTTTTTCAACCCAAAAGGCATCACCTTATAACAATATGTACCCCATGGGGTAATGAACGTGGTCTTCTCCATATCCTCAAGTGCCATCTTAATCTGGTTGTACCCGGAGAAACCGTCCATAAACGAGAACACTGAAAACTGAGTTGTATTGTCAACCAGCACATCGATGTGAGGTAGTGGAAAATCATCTTTCGGGCTAGCCTTGTTAAGATCTCGATAATCCACACACATTCTCACCTTTCCGTCTTTCTTCGGCACCGGCACGATGTTGGCCACCCAAGGAGGATAGTTAGTCACAGCAAGAAACCCTGCATCCCACTGCTTCTGAACTTCTTCTTTGATTTTTATGGCCATATCGGGATGAGTGCGACGAAGTTTCTGCTTGATTGGCGGGCATTCTTCTCTCAATGGCAGTCTGTGCACAACAATATCGGTATCCAACCCCGACATGTCCTGATACGACCAGGCGAAGATATCAACATATTCACACAACATCTCAGTCAAAGTCTTCTTCACATCTGCTTGCAGGCTGGCGCCAATCTTGATCTCTTTTGTTAGTTCCTGGATTGGCTGGAATTTTGGTAAAACAAAGTATATTCAATGTTGATGTCAAGGTGCTGATGTTGCAACATTGAAGTCTTAACACTAGGCTGTGTTAAGTAATTAATTGCTGAAGTTGGATGTCTGATGTCACACAGGTGATGTTGTAACATCAGATCTGCATAATTAACAATAGTAGGTTGTGATGTTGTTAGGGTTGCGTATTAGCTGGAATTGTGGAGAGCAAGCTGTCTCATTGGATGCGAATATCTTGGGATAGATATTTGCTGCTGCATAGGAGGTCTGTTGCAGATTTGTAGGAGATTTAAAAGGTTGAAGATTTAAAAAGATTTTAGGAGAAAATCTGTTTTAGATATTCAGTTTTAAATAACAAATCTGGGAGATATTGTAGCAAGTCCAAGACCAATTCAAGGAGCTATATAAAGCGCACAAGACCAAAGGAAAAAGTGACAGAAAACATTCAGAAGATCAAGAGCTGGAGGCTTAGTGTCTAGAGTTTGTTTAGAGTGCTTGTATTTACACTATTCTAGGGTTTGAATAGGTGTTGAGTTTATGTCCTCTCTAGAAGCTGTGAAGCAATAGAGAGTGGTTGATTGATCGAAGCTGTGAAGTAAGATCAAGGGTACTCAAAGTGGTTACTTTGAGTGTTTGTAAGGGATTGAGTGGTGTTCTCATACCTAAGTGGTTTCTTAGGTAGGAAGTCATTAGTAGAGTATAAGTTTAGGAGATTGTCAACGGGTTGTTGAGTCTGTAAATTATATCTACAAGTAGTGAATTCCATCCCTGGCTTGGTAACCCCCAGAGTAGGTTGGTTGTAACCGAACTGGGTCAACAATTCTTGGTGTTATTTTACTGTTATTGTTGTCCATTGTGCAGTGTGTGTTGTTGTGACATCACACCTTAACATCACACGTCTGATACCAGAATTTCAATTGGTATCAGAGTAGGCATCCTGCCTGTCTCTGGGTGAGATCTAGGGAAGGTACTTTCTGGTGAAAAGATGGACAAAGAAGTTGGAGGATTCGTCAACAGACCCCCTATTTTGGATGGATCCAATTATGACTATTGGAAGCCAAGGATGACCACCTTCTTAAAATCCTTGGACAGTAGGGCTTGGAAGGCTGTTATTAAAGAGTGGAAAGCACCTGTTGTATGTGAGAAGGATGATACTGGTAAAGATAAAGAAGGCACCTCTAAGCCAAAGCCTGAAGAAGAGTGGACCAAGGAGGAAGACGAGCTTGCCCTTGGAAATTCCAAAGCTCTAAATGCCATCTTCAATGGAGTGGATAAGAATATCTTCAGGTTAATCAATACCTGTGAAGTTGCTAAGCAAGCATGGGATATCTTGCAGGCTACTCATGAAGGAACATCTAGAGTCAAGATGTCAAGACTTCAGATTTAACATCAAATTTTGAAAGCCTGAAGATGAAGGAAGATGAGACTATTCATGATTTCCACATGAGTGTTCTTGAGCTGGCCAATGCATCTAGTGCTCTTGGAGAGAAGATGTCAGATGAAAAGCTTGTGAGGAAGATCCTTAGGTCCCTACCTAAGAAGTATAAGATGAAGGTTACTGCCATTGAAGAATCACAAGACATCAGCAAGATGAGAGTAGATGAGCTTATTGGATCTCTTCAAACTTTTGAGCTTGGGTTGAATGAGGAAGAACCAGAAAAGAAGCCAAAAAGTATAGCCCTGGTGACAAATGGTGAAGAAGAGAAAGGGAAGAGATCTGAATCCCAGGAGGATCTATCTCAGGCCATAGTGATGTTGGGAAGACAGTACACCAAAGTATTCAAGAGAATAAATAATAACTCCAGGCCTAATGTCAAGAACATGACTTCTGACACCAGCAAGAAGGATGAAGAGAAAAATGCCCAAGATAAAGGAGTGCAGTGCTTTGAGTGTGAAGGGTATGGACATGTCAAGAAAGAATGTCCCACCTTCTTGAAAAAGCAGAAGAAGGGCATGACAGTTTCCTGGTCTGACTCTGATAGTGAAAGTGAAGGCGAGTCAGCAAAGCATGTGAGAGCTTTAACATGAGCTGTGGTTTCTGATGATGACTCTAGTGATGGAGAAGTAACTTATGAGGAGTTAGCATCTACCTATCAAGAGTTGTGTTTAAAAAGTGATGAGATTTGTCAAGAAAACAAGTGCCACAAGCAACAGATTGCTCAGCTAGAGAATGAAAAGACAGATATGGAAAATGAAGTGGTGCTGGTTAGAGCTCATCTTGATCAAATGACCAAGTCTGTTAGGATGCTGAGCTGTGGTACAGACACACTTGACAAGATTCTTCAGTCAGAAAAAGCTGTTGGAGACAAAGCTGGGATAGGTTATGTGGCTGAGGATAAGAGAACTTCAGAAGGAAGCACTTCAAGTTCAAACAAGGAAGTGTCACAACTTTCATCTCAACATCAGCCAAAGAAGCAGGATCCTACCCCTAAGAAAGCTGATGTTTCACAACCTAAGAAGATTGAGAAGAAGACTGGTCCCTATCAGAAGAGAAAGCAGCCACAGGGAGCTAGTCAGTATATGCCCCCACAATACCATGAGAGCATGCAAGCTGCTCAGTTCAAACAGCACATGTCTCATCAGGTGTCTCAACATCAGGACAACTGGTATGGTTATGGTTATGGATACACCAATGCTGTTCCTTATATATATGGAAGAAGAAAGCCACACCATCATGGGAGACAATCCAGGAAATAGCATTCTCAGCCGTCTTATGTGAGAAGATATCAACATAATAGATGGCAGGGCAGTTATGGTAGGAGGAGACCACATTATGGATGGCAGCATAAGCAATCTCATCATGGCAGATGATTCAGAGATGAAAGGGTGAGATGCTATTATTGTGGAAGGTTTGGACATATGCAGTACTCTTGCTACAAGCTGCATGGATACCCTCAACCTCAAAACAGATGGAGAGAGCACAGGCCCAAAGTTGTTAAACAATGGGTACCTAAGGAGAAGGTGAAGTGCTTGTTGGCTCACTTGGCTGACAAAGAGTTTGAAGAAGGAACATGGTATTTTGACAGTGGGTGTTTCAAACACATGTCTGGAAGTAGATCCATGTTTGCTGAACTTAAACCTTTCCCCTCTCATGAGGTTATTTTTGGCAATGGAGGAAAAGGTGTTGTTGCAGGAGTTGGGAAAGTGCAAGGTGATGGTAGACCTGAACTTGACAATGTTATGTTTGTCAATGGGTTAAATGCAAATTTGATCAGCATAAGCCAGTTGTGTGATGAAGGTTACAAGATAAACTACACTAAGCATGAGTGTGTGGTTTCTGATGAGCATAATCAGATTGTTATGAAGGGTTCCAGAACCAAAGACAACTGTTGTCAGTGGATTTCTCTTGAAGGAAATTCAACTAATGATGTTCAAGTTGATGTTATAACATCAGACTATGACATCAGGATGCTGAAAGGTCACTCAGAGTTAATGAGTCCTGATGTGAATTGTTTAAAAGGAAAATCTTTATGGAGGGAGAAAATTAGTAATTGGTCTTTAAAGAGTACACAAAATCTGGTGCCTTACCTCAGACCCTCATTTCCTATTATAGCAAAATCACGGTTCATCAAAACTCATATCTCTCTTCTGTTCGTCCCCTTCAACAAGAAGAATCATCTTACTCTATACTCCCTCAAAGGAACCATGTCAAAGCAAACAACTTCTCCTTCTAAAAGTTCTTCGCGGAATAACGCTAGGGTTTCTACAGATGAGTACTCTGAAGACAAAGCTCTGAATATAGAACCCATCTCCGTGATGTTACCAGAATCAGGTAAACCTAGACCTTCTAAACTTGCTTCAAAAAGGGCCGCAACTACTTTTAAAAATAGTGAAACAAATAAGCTACTTACCAGTATCCTATTTAGTGATAAATCATCACCTAGGTCATCCACGTCTCAAACTGTGGTAGAAAAGTTTGATGTTGATAAGAGTATGGGTAATCTGGCAACCAAAATACTGGACAAAGGAATACCAGTGAAAGGAATTTCTGTACCGTTGAATTAGATGCCAGCAGAAAAGGTAGACATGCAAGGAGAAGAATCTGATCTTCATAGACTTGTCGTGTCTGTCATTGAGGATTCTGAAAGAGGAGGAGAAGAAGAAGATGAGTATGAGGGAATTAATGATAGAACTACTCCTGAAGAAGAAGAAAAGAGTGAGGACGTGATCAATGTGGATGACTTATCTGACAATGAAGTCATTGGAAATGTTGTTCCAAGCATTGCCAAGAGATTACAGACAAGGAAAGGAAAGACCAATGAATCCTCTCCCAAGAAACCTACTGAAGGAAAGAAGAAAACTGCTGTTGGTCCCACAAAACCTTGGAGCAAGGTTGTTACACCTACCAAAAAGAGAAAGGTTAGAGAAGAATCTGAGTCTGAGGATGAAGTTGAGGAAGATGTCCATGACATCACACCAGTCAGAAAGACCATTCTAAAGAGAATTTCTGATAAGGTCCCTGAAGTGCCAGTGGACAACATATCCTTCCATTATACGAGCAGTGCATCATTGTGGAAGTTTGTGTGCCAAAGAAGGTTAGCTCTGGAAAGGGAGCTTGGAAAAGATGTCTTGGAGATGAAAGAAATTATGGACCTCATTCATGGAGCTGGACTTCTAAAGACTGTGACCAGATTCTCCAAGTGCTATAGTGGACTTGTTAAGGAATTTGTTGTCAACATTCCCATACACATTTCTGACAATAGAAGTGTGAACTACATGAAGGTGTTTGTTAGGGGACAGTGTATTGACTTCTCTCCCAGTACTGTCAATAAATATCTGGGAAGAGATGGCCAAGAGGAGTGTGGGCTGGAAGTGCAGATGATAGAAAAAGCACCTTAGGAGGGTGTTTCTTTCTAGGGAACAATCTGATTTCCTGGTTCAGCAAGAAGCAGAATTGTGTATCTCTCTCAACTACTAAAGCGGAGTATATAGCAGCAGGAAGTAGTTGCTCTCAGCTGGTCTGGATGAAGCAGATGTTGAGTGAATACAATGTTAAACAAGATGTTATGACTTTGTACTGCGATAATCTGAGTGAAATTAATATATCTAAAAATCCTATATAGCACAGTAGGACAAAGCACATAGACATAAGGCATCATTTCATAAGGGATCTGGTAGAAGAAAAATTATTACCTTGGAGCATGTAGCCACAGAGAACCAGCTGGCTGACATATTCACTAAAGCCTTAGATGCAAACCAATTTGAAAGGTTAAGAAGCAAATTGGGAATCTGCATTTATGAAGACTGAATCTGCTAGATGGGTTGTGGGCAGTTGGGGTGTTTCTGAAAATGTGTAGTCAACTGCCAGGTGAAGTTTGCCTAATTGTGGCTAAAAAGGGGGAGAAAATAGTCAAGATAGCCAAGATAGTCAAGAGTATTATTGCCATATGCTGCCAGTGTAATGCAGATATTAAGGAAGAGTTATTGACAGTTGCTATGCTGGTGGGGGAGCAACATTGTTGAATGCAACATTGTTGAAAGTTGTTGCTGGATTAAGGGGGAGTTTTGAAGATATCATGACATTTGAAGAGTGCAGCCAAGCAGACATCAAGGGGGAGAAAAAGTGTTGCACATTGTGAGCTACTGAACAACTGTGATGCTGGTTCATGTTTTAGAGGGGGAGCACCGATTGGCTGTTATCAATAATGAAGATGGTGCTGCAGCAGAACAAGTGATGAAGACTATGTAAAGTGTCAAACTGCTGCTGATTGAGTATCAAATTTTTGAAGATTATTCCGCTGCTGAAGTCTCTAAAGATGCAGAGATTGTTTTAGCCAAAATTAGCCAAGGGGGAGATTGTTAGTTCCTGGATTGGCTGGAATTTTGGTAAAACAAAGTATATTCAATGTTGATGTCAAGGTGCTGATGTTGCAACATTGAAGTCTTAACACTGGGCTGTGTTAAGTAATTAATTGCTGAAGTTGGATGTCTGATGTCACACAGGTGATGTTGTAACATCAGATCTGCAGAATTAACAACAGCAGGTTGTGATGTTGTTAGGGTTGCGTATTATCTGGAATTGTGGAGAGCAAGCTGTCTCATTGGATGCGAATATCTTGGGATAGATATTTGCTGCTACATAGGAGATCTGTTGCAGATTTGTAGGAGATTTAAAAGGTTGAAGATTTAAAAAGATTTTAGGAGAAAATCTGTTTTAGATATTCAGTTTTAAATAACAAATCTGGGAGATATTGTAGCAATTCCAAGACCAATTCAAGGAGCTATATAAAGCGCACAAGACCAAAGGAAAAAGCGACAGAAAACATTCAGAAGATCAAGAGTTGGAGGCTTAGTGTCTAGAGTTTGTTTAGAGTGCTTGTATTTACACTATTCTAGGGTTTGAATAGGTGTTGAGTTTCTGTCCTCTCTAGAAGCTGTGAAGCAATAGAGAGTGGTTGATTGATCGAAGTTGTGAAGTAAGATCAAGGGTACTCAAAGTGGTTTCTTTGAGTGTTTGTAAGGGATTGAGTGGTGTTCTCATACCTAAGTGGTTTCTTAGGTAGGAAGTCATTAGTAGAGTATAAGTTTAGGAGATTGTCAACGGGTTGTTGAGTCTGTAAATTATATCTACAAGTAGTGAATTCCATCCCTGGCTTGGTAGCCCCCAGAGTAGGTTGGTTGTAACCGAACTGGGTCAACAATTCTTGGTGTTATTTTACTGTTATTGTTGTCCATTATGCATAGTGTGTTGTTGTGACATCACACCTTAACATCACACGTCTGATACCAGAATTTCATCTTTCTTAACATCCTCAGTACCAATATTGATGATCTCTATGGTCTCTTGATGAGGCTGGATGGTCCTTTCCTCTTGTTTTAACAACCTGGCTAGTTCCTCAGGGAGTTCACAGCCCTTCTCATCCCCTTCCTCGGCTTGATAAATCGGTTTGTCAAAGTCATACATAGCCATAGCAGAACCGTTATCAATAAAATCCGGAGGATCAAGTCTGCACGAACGGGTTCATGCTTTATTTTAGAATTTATTTTAAAATAAAAACAAAAAGAACGAAACATTGCCATTTTATCATTTTTGTGCAAAAATAAAAAGAAAGACGAGGAACAAAATTTGAGTGCAAAACGTCCTTTATTAATGATTAAAATTGCAAATGATAATAGGTGGCCCTACAAATGAATCTATACGCCTTGGGCAGAGCGCAAGATTTTGACATGCATTATGGTTAGAAAAACAAAGAAAATTACTCTGTTTGAAGAGTAACTTGAATGACTTCTTCAACAGACCAATTCTACAATTGTTGTCCCGGAGCACGTGGGCGTACCCAGTTGTCCAAGTCACAGTCGCTGTCGACGCCATCTTCTGTAGCTGCACAAGACTGATCTGGGTAAATGATTCCCCCACTGCTGAAAGTGATGGGTCCACTGTTCTCCGCAACTGAAGTCATAGAGGGACGATATCCAATACCAAACTTGTCCTCCTTCATTGGTGTCTCTATCAGCTTGCCCCAACCTTGGGCATTGCCTGCTCTGACAACCTCGACAGCTTGCTTATAGGACGAAATGGATGTACCGGTTCTATCTGGTGCAAGGGAAGATTCAGGCACGTTATCAATATTTACCGCTTCAAACGACTTACAAAGCATTTCGTGGATTTCCCCATCCATCTCAACATACTTGAACGTGGACAAATGACTAACAAAATTATCCTCTTCACCACACACTGTCACTACTTGTCCCTCGAACTCATATTTCAGCTTCTGGTGTAAGGTGGATGTAACAGCCCCGGCCGCATGAATCCAAGGGCGACCTAATAAACAGCTATAAGCAGGCTGTATATCCATCACGTGGAATGTAGATTTGAACACTTGCGGTCCAATTTGCACGGGTAATTCCACTTCTTCAAACACAGATCTTTTCGTCCCACCGAATGCTCTAACAATCAAATCACTTGGCCTTAAAATCAAACCATCAACTTCTAGCTTCATCAACGCCTTCTTAGGCAAGACATTGAGCGATGAACCAGTGTCTACCAGCACGTGAGACAACACTGCACCCCTACACTCCATTGTAATGTGCAAAGCTTTGTTGTGATTTCTTCCTTCAGAAGTCAAATCTCTGCTTGTGAAACCCAATCCATGGCTGACATTGACGTTAGAAATCACACCCTCAAGCTGATTGACAGTGATTTCCTGTGGAACATAGGCTCTCTTCAACACTTTCAGCAAAGCCTCTCGGTGTGCGTCAGAACACATCAACAATGACAAAATTGAGATTTTCGAGGGCGTCTGGTTTAATTGATCGACAATTTTATAATCACTTTTCTTTATTATCCTTGTGAACTCTTCTACCTCATTGTCAAAGGTAATCTTTGTCTCTGTTTCAGGCACAGACACGCTCTCAACCACCTGTTTTCCTTTAGCTTTTGCTGCAGCTTCAACTTCTTTATCACTTCGCAAAGTTTGGGGAGCAAACAACCTTCCGCTCCTAGTAAAGCCACCTACACCACCCACGTTATCAATGTTTGAACTGGCTGATGTCCCGACTTCCTGCTTTTTCCCTTCATAATACACGTCTGCCTCATAGTGCCATGGGATTTCTTTCATAGATGTAAACGGAACTGGTCCTGGCACCGTGATGGTAACAGGACTGGATCTTTCTTGCACAACACTTGCTACAGGAGCTGTACTTGCATGCACCTGAATTTCCGCAGGAGTATAATAGATGGTCACAGTTGACACCTCATCGGTATCTTTCACAACCCGGTCAAACTGTAGATGGCCCTCGTCAATCAGACTCTGTAAACCAACTTTCAACTTATCACAACCATCCTCTTGACTCATACACTTAGAACAATCTTGATCACAACCTGGGAACACTTGTCCCTTCAACAAACGATCTTTCACAACCAGCAATGAAGTCTTCACCTGATTAATATCTGCCACCAAGTTCAATCTCTTTCCGTCTTCAATAGCATGCACATCTGCCACACCATGATCAGGCATGGGGTTCTGGACAACATTAGGAGGTAGAGAGAAATTGATTGCTTTAGCATCTATCAGGTCTTGCACCTTATGCTGAAATGCCCAACACTTCTCAATGGTGTGCCCCGGAGCACCGGAATGGAACTCGCAGCGAGCATTGGCATCATAGTTAAGTGGCAAGTTTCCAGCAGCAGGAGGTCTCATTGTACGAAGTTCAACCAACTTTAACTTGAGTAACTGTGGCAACAGCGCTGAGTAAGTCATAGGGAGAGGGTCAATTTTACGGTCCCTCTGCCTAGACCTTTGCTGGATCAGAGGTTGCTGTTGTTGCTGAACCTGCTGTTGTGGTTGCTGCTGCTGAACGGCTGGTGCTGGAATCGTCACTGCACCTACTTGATGGTAAGCCTGAGAATGTCCTCTTCCTCATCCTCTATACACAGCGTTTATATCACCTTCTCTCCTTTTCTGACCACTAGCGAAAGGTTTCTTCATCCCAGAGGAGCCAGTCCCACTTACGTCTTGAATCTTCCCCAGCTTCAACAGACTCTCGATCCTTTCACCCGAAATCACGATTTCAGAAAATCCTGTTGATGGACAGGCAGCCAATCTATCAAGAAATGCCCCTTGTAGGGTGCCCATAAACATATCTGCCATTTCTCTATCCAGCAAAGGGGGTTGAACCTGTGCAGCCATCTCTCTCCACCTTTGAGCGTATTCCTTGAAACTTTCCTTAGCATTCTGTGACAACCCTTGCAGTTGAGTGCGGTTGGGTGCCATGTCAATATTGTACTGATATTGCTTTAGGAATGCTTCTGCCAGATCCTTCCAGCTTCTCACAACAGCTCTGTTCAATTTCATATACCAGGTCAGCGATGCTCCAGCCAAACTGTCCTGAAAATAATGCATCCATAACTTCTCGTCATCAGTATGGGCTGAGATCCTCCCAAAATAAGCTTGAATATGTGTCTGGGGACACGTATTGCCATGATATTTGTCAAAAGTGGGCGGCTTGAATTTGGGAGGAATTCTGACCCCTGGTACTAGACCCAGATTGGTAACATCAATACCCATAGAATTCTTGCATTCCATAGCCCGTATCTTCTCAGCCAACTCATCGTACCTTTTGTCATTAGGCGTACCCATATCAGCATCCAGCAGGGTAAACTGATCTTCTTGAACATCTTCCTAAACAACACCAGCATTTTTGACATTTCCATTACCCAGATTACCAACAGGGGGAGGATTGCCAACAGGAGGATGAGTGCCATGAGTCTGAGAATTGTCAACTTGATTTCCTCCCGGCGTATTCTCTAGACGCTCGACCAGAAGTCTCAATCTGTCTTGAGTCTGTGCCATACCAGTCATAAGAGTCATGAACTGGTCCATGCATGCCCTCATTTCAGCCAAATCATCCTGCATTTGATCCATAATCCTTGTTTGATTTCTTCGAGTTGAGTATCGGTGAATGTGATTCTCAGCTATAATGCCTGAAACTGAATAAAGGTTTGAAAGACCGGAGCAAGTACCTGTTATGCACAAATGCTTATGATTATGATGATGCAGATGCAAATGCAAACAATCATATTTAAACATTTCCAGGGCCTATCCGCTTTGATTCCAGCTTTGAAATCGGGCAAAGGATTGGTAACCACATCGGAAAATAAATCCGAATCCAGAAATATTGCAGAATCAATCAAAAGACGACCCCTTTCAAACAACTGAGAGCTATTGAGACAAATACGGCTGAACCAAATATTGCAATATCATAGCATAAGAAGTCATACAAATAGGTTCGATACAATCAAAAGTGATTCCATCAACAATCCTGATGGTAATCACAGCAAAATACAAACAACAGAATTACTACAAATCAATTCCAAACAAGTTGGCTTCAATCTCCTCAAGAAGGTTCACAGTGTCTGGATGAGTAGGTCTTTCTAGCAACCCCTTGATCAGTCTGTTTCACTTCTCGACATCCTGATTCAGCTTAGCAATCTGCTCTTCAACATCATTGCCTTCGTGCTTTGACTTCTTGATTCCCGCTTGCAGTTTGAGCTCTTCAATTTCTTTTTGGGCTTCTTTCCACTTACCAGAGAAGTGTTTCTTATCTTCCTTCATTCTTTGAAGTTCTTCTTTTAACTCCCCATTCTCAATCTTGAGCTCTTCCCACATCTCCTAATATGTGGCAAGCTCGTCTTTAGTTTTGGTCAAGAGCTTCTTGGTTTCCCTGTAGGCTTTGCTGGATGATTCAGCAGTCATACTGATCTTTCTACAATGTTGAGCTCTGTCATCAAGATCTTTCTCCCTTTTTTCCAAACGCTCTGTCAAATCTTGGACCTTCCATTTCATCTCCAAGTTGTCATGTAAAGCGCCCTGAAGTCTGCTACTCATACTAGCATTTTCCTCTCTCAAATCTTGCACCATTTTTCGCTGCTTATCGAATTCTTCAATTGGTATGGTGATTCTTTCCTCTATCACTTTGGGATATAAGGGAGGCGCCCAATCAAAAGGCAAATAGTACTCTTCGACCCTCTTCTTTATCCATTGATCATATGGAGGAAAAGTTTGATTGTTAGGCACACCCCAAATGGTTTTTCCTCTCTTCTGTTTACCGAGCCATGCTTTGGAAGCTTTTTGTGCCATATCTAATCCATCGTCAGCCATGTGAAAATACAGAGACTCTTCCAATTCCTTTTCAACTGGGGGGCTCCTTAGAGCATACCCAAACTGCCGGATAGCCAAGGAAGGGTTGTAGTTAGTACCTCCTTTTCTCCCTATCAACGGGACATTGGGGTATTCACCACAACTGTGCAAAATGTCTTTACCCAGCACTCCGTGATTTACCCAAACAATATCCTTAGCGTCTAGACCCATCAGACGTTGGCTCCATTTCAGAGAATTCTTAGTATCCTTGAAAGCACCTAACTGGGGTAGACGATTGGCAAACCACTTATAGAAAAGAGGTGCACAACAATGAACTGTCCCACCTCGTTTCTTCTCGTTCCTGTTGTATAAAGAATAATGGAGATCTCCTAATAAAGTCGGCACCGGATTCTGAGTTACAAATATCTTAATATCATCCATGTCAACAAAATCAGGCTTGTTCGGGAACAAGACAATACCATACACACAGAGAGCCAACACTGCATTGAAGACATTCCACTTCTCCTCCTTTGCTGCCTCTTGAGCTTTGCTTGCCAAGTATGATAAGTGATAGCCACGAACCTTTCCCTTTCCAGAAATATCAGCTTCCAAAGTTGACTTGCTCAAATAAAGAGCACCCGCCACAGCTTGGAAATCAAGATCTGCCTTTAACCCACAGAAAGGAACTCCTTCTTTGATGGAAATTCCCAGGATGTTAGAATACTCCTCCAGAGTGGGAACCAAAACATAATCAGTCAACACAAAGAATCTCAGGGACGGATCATAGAACTGCATCAAGGTGTGCAAGCCGTTATATTCATATTCACTGATGTTACGAACAAAGGATAGGATCCAACCATACTTCTCTCCGAACATTCCTAACACTTCTGGACTGGCCATCTCTTGTAATTTACAAATCTGACCCAGGATGAGCTTCGGGAACTTGTACACAATGATATTCTTCCTCCCCTTCTTGGTGTTCATCCCTATGACTGCCCTTTGACTGGAATCAAAATCAAATACTACCTGGAAAATGAAAAAATATGAATGTTAGAGAAAAAGATGCAATGCAAGGCATGGGATCAAGGTGCCACGTGTTTGTGCTGGGCTGTAATAGTTGAATAAATTCAGGGCTCAAGTTCTCCAGAATTCTAGAACAACAGAGTAACCACACAGATAAACCATACTGATAAGAAATCCAGTGTACCAGGTATGTTGAAGGTCAAGGGTACCTGTAAACCTGTAAACAGCCCGTCCCTCTCACATGTGGGTACTAGAAAGGTGAGGATCCTCAATATCACGGGCTCTCAGGTCGAGAAATGATGATACGTTTACCATTTTTGGTTTGGCAGCATCATCAATCGAGGAGGCCTCAACTGATTCCCCTAAAAAAGGATATCCTATAGCAAGTTCCCAGCATTGGGTCCTCGGATCGAGAATGTGCAATGGGTTTGCCACAAAGTGTGGTCTGCCACTATCATAACTCGGGAGGAGTGCCGCAACTGAGTCCTCGGGAATGGTCACCAGAGTCGACAATTCCTCCTGAGAATATCTACTAGCCTGTATTAAACATATAGTAGCAGATAGCTCCGAATAGAACCTCGTCTGGTTGTAGGTCTCGTGAATACCCACACGTGGCAAAACACCACGGGAGCGACATGTCCACCCACACTAATACCTATGTGTATGCTCAACCCTAGGTAGTGGGCTTATCTCTCAGAACACCCTGCCCGCCAAACAGAAAACCAGCACAGTCCAACATATAATGATATGTAATGCAGTAAAAATAGTAAAGTACAGTAATACAGTAAATAACAATACAGTAAAATATAGCACAATAGTAAACACCCAATGAAAGAAAACAAACAAGCGCTAGGATTGACTCGCTAAGGAAACCAGAGATTTTGGGTTCTCTCCCCAGCAGAGTCGCCAGCTGTCGCTCCCGGGATTTTCATCCAAGTACAAACGCGAAAGTGGCACCGAAACAGAGTCGCCAGCAATGTGTATTTATCCCAAGAGAGGGAAAGGAAACACCGCATAAACCTGAGGAAAGGAAAGAGCATGGTCTTGCGACCAAGAAAACTAGGTTCGGGAGTCGGTTACGCATGAGGCAGGTATTAGCACCCCCACGCGTCCATCGTACCCGATGGGATCCACGCTCGCTGCTTCAATCAAAGGGTGTAAGGAAAGGATGCTGGAAAAAGAATTGGAAAAGGAATGGAAAGAGAAAGAGGAACAAATGTAGGGAAAATAAAAAAAGTACTCGAATGGGCCCTACCCCACTACCTACGTATCTCATCGGGAACATGAGAATCAGAGCGACGTAGTTCCCCTCACCTAGGGAAAATTGCTTGTGTTTTTTAGTGGAATACGTCAACGTTTGCGTTCCAGCAGTTAGGTGTTGCAGCTCGCTGTAGGGAGACTTAGGCGTTACCTATTTGCGGTAGAACGGAAATGACGCATCCTTAAGGAAGGAGTGAATGAGATGAGAAGAGAATTCCAGAAGGAAAGACGTTATTGTTTGTTTGAAGTTTTTTAGAAAGAAGTGTTTTTGAAGTTGTTTGTAACTTGCATTGCACCCAATTCTATAACATAGGAACGAATACGTCGCGTATCGTCCCCAATAGGACGTACATTAGGTATCCTAGAAGAATGAAGGGAAACCCCCCTCCCCCATTATTCACTTCCCACATTTAAGGCTCATGCGCAATACACGTTTAACCTTTATTAAGTGTTTTACTTTTGTTTTGAGATGAGAAGAAAAGAGACTCAAATGGTCGAGAAAGGTAAAATCTAATGAGGGAGACTAAGACTCAACCCTAGAGTTATCATACATGGTGATCCTATGGTTAATAAGGTTTAAGGAACCTAATCCTAAAAGAAAGGAGAAGATGAAGATAGAAAGCAACTTACTTCCAAGATGGAAGTTAAGTTATTTCTAAAAGGGAAGAAAGAAGATTATTCAAGGAAAGCATGTCTATGCTTATCAAAATCACAATTTGAATTATTAAAAGAAATAAGAGAGGATGAGAGAAAGAAATGTATGTGGAAGCATATCCACACACTTACTTACCCTTAGCACCTACATGAAAAGGTTAGTTCAAAAACTATTCACAAAAAATCCTAAGTAAAAGAACTTGGTCAAACAAGCCAATGGAAGGAAATAATGGAAATAGCGGCTATTACAGCCCACATGCAACAGAACAGTAGTAAATTCAGCTTTATATACCAAACAGCAAACAACAGCTCATGTTCAACATATAAAATGGGTGTAACAAGCATTTGGCAGCACATACTACAACATACATGTGTATAGGTAGCAGTGGAAGATTAGAGACAACATGCATTAACAAACAATTTCAATCATGAACAACCATCATCGTGCATCAAGCCTTGCACATTCATCAAACAAACACGATCACAATCACATTACAACTCATGGTGAACAATCCTTGAAATCAAACATGTTATAATGCACTTTACAAAAGAATATGCATTGTCAAGAATACGAGCAAGTCAAAAACAAGTATACATCTCTTGAAACGGAAAGCAAATGAACAAGCGCATAGTAATTCCAGCAACATAACATCAACTAGCAATTAATAAGCTCAAAGTGTGTGCATCATGTGTTCATCACATCAATTAATCTACAATGCAAACATTATGCTCAATGATGAAAAACAAAGGCACGCACGTCGTAAAAATCAAGTTCGTACTATGGTGTGAGTTAAGATATCTCTAAAATAATCCACCAATCATCAATGCATTGATCCATGAAGTTTAAACATTTTAAGGACCTCAAACAAGCAAGAAAATGCACAAAAATACACATTTTGTCCCAGAGTAACCGGTTAGCAAACGGTGAGTAACCAGTTACTTAATTAAAAATCAAACAGTTTACGCAAAAATACAAATGTTAACCGGTTAACAAACGGTGAGTAACCGGTTACTCTGGGTCAGTGGCCAAAAAAACCAGTTTCAAAAGCACTTTTCAGCAGCAAATCACTTCTCCAAACTTCCAAATGAACATGTAACCAATTAGGCACGAAATTACATTGAATTACAGTCAAAAAACATCAATTGGATTCAATTAACAACCACATCAAGAATCATATTCAAGCACATGAATCCAAATCGAAAATCCACAAAGATCTACATCGAATAAGTTGCGAATAAGCTAAAAACAGTGTAGATTTAGGGAAAACCAACCTACAAAGCGGAGACTTGCTTTGGTAATTGTTGCAAAGTAATCTTGGAGTAAAAAATGAAAGAAAACCATAGATTCTTCAATCAATAGCCGAAATGCGTCGAAACCGAGCAAAATCGCGAAAATCCACCAAAATCCAACTTGCACCAAAATAAATGGTGAGTAACCTTTGGATTGAAGAAGAACAAGCTGAAATTCCAGAAAATCCAACCAATGCAAACCAAGAGATGAAGTTTAGCTCAAGAATTAATCACTTTTCAATGTAAAAAGTGAATATTCTTCAAGAAATAAGAGCTTTTATGTGTGGTTTTGGAAGAGAGAAGTAGAAGTTGTAGCAAAGTGAAGAGAGAAAATGAGAGTGAAATGTGAGAAATTTGAGAAAATGGTTGAAGGTCCTTGAAAATGAGTGA
Source organism: Lathyrus tuberosus (assembly GCA_022829125.1). NCBI lineage: Eukaryota > Viridiplantae > Streptophyta > Magnoliopsida > Fabales > Fabaceae > Lathyrus > Lathyrus tuberosus. The sequence continues at coordinate 14,023,799 of JALAZF010000075.1, forward strand.
AGCATCTCTTAAATAGATTTTAGGTTTGGAGTGTGAGAGGTTTGGAATGAGGTTTAGGTTTGGAGCTAGGGTCGGAGTTAGTTAGACTCAACTCACCGAGTCAAGTTAGTTAACTCGGTTAGTTAGGATCAACTCGGTTGCTTGGAAAACAAGGAACCACAACTAGTGTATGGGTGTGTGACTTGGGCTGCAAGCAAGGCCTTGTGACTTGTGAACTGTCAGCATGAAACCACCATGTTTGAGCCCTCGTATGACCTTCATAACTTGTTCAAATGAAAAAATGTCCCAACATCAAAGTTGAAGAGGGCATGGAGATGAACAACTTTGATGTTCAACAGTTTTTCATTTGAAGCCTTCTTGATGGAGAAAATTGACTTGACATTTGGCACGCCAACTGTTCGATGAAATTATGGTGCATGGGCCTGGCCTTGCCTTGCCATGACTTGGTTTTTGCCTTGATTTTACCAAACTTTGATTGATCATAACTCCCTCAATTTTGATCCGATGGAGGAGTTATTTATATGGATTTAAAGCTTAGAACATGAAATTTAATTGGCTCAACTTGGGTCTGAGATTTGGAGCTTTTATCTTGGCGAAAGAGAGCCTCAAAATGTGGTGCAAAATGGTCCAAACTTGCCATTTTTGGAAACCCTAAAATTTCTATTTTTGGCAGTTTTGCGATTTCTTGATTTTTCATTATTCCTCCATTATTTCTTGATCAAATCTTGTCCAATGAACATATATACCTTGAATTTCATGAATTTGACCTTAAAAAGTCAGGAGTTGACTTTTTCACTGCACAGTTGACTTTTCCCCAATTTCTTGATTATCAAGCAACTGATCAATTGAACCTCTTCTGAAATGAACCAATTGCCAATCTTCCATCCATATACACTTAAGAACACAAGGAATACCATGAGATTAATTTTTGTCCAAAAAATCAGAGATAAACTGATTTTAGGTCAAACCCTAATTTTGGCACCCTCTGGTTAGGAGGAAATAGCACATCCTCCAAATCCAAATTCCTCTGAATATAATGTATATCCTACCTAACAAAGATGAGATATGACATTTGGAGATGATAAAAACTCAAAGAGCTTGCCCATTTGGGGGTCAGATCCCAATTTTTGACTGCCTTGTGTAAGAGATGGTGCACTGCCCAATCTTCTTGATGAATTCTCCTCTTCTCATGCCTTGTGGGACCAATTGAGATGACATATGACATAAGAGACCCTTTAGGCTTGTTTGAAGACCCTTGGTTCTTGTTTTCTTGCTTTGGATGATCAACACCTTAAAGAATCACCTGATCCCATGCCCTTATGCAAGATGCAATGCAATGCTTTATGTTTTATATTTCTATGCTTGAATGCAATGCAATGAAAAGAAAGCTCATGCTAAATGATATGAAGAAATGAGAGGGCAAATTTTGGGGTATTACACCCCGGTCAAAGAAAAGGAAAGTACGAGAACCAGCACCTGAACTCTCCTAAGAGAGGACTCAGGATCCATTAGTTTAGATTTCCTTTTACAACGCTATGTAAATTACTGTATTTCCATTTCCGCAATCCTTTGAATTCAATAAAATGGGGTTTCCCCACTGTTTGATATTTGCAATCTAATTGTCGAAGTTTACTTTGAATAAACAAAAACATACAATTAATATAATCATTGCATGTCATTCATCATTCTCGCGTAACGCATTATTCTTACCTACGAATCTCACGTTTGCGTCTCGATTCTAGAGTTAAACTGTCTCATTCGTACAATACTCGGGCCAATCGTCAGAAAAAGATGGATGATCTTGAGGAAGAGAACAGAGAGTTGAGAGAAGAGATCGACACTCTGAAAGAGGATCTGAGAAAGCTTCATAACAACATGCAATCTCTAGCAGAAGCTCAGATGCAATAACAAAGGACTGTGATCTCAGAGATCACATCAACGCCCATAGTGGAAAAGTATGATCCTAGGTATAAAATGCCGAAAGATCGTCCCTGGGGCATGCCACTTAACTATATCCCGGAAGGATATGTTCTGCCGATCGCTGAGGATCAAGGAACCGCAGCAGGAACCGATGGGCCTGAAGGTTACAAACTTCGAGAAAGCAAAGATGCTAGGGGCATGACAACAACTCCTGAAGGTTACAAAATTCGGGAGGCACCGAGAGTCTCGGCCATAATGACTATACCACCGCCCGTGGTACACACTATCCCGGAATGACATATTCCACAGATACCTTCTGGTGGAAACGAAAGTATTCTCGGCAGAATGAATGAGTGCCAAGAACAGTTCCTGGAAATGCAGAAAGAACTGTAAGCCATTCGCGGTTAGGATTTATTTGGAAAGGATGCCGCAGACCTTTTTTTGGTCCCCATTGTGAAAGTTCCACACAAGTTCTAGGTACCTGACTTTGAAAAGTACAAGGGTAACTCTTGCCCTCAGAGCCATTTGGTGATGTACGCTCGGCGGATGTCAGCTCAGAGAAAGAACCAGGAACTACTAATTCACTACTTTCAGGATAGTTTAACCGGTGCCGCATTAAAATGGTACATGGGTTTAAACCGCGCTACGATCGCCACATTCAGAGATCTTGGCACTGCTTTCGTTCAACAATATAAATATAATTTGGATGTCACAGAAGGACAAGGAAACCTTTAAGGAGTACGCTCAGAGATGGCATGAAATCGCCGCTCAGATTTCTCCACCCCTGGAGGAAAAAGAGATGACAAAGATCTTCTTGAAGAGCTTGAGCTCATTTTACTACGACAGAATGGTCGCCAGTGCGCCCAGTGACTTCACCGAGATGGTAGGCATGGGAGTTCGTCTTGAGGAAGCAGTCTGAGAAGAACGGTTAGTTAAAGACGCTGGATCATCAAGTAGTACAAAACGATACGGTAGTGCTCTCCCTAAGAAAAAAGAGCAGGATATTGGGAATATCTCTCTCGGAAAGCAAAGGCGACGATACCAACCAGTAGCAGTCGTAACTCCTGCTATCAACCCTACGCCTGTTCCTACGTATCAACCTCAGGTTGCTCAGAGCCAACCGAATCGACAACAATATTAGCAAAGGACGCAACAGCCTCTTCAGCAGGCTCGTCCTCCATATAACAACAACCGTACAACGCGACCACCAGGGTTCGACCCTATACCGGTGTTGTACGCAGAACTGTTTCCATTATTACTGGTCAAGGGACACGTCCAAACCAGGTCTCCTCTTACAGTACCAGAGAATCCGCCTTTTTGGTTTAAAGCGGATCATACTTGCCCTTACCACCAAGGAGGACCAGGGCATAACATAGAAAACTGTTTCAGTTTCAAATCCAATGTGCAAAAGCTTGTTAGGAGCGGGGTCTGATCTTTCAAAGATACGAATCCGAATGTTCTCACGAACCCGCTGCCTCGACACGAGAAAGCTACAGTCAATTTGATAGAGGGAGAGTCTAACAACAGCTATCAAATTCATGATGTACTCTTATTGAGGGCCAACTTGGTCAAGATACATTGTAGACAGAGTGGATACGGGCATGTACCATCTCATAATTATCACCAGTGTGATATATGCTTTAAAAACAATCAATGGTGTTTTGTGGTGCAATAAGCTCTACTGGAACAATTGGATCTTGGGTGGATCCACGAGCATCGAGTTCGTGGAGTTAACATGACTCATGCAAGTTCCAACATCATTAAGAACCATGACATCTGTGCAATGAATGTCAACATGGTGGCAATGCACTCAAGGCAAAGCCAATATCATAATCTGCCACCGCATGATTACCATTCCTGTCTGACTTGCTCGGTAAACAAACAGGGTGCTCTTTCGTACAAGAGGCCCTCTAGTGTCAAATGGATCTTGGATGGATCCAGGACTACCGTGATAGAAATCCCTATCAAATCAACATGATTCAAATTTTCGATATTCGTTTGATAATTACCAGCTTGGTGGAGTTACACGCCAAGCAACTCCAACTCGGTTTTCTCACTTCACATGATTATTTGAGCTGTAAAGTATGTTGTGAGAGTAACCAAGGATGCGCTCTCGTTCAAAGAACTTTGCAACACTTGTTAAACCATTGGTGGCTTCCGATCTATCTAGACGAAGACACGTAACAAATCAGTGTGACAAACAAGAACCCTACTAGACATTAAAGTCACGATGTCCGATCTATGGAAATAGACCTAGTAAGGTTACACTGCATTCAAAGCGGACGTGGCCAGGTGCCACCACACAACTATGAATGCTGTAGAGTTTGCTCGGAAAATAATCAAGGATGTTACCTCGTGCGAGCAACTCTTCAGAGTCAGTTGGACCGCAAGGAGATTCAACCATGTCTGAGTTCAATCAACTGGACGCCAGACTATTTCGCTGATCAGATTAAGGACGTTGTCGTAATCTCTGATCACGAAAGGACCAAAGATGTTTGTACCATCATCCCTCTACTTGACGAATTGAAGGTTCTTAGCCAAGAACTGATTGAAGTTACTTACGACAGTCAGAAAAATCAGAAGGCTCCTATAGTTATTTATTTGTCGGGACCAGTGTCGTATGAATCAACTAAGGCACGACAACAATCGAGAATGGAAAGGAAACTCCATTACCCTCCATCGTGAATATTGCAGACATCAGTCGAGTAACACGGAGTGGTCGAATCTTTAACCGAGGAGTTGGAGAACCTAACAAAGAAAAGGAACTTCAGACTGAAGTTCCTAATCCACCATTCTGTCAGTCTGGTGATCCCGACCTTTTGAAAAACAATGATGAGATGCTGAAGCTCATCCAAAGGAGTGAATACAACATTGTTGACCAGCTGTTACAAACTCCTTCGAAGATCTCTGTGCTATCACTTCTACTCAGTTCCGAAGCTCATAGGGAGGCTCTACAGAAAGTCTTAGAGCAGGCCTTTGTGCAACCGGATGTGTCAATACGACAGTTCGATAGCATCATCTCTAACATCACTTCCTGCAACAACTTAGGATTCAGTGATGAGGATTTGCCAGAGGAGGGCAAAAGTCACAACATGGCGCTCAATATCACAGTCAACTGCCAGGACAATGCTTTAGCCAGCGTACCGGTAGACACAGGATCGGCCATCAACGTTATGCCGAAGTCCACCTTAATGCGACTATTATTCAAAGGATCCCCGATGAGAGGCAGTGAGGCCGTCGTCAAAGCATTTGACGGGTCCAGAAAAGTCGTTATTGGTGAAGTCGACCTTCCCATAACTATCGGTCCTCACACTTTCCTAATCACTTTCAAGGTCATGGACATCCGGGCAACGTACAGTTGCTTATTAGGAAGACCTTGGATACACAGGGTTGGGGCAGTCACTTCGACACTGCACCAAAAACTGAAGTTCGTCAAGAACGATCAACTCGTCACAGTCTGTGGAGAACAAGCCTTGATCGTGAGTAACCTGTCATTATCTACTTGTATAGAACCCGATGAGGTTGTTGGGACTCAGTTCCAAGCACTTTCGGTGAGCAATGAAAATCAATCAGAGAAAGGAACCTCTATTTTCTCATACAAAGATGCCCTCGAGGCAATTGAAAGCAACAATACGAAAGGATAGGAACAACTTGTCATTCCTACGGATAATAAAACAAAGAAGGGTCTTGGTTTTTCTACGACCTGCACCCAGACAACTGCTAACGATGAAAGTCTTCATCCCATTCAGAACTTCTTCCATAGTGGAGGTTTCCTTCACCCAGTGTCTCAAGAAGTACACACTATCAATGAGAAAGATTCCTCCGACATAGATGGGGAATGGAAGTCCTATCTTAACGAGAATGATTATATCTCTCAGGAAGAGGTGCCTACGCCATTTTGCTATCCCGTACAGAGTCCGAGATTTATACCAAGGTCCGACGTCGAAATGATATACGGAGGTTGTGATCCGGAAGGATGTCGTGCTCCGCCAAACTCATTAGAGGAAGACACTCTGGTAAAGGACAACTTTAACCACGACTATTATGGTCCGATGGATGGCCTGCCTATCTGGCAGCCGTACCCAGGAGACTTGGGGCAAGAAAATCAGCCGAACAAAGAAAATCAGTTGAGCATCATTGAACAGAATACCTGCGTCCCCACCATGTCATGGGATCATTACTCAGGGCATTCAAAAAACATCCAGCATGACGATGAATTGGCAAAGCTTGCCGGACTAGAATTCATCAACTACGCTTTTTCTGAGGTCAACGTCATCGAGAGAGATGACTCCTCCAATTCCAAAGAAGTGTGGGACACCTTGGGACAACCAAGTGGAAAATATGACTTCATGGTCAAACACACCGCTCCTGAGAGCTCTCGTATCAGGATCAAAGACATCCAGCTAACTGGATGGGGAGATTTGCCTGAGAGCACAAATACTATGCAAAATACAACTGAGGAATCCTCCTACGACAACTCTGTCTGAGAGACAGATTCCAATGATCCTGCTCCGCCAGAAATTAGCGTTATTTCTGAAGACAAAAGAAGGAAAGTGCCATACTTTATGATTCACCGAGGAGTTCGCCGCCAATGGGTTGCTGTCAATGTTCCGAAGATTGTTCATAAGTCAAAGTAATTGCCGTCTTTACTTTAAACCTTTCAACCTGCCTAGGTGAAACGGATGTTTTGATAGGGCTCACTTTCTGTAAATATCCCTCTTCGCTTCGCCCAAAGCGACAGAGTTTTGTTTTATAGGGTTGTAGTTTCAAGAATTGACAAGTTCATAAATAAATAAACATCGTTCTGTAATTTCCGCATTAATTGTTGTTTTCTCTTTTCGCTTTTTCAGAAAATGGTAATCCTAAAAAACAACTCAATAATAAAAACAAGCAATTTTCCAAAGAAAAACATTGCACACACTTTTTCATTCTCTCTATCACTTCTAAAAACAAATCATCACGCCATACAGATTGCTTGTTTTAAACCCCGTTGAAAAATACGATCCAATGCCTTCTCCCAACTTTGAATTCCCGGTATTTGGGGCTGAAGAAGAAGTTGACGACGAAATTCCAGAAGAGATCTCCCGACTACTCAAACAATAGGAACGGTCCATTAAACCTCACAAAGAGCCGTTGGAAACGGTCAACTTGGGCTCAGAGGAAGAGAGAAAAGAGTTCAAGATTGGGGCCCTACTCAGTCCAGCTGTCAAAGAAAGTTTGATAAAGCTTCTCAAAGAGTTTCCCGATGTATTCGCTTGGTCCTATCAGGACATGCCAGGGTTGGATACCAGCATCGTGGAACATCATCTACCGTTGAGATCAGAATGTTCGCCAGTAAAACAAAGGTTGAGAAGGACTCACCCGGACATGGCCATCAAAATCCAAGAGGAAGTACAGAAACAGATTGATGCAGGTTTCCTCGCTACATCAGAATATCCTCAATGGTTAGCCAACATCTTACAAGTTCCAAAAAAGGACAGAAAGGTCAGAATGTGTGTCGACTACAGGGATCTGAACAAGGCTAGTCCAAAGGATGACTTTCCTTTACCACACATTGACATGCTGGTTGACAGTACAACAAAGTTCAAAGTCTTCTCCTTCATGGATGGATTCTCGGGCTATAATCAAATCAAAATGGGGCCGAAAGACATGGAGAAAACTTCGTTCATCACCCCATGGGGTACCTTTTGTTACAAGGTAATGTCGTTCGGTTTGAAGAACACCGGGGCAACCTATCAAAGGGCCATGACTACTCTATTTCATGACATGATACACAAAGAAATCGAGGTATATGTCGATGATATGATTGCAAAATCTAAGACAGAAGAGGAGCATGTGACCCACCTGTCAAAACTATTCGAGCGGCTGAGAAAGTACAAACTCCGCTTGAATCCCAACAAGTGCACCTTCGGTGTCCGTTCAGGGAAACTCTTAGGGTTCATCGCCATCCAGAAAGGAATTGAGGTTGATCCTAACAAGGTCAAGGCCATTCAAGAAATGCCTTCTCCAAAAAATGAAAAACAAGTCAGAGGATTCCTGGGACGTTTGAATTGCATCTCCAGGTTTATATTCCTTATGAAAAGAGTCTGCCATTTACTATCTGAGCAAGAAGTTTACGGACTATGAGACTCGGTACACTATGCTCGAGAAAACTTGTTGTGCTCTGGCTTGGGCAGCCAAACGTCTTCGCCAGTATATGATTCGTCACACTACTTGGTTAATCTCTGAAATGGATCCAATCAAGTACGTCTTTGAAAAGCCTGCTCTCACGGGAAGGATTGCCCTTTGGCAGATGTTGTTATCAGAATATGACATAGAATACCACACTCAGAAAGCCGTTAAGGGAGGTATTTTAGCCAATCATTTGGCTCATCAGCCGATTGACGATCAGGAATCAGTCGGGTTTGCCTTCCCAGACGAAGATGTCATGTATTTGAAAATTAAAGATTGCGATGAACCACTGGGGCCTAATCTTTGACGGAGCTGTCAACCGTTACAGAAACGGAATTGTGACGATCATCTTGACACCTTAGGGTACCCACATTCCTTTCACTGCCAGACTTACGTTCAAGTGCACAAACAACGAGGCCGAATACGAAGCTTGTATCATTGGTCTCGAGGAAGCGATCGATTTGAGAATCAAAAACTTGGACGTATATGGCGACTCAGCCCTGGTTATCAATCAGATCAAAGGAGATTGGAACACATACCAATCAGGACTGATTCCTTACAAACACTACGCGAGAAGGTTGTTACCCTTCTTCGACAGAATCGAGTGTGAGGGATATCCTTCTAGCTATCTTGTTTTAATGATGTCAACAAACATATTAGATTGTAATTTGAGCGGTATCACTTCACGTGTCGGACATATAGCATCTTACCGTTATTGGTCATGTGTCTAGATGCATAGGATCTTGTTCTCTCCAAAAATAAAGGTCCACTATTATTTTAGTAGTGTCTAGCATGTATGTTTGACCTTGGTCTGGTAAAAATGCTCAGAAAAATTGAATTTCCTGAAAATTTGCACTTCATGCGCTGACCCTTAAGTTCATGCGCTAACCCCAGAATTCATGCGCTAACCTCCAAAACCTGCGGGAAAGCGCACAAATCTGTGGACACAAAATTCTTCTCTTATGCGTCGACGCATGGATACTGGAGGTCGACGCATGACCTTTATTTCTGCATTTTTTCACTTAATTTCTTTTCTGTTATTTTTCTGTTAATATTTTTGTTGGTCATATTTTTCATATAAATAGTTTTAATCTTCATTTTTCATACTAACAAGAAACGTGAAAGATATATGTCATTTCTCTCTTCATCTTCATCTTATTCATTGTGTAAACAAACAATCACACATAATCATCTTTGTTTGTGTCGCCCATTGATCGAAGTGATAACGTTCAGAATTTAGGAAGTGTGATCTTCATCTTCTGGGTTGAGAGTTTGGCAGGTGTTTCTTGAATCAAACCAGTTGGGTTTGTCCTCTAAGAATCGAATAGATTTTGGGGGTTTTTGCATAAACTATTCTTTCTACAGGGATTCGGCTGGGCGAAGGTAACCGGAAATTGGCGCAACTGTTTGGTTTAGTAGCTGTAATCAGAGGATCGTAGAAGAAGGTTTGGGTTCGAATTCTTGGAAGATTTCAATTGACCGAGTGAAGGTAACTGAAGAACGGTGGTTTCTTTCGGTTTAGTAGCGTGGGACGGTAATTGAATTAACCATATTCGGAGCACTTGATTCATCTTGAATCAAGGGAAGAGAAAATTTTGCATCAACGATCGAAGACGTTCGGGGTTTGAATGTTCATAGTTTTCCCTTGTAATAAATAATTTGCAACAGCTACATATATATATATATATATATATATATATATATATATCTCAATTCCTTTTGTTGAGTTGGGGGCAGACGTACCCAAAGCGAGGACGGTTGGGGAACTGCCTAATCAAATCTCGTTTGTTCTCTCTTTCCCTTAACTCTTTTACATTTCAGTATTGTTCGAATTTGTGAAGTAGCAAGTTATTGAAATTTCTGTCGTAGAGTAATTGTACGCTGATAAATTGTTTTGTTAAATCTATACAATTCCTTGAATTGTGTTTTGGAGTAGCTGTACATTATTCTCCATAGAAATTCTGCACATAGTGTGTTTACGCACACTAGGTGTTTGATAATTTGTTCCAAAGCAAAATTCAAACACATTGCTTCAAATTGCTTATCACTTTACCTCATTGGATTGGAATAAACATCAAGCAAGTGATAATTTATTGTCTGCGTTTTTTAAGTGTAGTATTCAAAACTGAATTTTTCTCTTCCGTACTCATCCGTGATATATTCGTGCATATCCGATCCTTTCGGTAGAAGGTTCGTTGTAGACGTTATATCCAGTGGTAGCTTCCGTTAAACAATTTTTAAAACAGAATTTTTGTAGACCATTTACGTGTAAAACTCAAGGGATCTATTCAACCCCCCCCCCCCCTTCTAGATCCATAGCCATCGTCTAATAAGTGGTATCACGAGCTCCGGTTAACTCTGGTGCTTCGGTAAAACTTCTTGGATCATGGCGAACGAACCTAAGGGGGTTTATAATAGAGCTCCAATTTTTACAGGTGAAAACTACAGCTACTGGAAGGATTGTATACGCGTCCATATTAATTCCATAGATCGGAAGGTTTGTAACGTTATTTTAAACGGTCCCATGGAAATTACCATGACTAACACAGAAGGCGTTGTCGTTCCTAAACCCGGAGCTCAATGGACTGAGGAGGACGAGAAAAAGTACAGCTATGATTGGAAGGCTCGTAATATGATCATCTCCTCCTTGGGAGTTGATGAGTATTATCGAGTCTCTCATTGTGAAACGGCTAAAGCCATGTGGGATGCTTTACAAGTAGCCCACGAAGGCACTAATGATGTTAAGATGGCTCGTATTAATACACTAACGCAAGAGTTTGATTTGTTTTACATGAAGCAAGGGGAAACCATTGCGGATATGCAAAAACGATTTACTCACATTATCAATAAATTGCATGTTCTTGGTAAACCAATTCCAAATGAGATTTCTACTAACAAAATTCTGAGGTGTCTTAACAGGGAATGGCAACCGAAGGTCACCGCTATCAAGGAGGCTAATGATCTTGCTACACTAGACCTCACAACACTCTTTGGTAAACTCGATGAGCATGAGCAAGTGCTCATTAGCTTGGATAAACATGAAAAGAGTATAAAGAAAGAGAAGGCAAAAGATACGGAGAAGAAATCGATAGATCTTAAGGCTTCTTGTTCAAAGTCCACACATCAAGAGCTAAGTGATGATGAAGCCAATAATGACAAAGATGAAGAATCCGGTGATGATATGAGCTTATTTGTGAAGAGATACAATAGATATGTTCATAAGAACGATATTCAACACTCGGACAGAAATCTAGTCAAGTTCAGAAAGCAATCTAGAAGTGAAGGAAATAAAAATGGCAAGGTAAAAGGGACGTGCTACAACTGTGGAAAATGCGGGCACTACAAGCTGGATTGTCCATCCCTAAAGAAAGACAAACATAAGGATAATGACAAGAGTCGCTCAAACAAAAAGTCCAACAAGTCTCGACGAGCATACATCGCTTGGGAAAGCGATAGTGAGTCGGAGAAAGATGATTCCTCAAGTGACGAAAGTGAATCCGTCAACTTTTGTCTTATGGCAGGTCACAACAAAGCAAGAGAGGTAAAACACTCTAAATATGAAAATTGTCAAAATATGTCGCATGCTGAATTAAAAAGAGCTTTTGATACATTGCACCACGAAGCTAAGGAAGCATTTCAACGCTTAGCTTCGAATAAAAAGATCTTTTCCTATTTGGAGAAAAAGGTTTCCGATTCCCAAAAGGAATTGGAAGATCTTAAAAACTCCATGGTGAATGTATCAAAAACTAAGATCGATGAGAATAAATACCCATGGTTTAAGTTTGGGGGCTGTGATACTTGTCATATTTGGCAAAGAGAGGTGAGAACCCTCAAAGCCAAGTTAGACAAGGCCTCAAGCCTAAGATTACATTTGCTATTGATCGATCACATTATCGTGAAACAATGAATAATCCATATCAACAATATACGTATGTGATTCGAGATAGTGATAGCAAAGGTGTATTCTAAATGAACCGTGATTGCTTATATTGTTGCAAGCCTGGTCATACTATTGCTAAGTGCCGCTTTCGAAGATTTCTTGTTCTAAACGGCATTTATCAATGGTTGCCCAAAGGCAATATTAGTTTCACTTACCATAAAGGACCCAATGAGAATTGGGTACCTACTCTCCCTTGATTGTTTTTGTAGGTACAAAGTCTTGAGACCACCGAAGGAAGATGGGTTCTGGATAGTGGTTGCTCAAGACATATGACCGGAGACATATCTCTTTTCATCGACTTTGTGGCGAAGAAAAAGGGGTTTGTCACCTACGGAGATAACAACAAGGGACAGATACTTGGTAAAGGTAGTATAGGTAACCCCTCATCTACTACTATCTCTGATGTACTTCTTGTGGAAGGCCTTAGACACAACCTTTTAAGCATTAGTCAACTATGTGACAAGAATTATAAAGTCTCTTTTTCAAAGGATTGTTGCGTAGTTGAAGATAGCGACAAAAAGAATGTGTTTAAGGGCTTGAGGGTGAACAACGTCTATATGCTAGACTTAAACGAGGTATCATTGGATGGAGACAAGTGTTTAGTCACTATGAATGAAGATTCATGGTTGTGGCATAGACGCTTGGCTCATATCAACTTTGATTTGCTTAACAAAATTGTCTCTAAAGACCTAGTCATCGGTTTGCCCAAAATTGAATTCACAAAGGATCATCTTTGTGATGCGTGCCAAATGGGGAAGCAAACAAGGATCTCTTTTAAATCTAAAAACATTGTTTCAACTATGAGACCCCTTGAGCTCCTCCATATGGACCTCTTTGGACCATCTAGGGTTAAAAGCCTAGGTGGTAACTATTATGGGTTTGTTATAGTCGATGATTTTTCTAGGTTTTGCTGGACAATTTTCTTAGCAAATAAGAGTGATACCTTTTCGGCCTTTGAACGATTTGCTAAGTTATCTCAGAACAAGTTAAACACAAACATTGGGTCAATCAGAAGTGACCATGGGGGTGAGTTTGAAAATCATTTATTTGAAGCATTTTGTGATTCCAACGGAATTGATCATAATTTTTCCGTACCACGTACCCCTCAACAAAATGGGGTAGTGGAACGTAAAAATAGAGTTTTGGAAGAACTTGGAAGGACTACGATCAATGATAGTGGATTACCAAAATACTTTTGGGCCGACGCCATAAGTACGACTTGTTATGTTTTGAATAGGGTGCTCATCCGGCCTATTCTAAACAAGACACCGTATGAGCTTTTAAAAGGGCGTAAGCCAAATATCTCCCATCTTCACATATTTGGTTGCAAATGCTTTGTGTTAAACAATGGAAAAAGAGACTCTTGGTAAATTCGATGCCAAGGCCGACGAGGGTATTTTTCTTGGATACTCTCAGTCAAATAAAGCGTATAGAATTTATAATAAGAGGTTATGTGTAGTTGAAGAGTCAGTTCATGTTACTTTTGACGAGTCTTATCTGAGAAATGTCGGAGAAGGTAGTTCTTTTCACGGTGCAGGTGTACCTACTGAAGACATACTCAAGGACACTGATAAGGGAAGTGATCAGCCTGAAGCAGTGCGTATTGAGGAGGAAAAGGATCACCAACCAGTGAAAAGTGAGGATGATCATCATGCTAATAAAGATGAACTTCCTCCAGCTTAGAAGTCTTTAAAAGACCATCCAATAGACAACATTCTCGGTGATATCTCTAAGGGAGTAACTACTCGCTCTAAACTAAGTAACTTTTGTTATTACTCTGCTTTTGTCTCCCAAGTTGAACCTAAAAACTCTAAGGAGGTGTTACTCGATGAGCATTGGTATCTATCAATGCAAGATGAACTAAATAAATTCTGGAGAAATGAGGTTTGGGACCTTGTCTCCCCTCTGCGAGATCATCGAGTAATAGGCACCCGATGGGTGTTTAGGAATAAACTTGATGAAAATGGAGTAATAACGCGTAACAAAGCTAGGCTTGTAGTGCAAGGCTATAACCAAGAGGAAGGAATCGACTATGAGGAAACTTATGCGCCGGTTGCCCGACTCGAGGCCATACGCCTTATACTTGCCTATGCTTGCACAAAGAACTTTAAATTATTCCAAATGGATGTTAAAAGTGCATTTCTTGACGGATACATAAATAAAGAGGTTTATGTAGCCCAACCTCCAGGTTTTGAATCCCACGAATATCCTGATCATGTCTATAAACTTAAGCGAGCTTTGTACGGACTTAAACAAGCCCCTAGGGCTTGGTATGAATGTCTAAGCAAATTTCTACTTGATCAAGGGTATTCAAGAGGAAAGGTTGACACAACCCTCTTTGTTAAACGTCAAGGAAAACACTTAATTTTGGTACAAATTTATGTTGACGATATTATATTTGGGTCTACTAACATGACCTTGGTCAAGAAGTTTTCTAGTTTGATGCAGGGGGAGTTTGAAATGAGCATGATGGGGGAGATCAACTATTTCCTCGGATTGCAAATCAAACAACTTGAAGAGGGCACATTCGTGAGTCAAACGAAATATTGTCTTGAGTTACTAAAACGTTTTGATATGCTGAACTGCAAAGCAATAGATACTCATATGCCTACAAGTACTAATCTTGATCGTGACGAAAAGGGTAAGGATGTTGAGGTAAAGAAGTATCGATCCATATGTTAGGGATCTTACCGTCATGATGTTCAAGGTAATATTGTTCCAACTTATAGAGGTTTATCAATATTTTGTGCCATATTACTTACTCTAATCATGATGTTTATTTCATTTTGAGCACTTATCATTCATGTGAATGTTTAGTTCTGTATGTGTATATGTGCATTTATCTGGTTGGAACAAAATTTTTGCAAAATTTCACTTTTATAGGTTCATGCGTCGATGCATAGATTCGTGCGCTGACCCACAAAACTTTCGGGATAGCGCATAGACACATGTTCAACATTTTTTTAAAATTCAAGAATCATGCGCCGACGCACAGATTCACAGGTCAATGCATAACGTGACCGTTCAGACTTCCTCTTTACTGAAACTTGTACGCCGACCTAATGTTGCTCCTCTTCCCTACATATTCTCATTGCACATTAATCTATGATTCTTGCATGTCATCTCATTAGTCTTTGTGGTCAATCTCTCCCTATCCTCATCCATTAAACCTCATCAATCTCAATTACTCTCCACTAAATCCTCATCAAAACCCTAGAAATAAAAAAAAAACACCAAGAGAAAATCCTCTATATTTCTGCTGCAAGGTCTTCAAAGTGTTTCACACATCTCCTCTTCCATCTCTGCGAAAATCTAGTGTGATAATCTTTCTTCAACTCTTCTTCAACCATGGCTTCCCGAAGAAATCCTAGTACAAGGGGAACAAGAGGATCAACTTCACAATTAGCCCCAACCAGAGCATCATCCTCACAACGGGTAACTTTTGAGTCTTTAATTTCTGAAAGGCTAGCTACTCCTTTTGGGGAATTATTCTCTAACCGGACTGTTATACGACAACATGGGTTTTACCCTCTGATGGGTGCAGATTTTCACATTCCTGAAATTTTTAAACTCATAAATTTTCAAAATCTTAATGAATTTGTAGAATGTGATGACAAGTATAGTGAAGATTTGACTCGGTTGTTCTATTGTGGGATGAAGGGCAAATTTCATGGGGCTGAATTTAGATTCTCTATAAATAATGCAGAATTTCAGGTGACAAACGATGTATGGTCTACATTGTTTATTTTGGACACTGATGACACTCTCCCAAAGGTTACTGATAAAACCTTTGTTCAGGACTATGAATTCAAAACTGCTCTGAATTCAATGTTGAGGGAACCATATCCAGCTGAGTTTGTGGCAAGTGAGGCATTTCCTAAGAGTGTCACTACCGATCATTTGAAATTTGAAGAACGTATTCTTCAATGGATTGTTGCTCGCATCTTGAGGCCTAAGAAAGGAGGCTACTCAAGAGTTGAACAAGCAGAGCTCCAACAAATTTCTGGCACTTGGTTATGCATCTGTTGTGGCAAATTTTTTGAATCACTTTGACATTCCTATCCCACAGATTTGTCATATTCATATTACTGCTGAACAACAGTTTCTGGCCAGAACCTTGTCTATGATGGGTTACCATTGGCAGCCACGTGAGCGCAGGTTCATCCATCGACCAAGATCCACCCATCCTGAACATAATGAACCTGTTCATCTTGAAGCAAGTGAGGATGAAGGCAGTCAAGGTAATGCACATCAAGTTGGTAATGATGAAAATGTGGTGATGCAGGAAGATGTTGTTATGCAAGACAATGTGGCTGTAGAAGAAGAAGACAATGAGGCATGAATGGGCTATCAACCGAAAGAAACTTCTGACAATCAGGACTGGGGTCAGTTGTAACAAAACTGCTGGACTAACCTTGGTGCTACGTATGTTCCTCCATCCTATGATGCGGACAATGAATGGCAGCATCTAGAAAATTCTGCTCCTCCAACTCCACCGTTTCAGCATGATCAACAGTCCTCTGATGAAATTCTAGTAAGGCTGACTGAGTTGTCTCTGCAACATCAAGATTTCCAAGCGCTGCAGGAAACTCGATACATGACTCAAATATCATCTCATGCCACCAACTTCAACAATTTCGCCAATTCAGCTATGAATAGGTTCAATCAAATGGATGCCAATCTGACTCAGCAAAATCTAAACTTGGCAAACAGCCTTGGTAACCTCAATAGCACCTTGATTGAGCTCAACCTTCAACTCGAGGACTTTCCACCACCAAGTCAACACCATAGGGGACGAGGTTATTCATTTAGGGGGAGCAGAGCATAAACCTTAGGGCATTATGTTTAGTTATGCGTGAATTTATGTTTTGTGGTTTGATTGTTTTTTTTCTAAATTCTGACATGTGCTGTCGTTATGTTTAAACTTTTCTGGAGTGAATGTTTTGCTTTTATGCTATTGTTCCTTATTTAATCATTACTTGTTTACATTAGCGGTATCATATGTGGATGCTGGTTAATGTTTTGTTGTCGCAAATATCTGATGATCCACTACATATTTTAGTATGTTATTTTGACCACCGTCTTCTCTTCTTTTTTGATGTTGTCAAAGGGGGAGAAGAATACAAGCAGAAATGTTACTAACCAGATGTCAAGGACAGGGGGAGCATTGATCATCTCAAATTATATTTCTCATGACAACCAAGAAAGTGTTGCCATCATCAAAAAGGGGGAGTATGTGAGGGATATCCTTCTAGCTATCTTGTTTTATTGATGTCAACAAACATATTGGATTGTAATTTGAGCGGTATCACTTCACGTGTCGGGCATATAGCGTCTTACCGTTGTTGGTCATGCGTCTAGATGCATAGGATCTTGTTCTCTCCAAAAATAAAGATCCACTATTGTTTTAGTAGTGTCTAGCATGTATGTTTGACCTTGGTCTGGTAAAAATGCTCAGAAAAATTGAATTTCCTGAAAATTTGCACTTCATGCGCTGACCCTTAAGTTCATTCGCTAACCTCCAAAACCTGCGGGAAAGCGCACAAATCTGTGGACACAAAATTCTTCTCTTATGCGTCGACGCATGGATAGTGGAGGTCGACGCATGACCTTTATTTCTGCATTTTTTCACTTAATTTCTTTTCTGTTATTTTTCTGTTATTATTTTTGTTGGTCATATTTTTCATATAAATAGTTTTGGTCTTCATTTTTCATACTAACAAGAAACGTGAAAGATATATGTCATTTCTCTCTTCATCTTCATCTTCTTCATTGTGTAAACAAACAATCACACATAATCATCTTTGTTTGTGTCGCCCATTGATCGAAGTGATAACGTTCAGAATTTAGGAAGTGTGATCTTCATCTTCTGGGTTGAGAGTTTGGCAGGTGTTTCTTGAATCACACCAGTTGGGTTTGTCCTCCAAGAATCGAATAAATTTGGGGGGTTTTGCACAAACTTTTCTTTCTACAGGGATTCGGCTGGGCAAAGGTAACCAGAAATTGGCGCAACTGTTCGGTTTAGTAGCTGTAATCAGAGGATCATAGAAGAAGGTTTGGGTTCGAATTCTTGGAAGATTTCAATTGACCGAGTGAAGGTAACTGAAGAACGATGGTTTCTTTCAGTTTAGTAGCGTGGGACGGTAATTGAATCAACCATATTCGGAGCACTTGATTCATCTTGAATCAAGGGAAGAGAAAATTCTGCATCAACGATCGAAGACGTTCGGGGTTTGAATGTTCATAGTTTTCTCTTGTAATAAACAATTTGCAACAGCTACATATATATATATCTCAATTCCTTTTGTGGAGTTGGGGGTAGACGTACCCAAAGCGAGGACGATTGGGGAACTGCCTAATCATATCTCGTTTGTTCTCTCTTTCCCTTAACTTTTTTACATTTCAGTGTTGTTCGAATTTGTGAAGTAGCAAGTTATTGAAATTTCTGTCGTAGAGTAATTGTACGCTGATAAATTGTTTTGTTAAATCTGTACAATTCCTTGAATTGTGTTTTGGAGCAGCTATACATTATTCTACCTAGGAATTCTGCACATAGTGTGTTTACGCACACTAGGTGTTTGATAATTTGTTTTAAAGCAAAATTCGAACACATTGCTTCAAATTGCTTATCACTTTACCTCATTGGATTGGAATAAACATCAAGCAAGTGATAATTTGTTATCTGCGTTTTTTAAGTGTAGTATTCAAAACTGATTTTTTCTCTTCCATACTCATCCGTGATATATTCGTGCATATCCGTTCCTTTCGGTAGAAGGTTCGTTGTAGACGTTGTATCCAATGGTAGCTTCCGTTAAACAATTTTTAAAACAGAATTTTTGTAGACCATTTGCGTGTAAAACTCAAGGGATCTATTCAACCCCCCTTCTAGATCCATAGCCATCGTCTAACATCGAGTTCCATTATATCCCTCGTGAAGAGAATCACATGGCTGATACATTAGCCACTCTCTCTTCCATGATTAGTGTGGGCAAATGGAACGACCTACCTAAGATCGACATAATGCGCCTTGAACGGCCCGCTTATATCTTCACGAATGAAGTAGTCATAGACGACAAACCTTGGTACCACGATATCAAATGCTTCCTTCAGAAACAAGAGTACCCACCTGGGGCACTAAGGAAAGACATAAAAACTCTCAGAAGGCTAGCAGGCAGCTTCTTCTTGAGCAGTGATACACTCTATAAGAGGAACTTTGACATGGTCTTGCTCTGATGCGTAGACAGACCAGAAGCAGACATACTGATAAAAGAAATTCACGAAGGATCCTTTGGCACTCATGCCAACGGACACACGATGGCGAGAAAAATTCTGAGAATAGGGTACTATTGGTTGACAATGGAATCCGACTATTACAAGTACATGAGGAAGTCTCACAAGTGTCAGATATACTCAGACAAGATCCATGTGCCGCCAACACATCTCAAAGTTCTTTCTTCCCCATGGCCTTTTTCTATATGGGAAATCGACATGATTGAGCCCAAGGCTTTGAACGGACATTGGTTCATCCTGGTAGCTATTGACTATTTCACCAAGTGGGTCGAAGCAGCGTCATACGCTAATATAACCCGACAAGTGGTGGTCCAATTTATCAAAAACAATATCATATGTCGTTATGGTGTTCCAAGCCAGATCATTACTGATAATGGATCTAACTTAAACAATAAGATGATGAAAGAGTTATGCACTGAGTTCAAGATCGAACACCATAACTCATCTCCCTACCGGCCCAAGATGAACGGAGCGGTAGAAGCGGCTAACAAGAACATCAAGATGATCGTTCAGAAGATGGTTGTAACCTACAAAGACTGGCACGAGATGCTACCCTTTTCTCTTCACGGTTATCGTATATCTGTCCGCACTTCAACAGGGGCAACCCCTTTCTCTCTAGTATATTGCATGGAAGCAGTACTCCCCATAGAAGTAGAGATCCCATCAATCCGGGTATTGCTGGAAGCTAAGCTAACAGAAGTTGAATGGTGTCAAAGCAGACACGACGAACTCAATCTAATTGAAGAGAAGCGAATAACGACACTATGCCATGGTCAGTTGTATCAACAGAGAATGAAGATGGCGTTTGACAAAAAGGTTCGACCCCATGTCTTCAGGAAAGGAGACCTTGTGCTCAAGAAGATACAATTATTTCTCACTGATT
The DNA here is from genome assembly GCA_022829125.1 of Lathyrus tuberosus. Classification (NCBI taxonomy): domain Eukaryota; kingdom Viridiplantae; phylum Streptophyta; class Magnoliopsida; order Fabales; family Fabaceae; genus Lathyrus; species Lathyrus tuberosus. Next base: position 14,044,003 of record JALAZF010000075.1, read on the forward strand.
CTCGGGGCAAATGGACTCCGAATTATGACGGCCCATATGTGGTCAAGAAAGCTTTCTCAGGCGGCGCCTTGAGACTTGCAACCATGGACAGAGAGGAATTTGCCTACCCCACAAATGTTGACGTAGTCAAGAAATACTTCGCCTAAAAAAAGAGAAAAAAAAACGTCTCGATGGATTGAAAACCCGAAAGGGCGGTCCAGGCAAAAATTAGAGACATAATAAAAAATCATCCCGATGGATTGGAAATCATCACAGTACAATCCAAGGCAAAAGTTAGGGATAATGGCAAGTAACTACATCTGACACGGGTAAATCCTCAACAGCAGTTACACCATCCATCAGGAAACTCCAGTCAAGGTCGTCTTCGACAGAAGCTCAGGATGTCCAGAATTCAAAGTTGGTAGAAGGATAGCGGTCGTTATGTTTCAATGTAGCCCTTTTCCCTTAAAATTACCATTTTCTAAACTTTGTAAATACTCCATGGAATCACGAGTTTGGCTGATTTCCATCCTATCAATAAAATTTGAGCCCTAGTGCTTTTGTTTACAATTTTTATTTGTTTTAGCTTTATAGAACGACATTTTAACATGATCAACGATTCTTGAAATAAAACAAAAAAATGAATTTACTCGTTGAAACTTTTTCAGCTTTTAAAATAAAGATGGCAATTTCTTTTGACTATTGAACATCGATTGTTTCTCCAGAAGCAATCGAGCTTCAAAGTGCAGAATCAAAGTACTCCTTCTAAACCAACACGTCTGAACGAAGGATCAACCGTGTCAGAGACCGTGTTTCCTCTGACATCCTCGGCAGAGTTCTTACCTCCTAAGCCCGACCAACGGTTGTTCCCCGCAGGGACTATCTCTCCTAAGCAAGGCATAATTACTATCGTGAACAAGTGATACTTTTCATCTCCCACTGTGGCTGAGTATCCAGTCGTGTTCATCTACTAGTCTGTATGTCGCGTCAGTTTTGTCAGCATAAACATACATACATCTTGCATTGTTGATTTACATTCATAATCATATTGCATCACCAGCACTCTAGTCGGTCTTATCCCTTAGTGATAACCATCCTCTCAATCGAGTTGTCAGTTCTTTCCTCGTCAGGAAATGTTGCATCTGAACGATCTCTCCTCCAGTTTATTTCTAGATTAGAATTGTCCCTTGACCACTTTGATAACTTGAACCTCTGAAAGGCCAGAGAACCTTCAACCAATATCACTCTTTTACCATTTAAGATGATATCTTTGCTTTCCCAGATTAAGGAAAATCCCCAGAGAAAGCCTCTTAATCAAAGATTCGACGATACAGCAGTTTGTCTTTGAAGAACCCGCTGACAAAAAGGTCATCAGCACCTCAAAATTGGATCACATTATATGGAATTTCTCTGAGAAAATCTCGAGAAAAGTATGATGTATTACCCCAAGTGAAAGCAGTCTCTCAAGAGACTCGTTTTCCTCCCAATAGAGTCAACGAATTGCATCTCCAACAGAGAAGTTTGTACACCTCTACAGCTCAGACGACTGGGTTCCCCAGCAACTCTGACATCAAATCTTTTTCCATCAAATGGCATCTCCCCGGGAAAATTCGGTGAGAAGTTTGAGGAAAACCGCTACGAATAGCGTCCCTTGTCAAGAAACTTTATTGACAAAAGAAACTGAGACCAGTTCCTTGGTAGGAAACCAGGATCGAGGGGAAGTTTATTTCAGAAACTAAGACCAGTTCCTTGGTAGGAAACCAGGATCGAGGGGAAGTTTATTTCAAAAACTAAGACCAGTTCCTTGGTAGGAAACCAGGATCGAGGGGAAGTTTATTTCAGCAACTAAGACCAGTTCCTTGGTAGGAAACCAAGATCGAGGGGAAGTTTATTTCAGCAACTAAGACCAGTTCCTTGGTAGGAAACCAGAATCGAGGGGAAGTTTATTTCAAAAACTAAGACCAATTCCTTGGTAGGAAACCAGGATCGAGGGGAGGTTTATTTCAGAAACTTAGACCCGTTCCTTGGTAGGAAACCAAGATCGAGGGGAAGTTTTACCTTTTCTAAGCATCATCGCTTAGCAAAAGAAGATGAATGCGTAAGATACCATTCATAACCACCATCAAAATTTCAGGTATTCCGATATTTAATCATCTTGCACCCCGAATGCCCGAATACCTTCGCCATTCACACCTTCGAGTCCAAGAAGATTAAATAAGGGCATCTGTCATACCCCAAATTTTGACCACTAAGATTTCCCATCATTGTGCAAATCATCAGCATAATATGGATGTACCTTTGTGCCTCATCAATCTCCTCAGGGGTTATTGAGCACTCACTGCAATCAAACTTAGGGTTTCAAGCCCTCTCAAAGCTCTTAGACAAAGGATCAATCAAGAAATGACATGATCTTCAACTTTTTTAACCTCTCAAACATCCACAAAGGATCAAGAGGACTCCCACATCAAGGATTAGGCACAAGGCTGCAACACTCCAAGTGGATTAAGCCTCAAGATCGCCAGTGTCACCAAATTAGGGTTTTGGTCGACCAGGGCCTCCAGATGGAAATTTTCCTCTGGGCATGAGCCAATGCTTCAAAGCATAACCAAAGATGCTCCAAGGGACATCATGAACCTAATCATCAAGTCAATTTTGCCTCAGGGGATGCATTCATCAAAATTCAGGAATTAGGGTTTCTTGACCTAATTCACCCCTAAGTTGACTTTAGGAACAAAACATGAGCCAAGGCCTCAAGAGAGGATTTGAGGGTCTCTAATGCACCACATTGATCCATTTGCAACAATGGATTTATTCAAGTAGCTTGAGCAACAGGTTTCAATTTCATCAGAACCACAATTAGGGTTTCGCGGGAAAAGTCAATTGTGCCTTTGAATTTTGACCCAGGCATGCTCCCAAACCTTGGGACATGATTCAATACACCCTATAACACCTATGAAATCAATCCATCAAGTTTGATTTAGGTCAAGGACTTGATTTCATAGAGGATCGTACAGTTTTGAATTCATCTCACGAAAAGTCAACTGTGCACAAAAGTCAACTTTGACTTTTTGAGATTTTTCACAATTATGGTTCTTTGACCCTAAAATGATGTTAATGTATGATTGGAATCATCATTCATCAAGAAAAATCAAGAAAAGTGGGATAACTTGTAAAAGGGGTAACCATAAAAAAACTTAGAAATTTTCTAAGTTATGGAACAAAGTGGCTAGGGTACCAACTTTGAAGGATCATAACTCCTAAACACAAGGACATTTTTCCCCATTCAAAGCTGGATTTGTAGCTCTCATGGCCCTCTACAAAAGCTTCAAACACAACTCATTCCAATTCCTCATGGATTTTAAGTTATGGAATAATCAAAATCACAAAAAGTGAAAATGTCACTTTTTTCCAATACTTAGTGAAATTTTCACTAAGTCAGAATCTTCCTTCACTTTTTGCCAAATGTAGGGGCATTTTTCACTTGGATCCAAAAAGTATAAAAACCAACTATGATAAAACAATTGTTGTATCATATGAGGGTTTTCCAAAATGGCCCAGAACTCCATCAAATTCCACTTGAGCCTTGAGATATGACAATGGCAATATGCCTTGCTGAAAACTGTCAAAGCAAGGCAAATTTGTGCATTTTGCTCAATTTTCCAAATTTGTGCAAATGACAAACACACTTATCCATCTGAACACCTCAGGGGGAGACCAAGGAGGGACAAACACTGATCCATAAGCCTCCCAAGTCCTTGGAACTAAAAATAGCATGCCAAACCTAGAAATCCCTAAAGAGGGGACAAGACTCCAATTTTGTTTTGGAGCATTCAATGGATGCACCAAGGTGGCATGAACTGAGCCATTTCCAACTGAATTCAGTCAAGACATGTCCAAGACCAAGGGAACCAGCAGCCTGTGCCCTAACCTCTGGTCAATGGCTAGAGGAGACTTGGATTCTCATTGATCAACATTGGCCAAACCTCTGCAGCAGTTACCATTCACTATTGCTTGCAAAATAAACTTGCTCCACTATAAATAGAGCTTATTTGTGATCAGTTTAGTACACCAAAGCCATCAAACAGATGCTTTCCTCAAAATCACCTTCTCACTTCCAATTTTGCCTTCTAAGGCAAGTCACTATCGGGTTTTGAGTTTGAGAGCAATTCCAACCAAACCAATCATACACACACCTCATAAACATCATATAGAAGTGATCCAAATACTTAAACAACATCTGGAACACTGATTTCTCAAAATCACCAGCCAGCTGCTCAAGGCTTTAACCAAGTTGCAGTTGGGATACCATCTTCAGTTCCAGCTTATTTCAAACCATTCCAAGCATCTAGACACACTCCATAGCACCTAGGGAAGCTGTCCATATCCCTGGAACCAAGCTATAACACCTCTAACACAAAACACGATCACCAGCTGCAAGAGGTAAGCATGAGCTCTAAAATTCTGGTACCAGATATGTGATGTTACGTGTGATGTCACAACAACACACTCTGCAATGGACAATGTAAAACAACAACAGAAACACACAGAATTATTTACCCAGTTCAGTTTAACAACTTAATCTGGGGGCTACCAAGCCAGGGATGAAATTCACTACTTGTAAAATTAATTTACAGACTCAACAACCTAGTTGACAATCTCCTAAACTTAATTCCTACTAATGAACTTTCTACCTAAGAGCCTACTTAGGTACGAGAACACTACTCAATCCCTAAAACCTCTCAAAGATCAAACACTTTGAGAAACACCTTGATCCTGCTTCACAACTTTGATCAAGTTACAAAACTCTCTTGCTTCACAGCTCTAGAGAGGACAGATTACACTCACCAATTCACACTTGAATGGTCAACACAATACTCATACAAAGACAATGAATGACACTCGGTCGATGCTCACTCTCTTTTGTCTACTTTCTGTATCTTCTTCCTTTGGTTGATGCGCTTTATATAGCCATCTGAATTGGGCTTGGACCTCGCTACAATATCTGACCTGATTTGTTGTTTAAAACTGAATCTTCAAAACATATTTTCTCTCTCAAAATATTCTTAAATCTCAGTCTTTAAACCTCCCTACAAATCTGCATCAAATCTCTATGCAACAGAGAATATCTATCCCAAGATATCTGCAACCAATGAGACTAACAGCTCTCCCAATATCCAACTAAAACGCAAACCCTAACAACATCACTAGTCCTGATGTTATTAATCTTCTGCAGACCTGATGTCATGACATCGCATGTGACATCAGACTTCATAACTCCAACAAGTTAAACACTTAACATAAACCAATGTTAATACTCAATGTTAAGACATCACCCATGTGACATCAACATTGAACAGCTTTGTTTTACCAAAATTCTAGCCAATCCAAGAACCAACAATCTCCCCCTTTGGCTAATTTTGGCTAAAACAATCTCTGCAACATCAGAGACTTCAGCAGCGGATAAACATGAATATCACAGCTTCATAATGCACACTCCAATACTCTGCTACCTACTAACTAAATAGCAGCATTTCTTCAAACAGCTGCACCAACTTCAAACACTAAATAGCAGCATAGGGCAAGCTCCCCCTCAAAGCAAGAACAAGCAAATCAGCTACTGTTCAACAACTCTCCCCCTCAATATCTGCATTTCAGCATCACACTAGCTGCACTCCTTAGCATTGCACAATGACTAATTCTTCTTCTTGGAATTGCGACACCTTGACTAACTCTTGGCTAACTCTCCCCCTTTTTAGCCACAATTGGACAACCCTCAACAAGTAAGTCCTACTCCCTACAGTTAGTCCTAAATAGGCTCTCGTTGTCAGTCTAAAGTCAGCAAACAAGACAAGACAAATCATAGAACATAAAAACATAAATAGTGCATAAACAGGCACAATATTCAAATTACATATTAGGCACAGCAAAAAAATAAAACTAAACTACTATCAAGAAAAGGCAGCAGGGAAACTAGTCTTCATCAGAGCAGGCCCCATCTTCATCATCAGTGCTAGGACCACCTTCTTCAGAACCTAGTACTTCAACATCATCATCACCTTGTTCCAAGGATTTGATCATCTGCTCAATTCTCAACTTCCTAGCAGTGCTGGTACTGATAACCACATCAAGATCCTTGCATGTTGCCTTCAATTCTTCAATCAACTCAGCTTTAGTACTGGCCTTTTTAACACCAGAGCTTGATGTTACAACAATGTCTGGAACATGATGTCCAGCAAACAACTTAGGATGCAAAGACAAGGATGACTCCCTCTTGCAAGCTATATCTGAACTTGTTAAAGTTTCAGGATGTTGCTCCAAGATGATTCCACAAACAAGGGATAGGAATGCTATAGGTAACTTGATAGCATTTGTTTTAGCATGTTTCACCACTTGCTCAAAGATGTAGCTACCAAAGTCAAACTTGATCTTCTTCCCAACAGCATAGATAAACCTACCCAATCCAACAGCTATTGTTGTCTTGTGGTTTGTTGGCACCCAGTTGGCAGCTCCAATTCTGTGAAGAATTGCATACTTGATGCTAAGTTTACTGGCCTTCAACTTCCCTTTCAATGGCCAAACCTTTACCTGACCAGCTATAATCTCTTTACATATTTCATTATCAGTCATCTCAAGTTCACTATACTCTTCATCATCTCTTCCCAGATACTTGTTGATAGTACTAGGAGAGAAATTAATGCACTTTCCTCTCACATAGACTTTCATGAAATCAATGCTCTTTTTATCAGCAATATTTCCAGAAATGTTGACAACAAATTCTTTGACAAGGCCCTCATAGCACTTGGGAAATTTGGTCACAGTCTTCACCAACCCAGCTTCATTAATCAGCTCCATAATATCCTTCATCTCTAAAGCTTCTTTCCCAAGCTCCCTCTCTATGGCTAGTCTTCTCTGACAAACAAATTTCCACATTGATGCACTGCTGGCATAATGAAAGGAAATGTTGTCAACTGGTACTTCAGGGACTTTGTTAGAGATTCTCTTCAAAATTGTTCTTCTGACAGGTGTGATGTCATGAGCATCATCCTCAACATCAAAGTTAGAATCAGAATCTTCCCTGATCTTCCTTTTTTTGGAGGAAGTAGCAACCTTGCTCCAAGGTTTTGTAGGCCCAACAACAGCCATTTTCTTCTTGCTGAAGGAGACGAACAGTCGGGAGATATGATCCTTGATGAAACGTGATATTGCTACAAAAGGAAATGATGGTCTAAGGTATGGCGCCTGATTTTGTGTATCCCTTAAAGACCAATCAATGAGTTTCTCCCTCCAAATTAACTTTCCTTTTAAAAATTTAAAAGGATTCACATTAAGAGTAATTAACCCTAATTGACCTTTCAGCAGACTTTCACACTTGTTGTCACAATCTGATGTTACAACATCAATCTTAACATCACCAGATAAACTGTCCACTTGAGGTACCCATTGATAGCAGTTATCTCTGGATCTTATTCCCTTCATCACTACCTCATTTTGCTTATTTGTCACCACACACTCATCTTTGGTGTAGCTGACCTTATAACCATCATCACAGAGCTGACTTATGCTAATTAGATTAGCACTCAACTCTTTGACAAGAAGTACATTATCAAGATCAGGTCCCTCATGACACTTCACTTTTCCAATACATTGTACCACCTCTTTCTCTCCATTTCCAAAAGTAACATCAATTGAGGAGCAAGAATTAACATCCACCAATTGGTTTTTGAACCCAGTCATGTGCTTTAAACAGCCACTGTCAAAGTACCAACCATCCTTAGCAGAGTGTCTATCTGAAAAGTGAGCCAATAGACACTTAACCTCTTCTTTAGGAACCCACTGCTTAACAACCTTGGGCCTGTTATCCTTCTGTCTGGGTTGAGGGTTAGACTTGGGATAACCATGTAGCTTGAAACAAGAAAACTGCATGTGTCCAAATCTGCCACAGTAAAAGCACCTAACTCTGTCTTTTCTGAAGTGGTTAAACCTTCTGCCACCTTGATGATGATACTGTTGTGGCTGCCACCCATAATGTTGTCTTCTTCTCCCATAGTTTGATTGTCTTTTATGGTAAGGATGTTGTCCTTTTGGTTGTCTTCTATGGTGATGAGGCTTCCTTCTTCCATAAGGCACATCATTATTATATCCATAACCATACATATTTCCATGATGTTGAGACATCTGATGGAACATGTTTTGTTTGAACCTAGAAGTCTGCATGCTCTTATGATATTGTGGAGGCATATACTGCCTAGCTCCAGAAACATGTGCCTTCTTTTGATGAGGACCATGAGCATGCCTTTTCCCAACATTTTGAGGTTGAGGATGAGCAGCCTGCTTAGGTTTAGGATCCTGTCTATTTGTTTGAAGTTGAGACATTGGTTAAGACATCTCCTTCTTGGTTCCTGAAGTGCTTGCTTCAGCAGATACCTTTTCCTCAACCACAAATCCTATGCCTGACTTATCACCAGCAACCTTTTCTGTTTGAAGGATCTTATCAAGTGTGTCTGTACCACAGTTCAGCATCCTAACAGATTTGGTCATATGATCAAGATGAGCTTTGACTAATAGGACTTCATTTTCCAAATCAGCTTTAGCAGTCTCAAGCTGAACAATCTGTTTCTTCTATTTTTCACTTTCCTGACAGATTTCTGCACTCTTTAGACAAATCTCTTGATAAGTGGATGCTAACTCCTCAAAAGTCAGTTCCTCATCACTTGAGTCACCATCAGAAACAACTGTTCCAGTTAAAGCTTTGACATGTTTGGCTGACTCTCCTTCACTTTCACTTTCAGAGTCTGACCAAGAAACTGTCATTCCTTTCTTCTGCTTCTTCAGGAATGTGGGACGTTCTTTCTTAACATGTCCATAACCTTCACACTCAAAGCACTGAACACCCTTGTCTTGAGCAGTCTTCTCTTCATCCTTCTCCTTAGACTTGTCAGAAGCGATGTTCTTGACATTGGGCTTGAAATTCTTGTTCATTCTTTTGAACACCTTGTTGAACTGCCTTCCTAACATAACAATGGCCTGAGATAGATCCTCCTGGGATTCAGCACTATTCCCTTTCTCTTCTTGAGCATCTGAAACCAGGGCTATACTCTTTGGCTTCTTTTCAGGTTCTTCCTCATTCAACCCAAGCTCAAAAGTTTGAAGAGATCCAATGAGCTCATCAACCCTCATCTGACTGACGTCTTATGCTTCTTCAATGGCAGTCACCTTCATCTTGTACCTCTTAGGAAGGGACCTAAGGATTTTCCTTACAAGCTTTTCTTCTGACATCTTTTCTCCAAGAGCACTGGAAGCATTGGACAGCTCAAGGATACTCATGTGGAAGTCATGGATAGTCTCATCTTCCTTCATCTTCAGACTTTCAAACTTTGATGTTAGAATCTGAAGTCTTGACATCTTAACTCTAGATGATCCTTCATGTGTAGTCTTTAAGATGTCCCAAGCTTCCTTAGCAACTTCACAGGTATTGATCAGCCTGAATATATTCTTATCTACTCCATTGAAAATAGCATTTAAAGCTTTGGAATTACCAAGGGCAAGCTCATCTTCTTCCTTGGTCAATTCTTCTTCAGGTTTCAGCTTTGAGGTGCCCTCTTTATCTTTCCCAGCATCATCTTTTTCAAACACAACAGGTGCTTTCCATTCTATTATGATAGCCTTCCAAGTCCTGCTGTCCAAGGATTTCAAAAAGGTGATCATCCTTGGTTTCCAATAATCATAATTCGAGCCATCCAAAATAAGGGGTCTATTCACAAATCCACCAACTTCCTTGTCCATCTTTACTAGAAAGTATCAGCCCTAGATCTCACCCAGATGCAGAGCAGGATGCCTGCTCTGATACTAATTGAAATTCTGGTACCAGATATGTGATGTTACATGTGATGTCACAACAACACACTCTGCAATGGACAATGTAAAACAACAACAGAAACACAAAGAATTGTTAACCCAGTTCAGTTCAACAACTTAATCTGGGGGCTACCAAGCCAGGGATGAAATTCACTACTTGTAGAATTAATTTACAGACTCAACAACCTAGTTGACAATCTCCTAAACTTAATTCCTACTAATGAACTTTCTACCTAAGAGCCTACTTAGGTATGAGAACACTACTCAATCCCTAAAACCTCTCAAAGATCAAACACTTTGAGAAACACCTTGATCCTACTTCACAGCTTTGATCAAGTTACAAAACTCTCTTGCTTCACAGCTCTAGAGAGGACAGATTACACTCACCAATTCACACTTGAATGGTCAACACAATACTCGTACAAAGACAATGAATGACACTTGGTCGATGCTCTCTCTCTCTCTCTCTTCTGTCTACTTTATGTATCTTCTTCCTTTGTTGATGCGCTTTATATAGCCATCTGAATTGGGCTTGGACCTCGCTACAATATCTGACCTGATTTGTTGTTTAAAACTGAATCTTCAAAATAGATTTTCTCTCTCAAAATCTTCTTAAATCTCAGTCTTTAAACCTCCCTACAAATCTGCATCAAATCTCTATGCAACAGAGAATATCTATCCCAAGATATCCGCAACCAATGAGACTAACAGCTCTCCCAATATCCAGCTAAAACAAAAACCCTAATAACATCACTAATCCTGATGTTATTAATCTTCTACAGACTTGATGTCATGACATCGCATGTGACATCAGACTTCACAACTCCAACAAGTTAAACACTTAACATAAACCAATGTTAATACTCAATGTTAAGACATCACCCATGTGACATCAACATTGAACAGCTTTATTTTACCAAAATTCTAGCCAATCCAAGAACCAACAAGCTCTTCTAACTCTATGATCCATGCATTTTTTGCTGCACAATAATTTGGCCATATGTTCATAATCATGCATAGAGTGTTTTCCCTCAATCAATTGCTTTGTTTGAATCGTGTATGGAATTTCTGAGCCTTCATGCAAATTTTAGGGTTCTTGAGGTTTCTCTTTGATTTCTTATTCCATGCTTAAAATAAATGAAATTAAAGACCATAGACATGATCGTGAGGTAAAAACTAGTAGATTGATATGTAGATTGCATGATATCAGCAAGTATTCAGTGAGATTGGATAGAAAATGTAAATTTGCAGAAACAGAGGGTGGCGCGTGTTCTTGCCATGTTCTTGGCGCCCTTTTTCAAATATTTGAATATTTGAATTTTGTGATTTTATTTAATTGATTCAAAAATTAATTTCTCTCTGAGTTTTAATGATTTTGAGTTGAGTCCTTTTTTAATAATTCACAAAAACGTTAAAATATTTTATTTTACCAAAAAATCCCAAAAATATTATTTATTTCATATATTTGATATTTTTGCAAAGAATTAATGTTTTATTTGTTTTTAACATTTGAAATATTTTTTCTCCCTTGATTTTCCAAACTTAATTGATTTCCAATTATTTTGTGGGTATAAACATGATTTTTCAAACAATAATCCAATACCACAATTTGTTTTTCACACATGTTTAACAATTTTGATCATTTTAATTGAATTTTTATTCAATTAAAATATATCTTGAAAACAAATTAGGGTCTTTGATCAATTCAACCATCACAAATCTTTTTCAAACATTTTGGGCCTCTAATAGAGTGTAAGACCCAACCCCATTGAAAACCAAAACCTTTTTGGGCCTCAGTCATTGTATAAGACCCACCATGTTTTCAAAAATCTCGGCGCGATCGCCATTTCAAAACGAAAAATCCCTGGGCCTCTCCTTGAGTTGTAAGCCCCATCTTTTCTTTTAAAATCACCTTTGGGCCTCTAATAGAGTGTAAGACCCACACCCCTTGTTTTAACCAAAACCTTTTTGGGCCTCAGTGCATTGTATAAGACCCAGTACGTTAAACAAATCTCGGCGCGATTGTCATTTTTGAAACAAAATCATCTGGGCCTACCCTCGTGTTATAAGCCCCATTCCTTTTCTTTAAACACCTTTGGTCCTCTTAAGAGAGTGTAAGACCCATCCCTTTGTACAGAAAACTTCTTTTGGGCCTCAGTCACTTGTATAAGTCCCTGTACAATTTCAAAACAACAGTGCAATCACTGATAAAACCTTGGGTCTCTCCTTGAGCTGTAAGCCCCAACAATCTTTTCAAAGCACTTTTTCCTTTGATTTAGAATATAATATTGTTATCAAAGCTTTCTTTGTTGAACAACTAACAAAATAGCATGGAAGCTCTACAACCGAGTAAGTGTTTACCCACTTTCTTTATCCACTTTCATATATATAACTGTATTGTGGGGTTGCTCACTGTAAGTCTTCTTTCACGAACTTTTATATACTTGTCAAATATCAACTGTGTAATACTAGTATAGTTATTTAGAGTTTTCCCCGACAACTACGTCTAGAACTAGGTAAAGCCTGTTGGTCACTCTTAATTACAAACAAAACTAGATCCCCCATATGATTACCAGATACAGTCTTCCCTCCTCTTGGGGTTAAACAATATGGAAACGTGAAAGGCAGCATTCTCAGTGAACCCTTTCTCAGACTGTCACCCTTTGACATTGTCAAAGAAACTCTACTCCCCAGAGATGATCTTTTCTCGGTGAATGGCATCTATTGAGTTTCTTCCAAATCCTTGAACTTTCCTGAAATGATCTCTTCTCAGTGAATTACATTTCTTGACTTTTCTTGGTTTGGGGACCCACATGCTTCTTAAAAGTATCCCCGCCTCCTCTTGGGCGTTGTACAAGGACCCTTCGGCTTCTTAAAAGCTCTCATGCCTTCTCTTGTGCTTAGTACAAGGACCCAGAGACCTCTACAGGTATAGGAACATAACCTAGTCATCAATTTACTAGAGTTGTCTTTCTGAGTCAAGTGTCAGACTAATTAATGGGTTGACCTTCATCCCTTAACATACCAGGCTTCTCTTGGGCATCATACAAAGATAATTCACTATCTGAGAATCGATTTCTCAAAACACTAGTAGACTTGGACAGTCTCAATACCCTTTAGATTTCCCATTTCCTTAAAGAACAGGAAATAACCCTGATCCTTTCATCAATCCCAAAGCACAACATTGATCTTTATAAGAACTGATTTTCTCTTTTATCCAACATACTGGACCTGTCACTAAACTGAAACAGTCACCATCTTTTAGCCTCCTCTTGGGCTTTGTACAATGATTCTCCCCAGTGGAGCTAACCTTTTCAGACTCTCTTTTTGAGTCACCTTTTTAGCCTCTATCTCGGGCTTCGTACAAGACACTAAATCACTCTCTTGTTGAGTATAAAAGACTTTCTTGTTGAGTCAAATCTTTTAGCCTCCATCTCGGGCTTCGTACGAGATACAAATCACTCTCTTGTTGAGTATAAAAGACTCTCTTGTTGAGTCACCCTTTTAGCCTCCATCTCGGGCTTCGTACGAGATACAAATCACTCTCTTGTTGAGTATAAAAGACTCTCTTGTTGAGTCAAACCTCTTTAGCCTCCGTCTTGGGCTTTATACATGACACATACAAAACACTCTCTTGTTGAGTATAAAAGATTCTCTTGTTGAGTCAACCCTTTCAGCCTCTATCTCAGGCTTCGTACGAGACAACAAATAAAAGACACCCTCTTGTTGGGTCAATAGCCTCCTCTTAGGCTTTGTATAAGGAAAACCCCGATTAAGTCAATCAACCTTTTAGCATCAAATTTGTGCCTTGCTCACAACATACAAACATCAACAACTCCTCTTTAGAGATGACAAATTCTCTCTCAAGCCAAAACCCTTTAGCTTCACATCTTGGGCTTTGAACAAGATACAAATCACCTTTAGCTTCCCGTCTTGGGCTTTGAACAAGACACTAAAACAACCTTTTTCCTCCCATAGAATAGGAGGAACTACAATCGCTCTGATTTCCATGTTTCGTTAAACGGGAATACGTAGGCATAAGATTGGAAAAAATCTTAGCGAGCATACTAATCAAAACCCCAAAATCCCATACCTTCATACATCAATCGAAAAGCACAAAGTCTTAACATCTTACCAAAAACCTCACAGATAATCCATACACTTGTATTCTTAAGAAAATAACCCTAAGAAGGACCCCCCTATTTTGATAGCATCTGTAAACCAACAGTTTTGACTGTTTAAACTCAGTATGCAAACAGGGTTAATTGGCGACATCTATTTCCCTTCCTTAATCATCTCAACAGGATAAAAAATGAATCGAACTGTAGTACCAAAGCGATAGTGATTCGAAACCACAAAAATCGCGCTACAGCATCCCAACACCAACAAGTTCACATAGAAATGTAGAGATCATTTCCATGCTTCACAATAGAAAACCCAAAAAAACCAAGGTTCTCCACCACATTAGGTCAGATGTCAAAACATTAGATATGTTATCCTGCACTACACAGCAGATCCTTCCTTTCAGCACTGTCAAAGCCACTATCACCACTAGACTTGGCCAAAACTTTACTCCAAAATTCACCAGGATTAGATATTTCAATTGTGAATCTGATGGTGAACACCAACTCCGCATAATGAACTATAAATACTCAACTCCCTTGAATAAATTTTCTGATCATAGAGAAAAAACATTGTAGGGTTTAGAATTCTCTATTAGTTTCTGGAGTGTTATACAGCTGAGATGATGTTCCAGCAACTGGTCGAACATCAGTTCCTATCACAATGATTGAACCATTAACTTTGGTTCTAGAGTTAACAACCATGGGTTCTGTTATCATCATAGTAACCCAGAGATATCCCTTTCCCATAAATACTTGATAGCCACAACACAGTAGTAACAGAACAAACTACAAGGGCAGATCAAAGACACTCACAGCAGAAACTTCACAACAAGAAATAAATTCTCACACACAACAAGAACCAAAGGATCCTCTCCTCAGAAGCACATTTTCAAGACACCCTGTCTAACATCACATAACCACTAGCAAACCTTATGCACACAAAGAAGATATTACCTCTAACAAGTACCATTGGGACTGACCAAAAAACCAGGATGTTGACTGAGCAAATCACAACTATCAGTCTTTTCCACCTCAGTCTGCTCCTCCTCTCCCCTTTATTCCTCTATACACTAGGAATTTACCTTGCGCTAGCCGCATAAGAACTATGAGAGAAAGTTCTATAACATCTACAAAAGTCTAATGATGCATCTTCTGGTGTGACATCTTAACTACATCTTCCTTGATCATTGAGCATATGAAAGAGCATGTAGTTTCTGACTTTGGACTTAACTATCTCCACAGAGATTCCTACATCTCATTAATGACCAAACATTCTCCCTTAGATAAATACACATTAGGACCTTGATCAAGGGAAACAATATCAGGACTGGAAAATCCAGTTCTCAAAACTCTTTAATTTCACTTATGGCACCATCATTAAGAGTAACTTAGAATCCACTAAATACTCCTTTAACCCACTCATGTGTCTGGAACACCCATAGCCACAATAACAATCTAAGAGGGTATGAGAGATAAGACACTCTGCACCTTCCTTGAGTTTTAACCATAAAAAATAGCTATGACCAACTTTACATCTCCAGTGCAAGTACCCGCCTTTAGCCTGATTAGCACGATGTCAAGACACTTTGAGTTGCTTGATATAGCCTTGAAACTCCTATCCCTTTTTGGCTACCAGTCACCTTCCCATCTTGAAGAACTCCTTCAACATTATCACATACTTCTCGATTCTTTCTTGATGACAACCTTCTTCACTCTTGATGCACAATTCTTTAAGAGAAGCAGCCAGCTCATCATGAATCAATTCTTTAATATAGTAGTCTATACCAGAGACACACCTTCTAGAAAAGGCAGTAACAAGCTTGACAGATTCATCATCAGGATCACTTCATTCATCAGTCCAAGCAATAGAAATTCCCTAGTAGTTTCTTGAGATAGGTAGGCATTCTGGAAAAAAAGCTTTCAAATGCATGACACTGAGTGCCTCTACTTTGAACATCATAGTTCTTACAGATGTCAGGACTGATGTTCATTACATTTGATCTTGACCTTCTGTCCACTTCCCTAAGATCCTGGTGGAATTTCCTCCCAGGTAATAAAAAGGACTGAGTAACCCTTCACAAAGTCACAAGCTCCTCCAGAGTTGGAGACAAAACACCTGCCCTTGTCCTCCTGTTCAAATATATTATTTTAAAGACAAAAAACAAATATGACCCAAATAGATCCATCTAAGCTGATGATGTCCAGATCTTCTTCTACAACAGTAGTCACATTCAAGACAGATCTCTTGAGTAGAGACCTCAGAATCCTACTGACCATATGTGCTTTCAAGAGAGGTCTTGAGAAGTTCCCAAGCATCTTTGGCCACCACACATGTGTTTAACAATTTGAACATATTTTTATCAACTCCATTGAATACGGCATTCAAAACATTTTGAGCTAACAAGAGCCAACCCAACTCTTCCTTAAATTAGTCCTCTTTTGACTTCAAAGTAGCATTCCCTTCTTTATCCTTAACAGCAGGATTAGATCTCCAAGAGCTGCTAACAATGATCTCAAGAAGGATACCATACTAGCCTTCCACTGATCATACAGTACCATAATTTTTTTCCCTGAAGCTCACCCAATAGACATGCCAGAGTGCCTGCTCTAATGCCAATTGAAATTCTGGCACGCAAATACCAAATGTCGAGACAGATGTCAAAACACTGGGATCAAGACAGTTTGATTAAATAATTAAATATGCAGAAACTTAAATCGCAGAAAGATAAATAACACAATCAATTGTTAACCCAGTTTGGTGCAACATCACCTATACTGGGGGCATCCAAGCTAGGAATGAAATTTACTACGATAGCATTAGTTCAAACCTAACCTCCCTCATTTACAACTTCTCGCCTAATCAATACCTTGTGCAACTTCTACCTAGAACCCCTCTAGATATGAGATCCCCTTTTCACTTCCTAACAGTCAGAAACTAGTGACAATAACACAAGAGACCAAAACAGAAGAACACTCTTCCAACAACAATACTTAGTTTTGCTGAAAAGCTTCAAATTAAGAACAATACACTCTTACTTAAAAGATTTAGAATGAACAATTAACAATTAACAATAAGTCTACCTAAATGCATAAGAAGATACATGAGTGACATACAAAGTCAAACTAAAGAGACTCTCAAAACCTAAGACTTTACACTTTCCCTAATTTTACAAAATTATGAAAGCCGTAAAAACATTATGTCTAGGTTTCTCTTTATACACTCCCTAGCAGTCCATGGGCTTTGAAATCTTCACCCAAATATTGTTTGATCCACACACTGAGGGCTGCATCAATTATGCAGAAAAATCTCCTTAAATCTTGGAATAAATCATCAAGTTTCCTAAATTGTCTCAACATCCAATTTTAGAAACTTATGAACCGTTGGAGACCAGATCAAATGTTCCAGATTAAATCTTTTTGACCTGCGAAAATGAGTGAGATATATCCAAAAGAAATCTCACAGGATCAAATCAAATCTGTCAAGAATAAGACTATAGCCTGTACTGATGTTCTTGTACAGCATGTCACAACATCTGTCAAAACATATGTCTTCCTTGTTAACTGACCAACATGTTAGGACATTTTTCCCAACATCTTTCTGTGAACTATATTTTAGCAAAATTGCTGCCAATCCCAAAACCATGGAACTAACATTTAATTTCTACGCTTTACATTCTACTTTTTTATTTTCCACTGCTTAATCTCAAAACACTTTTCAAAATGCTTTCTAACTCTTATTTTAATTCCAAAAAATTTCAAAACCAAATTTTTCTGAAACACACAATCTACCCCCCTCTTTTGTGTGAAGTCACATTCCCAACAACATAGCCTTTATCAAGGACATCTAATCGGCTTTGATGATCTCAAAAGGGTTAAGCCACCTAACACCATTAGGTCGGGCTCCACATTCTAGATGATCTTTGATGTATGATCACTGGGGTCTTAACCATAGGCCTTTCGATAAGCCTTCACATAATCTTTAGCATCCTATATATTCAGAAAGGCAACCTATATTTTCGGAGTCAATAATGTAGGAGAAGTATAAGTTCCTACAACTTGTGAGGAAGCGGGCACATAAGTGACTACGCGATCATCCTCTGCATCTTCATCAGAGAAGAGAGTGTCAAGAGAAGAATTGTTAGAAGAAGATCCCTTGTCTAGGGAGCCTCTAGAGAGCTTCTCTGATACAGAATTATAAATTTCATATATGACCTCGTGGGTTAATTGATCAGTGATTAAGTGGGAAGGATTTGGACTAGAAGATACTTATACCCTAACTAAGGGAGAAAAAGCATCAATCTCGGAATTTCTAAAAAAAGTAATAAGACTATCATTTGTATTGGCCATGGTAAAGAAAGTGTTGAAGATATGGAAAAATTTGAGGTAATAAGGGTACTTGGGAGAAACAAGATCTAACATGAATCGCAAAGTTGAAATGGGAGAATGAATACTTTGTTCAAAGAATAGCAATCATTTTAGGAAATACTCCTAGAGAAAAATAATGAAATATGCTCTCAAATGAAACTAATTTTCAAGGATAGTGAAAAGTTCTCGCAACGCTCGAAAACCCTTGTACATATACTTATCTTAGACTCTAAACTTAGTTGGACAATGGAATGTTAACATTGCAGGTCTACCCCGTGCCACCACATCGAAGATCAACACCACCGATGCAGAATCTTTCATCATCGATCAACATCAATTTTGATTTCATAATGGAACAATATTTTCTTTTACACTTCATGTTCATGTGAACTAATAATTTATATTTATGTATTATACAACTATAATATTCAGAGAGTTTTAAAATATTCATAACTAAAATTTTCTTTATCACTTCTAAAAAGTTTGTTTATTACAATTATTGAAGAAATATTATAAATTTTTTAAAGTAGAAAATATTATATTTGAATATTATACCAACATAATTAATTATATCTTATTTTAAGTTTTAATTTAATTTCAGAAATTTGGTCCATTATTCGTCGATGTAAAGGGCTTTCATTATTGTCCAACTATAGAATTGAGTTTATTTCAAAAAAGCAAATGTGTTTAGTTACCAATGCATACGTTTTTAAGTGACCACTTTCTTAACTAGTCTTTATTTATTACTTTAAATTTGATTTAATTTTATTTTATACCATGCATTAAATTATTTATCTAGGGGTGAATCCCATATACTTTAATTTCAAAGAAGTAGAAAATCACAGATTTAACTTTTTTTTAGATATCATAAAATTTCATAAGAGAATAACAAAAAGTATAATAATGGAGTGTTAAAATTTTCTATTCAAAATTCATTAGCTAATTCATTTATCTAATGAGTACGACGTTGACGCATTTGAGCACCCCAAGTCATATTTCCTCCACCCTTTCTCCAATCACTTCTTCTTTCCAGCTCCCACAGTTGAGATTTCCACAAACTTTTCCATTTCTTCTTTTCTTCACTCACCTGATATTGTAAATCATATACTTAATATTAATTACAATGTACTAATTGTGAACATAATGTAAATTTTGATTACACAATTACATACCTGATCACGATAAACATGATGATGGTAGAGTTTACTAATAGAATATGTGGACGAAATCCCTTTAGCCAAATCTCTATCATAAATAGCTCTCGTTATTGGATCAGACAATATCTCATAAGCCTCCCGCACCATAATGAACCTCTCCGTATACTCTTTGACCTTACCCGGTGGTGACAAATCTGGGTGACACTTTCGAGCCTCTTGCTTATAAGCGCGCTTCAATTCCACCATGGACACGGATTCAGGTACACCCAAAACTTCATACAAGGTTAACTTAGATTTGGACGAAACTGAGTTAATATTGTTATGGTTAATCGAAGCTTTCACTTTGAGTAATGAACCAGGACCATAATTTCGGATCCGAAGTTTTACGAATTCGGGTCTAATGCTTAAATATGTGACAGGATTTGGTGTTGCAGTTGGTTGGATCGTTATTCCGTAACAACAATACATGTCTTTTTCTTTGCGAGTACGTTTGAAATGTTGGATTGGATTGAATTTGTAGGTCCTGCTTTCATCTAGAATGTTATAGCTGGCAGATTCTTCTAGTTTAAATAATAATAAAAAATTTAAAAAACTATAAAACCGCTGCCTAGTTACCTTTTGAGACGGCCAATTGTATGTTGCAAGCGGTTTTTACACATATAACTATAAACTTTTAATTTCTTTAACCAACTTTATCATTATTTTAATTACTATTTTTATTAATATATTAAAATTATAAACTTTCATCTTTATCTTCAACTCATTTAGAATAAATATATACATTTTGAACAAAATTACTTATCCAAATAATCAAACTGACGTTGGATCTCCTCCCTCCTTCCTCATCATTATCCATTATTTTTATTATTATTATTATTATTATTTTTATTATTATTATTATTATTATTATTATTATTATTATTATTATTTATTAAAATAAATTCTAAGCTTTTATCTTTTTGCTTTTTGATATTTTACTCATTCTAGAATATAAAAAGCACAGCATAACAAAATTATCTACCTAACTAATGTGTGACTTCTTTCTTTAAATATTGTCTATTATTTATTTTATTTTTAATATTAAAATTACTAATAAAGTTTCATTTTCTTTCTGTTTTATCTTTAACACGTTTATATAATATAAGAAGGTTTATTATTTTGAAAAGTTCGTTTATGCCCCTCTTTTGTTTTATATCACGTCAACGTTCAATTGAAATTGTTGTCTAATTTTTTCAAAAGCTAATTGAATAACATCTAAATTTCAAATTTCAATTCTCAGTTACAATTATTCCACACCTTTTATGATATTATTACTTTCACTTTCTTTGCATTTAAATTTGTTGATTCCAATTGAGTTTAAAACTGAACCAAAATGGATGTCAAATGAATCAAGTTTTTAACATCAATTCAAAGAAAACAACATTTCCAACTATCTTTATTTCTCTCTTCACCATAGACCATTTATTTATTTTGCTTATGTACCTCAAATCCAACCTTCTCTGCTTCTCTCTCGCCTAAACACCCTTTCATAGTTATGCGGCTCTTTTCCGATCATCTACATTTTTCTTTATCATCTTCTTGTGCCAAGCCTTACCAACTTAGGTTATTTCTTTTTCTTCTTTCTTCAAATTTGGTCCACTATAGAGTTGAGTTTATTTGAAAAAAACAAATGTGTTTAGTTAGTTACCATTGCGTACAGTCATACCCCAAACTTTGACCACCAAGATTTCCCATCATTGTACAAATCAACACCACAATATGGATGTAACATAATACCTCATCAATTTCTTCAAAGATTGTTGAGCATTTACTTCAACCAGGAACCAGTGTTTTGAGCCCTCCCAGAGCACTTAGACAAAGGATCAATCAAGAGTTGACATGATCTTCAACTTTTCTAACCTCTCAAACACCCATGAAGGATCAAGAGGTCTCCCATATCAAGAATCAAGCACAAGGTTGCAACATTCCAAGTGGATCAAGCCTCAAGATCGCCAATGTCACCAAATTAGGGTTTTGGTCGACCAAGGCCTCCAGATGAAAATTTTCACCTGGGCATGAGCTAATACTTCAAAACATGATCCAAAATGCTCAAAGGGACCTCATAGACCCAATCATCAAGTCAAAATAGCCTTAGGGGAAGCATTCATAAAAAATCAGGAATTAGGGTTTCTTGACCTAATTCACCCCTAAGTTGACTTTTGAGGCAAAGCATGAATCAAGACCTCAAGACATGGTTTGAGGGCCTCAAATACACCACATTGATCCATTTACAATAATGGATTGATCCAAGAAGCTTGATTCACAAGTTTCAATTTCATTTGGACCACAATTAGGGTTTGAAGAAAAAGTCAATTGTGCCTTTGACTTTGGACCAAGACATGTTCCCAAACCTTGGAACATGATTCAAGTTACCCTAAAACACATATGTAATCCATCCATTAGGTTTGAATTAGGTCAAGAACTTGATTGCATAGAAGATCACACAGTTTGGAATTCATCTGACAAAACGTCAACTGTGGCCAAAATCAAGTTTGACTTTTTGAATTTTTTCACAAATGTGGCGCCCCTAAGTCAAAAACAATGTTAATGCATGGTTTTGATCATCATCCATCAAGAAAAATCAAGAAAAATAAGGTTACTTGCAAAAGGGGCAACCATAAGAAACTTAAATTTTTCTAAGTTATGGAACAAAAGTGATTTGGTACCAACTTTGCAAGGTCATAACTCCCAAACCACAAGGCCTTTTTCTTCCATCCAAAGCTCAAATGAAAGTTTATATGACATACTTCAAAAGTGTCAACTACTAAAGATTCCAAATCCTCATGGATTTTTGGTTATGGATTGATCAAAATCACAAAAACATGAAAATGACCACTTTTTCTAACACTTAGTGAAATTTTGGACAGAATCTGTCTTGATTTTTCACCAACTTTAAGGCCATTTTTCACCTTGATCCAACCTGAACCAAGTCCATTGGTGGACATCAAAGTTAAAGTGTGTCATGATAGTTTTCCAACAAGTACAAGATCATCTCCAAATTTAATTTGAGTAAGAAGTTATGAACATGGAAACATGACACCTCCAAGACTGGTTTTTGAAAGACAGTCTTGCACTTGCCCTGCAATTTTGTCATTTCCATGACTTTACAAGCCTTGTCACCATACAAGACAAGTTTTTAAATTGCAATGAACATGATCTCTGCAGATCTACAACACCATAGAGCCTTGCAAGTCCAAAACCTCATCATTTGGCATGTGACATTCAAAGTTCCAATCCAAAACTTTCAAAGTTGTCATGAAGCATTCAATGGGTGCATCAGGGTGGCATGGACTGAAGCAAATCCAATTGAATGAGCCAAGCCTTATCCCTACAACATAAGACTATAGGTCTGCAAGATTGACTCAAGTCAATGGCTAGAGGAGAGTTAAGATTCCTTTATGCAACAATTGGATAATGGACTGTACCAGCCACCATTCACTATTGCTGCCAAAAAAAACTTGACACACTATAAATAGAGGTCATTTATGATCAGTTTGAGTACACCAAAGCACCATAACACATGTTTTCCTCAAAATCACTCTCAAAAAACCAGATTTTGCTTCTCATTCAAATAACTTTCGAATTTTCCATTTGAGAGCAATTTTATCAAAACCAATCATGCCAACACCTCACATACATCATATATGAGTGATCCATAACCTCAAAACTCATCTGGAACATCAGAATCACAAAGTCACCCCCCATTTGTTCAAGCTTTTTGGCCTGTTTGCAGTTGAGATGCCAGAACAAGTTCTGAGCTGATTCGATCCATTCCAAGCCTTTAAACACATTACTTGAGGTCCATTGAAGCTTTCCAGATCATTACACAACATCTGTAACACCTCCAACATAGAATTCAATCACCATCTACAAGAGGTAAGCCTGGCACTCTCAAACTCTATAATCCATGCATCATAAATGTGTTTTCATGTTACAAACATGTTCCTGAACTTATGTAGAGTGTTTGCCCTCAATCAATTGCTATGTATGAATCGTGTATAGGATTTCATGATGTTCTTGCATAAATTAGGGTTTTTGAGTTCATCTTCTGATTTCTCACTCCTCACTTAATATAAATGCAATTAATTTATATGGTTGTAATCCTTGTTCAAAAACAAGCAAGTTTCATGTTTACAAAAGTCATTTTCACTGAGTAATCAAAGAGATATGAGAGGTTTTGAAAATCTGGGAAACCAGAGCTCGCGCGAAGAAGATAACTTGTTCTTGGCGCCATTTTTCAAATTTTGAATATTTGAATATTTTGCTATTTTTATTAATTGATTCGAAAATTAATTTCTCTCTAAATTTTAATGTTTTTGAAATGATTCTTTTTTTAAAAATTCACAAAAATGTTAAAATATTTTATTCTAGAAAAATTTCACAAAAATATTATTCATTTTATATATTTAATATTTTTGTAAAGAATTTATTATTATTTGTTTTTAAGCATTTAAAAATATTTCTTTCTCTTGATTTTTCAAATTCAAATGATTTTCAAATCATTCTATGGATAAAACATAATTTTTCAAACATTAATCCAAGATCACAACTTGTTTTTCATACATGTTTGATAATTTTAATCATTTTAATGGATTTTTATTCAAATTAAAATGCATTTTCTAATCAAATTAGGGTTTTAATTGTTTTCACCCTTACAAACATTTTTCAAAACACTTTTGGGCCTCTTGATAGAGTGTAAGTCCCATCCCTTTGTAAATAAACCATTTTTGGGGATCAGTCCTTGAATAAGTCCCGATACGATTTTAAAAATCTCGGCGCGATCGCCGTTTTCAAAACAATTTTCATTTGGGCCTTCCTTTTGTTGTAAGTCCCATTTTTCTTCTTTTTCAAACACTTTTAGTCCTCTAATAGAGTGTAAGACCTAACCCTCTTTGTACATAAGTAATTTGGGCCTTAGTCATTGTATAAGTCCCGATACAATAACAGTAAGATCGTTGTTTTTCATCTGGGCCATCTCCTTGAGCTATAAGTCCCAACTCTTGTATAAAAATAAACTTTTGGGCCTCTAATAGAGCGTAAGACCCATCCTCTTTGTAAATACAATAATTTGGGCCTCAATCATTGTATAAGTCCCTCTGTGGTTTTCAAAACTACGACGCGATCGTCGCCTTTTCAAAAGAATTCATCTGGGCCTCTCCTTGAGTATAAGCCCCAAACTTCCTTTTAAAACAACTTTCTTTTTTTTATTCAAATTCAAAATTCAAAGTTTTATCAAAACTTTCTTCAATTTCTTGAATAACTAACCATACAGCTGTAGTTGCTATTCTTGGGCTTACACATCTGTAAGTTCTACTATCTCTTCAATACATACTTGTTTATACATATATCATCTGTATATGGATGCTTGTATATACTTGCTTAGATTTTTCCCCAGTAGTTAGGTCTAGGTCTAGGTTAAACCAGTGGTTACTCTTTCAACACACTCAAAACTAATTCCCCATATGAAATTCCAGATACAATCTTGCCTCCTCTTGGGCTTATACAATATAGAACAGAGAAAGGCATTATTCCCGGTGAAACTTTTCTCAAGACTGTCACAACTAAGAAATATGTACAAGAAATTCAATTCCCCAAAGAGGATTCATTCCCGGTGAAACCTCTTTTGAATTTCTTCAAACCCTATAATTGTTCTGTAAAGAAAGGACTTATTCCCGGTGAAACCTTTCTTGAACTTATCTTAGGTTTGGACCCACAGGCTTCCTAAAAGCATTCCCATCCTCCTCTTGGGCTTAGTACAAGGACCCACAGGCTTCTTAGAAGTTCTCAGCCTCCTCTTGGACTTAATACAAGGACCCGAAGACCTCCTACAGGTATAGGACAGAACTTAGTCATTTCTCTACTAGTTTAATCCATAGGAGAGTCAGAATTCCAAAACATCAGGCCATTGTAGGGTTGATCTTCATCCCTTAAACTCTCAGCCTCCTCTTGGGCATCATGCAAAGATCACTCTCCAACTAAGAGTCAACCTCTTCCTACAAGTAAGACTTGGAAAGTCTCATCTCCTCTTGGATCACACAGAGACCCTCAAGTTTCCTTAAAACACAGGAAAAAACTCTGATCATTTCATCAACATATCAATCTCCAGCAGAGTTAAAACCTCCATAGGTTTTCAAACTCAATCTTTAAGCTTTCATTTTAAGAAATTCCCCAGCTAGGGTCAAATTACCACCAAAAAATCCTCAGTAAAATCAGAGCCTCATAGTCTCTGATATTTCAACTCTTCTTCAAATCCCCAGAAAGAGTAAAACCTTTGGATTCCCCACCATATAAAATTTGAACCTGCTCTTGGATTTTAATAATCCTCAGCACAAGACAGCCTCCTCTTAGGCTTTGTATAATGATTTTTCTCAGTAGAGTCAGCCTCAATCTTGGGCTTTGTACAAGACAGATAAAACCTCCCCAGTGGAGTCTATCTCTTTACAGCCTCAATCTTGGGCTTTGTACAAGACAGATCATACTCTCTAGTCGAGTCCATCTCTTTTTCAGCCTCAATCTTGGGCTTTGTACAAGACAGATATAAAACTCAAGTGGAGTCAATCTCTTTTCAGACTCAATCTTGGGCTTTGTACAAGACAAATATAAAACTCCCTAAGCAGAATCAATCGTTTAGCTTCAACCTTGGGCTTTGATCAAGGCACACAAAAATCAACATTCCCTCAGAGGATATCAAGAGTTCTCTCTGTAGGAAGACATTTCTCTGTACATCACATATCAAAACAGACAATAAAATAACCCTAATTCCAGATAACTGCTTTAAGTGGCACACTTGTTGATTCAAAAATCCAAGCTGTGGTCCTTCTCTTATCCTGGTCAAAAATCATCTTTCATCTAATTGTTGTAAGTGGCAAGCCTCTGGATTATTTACATCCAAGCCAATGTCCCCTCTTAGCATGGAAAACTCCTAAGGAAAATGGCATTACTCTACAACTGAGTTAAAGTTTCTTCCTTCAGGACAATTCCCTTATAAAGGAAATTATGGCATTGTTGGATTCCATACATTCCAGTTTAAAGTAATTCCCCTTTATAACCAATCCTTCAATAACTGTGATGAATAGGTGAGATTTTCTCCCTTTAGAGATGACAAATTCTCTCTCAATCAAACCCTTTTAGCTTCAATCTTGGGCTTTGAACAAGACACAAATAACCTTTAACTTCAATCTTGGGCTTTGAACAAGTCAACAAATTTTTCCTCCCATAGAATAGGAGGCACTACGATTGCTCTGATTTCCCTGTTTCTTTCTTACGGGAATACGTAGGCATAAGATTGTGAAATCTTAGTGAGCACACAAAATCAAAAACTTTAGGTCCAGTACCTTCCCAAAAACAACAAAAAACCCAAAAACAACAAAAACACTCTTCTCAACACTCCCAAAGGAGAAAATTTCCCAACCCATGACAGATAAACACCAGAAAGTATTTAAACATGCCACAGAGGGTCTATTGATAACCATATATACACTGGGTGATTGACAACTTCCCTTTGTATAACCTGACCCCGGACCCCCCAATCGCTTAGCATTTGTTAAAGAAAACATTTGCGTGCAAGGTTAGTTTTAGATAGCTTCCCTTTTCTTTCTAGCTTCATAGGATAAATAAGAAATCAGAAAGTAGCACCCAATTCCAACCATTGCGGTAAGGTGGTCGCGTCACCGACAAAAATCGCTCGCTACATAAAAATGGCGACTCTGCTGGGGAGTCCTAGGATTAGAGTTCCTAAGAGGTCTAGGCTTTGCTTTGCATTTATTTTTCTATACTTTCTACTATATATATATATATCATTTACTATTATATTACTTAATACCCTTGTTTAAATTTTTGTTAACTGGGAATGCGATTAATACGCATGTGGAAAGTTTGAGAGAACATTAAGATAAGTGGTGGCATATCCGGGAAACGCTTATAGGGAGTGAATCCCGACCAAGCTAACTTGGCAGTCCACCGAATCACGCGATGGACCCGTGTGGAAATATTGATGTTGAATGACCGATTATCATGAAAGCATCATTTATCCTAGTGAGGTACCCATGACCCTGAGGATTTAGTAGACATTTAACCATATGGCCATTTGGTAGTGCGGTGACTATCGGGAATAGTTGATACACGATACTACACTCAAATGAGATTCATCCTAGGATACTACAGCTCGCTCGAGTGAATCAGCTTGCTGTTGATATCCCTAGGAGGGGTCAATGACTTTGGGAACCTTTTAGAACCCGTTCTACAGGTACAAAAATTGACCAAAATAGTACAACCTTTGGGGATGGGTAGAGCCATGACTCCATGCTCGTGACGTTGAACCCCTAAATCCATGTTTCAAATGTTTTTGTTTGCTGCATGCATGAATTCATTAAAAAACTCTTTTCAAACAAAACAGAAAAAAATCTTTTTTCAAAAGAACTAAAATAATAATTGCAAATATCAAAGGTTGCGTTATGGATTTCGGTAGAAGAAAAACGTACAAGTACACCTTCAAGGCTCCGAAACTAGAAGACTTAAGGAAATTGGGAAGGATGATTACCAATCTCGAGGCTTTCAGAGCGACACACGGAGGACTGTTGTCTCTGTTAAGGGTCAACGTGGTTGAAGGAATCCTATCTACACTAGTACAGTTCTACGATCCGGTTTACCACTGCATCACTTTCCCGGATTACCAACTTGCACCAACACTGAAAGAGTACTCCTACCTGATTGATTTACCTATCACTGATCGAGCTCCATTTTCTGGACTGGAAGAAATTCCAAAGGATCAGTCCATTGCAAGAGCAATCTCTTTGGATGAGTCAGAAGTTACCCACATGATCGCTAAAGGAGGAATCCAGGGTTTACCAGCTAAATTCCTAATGGAGAAAGCTCTATACTTTGCTAGTGTAGGAAACATAACTGCCTTCGAAGACGTCTTTTTTCTGCTCATATACGGGTTATTCCTCTTTCCCAACATTGACAACTTCGTCGATACCAATGCTGTTAAGATATTCTTAATATGAAACCCCGTACCAACCTTGCTCACAGATGCTTATCATTCTGTACATTTAAGGAATTTGTACAGCGGAGGAATGATCACATGTTGCGTGCCTTTACTCTACAAATGGTTCATTTCCCATTTGCCCAAATCTGCAGCTTTTTGGGATCACAAGAGTACTCTATGTTGGTCATAGAGGATTATGTCTCTTACCAATTCTGACATAGACTGGTACAATCAGATTTACGAAGGGATAGAGATCATCGACAGATGTGGAAATTTCCCCAATGTACCCCTCATTGGAACTAAAGGAGGAATCAACTATCATCCAATTTTAGCTCTCCGTCAACTCGGATACCCGATGAAGAATATCCCACATAATGTTCATCTGGAAGGTCTTTTCTTCAAGGAAGGGGAAAATGACAGGGCACTAAAGAAAGAAATAGTGTATGCTTGGCAACATATTCACGGGAAAGGGAGAGAGTCTTTGGGAAGACCAAACTGTACTTCCATGGAACCTTATCTCCATTGGGCGCAAACTAGAGCCCTCAAGCTGAGGATGTCTTACCCTTGTCAAGAAGTTTTTCTCTTAAAGGAATTTGTCCTTTATTTCATGTCTTATGCGGAAAAACTTCAGGTCGCTCTTAACAAAGTCCAACGTGAGAATAACTCTTGGAAGAATAAATACCAGATCCTCAATTTGGAATGTACCAAGATTCAAGAACTGCTAAAGGAAAAGGATGCTCTGATCGAGATATTAGAGCAACATGCCATAGAAAGTCAGGAAGAACGAAGAAATTTACTCACTCCTTTCACTTGGCAAAGGATCGTCGACCCGACCACAGCCGAAGAGCCCCGATCAAAGAAAAGGAAAATACAGGAACCGACACCTGAGCCCTCCTTAGAGAGAACTCGGGATCCATATGCCTAATTTTCCTTACAGTACTTTGTAAAATACTATACTTTTCTTTATAAAATACTGCAATCTTTCGAATTCAATAAAAGAGCCCCCCCCCCCCCCCCCCCCCCACACACTGTGTGATATTTGCAATATATTTGTTAAAAGTTTCTTTTGAAAACAAAAACTAAAAAAATATGTCTTTGCATATCATTCATCATTCTCACATTACACATTTTTTATCTTTGAGTCTCACGTATGTGTCACAATTCTAGAGTCAAACTGTCTCACTCATACAATACTCGGGCCAATCGACAAAAGAAAATGGACGGTCTCAAGGAAGAGAATAGAGAGCTGAAAGACGAAATCGACGCTTTAAAGAAAAGTTTGGAAAAACTTCACAGCAACCTTCAAACCCTGGCCGCAGCTCAGGAGCAACAACATCAAAGGACTGTGATCTCAGAGATCACATCTACACCCATATTAGAGACACATGAGAATCATCCTCGGTACAACATGCCAAAAGGGTGCCCCTGGGGCATGCCTTTCAACTTTATACCTGAAGGATATATCCCACCAGTCACTGAAGACCCAGAAACCGTAGCAGGAACCAATGGACCTGAAGGTTACAAACTTCGGGAAAATGAAGATGCAAGGGTTACAACAGTAATTCCTAAAGGTTACAAACTTCAGGGCACTGAAGCGCCAAGAGTCACCGCTGTAATGTCTATACCACAGCCAGTGGTACACATTGTCCCTGAAGGAGAGATTCTGCAAGCAATTTCTGGTGGAAACGAAGACACGTACGAAATGATGAATGAGTTCCAGGAACAATTCTTGGAAATACAGAAGGAACTGCATGCCATTCGCGATCAGGACTTATTCGGAAAGGACGCCACCGACCTTTGTTTGGTCCCTAATGTAAAGATACCGCACAAATTCAAGGTGCCTGACTTTGAAAAATACAAAGGCAATTCTTGCCCTCAAAGTCATTTGGTGATGTAAGCTTGAAAAATGTCTACTCAGACAGATAATCAACAGCTACTGATCCATTACTTCCAGGACAGCTTAACAGGTGCCGCACTCAAATGGTACATGGGTTTAAACCGCACCAAGATCAGTACTTTCAGAGATCTCGGGGCAGCCTTCTTTCAGCAGTATAAATACAACTTAGACATGGCACCAGATAGGGATCAACTTAGAGCAATGTCACAAAAGGATAAGGAAACCTTCAAAGAATATGCTCAGAGATGGCGTGAAATTGCCGCTCAGATATGTCCCCCTCTTAAGGAAAAGAAGATGACCAAGATTTTCCTGAAAACATTGAGCTCATTTTATTACGACCGAATGGTTGCCAGTGCGCCCAGTGACTTCACTGAAATGGTGAACATGGGAGTACGCCTTGAAGAAGCAGTCCCAGAAGGACGATTGGTCAAAGATGCAGAGCCATCTAGCAGTACTAAGAGATACGGTAGTGCTTTCCAAAAGAAGAAGGAGCAAGATATCAGTAATATGTCTCTAGGAAAGAAAAGGCAAAGGTATCAACTGGTAGCAGCGATAACTCCCACTATCAACCCAGTGCCAGCTCCGACTTATCAACCTCGAGTCGTTCAGAGCCAACCAAGTCAACAACAGTATCAGCAAAGGCCACAACAGCCTTTTCAGCAGGCTCGTCCACAGTACAACAACAATAATCGTGCTACATGACCATCAGGGTTTGACCCATACCAATGTTGTACGCGGAGTTATTTCCACTTCTACTAGCCAAGGGGCACGTCCAAACCAGGGCTTCTCTTACAATACCAAAAAATCCACCTTTTTGGTTCAAAGCATATCAAACTTACCCTTACCATCAAAGAGGATAGAGGCACAACATTGAGAATTGTCTCAGCTTTAAGTCTGATGTACAGAAGCTTGTCAGGAACGCGATCTTATCTTTCAAAGATACAAATCCAAATGTTCAGACGAACCCATTACCACAACATAAGAAGACTACAGTGAATTTGATAGAAGGGGAATCTGTCAACAGTTACCAAATTCACAATGTGCTCTTATTGGGAATCAATTTGGTAAAGTTGCATTGCAAGCAGAGCGGGTACGACCATGTACCATCTCACAACTATCATCAGTGTTATATCTGCTCCAAAGACAATCAAGGGTGTGCCACAGTACAAGCAGCTCTGCAGGAACAGTTGGATCTGGGCTAGATTCAGGATCACAGGATTCGTGAAGTAAACATGGCCCATGCACACCCCAACATTGTTCAGAACCACGACATCCGTGCAATGAACGTCAATTTAGTGGCAATGCATTCGAGACAAAGTCATCATTATAATCTGCCACGGTACGATTACAACACTTGTCAAATCTGGTCAACAGACAATCAGGGATGCTCTTTTGTACAAGAGGCCCTCCAACGTCAGATGGATCTCGGATAGATCCAGGACTACCGTGAAAGAAATAAGCATCAAGTCAATATGGTTCAAATCTTTGACATACGCCTAATGAATACTAGTCTAGTGGAATTGCATGCTAAGCAGATCAGACCTGGTTTTCTGGCTTCACATGATTGTCTAGACTGTAAAGAATGCTATGAAAATGACCAAGGGTGCGCGCTTGTGCAAAGAACACTTCAACATCTGTTGGACCACTAGTGGCTTCTGATTTACTTAGATGAAGACACGCAACAGATTAGCATGACTGATGGGAATCCTGGTATACATCAAAGTCGTGATATTCGCTCAATAGAAATAGATCTAGTGAAGATGCACTGCGTACAAAGCGGATATGGTTGGGTACCACCTCACAATTATAAGCGCTGTAGAGTATGCTCGGAAAATAACCAAGGATGTTATCTCGTACGAGCAGCCCTCCAAAATCAGTTGGACCGAAAAGAGATTCGACCATGTTCGAGTTCTGGGTCGATCATCATGATCCAAGATTACATCCCTAGTTATAACAAAAATGTTGTCATAATCTCCGTTAATGGAATAACCAGGGACGTTTGCGCCATAATTCCTCTACCCAATAAACCAAAGATCCCTCTTGATAGTAGAAAAGTTCCCAACCAGGAACTGATTGAGGTTGCCTATAACTGTTAGAAAAACCAAAAAGCCCCTGTGGTTATCTACTTGCCAAGTCTAATACCGTACGAATCAGAAAAGGCTATCCCATATAAGTACAGTGAAACGACCATTAACATTGCGGACATCAGCCGAGTTACCCGGAGCGGTCGGATCTTCAACAGAGGGGTTGGGGAACCTGCCAAAGAAAAGGAACCTCAAACGGAAGTTCCTAATTAGCAAGTTGATCAATCCAGTAATCCAGAGCCAGTAAAGAACAACGATGAGATGCTGAAGCTCATCCAGACAAGCGAGTACAACATTGTGGACTAATTGTTGCAAACTCCATCTCGAATTTCTGTATTATCTCTCCTACTTAGTTCAGAAGCTCACAGGGAAGCTCTACAGAGGGTCTTAGAACAAGCCTTCGTGGAACAAGATGTGACAGTAGGATAATTTGATAGCATCATCTCCAACATCACTTCCTGCAACAACTTAGGATTCAGTGATGAGGAACTGCTGGAAGAAGGCAAGAATCATAATATGACGCTCAACATTACAGTCAACTGGCAAGACGATGCTTTAGCTAGCATACTGGTAGACACAGGATCATCTTTAAATGTTATGCCAAAATCAACTTTGGTACGACTATCGTTTCAAGGAGTTCCGATGAGAGGCAGTGAGATCATCGTCAAAGCCTTTGACGGATCTAGAAAAACAGTTATCGACGAAGTCGATCTTCCCATAACCATCGGTCCTCACACCTTCCAAGTCACTTTCCAGGTCATGGACATCCGAGCAGCATACAGTTGTTTATTAGGGAGACCTTGGATACACGAAGCTGGGGCAGTCACTTCGACACTTCACCAGAAGCTGAAATTCGTCAAAAATGACAAATTAGTCACAGTATGTGGAGAGAAAGCCTTAATCATGAGTAAATTATCATCTTTCTCCTATGTAGAACCAGAAGAGGTTGTTGGAACCCAGTTCCAAGAACTTTCGGTAAGCAGTGAGAATCAACAAGAAAGAGGGACGTCGATTTCCTCATACACAGATGCTCTCAAAGTGATCGGGAGTAATGACATAAAAGGATGGGGACAGATTATAACTCCTACAAATAACAAGACAAGAAAAGGTCTTGGTTTCTCTCTGAGCTGTACCCAGACTACTAAGAAGGATGAATGTTTTTGTCCCATTCAGGATTTCTTCCACATTGGAGGTTTCCTTTACCCAGTGTCTCAAGAAGTACACACCATCAATGGGAACGACTCCTCCGACACAGATGAGGAGTGGAAGTCTTATCTTAACAATGACGGTTATACATCTCAAGAAGAAGCGCACATGTCATTCTATTTTCCAAAGCAGAGCCCGAGATATATACCAAGGTTAGACGTCCAGATGATCTATGGAGATTGTGATCCTGAAGGATGTCGTGTTCCACCCAATTCATTAGAGGAAGGCACTCTAATGAAAGCCAACTTTGATTACGATTATTACGATCCCCTGGATGACTTGCCTATCTAGAAGCCATGCACGGAAGACTTGGGGAAAAAGAGTCAGCCTGATAATGCCTATTAGCTGAGTAATCTCAAAAAGAATACCCATGTCCCCACTGGGCCATGGAATCATTACCCAGGACATTCCGAAAATGTCCAAAACCATGATGATGAATTTGAAAAAGATTGCAAGACAAGAATTTATTAACTACGCATTTCCTGAGGTCAACGTCATTGAGGAAGATGACTCATCTATGCCCACAGAAACCTGGGATACCTTGGGACAGCCAAGCGGCAAATACGACTTTCTAGTCAAATACACTACTCCTGAAAGCTCTCGTATCAGGCTTGAGGACATTCAAACAACGGGTTGGGGAAATTCCCTTGAGAATGAAAACACCATGGAAAATACAACAGAAGAATTCTCCTATAACAACTCTGCATGGGAAGAAGACTTAAATGATCCTACTCCACCAGAAATCGGTGTTGTTTCTGAAGACAAACCAAGAAGGAAGGTACCAGACTTTGTGATTCACAGAGGAGTTCATCGCCACTGGGTTACTGTCGATGTCCCGAAAGTTGTCCATAAGTATAAGTAATTACCATCTTTGTTTTGACCTTTCACCTTGCCCGGGTGAAATGGATGTTTTTATAGGGCTCACTTTTCTGTAAATGTCCCTCTTCGTTTCGCCCAAAGCGATAGAGGTTTGTTTTATAGGGTTGTGTTTCAAGAATTGACAAATCATGAATAAATAATGTCATTCTGTCATTCCCGCATTTATTGTTGTTTTCACTTTTCATTTTTCAGAAAATGGTAATCCTAAAAACAACCCAAAAATAAAAACAAGGGTTTTTCAGAAAATACACTGCACACACTCTTGCATTCTCTCTGTCTTTGCTAAAAAATGAATCACAACGTCATGCAAATTGCTTGTTTTAAACCCCATTGAAACATACAATCCAATGCCTTCTCCCAACTTTGAATTCCCGGCATTTGAAAATGAAGAAGAAGAGGACGAAGAAATTCCAGAAGAGATCTCCCGACTACTCAGGCAAGAGGAAAGGTCGGTTGAGCCTCACAAAGACCCGTTGGAAACAGTCAATTTGGATTCAGATGAAGAAAAGAAAGAAGTTAAGATTGGAGCACTGCTCAGTCCATCTGTCAGAGAAGACTTGATAAAACTTCTCAAAGAGTTTCCAGATGTGTTTGTTTGGTCCTATCAGGACATGCCAGGGTTGGATACTAGCATCGTGGAACATCACTTACCACTGAAATCAGAATGTCCACCAGTAAAACAAAGACTAAGAAGGACTCATCCAGATATGGCCATCAAGATAAAGGAGGAAGTGCAGAAGCAGATCGATGCAGGTTTCCATGCCACCTCAGAATATCCTCAATGGTTAGCCAACATAGTGCCAATTCCGAAAAGGATGTAAAAGTCAGAATGTGTGTAGACTACAGGGATCTGAGCAGAGCAAGTCCAAAGGACGAATTCCCCTTGCCACACATTGACATGCTGGTAGACAGAACAACAAAATTCAAAGTCTTCTCCTTCATGGATGGCTTCTCGGGCTATAACCAAATCAAAATGGCGCCGGAAGATATGGAGAAAACTTCATTCATCACCCCATGGGGCACTTTTGTTACAAGGTAATGTCGTTCAGTCTGAAGAACGCAGGGACAACCTATCAAAGGGCCATGACAACTCTGTTTCACGACATGATGCACAAAGAGATTGAAGTGTATGTCGATGACATGATTGCCAAATCTAAAACAGAAGAAGAACATGTGGAACACCTAGCGAAGTTATTCGAGCGTCTGAGAAAATACAAACTCCGCTTGAATCCTAATAAGTGAGCATTCAGTGTTCGCTCAGGAAAACTCTTGGGGTTTATCGTCAGCCAAAAAGGAATTAAGGTTGATTCTGACAAGGTCAAGGCCATTCAAGAAATGCCTTCACCAAAGACTGAAAAACATGTCAGAGGATTTTTGGGACGTCTGAATTACATCTCAAGATTCATATCCCTTATGACCGCGACACGCGCGCCAATCTTTAAACTACTCAGAAAGAATCAAAGTTGTGTATGGACAGAAGATTGCCAAAAAGCGTTTGACAGCATCAAGGAATATCTGTTGAAACCACCGATTCTGTCTCCTCTAGTGGAAGGAAGACCACTGATCATCTACCTAACAGTCTTGGAAGACTCCATGGGTTGTGTACTTGGCCAACAGGACGAGACCAAAAGAAAGGAGTCTGCCATTTATTACTTAAGCAAGAAGTTCATGGACAATGAAACTCGATACATTATGCTCGAGAAAACCTGTTGCCCTTTGGTTTGGGCAGCCAAACGTCTTCGCCAGTACATGATTTGTCACACTACTTGGTTAATTTCTGAAATGGATCCGATCAAGTACGTCTTTGAAAAGCCTGCTCTCACGGGAAGGATTGCCTGTTGGCAGATGTTGTTATCAGAATACGACATCGAGTACCATGCTCAGAAAGTCGTCAAAGGAAGTATTTTAGCCGATCATTTGGCTCATCAACTGATTGACGATCAGGAATCAGTCAAATTTGACTTCCCAGACGAAGATGTCATGTACTTGAAAATGAAAGATTGCGATGAACCGCTACCCAACGAAGGGCCAGAACCAGGTTCCCAATGGGGACTAATATTTGACGGAGCCGTCAACACTTATGGAAATGGAATTGGGGCAATCATCGTAACACCTCAAGGTACCCATA
The DNA here is from genome assembly GCA_022829125.1 of Lathyrus tuberosus. Lineage (NCBI taxonomy): Eukaryota > Viridiplantae > Streptophyta > Magnoliopsida > Fabales > Fabaceae > Lathyrus > Lathyrus tuberosus. The sequence goes on from JALAZF010000075.1 coordinate 14,080,702, forward strand.
TTCCTTTCACTGTCAGACTGACATTCAAGTGCACAAACAATGAGGCCAAATACGAAGCTTGTATCATGGGTCTCGAAGAAGCAATTGACTTAAGGATAAAGAACTTGGATGTGTATGGAGACTCAGCCCTGGTTATTAATCAGATCAAAGGAGAGTGGAATACATACTAATCAGGATTGATTCCTTACAAAGATTACGCAAGAAGGTTGTTACCATTCTTCAATAGAATCAAATTTCATCATATCCCTCGTGAAGAAAATCACATGGCTGATGCACTGGCCATTCTCTCTTCCATGATTACTGTAAATCATTGGAATGACGTACCTAAGATTGACATAATGCAAGGCCCGCTTACATCTTCACAATTGAAGCAGTCATAGATGACAAGCCCTGTTATCATGATATCAAGTGCTTCCTTCAAAGACAAGAGTACCTGCCTGGGGCATCAAGAAAATATAGGAAGACTCTCAGAAGACTAGCTGGCAACTTCTTCATAAATAATGATATACTCTACAAAAGAAACTTCGACATGGTTTTGCTCAGATGCGTAGACAGACAAAAAGCAAACATGTTGATGAAAGAGATTCACGAAGGATCCTTTGGCACTCATGCCAACGGACACACAATGGTGAGAAAAATTCTGAGAACAGGATATTATTGGCTGACAATGGAATCCAATTGCTATAAATACATGAGGAGATGTCACAAGTGTCAGATATATGCAGACAAAATCCATGTACCGCCAACGCATCTCAAAGTTCTTTCTTCTCCATGGACTTTTTCTATATGGGAAATCGACATGATTGGCATGATTGAACCCAAAGCTTCAAACACACATCGGTTCATCCTGGTAGCCATTGACTACTTCACCAAATGGGTCGAAGCAGCGTCATACACCAATGTAACCAGACAAGTGGTGGTCCGATTTATCAAGAAACATCTCATCTGCCATTATGGTGTTCCAAGCCAGATCATTACGGTTAATGGATCGAACCTGAACAACAAGATAATGAAAGAGTTGTGTGGTGAGTTCAAAATTGAACACCATAACTTATCTCCCTACCGACCTAGAATGAACGGAGCAGTAGAAGCTGCTAACAAAAATATCAAGAAAATTGCTCAGAAGATGGTTGTAACTTACAAGGACTAGCACGAGATGCTACCCTTTGCTCTTCACAGTTATCGTACATCCGTTCTGTTATTTCCTTGGTTTTATGGTTGGCATTATTTTGCTAAAACTCATGTAGCAGCAGATGTTGAATGTAGATTACTCTCTGTTCAACATGTCGAATGAAGATGTTCCATGACTGCTCATAGGACATCGCGCTGTGAAGTCAGGTTTTATTGCAGATTCTGTTACAATGATTTGTAACTGAATATTCTGTGAATAATTGGTTATCCTATGTGGCATCCAAAGCCTTTTTGGATTAGGGTTATTTGTTGGTTTTCGGATTTGCTGCTGTTTCTAATTATGGAGACATAACAGGAAACTTTGGAGTGAAGACCTATTTTATTGGAGTTATTTTTGCAGATTTGTGAGCAGTCTAATTGCTGCGTCTTTGAAGCCCAAATTCAGTCCAGATTTTAAGCTATAAATAGACTGATGTAAACCTAGTTTTAGGTGTCGAACTTACATGTATTTTTAGGGTTGTGTGCTTGTGTTTTGTGAGCCTAACTGGTATCTTATGATAACAGTATAAGGACTGTAGTGTAAGTTGTGTAAGGTTGCTCATAAGCTTTTAAGCATTGAGTAGCTGTGTGTTAATTCTCATAAGCTGTGAAGTATTGAGAATTTGTGTTTCGACCATTGTTATTTATCTTGTAAGGAACCAATCACGGGTTGTGATTGAAGAGGGATTTGAGGAGGGCCTCATACCTAGGGGAGTCTTAGGTTGAAGTCATAGGAAGGGTAGTGATTAAGTGAGCTGATTGAACCGGGTGTGGTTATCAGTGAATTGATACTATCGAATATTGATTTCATCCCTGGCTTGGTAGCCCCCAGATGTAGGATGGTTAGATCTGAACTGGGTTAACAATTTCTGGTGTTCTTTACATTTTATGCACACTTTTGTATTGAGCTTGTTCATTGTTGTTGTATATCAGTGTCTCGACATCTCGATAGGACATCTGATATACAGGCCAGAATTTCAATTGGCATCAAGAGCTTGCACCCTTTGTTGTTTCTGGGTGAGATTCAGGGAAGGTACTTTCTGGTACAATGGACAAGGATGGAGGAGCTCTGAATAAACCACCTTTGCTGGATGGCTCTAACTATGAGTATTGGAAACCTAGGATGATAGCCTTCATCAAGTCCATGGATGATCAAGCATGGAAAGCGGTTATCAAAGGTTGGGAGCCTCCAAAGGTAAGAGATGGAGAAGGAAATCTTACTGATGTTCTGAAGGAAGAAGAGGACTGGGATGATGCTGACTACAAAGGATCTGTTGGAAATTCTAAAGCCCTGAATGCATTGTTCAATGGTGTCAACAGAAATATCTTCAGGCTGATTGAGCATTGTACTATTGCCAAAGAGGCTTGGCAGGTCCTGAAAGTTGCTCATGAAGGGACCTCAAAGGTGAAAATGTCAAAGCTTCAGCTTCTCACTAGCAAGTTTGAGAGTTTGAAGATGAAAGAGGATGAGAGCATTCATGATTTTCATATGAACATTATTGAGATAGCTAATGCCTCTAGTGCCTTAGGAGAAAAGATGTCTGACAGCAAGCTGGTCAGGAAGATTCTCAGGTCTCTTCCTAAGAGATTTGATATGAAGGTTACTGCTATAGAGGAAGCTTGGGACATTGACAAGATGAAGGTGGATGAGCTTATGGGATCACTCCAAACTTTTGAGTTAGGACTCGGTGAAAAAGCTGAAAAGAAGAAGAGTATAGCATTTGTGTCGAATGCTGATGACTCAGATGATGAAGGAGAACTGGTCAAAGTTGAAGATGTGTCCAAAGAGCTAGTGTTGCTTGGAAGACAATTTAATAAAGTGTTGAAAAGGATGGACTGGAAGTCAAGAGAAAATGTTCGGAACAAGTCTCTCGACATCAACAAAGACCAGGATGGAGGCAGAAGATCCAGAACTGAAGAAGACTCTAATCAAGGGAAGAGAGTTCAATGCTATGAATGTGAAGGATTTGGGCACGTAAAAACTGAGTGTCCCACTTATCTCAAAAGACAGAAGAAGGGATTATCTGTGACATGGTCAGAAGATGATTCTGAAACTGACGCTGATGAGAAATCTGCAAAGTTGGTGATAGCTTTAACAGGAGTATGTGAATCAGATGAAGAATCTGAAGAGCTTACTTTTGAAGAGCTGGCTATCTCCTATAAGAAGTTGTGCATTGAACATGAAGAAGTATGTCAGCAGAAAGAAGAACAAGCATGTGCCATTATTCATTTAGAAGCTGAGAATACTGAGCATATGTCTACTATAGCTAATATACAAAGTGAAGTAAATGTTTTGAATTCAAAACTGGACAACATGATCAAAAATGTCAGAATGTTAAATAGGAGTTCGGATGTACTTGATGAAATTCTGAAGTCAGGAAGAGATGCTAGAAATACCAGTGGTATTGGATTTGAAGTTACAAATGAATTAAATGAAGGAAAGAAATCTGAGGGAGTACCCGTTCAAGATAAGAGAAGTTTGAAGATGTTGAATAACATGTTGCAACAGCCTCCTAGACATCAGAAGAAATTCATAAAGAAGAAGAATCAAAGATGGACATGCTACCATTGTGGGAAGTTTGGTCATATAAAAGGTTTTTGCTACAAGCTACATGGTTATCCCAAACCCATGCAACAGTATAGTAGAAAAAAGAGCTGGGTTGAAACAAAAAGGATATGGACTTCAAAGGATAGTGTAAAAGAACATAGGGATTACAAGTCTTTCAGAGTCTCTACAGATGAAAAATGGTTCTTTGATAGTGGATGTTCTCGACATATGACTGGTGCTAGTGGATATATGTCACATGTTAAGTACCATGCTCCTAATGAGGTGATTTTTGGTAATGGATCAAAAGGAAAAGTGCTTGGTGTTGGAAGAGTGGATTGTCCAGGACAGCTAATTCTGGAAGAAGTATTGCTTGTTGAAGGATTAGATACTAACCTAATAAGCATAAGCCAGTTATGTGATCAAGGTCTTAAGGTCATCTTTACCACCCATGAATGCTTAATAATGGATGAAAAGAATGTTGTTGTTATGAGAGGTGAAAGAACCTCAGAGGATTGCTATCTGTGGAAAGACGAAAGCACAATTGTGGAAGTGTTAAACCAAAGAACTTGTGAGTGGCACGCGTATAAGGACCCATTTCCAAAACTTATAAATAGCCCAGCTAACCTATTCCAACTTCAATCCTACAGTGCAAAAACTTCATCTAACCTATTCTCTCAAAACTCTTCTTTGCTAGGGTTTGCTCTTACTCTCTTCAATACTGCATTTTGTGAGCAACAAAAAATGTCTCAACATCATGATGCTCCTGCTGATTCAAGAACTTCCCAAGTCAATGATGAAGACTATGATCCTCACCGATTGATCAAACTCACAGATCTATCACACCGTTGAATGTTGTTCCTGCTGACACTAGAGGTGAACAACCAGTTTCCCACTCTGTAAATGAGAGTATGTCAAGTAAGAAGTCTAAACCCCTTTCATATAGGAAGAAAGACAAAATGATTACTAGGTTTTATTCTGATAAGATAAACCCTATAAAAAATGTCACTGAAAAGAATTCGAATAGGAGGGTGGATGAAACTAAGAATGATAGTATGACTCTTGATGGTAGTGTGTTCAGTAGAGATCAGAGTCTTAGAAGATTTTACACCTTTGATGTTAGTGAAGCTGATAAAGATGTCGGGTCTGACGTCCCAACATCCATGGCTGGAAAAACAAATGACAGTCCTACTGATCGAACTGAGAATTATATACCAGTTCAGGTGGCTAGGGAAAGAAGAAGAAAGAAGAGGGCTGAGATGTGTAGTAGCGTTGCTGAGAAAAACTCTGATGAGGAACCAATAGCTGACATACTACAAGGAACCAAGAGTAGAAAAGAGAATACCATTAGGAAATCTGCTAATGTGGAGAGTAACAAAAGAAAGGCTGGAGCAGGTCCCTCTAAGCAATGGAGTAAAGTTGTGGTTCCAATCAAGAAAAGAAGGGTCACAGGCCTGAATGAGTCAAATGCTGGAACTGATGTCCAGGACATCGGTGGGAGAAGGGAGGATCAAACTGTCAGGCAAACTGATAGGTGGAAAATTGCCAACCAAAGAAGGGTAGCTTTAGAGAGAGGACTGGGAAAAGACTTCAACAAGTATAAGGAAGTGGTTGATCTTATTGAAGCTGTTGGGTTGATGAAGACGGTGTCTGACATAGGACCATGTTATGAGAAGTTGCTTAAGGAGTTTGTTGTGAGTATCCCTGAAGATTGTAATAACAAACTCAGAAAAGTCTATGTAAGAGGCAAAGCTGTGAAATTTTCTCCCAAAGTGATTAATAACTTTCTGGGGAGACCTACGGACCATCAGGCTGAGTTAGGAGCAACAGATGATGAAATTAGTGAGGAGATAACAGGTGGGTGCATCAAAGTTTGGCCAGATGAAGGAAAGCTCTCTTCTGGGAAGCTAAGTGTCAAATATGCTATCCTTCACAGAATTGCAGTGGTAAACTGAGTTTCTACCAATCATACTTCCACCATCTCATCCATGCTTGGAAAGTTCATTTATGCTATTGGAAAGAAGGTCCCTTTCAACTTTGGAGCACATATCTTTGAACAAGTTTTGAAGCAAGCTAGCTTATCCGTTGTTAAGCTACCCATATGCTTTCCATCCTTAATCTGTGGAATAATCCTGGATCAATTTCATGACTGCTTAGTAAGAAGTGACAAGGTCAGTAAGAGAAAACCTCCAATGACTTTGCATTATAGGCTGCTAGGTGGAGTCCATGTGTCTGATGTTGTTGAGACATCCTCCTCAACTTCACGACCTGCTAATCTTGATGATGAAGCCATTGCTCAGTTACAAGAAACCTGCAAGGAGCTGGAAGAATCTATCAGGAGAGATACAACAAGGAAGACAAAGCTCGAGCAGCTGATTAAAGCCTTGGTTGAAAAGAGAAATGCTGCTAAAGAGCAAGAGCTGGTTGAAGATGATGGACAAGGTGAATCTACTGAGTCTGATAGAATAAGTGTCCAACAGTCTAATGATTCTGGTTCTGAGAAGGGTGCTTCTGAATCTGAAGGTGAAAGTGATGAGGTGGCTGAAGAGGACAGTGCTGAATAGCTATAGTCTATCTGCTTGTTTACTTTCTGTTTTAGTTTTGAACATTATACTGCTATGTGATTTGGTGACATTTGTCTATGACCTCTCTTTGTCATATTTGTGGCTAAAAAGGGGGAGTTGCTATGATGAGATGTTTGCTGGACTGTGTGTGTGTGCAGCTGAGGGAGAGTTTTTTTTTGCTGCTATTAATGGTGTTTTCTTTCGCTGCTGATACTGATGGTATTTAAGTGTGTGTGGAGTTTTAGCCAAAAATAAGCCAAAGGGGGAGATTGTTATTTCCTTGGTTTTATGGTTGGCATTATTTTGCTAAAACTCATGTAGCAGCAGATGTTGAATGTAGATTACTCTCTGTTCAACATGTCGAATGAAGATGTTCCATGACTGCTCATAGGACATCGCGCTGTGAAGTCAGGTTTTATTGTAAATTCTATTACAATGATTTGTAACTGAATATTCTGTGAATAATTGGTTATCCTATGTGGCATCCAAAGCCTTTTTGGATTAGGGTTATTTGTTGGTTTTCGGATTTGCTGTTGTTTCTAATTATGGAGACATAATAGGAAACTTTGGAGTGAAGACCTATTTTATTGGAGTTATTTTTGCAGATTTGTGAGCAGTCTAATTGCTGCGTCTTTGAAGCCCAAATTCAGTCCAGATTTCAAGCTATAAATAGATTGATATAAACCTAGTTTTAGGTGTCGAACTTACATGTATTTTTAGGGTTGTGTGCTTGTGTTTTGTGAGCCTAACTGGTATCTTATGATAACAGTATAAGGACTGTAGTGTAAGTTGTGTAAGGTTGCTCATAAGCTTTTAAGCATTGAGTAGTTGTGTGTTAATTCTCATAAGCTGTGAAGTATTGAGAATTTGTGTTCCGACCATTGTTATTTATCTTGTAAGGAACCAGTCACGGGTTGTGATTGAAGAGGGATTTGAGGAGGGCCTCATACCTAGGGGAGTCTTAGGTAGAAGTCATAGGAAGGGTAATGATTAAGTGAGCTGATTGAACCGGGTGTGGTTATCAGTGAATTGATACTATCGAATAGTGATTTCATCCCTGGCTTGGTAGCCCCCAGATGTAGGATGGTTAGATCCGAACTGGGTTAACAATTTCTGGTGTTCTTTACATTTTATGCACACTTTTGTATTGAGCTTGTTCATTGTTGTTGTATATCAGTGTCTCGACATCTCGATAGGACATCTGATATACAGGCCAGAATTTCACGTTCGAACTTCAACAGGGGCAACCCCTTTCTCTCTAGTATATGGCATGGAAGCAGTGCTCCCCATAGAAGTAGAGATCCCATCAATCACGGTATTGATGGAAGCTAAGCTAACAGAAGCTGAATGGTGCCAGAGCAGATACAATGAATTGAATCTGATTGAAGAAAAGAGAATGATAGCTTTATGCCACGGTCAGCTATATCAGCAAAGAATGCAGAAAGCATTCAACAAAATAGTTCGACCCCGTGTCTTCAGGAAAGGACACCTCGTGCTGAAGAAGATACAATCATTCCTCACCGATTCCCGGGGCAAATGGACTCTGAATTATGACGGTCCTTATATGGTCAAGAAAGCCTTTTCAGGCGGCGCCCTGAGACTCGCAACCATGGATGGAGAAGAATTTACCTACCCCACGAATGTTGATGTAGTCAAGAAATACTTCGCCTAAATAAATAAATAAAAACATCTCGGTGGATTAAAAACTCAAAAAGGCGGTCCAGGAAAAACTTAGAGACATAAGTGAAAATTATCCTGATGGATTGAAAACCTGAATGGGCAATCTAGGCAAAAATTAGGGTTTCATGGCATGTAACTACGTCCGACAAGGTTAAATCCCCAGCGATAACACCATCCGTCAAAAAACTTCAGTCAAGGTCACCTTCGACAGACGCTTAGAATGTCTAGAATTCAAAGTTGGTGGAAGGATAGCGGTCGTTATGTTTCAATGTGGCCCCTTTTCCTTTAAATTACCATTTTCTAAACTTTGTAATGCTCTATGGGATCACGCGTTTGGCTGATTACCATTCTATCAATAAAATTTGAGCCCTAGTGCTTTTGGTTGCAATTCTCATTTATTTTGCTTTACAAAATGAAATTTTAACATGATCAATGATTCTTGAAACAAAAAAAATGAATTTAATTTTCAAATTTTTTCTTCTGCTTTTAAAATAAAGTTGGTAATTCCTTTTGACTACTGAACACAAGAAGGAACATCGATGGCTTCTCCGGAAGTAATTAAACCTCAAAATGCAGAATCAAAGTACTCCTTCTAAACCGGTACACCTGAATGAAGGATTAACTATTTCAGATGTAATGTCCCATCTGATATCCTCGGTAGCGTTCCTACCTCGGAAGACCAATTGATGGTTTCTTTTTCTTCCCTAGTAAGGGTCTACCCCTCCTAAGAAAGAAAGGATTACTATATTGAACAAATGATACTTTTTTATCCCCCGTAGTGGTTGAGACGACCTAAGTCCCATTGGTGGAATCCTAATTAATCGTATTTAAATTATGTAATAAGAAAATGTAAATAAAATTTTCATAACCAGGAAGTAACATAAAAATAGAGATTTTTCATATATGTTCACATAGCTTTTATATATCGTTGTGGCATTGCCACGCCAAAAGGAACCAGACTAATGATCCAAAGATAACCCAAGTATACCCACAAAATATGGCGACGACTGACTGAACCTAAAAATAGACATCATACTGGCTGTACAAACAAAAATGCTCTCATGTCCAAACTAGTCGCCATTCCACCTCTATCAGGGCGAAGGTCTAGGGATCAGATGGGTGATAAGATGAAGTTACTGAACCCTCAACCGAGGTCGGCTGATCCCTCGACACATGCCGTGTTCCATGTCTACGGCCTCTCCCACGGTAAACCTGGCTAAACAGCCGACGATAGGTATGAGCATCACCACCTACACGTCTTCTGCCCAGGTTCTGTGGGTCGAGCTCATGGAAACGACGATGGCTCTCCCAAATACGGTGGAATGGTAACCTCTGAGTAATTTGGACTGGAGCGGTGAATAAAGCGTCATACATCCCCGGACTTCTATATATATAAGTCACTAAGCCGGTGAATGTTAAAGTATCATTAGCCGCATCTATCCTTCATCCTTCCGCATCCTCGTCGCCCTCATGGTACCGTATCTCAAGGGTGCTCCATAAGCGTTGACCCTGAGCTACGTTGATATGGGTCGGAAAGTGTCCTGCCATCTATAAAGTTGTACCACGAATACAAAACAAAGAGAATATAGGGCTAAGATTTTCGTACAAGTATAGAAAATTGGGATTGAGTGTAAAATAGGAATACATATGTCAAACACAGATAATCAATCAAGCGTGTTATCTCCAATTGTTTACTTCTAACCCAGTGTCTAGCTCTCCTGATGCATTTCTAAATTATATGCTGATTTAGGCCAATAAACGCTGTCAAGGACAACCTCCCAATTACCGAGATCAGATGTCACGAGACCACATGCCACCAACGTTCTCCCATTTACCAAGAGCAACGCCACCTGACTTCACATGGAGTCTAAGTGTTATAAGTCGATTGCCCCTAGGAAAACAGGCCAAGATCTCCTTATCTTGCCAAGTGCACAGTAATAATCCTCGTCAGGATTCAGGCGGCTAATCAACCTCGTGCGCCCATACACACGGCAGTGGACTTACTCTTTCCTAAATGCAAATCTATATGAACTTCCATTCAGATCCTGAAAAATCTCCCTTGGTAGTAATTTGATCTTTAAGAATACCTTATTTTAATTCTCACCTCACACAACCTTACAGTAAGTTCAGTTTTGTACAATAAATAGGGTATGGTTGACTTCCCAGGAAAGAGAGGCAACCGTAAAGGACATAGTCTACCAAGTCTTTCCTTAGCCAGAACCCAACCGAATACAGCTATTCAATGTACTACACTTCCCTTCTGTAAATGGGTTCTACACTTAATAGCTCACGATGTTGTCGTTTTTCATCTCAAGGAGTAATAGATCATTTTCTTAGTCTAACAATCACAATCATTCAAGTATCACATTTAAACAATTAATCACATAATGCAAGCACAATACAACCTCAAATTATCATAGATCATTCATGTGATAAATAATTTAAGGCCGGCGTAACCTCGTTTAGTGATTCGTGAAAATCATTATCCGAGAATAGGCTCTCCTTACTTATTTATCTCTAGTGTAGAGCTTGGGGAACCACTACACACATATATATTAAGCTATTTTATGCTAACCGTCCCATGTGTACAGAATCTTGCCCCAACCTTTTGTTATTGGAGACGTTGTGAGAATTTCCTCAGACGTTGTTTTCGAACCTTGAAAAGAACCTAATTTCCATTGATCGTCGGGTTAGAAAATAAATTGAAAATAATTATGTGTTTAGTTTTTAAATGTTAATTAGACTATACCCTCGTTTATATTTGATAGGTTTTTAAAATTTACCGAGAGTATAACCCTAATAACATTTTTCTTTATAATAAAATTGGTGTGACAATATTAAAATAGTAGTTAAAATATTAAAACTAAAATGTATGCATAACAACATACCGGTACGAAGAAAACTACCGACGGAGTCTTGTTAGATGTGGATTTGCACCAAAACAAAACTTAAATGAGATGCAAAGAGTTTATGTATGAAATTATAGAAAGAGAGAGATTTTATGTGTGAATGAAAATGGTGGTAAGACCTTAGCTATTTATACTAGTTTTTACAAAATAAAATATTAATTTTTTTTTCACAAAATGTTGAGTTTTTAAAAGTAAAAATTTGTTGGCTTCATATAATTTATCCAACACATAATATTAGGGAGAGGTGTATAATATTAGATTTATGACTCAAAAGTTATTAATTGTGTATTAATTTAATTGGTCCAATAAATACAATATAGACTTATGAGGTGTTAAATACTAGATTTTTCTATGCATATTTTGTTAAATTAAAGTGCTAGATTTTTCCATGAATATTTTAGTAATTTAAAGTATAAATTGACATATATATCATATATGTCCTCCTATTTTCGTTTTCCTATTTAATTTAATTTTTTATTATTATTTTATTTTAGTATTAATAAAATTTATAATAATTATTTAAAAATCTTAAAAGTGAATTCGTAAAATTTAAGGATGTCACATTACTATCCCCCATAAAATAAATTTCGTCCTCGAAATTTAACGTACCTAAAAATAAATGAGGATATTGTCGTCGCATCTCTACTTCCCTTTCCCAGGTTGAGTCGCCTGTTGCTTCGTCCCACATAACTCAGACCAATGGTATATCTTTCCCTCGAAGTACCTTTACTCTATGGTCCACAATCCTAATTGGTAAAGCTTCGTATTCTAAGTTATCCTTAAGTTCTAATGTTTCATATTCTAATGTGGGATGGGCCTAGATAATATCTCCTCAACTGAGAAATATGAAACACGTCATGAAGATTAGATAGATGAGGGGGTAAAGCAATACGGTATGCTACTGGTCCAACTCGGTTTAGAATCTAGAAAGGCCCGATAAACCTTGGCGTCAACTTTTTGGTCTTGATTGCTCATCCAACTCCTGTCCTAGGAGTAACTTTTATGAACACATGATCATCTTTTTCAAATTCCAAAGGTCTTCTTCTTTTATCACTATAACTCTTTTGTCTATCTTGTGCAGCCTTCATCTTATCTCTGATAATTTTAACCTGATTTGTTGTTTGTACTACAAATTCCGATCCAAGAATCTTATTTTCTCCAATTTCGTACCAACACAAGGGGGTGCGACATTTCCTTCCATATAATGCTTCATAGGGTGCCATGCCTATACTCGAATGGAAACTGTTATTGTAAGTAAATTCGATTAAAGGTAGAAACTCGTCCCAACTCCCTTTATGTTCTATAACACAAGCTCTTAGCAAATCTTCTAGTGATTGAATCGTCCGTTCTGATTGACCATCTGTTTATGGATGATAAGCTGAACTCAGTCTTAACTTAGTTCCTAACTCCTGATGTAGTTGATTCCAAAACTTTGACGTAAATCGAGGATCTCGATCACTCACGATACTTGCTGGAATTCCATGCAGCCTTACAATATCTCTGATATAAATTTGTGCTAACTTCTCCAAGCTATAAGTTTGACTGATAGGAATGAAATGACCTGACTTTGTCAATTGATCAATTACAACCCATATTGCATCAAACTTCTTCTGAGTTTTTGGTAATCCAACTATAAAATCCATAGCAATTCCATCCCAATTCCATTCTGGAATATCTAACGATTGTAATAACCCAGTTGGTTTCTGATGTTCAATCCTTGCTTTTTGACACACCAGACATGACTGAACATACTTTGTTATTTCCTTCTTTATTCCTGTAGCGAGCGATTTTGGACGCGGTTCTTAAGCGCTGGTCACTTTCTGCGGTTGGACTGACTACAGGTCGATTCATTTTTTATCCTATTGTAAGCTGAATAAGGAAGGGAAATAGATGTCTTCAATTAACCCTGCTTTGCATACTGAGTTTAAACAGTGGTCTGTTAGGTTACGGATGCTATCAATGTGGGGGGCCCTTTGTACTGGTTATTTGTATTTTCGCCAATACTGGTTTGTTTATCTAGGCAGAAGTTTTCGGGCGGGGAACAAGGATTAGGATGTTAGGACTGACGTGGGGTTTGGTTTTTTAGTTGATTGTGCTCGCTAAGATTTTTCTTTCAATCTTATGCCTACGTATTCCCGTTTACCGAAACAGGGAAATCAGAGCGTTCGTAGTTCCTCCTATTCTATGGGAGGAAATGGGTGTTTTTGGTGTCTTGTTCAAAGCCCAAGACGTGAAGCCAAAGGTGGTTTATATCTTGTTCAAAGCCCAAGATGTGAAGCTGAAAGGTCTGACTTTAGAGAGAATTTGTCATCTCTAAAGAGGTATGTTTGTCACAACTGTTGGGTGACTGGTTTATAAAGGGGGAATACTTTAACCAGGATATGCAGATCCTAGCAATGCCATAATTTCCTTTATAGGGGATTTTAACCTGAAGGAGAAGACTTTAACTCAGTGTAGAGCAATGCTATCTTTCCTTAGGAATTTCTCATGCTAAACGAGGGACAGTGGCGTGGATATAGACGATCCAGAGGCTTGCCGCTTACAGCGATTAGATGAAGGGAAATGAGTTATTGATGTTTGTGTACTGTGAATGAGGCACAGCTTTGATGCTAAAAGGTTGATTGGATCAACCAGTGGTGTTCTTATATAAAGCCTAAGAGGAGGTTAATATGTGTCTCGTACAAAGCCCGGGAGAGAGGCGAAAAGGTTTTTGACCCGACGATGGAGTCTTTTGGTATCTCGTATAAAGCCCGAGGTGGAGGCTATTATTTGTTTGGCTCAATAAGAACCTTTTTGTATCTCGTATAAAGCCCGAGATGGAGGCAAAAGGGGTGATTGACTCAACGAGGGAGTCTCTTATGTGTCTCGTACAAAGCCCGAGAGAGAGGCTAAATGTTGTTTGACTCCGCTGAGGAGGATCTTTGTACAAAGCCCAAGAGGAGGCTATGGTAACTGTTTAAGTGACAGGTCCAGCATACTGATTTCGAAAGAGAAAATCAGTTCTTACATGAGCAACACTGTACTCAAGGATCTGATTTCAAGGATCCGGGTTATTCCTGTTCTTTAAGGAAATGGGAAACCCGAAGGGTATTGAGACTGTCCGAGTCTGTGGGTTTCCTTCCTATTCTTGAAGGGTGCTTGAGAATGTCTTTGAGACTCAAGGAAATTAGACTGTCCAAGTCTAGAGTTTTGTCTTTTATGCTTTGAGAAACAGTAGTAGACTCTACGAAAGGACTGCTCTACGCATATGACTAAGTTCTATTCCTATACCTCTAGGAGGTCGTCGGGACAATTTGTACGAAGCCCAAGAGAAGGCTAGAAACTTTTAAGAAGCCAATCGGTCCTTGTACTAAGCCCAAGAGGAGGCTATCATTCCCGGAGGAAGAGATCATTATACGAAGCCTAAGAGGAGGCTGTGAATACTTCTAAGAAGCCGTAGGGTCCTTGTACTAAGCCCAAGAAGAGGCTGGGTTGCTTTTAGGAAGCCTGTGGGTCCTTGTACGATGCCCAAGAGGAGGCTGATGCTTTTAAGAAGCATGTGGGTCCCCAAACCCCGAGAAATTCAAGGCAATGCTATTCACCGAGAATAGATCAAAGTCAGGAAAGTTCGAGAATTTGGAAGAAACTCAAAGATGCCATTTCACGGAGAATACATTCATCTTTGGGAGTAGAGTTTCTTGACAGTTCCTAATGAGGACAGCCGAAGAGAAGTCTGTATCTGGTGATCCTATTGGGGATCTAGTTGTCTATTTCTACGAATAAATGAAATGGCGTCACCTAGTTCTAGACGTAGTTGCCGGGGAAACTCGAAATATCTATACTATTATTACACAGTTGATATGAGTTTATGAAAGAAGACTTACAGTGAAACAGCCCCACAATACAGTTTATATGTATATGAAAGTGGTAAATGAAAGCGATAACCACTTACTCGGTTGTAGAGCTTCCATGTTGTTTGGTTAGTTGTTCAACAAAGAAAGATTGAAAACAACAGTATATTCAAAATCAAAGGAGAAAGTGCTTTGAAAGAAAGATTTGGGACTTACAGCTCAAGGAGAGGCCCAAGGTTTTATCAGTGAGCGCACTGTTTGAATTTGTACAGAGGGACTTATACAAGTGACTGAGGCCCAGGGTTTTATCAGTGAGCGCACTGTTTGAATTTGTACAGAGGGACTTATACAAGTGACTGAGGCCCAATAAATATTTCTGTACAAGTGGGTTGGGTCTTACACTCTCTCAAGAGGCCCAAAAAGTTTAAAGAAAAAGAGTGGGGCTTATAACACGAGGGTAGGCCCATGTGATTTTTTCGTTTTAAAATGGCGATCGCGTCGAGGTTTCCTTTTAACGCAGAGGGACTTATACAATAAGTGAGACCCAAAAATGTTTTGGTTAAAAGGGGGTTGGGTCTTACACTCTATTAGAGGCCCAAAGTGTTTTTGAATGGGTCTTATAGCTCAAGGAGAGGCCCAAGGTTATTTTTCAAAAGGCGATGATCGTGCCGTTTATTTGAAAATGTACAGAGGGACTTATACAACAAATGAGGCCCAAAATATTTCTGTACAAGTGGGTTGGGTCTTACACTCTCTCAAGAGGCCCAAAATGTTTTGAAAATGATTTATGAGGGTTGAATTAATCCAAAAACCCTAATTTGTTTTCAAAAATGTATTTAATTGAATAAAAATTCAATTTAAAATGATCAAAATTGTTTAACATATGAAAAACAAATTGTGATTTTGGATTAATGCTTCAAAAATTAAGTATTGCCCTACAAAATAATTAGAAAGCATTAAAAGTTGCAAAATCAATGTAGAAAAAATATTTAAAATGTCAAAAACAATTAAAATATTAATTCTTTGCAAAAATATCAATTATATGAAATAAATAATATTTTTGGGATTTTTTGATAAATAAAAATATTTTAACATTTTTGTGAATTATTAAAAAAAGAATCAACTCAAAATCATTAAAACTCAGAGAGAAATTAATTTTTGGATCAATTAAATAAAATCACAAAATTCAAATATTCAAATTTCTAAAAATGGCGCCAAGAACAAGCTGAAGAACACGCGCGTGTTCTGAGATTCTCAGATTTGCATTTTCTATCCAATATCCCTGAATACTTGACTATAACATGCAATCCACATATCATTATGCTCGTCTCAACCTCACGATCATGTCTATGTCCATTAATTTCATTTAAATTAAACATATAACAAGAAATCATGAAAAATCCTCAAGAACCCTAATTTCTGCATGAAGGCTAGGATTTTTGATACACGATTCAAACAACGCAATTAATTGAGGGAAAACATTCCATGCATGATTATGAACATATGGCCAAATTATTGTGCAGCAAAAATTGCATTGATCATAGAGTTAGAAGAGCTCATGCTTACCACTTGCAACTGGTGATCGTGATTTGTGTTGGAGGTGTTACAGCTAGGTTCCAATGATGTGGATAGCTTCCCTAGGTACCAAGTGATGTGTCTGAGTGCTTGGAATGGATTGAAATGGTTTGGAGTTGAAGATGGAACCTCAACGGCAAAACTGTCAAGAACTTGAGCAATTGGCTGGTGATTTTGTGAAATCAGTGTTCCAGATGTTATGTGAGTGTTTGGATCACTTCTATATGATGTATGTGAGGTGTGTGAGTGATTGGTTTGATTGGAAAAGCTCTCAAACTCAAAACCCGATAGCTACCTTGCTAAGAAAGGCATTTTTGCCAAGAGAAAGAGATTTTGAGGAAAGCATCTGTTAGATGGCTTTGGTGTACTTAAACTGATCACAATTGAGCTCTATTTACAGTAGAGCAAGTTTGTTTTGCAAGGAATAGTGAATGGCAACTGGTAAGTAGGTTTGGCCAATGTTGTCCAATGGAAATCCAAGTCTCCTCTAGCCATTGACTAGAGGTTAGGGCACAGAGTTGTGGTTCCCTTGGTCTTCGATAAGTCTTGACTGATTTCAGATGAGAATGGCTCAGTCCATGCCACCTTGATGCTTCCATTGAATGCTTCAATCCAAATTTGGAGTCTTGTCCCTATTTTGGCCATTCTAGGTTCAACATGCTATTTCTTGTTCCATGGACTTTGGAGGCTTGGCTCAGTGATTGTCCCCTTTAGATTCAATCCTCAGATGTGTCCAAGTGGATAGGAGCATTTGAATTTGGCTGATTTTGGCAAATCGAGCAAAGTTGCAAATTCTGCCTTGCCTTAACAGATTTCAGCAAGGCAGCTTGCCAATGTCATATCTCATGGTGTAAGTTGAATTTGGTAATGCTCTTGACCATTTTGGAAAGCCCTTACATGATATAACAACTGTTTGAACATATTTGGTTTTGATCTCTTTTGAATCCAAGTGAAAAATCCCTCTACATTTGGCAAAAAGTGAAGGCAGATTCTGACTTAGTGAAAAGTTCACTAAGTGTTGGAAAAAGTGACATTTTCACTTTTCAGCCATTTTGATCACTCCATAACTCAAAATCCTTAATGAATTGGACTTAGGTCTAGTTGAAGTTTTTGTAGAGGGTAATGAGGGCTACAAATCCATCTTTGGATGAGAAAAAATGGCTTTGTGGTTTAGGAGTTATGATCCTTCAAAGTTGGTACCCTTGTCACTTTATTTTTAACTTAGAAAATTTTCTAAGTTTTTATGGTTACCCCTTTTACAAGTTATCCCACTTTTCTTGATTTTTCTTGATGAATGATGATTCAAATCATACATTAACATCATTTTAGGGTTAAAAATCCATTTTGGTGAAAAATCTCAAAAAGTCAAAGTTGACTTTTGTGCACAGTTGACTTTTTATCAGATGAATTCCAAACTGTGCAATTCTTCAGGAAATCATGTCCTTGACCTAAATCAAACTTGATGGACATGTTCCATGGGTGTCATAGGGTATATTGAGGCATGTCCTAGGGTTTGGGAGCATGTCATGGTCAAAAGTCAAAGTTACAGTTGACTTTCCTCGCGAAACCCTAATTGTGGTGCAGATGAAATTGAGACTTATTGCTCAAGCTTCTTGGGTTAATCCATTGTTACAAATGGATCAATATAGCTCATTAGAGACCCTCAAACCCTCTCTTGAGGTCTTGGTTCATGATTTGTCCCAAAAGTCAACTTAGGGGTGAATTAGGTCAAGAAACCCTAATTCCTGATTTTTGATGTATGTATCCCCTGAGGCAAAATTGACTTGATGAATGGGTCCATGAGGTTCCATGGAGTACATTAGGTTGTGTTTTGGATCATTGGCTTGTGCCCAGATGAAAATTTTCCATCTGGAGGCCCTGGTCGACCAAAACCCTAATTTGGTGACACTGTCGATCTTGAGACTTAATCCACCTGAAAGGGAGCATCCTTGTGCTTAATCCTTAAAGTGTGAGTCCTTTTTTATCCTTTGTGAATGTTTGAGAGGTTAGACAAGTTGAAGATCATGTCATATCTTGATTGATCCTTTGTCTAAGCACTCAGAGAGGGCTTGAAACCCTAATTTTGATTGTAGTGGATGCTCGCCCATCTTTGGGGAGACTGACAAGGTATGATGGTTCATCCATATTGTGATGATGATTTGCACAATGATGGGAAATCTTAGTGGTCAAAATTTGGGGTATGACAATTCCAACCCACCAAAACATTTTTCTAAAATCTTGATACATCTTAGTGGATCCTGGATGAAAACTTAACTTACTATTGTGACCCCAAGTATTAATCTCCGAATTTCTTTTTTTTGAGGTACACAAAGTCTTTCTCTAAATCTCAATATTTCATCACCACCTATATGAAAGTCTCCACCCTGACCATTTTCTATCATTTTCTTTATATTCATCAAATGTTCATCAGCCTTTTGTCCTTCTTTAATCCTATTCAAAAATTCACTAGCTACTACGGTAATACCCAGAAACATCCTTTCTTGAACAAATTCTGCACCTAAATTTAAACCTACAAATTGTTGAATCAAATCTTCTTCCTTTAGCATCATTGCTGACACATGGAGGGTTTTTCTGCTCAAGGCATCTGCTACAACATTGGCTTTTCCTGGATGGTAGTTCAATTCAAAGTCATAGTCCTTTAAGAATTCCATCCAACGTCTTTGTCGCATGTTTAGATCCTTTTGATCAAACAAATACTTCAAACTTTTGTGATCACTCCATACTCTGAACTTTGATCCATATAAGTAATGCTTCCAAATCTTCAAGGCGAAAACAATTATTGCTAGCTCTAGGTCATGAGTAGGGTAATTTCTCTCATGTGTTTTTAACTGTCTCGATGCATAAGCTATCACCTTGCGTTCTTGCATCAACACACAACCCAATCCTTGGTATGATGCATCACAATACACATCAAATTGTCCTAATGGATCTGGTAAGGTAAGAATTGGAGATGAAGTTAATCTTTCTTTTAACTTTTGAAAACTTTCCTCGCACTCATTTGTCCATTCGAAGCTTTTACCTTTCCTTGTCAACTGAGTCATAGGTAAAGCGATCTTTGAAAATCCTTCGATGAACCTTCAATAATATCCAGCTAGTCCAAGAAAATTTCGAACCTCACCAACATTCTTAGGACTTTCCCACTTCGTCACTGCTTCAACTTTACTTGGGTCAACTGCTATACCTTCCGCACTGATTACATGACCCAGAAATTGCACCTTCTTCAACCAAAACTCACATTTTGAAAATTTCGCAAACAACTGTCGGTCCTTTAATATTTGCAATACAATCCTCATATGCTTTTCATGCTCTGCCTCATTCTTGGAGTAAATCAAAATATCATCGATGAAAACTACAACAAATTGATCTAAATATGGCCTAAAGATCCTATTCATGTAATCCATGAATACAGCTGAAGCATTAGTCAAACCAAATGGCATAACTAAGTACTCATAATGTCCATATCGGGATCTAAAAGTTGTCTTTGGAATATCATCCTCCTTCACCCTAATTTGATGATATCCTGACTTCAAGTCAATCTTTGAGAATATCGATGCTCCCTTCAATTGATCCATCAAGTCATCGATTCTAGGAAATGGATACTTATTCTTTATGGTAGCTTTGTTAAGCTGTCTATAGTCCACACAAAGTCTAGACGAGCCATCTTTCTTCTTTACAAACAAGATAGGAGCTCCCCATGGTGATACACTTGGTCTAATAAATTCCTTCCCCAACATGTCGTCTAGTTGCTTCTTTAACTCTGCCAATTCTGATGGTGACATTCGATAAGGAGAAATAGAAATCGGCCCAGTGTCTGGAACCAAATCTATAGCAAATTCTACTTCTCTAACTGGTGGTAATCCTGGAACGTCTTCTGGGAAAACTTTCGGAAATTCACATACCACTGGGATGTTTTCGACACTTGGGGTTACTTCCGCTGACATAGAAAACAGCATCATAAATTTCTGAGTGAGAGCTTCAACCTTCTCGACCTCCCCACTATCTTCTTCAAACATTAAAGTTTTCTGATTACAACGCAAGGTTACATTATTGGATGATAACCAATCCATCCCTAAGATAATGTCTAGATCATGAAGTGGGAGAACTACAAGGTTTGCTAGAAACTTCCTATTTTCTATTGTTATTTGACAACCTACGCAGACTGAACGAGTTACCATATTTTCTCCTGATGGTGTAGAAATGATTAGATTTTTATCTAAATCAACAGGTCTTAATTTCAAGAACTCAGCGCAAGTTGTAGAAATAAAAGATTTTGTAGCTCCTGAATCAAACAACACGGATACTAACGTATCTTCAATTAAGCACATACCTTGAATTAAATCATCAGATCCAAGGGCTTCAGAACCTCTAACAGTAAACACCCTCCCACTGGTTGAGTTGTTGTTCGAATTATGGAGTTTTTTACCTGCACCTGTGCCACCACTCGTTCCTCCTTTAGCCTCCTTGTTTCTTTGGTTGTTTCCTTGGCCTCCTTGTTGTTTTTTCCATTGAGGGCAATCCCTAAGGAAGTGACCCCTTTGACCACAACGAAAACAAGTTCCCGGTTGTCTTTGAGGACAGTCCTTGTTGAGATGTACTCCCCCACAAGTGAAACATTTCAGCTCCGATCTTCTGGAAGCATTATTCTGATATGGTGTTATTCTTTGGTGCACCTTTCCTCCTTGTTGAGGCCTCCCTCCTTGATCTCGATTAAAGTTCCCTTTATTATGGTTGTTTCGGATTGGTCCTCCTGATCCATATTGATTTTTACGATTATCAATACCTTCAATCTCCAAGCAACGTTCTGTTAGCTCATTGAAATTTCTGATATGCAGAGGTAAAACAACCCTCTGTATATCGTACCTCAACCCATCCTGGTATTTTTCACACATCCATTCCTCACTTGGATGCAACCTATAAAATTCTGAATATTTCAAAAGTGATTCAAATTTTCAGGTATACTCTCCAATAGACCATGATCCTTGACGCAGGTTGCTAAATTCTCTTTCTTTATCCTTCCTTGCTAATTTGGGAAAATACTTTCCAAGAAACACTTCTTTGAATAGATTCCAAGTGATCTCTCTTCCTTCTTCCTCTAAAAGTCGATGCTTTCCTCTCCACCAAGCCTCAGCGTCTCCAGTTAGCATGAACGTCCCATAACCAACTCTTATATTCTCTCTACAATGGATGAAAGCAAAAATCTTATCTATTTCTTGCAACCATTTCTCCGCACCCTCGGGATTACACTCACCGTAAAACTGTGGTGGTTTTCCTTTCAGAAAGGAGTTTAAACCTACATCTTCATGTACATTTTCCCTTTGTGGTTGCTGAAAAAGTTGTTGATCTCTAGTAAGTTGTAGAATTTGACTATTTTGTTGTGTTTGAACCAACACTACTGCAACAAGCTCACGGATATCCCTAGTGTCAGTTTGGGTGTTTGTTCTTGTCTGGGAATGATTTTCCTGTCCTACAGGGATGGTATCTCCTCCTTCAGGAGTCGCTTCACCGAAACGTCTACTGGTACCGCCTACATTTCTAGTACCCCTACCAGTGCCTCTACCAGCGCCTCTACCGGTCCCTCTACTAGCGTCCCTACCACGTTCCGAGTTACGGGTGTTTCGAACCATAACTTCCTGATAAAGGAAAAGTTAATTGGTTCAATCATTCATAAGATATAAAGAATATGTATATAAATAGTTATATATCTTATGAATGAATCTTATTTGATAAGGAAGTTGGTCTTCTGATTTGAAGACTTAACTCAATTTTAACCTATTTGAGAACTCGCGAAAATGGGAAGTTAATCCTACGAAAACAATGTTATCATCCGATGTGGAACCAAACATGACACAGCCAGTATACCTTTGCTCCCTATCGGTCCGAACTGAATTAACCAGCTCAGATACCATAAAATGAGACGACCTATGTCCCATTGGTGGAATCCTAATTAATCGTATTTAAATTATGTAATAAGAAAATGTAAATAAAATTTTCATAACCAGGAAATAACATAAAAACAGAGATTTTTCATATATGTTCACATAGCTTTTGTACATCGTTGTGGCACTGCCACGCCAAAAGGAACCAGACTAAAGATCCAAAGATAACCCAAGTATACCCACAAAATATGGCGACGACTGACTGAACCCAAAAATGGACATCATACTGGCTGTACAAACAAAAATGCTCTCATGTCCAAACTAGTCGCCATTTCACCTCTATCAGGGCGAAGGTATAGGGATCAGATGGGTGATAAGATGAAGTTACTGAACCCTCAACCGAGGTCGGCTGATCCCTCAACACATGTCGTGTTCCATGTCTACGGCCTCTCCCACGGTAAACCTGGCCAAACAGCCGACGATAGGTACGAGCATCACCACCTACACGTCTTCTGCCCAGGTTCTGTGGGTCGAGCTCATGGAAACGACGATGGCTCTCCCAAATACGGTGGAATGGTAACCTCTGAGTAATTTGGACTGGAGCGGTGAATAAAGCGTCATACATCCCCGGACTTCTATATATATAAGTCACTAAGCCGGTGAATGTTAAAGTATCATTAGCCGCATCTATCCTCCATTCTTCCACGTCCTCGTCGCCCTCATGGTACCGTATCTCAAGGGTGCTCTATAAGCGTTGACCCTGAGCTACGTTGATATGGGTCGGAAAGTGTCCTGCCATCTGTAAAGTTGTACCACGAATACAAAACATAGAGAATATAGGGCTAAGATTTTCGTACAAGTATAGAAAATTGGGATTGAGTGTAAAATAGGAATACATATGTCAAACACGGATAATCAATCAAGCGTACTATCTCCAATTGTTTACTTCTAACCCAGTGTCTAGCTCTCCTGATGCATTTCTAAATTATATGCTGATTTAGGCCAATAAACGCTGTCAAGGACAACCTCCCAATTACCGAGATCAGATGTCACGAGACCACATGCCACCAACGTTCTCCTATTTACCAAGAGCAACGCCACCTGACTTCACATGGAGTCTAAGTGTTATAAGTCGATTGCCCCTAGGAAAACAGGCCAAGATCTCCTTATCTTGCCAAGTGCACAGTAATAATCCTCGTCAGGATTCAGGCGGCTAATCAACCTCGTGCGCCCATACACACGGCAGTGGACTTACTCTTTCCTAAATGCAAATCTATATGAACTTCCATTCAGATCCTGAAAAATCTCCCTTGGTAGTAATTTGATCTTTAAGAATACCTTATTTTAATTCTCACCTCACACAACCTTACAGTAAGTTCAGTTTTGTACAATAAATAGGGTATGGTTGACTTCCCAGGAAAGAGAGGCAACCGTAAAGGACATAGTCTACCAAGTCTTTCCTTAGCCAGAACCCAACCGAATACAGCTATTCAATGTACTACACTTCCCTTCTGTAAATGGGTTCTACACTTAATAGCTCACGATGTTGTCGTTTTTCATCTCAAGGAGTAATAGATCATTTTCTTAGTCTAACAATCACAATCATTCAAGTATCACATTTAAACAATTAATCACATAATGCAAGCACAATACAACCTCAAATTATCATAGATCATTCATGTGATAAATAATTTAAGGTCGGCGTAACCTCGTTTAGTGATTCGTGAAAATCATTATCCGAGAATAGGCTCTCCTTACTTATTTATCTCTAGTGTAGGGCTTGGGGAACCACTACACACATATATATTAAGCTATTTTACGCTAACTGTCCCATGTGTACAGAATCTTGCCCCAACCTTTTGTTATTGGAGACGTTGTGAGAATTTCCTCAAACGTTGTTTTCGAACATTGAAAAGAACCTAATTTCCATTGATCGTCGGGTTAGAAAATAAATTGAAAATAATTATATGTTTAGTTTTTAAATGTTAATTAGACTATACCCTCGTTTATATTTGATAGGTTTTTAAAATTTACCGAGAGTATAACCCTAATAACATTTTTCTTTATAATAAAATTGGTGTGACAATATTAAAATAGTAGTTAAAATATTAAAACTAAAATGTATGCATAACAACATACCGGTACGAAGAAAACTACCGACGGAGTCTTGTTAGATGTGGATTTGCACCAAAACAAAACTTAAATGAGATGCAAAGAGTTTATGTATGAAATTATAGAAAGAGAGAGATTTTATGTGTGAATGAAAATGGTGGTAAGACCTTAGCTATTTATACTCGCTTTTACAAAATAAAATATTAATTTTTTTTTTTCACAAAATGATGAGTTTTTAAAAGTAAAAATTGGTTGGCTTCATATAATTTATCCAACACATAATATTAGGGAGAGGTGTATAATATTAGATTTATGACTCAAAAGTTATTAATTGTGTATTAATTTAATTGGTCCAATAAATACAATATAGACTTATGAGGTGTTAAATACTAGATTTTTCTATGCATATTTTGTTAAATTAAAGTGCTAGATTTTTCCATGAATATTTTAGTAATTTAAAGTATAAATTGACATATATATCATATATGTCCTCCTATTTTCGTTTTCCTATTTAATTTTTTTTATTTTATTTTATTTTAGTATTAATAAAATTTATAATAATTATTTAAAAATTTAAAAATTGAATTCGTAAAATTTAAGGATGTCACAGTGGTCGAGTATCTAGTCGTGTTCATTCACTAGTCTGTATGTCGCGTCTGTTTTGTCAGCATAAACATACATACATCATGCATAATTTATTCATATTCATACATATGTTGCATTAATATCACTCTGGTCAGTCTCATCCCCTAGTGATAAAGTCCTCCACCGATAGAGTTGTCAGTTCTTTCCTTATCCAGAAATGTATCGTCTGAGCATTCTCTCCCCAGTTTATTTTTGGATTGTAGCCTGTCCTCAACCACTTTGATAACTTGAACCTCTTAAAGGCGAGAAAATGTTCGACAGACACCTTTGGAACATCACTCTTCACCATTGAAGATGATATTTTCTCTTTTTCGGATTAAGGAAAATCCCCAGAGAAAGCCTCTTAACCAAAGACTCTCGGCAATACATCGGTTTTTTCTCCCAAGAAATTCGATGTTAATGAAGTCATCAACACCTCAAAATTGGATCACATCACATGGCATTTCTCTGAGAAAGATCTCGAAGAAAAGTATGATGTAACCTCACCAAGCAAAAAGCGGTCTCCCAAGAGACTCGTTTTCCCCAGAAGGGTCGACAAATGGCATCTCCAACATAGAAGTTTGCACACCTCTATAGCTCAGACTAATGGGTTTCCCCAATAAGTTTGACCTCAAACTTTTTCCATCAAATGGCGTCTCCCCAGTAAAACTCGGTGAGAAGTTTGATAAAGACCGCTACAAATAGCATTCCTTGTCAAGAAAGAAACTCGACAAGAAGAAACTAAGACCAGTTCCATGGCTGAAGACCAGGATCGAGGGGAAGTTTATTTCAAAATAAATTGAGACCAGTTCCATGGCTGAAGACCATGATCGAGGGGAAGTATATTTCAAAAGAAACTGAGACTAGGTCTATGGCTGAAGACCAAGATCGAGGGGATGTTTATTCAAAGAGAAACTAAGACCAGTTTTGTGGCTAAAGACCAGGATCGAGGGGGAGTTTTACCCTTTTCTAAGTAACATTGCTTAGCAAAAAAAGATGGAAGAGCAAACCGATATTCATAACCACAGTCAAAATTTTGGGTATTCCGATATTTAGTACTCTTGCACCCTGAATGTCCGAATACCTTCGCAATTCACACCTTTGGGTCCGAGAAGATTAAATAGGGGCATCTGTCATACCCCAAATTTTGACCACCAAGATTTCCCATCATTGTGAAAATCATCACCACAATATGGATGTACCATCATACCTCATCAATTTCCTCAAATAATGTTGAGCATTCACTTTAACCAGAAATCAGGGTTTTGAGCCCTCCTAGAGCACTTAGACAAAGGATCAATCAAGAGTTGACATGATCTTCAACTTGTCTAACCTCTCAAACACCCATGAAAGATCAAGAGGTGTCCTATATCAAGAATCAAGCACAAGTTTGCAACATTCCAAGTGGATCAAGCCTCAAGATTGCCAGTGTCACCAAATTAGGGTTTTGGTCGACCAAGGTCTCCAGATGAAAATTTTCATCTGGGAATGAGCCAATACTTCAGAATATGATCCAAAATACTCAAAGGGACCTCATAGATCCAATCATCAAGTCAAAATAGCCTCAGGGGAAGCATTCATCAAAAATCAGGAATTAGGGTTTCTTGACGTAATTCACCCCTAAGTTGACTTTTGAGGCAAAGCATGAATCAAGACCTCAAGACATGGTTTGAGGGCCTCAAATACACCACATTGATCCATTTACAATAATGGCTTGATCCAAGAAGTTGATTCACAAGTTTCAATTTCATCTGGACCACAATTAGGGTTTTGAAGAAAAAGTCAACTGTGCCTTTGACTTTAGACCAAGACATGTTCCCAAATCTTGGAACATGATTCAAGACACCCTAAAACACCTATGGAATCCATCCATTAGATTTGAATTAGGTCAAGAACTTGATTGCATAGAAGATCACACAGTTTGGAATTCATCTGACAAAAAGTCAACTGTGCCCAAAATCAAGTTTGACTTTTTGAATTTTTTCACAAATGTGGCTCCCCTAAGTCAAAAACAATGTTAATGCGTGGTTTTGATCATCATCCATCAAGAAAAATCAAGAAAAATAGGGTTACTTGCAAAATGGGCAACCATAAGAAACTTAAACTTTTCTAAGTTATGGAACAAAAGTGATTTGGTACCAACTTTGCAAGGTCATAACTCCCAAACTACAAGGCCTTTTTCTTCCATCCAAAGCTAAAATGAAAGTTCATATGACATACTTCAAAAGTGTCAACTACAAAAGATTCCAAATCCTCATGGATTTTGAGTTATGGATTGATCAAAATCACAAAAACATGAAAATGACCACTTTTTTCAACACTTAGTGAAATTTTGGAAAGAATCTGTCTTGATTTTTCACTAACTTTGAGGCCATTTTTCACCTTAATTCAAGCTGAACAAGGTCCATTGGTGGACGTCAAAGTTAAATTGTGTCATGAGAGATTTCCAACAAGTACCAGATCATCTCCAAATTCAATTTGAGTAGAGAGTTATGAACATGGAAACATGACACCTCCAAGACTGGTTTTTGCAAGACAGTCTTGCACTTGTCCCACGATTTTGTCATTTCCATGACTTGGCAAGCCTTGTCACCATACAAGACAAGTTTCTAAAGTTCAATGAACATGATCTCTGCAGAGCTACAACACCATAGAGCCTTGCAAGTCCAAAACCTCATCATTTGGCATGTGACATTCAAAGTTCCAATCCAAAAATTTCAAAGTTGTCATGAAGCATTCAATGGATGCATCAAGATGGCATGGACTGAAGCAAATCCAACTGAATGAGTCAAGCCTTATCCCTATAATAGAAGACCATATGCCTGCAAGATTGACTCAAGTCAATGGCTAGAGGAGACTTGAGATTCCTTTATGAAACAATTAGATAATGGATTGTACCAGCCACCATTCACTATTGCTGCCAAAACAAACTTGACACACTATAAATAGAGGTCATTTGTGATCAGTTTGAGTACACCAAAGCACCATAACACATGCTTTCCTCAAAATCACTCTCAAAAAACCAGATTTTGCTTCTCATTCAAGTAACTTTCGAATTTTCCATTTGAGAGCAATTCTATCAAAACCAATCATGCCAACGCCTCACATACATCATATATGAGTGATCCATAATCTCAAAACTCATCTGGGACATCAGAATCACAAAGTCACCCCCATTTGCTTAAGCTTTTTGGCCTGTTTGCAGTTGAGGTGCCACAACAAGTTTTGTGCTGATTCAAACCATTCCAAGCCTTTAAACACATTACTTAAGGTCCATTAAAGCTGTCTAGATCATTACACAACATTTGTAACACCTCCAACATAGAATTCGATCACCAGCTACAAGAGGTAAGCCTGACACTCTCAAACTCTATAATCCATGCATCATAAATGTGTTTTCAAGTTACAAACATGTTCCTGAACTTATGTAGAGTGTTTCCCCTTAATCAATTGCTATGTATGAATCGTGTATAGGATTTCATGATGTTCTTGCAGAAATTAGGGTTCTTGAGTTCATCTTTTGATTTCTCACTCCACACTTAATATAAATGCAAGTAATTTATATGGTTGTAGTCCTTGTTCAAAAACGAGCAAGTTTCATGTTTACAAAAGTCATTTTCCTTGAGTAATCAGAGAGATATGAGAGGTTTTACAAATCTGGGAAAACAGAGCTCGCGCAAAGAAGATGACTTGTTCTTGGCGCCATTTTTCAAATTTTGAAATTTTGAATATTTTACTACTTTTATTAATTGATTCAAAAATTAATTTCTCTCTGAATTTTAATGTTTTTGAATTGATTTTTTTTTCAAAATTCACAAAAATGTTAAAATATTTTATTCTACAAAAATTTCACAAAAATACTATTTATTTTATATATTTAATATTTTTGTAAAGGATTTATTTTTATTTGTTTTTAAGCATTTAAAAATATTTCTTTCTCTTGACTTTTCAAATTCAAATGATTTTCAAATTATTCTATAGATAAAACGTAATTTTTCAAACATTAATCCAAGATCACAACTTGTTTTTCATACATTTTTGATAATTTTAATCATTTTAATGGATTTTATTCAAATTAAAATGTATTTTCTAATCAAATTAGGGTTTTAATTGTTTTCACCCTTACAAACATTTTTCAAAACACTTTTGGGCCTCTTGATAGAGCGTAAGTCCCACCCCTTTGTAAATAAACCATTTTTGGGACTCAGTCATTGTATAAGTCCCCATATGATTTCAAAAATATCGGTGCGATCGTCGTTTTCAAAACAATTTTCATCTGGGCCTCCCATTTGTTGTAAGTCCCATTTTTCTTCTTTTTCAAACACTTTTGGGCCTTTAATAGAGTGTAAGACCCAAACCTCTTTGTACATAAGTAATTTGGGCCTCAGTCATTGTATAAGTCCCGATAAAATAATAGTACGATAACTGTTTTTCATCTGGGCCTCTCCTTGAGCTATAAGTCCCAACTCTTGTATAAAAATAAACTTTTGGGCCTAAAATCGAGTGTAAGACCCATCCTCTTTGTAAATACAATAATTTAGGCCTCAGTCATTGTATAAGTCCCTCTGTGGTTTTCAAAACTACGACGTGATCGTCGCCTTTTCAAAAGAATTTATGTGGGCCTCTCCTTGAGTATAAGCCACAAGCTTCCTTTTAAAACAACTTTCGTTTTTTATTCAAATTCAAAATTCAAAGTTTTATCAAAACTTTCTTCAATTTCTTGAATAACTAACCATACAGTTGTAGTTGATATGCTTGGGCTTACACAATTGTAAGTTCCATTATCTCTTCAATACATACTTGTTTATATATATATATATATATCATCTGTATATGTATGCTTGTATATACTTGCTTAGAGTTTTCCCCAGCAGTTAGGTCTAGGTCTAGGTCAAACCAGTGGTTACTCTTTTAACACAGTTAAAACTAATTCCCCATAGGAAATTCCAGATACAGTCTTGCTTCCTCTTGGGCTTATACAATATGGAACAGAGAAAGGCATTATTCCCGGTGAAACTTTTCTCAAGACTGTCACAACTTAGAAATATGTACAAGAAATTCAATTCCCCAAAGAGGATTAATTCCCGGTGAAACCTCTTTTGAATTTCTTCAAACCCTAGAGTTGTTCTGTAAAGAAATGACTTATTCTCGGTGAAACCTTTCTTAAACTTTTCTTAGGTTTGGACCCACAGGCTTCCTAAAAGCATTCCCAGCCTCCTCTTGGGCTTAGTACAAGGACCCACAGGCTTCTTAGAAGTTCTCAGCCTCCTCTTGGGCTTAATACAAGGATCTGAAGACCTCCTATAGGTATAAGACAGAACTTAGTCATTTCTCTACTAGTTCAATCCTCAGGAGAGTCAGAATTCCAAAACATCAGACCATTGTAGGGTTGATCTTCATCCCTTAAACTCTCAGCCTCCTCTTGGGCATCATACAAAGATCACTCTTCAACTAAGAGTCAACCCCTTCCTACAAGTAAGACTTAGAAAGTCTCGTCTCCTCTTGGATCAGACAGAGACCCTCGAGTTTCCTAAAAACACAGGAAAAAACCCTGATCATTTCCTCAACATACCAATCTCCAACAGAGTTAAAACCTCCGTAGATTTTCAAACTCAATCTTTAAGCTTTCATTTTATGAAATTCCCCAGCTAGGGTCAAATTACCACCACCAACTCCTCAGTAAAATCAGAGCCTCATGGTCTCTGATATTTCAACTCTTCTTCAAATGCCCAGAAAGAGTAAAACCTTTGGATTCTCAACCATATACAATTTGGACTTGCTCTTGGATTTCAATAGTCCTCAGCACAAGACAACCTCCTCTTAGGCTTTGTATAATGATTTTTCAGTAGAGTCAGCCTCAATCTTGGGCTATGTACAAGAAATAAAACCTCCCCATTGGAGTCCATCTCTTTTCAGCCTCTATCTTGGGCTTTGTACAAGACAGATCATACTCTCTAGCTGAGTCCATCTCTTTTCAGCCTCAATCTTGGGCTTTGTACAAGACAGATATAAAACTCCAGTGGAGTCAATCTCTTTTCAGCCTCAATCTTGGGCTTTGTATAAGACAGATATAAAACTCCCTAAGCAGAGTCAATCCTTTAGCGTCAACCTTAGGCTTCGATCAATGTACACAAAAATCAACATTCCCTCAGAGGATATCAAGAGTTCTCTCTATAGGAAGACATTTCTCTGTACATTACATATCAAAACAGACAATAAAAAAACCCTAATTTCAGAGAACTGCTGTAAGTGGCACACTTGTTGATTCAAAAATCCAAGTTGTGGTCCTTCTCTTGTCCTGGTCAAAAATCTTCTTTCATCTAATTGTTGTAAGTGGCAAGCCTCTGGACTATTTACATCCAAGCCAATGTCCCTCTTTTAGCATGGAAGACTCCTAAGGAAAAATGGCATTGCTCTACATCTGAGTTAAAGTTTCTTCCTTCAGAACAATTCCCTTATAAAGGAAATTATGGCATTGTTGGATTCCATACATTTCAGTTTAAAGTAATTCCCCTTTATAACCAATCCTTCAATAACTGTGATGAATAGGTGAGATTTTCTCCCTTTAGAGATGGCAAATTCTCTCTCAGTCAAACCCTTTTAGCTTCAATCTTGGGCTTTGAACAAGACACAAATAACCTTTAGCTTCAATCTTGGGCTTTGAACAAGACACCAAATTTTTCCTCCCATAGAATAAGAGGAACTACGATTGCTCTGATTTCCCTGTTTCTTTTTTATGGGAATACGTAGGCATAAGATTGCGAAATCTTAGCGAGCACATAAAATCAAAAACTTTAGGTCCAGTACCTTCCCAAAAACAACAGAAAACCCGAAAACAACAAAAACACTCTTCTCAATACTCCCAAAGGAGAAACTTCCCCCCATGACAGATAAACACAAGAAAGTACTTAAACATGTCACAGAAGGTCTATGGATAACCATATATACACTGGGTGATTGACAACTTCCCTTTGTATAACCTGACCCCGGACCCCCCCCCAATCTCTTAACATTTGTTAAAGAAAACATTTGCGTGCAAGGTTAGTTTTAGATAGCTTCCCTTTCCTTTCCAGCTTCATAGGATAAATACG
Source organism: Lathyrus tuberosus (assembly GCA_022829125.1). Taxonomy (NCBI): domain Eukaryota; kingdom Viridiplantae; phylum Streptophyta; class Magnoliopsida; order Fabales; family Fabaceae; genus Lathyrus; species Lathyrus tuberosus. The sequence goes on from JALAZF010000075.1 coordinate 14,112,699, forward strand.
AAATCAGAAAGTAGCACCCAATTCCAACCATTACGGTAAGGTGGTCGCGTCACCGAAAAAAATTGCATGCTACACGTACGCTTTTAAGTGACCACTTTCTTAACTAGTCTCCATTTATTACTTTAAATTTGATTTATTTTAATTTTTTACCATGCATTAAATTATTTATCTAGGGGTGAATCTCATATACTTTGATTTCAAAGAAGTAGAAAATCACACATTTAACTTTTTTTAGATATCATAATATTTCATAAGAGAATAACAAAAAGTATAATAATGGAGTGATAACATTTTCTATTTAAATTTTTTTAGCTAATTCATTTATCTAATGAGTACGACGTTGACGCATTTGAGCACCCCAAGTCATATTTCCTCCACCCTTTCTCCGATCACTTCTTCTTTCCAGCTCCCACAGTTGAGATTTCCACAAACTTTTCCATTTCTTCTTTTCTTCACTTACCTAATATTGTAAATCATATACTTAATATTAATTACAATGTACTAATTGTGAACATAATGTAAATTTTGATTACACAATTACATACCTGATCACGATAAGCGTGATGATGGTAGAGTTTACTAGTAGAATATGTGGACGAAATCCCTTTAACCAAATCTCTATCATAAATAACTCTCGTTATTGGATCAGACAATATCTCATAAGCCTCCCGCACCATAATTAACCTCTCTGTACACTCTTTGACCTTACCCGGTGGTGACAAATCTGGGTGACACTTTCGAGCCTCTTGCTTATAAGCGCGCTTCAATTCCACCATGGACGCGGATTCAGGTACACCCAAAACTTCATACAAGGTTAACTCAGATTTGGAAGAAACATAGTTAATATTGTTATGGTTAATCGAAGCTTTCACTTTGAGTAATAAACCAAGACCATAATTTCGGATCTGAAGTTTTACGAACTCGGGTTTAATGCTTAAATATGTGACAGGATTTGGTGTTACAATTGGTTGGATCGTTATTCCGTAACAACAATACATGTCTTTTTCTTTGCGAGTTTGTTTGAAATGTTGGATTGGATTGAATTTGTAGGTCCTACTTTCATCTAGAGTGTTATAGCTGGCAGATTCTTCTAGATAAAATAATAATAATAAAAAATTTAAAAAACTTCAATATCGCTGCCCAGTTACCTTTTGAGACGGCCAGTTGTATGTTGCAAGCGGTTTTTACACATATAACTATAAACTTTTAATTTCTTTGACCAAATTTATCATTATTTTAATTACTATTTTTATTAATATATTAAAATTAATTATAAAATTTCATCTTTATCTTCAACTCATTTAGAATAAATCTATACATTTTGAACAAAATTATTTATCTAAATAATTAAACTGATGTTGGATCTCCTCCCTCCTTCCTCATCATTATCCATTATTTTTATTATTATTATTTTTTATTAAAATTAATTATAATCTTTTATCTTTTTGCTTTTTAATATTTTACTCATTCTAGAATATAAAAAGCATAGCATAACAAAATTATTTACCTAACTAATATGTGACTTTTTTCTTCAAATATTGTCTATTATTTAAAAAAAAAAATTAATATTAAAATTACTAATAAAGTTTCATTTTCTTTCCGTTTTATCTTTAACACATCTATATAATATAAGAAGGTTTATTATTTTGAAAAGTTTGATTATGCCCTTCTTTTGTTTTATACCACGTCAACGTTCAATTGAAATTGTTGTCTAATTTTTTCAAAAGTTAATTGAATAACATCTAAATTTCAAATTTCAATTCTCATTTACAACTATTCCACACCTTTTATGATTTTATTACTTTCACTTTCTTTGTCTTTATATTTGCTGATTCCAATTAAATTTAAAATTGAACCAAAATGGATGTCAAATCAATCAAGTTTTTACCATCAATTCAGTGAAAACATCATTTCCAAGTATCTTTATTTCTCTCTTCACCATAGACCCCATATTTATTTTGCTTATGTACCTCAAATCCAACCTTCTCTGCTTCTCTCTCGCCTAAACACCCTTTCATAGGTATGCGGATCTTTTCTGATCATCTACTTTTTCCTTTATCATCTTCTTGTGCCAAGCCTTACCAACTTAGGTTATTTCCTTTGCTTCTTTCTTTAACTTTTTTAGGGTTAACGCATTGAGAAATGTTATTCTTACACCACTCCCCTATACCTACACCGTATTTCATTGTCCACCAATATGGTGAACAGTGAAATATTATAATAATATTTTTTTTTTTGAATTTTAAAAAAAAATTCACAACTAAAAATTATTTTTTACATCTGGACGTTTATTAACCAAGTTCATCACTCCATTAACCAACTTTTTACATTGCATTAACCAACTTTATTTTACTACTAAAAATTATTTTTACATCTGGATGTTTATTAACCAAGTTCATAACTTTATTAACCAACTTTTTACATTGTATTAACCAACTTTATTTTACTAGTAAAAATTATTTTTAATATCTGGACCTTTATTAACCAACTTCATCACTATATTAACCAAGTTTTTACATTTCATTAACCAAGTTTGATTTACTATTAAAAGTCACTGTTCACAGATACTATTCACGTTACTGTTCGCGTCACTATTCATGTACGCTTTTACTGTTCACGGACCACTTTACATGTACGGGTTTACTGTTCACGGGCACTATTCATGTACGGATGAACAGTGCATACGGTGTAGTGTAGGAAATAATGTCAAGATAGCATACCTGTAACACATTATGGTAGCTATATGTTTAATGTTATTTGTTTATACATTTTTGTTTTCATATAAGTTTAATTTATGCTGCTTCTTTATATGTTTAATGTTATTTGTTTACATGTTTTTTGTTTTCACACAACTTTCAATTAGACGGTTATGACTTGAGTTACATAAGTTATTATGTATTTAATGTTATTTCTCACAACCTCACTTTTTATTTTCAATTTGAAAGTATAATAAGTTCATTTCTACTCTTACGTGAGAATGATGGTTTTCAAACAACAATAATTTGTTTTCTACTCTTACCATATAACTGCAATCATGGAAAAGCCCGTTGATATGATCAAAGACATTAATATTCAAAAAGAGTTGTGGAAACTTGATGTCAAAGTCCAACACAAATTTATTTATTTTTTTATATTAATTTTTTTTAGGTGAGTTGAGCATGCCTCAAGGCTCAAAGAGCACTTATAGAAGTACTTATAGATCATCCACCAAAGAGATCCTCACATCGACAGCGGGAGTTAAACCCATGACCTCTCAGTGTGTGAGCTAACTCTTTCCCAACTGAGCCAACCCACCACAAAATTATTGGTGCTATCCAACAACAAGAAGCACTTGTAGCTGATATTTATTGATAAGGATGCAAGGAACTTCTATATTCTATTATGCTATATTTTGTTTCTTAAGCTAGAGATATTTATGTTTATACTACAAAACTCAGTTTTGCATAAATGAATATGATTATTTCGGTTTCAATTTTTTGGATTTTGCATATCTTTCTATTATATAACTTTCATACATTTCTCTATAAATCTCTATAACTTTCATTCTGAAGCCCTACACACTAGGGGTCGATTTCATTCAAAACCTCAACTAGCATCCAACCATAACTTTTTCTATATGTGCCCTTTTACTTCAACTAAACAACATGGATGGATTTTTAGATTCTAATCACAATACTGACTTATATGTAGGGGAGTGATATTAATGTCATGATTTCCACCTCCTATAAGGATTTGATTTAATCATAATTGGGAACAACACTTACATTATCACAACTTTCAAGTGCAAAAGAATGATTTGCTCTTCAAGACGTCCGAGCATAATTATCTCTTGAAATTTAATGGTGGAACCATAGTTTCTAATGTGAATAAACATAATATTTGATATAAAATAAAGCTTAAATCTTTTTCTCATATTATTTCATGAAAATGGAAGAAAGATCTCTTAATAGGTGAAGTTTAAAGTTTGGTTCTACTCCAATTCTCAATTAATTTTCTTAGATATTCCTCAATTCTTCAAATTAAATTAATAATATTTTTCATGTTACCTCATATGTGAATGAAATGGGTAAGGAGATTTGGTACACATAAATCCATGTTGGGAGTAAAACACAACAAGTCAAATTAACCTTGAGGAACTTTAGGTATATGTGATACAAGTTACAACTATTTATTCTTCACATTTAATTACTTTGACCCGACAAAGCATTTGAAATGAACATTTGACTTATATCACCTAACATAGGAACAACACCATAAATTACATACTTTCGGAGGGATATGCATTGAAATTTATCATATTCTTTGAATATCGAATAGATTGGTCACCAACTATTGTCATATTGCGATGCGCCAAGATAAAGAAGGAAGGTTTGAACTTATTTTCTATTTTTATGTTACTCTTTATATTTTCATTGTATTTATGTCAATATATGTTCATGTAGGCCAATATTGACTCTTTGTTTCCAACATCTATAATGTCATCAAGTTGTACATAAATGAACACTTACCTTAGATTATTGATTTTCATAATAGGTACCCTTTATATCAACATAAATGCTCTGAGTTTCCTTTATTTCCCCATTTTTTCTAACTATTTATGTAATTCCTATCTTAATATAGGATACCTAAGACTCATTAGTAGAAAGCTCAAGTCAAGTTTTGAGTACACAATCACATATATGGTCTCAAAATTTTAGAGGTTCACAAATGAGTGTTTACGATAAATTCATGGCAAATTCTATCATACTTTCTCCGATTGATATTACAAAACTTGATAACATAATCACCTTTTTTTTACCAATTCTTCATTCTTGAATTATTTACTTCATTCCATTTTTCCACTATTTGATATAGCTCTAATATTAGTTTTACTTATGATCTTTTGTAGTTGACTTTCTATGTCACTGTTGCTACAACTGACAAGCTTAAAACATCTGTGAGATATTGGATCGAACTCTAGTTATAGCATGTCGTCGAAGTCCGCTCACATGTTGTTGTCGAAGACTTACATGTTGTAGTCGAATTGTGTTCTAGTATGTAGGAGATCGAATTAGGCCTTGTGTTATGGATCCAATTGTTTAAGTTAGCTTGTACCTTAAGTTAGCTTATAATGGGTAATTGTTAAAAAGCCCATTAGTTTAGTATGTTAGGTTTATTATAAATAGCATACTAGTTTCTCTTGATAAGGTGTGGCAAATCCTTATTAGGATGAGAGAGGTTAATTGTTGGTATTCACTTGTAATCTTTGGACCCTATTGAGAAAGTAAATAGTAAAACAGATTTAACCAATTCTCTATTCTTCTTCCTCTTTTCTCTTCCTTTGTGAATCCTAATAGGGTTTTGTGTGTTTGTTCAAGTTTTTCCTTCTTTTCTATCCTTGTGGATTTCTTGGTGTTCAAGAAACCAAATATACTTTGTTATTCCGGTATCGTTTTTCACAACAAATTGGTGCGGTGAGCGTGGAGAAGATTTCTTCAACAAAGTATGAGATTGAAAAGTTCACCGGAGTGAACGATTTCGGTCTGTGGCGCTTGAAGATGAAAGCTTTACTGTAGCGGCAAAAATCGAGAGTGTAAGCTATTGATTAACTTAACTCATAAAGCAAGAGTCGCCACCGCACTTTTATTTTATCCAAAAAGGAAAGGAAAATGAGCGAACAAAACCTAAAGAGTTCTAAAGTAAGAACAAGTAAACATAGACTGGGTAAAGGGGTTGGTTACGCTAAGGGAAGGAGTTAGCACCTAAAACGTCTATAGTACTCTATAGGAACCCTTTGAAATATCAACGCTTTTGGTTTGAAAAGGTTTGTTTGAAAAGAGATTGAGGAGATGAGAAGAGAAATATTTTTTTAAGATTTTTGTGATGGTCAAGTATGGTTAGCATTGATTGACATTTATTAAAGAAAATGAAGTTTAAAAAATCACTTGACAAAAGTCAAGGTTTATTGTAAAAGAGGTTTAAGTTTTGAAAGCAAGAAGGTTTTGAAAAAAGAGAGAGAATTTGAAAATTGAAGAAAGGGTGGAGAAGAAGTGACTATTCTAAAGCAAAAGATAAAAGCTAAGGATAAGAACGGTCTAACCATAAATCTAGCCATCTTCACCATAAACTAAGCAAAAGCACAAAGCTCCAAAGTCTTCAAACCATAATTCCAAAGCAAAGGGAAAAGGTCCTAGTTCTAAGTCCAAGGATCCAAGAATAGCATTGAAGTCCAAGGTCTAGATTCCAAATTCCATGTCCAATGCAAAGGATAGTAACCATAGTCTAAGATTAGAAGCACAAGTTTTTTAGATGTTTTGGCCTTTATTAAAGTTTTTGGTCCAAGTGTGTCGCATCTGCGAAAATCAACCGGCGAAAAAGAACAGAAGAGTTGCCACCGAACGTTATTTATCCCGACGCAGGGAAAGGAAACGATCGAAGAAAACCTCAACAAAGGGAAAGGAATGGTCGTCGCAACCATAGCCTGGGTTCGGGAGTCGGTTAAGCGAGAGGAAGGTATTAGCACCCCCTCACGTCCTTCGTACTCGATGGGATCCACGCTTGTTGTTATCGATCAAAGGGTGTCGGTTATCTGAAGCTCAACTGCTAAATGGGAAACGGAATGGGAGAAGGAAAAAGAAAAGAAAAGGTGACTCGGTAGGAGATCGCCGTCCTAGGCCTACGTATTTCAGAGGACTACAGATTATAGGGAAAGTTTGCTCGCCAAGACATCGCCGTCTCGTGCCTAAGTATCCTCAATCTAACGCGAAGGAGGAAGTCAGAGCAGTCGTAGTTCGACCTAACAAGGTCTTGTTGTTTTGTGTTTTTTAAGTGGAAGATGCCAGCGTTCACGTTCCAGCAGTTTAGGTGTTGCCGCTCGTTGTATAGAGTCTTACACGTTTACCTGTTTGTGGTAGAACAGAAATGACGCGTCCTTTACGATGAGAGTGGGGGAGATGCGAAGAGAATCCCGGAGGAAGACACTTGTTTGTTTTTGTCTTTTAGAAGAAAGTGTTTTGATTGATGGTGTTTGTAACTTATATTGCACTAAAGTCTAGGACATAGGAACGAATGTGTCGCATGGTCGTCCCCAACAGGACGCATGTTAAACACTCTAGAAAGGTGAAGGGAGAACCTCCGCCTTCCATTTCCCATGTACTTAAGGCTCATGACGTACAATACTCGTTGTCTTTATTACATGTCTTTTGATTTTGTTTTGAGATGAGAGAAGAGAAACTCAAAGTTGAAAGAAAATGCTAAGGGGAAACTAGGTCCTAATGTTATCATACAATGGTGGCCCTATAGTTGAATTTAGAAGGGGATCGCTACCTATGTTGGCATACATGGATTGTTATCCTAATGTCTCTCCTACCTCCGACTTAATCAAAAATTAAGTGGAGCTAGGAATCCTAAGAGGGTAATGTGAATAGACAAGTAAACATCATGTAACTCAATCCATAAACAAAAGGAACTAAAAGCAAACGAAAGACTAAACAGTGTCAGTCAACAATAATGTCACACAATCAAAGTAAGAAAAGGAGGAGCTTTAGCCAAGGGGTCATATCAACCGAGGCAAACAAGCTAGCTGTGGGAAATAGGGGTACTCACCCAATGGTATCGAGAACCATGGAGAGCAGAGTAATGAAGGGGAAGTTGTGAATCAGATCACATAAGCATCAACATCGTTCAATGCGAGCTATAGACAAGGTGTGGGGGTCTGATTGCTAGACCCTCCTTCCACTTGACGGAATCGATAACAAGATCGGGGGCACATGTTCAAGAGCATCAATACGAGGTGTGAGCTAGTGAATGACTCAACTGAAAGTGCGGGAGTCGATTGCGGACTCTCATTCTGCCTAATGCCTTCTTTGAGGACTTTTCGGGGAAAATGGGGAATGAGACGCCTCTTTGAGGTCTTTGGCACAAAAGTAAACAATCACAAACAGAGCCTCCTTTGAGGACTTCCAGAATTGCCGGCCAAGTGGCACGGACTCCCAATCCTACTTCTCATGGCATCAAAAGAAAAAAAATGCGGAATTAGTAAAAGAGAAGAGAAGTAATACCAAACAGATAGCAATTCGTAGCAACTCAAGCAAAGTATAAGCAAACCGAAAAACTTCTAGTAATCTAGCATAAATGAGCAAAAGTGTCAGAAAGCGGAACGGATCTGTGAAAGACATGGAACCAAATGCTCTTCACCCTTCATGAATAAAAACAATAAAACAAGGCAATAAACCATAAACAGTAGCAACAACAGTGCTCCCTCACCTGCATAGCGATAAAAACCATCAACAAGCAAAAACAGCCTATAACAGCTACCATTTTCATAACAGAATAGGTGTATATGCAACCAGATAGAATAACAACATTTTACAGCACACTTTGTTCACTACAACAGTGTATGTAGCAGCACCTTCTACCTTTAAACAACTCATCAAATCAAGTGTGGATCACTACAAAATAACTCAACAATTAGTCAAAATTCAAATGGAAATTGTCAATAAGAAGTAAGTGAAATCAATAGTAAAATGTAAACAACAATTAGTCAAAACTAACATTTAAGAACCATTAGCAAAGTTAACAAATGAAACTACTAAAAAGATTAGTCAATGTTAGCATTAAATCTAAGTATAGTCAATGTTAGAACAAAGTCAAATCAAATTATGTCAAAATCGATTAGTTCAAAATTAGTTTCTAATTCTAAAAACAATTAGTGGACAATTAAGCCAAAAACTATTAGTGAGCTAGTAAGCTAAAACAATTAGGAAATGATTAAGCAAAGATCATTAGTGAACTAGTAAGCAAAATATCAATTAAGATATGATTAAACCAAAAACAATCGTCCGAAAACAATTATCGAAATCCAATTCCAACTAGTCGAATTAAAGCTAATCAACTACCAAACAAGGTTACAAGTCAATGTTAATCCAAGTTAAAATGTCAATTCAAGTCAAAATTGATTTCCAATTTGAAACCAATTCTAAATTGTGAACTAATTCTAAAACCTAATTCACTTAACCAAAATTAATCGTTAATTTCCCTAAATCTCTAATTTTAATCCTAAAAGCAACTAGGATTAATCTAGTTAAAAAAAAAAAGCAATTAGTCAATAACTCGATTAACAAAGCAATTAAGCCAAAAATTTCATTATCCAAGCGATTATCAAAAAATCAATTACCTAAATCTAGTTATCTAAGACTAATATCAAAAAGTTGATTATCACTTAAAATTGAGGTTACACTCAATTAAAAAAACCTAACTTAGAATTAATCTATTCTAAACTTATCCTAATTCTATGAATTATCTAATTATCTAAAAACTTAATAAATTACATACCAGAGGAGTGCAGTAGAGAAAATGGGGGTACGAATGAGAAACCATGGAGCCAAGGGGTGCGGGAGTGAATTGACGATGTATGGAAATGAAAGGAGAGTGGGCTTGCAAGCCCGACCCGGGATGGTTCAGCATGGAGGTAAGTTGGGTTTAAAACCCTAGTATCCTCATCAAGAATAACTCTCATTTCTTCAACTGAGTTTCGCCGCTAACCTCACCTTCTCCGCCGTTACTATCACCGCCTTCGTTCTACCTCATCCGTCAACAACAAACAACGAAAACCACCGTCCGATTCTCACCGTCATCTTCTCCTCACCACGACCATAAACAACATCTCCTTCAACATTACAATCTGATTCGCACAAACCTCCCCCTCATAAACAAGATTTGAAACCTATTGCCATGAGAACTACGAATATCAGTTGTTAACGAATAAGTTTATCAGGTATGAATTCAATCTTTTGTTGTTGCTATCGCTTCGACTCCGATTTGCTCTGAAATTGTTGTTGCAAAATTGATGATGTGAAGTCGTTGATGATTCGCAGGTTTGGATTCGACGAAGATATGGCGATGATGAAGATTGAAGCATATGAATGATGACGAAGACGTTACATAGTTGAGGTGGCTTAACTCACAGTTACAGACTGATGATGCCTCGCGAGAAGAGTGACTCGAAGGTGAAGTGGAAGAATAGGTTTTGAATTTGATGAATCTTCTGTTTTTGTGATTCTGTTGATTGATTTTGCAGGTTCTCAATGTGTTTGTTGCGGTAAATTAAATCCTTGATGATGATGATGGAGTCGCAATGAAGAACCGGTGATGAATTCGTGAAGGTTAAAAATGGTGGAGCTTTTGAAGATTGATGCAGGTTGAAGATTTCAGTTGAAACTTGAGAAAACTGTAGAAAAAAATCGTTGAAGGTTCTGCAGAAAAAATGGTTGAAGGTTATGATTGATGAAGAGAAGTATTGCAGAGAGGTGAATTGAGAGGGGTGGTTCAGAGCAGAAGAGGTTGCAGAATAATCAATCCGGAGGAAATTGGGAGAGAGAGAGAGAGAAGTTGTTAGAGATGAGCTGAGAAATTCTGTTATTTTTCTATTAGAAAGGTAGTTAGTTTCTGCTAGGAGTTTTGTTTTTTCTGTTATGATCTGTCAGCATTGAACTGTTAGTTTCTGTTATGGCAAAGATTAGTGATCTGTGGTGAGTTTGGTTTTGAACTTTTATGTAACTTTTTGCTGCTGAAAATATTATGTAATTATCCCAAATACATTATGTTATCCTTCTTCTCCTCTCAATTTCTTCCGCTTTTTGTAATTTATGCTGTTGTTGTTATTTTTTCTGGTGAATGAATTGATATGGGATGATGCTGATGTGAACCTGTTTTCCTGCGCTAGGTATTTACTTCTTTTTTTCTGATAAAAACTTCTACTGCTATGCTTTGTAATTTCATGCTTTTCAACTAGCCTCTCCAAAGCGTAACTCATGAAATTTTGAAGTAAACAAATCTCCAACAGTGTTACGTAGTGAAATTTACTGATGTGCTTTTACACAGTGATAAATGTTGGACTCACCCCATCATCACCGAAGAAATCAATAACTTGGATACGGGTTAGTACAGGGCCTCTTCACAACTATGGAATTGAGCATGATTAATCTACAACCAACATTCCCATGTATTAGCATTCATATCAATCTCTACTTGTTAAGCATGTAGCTTTGCTTTAGGATCACAAAAGCAATAAGATCCAACCACGCCAGTTGCATATGTACTATTATTAACATCCATCTTCACTAAACTAACACCAAGGTCCTTGTTCAATCCTCTTTGCTTTATCATTTTTCTCACCTTTTTGACCATGCATGTGAAACTGAACTTGAAGGATGGCCATGGTTATACAGAAATAGGTTCAAGAATGAATTAATGAAAAATGTTTCTAAATGTGGACAAAGACATAGTTATGGATTCTTTTTAAAAATGGTTAAAAGAATGGATTTTAAGGGTGACTTGAATTTGAAAGTGAGCATTTGCAATGCATTTGGATCTGGGTATTTGGATAATGGTTCTAAATTTGGATATGGATATAAAGGTGGATTGAAAAATGGATTTTAAATGGATGTGGATATATGATAAAGGATAGACTTTAAATGGATGAATTTGGATATGCCTAAAACACTTGATCAATTGGACATCTTTAATTCCAAATCAAACTTGTATTCCACATGAATCTTATTTCCAGACTTAACATGCTTAAACCCTGATCTATTTGACAACAAGAACCCAAACCAACTCCAAGCAACAGGTAACAACAATTCTTTGATCGCAATGAAACCTTAATTCAATGAACATCAGCTGATAAAAGTCCACAAACTCAATCATGAATAAAAACTCAAACTCTCATTGAGATGCACACTGAATGCGGGAATGACCTAAGTTGTCAGTTTAATCAATGACGAAACCCTAATCACTTTGAGGTAACTTGAGATTCCCTTGAGCCCAGATGTGACATGGGACATGATAATGATGAGGTTCCAAGATCCTTGCCTATGAAGATACCACATACCCAGATACTCAGAACCTTAATCTAAGGACCGAAAGTTAGAAGTAGGTGATCCTCTTCACGTCCCTTGAAAATTTCAATCCTCTGATGAAATGGCAAGCCAAATATGATGTCTTGAGGCATGAGAAGCCTTTGTGGCTTGAGTATTGGAGCACGTCTTATCCTCTTAACTTTGCTCAATCTATGATAGTGGTGCCTTTGATACCATGCCTTATGAAAGCCAATGATGCATATGCAATGTTTATGACCTAAGCATACATGAAATGTGAAAGCATTAGCCACCTATTGGGTATAAATAGGAGGGCAAATTTTGAGGTGTTACAGCTGCCCCTATTCAATCAACTGTGGACCTGAAGGGATAAGCGCGGCGCTTTCAGACATTCGAGGTAAATATGGATGGAATACCAACAGAAACCGAAAATTTGCACTCTGGGGGTATAAACTATGGTAGAAGACCTGATGAGTGTGGAAGACTCTATTGTGGATAACAAGGAATATGTGATATTGGAAAATATGATATGGGGAATACACGACACAGACCGCTGTTTAAAATCACGAGGTAGGATGAGCATCATAAGATGAAGCTAACCAGTATAAAAAAGGGAAGATGATACAGACACGAACACGTGTACTGGATCAACGACACTTACAGGCATCGAAAGATAATGCTATCCGGATCAAAGGAGGAATGAAATGACGACACTTTCCAGCACTGAAAGATGATGCTATCCGGCATCAAAGGAGGAATGAAATGACGACACTTTCTGATATCGAAAGATGATGCTATCCGACATCAAAGGAGGAATGAAATGATGACACTTTCTGGCATCGAAAGATGATGCTATCCAGCATCAAAGGAGGAATAAAATGACGACACTTTCTGGCATCGAAAGATGATGCTATCCGGCATCAAAGGAGGAACGAAATGATGATACTTTCCGGCATCGAAAGATGATGTTATCCGACATCAAAGGAAGAATGAAATGATGACACTTACCGGCATCGAAAGATGATGCTATCCGGCATCAAAGAAGGATAGATATAAGGACACTTTCCGGCATCGAAGGATGCACTGAGATGACGACACTTACCAGCATCGAAAGATGATACTATCTGGTAACAAAAGACACATGAATAAGTGTATTGAAAAGACGACACTTACCGGAATCGAAAGATGATGTTTTTCGGCATCAAGAGAAGGATCTGACATGACGAATAAATGACACTTACCGACATCAAAATATGATGTTATCTGGCATCAAAAGAGGAATAAAATGACGATACTTTTCGTCATCGAAAGATGATGCTATCCGGAATCAAAGGAGGAATGAAATAACGACACTTTCCGGCATCGAAAGATGATGATATCCGGCATCAAAGGAGGAATGAAATGACGACACTTTCCGGCATCGAAAGATGATGCTATCCGGCATCAAAGGATGAAACGACGACACTTTGCGGCATCGAAAGATGATGCTATCCGGCATCAAAGGAGGAATGAAATGACGACACTTTCCGGCATCGAAAGATGAGGCTATCCGACATCAAAAGAGGAATGAAATGACGACACTTTTTGGCATCAAAAGACGATGCTATCCGGCATCAAAGAAGGAATGAAATGACGACAATTTCCGGCATAGAAGTATGATGATATTCGGAATCAAAGGAGGAATGAAATGACGACATTTTCCGGCATCGAAAGATGATGCTATCCGGCATCAAAGGAGGAATGAAATGACGACACTTTCCGGCATCGAAAGATGATGCTATCCGGCATCAAAGGAGGAATGAAATGACAACACTTTCCGGAATCAAAATATGATGTTATCTGGCATCAAAGGATGAATGAAATGATAACACTTTCCAGCATCGAAAGATGATGCTATCCGACATAAAAGGAGGAATGAAATGACGACACTTTCCGGCATCGAAAGATGATGATATCCGGCATCAAAGGAGGAATGAAATGACGACACTTTCCGGCATCGAAAGATGATGCTATCCGGCATCAAAGGAGGAATGAAATGACGACACTTTGCGGCATCGAAAGATGATGCTATCCGACATCAAAGGAGGAATGAAATCACAACACTTTCTGGCATCGAAAGATGAGGCTATCCGGCATCAAAAGAGGAATGAAATGACGACACTTTCCGACATCGAAAGATGATGCTATCCGGCATCAAAGGAGGAATGAAATGACGACAATTTCCGGCATCGAAGTATGATGATATTCGGCATCAAAGGAGGAATGAAATGACGACATTTTCCGGCATCTAAAGATGATGCTATCCGGCATCAAAGGAGGAATGAAATGACGACACTTTCCGACATCGAAAGATAATGCTATCCGGCATCAAAGGAGGAATGAAATGACGACACTTTTCGGAATCGAAAGATGATGCTATCCGACATCAAAGGATGAATAAAATGACGACACTTTCCAACATTGAAAGATGATGCTATCCGGCATCAAAGGATGAATGAAATGACGACACTTTTCGGCATCAAAAGATGATGATATCCGGGATCAAAGGAGAAATGAAATGACGACACTTTTCGGCATCGAAAGATGATACTATCCGGTATCAAAGGAGGAATGAAATGACGACACTTTCCGGCATCGAAAGATGTTGCTATCCGGCATCAAAGGAGGAATGAAATGACGACACTTTCTGGCATCGAAAAATGAGGCTATCCGACATCAAAAGAGGAATGAAATGACGACACTATCCGACATCGAAAGATGATGCTATCTGGCATCAAAGGAGGAATGAAATGACATCACTTTGCGGCATCGAAAGATGATGTTATCCGGCATCAAAGGAGGAATGAAATGATGACACTTTCCGGCATCGAAAGATGATGCTATCCGGCATCAAAGGAGGAATGAAATGACGACACTTTACGGCATCGAAAGATGATGCTATCCGGCATCAAAGGAGGAATGAAATGACGACACTTTCCGGCATCGAAAGATGAGGCTATCCGGCATCAAAAGAGGAATGAAATGACGACACTTTCCGACATCAAAAGATGATGCTATCCGGCATCAAAGAAGGAATGAAATGACGACAATTTCCGGCATCGAAGTATGATGATATTCGGAATCAAAGGAGGAATGAAATGACGACATTTTCCGGCATCGAAAGATGATGCTATCCGACATCAAAGGAGGAATGAAATGATGACAAGTTCCGGCATCGAAAGATGATGCTATCCGGAATCAAAGGAGGAATGAAATGACAACACTTTCCGGAATCAAAATATGATGTTATCTGGCATCAAAGGATGAATGAAATGACAACACTTTCCAGCATCGAAAGATGATGCTATCCGGCATCAAAGGAGGAATGAAATGACGACATTTTCCGGCATCGAAAGATGATGATATCCGGCATCAAAGGAGGAATGAAATGACGAAACTTTCCGGCATCGAAGGATGATGCTATCCGGCATCAAAGGAGGAATGAAATGACGACACTTTGCGGCATCGAAAGATGATGCTATCCGGCATCAAAGGAGGAATGTAATGACGACACTTTCTGGCATCGAAAGATAAGGCTATCCAGCATCAAAAGAGGAATGAAATAATGACACTTTCCGGCATCGAAAGATGATGCTATCCGGCATCAAAGGAGGAATGAAATTACGACAATTTCCGGCATCGAAGTATGATGATATTCGGCATCAAAGGAGGAATAAAATGACGACATTTTTCGGCATCGAAAGATGATGCTATCCGACATCAAAGGAGGAATGAAAGGACGACACTTTCCGGCATCGAAAAATAATGCTATTCGGCATCAAAGGAGGAATGAAATGACGACACTTTCCCGAATCGAAAGATGATGCTATCCGGCATCAAAGGATGAATGAAATGACAACACTTTCCAGCATCGAAAGGTGATGCTATCCGGCATCAAAGGAGGAATGAAATGACGACACTTTTCGGCATCAAAAGATGATGTTATCCGGTATCAAAGGAGAAATGAAATGACGACACTTTCCGGCATCAAAAGATGATACTATCCGGTATCAAAGGAGGAATGAAATGACGACACTTTCCGGCATCGAAAGATGTTGCTATCCGGCATCAAAGGAGGAATGAAATGACGACACTTTCTGGCATCGAAAGATGAGGCTATCCGACATCAAAAGAGGAATGAAATGACGACACTATCCGGCATCGAAAGATGATGCTATACGGCATCAAAGGAGGAATGAAATGACGACAATTTCTGGCATCGAAGTATGATGATATCCGGCATCAAAGAAGGAATGAAATGACGACAATTTCCAGCATCGAAGTATGATGATATTCGGAATCAAAGGATGAATGAAATGATGACATTTTCCGGCATCGAAAGATGATGCTATCCGGCATCAAAGGAGGAATGGAATGACGACACTTTCTGGCATCGATAAATGAAGCTATCCGACATCAAAAGAGGAATGAAATGACGACACTATCCGACATCGAAAGATGATGCTATCTGGCATCAAAGGAGGAATGAAATGACAACACTTTGCGGCATCGAAAGATGATGTTATCCGGCATCAAAGGAGGAATGAAATGACGACACTTTCCGGCATCGAAAGATGATGCTATCCGGCATCAAAGGAGGAATGAAATAACGACACTTTACGGCATCGAAAGATGATGCTATCCGGCATCAAAGGAGGAATGAAATGACGACACTTTCCGGCATCGAAAGATGAGGCTATCCGGCATCAAAAGAGGAATGAAATGACGACACTTTCCGACATCAAAAGATGATGCTATCCGGCATCAAAGAAGGAATGAAATGACGACAATTTCCGGCATCGAAGTATGATGATATTCGGAATCAAAGGAGGAATGAAATGACGACATTTTCCGGCATCGAAAGATGATGCTATCCGACATCAAAGGAGGAATGAAATGATGACAAGTTCCGGCATCGAAAGATGATGCTATCCGGAATCAAAGGAGGAATGAAATGACAACACTTTCCGGAATCAAAATATGATGTTATCTGGCATCAAAGGATGAATGAAATGACAACACTTTCCAGCATCGAAAGATGATGCTATCCGGCATCAAAGGAGGAATGAAATGACGACATTTTCCGGCATCGAAAGATGATGATATCCGGCATCAAAGGAGGAATGAAATGACGAAACTTTCCGGCATCGAAGGATGATGCTATCCGGCATCAAAGGAGGAATGAAATGACGACACTTTGCGGCATCGAAAGATGATGCTATCCGGCATCAAAGGAGGAATGTAATGACGACACTTTCTGGCATCGAAAGATAAGGCTATCCAGCATCAAAAGAGGAATGAAATAATGACACTTTCCGGCATCGAAAGATGATGCTATCCGGCATCAAAGGAGGAATGAAATTACGACAATTTCCGGCATCGAAGTATGATGATATTCGGCATCAAAGGAGGAATAAAATGACGACATTTTTCGGCATCGAAAGATGATGCTATCCGACATCAAAGGAGGAATGAAAGGACGACACTTTCCGGCATCGAAAAATAATGCTATTCGGCATCAAAGGAGGAATGAAATGACGACACTTTCCCGAATCGAAAGATGATGCTATCCGGCATCAAAGGATGAATGAAATGACAACACTTTCCAGCATCGAAAGATGATGCTATCCGGCATCAAAGGAGGAATGAAATGACGACACTTTTCGGCATCAAAAGATGATGTTATCCGGTATCAAAGGAGAAATGAAATGACGACACTTTCCGGCATCAAAAGATGATACTATCCGGTATCAAAGGAGGAATGAAATGACGACACTTTCCGGCAACGAAAGATGTTGCTATCCGGCATCAAAGGAGGAATGAAATGACGACACTTTCTGGCATCGAAAGATGAGGCTATCCGACATCAAAAGAGGAATGAAATGACGACACTATCCGGCATCGAAAGATGATGCTATACGGCATCAAAGGAGGAATGAAATGACGACAATTTCTGGCATCGAAGTATGATGATATCCGGCATCAAAGAAGGAATGAAATGACGACAATTTCCAGCATCGAAGTATGATGATATTCGGAATCAAAGGATGAATGAAATGATGACATTTTCCGGCATCGAAAGATGATGCTATCCGGCATCAAAGGAGGAATGAAATGACGACACTTTCCGGCATCGAAAGATAATGCAATCCAGCATCAAAGGAGGAATGAAATGACAACACTTTCCGGAATCAAAACATGATGTTATCTGGCATCAAAGGATGAATGAAATGACAACACTTTCCAGGATCGAAAGACGATGCTATCCGGCATCAAAGGAGGAATGAAATGACGACACTTTCTGGCATCGAAAGATGAGGCTATCCGACATCAAAAGAGGAATGAAATGACGACACTATCCGGCATCGAAAGATGATGCTATCTGGCATCAAAGGAGGAATGAAATGACGACACTTTGCAGCATCGAAAGATGATGCTATCCGACATCAAAGGAGGAATGAAATGACGACACTTTCCGGCATCGAAAGATGATGCTATCCGGCATCAAAGGAGGAATGAAATGACGACACTTTGCGGCATCGAAAGATGATGCTATCCGGCATCAAAAGAGGAATGAAATGACGACACTTTCCGGCATCGAAAGATGAGGCTATCCGGCATCAAAAGAGGAATGAAATGACGACACTTTCCTGGATCAAAAGATGATGCAATCCGGCATCAAAGAAGGAATGAAATGACGACAATTTCCGGCATCGAAGTATGATGATATTCGGAATCAAAGGAGGAAGGAAATGATGACATTTTCCGGCATCGAAAGATGATGCTATCCGGCATCAAAGGAGGAATGAAATGACGACACTTTCCGGCATCGAAAGATAATGCAATCCAGCATCAAAGGAGGAATGAAATGACAACACTTTCCGGAATCAAAACATGATGTTATCTGGAATCAAAGGATGAATGAAATGACAACACTTTCCAGGATCGAAAGACGATGCTATCCGGCATCAAAGGAGGAATGAAATGACGACACTTTCTGGCATCGAAAGATGAGGCTATCCGACATCAAAAGAGGAATGAAATGACGACACTATCCGGCATCGAAAGATGATGCTATCTGGCATCAAAGGAGGAATGAAATGACGACACTTTGCAGCATCGAAAGATGATGCTATCCGACATCAAAGGAGGAATGAAATGACGACACTTTCCGGCATCGAAAGATGATGCTATCCGGCATCAAAGGAGGAATGAAATGACGACACTTTGCGGCATCGAAAGATGATGCTATCCGGCATCAAAAGAGGAATGAAATGACGACACTTTCCGGCATCGAAAGATGAGGCTATCCGGCATCAAAAGAGGAATGAAATGACGACACTTTCCTGGATCAAAAGATGATGCAATCCGGCATCAAAGAAGGAATGAAATGACGACAATTTCCGGCATCGAAGTATGATGATATTCGGAATCAAAGGAGGAAGGAAATGATGACATTTTCCGGCATCGAAAGATGATGCTATCCGGCATCAAAGGAGGAATGAAATGACGACACTTTCCGGCATCGAAAGATGATGCTATCCGGCATCAAAGGAGGAATGAAATGACAACACTTTCCGGAATCAAAATATGATGTTATCTGGCATCAAAGGACGAATGAAATGACAACTCTTGCCAGCATCGAAAGATGATGCTATCCGGCATCAAAGGAGGAATGAAATGATGACACTTTCCGGCATCGAAAGATGATGATATCCGGCATCAAAGGAGGAATGAAATGACGAGACTTTCCGGCATCGAAAGATGATGTTATCCGGCATCAAAGGAGGAATGAAATGACGACACTTTGCGGCATCGAAAGATGATGCTATCCGGCATCAAAGGAGGAATGAAATGACGACACTTTCTAGCATCGAAAGATAAGGCTATCCGGCATCAAAAGAGGAATGAAATAATGACACTTTCCGGCATCAAAAGATGATGCTATCCGGCATCAAAGGAGGAATGAAATGACGACAATTTTCGGCATCGAAGTATGATGATATTCGGCATCAAATGAGGAATGAAATGACGACATTTTCCGGCATCGAAAGATGATGCTATCCGGCATCAAAGGAGGAATGAAATGACGACACTTTCCGGCATCGAAAGATAATGCTATCCGGCATCAAAGGAGGAATGAAATGACGACACTTTCCGGAATCGAAAGATGATGCTATCCGGCATCAAAGGATTAATGAAATGACAACACTTTCCAGCATCGAAAGATGATGCTATCCGGCATCAAAGGAGGAATGAAATGACAACACTTTTAGGCATCAAAAGAAGAGGCTATCCGGTATCAAAGGAGAAATGAAATGATGACACTTTCCGGCATCGAAAGATGATACTATCCGGTATCAAAGGAGGAATGAAATGACGACACTTTCCGGCATCGAAAGATGTTGCTATCCGGCATCAAAGGAGGAATGAAATGACGACACTTTCTGGCATCGAAAGATGAGGCTATCCGACATCAAAAGAGGAATGAAATGACGACACTATCCGGCATCGAAAGATGATGCTATCCGGCATCAAAGGAGGAATAAAATGACGACAATTTCTGGCATCGAAGTATGATGATATCCGACATCAAAGGAGGAATGAAATGACGACACTTTCCGGCATCGAAAAATGATGCTATCCGGCATCAAAGGAGGAATGAAATGACGATACTTTCCGGAATCGAAAGATGATGCTATCCGGCATCAAAGTATGAATGAAATGACAACACTTTCCAGCATCGAAAGATGATGCTATCCGGCATCAAAGGAGGAATGAAATGACGACACTTTTCGGCATCAAAAGATGATGTTATCCGGTATCAAAGGAGAAATGAAATGATGACACTTTCCAGCATCGAAAGATGATACTATCCGGTATCAAAGGAGGAATGAAATGACGACACTTTCCAGCATCGAAAGATGTTGCTATCCGGCATCAAAGGAGTAATGAAATGACGACACTTTCCGGCATCGAAAGATGATGCTATCCGGCATCCAAGGATGAATGAAATGATGACACTTTCCGGCATCGAAAGATGATGCTATCCGGTATCATAGGATGAATGAAATGACGATACTTTTCGGCATCGAAAGATGATGATATCTTGCATCCAAGGAGGAATGAAATGACGACACTTTCCGGCATCGAAAGATGAGGCTATCCGGCATCAAAAGAGGAATGAAATGACGACACTTTCCGACATCAAAAGATGATGCTATCCGGTATCAAAGGAGAAATGAAATGACGACACTTTCCAGCATCGAAAGATGATACTATCCGGTATCAAAGGAGGAATGAAATGACGACACTTTTCAGCATCGAAAGATGTTGCTATCCGGCATCAAAGGAGTAATGAAATGACGACACTTTCCGGCATCGAAAGATGATGCTATCCGGCATCCAAGGATGAATGAAATGATGACACTTTCCGGCATCGAAAGATGATGCTATCCGGTATCATAGGATGAATGAAATGACGATACTTTTCGGCATCGAAAGATGATGATATCTTGCATCCAAGGAGGAATGAAATGACGACACTTTGCGGCATCGAAAGTCCGGCATCAAAGGAGGAATGAAATGACGACACTTTCTGGCATCGAAAGATAAGGCTATCCAGCATCAAAAGAGGAATGAAATAATGACACTTTCCAGCATCGAAAGACGATGCTATCCAGCATCAAAGGAGGAATGAAATGACGACAATTTCTGGAATCGAAGTATGATGATATTCGGTATCAAAGGAGGAATGAAATGATGACATTTTCCGGCATCGAAAGATGATGCTATCCGGCATCAAAGGAGGATTGAAATGACGACACTTTCCGGCATCGAAAGATAATGCTATCCGGCATCAAAGGAGGAATGAAATGACGACACTTTCCCGAATCGAAAGATGATGCTATCCGGCATCAAAGGATGAATGAAATGACAACACTTTCCAGCTTCGAAAGATGATGCTATCCGGCATGTCAAAAGATGATGCTATCCGGTATCAAAGGAGAAATGAAATATCGACACTTTCCGGCATCCAATGATTATACTATCCGGTATCAAAGGAGGAATGAAATGACGACACTTTCCGGCATCGAAAGATGATACTATCCGGTATCAAAGGAGGAATGAAATGACGATACTTTCCGGCATCGAAAGATGTTGCTATCCGGCATCAAAGGAGGAATGAAATGACGACACTTTCTGGCATCGAAAAATGAGGCTATCCGACATCAAAAGAGGAATGAAATGACGACACTATCCGACATCGAAAGATGATGCTATCTGGCATCAAAGGAGGAATGAAATGACGACACTTTGCGGCATCGAAAGATGATGTTATCCGGCATCAAAGGAGGAATGAAATGACGACACTTTCCGGCATCGAAAGATGATGCTATCCGGCATCAAAGGAGGAATGAAATGACGACACTTTACGGCATCGAAAGATGATGCTATCTGGCATCAAAGGAGGAATGAAATGACGACACTTTCCGGCATCGAAAGATGAGGCTATCCGACATCAAAAGAGGAATGAAATGACGACACTTTCCGGCATCAAAAGATGATGCTATCCGGCATCAAAGAAGGAATGAAATGACGACAATTTCCGGCATCGAAGTATGATGATATTCGGAATCAAAGGAGGAATGAAATGACGACATTTTCCGGCATCGAAAGATGATGCTATCCGGCATCAAAGGAGGAATGAAATGATGACAAGTTCCGGCATCGAAAGATGATGCTATCCGGAATCAAAGGAGGAATGAAATGACAACACTTTCCGGAATCAAAATATGATGTTATCTGGCATCAAAGGATGAATGAAATGACAACACTTTCCAGCATCGAAAGATGATGCTATCCGGCATCAAAGGAGGAATGAAATGACGACATTTTCCGGCATCGAAAGATGATGATATCCGGCATCAAAGGAGGAATGAAATGACGAAACTTTCCGGCATCGAAGGATGATGCTATCCGGCATCAAAGGAGGAATGAAATGACGACACTTTGCGGCATCGAAAGATGATGCTATCCGGCATCAAAGGAGGAATGAAATGATGACACTTTCTGGCATCGAAAAATGAGGCTATCCGACATCAAAAGAGGAATGAAATGACGACACTATCCGACATCGAAAGATGATGCTATCTGGCATCAAAGGAGGAATGAAATGACGACACTTTGCGGCATCGAAAGATGATGTTATCCGGCATCAAAGGAGGAATGAAATGACGACACTTTCCGGCATCGAAAGATGATGCTATCCGGCATCAAAGTATGAATGAAATGACAACACTTTCCAGCATCAAAAGATGATGCTATCCGGCATCAAAGGAGGAATGAAATGACGACACTTTTCGGCATCAAAAGATGATGTTATCCGGTATCAAAGGAGAAATGAAATGATGACACTTTCCAGCATCGAAAGATGATACTATCCGGTATCAAAGGAGGAATGAAATGACGACACTTTCCAGCATCGAAAGATGTTGCTATCCGGCATCAAAGGAGTAATGAAATGACGACACTTTCCGGCATCGAAAGATGATGCTATCCGGCATCCAAGGATGAATGAAATGATGACACTTTCCGGCATCGAAAGATGATGCTATCCGGTATCATAGGATGAATGAAATGACGATACTTTTCGGCATCGAAAGATGATGATATCTTGCATCCAAGGAGGAATGAAATGACGACACTTTCCGGCATCGAAAGATGAGGCTATCCGGCATCAAAAGAGGAATGAAATGACGACACTTTCCGACATCAAAAGATGATGCTATCCGGTATCAAAGGAGAAATGAAATGACGACACTTTCCAGCATCGAAAGATGATACTATCCGGTATCAAAGGAGGAATGAAATGACGACACTTTTCAGCATCGAAAGATGTTGCTATCCGGCATCAAAGGAGTAATGAAATGACGACACTTTCCGGCATCGAAAGATGATGCTATCCGGCATCCAAGGATGAATGAAATGATGACACTTTCCGGCATCGAAAGATGATGCTATCCGGTATCATAGGATGAATGAAATGACGATACTTTTCGGCATCGAAAGATGATGATATCTTGCATCCAAGGAGGAATGAAATGACGACACTTTGCGGCATCGAAAGATGATGCTATCCGGCATCAAAGGAGGAATGAAATGACGACACTTTCTGGCATCGAAAGATAAGGCTATCCAGCATCAAAAGAGGAATGAAATAATGACACTTTCCAGCATCGAAAGACGATGCTATCCAGCATCAAAGGAGGAATGAAATGACGACAATTTCTGGAATCGAAGTATGATGATATTCGGTATCAAAGGAGGAATGAAATGATGACATTTTCCGGCATCGAAAGATGATGCTATCCGGCATCAAAGGAGGATTGAAATGACGACACTTTCCGGCATCGAAAGATAATGCTATCCGGCATCAAAGGAGGAATGAAATGACGACACTTTCCCGAATCGAAAGATGATGCTATCCGGCATCAAAGGATGAATGAAATGACAACACTTTCCAGCTTCGAAAGATGATGCTATCCGGCATGTCAAAAGATGATGCTATCCGGTATCAAAGGAGAAATGAAATATCGACACTTTCCGGCATCCAATGATTATACTATCCGGTATCAAAGGAGGAATGAAATGACGACACTTTCCGGCATCGAAAGATGATACTATCCGGTATCAAAGGAGGAATGAAATGACGATACTTTCCGGCATCGAAAGATGTTGCTATCCGGCATCAAAGGAGGAATGAAATGACGACACTTTCTGGCATCGAAAAATGATGCTATCCGACATCAAAAGAGGAATGAAATGACTACACTATCCGACATCGAAAGATGATGCTATCTGGCATCAAAGGAGGAATGAAATGACGACACTTTGCGGCATCGAAAGATGATGTTATCCGGCATCAAAGGAGGAATGAAATGACGACACTTTCCGGCATCGAAAGATGATGCTATCCGGCATCAAAGGAGGAATGAAATGACGACACTTTACGGCATCGAAAGATGATGCTATCTGGCATCAAAGGAGGAATGAAATGACGACACTTTCCGGCATCGAAAGATGAGGCTATCCGGCATCAAAAGAGGAATGAAATGACGACACTTTCCGGCATCAAAAGATGATGCTATCCGGCATCAAAGAAGGAATGAAATGACGACAATTTCCGGCATCGAAGTATGATGATATTCGGAATCAAAGGAGGAATGAAATGACGACATTTTCCGGCATCGAAAGATGATGCTATCCGGCATCAAAGGAGGAATGAAATGATGACAAGTTCCGGCATCGAAAGATGATGCTATCCGGAATCAAAGGAGGAATGAAATGACAACACTTTCCGGAATCAAAATATGATGTTATCTGGCATCAAAGGATGAATGAAATGACAACACTTTCCAGCATCGAAAGATGATGCTATCCGGCATCAAAGGAGGAATGAAATGACGACATTTTCCGGCATCGAAAGATGATGATATCCGGCATCAAAGGAGGAATGAAATGACGAAACTTTCCGGCATCGAAGGATGATGCTATCCGGCATCAAAGGAGGAATGAAATGACGACACTTTGCGGCATCGAAAGATGATGCTATCCGGCATCAAAGGAGGAATGAAATGATGACACTTTCTGGCATCAAAAAATGAGGCTATCCGACATCAAAAGAGGAATGAAATGACGACACTATCCGACATCGAAAGATGATGCTATCTGGCATCAAAGGAGGAATGAAATGACGACACTTTGCGGCATCGAAAGATGATGTTATCCGGCATCAAAGGAGGAATGAAATGACGACACTTTCCGGCATCGAAAGATGATGCTATCCGGCATCAAAGGAGGAATGAAATGACGACACTTTACGGCATCGAAAGATGATGCTATCTGGCATCAAAAGAGGAATGAAATGACGACACTTTCCGGCATCAAAAGATGATGCTATCCGGCATCAAAGAAGGAATGAAATGACGACAATTTCCGGCATCGAAGTATGATGATATTCGGAATCAAAGGAGGAATGAAATGACGACATTTTCCGGCATCGAAAGATGATGCTATCCGGCATCAAAGGAGGAATGAAATGATGACAAGTTCCGGCATCGAAAGATGATGCTATCCGGAATCAAAGGAGGAATGAAATGACAACACTTTCCGGAATCAAAATATGATGTTATCTGGCATCAAAGGATGAATGAAATGACAACACTTTCCAGCATCGAAAGATGATGCTATCCGGCATCAAAGGAGGAATGAAATGACGACATTTTCCGGCATCGAAAGATGATGATATCCGGCATCAAAGGAGGAATGAAATGACGAAACTTTCCGGCATCGAAGGATGATGCTATCCGGCATCAAAGGAGGAATGAAATGACGACACTTTGCGGCATCGAAAGATGATGCTATCCGGCATCAAAGGAGGAATGAAATGACGACACTTTCTGGCATCGAAAGATAAGGCTATCCAGCATCAAAAGAGGAATGAAATAATGACACTTTCCAGCATCGAAAGACGATGCTATCCAGCATCAAAGGAGGAATGAAATGACGACAATTTCTGGAATCGAAGTATGATGATATTCGGTATCAAAGGAGGAATGAAATGATGACATTCTCCGGCATCGAAAGATGATGCTATCCGGCATCAAAGGAGGATTGAAATGACGACACTTTCCGGCATCGAAAGATAATGCTATCCGGCAAAAAAGGAGGAATGAAATGACGACACTTTCCCGAATCGAAAGAT
Organism: Lathyrus tuberosus; assembly: GCA_022829125.1. Taxonomy (NCBI): domain Eukaryota; kingdom Viridiplantae; phylum Streptophyta; class Magnoliopsida; order Fabales; family Fabaceae; genus Lathyrus; species Lathyrus tuberosus. The sequence goes on from JALAZF010000075.1 coordinate 14,139,360, forward strand.
GATGCTATCCGGCATCAAAGGATGAATGAAATGACAACACTTTCCAGCTTCGAAAGATGATGCTATCCGGCATGTCAAAAGATGATGCTATCCGGTATCAAAGGAGAAATGAAATATCGACACTTTCCGGCATCCAATGATTATACTATCCGGTATCAAAGGAGGAATGAAATGACGACACTTTCCGGCATCGAAAGATGATACTATCCGGTATCAAAGGAGGAATGAAATGACGATACTTTCCGGCATCGAAAGATGTTGCTATCCGGCATCAAAGGAGGAATGAAATGACGACACTTTCTGGCATCGAAAAATGAGGCTATCCGACATCAAAAGAGGAATGAAATGACGACACTATCCGACATCGAAAGATGATGCTATCTGGCATCAAAGGAGGAATGAAATGACGACACTTTGCGGCATCGAAAGATGATGTTATCCGGCATCAAAGGAGGAATGAAATGACGACACTTTCCGGCATCGAAAGATGATGCTATCCGGCATCAAAGGAGGAATGAAATGACGACACTTTACGGCATCGAAAGATGATGCTATCTGGCATCAAAGGAGGAATGAAATGACGACACTTTCCGGCATCGAAAGATGAGGCTATCCGGCATCAAAAGAGGAATGAAATGACGACACTTTCCGGCATCAAAAGATGATGCTATCCGGCATCAAAGAAGGAATGAAATGACGACAATTTCCGGCATCGAAGTATGATGATATTCGGAATCAAAGGAGGAATGAAATGACGACATTTTCCGGCATCGAAAGATGATGCTATCCGGCATCAAAGGAGGAATGAAATGATGACAAGTTCCGGCATCGAAAGATGATGCTATCCGGAATCAAAGGAGGAATGAAATGACAACACTTTCCGGAATTAAAATATGATGTTATCTGGCATCAAAGGATGAATGAAATGACAACACTTTCCAGCATCGAAAGATGATGCTATCCGGCATCAAAGGAGGAATGAAATGACGACATTTTCCGGCATCGAAAGATGATGATATCCGGCATCAAAGGAGGAATGAAATGACGAAACTTTCCGGCATCGAAGGATGATGCTATCCGGCATCAAAGGAGGAATGAAATGACGATACTTTGCGGCATCGAAAGATGATGCTATCCGGCATCAAAGGAGGAATGAAATGATGACACTTTCTGGCATCGAAAAATGAGGCTATCCGACATCAAAAGAGGAATGAAATGACGACACTATCCGACATCGAACGATGATGCTATCTGGCATCAAAGGAGGAATGAAATGACGACACTTTGCGGCATCGAAAGATGATGTTATCCGGCATCAAAGGAGGAATGAAATGACGACACTTTCCGGCATCGAAAGATGATGCTATCCGGCATCAAAGGAGGAATGAAATGACGACACTTTACGGCATCGAAAGATGATGCTATCTGGCATCAAAGGAGGAATGAAATGACGACACTTTCCGGCATCGAAAGATGAGGCTATCCGGCATCAAAAGAGGAATGAAATGACGACACTTTCCGGCATCAAAAGATGATGCTATCCGGCATCAAAGAAGGAATGAAATGACGACAATTTCCGGCATCGAAGTATGATGATATTCGGAATCAAAGGAGGAATGAAATGACGACATTTTCCGGCATCGAAAGATGATGCTATCCGGCATCAAAGGAGGAATGAAATGATGACAAGTTCTGGCATCGAAAGATGATGCTATCCGGAATCAAAGGAGGAATGAAATGACAACACTTTCCGGAATCAAAATATGATGTTATCTGGCATCAAAGGATGAATGAAATGACAACACTTTCCAGCATCGAAAGATGATGCTATCCGGCATCAAAGGAGGAATGAAATGACGACATTTTCCGGCATCGAAAGATGATGATATCCGGCATCAAAGGAGGAATGAAATGACGAAACTTTCCGGCATCGAAGGATGATGCTATCCAGCATCAAAGGAGGAATGAAATGACGACACTTTGCGGCATCGAAAGATGATGCTATCCGGCATCAAAGGAGGAATGAAATGACGACACTTTCTGGCATCGAAAGATAAGGCTATCCAGCATCAAAAGAGGAATGAAATAATGACACTTTCCGGCATCGAAAGATGATGCTATCCGGCATCAAAGGAGGAATGAAATTACGACAATTTCCGGCATCGAAGTATGATGATATTCGGCATCAAAGGAGGAATGAAATGACGACATTTTTCGGCATCGAAAGATGATGCTATCCGGCATCAAAGGAGGAATGAAATGACGACACTTTCCGGCATCGAAAGATAATGTTATTCGGCATCAAAGGAGGAATGAAATGACGACACTTTCCCGAATCGAAAGATGATGCTATCCAGCATCAAAGGATGAATGAAATGACAACACTTTCCAGCATCGAAAGATGATGCTATCCGGCATCAAAGGAGGAATGAAATGACGACACTTTTCGGCATCAAAAGATGATGTTATCCGGTATCAAAGGAGAAATGAAATGACGACACTTTCTGGCATCAAAAGATGATACTATCCGGTATCAAAGGAGGAATGAAATGACGACACTTTCCGGCATCGAAAGATGTTGCTATCCGGCATCAAAGGAGGAATGAAATGACGACACTTTCTGGCATCGAAAGATGAGGCTATCCGACATCAAAAGAGGAATGAAATGACGACACTATCCGGCATCGAAAGATGATGCTATACGGCATCAAAGGAGGAATGAAATGACGACAATTTCTGGCATCGAAGTATGATGATATCCGGCATCAAAGAAGGAATGAAATGACGACAATTTCCAGCATCGAAGTATAATGATATTCGGAATCAAAGGATGAAGGAAATGATGACATTTTCCGGCATCGAAAGATGATGCTATCCGGCATCAAAGGAGGAATGAAATGACGACACTTTCCGGCATCGAAAGATGATGCTATCCAGCATCAAAGGAGGAATGAAATGACAACACTTTCCGGAATCAAAATATGATGTTATCTGGCATCAAAGGATGAATGAAATGACAACACTTTCCAGCATCGAAAGATGATGCTATCCGGCATCAAAGGAGGAATGAAATGACGACACTTTCTGGCATCGAAAGATGAGCCTATCCGACATCAAAAGAGGAATGAAATGACGACACTATCCGGCATCGAAAGATGATGCTATCTGGCATCAAAGGAGGAATGAAATGACGACACTTTGCAGCATCGAAAGATGATGCTATCCGACATCAAAGGAGGAATGAAATGACGACACTTTCCGGCATCGAAAGATGATGCTATCCGGCATCAAAGGAGGAATGAAATGATGACACTTTGCGGCATCTAAAGATGATGCTATCCGGCATCAAAAGAGGAATGAAATGACGACACTTTCCGGCATCGAAAGATGAGGCTATCCGGCATCAAAAGAGGAATGAAATGACGACACTTTCCGGCATCAAAAGATGATGCTATCCGGCATCAAAGAAGGAATGAAATGACGACAATTTCCGGGATCGAAGTATGATGATATTCGGAATCAAAGGAGGAATGAAATGATGACATTTTCCGGCATCGAAAGATGATGCTATCCGGCATCAAAGGAGGAATGAAATGACGACACTTTCCGGCATCGAAAGATGATGCTATCCGGCATCAAAGGAGGAATGAAATGACGACACTATCCGGAATCAAAATATGATGTTATCTGGCATCAAAGGATGAATGAAATGACAACACTTTCCAGCATCGAAAGATGATGCTATCCGGCATCAAAGGAGGAATGAAATGACGACACTTTCTGGCATCGAAAGATGAGGCTATCCGACATCAAAAGAGGAATGAAATGACGACACTATCCGGCATCGAAAGATGATGCTATCTGGCATCAAAGGATGAATGAAATGACAACACTTTCCGGAATCAAAATATGATGTTATCTGGCATCAAAGGATGAATGAAATGACAACACTTTCCAGCATCGAAAGATGATGCTATCCGGCATCAAAGGAGGAATGAAATGACGACACTTTCTGGCATCGAAAGATGAGCCTATCCGACATCAAAAGAGGAATGAAATGACGACACTATCCGGCATCGAAAGATGATGCTATCTGGCATCAAAGGAGGAATGAAATGACGACACTTTGCAGCATCGAAAGATGATGCTATCCGACATCAAAGGAGGAATGAAATGACGACACTTTCCGGCATCGAAAGATGATGCTATCCGGCATCAAAGGAGGAATGAAATGATGACACTTTGCGGCATCGAAAGATGATGCTATCCGGCATCAAAAGAGTAATGAAATGACAACACTTTCCGGCATCGAAAGATGAGGCTATCCGGCATCAAAAGAGGAATGAAATGACGACACTTTCCGGCATCAAAAGATGATGCTATCCGGCATCAAAGAAGGAATGAAATGACGACAATTTCCGGGATCGAAGTATGATGATATTCGGAATCAAAGGAGGAATGAAATGATGACATTTTCCGGCATCGAAAGATGATGCTATCCAGCATCAAAAGAGGAATGAAATGACGACACTTTCCGGCATCGAAAGATGATGCTATCCAGCATCAAAGGAGGAATGAAATGACAACACTTTCCGGAGTCAAAATATGATGTTATCTGGCATCAAAGGATGAATGAAATGACAACACTTTCCAGCATCGAAAGATGATGCTATCCGGCATCAAAGGAGGAATGAAATGACGACACTTTCTGGCATCGAAAGATGAGGCTATCCGACATCAAAAGAGGAATGAAATGACGACACTATCCGGCATCGAAAGATGATGCTATCTGGCATCAAAGGAGGAATGAAATGACGACACTTTGCAGCATCGAAAGATGATGCTATCCGACATCAAAGGAGGAATGAAATGACGACACTTTCCGGCATCAAAAGATGATGCTATCCGGCATCAAAGGAGGAATGAAATGATGACACTTTGCGGCATCGAAAGTTGATACTATCCGGCATCAAAAGAGGAATGAAATGACGACACTTTCCGGCATCGAAAGATGAGGCTATCCGGCATCAAAAGAGGAATGAAATGACGACACTTTCCGGCATCAAAAGATGATGCTATCCGGCATCAAAGAAGGAATGAAATGACGACAATTTCCGGGATCGAAGTATGATGATATTCGGAATCAAAGGAGGAATGAAATGATGACATTTTCCGGCATCGAAAGATGATGCTATCCGGCATCAAAGGAGGAATGAAATGACGACACTTTCGGGCATCGAAAAATGATGCTATCCGGCATCAAAGGAGGAATGAAATGACGATACTTTCTGGAATCGAAAGATGATGCTATCCGGCATCAAAGGAGGAATGAAATAACGACACTTTTCGGCATCAAAAGATGATGTTATTCGGTATCAAAGGAGAAATGAAATGACGACACTTTCCAGCATCGAAAGATGATACTATCCGGTATCAAAGGAGGAATGAAATGACGACACTTTCCAGCATCGAAAGATGTTGCTATCCGGCATCAAAGGAGTAATGAAATGACGACACTTTCCGGCATCGAAAGATGATGCTATCCGGCATCCAAGGATGAATGAAATGATGACACTTTCCGGCATCGAAAGATGATGCTATCCGGTATCATAGGATGAATGAAATGACGATACTTTTCGGCATCGAAACATGATGATATCTTGCATCCAAGGAGGAATGAAATGATGACACTTTTCGGCATCGAAAGATGAGGCTATCCGGCATCAAAAGAGGAATGAAATGTCGACAGTTTCCGACATCAAAAGATGATGCTATCCGGTATCAAAGGAGAAATGAAATGACGACACTTTCCAGCATCGAAAGATGATACTATCCGGTATCAAAGGAGGAATGAAATGACGACACTTTTCAGCATCGAAAGATGTTGCTATCCGGCATCAAAGGGGTAATGAAATGACGACACTTTCCGGCATCGAAAGATGATGCTATCCGGCATCCAAGGATGAATGAAATGATGACACTTTCCGGCATCGAAAGATGATGCTATCCGGTATCATAGGATGAATGAAATGACGATACTTTTCGGCATCGAAAGATGATGATATCTTGCATCCAAGGAGGAATGAAATGACGACACTTTGCGGCATCGAAAGATGATGCTATCCGGCATCAAAGGAGGAATGAAATGACGACACTTTCTGGCATCGAAAGATAAGGCTGTCCAGCATCAAAAGAGGAATGAAATAATGACACTTTCCAGCATCGAAAGACGATGCTATCCAGCATCAAAGGAGGAATGAAATGACGACAATTTCTGGAATCGAAGTATGATGATATTCGGCATCAAAGGAGGAATGAAATGATGACATTTTCCGGCATCGAAAGATGATGCTATCCGGCATCAATGGAGGATTGAAATGACGACACTTTCCGGCATCGAAAGATAATGCTATCCGGCATCAAAGGAGGAATGAAATGACGACACTTTCCCGAATCGAAAGATGATGCTATCCGGCATCAAAGGATGAATGAAATGACAACACTTTCCAGCTTCGAAAGTTGATGCTATCCGGCATGTCAAAAGATGATGTTATCCGGTATCAAAGGAGAAATGAAATATCGACACTTTTCGGCATCTAATGATTATACTATCCGGTATCAAAGGAGGAATGAAATGACGACACTTTCCGGCATCGAAAGATGTTGCTATCCGGCATCAAAGGAGGAATAAAATGACGACACTTTCTGGCATCGAAATATGAGGCTATCCGACATCAAAAGAGGAATGAAATGACGACACTATCCGGCATCGAAAGATGATGCTATACGGCATCAAAGGAGGAATGAAATGACGACAATTTCTGGCATCGAAGTATGATGATATCCGGCATCAAAGAAGGAATGAAATGACGACAATTTCTAGCATCGAAGTATGATGATATTCGGAATCAAAGGAGGAATGAAATGATGACATTTTCCGGCATCGAAAGATGATGCTATCCGGCATCAAAGGAGGAATGAAATGACGACACTTTCCAGCATCGAAAGATGATGCTATCCGGCATCAAAGGAGGAATGAAATGACAACACTTTCCAGAATCAAAATATGATGTTATCTGGCATCAAAGGATGAATGAAATGACAACACTTTCCAGCATCGAAAGATGATGCTATCCGGCATCAAAGGAGGAATTAAATGACGACACTTTCTGGCATCGAAAGATGAGGCTATCCGACATCAAAAGAGGAATGAAATGACGACACTATCCGGCATCGAAAGATGATGCTATCTGGCATCAAAGGAGGAATGAAATGACGACACTTTGCGGCATCGAAAGATGATGCTATCCGGCATCAAAGGAGGAATGAAATGACGACACCTTCCGGCATCGAAAGATGATGCTATCCGGCATCAAAGGAGAAATGAAATGACGACACTTTGCGGCATCGAAAGATGATGCTATCCGGCATCAAAGGAGGAATGAAATGACGACACTTTCCAGCATCGAAAGATGATACTATCCGGTATCAAAGGAGGAATAAAATGACGACACTTTCCAGCATCGAAAGATGTTGCTATCCGGCATCAAAGGAGTAATGAAATGACGACACTTTCCGGCATCGAAAGATGATGCTATCCGGCATCAAAGGAGAAATGAAATGACGACACTTTGCGGCATCGAAAGATGATGCTATCCGGCATCAAAGGAGGAATGAAATGACGACACTTTCCGGCATCGAAAGATGAGGCTATCCGGCATCAAAAGAGGAATGAAATGACGACACTTTGCGGCATCGAAAGATGATGCTATCCGGCATCAAAGGAGGAATGAAATGACGACACCTTCCGGCATCGAAAGATGATGCTATCCGGCATCAAAGGAGAAATGAAATGACGACACTTTGCGGCATCGAAAGATGATGCTATCCGGCATCAAAGGAGGAATGAAATGACGACACTTTCCGGCATCGAAAGATGAGGCTATCCGGCATCAAAAGAGGAATGAAATGACGACACTTTCCGGCATCAAAAGATGATGCTATCCGGCATCAAAGAAGGAATGAAATGACGACAATTTCTGGCATCGAAGTATGATGATATTCGGAATCAAAGGAGGAATGAAATGATGACATTTTCCGGCATCGAAAGATGATGCTATCCGGCATCAAAGGAGGAATGAAATGACGACACTTTCCAGCATCGAAAGATGATGCTATCCGGCATCAAAGGAGGAATGAAATGACAACACTTTCAGGAATCAAAATATGATGTTATCTGGCATCAAAGGATGAATGAAATGACAACACTTTCCAGCATCGAAAGATGATGCTATCCGGCATCAAAGGAGGAATGAAATGACGACACTTTCCGGCATCGAAAGATGATGATATCCGACATCAAAGGAGTAATGAAATGACGACACTTTCCAGCATCGAAAGATGTTGCTATCCGGCATCAAAGGAGTAATGAAATGACGACACTTTTCGGCATCGAAAGATGATGCTATCCGGCATCCAAGGATGAATGAAATGATGACACTTTCCGGCATCGAAAGATGATGCTATCCGGTATCATAGGATGAATGAAATGACGATACTTTTCGGCATCTAAAGATGATGATATCTTGCATCCAAGGAGGAATGAAATGACGACACTTTCCGGCATCGAAAGATGAGGCTATCCGGCATCAAAAGAGGAATGAAATGACGACACTTTCCGACATCAAAAGATGATGCTATCCGGTATCAAAGGAGAAATGAAATGACGACACTTTCCAGCATCGAAAGATGATACTATCCGGTATCAAAGGAGGAATGAAATGACGACACTTTCCAGCATCGAAGGATGTTGCTATCCGGCCTCAAAGGAGTAATGAAATGACGACACTTTCCGGCATCGAAAGATGATCCTATCCGGCATCCAAGGATGAATGAAATGATGACACTTTTCGGCATCGAAAGATGATGCTATCCGGTATCATAGGATGAATGAAATGACGATACTCTTCGGCATCGAAAGATGATGATATCTTGCATCCAAGGAGGAATGAAATGATGACACTTTGCGGCATCGAAAGATGATGCTATCCGGCATCAAAGGAGGAATGAAATGATAACACTTTCTGGCATCGAAAGATAAGGCTATCCAGCATCAAAAGAGGAATGAAATAATGACACTTTCCGGCATCGAAAGATGATGCTATCCGGCATCAAAGGAGGAATGAAATGACGATAATTTCCGGAATCGAAGTATGATGATATTCGGCATCAAACGAGGAATGAAATGACGAGATTTTCCGGCATCGAAAGATGTTGCTATCCGGCATCAAAGGAGGAATGAAATGATGACACTTTCTGGCATCGAAAGATGAGGCTATCCTACATCAAAAGAGGAATGAAATGACGACACTATCCGGCATCGAAAGATGATGCTATCCGGCATCAAAGGAGGAATGAAATGACGACAATTTCTGGCATCGAAGTATGATGATATCCGGCATCAAAGAAGGAATGAAATGACGACAATTTCCAGCATCGAAGTATGATGATATTCGGAATCAAAGGAGGAATGAAATGATGACATTTTCCGGCATCGAAAGATGATGCTATCCGACATCAAAGGAGGAATGAAATGACGACACTTTCCAGCATCGAAAGATGATGCTATCCGGCATCAAAGGAGGAATGAAATGACAACACTTTCCGGAATCAAAATATGATGTTATCTGACATCAAAGGATGAATGAAATGACAACACTTTCCAGCATCGAAAGATGATGCTATCCGGCATCAAAGGAGGAATGAAATGACGACACTTTCTGGCATCGAAAGATGAGGCTATCCGACATCAAAAGAGGAATGAGATGATGACACTATCCGGCATCGAATGATGATGCTATCTGTCATCAAAGGAGGAATGAAATGACGACACTTTGCGGCATCGAAAGATGATGCTATCCGGCATCAAAGGAGGAATGAAATGACGACACTTTCCGGCATCGAAAGATGATGCTATCCGGCATCCAAGGAGAAATGAAATGACGACACTTTGCGGCATCGAAAGATGATGCTATCCGGCATCAAAGGAGGAATGAAATGACGACACTTTCCGACATCGAAAGATGATGCTATCCGGCATCAAAGGAGGAATGAAATGACAACACTTTCCGAAATCAAAATATGATGTTATCTAGCATCAAAGGATGAATGAAATGACAACACTTTCCAGCATCGAAAGATGATGCTATCCGACATCAAAGGAGGAATGAAATGACGACACTTTCCGGCATCGAAAGATGATGATATCCGGCATCAAAGGAGGAATGAAATGACGACACTTTCTGGCATCGAAAGATGATGCTATCCGGCATCAATGGAGGAATGAAATGACTACACTTTGCGGCATCGAAAGATGATGCTATCCGGCATCAAAGGAGGAATGAAATGACGACACTTTCTGGCATCGAAAGATAAGGCTATCCAGCATCAAAAGAGGAATGAAATAATGACACTTTCCGGCATCGAAAGATGATGCTATCCGGCATCAAAGGAGGAATGAAATGACGACAATTTCCAGAATCGAAGTATGATGATATTCGGCATCAAAGGAGGAATGAAATGACGACATTTTCCGGCATCGAAAGATGATGCTATCCGGCATCAAAGGAGGAATGAAATGATGACACTTTCCGGCATCGAAAGATAATGCTATCCGGCATCAAAGGAGAAATGAAATGACGACACTTTCCCGAATCGAAAGATGATGCTATCCGGCATCAAAGGATGAATGAAATGACAACACTTTCCAGCATCGAAAGATGATGCTATCCGGCATGTCAAAAGATGATGTTATCCGGTATCAAAGGAGAAATGAAATGACGACACTTTTCGGCATCCAAAGATGATACTATCCGGTATCAAAGGAGGAATGAAATGACGACACTTTCCGGCATCGAAAGATGTTGCTATCCGGCATCAAAGGAGGAATGAAATGACGACACTTTCTGGCATCGAAAGATGAGGCTATCCTACATCAAAAGAGGAATGAAATGACGACACTATCCGACATCGAAAAATGATGCTATCCGGCATCAAAGGAGGAATGAAATGACGACAATTTCTGGCATCGAAGTATGATGATATCCGGCATCAAAGAAGGAATGAAATGACGACAATTTCCAGCATCGAAGTATGATGATATTCAGAATCAAAGGAGGAATGAAATGATGACATTTTCCGGCATCGAAAGATGATGCTATCCGACATCAAAGGAGGAATGAAATGACGACACTTTCCAGCATCGAAAGATGATGCTATCCGGCATCAGAGGAGGAATGAAATGACAACACTTTCCGGAATCAAAATATGATGTTATCTGGCATCAAAGGATGAATGAAATGACAACACTTTCCAGCATCGAAAGATGATGCTATCCGGCATCAAAGGAGGAATGAAATGACGACACTTTCTGGCATCGAAAGATGAGGCTATCCGACATCAAAAGAGGAATGAAATGACGACACTATCCGGCATCGAAAGATGATGCTATCTGGCATCAAAGGAGGAATGAAATGACGACACTTTGCGGCATCGAAAGATGATGCTATCCGGCATCAAAGGAGGAATGAAATGACGACACTTTCCGGCATCGAAAGATGATGCTATCCGGCATCAAAGGAGAAATGAAATGACGACACTTTGCCGCATCGAAAGATGATGCTATCCAGCATCAAAGGAGGAATGAAATGACGACACTTTCCGGCATCGAAAGATGAGGCTATCCGGCATCAAAAGAGGAATGAAATGACGACACTTTCCGGCATCAAAAGATGATGCTATCCGGCATCAAAGAAGGAATGAAATGATGACAATTTCTGGCATCGAAGTATGATGATATTCGGAATCAAAGGAGGAATGAAATGATGACATTTTCCGGCATCGAAAGATGATGCTATCCGGCATCAAAGGAGGAATGAAATGACGACACTTTCCGGCATCGAAAGATGATGCTATCCGGCATCAAAGGAGGAATGAAATGACAACACTTTCCGAAATAAAAAAATGATGTTATCTGGCATCAAAGGATGAATGAAATGACAACACTTTCCAGCATCGAAAGATGATGCTATCCGGCATCAAAGGAGGAATGAAATGACGACACTTTCCGGCATCGAAAGATGTTGATATCCGGCATCAAAGGAGGAATGAAATGACGACACTTTCTGGCATCGAAAGATGATGCTATCCGGCATCAATGGAGGAATGAAATGACGACACTTTGCGGCATCGAAAGATGATGTTATCTGGCATCAAAGGAGGAATGAAATGACGACACTTTCTGGCATCGAAAGATAAGGCTATCCGACATCAAAAGAGGAATGAAATAACGACACTTTCCGGCATCGAAAGATGATGCTATTCGGCATCAAAGGAGGAATGAAATGACGACAATTTTTGGCATCGAAGTATGATGAAATTCGGCATCAAAGGAGGAATGAAATGACGACATTTTCCGGCATCTAAAGATGATGCTATCCGGCATCAAAGGAGGAATGAAATGACGACACTTTCCAGCATCGAAAGATAATGCTATCCGGCATCAAAGGAGGAATGAAATGACGACACTTTCCGGAATCGAAAGATGATGCTATCCGGCATCAAAGGATGAATGAAATGACAACACTTTCCAGCATCGAAAGATGATGCTATCCGACATCAAAGGAGGAATGAAATGACGACACTTTTCGGCATCAAAAGAAGATGCTATCTGGTATCTAAGGAGAAATGAAATGACGACACTTTCCGGCATCAAAAGATGATACTATCCGGTATCAAAGGAGGAATGAAATGACGACACTTTCCGTCATCGAAAGATGTTGCTATCCGGCATCAAAGGAGGAATAAAATGACGACACTTTCTGGCATCGAAAGATGAGGCTATCCGACCTCAAAAGAGGAATGAAATGACGACACTATCCGGCATCGAAAGATGATGCTATCCGGCATCAAAGGAGGAATGAAATGACGACAATTTCTGGCATCGAAGTATGATGATATCCGACATCAAAGGAGGAATGAAATGACGACATTTTCCGGCATCAAAAGATGATGCTATCCGGCATCAAAGGAGGAATGAAATGACGACACTTTTCGGCATCGAAAAATGATGCTATCCGGCATCAAAGGAGGAATGAAATGGCGATACTTTCCGGAATCGAAAGATGATGCTATCCGGCATCAAAGTATGAATGAAATGACAACACTTTCCAGCATCAAAAGATGATGCTATCCGGCATCAAAGGAGGAATGAAATGACGACACTTTTCGGCATCAAAAGATGATGCTATCCGGTATCAAAGGAGAAATGAAATGACGACACTTTCCAGCATCGAAAGATGATACTATCCGGTATCAAAGGAGGAATGAAATGACGACACTTTCCAGCATCGAAAGATGTTGCTATCCGGCATCAAAGGAGTAATGAAATGACGACACTTTCCGGCATCGAAAGATGATGCTATCCGGCATCCAAGGATGAATGAAATGATGACACTTTCCGGCATCGAAAGATGATGTTATCCGGTATCATAGGATGAATGAAATGATGATACTTTTCGGCATCGAAAGATGATGATATCTTGCATCCAAGGAGGAATGAAATGACGACACTTTTCGGTATCGGAAAATGATGCTATCCGGCATCAAATGGGGAATGAAATGATGAAACTTTTCGGCATCGAAAGATGATGCTATCCGGCATCAAAGGAGGAATGAAATGACGACACTTTCTGGTATCGAAAGATGGCGCTATCCGACATCAAAGGAGGAATGAAATGACGAAAATTTTAAGCATCGAAAGATGATGCTATCCGGCAATAAAGGAATATGATTGAGTGGATTGAAAAGATGACACTTACAGGCATCGAAAGATGATGCTTTCCAGCATCAAAAGAATTGAGGGTATACTGGAATCCTAGGCAGTAAACACTGCTAGGGGACAAAGGCCAAAAGGGGTGAGGGACCGATCTACTACCCTAGTGATTGGTTAAGGTGCCTGCAGGAAGGCTACAGTTACGTCGTTTCTGCTTGGGATAAGAGAAGTCTGAACAGACAACTCTGCAGGGGAATACCAGTAAGGTGAACAAGTTCATTGGCAACTTCACCGGGGATAAGATAAGACTAGTCCTCCTGGATTAAACCACTTTCTGTCGGGGAACCATCTGGAAGCAAGAATATCCAAACCTGGCTTATGCTTCAAATGCATATGTTTGAATTTTTCTATGGTGTAATGCTCCATGCGAAATGGAAATGCTACGCGTTTTGAGGATGCAATGATTACTACATGCATGATACAAAGGGTATCCTCCGCAAAATAAATGCTGAGGATATGAAGGCAACTCCACTGGGGATGACAAACTAAATTGTCCTCAGGGTCACAAACCGTGCTGAGGAGGACAACTCGAACGACCTTCCCGATCCAAACCTCTGCTGAAGATGAAACCCGAAGAGAACTTCCACTCCGTTGGGGATTAAGAATGACAACTGATGATGATGGAACTGGGAGATCTGATACGGAAAAGGCGCCAATAACCGTTGGACTTGGAATCTCCCGGGGATGATAATTAGCAACTCTGCTGAGGAAGTGATCACTGATCCGATCTTTTAACTTTCTGTGGGGAAACAAATCAACAACTTAGCTAGGAGGAATGTTGATACATCTGGGCTCTGAAGTGTGGATAATGATGACTTTGTTGGGAGGACATCACCTGAACCAGTCCCGCTTGAGGAGAACCTATAACCATAAGACTCCGTTGGGGAATGACAACCTTCTGACCCAGCTGTCGGGGAACTGAGATCAACTAAGTCTCTGCTAAGGAATGGAATGCTTCCTGACCTGATGAGAAAATTATACCAGTACCCAGTGGGGAGAGAAACGAATCTCTCACTGTGGATGCCAACCTGCTCGGAGAGCAAACAAATCACCCCTACCTTGTCTGGGCTTGAACTCTTACTGGAGAAAAGATAAATCCATCTCTGGCTGGGGAAACCAAACCTTTAGGCTCTTGTTGGGGAGGATAATGAGGAGACATAGCCTCTGCCGAGGATGATACAACCTTGGCTATTTCTGCTGGGGAGACATTCATAATCTTCCTACTGCTCTTCTGGCGCCTTACTGAGGAAGAGGAACCCCATACTGGGAACTACTTTGGCATTTCACGCTTCTGCTGATCAACCGCGTGTCGATTAACATAAGCGAACTCCCCACTTACCTCAGACCACTTGGTCTACTGGGAGAAATCCTCTCAAGAGGATTTTACAGAAAACTCGGCATTCAAAATTCCCCAGGATCTTCAAACTCTTGGAGAGATTTATCGGATCTCGACGTAACTGCCCGAGATTGGATAACCTACGGAGGAATTTGCCTCGGGAGGATTCGTAATGACTTGAAATATTCTGCCCCAATATACTGAATCGTGAAGAGGTGCTTTTGATCAACTGTCTTCTGGAGGGAACAACTTTTCGCTCCTAAGGTGGCCTGCCTCAGTACGAGTCTTGCAGCAATTCTATCATTTGACTGATTGATCTTCGAGAGATTTTCCTAATCTCGATGTGACTTCCCTAGATTGGCTGAACTTGGGAGAGATTTCTCGACGTGATTGCCCTAGATTAGCTGAACTTTGAGCACAACTTACTGAGAAAACCGTTAGCTGATGGAGTCTTTTAACTACATGTTCCTCAATATGATTGCCTAGGAATTTCCTCTTGGCAAAGTCAGACTCCTCGACAGATGCTCATTATGCAGACTTCATTGGTGTCAAGTACAATGTATGTAAGCAGAAAATGTTTATTCTGAGAATGCTGATTCTAATACAACATACATGGTAATCTTGAAGTTTTTATTGAAAAGATGTCATCAAACCAGTGAACGAATTACTAGAAAAAATGCGACACTGATTTTTTGAATAAAATACATTATGCACATACAATACCAACAAAAACATTCTAGCCCTACTCACGGGAGTCAGGAACGCTGTCTTATCAGAAGCACGCCTTCAGAATAACCTTTACCTCAGTTAGGACTTTTGAGGGTTGTAACATGGCCTGGTTCACGGTTTGAGAAAGAAGGATTTATGGCTCAAAATTTTGTTTGTACCCACCCATTCTCCTTGATGTCCTTCAGTCCTATGTTCAGTTCATTTGACATAAGTGCTCACCTTCCAAAAGGTTATTGCATGTCATCAGTGATGGTTAAGGAGTCCCCATTGCTTTCGGAGTGGCAATCGCTCCTTTCGTCTTTGGTGTCTGTAGTCACACGACTCATTCTTGCTCGAGGATTTTTCTTTTGTAATCCTTTTTGCTCTTTCTATTTGCCTCTTTTTTCATTTGTTTCCCTGATTTTGCCTGGATCGAATTCTTTTCGATTTTGATGTCCAGCGGGATGCCCTAACTTTTGCCTAAGTCACTTGTTTTCAAGTTTTCGACTTAGCGGGCTTTCTTTCTCCTTTTTCTTTTTTTTTTGAACAAATCGTGTGACACTGGCTGTCTTGACTTTGTTGAAAGGATTGTGATTGCTTCACTCGTTGCGGCGAGGGATAACCATTTTGGTTTCATGCTCCTTGGCCTCCTGACGAGAAAAAAAGGTAATAGATCCTTAGATGCGCACTCCTTTTGAAATTTGAACGCTTGGTCAAATCAACTGACAACCACCCTGCCCCTGGGTTAAGTGTTAGGGTTTTTTCGAAAGAACTCCTACTTCTAGGCTCAACGGGGTTAACAAGGGTCTATCTCCCTTATATCTCCGGTGTTTGGGGAGTTGAAACAATGCCTGTACATCATCAGCAAGGTTTTGTTCCAAAAGCATACAACCAGAAAGTTTGCGTTTTCATTTCATCATCTTCCCTCTAAGAGTTTAGGCACGTAAATTGGTATTGAAATGCATAGAAACAATTAAATGAATGAACACAAATGAATTACTTCAAGAAAAACATATTCATTGCATTAAGGTCATCATTCAAAAACAAACAAGTTTTACATGTATACAAAGCTTAAACGAACAATGAAAAATACAAATGAAAGTACATTAAAGAAGCTAAAGATCGTCATTATTGAGGAGGCTTGGCTCCGTCTGGACTTACTGTTTCTGATGACATATTTGCAGTCTGAGTTCTCACTTGGGAGGCTTCAGTTGATGTGCAAACCATCGGCATTGAATGTAATGACCCCAGCGTAAATCAGATCATGATTTTGGTGCTTCAGAGCTCTGCAATCTTCAATTGAATGGCCAGGGGCCCTCAAATGGAACTCACATATCGCAGTTGCATCATAGCCATGAGGAATAGGATCTGGAACATGCTTGACCTTCCTTAGCTGAACCAAAGAACCTTCGAGCAAACGAGCAAGCAAATGACTGTGAGGTATAGGGATTGGATCAAACCTTCTATCAAGCCTTCTTGACCTCTGTTGTCTCTTCTGAGGACGGTTATAATCTCGGCAACCAACCTGCCCGGGTGCTTTCATCTTCAAATCGGGTCGAGAAACAGACAAATGTTGTTGGCGTGAGGATTCTGAAACCCCAGACTGTGGAATATTCCCCTGTCCTGAGGTTGACTCTGGAGGTATGAGAGAAGCATCCATCTCTTTCGCAACAGTGAACTCGATTGCCTTTGAATCAATTAAGTCATGGACCTTATGCTGAAAGGCCTTGCATTTCTCAATATTATGCCTGGGGGCTCCAGAATGGAAGTCACAACGAGCCTTCACGTCATAACCTAGGTGGAGCTAGAGTCTGCAACTAAACCAATTGAAGTTGAAGCTGATGCTGCAATAGCAGTGTACACGGCATCGGGAGCGGGTCAAAAACTCTTTCAGACCTTTTTGGCCTTGACCCATATCCTCCGTTCCTAGGATTCTCTTGGGAGGTAGGCAATGGCGGCTGTTGAGAAAGCTCTAGACCGTCAGGTTACGAAGAAGATTCCCTAGGCAATTCATGATTCGGGAGAGATTCTGACAAAATAGAGGGAATAACACCTTTCGTTGCAGCAGTGGGTGCAGAACTGTCCTCTTTTCTCAACATAGTTCTCATGACCTCCATGACCAAGCCCATCTGAGTCTTCAGCTGATGAACTTCTTTTCTCAGCATCTTATGACCCTGGAATATAGCTTGTAGGTCCACCATGAAATGCCTCATTTGGCTGCGGACAGCCATCAGTTCTGTTTGAATTTGATCCATGGTCAACTTCTGAATGGCTTGAGCAGTTAAGTCTGAAATTCTGAAGAAAACCAGATCAGGACGAGAATAACTAGCTTCAAACACCTGTTATACAAATGAGTATGAAAATGCGATGCAAATTCCATGTTCAAATATTTCCAAGGAATCATTCTGCTTTGATTCAAGTTTTTCACATAAGAACCACAAGAAATAGATGGAAATGATCAGCAGCGAGTCTCAAAGTTAAGTTCCTTGAAAATACAAGAACATGTATGCAAACATGTTATAATGATATGGATGCAGAGACATGGGATTAAGGCTTCCACAAATTCTGGATAACTGTTGCGCTGCTGACGGAATAAGTTCAAAACTCTACTCTGATAAGAATATCGGAATACCAGAATATCTGAATAATCAGAATACCAGAATACCAGACTGATAAGTCTACACTGATAAAAAGACCAGAAAACCAGGTAGGTTGAAGGTCAAGGTTATCTCCAAACCTGCAAACACCCGCCCATTCTCACATGTAGGCACTAAAACCAAGGATCCTCAGTGCCACAGACTCTCAGGTCGAGGAATGATGATACGTTCACCATTTCTGGTTTGGCATCATCATCAATCAAGGAGGCCTCAACTGATTCCCCTAAAAAGGTCATCTTATGGCAAGTTCTCAGCTTCGGGTCCTCGGATCAAGAAGCGTAATGGGTTTTCCATTTCTGGTCTGCCATTATCGCCCCTCGGGAGGAGTACCTTAACTGAGTCCTCGGGAATGGTCACCAGAGTCGACAGCTCATCAAGGGAATATCCAATGGCCTGCATCAACATGCAGCATCAGATATCTCCTAGAAGAACCTCGTCTGGCTGTGGGTCTCGTGAACACTACACGTGGTCACCACCATGCAAGCGACATGATTATCCACTCTAAATCCTATGTGTATACTCAAGCCCGGGTAGTGGGATTATCTCTCAGAACACCCATCCCACCAAAGAAAACAGACAGTCTAGTCCAGCACAAAATATATGGCAACAATGAAATGAAAAGCAAGTAAACACAATGAAAGCGATAAACATGCAATAATGCCATAAATAAAGCGAGTAAAGCACGCAGATAAACACCCTATAATCGAAAACAAACAGGCGCTAGGATTGAATCACTTAGGGAACCAGAAATTCTGGGTTCGTTCCCTAGCATAGTCGCTAGCTGTCGCATCTGCGAAAATCAACCGGCGAAAAAGAACAGAAGAGTCGCCATCGAACGCTATTTATCTCGACGCAGGGAAAGGAAACGATCGAAGAAAACCTCAACAAAGGGAAAGAAATGTTCATCGCAACTATAGCCTGGGTTCGGGAGTCGGTTACGCAAGAGGAAGGTATTAGCACCCCCTCACGTCCATCGTACTCGATGGGATCCACGCTTGTTGTTATCGATCAAAGGGTGTCGGTTATCTGAAGCTCAACTGCTAAACAGGAAACGGAAAGGGAGAAGGAAAAAGAAAAGAAAAGGTAACTCGGTAGGACATCGTCGTCCTAGGCCTACGTATTCCCTTGGGAGCGGGAAAGTCAGAGTCAACGTAGTTCGGAGGACTACAGATTGTGGGGGAAGTTTGCTCGCCAAGACATCTGCTAACTTCCAAACAATGCAATGCTTTTAAGTGTTTTGGAGCAATGGTGTCACATGCAAGTATACATGCCTGGTAAAGTAGTAAGTGATAAAATAAAGGTCGAACCCATAGGGAAGTGTTAAGTGTTTGAACCACTATTATTGGCGTACTTTGTTTAAGAAAAGTATGAGCAATATAACAGAAATATGAGAATAAGGAACAGGAGCACACACAAATATCTAAAAATTACTAAAAACTAAAAGGGAGTTAAAATATCAGAGAGAGTATCTGATGAGCTAAATCCATTAGTATAGTTGTTGTTGGAATGCTTTTATGATGGGAAGTGTCGTGCCTCAAAAGGTCAGAACGTGATCTAGTGGTGTATCTCTACAACATCAAAAACATGCATAACTAGGGCAAGGGAACAAATCTCTAAGTCTCACTTGTAACCCTAAAATACGTCTGGTTTTAATTTTGAAAAGTCTTTATGGTCTCTACTCCTTATCTCTAAGAAAGTTGAATTAAGTGAATATCTCTATCCTACTTTATTAACCACTTTTGTTATGAAATCCACTTGTTTATTGGATCTCTCTCAACAACAAGTTTTTACCTTTTTCCTAGTTGATCACTCTAAGAACCAAGTTTATAACATAAAAACACATAACAAAATAAGACACTAGCCAACACATCATATTAACATAAAAATAACTTTTATACCAACTTCATTAGTCTCATCAAGCAAAGGTTTAGCTCATGATGAGCTGAGTACAAACTACTGGAATGAAATTGATAGGAAACATCATCTTACAAGAGGAGTAAAGAAATGCAACCTAATAATAACTTGGAGATCTCTTGCGTTGGTTAAACAGCAACATCTCTCTTCAGTCACGACAGTTCTCAGTAGAACGTACAGGTCTGGAGAAGAAAAGAATACTCTCCAAATAATCTAACTCTAGAAAATGAAAATAACTTGAAAACTGAAAATAAACTATTAATGTGTGTGAACTCTCCCGTCTCTCCGTCTTCAATGCACAAGCTCTCTTAAATAGTGATGAATGGAAGTGGTAGTTGGTTATTCTTGGATCATGGGTCTCTTGAAAAAATTAAGGTTAGGCCCAAATCAATTCTTCATGTTGGCCAGCTGTCCTTCAATCCTTCCCTTGCAAGCAATCTGGTACAGATGTTGGTGGGAGACAAATCTGCTTTTTTGTAGGCGGCTGTAGCAGGCTGGTGGAGCAGAGCAGACGACTGGTGGTGTTGATCGCTCTTCTGTATGCGTGGTCCCCACCGTACCCTCCTTTTGTCCTCTAGCTTACTTGGTCTTATCCATTCCTTTTGCTCCAATGCGCATCAAAACGCTGCCACGTGAACCCTAGTCTTTTCATCATCATCATTCTCCAACCCTTTTGGTGAAATGGTTGATTAAATCATCAACTCTTCTTCTCTAAATAGTTCCACATTCTGCTCCAGAACCTGGCAACTGGGGTCATGCCACTTCTCATCATCATCAAACTTTCTTTTAGAGCAAAAACACAAAGAAAACGTGAAAGAAGCACATAAAGTGCTTAAAGCTTAAATCATGCTAAAACACTTTAAACTCATGCTACAGAAGTGAAATCATGAACTAGAAATGTCTTAAAAATTGAGTTAAAGTAACACACTAAAATAGTGTTATCAATCCCCGAAACTTGAATGATCGCCTGTCCTCAGGTGATGTGGCAGGGAAAGACATAGGGAAGTGAAATTGGTTCTCAACATCTTAAGTCAGTTCTATCAGGGCAATGGGGCTTTTAAGAATCGGAAGGGTTAGGAAGCAGTAATCAGTGCAAGCAGCTTAACTTTGCAATTGTCCCAAAGTTTTGTTAGCTCAAAGGGGACTTGACAACTCCTGTCACGACCCTACTCTTCTGGAAAACAAGCCACAATTTTCTCTTTTTTGATCCCTCCTTGTGTACTTTCTTGAGTGGGGTTTCTTCTCATTTGGTTTCACTAGGGAATTCTGTCCTGATTCTTATTTGATATTTTTAACTAACACATTTTCGACCACACTTTTCCACTTATTATATATATATATATGGCAAAACGCTTCATCTCAGACTCTTCTCATGAGAGTTCAACTGGATATTATGATGAAGGCACTTGTTGTTCCTCCAGTTTCGGGCACAGGAACTTTATTGGTGGTCTTTGCCACTTTTTGCATATTTTTGTGTTTTTGTGTGAAGTGTGTCCCTTCTGTGGTTGTCTCAATCACTATTTGAATCTTTTTGTCCTTCCCTTTGTGATTCCTAGGATGTCAACCTTCCCCTTGATTTTCACAATTCAGTACTCTTTTTGGAAAAAATTTCTGGCTGGTTTAAGAGACTAGTACAGTCGTGACGAAGAACATCAGTCTCCTCTGTTAAACTCATTTGGTACAACTTCTTCACCTTTCTATGCTAACACCTAACTGCTTTATTCCCCTTTTTAATCTTGAGCCCAGAAATTAAAAAAAAAAATTCTCCTGACTTAGTTGAATTCCCAACATTCCCTAGTTCTAAGTTATGATAAACACAAATGTAACATGAAAGAAATAATCACCAAAAAGTGCCACGCACGTGTAATTAATTCAAACATCAAGTAACAAGTGACCATGTTCTGGGAGCTTATCAACATCCCCAAAAGAAAATTAAAACATTTAAAACTAAAACATTTTGCTCAAAACATGGCCAACCAAACACAATATCCAAACTTAGACATAAGACAGTAGTCATAGGTAGAAACGACAGTAAAAGACAGAAACAGGGTTAGATTGAGTGAAAATAGGCTGAGTACTGATGCCCTCCCCCAAACTTAGTAAGGACAGTGTCCTCACTGTTTAGTGATGAGAGGTGGCAAGACAGTGCTCGCCTATTTCCATATTTACCACTTAGGCCCTTAGCCCGGAGCTTTTCCTTGGAGCCTGCAGAGGTTGCTTCTTCTTTTTCTTCTTGCTCTCCTGCACTCCTAGGCCTTTGTCATTTCCCTCTTCGGCTGTAGCAGCAACAACCTCCTTCCTAGCAGCCTTCATAGGACTCTTTACCTTTTGCTGTGGCTATTTTCCACTTTCCTTTGGTTGCTCTGCCGCAACATTATGTTCTGTATTTGCGGCAAGTTCGATGACAGGCAGGGGTTCTGGCTCAGCTCCTGTCTTTTCTGTCTCATCACTGTCAGCTTCGTCCTCTCCCTTGGAAACTTCCTCTTTCTCAGTTTTTGTAGAGGAGTAATATCTCCTTATTATTTCCGCTTCCTTCTCCTCAGTCCCTCCTTCGGGTTGCACTTTTTCTTCCTCAACATCCTCCTTTTTCTCACTTCTTCCTTCCTCCTCAGTAGCTTCCACCTTGTTCAAGTCCTCAGCATCTTTTTTTGCTTCTGATAACATGGTTTCCAAAACTTCATCTTTCTCTGTTCCTTCCTCCTCCTGGCCTGACTTATTCAGGTCAAATTTGTTGGCGTTTGTTACAGGGCTGGCAGGCGGTGTCATGCCTACAACCGGCTCCTTCTTTTTCCACTCAGCCTTGAGCTTCTTCTTCTTTGGGGTTTCCTCCAATTCTGGAGATGGAGACGGATAAGCCTTCCTTAGCTTTTTCTTTTTTTTTGTTTTGGCTTTGACTGGTGTCTGCTGGCACGCCCTTGCTAGTCTCACCAACATCTTTCTTCTTTGCCTCTTTGTCTTTCTTCTTCTTCTTTCCCTTCTCTTTTTTCGTGGGTCTCTTTTCTCCTTCAGCAGCAACCATTGGTTCAGCATTTCCCAAAATATGATCTGGAAACTATAGAGCCTTCAACACATGAGATGGGGCTTGCATGGCCCACATCTCTTCCAACCACTGTGTCTTGGCCTTTTTGTAAGCGAAGAATGCTTGTTGATCCATATGCATCTGCCTCAAGATTTCTATTGTTGGGTCTGGTTGCTCTTCAGTTGCATATGAGTTTTGACTTGTAGATGCTATTTTCCTTACTCCTTTGGGCTTCATGAGTGTCATGATTAGTGTCTTGTCCAGCGGCTTTTAAGGGGACCCAAAATTGTCTGAGTCATACTCAGACACACCATGTCTTCGGCACAGAGTTATGATTAAACAAGGAAAGAAGAGCATCCCTTCCTTCTTCTTTGAACATGCATGGATTTCCTGCACTATTATTTTTCCCACATTGACGGGTCTCAAGCCGGTGATACAGTGTAAGAGTACCAAGTTTTCCCTAGAAACCGTCTCATTGTGCGGTTGGCTTGATGGAATGTTTCAAAAATTGGTACTAAACTTTCACCTCCGGCTTGAGGTCCATCCTCTTCACGGCTTTGTCCACCCATTTTGCTCCCTGGACACACAATGACTCCAGATACGTGTCATACTCATCTTCCTGAGATCGTAGTACCAAGTTTTGGTACTCATCTTCAACAACATCCAGTTTGAAATAATAGTTGATATTTGCCTCATTGTACATGACCTTTGTCCCTCTGATGATCACCTCCAATCGTTTGGGTCCTGGATCGGTGAGGTTTGCATAGAACTCCTTGACTAAGCTGGCGTTGTAAGCACCAGGCTGTTTGCACAAAAGCTCCCATTTCAACTTCAAGATTGTGGTTCCAATATCTCCCGGTAGTCCCAGGTCTTCCTCAGAGGAGTCCATAATAAAACCACGCTCAGCAAAAAGACTCATCTTGCTAAAATACTCCGTGAAGCGCCTGTGAGCTTCCAAATTCACGAAAGTTTCATCTTCGTCCTGACTTGAGATATCAATGGTGGGGGTGGTGTTTTTCTTGGCAGTGGTTTTGTAAAGGCGGCCTGTTAGGGGGTCGCGTGTCATGTTTCTGAAGTGAAAGAGGAGAAAAAGGGATTGAGAAGTTTTTTGGGTTTTAGAGAAAAATGGTGAAATGGAAGATGAGGAGGTTTTTGTTTGAAGTTTTGTGTGTGTAGGTAAAAGTGGGGGGAAGTTGTAAGGATGGTTGCAAAAAGTTTTAAGAAAATATTAAAATAAAACGTTTCTTTGAAGTGGAGAGAGAAGTTTTTCCGTTTTTGTGTTTCGTAGGGCAAGGAGTGAAAGCCCTAGGTCTGACACCTGAAAAGACATACTTAAGTGGGTTTGCGTGTTTAGGTGGCTGTGATGTCTGAAGTGGCAGACCTGGCCATCATAACACTGCTCCTTCACTCAGCCCAATACGCTTGCTCCCTATGTTGCGCTT
This sequence comes from Lathyrus tuberosus, assembly GCA_022829125.1. Lineage (NCBI taxonomy): Eukaryota > Viridiplantae > Streptophyta > Magnoliopsida > Fabales > Fabaceae > Lathyrus > Lathyrus tuberosus. The sequence continues at coordinate 14,164,327 of JALAZF010000075.1, forward strand.
TCTTTCTCTCTCTTCCTTCTAAGAAAAACATTTCAAATTCTTTTCTGATTTTCCAAAAGAAAAATAATCAACGCCAGCTCAGCATTGTTATTAATCTCATTGGACTTAGGAAAACTTTTTGATTCCTTCAATTTTTTTCATTCCTCCACTCCACTGTTCTTGTTTCAATTGCTGGCATGTCTGGTCTTGTCATGCGCTGACGCTGCTAGAACACATCATAATCCTGTACAAAATAAAACAAAAAGAAAAAAAATTGCATCAAACTGGGCTGCCTCCCAGTAGCGCTATTTTAAGGTCTTATAGCCTGACCAACACAAAAATTCATTAATCAATAAAATGAAGAGAGTCCCTTGTGTTACTTGAGGACTCTCCAAGGTAAGCTTTGACCCTTTGGCCGTTAACCTTAAATTTCTCTCCATTTTTCTCATTCAATAATTCTACAGCACCATGGGGGTAAATTTCCTCTAAGATATGTAAGTTATATGTGTACCTAAGAGGGGGGTGAATTAGGCTCTTAGACAATTATCCGGATTTTTGACGGTTTTTGAATTTTACTTTCCTAAAAGTTTCTAAGTGAGGAAAGCGGTAAATGCGGAAAGTAAAGAACACCAAGACGTATAGTGGTTCCCCTCACAGGTCGAGAGTACTCAACTCCCCTTTCAACACGAAAGAGATTTTCACTAATGTTAAATCTTAAGACAAGACACACCTAGTCTTCCTATACAAGACTCTAACAATCAACACCAAGAACACCCTCTTGGATTTTACAAGTTTAAAGTCCAACCGAGAATCAACCTCTCACAAATGGACCTCTTGTATCCACAATCCGGATAACAAGGATTACACCTCACAATCTTATATCCAACAATCCTGGAAAAATAAGATGTGACAAAGAACAATATTTCTGAATTTTTTAATAAGTGTACAAGATGAAACTTTGAAACTTTATCAATCTCAAGATTGATCTTCTCTTTCAAGTATGAAGATTCAAGACAAATTCTCTCTAAGTGCTCGAGATACTTCTATGATAAAATAATGTGAAAATGTATTTCAAAAAGTATCTAAATATGAAAGATGTGTAGAAAAAAAATGTAGGGAGATTTTAATATTTTTTTATGAAAGAGGTGATTGAAAAATGAAAATTTGAAATGAATTTATATTGATGAAAGCAACAATTCAAAAGTCATGGCAATGGTTAGAAAAATCTGAATTTTAATAAGAGAAATGATGTAAGAGATGCCATGAAAAGATATAATGAAAAGGTGCATTCAAACAAAACATTTTTCAATTTTAAATAAAAAATACTGTTTCAGTACGATGTAAATTGTGGCGGTTTGTTTGTTCCGTTACGTCGGTTCAAAACGCCATAATCTACCAAAAACTTTTCAAATTTAAAATTTAAAATATAGCTTCAGACCAGTGCAAATTGTGGCGGTTTTTTTTTGTGCTGTTACGACGGTTAAAAACGCCATAATTTACCAAAAACTGAATGTTTAAATAAATTGAAAAATTAAAAAATTTGTCTAAGTATTTGAACCAATTTTATGCAACATCTTTTGATTTTTCCAAGTCAATATTATATTTGAAAGTGATTTAATATGGTTCAAAAAAGAAAAATAATTTTTCCAATTCAAGAAATATTTTGAGCACTAAGAAATGTTTTAGTCAAGAATTTCATATACCTAAAAGTTTGATTAATCCTATCTTGCAAGTGTAGTCAAGTCTTATGCATTTCTTCTTTTTCCTTCTTTGAGAAATCTTCAAGACTTGAATTAATATGAAACTTGTTCTACCTTTGAAGTCTTTGATCCATTTCCTTTTGTACATAAAACCTTGAATGAACATTGTTGTCTTCATCAAAACCATTGAGAAGCTATGTCTTCACATTCTCCCCCTTTTTGATGATGACAAAGCAATTCTTGAAAATTCGATCCAATCATGTTTCTCTAACCAAAGCTTGCCCCCCCTTGGATATTGCTCCCCCTTAATCCATGATTTTAGAGATTTTTAAAATCTACACATTTTGTTAGAGAAACCAAGCAATAATACACAATTCTTCTCCCCCTTTGTCATTAACAAAAAGGATGGGAAAAGACTTGAAGTATATAAAGAAATTATGAAAAATAAAGACTATTTTTACCTATGAGATTTACCTCATGATTGACTTCATCAAAACATTCATCCTTGGCAACATGATTTTGAAGCCTTAGTCACAAAGTTGGCTTTTGTTTAGAAGATTTTGATTTAGTCCTTTAACATAAAGTACACCTTCAATGGATGTGAAAGTTAGTGCTCCAACTTTGCCAATGCCAAGAATTCTTCCTTTAAGGTATTCCCCATATGTGAAATAACCCTTGGACTTTAGAACTAGATTTGAAAGTCAGGTTGTGTCTCCCATCAAAAGCTTAGAACAACCACTTATCAAAGGCATAAAATTGAAGTGGTCTTCATGCAAACCTACAAAACAAATTAAGTTTTATTTGGTACCCAATGTGCTTTGGGTCCATCATAGTTAGTTCCCTTCTTAACCCACACATAATGCCCACTTGCCACACTAACATTTCTAACATAGCAAGCATTAGGTGTATGGCCACTTATACCACAATAAAAACATGTAGGAACAAAATTACTTCTATATCTAGGAGTATAAGATTTCTTTTTAACAGATCTTTTCTTTTTAGGATTAGGATGCACATTCCTAGGTTTGTTCACTTTCTCTTTGGAAGTTTGATCCTTAGCCTTAACAAATATAGTTTTACTTGAACTTGGTTTAGAAAACTTTGAATAGCCAAGTCCACATTTATCATTTGAATATCTTTGTTGACTAAGGACTTCTTCCAATCCAATTTGTCCTTTCTCATACCTTTCAAGTACACTTTTTAATTGGAAAATTTGAAAAGAGAGAGATTCACAATTTTTACATACAAAATTCTGTTTTTCACTAATCATCTTTTGTTTCTCATTTTCGATCTCTTTTTCTAATGAAACATTTTTTTCGTCTAAAGTTGAAATTTGTTTCTTTTGAGATGATATAGTTTTATACAGAATTTTGCATTCATTTAACAATTCATTTATGGCACCTTGTGCATCACTATCAAAAGAATTATTACTAACCTCATCTTCTTCATCATTGGAGTGGTGTGATGCTATCAATGCAAGATTTACATGTTCTTCATCTGAAGATGAACTTGTTTCGTTGTCTACATATGTTTTCCTTTCCTTTTTATGATTCTTTTTCTTGAATTTATTTTTCTTTTGAAGTGTAGGACATTCACTTTTAACATGTCCTCTTTCTCCACATTCAAAGCATTTAATCTTTCTCGTTGGTGCTTCCAGATGTGCTCTCATACGAATCTTCCAAAAATCAAAATACTCTCCAGAGAAAAGTGGGGGCTTGTTACTACTTCCACCGTCTTTGAATACCGGGTTCGTGCTTGCGGAAGCCATGCTGGATCTTGTCGGAAGAGGTTACCTAACTTGCTCTGATGCCAATTGTAAGTTATATGTGTACCTAAGAGGGGGGTGAATTAGGCTCTTAGACAATTATCCAGATTTTTGACAGTTTTTGAATTTTACTTTCCTAAAAGTTTCTAAGTGAGGAAAGCGGTAAATGCGGAAAGTAAAGAACACCAAGACGTATAGTGGTTCCCCTCACAGGTCGAGAGTACTCCACTCCCCTTTCAACACGAAAGAGATTTTCACTAATGTTAGATCTTAGGACAAGACACACCTAATCTTCCTATACAAGACTCTAACAATCCACACCATGAACACCCTCTTGGATTTTACAAGTTTAAAGTCCAACCGAGAATCAACCTTTCACAAATGGACCTCTTGTATCCACAATCCGGATAACAAGGATTACACCTCACAATCTTATATCCAACAATCCTGGAAAAATAAGATGTGACAAAGAACAATATTTCTGAATTTTTTAATAAGTGTACAAGATGAAACTTTGAAACTTTATCAATCTTAAGATTGATCTTCTCTTTCAAGTATGAAGATTCAAGACAAATTCTCTCTAAGTGCTCAAGATACTTCTATGATAAAATAATGTGAAAATGTATTTCAAAAAGTATCTAAATATGAAAGATGTGTAGAAAAAAAATGTAGGGAGATTTTAATATTTTTTTATGAAAGAGGTGATTGAAAAATGAAAATTTGAAATGAATTTATATTGATGAAAGCAACCATTCAAAAGTCATGGCAATGGTTAGAAAAATATGAATTTTAATAAGAGAAATGATAAAAGAGATGCCATGAAAAGATATAATGAAAAGGTGCATTCAAACAAAACATTTTTCAATTTTAAATAAAAAATATTGTTTCAGTACGATGTAAATTGTGGCGGTTTGTTTGTTCCGTTACGTCGGTTCAAAACACCATAATCTACCAAAAACTTTTCAAATTTAAAATTTAAAATATAGCTTCAGACCAGTGCAAATTGTGGCGGTTTTTTTTTGTGCTGTTACGACGGTTAAAAACGCCATAATTTACCAAAAACTGAATGTTTAAATAAATTGAAAAATTAAAAAATTTGTCTAAGTATTTGAACCAATTTTATGCAACATCTTTTGATTTTTCCAAGTCAATAGATTATATTTGAAAGTTATTTAATATGGTTCAAAAAAGAAAAATAATTTTTCCAATTCAAGAAATATTTTGAGCACTAAGAAATGTTTTAGTCAAGAATTTCATATACCTAAAAGTTTGATTAATCCTATCTTGCAAGTGTAGTCAAGTCTTATGCATTTCTTCTTTTTTCTTCTTTGAGAAATCTTCAAGACTTGAATTACTATGAAACTTGTTCTAGCTTTGAAGTCTTTGATCCATTTCCTTTTGTACATAAAACCTTGAATGAACATTGTTGTCTTCATCAAAACCATTGAGAAGCTATGTCTTCACAAGATAAAGGGTCCAGACCATCTTGATTTTAATTTCCCAGGGAATTGCTTCAGCCTTGAGTTAAAAAGTAAAACTTTTTGGCCTTTCACTAATTCCCTCTTCTGGCATTTCTTGTCATGCCACCTCTTGGTCTTTTCCTTATACAATTCATCATTTTTGTATAAAAACAGCCTATGCTCATCTAACTCATTTAATTGGAGCATTCTAGCTTGGCCAGCACTTTGAATATTAAAATTTAATTGCTTCACAGCCCAAAATGCCTTATGCTCTAATTCAATGGGTAGATGACAAGCCTTCCCGTAGACAAGTCTATATGGAGACATGTCTAAGGGAGTCTTATAGGCAGTCTTATACGCCCATAGTGCTTCGTCCAAGTGTTTGGACCAATCCTTCCTTGTTGGATTAACTACCTTTTCCAAGATTCTTTTGATTTCTCTATTGGACAACTCCACTTGTCCACTAGTTTGTGGATGATAGGCTGTAGCAACCTTGTGCTTAATCCCATATTTTGCCATTAGGTTTTCAAAAAGTTTATTGCAAAAATGAGATCCACCATCACTGATGATAGCTCTAGGCGTGCCATGTCTAGTCAATATGTTCTTGAGTAAGAACTTAGTCACAACCTTGGCATCATTGGATGGTGTTGCTACTGCCTCAATCCATTTGGACAGGTAGTCCACAGCCACAAGAATGTAAAGATTTCCAAAAAGAGGGAGGAAATGGCCCCATGAATCAATTCCCCATACATCAAAAATTTCTACTTCAAGAATGCTAGTAAGCGGCGTCTCTTGTCTCATGGACACATTACCAACCCTTTGACATCTATCACATCTCTTTGTAAATTCATGAGCATCTTTAAAAATAGAAGGCCAGAAATAACCTGATTGCAGCACCTTGGCTGCAGTTCTTACTCCTCCAAAATATCCACCATATGGGGCTTTGTGGCATCTTGATAAGATCTGGCGTGCCTCCTCATAGTCAACACATCTTCTTAGCAACTGATCTGCACACTTCTTGTACAGGTATGGCTCATCCTAGAAATAGTTTTTTACAGTGTGGAAAAACCTCTTCCTCTGTTGAAAATTGAAGTCTGGTGGCACAACCCTACTGACCAAGTAATTCACAATGTCAGCGAACCAAGGAGTCATGCCATCAGTAATCATCAATAGCTTCTCATCCGAAAAACTCTCTTGGATGTCTCCACTGTTTTGAGGTTGCACTTCTTCAGGAAGTCTTGAGAGATGATCAGCAACTGAGTTTTCTACTCCTTTTTTATCTCTTATTTCCAGGTCTAACTCTTGTAGAAGAAGCACCCAACGTATGAGCCGTGGTTTTGCATCTTTTTTGGCAATCAAATATTTAATTGCTGCATGATCCGTATACACAATGACTTTAGTTCCTACCAAGTAAGTTCTGAACTTGTCAAAGGCAAACACTACTGCCAACAACTCCTTCTCCGTGGTTGTATAGTTGATTTGTGCTTCTATCAACGTTTTACTTGCATAGTAAATAGTGTGAAACACTTTGCTATGCCTTTGGCCTAGAACAACACCAATGACAAAGTCACTGGCATCACACATCAACTCAATTGGCTTGGACCAATCTGGAACTTTGACTACAGGAGCAGAAATCAGAGCCTTTTTCAAATGGTTGAAAGATTCAAGGCACTCTTTACTGAAGACAAAAGGTGTGTCATGCTGCAGCAGCTGGCAGAGAGGTTTTGTTATTTTTGAAAAATCTTTTATAAACCTCCTATAAAATCCAGCATGCCCCAAGAAACTCCTAATGCCCTTGATGTTGAGTGGTGGGGTAGTTTTTCAATTACCTCCACCTTAGCTTGATCTACCTCTAATCCTTCTTTAGAAATTCTATGACCAAGAACAATTCCTTCTTTTACCATAAAATGGCATTTCTCCCAATTGAGGACTAAATTGTGTTTTTCACACCTGGTCAGCACCAATTCCAGATTCTTTAGGCAATCTTGAAATGATTCTCCAAAAACTGAAAAATCATCCATAAAGACTTCCATGGAATTTTCTATGATGTCAGAAAAAATAGCCATCATGCAGCGTTGGAAAGTGGCTGGTGCATTGCACAGTCCAAACGGAATTCTTCTGAAAGCAAAGGTGCCATATGGACATGTGAATGTTGTTTTTTCTTGATCTTCCGGGGCTATTGCAGTTTGGTTGTAGCTCGAATATCCATCTAAGAAGCAATAATACTCCTTTCCAGCCAACCTATCCAACATTTGGTCAATGAAGGGCAAAGGAAAATGGTCCTTCCTTGTTGCCTTGTTCAGCTTCCTATAATCCATGCAAATTCTCCAACCAGAAACTGTTCTAGTGGGAATGAGCTCATTCTTTTCATTGGTGACGACTGTCATGCCTCCCTTCTTCGGTACTCACTGGATTGAACTTACCCACACACTATCAGAGATAGGGTAAATAATTCCTGCGTCCAGCCACTTGATAATCTCCTTTTTCATAACCTCCTTCATGATAGGGTTCAACCTCCTTTGACTCTCAATGTTATTCTTAGCATTTTCTTCCAACAGAATTTTATGCATGCAAACTGTTGGGATGATTCCTTTGATGTCAGAAATTTGCCAAGCAATTGCTCTCTTGTATCTCTTCAGCAAGGTAACCAACTGATCCTTCTGCTCTTCTTGTAAATCTCTGGCAATGATAACTGGCAGCTTCTGTCCTGCCTCCAGATATGCATACTGCAAGTGCTCCGGCAGCTGCTTCAGCTCTAATTCAGGGGGCTCTTCTATGGAAGGTAGCTGCTGCTTATGAGCAACAGTGGTTGTTTCAATCATAACAACAGATTCTTCTTCTAATTTTTGCATATGACCATAGATAATTCCATCTTTTAGTCCTCCATTTCCCATCTTTCCTAATTCTATTTTCAACACATCATTGGTCTTGAAAAGGTTTTTATGAATTAAACCTTCCCAGCTGGCTATCATAGAACACTCAGCCACCTCCTCTTCTGGGTATTGCAAAGCATTAAGTATGTTGAACACTACTTGCTGCCCATTCACCCTCATAGTGAGCTCTCCTCTTTCAACATCAATTAAGGTTATACCCGTTGCTAGGAATGGCCTTCCCAACAAGATGGGTGTCTCCTCATCAGCTTCAAAATCCATAATGATAAAATCAGCAGGGAAGGAAAATTTGCCAACCCTTACCAGCACGTCTTCAATCTTCCCTTGTGGGTAGCAAATACTCCTATCTGCCGACTGCAAGGTGATGGTTGTAGGCCTGGCAGCGCCTATCCCCAGCTTCTTGAATATGGATAAGGGCATGAGATTAATGCTGTCCCCTAAATCACATAATGCCTTTCCATAAAAGGTATCTCCAATGGTGCATGGAATAGTGAAACTTCCAGGATCCTTCAACTTGGAAGGGAGCTTGCCTTAAACTAATTGACTACACTCTTGTGTAAGTGCAACCGTAGCAAATTCTCCCACTCTTTTTCGCTTGGTAAGCACATCCTTCATGAACTTTGAATAGTTTGGTATTTGTTGAATGGCTTCAATCAATGGTATGTTGATGTGAAGCTGCTTTAAAATCTCCATGAACTTTCAAAATTGTTGTTCTTCTTTTGCCTTTTTGATTCTTTGAGGAAAAGGGGGTGGTGGTCTCTCTTGAATGAACTTCTGTTTTTTGTTGACTTTATACATGACTTCTTGAGTTGTTGTAGGAATACAATCTTCAGTGAGTTTGTCATCTTTATGCTTCTGTTGTTGGGATGAAGACGGTTCTTCATCTTTGTCTTTTTCCCCAGGACTGTCAGGCTTAGACACAACAGTACTTGACTCCTTGCTCTTTGCAATGGTTTCTTCGATTTCCTTGCCACTCCTTAGCTTAAGAGCTTGGCAAGTCTCAACATTCTTCACTCCAACTTGTGTGTTAGGAGTCTCAGTGGAACTGGGAAGGGTTCCCAAGTTTCTTGAACTTAAAGCCGTGGCAAGTTGGCCTAGTTGGTTCTCCAAGTTCTTGATACTTACTCCTTGTGCTTGAAATTGATTCTTTGCTTCTTGAATGAAGGACTTGAGCACATTCTCCAGATGGTTGTTCCCTTGGTTGACCCCAACATAATTAGGGTTAGAAAAACCAGGTGGAACTTGAGGTGTGGTTGCTTGCGGTTTAGGTTGATTTTGAGTATTACTCCAAGAGAAATTTGGATGGCGCAGGGTTGTAAGTGTTGCTATAAGGATTGTTGTATCTGCTGTTGTTGTTGGGATTGCCAACATAGTTAACTGAAACGGGATTGGCAGAACATTCTTCAAATAAATGTGGTCCTCCACAGTAAACACAGGCAACCTCAAAAGCGTCAGTAACCACCTTAACAGGGTCAGGTTTTGGTACTTCAGGATTCATCAGATTCTTCATCATTTGGTGAATCTGAGCCACTTGAGCAGCAAGAGCTGTAGTCTCAGTGACTTCATGAACTCCAGCAGGCTTCTTTTGAGTTGAACTTGAAGTGGCCCTTACGACTGGCCATTGGTAAGTGTTGGCGGTAATGCTCTCAATCAACTTGTAACCATCATCATATGATTTAGACAATAGAGCCCCACCACTAGATGCATCTAACATATTCCTTGAGGATGGAATTAATCCATTGTAAAAAGTCTCAAGTTGTATGCAGATGGGAATCCCATAATGTGGGCATTGTCTAAGCAGCTCCTTAAATCTTTCCCATGCGTCAAACAGTGTTTCATCATCTCCCTGCCTGAATGAGGTAATCTCATTTCTCATCTTTGCATTTTTGGAAGGAGGAAAATACTTTGCCAGAAACTTTTCTGCCAAAGCGTTCCATGTAGTAATGGAATTAGGTTCCAAAGAATTAAGCCAACTCTTGGCTCTATCCCTTAGAGAGTATGGAAACAACCTCAATCTAAAGGTATCCACTGGCACGTCAAGGATTTTGAAGTTATCAGCCACGTCCAGAAATTGTTTTAAGTGCAAATGAGGATCTTCATGAGGAGCTAGAGCTAGAATATTGACCAGCAGCTTGTAACATTTGGAACATCATTGGCTTGAACTCAAACTATGGTGCAGTGATGGCTGGCCTGGTGATGCCAGTATTTATAGCATTAGGATCAAACACAGCATAGTCCCTGATGCTACGCGCTCGGTCATTGGCTATGCCAATAATGTCTGGCCCTGCCATGGTTGCGTTTTGTAATGACTCGTCTGAAGAAGACGATGAACTCTCTTCGTCAGTATCCTCCTCGTACGCTACTCCTTCAGGTTTAGCCACAACTGAGGTTGAGGAATCTCTAGATAGTTTCTAAGCATGTAAAAATTTCCTTCGTGCTTTGAGGATTCTTTCAAGTTCAGGATATCCACTGTAAACTGGTTGTAACGACCTGCGCATACAAAATCTTAAACCTGTCGAGACACCAAATCACAGCAAACGTTAAAGGCTCAAATACAGTATTAAACAAAATATTGAATATAGTTTTTCAAACGTTTTTCACTTCCCTGGCAACGGCGCCAAAAACTTGCTAACTTCCAAACAATGCAATGCTTTTAAATGTTTTGGAGCAATGGTTTCACATGCAAGTATACATGCTTGGTAATGTAGTAAGTGATAAAATAAAGGCCGAACCCACAGGGAAGTGTAAGTGTTTGAACCACTAATATTGGCGTACTTTGTTTAAGAAAAGTATGAGCAAGATAACAGAAATATGAGAATAAAGAACAAGAGCACACACAAATATCTAAAAATTACTAAAAACTAAAAGGGAGTTAAAATATCTGAGAGAGTAGCTGATGAGCTAAATCCATTAGTATAATTGTTCTTGGAATGCTTTTATGATGGGAAGTGTCGTGCCTCAAAAGGTCAGAACGCGATCTAGTGGTGTATCTCTTCAACATCAAAAACATGCATAACTAGGGCAAGGGAACAAATCTCTAAGTCTCACTTGTAACCCTAAAATATGTCTGGTTTTAATTCTAAAAAGTCTTTATGGTCTCAACTCCTTATCTCTAAGAAAGTTGAATTAAGTGAATATCTCTATCCTACTTTATTAACCACTTTTGTTATGAAATCCACTTGTTTATTGGATCTCTCTCAACAACAAGCTTTTACCTTTTTCCTAGTTGATCACTCTAAGAACCAAGTTTATAGCATAAAAACACATAACAAAATAAGACACTAGCCAACACATCATATTAACATAAAAACAACTTTTATACTAACTTCATTAGTCTCATCAAGCAAAGGTTTAGCTCATAATGAGCTGAGTACAAACTACTGGAATGAAATTGATAGGAAACATCATCTTACAAGTGGAGTAAAGAAATGCAACCTAATAATAACTTGGAGATCTCTTGCGTTGGTTAAACAGCAACAACTTTCTTCAGTCACGACAGTTCTCAGCAAAACATACAGGCCTGGAGAAGAAAAGAATACTCTCCAAATACTCTAACTCTAGAAAATGAAAATAACTTGAAAACTGAAAATAAACTATTAATGTGTGTGAACTCTCCCATCTCTCCGTCTTCAATGCACAAGCTCTCTTAAATAGTGATGAATGGAAGTGGTAGTTGGTTATTCTTGGATCATGGGTCTCTTGACAAAATTAAGGTTAGGCCCAAATCAATTCTTCATGTAGGCCAGCTGTCCTTCAATCTTTCCCTTGCAAGCAATCTGGTACAGATGTTGGTGGGAGACAAATCTGCTTTTTTGCAGGCGGTTGTAGCAGGCTGGTGGAGCAGAGCAGACGGCTGGTGGTGTTGGGCGCTCTTCTACATGTGTGGTCCCAACTGTACCCTCTTTTTTTCCTCTAGCTTACTTGGTCTTATCCATTCCTTTTGCTCCAATGCTCATCAAAACGCTGCCACGTGAGCCCTAGTCTTTTCATCACCATTCTCCAACCCTTTTGGTGAAATGGTTGATTAAATCATCAACTCTTCTTCTCTAAATAGTTCCACATTCTGCTCCAGAACCTGGCAACTGGGGTCATGCCACTTCTCATCATCATCAAACTTCCTTTTAGAGCAAAAACAAAAAGAAAACGTGAAAGAAGCACATAAAGTGCTTAAAGCTTAAATCATGCTAAAACACTTTAAACTCATGCTACAAAAGTGAAATCATGAACTAGAAATGTCTTAAAAATTGAGTTAAAGTAACACACTAATTAGTGTTATCAACATCGTCGTCTCTTGCCTACGTATCCTCAATCTAACGCGAAGGAGGAAGTCAGAGCAGTCGTAGTTCGACCTAACAAGGTCTTGTTGTTTTTCGTTTTTTAAGTGGAAGACGCCAACATTCACATTCCAGCAGTTTAGGTGTTGCCGCTCATTGTATGGAGTCTTACGTGTTTACTTGTTGCGGTAGAACGGAAATGACGCGTCCTTTACGATGAGAGTGAGGGAGATACGAAGAGAATCCTGGAGGAAGATGCTTGTTTGTTTTTGTCTTTTAGAAGAAAGTGTTTTGATTGATTGTGTTTGTAACTCATATTGCACTAAAGTCTAGGACATAGGAACGAATGCGTCGCATGGTCGTCCCCAACAGGACGTATGCTAAACACTCTAGAAAGGTGAAGGGAGACCCTCCGCCTTCCATTTCTCATGTACTTAAGGCTCATGGCGTACAATACTCGTTGCCTTTATTACATGTCTTTTGATTTTGTTTTGAGATGAGAGAAGAGAAACTCAAAGTTGAAATGCTAAGGGGAAACTAGGTCCTAATGGTATCATACAATGGTGGCCCTATAGTTGAGTTTAGAAGGGGATCGCTACCTATGTTGGCATACATGGATTGCTATCCTAATATCTCTCCTACCTCCGACTTAATAAAAAATTAAGTGGATCTAGGAATCCTAAGGGAATCATGTGAATAGACAAGTAAACATTATGTAACTCAATCCATAAATAAAAGGAACTAAAAGCAAACGAAAGAGTAAACAGTGTCAGTCAACAATAATGTCACACAATTAAAGTAAGAAAAGGAGGAGCTTTAGCCAAGGGGTCATATCAACTGAGGCAAACAAGCTAGCTGTGGGAAATAGGGGTACTCACCCAATGGTATCGAGAACCATGGAGAGTAGAGTAATAAACGGGGAGTTGTGAATCAGATCACATAAGCATCAGCATCGGTCAATGCGAGCTATAGACAAGGTGTGGGGGTCTAATTACTAGACCCTCCTTCCACTTGAAGGACTAGATAACAAGATCGGGGGCACATGTTCAAGAGCATCAACACGTGGTGTGAGCTAGTGAACGACTCAACTGAAAGTGCGGGAGTCGATTACGGGCTCTCATTCCGCCTAATGCCTTCTTTGAGGACTTTTCAGGGAAATGGGGAATGGGACGCCTCTTTGAGGTCTTTGGCACAAAAGTAAACAATCACAAACAGAGCCTCCTTTGAGGACTTCCAGAATTTCCGGCCAAGTGGCACGGACTCCCAATCCTACTTCTCATGGCATCAAAAGAAAAAAAATGCAGAATTAGTAAAAGAGAAGAGAAGTAATACCGAACGGATAGCAATCCGTAGCAACGCAAGCAAAGTATAAGCAAACCAGAAAACTTATAGTAATCTAGCATAAATGAGCAAAAGTGTCAGAAAGCAGAACGGACCTGTGAAAGACATGGAACCAAATGCTCTTCACCCTTCATGAATAAAAACAATAAAACAAGGCAATAAACCATAAACAACAGCAACAACAGCGCTCCAGCACCTGCATAGCTATAAAAACCAGCGACAAGCAAAAAAAGCCTATAACAGCTACCATTTCCAGAACAGAATAGGTGTATATGCAACCAGACAGAATAGCAACATTTTACAACACACTTTGTTCACTACAACAGTGTATGTAGCAGCACCTCCTACCTTTAAACAACTCATCAAATCAAGTGTGGATCACTACAAAATAACTCAACAATTAGTCAAAATTCAAATGGAAATTGTCAATAAGAAGTAAGTGAAATCAATACTAAAATGTAAACAATAATTAGTCAAAACTAACATGTAAGAACCATTAGCAAAGTTAACAAATGAAACTACTAAAAAGATTAGTCAATGTTAGCATTAAATCTAAGTATAGTCAATGTTAGAACAAAGTCAAATCAAACTATGTCAAAATCAATTAGTTCAAAATTAGTTTCTAATTCTAAAAACAATTAGTGGACAATTAAGCCAAAAACAATTAGTGAGCTAGTAAGCTAAAACAGTTAGGAAATGATTAAGCAAAGATCATTAGTGAACTAGTAAGCAAAAAATCAATTAGGATGTGATTAAACCAAAAACAATCGTCCGAAAACAATTATCGAAATCCAATTCCAACTAGTCGAATTAAAGCTAATCAACTACCAAACAAAGTTACAAGTCAATGTTAATCCAAGTTAAAATGTTAATTCAAGTCAAAATTGATTTCCAATTTGAAACCAATTATAAACTGTGAACTAATTCTAAAACCTAATTCACTTAACCAAAATTGATCGTTAATTTCCCTAAATCTCTAATTCTAATCCTAAAAGCAACTAGGACTAATCTAGTTAAAAAAAAAAAAGCAATTAGTCAATAACTCGATTAACAAAGCAATTAAGCCAAAAATTCCATTATCCAAGCGATTATCAAAAAATCAATTACCTAAATCTAGTTATCTAAGACTAATATCAAACAGTTGATTATCACTTAAAATTAAGGTTAAACTCAATTAAAAAAACCTAACATAGAATTAATCTATTCTAAAATTATCCTAATTCTATGAATTATCTAAAAACTTAACAAATAACATACCAGAGGAGTGCAGTAGCGAAAATGGGGGTATGAATGAGAAACCATAGAGAACGATTCGCACAAATCTCCCCCTCATAAACAAGATTTGAAACCTATTGCCACGAGAACGACGAAGAGCAGTTGTTAACGAAGAAGTTTACCTGGAAGCGAATCTTGCTCAGGTATGAATTCAATCTTTTGTTGTTGTTATCGCTTCGACTCCGATTTGCTCTGAAATTGTTGTTGCAGAATTGATGATGTGATGTCGTTGATGATTCGCAGGCTTGGATTCGACGAAGATATGGCGATGATGAAGATTGAAGCGTATGAATGATGACGAAGACGTTACATAGTTGAGGTGGCTTAACTCACAGTTACAGACTGAAGATGCCTCGCGAGAAGAGTGGCTCGAAGGTGAAGAGAAAGAATAGGTTTTGAATTTGATGAATCTTCCATTTTTGTGATTCTGTTGAATGATTTTGCAGGTTCTCAATGTGTTTGTTGCGGTAAATTAAATCCTTGATGATGATGGAGTCGCAATGAAGAACCGGTGACGAATTCGTGAAGGTTAAAAATGGTGGAGCTTTTGAAGATTGATGCAGGTTGAAGATTTCAGTTGAAACTTGAGAAAACTGCAGAAAAAAATCGTTGAAGGTTCTGCAGAAAAAATGGTTGAAGGTTCTGATTGATGAAGAGAAGTATCGCAGAGAGGTGAATTGAGAGGGGTGGTTCAGAGCAGAAGAGGTTGCAGAATAATCAATCCGGAGGAATTTGGGAGAGAAAGAGAGGGAATTTGTTAGAGATGAGCTGAGAAATTCTGTTATTTTTATGTTAGAAAGGTAGTTAGTTTCTGCTAGGAGTTTTGTTTTTTCTGTTATGATCTGTTAGCATTGAACTGTTAGTTTCTGTTATGGAAAAGATTAGTGATCTGTGGTGAGCTTGGTTTTGAACTTTTATGTAACTTTTTGTAGCTGAAAATATTATGTAATTATCCCAAATACATTCTGTTATCCTTCTTCTCCTCTCAATTTCTTCCTCTTTTTGTAATTTATGCTGATGTTGTTATTTTTTCTGGTGAATGAATTGATATGGGATGATGCTGATGTGAACCTGTTTTCCTGCGCTAGGTATTTACTTCTTTTTTTCTGATAAAAACTTCTGCTGCTATGCTTTGTAATTTCATGCTTTTCAACTAGCCTCTCCAAAGTGTAACTCATGAAATTTTGAAGTAAACAAATCTCCAACAGTGTTACGTAGTGAAATTTACTGATGTGCTTTTACACAGTGATAAATGTTGGACTCACTAGTACAGGGCCTCTTCACAACTATGGAATTGAGCATGATTAATCTACAACCAACATTCCCCTGTATTAGCATTCATATCAATCTCCCCTTGTTAAGCATGTAGCTTTGCTTTAGGATCACAAAAGCAATAAGATCCAACCGCGCCAGTTGCATATGTACTATTATTGACAT
This sequence comes from Lathyrus tuberosus, assembly GCA_022829125.1. Taxonomy (NCBI): domain Eukaryota; kingdom Viridiplantae; phylum Streptophyta; class Magnoliopsida; order Fabales; family Fabaceae; genus Lathyrus; species Lathyrus tuberosus. Next base: position 14,180,449 of record JALAZF010000075.1, read on the forward strand.
CCATCTTCACTAAACTAACACCAAGGTCCTTGTTCAATCCTCTTTGCTTTATCATTTTTCTCACCTTCTTGACCATGCATGTGAAACTGAACTTGAAGGATGGCCATGGTTATATAGAAATAGGTTCAAGAATGAATTAATGAAAAATGTTTCTAAATGTGGACAAAGACATAGTTATGGATTCTTTTTAAAAATGGTTAAACTAATGGATTTTAAGGGTGACTTGAATTTGAAAGTGAGCATTTGCAATGCATTTGGATCTGGGTATTTGGATAATGGTTCTAAATTTGGATATGGATCTAAAGGTGGATTGAAAAATGGACTTTAAATGGATATGGATATATGATAAAGAATAGACTTTAAATGGATGAATTTGGATATGCCTAAAACACTTGATCAATTGGACATCTTTAATTCCAAATCAAACTTGTATTCCACATGAATCTTGTTTCCAGACTTAACATGCTGAAACCCTGATCTATTTGACAACAAGAACCAAACCAACTCCAAGCAACAGGTAACAACAATTCTTTGATCGCAATGAAACCTTAATCCAATGAACATCATCTGATAAAAGTCCACAAACTCAATCATGAATAAAAACTCAAACTCTCATTGAGATGCACACTGAATGCGAGAATGACCTGAGTTGTCAGTTTAATCAATGACGAAACCCTAATCACTTTGAGGTAACTTGAGATTCCCTTGAACCCAGATGTGACATGGGACATGATAATGATGAGGTTCCAAGATCCTTGCCTATGAAGATACCACATACCCAGATACTCAGAACCTTAATCTGAGGAACGAAAGTTAGAAGTAGGTGATCCTCTTCACGTCCCTTGAAAATTTCAATCCTCTAATGAAAGGGCAAGCCAAATATGAAGTCTTGAGGCATGATAAGCCTTTGTGGCTTGAGTATTTGAGCACATCTTATCCTCTTAACTTTGCTCAATCTATGATAGTGGTGCCTTTGATACCATGCCTTATGAAAGCCAATGATACATATGCAATGTTTATGACCTAAGCGTACATGAAATGTGAAAGCATTAGCCACCTATTGGGTATAAATAGGAGGGTAAATTTTGAGGTGTTACAGCTGCCCCTATTCAATCAACTGTGGACCTGAAGGGATGAGAGCGGCGCTTTCAGACATTCGAGGTAAATATGGATTGAATACCAACAGAAACCGAAAATTTTCACTCTGGGGGTATAAACTATGGTAGAAGACCTGATGAGTGTGGAAGACTCTATTCTGGATAACAAGGAATATGTGGTATTGGAAAATATGATATGGGGAATACACGACACATACCGCTGTTTAAAATCACGAGGTAGGATGAGCGTCGTAAGATGAAGCTCACCAGTATCAAAAAGGGAAGATGATACAGACACGAACACGTGTACTGGCTCAACGACACTTACCGGCATCGAAAGATAATGCTATCCGGCATCAAAGGAGGAATGAAATGACGACACTTTCCGGCACCAAAAGATGATGCTATCCGGCATCAAAGGAGGAATAAAATGACGACACTTTCCGGTATCGAAAGATGATGCTATTCGGAATCAAAGGAGGAATGAAATGATGACACTTTATGGCATCGAAAGATGATGCTATCTGGCATCAAAGGAGGAATAAAATGACGACACTTTCCGACATCGAAAGATGATGCTATCCGGCATCAAAGGAGGAATGAAATGATGACACTTTCCGGCATTGAAAGATGATGCAATCCGGCATCAAAGAAGGATAGAAATAACGACACTTTCTGGCATCGAAGGATGAACTGAGATGACGACACTTACCAGCATCGAAAGATGATATTATCCGGTATCAAAAGACACATTAATGAGTGTATTGAAAATACGACACTTATCGGCATCGAAAGATGATGCTTTTCGGCATCAAGAGAAGGATCTGACATGACGAATAAACGACACTTACCGGCATCAAAATATGATGTTATCCGGCATCAAAGGAGGAATGAAATGATGACACTTTCCGTCATCGAAAGATGATGCTATCCGGAATCAAAGGAGGAATGAAATAACGACACTTTCCGGCATCGAAAGATGATGCTATCCGACATCAAAGGAGGAATGAAATGACGACACTTTCCGGCATTGAAAGATGATGCTATCCGGCATCAAAGGAGGAATGAAATGACGACACTTTCTGGCATCGAAAGATGATGCTATCCGGCATCAAAGGAGGAATGAAATGACGACACTTTCCGGCATCGAAAGATGAGGCTATCCGGATCAAAAGAGGAATGAAATGACGACACTTTCCGGCATCGAAAGATGATGTTATCGACATCAAAGGAGGAATGAAATGATGACACTTTCCGGCATCGAAGTATGATGATATCCGACATCAAAGGAGGAATGAAATGACGACACTTTCCGGCATCGAAAGATGATGCTATCCGGCATCAAAGGAGGAATGAAATGACGACACTTTCCAGCATGTAAAGATGATGCTATCCGGCATCAAAGGAGAAATGAAATAACGACACTTTCCGGAATCGAAAGATGATGCTATCCGACATCAAAGGATGAATGAAATGACAAAACTTTCCAGCATCGAAAGATGATACTATCCGGCATCAAAGGAGAATGAAATGACGACACTTATCGGCATCAAAAGATGATGCTATCCGGTATCAAAGGAGAAATGAAATGACGACACTTTCCGGCATCGAAAGATGATACTATCCGGTATCAAAGGAGGAATGAAATGACGACACTTTCCAGCATCGAAAGATGTTGCTATCCGGCATCAAAGGAGGAATGAAATGACGACACTTTCCGGCATCGAAAGATGATGCTATCCAGCATCCAAGGAGGAATGAAATGACGACACTTTCCGGCATCGAAAGATGATGTTATCCGGTATCAAAGGAGGAATGAAATGACGATACTTTCTGGCATCGAAAGATGATGCTATCTGGCATCCAAGGAGGAATGAAATGACGACACTTTTTGGCATCGGAAAATGATGCTATCCGGCATCAAAGGAGGAATGAAATGACGAAACTTTCCGGCATCGAAAGATGATGTTATCCGGCCTCAAAGGAGGAATGAAATGACGACACTTTCTGGAATCGAAAGATGACGCTATCCGGCATCAAAGGAGGAATGAAATGACGACACTTTCCAGCATCGAAAGATGATGCTATCCGACATCAAAGGAATATGATTGAGTGTATTGAAAAGATGACACTTACCGGCATCGAAAGATGATGCTTTCCAGCATCAAAAGAATTGAGGGTATACTGGAATCCTAGGCAGAAAACACTGCTAAGGGACAAAGACCAAAATGGGTGAAGGACCGATCTACTACCCTAGTGATTGGTTAAGGTGCCTGCAGGAGGGCTACAATTACGTCATTTCTGCTTGGGATAAGAGAAGTCTGAACAGACAACTCTGCAGGGGAATACCAGTAAGGTGAACAAGTTCATTGGCAACTTCACCGGGGATAAGATAAGACTAGTCCTCCTAAATTAAACCACTTTCTGTCGGGGAACCGTCTGGAAGCAAGAATATCCAAACCTGGCTTATGCTTCAAATGCATATGTTTGAATTTTTCTATGGTGTAATGCTCCATGCGAAATGGAAATGCTACGCGTTTTGAGGATGCAATGATTACTACATGCATGATGCAAAGGGTATCCTCCGCAAAATAAATGCTGAGGATATGAAGGAAACTCCACTGGGGATGACAAACTAAATTGTCCTCAGGGTCACAAACCATGCCGAGGAGGACAACTCGAACGACCTTCCCGATCCAAACCTCTGCTGAAGATGAAACCCGAAGAGAACTTCCACTCCGTTGGGGATTAAGAATGACAACTGATGATGATGGAACCGGGAGATCTGATACGGAAAAGGCACCAATAACCATTGGACTTGGAATCTGTCGGGGATGATAATTAGCAACTCTGCTGAGGAAGTGATCTGAAGTGTGGATAATGATGACTTTTTTGGGAGGACATCACCTGAACCAGTCCCGCTTGAGGAGAACCTAGACTCCGTTGGGGAATGACAACCTTCTGACCCAGCTGCCGGGGAACTAAAATCAACTAAGTCTCTGCTGAGGAAGGGAATGCTTCCTGACTTGATGAGAAAATTATACCCGTACTCAGTGGGGAGAGAAACGAATCTCTCGCTGTGGCTGCCAACCTGCTTGGAGAGCAAACAAATCACCCCTACCTTGTCTGGGCTTGAACTCTTACTGGAGAAAAGATAAATCCATCTCTGGCTGGGGAAACCAAACCTTTGGGCTGTTGTTGGGGAGGATAATGAGGAGACATAGCCTCTGCCGAGGATGATACAACCTTGGCTATTTCTTCTGGGGAGACATTCATAATCTTCCTACTGCTCTTCTGGCGCCTTACTGAGGAAGAGGAACCCCATACTGGGAACTACTTTGGCATTTCACGCTTCTGCTGATCAACCGCATGTCGATTAACATAAGCGAAATCCCCACTTACCTCAGACCACTTGGTCTACTGGGAGAAATCCTCTCAAGAGGATTTTACAGAAAACCCGGCATTCAAAATCCCCTAGGATCTTCAAACTCTTGGAGAGATTTATCAGATCTCGACGTAACTGCCCGAGTTTGGATAACCTACGGAGGAATTTTCCTTGAGAGGATTCGTAATGACTTGAAATATTCTGGCCCAGTATACTGAATTGTGAAGAGGTACTTTTGATCAACTGTCTTCTGGAGGGAACAACTTCTCGCTCCTAAGGTGGCCTGCCTCAATACGAGTCTTGCAGTAATTCTATCCTTTGACTGATTGATCTTCGAGAGATTTGCCTAATCTCGATGTGACTGCCCTAGATTGGCTGAACTTGGGAGAGATTTCTCGACGTGATTGCCCCAGATTAGCTTAACTTTGAGCACAACTTGCTGAGAAAACCGTTAGCTGATGGAGTCTTTTAAATACATGTTCCTCAATATGATTGCCTAGGAATTTCCTCTTGGCAAAGTCAGACTCCTCGACAGATGCTCATTATGCAGACTTCATTGGTGTCAAGTACAATGTATGTAAGCAGAAAATGTTTATTCTGAGAATGATGATTCTAATACAACATACATGGTAATCTTGAAGTTTTTATTGAAGAGATGTCATCAAACCCGTGAACGAATTACTAGAAAAAAATGCGACACTGATTTTTTGAATAAAAGACATTATGCACATGCAATACCAACAAAAACATTCTAGCCCTACTCACGAGAGTCAGGAACGATGTCTTATCAGAAGCATGCCTTCAGAATAACCTTTACCTCAATTAGGACTTTTGAGGGTTGTAACGTGGCCTGGTTCACGGTTTGAGAAAGAAGGATTTATGGCTCAAAATTTTGTTTGTACCCACCCATTCTCCTTGATGTCCTTCAGTCCTACGTTCAGTTCATTTGACACAAGTGCTCACCTTATAAAAGGTTATTGCATGTCATCAGTGATGGTTAAGGAGTCCCCATTGCTTTCGGAGTGGCAATCGCTCCTTTCGTCTTTGGTGCCTGTAGTCACACGACTCGTTCTTGCTCGGGGATTTTTCTTTTGTAATCCTTTTTGCTCTTTCTATTTGCTTCTTTTTTCATTTGTTTCCCTGATTTTGCCTGGACCGAATTCTTTTCGATTTTGATGTCCAGCGGGATGCCCTAACTTTTGCCTAAGTTACTTGTTTTCAAGTTTTCGACTTAGCGGACTTTCTTTCTCCTTTTTCTTTTTTTTTTTGAACAAATCGTGTGACACTGGCTGTCTTGACTTTGTTGAAAGGATTGTGACTGCTTCACTCCTTGCGGCGAGGGATAACCATTTTGGTTTCATGCTCCTTGGCCTCTTGATGAAAAAAAAAGGTAATAGATCCTTAGATGCGCACTCCTTTTGAAATTTGAATGCTTGGTCAAATCAATTGACAACTACCCTGCCCATGGGTTAAGTGTTAGGTTTTTTTTCGAAAGAAACTCCTACTTCTAGGCTCAACGGGGTTAACAAGGGTCTATCTCCCTTATATCTCTGGTGTTTGGGGAGTTGAAACAATGCCTGTACATCATCAACAAGGTTTTGTTCCAAAAGCATACAACCAGAAAGTTTGCGTTTTCATTTCATCATCTTCCCTCTAAGAGTTTAGGCACGTAAATTGGTATTGCAATGCATAGAAACAATTAAATGAATGAACACAAATGAATTACTTCAAGAAAAACATATTCATTGCATTAAGGTCATCATTCAAAAACAAACAAGTTTTACATGTATACAAAGCATTAACGAACAATGAAAAATACAAATGAAAGTACAGTAAATAAGCTAAAGATCGTCATTATTGAGGAGGCTTGGCTCCATCTAGACTTATTGTTTCTGATGACATATTCGCAGTCTGAGTTCTCACTTGGTAGGCTTCAGTTGATGTGCAAACCATCGGCATTGAATGTAATGACCCCAGCGTCAATCAGATCTTGATTTTGGTGCTTCAGAGCTCTGCAATCTTCAATTGAATGGCCAGGGGCCCCCGAATGGAACTCACATATCGTAGTTGCATCATAGCCATGAGGAATAGGATCTGGAACAGGCTTGACCTTCCTTAGCTGAACCAAAGAACCTTCGAGCAAACGAGCAAGCAAATGACTGTGAGGTATGGGGATTGGATCAAACCTTCTATCAGGCCTTCTTGACCTCTGTTGTCTCTTCTGAGGACGGTTATAATCTCGGCAACCAACCTGCCCGGGCGTTTTCCTCTTCAAATCGGGTCGAGAAACAGAAAAATGTTATTGGCGTGAGGATTCTGAAACCCCGGACTGTGGAATATTCCCCTGTCCTGAGGCTGACTCTGGAGGTATGAGAGGAGCATCCATCTCTTTTGCAACAGTGAACTCGATTGCCTTTGAATCGGTTAAGTCCTGGACCTTATGCTGAAAGGCCTTGTATTTCTCAATATTATGCCCGGGGACTCCAGAATGGAAGTCACAACGAGCCTTCACGTCATAACCAGGGGGAATCTCGCCAGTAGGTGGAGCTAGAGTCTGCAACTAAACCAATTGAAGCTGAAGCTGATGCTGCAATAGCAGTGCACACAGCATCGGGAGTGGGTCAAAAACTCTTTCATACCTTTTTGGCCTTGACCCATATCCTCCGCTCCTAGGATTCTCTTGGGAGGCAGGCAATGGCGGCTGTTGAGAAAGCTCTAGACCTTCAGGTTACGAAGAAGATTCCCTAGGAAATTCATGATCCGGGAGAGATTCTGACAAAATAGGGGGAATAACACCTTTCGTTGCAGTAGTGGGCGCAGAACTGTCCTCTTTTCTCAACATAGTTCTCATGACCTCCATAACCAAGCCCATCTGAGTCTTCAGCTGATGAACTTCTTCTCTCAGCATCTTCTAACCCTGGAATAGAGCTTGTAGGTCCACCATGAAATACCCCATTTGGCTGCGGACAACCATTAGTTCTGCTTGAATTTGATCCATGGTCAACTTCTGAATGGCTTGAGCAGTTAAGTCTGAAATTCTGAAGAAAACCAGATCATGACGAGAATAACCAACTTCAAACACCTGTTATGCAAATGAGTATGAAAATGCTATGCAAATTCCATGTTCAAATATTTCCAAGGAATCATTCTGCTTTGATTCAATTTTTTCACATAAGAACCACAAGAAATAGATGGAAATGATCAGCAGCGAGTCTCAAAGTTAAGATCCTTGGAAATACAATAACATTTATGCAAACATGTTATGATGATATGGATGCAGAGACATGGGATTAAGGCTTCCACAAATTTTGGATAACTGTTGCGCTGCTGACGGAATAAGTTCAAAACTCTGCTCTGATAAGAATATCGGAATACCAGAATATCTGAATAATCAGAATACCAGAATACCAAGCTGATAAGTCTACACTGATAAGAAGACCAGAAAACCAGGTAGGTTGAAGGTCAAGGTTACCTCCAAACCTGCAAACACCCGCCCATTCTCACATGTAGGCACTAAAACCAAGGATCCTCAGTGCCACGGACTCTCAGGTTGAGGAATGATGATACGTTCATGATTTCTGGTTTGGCATCATCATCAATCGAGGAGGCCTCAACTGATTCCCCTAAAAAGGTCATCCTATGGCAAGTTCTCAACTTCGGGTCCTCGGATCAAGAAGCGTAATGGGTTTGCCATTTCTGGTCTGCCATTATCGCCCCTCGGGAGGAGTACCTTAACTGAGTCCTCGGGAATGGTCACCAGAGTCGACAGCTCATCAAGGGAATATCCAATGGCCTGCATTAACATGCAGTATCAGATATCTCCTAGAAGAACCTCGTCTGGTTGTGGGTCTCGTGAACACTACACGTGGTCACCACCATGCAAGCGACACGACTATCCACTCTAAATCCTATGTGTATACTCAAGCCTGGGTAGTGGGCTTATCTCTCAGAACACCCATCCCACTAAAGAAAACAGACAGTCTAGTCCAGCACAAAATATATGGCAACAATGAAATGAAAAGCAAGTAAACACAATGAAAGCGATAAACATGCAATAATGCCATAAATAAAGCGAGTAAACACACAGATAAATACCCTATAATAAAAAACAAACAGGCGCTAGGATTGAATCACTTAGGGAACCAGAAATTCTGGGTTCGTTCCCCAGCAGAGTTGCTAGCTGTCGCATCTGCGAAAATCAAATGGCGAAAAAGAACAGAAGAGTCGCCACCGAACGTTATTTATCTCGACGCAGGGAAAGGAAACCATCGAAGAAAACCTCAACAAAGAGAAAGGAATGGCCGTCGCAACCATAGCCTGGGTTCGGGAGTCAGTTACGCAAGAGGAAGGTATTAGCACCCCCTCACGTCCATCGTACTCGATGGGATCCACGCTTGTTGTTATCGATCAAAGGGTGTCGGTTATCTGAAGCTCAACTGCTAAACAGGAAACGGAAAGGGAGAAGGAAAAAGAAAAGAAAATGTGACTCGGTAGGACATCGCCGTCCTAGGCCTACGTATTCCCTTGGGAGCGGGAAAGTCAGAGTCAACGTAGTTCGGAGGACTACAGATTGTGGGGGAAGTTTGCTCGCCAAGACATCTGCTAACTTACAAACAATGCAATGCTTTAAATTGTTTTGGAGCAATGGTGTCACATGCAAGTATACATGCCTGGTAAAGTAGTAAGTGATAAAATAAAGGTCGAACCCACAGGGAAGTGTTAAGTGTTTGAACCACTATTATTGGCGTACTTTGTTTAAGAAAAGTATGAGCAAGATAACAGAAATATGAGAATAAGGAACAGGAGCACACACAAATATCTAAAAATTACTAAAAACTAAAAGGGAGTTAAAATATCAGAGAGAGTAGCTGATGAGCTAAATCCATTAGTATAGTTATTGTTGGAATGCTTTTATGATGGGAAGTGTCGTGCCTCAAAAGGTCAAAACGCGATCTAGTGGTGTATCTCTACAACATCAAAAACATGCATAATTAGGGCAAGGGAACAAATCTCTAAGTCTCACTTGTAACCCTAAAATACGTCTGGTTTTAATTTTGAAAATTCTTTATGGTCTCAACTCCTTATCTCTAAGAAAGTTATATTAAGTGAATATCTCTATCCTACTTTATTAACCACTTTTGTTATGAAATCCACTTGTTTATTGGATCTCTCTCAACAACAAGCTTTTACCTTTTTCCTAGTTGATCACTCTAAGAACCAAGTTTATAGCATAAAAACACATAACAAAATAAGACACTAGCCAACACATCATATTAACATAAAAACAACTTTTATACCAACTTCATTAGTGTTAGTTCTTGGATTGGCTAGAATTTTGGTAAAACAAAGAATGATCAATGCTGATGTCAAGGTGCTGATGTTGCAACATTGAAGATTTAACACTAGGCTGTGTTAAGTATGTATTTGCTGAAGTTGGATGTCTGATGTCACATAGGCGATGTTGTGACATTAGATCTGCAGAATTAACAACAGCAGGTTGTGATGTTGTTAGGGTTTGCGTGTTAGCTGGAATTATGGAGAGCAAGTTGTCTCATTGGATGCGAATATCTTCGGATATATATTTGCTGCTGCATAGGAGATCTGGTGCAGATTTGTAGGAGATTTAAAAGGTTGAAGATTTAAAAAGATTTTATATTCAGTTTTAAATAACAAATCTGGTCAGATATTGTAGCAAGTCCAAGACCAATTCAAGGAGCTATATAAAGCGCACAAGACCAAAGGAAAAAGGTACAGAAATACAGAGAGAAGATCAAGAGCAGAGGCTGAGTGTCTTGAGTATTTTGTACGAGTTGTATAACCAGAATTCTAGGGTGAATTGCTGTGTCGTATTCTGTCCTCTCTTAGAAGCTGTGAAGCAATAGAGAGTTGTAACTTGATCAAAGCTGTGAAGTAAGATCAAGGGTTCTCAAAGAGGGTGTTCTTTGAGTGTTTTAGGGATTGAGTAGTGTTCTCATATCTAAGTGGTTTCTTAGGTAGAAAGTCACTAGTAGGGATTAAGTTTAGGAGATTGTCAACTGGGTTGTTGAGTCTGTAAATTAATTCTACAAGTAGTGAATTTCATCCCTGGCTTGGTAGCCCCCAGACGTAGGTAGTTAGACCGAACTGGGTGAACAATTCTTGGTGTTATTTTGCTGTTTATTCTGTCCATTGTGCAGAGTGTGTTGTTGTGACATCACACCTTAACATCACACGTCTGATACCAGAATTTCAATTGGTATCAGAGCAGGCATCCTGTCTGTCTCTGGGTGAGATCTAGGGAAGTTACTTTCTGGTGTAAAGATGGACAAAGAAGTTGGAGGATTCGTCAACAGACCCCCTATTTTGGATGGGTCCAATTATGACTATTGGAAGCCAAGGATGACCACTTTCTTAAAATCCTTGGACAACAGAGCTTGGAAGGCTGTTATTAAAGAATGGAAAACACCTGTTGTGTGTGAGAAAGATGATGCTGGCAAAGATAAAGAAGGCACCTCAAAGCCAAAGCCTGAAGAAGAATGGACCAAGGAAGAAGATGAGCTTGCCCTTGGAAATTCCAAAGCTCTAAATGCAATCTTCAATGGAGTGGATAAGAATATCTTCAGGTTAATCAATACCTGTGAAGTTGCTAAGGAAGCGTGGGATATTTTGCAGGCTACACATGAAGGAACATCTAGAGTTAAGATGTCAAGACTTCAGCTTCTAACATTAAAATTTGAAAGCCTGAAGATGAAGGAAGATGAGACTATTCATGACTTCCACATGAGTGTTCTTGAGCTGGCCAATGCATCTAGTGCTCTTGGAGAGAAAATGTCTGAAGAAATCTTGTAAGGAAGATTCTTAGGTCCCTTCCTAAGAGGTACAAGATGAAGGTGACTGCTATTGAAGAAGCTCAAGACATCAGCAAGATGAGAGTAGATGAGCTCATTGGATCTCTTCAAACTTTTGAGCTTGGTTTGAATGAAGAAGAACCAGAAAAAAAGCCCAAGGGTATTGCTTTGGTCTCCACTCCTGCAGAAGATAAGGAAGTCAAAGATTCTCAGGAAGATTTGTCTCAAGCCATTGCAATGTTGGGAAGGCAGTTCAACAAAGTGTTAAAAAGATGGAACAATAACTACAAGCCTAGTGTCAAGAACAATTCTTCTGACATCAGCAAGCCAAAAGAGAAAGATGAAGAGAAGACTGCCCAGGATAGAGGTGTTCAGTGCTTTGAATGTGAAGGGTATGGACATGTCAAGAAAGAATGTCCCACATTCTTGAAGAAACAGAAAAAGGGCATGTCAGTTTCCTGGTCTGAATCTGATAGTGAAAGTGATGGTGAGTCAGCAAGGCATGCTAGAGCCTTAACAGGAACTGTTGTGTCTGATGATGATAGTGATGAAGAAATAACTTATGAGGAGCTAGCTTCTACCTATCGAGAGCTGTGTTTGAAAAGTGCTGAGATTTGTCAAGAAAACAAGTATCACAAGCAACAGATTGCTCAGCTAGAAAATGAAAAAGCTAACCTGGAAAATGAAGTTGTACTAGTTAGAGCTCACCTTGATCAAATGACCAAGTCTGTTAGGATGCTGAGCTGTGGAACAGACACACTTGATAAGATCCTTTAGACAGAAAAAGCTGCTGGAGACAAAGCTGGGATAGGTTATGTGGCTGAGGATAAGGGAACTTCAGAAGAAAGCACTTCAGGTTCAAAGAAGGAAGTGTCACAACTTTTGTCTCAACATCAGCCAAAGAAGCAGGATCCTATACTTAAGAAAGCTGATGTTTCACAACCTAAGAAGATTGGTCCTAATCAGAAGAGAAAGCAGCCTCAAGGAGCTAGTCAGTATATGCCTCCCCAATATCACCGGAGCATGCAAGCTGCCAGGTTCAAGCAGAACATGTCTCATCAGTTGTCTCAACATCAAGGAAACTGGTATGGATATGAATATGGATACAACAATGCTGTGCCTCATTACTATGGAAGAAGGAAGCCTCATCACCATAGGAGACAGCCTAGAAGACAACACCAGTACAGAAGAAGATATTCCAACTATGGAAGAAGAAGACATTATGGGTGGCAGCCACAACATTATCATCAAAGTGGAAAAAGATTTAACCACTTTAGAGATGACAGAGTTAGATGCTTCTATTGTGGCAGGGTTGGACATATGCAGTACTCTTGCTATAAGCTGCATGGATACCCTCAGCCTCAAAACAGATGGAGAGAGTACAGGCCCAAAGTTGTTAAACAATGGGTACCTAAGGAGAAGGTGAAGTGCTTATAGGCTCACATGACTGACAAAGAGTTTAAAAAAGGAACATGGTATTTTGACAGTGGGTGTTCCAAACACATGTCTGGATGTAGATCCATGTTTGCTGAAGTCAGTTATTGTCCCTCTCATGAGGTTATGTTTGGCAATGAAGAAAAAGGTGTTGTTGCAGAAGTTGGGAAAGTGAAAGGTGATGGTAGACCTGAACTCGACAATGTTCTGTTTGTCAGTGGTTTAAATGCAAATTTGATCAGCATGAGCCAGTTGTGTGATGAAGGTTACAAGGTAAACTACACTAAGCATGAGTGTGTGGTTTCTGATGAGCATAATCAGGTTGTTATAAAGGGTGGCAGAACCAAGGATAACTGCTATCAGTGGATTTCCTTTAAAGGTAGTTCAACTAATGATGTTCAGGTTGATGTTATAACATCATATTATGACGTCAAGATGCTAAAAGGTCACTCAGAGTTAATGAATCCTGATGTGAATTTTTTAAAAGGAAAGTCTTTATGGAGGGAGAAAATTAGTAATTGGTCTTTAAAAATTACACAAAATCAAGCTCCTTGCCTCAGACCCCCATTTCCTGGTACTGCAACATCACGCTTCTTCAAAGCCCTGTTCTTGCAACGAATTAACTTCTTCGCCTTCAAGAATCAACCCTCGCTGAAAGGATTCATGGCTTCTTCATCCAAGAAATCTGCGTGTCAGAGTTCCACAAAAGGAAGAACTAGGGTTTCCACTGATGAAGGTTTAGCATTCGATCCTATGGACATTGAGCCCCTCTCAACCATTCTTCCTGAATCAGGTACTACGAGACCCACTAAACTAACTCCCAAGAGACCTGCTACTGTCTTTAAGAATCCTGAAACAAATAAAGTTGTTACTAGTGTGTTATTTGGAGACAAACCTAGAACTACCAACCCACATCCACAAACTGCTGAGGAAAGGGTAGATGTTGACAAGTGCATGGGGCAGATCGTTGACAAAATTCTTGAGAAAGGACTTCCTATTAAGGGTATATCTAGACCCCTGAGACAAATGGCTGCTGATCAGGGTACAAGAGAAAAGAGTGACATGCAATCTATTGATACAAATCTTCACAGATTAGCTGTCTCCGTGATCGAAGATGCTGAGAAGGAAGTTGAAGTTAATGCTGAAGCAGATGATACTCATGTTGAAGGGGATGTCAGAACATCGCCTAGTAGGGATGCTGAGACTACTCCTGGAGGAGAAAAGAGTACTGATGTGATTAATGTTGATGACTTATCTGATGATGAAGTCATTGGGAGAGCAGTGCCTAGTCTGGCTAAGAGACTAAGGACAAGGAAAGAAAAGCAGGGTGAATCGTCTCCAAAGAAGTCGTCTGATGATAAGAAGAAAAAGACTGTTGTTGGTCCAACAAAAGCTTGGAGCAAGGTCGAGGTGACTCCAAGAAAGAGGAAGATTGTGGAACAATCTGAGTTTGAGCATGATGATGAGGATGATGTTCAGAACATCACTCATGTCAGAAAATCTATTGCAAAAAGGATTGCAGACAAAGTCCCAGGCGTGCCTGTGGATAACATCTCCTTCCACCGTACAAGAAATGCCTATATGTGGAAGTTCATTTGCCAAAGGAGAATTGCTCTTGAGAGAGAAATTGGCAAAGAAGCCATGGAGATTAAAGAAGTGATGGAAGGAATTAAAGCTGCTGGGTTAATGAAAACTGTGTGTGGATTTTCAAGGTGCTATGATGGCCTGGTAAAGGAATTCATAGTAAATCTTCCTGTAAATATCTCTGACAAGAGCAGTCCAGATTATATGAAGGTCTTTGTCAGAGGAAAATGTGTTGAGTTCTCACCTAAGATTGTCAAAAGCTACTTAGGAAGAGAGGATGCCGAGTATACAGAACTGGAGGATACAGATAATGAAGTGTGCAAGGAAATTACTGCTGGACAGGTTAGAGTATGGCCATTAAAAGAAAAGCTACCAACTAGCAAACTGAGTGTGAAGTATGCTATACTACACAGAATTGGAGCTGCAAACTGGGTGCCCACGAATCACAAAACCACCACAGTTGTGGGATTAGGAAGGCTTATCTATGCTGTTGGTACACATAAAAAGTTTGACTATGGCACATACATATTTGATCAGACTGTAAAACATGCAACAACAAATGCTATTAAAATGCCAATAGCATTTCCTTCTCTCATTAGTGGAGTCGTTCTGAGTCAACAACCAAGAATATTGACTTGTGCAGATAAAGCATGCAAGAGGGAGTCTCCATTATCCTTGCATCAGAAATTGTTTATGGGAAGCCATGTTGTAGATATTGTGTCAACATCAAATGCAGGTATCAAGAAGAAAACTTCCAAGGCTGATTTCCTAGCAGAGCTGAAGGCAGCCCGTAAAGACTTGGATGTTGTGATTAATACCAGTCTGGCTAGAAAAGAAAAGATTGAGAAAATGATCCAAATTTTGGAACAAGAAGATCATGCTGACTCTGAAGATGAAGGACAAGATAGTGCAGATGATATATTAAGGGGGAATAATTGACAGCTGCTATGCTGGTTCATGATTGAGGGGGAGCAGCTGTGTTGAAGATTGAGGGGAAGCAACATTGTTGAAGATGGTGCTGCAGCAGATGCTGCTAATGTTGAATTGTGTCCAGCTGAAGTTGAAGATAATATGTGCAGCTGTTTTGAAGATTTATATATGCTGAAGTTTTTTTTATGTGAGCAGTAGAGTTTTGTTAATTGAAGATGGTGCTGATGTTGCTGCTTGGAGGTTCAAAATTATTGAAGGTTTTCCGCTGCTAAAGTCTCTGAAGGTGCAGAGTGCAGAGATTGTTTTAGCCAAAATTAGCCAAAGGGGGAGATTGTTAGTTCTTGGATTGGCTGGAATTTTGGTAAAACAAAGAATGATCAATGTTGATGTCAAGGTGCTGATGTTGCAACATTGAAGATTTAACACTGGGCTGTGTTAAGTATGCATTTGCTGAAGTTGGATGTCTGATGTCACATAGGCGATGTTGTGACATTAGATATGCAGAATTAACAACAGCAGGTTGTGATGTTGTTAGGGTTTGCGTGTTAGCTGGAATTGTGGAGAGCAAGTTGTCTCATTGGATGCGAATATCTTGGGATAGATATTTGCTGCTGCATAGGAGATTTGGTGCAGATTTGTAGGAGATTTAAAAGGTTGAAGATTTAAAAAGGTTTTAGGAGAAAATCTGTTTTAAATATTCAGTTTTAAATAAAAAATCTGGTCAGATATTGTAGCAAGTCCAAGACCAATTCAAGGAGCTATATAAAGCGCACAAGACCAAAGGAAAAAGGTACAGAAATACAGAGAGAAGATCAGGAGCAGAGGCTGAGTGTCTTGAGTATTTTGTATGAGTTGTATAACCAGAATTCTAGGGTGAATTGCTGTGTCGTATTCTATCCTCTCTTAGAAGCTGTGAAGCAATAGAGAGTTGTAACTTGATCAAAGCTGTGAAGTAAGATCAAGGGTTCTCAAAGAGGGTGTTCTTTGAGTGTTTTAGGGATTGAGTAGTGTTCTCATATCTAAGTGTTTTCTTAGGTAGAAAGTCACTAGTAGGGATTAAGTTTAGGAGATTGTCAACTGGGTTGTTGAGTCTGTAAATTAATTCTACAAGTAGTGAATTTCATCCCTGGCTTGGTAGCCCCCAGACGTAGGTAGTTAGACCGAACTGGGTGAACAATTCTTGGTGTTATTTTGCTGTTTATTCTGTCCATTGTGCAGAGTGTGTTGTTGTGACATCACACCTTAACATCACACGTCTAATACCAGAATTTCAATTAGTCTCATCAAGCAAAGGTTTAGCTCATGATGAGCTGAGTACAAACTACTAGAATGAAATTGATAGGAAACATCATCTTACAAGAGGAGTAAAGAAATGTAACATAATAATAACTTGGATATCTCTTGCGTTGGTTAAACAACAACAACTCTCTTTATTCACGACAGTTCTCAGTAGAACGTACAGGTCTGGAGAAGAAAAGAATACTCTCCAAATGTGTGTGAACTCTCCCGCCTCTCCATCTTCAATGCACAAGCTCTCTTAAATAGTGATGAATGGAAGTGGTAGTTGGTTCTTCTTGGATCATGGGTCTCTTGACAAAATTAAGGTTAGGCCTAAATCAATTCTTCATGTTCGCCAGCTGTCCTTAAATCCTTCCCTTGCAAGCAATCTGGTACAGATGTTGGTGGGAGAAAAATCTGCTTTTTTACAGGCGGCTGTAGCAGGCTAGTGGAGCAGAGCAGACGGCTGGTGATGTTGGACGCTCTTCTGTATGAGTGGTCCCCACCGTATCCTCTTTTTGTCCTCTAGCTTACTTGGTCTTATCCATTCCTTTTGCTCCAATGCTCATCAAAACGCTGCCACGTGAACCCTAGTCTTTTCATCATCATTCTCCAACCCTTTTGGTGAACTGGTTGATTAAATCATCAACTCTTCTTCTCTAAATAGTTCCACATTCTGCTCCAGAACCTGGCAACTGGGGTCATGCCACTTCTTATCATCATCAAACTTTCTTTTAGAGCAAAAACACAAAGAAAACGTGAAAGAAGCACATAAAGTGCTTAAAGCTTAAATCATGCTAAAACACTTTAAACTCATGCTACAGAAGTGAAATCATGAACTAGAAATGTCTTAAAAATTGAGTTAAAGTAACATACTAAAATAGTGTTATCACTCCCCCAAACTTGAATGATCGACTGTACTCAGGTGATGTTACAGGGAAAGACATAGGGAAGTGAAAGTGGTTCTCAACATCTTAAGTCAGTTCTATCAGGGCAATGGGGCTTTTAAGAATTGGAAGGGTTAGGAAGCAGTAATCAGTGCAAGCAGCTCAGCTTTGCAATTGTCCCAAACTTTTGTTAGCTCAAAGGGGACTTGACAACTCCTGTCACGACCCTACTCTTCTGGAAAACAAGCCACAGTTTTCTCTTTTTTTGATCCCTCCTTGTGTACGTTCTTGAGTGGGGTTTCTTCTCATTTGGTTTCACTAGGGAATTCTGTCCTGATTCTTATTTGATATTTTTTACTAACACATTTTCGACCACACTTTTCCACTTATTATATATATATATATATATATATATATATATATATATATATATATATATATATATATATATATATATATATATATATTTGGCAAAACGCTTCATCTCAGAATCTTCTCATGAGAGTTCAACTGGATATTATGATGAAGGCGCTTTATGTTCCTCCAGTTTCGGGCACAGGAACTTTATTGGTGGTCTTTGCCACTTTTTGCATATTTTTGTGTTTTTGTGTGAAGTGTGTCCCTTCTGTGGTTGTCTCAATCATTATTTGAATCTTTTTGTCCTTCCCTTTGTGATTCCTAGGATGTCAACCTTCCCCTTGATTTTCACAATTCAATACTCTTTTTGGAAAAAATTTCTGGCTGGTTTAAGAGACTAGTACAGTCGTGACGGAGAACATCAGTCTCCTCTGTTAAACTCATTTGGTACAACTCCTTCACCTTGCTATGCTAACACCTAACAACTTTATTCCCCTTTTTAATCTTGAGCCCAGAAATTAAAAAAAAATTCTCCTGACTTAGTTGAATTCCCAACATTCCCTAGTTCTAAGTTATGATAAACACAAATGTAACATGAAAGAAATAATCACCAAAAAGTGCCACGCACGTGTAATTAATTCAAACATCAAGTAACAAGTGACCATGTTCTGGGAGCTTATCAGCATCCCCACAAGAAAATTAAAACATTTAAAACTAAAACATTTTGCTCAAAACATGGCCAACCAAACACAATATCCAAACTTAGACATAAGACAGTAGTCATAGGTAGAAACGACAGTAAAAGACAGAAACAGGGTTAGATTAAGTGAAAATAGGCTGAGTACTGATGCCCTCCCCTAAACTTAGTAAGGACAGTGTCCTCACTATTTAGTGATGAGAGGTGGCAAGACAGTGCTCGCCTATTTCCATATTTACCACTCAGGCCCTTAGCCTGGAACTTTTCCTTGGAGCCTGCAGAGGTTGCTTCTTCTTTTTCTTCTTGCTCTCCTGCACTCCTAGGCCTTTGTCATTTCCCTCTTCGGCTGTAGCAGCAACAACCTCCTTCCTAGCATCATTCATAGGACTCTTTGCCTTTTGTTGTGGCTGTTCTCCACTTTCCTTTGGTTGCTCCGCCGCAACATTGTCTTCTATATCTGCGGCAGGTTCCATGACAGGAAGGGGTTCTGGCTCAGCTCCTGTCTTTTCTGTCTCATCACTGTCAGCTTCGTCGTCTCCCTTGGTAACTTCCTCTTTCTCAGTTTCTGCAGAGGAGTAATATCTCCTTATTCTTTCTGCTTCCTTCTCCTCAGTCCCTCCTTCGGATTGCACTTTTTCTTCCTCAACATCCTCCTTTTCTCACTTCTTCCTTCCTCCTCAGTAGCTTCCACCTTGTTCAAGTCCTCAGCATCTTTTTCTGCTTCTAATAACATGGTTTCCAAAAATTCATCTTTCTCTGTTCCTTCCTCCTCCTGGTCTGACTTATTTAGGTCAAATTTGTTGGCGTTTGTTACAGGGCTGGCAGGCGGTGTCATGCCTACAGCCGGCTCCTTCTTTTTCCACTCAGCCTTGAGCTTCTTCTTCTTTGGGGTTTCCTCCATTTCTGGAGGTGGAGACGGATAAGCCTTCCTTAGCTTTTTCTTCTTTTTGTTTTGGCTTTGACTGGTGTCTGCTGACACGCCCTTGCTAGTCTCACCAACATCTTTCTTCTTTGCCTCTTTGTCTTTCTTCTTCTTCTTTCCCTTCTCTTTTTTCGTGGGTCTCTTTTCTCCTTCAACAGCAACCATTGGTTCAACATTTCCTAAAATATGATTTGGAAACTATGGAGTCTTTAACACATGAGATGGGGCTTGCATGGCCCACATCTCTTCCAACCACCGTGTCTTGGCCTTTTGGTAAGCGAAGAATGCTTGTTGATCCATATGCATCTGCCTCAAGATTTCTATTGTTGGGTCTGGTTGCTCTTCAGTTGCATATGAGTTTTGACTTGTAGCTGCTCTTTTCCTTACTCCTTTAGGCTTCATGAGTGTCATGATTAGTGTCTTATCCAGCGGCTGTTGAGGGGACCCAAAATTGTCTGAGTCATACTCAGACACACCATGTCTTCGGCATAGAGTTGTGATTAAACAAGGGAAGAAGAACATCCCTTCCTTCTTCTTTGAACATGCATGGATTTCTTGCACTATTATTTTTCCCATATTGACGGGTCTCAAGCCGGTGATACAGTGTAAGAGTACCAAGTTTTCCCTAGAAACTGTCTCATCGTGAGCAGTTGGCTTGATGGAATGTTTCAAAAATTGGTACCAAACTTTCACCTCCGGCTTGAGGTCCATCCTCTTCACGGCTTTGTCCACCCATTTTGTTCCCTGGACACACAATGGCTCCAGATACGTGTCATACTCATCTTCCTGAGATCGTAGTACCAAGTTTTGGTACTCATCTTCAACAACATCCAATTTGAAATAATAGTTGATATTTGCCTCATTGTACACGACCTTTGTCCCTCTGATGATCACCTCCAATCCTTTGTGTCCTGGATCGATGAGGTTTGCATAGAACTCCTTGACTAAGTTGGCATTGTAAGCACCAGGCTGTTTGCACAAAAGCTCCCATTTCAACTTCAAGATTGTGGTTCCAATATCTCCTGGTAGTCCCAGGTCTTCCTCGGAGGAGTCCATAATAAAACCACGCTCAGCAAAAAGACTCATCTTGCTAAAATACTCCGTGAAGCGCCTGTGAGCTTCCACATTCACGAAAGTTTCATCTTCGTCCTGACTTGATATATCAATGGTGGGGGTGGTGTTTTTCTTGGCAGTGGTTTTGTAAAGGCGGCCTGTTAGGGGGTCGCGTGTCATTTTTCTGAAGTGAAAGAGGAGAAAAAGGGATTGAGAAGTTTTTAGGGTTTTAGAGTAAAATGGTGGAATGGAAGAATAAGAGGTTTTTGTTTGAAGTTTTGTGTGTGTAGGTAAAAGTGGGGGGAAGTTGTAAGGATGGTTGCAAAAAGTTTTAAGAAAATATTAAAAAAAACGTTTCTTTGAAGTGGAGAGAGAAGTTTTTCCGTTTTTGTGTTTCGTAGGGCAAGGAGTGAAAGCCCTAGGTCTGACACCTGAAAAGACATACTTAAGTGGGTTTGCGTGTTTAGGTGGCTGTGATGTCTGACGTGGCAGACCTGGCCATCATAACACTACTCCTTCACTCAGCCCAATACGCTTGCTCCCTATGTTGCGCTTTCTTTCTCTCTCTTCCTTCTAAGAAAAACGTTTCAAATTCTTTTTTGATTTTCCAAAAGAAAAATAATCAACGCCGGCTCAGCATTGTTATTAATCTCATTGGACTTAGGAAAACTTTTTGATTACTTCAATTTTTTTCATTCCTCCACTCCACTGTTCTTGTGTCAATTGCTGGCATGTCTGGTCTTGTCATGCGCTGACGCTGCTAGAACACATCATAATCCTGTACAAAATAAAACAAAAAGAAAAAAAATTGCATCAAACTGGGCTGCCTCCCAGTAGCGCTATTTTAAGGTCTTATAGCCTGACCAACACAAAAATCCATTAATCAATAAAATGAAGAGAGTCCCTTGTGTTACTTGAGGACTCTCCAAGGTAAGCTTTGACCCTTTGGCCGTTAACCTTAAATTTCTCTCCATTTTTCTCATTCAATAATTCTACAGCACCATGGTGGTAAATTTCCTCTAAGATAAAGGGTCCAGACCATCTTGATTTTAATTTCCCAGGGAATATCTTCAGCCTTGAGTTAAAAAGTAAAACTTTTTGTCCTTTCACTAATTCCCTCTTCTGGCATTTCTTGTCATGCCACCTCTTGGTCTTTTCCTTATACAATTCAACATTTTCGTATGAAAACAGCCTATGCTCATCTAACTCATTTAATTGGAGCATTCTAGCTTGGCCAGCACTTTGAATATTAAAATTTAATTGCTTCACAGCCCAAAATTCCTTATGCTCTAATTCAATGGGTAGATGACAAGCCTTCCCATAGACAAGTCTATATGGAGACATGTCTAAGGGAGTCTTATAGGCAGTCTTATACGCCCATAGTGCTTCGTCCAAGTGTTTGGACCAATCCTTCCTTGTTGGGTTAACTACCTTTTCCAAGATTCTATTGATTTCTCTATTGGACAACTCCACTTATCCACTAGTTTGTGGATGATAGGCTGTAGCAACCTTGTGCTTAATCCCATATTTTGCCATTAGGTTTTCAAAAAGTTTATTGCAAAAATGAGATCCACCATCACTGATGATAGCTCTAGGCGTGCCATGTCTTGTCAATATGTTCTTGAGTAAGAACTTAGTCACAACCTTGGCATCATTGGATGGTGTTGCTACTGCCTCAATCCATTTGGACACGTAGTCCATAGCCACAAGAATGTAAAGATTTCCAAAAGAGGGAGGAAATGGCCCCATGAATCAATGCCCTATACATCAAAAATTTCTACTTCAAGAATGCTAGTAAGCGGTGTCTCTTGTCTCATGGACATATTACCAACCCTTTGACATCTATCACATCTCTTTGTAAATTCATGAGCATCTTTAAAAATAGAAGGCCAGAAATAACCTGATTGCAACACCTTGGCTGTAGTTCTTACTCCTCTAAAATATCCACCATATGGGGCTTTATGGCATCTTGATAAGATCTGGCGTGCCTCCTCATAGTCAACACATCTTCTTAGCAACTGATCTGCACACTTCTTGTACAGGTATGGCTCATCCCAGAAATAGTTTTTTACAGCGTGGAAAAACCTCTTCCTCTGTTGAAAATTGAATTCTGGTGGCACAACCCTACTGACCAAGTAATTCACAATGTCAGCGTACCAAGGAGTCATGCCATCAGTAATCATCAATAGTTTCTCATTCGGAAAACTCTCTTGGATGTCTCCACTGTTTTGAAGTTACACTTCTTCAGGAAGTCTTGAGAGATGATCAGCAACTGAGTTTTATACTCCTTTTTTATCTCTTATTTCCAGGTCAAACTCTTGTAGAAGAAGCACCCAACGTATGAGTTGTGGCTTTGCATCTTTTTTGGCAATCAAATATTTAATTGTTGCATGATCCGTATGCACAATGACTTTAGTTCCTACCAAGTAAGGTCTGAACTTGTCAAAGGCAAACACTACTGCCAACAGCTCCTTCTCCGTCGTTGTATAGTTGATTTGTGCTTCTATCAACGTTTTACTTGCATAGTAAATAGTGTGAAACACTTTGCTATGCCTTTGGCCTAGAACAACACCAATGGCAAAGTCACTGGCATCACACATCAACTCAAATGGCTTGGACCAATCTGGAACTTTGACTATAGGAGCAAAAATCAGAGCCTTTTTCAAATGGTTGAAAGAT
Organism: Lathyrus tuberosus; assembly: GCA_022829125.1. Taxonomy (NCBI): domain Eukaryota; kingdom Viridiplantae; phylum Streptophyta; class Magnoliopsida; order Fabales; family Fabaceae; genus Lathyrus; species Lathyrus tuberosus. The sequence goes on from JALAZF010000075.1 coordinate 14,203,579, forward strand.
TCAAGGTACTCCTTACTGAAGACAAAAGGCGCGCCATGTTGCAGCAGCTGGCAGAGAGGTTTTGTTATTTTTGAAAAATCTTTTATAAACCTCCTATAAAATCCAGCATGCCCCAAGAAACTCCTAATGCCCTTGATGTTGACTGGTGGGGTAGTTTTTCAATTACCTCTACCTTAGCTTGATCTACCTCCAATCCTTCTTTAGAAATTCTATGACCAAGAACAATTCCTTCTTTTACCATAAAATGGCATTTCTCCCAATTGAGGACTAAATTGTGTTTTTCACACCTGGTCAGCACCAATTCCAGATTCTTTAGGCAATCTTGAAATGATTCTCCAAAAACTGAAAAATCATCCATAAAGACTTCCATGGAATTTTTTATGATGTCAGAAAAAATAGCCATCATGCAGCGTTGGAAAGTGGTTGGTGCATTGCACAGTCCAAACGGCATTTTTCTGAAAGCAAAGGTGCCATATGGACATGTGAATGTTGTTTTTTCTTGATCTTCCGGGGCTATTACAAATTGGTTGTAGCCCGAATATCCATCTAAGAAGCAATAATACTCCTTTCCAGCCAACCTATCCAACATTTGGTCAATGAAGGGCAAAGGAAAATGGTTCTTCCTTGTTGCCTTGTCCAGCTTCCTATAATCCATGCAAATTCTCCAACCAGAAATTGTTCTAGTGGGAATGAGCTCATTCTTTTCATTGGTGACGACTGTTATGCCTCCCTTCTTCGGTACGCACTGGATTGGACTTACCCACACACTATCAGAGATAGGGTAAATAATTCCTGCGTCCAGCCACTTGATAATCTCCTTTTTCACAACCTCCTTCATGATAGGGTTCAGCCTCCTTTGACTCTCAATGTAATTCTTAGCATTTTCTTCCAACAGAATTTTATGCATGCAAATTGTTGGGCTGATTCCTTTGATGTCAGAAATTTACCAAGCAATTGCTCTCTTGTATCTCTTCAGCAAGGTAACCAACTGATCTTTCTGCTCTTCTTGTAAATCTCTGGCAATGATAACTGGCAGCTTCTGTCCTGCCTCCAGATATGCATACTGCAAGTGCTCCGGCAGTTGCTTCAGCTCTAATTCAGGGGGCTCTTCTATGGAAGCTAGCTGCTGCTTGTGAGCAACAATGGTTGTTTCAATCATATCAACAGATTCTTCTTCTAATTTTTGCATAGGACCATAGATAATTCCATCTTTTAGTCCTCCATCTCCCATCTTTCCTAATTCTATTTTCAACACATTATTGGCCTTGAGAAGGTTTTTATGAATTAAACCTTCCCAGCTGGCTATCATAGAACACTCAGCCACCTTCTCTTCTGGGTATTGCAAAGCATTAAGTATGTTGAACACTACTTGCTGCCCATTCACCCTCATAGTGAGCTCTCCTCTTTCAACATCAATTAAGGTTATACCCGTTGCTAGGAATGACCTTCCCAACAAGATGGGTGTCTCCTCATCAGCTTCAAAATCCATAATGATAAAATCAGCAGGGAAGACAAATTTGTCAACCCTTACTAGCACGTCTTCAATCTTCCCTTGTGGGTAGCAAATACTCCTATCTGCCAACTGCAAGGTGATGGTTGTAGGCCTGGCAGCGCCTATCCCCAGCTTCTTGAATATGGATAGGGGCATGAGATTAATGTTGGCCCCTAAATCACACAATGCCTTTCCACAAAAGGTATCTCCAATGGTGCATGGAATAGTGAAACTTCCGGGATCCTTCAACTTGGAAGGGAGCTTGCCTTGAACTAATTGACTACACTCTTGTGTAAGTGCAACCGTAGCAAATTCTCCCACTCTTTTTCGCTTGGTAAGCACATCCTTCATGAACTTTGAATAGTTTGGCATTTGTTGAATGGCTTCAATCAATGGTATGTTGATGTGAAGCTGCTTTAAAATCTCCATGAACTTTCAAAATTGTTGTTCTTCTTTTGCCTTTTTGATTCTTTGAGGAAAAGGGGGTGGTGGTCTCTCTTGAATGAACTTCTTCTTTTTGTTGACTTCAGACATGACTTCTTGAGTTGCTGTAGGAATACAATCTTCAGTGAGTTTGTCATCTTTATGCTTCTGTTGTTGGGATGAAGACGGTTCTTCATCTTTGTCTTTTGCCCCAGGACTGTCAGGCTTAGACACAACAGTACTTGACTCCTTGCTCTTTGCAATGGTTTCTTCGATTTCCTTGCCACTCCTTAGCTTAAGAGCTTGGCAAGTCTCAACATTCTTCACTCCAACTTGTGTGTTAGGAGTCTCAGTGGAACTGGGAAGGGTTCCCAAGTTTCTTGAACTTAAAGTCGTGGCAAGCTGGCCTAGTTGGTTCTCCAAGTTCTTGATACTTACTCCTTGTGCTTGAAATTGATTCTTTGCTTCTTGAATGAAGGACTTGAGCACATTCTCCAGATGGTTGTTCCCTTGGTTGACCCCAGCATAATTAGGGTTAGAAAAACCAGGTGGAACTTGAGGTGTGGTTGCTTGCGGTTTAGGTTGATTTTGACTATTACTCCAAGAGAAATTTGGATGATTTCGCCATCCTGGGTTGTAAGTGTTGCTGTAAGGATTGTTGTATCTGCTGTTGTTATTGGGATTGCCAACATAGTTAACTGAAATGGGATTAGCAGAACATTCTTCAAATAAATGTGGTCCTCCATAGTAAACATAGGCAACCTCAAAAGCGTCAGTAACCACCTTAACAGGGTCAGGTTTTGGTACTTCAGGATTCATCAGATTCTTCATCATTTGGTGAATCTGAGCCACTTGAGCAGCAAGAGATGTAGTCTCAGTGACTTCATGAACTCCAACAGGCCTCTTTTGAGTTGAACTTGAAGTGGCCCTTGCGACTGGCCATTGGTAAGTGTTGGCGGTAATGCTCTCAATCAACTTGTAACCATCATCATATGATTTAGACAATAGAGCCCCACCACTAGATGCATCTAACATATTCCTTGAGGATGGAATTAATCCATTGTAAAAAGTCTCAAGTTGTATGCAGATGGGAATCCCATAATGTGGGCATTGTCTAAACAGCTCCTTAAATCTTTCCCATGCGTCAAACAGTGTTTCATCATCTCCCTGCCTGAATGAGGTAATCTCATTTCTCATCTTTTCATTTTTGGAAAGAGGAAAATACTTTGCCAGAAACTTTTCTGCCAAAGCGTTCCATGTAGTAATGGAATTAGGTTCCAAAGAATTAAGCCAACTCTTGGCTCTATCCCTTAGAGAGTATGGAAACAACCTCAATCTAAAGGTATCCACTGGCACATCAAGGATTGTGAAGTTATCAGCCACATCCAGAAATTGTTTTAAGTGCAAATGAGGATCTTCATGAGGAGAGCCAGAATATTGACCAGCAGCTTGTAACATTTGGAACATCATCAGCTTGAACTCAAACTGTGGTGCAGTGATGGCTGGCCTAGCGATGCCAGTATTCATAGCATTAGGATCAAACACAGCATAGTCCCTGATGCTACGCGCTCGGTCATTGGCTATGCCAATAATGTCTGGCTTTGCCATGGTTGCATTTTGTAATGACTCGTCTGACATGGCACTTAAAATAAGAGAAGAGGTAAAGAAACAGCTTGACACTGGATTCCTGGTCACTTCCGAATATCCAGAATGGATCGCTAACATCGTCCGAGTTTCTAAGAAAGACAGGAAGGTCAGAATGTGTGTGGATTATCGAGATCTCAATAAGGCAAGCCCGAAAGATGATTTTCCTTTGCCACATATTGATGTCTTGGTAGACAACACAGTGCAGTTCTCTGTCTTTTCCTTTATGGATGGTTTTTCAGGATATAATCAGATCAAAATGTCCCCAGCTGATATGGAAAAGACTACTTTCATCACACCATGGGGTACATATTGTTACAAAGTCATGACATTCGGCTTAAAGAATGCAGGGGCAACATACCAACGTGCCATGACAACCCTCTTTCACAATATGATCCATAAAAAGATTTAGGTTTACGTGGACGATATGATTGCTAAGTCCAAAACAGAAGATGATCACTTGGTTCATTTGAAGAAACTGTTTGACAGACTCCGTAAGTTTAGACTGCGGTTGAATCCTACGAAGTGTGCCTTCGGAGTTCGATCTGGTAAATTGTTGGGCTTTATTGTGAGTCAGAAGGGCATTGAACCTGACAAGGTTCGAGCGATTCAGAACATGCCGCCTCCCAAAACAGAAAAAGAAGTCTGTGGCTTTCTGGACAGACTAAATTACATCTCACGATTCATTTCTCACTTGACGGCTACCTGTGAATCGATATTCAAATTACTAAGAAAAAATTAATCGGTTGAATGGAACAATGATTGTCAAGAAGCTTTTGACAAAATAAAACAATATTTGCAAGAATCACCGATCTTAGTACAGTCGGTTCCTAGTAGGCCTTTAATCATGTATCTCACTGTTCTCGATGAATAAATGGGATGTGTATTAGGTCAACATGACGACACTGGCAGAAAAGAACATGCAATTTACTATCTGAGCAAGAAGTTCACTGATGGTGAGACCAGATACTCACTCTTGGAGAAAACTTGTTGTGCTCTGGTCTGGGCCGCTCGACGCCTAAGACAATACATGATTTGCCATACTACTTTATTGATATCCAAAATGGATCTGATAAAGTACATATTTGAAAAGCCTGCTGTCTCTGGAAGGATTGCTCGGTGGCAAATGTTGTTAACTGAGTATGATATCCAACATGTTACCCAGAAAGCAATAAAAGGGAGCGTCTTGTCTGACTGCCTTGCTCATCAACATGTAGAGGGTTATCAACAAATGATGTTTGACTTTCCCTATGAGGATGTTCTGTTTATCAGAGACTATGAGACTCCAGACCCTGACATAGGACCTGAACTAGGGGCGCGATGGACGCTCGTGTTCGATGGTACCTCCAATGCTAAAGGTCGTGGAATTGGTGATATCCTCATCTCTCCAACAAGTTTTCATCTTCCCTTCACTGCCAGATTATGCTTTGCATGCACCAACAATATGGCTAAATATGAAGCATGTATCTACGGTATTGAAGCGGCAATTGACATGAGAATCAAGATTCTTGAGGTCTATGGAGATTCTGCTTTGGTTATTGGCCAAGTCAGAGGGAACTTCGAAACTCGGGATTCCAAGTTGTTTCCGTACCAAAAGCGTATCGTGAAATTGATTCCTTACTTTGATTGATTCCTTACTTTGATGAGATCTATTTTCATCATATCCCCAGAGAGGAAAATCAACTAGCTGATGCTCTTGCCACTCTAGTATCCATGTTCAACCCAAAATTTGACCTCCTTTTTTCCTTTTGCATAAGCATGTTCATTCGCATCGTTGGCATAAGCACTCGCACTTTTTCTTTGTGTTTCTTGTTGCAGGAAAATTTCAGGTTTTCAAGCCTAATTAATTGCATCCTCACAAGGTCATCACATCCTCAAAACAAGCATACAATATTGGCTTCCATGATTATTCATCAAAGCAAGAGGTGGAAAATCGAAACCGTGGATTCAACACTTGTTCCTAAGCAATCTGGACAAATTTTGCCTAGAGTAACCGATTACCACCTATAGGGTAACCGATTACTCTGTACAGATTTGCAAATTCTGCTGCATTTTTGGGACACCAACTTTGCACTCTCTTTGTTCTTGGATTCTACATGGTTCTAGCATTGTGTGGAACATTCTAGATAGTTCAAGACCATTCAAGACACTCCACTTACATTTATTCTAATGCATCACTTTAAATTAAGTGCACCATGTTCCTTAATTTCCAAGCATATGAGCCATTGATTTAGATTTACATTAGGATTGCCCCACTGAGTTAACTACCTAACTAACTGAGTTAACCGCTAACTCAGTGAGTTAAGTGTAACTAACTCCCAACCTAGATCCAAAGCTAAGTCCAAAGCATATTCCAAACCTATTAACTCCAAACCAAAACTCTATATAAACAAACCTTCAATCATTTTTCAAAGAGCTCTCAAAAATCTCAACCATTCACACACTTCACTCTCAATTGTCCCACATTCTCTCTGAATTTCTCTGCAACTTCTTCATCTTCATCTTCATTTTCTTCCCAAACCTCACTATAACTCTTCACCATTGAAGAATAATCACTTTCACCTTGGAAGTGATTATTTCTTGAGCTTAACCTTCATCACCTTGCAAATTATACTTGAGTTTCTGGAGTTTTATTAACTTTTGGATTCATCTCAAGTGTTTTCTTCAAGATTCTACGGTGTGAATTCATATTTTGGAGATTCGTCGCAATTTGCTCGATTTCGATACGATTCGGCTACAATTGAAGATTCCTCTGGTTTTCTTTGATTATCTTCATCAAGATTCATTTGCAACAACATCCAAGGCACATCTCAGCCTTGTAGGTTGGTCTTTCTTTACACATTTTACTGTTTCGAACGTTTTCATATCATTCGCGATGTAGTTTCGATGCTTTTTGTGTGTGAATTAATTATGCCATTACTTGATCCATGATCTTGATGTGTTAATTGATTCCATTGCTGGCTTTTTGATGATTATTAAGCTTGATTTTCGTGCACAAATTCATACCCTAGCATGTGGTAATTTGGACAAATGATTTAGGTGCTGAAAGTGCTTTTTGAAAAGCTGTTTTTGCCACTGTTACAGTGGTAACCGATTACTCAAAAGAGAGTAATCGGTTACTCTGCACAAATTTACACTAGCGCTGTTTTTTCAAGCAAGTAACCGATTACTCAAAAGAGAGTAACCGATTACTCTGCACAATTTTCACCAGTTCTGCCTTTTTCAAGTAAGTAACCGATTACTTGCTTTAAGGTAATCAATTACTACTGTAACAGAGTGCCATTTTTGGTATTTTTCAAGTTTGTTTGCCATGATTTCCTCATCTAACTTCCATGGATTATTGTGCTTGATTTTTATGGGTGTTTTAGGTGTTGTTTCATTTCAGTTTAAAGCATGATTGGGAATTTTCCGATGCTCGATCTTTCGATTCTATAATTGTGCACTTTCTTGGCATTATTTGAATATGATCATTCTTTCACAATTTTATCCACATAAATGACGTGAGTTGTGATGCATTTTGATTGTCATTTGGTACTGTTTTGCACTATCATTCATGTTTGAATTAAGTTTTTTCTTCAAAGAATAAGCTTAATCTTGTATAATCAATAATGCACCCTTTGCTTTAATAATTTTTCAATTCATTTTGGAAAATTATTAGCATATTCCTCCCTTTTGATTAATTAATCGAAACTTCATTTTGATTATTAATCTTCCCATTGGCGCTTCTCTTTAGGTCTCCTTTAAGGCTTTCTCTCTCTCTTCCCCCGCAAAGTCGGAGTTTTCACGCGACACTGGAGCATTGTACAACTTGGAGCTATTACGCTGTCTGTTTCACTTTCTCCACTACACTTTGTGTGTTAGAGAAGGAATGAGAATGGAGAATTTCTACTCTCATTCTGACTACTTCAGGTAGGGGACAAATGACCATGTGCCCGGCTTAGTCATCTCTATCTTCAGGAGGTAGCGTATCCCAACTCCAGCCGAGTCGATCCTTGATCACTCTTGCTCCTTTCAATCTCTCTTTTGTCAATATTCTTATGGTCAATCATTGCTTATTGATTCCCCAGAAAAGTCTCAATCCTTTTTTTTCGGTTAAACACAGTCTTCCTGTTAAGCACTAAAACTTTTGTGGAGTTCACAACCTTCTCTTGGTTATTCCCCATTTGTTTGGTTAATCACTGCCTGTCAGTTAAAACACCAATTTGCATTGTTTCTCAGTTAACCACAGCCTGTATGTTAATATACTGAGTCCCCGTTGGGTTAATCACCCATTCTTTCAGTTAACCCCAGCCAGTCTGTTAAAACACTGAGCCCCTTTCGAGTTAATCACCTTCTCCTGGTTAATCACTCGTTTCTTTTCGGTTAATCACAATTTCTTTGTTAATACCGAATCCTCGGCGGTTAGAAACCTCTTTCGATTCAATAACCTTTCGTTGGTCGGGTTGTTCAGTCCGTACCAACACTCCCTTCGGGTCACAACCTTTTCTTGGTTCCACACCCATTCTTTAGGTCACAACCTTTGCTTGGTTCTACACCCGTTCTTCTGGTTGATCACAACCTATCTGTTAAAACCTTTTTTTCCCCTCAGAGTCAAACACCTTCTCTTGGTTCAGTACTCTCTCATTTGGTTCATCACAGCCTGTCTATTGACACCAACCTCTCTCCCCACAGAGTTTTGATCTCTTTTTCTTCGGCTAATCACTGCCAGTCAGTTAATATACCAGATCTTTTTCTCTTTGTTTTGACACCATCCCTTTGTTTGTTTCCCCAGTAGGGTCTCTAACCCTCTGATCCCCAGCTCAATCCTTTGTTCTCTTACATCTCTAGCGGGGTTCCTTCTATTCTTTTTGCGCCTTTATCTTCTTGGTTTCAACACCACTCTTGCACTTTATCCTCATTACAATTATCTTTCTCTTTTGCACTTCTTTCTTGGTTTTGACACCAATTCTTTTGCATCCCCAGCGGGATTTTCCCTACTTCTTTCGCTCTTGGTTTTGACACCACTTTCCTTTTCCTTTTCCGTCTTAGTTCCTGAACTACGGAAGATCTGACTCTGCATTCATTCGAATGCAAGATACGTAGGCACGAGATCGCGATGATCTTGGCGAGCACACTTCCACCTTCTTCCATCTCTCTTCTCTTTCCCTGGTTTCCTGAACTACGGAGCTCTGAGTTCCTTATTGCACTATGAGGGTACGTAGGCACGAGGGCCCTAATCCTCCGCAAGCACTTTCTTTCTTTTTCTTCTTCTTCTTCTTCTTCTCTCTCTCTCTCTCCCTCCCTCCATTTTTTAGCTAGAAGCCTTTAGATAGATAACCCATCCAAGACTAGAAGCAAGCGAAATGGTTCCCGTCGAGCACAACGGATGCGTAAGGTGCTAGTACCTTCCTTTCGCATAACCGACCCCCTGACCCGTTTCTCTTCCCCTTGGGTTTTATCGATATTTTCCCTGTCCTGTGGGACTATCTTTGAGTTTGCGATTCACTCAGGTATAATCCAGCCATCTTCAGATAGCAATCAGTTGGAAAGCAACACTTCAGAAGGTTGTTGCCTTATCAACCACTGAAGCGGAATATATCGCCTTAACTGAAGCTGTGAAGGAAGCATTGTGGCTTGAAGGTTTTGCAAAGGAGCTGAAACTTCAAGGTCCAGTTATCACTATTAAATGTGATAGTCAAAGTGCAATACACTTGTCGAAGAATTCAGCCTATCATGAGCAAACCAAGCACATTGATGTGAGGCTACATTTTGTCAGAGGGGTAATCGAGCGTGGAGAAGTCCAAGTGCTGAAGGTTTCGACAGATCATAATGTTGCTGATATGATCACCAAGACATTGCCCAGTTGCAAATTTTTCCACTGTATGCAGTTGATAAAGCTGCATGAACAAAGCTATTTTGTTCCTTGATTTTATAGAGTTTGTTCCAAGGTGGAGATTTGTGAGATATTGGACCGAACTCTAGTTTTAGCATGTCGTCGAAGTTCGCTCACATGCTGTTGTCGAAGACCTACATGTTGTACCCTAAGTTAGCTTGTAATGGGTAATTGTTGAAAATCCCATTAGTTTAGTATGTTAGGTTTATTATAAATAGCATACTAGTCTATCTTCATAAGGTGTGGCAAATCCTTATTAGGTTGAGAGAGGTTAATTGTTGGTATTCACTTGTAATCTTTGAACCCTATTGAGAAAGTGAATAGTAAAACAGATTTAACCAATTCTCTATTCTTCTTCCTCTTTTCTCTTCCTTTGTGAACCCTAATAGGGTTTCGTGTGTTTGTTCAAGTTTTTCCTTCTTTTCTACCCTTGTGGATTTCTTGGAGCTCAAGAAACCAAATATACTTTGTTATTCCGGTATCGTTTTTCACAATAACATCCAAATTCGGTTGGTACTATCAGGCATGCCATAAGTGTCTCAATATTGCAAAGGGAGATAAAACACATTTTAGATGCTATGATGACTATACCACCAAGGCTGAAATTTATTGGTGTAAATTTTATTTAATATCACCTTCAAACTCAAATTTATGTTATTTAAAATAGTCTTCAATGTATCTATTTGGCTTCTCGTGTGAATTGTTTTAACATTATAATTCTTAACTATTTCTGTAATTAATTTCATGCATATGTAAACTTGATTATTTATTGTAATATGCTTATATTTATTACCTAAATATTATCTTGGCTTGGATCAAAATTGATATTGAAGTTTTACATGGAGATTGTCGCGCTGCTTTTGTATTATGGGACAGTGAAAGTACACAACTCTTAGAAGTTTATGTCGTGCAACTCCACAACAGAATAATTGAGGAGATTTTATTTCTTTATATGTAATACAAACTTCCATCTCTTAACGATAGATATTCATAATGTTTTTTACTTTATACATAGGTTGGTGTTCATGATCCATTAGAATATCCATTTGCAATTGATTCTTTGTTATGTAAGACAATGGCCTTTAAATTTAAATAGAAACTTAAATGATGGACTTCATATATTGTCTCCATCTACCAAGATGAAGAAAAGATCAAGAAACTAATTGGTAGCTGTAGTCGCACGAAAGTCTCACCCTTTTACATGTGAACTTTTAATTTATCCCAAAGAAGGGAAGGGAAAAAAATCTGAATAAACCTGTGAGTGGTGTGCAAAGCAAAACAATGCACTTAAGAGATTGGGAATCGGTATTGGTTATACAAAGGGAAGGTATTAGCACCCTACATATCTATTGTATCCTATAGGAACCTCTTGCTTATATTTGTGTTACTGTTGTTTTACTTGCTGTGTAATGGGAATTTTGTTGATTTGGTTTTGAGTGAGTGATGATAATGTTTTTGGATGTTTTTGTAGTGTAAAATGAACTAAGACAAATGTGTATGAACCTAATGATTATGTTTATTATTGTGTTCGCTAAGATCTCGCAATCTTATGTCTACGTATTCTCAAAAAGAAGTTGAGAAATTAGAGTGTTCGTAGTTCCACCTACTAATGGGTAGAATGGGTTTGTTGGGTTTTTGAGAAGAGATAAATTGTCATCTTAAGGGAGAAATCTTACCTATTCACCACAAACATTTTGAGAAAGAAAATAATAAGGGAAGAAGCTTTAAACTTGGATGTAGAAAATCCAGAGTAATGCCACATATTCCTTTAAATGAAATCTTTGCATAATAAGAGAATGACCTTAACTTGGATATAGAATCAACAAGTGTGCCACTTACATCACTTAAATGAAAGAAGTGTCTTTGTTCCATAATAAGATAAGGACTCCAGCTTGGATATTGAATCAACAAGAGTGCCACTTACATCACTTAAATGAAAGAATTTGAAAATGTTTGATTTATGTTGTGGGAAATAGAATAGGCATCTCTTTCATAGAGATGACTCATGTATTATCTCTGGGGAAGTGTTTTGAGTTTGAAGCCAAAGGTTGGCTAGGGTTTGACTTTAGGTTTGAAGGTTTGAAGCCACAAGGGGCAGTGTGTTGACTTTAGGACTCCAAAAGGGAATTCTCATCTCTTTGTTGAAGAGTTTTGAGTTTGAAGTCTAACTTTCTTGTACAAAGCCCAAGAGAAGGCTAAGTTGATTGTGAAGTCTCCTTGTACAAAGCCCAAGAGGAGGCTAAGTAGATAGTTAGAACTTCAACAAGGGGAAACCTAATGTTTTAACTAAGTTGTAGTTTGAAGGAGATCCTAAAGTTTGAACTGAGTCTAAACTAGGGATGAGTATTGAAAAGAAAACAATAGTTATGCAAGTGTTGTAAATGTCAAAAGAAACTTAACAAGACAAGTTTGATTCAAGCTTTTAAACAAGTATAGTCATCAAGGATGACATGAGCATGAAATGCTTAAGCATGATATCAACATATGAATGAGTATCAAATAAAGAGATATATTCATCATGGTAAGAGCTTATGAAGGAAATACTTGAACATGTGAGCAAATATTTAATCCATGGAAGCAAACACAATGGAGTTCAAGTAAGCAAATATTCAAGATGAATCGAGGATCAAATGAATATATCAAAGGGTAAAGAAAACCCTAATAGAGGTAAAGATATGGACAAAGCATTCAAACATGGTTAAATCAAAGGCTTTGGGGGGAATCCAAACTCAAGTGGAAGCCCTAACTATGTACAAAGATGTTTTGAAAGTTCAACCTAAGTAAAACCCTAATTAAACATTTAATTGGAGTATTTTTCAAAATAGAATTATTTACTCATGTTATGGAAGACAAGACAATTTGTTAGGTATCTCAAACAAGGCTTGAACAAAGTGTATCATAACCATATAAGCACATGTGATTGATTAGGTTAAGAGGAAAATCAAAAGAAAGTCATTAAAAGTATGAAAATACCTTAAAATGGACTACTTTTCAACTTAATAAAAATGTGTGTAATAAATATTATTTTTGACATTTTTTAATATATTAAAAAAATAGGATATGTGAACAAGAAGTTTGCAAAAAATCAATTAAAAATAGTGAATTTTGTTATGTGAAATAAATGTGTGAAGTTGTAAAAAAATGAAGAAAATAGGTGATTAAAAAAGAAGGAATGACCCTTCCAAGGTTTAAACCTGCACCCTTGGGGTGGAGGGTTTAAAATTTTACCAACTGAGCCATGTGCCATGGTTGTTAGTATAACGCGTGATGAAAATAATATATTGAATCTTGTTTTGAAAATGATTGAAAAATAAAAGTGCAAAAGTCTGGGGCGAGGGAGATTCGAACCCCAGATTTTGCACATGGGAAGACTTGAAAACACACGCTCTAACCACTGGGGTGGTGATACATCCGTGTATCAAACCACTCCCAAATGATTATATTATAAAGCTTCATTTTATTTTGAAATATGGCGCCATGGTTGTAATACCCTAATTTTTAACCCTAAGATCCCACATATCATTTGCATCTCATATCACAAACAAGATCACCAGCTTTGTTTCTCTTGCCTTCCTTTGTAAGTTTGTTTCTGAAGGAGATCACCAAGCACCTGTGTTTATCTTACTTGCTTTATGTTTGTTTATGTTTACTAACCTCTAACAAAATACCAAAAAATATCTTGCAAATTAGTTGTCTGTTCTTCTCTGTGTGTTTAGGGTTTTACAGGGAGCATGATGGCAAAGGTATAGCCTGGAATCAAGTGTGGCTATTCAGTTGTGGTTATGGTCAGATGTAAGTTTGACATAATCTTGGTCAAACTATCAAGAGATTGCTTCAATTTCAAATTGGTTGTGGCAATGGTTTATTTCTCAAGCAGTGATTTTTCAAAGTCAAGTTGTTTTGTATTGGAATTCAACCGATTATCAAGCAGTGATTCATGAGAAGCCTGGTTCAAAATCGGGATCAAATGGACCATCAGTTCAAACTGTTTTTCTCTGTGGATTTATTTTTCCATAAATTATTTCAGACAAATTCAAAGTGATCCCGAACTTATGTCATTTATTATCAGAGATTCGTCTGAACAAATCAAGTTTAGAGGATATTCGTTCAGGGTGTAGGCTATCTAATCAAGATTGTGTGGTTATTCTTTATTGATTAATTCAAGAAGAGTTTGGTCAAACAAGTCAAGATGGTTTCATTTTCAAGTTCTCCGTGTGATGGGTCTTTAAATCATCAAATGATCAAGTTCAAGGTGTTGTTTGCAGTTAAGTCACTGGTTCAGGAGCAGCTGTGTTCATTTTTATCAGAGATGTGTGGAAAAATTCAAGTTGATCCAAATGGTCATTGTTTCAATTATAAGATATTCAGTGGTCCAAGTTTGTTCAGTCATTTTAATCAGATGCTTTGTGGAAAAATTTTGGATTGATTTTGGATTAAAGTCAAGATTGTATATCCACTTTAATTACCATTTTCTAGCCATTTTTTTAATCCATTTCATATCCGTTAAAAATCCATTTTTAACCAATTACCCAAATATCCAATTATCTTTTTCATATTCATATCCAATCATCCAATTTCAATATCCATATCCAATCATCCAATTTCAATACAATTTTCAATGTCCATTTAAGTCCAAGCAACTCTGGGTGGTCGTATTCGTTATATATATTATGTGGTGGTGCACCTCTTTGTGCTGACATACAAAGATTCATCAATATTTGTCTTGGTGCTCTAATAAGTCAGGGATATGGTCTCACGGAGACTTGTGCTGGTGGGACCTTCTCTGATTTTTGACGACACATCTACTGGCCATGTTGGACCACCTACTCCTTGCTCATATATTAAGATTGACTTGCTTGAAAGTGGATACTCAACTACTGACTTACCAATGCCTCGTGGTGAAATAGTTATTGTTGGTGCAAATATCACTCTTGGATATTTCAAAAAATGAAGAAAAGACAAGAGAATCTTACAAGGTTGATGAACGAAGAAGTACGGTGGTTCTACACCGATGACGTAGGGAGATTTCATTCAGACGGAGTCCTTGAGGTCATTGATAAGAAAAAGGACATAGTTAAATTGCAGCATGAAGAATATGTGTCCTTAGGAAATGTTGAGGCAGCTCTTCTTGTCAGCCCCTCTGTGGACAACATTATGTTGTATACTGATTCTTTTCAAAATTACTGTGTGGCACGTGGCATTCAGCATTGGCAGCCTCAAACTTGTGACTGCACACAAGTCAGATCCCAATATTTCATTTCTAGTGCAATGATCCAAGGTAGACAATTTGGATTAGGTCCGTAAAGAGAATAAAACATGGACACGGCGGGATCAGTTGATCTAATCTTCCCCAAATATTACTAGAGCTTGAGTTAAATATGTTTGTTGATGTAGCCGTCATTGTTGATACCCCTATATCTCCCTATATCTGAAGGTGTTTGTGTCGGTTTGAGCACCATGCAAGTTTTCCAGCTGTGGCAATCAATTCCAAGCCGCGCCTATTACACACGTGAAGCCATGTTATTCCTCTAAGCCATCAACCCACCACATCATCATGTAACGGGAGCGGTGGCGATTTGTTACCGGAGACTCATATTGGTGCGTTCAAGGACTTAGCGGCGGCTGAATTGGTTAAGGAAGCTGCTGCTAAACAGTTGGTAATGGATTTGAAGGAAGTTCAGAATGCTTATATTGGAGTAGAATGATGGATTGGATGAATGTGCACCTTCTTTTAGATATGCTGTCCGTGTGGCTTTGAGATACTTTAAGGGACCTGAACTTCTTGTGGGAATGACACAGCTGAAGAACCTCAAAAACATTTCATTTCTTGACAACATGTTCTTTGAAGTCATACCTCAAAGTTGGGGAATTAACAGCGGTTTGGTACAGTTGGATTTCATAAACAATGGCTTCACAAACATCTCTATTTCCGAACGTTGCCTACACTATACCAAACTCAACTCGGCGGAAAATACAGCCTGAGTCGATTGCCGCCGCCTTTGGTTCTTTCAATCCTCTTCTAGCTTATGTTATTGGCCTTGTGGTGGCAGCTTACTACAGAATTGATAATCGACATCACTTTCCGAACTCGACGACGACATCGTCTGCACCATGTTTTTTGGAGCAGTTTTCTCCGACTTCGTTGGGAAGATATTTTCAATTGGTTTCCATTGTAAGGATGATTTATTTGTCTTAGCTAGATCATATGCACATTCCTTTGATGCCTCTCAAATGAACATGTCACAGGTCATAAACCATCTTCTTGCCAAGAGCCTTGGAGCATCTTTGAAGGCACATGTTGATATATGTAACATACTTAAACCATCACAAAAGGCATTCTACCAAATTCAGGATCCTGGAACATATACTCAGCTGGTTCTTGAAATTGTTGTCATTGAAAAACTGTCCTTTCCTGTGTCTGCTTCTCAGTTGGTACAGTCACTTGTTCAGATTGTTGTTAATATACTACCAACATTGACTTGTCAGCACTATTGCAGAAAAACTGGTTGTCAAAGCACCGCCTGTCAGAATTGAAGAAAGCAAAACATGGATGGAGCTATATATTTGTGTTTCCCCCACAAAGGATACCGTAAAAAATATGGAATCATGGTGTTGGAAGTATTGTTGTGACAGAAGCTGGAGGCATTGTTTTAAATGCTACAGGGAACCTTTTGGACTTCTCAAAAAGAAAGTTTCTTGATGTGGATGCTGGTGTTATTTTTGCGAACCAGAATTTTGATCACTCAACGAGAAAGCATCATCCATGTGATAGCTAAAGTGGCGCACTCCAGCACGAGCTCCGGCGACAAACGCAATGGCTTTTTCGTTTCTGAGTTTCTAGCCGGTTTAAGAGTTCTCGTCATTGATGATGACGTCACTACCTTGAAGATTATCGAGTGAATGTCTCTTCGCTGCGATTATTGCGTCACAACATGCTCTGAGGCTACGGTTGCTTTGAAAATTCTGCGGGAGAGATGGCAATAACCACATCAAATCTGTAGCACGGCTTCAAATCAAGGAGCTGGTCTTGAGTCACCTATTGTAAAACATGATGATGAAAAGTGTTTTAATTTTGATAATGACATGATACATTCTCAAGAAGTAGTTCAGTTGGAGATGGACATTACCATTTCTTTTGTGCAAAAACTGAGTTCAGATTCTCCCTTGCATTTTTCAGATAGTTTATTTGTTCCATTAGATAATGACTCAAACGTATCGGTACCGGCCAGATTCTCGGCACCACTTCCGAAATCAAAACCACAACACAGACGAGGATGGTTCACATAGGGGTTTCACTTCTGCTGTTATGCTTGGCTTGAATCAAGGATTGCTTTGCGTGATGACAGACTAGCAGTTTTGTTTTACTCTTTGAACTGGATTGAAGAGTTGTTGTATTTAAATCTCACCAAAAGACTAGTGGGATATAATGAAGAGGTTGTAGATATGAAGTGTGTTGGGTCCTGGGCAGCAGAGATACTTGGAGTCACAGTTGCAGAAATACAGGAGGGTAATGACGGTTCAGATGATGACCCTCACCGGATATCCAGTCGGAGCGAGAAGAAGAATTGTCACCTGGTTCAGATTCTAGTAGTGTAATGAAGTTGCTCCACGATGCCACTGAGATATGCCTCAAGTAGAAGCAGAATGTGTCAAACTTTGGTACTGGAGATTCATCAGGCAGTCAGTCACAGCAGGTGGGAAATGCAATGAGGAATTTGATGACCATGGGAGCAAGGAGGGACATTATTGTTTTTTAACTACAGCTGGAATTAATATTGTTGTGTGTGCGGTGCTCTTTTCACTTTATTCTGTACGGAGACTAGAATCTCATCGTTCACGACACCCTGATTTCCGACTGGAAAGATTTGTTCCCTCTCCTGGCTGGATAGTAAAAGCATGGGGAACATCTGAGAACGAGGTATTGGATATTGGTGGCTTGAATGTCGTAGTTTTCGTAAGGATACTTGTGTTCAGTATTCAAGTTTTTTCTCCATTGCTGCTGTCATCTGCATTGTTCTCGTGCTTCCTGTGAATTACTATGCTTGCACTTTTCTTTACTTTGAATACAAGAACATTACTAAGCTGAAGCTACTTCATTGGATCTCCTCCAAGAGCAAGTCATTTTACTATTCTCGTCCGATCAATTCTCTGGTCTGCAGAAGAATCATATTGTGAGTCACAGTGAACAAATTCTTCTCATATTACCACGCGTCAACATATTTGTCTCACCAAATGATTTATAAGTCGGGCAAAGTATAGAAATTGAAGGACGAGGATGAACATTTCTAGTTAAAGACGCTTCGTCGGATAAGAGTTGTAAGACAAGTTTTGTGCCATGTTGCTGTTTGGGAAGTTCCACAGATTCTTTTAAGATGGATTCTAATGAGATTGGAAGTGTTTGTGGGAGAACATGCTACACCGACATATATACAAGGAAAAGGGAACTCCCACTCCCAGCTGCTTTTGTGTTCTTTAAAAAAGTGGGTATGCTGCTCTTATGGCTTCACAGACTCTGCAAACGTCAAATCCTATGTTATTGGTGACAGACTTAGCTCATGAGCCACATACGAAGAACGGGAATTTGCATCAAATGCGTATCATTCAACTGTGTCTTCTGGTAATCACTCTGCCCCCCCAACTCTAGCGGAACTGTTTGAGAAGTTTCTAATTTCAATCGCTAGAGTGGTCCACCTACACAAAACGACATCACGTGTTCAAGCCTTCAATTCACATGAGCCAAAACTAATCCACGTCATGAAAAAATCAAAACGACACGTAAAATTTCAGCAAGTCACGCACAACGGTTTTTTTTTCAAAACGCAACAAATTTCTCACAAACGACACTCATTCTTCCTCACTCTCACTCTATAAATACAACTCATCACTCATTCATTTCTTCAAGCTTCAAAGCCAGCATTACTCTGCTATTTTTCCCCCTATTTCTCACTTCACGAAACCGTTTTCTCACATCACTTATCTTCCATTTTTCTTCAAATTCACTCTCCATTCAAACAAAATACCAGCCAGAATCAAAGAAGAAGAGAGCTTCAAGTTCATCACTCACCTGAATTTGAAGGTAGTTTGAGAGTTGCCGTAGTTTTCGATCCGATATTTTTCGTTGTAATTCTTTGAATCGTTGATACTGTTGTGTAGAGCACTTGATTTCGATCACATCTGTGTGTGTTTCGCATCCCGCCGCACTGATTTGGTGAAGCTACGAATTGCTAGCTATGTATGAACAGTGACGCGAGCTTGGTGAAAAAGATGATGAACTTGTTCTGATTCTCACATTCTATTTCTATTTCATTTCTTTTTTTTAGTTTTGTTTTTAAAAGGTGTACCATCTTGGATCGGGCTGTGTGAATTTTCTTTGCTACCGTCACCATCTATTTTCTACTAAACCTCCCTCTCATTCTCTTTTTTTTAAAGATTTCTTTAATTTTCTTTTAATTCGTTTTTTGTACTATTTTCTTCTTAAATTTAATTTTTAATTGATCTTTAATTCTGATATTGATTCATTATTTTTTTTATTTTTTGCATTTTTGATATTTTGTTTAAAATTTCTTTTTTAGTTCATTTGATTTACTTTGTTCTTGATTTTATTTTTAAATTCTTATCTTGTTTCTTGGTTATTGGTGGTTCTTTTCATCTTGATCCCTTTCTTCTTCTTTTTCTTTTGGTCGATGAGATCTCCAAATCGATGATTGTTGATTTTCAAAGATGTTTAATCTTCATTATTTCAAATCTATGGGTGAATGATATTTTGGATCATTCTCCATACTTTGGAATCGTGATAGATTTCCTTTGATAAATCGATGTGAAAATCTTGATTATGATTAAACCATTCCCTTTTTCTTTTTGTGTGGCATGTTTTAGGAGAGTGATTTACATATCACTTCTCTAACATGTGTTAACACTAACATTGTTATTGACTGGCCTCAGATAGTCATGGCTTCTGCATAAGCCCGATTACGATTGCTTAACATATCGCTAAATTGTCTCGTATCGGAAAATGATCATTCGTGGCTAAAACTTATGTTTGAAAGTCCAAGTATGATTGATTATTTGTCTTGGGTCCATTACTTATGAAACTTGTTTGTTAGGAGTCTTTGATTTTATCAATCCTCTAATGAGTCTTCATTAACTTTGGTCTAAGTCCATTATTTAACCATCGTTGATCATTTGTTCTAGCAACTAATCACTAACTCACTAACAATATTATTGTACTAATTTTGTTTATGTTTCCTTCTCGCTCCCTATCTCTCTTCTATTTTTTATGCTCCATTATTATCATCTCATATCATATTATTGTTTATGTTTCCGCTCTCTTTTTCTTTTGTCCACTTGGACCATATCTTGTTCAAAACACTAATAAAGGATTAAACCTCTAAAAAACTTGGTGCTCTTAATTTTGTGGTTATTCTTATGGATGGACTCAGACCTTGGACCTCTTGGATTATTCTTAGAACCTTGGACTTAGAATTATGACTATTTCTCTATGCTTGGAGTATTATGGATCTTTGCCTTTATTTGGCTTGCTTATTTGCTTATGCTTCAAGACGGATGGAATTCTTATTTCGCTTGCTATGAAGTGTGCTATAATTCGGTTAGATATTTCTTATCTCTAACTTTTATCTTTTGCAATAGGATAGTCACTTCTTCTCCACCACATCTTTAATTTTCAAATTCTTCTCCCTTTTTCAAAACCTTTTTGTTTTCAAAACTTAAACCGCTTTAATAATAAAACCTTGACTTTTGTCAAGTGATTTTCAAACTTTGTTTTTCTCTAATAAATGTCAATCAATGTTAATCATAATTTGACTAATTTCAAAAAGACTTAAAAATACAAAACTCATTCAAACTTTTTGTGCTTTTGTGCATTTTTTTTTTCTTTTAAACTTTTCAAAAAGATTAAACATGAGTCATTTTCTTTGATGAGATGTAAAACTCCTAACCATGATATTTTGTGTAAAGTATGGTCATTTTCCACTTAGATGTTGAAGTGATTAATCTTGTTGATTTTAATCCAAGCAAATCCTCCATCTTAATGTGATGCAAATGCCTATTTCATATACCATTGGGTAATTAGTTGAATATTCTCTCTTGAGAATGACAGGTTGTCTTTTCAAGTTAAAATGAACCATAACAAATAAATTTTGTTATTTGTACCACGAACTACGAGGTTTTGATCCTATATTGCACTTTATGGGTACATAAGCATGAGGCGATAAGTTGTTTCAAACACAAAATTCTTAAAAAATACTTCTCTTCTCATCTCCCCAATCTCTTTTCAAACAAAACTTTTCAAACCAAAAGCGTATATATTTCAAAGGGCTCCTATAAAATACTATATACGTTTTGGGTGCTAACACCATCCCTTAGCGTAAACAACCCTCTTACTCATTCTCTGTTTGTTCTTGTTTTAGAACTTGTTTAGGTTTTGTTCGCTCTTTTTCCTTTCCTTTTGGATAAAATAAAAGTGCGGTGTGTCATACCCCAAATTTTGACCACTAAGATTTCCCATCATTGTGCAACTCATCATCACAATACGGATGTACCATCATACTTCATCAGTCTCCCCAAAGATGGGTGAGCATCCACTACAATTAAAATTAGGGTTTCAAGCCCTCTCAGAGTTCTTAGACAAAGGATCAATCAAGGAATGACATGATCTTCAACTTGTCTAACCTCTCAAACATCCACAATGGATCAAAAGGACTCCCACTTCAAGGATCAAGCACAAGGTTGCTCCCTTCTAGGTGGATCAAGTCTCAAGACCGACAGTGTCACCAAATTAGGGTTTTGGTCGACCAGGGCCTCCGGATGGAAATTTTTCATCTGGGCACAAGCCAATGATCCAAAACCTAACCTAATATACTCCATGGAACCTCATAGACCCAATCATCAAGTCAATTTTGTCTCAGGGGATGCATTCATAAAAAATCAGGAATTAGGGTTTCTTGAACTAATTCACCCCTAAGTTGACTTTTGGGAAAAACCATGAGCCAAGACCTCAAGAGAGGGTTTAAGGGTCTCTAATGAACTATATTGATCCATTTGGGACAATGGATTGATCCAAGAAGCTTGAGCAACAAGTCTCAATTTCATCTGCACCACAACTAGGGTTTTAAGGGAAAAGTCAACTGTAACTTTGACTTTTGACCAGGACATGCTCCCAAGCCCTATGACATGTATCAATATACCCTATAACACCCATGGAACATGTCCATCAAGTTTGATTTAGGTCAAGGACATGATTTCCTGAAGAATTGCACAGTTTGGAATTCATCTGATAAAAAGTCAACTGTGTATGATTTGAATCATCATTCATCAAGAAAAATCAAGAAAAGTTGGATAACTTGTAAAAGGGGTAACCATAAAACTTAGAAATTTTTTTAAGTCATGAAAAAGTGCCACTAATGCACCAACTTTGGAGGACCATAACTCCTAAACCACAAGGCCATTGTGCCCCATTCAAAGCTTGATTTGTAGATCTCATTGCCCTTTACAAAAGCTTCATACTAACCTATGTCTAAATTCCTCATGGATTTTGAGTTATGGAGTGATCAAATTCAAGAAAAAACACTTTGTTCCAACACTTAGTGAAAATTTCACTAAGTCAGATTTTGCCTTACTTTTTGCCAAATGTAGGGGGATTTTTCACTTGGATTCAAAAGAGATCAAAACCAAACATGTTCAAATAGTTGTTGTATCATGTAAGGGCTTTCCAAAATGGTCAAGAACATTACCAAATTCAACTTACACCATGAGATATGACATTGGCAAGTTGCCTTGCTGAAATCTGTCAAAGGCAAGGCAGAATTTGCAATTTTGCTCGCTTTGCCAAAATCAGCCAAATTCAAATGCTCCTATCCACTTGGACACCTCAGAGGATTGAATCTAAAAGGGACAATCACTGAGCCAAGCCTCCAAAGTCCATGGAACAAGAAATAGCATGTTGAACCTAGAATGGCCAAAATAGGGACAATACTCCAAATTTGGATTGAAGCATTCAATGGAAGCATCAAGGTGGCATGAACTGAGCCATTCTCATCTGAAATCAGTCAAGACTTATCCAAGACCAAGGGAACCAAAGCTCTGTGCCCTAACCTCTAGTCAATGGCTAGAGGAGACTTGGATTTTCATTTGCCAACATTGGCCAAACCTACTTAGCAGTTGTCATTCACTATTCCTTGCAAAACAAACTTGCTCTACTATAAATAGAGCTCAATTGTGTTCAGTTTAAGTACACCAAAGGCCTACAACACTTGCCTTTCTCAAAATCTCTTTCTCTTGGCAAAAATGCCTTTCTTAGCAAGGTAACTATCGGGTTTTGAGCTATAGGGCAATTCCACTCAAACCAATCACTCACACACCTCATATACATCACATATGAGCTGATCAAACACTTAAACAACAACTGGAACATTGATTTCTCAAAATCACCAGTCAATTGCTCAAGGTTTTAACCAAAGTGCAGTTGAGATGCCATGAAGTGATCCAGCCAATTTCCATCAAGTCCAAGCATTCAAACACACTCCATAGCACCTAGGGAAGCTGTTCAGATCATCACAACACAACTGTAACACCTCCTACACAAATCACGATCACCAGCTGCAAGTGGTAAGCATGAGCTCTTCTAACTCTATGATCCATGCAATTTTTGTTGCACAATAATTTGGCCATATGTTCATAATCTTGCATATAATGTTTCCTCTTAATTAATTGCATTGTTTGAATCGTGTATCAAAAATCCTAGCCTTCATGCAGAAATTAGTGTTCTTGAGGATTTTTCATGATTTCTTGTTATATGTTTAATTTAAATGAAATTAATGGACATAGACATGATCGTGAGGTTGAGACGAACATAATGATATGTGGATTACATGATATGATTAAGTATTCAGTGAGATTAGAGAGAAAATGCAAATCTGGGAATCTCAGAACACGCGCGTGTTCTTCAGCTTGTTCTTGGCGCCATTTTTTCAAATTTGAATATTTGAATTTTGTGATTTTATTTAATTGATTCAAAAATTAATTTCTCTCAGAGTTTTAATGATTTTGAGTTGATTCTTTTTTTAATAATTCACAAAAATGTTAAAATATTTTAATTTATCAAAAAATCCCAAAAATATTATTTATTTTGTATAATTGATATTTTTGCAAAGAATTAATATTTTAATTGTTTTTGACATTTTAAATATTTTTTCCACATTGATTTTGCAACTTTTAATGCTTTCTAATTATTTTGTAGGTCAATACTTAATTTTTGAAGCATTAATCCAAGATCACAATTTGTTTTTCATATGTTAAACAATTTTGATCATTTTAATTGAATTTTTATTCAATTAAATACATTTTTGAAAACAAATTAGGGTTTTGGATTAATTCAACCCTCATAAATCATTTTCAAAACACTTTGGGTCTCTAATAGAGTGTAAGACCCAATCCTTTTTTGACCAAATCATTTTTGGGCCTCAGTATTGTATAAGTCCCGATACCGTCAAAAACAAACGATGCGATCGTCGCCTTTTAAAAAATCAATTGGGCCTCTCCTTGAGCTATAAGACCCATTTAAAACTTTTTGGGCCTCTAATAAAGTGTAAGACCCAACCCCCTTTTAACCAAAAACATTTTTGGGCCTCACTTATTGTATAAGTCCCTATGCGTTAAAAGAAAACCTCGGCGCGATCGCCATTTTAAACGAAAAAACCTTGGGCCTCTCCTCGAGCTATAAGACCCATTTAAAGCTTTTTGGGCCTCTATTAGAGTGTAAGACCCAACCCCCTTGTATAGAAAACACTTTGGTCCTCACTTATTGTATAACTCCTTCTGTACAAAACAACAGTGCGATCACTGATAAAACCCTAGGCCTCTCCTTGAGCTGTAAGCCCCAAACCTTTCTTTTTCAAAGCACTTTCTCCTTTGATTTTGAATATACTATTGTTTTCAATCTTTCTTTGTTGAACAACTAACCAAACAACATGGAAGCTCTACAACCGAGTAAGTGGTTATTGCTTTCATTTACCGCTTTCATATACATATAATTGTATTGTGGGGCTGTTTCACTATAAGTCTTCTTTCATAAACTCATATCAACTGTGTAATAATAGTATAGATATTTAGAGTTTCTCCGACAACTACGTCTAGCATTAAGCTCGTTGATCACTCTTAGAAATAGTCTAAACTAGATCCCCACAGGATTACCAGACACAGTCTTCCCTCCTCTTGGGGTTAAACAATATGGAGACATGAAAGGCAGCATTCTCTGTGAACCCTTTCATAGACTGTCTCTCATAGAAGTTATCAAAGAAACTCTATTCCCCATAGATGATCTTTTCTCCGTGAATGGCATCTCTTGAGTTTCTTCCAAATTCTCGAACTTTCCTGGCTTGATCTATTCTCGGTGAATGGCATGTCTTGAACTTCTCGGGGTTTGGGGACCCACAGGCTTCTTAAAAGCACTTGTCAAGAAACTCTATTCCCCAGAGATGATCTTTTCTCCGTGAATGGCATCTCTTGAGTTTCTTCCAAATTCTCGAACTTTCCTGGCTTGATCTATTCCTTATGAATAGCCTGTCTTGAATTTCTCGGGGTTTGGGGACCCATCGGCTTCTTAAAAGCAGTAGCCTTCTCTTGGGTACCGTACAAGGACCCACGGGCTTCCTAAAAGCAACCCCGCCTCCTCTTGGGCTTAGTACAAGGACCCGCCGGCTTCTTAGAAGTATTCACAGCCTCCTTTTAGGCTTCGTATAATGATCTCTTCCTCCGGGAATGATAGCCTCCTCTTGGGCTTCGTACAAGGACCGATCGGCTTCTTAAAAGCTTCCAGCCTCCTCCTGGGCTTCGTGCAAATTGTCCCGACGACCTCCTAGAGGTATAGGAACAGAACTTAGTCATCTGCATAGAACATTCCTTTCAAAGAGTCTACTACTATTTCTCAAAGCATAGTACAAAAGATGAAACTCTAGACACGGACAGTCTAATTTCCTTGAGTCTCAAAGACATTCTCAAGCTCCCTTCGTTAAATAAGAAGAAAACTCGTAGACTCGGACAGTCTCAATACACTTCGGATTTCCCGCTTCCTTAAAGAACAGGAATAACCCGGATCCTCGAATCAAATCCTCGAGTACGGTGTTGCTCATATAAGAACTGATTTTCTCTTTAAAAAATCAGTATACTGGACCTGTCACTTAACTGAACAGTCGCCATAGCCTCCTCATAGGCTTTGTATAATGATCCTTCTCCAGTGAAGTTAACCTCTCTCTTGGGCTTTGTACAATGATTCTCCCCAGCGGAGTCAAACAACGTTCAGCCTCTCTCTCGGGCTTTGTACGAGACACATAAGAGACTCCCTCGTTGAGTCACTCACCCTTTCGCCTCCATCTCGGGCTTTATACGAGATACAAAAAAGGTTCTTATTGAGCCAAACAAATTTTCGCCCACATCTCGGGCTTCGTGCGAGATACAAAAAACTCTCTTGTTGAGTCAAATAGCCTCCATCTCGGGCTTTATACGAGACACCAAAAGACTCCATCGTCGAGTCAAAACCATTTAGCCTCTCTCTCAGGCTTTATACGAGATACATAATAGCCTCCTCTTAGGCTTTGTATAAGAAAACCACTGGTTGATCCAATTAACCTTTTAGCATCAAAGTTGTGCCTCGTTCACAGTACACAAACATCAACAACTCTTTCCCCTTCATCTAATCGTTGTAAGCGGCAAGCCTCTGGATCATTTACATCCATGCCACTGTCCCTTTTTTAGCATGAGAAATTCCTAAGGAAAGATGGCATTGCTCTACACTGAGTTAAAGTCTTCTCCTTCAGGTTAAAACCCCCTATAAAGGAAATTATGGCATTGCTAGGATCTGCGTATCCCGGTTAAAGTAATCCTCCCTTTATGACCAGTCGCCCAACAGTTGTGACAAATAGACCCCCTTTAGAGATGACAAATTCTCTCTAAGGTCAACACCTTCAGCTTCACATCTTGGGCTTTGAACAAGATACAAACAGACTTTTCAGCTTCACATCTTGGGCTTTGAACAAGATACAAACCATCTTTCGCTTCACGTATTGGGCTTTGAACAAGACACCAAAAACAACCATTTCCTCCCATAGAATAGGAGGAACTACGAACGCTCTGATTTCCCTGTTTCGGTAAACGGGAATAAGTAGGCATAAGATTGAAAGAAAAGATCTTAGCGAGCACACTAAACAAAAACCCAAAATCCCATACTCTTATGTAAAGCATCAGTCCTAACATCCTAATCCTCGTTCCCCGCTATAAAGTCCTAGAAAGAGAAAAGAAAACCGTATTGGCGAAAATACAAATAACCAGTACAAAGGCCCCCCCACATTGATAGCATTCGTAACCTAACAGACCGTTGTTTAAACTCAGTATGCAAAGCAGGGTTAATTGGAGACATCTATTTCCCTTCCTTCATCAGCTTTAATAGGATAAAAAATGAATCGACCTGTAGTAAACTCAACCGCAGAGAGCGACCAGCGCTTAAGAATCGCGTCCAAAATCGCTCACTACAGAAAAATGGCGCCCACCGTAGGGCATTTCAAAGTTAGATCTAGGCACGGTCGTCCCCATTTTTCACAGAAAAATGGCGCCCACCATGGGGCCAGTCTCTGTTTTTCTTCTTCCTTTTCACCTCTTGTGTGAATACCACAGATTGGGGCTTCCGTCGGGGAACCCAATTTCTGTCAAGAACTTAGGATTTATAGCTTTAAAGGTCTAGGAAGTTTTAGGACAAATATATATACTGCTTTTCCTAATTGCTATACGTGCTTATTTTTCTGCTAATGGGAATGCGTGTGATGTCGCATGTGGAAAGATTGAGTATACACTTAAGATAAGTGATGGCGACGAGGTCGACCATCAACCTCAGTGGAGGCTGACCAATGGAACCCATTCTCTCACCTAGACAATGAGCCGATTGTTAAGTCTGAGAAGCTGAGAGGCCAAACCCTTTCGTAGTGCAGAAACTATCGGGAATAGTTGTTACGCGATACTACCCTCATTTGAGGCTGGCGATCTATTCTTGGTGAATGGCACTTACTCTAAGATTGCTCTACAACTCGCTGGCGATCCGCTTGTTGTTTTGCTTTCCTGGGAGGAGCTGATGATAATGAGTACAGGTACAAAAATCACCTTAGTATAAACCTTTGGGGATGGGTAGAGCCTTGACTTCATGACAACGACCCTTTGACCCCATGTTTTTTCTATGTTTTTCTGTGCTGCATTCATGCATTCATTTAAAAAACATTAAAACATTCAAAAAAATTTCTCTTCTAGTCTCTCTGTGTTTCAAATTAAACTAAGACTGTGATTGCAAATATCAGAGAAAAGGATTACACTAATGGATTTCGGTAGAAGGAGAACTCATAGTTACACCTTCAAGGTTCCAAAGTTGGAGGATTTGAGAAGGTTAGCGAGGATGATCACTAACCCAGAGGCTTTCAGAGCCAAACACGGAGGTTTGCTACCACTGTTAAGAGTCCATGTGATTGAGGGAATCATGGATGCGCTCATTCAGTTTTATGATCCAGTTTACCACTGTTTCACGTTCCCGGATTACCAGCTCGCACCAACGCTGGAGGAGTATTCTCACCTGATTGATCTACACATTACAGATCGAGCTCCATTTTCTGGACTGGAAGAAATTCCAAAGAATCAGATCATTGCGAGAGCAATTCATTTGGACGAGTCTGAGGTCAGGACTCACCTAACCACTAAGGGTGGCATCCAAGGTTTGCCAGCCCGGTTCTTGACAAAGAAGGCCCTGTATTTTTCCAGTATAGGAAACGTGACTGCTTTTGAAAGCATCTTTGTCTTGCTCACCTACGGGTTATTTTTGTTTCCCAACATCAATAACTTTGTAGATATCAACTCCATTAAGGTTTTTCTCATTGGAAACCCTGTGCCGACTTTGCTCGCAGATGCGTATCATTCTGTACACTTGGGAAATTTGTACAGCGGAGGGGAGATCACATGCTGTGTACCTCTGCTTTATAAATGGTTTATCTCTCACCTGCCCAAGTCTGCTGCTTTTTGGGATTGCAAGAGCGCCTTACGTTGGTCGCAGAAGATCATGTCCCTTACCAACTCTGATATAGATTGGTGTAATAGAATCTATGATGGGATCAGGATCATTGACCGTTGTGGAAACTTCCCCAACGTACCCCTTATAGGAACTAAGGGAGGAATCAACTATTATCCAGTTCTCGTTCATCGTCAATTTGGATACCCGATGAGACACGTCCCACAGGGTGTTCATCTGGAAGGTCTTTTCTTCAAGGAAGGGGAAAACGACAGAGCACTAAAGATGGAAATAGTGCATGCTTGGAAGCAGGTTCATATGAAAGGACGAGAGTCTCTAGGAAAACCGGCCTATGTCTCGGTGGAGCCTTATCTCCATTGGGTACAAACTAGAGCTCTCAAGCTAAAAATGCCTTATCCTCGTTACGGGATTCTTCCGCCAAAGGAATCTGTCATGTACTTCATGACTGAGACTGAAAAGCTTCAGGTTACTCTCAACAAAGTTCAAAAGGAGAGAAGGTCTTGGAAGAACAAGTACCGCACCCTCGACGGAGAGTGCATCAAAATACAGCAATTACTGAGAGAAAAGGATGCTCTGATTGAAATGTTGGAGCAACATGCTGTAGAGAACCAAGATGACCAAAGGAATTTGCTCACTCCTTTCACTTGGCAAAGGAATGACAACCCGACAACGGCCCAAGAGCCCCAGTCAAAGAAAAGGAAGATACCAGAATCAGCACCCGATTTCTCTTCAGAGAGGACTCGGGACCCATTAGTTTAGGTTTCTGTTTCTGCACCTTGTAATCTACTGTATTCCCATTTCTGTAATCCTTTGAATTCAATAAAAAGGGGTTTCCCCACTGTTTGATATTTGCAATCTAATTGTCGAAGTTTATTTTGATTAAACCTTAAACAATTAATATAATCATTGCATTCATCATTCTCACATCGCGTATTCTTCTTACTTACGAATCTCACGTTTGTGTCTCGGTTCTAGAGTCAAACTGTCTCATTCGTATAATACTCGGGCCAATCGTCAGAAAAAGATGGATGATCTTGAGGAAGAAAACAGAGAGTTGAAAGAAGAGATCGATGCTCTGAGAGAGGATATGAGAAAGCTTCGTAACAACATGCAAGCCATGGCAGAAGCTCAGCTACAAAGGACTGTGATCTCAGAGATCACCTCAACGCCCATAGTGGAGAAGTATGATCCTAGGTATCAAATGCCGAAAGATCGCCCTTGGGGCATGCCTGTTAACTATATCCCGGAAGGATATGTTCCGCCGATCACTGAAGATCATGGAATCACAACAGAAGCCGCTGGGCCTGAAGGTTACAAACTTCGGGAAAGCGAAGATGCCAGGGGCATACTGAAGACTCCTAAAGGTTACAAACTTCGGGAGACGCCAAGACTCACTACCGTAGTCACGGTACCACCCCCTGTGGTGCACACTGTCCCGGAAGGACAGATTCCACAGACACCTTCTGGTAAGAAGGAAACTATGTTTGACAGAATGGAGGAATTCCAGGAGCAGTTCTTGGAAATGCAGAAGGAACTGCAAGCCATCCGCGGTCAGGATTTATTTGGAAAGGACGCCGCAGACCTCTGCTTGGTCCCAAATGTGAAAGTCCCGCATAAATTTCAAGTGCCCGACTTTGAAAAGTACAAGGGTAACTCTTGCCCTCAAAGCCATCTGGTGATGTACGCTCGGCAGATGTCAGCTCAGACGGAGAATCAGGACCTACTGATTCATTACTTTCAGGATAGTTTAACCGGTGTCGCACTCAAATGGTACATGGGTTTAAACCGTGCCACGATCAGTACATTCAGAGATCTTGGCACTGCCTTCGTCCAATAATACAAATACAATTTGGACATGGCACCCGACAGAGATCAACTCAGATCGATGTCGCAAAAGGACAAGGAAACCTTTAAGGAGTACGCTCAAAGGTGGCGTGAAATTGCCGCTCAAATTTGTCCACCTCTTGAGGAAAAAGAGATGACAAAGATCTTCTTAAAAACCTTAAGCTCATTTTACTATGACCGAATGGTTGCCAGTGCACCCAGTGATTTCACCGAGATGGTGGGCATGGGCGTACGTCTTGAGGAAGCCGTCCGAGAAGGACGTTTGGTAAAAGACACTGGATCGACGAGCGGTACTAAAAAATACGGTAGTGCTCTCCCTAAGAAAAAAGAGCAAGATATTGGGAATATCTCTCTCGGAAAGCAAAGGCGACGTTATCAACCGGTAACAGCTGTGACTCTTGCTATCAACCCTGCGTCTATTCCTACGTATCAACCTCAGGTTGCACAGAGCCAACCTGATCAACAAAGGACACAACAGCCTCTTCAACAGGCTCTTCCTCCATACAACAACAACCGTACGACACGACCACCAGGATTTGATCCATACCCGTGTCATACGCAGAGTTGTTTCCATTACTGCTGGCTAAAGGGCACATTCAGACTAAATCTCCTCTTACAGTATCGAAAAATCCGCCTTTTTGGTTTAAGGTGGATCAAACTTGCCCTTATCATCAAGGAGGATCAGGGCATAACATAGAGACTTGTCTCAATTTCAAGTCCGACGTGCAAAAACTTGTTAGGAGTGGGGTCTTATCCTTCAAGGATACAAATCCTAATGTTCTTACGTACCCGCTGCCTTAACACGAGAAGGCTGCAGTCAATTTGATAGAAGGAGAGACTAACGATGTCTATCAAATTCACGATGTACTCTTGTTGAAAACCAATTTGGTCAAGATGCATTGTAGACAGAGTGGATATGGCCATGTGCCACCTCATAATTATCATCAATGTGATATCTGCTCTAAAGACAACCAGGGATGTTCTGTGGTGCAAGCATCTCTACAGGAACAAATGGATCTCGGATGGATCCAAGAGCACCGAGTTCGTGGAGTTAACATGGTTTACACGAATTCTAACGTCATTCAGAACCACGATATCCGTGCAATGAATGCCAACTTGGTGGCGATGCACTCAAGGCAATGCCAGTATCATAATCTGCTGCGGCATGATTACAGTTCTTGTCTGATTTGCTCGGTAAACAAAAAGGGATACTCTTTCATACAGGAGGCCCTCCAGCGTTAGATGGATCCAAGACTACCATGATAGGAATCCCTATCAGATCAACATGGTTCAGATCTTCGATATTCGTGTGATGAATACCAACCTGGTAGAGTTACATGCTGAGCAGGTCCGACTCAGATTCTTAATATCACATGACTATCAAACCTGTAAAGCGGGTTGCGAAAACAATCGAGGTTGTACCCTTGTCCAGGAGGCACTTCAGCACTTGTTAAATCACTGGTGGATGTCAATTTATATGGATGAAGATACTCAGCAAATTAGTATCAGCAACAGGAATCCTACTCGGCGTCAGAGGTAGGATGTCTGATCTGTGGAAGCTAACCTAGTAAGGTTACATTGTATTCAAAGTGGGCGTGGCTAGGTGCCACCACACAACTATGAACGTTGCGACGTCTGTTCGGAAAGTAACCAAGGGTGTTACCTTGTGAGAGCAGCTCTTCAGGGTCAGGTAGATCGTGGAGAGATTCACCCATATCCGGGTTCTGGACCCATCAACTGGACGCCGAACTACCTTGCCGAGCAAGTTGAGGACGTTGTCACGATCTCTGGTCATCACCAGACCAGAGATGTTTTTGCCATTATCCCTCTACTTAACGAATCTAAAGTTCCCAACCGGGAACGGATCGAGATTAATTATGATGGTCAGAAAAACTATAAGGTTCCCATAGTCACCTATCTGCCGGGACCAACACCGTATGAATCAACTAAGGCAATCCCTTACAAATACGGTGCAACGACAATTGAAAATGGAAAGGAAATTCCATTACCCTCCGTTGTGAATATTGCAGACATCAGTCGAGTAACCCGGAGTGGTAGAATCTTCAACCGAGGAGTTGGAGAACTTAACAAAGAAAAGGAACTTCAGACAGAAGCTCCCAATCCACCAGTCGGCCAATCCAGTAATCCCGACCTTTCGAAAAATGATGATGAGATGCTGAAGCTCATCCAAAGGAGTGAATACAACATTGTCGATCAACTGTTACAAACTCCTTTAAAGATCTCAGTTTTATCACTGTTACTCAGTTCAGAAGCCCACAGGGAGGCTCTACAGAAAGTCTTAGAGCAAGCCTTTGTGGAACAGGATGTAACAATCAGACAATTTGATAGCATTGTCTCTAACATCACTTCCTGCAACAATTTGGGATTTAGTGATGGGGAATTACCCGAAGAGGGTCGCCGTCATAACATGGCGCTCAACATTACAGTTAACTGCCAGGACGATGCTTTAGCCAGCGTACTGGTAGACACAGGGTCAGCCCTGAATGTTATGCCGAAGTCCACTTTGATGCAATTATCATTCAAAGGCCCTCCGATGAGAATCAACGAGGTCGCCGTCAAAGCGTTCGACGGATCCAGAAAAATAGTTATCGGTGAAGTTGACCTTCCCATAACTATCGGTCCTCATACTTTCCAAGTCACTTTCCAGGTCATGGACATCCGGGCAACATACAGTTGTTTATTAGGAAGACCTTGGATACATCAAGCTGGAGCGGTCACTTCGACCCTCCACTAAAAGCTAAAGTTCGTCAAGAACGATCAACTTGTCACAGTCTGTGGAGAGCAGGCCTTGCTTGTGAGTAACTTGTCATCATCTGCTGGTATAGAACCCGAGGAGGTTATTGGAACTCAGTTCCAAGCACTGTCGGTGGGCAAGGACAATCAGTTCAAAGGAGGAACCTCGATTTCCTCATACAACGATGCTACCAAAGCGGTCGAGAGTACCGATACAACATGATGGGGACATCTTGTCATTCCTCTTGACAATAAAACAAAGAAGGGTCTTGGTTTTTCTGCAACCTGTACCCAGACAGCTGCCAGTGATGAAAGTCTTCATCCCCTTTAAAACTTCTTCCACAGTGGAGATTTTCTTCACCTAGTGTCTCAAGCAGTACATGCTATTAATGAGGAAGATCCCTCTGACACGGATGAAGAATGGAAGTCCTATCTTAACGAGGACGGTTGCATGTCTCAGGAAGAGGTGCCTACGCCATTTTTCTATCCCGCACAGGGTCCGAGATTTATACCACGGTCAGATGTCGAAATGATATATGGAGATTGTGATCCGGAAGGATGCCGTGCTCCGCCAAATTCATTAGAGGAAGACACTCCGATGAAAGACAACTTTGACTACAATTACTATGGCCCAATGGATGGTCTGCCAATGTGGCAACCTTATCCAAGAGATTTGGGGCAAGAAAGTCAGCCGAACAATGAAAATCAGCTGACCATCATTGAACAGAATACCTGTGTCCCCACCATGTCATAGGATCAACACTCAGGTTATTCAGAAACTACTCAACATGAAGATGAATTTGCAATGTTTGCAGGACTTGAATTCATCAACTATGCTTTTCCCGAGGTCAACGTCATCGAGAGAGATGACTCCTCCAGTTCCAAAGAAGTTTGGGACACCCTGGGACAACCAAGTGGAAAATACGACTATATGGTCAAGTACACTGCGCCCGAAAGCTTTGGTATCAGGCTCGAAGATATCCAGTCAACTGGATGGGGAGATACAACTGAGAGCACAACTACTATGCAAAATGCAACTGAGGAATTCTCCTACGACAGTTCTGCCTGGGAGACAGATTCCAATGATCCTGCTCCACCAGAAATCAGCGTCATTTCTGAGGACAAATCAAGGAAGGTGCCTGACTTTGTGATTCACCGAGGAGTTCGCCGCCAATGGGTTATTGTTGATGCTCCGAAGGTCGTTCGTCAGTCAAAGTAATTGCCATCTTTGTTTTAACCTTTCACCCTGCCCAGGTGA
Organism: Lathyrus tuberosus; assembly: GCA_022829125.1. Taxonomy (NCBI): domain Eukaryota; kingdom Viridiplantae; phylum Streptophyta; class Magnoliopsida; order Fabales; family Fabaceae; genus Lathyrus; species Lathyrus tuberosus. The sequence continues at coordinate 14,237,939 of JALAZF010000075.1, forward strand.
AACTGATGCTTTGATAGGGCTCGCTTTCTGTAAATTTTCCCTCTTCGCTTCGCCCAAAGTGATATAGTTTTGTTTTATAGGGTTGTAGTTTCAAGGATCGACTTGTTCATTAATAAAATAACGTCGTTCTGTAATTTCCGCATTTATTGCTGTTTTCTCTTTTTTCTTTTTCAGAAAATGGTAATCCTAAAAAACAATTAAAATAAAAGCAAGCAGTAAAATAAATACACTGCACACACTTGCATTTTCTCTATCTCTTCTAAACACGAATCATCACGTCATGTAGATTGCTTATTTTAAACCATGTTGAAATATACGATCCAATGTCTTCTCCCAACTTTGAGTTCCCGGTATTCGAGGCTGAAGAAGAAGTTGACAACGAAATTCCAGAAGAGATCTCCCGACTACTCAAACAAGAGGAAAGGTCCATTGAACCTCACAAAGAGCCGTTGGAAACGGTAAACTTGGGTTCAGAAAAAGAGAGAAAAGAAATCAGGGTTGGGGCACTGTTCAGTCCAATTGCCAAAGAGAGTTTGATAAAGCTTCTCAAAGAATTCCCCAATGTATTCGCTTGGTCCTATCGGGATATGCCAGGGTTGGATACCAGCATCGTGGAACATCACTTACCGTTGAGATCGGAATGTCCGCTAGTAAAGCAAAGGTTGAGACGCACTCACCCGGACATGGCCATCAAAATCAAAGAGGAGGTACAGAAACAGATTGACGCGGGATTCCTCGCTACATCTGAATATCCTCAATGGTTATCCAACATTGTACCTGCTCCCAAAAAGGACGGAAAGGTTAGAATGTGTGTCGACTACAGGGATTTGAACAAGGCAAGTCCAAAGGACGACTTTCCTTTACCACACATTGACATGTTGGTTGACAGTACAACAAAGTTCAAAGTTTTCTTCTTCATGGATGGATTCTCGGGCTATAATCAGATCAAAATGGCGCCGAAAGACATGGAGAAAACTTCGTTCATTACACCATGGGGTACCTTTTGTTACAAGGTGATGCCGTTCGGCTTGAAGAATGCTGGGGCAACCTATCAAAGGGCCATGACTACTCTGTTTCATGACATGATACACAAAGAAATCGAGGTATATGTCGATGATATGATTGCAAAATCTAAAATAGAGAGTGAGCACGTTGAACATCTGTCAAAATTGTTTGAACGTTTAAGAAAATTCAAGCTCCGCTTGAATCCCAACAAGTGCACCTTCGGTGTCCGTTCAGGGAAACTTTTAGGGTTCATCGTCAGCCAGAAAGGAATTGAGGTTGATCCTGACAAGGTCAAGGCCATTCAAGAAATGCCTTCTCCGAAAACTGAAAAACAAGTCAGAGGATTCTTGGGACGTTTGAACTACATCTCCAGATTCATATTCCTTATGACAGCCACATGTGCGCCGATTTTCAAATTACTCAAAAAGAACCAGGATTGCGTTTGGATAGAAGATTGTCAAACTGCTTTCGACAGTATCAAGGAATATCTGTTGAATACTCCGATTCTATCACCTCCAGTGGAAGGAAGACCACTGATTATCTACCTCACAGTCCTAGAGGACTCAATGGGATGTGTACTTGGCCAACAAGACGAAACCAAAAGGAAAGAGTCTGCCATTTACTATTTGAGCAAGAAGTTCACCGACTGCGAAACTCGGTACACGATGCTTGAGAAAACTTGTTGCGCTTTGGCTTGGGAAGCCAAACATCTTCGCCAATACATGATTCGTCATACTACTTGGTTAATCTCAGAAATGGATCCAATCAAGTACGTTTTCGAAAAGCCTGCTCTCACGGGAAGAATTGCCCGTTGGCAGATGCTGTTATCAGAATATGACATAGAGTACCACGCTCAGAAAGCCGTTAAGGGAAGTATCTTAGCCGATCATTTGGCTCATCAACCGATTGACGATCAAGAATCAATCGGGTTCGACTTCCCAGACGAAGATGTCATGTATCTAAAAATGAAAGATTGCGATGAACCGCTACCCAGTGAAGGGCCAGAACCAAGTTCCCAATGGGGACTTATCTTTGACGGAGCAGTTAATCATTATGGAAACGGAATTGGGGCAATCATTGTTACCCCTCAGGGTACCCACATTCCTTTCACTGCCAGACTTACGTTCAAATGTACGAACAATAAGGCCGAATACGAAGCTTGTATTATGGGTCTCGAAGAAGCAATTGATTTAAGGATCAAAAACTTGGACGTATATGGCAACTCAGCCCTGGTTATCAATTAGATAAAAGGAGATTGGAACACATACCAATCAGGACTGATTTCTTACAAAGACTATGCAAGAAGGTTGTTACCCTTCTTTAACAGAGTTGAGTTTCCTCATATCCCTCGTGAGGAAAATCACATGGCTGATGCATTAGCGACCATCTCTTCCATGATTAGTGTAGGTCAATGGAACGACTTACCTAAGATCGACATAATGCGCCTTGAACGGCCCGCTTATGTCTTCGCGATCAAAGCAGTCATAGACGACAAACCTTGGTATCACGATATCAAATGCTTCCTTTAGAAACAAGAGTACCTATCTGGGGCACTCAGAAAAGACAGAAAAACCCTCAGAAGATTGGCTGGAAACTTCTTCCTGAGCGGTGACACTCTCTATAAGAGAAATTTTGACATGGTCTTGCTCCGATGCGTAGACAGACCAGAAGCAGACATGCTTATGAAAGAAATTCATGAAGGATCCTTTGGCACTCATGCCAACGGACACACAATGGCGAGAAAAATTCTCAGAGCAGGGTACTATTGGTTGACCATGGAATCCGACTGCTACAAGTACATGAGGAGGTGTCATAAGTGTCAGATATACTCCGACAAAATTCATGTACCGCCATCACATCTCAAAGTTCTTTCTTCCCCATGGCCTTTTTCCATATGGGGAATCGACATGATTGGCTTGATTGAGCCCAAGGCTTCAAACGGACATCGGTTCATCCTGGTAGCCATTGACTACTTTACCAAGTGGGTCGAAGCAGTGTCGTACGCCAATGTAACCCGACAAGTGGTGGTCCGATTTATCAAAAACAATCTCATCTGCCGTTATGGTGTTCCAAGCCAGATCATTACTGATAATGGATCTAACTTGAACAACAAGATGATGAAGGAGTTGTGCGCAGAGTTCAAGATTAAACATCATAACTCATCTCCCTACCGACCCAAGATGAACGGAGCGGTAGAAGTGGCCAATAAAAACATCAAGAAGATCATTCAAAAGATGGTTGTAACCTACAAAGACTGGCACGAGATGCTACCCTTTGCTCTTCACGGTTATCGCACATCTGTCCGCACTTCAACAGGGGCAACCCCTTTCTCTCTAGTATATGGCATGGAAGCAGTGCTCCCCATAGAAGTAGAGATCCCGTCAATCCGAGTATTGATGGAGGCTAAGCTCACCGAAGCTGAATGGTGTCAAAGCCGACACGACAAATTGAATCTGATCGAAGAAAAGAGAATCACGGCACTATGCCATGGTTAGTTGTATCAATAGAAAATGAAGAGGGCGTTTGACAAAAAGGTCTGACCTCGTGTTTTTAGAAAAGGAGACCTCGTGCTCAAGAAAATTCAATCATTTCTCACTGATTCGCGAGGTAAATGGACTCCGAATTATGATGGCCCCTATGTGGTCACGAAAGCTTTTTCAGGCGGCGCCTTGAGACTTGCAACCATGGACGGAGAGGAATTTGCCTACCCCAAGAATGTTGATGTAGTCAAGAAATACTTCGCCTAAACTAAAAAAAAAACGTCTCGGTGGATTGAAAACCCGAAAGGGCGGTCCAGGCAAAAGTTAGAGACATAAAAAGAAAAAGATCATCCCGGTGGATTGGAAACGTCACAGTATAATCCAGGCAAAATTTAGGGATAATGGCAAGTAACTATGTTCAACAGGGGCAAGTCCCTCAGCAGTAGCAGTTACATCATCTGTCAGAAAACTCCAGTCAAGGTCATCTTCGACAGAAGCTCAGGATGTCCCGAATTCAAAGTTGGTAGAAGGATAATGGTCGTTATGTTTCAACGTAGCCCTTTTCCCTGTAAAATTACCATTTTCTAACTTTGTAAATACTCTTTGGAATAACGCGTTTGGCTGATCTCCATCTTATCAATAAAATTTGAGCCCTTGTGCTTTTGTTTGTAATTCTTATTTGTTTTAGCTTTACAGAACGACGTTGTTAACATGATTAACGATTCTTGAAATAAAACAAAAATGAATTTACTTGTTAAAACTTTTTCTGCTTTTAAAATAAAGACGGCAATTTCTTTTGACTGTTGAACATCAAAGGAACTTCAACCGCTTCTTCAGAAGTAAGTGAACTTCAAAGTGCAGAATCAAAGTACTCCTTCTAACCCAGTATGCTTGAATGAGGGATCAACTGTGTCAGAGACCTTGTTTCGTCTGACACGCCACGACAGAGTTCTTATCTCCTAAGCCCGACCAACATAGCTCCAAACAGGGACTATCTATCCTAAGCAAGGTGGAATTGCTATTCTGAACCAACGGTACTTCTTCGCTCTGCGATGGCCGAGTATCCAGTCGTGTTCACCTGTCAGTTTGTATGTCGCGTCAGTTTTGTCAGCATAAACATACACACATCATGCATTATTGATTTGCATTCACATTTCATATTGCATCACTATCGCTCTAGTCGGTCTTGTCCCTTAGTGATAGGAGTTCTCTCAATCGAGTTGTCAGTTCTTGCCTCGTCAGGAAACGCTGCGTCTGAACATTCTCTCTCCTCCAGTTTTATTTCTGGATTGAAGTTGGGTCCTCGACCACTTTGATAACTTGAACCTCTGAAAAACCAGAGAATCCCTCAGTTAACATCACTCTTCGCCATTGAAGATGATATCCTTGCTTTCCCGGATTAAAGAAAATCCCGAGAGAAAGCCTCCTAAGTCGGAACTTCGGCAATACTACAGTTTTTCTCCGAAAGAACCGCTGATGAAAAGGTCATCGGCACCTCAAAATGGATCACATCATATGGCATTTCTCCGAGAAGATCTCCGAGAAAAGTATGACGTAAAAACCCCAAGCGAATGCAGTCTCTCAAGGGACTCACATTCCCCAAGTAGAGTCAACAAATGGCATCTCCAACAGAGAAGTTTGTACACCTCTACAACTCAGACGACTAGGTTCCCCAGCAAGTCTGACATCAGAACTTTTTCCACTCAAATGGCATCTCCCCAGGAAAATTCGGCGAGAAGTTTGAGGAAAACCGCTACGAGTAGCGTCCCTTGTCAGTAAAATTTATTGACAAAAGAAACTAAGACCAGTTCCTCGGTAGGAAACCAGGATCGAGGGGAAGTTTATTTTAGAAACTGAGACCAGTTCCTTGGTAGGAAACCAGGATCGAGGGGAAATTTACATCAGAAACTAAGACCAGTTCCTTGGTAGGAAACCAGGATCGAGGGGAAGTTTACCTTTTCTAAGCATCATTGCTTAGCTAAAGAAGATGAATGCGTAAGTTACCATTCATAACCATCATCAAAATTTCGGGTATTCCGATATTTAATCCTCTTGCACCCCGAATGCCCGAATACCTTCGTCATTCACACCTTCGTGTCCAAGAAGATTAAATAGGGGCATCTGTCATACCCCAAATTTTGACCACTAATATTTCCCATCATTGTGCAACTCATCATCACAATATGGATGTACCATCATACTTCATCAGTCTCCCCAAAGATGGGTGAGCATCCACTACAATCAAAATTAGGGTTTCAAGCCCTCTCAGAGTTCTTAGACAAAGGATCAATCAAGGAATGACATGATCTTCAACTTGTCTAACCTCTCAAACATCCACAATAGATCAAAAGGACTCCCACTTCAAGGATCAAGCACAAGGCTGCTCCCTTCTAGGTGGATCAAGTCTCAAGACCGACAGTGTCACCAAATTATGGTTTTGGTCGACCAGGGCCTCCAGATGGAAAATTTTCATCTTGGCACAAGCCAATTATCCAAAACCTAACCTAATATACTCCATGGAACCTCATGGACCCAATCATCAAGTCAATTTTGTCTCAGGGGATGCATTCATCAAAAATCAGGAATTAGGGTTTCTTGACCTAATTCACCCCTAAGTTGACTTTTGGGATAAACCATGAGCCAAGACCTCAAGAGAGGGTTTGAGGGTCTCTAATGAACTATATTGATCCATTTGGGACAATGGATTGATCCAAGAAGCTTGAGCAACAAGTCTCAATTTCATCTGCACCACAATTAGGGTTTTAAGGGAAAAGTCAACTGTAACTTTGACTTTTGACCAGGACATGCTCCCAAGCCCTATGACATGCATCAATATACCCTATAACACCCATGTAACATGTCAATCAAGTTTGATTTAGGTCAAGGACATGATTTCCTGAAGAATTGCACAGTTTGGAATTCATTTGATAAAAAGTCAACTGTGCACAAAAGTCAACTTTGACTTTTTGAGATTTTTCACCAAAATGGATTTTTAACCCTAAAATGATGTTAATGTATGATTTGAATCATCATTCATCAAGAAAAATCAAGAAAAGTTGGATAACTTGTAAAAGGGGTAACCATAAAACTTAGAAATTTTTCTAAGTCATGAAAAAGTGCCACTAATGCACCAAATTTGGAGGACCATAACTCCTAAACCACAAGGCCATTGTGCCTCATTCAAAGCTTGATTTGTAGATCTCATTTCCCTTTACAAAAGCTTCATATTGACCTATGTCCAAATTCCTCATGGATTTTGAGTTATGGAGTGATCAAAATCAAGAAAAAACACTTTGTTCCAACACTTAGTGAAAATTTCACTAAGTCAGATTTTGCCTTACTTTTTGCCAAATGTAGGGGGATTTTTCACTTGGATTAAAAAGAGATCAAAACCAAACATGTTCAAACAGTTGTTGTATCATGTAAGGGCTTTCCAAAATGGTCAAGAACATTACCAAATTCAACTTACACCATGAGATATGACATTGGTAAGTTGCCTTGCTGAAATCTGTCAAAGGCAAGGCAGAATTTGCAATTTTGCTCAATTTGCCAAAATCAGCCAAATTCAAATGCTCCTATTGACTTGGACACCTCAGAGGATTGAATCTAAAGGGGACAATCACTGAGCCAAGCCTCCAAAGTCCATGGAACAAGAAATAACATGTTGAACCTAAAATGGCCAAAATAGGGACAAGACTCCAAATTTGGATTGAAGCATTCAATGGAAGCATCAAGGTGGCATGGACTGAGCCATTCTCATCTGAAATCAGTCAAGACTTATCCAAGACCAAGGGAACCAAAGCTCTGTGCCCTAACCTCTAGTCAATGGCTAGAGGAGACTTGGATTTTCATTTGCCAACATAGGCCAAACCTACTTAGCAGTTGCCATTCACTATTCCTTGCAAAACAAACTTGCTCTACTATAAATAGAGCTCAATTGTGTTCAATTTAAGTACACCAAAGGCCTACAACACTTGCCTTTCTCAAAATCTCTTTCTCTTGGCAAAAATGCCTTTCTTAGCAAGGTAACTATCGGGTTTTGAGCTAGAGGGAAATTCCACTTTATCCAATCACTCACACACCTCATATACATCACATATGAGCTGATTAAACACTTAAACAACAACTGGAACATTGATTTCTCAGAATCACCTGTCAATTGCTCAAGGTTTTAACCAAAGTGCAGTTGAGATGCCATGAAGTGATCCAGCCAATTTCCATCAAGTCCAAGCATTCAAACACACTCCATAGCACCTAGGGAAGCTGTTCAGATCATTACAACACAACTGTAACACCTCCTACACAAATCACGATCACCAGCTGCAAGTGGTAAGCATAAGCTCTTCTAACTCTATGATCCATGTAATTTTTGCTGCACAATAATTTGGCCATATGTTCATAATCATGCATAGAATGTTTCCCCTTAATTAATTGCATTGTTTGAATCGTGTATCAAAAATCCTAGCCTTCATGCAGAAATTAGGGTTCTTGAGGATTTTTCGTGATTTCTTGTTATATGTTTAATTTAAATGAAATTAATGGACATAGACATGATCGTGAGGTTGAGACGAACATAATGATATGTGGATTACATGATATGATTAAGTATTTAGTGAGATTAGAGAGAAAATGCAAATCTGGGAATCTCAGAACACGCGCGTGTTCTTCAGCTTGTTCTTGGCGCCATTTTTTCAAATTTGAATATTTGAATTTTGTGATTTTATTTAATTGATTCAAAAATTAATTTCTCTCTGAGTTTTAATGATTTTGAGTTGATTCTTTTTTTAATAATTCACAAAAATGTTAATATATTTTATTTTATCAAAAAATCCCAAAAATATTATTTATTTTGTATAATTGATATTTTTGCAAAGAATTAATGTTTTAATTGTTTTTGACATTTTAAATATTTTTTCCACATTGATTTTTCAACTTTTAATGCTTTCTAATTATTTTGTAGGTCAATACTTAAATTTTGAAGCATTAATCCAAGATCACAATTTTTTTTTCATATGTTAAACAATTTTGATCATTTTAATTGAATTTTTATTCAATTAAATACATTTTTGAAAACAAATTAGGGTTTTGGATTAATTCAACCCTCATAAATCATTTTCAAAACACTTTGGGCCTCTAATAGAGTGTAAGACCCAATCCTTTTTTGACCAAATCATTTTTGGGCCTCAGTATTGTATAAGTCCCGATACCGTCAAAAACAAACGACGTGATCGTCGCCTTTTAAAAAATCAATTGGGCCTCTCCTTGAGCTATAAGACCCATTTAAAACTTTTTGGGCCTCTAATAGAGTGTAAGACCCAACCCCCTTTTAACCAAAAACATTTTTGGGCCTCACTTATTGTATAAGTCCCTCTGCGTTAAAAGAAAACCTCGGCGCGATCGCCATTTTAAACGGAAAAACCTTGGGCCTCTCCTCGAGCTATAAGACCCATTTAAAACTTTTTGGGCCTCTATTAGAGTGTAAGACCCAACCCCCTTGTATAGAAAACGCTTTGGTCCTCACTTATTGTATAAGTCCCTCTGTACAAAACAACAGTGCGATCACTGATAAAACCCTGGGTCTCTCCTTGAGCTGTAAGCCCCAAACCTTTCTTTTTCAAAGCACTTTCTCCTTTGATTTTGAATATACTGTTGTTTTCAATCTTTCTTTGTTGAACAACTAACCAAAGAGCATGGAAGCTCTACAACCGAGTAAGTGGTTATTGCTTTCATTTACCGCTTTCATATACATATAACTGTATTGTGGGGCTGTTTCACTATAAGTCTTCTTTCATAAACTCATATCAACTGTGTAATAATATTATTGATATTTAGAGTTTCCCCGGCAACTACGTCTAGCATTAAGCCCGTTGATCACTCTTAGAAATAGTCTAAACTAGATCCCTATAGGATTACCAGACACAGTCTTCCCTCCTCTTGGGGTTAAACAATATGGAGACATGAAAGGCAGCATTCTCGGTGAACCCTTTCATAGACTGTCACTCATAGAAGTTGTCAAAGAAACTCTATTCCCCAGAGATGATCTTTTCTCCGTGAATGGCATCTCTTGAGTTTCTTCCAAATTCTCGAACTTTCCTGGCTTGATCTATTCTCGGTGAATGGCATATCTTGAACTTCTCGGGGTTTGGGGACCCACAGGCTTCTTAAAAGCACTTGTCAAGAAACTCTATTCCCCAAAGATGATCTTTTCTCCGTGAATGGCATCTCTTGAGTTTCTTCCAAATTCTCGAACTTTCCTGGCTTGATCTATTCCTCGTGAATAGCCTGTCTTGAATTTCTCGGGGTTTGGGGACCCATCGGCTTCTTAAAAGCAGTAGCCTCCTCTTGGGCATCGTACAAGGACCCACGGGCTTCCTAAAAGCAACCCCGCCTCCTCTTGGGCTTAGTACAAGGACCCGTCGGCTTCTTAGAAGTATTCACAGCCTCCTCTTAGGCTTCGTATAATGATATCTTCCTCCGGGAATGATAGCCTCCTCTTGGGCTTCGTGCAAGGACCGATCGGCTTCTTAAAAGCTTCCAGCCTCCTCTTGGGCTTTGTACAAATTGTCCCGACGACCTCCTAGAGGTATAGGAACAAAACTTAGTCATCTGCATAGAACAGTCCTTTCAAAGAGTCTACTACTGTTTCTCAAAGCATAGTACAAAAGATGAAACTCTAGACACGGACAGTCTAATTTCCTTGAGTCTCAAAGACATTCTCAAGCTCCCTTCGTTAAATAGGAAGAAAACCCGTAGACTCGGACAGTCTCAATACCCTTTGGATTTCCCGCTTCCTTAAAGAACATGAATAACCCGGATCCTCGAATCAAATCCTCGAGTACGGTGTTGCTCATATAAGAACTGATTTTCTCTTTAAAAAATCAGTATACTGGACCTGTCACTTAACTGAACAGTCGCCATAGCCTCCTCATAGGCTTTGTATAATGATCCTTCTCCAGTGAAGTTAGCCTCTCTCTTGGGCTTTGTACAATGATTCTCCCCAGCGGAGTCAAACAATGTTCAGCCTCTCTCTCGGGCTTTGTACGAGACACATAAGAGACTCCCTCGTTGAGTCACTCACCCTTTCGCCTCTATCTCGGGCTTTATACGAGATACAAAAAAGGTTCTTATAGAGCCAAACAAATTTTCGCCTACATCTCGGGCTTCGTACGAGATATAAAAAACTCTCTTGTTGAGTCAAATAGCCTCCATCTCGGGCTTTATATGAGATACCAAAAGACTCAATTGTCGAGTCAAAACCATTTAGCCTCTCTCTCGGGCTTTGTACGAGATACATAATAGCCTCCTCTTAGGCTTTGTATAAGAAAACCACTGGTTGATCCAATTAACCTTTTAGCATCAAAGTTGTGCCTCGTTCACAGTACACAAACATCAACAACTCTTTCCCCTTCATCTAATCGTTGTAAGCGGCAAGCCTCTGGATCATTTACATCCATGCCACTGTCCCTCTTTTAGCATGAGAAATTCCTAAGGAAAGATGGCATTGCTCTACACTGAGTTAAAGTCTTCTCCTTCAGGTTAAAACCCCCTATAAAGGAAATTATGGCATTGCTAGGATCCGCGTATCCCGATTAAAGTAATCCTCCCTTTATGACCAGTCGCCCAACAGTTGTGACAAACAGACCCCCTTTAGAGATGACAAATTCTCTCTAAGGTCAACACCTTCAGCTTCACATCTTGGGCTTTGAACAAGATACAAACAGACTTTTCAGCTTCACATCTTGGGCTTTGAACAAGATACAAACCACCTTTCGCTTCACGTCTTGGGCTTTGAACAAGACACCAAAAACAACCATTTCCTCCCATAGAATAGGAGGAACTACAAACGCTCTAATTTCCTTGTTTTGGTAAACGGGAATACGTAGGCATAAGATTGAAAGAAAAGATCTTAGCGAGCACACTAAACAAAAACCCAAAATCCCATACTCTCATGTAAAGAATCAGTCCTAACATCCTAATCCTCGTTCCCCGCTATAAAGTCCTAGAAAGAGAAAAGAAACCGTATTGGCGAAAATACAAATAACCAGTACAAAGGCCCCCCACATTGATAGCATTCGTAACCTAACAGACTGTTGTTTAAACTCAGTATGCAAAACAGGGTTAATTGGAGACATCTATTTCCCTTCCTTCATCAGCTTTAATAGGATAAAAAATGAATCGACCTGTAGTAAACTCAACCGCAGAGAGCGACCAGCGCTTAAGAACCGCGTCCAAAATCGCTCGCTACAGAAAAATGACGCCCACCGTGGGGCATTTCAAAGTTAGATCTAGGCACGGTCGTCCCTATTTTTCACAGAAAAATGGCGCCCACCGTGGGGCCAATCTCTGTTTTTCTTCTTCCTTTTAACCTCTTGTGTGAATACCACAGATTGGGGCTTCCGCCGGGGAACCCAATTTCTGTCAGGAACTTAGGATTCATAGCTTTAAAGGTCTAGGATGTTTAGGACAAATATATATACTGCTTTTCCTAATTGCTATACGTGCTTATTTTTCTGTTAATGGGAATGCGTGTGATGCTGCATGTGGAAAGATTGAGTATACACTTAAGATAAGTGATGGCGACGAGGTCGACCATCAACCTCAGTGGAGGTTGACCAATGCAACCCATTCTCTCACCTAGACAATGGGCCGATTGTTAAGTCTGAGAAGCTGAGGAGCCAAACCCTTTCGTAGTGCAGAAACTATCGGGAATAGTTGTTACGCGATACTACCCTCATTTGAGGCTGGTGATCTATTCTCGGTGAATGGCACTTACTCTAAGATTGCTCTACAACTCGCTGGCAATCCGCTTGTTGTTTTGCTTTCCTGGGAGGAGTTGATGATAATGAGTACAGGTACAAAAATCACCTTAGTATAAACCTTTGGGGATGGGTAGAGCCTTGACTTCATGACAACGACCCTTTGACCCCATGTTTTTTCTATGTTTTTGTGTGCTGCATTCATGCATTCATTTAAAAAACATTAAAATATTCAAAAAATTTTCTCTTCTAGTCTCTCTGTGTTTCAAATTAAACTAAGACTGTGATTGCAAATATCAGAGAAAAGGATTGCACTAATGGATTTCGGTAGAAGGAGAACTCATAGTTACACCTTCAAGGTTCCAAAGTTGGAGGATTTGAGAAGGTTAGCGAGGATGATCACTAACCCAGAGGCTTTCAGAGCCAAGCACGGAGGTTTGCTACCACTGTTAAGAGTCCATGTGATTGAGGGAATCATGGATGCGATCATTCAGTTTTATGATCCAGTTTACCACTGTTTCACGTTCCCGGATTACCAGCTCGCACCAACGCTGGAGGAGTATTCTCACCTGATTGATCTACATATTACAGATCGAGCTCCATTTTCCGGACTGGAAGAAATTCCAAAGAATCATACCATTGCGAGAGCAATTCATTTGGACGAGTCTGAGGTCAGGACTCACCTAACCACTAAGGGTGGCATCCAAGGTTTGCCAGCCCAGTTCTTGACAAAGAAGGCCCTGTATTTTGCCAGTATAGGAAACGTGACTGCTTTTGAAAGCATCTTTGTCTTGCTCACCTACGGGTTATTTTTGTTTCCCAACATCAATAACTTTGTAGATATCAACTCCATTAAGGTTTTTCTCATTGGAAACCCTGTGCCGACTTTGCTCGCAGATGTGTATCATTCGGTACACTTGGGAAATTTGTACAACGGAGGGGAGATCACATGCTGTGTACCTCTGCTTTATAAATGGTTTATCTCTCACCTGCCCAAGTCTGCTGCTTTTTGGGATTGCAAGAGCGCCTTACGTTGGTCGCAGAATATCATGTCCCTTACCAACTCTGATATAGATTGGTGTAATAGGATCTATGATGGGATCAGGATCATTGACCGTTGTGGAAACTTCCCCAACGTACCCCTTATAGGAACTAAGGGAGGAATCAACTATTATCCAGTTCTCGTTCATCGTCAATTTGGATACCCGATGAGACACGTCCCACAGGGTGTTCATCTGGAAGGTCTTTTCTTCAAGGAAGGGGAAAACGACAGAGCACTAAAGATGGAAATAGTGCATGCTTGGAAGCAGGTTCATAAGAAAGGACGAGAGTCTCTAGGAAAATCGGACTGTGTCTCGGTGGAGGCTTATCTCCATTGGGTACAAACTAGAGCTCTCAAGCTAAAAATGCCTTATCCTCGTTACGGGATTCTTCCGCCAAAGGAATCTGTCATGTACTTCATGACTGAGATTGAAAAGCTTCAGGTTACTCTCAACAAAGTTCAAAAGGAGAGAAGGTCTTGGAAGAACAAGTACCGCACCCTCGACGGAGAGTGCATCAAAATACAGCAATTACTGAGAGAAAAGGATGCTCTGATTGAAATTTTGGAGCAACAAGCTGTAGAGAACCAAGATGACCAAAGGAATTTGCTCACTCCTTTCACTTGGCAAAGGAATGACAACCCGACAACGGCCCAAGAGCCCCGGTCAAAGAAAAGGAAGATACCAGAATCAGCACCCGATTTCTCTTCAGAGAGGACTCGGGACCCATTAGTTTAGGTTTCTGTTTCTGTACCTTGTAATCTACTGTATTCCCATTTCTGTAATCCTTTGAATTCAATAAAAAGGGGTTTCCCCACTGTTTGATATTTGCAATCTAATTGTCGAAGTTTATTTTAATTAAACCTTAAACAATTAATATAATCATTGCATTCATCATTCTCACACCGCGTATTCTTCTTACCTACGAATCTCACGTTTGTGTCTCGGTTCTAGAGTCAAACTGTCTCATTCGTATAATACCCGGGCCAATCGTCAGAAAAAGATGGATGGTCTTGAGGAAGAAAATAGAGAGTTGAAAGAAGAGATCGACGCTCTGAGAGAGGATATGAGAAAGCTTCGTAACGACATGCAAGCCATGGCAGAAGCTCAACTACAAAGGACTGTGATCTCAGAGATCACCTCAACGCCCATAGTGGAAAAGTATGATCCTAGGTATCAAATGCCGAAAGATCGCCCTTGGGGCATGCCTGTTAACTATATCCCGAAAGGATATGTTCCGCCGATCACTGAAGATCAGGGAATCACAACAGAAGCCGCTGGGCCTGAAGGTTACAAACTTCGGGAAAGCGAAGATGCCAGGGGCATACTGAAGACTCCTAAAGGTTACAAACTTCGGGAAACGCCAAGACTCACTACCATAGTCACGGTACCACCCCCTGTGGTGCACACTGTCCCGGAAAGACAGATTCCACAGACACCTTCTGGTAAGAAGGAAACTATGTTTGACAGAATGGAGGAATTCCAGGAGCAGTTCTTGGAAATGCAGAAGGAACTGCAAGCCATCCGCGGTCAGGATTTATTTGGAAATGACTCCGCAGACCTCTGCTTGGTCCCAAATGTGAAAGTCCCGCACAAATTTCAAGTGCCCGACTTTGAAAAGTACAAGGGTAACTCTTTCCCTCAAAGCCATCTGGTGATGTACGCTCGGCGGATGTCAGCTCAGACGGAGAATCAGGACCTACTGATTCATTACTTTCAGGATAGTTTAACCGGTGCCGCACTCAAATGGTACATGGGTTTAAACCGTGCCACGATCAGTACATTCAGAGATCTTGGCACTGCCTTCGTCCAACAATACAAATACAATTTGGACATGGCACCCGACAGAGATCAACTCAGATCGATGTCGCAAAAGGACAAGGAATACTTTAAGGAGTATGCTCAAAGGTGGCATGAAATTGCCGCTCAAATTTGTCCACCTCTTGAGGAAAAAGAGATGACAAAGATCTTCTTAAAAACCTTAAGCTCATTTTACTATGACCGAATGGTTGCCAGTGCACCCAGTGATTTCACCGAGATGGTGGGCATGGGCGTACGTCTTGAGGAAGCCGTCCGAGAAGGACGTTTGGTAAAAGACACTGGATCGACGAGCAGTACTAAAAAATACGGTAGTGCTCTCCCTAAGAAAAAAGAGCAAGATATTGGGAATATCTCTCTCAGAAAGCAAAGGCGACGTTATCAACCGGTAACAGCTGTGACTCCTGCTATCAACCCTGCGTCTATTCCTACGTATCAACCTTAGGTTGCGCAGAGCCAACCTGATCAACAAAGGACACAACAGCCTCTTCAGCAGGCTCGTTCTCCATACAACAACAACCGTACAACACGGCCACCAGGATTTGATCCATACCCGTGTCATACGTAGAGTTGTTTCCATTACTGCTGGCTAAAGGGCACATTCAGACTAAATCTCCTCTTACAGTATCGGAAAATCTGCCTTTTTGGTTTAAGGTGGATCAAACTTGCCCTTATCATCAAGGAGGATCAGGGCATAACATAGAGACTTGTCTCAATTTCAAGTCCGACGTGCAAAAACTTGTTAGGAGCGGGGTCTTATCCTTCAAGGATACAAATCCTAATGTTATTACGAACCCGCTGCCTCAACACGAGAAGGCTGCAGTCAATTTGATAGAAGGATAGACTAACGATGTCTATCAAATTCACGATGTACTCTTGTTGAAAACCAATTTGGTCAAGATGCATTGTAGACAGAGTGGATATGGCCATGTGCCACCTCATAATTATCATCAATGTGGTATCTGCTCTAAAGACAACCAGGGATGTTCTGTGGTGCAAGCAGCTCTACAAGAACAAATGGATCTCGGATGGATCCAAGAGCACCGAGTTCGTGGAGTTAACATGGTTTACACGAATTCTAACGTCATTCAGAACCACGATATCCGTGCAATGAATGCCAACTTGGTGGCGATGCACTCAAGGCAATGCCAATATCATAATCTGCCACGACATGATTACAGTTCTTGTCTGATTTGCTCGATAAACAAACAGGGATGCTCTTTCATACAGGAGGCCCTCCAGCGTCAGATGGATCTTGGATGGATCCAAGACTACCATGATAGGAATCCCTATCAGATCAACATGGTTCAGATCTTCGATATTCGCGTGATGAATACCAACCTGGTAGAGTTACATGCTGAGCAGGTCCGACTCGGATTCTTAATATCACATGACTATCAAAGCTGTAAAGCGGGTTGTGAAAACAATCAAGGTTGTACCCTTGTCCAGGAGGCACTTCAGCACTTGTTAAATCACTGGTGGATGCCAATTTATATGGATGAAGATACTCAGCAAATTAGTATCAGCAACAGGAATCCTACTCGGCGTCAGAGTCAGGATGTCCGATCTGTGGAAGCTAACCTAGTAAGGTTACATTGTATTCAAAGTGGGCGTGGCCAGGTGCCACCACACAACTATGAACGTTGCGACGTCTGTTCGGAAAGTAACCAAGGGTGTTACCTTGTGAGAGCAGCTCTTCAGGGTCAGGTAGATCGTGGAGAGATTCGCCCATATCCGGGTTCTGGACCCATCAACTGGATGCCGAACTACCTTGCCGAGCAAGTTGAGGACGTTGTCACGATCTCTGGTCATCACCAGACCAGAGATGTTTTTGCCATTATCCCTCTACTTGACGAATCTAAAGTTCCCAACCGGGAACGGATCGAGATTAATTATGATGGTCAGAAAAACCATAAGGTTCCCATAGTCACCTATCTGCCGGGACCAACACCGTATGAATCAACTAAGGCTATCCCTTACAAATACGGTGCAATGACAATTGAAAATGGAAAGGAAATTCCATTACCCTCCGTTGTGAATATTGCAGACATCAGTCGAGTAACACAGAGTGGTAGAATCTTCAACCGAGGAGTTGGAGAACTTAACAAAGAAAAGGAACTTCAGACAGAAGCTCCCAATCCACCAGTCGGTCAATCCAGTAATCCTGACATTTCGAAAAACGATGATGAGATGCTGAAGCTCATCCAAAGGAGTGAATACAACATTGTCGATCAACTGTTACAAACTCCTTCAAAGATCTCAGTTTTATCACTGTTACTCAGTTCAGAAGCCCACAGGGAGGCTCTACAGAAAGTCTTAGAGCAAGCCTTTGTGGAACAGGATGTAACAATCAGACAATTTGATAGCATTGTCTCTAACATCACTTCCTGCAACAATTTGGGATTTAGTGATGAGGAATTACCCGAAGAGGGTCGCCGTCATAACATGGCGCTCAACATTACAGTTAACTGCCAGGACGATGCTTTAGCCAGCATACTGGTAGACACAGGGTCAGCCCTAAATGTTATGCCGAAGTCCACTTTGATGCAATTATCATTCAAAGGCCCTCCGATGAGAATCAGCGAGGTCGTCGTCAAAGCGTTCGACGGATCCAGAAAAATAGTTATCGGCGAAGTTGACCTTCCCATAACTATCGGTCCTCATACTTTCCAAGTCACTTTCCAGGTCATGGACATCCGGGCAACGTACAATTGTTTATTAGGAAGCCCTTGGATACATCAAGCTGGAGCGGTCACTTCGACCCTCCACCAAAAGCTAAAGTTCGTCAAGAACGATCAACTTGTCACAGTCTATGGAGAGCAGGCCTTGCTTGTGAGTAACTTGTCATCATCTGCTGGTATAGAACCCGAGGAGGTTATTGGAACTTAGTTCCAAGCACTGTCGGTGGGCAAGGACAATCAGTTCAAAGGAGGAACCTCGATTTCCTCATACAACGATGCTACCAAAGCGGTCGAGAGTACCGATACAACAGGATGGGGACAACTTGTCATTCCTCTTGACCATAAAACAAAGAAGGGTCTTGGTTTTTCTACAACCTGTACCCAGATAGCTGCCAGTGATGAAAGTCTTCATCCCCTTCAAAACTTCTTCCACGGTGGAGATTTTCTTCACCCAGTGTCTCAAGCAGTACATGCTATTAATGAGGAAGATCCCTCTGACACGGATGAAGAATGGAAGTCCTATCTTAACGAGGACGGTTACATATCTCAGGAAGAGGTGCCTACGCCATTTTTCTATCCCGCACAGGGTCCGAGATTTATACCACGGTCAGATGTCGAAATGATATATGGAGATTGTGATCCGGAAGGATGCCATGCTCCGCCAAATTCATTAGAGGAAGACACTCCGATGAAAGACAACTTTGACTACAATTACTATGGCCCAATGGATGGTCTGCCAATGTGGCAACCTTATCCAAGAGATTTGGGGCAAGAAAGTCAGCTGAACAATGAAAATCAGTTGACCATCATTGAACAGAATACCTGTGTCCCCACCATGTCATGGGATCAACACTCAGGTCATTCAGAAACAACTCAACATGAAGATGAATTTGCAACGTTTGCAGGACTTGAATTCATCAACTATGCTTTTCCCGAGGTCAACGTCATCGAGAGAGATGACTCCTCCAGTTCCAAAGAAGTTTGGGACACCCTGGGATAACCAAGTGAAAAATACGACTATATGGTCAAGTACACTGCGCCCGAAAGCTTTCGTATCAGGCTCGAAGATATCCAGTCAACTGGATGGGGAGATACAGCTGAGAGCACAACTACTACGCAAAATACAACTGAGGAATTCTCCTACGACAGTTCTGCCTGGGAGACAGATTCCAATGATCCTGCTCCACCAGAAATCAGCGTCATTTCTGAGGACAAATCAAGGAAGGTGCCTGACTATGTGATTCACTGAGGAGTTCGCCGCCAATGGGTTATTGTTGATGCTCTGAAGGTCGTTCTTCAGTCAAAGTAATTGCCATCTTTGTTTTAACCTTTCACCCTGCCCAGGTGAAACAGATGTTTTGATAGGGCTCGCTTTCTGTAAATTATCCCTCTTCGCTTCGCCCAAAGCGATAGAGTTTTGTTTTATAGGGTTGTAGTTTCAAGGATCGACTTGTTCATTAATAAAATAACATCGTTCTGTAATTTCCGCATTTATTGCTGTTTTCTCTTTTTGATTTTTCAGAAAATGGTAATCCTAAAAAACAATTAAAATAAAAACAAGCAGTAAAATAAATACACTGCACACACTTGCATTTTCTCTATCTCTTCTAAACACGAATCATCACGTCATGTAGATTGCTTGTTTTAAACCCCGTTGAAATATACGATCCAATGCCTTCTCCCAACTTTGAGTTCCCGGTATTCGAGGCTGAAGAAGAAGTTGACAACGAAATTCCAGAAGAGATCTCCCGACTACTCAAACAAGAGGAAAGGTCCATTGAACCTCACAAAGAGCCGTTGGAAACGGTAAACTTGGGTTCAGAAAAAGAGAGAAAAGAAATCAGGGTTGGGGCACTGCTCAGTCCAATTGCCAAAGAGAGTTTGATAAAGCTTCTCAAAGAATTCCCCGATGTATTCGCTTGGTCCTATCGGGATATGCCAGGGTTGGATACCAGCATCGTGGAACATCACTTACCGTTGAGATCAGAATGTCCGCTAGTAAAGCAAAGGTTGAGACACACTCACCCGGACATGGCCATCAAAATCAAAGAGGAGGTACAGAAACAGATTGACGCGGGATTCCTCGCTACATCTGAATATCCTCAATGGTTAGCCAACATTGCACCTATTCCCAAAAAGGACGGAAAGGTTAGAATGTGTGTCGACTACAGGGATCTGAACAAGGCAAGTCCAAAGGACGACTTTCCTTTACCACACATTGACATATTGGTTAACAGTACAACAAAGTTCAAAGTTTTCTCCTTCATGGATGGATTCTCGGGCTATAATCAGATCAAAATGGCGCCGAAAGACATGGAGAAAACTTCGTTCATTACACCATGGGGTACCTTTTGTTACAAGGTGATGTCGTTCGGCTTGAAGAATGCCGGGGCAACCTATCAAAGGGCCATGACTACTCTGTTTCATGACATGATACACAAAGAAATCGAGGTATATGTCGATGATATGATTGTAAAATCTAAAACAGAGAGTGAGCACATTGAACATCTGTCAAAATTGTTCGAACGTTTAAGAAAATTCAAGCTCCGCTTGAATCCCAACAAGTGCACCTTTGGTGTCCGTTCAGGGAAACTTTTAGGGTTCATCGTCAGCCAGAAAGGAATTGAGGTTGATCCTGACAAGGTCAAGGCCATTCAAGAAATGCCTTCTCCGAAAACTGAAAAACAAGTCAGGGGATTCTTGGGACGTTTGAACTACATCTCCAGATTCATATTCCTTATGACCGCCACATGTGCCCCGATTTTCAAATTACTCAAAAAGAACCAGGATTGCGTTTGGACAGAAGATTGTCAAACCGCTTTCGACAGTATCAAGGAATATCTGTTGAATACTCCGATTCTATCACCTCCAGTGGAAGGAAGACCACTGATTATCTACCTCACAGTCCTAGAGGACTCAATGGGATGTGTACTTGGCCAACAAGACGAAACCAAAAGGAAAGAGTCTGCCATTTACTATTTGAGCAAGAAGTTCACCGACTGCGAAACTCGGTACACGATGCTTGAGAAAACTTGTTGCGCTTTGGCTTGGGCAGCCAAACATCTTCGCCAATACATGATTCGTCATACTACTTGGTTAATCTCAGAAATGGATCCAATCAAGTACGTTTTCGAAAAGCCTGCTCTCACGGGAAGAATTGCCCGTTGGCAGATGCTGTTATCAGAATATGACATAGAGTACCATGCTCAGAAAGCCGTTAAGGGAAGTATCTTAGCTGATTATTTGGCTCATCAACCGATTGACGATCAAGAATCAATCGGGCTCGACTTCCCAGACGAAGATGTCATGTATCTAAAAACGAAAGATTGCGATGAACCGCTACCCAGTGAAGGGCCAGAACCAGGTTCCCAATGGGGACTTATCTTTGACGGAGCAGTTAATCATTATGGAAACGGAATTGGGGCAATCATTGTTACCCCTCAAGGTACCCACATTCCTTTCACTGCCAGACTTACGTTCAAATGTACGAACAATGAGGCCGAATACGAAGCTTGTATTATGGGTCTCAAAGAAGCAATTGATTTAAGGATCAAAAACTTGGACGTATATGGCGACTCAGCCCTGGTTTTCAATCAGATAAAAGGAGATTGGAACACATACCAATCAGGACTGATTCCTTACAAAGACTATGCAAGAAGGTTGTTACCCTTCTTTAACAGAGTTGAGTTTCCTCATATCCCTTGTGAGGAAAATCACATGGCTGATGCATTAGCCACCATCTCTTCCATGATTAGTGTAGGTCAATGGAACGACTTACTTAAGATCGACATAATGCGCCTTGAACGGCCCGCTTACGTCTTCGCGATCGAAGCAGTCATAGACGACAAACCTTGGTATCACGATATCAAATGTTTCCTTCAGAAACAAGAGTACCCATTTGGGGCACTCAGAAAAGACAGAAAAACCCTCAGAAGATTGGCTGGAAACTTCTTCCTGAGCGGTGACACTCTCTATAAGAGAAATTTTGACATGGTCTTGCTCCGATGCGTAGACAGACCAGAAGCAGACATGCTTATGAAAGAAATTCATGAAGGATCCTTTGGCACTCATGCCAACGGACACACAATGGCGAGAAAAATTCTCAGAGCAGGGTATTATTGGTTGACCATGGAATCCGACTGCTACAAGTACATGAGAAGGTGTCATAAGTGTCAGATATACTCCGACAAAATTCATGTACCGCCATCACATCTCAAAGTTCTTTCTTCCCCATGGCCTTTTTCCATATGGGGAATCGACATGATTAGCTTGATTGAGCCCAAGGCTTCAAACGGACATCGGTTCATCCTGGTAGCCATTGACTACTTTACCAAGTGGGTCGAAGCAGCGTCGTACGCCAATGTAACCCGACAAGTGGTGGTCCGATTTATCAAAAACAATCTCATCTGCCGTTATGGTGTTCCAAGCCAGATCATTACTAATAATGGATCTAACCTGAACAACAAGATGATGAAGGAGTTGTGCACAGAGTTCAAGATTGAACATCATAACTTATCTCCCTACCGACCCAAGATGAACAGAGCGGTAGAAGCGGCCAATAAGAACATCAAGAAGATCGTTCAAAAGATGGTTGTAACCTACAAAGACTGGCACGAGATGCTACCCTTTGCTCTTCACGGTTATCGCACATCTGTCTGCACTTCAACAGGGGCAACCCCTTTCTCTCTAGTATATGGCATGGAAGCAGTGCTCCCCATAGAAGTAGAGATCCCGTCAATCCGAGTATTGATGGAGGCTAAGCTCACCGAAGCTGAATGGTGTCAAAGCCGACACGACGAATTGAATCTGATCGAAGAAAAGAGAATCACGGCACTATGCCATGGTCAGTTGTATCAACAGAAAATGAAGAGGGCGTTTGACAAAAAGGTCTGACCTCGTGTTTTCAGAAAAGGAGACCTCGTGCTCAAAAAAATTCAATCATTTCTCACTGATTCGCGAGGTAAATGGACTCCGAATTATGATGGCCCCTATGTGGTCACGAAAGCTTTCTCAGGCGGCGCCTTGAGACTTGCAACCATGGACGGAGAGGAATTTGCCTACCCCAAGAATGTTGATGTAGTCAAGAAAAACTTCGCCTAAACTAAAAAAAAAACGTCTCGGTGGATTGAAAACCCGAAAGGGCGGTCCAGGCAAAAGTTAGAGACATAAAAAGAAAAAGATCATCCCGGTGGATTGGAAACGTCACAGTACAATCCAGGCAAAATTAGGGATAATGGCAAGTAACTATGTTCAACAGGGGCAAGTCCCTCAGCAGCAGCAGTTACATCATCTGTCAGAAAACTCCAGTCAAGGTCATCTTCGACAGAAGCTCAGGATGTCCCGAATTCAAAGTTGGTAGAAGGATAGTGGTCGTTATGTTTCAACGTAGCCCTTTTCCCTATAAAATTACCATTTTCTAACTTTGTAAATACTCTTTGGAATCACGCGTTTGGCTGATCTCCATCTTATCAATAAAATTTGAGCCCTTGTGCTTTTGTTTGTAATTCTTGTTAGTTCCTGGATTGGCTGGAATTTTGGTAAAACAAAGCATGCTCAATGTTGATGTCAAGGTGCTGATGTTGTAACATTGAAGTCTTAACACTGGGCTGTGTTAAGTTGTTAAGTGCTCAAGTTGGGTGTCTGATGTCACACAGGTGATGTTGTAACATCAGATCTGCAGAATTAACGTCAGGTGCAGATGTTGTTAGGGCACGCGTATTAGCTGGAATTGTGGAGAGTGGTTGACTCATTGGATGAGAATATCTTGGGATAGATATTTTCTGTTACATGGGAGATTTGATTGCAGGTCTGTTGGAGAATTAAAAGGTTGAAGATTTAAAAAGATTTTGGGGATAAAATCTGTTTTGAAGATTCAGTTTTAATTAACATATCTAATCAAATATTGTGACAAGTCCAAGCCCAATTCAGGAGCTATATAAAGCGCACAAGACCAAGGGAAAAAGCAACAGAAAACATTCAGAAGATCAAGAGCAGGAGGCTTAGTGTCTAGAGTTTGTTTAAAGTGCTTGTATTTACACTATTCTAGGGTTCGAATAGGTGTTGAGTTTCTGTCCTCTCTAAAGTTGTGAAGCAAAGAGAGTTGTGTGATTTGATCGAAGCTAGGAAGTAAGATCAAGGGTACTCAAAGTGGTTTCTTTGAGTGTTTGTAAGGGATTGAGTGGTGTTCTCATACCTAAGTGGTTTCTTAGGTAGGAAGTCATTAGTAGAGTATAAGTTTAGGAGATTGTCAACGGGTTGTTGAGTCTGTAAATTATATCTACAAGTAGTGAATTCCATCCCTGGCTTGGTAGCCCCCAGAGCAGGTTGGTTGTAACCGAACTGGGTCAACAATTCTTGGTGTTATTTTACTGTTATTGTTGTCCATTGTGCAGAGTGTGTTGTTGTGACATCACACCTTAACATCACACGTCTGATACCAGAATTTCAATTGGTATCAGAGCAGGCATCCTGTCTGGCTCTGGGTGAGATCTGGGGAAGATACTTTCTGGTGTGAAGATGGACAAAGAGGTTGGAGGATTTGTCAACAGACCCCCTTTATTGGATGACTCAAACTATGAGTATTGGAAGCCTAGAATGACTACTTTCTTAAAGTCATTGGACAGCAGAGCTTGGAAAGCTGTCATTAAAGAATGGAAAACTCCTGTGGTGTTTGAAAAAGATGATGCTGGCAAAGATAAAGAGGGCACCTCAAAGCTGAAGCCGGAAGAAGAATGGACCAAGGAAGAAGATGAGCTTGCCCTTAGAAATTCCAAAGCTTTAAATGCAATCTTCAATGGAGTGGATAAGAATATTTTCAGGTTAATTAATACCTGTGAGGTTGCTAAGAAAGCATGGGATATTTTGAAGGCCACTCATGAAGGAACATCTAGAGTTAAGATGTCAAGACTCCAGCTTCTAACATCGAAGTTTGAGAGTATGAAGATGAAGGAAGAGGAGACTATCCATGACTTCCATATGAGTGTGCTTGAGCTGGCTAATGCATCCAGTGCCCTTGGAGAAAAGATGTCAAAAGAAAAGCTTGTAAGGAAAATCCTGAGGTCTTTTCCTAAGAAGTACAAGATGAAGGTAACTGCCATTGAAGAATCACAAGACATCAGCAAGATGAGGGTTGATGAGCTCATTGGATCTCTTCAAACTTTTGAGCTTGGTTTGAATGAGGAAGAACCTGAAAAGAAGCCCAAAAGTATAGCCTTGGTTTCCACTCCTGCAGAAGTTAAGAAAGTTACAGATGATGAGTCTCAGGAGGATCTGTCTCAAGCCATAGTTATGTTGGGAAGACAACTCAACAAAGTGTTCAAGAGGATGAACAATAACTCCAGGCCTAATGTCAGGAACATCTCTTCTGACAACAGCAAGGCAAAAGAGAAGGATGAAGAGAAGACTGTCCAAGATAAAGGAGTTCAGTGCTTTGAATGTGAAGGGTATGGACATGTCAAGAAAGAGTGTCCCACATTCTTGAAGAAGCAGAAGAAGGGCATGACAGTTTCCTGGTCTGACTCTGATAGTGAAAGTGAAATTGAGTCAGCAAAATATGTTACAGCTTTGACAGGAATTGTTGAACCTGATGATGATAGTGATGGAGAAGTCACTTATGATGAGCTAGCTTCAACCTACAAAGAGCTGTGCTTAAAGAGTGTTGAACTATGTCAGGAGAGGAATCAACAGAAGAAACAGATTGCTCAGCTAGAGAATGACAAAGCTGAATTGGAAAAAGAAGTCTTATGTGTCAAAGCTCATCTTAATCATATGACTAAATCTGTTAGAATGTTGAACAGTGGGATAGCCACTCTTGACAAGATACTACAGTCAGAAAAAGCCGCTGGAGACAAAGCTGGGATAGGTTATGTGGCTGAGGATAAGGGAACTTCAGAAGCAAGCACTTCAGGTTCAAAGAAGGAAGTGTCACAACCTTTGTCTCAACATCAGCCAAAGAAGCAGGATCCTACACCTAAGAAAGCTGATGTTTCACAACCTAAGAAGATTGAGAAGAAGACTGGTCCTAATTAGAAGAGAAAGCAACCACAAGGAGCTAGTCAGTATATGCCCCCACAACACCACAAGAGCATGCAAGCTGCTCAGTTCAAACAGCATATGTCTTATCAGGTGTCTCAACATCAGGGGTATGGTTACACCAATGTTGTTCCTCATATCTATGGAAGAAGAAAGCCACACCATCATGGGAGATAATCCAGGAAACAACATTCTCAGCCTCCTTATCGAAGAAGATACCAACATAATAGAAGGCAGGCCAGTTATGGTAGGAGGAGACCACATTATGGATGGCAGCCTAAGCAATCTCATCATGGCAGAAGATTCAGAGATGAAAGGGTGAGATGCTTTTATTAGGGAAGGTTTGGACATATGCAGTACTCTTTCTACAAGCTGCATGGATACCCTCAGCCTCAAAACAGATGGAGAGAGTACAGGCCCAAAGTTGTTAAACAATGGGTACCTAAGGAGAAGGTGAAGTGTCTATTGGCTCACACATCAGATAAACATTTTGCTATGGATGCATGGTACTTTGACAGTGGATGTTCAAAGCACATGACTGGATCCAAGAAGCATTTGGTAGAGTTCAATCCTTGCCATGCAAATGGTGTTATTTTTGGCAATGGTGAAAAAGGAGTAGTAGAAGGAGTTGGAAGAGTGAAGAATCATGATGGCCTTACTCTTGATAATGTGCTCCTTATTCAAGGGTTGAGTGATAATTTAATTAGCATAAGTCAACTTTGTGATGAAGGTTACAACGTAAGCTACACCAAAGATGAATGTGTGGTAGCTGATGAGCAGAATGAGGTAGTGATGAAGGGAGTAAGATCCAAAGATAATTGCTATCAGTGGATACCTCAAGTGGACAACTTATCTAGTGATGATGCTGTAACATCAGATGATGACATCAAGTGTGAAAGTATGGTGAAAAGTCAATCTGGGTTAATGACTTATGGTGCTGTTACTCCTAAGTTGGATGATGTGTTAAAAGCCAACTTGAGTAGTCAGTTATGTGAGCAAGATAAAGGTGTCAACAATGTTGATGGAAGGATCAAAAGCTGTGACCTTAAGAAGTGTTGGGAGCTGAATACTTGCAAGGCCAAGAAAGATGACAACCTGACTAATGACTCCTATAGTTCAGAAGAAAAATTTCACAAGTTGGCAATCCTTAGGTTGGAAGATGCAGATGTTAGAGCTGATGATGAACTAATTGCAAAAGTGGTTCCTGGGGTTGCTAAACGACTGAAATCAAGAAAGAGGAAAGCTATTGAGTCACCTCCAAAGATGAGAACTGCTAAGCAGAAAATCTATGTGGATGGTACTACAAAATCCAGGAGTAAAGTGTTCATCTCTAGGAAGATCAGAGATAAGTCTGAGGATAATGTCCAGGATATCTCTCAAATGAAAGAAGCCGTTGTTGTTAGAACTTTTGAGAAAATTCAAAAGGGCATACTAGATAACATTCCTGTGCTTTTCATAAAATGGTGGAAGTATGTTCTGGAAAAAGAATTTGGTATAGATACTCTGGATATGGTTGAGTTTGCTAGGATATGGTTCAGAGAGGGTGTGGGAACTTATGGTATTCAGGTGTGTATGAATAAGTTGCTCTGAATGTGTTTTATTGGGAGCTTCTTGAAGGACTTCTCTGTGCAATGAGTCCTTTGAATGGTGATGAGAAGCTGATGTCCCAAAAGATGTTATAACATCATGTTTGCTGGTGGTTAGATCTGGAAGATGATTAAGATTGGACATGTGGAGTTGAATGCTCTAGCATTTTGGTCAGAAGAAGTGGAGATTATGGTCATGTGTTTAAGCATGACTACTGTCTTTGAAGACATCACCAGTTTCAACAACTACTGGTGGATGTAAGGAAAGAGGAAGTGTGATCTCTTGAAGAGACTGGATCTCAGTAAAGCTTATAAGTAAGCTAAGAATTTGTGGAGTTTGTGACACAGTGTTGAGTTTGGATTATTTTGCTGATAGTAAATCCAGTAGTGGAGCATATGTAATACCCTGGTGTCAAGAGTGTCAAGAGTATCCTTGGTGAAGGATGTCTTTGTTCTGGATCTGAAGCTTAGTGCTTACATTATATCTAAGGAGCATCTACATAGTCATACAGGAGAATGATGAAGTAGAAGGTTTGCCTTGGATGGTGAAGATGAATTGTATGATAGCCCTTAGTGAAAGGGACAGTGGTACCAACAAACCACAAGACAACAATCGCTGTTGGATTGGGCAGGTTTATCTGTACTATTGGGAAGAAGATTAAGTTTGACTATGGCAACTACATCTTTGAGCAAGTGGTGAAACATGCTGAAACAAACGCTATCAAGTTACCCATAGCATTCCCATCTCTTGTGTGTGGTATCATCTTGGAGCAACATCCTGAAACTTTAACAAGCTCAGACATAGCCTGCCAGAGAAAGACAGCCTTGTCCCTACACCCTAAACTATTTTCAGGACATCATGTTCCAGATATTGTTCTAACTTCAACTGCTGAAGTCAAGAAGAAGACTACAAAGGCTGAATTGATCGGAGAATTGAAGACCATGTGCAAAGACCTTGATGCAGTCATCAGTACCAGTTTGGTTAGAAAAGAGAGACTTGAAAAGCTGATCCAGCAGTTAGAACTGAACAGTGGTGATGATGTTGAGAACAATGTTGATGGCTCTGAGCAAGATGAAGTTGAAGCCAGTGGGGATAGCTCTGAGCAGGAGGAAGAGAATCCTGGAGAACAATCTAGTTCAGAAGAAGACTAGCTTATCTTCTCTTGCCTTTAGTAGTTTCAGTTTGTAGTTTTTTTTTATGTTGGTTTTGTAATTTGAATATTGTGCTGGTTTATGCACTGTTTATGCTCTTAGTTTCCTTCTATGATTTGTTTTGCCTGTTTACTAACTGAGAGGCTAACAATGAGAGCTAGGGTGTACTGACTATAGTTAATAGGGCTTCTTATAGAAGTTTGCCTAATTGTGGCTAAAAAGGGGGAGAAAATAGCCAAGATAGTCAAGAGTATTTTTGCCATATGCTGCTAATGTGATGCAGAGATTAAGAAGGAGATAGATTGATGCTGCTAAAAGGTGTTTAGTTGATAAATTGTTGCTGCATTAAAGGGGGAGTTTTGACTGGACTTTTGAAGATATCATGACATTTGAAGAATGCAGCCAAGCAGACATCTAGGGGGAGTAAATTGCTGCACATTATGAGCTACTGAACAGCTGTGATGCTGGTTCATGTTTTAGAGGGGGAGCACCAATTGGCTGTTGTCAATAATGGAGATGGTGCTACAGCAGATCAAGTAATGAAGACTATGAAGATTGTCAAATTGCTGCTAATGAGTTTCAAATTTCTGAAGATTATTCCACTGCTGAAATCTCTGAAGGTGCAGAGTGCAGAAGTTGATTGCAGAGTGCAGAAAGTGTTTTAGCCAAAATTAGCCAAAGGGGGAGATTGTTAGTTCCTGGATTGGCTGGAATTTTGGTAAAACAAAGCATGTTCAATGTTGATGTCAAGGTGCTGATGTTGTAACATTGAAGTCTTAACACTGGGCTGTGTTAAGTTGTTAAGTGCTGAAGTTGGATGTCTGATGTCACACAGGTGATGTTGTAACATCAGATCTGCAGAATTAACGTCAGGTGCAGATGTTGTTAGGGCATGCGTATTAGCTGGAATTGTGGAGAGTGGTTGACTCATTGGATGAGAATATCTTGGGATAGATATTTTCTGTTACATGGGAGATTTGATTGCAGGTCTGTTGGAGAATTAAAAGGTTGAAGATTTAAAAATATTTTGGGGATAAAATCTGTTTTGAAGATTCAGTTTTAATTAGCATATCTGATCAAATATTGTGACAAGTCCAAGCCCAATTCAGGACCTATATAAAGCGCACAAGACCAAGGGAAAAAGCGACAGAAAACATTCAGAAGATCAAGAGCAGGAGGCTTAATGTCTAGAGTTTGTTTAAAGTGCTTGTATTTACACTATTCTAGGGTTCGAATAGGTGTTGAGTTTCTGTCCTCTCTAAAGCTGTGAAGCAAAGAGAGTTGTGTGATTTGATCGAAGCTAGGAAGTAAGATCAAGGGTACTCAAAGTGGTTTCTTTGAGTGTTTGTAAGGGATTGAGTGGTGTTCTCATACCTAAGTGGTTTCTTAGGTAGGAAGTCATTAGTAGAGTATAAGTTTAGGAGATTGTCAACGGGTTGTTGAGTCTGTAAATTATATCTACAAGTAGTGAATTCCATCCCTGGCTTGGTAGCCCCCAGAGTAGGTTGGTTGTAACCGAACTGGGTCAACAATTCTTGGTGTTATTTTACTGTTATTGCTGTCCATTGTGCAGAGTGTGTTGTTGTGACATCACACCTTAACATCACACGTCTGATACCAGAATTTCAATTCTTATTTGTTTTAGCTTTACAGAACGACATTGTTAACATGATTAACGATTCTTGAAATAAAACAAAAATGAATTTACTTGTTAAAACTTTTTCTGCTTTTAAAATAAAGACGACAATTTCTTTTGACTGTTGAACATCAAAGGAACTTCAACCGCTTCTTCAGAAGTAAGTGAACTTCAAAGTGCAGAATCAAAGTACTCCTTCTAACCCAGTACGCCTGAATGAGGGATCAACTGTGTCAGAGACCTTGTTTCGTCTGACACGCCACGGCAGAGTTCTTATCTCCTAAGCCCGACCAACATAGCTCCCAACAGGGACTATCTCTCCTAAGCAAGGTGGAATTGCTATTCTTAACCAACGGTACTTCTTCACCCCGCGATGGCCGAGTATCCAGTCGTGTTCACCTGTCAGTTTGTATGTCGCGTCAGTTTTGTCAGCATAAACATACACACATCATGCATTATTAATTTGCATTCACATTTCATATTGCATCACTATCGCTCTAGTTGGTCTTGTCCCTTAGTGATATGAGTTCTCTCAATCAAGTTGTCAGTTCTTGCCTCGTCAGGAAACGCTGCGTCTGAACATTCTCTCTCCTCCAGTTTTATTTCTGGATTGAAGTTGGGTCCTCGACCACTTTGATAACTTGAACTTCTGAAAAACCAGAGAATCCCTCAGTTAACATCACTTTTCGCCATTGAAGATGATATCCTTGCTTTCCCGGATTAATGAAAATCCTGAGAGAAAGCCTCCTAAGTCGGAACTTCGGCAATACGGCAGTTTTTCTTCGAAAGAACCGCTGATGAAAAGGTCATCGGCACCTCAAAATTGGATCACATCATATGGCATTTCTCCGAGAAGATCTCCGAGAAAAGTATGATGTAAAGACCCCAAGCGAATGCAGTCTCTCAAGGGACTCACATTCCCCAAGTAGAGTCAACAAATGGCATCTCCAACAGAGAAGTTTGTACACCTCTACAACTTAGACGACTGGGTTCCCCAGCAAGTCTGACATCAAAACTTTTTCCACTCAAATGGCATCTCCCCAGGAAAATTCGGCGAGAAGTTTGAGGAAAACCGCTACGAGTAGCGTCCCTTGTCAGTAAAGTTTATTGACAAAAGAAACTAAGACCAGTTCCTCGGTAGGAAACCAGGATCGAGGGGAAGTTTATTTTAGAAATTGAGACCAGTTCCTTGGTAGGAAACCAGGATCGAGGGGAAGGTTACATCAGAAACTAAGTCCAGTTCCTTGGTAGGAAACCAGGATCGAGGGGAAGTTTACCTTTTCTAAGCATCATTGCTTAGCTAAAGAAGATGAATGCGTAAGCTACCATTCATAACCACCATCAAAATTTCGGGTATTCCGATATTTAATCCTCTTGCACCCCGAATGCCCGAATACCTTCGTCATTCACACCTTCGTGTCCAAGAAGATTAAATAGGGGCATTTGTCATACCCCAAATTTTGACCACTAAGATTTCCCATCATTGTGCAACTCATCATCACAATATGGATGTACCATCATACTTCATCAGTCTCCCCAAAGATGGGTGAGCATCCACTACAATCAAAATTAGGGTTTCAAGCCCTCTCAGAGTTCTTAGACAAAGGATCAATCAAGGAATGACATGATCTTCAACTTGTATAACCTCTCAAACGTCCACAATGGATCAAAAGGACTCCCACTTCAAGGATCAAGCACAAGGCTGCTCCATTCTAGGTGGATCAAGTCTCAAGACCGATAGTGTCACCAAATTAGGGTTTTGGTCGACCAGGGCCTCTAGATGGAAATTTTTCATCTGGGCACAAGCCAATTATCCAAAACCTAACCTAATATACTCCATGGAACCTCATGGACCCAATCATCAAGTCAATTTTGTCTCAGGGGATGCATTCATCAAAAATCAGGAATTAGGGTTTCTTGACCTAATTCACCCCTAAGTTGACTTTTGGGATAAACCATGAGCCAAGACCTCAAGAGAGGGTTTGAGGGTCTCTAATGAACTATATTGATCCATTTGGGACAATGGATTGATCCAAGAAGCTTGAGCAACAAGTCTCAATTTCATCTGCACCACAATTAGGGTTTTAAGGGAAAAGTCAACTGTAACTTTGACTTTTGACCAGGACATGCTCCCAAGCCCTATGACATGCATCAATATACCCTATAACACCCATGGAATATGTCCATCAAGTTTGATTTAGGTCAAGGACATGATTTCCTGAAGAATTGCACAGTTTGGAATTCATTTGATAAAAAGTCAACTTTGACTTTTTGAGATTTTTCACCAAAATGGATTTTTAACCCTAAAATGATGTTAATGTATGATTTGAATCATCATTCATCAAGAAAAATCAAGAAAAGTTGGATAACTTGTAAAAGGGGTAACCATAAAACTTAGAAATTTTTCTAAGTCATGAAAAAGTGCCACTAATGCACCAACTTTTGAGGACCATAACTCCTAAACCACAAGGCCATTGTGCCCCATTCAAAGCTTGATTTGTAGATCTCATTGCCCTCTACAAAAGCTTCATACTGACCTATGTCCAAATTCCTCATGGATTTTGAGTTATGGAGTGATCAAAATCAAGAAAAAACACTTTGTTCCAACACTTAGTGAAAATTTCACTAAGTCAGATTTTGCCTTACTTTTTGCCAAATGTAGGGGGATTTTTCACTTGGATTCAAAAGAGATCAAAACCAAACATGTTCAAACAGTTGTTGTATCATGTAAGGGCTTTCCAAAATGGTCAAGAACATTACCAAATTCAACTTACACCATGAGATATGACATTGGCAAGTTGCCTTGCTGAAATCTGTCAAAGGCAAGGCAGAATTTGTAATTTTGCTCGATTTGCCAAAATCAACCAAATTCAAATGCTCCTATCCACTTGGACACCACAGAGGATTGAATCTAAAGGGGACAATCACTGAGCCAAGCCTCCAAAGTCCATGGAACAAGAAATAACATGTTGAACCTAGAATGGCCAAAATAGGGGCAAGACTCCAAATTTGGATTGAAGCATTCAATGGAAGCATCAAGGTGGCATGGACTGAGCCATTCTCATCTGAAATCAGTCAAGACTTATCCAAGACCAAGGGAACCAAAGCTCTGTGCCCTAACCTCTAGTCAATGGCTAGAGGAGACTTGGATTTTCATTTGCCAACATTGGCCAAACCTACTTAGCAGTTGCCATTCACTATTCCTTGCAAAACAAACTTGCTCTACTATAAATAGAGCTCAATTGTGTTCAGTTTAAGTACACCAAAGGCCTACAACACTTGCCTTTCTCAAAATCTTTTTCTCTTGGCAAAAATGCCTTTCTTAGCAAGGTAACTATCGGGTTTTGAGCTATATGGCAATTCCACTCAAACCAATCACTCACACACCTCATATACATCACATATGAGCTGATCAAACACTTAAACAACAACTGGAACATTGATTTCTCAGAATCACCAGTCAATTGCTCAAGGTTTTAACCAAAGTGCAGTTGAGATGCCATGAAGTGATCCAGCCAATTTCCATCAAGTCTAAGCATTCAAACACACTCCATAGCACCTAGGGAAGCTGTTCAGATCATCACAACACAACTGTAACTCCTCCTACACAAATCACGATCACCAGTTGCAAGTGGTAAGCATGAGCTCTTCTAACTCTGTGATCCATGCAATTTTTGCTGCACAATAATTTGGCCATATGTTCATAATCATGCATAGAATGTTTCCCCTCAATTAATTGTATTGTTTGAATCGTGTATCAAAAATCCTAGCCTTCATGCAGAAATTAGGGTTCTTGAGGATTTTTCGTGATTTCTTGTTATATGTTTAATTTAAATGAAATTAATGGACATAGACATGATCGTGAGGTTGAGACGAACATAATGATATGTGGATTACATGATATGATTAAGTATTCAGTGAGATTAGAGAGAAAATGCAAATCTGGGAATCTCAGAACACGCGCGTGTTCTTCAGCTTGTTCTTGGCGCCATTTTTTCAAATTTGAATATTTGAATTTTGTGATTTTATTTAATTGATTCAAAAATTAATTTCTCTCTGAGTTTTAATGATTTTGAGTTGATTCTTTTTTTAATAATTCACAAAAATGTTAAAATATTTTATTTTATCAAAAAATCCCAAAAATATTATTTATTTTGTATAATTGATATTTTTGCAAAGAATTAATGTTTTAATTGTTTTTGACATTTTAAATATTTTTTCCACATTGATTTTGCAACTTTTAATGCTTTCTAATTATTTTGTAGGTCAATACTTAATTTTTGAAGCATTAATCTAAGATCACAATTTGTTTTTCATATGTTAAACAATTTTGATCATTTTAATTGAATTTTTATTCAATTAAATACATTTTTGAAAACAAATTAGGGTTTTGGATTAATTCAACCCTCATAAATCATTTTCAAAACACTTTGGGCCTCTAATAGAGTGTAAGACCCAATCCTTTTTTGACCAAATCATTTTTGGGCCTCAGTATTGTATAAGTCCCGATACCGTAAAAAATAAACGGCGCGATCGTCGCCTTTTAAAAAATCAATTGGGCCTCTCCTTGAGCTATAAGACCCATTTAAAACTTTTTGGGCCTCTAATAGAGTGTAAGACCCAACCCCCTTTTAACCAAAAACATTTTTGGGCCTCACTTATTGTATAAGTCCCTCTGTGTTAAAAGAAAACCTCGGCGCGATCGCCATTTTAAAGAGAAAAACCTTGGGCCTCTCCTCGAGCTATAAGACCCATTTAAAACTTTTTGGGCCTCTATTAGAGTGTAAGACCCAACCCCCTTGTATAGAAAACACTTTGGTCCTCACTTATTGTATAAGTCCCTCTGTACAAAACAACAGTGCGATCACTGATAAAACCCTGGGCCTCTCCTTGAGCTGTAAGCCCCAAACCTTTCTTTTTCAAAGCACTTTCTCCTTTGATTTTGAATATACTGTTGTTTTCAATCTTTCTTTGTTGAACAACTAACCAAACAACATGGAAGCTCTACAACCGAGTAAGTGGTTATTGCTTTCATTTACCGCTTTCATATACATATAACTGTATTGTGGGGCTGTTTCACTGTAAGTCTTCTTTCATAAACTCATATAAACTGTGTAATAATAGTATAGATATTTAGAGTTTCCCCGGCAACTACGTCTAGCATTAAGCCCGTTGATCACTCTTAGAAATAGTCTAAACTAGATCCCCATAGGATTACCAGACACAATCTTCCCTCCTCTTGGGGTTAAACAATATGGAGACATGAAAGGCAACATTCTCTGTGAACCCTTTCATAGACTGTCACTCATAGAAGTTGTCAAAGAAACTCTATTCCCCAGAGATGATCTTTTCTCCGTGAATGGCATCTCTTGAGTTTCTTCTAAATTCTCGAACTTTCCTGGCTTGATTTATTCTCGGTGAATGGCATGTCTTGACCTTCTCGGGGTTTGGGGACCCACAGGCTTCTTGAAAGCACTTGTCAAGAAACTCTATTCCCCAGAGATGATCTTTTCTCCGTGAATGGAATCTCTTGAGTTTCTTCCAAATTCTCGAACTTTCCTGGCTTGATCTATTCCTCGTGAATAGCCTGTCTTGAATTTCTCAGGGTTTGGGGACCCATCGGCTTCTTAAAAGCAGTAGCCTCCTCTTGGGCATTGTACAAGGATCCACGGGCTTCCTAAAAGCAACCCCGCCTCATCTTGGGCTTAGTACAAGGACCGGCCGGCTTCTTAGAAGTATTCACAGCCTCCTCTAAGGCTTCGTATAATGATCTCTTCCTCCGGGAATGATAGCCTCCTCTTGGGCTTCGTACAAGGACCGATCGGCTTCTTAAAAACTTCCAGCCTCCTCTTGGGCTTCGTACAAATTGTCCCGACGACCTCCTAGAGGTATAGGAACAGAACTTAGTCATCTGCATAGAACAGTCCTTTCAAAGAGTCTACTACTGTTTCTCAAAGCATAGTACAAAAGATGAAACTCTAGACACGGACAGTCTAATTTCCTTGAGTCTCAAAGACATTCTCAAGCTCCCTTCGTTAAATAGGAAGAAAACCCGTAGACTCGGACAGTCTCAATACCCTTCGGATTTCCCGCTTCCTTAAAGAACAGGAATAACCCGGATCCTCGAATCAAATCCTCGAGTACGGTGTTGCTCATATAAGAACTGATTTTCTCTTTAAAAAATCAGTATACTGGACCTGTCACTTAACTGAACAGTCGCCATAGCCTCCTCTTAGGCTTTGTATAATGATCCTTCTCCAGTGAAGTTAGCCTCTCTCTTGGGCTTTGTACAATGATTCTCCCCAGCGGAGTCAAACAACGTAAAGCCTCTCTCTCGGGCTTTGTACGAGACACATAAGAGACTCCCTCGTTGAGTCACTCACCCTTTCACCTCCATCTCGGGCTTTATACGAGATACAAAAAAGGTTCTTATTGAGCCAAAAATTTTTTTGCCTACATCTCGGGCTTCGTACGAGATACAAAAAACTCTCTTGTTGAGTCAAATAGCCTCCATCTCGGGCTTTATACGAGATACCAAAAGACTCCATCGTCGAGTCAAAACCTTTTAGCCTCTCTCTCGGGCTTTGTACGAGATACATAATAGCCTCCTCTTAGGCTTTGTATAAGAAAACCACTGGTTGATCCAATTAACCTTTTAGCATCAAAGTTGTGCCTCGTTCACAGTACACAAACATCAACAACTCTTTCCCCTTCATCTAATCGCTGTAAGCGGCAAGCCTCTGGATCATTTACATCCATGCCACTGTCCCTCTTTTAGCATGAGAAATTCCTAAGGAAAGATGGCATTGCTCTACACTGAGTTAAAGTCTTCTCCTTTAGGTTAAAACCCCCTATAAAGGAAATTATGGCATTGTTAGGATCTGCGTATCCCGGTTAAAGTAATCCTCCCTTTATGACCAGTCGCCCAACAGTTGTGACAAACAGACCCCCTTTAGAGATGACAAATTCTCTCTAAGGTCAACACCTTCAGCTTCACATCTTGGGCTTTGAACAAGATACAAACAGACTTTTCAGCTTCACATCTTGGGCTTTGAACAAGATACAAACCACCTTTCGCTTCACATCTTGGGCTTTGAACAAGACACCAAAAACAACCATTTCCTCCCATAGAATAGGAGGAACTACGAACGCTCTGATTTCCCTGTTTCGGTAAACGGGAATACGTAGGCATAAGATTGAAAGAAAAGATCTTAGCGAGCACACTAAACAAAAACCCAAAATCCCATACTCTCATGTAAAGCATCAGTCCTAACATCCTAATCCTCGTTCCCCACTATAAAGTCCTAGAAAGAGAAAAGAAAACCGTATTGACGAAAATACAAATAACCAGTACAAAGGCCCCCCCCCACATTGATAGCATTCGTAACCTAACAGACCGCTGTTTAAACTCAGTATGCAAAGCAGGGTTAATTGGAGACATCTATTTCCCTTCCTTCATCAGCTTTAATAGGATAAAAAATGAATTGACCTGTAGTAAACTCAACCGCAGAGAGCGACCAGCGCTTAAGAACCGCGTCCAAAATCGCTCGCTACACAGTGGCGACTCTTGCAATTTTGAGTTAAGTTAATCAATAGCTTACACTCACAAATTTCCCTACTACAATGGCCATCATCTTCATCAGCTTCAACATCTTCATCTTCCTCAAGTGCTATCTCTTAGGGTACTCAACCATTTTGCACGATGTAAAAATGAAAGTTGGTGGAAATTTGACGAGGAATTGAATGACATTAACCAATTTTGTTTAAATTCAGTGTATCAAAAGAAATTTAATTGAAAATCGTATGAACCCTAAAATGAAAATTTGAGATGAAATTCCATACAATCATGATATCTATCAATTAATTGAGGGAAAATGATCCTCATATTGCTAGAAACA
This sequence comes from Lathyrus tuberosus, assembly GCA_022829125.1. Classification (NCBI taxonomy): domain Eukaryota; kingdom Viridiplantae; phylum Streptophyta; class Magnoliopsida; order Fabales; family Fabaceae; genus Lathyrus; species Lathyrus tuberosus. The sequence continues at coordinate 14,276,022 of JALAZF010000075.1, forward strand.
CATTGATCACTCAATTGATCATTTATGATGCATGAATTATAGAGTTCAGGTTTCGAGGAAACTTACCTTGAAAGTGAGAATCGAATTCTCTATTGGAGGTGTTACAATTATGATTTGATAATCCAGATAACTTCCTTGACCCTCAAGGATGGTGTGGCAATGCTTAGGATGAGTTGAAACCTCCTGGATCACTTGGCTTGATTCAAACTGCAGCTTGTGATGCGTAAGGAGAAAATGACATATGACTTGATAATTATGAGGTTACAGAAATGTTTTGGGCGTTTGGATCACTTACACATGATGTATGTGAAGTGTGTGGATGGTTGAATTGAATGGAAATGGACTGGTTTGAGATTTCCAAATTTTCACTCTTTGAAATCTTTGAACTTTGCAAAAGAGAGGATTTGTGAGAAAATAAGCATTAGCAATGTTTTGGTGTGATTATTGTGAAGGAATTATCCTCTATTTATAAGAGAAATGTATCTGATATTTTTAGCTTAAAAGGATTTGGATGTAGGCTTATCCAACAAGTGATGTCATGTACCTATAACTTGAAAGCCAAGGCACACATGGACTATTCTTCACATGGCTCTCATTCTGATCTTTTGAGCTTTGTTCCTCAAGGTTTCATTCTATCCCTTGATGTTCTGATCAAGTTCTAATAGATTTTATGATTTTTTCTCAATTTCACTATAGCACTTTAATGCAAGAGGACAAAACCTCACTCCCTACCTTTTGAATGATTTCTTTCACATGCCAAGTGATGAAATTTTGAAAATTCAGTTGTGCTTTGCAGAGCACATGCTTGTATGATCATTTGGGAGTTGATCTTGTGAAGATTTCAGGTTTGCAAGACTTATCCAAATCGCGTGAAACAAACATGTTACAAATCTGTCTTGGAATTTCAGCTTGATCAAGCCCTATTGCAACATCCATAACTTCTGGCTCAAGTAAAGGATTTGGATGTTCTTGATCATTTTGGAAAGCTGGTATAATGTACTTCAAGTTTGATGTTTAAGGTTGGCCTTGAATCAAAGTGGATCATAGTGAAAAATAGCCATAAAGTTGGCTTAAACACAAGACAGATTCTGTCCAAAATTTCACCAAGTGTTTAGGTTCAAAAGTATGGAACCTCAAACTTCATGGCTTTATATCTTAAAATCTATGCACCTTTTTGGAATCCACCCTCATTGACAAAGTTATAGTATGTAACAAGCTCTTCAATTTGATCTTTGGATCAAAGAAAATAGTTACTTGGTTTGGAAGTATGCCTTTGCAAAGTAGGGTAAAAATCATTGAGTTTTATAACTTAGAAAAAATTCAACTTTCTCAATGTTGCCTTTTTCACAAGTCACCTCATATTTCTTAATTTTTCTTGATCAATCATGATCCAAATCACATATTAACATCAATATTGACTTGAAGAGACTATGTTTGACCAAAAAACTCCAAAAGTCAAACTTGATTTTGACCATAATTGACTTTTGTGTTAGATGAATTTTGAACTTTTGTAATCCTTTATAAAATCAAATCCTTGGGCTAAATTAAACATCATGGATGGTATCCAAAGGTGTTTTTGAGTGTCTTGAGTTATATCCCAAGTTTTGAGATCATGTCTTGGTTAAAAGTCAAAGGTACAACTGACTTTTCCTCAAAAACCCTAGTTTGTGGACCAGATGATTTTAACTTCTTGCATGACTTATGAATCAAGTCATTTGGGTTAACCCAATCATATGAATGGATTAATATGAGACATTTGAGGTCCTTGGAACATATTTGGAGGTTTGGGATCAATGCCTTGCTTCAAAAGTCAAACCAAGGACTGAATTAGGTCAAAACCCTAATTTGGATGCATTGACGATCTTGAGCTTTGATGAGCTTATTCTTGATGTAATTTTGCACTTGATTATTGATTAGTGAAAGCTCTTGATCTTAATGGATGATTAAGGGGATTTTAGGTGCTGAAAATGATGTCCATCCTCTAATAATTCACCTGCTTGAGCTCTAGGGGGATCACCTAACCTGTGAAGCAAGTAAGCACACATATCTTGTACTTGTGATGGGTTAGTGATGTATAAAGACATATATAAATCTAATGATGAATGTTATGCTAATGATGCAAATGTGGTGGCATCTTAGGGGGGTAAAAAATTAGGGTATGACCGTAGCTGGGAGGAATCCAAGGTGTTTATGTACAATATGTTTTTTTTCATATAAACAAACAACAGTAAGATTATTACTAATTATCTCTCTTTAAATTTGTTGCACCAGCCAACCTTGTCTAATGTTAATAATTCCAACATAATATAGGTCAACTTTGAATAAACATTTCATCTTATTTCGTGCATCTGCCAACAAATGTTCATCACATTTTTACATTTTCTTAATTTCTTATCATTTTATTTCTTTAGATAAAGGAAAGTGTTAGTGAGATGACTATTGGTGATGATTGGAATGATGGATTTAATTGAATCGACTAGACATAAATTATAGTATACTATAATATTATTGAATAATCAAGAAGAATAATAAGAACGGCGTATCTGGTAGGATTTGAGAGACGGTGATCGAAAGAGTGAACACGGGAGGATTAGTACCCTTCTTGTCATTTAGGGATTTTAGTGTATGTTAATCGTTAAATGGGACAACGCTTAAATAGATAAACGACTAGGGACATGAACCCCTAATTGGGCTTAACTGAATTGTCGAACCCATTATGGTCCATTCAGGCACAAAACCCAATTAAATAATTTATCAATAATTAGTGTTTAATAACAATTGACCATACTATGATTATTAATAATTAATTATGGCAATCCATTTGATTAATTAAATAATTAATTTAACAATCTCTCACTTGTAAATAATAATCAAATATTAAAAATATATTAATTTTAGTATTAGAATATCAATAATGGTTAAAACACTAATCATTCAAAAGAGAATTATGCTTCAATGTTGCAGAAATTGTATCCGATAAGGAAAACAAATCATACATGTTAAAGACTCACATTTTATATAAAGAATGATGAATTGAGAATAACATATTTAAGTTAAGAATAATATGTTATTAAAGAATGGCTCAAGCTTATGAAAATTCTATTAATAAACTCATACTAACCCAAAATATCATAAGACTCAATCATGTGTATAAGTCTTTGGATAGTGATGATACTAACGAGTTTTTAAATCATAGGTCATAGAATATCCACATAGGTGGTCGCGACTTTACGTATTGGTCGAATTACAACTGCAAGTATACAACTTATCGCGTAGTTTTAAAAGATTGTCGAACCCACAAGGACTAATTGTCAAACTAGAGTGCTCTATGGTTGCTATTCAAAGCTAAGGCTTAAGGTTTATGGGAAAGGAAACGGAAGTAAAGACTGAATTCTAAATGGTTTTAAAAACAATATAAAAACGAGGCCGAAGTATGATTTCCGCGCGCACGAGGGACTTATAGATTACGGGTGCTAACTAAGATCAAAACTTGATTCCGTAGGAAATACCGACTTAAAGACCCCATCTCACACTCTCGCGCTATTGACGAGAGCCACGCTTAATAACCCTAAGATATTGCTCTCGCTTGGTCGGTAATTAAAAAGTGTGTTTTGAAAATCGACAAAGCCTAAACGATGCCTAAAGCGCTCTCGATGTTTTTAGGATCGGTGTTTAGTTTCTACTATCTAGTGCGTACCTCAAACTCTCACTCTATTGGTTGCACTTTGGTTTATTCCTCACTCTCGTGACAGAATAATAAACTTGCAAAATTAGAAACAAAAACCAAAATCTGGGAAGATCAGAATTTCGCACCTATACTTTCTACAGAGTCCCGTCGGTAACGAAGGTCCTCATATAACGGTCTCAAAATGGAATTACTCGGACATTATAAATCCTAAGTCTAACATGTTAAGGATTATGAATTTTAATACAAACATGTTAAGGTTGATTTTTTTATACAATTATAATTTAGAATCAACAATAACAATTTAAAGACAATGAGATAAAATAATGTAAAATAAAAAACCTGTAAATGGAACGGTAAATAAACTGGAACGAAATGAAAACAACAGGATTTTATTGAGGATCCAAGTGTACAACAACAAGTAATAATAATAATTGCGACAACCTCTCAGTATGAGCAATTGTTGCTTACAGACTGAATTTAGCGCCTAGGATTTCAAATGGTATTTCGACAGGGCTTCCGCGCGGCTTGGATGATTTGGAACTGGTGCAATGATCCTATTTATAGAGAATTTTGGCTCTGAAAACTGCTTCTCACGCTCAGAAAATAGAGGGAAAATCAAATTCCAAAAACTGCCGCAACTACTGGAAACTTGCAAAAACTGCTGCTGCGAACCAATGGGGAACGCCATTAGGCCATGGTGAATGCCATTGGATGGCGAACGCCATTCACATGTGGCAAATGCCATATTAGGAAAATCTGCAGAAATGCTGTTTTGCTGTCCTTTTTGTTATCGTTCCGCTCCTCTTCTCGAACGCTTCCGCATCTGAAACGGCTTAGCTTGTCAACTGCAAAACAAAGTAAAACGATTGAAATACGATAAAAACATAATTAAAAACAGACATAAATGCGCATATTGAGCCTAAATACATGATGTGATTTCTCGTCATCAAACCCTCCCACACTAAGACCTTTGCTTGTCCTCAAGCAAATTCCCAACTCAACAAAAATAGTAAGAACGGTGTCTGAAACGTAGGAACGATAAAACTCATGAAAGTATAAAGTTGCCAGGCTAATGCTAAACAGATAGGTACTGAATATCGAAACTAAGGACATCATGATGACACATTTCCGCATATGCAGACAAAGACTCCCCCTATACAATACCAACTCGAATCATGCCATTATAACTTAACCTATAATTATTCTTTTTCACCTCTTTTTCATTCTTGCGCAATCACATTAAGCCCGTTATCCCCGCACGACACATAGTAAATGAACCTGTTAGTGTTAAAGATCTCAATAACAAATAATGCAAATCTTTTTCTTTTCTTTTCTTTTCTTTTTTTTTTGCTTTTTGAATTTCAAGAATTAGTTCCGTTGGGCTAAATGGTCGGGTGAGGACCACCTAACTTAGAAGGAGGTTTATCCTATCATTCGATATACAAAAAAACTATTCAATTTAATTCAAATTTGAGATCTAACACATATTTGCATCAGTTTATTACTTAGTGCGTGCCTTAGGATGGTGCTGACTGCTAATATAAACTAATCAAGAGGTTACTTAGGAAGCAAGTTTTTGGCATAATGGCTATTCAAATCAATATTGCATACTTAAGGAGCATAGGGTGTTAGGACGATACCGATACTGACAACACTTTCCCAAGTCTACCTAACATAGCCTAAAAATGAAAAACAACCTATACACAGAGTGTCATGCCATTGAATCAGGATAAATAATTTTTTTTCGTTAGGGATCAAAATTAAAGGAGTTTTCAAACAGGAAAAAAAAGTAGCATACAGTAGAACTCAATAGCACATATGACTCGATAAACTAAACAAACTGAAAAATAAATACTAGAAAACATAAATAACAGGAAAGGAAATAAAACGGTAAAGCTCCTCCCCCAAACTTGAACGAAACATTGTCATCAATGTTTTAGTACAAGGCGAAAGAAGGAGTGATGAAACCTGGTGAAAAATTCAAGGATGGCGGCCACTGCCTCTGCTTCTGGTACGGCCTGCTCTGCCCCACTCACACTGTGTTACATGTCTGGTGAAATCCCTCAGATCTGTCATCTCAATGCGCACTCCATTCATCTGTTCTATCAGGTCACCCATATCATGTTGAGTCCTATCTGCAAAATCTTGTTGCTGTTGGCTAATCTGGTCAACAGCGACTCTCAGCTCCTCATGCTGTCTCTGCATGCTGCAAAGTAGAATATCACACTCAGCCTCCATGTCGTTCAGATTCCTGAGCTCGGACAAAATGTCATCAAGTGAACTCTGGATGGCAACGTAATCATACTCCTTCGGGGGCTGGTGTATACCTGCAAAAGGGTCAGTAGAAAAATGTGTAGTGTGTGAACGAGTGCTAGGCCCGGGTGTATCAGTAGCATGGGAACGAGTGCGGGTCAGTGGAATGCTACGCCTCATAACATCATGGTAATGTCTCGCAGTTCTCTCTTGCTCAAGATCAGGGCCTCGGTATCAATATCTAGTTAGTGCTGACACGCACGTTAATGCGGTCAGAACAGGGTAATGTGACTCCTCTAACCTCTCTATTGCCAATCACCAAGTGATATTTGTCGCTAGGTAAATTCTTAACGAGGCGCATGGCATGGCAATGGTCTAAATCAGCAAAGAGTGCGGGTAAAGGCTCAAGAGTCTCCAACTCAATGTGCAATCCTAAAGCTAAGGCTATTGAGGTAATGATCCCTCCGACACAAATAGAACCGCCTATTCTACCCCTGGCAGATTGGAGGTGTGCAAGCAAGAATGGTGTCGGGTTAACCTTAGTTTCAGAAAGTGCATAGTGGATTAAAAATAAATCTTTGAAATTTACATTCCTACTGTTTTCTCGACCAAAAATAGTGTTAGATAAGATACGGTGGAAATATCTAATGGCGGGGTTATGGATAGATGTAGCTTTGAGACCTTCCCATGTGTCGAAAGTCTTATCGGTGATTTGATGCCAAAAGTCGAGAGCACTAGATTGCCATTCACTCTCTAAAGGTGCTTGCGTAGCGTACTCCTGACTACTAGGAAAACTTAAAATAGTGCCTATTTGCTCAAGGGTGAGGGAGTAGTCGGTGTTAAACATCCTAAAATCTATAGAACCAATAGTGTGGGACAAGTCGGTGGAAAAACGGTAAGAACTTAAGAACTCGTATGTCAGCCTAATGTAAGTAGGGCTACTCATAGAACATAAATGCGACATACCTAAGTTAGTAAACATCCAATCGACGCTATCATAGAGACCCAAGGCCTGGACAGCAGCAGTGTCTGGATACTGAGTTGCAATGATTGCTCTTTTGCGCAATTTGAGGAAGTTGGTACGTTGGCCCTGACCAATGACTCCTTCGGGAAAGGTAATGCCCATGTAGTCGACATCAGAAGCGACTCTTTGAGGCATTATGATAGAATAATGGTGATGAGAAGAGACGAAAGGGTTTGTGAGAGAATATAAGTGACTGTGATGAGGAGAAATGAGAGATGTTTGATGAATTTATAGGGAGAAAGAATGGAATCTAGATGGTTGGGGGTTATGAGAGGTTAATGAGGGTAGTTGGAAGAGGTTTTGGGAGTTTAAAAAGTGATTTGAGTGGTTGGTCTAGGGAAAACGTGCAAGATTTGAATTCTGCGCAGGAATTGCAGGTTCAGACCTAATGGAGAACGCCATTACACACATGGCGAACGCCATGTGTTGCGAATGGGAAAAATTCAAAATTTAAACTGATGGCAAACGCCATCAGCATAATGGCGAACGCCATTAAGCTAAATCGCGAATTTTCTCACTGACAGTCCAGAATTAGAAGAAAAAAAATCTTTTTGGCTTTTTTGGAGTTTTATCCTACTACTAATATGATTTTAAGGTACCTAGGGCCATTAGCAAACTTAAGAAAATTGCATAATTACTAAAGATAAACAATACACACAATTTACGGAAAGGAAATATGCATTAAGGAAAAAATTAACAGTACACACTTAATTCTTTGTCGGCATACCGACAGTACAACAACGAAATTGAAAGAACAACCAGTACAAGAATTTGAAATACTGATACGATGAAACAAATCCTAATCTAAGAAAGCCGGGAAATAGGTACAACTGTGGAACTATCCATTATGACTCCGCATCTGAGGCTCAGTGGAACGCCAGAATGAATAAACAATTTGGAATAGATGATCGAATTGCTCATGTATCACGTCCATGAATCCTAAGAAATCTATACGAAGAAAAGTCATCTCTCCTCAGAGGAAGTCCACTTCAGATTGAAGAGCATGAATTGCAGTGACAATATCGATAGGCGAAACAACTGGCTGAATAGCTGAGCCATGAGTAGCAACATCGGGCATATTGGCTTCCAAATTTTCATAGGCCTGTGGAGAATCAGGAGGAGTCAGGGACTCGTTCTGGCCTTCCAAGTCATAAAGCCAATTGTCTCTGTTATGTACACTGGTCTTTTCATGATTCGGCAAAGTAAAATTGTGAACAACATCATTGTCAATTAATAATTCAAACTCAACTGGGCCAAGGTTTGCAATAATCCCACGGTTAAAACAGAAGTTGATGTCCATGGGGCGAATACCACCAAAAACATGAGTACGGTTCAAATGATACCGCAACCTAATTGTATAAGCGATCATGGTAATCAAGCCTCCAATAATAATAGATCCGAAGGACTCACGGGAAATCTTAACAAAATTAGCTAGCAAGAATGGGGCAACATTAATTGGCTTACCTTGAGAAACATAGAACATGATATAGAGTTCATCCTTAGAAACTGAAGTTACATTTTCTTCCTTCCCAAAAAGAGTGTGGACCAGCGTCTTATGGAAGTGTCTAATACCAGGATTGTGAATACTTTCAGAAAAACATGCCATTTGGCTCAGGATTATAGTTACCACTGAGAGTACCCCAAAACTGATTGAGGTCATAACCAGTGAAAGCATCTTCAGGAGTCTTAGTGACAGCATCCGGCCCATTAGGAAATCCTAACAAGTCGGCCAGCTCATGATGGGTAAAACTATACTTGTTTCCGAACAACCTAAAGGTGGCTAATCCACGGCCAAACCCGAACCCACGGGTAGGATCATAATACATTGAGCTTATGAACTCCAGCGTCAAGTTATGATAGGTACTGAATCTCTTTCTGATAGCAAAGTCATCCCACCCCAACTGATTCAGCAGGTAGGTAATGCTATCTCAGATACCAAGAGTAGTCATAGCAAGGTTATCTGGGTAAATGGATACAACAAAGTCCCTCTGGGATAGGGCCTCAAAATGACACCTCTGGACCTCATTCCTAAAAACAACTTTGTGATTCTCGAAGGGCTGCATTCTCCTAGAATTAGAGCTAGCCTAAGACGAGTTAGCCTGAAATTAGACAATAATTTTCTATTAGTCAAGTTGTACCATAAACAAAAGTTAGTAAAAATACATAATAATAGTAATAATAGTAATAATAATAATAATAATAACATAAAAATAAGTATCCAATAAAATTAATAGCTAATACATGCAAAATTCTGAAAATAGTAATAAGGTAATAACGACCAAAGATCGTGGGATGCCTCCCACAGAGTGCTTCGTTTAGTGTCGGGAGCTCGACATTGATCTAGAAAGAAACGTCATTCATTTGGAGGAGTGGGCAACTCTTCCAACTTATAACTAGTGAAAAATTCTTTGTTCTCTATGGTATGGTAGTGCTTAAGTCACTGCCCGTTCACAATGAACGTTTCATTTGTCTTTCCTCAAATTTCTATTGCTCCACTTCGGAAAGCTTTCACAACCTCGAAGGGACCAGGACATCGGGAACGCAACTTTCCTGGGAACATCTTCAGTCAAGAGTTGTAGAGAAGAACTATATCTTCTTCATTAAACTCTCTCCTTGCGATCTGTTTATCATGCCATTTCTTAGTTCTCTCCTTATAGATTCGGGCATTTTCGTAAGCATCAAGTCTAAGTTCCTCAAGTTCATGGATATCTAAAATTATTTTCTCCCCTGCTGCTATGTAGTTCATATTTAGGGTCTTAATGGCCCAATAAGCTTTATGCTCTAGTTCTACCGGCAGGTGGCATGATTTGCCATAAACTATTTTAAACTGAGTGGTTCCTATTGGGGTCTTGTAAGCTGTCCTATAAGCCCACAGAGCTTCATGAAGTTTAGTAGACCAATCCTTCCTGGAAGTTGCAACGGTTTTTTCTAAGATTTGTTTGATCTCCCTATTTGACACCTTGACCTGTCCACTGGTTTGTGGGTGATAGGGTGTTGTTACTCGGTGTCAGACTCCATATTTAAGTAATAGCTTCCCAAAGACATTTGAAATGAAATGGGAGCCGCCATCGCTAATGACAACTCTTGGTACCCCAAACCTAGGAAAGATTATGTTTTTAAAGAGCCTAACCACCACTCGTGCATGATTCGTAGGAGAAGCTACTGCCTCGATCCATTTTGATACGTAATCGACTGCAACAAGTATGTACTTATTACCAAAAGAAGACGGAAAGGGTCCCATGAAATCTATACCCCATACGTCAAAGACTTCCGCATCTAAGATCCCTTTCTGTGGCATATCATTGCGTCTAGAGATATTCCTAGTGCGTTGACACCGGTCACAATTTATAACGGCGATGAGGACATCCTTCCAAAGATTTGGCCAGAATAGACCAGATTGTAAGATCTTCGCACATGTTTTTGAAGTACTTGCATGCCCTCAATAGGGTGCGACATGACAATGAGATATGACGTCAGCTACTTCCGATTCAGGGACACATCGACCGAATATTCCATCGGCGCCTCTCTTGAAAAGCAGGGGTTCATCCCAGTAGTAGTGTTTAAGATCATGGAAAAACTTTTTCTTTTGTTGGTATGTTAAGTCTGGTGGAAGCACCCCAACTGCTAGGTAGTTGACAAAATCAGCATACCACGACAGTGTGGTCTTGGTGCAAATTGATTCTACTACTTCATTAGTTTCTGCGTCATTAAATATCAAAGAATATTCAATCGTCTCGCTTTCTCTTTCTAACTGGGCTACCAGTCTGTCATAAGGGAATTCGTCATTAATGGGCACTTCTTCGGGTCTCAGATCCTCAATCCTAGAGAGATGATCTGCTACTATGTTTTCGGTGCCTTTCTTATCCTTGATTTCCAAATCAAATTCTTGCAAAAGCAAAATCCATCTTAAGAGTCTTGGTTTAACATCTTTCTTAGTCAACAGATATCTAATTGTGGCATGATCGGTGTAGACAATGATTTTCGCTTCCACCAGGTAGGAACAAAATTTATCTAAAGCGAACACAACTGCTAGGAGTTCTTTTTCGGTGGTGGTGTAGTTCATATGCGCATTGTCCAAGGTTTTACTTGCATAGTAAATAGCATGAAGCTTCTTATCTTTTCTTTGTCCTAGGACATCGCCTACAGCGTAGTCACTGGCGTCACACATAATTTCAAATGGTATATTCCAATCAGGTGGTTGCATAATGGGTGTCGTAATAAGAGCGTTCTTAAGATGTTCGGATGCTTTCAAGCAATCCTCATCAAAGATGAATTCGGCATCCTTCATCGACAGTCCAGTCAGCGGTTTTGTGATTTTAGAGAAATCTTTAATGAATCGTCGGTAAAATCTGGCGTGTCCTAAGAAACTGAGAATTTCTCTAACGGTTTTTGGAGGTTTAAGATTTTCTATAATTTCTATTTTTGCTTTATCTACTTCAATACCTCTATCAGATACTATATGTCCAAGAACTATTCCTTGTCTCACCATGAAATGGCATTTCTCCTAATTAAGTACTAGATTTACTTTAACGCATCGTTCTAGTACCATCTCAAGGGTTGATAAACAACTTTCGAAACTTCCCCCACATACAGAGAAATCATCCATAAATACTTCTATTATGTCGTCTATGAAATCAGCAAAGATCGACATCATGCATCTCTGAAACGTTGCGGGAGCGTTACACAGTCCAAACGACATTCGTCGATAGGAAAATGTACCATAGGAACAGGTGAACGTAGTCTTTTCTTGGTCATCAGGATGAATAGGAATTTGAAAGAATTCTGAGTATCCATCTAGATAACAAAAATGAGAGTGTTTAGCTAGCCATTCAAGCATTTGATCTATGAAAGGTAAAGGAAAATGGTCTTTACGAGTGGCTTGATTTAGCTTCCTATAGTCTATACACATCCTCCATCCAGTTTGAATTCTCTTCGCTACGGATTCACCTTTTTCGTTGCTAACAACTGTAACTCCTCCCTTCTTTGGTACGACATGCACTGGGTTGACCCAGTTACTGTCAGATATCAGGAATATAATTCCTGCTTCTAATAGTTTTTGCACCTCCTTTTTGACTACATCACTCAAGATGGGATTTAATCTTCTCTGATGCTCTCTATAGGTTTTAAAGTCCTCCTCTAACATAATGTGATGCATACATATAGAAGGACTTATTCCTTTTAGATCTGAGATATTGTAACCTAAAGTTGTAGGATACTTTCTTAAGACATGTAATAGTTTTTCGGTTTCTATTTGTCCTAAGTCGGCATTGACTATTATTGGTCGTTCAAGCTCAGTGTCTAGGAATTCATACCTTAAGTCTTTGGGTAGTGTTCTGAGTTCTATAGAAGGTTTCTTTGGGCATGGCATTGGATCAGGCGTTAATCCTAGACATTCTCTTAGACTTTCATTTTCGTATGGCTCGCGCCAGTTATCATTTTTGAATATTGGAGGTGCTGGAATCTTTAGTACTTCAGTGTACTTAGTTGGTTCCTTCTCCATTTTTCTAACGCATTCGTCAATGACATCTAGGAAACAACATGAATCGTCTATAGCTAGAGCTTTTAGGAATTGGGCCAAAATAAATTCAACTTTCTCTAAACCAACTTCAAAAGTTAGTTTTCCTTTCTTAACATCGATGATGGCTCCGGCTGTTGCTAAAAACGGTCTTCCTAAAATAATGGGTATATTTGAGTCTTCCTTAATGTCCATTATCACAAAATATGTAGGAATATAGAACTGACCTATACGAACGGGTACGTTCTCTAGCATACCAACGAGATATTTAACAGAACGGTCCGCTAGTTGTAAAGACATTTTTGTCGGTCTTACTTCCCCTAAGTCGAGTTACTTGCATGTGGATAAGGTCATTAAGCTAACAATGGCCCCTAAATCGCATAGCGCTTTGTCTATGATAGACTTTCCGATTACACAAGGTATGGAAAAACTGCCTGGATCTTTCAGTTTAGGAGGCATGTTATTTTGAATTATAGTGCTGCACTCAGTAGTGAGCATAACGGTTTCATTATCCTCGAGTTTTTTCTTATTTAACAGGATCTCTTTGAAAATTTTTCCATATGAAGGCATTTGTGTAATAGCTTCTGTGAAAGGTATGGTTATGTTCAGTTGTTTTAGAAGTTCTACGAATTTCTCAAATTGTTCTTCATTTTTGGATTTGGCTAGTCTTTGAGGATAAGGTACAGGTGGTTTGTATGGTGGCGGAGGCATGTAGGGTGTTTCTTTCTCTGCGGCCTCTTTACTTTTATCTTTCTTTTCGCAGGTTGGTTCTCTTACTTTTTCAATTCCCTTAGAAGAATTTTGATGCATGGCTGAATTTTGGAATCTCTGGTCAACTGGTCCATCGTATTCTGTTCCACTTCGCAATGTGATAGCATTAGTGTGACCTTTTGGACTTGGTTGTGTTTGGCCAAGAAATGCTCCACCGGGGGCTGCTACAGTTGATTGTTGTTGGGCTACTTGAGAAATTTGAGTTTCTAACTGTAGCGTGCGATTTTTGTCGGTGACGCGACCACTTTATCGCCATTGGTTGGAACTGGGTGCTACTTTCTGATTTCTTATTTATCCTATGAAGCTGGAAAGGAAAGGGAAGCTAACTAAAACTAACCTTGCATGCAAATTTTTTCTTTAACAAATGCTAAGATATTGGGGGGCCCGGGGCCAGGTTATACAATGGGGAGTTGTCAATTACCCATCCTATATATGGTTATCCATAGATTGTTTGGCATTTTCTTCTGTTATCTACTTACTGGTGTTTATCTGTCGTAAATGGGAAAGTTTCTCCTTTGGGAATGTTTGAGAGAGAGAGAGAGTGTTTTTGTTGTTTTTCGGGTTTTTTTGATGTTTATTGGTAAGGTACTGGACCTAAGGTTTTTGTTATGTGTGATTGCTAAGATTTCACAACGTATTCCCGTTAAAGCAAACAAGGAAATCTGAGCAATCGTAGTTCCTCCTATTCTATGGGAGGAAAAAGATGTTTGGTGTCATGTTCAAAGCCCAAGATTGAAGCTAAAGGTTGTATTTGTGTCTTGTTCAAAGCCCAAGATTGAAGCTAAAGGTTTTGACTGAGAGAGAATTTGTCATCTCCAAAGGGAGATATCTCATCTGTTTATCACAATTGTTGGAATAACTGATTATAAAGGAGAATTACTTTAATTGGAATATATGCAATGCCATAATTTCTTCTATAAGGGATTTATCCTGAAGGAGAAAACTTCAACTCAATGTAGAGCAATGCCATTTTTCCTTAGGAATTTTCCATGCTAAGAGATGGACATTGGCTAGGGCATAAATAATCCAGAGGCTTGCAACTTACAGCAATTAGATGAAAGAAGGGATTTACCAGGATAAGAGATGGACTACAGCTTTGGATTTTTGAATCAACAAGTGTGCCACTTACAACAATTATCTGGGATTAGAGTTTGTTTGATTGTCTGTTTTTATGTGTGATGTACAGAGAAATGTCTTCCTACAAAGATATTTAATTTCCTCTGAGGGGATGTTGATTTTTGTGTGCCTTGATCAAAGCCCAAGGTTGAAGCTAAAAGGTTGACTCTATTTAGGGATATCATTATACAAAGCCTAAGAGGAAGCTGAAGAATACTGACTCAACAAGAGAGTATTTTATCGTCTTGTACAAAGCCTAAGATTGAGGCTAAAAGTTATGACTCTACAAGTGAGAGGTTTTATCTGTCTTGTACAAAGCCCAAGATTGAGGCTAAAAGTTATTTGACTGACTCAGCTGGAGAATATTTATATGTGTCTTGGACAAAGCCCAAGATTGAGGCTAAAACTGCTGAGGGAAAATCATTATACAAAGCCTAAGAGAAGTCTGGTTGGGGGAATTTCTTATATGAAGCCTAAGAGGAGGCTAACTTCTACTGAGGATTATTGATATCCCGAGACAGGTCCAAATTGGGGAATCAACTCTTGCTGGGGATTGTAGAAGAGTTGAAATATCAGAGACCATGAGGTTCTGAGTTTTCTGAGGGTTTACTGGTAGTAATTTGACCCTAGCTGGGGAAATTAAACTGAAGGTTTAAAGTTTGAGTTTTAAAACCTGTGGAGATTTTAACTCTGTTGGTGAGTGATGAAATGATCAAGGCTTTTCCAGTTTCTTTTAGGAAACTTGAGGGTTTCTATGAGATCCAATAGGAGATGAGACTACCCAAGTCTACTGGTATGAAAAATTTTATCTTTGTATGGTGCCCAAGAGGAGGCTGATGTTTTAAGGGATGAAAATCAACCCTAAACCGGTCTGATGTTCTGACTCTTTGGAAGACTGCTCTAGCAAAAGATGACTAGGTTCTGTCCTATATCTGTAGGAGGTCTCTGGGTCCTTGCACTAAGCCTAAGAGGAGGTTGAGAACTTCTAAAAAGCCCGAGGATCCTTGTACAAAGCCCAAGAGGAGGCTGGGGATGCTTTTAGGAAGCCTGTGGGTCCAAACTTAAGAAAAGTTCAAGAAAGGTTTCACCGGGAATAATCCTTTCTTTAGTGAACAGTTTTAGGGTTTGAAGAAATTCAAGAGAGGTTTCACCGGGAATTAATCCTCTGTGGGGAAATTAATTTCTTGATAAATTTCTAATAGTGATAGTCTTGAGAAAAGTTTCACCGGGAATAATGCCTTTCTCTGTTCCATATTGTATAAGCCCAAGAGGAGGCAAGATTGTATCTTGAATTTCCTATGGGGAACTAGTTTTGACTCTGTTGAAAGAGTGGCCACTGGCTTGATCTAATCCTAGACCTAATTACCAGGGAAACTCTAAGCTGATATACAGGTATATATATATATATACAGATGAGATATATATGAGCATGTATTTAAAAGAAAGTTGGTAGAACTTACAGGTGAGCAAGCTTCCAGTTTTATAAACAGCTGCATGGTTAGTTGTTCAAGAAATTGAAGAAAGTTTTGATAACAACTATAAATTTGAATCTAAATCAAAAGAGAAAGTTGTTTTGAAAAGAAGTTTGGGGCTTATACAAAAAGGGGCCCAGATGAATTCTTTTGAAAAGGCGACGATCGCGTCGTAGTTTGAAAATCACAGAGGGACTTATACAATGACTGAGGCCCAAATTTATTTTATTTACAAAATTGGTGGGTCTTACACTCTATTAGAGGCCCAAAGTTTATTTTTGTACAAGAGGTGGGGCTTACAACTCAAGGAGAGGCCCAGATGAAAACAGTGATTGCACCGTTATTTTGAAAATTATATCGGGATTTATACAATGACCGAGGCCCAAATTTATTTATGTACAAAGGGGGTTGAGTCTTACACTCTATTAGAGGCCCAAAAGTGTTTGAAAAAAGAAGAAAATGGGACTTATAACCAAAGGGAGGCCCAGATGAAAATTATTTTGAAATGGCGATCGCGCTGAGATTTTTGAAATCGCATCGGGACTTATACAATAACTGAGGCCCAAAAAAAGTCTATTAGAGGCCCAAAAGTGTTTGAAAAATCAAAATTTAGAGAAACCCTAATTTTGAATTAAAAGATATAATTTTCAAAAGAAATTAAATAAAAAATGATATAAAATATAAAATATATTTATAAACAAGTTGTAAACTTTGAAAAATATTTTGAAAAATCATGTTTTATCCCTAGAATGATTTAAAAATCATTTGAGTTTGAAAAATCAAGAAAAACAAATATTTTCAAATGTTTAAAAACAAATAAAGATAAATTCTTTATGAAAATATTAAATATATAAACTAAATAATATTTTTGTGAAATTTTTGTAGAATAAAATATTTTAACATTTTTATGAATTAAAAAAAAAATAATTCAAAAACATAAAAATTTAGAGAGAAATTAATGTTTGAATCAATTAAATAAAATAACAAAAATTCAAAAATTCAAAAGTTTGAAAAAGGGTGCCAAGTACATCTTGTTCTTGCCCGTGTGCCCTGTTTTGCTCCAATTTGCATTTTCTCACTTTTCTCTCTGATTACTCAATAGTTTTGCATGATTCAAGTACCAATCTTGTTCGTTTTTGAACAAGGATCACAACCATATAAATTAATTGCATTTATATTAGGTATGGAGTGAGAAATCAGAGGATAACCTTAAGAACCCTAGTTTCAGCATGAACACAATGAAATTTCATACACGATTGATTCATGGCAATTGATTGAGGGTTATTACTCTACATACATGTAGAAAAAAGATGGTAACTCAAAAATTAATTTATGATCCATGTAATATGGAGTTTGAAGGCTTCAGGCTTACCTCTTGCAGCTGGTGATCGAGCTTGATGATGGAGATGTTACAGATGTGTTGTAAGGACCTGGACAACTTCACTATATCCTATGGAATGTGTTTAGATGCCTGGCTTTGATTGGAGATGCTTGGATCACCTGGTGGTACCTCAACTGCAACCTTGCCAAAAGCTTGAGCAATTGACTGGTGATTTTGTGATTCAAGTGTTTCAGGGCCATGGATCATTCATATATGATGTATATAAGGTGTTGGCATGATTGGTTTGGTTTGAATCACTTCCAATTTCAAAATTCGATAGTGACTTGAAATGGAAGGAAAATTTGGAGTGAAAGATGAGATTTTGAGTAAAGTATCAATTTGGGTGCTTTGGTGTACTTAAACTGATCACAATTGATGTCTATTTATAGTGTAACAAGTTTGTTTTGGCATCAATAGTGTATGGCAACTGGTACAGGTCTGTGGCCAATGGTTGCATAAAGGAATCCAAGTCTTCTTTGGCCATTGACTTGGGTCAGTGGAGCAGGCCTATGGTCGTTTGTTGCAGGGATAAGGCTTGACTCATTCACTGATCAAAGACTCAGTCCATTCCACCTCAATGCACCTCTTGAATGCCTTGAAACAAAATTGGAGTTTTTGGATTTGGAACATTGAATTCCACATGCCAAAAGGGGTGGTGTCTTGACTTGCAAGGCTTGTGGATCAGATGTACTTGCTTGGATAAGATCCTTATATTTTTTTAGACGTGTGACAAGGCTTAAGGTTGCACAATTTGGCCAGCTCGAGCAAAAGTGCACAAAACTGCCTTGTACAAGACAGTTGGAAAATTCCATTTTGGGAGGATCATATCTCCTTGCTCAAATAGAGTTAGGGAAAGCTCTTGTGCTTTTTAGAAAGCCCTAACATGATACATTCCATGTATGATCATAGTTTGTCTTGAAGCTATTTGAATTCTACTGAAAATTCCTCATGAACATTGATGTTCAAGGCTGAAAACTCAGGCAGTTTTCACTAAGTGTTTAATCTTTGATTTTTTCACCACTTTGATCCACCCATAACTAAAAATCTATGAAGAATTGGAGTTTTAGGTAGTTGAAGCTTTTGTATAATGTAGGACGACCTACAAATCAGGCTTTGGATCACTCAAAATGGCTGCTTGGATCAAGAGTTATGGTCCTTGGAAGTTGGCACCAAAATCATTCAAATTTAGTAACTTAGAAAGATTTTCAATTATTCAAGATTACCCCTTTTACAAGTTATCATGATTTCTTGATCAATTCTTGTTCAAATGACATTATAAATCATATTTTATGAAAATATGAGTCATAAGGACCATTTTTGCCAAAAAAGTCATGTTTTGACTTTTGGCTCCGAAGCGGTTCGGCGCGGCGAAACCCTAATTCCCGACTTTTGAGGAATGCATTCTCTGAGGGTGATTTAACTTTTCAAAGGGACTCTTAGGGTTATTTTGAGCATATTGAGTCATATTTTGAAGCCTTGGCTCAATCCTCTGTGAAAATTTCATTTTGGAGGCCTCAGTCGACAAAAACCCTAATTTGGTGACATCGGGTGGTTTGAGGCTCAAAACACTTGAAATGTGGCAACTTTTGTGCTTGATCGTTGATTGAGAGTCCTCTTGATCCTTTGTGGGTGTTTGAGGGGTTAGACAAGTTGAAGATCATGTCATTTCTTGATTGATCTTTTGTCCAAATGTTCAGAGAGGGATGGAAACCCTAATTCTTGATTATAGTGAATGGTCTACAGTCTTTGAGGAAATTGATGAGGCATGATGGTACATCAATATTGTGACAATGATTCTCACAATGATGGGGAATCTTGTGGTCAAAATTTGGGGTATGACAGATGCCCCTATTTAATTTTCTTGGACCTGAAGGGGTGAATGGCGAAGGTATTCAGACATTCAGGGTGCAGGAAGATTAAATATCGGAATACCCGAAATTTTGACGGTGTTTATGAATGGCGGTTTGCTTATCCATCTTCTTTTGCTAAGTAAGGTTACTCAGAAAAGGGTAAAACTTCCCCTCGATCCTGGTCTTCAGCCATGGAACTGGTCTTAGTTTCATTTGAAATAAACTTCCCCTTAATCCTGGTCTTCAGCCATGGAACTGGTCTCAGTTTCTTTTGAAATAAACTTCTCCTCGATCCTGGTCTTTAGCCATGGAACTGGTCTCAGTTTCTTTTGAAATAAACTTCCCCTCAATCCTGGTCTTCAGCCATGGAACTGGTCTCAGTTTCTTTTGAAATAAACTTCCCCTCGATCCGGGTCTTCAACCATGGAACTGGTATAAGTTTCTTTTTGTCAAGTTTCTTTTCTCGACAAGGGGCGCTATGTGTAGCGGTCTTTATCAAACTTCTCGCCAAGTTTTTACCAGGGAGACGCCATTTGATGGAAAAAATTTGAGGTCAAACTTGCTGGGAATACCCATTTGTCTGAGCTCTAGAGGGGTGCAAACTTCTCGGTTGGAGATGCCATTTGTTGTCTCTACTGGGGAAAACACATCACACTTTTCTTCGAGATCCTTTCGGAGAAATGCCATGTGATGTGATCCCATTTTGAGGTGTTGATGACTCCATTTAACATGGAATCTTTTGGGAGAAAAACCAATGTATCATCGAGAGTCCTCGGTTAAGAGGCTTTTTCTGGGATTTTCATTAATCCGGGAAAGCAAAGATATCATCTTCAATAGTGAAGAGTGATGTTCCAGAGGTGTCTGTCGAATGTCTTTTTTCCTTTCAGAGGTTCAAGTTATCAAAGTGGTCGAGGACAGTCTCCAATCCATAAATAAACTGGGGAGAAATTACTCGGATAATACATTCCCTGACGAGGAAAGAACTGACAACCTTATTGGCGGGAGGACGTTATCACTTGGGGATGAATATAACCAGAGTGATAACAATGCAATATGAATGTAAATATGAATCAATTACGCATGATGTATGTATGTTTATGCTGACAAAACTGACGCGTCATACAGACTAGTGAATGACCACGACTGGGTACTTGGCCACTGCGGAGGATGAAAAGTACCATTGGTTCAAGATAGCAATCCTGCCTTGCTTAAGAGAGGTAGACCCTGCAGAGGAGAAAGAATCTTCGATCGGTCTTAAGAGGTAAGAACTATGCCGGGAATATCAGATGAGACATTGCATCTGAAACAGTTGAACCTTCATTCAGGTGCACTGGTTTAGAAGGAGTACTTTGATTCTGCATTTTGAGGTTTAATCTCCTCCGGAGAAGCCATCGATGTTCTTTTTGATGTTCAAAGTCAAAAGGAATTGCCATCTTTTATTTTAAAAGTAGAAGAAAATTTTTACAAGTAAATTCATTTTTGTTTTGTTTCAAGAATCATCGATCATGTTAAAATGTCATTCTATAAAGCAAAAATAAATGAGAATTGCAAACAAAAGCACTAGGGCTCAAATTTTATTGATAGAATGGAAATTAGCCAAGCGCGTGATACCATAGAGCATTACAAAGTTTAGAAAAATGGTAATTTAAGGGAAAATGGGCTACATTGAAACATAATGACCACTATCTGTCTACCAACTTTGAATTCTGGACATTCTGGGCTTCCGTCGAAGGTGACCTTGACTGAAGTTCTCCTGATGGATGGAATTACTACTGGGGATTTAACCTTGTCAAACATAGTTACTTGCCATAAATCCCTAATTTTTTCCTAGATTGTCTTTTGAGGTTTTCAATCCATCGGGATGATTTTTGCTTATGTCTCTAATTTTTTCCTAGATCGCCCTTTCGGGTTTTCAATCCACCGAGACGTTTTTTTTTATTTAGGCAAAGTATTTCTTGACTACATCAACATTCTTGGGGTAGGCAAACTCCTCTCCATCCATGGTTGCAAGTCTCAAGGCCCCGCCTGAGAAGGCTTTCTTGACCACATAGGGGCCGCCATAATTCAGAGTCCATTTGCCCCGAGAATCAGTGAGAAATGATTGTATCTTTTTGAGCACAAGGTCTCCTTTTCTGAAGACACGGGGTCGGGCCTTTTTGTCAAATGCTTTCTTCATTCTTTGCTAATACAATCGACCGTGGCACAAAGCTGTCATTCTCTTTTCTTCGATTAGGTTTAGTTCGTCGTGTCGACTTTGACACCATTCGGCCTCGGCGAGCTTAGCTTCCATCAATACCCTCATTGATGGGATCTCTACTTCTATGGGAAGCACTGCCTCCATGCCATATACTAGAGAGAAAGGGGTTGCCCCTGTTGAAGTGCAGACAGATGTGCGATAACCGTGAATAGTAAAGGGTAGCATCTCGTGCCAGTCTTTGTAGGTTACAACCATCTTTTGAACAATTTTCTTAATGTTCTTGTTAGCCGCTTCTACCGCTCCATTCATCTTAGATGGGTAGGGAGATGAGTTATGGTGTTCGATCTTGAACTCAGCGCATAACTCTTTCATCATCTTGTTGTTCAAGTTGGATCCATTATCAGTAATGATCTGACTTGGAACACCATAACGGCAGATGAGATTGTTTTTTATAAAGCGGACTACCACTTGTCTGGATACATTGGTGTATGATGCTTCTTCGACCCACTTGGTAAAGTAGGCAATGGCTACTAGGATGAACCGATGTCCGTTTAAAGCCTTGGGTTTGATCATGCCAATCATGTCGATTCCCCATATAGAAAAAGGCCATGGAGAAGAAAGAACTTTGAGCTGCGTTGGCGGAACATGGATTTTGTCAGCGTATATCTAACACTTGTGACACCTTCTCATGTACTTATAGCAATCAGATTCCATTTGCAGCCAATAATATCCTGCTCTCAGAATTTTTCTTGCCATTGTATGTCCGTTGGCATGAGTGCCAAAGGATCCTTCGTGTATTTCTTTCATCAACAGGTTTGCTTCTTGTCTGTCCACACATCGGAGCAGAACCATGTCGAAGTTTCTTTTATAGAGTGTATCACCATTCAAAAAGAAGTTGCCTGCCAGTCTTCTGAGAGTCTTCCTGTCTTTCCTGGATGCCCCAGGTGGGTACTCTTATTTTTTAAGGAAGCATTTGATATCGTGATACCAAGGTTGGTCATCGATGACTACTTCAATTGCGAAGATGTAAACGGGCCTTTCAAGGCACATTATGTCAATCTTAGGTACGTCGTTCCATTTACCTACACTAATTATGCAGGAGAGAGTGGCTAGTGCATCCGCCATGTGATTTTCTTCACGAGGAATGCGATGAAACTCGATTCTGTTGAAGAATGGTAACAACCTTCTCGCGTAATCTTTGTAAGGAATCAATCCTGATTGGTATGTGTTCCATTTTCCTTTGATCTGATTGATAACCAGAGCTGAGTCTCTATATACATCCAAGTTCTTAATCCTTAAGTCGATAGCTTCTTCGAGACCCATGATACAAGCTTCGTATTCGGCCTCAATCTTTGTGCACTTGAATGTTAATCTGGCAGTGAAAGAAATATGGGTACCCTGAGGCATTTCGATGATTGCCCCAATTTTGTTTCCATAAGTGTTGACAGCTCCGTCAAATATTAGTCCCCATTTTGATCCTGGTTCTGGCCCTTCACTAGGTAGTGGTTCATCGCAACCTTTCATTTTCAATCAGTTGATGAGCCAAATGATCGGCTAAAATAATTCCTTTGACGGCTTTCTGGGCATGGTACTCGATGTCGTATTCTGATAACAACATCTGCCAACAGGCAATCCTTCCCATGAGAGCAGGTTTTTCAAAGACGTACTTGATTGGATCCATTTCAGAGATTAACCAAGTAGTGTGACAAATCATGTACTAGCGAAGACGTTTGGCTGCCCAAGCCATAGTGCAACAAGTTTTCTCGAGCATAGTGTATCGAGTTTCACAGTCAGTGAATTTCTTGCATAAGTAGTAAATGGCAGACTCTTTCCTTTTTGTTTCGTCTTGTTGGCCAAGTACACAACCCATGGAGTCTTCCAAGACTATTAGGTAAATGATCAGTGGTCTTCTTTCCACTGGAGATGATAGGATTGATGGATTCAACAAATTTTCTTTGATACTGTCGAAAGCTTTTTGGCAATCTTCTGTCTATACACAGCTTTGATTCTTTCTGAGTAGTTTGAAGATTGGCACGCATGTCGTGGTCATGAGGGATATGAACCTTGAGATGTAATTCAGACGTCCCAAAAATCCTCTGACTTGGTTTTTAGTCTTTGGTGAAGGCATTTCTTGAATGGCCTTGACCTTGTCAGGATCAACCTCAATTCCTTTTTGGCTGATGATGAACCCCAAGAGTTTTCTTGAGCGGACGCCGAATGTGCATTTGTTGGGATTCAAGCAGATTTTATAATTTCTTAGACGCTCAAATAAATTAGACAGGTGTGTCACATGCTCTTCTTCTGTTCTAGATTTGGCGATCATGTCATCGACATATACTTCGATTTCTTTGTGCATCATGTCATGAAACAGAGTCGTCATGGCCCTTTGATAGGTTGCTCCGGCGTTCTTCAAACCGAACGACATTAACTTATAACAAAAGGTGCCCATGGGGTGATGAATGAAGTTTTCTCCATATCTTCCGGCACCATTTTGATTTGATTATGGCCTGAAAATCCATCCATGAAAGAGAAGACTTTGAATTTTGTTGTACTGTCTACCAATATGTCAATGTGCGGTAAGGGGAAGTTATCCTTTGGACTTGCCTTGTTCAGATCCCTGTAGTCTACACACATTCTAACTTTTTCATCCTTTTTCGGAACTGGCACTATGTTGGCTAGCCATTGAGGATATTCTGAGGTGGCAAGGAAACCTGCATCGATCTACTTCTGCACTTCCTCCTTGATCTTGATAGCCATATCCGGGTGAGTTCTTCTCAGCCTTTGTTTTACTGGCGAACATTCTGATTTCAACGGTAAATGATGTTCCACTATGCTGGTATCCAACCCTGGCATGTCCTAATAGGACCAAGCAAACACATCTGGAAACTCTTTGAGAAGTTTTATCAAGCTTTCTTTGATAGTTAGACAGAGCAGTGCTCCAATCTTAACTTCTTTCCTTTCTTCTTCTGAACCCAAATTGACCGTTTCCAACGACTCTTTGTGAGGCTCAATAGACCTTTCCTCTTCTCTTAGTAATCAGGAGATCTCTTCTAGAATTTCTGCGTCCTCTTCTTCTTCAGCTTCAAATACCGGGAATTCAAAGTTGGGAGAAGGCATTGGATTGTATGTTTCAATGTGGTTTAAAACAAGCAATCTGCATGACATGATGATTTATTTTTAGAAGAGATAGAGAGAAATGCAAGAGTGTGTGCAGTGTATTTTCTGAAAATGCTTGTTTTTATTTTGGGTTGTTTTAGGATTACCATTTTCTGAAAAACGAAAAGTGAAAACGACAATAAATGTGGGAATGACATTTATTTATTTATGATTTTGTCGATTCTTGAAATATAGCCCTATAAAACAAAACTCTGTCGCTTTGGGAAAAGCGAAGAGGGACATTTACAGAAAAGTGAGCCCTATAAAAACATCCGTTTCACCTGGGCAGGGTGAAAGGTCAAAACAAAGATGGCAATTACTTAGACTTATGGACGACTTTCGGGACATCGACAACAACCCATTGGTGATGAACTCCTCGGTGAATCACAAAGTTTGGTACCTTCTTTCTTGGTTTTTCCTCGGAAATAACACTGATTTCTGGCGGATCGGGATCAATGGAGTCTTCCTCTCATGCAGAGTTGTCATAAATAAACTCTTCTGTTGTATCTTCCTTAGAGTTTTCATTCTCAAGAGGATCTCCCCATCCAGTTGGCTGGATGTCCTCATATCTGATGCGAGAGCTTTCAGGAGCGGTGTACTTGACTAAGAAGCCGTAGTTGCCACTCGGCTGTCCCAAAGTGTCCCATATTTCTGTGGGAGTGTACGAGTCATCTTCCTCGATGACGTTGATCTTAGGGAAAGCATAGTTGATTAACTCTTGTCCCACAGTCTTTGCAAAGTCATCATTGTGCTGGGTATTTTCTGAATGTCTTGAGTAATGATCCCATGATGCGGTGGGGATGTGGGTATTCTTTTCAATATTGCTCAGCTGATAGGCATCGTTGGGTTGACTCTTTTTCCCCAAGTCTTCTGGGCACGACTTCCAGATAGGCAAGTCATCCAGGGGATCATAATAATCTTGGTCGAAGTTATCTTTCATTAGATCATCTTCTAATGAGTTAGGTGGAGCATGGAATCCCTCAGGATCACAATCTCCATAGATTATTCGGACGTCTGATCTTGGTATATATCTCGGGCCCTGCCTGGGAAAACAAAATGGCATGTGCGTTTCTTCCTGAGACATATAACTATCCTTATTAAGATAAGATTTCCACTCCTCATCCGTATTGGAGGAGTCACTTTCATTGATGGTGTGTACTTCTTGGGACGCTGGGTGGAGGAAGCCTCCACTGTGGAAGAAGTTCTGAATGGGATGAAAACTTTCATCTTTCTTCGCAGTCTGGGTACAGGTTGAAGAGAAACCAAGACCTTTTTTCGTCTTGTTATCTGTAGGAATTACAAGTTGTCCCCATCCCTTTATGTTATCACTTTTGATCACTTCGAGAGCGTCCTTGTATGAGGAAATCGACGTCCCTTTTTATGATCGATTCTCATTGCACACCGAGAGTGCTTGGAACTGGGTTCCAACAACCTCCTCCGGTTCTAAATAGGAGAATGATGATAAGTTACTCATGATTAAGGCTTGCTCTCCACAGACTGTGACTAACTTGTTATTCTTGACGAACTTCAGCTTTTGGTGAAGTGTCGAAGTGACTGCCCCAGCTTCGTGTATCCAAGGCCTTCCTAATAAACATCTGTATGCTTCCTGGATGTCCATGACCTGGAAAGTGACTTGGAAAGTGTGAGGACCGATGGTTATGGAAAGATCGACTTCGCCGATAACTATTTTTATGGATCCGTCAAAGGCTTTGACGATGATCTCACTGCCTCTCATCGGAGCTCCTTGAAATGATAGTCGCATTAGAGTTGATTTTGGCATAACATTTAAAAATGACTCTGTATCCACCAATACACTGGCTAAAGCATCGTCTTGGCAGTTGACTATTATGTTAAGCGTCATATTATGATTGTTGCCTTCTTCTGGCAGTTCTTCATCACTGAATCCTAAGTTGTTGCAGGAAGTGATGTTGGAGATGATACTGTCGAATTGCCCTACCGTCACATCTTGTTCTACGAAGCTTACTCCAAGACTTTCTATAAATCTTCCCTGTGAGCTTCGGAACTAAGTAAGAGAGACAGTACAGAGATTCGAGACGGAGTTTGCAACAACTGGTCTACAATGTTGTACTCGCTTTTCTGGATGAGCTTCAGCATCTCATCATTGTTCTTTATAAGTTCGGGATTACTGGATTGACCGACTTATTGATTTGGAACTTCCGCTTGAGGTTCCTTTTCTTTGGCAGGTTCTCCAATTCCTCTGTTGAAGATCCGACCGCTTCGGGTGACTCGACTGATGTCGGCAATGTTCACGACGGAGGGTAATGGAGTTTCCTTTCCATTTTCGATTATTGTTGCACCGTACTTGTAAGGGCTAGCCTTATATGACTTGTACGGTATTGGACCTGGCAGGTAGATAACCACATGAGCCTTTTGATTTTTCTGACCATCGTAGGCAACCTCAATTAGTTCTTGGTTGAGAACTTTTCTACTAAGAGGGATTCTTTATTCACCGAGTAGAGGAATTATGGCGCATACGTCTTCGGCCATTTCATGATTGGAAATTACAACAACGTTTTCGCTTTGATCAGGAAGATAGCCTTGTATCACGTTGATCGACCCAGAACTTGAACATGGTCGAATCTCTTTCTGGTCCAACTGATTTGGAAGAGCCGCTCGTACAAGATAGCATCCTTGGTTGTTCTCTGAGCAAACTATACAGCGCTCATAATTATGTGGTGGCACCCGACCATACTCGCTTTGTATGCAGTGCATCTTTACTAGATCTGTTTCCATCGAGCAGACATCCTGACTTTGATGTCTACTAGGATTCCCGTCAATCATGTTGATCTGTTGTGTAGCTTCATCTAGGTAAATTGGAAGCCACTAGTGGTCCAACAGGTGTTGAAGTGTTCTTTAGACAAGTACACACCCTTGGTCGTCTTCACGACACTCTTCACAGTCTTGATAATCAGTGAAGCCAGAAAGCCGAGTATGACTTGTTTAACATGTAGTTCTACCAGACCGGTATTCATCAAGCGTATGTCAAAGATCTGAACCATATTGACTTGATGATTATTTCTCTCCTGATAATCCTGGATCCATCCGAGATCCATCTGGCGTTGGAGGGCCTCTTGCACAAAAGAGCATCCCTGGTTGCTTGTTGAGCAGATCAGACAAGTATTGTAATCGTGCCGTGGCAGATTATGATATTGACTTTGCCTTGAGTGCATCGTCACCAAATTGACATTCATCGCAAGGATGTTGCGGTTTTGAACAATGTTGGGCTGTGCATGAGCCATGTTGACTTCCCGGATCCTGTGATCTTGGATCCAGCCTAGATCCATTTGTTCTTGTAATGCTGATTGCACTACAGAACACCCCTGCTTATTCTTTGAGCAAATATCACACTGGTGATAATTGTGAGGCGGCACATGACCGTACTCGCTTTGTCTGCAATGCATCCTAACCAGATTGGTTCCAAATAGGAGTACATCATGAATTTGATAGCTGCGGCTAAATTCTTCCTCTATTAAATTTACTGCAGTCTTCTCATGTTACGGCAACGGGGTTGTCTGAACATTTAGATTAGTATCTTTGAAAGATAAGATCCCGTTCCTGACAAGCTTTTGCACATCAGATTTGAAGCTGAGATAGTTCTCAATGTTGTGCCCCGATCTTCCTTGATGGTAAGGGCAAGTTTGATCTGCTTTGAACCAAAAAGGCAGATTTTCCGGGATTGTAAGAGGAGACCTGGTTTGGATGTGCCCCTTGGTCAGTAAAAGTGGAAATAGTTCTGCGTACAACATCGGTATAGGGTCAAACCCTGATGGTCGTGTAGTACGATTGTTGTTGTTGTACTGTGGACGAGCCTGCTGAAAAGGTTGTTGCGTCCTTTGCTGATACCATTGTTGACTTGGTTGGCTCTGAGCAACCTGAGGTTGATAAGTTGGAGCCAGTACCAGGTTGATAGCGGGAGTTACTGCCACTACTGGTTGATACCTTCGCCTTTGCTTTCCGAGAGAGATATTACTGTCTTTCTTTTTCTAGAAAGCACTACCGTATCTTTTGGTGCTGCTAGATGACTCTGCATCTTTGACCAATCGTCCTTCTCAGACTGCCTCTTCAAGACATACTCCCATGTTCACCATCTCAGTGAAGTCACTGGGCGTACTGGTGCCCATTCGGTCGTAATAGAACGAGCTCAAGGTTTTCAAAAAGATCTTGGTCATCTCTTTTTCCTCAAGAGGGGGACAAATCTGGGCGGAAATTTCACGCCATCTTTGAGCATATTCTTTAAATGTCTCTTTGTCCCTTTGCGACATTGCTCTGAGCTAATATCTATCTGGTGCCATGTCTAGGTTGTACTTATACTGCTGAACGAAGGCAGCGCTGAGATATCTGAAAGTAGTGATCTTAGTGCGGTTTAAACCCATGTACCATTTGAGTGCGGCACTGGTTAAACTGTCTTGGAAATAATGGATCAGTATCTTTCGAGCGTACATCACCAAATGACTTTGAGGGCAAGAGTTGCCTTTGAATTTGTGAGGTATCTTTACATTGGGGACCAGACAGAGGTCTGCGGCGTCCTTTCCAAATAAGTCTTGACCGTGAATGTCATGCAGTTCCTTCTGCATCTCCAAGAATTATTCTTGGAACTCATTCATCCTTTCGTACATGTCTTCGTTTCCACCAGGGATTGCTTGTGGAATTTGTCCTTCCGGGACAGTGTGTACCACTAATTGTGGTATAAACATTATAGCGGTGACACCTGGCGCTTCTATGCCCTGAAGTTTGTAACCTTCAGGAGTTGCTGTCGTAAACCTTGCATCTTCACTTTCCCGAAGTTTGTAACCTTCAGGTCCAGTGGTTCCTGCTGTGGCTTCTAGGTCTTCAGTGACCAGTGGGATGTATCCCTCAGGTACAAAGTTGAGAGGCATGCCCCAGGGACGACCCTTAGGCATGTTGTACCGAGGATGATTCTCATGTGTCTCCATTATAGGCGTAGATGTGATCTCTGAGATTACAGTCTTTTGATGCTGTCATTCCTGAGCTGCTGCCAGGGATTGCATGTCACTATGAAGTTTTTCCAAACCTTCCTTCAGAGCATCAATTTGTTTTCTCAGCTCTCTGTTCTCTTCCTTGAGATTGTCCATTTTCTTTTGTCGATTGGCCCAAGTATTGTACGAGTGAGACAATTTAACTCTAGAATTGTGACACGTATGTGAGACTCGAGAGAATGCGTTATGTGAGAATGGTGAATGATATGTAATGACATATTTTTAGTTTTTGTTTTAATAAAAAATAAACTTCAACAAATAGATTGCAAATATCATACAGTAAGGGGAGATCCCTTTTATTGAATTTGAAAGATTGTAGTATGTTACAATGAAAAGTACAGTATTTTACAAAGTGCTTGTAAAGGAAATGTCTAAGCTCATGGATCCTGAGTCCTCTCTGAAGAGAGCTCAGATGCCGGTTCGGGTAGTTTCCTTTTCTTTGACCGGGGCTCTTCAGCCGTTGTCGGGTTGTCAGTTCTTTGCCAAGTGAAAGGAGCAAGTAAATTCCTTCGATCCTCCTGACTCTCTATAGCATGCCACTCTAATATCTCGATCAGAGCATCCTTCTCTTTTAACAGTTCCTGAATCTTGGTACACTCTAAATTGAGGTATTTTTTTCCAAGAGCTCTTCTCTCGTTGAACTTTGTTGAGAGTGGCCTGGAGTTTTTCCGTATCAGACATGAAATAAAGGACAGATTCCTTTAATGGAAAAACTTCTTAGCGAGGGTAAGGCATCCTCAGTTTGAGGGCTCTAGTTGTACCCAATGGAGATAAGGTTCCAAGGAGGTACAATTTGGTTTTCCTAGAGACTCTCTTCCTTTCCTGTGAATGTGTTGCCAGGCATGCACTATTTCCTTCTTTAGTGCCCTGTCATTTTCCCCTTCCTTGAAGAAAAGACCTTCCAGATGAACATTATGTGGAATATTCTTCATCGGGTATCCGAGTTGACGGCGAGCTAAAATTGGATGATAGTTGATTCCTCCTTTACTTCCAATGAGGGGTACGTTCGGGAAATTTCCACATCTGTCGATGATCTCTATCCCCTCATAAATCCTATTGTACCAATCTATGTCAGAGTTGGTAAGGGACATAACCCTTTGTGACCAACGTAGAGTACTCTTGTGATCCCAAAAAGCAGCGGACTTGGGAAAATGGGAAATGAACCATTTGTAGAGCAAAGGTACACATCATGTGATCATTCCTCCGCTGTACAAGTTCCTTAAGTATACAAAATGATAAGCATCTGCGAGCAGGGTTGGTACAGGGTTCCCAATCATAAATATCTTAATGGCATTGGTATCGATAAAGTTGTCGATGTTGGGAAAAAGTAATAACCCATATATGAATAGAACAAAGATATCTTAGAAAGCAGTTAAGTTTCCTATACTGGCAAAGTATAGAGCTTTCTCCATCAGGAATTTAGCTGGTAAACCCTGGATTCCTCCTTTAGTAGTTATGTGAGTCCTGACTTCTGACTCGTCCAAATAGATTGCTCTTGCAATGGTTTGTTCCTTTGGAATTTCTTCCAGTCCAGAAAATGGAGCTTGGTCAGTGATAGGTAAATCAATCAGGTGGGAGTACTCCTCCAATGTTGGTGCCAGTTGGTAGTCGGGAAAGGTGAAACAGTGATAAACTGGATCGTAGAACTGTATCAGCGTAGACAGGATTCCTTCAACTGTGTGGACCCTTAATAGAGATAACAATCCTCCGTGCTTAGCTCTGAAAGCCTTAGGGTTGGTGACCATCCTTGCCAATTTCCTTAAGTCCTCTAGTTTTGGAGCCTTGAAGGTGTATTTGTGCGTCTTTATGATATTTGCAATTATTGTTTAGTTTATCTTGAAAAATATTTTTTTTCTTGTTTGAAAAGAGTTTTTTTAGATGAATGCATGAATGCAGCACACAAAAACATTTGAAAACATAGGTTCAAGGGTTCAACGTCACGAGCATGAAGTCATGGCTCTACCCATCCCCAAAGTTTGTACTAAAAGGTCAATTTTGTACCTGTAGAACGGGTTCTAAGGTTCCCAAAATCATTGACCCCTCCTAGAGATATCGACAACAAGCTGGTTCACCCGAGCGAGCTGTAACATCCTAGGATGAATCTCATTTGAGTGTAGTATTGCGTATCAACTATTCCCGATAGTCACCGCACTACCAAATGGTCATATGGTAAATGTATACTAAATCCTCAGGGTCATGGGTACCGCACTGGGATAACTTTGCTTTTACGATGATCGGTCGTTCAACATTTAGTATCCCAACGGGTACCTCGCCTGATTTGGTGGGCTACCAGGATCGCTTGTTCGAGATTCACTCCCTATAAGTTCTCCCGTCTATGCCACCACTTATCTTAATGTTCTCTCAAACTTTCCACATGTGTATCAATCGCATTCCCATTGATAGAAAAGATAAACACGAATATCAAGTAGGAATAGCAGTAAATATATATATATATATAGTATATAAAATGCTAAACAACCTAGACCTCTTAGGAATTCTAATCCTAGTTTGGCAATCCCCAGTAGAGTCGCCATTTTTCTGTAGCGTGCAATTTTTGTCGGTGACGCGACCACCTTATAGCCATTGGTTGGAATTGGGTGCTACTTTCTGATTTCTTATTTATCCTATGAAGCTTGAAAGGAATGGGAAGCTATCTAAAACTAACCTTGCACGCAAATGTTTTCTTTAACAAATGCTAAGAGATTGGGGGGGCCGGGGTCAGGTTATACAATGGGGAGTTGTCAATTACCCATCCTTTATATGGTTATCCATAGATTGTTTGGAATTTTCTTCTGTTATCTATTTACTGGTGTTTATCTATCGTAAATGGGAAAGTTTCTCCTTTGGGAATGTTTGAAAGAGAGAGAGTGTTTTTGTTGTTTTTCGGGTTTTTCAATGTTTTTTGGTAAGGTACTGGACCTAAGGTTTTTGTTATGTGTGCTCGCTAAGATTTCACAATCTTATGCCTACATATTCCCGTTAAAGCAAACAGGGAAATCTGAGCAATCGTAGTTCCTCCTATTCTATGGGAGGAAAAAGATGTTTGGTGTCTTGTTCAAAGCCCAAGATTGAAGCTAAAGGTTGTATTTGTGTCTTGTTCAAAGCCCAAGATTGAAGCTAAAGGTTTTAACTGAGAGAGAATTTTTCATCTCTAAAGGGAGATATTTCATCTGTTTATCACAGTTGTTGGGGTAACTGATTATAAAGGAGAATTACTTTAACTGGAATATAAGGAATCCAACAATGCCATAATTTCCTTTATAAGGGATTTGTCCTGAAGGAGAAAACTTTAACTCAATGTAGAGCAATGCCATTTTTCCTTAGGAATTTTCCATGCTAAGAGAGGGACATTGGCTTAGATGTAAATAATCCAGAAGCTTGCAACTTACAGTAATTAGAAGAAAGAAGGGATTTACCAGGATAAGAGATGGACAAGAGCTTTGGATTTTTGAATCAACAAGTTTGCCACTAACAGCAATTATCTGGGATTAGGGTTTGTTTGATTGTTTGTTTTGATATGTGATGTACAAAGAAATGTCTTCCTACAGAGATTTTTAATTTCCTCTGAGATGATGTTGATTTTTGTGTGCCTTGATCAAAGCCCAAGGTTAAAGATTAAAGGTTAACTCTATTTAGGGATATCATTATACAAAGCCTAAGAGGAGGCTGAAGAATACTAAATCAACAAGAGAGTGTTTTATCTGTCTTGTACAAAGCCCAAGATTGAGGCTAAAAGTTATGACTCTACTTGGGAGAGGTTTTATCTGTCTTGTACAAAGCCCAAGATTGAGGCTAAAAGTTATTTGACTGACTCAGCTGGAGAATATTTATATGTGTCTTGTACAAAGCCCAAGATTGAGGCTAAAACTGCTGAGGGAAAATCATTATACAAAGCCTAAGAGGAGGCTGGTTGGGGGAATTTCTTATATGAAGCCTAAGAGGAGGCTAACTTCTGCTGAGGATTATTGATATCCAGAGACAGGTCCAAATTAGGGAATCAACTCTTACTGTGGATTGTAGAAGAGTTGAAATATCAGAGACCATGAGGTTATGAGTTTTCTGAGGGTTTACTGGTAGTAATTTTACCCTAGCTGGGGAAATTAAACTTAAGGTTTAATGTTTGAGTTTTAAAACCTGTGGAGATTTTAACTCTGTTGGAAAGTGATGAAATGATCAAGGTTTTTCCTGTTTCTTTTAGGAAACTTGAGGGTTTCTTTGAGATCCAAGAGGAGATGAGACTACCCAAGTCTACTGGTATGAAAAGGTTTATCTTTGTATGGTGCCCAAGAGGAGGCTGATGTTTTAAGGGATGAAAATCAACCCTAAACTGGTCTGATGTTCCGACTCTTTAGAAGACTGCTCTAGCAAAAGATGATTAGGTTATGTCCTATACCTGTAGGAGGTCTCTAGGTCCTTGTACTAAGCCCAAGAGGAGGCTGAGAACTTCTAAGAAGCCTGAGGGTCGTTGTACAAAGCCCAAGAGAAGGCTGGGGATGCTTTTAGGAAGCTTGTGGGTCCAAACTTAAGAAAAGTTCAAGAAAGGTTTCACCGGGAATAATCCTTTCTTTAGTGAACAGTTCTAGGGTTTGAAGAAAATCAAGAGAGGTTTCACTTGGAATTAATCCTCTCTGGGGAAATGAATTTCTTGACAAATTTCTAATAGTGATAGTCTTGAGAAAATTTTCATCGGGAATAATGCCTTTCTCTGTTCCATATTGTATAAGCCCAAGAGGAGGCAAGACTGTATCTGGAATTTCCTATGGGGAACTAGTTTTGACTGTGTTGAAAGAGTGACCATTGGTTTGATCTAATCCTAGACCTAATTACCGGGGAAACTCTAAGCAGATATACAGGTATATATATACAGATGAGATATATATGAGCAAGTATTTAAAAGAAAGCTGGTAGAACTTACAGGTGAGCAAGCTTCCAGTTTTATAAACAGCTGTATGGTTAGTTATTCAAGAAATTGAAGAAAGTTTTGATAACAACTATAAATTTGAATCTAAATCAAAAGAGAAAGTTGTTTTGAAAAGAAGTTTGGGGCCTATACAAAAAGAGGTCCAGATGAATTCTTTTGAAAAGGCGACGATCGCGTCGTAGTTTGAAAATCACAGAGGGACTTATACAATGACTGAGGCCCAAATTTATTGTATTTACAAAAGAGGCGAGTCTTACACTCTATTAGAGGCCCAAAGTTTATTTTTGTACAAGAGGTGTGTAAGTTAGGAATTCACCTAAGAAGGGGGTGAATTAGGTGTATAGAAAATTTTCTCGGTTTTTCGACGGTTTTGATTTTTACTTTCCTAAAATTACTAAGTGATGAAATTTTGTAAAGTGCATAAAGTAAATGACACGGCGATATATCCTAGTTCCCCTCACAGTCCGAGAGTACTCCAGTCCCCTTTCAACATGAAAGAGATTTTAATATTGTTAGATCTATAGACAAGACAACCTAGTATTTCTATACAAGACTCTAACCAATAAAACCACCAAGAACAATCCTCTTGGATCAACCAAGTTGAAATGAGAACAATCCTCTCACTTTCAACCTCTTGCTTCCAACAATCTTGTACAACAAGGAATACAAAACCAAGTAATCTTAATTCCAACAATCCTGGAAAATAAGATATGAATATAACAAGAGTTTTTAAGAATAATGAAATTTGTAGAACAATTATCACTTTGAGTGATGTATCAATATAATTGATCTTCCCTTCCAAACAAGTAACTTATAATGATAGAATATAATGCTCAAGTGTTTGTAAATATGGTATGAATTTTTCTGGATTGATATGGAAATACATGTAGAAAAATTCCTTGTGAAAGTTCAAGAACACAAACACTTCTTTTGAAAATTGAATGATTATAATGATGTTAAATTGCAATGGAAGAGGTTGAATTTAATTTGAAATTTGATGTATTTATAAGTGCATAAAACCTCTATGAAACATGGTAAAGTTATGCAAAAATATCATGAACAATTGTCAAGTTAAAAAGAAATGGTTTCATGAAAAGATGCATGAAAAGGTGTTAACAATTTTTGAATTTCAAAATTAAAATACTGCTTCAGTCCGGTGCAAATTAGGGCGGTTTTTAGTTCTGTTACGACAGGTCAAAACGCCGTAATTTACCAAAAACTGGATGTTTGAAAAACTTGAAAAATTGAAAAATTGTCTAAATTTTTGAACCAACCTTATGCAACATCTATTGATTTATTCAAGTCAATAGATTATATTTGAAAGTGATTTAACATGGTTCAAATATGAAAAATAAATTTTCAAATGTATGATAAAAAATATTTTGTTTTTTAAAGTTAGAAATAGTGATATATTTTCAACCAAATGAACCATGCATGCAAGTGAATTTTGGAGATTATTTTGAGCACTATTTTATCAATATATATTGCATGCTTATACCTCAATAAATAAAGATCAATGCAAGTCTTCATAATGTTGCAATCTTGATCCATAGCCATATTGCTTCATGATGCTTTTTCTTATCATTTGATAAATGCGCATAGTAGTTGTCTTCATCAAAACATGATGTTGAAGAAGCTTGACTTTACAAGGCGTGGCTTACAACTCAAGGAGAGGCCCAGATGAAAACAGTGATTGCACCGTTATTTTGAAAATTATACCGGGACTTATACAATGATTGAGGCCTAAATTTATTTATGTACAAAGGGGGGTTGGGTCTTACACTCTATTAGAGGCCCAAAAGTGTTTGAAAAAAGAAGAAAAACGGGACTTATAGCCAAAGGGAGGCCCAGATGAAAATTGTTTTGAAATGGCGATCGCGCCGAGATTTTTGAAATCGCATCGGGACATATACAATAACTGAGACCCAAAAAAGTTTTTGTGTAACAAGGGATGGGTCTTACACTCTATTAGAGGCCCAAAAGTGTTTGAAAAATCAAAATTTAGAGAAAACCCTAATTTTGAATTAAAAGATATAATTTTCAAAGGAAATTAAATAAAAAATGATATAAAATATCAAATATATTTAAAAACAAGGTGTAAACTTTGAAAAATATTTTGAAAAATCATGTTTTATCCCTAGAATGATTTAAAAATCATTTGAGTTTGAAAAATCAAGAAAAACAAATATTTTCAAATGTTTAAAAACAAATAAAAATAAATTATTTATGAAAATATTAAATATATAAAATAAATAATATTTTTGTGAAATTTTTGTAGAATAAAATATTCTAACATTTTTATGAATTTTGAAAAAAATAATTAATTCAAAAACATAAAAATTCAGAGAGAAATTAATTTTTGAATCAATTAAAAAAAAACAAAAATTCAAAAATTCAAAAGTTTGAAAAAGGGCGCCAAGAATATCTTGTTCTTGCCTGCGTGCCCTGTTTTGCTCCAATTTGCATTTTCTCATTTTCTCTCTGATTACTCAATGGTTTTGCACGATTCAAATACCAATCTTGTTCGTTTTTGAACAAGGATCACAATCATATAGATTAATTGCATTTATATTAGGTATGAAGTGAGAAATCAGAGGATAACCTCAAGAACCCTAGTTTCAGCATGAACACAATGAAATTTCATACACGATTGATTCATGGCAATTGATTGAGGGTTATTACTCTACATACATGCAGAAACAAGATGGTAACTCAAAAACTCATTTATGATGCATGTAATATGGAGTTTGAAGGCTTCAGGCTTACCTCTTGCAGCTGGTGATCGAGCTTGATGATGGAGATGTTATAGATGTGTTGTAAGGACCTGGACAACTTCACTATATCATATGGAATGTGTTGAGATGCCTGGCTTTGATTGGAGATGCTTGAATCACCTGGTGGTACCTCAACTGCAACCTTGCCAAAAGCTTGAGCAATTGACTGGTGATTTTGTGATTCAAGTGTTTCAGATGTGTTTCAGGGCCATGGATCATTCATATATGATGTATATGAGGTGTTGGCATGATTGGTTTGGTTTGAATCACTTCCAATTTCAAAATTCGATAGTGACTTGAAATGGAAGGCAAATTTGGAGTGAAATATGAGATTTTGAGTAAAGCATCAGTTTGGGTGCTTTGGTGTACTTAAACTGATCACAATTGATGTCTATTTATAGTGCAACAAGTTTGTTTTGGCATAAATAGTGTATGGTAACTGGTACAGGTCTGTGGCCAATGGTTGCACAAAGGAATCCAAATCTTCTTTGGCCATTGACTTGGGCCAGTGCAGCAGGCATATGGTCCTTTGTTGCAGGGCTAAGGCTTGACTCATTCAGTGATCAAAGACTCAGTTCATGCCGCCTCAATGTACCTCTTGAATGCCTTGTAACAAAATTGGAGTTTTTGGATTTGGAACATTGAATTCCACATGCCAAAAGGGGTGATGTCTTGACTTGCAAGGCTTATGGATCAGAGGTACTTGCTTGGATAAGATCCTTATATGTTTTCAGAAGTGTGACAAGGCTTTAGGTTGCACAATTTGGCGAGCTCGAGCAAAAGTGCACAAAACTGCCTTGTACATGACAGTTGGAAAGTGCCATTTTGGGAGGATCATATCTCCTTGCTCAAATGGAGTTAAGGAAAGATCTTGATCTTTTTAGAAAGCCCTAACATGATAAAATCCATGTATGATCATAGTTTGTCTTGAAACTATTTGAATCCAACTGAAAAATCCTCATGAACATTGATGTTCAAGGCTGAAAACTCAGGCAGTTTTCACTAAGTGTTTAATCTTTGATTTTTTCACCACTTTGATCCACCCATAACTAAAAATCTATAAAGAATTAGAGTTTGAGGTAGTTGACGCTTTTGTAGAATGTAGGAAGACCTACAAATCAGGCTTTGGATCACTCAAAATGGATGCTTGGATCAAGAGTTATGGTCCTTGGAAGTTGGCACCAAAATCATTCAAATTTAGTAACTTAGAAAAATTTTCAATTTTCAAGATTACCCCTTTTACAATTTATCATGATTTCTTAATCAATACTTATTCAAATGACATTATAAATCATATTTTATGAAAATATGAGTTATAAGGACTATTTTTTCCAAAAACGTCATGTTTTGACTTTTGGCTCCGGAGCGGTTCGGCGCGGCGAAACCCTAATTCCCGACTTTTGAGGAATGCATTCTCTGAGGGTGCTTTAAATTTTCAAATGCACTACTAGGGTTATTTTCAGCATATTGAGTCATATTTTGAAGCCTTAGCTCAATCCCCTATGAAAATTTCATTTTGGAGGCCTCAGTCGACAAAAACCCTAATTTGGTGACATCGGGTGTTTCGAGGCTCAAAACACTTGAAATGTGGCAACTTTTGTGCTTGATCCTTGATGTGAGAGTCCTCTTGATCCCTTATGGGTTTTTTATGGGTTAGATAAGTTGAAGATCATGTCATTTCTTGATTGATCTTTTGTCCAAATGTTCAGAGAGGGATGGAAACCCTAATTCTTGATTATAGTGAATGCTCCACAATCTTTGAGGAAATTGATGAGGCATGATGGTACATCCATATTGTGACAATGATTCTCACAATGAAGGTAAATCTTGTGGTTAAAATTAGGGGTATGACACTAACATTTCGTTGTGAGTAGCCATAGCATCAAATTTACTTGATAATTGTTTCATCAATTCACTCGTATGAGTGTTTTGATTTGAGAATTCTTTATTTTGTTGAACTTGAGCATTAATAAAGTTTTCCATCATGATTTCTATATTTGATTTTCTAGGTGGTTGCAGAGCAGAGGGTGGCCCTTTTTGGTAACCAGGTGGAATAACAGGTGCTGGGTTTGGTGGCTATAAAACATTGTTATTCTTGTATGAAAAATTCAGGTGATTTCTCCAGCCAGGATTGTAAGTGTTTGAATATGGGTTTCCTTGAGCATAGTTCACTTGGTCGGTAGAAGTACCAGCCAATACCTGACATTCAGCATTAGTGTGCCCAGGGGTTCCGCATATTTCACAATTGGGTGTAACTGCAGCTACGGTAGCTGTGGGTGGTGCTATTGCTAAACTTTCGATCTTTTGTGTATGTGCATCCACTTTAGCATTGACACAGTCCAAATCATTGACTTCGTACATCCCGCCTTTCGGGGTTGGCTTCTCTACACCTGCGCTTTCACTTCCCCATTGGAAATGGTTTTGAGCCATAGTCTCGATAAGTTCGAAGGCTTCCTCATACGGTTTATCCATTAGAGCATCGCCAGCTGCTGTGCTCAGATTCATTTTAGTATTGTACAACATACCATTGTAGAAGGTATGGATGATCAGCCATTCTTCAAGTCCATGGTGTGGGCAAAGCCTCATCATGTCCTTGCATCTCTCCCAAGCATCGAAAAGTGATTTGTTATCTTTTTGCTTAAATCCGTTGATTTGAGCTCTTAACATAACTGTCTTGCTTGGTGGGAATTATCGGGCTAGGAAGACTTTCTTTAACTCGTCCCATGTGGTCACTGAGTTGGACGGTAGAGACTGGAGCCAAGCTCTAGCTCTATCTCTCAAGGAAAATGGGAAAAGTCTTAATCTTATCGCTTCAGAACTAACACCATTTGCTTTTACAGTGTATGTGTATTGTAAAAATATTGATAAATGTAAGTTTGGATCGTCTGTAGCATTGCCTGAAAACTGGTTTTGTTGAACTGCTGATATTAGTGAAGGTTTCAGCTCGAAACCGTTTTGGTTAATAGCAGGGGCATCAATGCTGTTATGTGGTTCTTCTTGTGATGGAAAACGTAATATTTCAGAGGTCGATTTCTCGGTCCTTCGGCCATGATTGATTCTGGTTCTGTTTCGGGTTCCAAATCTGAGTAAGGAATTATAGGGTCTGGAAGATTATATCTAATACATAATTCGTTAATTCGGTGTCTTAAATTAAAAGCGCTCGATTTCGTCAATTGGTTGCTCCAACTCTTCGCCTTGTGAGCGAGTGCTTGGCATACAATCGACAGTTTAAAAAGAAAAATAGTTTCCTTAGTCTATACTGTGCAACAAAGGGATCACAATATTGACTGAATTAGTCCCCGACAACGGTGCCAAAAACTTGGTCGCGACTTTACGTATTGGTCGGATTACAACTGTAAGTATACAACTTATCGCGTAGTTTTAAAATATTGTCGAACCCACAAGGAATAATAGTCAAACTAGAGAGCTCTATGGTTGCTATGCAAAGCTAAGGCTCAAGGTTTACGGGAAAGGAAACAGAAGTAAAGACTGAATTCTAAATGGGTTTAAAAACAGTATAAAAACGAGGCCGAATTATGAAGGACTTATAGATTACGTGTAACACCCCAATTCCCATCGCGAATAAATAATACTTAAATAAATCAGAGTAACTAAAAATTTATTTTTCCGACAGAAACAAGGATGCCACATTTTAAAGAAAGAAAACAAAAACCCTGCTCAATTATTTGATACATAACACAAAATGGGATAACATCAAAGAGAACCTTTTTCCGTATAAAAGGAAAGATCAATTATGGAATAAAGCGGAAAGATCCATAACTGACTTATTTTATAAAATAAATTGTTTTATAACATTAAAATATACATACAAAG
Source organism: Lathyrus tuberosus (assembly GCA_022829125.1). Taxonomy (NCBI): domain Eukaryota; kingdom Viridiplantae; phylum Streptophyta; class Magnoliopsida; order Fabales; family Fabaceae; genus Lathyrus; species Lathyrus tuberosus. The sequence continues at coordinate 14,316,992 of JALAZF010000075.1, forward strand.
GTAATACAAAATAAATCTAACAAAGGTACACATATATAACATAATCGTTCCCCGACTCCCGTGCTACGTATCAGAGCAGACACTAAGACCGACAAAAGAATAGAGAACTAATCTTCACAAAAACCTCCAAGACTACAAATCTGCAATTGCCTCATAGAGCAACAAACCACAGCAGAAGGGTGAGAAATAACAACTAAATCAAGATTGCATAATAATATGCAAATACATATAATTTCACATACATAGTTATTCTCACCACAAACATCACATACTAACACATAGAGCATGTCACAAATGCATAACATATATCACTTATACTCACATAATCACCTATTCGCACATAAGGCATACCAACGTTATAACATATGAAAACACCCCACCACATCACATATCATATGTTTATGCATAAAACATATTATCCACAACCAATGCATTTATCACATATGCACATCAATTCACCAATTCAAACATAAATCTCAACACATACTCAATCAATTCATGATTTTCCACACATAATGCATCCATTCACAATTCTCACACATAAACAATCCATTCATGATTTATGCAAATGCACAGAGACCGACACAACGACTCTATGCAATGCATATGCGGTACCATCCATCCATCAATCTCATCACTAGTTCACTCAGGAACTATTGGAATCATCGCTTGTTACTTAGGATTACTCATGTAACACCCCGTCGGGCAAAGGATGTTCCCCGTCACTTTAGGTCCTCTTATTTTTTTAAGGCACACAATGTTTATGGATCGCTTTAGGTCCTCTTTATATAAGGCACACGATTCGATCGCTTTAGGTCCTCTTTGTATAAGGCACACGATCGTCTATAATCATCGCTTTAGGTCCTCTTATTTTTTTAAGGCACACGAGGTTATAGCGGATTCCCTCTGGAAACGTTTCGTTGCTCACACCCACTAGGGCACACGACATCACAAGATGCATATCATGATGCTTGACATACAAGGACTCATGACAATCAAATGCATCTTCACAATTCAACAATATGAATTATCTCATCATCATCATTCCTGCATTGAAAACACTTCAAACAATACATTTCATCACCAAAACAATTTTAATAAGAAAGAACATGTCAAAAGCTTTCCAACGCACCAAACCGCGCCTCAAACCGACTTACGGATCAAAAGTTATAAAGAAAACAAATTGGGGAAACTGTCATGTTCGCAATGCGAAGCTCCTAGCGAGTCATTCGCTTCCTCATTCGCAGTGCGAATACCCCAGCGAACCAAGTCAGAAAGGAAAATAGCCTACCGTTTTGCAGTGCGAACTCCCAGCGAACCTTCGCTGTCCCCTTCGCAGTGCGAATCCCCCAGCGAACCGTAGCAGAAAGAAAAACAACACAACGTTCGCAGTGCGAACCTCACGCGAACGTTCGCTTTCCCCTTCGCTGGCCATTCGCAGTGCGAACCTGCGAAACCAGAAAAACCCAGTAGCGCTAACATAGGTCATTTGGGTCCAAATCCATCATTCTCCCACCCCAAACACTTCCAATTCATGCTATAACAACCAAAACATGATCCCAACCTAACAACAAGTATTCTACTCAGTTTATATCGAATTTCATCCGTGAAAACCTCGATTTCTATCAATCGCTCCTAATTTCAATCAATAAGAAAAGTCATGAAACAACCAAAACAATTACAACAAACAACACATATACATACACAAGCAAGATATAATTGAAACTTCTCACCCTTACCCGATTATTTGCGCTCGAAACGGAGTTCCCGCGATTTTCCTCTTTCTCCTCTTTTCTCTTTCTTTCTTCTCCTTTTCTTTCTCTTCTTTTTCTTTCCTTTTCTTTTCTCTCTTTTTCTCTCCACTTTCTATTTATATAAATATCTAAACCCCTAAAAGACTATTTTACCCCTCAGCTCAAATATCTCGCAAACGCTCTCAAAATGCGATAAAACATAAACAGCGATGAAAAATAATATATTGTCAAATAAAAGTCAAAAATAAAATAATATAAAACGAAAATAATTAAATCGACTCAATTAAATAAATAAGACAAAACCGGGGCGTTACAACTCTCCCCCACTTAGACATTTTCGTCCTCGAAAATATACTGAGACGATCAACTCCGGACACGACTCTCGCCACCGACCAACAAACTAACATGCCAACAAAAGCACACCACGAATAACACAAACTGACAACCCGCCTCGCTAACAGCAACTACTACAACAACACGACACGATGACAACTACAACGACAAGATGCAAAGCCTATACAATGCACTTGACGACCAACTCACGACTCAAGGAATACCCAAGTTACGAACACACACAGATTCATTGTTGAACCGAAACACAACAAGAACATAAAGTTCCACGACCCAACATCGTTCCAACAACCTCTACATAACCACAATACCAACCTCCTTGTCACACAACAATATTACAACAATGCTACGATTCCCCAAACGAACATATAACCAAAACCTCCATCTACATAGTAACCCATGAATAATATTTAAACCTTTCAACTAACACTTTCATTCTGAAACGTCCAATGGTCTCATCACTCCTACATGTTCCCAATGTTCAACCTATGAACTCTTACAAGTCACACACGCATATACGAACTGTGCCACATCACGCTTCCGCTGCGCACTCTGATTACTCGTACCCATCAAAACTACCAATCTCTCATCCAAAGTCTAACTCTTTCTCATATTCTCCAAAAATCACTGTTCACTTTTAATATACCCAACTCCACACTCTACTGTGTTATCTCACACACCAGATACAAGTCTCTGAATTTCTCAAATAATTCTAATTCTCGGACCATCAAAACAGCCATGCATAAAAACTTTCAACTTAACTCATCAGGCACGACATTAACTTCACCAATAGGATAATTCGAGTCAAAGTTATAACTCGTCACGAATTCTAACCGTCCTCGTTGTCTCATACTCTATTCCTTCAGGCCAAACAAGCACTCTAAACTCTGGCAATTACCAAACACTTCGAACCTAGAACCATAAAGATAACACTTCCAAATATTCCAACACAGTACAACCGCAACCAAATCCAAATCCAGAATAGTATTGATCCTTTTATGAATCCTCAATGGTCGTAAAGCATAAGCCACGACTTTACCCTCTTGCATTAACACACTGACCAAACTCATCAAAGACACATCCCATTACCCCACAAACGGTTTATCAGGATCACACAGAATCAAAACTGGAGTCGTAGACAACTTCTACTTCAGCTCTCTAAAACTCACTCACAACGAACATCCAAAACAAACGACTTACTCTTTGCAAGTCAACTGAGATACCAGAAGTACGAACTTAACAAAGTCTTCTATAACCTGCAATAATAACCAACTGAGCCCAAAAGTTTCTAATCTCCTTAACCAACTTCGGAGCCTCTCCTTGTATAACTACATCTACTTCCGATAGATCCATAACAATACTCTCATATGAAATAACATATCCAAGAAAAATAACCTTTTTCAACCCAAATTCTCACTTGAATAACTTAGCATAAAACTTCGTCTCTTTTCAACACTAGTAATTCACATCTCAAACACTCTACCTGTTCTTCCTCTGAGTTTATAACCAATCCAAATATCCTCAATCAAAACCACTACGAACTTATCCAATTAAATATGGAAGATACGATTCATCCACTCCACAAACATTCCAGACACCTTACTAACACCAAACAACATCACTGTACATTGTAATGCCCAACCAAATTCCAAAAGATATAAATTCTTAAAGCTTTTGCAAAACTCCCCACTGGGTAACTGGTTACTCACATACAAGCTTAACCGAGTAAATAATAGCCTAATTCGATGATAACAAACTCGACCCATCACATTAAATCGATCAAAGCCTCAACTCACGCAATTCACCACTCTTATCAAACGTTCCAAACAATAGTAATTTTAATCAAACTCAACCAAACCATTCCAATCATCTATTCCCGAAAGTGGACACTTGATCTCAATCGTTACCTTATTCAACTGTTAGTAATCCATACACAATTTCTTCTCTTGACCGTCCAATTCCACAAATTCCAACCTGTATCAACAACCAATAAAAGAACTCTCAAACGCAATGTTACATCCACCCACAAGGGTTTCCTCACAATTTCCATTAATGCCTTAAAACTCCAAAGACTTCAAACCTCACCAGAACTCTAAGTCTTGCTTCCCATAGTCTCAATACCATTATACACATCATGCTTGTTATTCCATTCAATCATCCATCCTTTTTGTTACTAACAATACTGGAGCTCTCTAAGACGACACACTTGGTCTCACAAATCCCTTTTCCAGTAAATCTTCCAACCGCTCTTTCCATCTGAGTTTCACTTCCTAAAAGTTCTTCTACTTACTTAGCAGATCCAAACCTCAAATCTTCACCTTTGCCAAATTTGAGTTCACACTCTACTCTCTGAGAACAACCATTAACGATACCCAATCGTTTTCTCTCCACGACTTCCCGACTGAACCATCATACCAAAACCTCTAATCCGTCTCATCTTCCGATATAAGAATCTTCATCGACTCATCAAAACAATCCGTAATCATTTTCTTAATTCCAAATAATTTATTGAACACACTATCAAAGCCGAAAAGACACGTCTATTCCATCCAACACAATTCCCTTCTGCTATCAACAAGAGATTAAGGGTGATCAGTTCCTCAACTTGTCAATAGACAGCCGACAATCATGATGGGGCATAAACCATCTTTACCAAACTATAATAGTATTCCTTACATCTCATGCACAAAACTACCTAAGGCACCCATCCTTAGTCGACATAAACCTTACCTCCGCATTCCCTCCGGAATCGGGAACAACACTGTCCAAACAACACTTACAATCTTGCAACCAACGGCACCCTGAGCCAACACTCCACAACTGAAGCAACTTGGAGAAGTACCAGCTTCTCCCCCACTTATCTCAATCTCACACCTGAAGACAAAGGATTAGAAAACTAGAAAACACTGACAGTGTTTCACACACATATCACGTACTAAGGGATAAACAACAACGACAGTATTCAACTGTCACACCAACTGACTCAACAACTTGGCCGGACGGACCGACCTGCTCTGATAACACTTATGTAACACTCCAATTCCCGTCGCGAATAAATAATACATAAATAAATCAGAGTAACTAAAAATTTATTTTTCCGACAGAAACAAGGATGCCACATTTTAAAGAAAGAAAACACAAACCCTGCTCAATTATTTGATACATAACACAAAATGGGATAACATCAAAGAGAACCTTTTTCCGTATAAAAGGAAAGATCAATTATGGAATAAAGCAGAAATATCCATAACTGACTTATTTTATAAAATAAATTGTTTTATAACATTAAAATATACATACAAAGGTAATACAAAATAAATCTAACAAAGCTATACATATATAACATAATCGTTCCCCGACTCATGTGCTACGTATCAGAGCAGACACCAAGACCGACAAAAGAATGGAGAACTAATATTCACAAAAACCTCCAAGACTACAAATCTGCAATTGCCTCATAGAGCAACAAACCACAGCAGAAGGGTGAGAAATAACAACCAAATCAAGATTGCATAATAATATGCAAACACATATAATTTCACATACATAGTTATTCTCACCACAAACATCACATACTAACATATAGAGCATATCACAAATGCATAACATATATCACTTATACTCACATAATCACCTATTCGCACATAAGGCATACCAACGTTATAACATATGAAAACACCCCACCACATCACATATCATATGTTTATGCATAAAACATATTACCCACAACCAATGCATTTATCACATATGCACATCAATTCACCAATTCAAACATAAATCTCAACACATACTCAATCAATTCATGATTTTCCACACATAATGCATCCATTCACAATTCTCACACATAATCAATCCATTCATGATTTATGCAAATGCACAGAGACCGACACAACGACTCTATGCAATGCATATGCGGTACCATCCATCCATCAATCTCATCACTAGTTCACTCAGGAACTATTGGAATCATCGCTTGTTACTTAGGATTACTCATGTAACACCCCGTCGAGCAAACGATGTTCCCCGTCGCTTTAGGTCCTCTTATTTTTTTAAGGCACACGATGTTTATGGATCGCTTTAGGTCCTCTTTGTATAAGGCACACGATCCGATCGCTTTAGGCCCTCTTTGTATAAGGCACACGATCGTCTATAATCATCGCTTTAGGTCCTCTTATTTTTTTAAGGCACACGATGTTATAGCGGATTCCCTCTGGAACCGTTTTGTTGCTCACACCCACTAGGGCACACGACATCACAAGATGCATATCATGATGCTTGACATATAAGGACTCATGACAATCAAATGCATCTTCACAATTCAGCAATATGAATTATCTCATCATCATTATTCATGCATTGAAAACACTTCAAACAATGCATTTCATCACAAACCACAAACCACAACAATCATGCACACACAATTACTTCCACACGGGATTCACACCACAAAGGTTACCCACAACACATCATAACAACAGACATTGATATTCAATTCAACAATGTATTTTACCACATAACAACATCATTAATCATACCTCGAAGTTTAACCCAAAACAATGCATTTACTTGCCATAAGGCCACAAACCATCATCACATCATTTAATCACATGCATTCATATTACATATCAACACACAAGTCATACGATGTATATCAAAAGCATATTGCATGATAACACATCAAATACACACAGTTACGACGGTAAAAGTCGACCAACGACACATTTCCAAACCCCCTACATAATTAAATCGGTCAACCAATATCAAAACCATTTTAATAAGAAAGAACATGTCAAAAGCTTTCCAACGCACCAAACCGCGCCTCAAACCGACTTACGGATCAAAAGTTATAAAGAAAACAAATTGGGGAAACTGTCATGTTCGCAATGCGAAGCTCCTAGCGAGTCCTTCGCTTCCTCATTCGCAGTGCGAATACCCCAGCGAACCAAGTCAGAAAGGAAAATAGCCTATAGTTTCGCAGTGCGAACTCCCAGCGAACCTTCGCTGTCCCCTTCGCAGTGCGAATCCCCCAGGGAACCGTGGCAGAAAGAAAAACAACACAACGTTCGCAGTGTGAACCTCACGCGAACGTTCGCTTTCCTCTTCGCTGGCCATTCACAGTGCGAACCTGCGAAACCAGAAAAACCCAGCAGCGCTAACATAGGTCATTTGGGTCCAAATCCATCATTCTCCCACCCCAAACACTTCCAATTCATGCTATAACAACCAAAACATGATCCCAACCTAACAACAAGTATTCTACTCAGTTTATATCGAATTTCATCCGTGAAAACCTCGATTTCTATCAATCGCTCCTAATTTCAATCAATAAGAAAAGTCATGAAACAACCAAAACAATTACAACAAACAACACATATACATACACAAGCAAGATATAATTGAAACTTCTCACCCTTACCCGATTATTCGCGATCGAAACGGAGTTCCCGCGATTTTCCTCTTTCTCCTCTTGTCTCTTTCTTTCTTCTCCTTTTCTTTCTCTTCTTTTTCTTTCCTTTTCTTTTCTCTCTTTTTCTCTCCACTTTCTATTTATATAAATATCTAAACCCCTAAAAGACTATTTTACCCCTCAGCTCAAATATCTTGCAAACGCTCTCAAAATGCGATAAAACATAAACAGCGATGAAAAATAATATATTGTCAAGTAAAAGTAAAAAATAAAATAATATAAAACGAAAATAATTAAATAGACTCAATTAAATAAATAAGACAAAACCGGGGCGTTACATTACGGGTGCTAACTAAGATCAAAACTTGATTTCGTAGAAAATACCAACTTAAAGACCCCGTCTCACACTCTCCCACTATTGACAAGAACCATGCTTAACAACCCCAAGATATTGCTCTCGCTCGCTCGGTAATTAAAAATTGTGTTTTGAAAATCGACAAAGCCTAAACGATGCCTAAAGCGCTTTCGCTATTTTTAGGATCGGTGTTTAGTTTCTACTATCCAGTGCGTACCTCAAACTGTCACTCTATTGGTCACACTTTGGTTTATTCATCACTCTCGTGGCGGAATAATAAACTTGCAAAATTAGAAACAAAAACCAAAATCTGGTAAGATCAGAATTTCGCACCTATACTTTCTACAGAGTCCCGTCGGTAACGACGGTCCTCATACAACGGTCTCAAAATGGAATTACTCGGACATTATAAATCCTAAGTCTAACATGTTAAGGATTATGAATTTTAATACAAATATGTTAAGGTTGATTTTTTTATACACTTATAATTTAGAAACAACAATAACAATTTAAAGACAATGAGATAAAATAATGTAAAATAAAAAACCTGTAAATTGAACGGTAAATGAACTGGAACGAAATGAGAACAACAGGATTTTATTGACAATCCAAGTGTACAGAAACAAGTAATAATAATAATTGCGACAACCTTTCAGTATGAGCAATTGCCGCTTACAGACTGAATTTAGTGCCTAGGAATTCAAATGGTATTTTGGCAGGGCTGCCGCACGGCTTAGATGATTTGGAACTGGTGAAATGGTCCTATTTATAGAGAATTTTGGCTTTGAAAACTGCTTCTCACGCTAAGAAAATGGAGGGAAAATCAAATTCCAAAAACTACTGCAACTGCTGGAAACTTGCAAAAACTGCTGCTCCGAACCAATGGCAAACACCATTGGATGGAGAACGCCATTCACCTGTGGCGAACGCCATATCAGGAAAATCTGCAGAAATGTTGTTTTGCTGTCTTTTTTGCTATCGTTCCGCTCCTCTTCTTGCGAACGCTTCCGCATCTGAGACGACTTGGCCTGTCAACTGCAAAACAAAGTAAAACGATTGAAATACGATAAAAACATAATTAAAAACAGACATAAAATGCTGATATCAAGCCTAAATACATGATGCGATTTCTCGTCATCAATAGGTCTAAGAATAGTAATTGCATATAGGCGTATGTCGCAGAGGGAATTTTTTTTGGAGATTAAGCTATTGATTAACTTAACTCAAAAAGCAAGAGACACCACCAAAATTTATTGTTTCCAAAGGGAAAATGGAAAAGGTCGAACAAAATCCGCAAAAAGAAAAAACAAAAAGAGAGATCTAGATATGGGGGTTAGTTATGCAAGGGGAAGGTATTAGCATCCCTAACATCTATGGTACTCCATAGAAGCCACTTACAAATATGTGTTTATAAAAAAGTTGGGTTATTTGTTGATTGATTTTCAATGAAAAGACATTTTTTCGTATTCGAGTGAAAAAATTAAACTTACTACCCATAAGTATGAGAAAGTGAGCATTTTCATCATCTTAATATGGAGAAATTTTACTTGGACTTTCTCACAAGCACGTCTCAACATTCAAGTGGAAAATGCCAATCATTTCTCAACATATTATAGAAGTATAGTGGTTTGCATCACTACAAGAATAGACTAATATCTGATCTTTTGATAAAAAGGCACTTAAAGAAAAGTGCACAAATGCATAAAAAGAAGTTTGATGAGGTTTGTCCTTTTTAGAAGTTTTGAAAAGAGTTTGTATATGCTTAAGTGAAGGTTTTAAAAATATTTTATGGATCACTTGAAATAGGGAGAAGTTTATTAAGAAAAAGTGTGAAGTTTGAAGACAAGAAGTTTTTGAAATAGGGAGAAGTTTTAAAAATTGAAGAAGTAGGAAGGAGAAGAAGAGACTATCCTTAAGCATAAAATAAAAGACATGAAATAAAGGGTCTCGTTGTAAGGTAGCCTATGAGAAATCCTTTTTGTATGCAGTTGTACTAATCACAAGAGGAAACAAGCATTTGTCATTAGTCAAAACAAGCATTCCTTTCCCTTTTGATTGAGCCTTAAGATGAACAAGCGCAAGCACAAATGAATAACAACATATCTAGATCGACAACCAAGTCATAAGGAAGATCCAAGTCTTGAATTAAAGATTAGAGAATTCAGAGGAATCACAAAGTCTCAGATACCACTCCAAGCAAGGGAAAGGCACTAAGTCATAAGGTCCAAAGTCCAACATACTCCTCAAGCAAGGGATAGTAATACAAAGTCTAAAAGATTAGATTAAAGTTTTTTAAGGTTTTGGCCATTTTATAGTGTTTTTGTTCTTTTGAAATAAGAAACCAATAAAGCATAAAGTAAAGTGTAAAAATAAAAGGCAAGAATGTAAAATGATAAGAATGTAAAAATGGCATAACAGTAATTGACATAAACGTAAAGAGCATAAAAGTAAATGTTAGGTGTTAGAACAATTAATATGTCAATGTTAGTGTTAATGAGAATTCAACCGAGTCGGGACAATTTAGCGCTATGTTAAGCAATCGTAAGTGGACTTACATAGAAGTCACACCTATTTGTAGTTGGTCAATAACAATTTATGTGTCATACATGTTAGAGAAATGATACAAAATCATTCTTCTAAAACAATGTAACACAATAGCTCAAACAAAAGAAGATGAGAAAGAGATGAAAGAGAGAATGAAATGAAGGCTCAAGCAATCACATAGGGATCAACTATCAACAAGTCAAATGAATCAAAGCATGATCAAACAAGGGATAACCTATCTTTAATACAAAGTGCCAAAGATGATCAGATGGTCATTCCTTAACATGTTTGAACCAAAGCAGGTTGAATCAACCAAAGGATCATTAATCAAGGACTTGAGATGTTGAAAATATGTTCAACCAAGCAACCATCAAGAGACAATATCAAGACATTCCAAAATTTTGAATAAAACAACATAAAAAAATTTTAAAATGGTTTAAAAGTGGAAATTACATGGAAAATTCAAACAAGGCATCAAAACATCAAATAAATGGTTGAGAAAACTATGAGAAATCAAGAATATTGAAAATTAGGAGATCTCAAAAGTTTGAGTGAAAATATTTCAAAATGATTAAAAATAAAATTGAAAATGAAAATTAAATGGAAAATATCAATTAAATCCAAAATGATTTTAAAAATTATGCAAAAACTATATGTGATAGAAAATAATTTTTGTGATTTATGAAAAAAAATTGGAGTAAAAAATAATAAAGGAGCTATTTAAAATAATTCAGAAAATTAAGAAAATAAAATGAAAATAAAAATAAATTTGAAAACGGCGCCAACGGCTAACACGCGTGCTAGGCTGGGAGGAGTGGATGAATTCAAATTCTCTCGTGGACTGAACTTCATCTTCAACCTTGCTTCAATTTCTGCAAATCCATGAACTCATGTTTTTAGCCAGAATCAAGCATGGATTCAGCTACCAAACACTTCATCATTCATATCTTTCTGCATCAGAGTCATTGATTGGCTTTGAGCAGAGAGAATTTTCCAAGAACAAGAAGAACCCAAGTTCTTCAAAGTAAAATTAAATGACTAAAACAAAGAATAAATTCCAGATAGGTGAGGGCTTTTGGTTAATGAATCAAGACAAACACACTAGTAACTTGTTTCCCCAGAAATTTAACTCGAAACTACCTTTTCTGTTGGAGCTTTGAAGGTCAGCATTGGTGGAATTAAGTTGAAGGTTGCAGGATATTTCAAGCCATGGCAATGCTTTAGTTAGCTTTAGAGGAGATCAGTGAGTGATTCAAAGCTAAAAGAGCTTGAATCAAAGAAATGGTTGACTATTTTTTAAGGTATCGGGTTCAAATGATTGTAGAGTTTCTTTGGCTTTTCCAGCTTGCAAATGAAGGCAAAAGCTTCCTCTATTTATATAGAAAGTGTTGCTAAGCTCACACATGTGAAATAGATCTGAAATATGTGTGAATGGAATGAGAATTTTCATCTTGGCAATCTGTGTGAGGGCAAGGGTGAAAGGGTGACTCAATGATGAAATCTTGTCGTTTTTTACTTGCTTGCACGCTTTTTGGTTGTATAAAAGGTTCACACATGTGCAGGTGGTCCCAAATTGAGATTTTGCATGAAATTCATGACCCGAAACTGAATAAGGAACAGAGCTTAAGGTACCATGTTTGAAGCTAGGCCAAATGAAATCCACTCGTGCATTTTTTAATTTTGATTTTTCCAAATGTTCCTTTCATTGCAAATAATTCAATGCAAAAAGAATCACATCAAAAGGATGCTTGGATTGGAAATGACATTGATACAAAGTTGGGGTCATGGCCTGAAATTTCAGGTCAGGTATTAGGTCGACCATGTCTTGGGCCTACTTTTGTGCACACATGGGCAACCTTTAAAATCCCAAAATTGATGGACTTAGATGTTGAATCGATGTTTGATCCTTGAAGCAAAGTTGTAGAGTTCAAATGTGGCATTTGGCTTAAAGTAGGTTCCAAAAATGTTGAGAAATGGGAGAGTTATGGTGTTTGGACCAAGTGACATGCCGTACTTGATTTTAGGCCAACTAAACATGTGCCAACTTGAGATTTATTGCCATTTTCTTGCATCCAAAGGCCCAATGATGAACACTTGAATACCAAATGAAGTAAACATGAATGTCCTTTAAATAATCTTTGATGATTGCTTGAAAATTGAATGGAGATGGCATGTAAATAAACACATGAACCATAATTGAATCAACTTTGAAATCATGCACCCAACTTGAACTTCTCTTGATCAAATGATGTTGAATGAAGCTTGACATGAATATGACCTAAGATTATAGGTCATGCCATGAATTGAAAGCTCTTGTGGACCACTTCTTAACCAAAACTTTGACTTTGAGAATCAAACCCCTAATTTAGAAACCAAGATTGATCCTTTGATAGCAAGTCCCTACCTTGTATAATAAAAAAAAGAAAACAACACATACTTTTGTATTTTGAATAAGGTTAACAAAGTTAGGATGTAAAAAAGCAATAGAGGCAAACAGAAACACAAAGGGTGCTTGGTGATCCCCCACATATGCAAACCTAAAAAGATGAAAGCTAGGAGGATGACATGCTTATGATCTTGGTTGAAATTCAAATGATATCATAGGTGGAACCTTGGGGGTAAAAATTAGGGTATGACAGATGCCCCTATTTAATTTTCTTCTATCAAGAGATATAAAGATTTGAAATCTTTGTCTCGATGGGATTGAAGAGACTTAAATACAAAAGACCCAATTTTTAGCCCTAACATGCTGAACAATGCTTATGATATGCATGCAAATGATACTGTTGGAGAAAACTCTAAGGGAGCCCGACAGGGAGACATAACTCACTGGGGAGTGACATAACATCATGAAGGCCCATACTAGGGAATAACCCAAAAGTAAAGCCATAAGTGAAAGACATAGCAAGCAACAACGGAAGACTCCACTAAAGAATATACAGCATGGAAAAAATAATTGAGCTTACCGGGGAATCAAACCTAAATATTTAGTGGGAACAAGGAACTGCTACCAACTCATAGTTGAAGGCAGTGAACAGGATCTGAACATACTACCAAATCATAGTTGGAGGCAGTAAACAGGATAATACTAACTCTTAGATGACAGTAAAGAAATAGGTAATATCGGCTCATAGATAACGGTAAACTACCAACTCATAAATGAAGGTAGTGACAGGATTTGAATTGATAATAAGCTTCCCATAACTTCTGGTCTTCTACATGGAATGGGGCTTAACTTCATCTTTGACTAAGTATTCCACTTCAAAAGGGTAACAAACCTCCCATGACTTCCGGTCTTCATCCTGAAACGGGTCTAAGTTTCTTCTTTGACCAAGTCTTCCACTTGGAAAGGGTAACAAACCTCCCATGACTTCTGGTCTTCATCGTGGAACGGGGCTCAGTTTCTTCTTTGACCAAGTCTTCCACTTGGAAAGGGTAATAAACTTCCCATGACTTCCGGTCTTCAACCTGGAATGGGGCTCGATTTCTTCTTTGACCAAGTCTTTCACTTGGAAAGGGTAACAAACAAGCTTTCTTCAACTTCTGGTCTTCAACCCGAGCGGTCTTCGCTTGCTGGAGATTTATGTCTTAACTCTGACCGAGAGTCATAACAGGCTTCTCAAATAAAGAGATAACCACTTGTTAAAAAACAAACTGGTGTTAAATTTGGTATGTTGAGTCACAATAAGCTTCTCTGTCAGGGATTGACTGAAGAGATTGCCACTTGCTGTGAAAATAAGGATTGATATGCAAAGAACTGACAAGTTTCTTAAATAAAGAGACTGGCACTTGTTGTTGAACAAAATCTCAAGGAGATTACTAAAGTGATAATTGTTGGGAGAATTAGATTCTTCATGCATTGAGCAAATCTTATCTGCTGAGGAAAACATGATCCAAGAGGTGCAAAATATGCATCCTTCATCATCTATATTTTCAACCTGGATAAGTCAAAATTATTGCAGGGGACCAAAGTTCAATCCAAGAACGAACTGGAGAGAAAAGCTCAAACACGGTCAAACAGAACGCCACCTGACGAGGCATGAACCCGACTGGGAATTTGTTCCATCCAGACAAAGAGATGAGGAGGAAAACTGAAATAACATTCTTCCCGTGAGGCACAATCTCGGTGGGGAAATAAAAGATAACTCTCTTTTAGAGTGAAGTGGATTTAGAGACACCAAGGTCATGCAAATGAGAACGAATCTGAATTCGGCTATGCATGAATGCTTTATGATTTCTAAAATGCATGTAATGTTATGTTATGCTAACGAAACAACACTCTGAACAAACTAGGAAATCAAAATAATCAGTAAATTGGATACTCGGCCAAATCTCATTGAAGAAACTTATGCTCAGATTGTCCAAGAAGATCAACATCAAGCTCAAGTTAGTGAACCAGAACAACAAATTGTTGTTTCTGAGAATCAAAATGCTGCTGGAACTTCTTTTGGGACGGTTCCTGAAGTGATTATGTAGAAACTTGTTGAAATAAAGGAAGAAAATTCTTTTTCCAGACAACTATTGGATAAGCAAGATCCTCTGTTTGAAATGATTCTCTCCAGACTTCCGCCTCATCTGCCGTACAGAACCATAACTCTTAGTTTTTCAAAATAGTTTAAGCATTTTTGTGTTTTATTTTGTCTAAGTATTTATGTTTTTGTTTTACATGCTTTTTTTGTACGGTTATGCCTTCTGGAAATATCAATGAAATCGTGTTGTTTCCTTATTTTACTTTGTCTATGTCTTTTTTATCAATGACAAAGGGGGAGAAACATATTAGATTTTGATATACCTATGTTTGTGAATCAGAACCTAACCATTTTTAAATGTTTTTGCTAACAACTACTTCAAAGAATGTTTTGTTAGTTATTTTACAGGGAAATTCAAGAAAATCAGAAGCTCTTGAAGTTTTTAGATCTGAACTTAAGTTACAAGTTTCTGCAAAAATGGTTTACTCTCTGATTCAGATGTTTTAACTTCACCGTTTGAGAAAGTCTTCCAACTAGACACCAAGTTCCGAGGAATTATGAATTCCATGTTAACCATATATGATTTAACCAGGTTTTAACCGGGCTCTGAATCTCTTTCAAAAAGATTTCAACCAAGATTCTAAAGTGAAGTTCATCAGAGTGTTGACATTGACAATCAGTGTTCTGGATAAGTTCAAGCAACTTCTGAAGAAAAACCAGATTCTAATAGAAGATCATTCTAGATCTGCAAAAAGGTTAATCAGGAAAGTGCTCTTTCATTCTGATTTTATCTTTTTGGGATTGTAAATCTAAGGGGAAGTTTTGTGCTTCTTTCTGATGTATCTTTCTGTGATTACCCTTTACAATTTGTTCATCAAAATACATAGCTTTGTCATCATCAAAAAGGGGGAGATTGTTAGAACAAGATTTGGTTATGCATTTATATCTTTGAGTTTTGATGATAACAACATAGTATTTGTGTGAGAATAATTTTGGTACTCTAATGGTTTGTTATTGTGTAGCTTTAACAATCAGTTCTGATTCTGAGTTTATGACGTGCAACGTCATCAATTTCTGAAGATTTTTTCTAAAAATTCGCTTCTGCTCTGTTCTTTCTGATTCTGCCTCTGGAAGTGACTCTGATCATCCAACTTCTGAAGAATGGCAAGCTTCTGAAGTTTTGTTACTTAGCTGAAGACTCTGAAGATCTCAAGCCAGATGGTGATGCTGTCAAGGTTCTGACTGAAGATTTTCATCTCAGTTGTGTGTTTCTTCTTTTCATGCTTCATCAACTTTTTATCAGAATCTAATGAATTTGAAGATAAGATTAAAGTGGATACGTGAGCAAATAGTACATGGTACAAATCAAATTCCTTCCACTACCTGAAAACATGGGCGAAGGACAATACTATTCATCACACCTGTCACTAATCCGTTAGTGGACATCTGCGCTTTTGGTATCCCCGATTTGCCCTCCAACGGTCTAATCATTTCTATATAAGTAGGACTTAGAGACTTGAAGAAAGTGGAAACATTTTACAAGACTATTTCTACATAAAAAGCTCTCAACTTTGTGCATACTTTTCTTTGAGATATTGTTTTTCATTTGTGTAAAAATCTGCTTGTGTAGAAGTAACTTGTAACACAAAATCTTTATTCAAACTTGTTTGTTTGTGAATCCTTAAGGAGACTATGTTGTAGTCGGATCCTTGAGAAGACAAAGAAAGTTGTTCTTTGTGATTTCTGTAATCAGTTTGGCTATAGTGGATTAAATCCTTGTGTATAAGGAGAAATCACCTTGGCGGGTGGACTGGAGTAGCTTTGATTTCAAGAGAACCAGGATAAAAATCCTTGTGTTTTTCTCTCTTTGATCTTTTGATCGTATTATCTTTTTGAGTTGGTAAAAAGATTTTGTTTTTAAAACGCAATTCAAACCCCTCTTTCTTGTGTTTTTCACACCTTCAATTAGTTAGCCCGATATAAAACAAAGGTTTATGTTTGAGAGCTCATCCCGGTGTTAAAAGCTCCCAAATTTTATTTAGAAGCGTAAAGACTAACCGCTCCAAGATTCTTGTGGAAGGGAGACCAACCACTTTGATCCGCCGTTTGAAAATAAGATTCACCGCTTCACTCCGTAGTTTGTTGTTTAGTTAGGACTTAGCTATAAACTTCATTTTTCCTTATATAAGGGTGTTTGAGAGTTTAACCTACTAAAAGTTCTTAAATTTATTGAATGTTGTCAAGATCTATTCTTGGGGAGTGGAATAGCTCTTTTTCTCTGTTTGACAGAACCTCTATAACTTATGGTGTCTTATATCTTCCATTAACATCTTTAATTTATGCACTTTACATTCTGCTTTTTTATTTTCCACTACTTAATCTCATAACACTTTTCAAAATGCTTCCTAACACTTATTTTAATTCCAAAAGTTTTTCAACACCATGATTTTCTGAAACACACAATCCACCCAACCACCTCCCCCCCCCCCCCCCCCCCCCCCCCCCCGAGCCCCTCTTTTGTATGAAGTCACATTCCCAACAACATAGCCCTTATCAAGGACATCTCATCGGTCTTGATGATCTCAAAAAGGTTAAGCCACCTAACACCATCAGGTCGGGATCAACATTCTAGATGATCTTTGATGTATGAATCACTAGGGTCTTAACCGTAGGCCTTTCGATAAACCTTCACATAATCTTTAGCATCCTCCATATTCAGAATGGCAACCTACATATTCAAAGTCAACAATGTAGGCGAAGTAGAAGTTCCTGCAACTTGTGAGGAAGTGGGCACAGAAGTGACTACGCGATCATCCTCTGGATCTTCATCAGAGAAGAGAGTGTTAAGGGAAGAATTGTTGGAAGAAGATCCCTTGTCTAGAGAGCTTCTCAGAGACAGAATTATAAATTTCATATATGACCTCGTGGGTTGATTGATCGGTGATTAAGTGGGAAGTATTTGGACTAGAAGATACTTATACCCTAACTAAGGGAGAAAAACTATCAATATCAGAATTTCTAAAAAAAGTAATAAGACTGTCATTTGTATTGGCTGTGACAAAGAAAGTGCTGAAGATAAGGAAAAGCTTAAGGTAAGAAGGGTACCTAAGTGAAGCAAGATCTAACATGAATAGAAAAGTTCGAATGGGAGAATGGATACTTTGTTCAAAGAATATCAATCATTTTAAGAAGGGTTAAATATGTTTTTAGTCCCTATAAAGTTTGAAATTTCATTTTTAGTCCCTCCTGGGTTTTGGCAACGGGTTTAGCTGGTTTTGGCAACGGTTTTTTTGTAAAAACCGTTGCCAAAAGGTAGGGAAGGACTAAAAATGAAATTTCAAACTTTATAGGGACTAAAAACATATTTAACCCTTTTAAGAAATACTCCTAGAGGAAAATAATGAAATATGCTCTCAAATGGAAACTAATTTCCAAGTATAACGAAAAGTTCTCTCAAAGCTCGAAAACCTTATATATATACTCACCTTAGACTCTAAACTTAGTTGGGCGTTGGAGTTCTAACATTGCAGGTCTACCCCATGCCACCACATCGAAGATCAATACCACCGATGCAGAATCTTTCATCATCGATCAACACCAATTTTGATTTCATAATGGAACAATATTTTCTTTTACACTTCAAGTTCATGTGAACTAATAATTTATACTTATGTATTATACAACTATAATATTAAGAGAGTTTTAAAACATTTATAACTATAATTTTCTTTATCACTTCTAAAAAGTTTGTTTATTACATTTATTGAAGAAATATTATATATTTTTTAATGTAAAAAATATTATATTTGAATAATATACCAACTCAATTAATTATATATCATTTTAAGTTTTAATTTAATTTCAAAAATTTGGTCCATTATCTGTCGATGTAAAGGGCTTTCTTTATTGTCCAACTATAGAATTGAGTTGATTTGAAAAAAAGCAAATGTGTTTAGTTACCAATGCATACGTTTTTGAGTGACCACTTTCTTAACTAGTCTTTATTTATTACTTTAAATTTGATTTAATTTAATTTTATACCATGCATTAAATTATTTATCTAGGGGTGAATCTCATATACTTTAATTTCAAAGAAGTAGAAAATCACAGATTTAACTTTTTTTTAGATATCATAAAATTTCATAAGAGAATAACAAAAAGTATAATAATGGAGTGATACAATTTTCTATTCAAAATTCATTAGCCAATTCATTTATCTAATTTGTACGACGTTGACGCATTTGAGCACCCCAAGTCATATTTCCTCCACCCTTTCTCAAATCACTTCTTCTTTCCAGCTCCCACAGTTGATATTTCCACACACTTTTCCATTTCTTCTTTTCTTCACTCACCTGATATTGTAAATCATATACTTAATATTAATTACAATGTACTAATTGTGCACATAATGTAAATTTTGATTACACAATTACATACCTGATCACGATAAACGCGATGATGGTAGAGTTTACTAGTAGAATATGTAGACGAAATCCCTTTAGCCAAATCTCTATCATAAATAGCTCTCGTTATTGGATCAGACAATATCTCATAAGCCTCCCGCACCATAATGAACCTCTCTGTATACTCTTTGACCTTACCCGGTGGTGACAAATCTGGGTGACACTTTCGAGCCTCTTGCTTATAAGCGCGCTTCAATTCCACCATGGACACGGATTCTGGTACACCCAAAACTTCATACAAGGTTAACTCAGATTTGGATGAAACATAGTTAATATTGTTATGGTTAATCGAAGCTTTCACTTTGAGTAATGAACCAGGACCATAATTTTGGATCCGAAGTTTTACGAATTCGGGTCTAATGCTTAAATATCTGACAGGATTTGGTGTTACAATTGGTTGGATCGTTATTCCGTAACAACAATACATGTCTTTTTCTTTGCGAGCTTGTTTGAAATGTTGGATTGGATTGAATTTGTAGGTCCTGCTTTCATCTAGAGTGTTATAGCTGGCAGATTCTTCTAGATAAAATAATAATAATAAAAAATTAAAAAAAACTACAAAACCGCTGCCCAGTTACCTTTTGAGACAGCCAGTTGTATGTTGCAAGCGGTTTTTACACATATAACTAGAAACTTTTAATTTCTTTGACCAACTTTATCATTATTTTAATTACCATTTTTATTAATATATTAAAATTATAAACTTTCATCTTTATCTTCAACTCATTTAGAATAAATATATACATTTTGAACAAAATTACTTATCTAAATAATCAAACTGACGTTGGATCTCCTCCCTCCTTCCTCATCATTATCCATTATCTTTATTATTATTTTTTTTATTAAAATAAATTCTAATCTTTTATCTTTTTGCTTTTTGATATTTTACTCATTCTAGAATATAAAAAGCACAGCATAACAAAATTATCTACCTAACTAATGTGTGACTTCTTTCTTTAAATATTGTCTATTATTTATTATTTTTTTAATATTAAAATTACTGATAATGTTTCATTTTCTTTCTGTTTTATCTTTAACACGTTTATATAATATAAGAAGGTTTATTATTTTGAAAAGTTCGTTTATGCCCATTTTTTGTTTTATACCACGTCAACGTTTAATTGAAATTGTGTTCTAATTTTTTCAAAAGCTAATTGAATAACATCTAAATTTCAAATTTCAATTCCCAGTTACAATTATTCCACACCTTTTATGATATTATTACTTTCACTTTCTTTGCATTTAAATTTGCTGATTCCAATTGAGTTTAAAACTGAACCAAAATAGATGTCAAATCAATCAAGTTTTTAACATCAATTCAAAGAAAACATCATTTCCAACTATCTTTATTTCTTGCTTCACCATAGACCATTTATTTATTTTGCTTATGTACCTCAAATCCAACCTTCTCTGCTTCTCTCTCGCCTATAAACACCATTTCGTAGTTATGCGGCTCTTTTCCGATATCTACGTTTTTCTTTATCATCTTCTTGTGCAAGCCTTACCAACTTAGGTTATTTCCTTTTCTTCTTTCTTCAAATTTTTTAGGGTTTGATGTTTGAGAAACACAAGAAAGGGGGGTTTGAATTGAGTTTCAGATTTTGTCCCCTTTTGCGGAATTAAACTAATGAAATTAACAAGTAAACAAAAATAAATGAACACAATTATTTTTTTCCTGGTTCACTGTTAACGAAACTACTCCAGCCCACCCACCATGGTGATTTTGCCTTAGACAAGGACTTAATCCATTAATCATCAAAAGGATTACAACCTCTAAGTTGTTAAATAACACGCTTAGCCCTCTCAAGCATCCTGGCTTTCACTTTGCCGCTCAAGGAAATCAACCTCCAAGCCGTTAGAAAACGACCTGGCCCTCTCAAGCAACCTGGCTAACAACTTAGCCGCTCAAGGAAAACCATCCACTAAGCTGTTAGAAACATGCTTAGTCTTCTCAAGCATTCTGGTCTTCACTTGACCGCTCAAGGAACAAAACCTTTTATAAGGATTTTCTTGTGCACTATTATGCTTCTTACAAGTTGATTACACAAATGAAGTACATGAACACCTAAGTGTTTCTAGCAAGATATGAGCAATAACTCCTTGCTTTCTAATACAAAACTATCTAAAGAATGAATCTCTGAGAGATTATAAAACAATTGTTCTGTATTGCTTAAAAGCTTTCTTGATGAGCACTACTACTTCTTTTCATGAGCTTTAAGCTTCTTTTAATGAACTTCTTTCTTGAGCATATAATGCTTCTTCTAGTTTAACCATCAAGATCAACTAAGTTACTATACTTCACTTATTGATGTTTCACTTGACTAGTTTCACATGGCTTTAGCATATTCATCGTTGTACACACTTCAACAGTTTGCTTTGGCTTATTCTTCTTTGAGCATTCTTCATTTAAGCTTCAGCTTGTAGCATTTTCTTCAGCATTTTGGCTTTACATAGCAGCGTGCAATCACCAGAAACCAGCCATTCTTCAAGCTTCTTGATCTTCAATTTATAGAGCTTAAGAGAATAGATTCATTAAGGGGCATTCTTGGAAATATATTCCAACAGTAATATCCCAACGTTCACATGAAGCTTGAGAGAATAAGTTGTCCTTGCGCCACCTTATCGAGGTAGAGGCCACAAAGTTTTAGTACTATTATATTCAGATCAAAACCATTCTTATCTGCAGTCTTTATAATGTCTTCAGTGGCTTCAAATAAAACATTGATGAAGCATGTTGTAGAAGAGTCAATTCTTTGCAACTTCAGAAACCCAGTCTTCAGAAATCCAAGGTCTTTGTTCAACATAACTATCTTGAGAATCTTCAGCACTTGTTCTTTTAGAATTGATATCTTCAGAGTCTTCAGAACCTGTTCCTTCATAACCTTGTCTTTAGAGTCTTCAGAATTCATTAAGTACATTCTTGTCTTCAGAGTCTTCAGTTCTTCGTTCACTTGAACCTTATCTTTAAATACTCTTCAAAACTTGACCTTCAGATATTGTGTCTTCAGAATCTTCAGAACCATGTTCGCCTGAACCACGTCTTCAGAATCTTCAGAACTTGTAACATTATAAGCGCATCACATTAGAAAGCCTTATAGACCTTTCTCATAAAGTCTCAATTAGAATGTCCAGAACTAACGTTCATTAGAACCGTTGTATTAGAAACATTCACGAATCTTGACTTTATCTTGTACACACATATGTTTCCTTCCATAGTGTTGATAATAGAGTCTGATGACATCACACGCCTTCTTATCAGAGTCAGAATCATATTGACAACAACCACACACTAGGCAGAAACCATATTATACAAAAAATTTCTCATTTTTCCTTTATCTTCCCATTTTTCCTAACTATTTATGTAATTGCTATCTGATACCTAATGACTCATTGGTAGAAAGCTCAAGTCAAGTTTTGAGTACCCAATCACATATGTGGTCTCAAATTTTTTGAGGTTCACAAATGAGTGTTTACAATAAATTAATGGCAAATTCTATCATACTTCCTCCGACTGATATTACAAAACTTGACAACATAATCACCTTTTTTTTTTACCAATTCTTCATTATTGAATTATTTACTTTCTTACCTTTTTTCACTATTTGATATAGCTCTTATATTAGTTTTACTTGTGATCTTTTGTAGTTGACTTTCTATGTCACTGTTGCTACAACTAACAAGCTTAAAACGTCCAAATGTGGTTGGTATTATCAGGCATACCATAAGTGTTCCAATATTGCAAAGGGAGATAATACACATTTTACATGCTATGATGACCATACCACCAAGGCTGAAATTTATTGGTGTAATTTTTATTTAATATCACCTCCAAACTCAAATTTATGTTATTTAAAATAGTCTTCAATGTATCCATTTGGCTTCTCGTGTGTATTATTTTAACATTATAATTTTCAACTATTTCTGTAATTAATTTCATGCATATGTAAACTTGATTATTTATTGTAATATGCTCATAATTATTATCTAAATATTATCTTGGCTTGGATCAAAATTGATATTGAAGTTTTGCATGGAGATTGTCGCATGCTTTTGTATTATAGGGCAGTGAAAGTGCACAGCTCTTAGAAGTTTATGTCGTGCAACTCCACAACACAATAATTGAGGTGATTTTATTTCTATATATGTAATACAATTTTCCATCTCTTAATGATAGATATTCATAATGTTGTTTACTTTATACATAGGTTGGTGTTCATGATCCATTAAAATATCCATTTGCACTTGATTCTTTGGTATGTAAGACAATGGCCTTTAAATTTAAATAGAAACTTATGTGATGGACTTCATATATCGTCTACATCTACCAAGATGAAGAAAAGGTCAAGAAACTACTTGGGAGCTGGGAGGAATCCAAGGTGTTTATGTACAATATGTTTTTTTTCATATAAACAAACAACATTAAGATTATTACTAATTATCTCTCTTCAAATTTGTTGCACCAGTCAACCTTTTCTAATGTTAATAATTCCAACATAATATAGGCCAGCTTTGAATAAACATTTCATCTTATTTCTTGCATCTGCTAACATATTATCATCACATTTTTATATTTTCTTATTTTCTTTACAATTTATTTCTTTAGATAAAGGAAAGTGTTAGTGAGACGAATATTGGTGAAGATTGGAATGATGGATTTAATTGAATCGACTAGACACAAATTATAGTATATTATAATATTACTGAATAATCAAGAAGAATAATAAGAACGATGTATCTGGTAGGATTTGAGAGTCGTCCATCGGAAGCGTGAATACGAGAGGATTACTATCCTTATTGTCGTTTAGAGTTTTTATAGTATGTTAATCGTTTAATGGGACAGCACTTAAATAGTTAAACGGCTAGGGGCAGGAACCCCACATTGGGCTTAACTGAATGGTCCAACCCATTATGATCCATTCAGGCACAAAACCCAATTAAATAATTCATCAATAGTTAGTGTTTAATAACAATTGATCATACTATAATTAATTAATAATTGATTATAGCAATCTATATGATTAATTAAATAATTAATTTAACAACCTCCCACTTGGATAATAATAATAATAATCAAATATTAAAATTTTATTAATTTTAGTATTAGAATATCAATAATGGTTAAAACATTAATCAATCAAAAGAGAAATATGCTTAAACTTTGCAGAAATTGTATCAGATAAGGAAAATAAATCACACATGTTAAAGACTCACATTTTATATAAAGAATGATAAATTGAGAATAACATATTTAAGTTATGAATAATGTGTTATTAAAGAATGGCTCAAGCATATAAAAATGCTATTGATAAACTCGCACTAACCCAAAATATCATAAGACTTACTCATGTCTATAAGTTTTTGGATAGTGATAATACTGACGAGTTTTTAAATAATAGGTCATAGAATATCCACATAGGTCTAAAAATAGTAATTACATATAGGCGTATGTCGCGGCGGGAAAAAATTTGGAGATTAAGTTATTGATTAGCTTAACTCGAAAAGCAAGAGTCGTCATCGAACTTTATTGTTTCCAAAGGGAAAAGGGAAAAGGTCGAACAAAATACGCAAAAAGAAAAAACAAAAAGAGAGATCTGGATACGGGGGTTGGTTATGCAAGGGGGAGGTATTAGCACCCTTCACATATATGGTACTCCATAGACACCACTTACAAATCTGTGTTTATAAAAAAGCTGGGTTGTTTGTTGATTGATTTTCAATGAAAAGACATTTTTTTCGTATTCGAGTGAAAAAAACTAAACTTACTACCCACAAGTATGAAGAAATGAACATTTTCATCATCTTGATATAGAGAACTTTTACTTGTACTTTCTCACAAGCACGTCTCAACATTCAAGTGGAAAATGCCAATCATTTCACAACATATTATAAAAGTATAATGGTTTGCATCATTACAAGAATAGACTAATATCCGATCTTTTGAAAAAAAAGGCTCTTAAAGAAAAGTGCAAAAATGCACAAAAAGAAGTTTGACGAGGTTTGTCCTTTTTAGAAGTTTTTAAAAGAGTTTGTATATCGTTAAGTGTTTTAGAATTTATTAAGAAAAAGATTTTATAGATCACTTGACAAAGTCAATGTTTATTAAGAAAAGGTGTGACGTTTGAAAACAAGAAGTTTTTGAAATAGGGAGAAGTTTTGAAAATTGAAGAAGTGGGAAGGAGAAGAAGAGACTATCCTAAAGCATAAAATAAAAGACATGAAATAAAGGGTCTCGTTGTAAGGTAGCCCAAGAGAAAGCCTTTGTGTGTGAAATTGTACTAACCACAAGAGGAAACAAGCATTTGAAATTGGTCAAAACAAGCATTCTTTTTCCATTGGATTGAGCCATAAGATGAACAAGCGCATGCACGGATGAATAGCAACATATCCAGATGGACAACCAAGTCACAAGGAAGATCCAACCTTTAATTAAATATTAGAGTCTAGAGGAATCACAAAGTCTCAGATACCACTCCAAGTAAGGGAAAAGCACTAAGTCATAAGGTCCAAAGTCCAACATACTCCTTAAGCAAGGGATAGTAACGCAAAGTCCAAAAGATTAGATTAAAGTTTTTTGGGGTTTTAGCCATTTTATAGTGTTTTTGTTCTTTTGAAAAAAAGAAAGCAATAAAGCATAAAGTATAGAGTAAAACAAAAGGTAAGAATGTACAATGATAAGAATGTAAAAATGGCATAAGAGTAATTGACAAAAATGTAAAGAGCATAAAAGTAAATGTTAGGTGTTAGCACAATTAATATGTCAGTGTTAGTCTTAATGAGAACTCAACTGATTCGGGACAATTTAACGCTATGTTAAGCAATTGTAAGTAGACTTGCATAGAAGTCACACCTATCTGAAGTCGGTCAATAACAATTTATGTGTCATACATGTTAGAGAAATGATACAAAATCATTCTCCTAAAACAATGCAACACAATAGCTCAAACAAAAGAAGATGAGAAAGAGATGAAAGAGAGAATAAAATGAAGGCTCAAGTAATCACATAGGGATCATTTATCAACAAGTCAAATGACTCAAAGCATGATTAAACAAGGGATAACCTATCTCTAATACAAAGTGCCAAAGATGATCAGATGTACATTCATTAACATGTTTGAACCAAAGAAGGTTGAATCAACCAAAGGATCATCAATCAAGGACTTGAGATGTTGAAAATATGTTCAACCAAGCAATCATCAAGAGACAATATCAAGACATTCAAAATTTTTGAATAAAACAACATAAAAAAGATTTTAAAGTGGTTTAAAAGTGGAAATTACATGGAAAATTCAAACATGGCATAAAAACATCAAATAAATGGTTGAGAAAAATATGAGATATCAACAATATTGCAAATAAGTAGATCTCAAAAGTTTGAGTGAAAAATATTTAAAACTGATTAAAAATAAAATTGAAAATGAAAATTAAATGGGAAATAAAATAAAATATCAATTAAATTCAAAATGATTTTAAAAATTATGCAAAAACTATATGTGATAGAAAATAATTTTTGTGATTTATGAAAAAAATTGGAGTAAAAGATAATAAAGGATCTATTTAAAATAAATCATAAAATAAAATGAAAATAAAAATAAATTTGAAAGATGGCGCCAACCGCTAGTACGCATGCCAGGCTGGCAGTGGATGAATTCAAATTCTCGCGCGGACTAAACTTCATCTTCAACCTCGCTTCAATTTTTGCAAATCCATGAACTCATGTTTTTAGCCAGAATCAAGCATGGATTCAGCTTCCAAACACTTCATTGTTCATGTCTCTTTGCATCAGAGTCATTGATTGCCTCTAAGCAGAGAGAATTTGCCAAGAACACGAAGAACCCTAGTTCTTCAATGTAAAATGAAATGACTAAAATAAAGAATATATTCCAAATAAGTGAGGGCTTTTGGTCAATGAATCAAGATGAACACATTGGTAACTTGTTTACTCAGAAATTTAACTCGTAGCTACCTTTTCAGTTGGAGCTTCAAAGGTCAACAATGGTGGAATCGAGTTGAAGGTTGCAGAATGTGTCAAGCCACAACAATGCTTCATTTAGCTTTTGAGGAGGCCAATGAGCGATTCTGGGCAAAGATTCGAAGCTAAAAGAGCTTGAATCAAAGAAATGGTTAACTAGTTTTTTGAGGTATTGGGTTCAAATGGTTGCAGAGTTTATTTGGTTTTTCCAGCTTGCAAATTAAGACAAACGCTTGCTCAATTTATAGGGAAAGTGTTGTTGAGCTCACACAAGTGAAATAGATCTGAAATACGTGTGAATGGATGAGAATTTTCATCTTGGCAATCTGTGTGAGGGCAAGCGTGAAAAGTGTGATTCAGCGATGGAACTTGGTCATTTCTTACTTGCTTGCACACGTTTCGGTTGTACAAAAGATTCACATATGTGCAGGTGGTCCCAAATTGAGATTTGTCATGAAATTCATGACCTGATACTGAACAAGGAACAGAGCTCAAGGTACCATGTTTGAAGCTAGGCTAAATAAAAGCCACTAGTGCATTTTTTAATTTTGTTTTTGCCAAATGTTCCTTTCATTGCAAAGAATCCAATGCAAAAAGAATCACATCAAAAGGATGCTTGGAATGGAAATGGCAATGATTCAAAGTTTGGGCCGTGGCCTGAAATTTCAGGTCAGGAATTAGGTCGACCATGTCTTGCGCCTACTTTTGTGTACACATGGGCAACTTGTAAAATCCCAAAATTGATGGACTTAGAAGTTGAATTGATGTTTGATCCTTGAAGCAAAGTTGTAGAGGCGTTCAAATGTTATATTTGGCTCAAAGTAGATTTCAAAATTTTTGAGAAATGAGAGAGTTACGGTGCTTGAACCAAGTGACCTATCGTACGTGATTTTAGGCCAACCAAACATGTACCAACTTGAGATTTCTTACCATTTTCTTGCATCCAAAGGCCCAATGATGAATACTTGAATACCAAATGAAGTAAACTTGTTTGTCCTTTGAATAATCTTTGATGATTGCTTGAAAATTGAATGGAGATGGCATGGAAATAAACACATGAACCATACATAAATCAACTTTGAAATCATGCACCCAACTTAAACTTCTCTTGATCAAATGATGTTCACTGAAGCTTGACATGAATATTATCTAAGATATTTCGTGCCTTGAAGTGAAAGCTCTTGTGGACCACTTGTTAACCAAAACTTTAACTTTGAGAATCAAAACCTTAATTTAGAAACCAAGTTTAATCCTTTGATAGCAAGTACCTACCTTGTACAATAAAAAATGAAAACAACACATATTTTTGTATTTTGAATAAGGTTAGAAAAGTTAGAATGTTAACAAGCAATAGAAGCAAACAGAAGCAAAAATGGTGCTTGGTGATCCCCCACATATGTAAACCCAAAAAGATGAAAGCTAGGAGGATGCCATGCTTGTGATCTTTGTTTAAATGCAAATGATATGGTAGGTGGAATCTTAGGGGTAAAAATTAGGGTATGGCAGATGCCCCTATTTAATTTTCTTCTATCCGGAGATATGAAGATTTGAAATCTTCGTCTCGGCGGGATTGAAGAGACTTAAATATAGAAGACCCGATTTTTATCCCTAAGATGCTGCATATTGCTTATGATATGCATGCAAATGATACTGTTGGAGAAAATTCTAAGGGAGCCCGACAGGGAGACATAACTCACTAGGGAGCGACACAACATCACGAAGGCCCATACTAGGGAATGGCCCCAAAGTACATCCAGAA
Source organism: Lathyrus tuberosus (assembly GCA_022829125.1). Classification (NCBI taxonomy): domain Eukaryota; kingdom Viridiplantae; phylum Streptophyta; class Magnoliopsida; order Fabales; family Fabaceae; genus Lathyrus; species Lathyrus tuberosus. The sequence goes on from JALAZF010000075.1 coordinate 14,346,063, forward strand.
GTGAAAGAAATAGCATGCAACAATGGAAGACTCCACTAAGGAATATGCAACAAGGAAAAATCACTGAGATTACCGTGGAATAAACCCTAAGTAGTCAGTGGGAACAAGGAACTGCTACCAACTCATAATTGAAGGAAGTGAACAGGATCTGGACATACTACAAAATCATAGTTGAAGGCAATAAACCGGATAATACCAACTCTTAAATGACGGTAAAGAAATAGGTAATACTGACTCATAGATGACAATATACTACCAACTCATAAACGAAGGTAGTGCAGGATTTGAATTGATAATAAGCTTCCCATAACTTCTGGTCTTCCACCTGGAACGGGGCTTAACTTCTTCTTTGACCAAGTGTTCCACTTGGAAAGGGTAACAAACCTCCCATGACTTCTTATCTTCATCTTGGAACAGGTCTCAGTTTCTTCTTTGACCAAGCCTTCCACTTGGAAAGGGCAATATACCTCTCATGACTTCTAGTCTTAATCTTGGAACGGAGCTCAGTTTCTTCTTTGACCAAGTCTTACACTTGGAAAGGGTAACAAACCTCCCATGACTTCCGGCCTTCAACCTAGAACATGGCTCAACTTCTTCTTTAACCAAGTTTTCCACTTGGAAAGGGTAATAAACTAGCTATTTTGAACTTCTGGTCTTCAACCTGAAGCGGTCTTTACTTGTAGGAGATTTATGTCTTAACTCTGACTGTGAGTCGCAATAGGCTTCTTAAATAAAGAGATAGCCACTTGTTAGAAAATGAACTAGTGTTAAATTTGGTTTGCTGAGTCACAACAATCTTCTCTGTCAGGGATTGACTGTAGAGATTGCCACTTGCTGCGGAAATAAGGATTGATATGCAAAGTGTAGACAAGCTTCTCAAATAAAGAGACTGCCACTTGCTGTTAAACAAAATCTCAGGGAGATTACTAAACCAATAATTGTTGGGAGAATTATATTCTTCATCCATTGAACAAGTCTTATCTGATGAGGAAAACAAGATCCAAGAGGCGCAAACATGCATTCTTCATCATCTATATTTTCAACCTGGAGAAGTTAAAATTGATGTAGGGGACCAAAGTTCAATCCAAGAACAAACTGGAGAGAAACAGTCAAACAGAACACCACCCGACGAGGCATGAACTCAACTGGAAATTATTTCCATCCAGACAAAGAGCTGGGGAGGAAAAATTAAACAACATTCTTACCGTGAGGCACAATTTCAGTGGGGAAATAGAAGATGACTCTCTTTTAGGGGGAAGTGGATTTACAGACACCAAGGTTATGCGAATGAGCAGGAATTTGCATTCGGCTATGCATGAATGCTTTATGAATGCTAAAATGCATGTAATTTTATGTTATACTAACGAAACAACACACTGAACAAACTGGGAAATCGAAATAATCAACGAACTGAATACTCGACCAAATCTTAACTGGATGGAGACTCTGCCGAAAAGCTTGTCTTCAGGAACATCTTCCAAGAAAAAAGATTTTCTACTGGGGAAACTGGAAATAAAAAACTTTAGAAATCAATAGCTCTGAGGGCATAGAAACCTTTTGCTAGCTCCGCTATCTAACAACAAATCTGTTGTAGAAAACAAGATTATCAAACCAAGGATATGCACTGGATAATTCTCATGAACTGCTTGTACTGGGGAACCTGAGTTGTACACTTCGAGACTCGATCAATCCCGAATAACCGTCAATATTCCTTTTAGTTTATTCAAAAGACAAAGGAAGACATCTTCTAATTTTCAAAAAGCATGTGTATTATTAAACTTTTGTTTAAAAAATTATTATCGAAAATAAATGACATTTTGCAAAAGAAATAAATATACACGAATTGAAATTAATGGGCGAAAGATCAAGGATTTTATTGATAGAATGGTAGTCCTCCAAAGGCGTAACTCCATGGATCATTACAAGGTATGAAAAATGGTAAATAGAAAGGCTACATTGAAATACAATGATCACTATTCTCCCTAACAACGTTGAATTCCTGTAATCTAGCTTCTGTTGAGTGACTGAACTAAGACTTCCTGATCAATGAGGCTGCTGTTTCAATTGATCAAGCCTTGCTTGATGTAGTTACTTTCCATAAAATCCCTAACTTTTTCCTAGATTACCCTTTTGGGTTTTCAATCTACCGGGATGAATTTTTGTGTTTATGTCTTTAATTTTCGCCTGGGCCGCCCTTTTGGTTTTTCAGCCCAACGAGATGCTCATTTTTGCCTAAGTCGCCTTTTTGGGTTTTCAACTTAGCGAGCTCTTCTTGTAATAATTTAGGCAAAGTATTTCTTGACTGCATCGGAGTTCACCGGGCGGGGGAGCTCCTTACCAACCATAGTTGTAAGAATCAATGCACCTCCAAAGAAGGCTTTCTTGACGACGTATGGGCCTTCGTAATTGGGAGTCCACTTGCCTCGGGAATCATTGTGGATAGGCAAGATCTTTTTTAGCACGAGGTCACCTTCTCTGAATTCACGAGGCCAGACCTTTTTATCAAATGCTTTCTTCATTTTCTTTTGGTACAACTGACCATGACATAAGGCTGTCATTATCTTCTCTTCAAATAGATTCAACTGATCATATCGGTTCTGACACCATTCAGATTCTATCAACTTGCTCCTGTTGAAGTGCGGACGGGCGTCCGATGTCTATGCAAAGTAAAATGAAGCATTTCATGCCAGTCCTTGTAGGTTACAACCATCTTCTGTAGAATTTTCTTGATATTCTTATTTTCCGCTTCAATAGCCTCGTTCATCTTGGGTCTGTAAGGTGAAGAATTGTGATTTTCAATCTTGAAGTTATCACAGAGTTCTCTCATCATCTTGTTGTTCAAGTTCAAACCATTGTCAGTAATGATCTTGCTTGGAATACCATATTGGCGAATAATTTGATTTTTGATAAATCGAACCACCACTTGTTTGGTCACATATGTGTATGATGTCGCTTCGACCCATTTGGTGAAGTAATCAATGGCTAACACAATGAAACAATGTCTGTTTAAATATTTGGGGTCAGTCATGCCAATCATGTCAATTCCCCACATAGAGAATGGCCACCGAGATGATATAACATTGAGTAGAGTCGGAGGCACATGCACCTTGTCCACATAAATCTGACATTTATGACACTTCTTGACAAATTGACAGCAATCAGATTCCATTGTCAACCAATAGTGACCAGCTCTAAGCATCTTCTTAGCCATAGAATATCGATTTGCATGAGTACCGAAGAACCCTTCATGAACTTCCTGCATATGTCTGCTTCATGTCTATCCATGAATATGAGCGTGACCATGTCATAATTTCTTTTGTATAACACATCTCTATTGAGAAAGATGTTGTATGCCAATCTTCTCAAAGTCTTTTTATCCATACTGGATGCCCTAGCTGGGTATTCTCGACTCTGGAGGAAACACTTGATATCATGATATCATGGTTTATTGTCTACTTACTCTTCTGTTGCAAACACATGAGTAGGTCTATCCAAACATTTGAATGTAATTTGGGGTGCCTAATGTAGCGAGCGATTTTGGACGCGGTTCTTAAGCGTTGGTCGCTCTCTGTGGTTTGAGCTTAAACTACAGGTCGATTCATTTTTTATCCTATTGTGAGCTGATGAAGGAAGGGAAATAGATGTCTCCAATTAACCCTGCTTTGCATACTGAGTTTAAACAGCGGTCTGTTAGGTTACGGATGCTATCAATGTGGGGGGCCTTTGTACTAGTTATTTGTATTTTCGCCAATACAGTTTCTTTCTTTTTATCTAGACAGAAGGTTTCTGGCGGGGAACAAGGATTAGGATGTTAGGACTGATGCTTTTTGATGTGAGAGTATGGGATTTGGGTTTTTTGTTTAGTGTGCTCGCTAAGATTTTTCTTTCAATCTTATGCCTACGTATTCCCGTTTACCGAAACAGGGAAATCAGAGCGTTCGTAGTTCCTCCTATTCTATGGGAGGAAATGGGTGTTTTGGTGTCTTGTTCAAAGCCCAAGACATGAAGCGAAAGGTGATTTGTATCTTGTTCAAAGCCCAAGATATGAAGCTAAAAGGTCTCAACTTTAGAGAGAATTTGTCATCTCTAAAGAAGGGTTTGTCTGTCACAACTGTTGGGTGACTGGTTATAAAGGAGAATTACTTTAACCGGGATTTGTGAATCCGGCAATGCCATAATTTCCTTTATCGGGATTTTAACCTGAAGGAGAAGACTTTAACTCAGTGTAGAGCAATGTTATCTTTCCTTAGGAATTTCTCATGCTAAAAGAGGGACAGTGGCATGGATATAGATGATCCAGAGGCTTGCCGCTTACAGCGATTAGATGAAAGGGAAGGAGTTATTGATGTTTGTATACTGTGAACGAGGCACAACTTTGATGCTAAAAGGTTAATTGGATTAACCAGTGGTTTTCTTATATAAAGCCTAAGAGGAGGCTAATATGTGTCTCGTACAAAGCCTGAGAGAGAGGCTAAAAGGTTTTTGACTCAATGAGGGAATCTTTTGGTATCTCGTATAAAGCCCGAGATGGAGGCTAAAATTCGTTTGGCTCAGTAAGAACCTTTTTGTATCTCGTATAAAGCCCGAGATTGAGGCTAAAGGGTGATTGACTCAACGAGGGAATCTTTTATGTGTCTCGTACAAAGCCCGAGAGAGAGGCTAAACGTTGTTCGACTCCGCTGGGGAGAATCATTGTACAAAGCCCAAGAGGGGGCTGTGGTTACTGTTTCAGTTTAAGTGACAGGTCCAGTATACTGATTTTAAAAGAGAAAATCAGTTCTTATATGAGCAATGTTGTACTCAAGGATTTGATCCAAGGATCCAGGTTATTCCTGTTCTTTAAGGAATCGAGAAATCCGAAGGGTATTGAGACTGTCCGAGTCTACGGGTTTCCTTCCTATTTAACGAATGGGTCACTTGAGAATGTCTTTGAGACTCAAGGAAATTAGACTGTCCAAGTCTAGAGTTTCATCTTTTGTACTATGCTTTGAGAAACAGTAGTAGACTCCATGAAAGGACTGTTCTATGCAGATGATTAAGTTCTGTTCCTATACCTCTAGGAGGTCGTCGGGACAATTTGTACGAAGCCCAAGAGGAGGCTGGAAACTTTTAAGAAGTCGACGGGTCCTTCCACGAAGCCCAAGAGGAGGCTATCATTCTCGGAGGAAGAGATCATTATACGAAGCCTAAGAGGAGGCTATGAATACTTCTAAGAAGCCGCAGGGTCCTTGTACTAAGCCCAAGAGGAGGCGGGGTTACTTTTAGGAAGCCTGTGGGTCCTTGTACGATGCCCAAGAGGAGGCCGATGCTTTTAAGAAGTCCGTGGGTCCCCAAACCCCGAGAAATTCAAGGCAAGCTATTCACAAGGAATAGATCAAGTCAGGAAAGTTCGAGAATTTGGAAGAAACTCAAAGATGCCATTCACGGAGAATACATTCATCTCTGGGAATAGAGTTTCTTGACAATTCCTAATGAGGACAGCCGAAGAGAAGACTGTATCTGGTGATCCTATTGGGGATCTAGTTGTCTATTTCTACGAATAAACGAAACGAAGTCACCTAGTTCTAGACGTAGTTGTCGGGGAAACTCGAAATATCTATACTATTATTACACAGTTGATATGAGTTTACGAAAGAAGACTTACAGTGAAACAGCCCCACAATACAGTTATATGTATATGAAAGCGGTAAATGAAAGCAATAACCACTTACTCGATTGTAGAGCTTCCATGTTGTTTGGTTAGTTGTTCAACAAAGAAAGATTGAAAACAATAGTATATTCAAAATCAAAGGAGAAAGTGCTTTGAAAAAGGAAAATTTGGGGCTTACAGCTCAAGGAGAGGCCCAAAAAAGTTTAAAGAAAAACAGTGGGGCTTATAACACGAGGGTAGGCCCAGATGATTTTTCCATTTAAAAATGGCGATCGCGCCGAGGTTTTCTTTTAACGCGGAGGGACTTATACAATAAGTGAGGCCCAAAATGTTTGGTTAAAAGGGGGTTGGGTCTTACACTCTATTAGAGGCCCAAAGGTTTTGAATGGGTCTTATAGCTCGAGGAGAGGCCCAAAAGGTTATTTTTCAAAAGGCGACGATCGCGCCGTTTGTTTTGACGGTATCGGGATTTATACAATGCACTGAGGCCCAAAAATGGTTTGGTCAAAAAAAGGATTGGGTCTTACACTCTATTAGAGGCCCAAAGTGTTTTGAAAATGATTTATGAGGGTTGAATTAATCCAAAAACCCTAATTTGTTTTCAAAAATGTATTTAATTGAATAAAAATTCAATTAAAATGATCAAAATTGTTTAACATGTGAAAAACAAATTGTGATCTTGGATTAATGCTTCAAAAATTAAGTATTCACCTACAAAATAATTAGAAAGAATTAAAAGTTGCAAACTCAATGTGGAAAAAATATTTAAAATGTCAAAAACAATTAAAATATTAATTCTTTGCAAAAATATCAATTATATGAAAGAAATAATATTTTTGGGATTTTTTTGGGAAAATAAAATATTTTAACATTTTTGTGAATTATTAAAAAAAGAATCAACTCAAAATCATTAAAACTCAGAGAGAAGTTAATTTTTGAATCAATTAAACAAAAATCACAAAATTCAAATATTTGAAAATTCAAAAAAGGCGCCAAGAACAGCTGAAGAACACGCGCGTGTTCTGGGTTTGGCTGATTTGCATTTTCTATCCAATCTCCCTGAATACTTGATTATAACATGCAATCCATATATCATTATGCTCGTCTCAACCTCACGATCATGTCTATGTCCATTAATTTCATTTAAATTAAACACATAACAAGAAATCATGAAAAATCCTCAAGAACCCTAATTTCTGCATGAAGGCCAGGATTTTTGATACACGATTCAAACAATGCAATTAATTGAGGGAAAACATTCCATGCATGATTATGAACATATGACCAAATTATTGTGCAGCAAAAATTGCATGGATCATAGAGTTAGAAGAGCTCATGCTTACCACTTGCAGCTGGTGATCGTGATTTGTGTTGGAGGTGTTACAGCTAGGTTCCAATGTTGTGGATAGCTTCCCTAGGTACCAAGTGATGTGTCTGAGTGCTTGGAATGGATTGAAATGGTTTGGAGTTGAAGATGGCACCTCAACTGCAAAACTGTCAAGAACTTGAGTAATTGGCTGGTGATTTTGTGAAATCAGTGTTCCAGATGTTATGTGAGTGTTTGGATCACTTCTATATGATGTATGTGAGGTGTGTGAGTGATTGGTTTGATTGGAAAAGCTCTCAAACTCAAAACCCGATAGCTACCTTGCTAAGAAAGACATTTTTGCCAAGAGAAAGAGATTTTGAGGAAAGCATCTGTTAGATGGCTTTGGTGTACTCAAACTGATCACAATTGAGCTCTATTTATAGTAGAGCAAGTTTGTTTTGCAAGGAATAGTGAATGGCAACTGGTAAGTAGGTTTGGCCAATGTTGGCAAATGAAAATCCAAGTCTCCTCTAGCCATTGACTAGAGGTTAGGGCACAGAGCTTTGGTTCCCTTAGTCTTGGATAAGTCTTGACTGATTTCAGATGAGAATGGCTCAGTCCATGCCACCTTGATGCTTCCATTGAATGCTTCAATCCAAATTTGGAGTCTTGTCCCTATTTTGGCCATTCTAGGTTCAACATGTTATTTCTTGTTCCATGGACTTTGGAGGCTTGGCTCAGTGATTGTCCCCTTTAGATTCAATCCTCAGATGTGTCCAAGTGGATAGGAGCATTTGAATTTGGCTGATTTTGGCAAATCAAGCAAAATTGCAAATTCTGCCTTGCCTTTGACAGATTTCAGCAAGGCAACTTTCCAATGTCATAACTCATGGTGTAAGTTGAATTTGGTAATGCTCTTGATCATTTTGGAAAGCCCTTACATGATACAACAACTGTTTGAACATGTTTGGTTTTGATCTCTTTTGAATCCAAGTGAAAAATCCCTCTACATTTGGCAAAAAGTGAAGGCAGATTCTGACTTAGTGAAAATTTCACTAAGTGTTGGAAAAAGTGATATTTTCACATTTCAGCCATTTTGATCACTCACTAACTCAAAATCCTTAATGAATTGGACTTAGGTCTAGTTAAAGTTTTTGTAGAGGGTAATGAGGGCTACAAATCCATCTTTGGATGAAAAAAAATGGCTTTGTGGTTTAGGAGTTATGATCCTCCAAAGTTGGTGCCCTTGTCACTTTATTTTTAACTTAGAAAATTTTCTAAGTCTTTATGGTTACCCCTTTTACAAGTTATCCCACTTTTCTTGATTTTTCTTGATGAATGATGATTCAAATCATACATTAACATCATTTTAGGGTTAAAAATCCATTTTGGTGAAAAATCTCAAAAAGTCAAAGTTGACTTTTGTGCACAGTTGACTTTTTATCAGATGAATTCCAAACTATGCAATTCTTTAGGAAATCATGTCCTTTACCTAAATCAAACTTGATGGACATGTTCCATGGGTGTCATAGGGTATATTGATGCATGCCACAGGGCTTGGGAGCATGTCCTGGTCAAAAGTCAAAGTTACAGTTGACTTTTCCCTTAAAACCCTAACTGTGGTGCAGATGAAATTGAGACTTGTTGCTCAAGCTTCTTGGATTAATCCATTGTTCCAAATGGATCAATATAGTTCATTAGAGACCCTCAAACCCTCTCTTGAGGTCTTGGCTCATGATTTGTCCCAAATGTCAACTTAGGGGTGAATTAGGTCAAGAACCCTAATTCCTGATTTTTGATGAATGCATCCCCTGAGGCAAATTTGACTTGATGATTGGGTCCATGAGGTCCCATGGAGTATATTAGGTTATGTTTTGGATCATTGGCTTGTGCCCAGATGAAAATTTTCCATCTGGAGGCCCTGGTCGACCAAAACCCTAATTTGGTGACACTGTCGATCTTGAGACTTGATCCACCTAGAAGGGAGCATCCTTGTGCTTGATCCTTGAAGTGGGAGTCCTTTTTGATCCTTTGTGTATGTTTGAGAGGTTTAGACAAGTTGAAAATCATGTCATTCCTTGATTGATCCTTTGTCTAAGGCTCTGAGAGGGCTTAAAATCCTAATTTTGATTGTAGTGGATGCTCACCCATCTTTGGGGAGACTGATGAGGTATGATGGTTCCTCCATATTGTGATGATGAGTGACACAATGATGGGACATCTTAGTGGTCAAAATTTGGGGTATGACAGATGCCCCTATTTAATCTTCTTGGACCCGAAGGTGTGAATGACGAAGGTATTCGGGCATTCGAGGTGCAAGAGGATTAAATATCGGAATACCCAAAATTTTGATGGTGGTTATGAATGGTAGCTTGCAAATTCATCTTCTTTAGCTAAGCAATGATGCTTAGAAAAGGTAAACTTCCCCTCGATCCTGGTCTTTAGCCAAGGAACTGGTCTCAGTTTTCTTTTGTCAACCTCTCTCCCGTTCCTGGTTTCCTACCAAGGAACTGGTCTCAGTTGCTGATTTAAACTTCCCCTCGATCATGGTTTCCCACCAAGGAACTGGTCTTAGTTTCTAATTTAAACTTCCCCTCGATCCTGGTTTCCCACCAAGGAACTGGTCTCAGTTTCTTTTGTCAATAAACTTTACTGACAAGGGACGCTACTCGTAGCGGTTTTCCTCAAACTTCTCGCCGAATTTTCCTGGGGAGGTGCCATTTGAGTGGAAAAAGTTTTGATGTCAGACTTGCTGGGGAACCCAGTCGTCTGAGTTGTAGAGGTGTACAAACTTCTCTGTTGGAGATGCCATTTGTCGATTCTACTAGGGAAAGCGAGTCTCTTGAGAGACTGTTTTCGTTTGGGGGCTTACATCATACTTTTCTCGGGATCTTTCCGGAGAAATGCCATATGATGGGATCCAATTTTGAGGTGCCGATGACCTTTTCATCGGTGGGTTTTTCGGAGAATGACAGCTGTACTGCCAAATCTCTGCTTAGGAGGCTTTCTCTGGGAATTTTCCTTAATCCGGGAAAGCAAGGATATCATCTTCAATGGCGAAGAGTGACATCGGTCGAAGGTTCTCTGGTCTTTCAGAGGTTCAAGTTATCAAAGTGGTCAAGGGCCAATTTTGATCCATAAATAAACTGGAGGAGAGAGAATGTTCAGACGCAGCGTTTCCTGACGAGGCAAGAACTGACGACTCGATTGAGAGAAATTCTATCACTAGGGGACAAGACCGACTAGAGTGATAGTGATGCAATATGAAATGTGAATGAAAATCAATAATGCATGATGTATGTATGTTTATGCTGATAAAATTGATGCGACATACAAACCGACAGGTGAACACGACTGGATACTCGGCCATCGCGGGGCGAAGAAGTACCGTTGGTTCAGAATAGCAATTCCACCTTGCTTAGGAGAGATAGTCCCTGTTGGGAGCTATGTTGATCGGGCTTAGGAGATAAGAACTCGACCGAGGTGTGTCAGACGAAACAAGGTCTCTGACACAGCCGATCCCTTCATTCAGGCGTACTAGGCCTAGAAGGAGTACTTTGATTCTGTACTTTAAAGTTCGCTTACTTCTGGAGAAGCGACCGATGTTCCTTTGATGTTCAACAGTCAAAAGAAATTGCCGACTTTATTTTAAAATCAGAAAAAGTTTTAATAGATAAATTCATTTTTGTTTTATTTCAAGAATCGTTAATCATGTTAACAACGTCGTTCTGTAAAGCTAAAACAAATAAGAATTACAAACAAAAGCACAAGGGCTCAAATTTTATTAATGAGATGGAGATCAGCCAAACGCATGATTCCAAAGAGTATATACAAAGTTTGAAAATGGTAATTTACAGGGAAAAGGGCTGCGTTGAAACATAACAACCACTATCCTTCTACCAACTTTGAATTCGAGGCATCCTGAGCTTCTGTCGAAGATGACCTTGACTGGAGTTTTCCTCCGATGGATGGTGTAACTGCTGCTGCCGAGGGACTTGCCTCTGTTGAACATAGTTACTTGCCAATATCCCTAACTTTTGCTTGGATTGTATTGTGATGTTTCCAATCCACCGGGATGATTTTTTCTCTGTCTCTAACTTTTTCCTGGACCGCCATTTCGGGTTTTCAATCCACCGAGACTTTTTTTTTTGTTTAGGCGAAGTATTTCTTGACTACATCAACATTTATGGGGTAGGAAAATTCCTCTACTTCCATGGTTGCAAGTCTCAAGGCACCGCCTGAGAAAGCTTTCGTGACCACATAGGGGCCATCATAATTCGGAGTCCATTTACCTCGCGAATCAGTGAGAAATGACTGTATCTTCTTGAGCACGAGGTCTCCTTTCCTGAAGATACGGGGTCGAACCTTTTTGTTGAACGCCTTCTTCATTCTCTGTTGATACAGCTGACCATGGCATAGTGCCGTGATTCTCTTTTCTTCGATCAGATTCAGTTCTTCGTGTCCGCTTTGACACCATTCAGCTTCGGTGAGCTTGGCTTCCATCAATACTCGGATTGACGGGATCTCTACTTCTATGGGGAGCACTGCTTCCATGCCATACACTAAAGAGAAAGGGGTTGCCCCTGTTGAAGTGCGGACAGATGTGCGATAACCGTGAAGAGCAAAGGGTAACATCTCGTGCCAGTCTTTGTAGGTTACAACCATCTTTTGAACGATCTTCTTGATGTTCTTGTTAGCTGCTTCTACAGCTCCGTTCATCTGGGGTCGGTAGGGAGACGAATTATGGTGTTCGATTTTGAACTCTAGACACAACTCTCTCATCATCTTGTTGTTCAAGTTAGATCCATTATCAGTAATGATCTCACTTGGAACACCATAACGGCAGATGATATTGTTTTTGATAAATCGGACCACCACTTGTCGGGTTACATTGGCGAATGATGCTGCTTCGACCCACTTGGTGAAATAGTCGATGGCTACTAGGATGAACAAATGTCCATTTGAAGCCTTAGGTTCAATCATGCCGATCATGTCGATTCCCCATATGGAAAATGGCCATGGGGAAGAAAGAACTTTGAGATGTGATGGCGGTACATGAATTTTGTCGGAGTATATCTGACACTTGTGACACCTCCTCATGTACTTGTAGCAGTCAGATTCCATGGTCAACCAGTAGTACCCTGCTCTCAAAATTTTTCTCGCCATTGTATGTCCGTTGGCATGAGTGCCAAAGGACCCTTCATGAATTTCTTTCATCAGCATTTCTGCTTCAGGTCTGTCGAAGCATCGGAGCAAGACCATGTCAAAATTTCTCTTATAGAGAGTGTCACCGCTCAGGAAGAAGTTTCCAGCCAATCTTTTGAGGGTTTTCTTGTCTTTTCTGAGTGCCCCAGATGGGTACTCTTGTTTCTGAAGGAAGCATTTGATATCGTGATACCAAGGTCTGTCGTCTATGACTGCTTCAATTGTGAAGAAGTAAGCGGGCCTTTCAAGGCGCATTATGTCGATCTTAGGTAGGTCGTTCCATTGACCTACACTAATCATGGAAGAGAGAGTGGCTAATGCATCAGCCATGTGATTCTCCTCACGAGGGATGTGATGAAACTCAACTCTGTTGAAGAAGGGTAACAACCTTCTTGCATAGTCTTTGTAAGGAATCAATCCTGATTGGTATGTGTTCCAATCTCCTTTTATCTGATTGATAACCAGAGCTGAGTCGCCATATACGTCCAAGTTTTTTATCCTTAAATCAATTGCTTCTTCGAGACCCATGATACAAGCTTTGTATTCGGCCTCGTTGTTCGTACATTTGAACGTAAATCTAGCAGTGAAAGGAATGTGGGTACCCTGAGGGGTAACAATGATTGCCCCAATTCCATTTCCGTAATGATTAACTGCTCCGTCAAAGATAAGTCCCCATTGGGAACCTGGTTCTGGCCCTTCACTGGGTAACGGTTCATCGCAATCTTTCATTTTTAGATACATGACATCTTCATCTGGGAAGTCAAACCCGATTGGTTCTTGATCGTCAATCGGTTGATGAGCCAAATGATCGGTTAAAATACTCCCTTTAACGGCTTTCTGAGCGCGGTACTCTATGTCATACTCTAATAACAGCATCTGCCAACTGGCAATTCTTCCCGTGAGAGCAGGCTTTTCGAAAACGTACTTGATTGGATCCATTTCGGAGATTAACCAAGTAGTATGACAAATCATGTATTGGCGACGACGTTTGGCTGCCCAAGCCAAAGCGCAACAAGTTTTCTCAAGCATCGTGTACCGAGTTTCACAGTCGGTGAATTTCTTGCTTAGATATTAAATGGCAGACTCTTTCCTTTTGGTTTCGTCTTGTTGGCCAAGTACACATCCCATTGAGTCCTCCAGAACTGTGAGGTAAATGATCAGTGGTCTTCCTTCCACTGGAGGTGATAGAATTGGAGGATTCAACAGATATTCCTTAATACTGTCGAAGGCGGTTTGGCAATCTTCTGACCAAACGCAATCCTGGTTCTTTTTCAATAATTTGAAAATCGGCGCACACGTGGCGGTCATAAGGAATATGAATCTGGAGATGTAGTTCAACCGTCCCAGGAATCTTCTGACTTGTTTTTCAGTTTTCGGAGAAGGCATTTCCTGAATGGCCTTGACCTTGTCAGGATCAACCTCAATTGCTTTCTGGCTGACGATGAACCCTAATAGTTTCCCTGAACGGACACCGAAGGTGCACTTGTTGGGATTCAAGCGGAGCTTGAATTTTCTTAGACGTTCGAACAATTTTGACAGATGTTCAATGTGCTCACTCTCTATTTTTTATTTTGCAATCATATCATCGACATACACTTCGATTTCTTTGTGTATCATGTCATGAAACAGAGTAGTCATGGCCCTTTGATAGGTTGCCCCGGCGTTCTTCAAACCGAACGGCATTACCTTGTAACAAAAGGTACCCCATGGGGTAATGAACGAAGTTTTCTCCATGTCTTTCAGCGCCATTTTGATCTGGTTATAGCCCGAGAATCCATCCATGAAGGATAAGACTTTGAATTTTGTTGTACTGTCCACCAGCATGTCAATGTGTGGTAAAGGAAAGTCGTCCTTTGGACTTGCCTTGTTCAGATCTCGGTAGTCGACACACATTCTGACCTTTCCATCCTTTTTCGGAACGGGTACGATATTGGCTAACCATTGAGGATATTCTGACGTGGCGAGGAAACCCGCATCAATCTGTTTCTGTACCTTCTCTTTGATTTTGATGGCCATGTCCGGGTGAGTGCGTCTCAACCTTTGCTTCACTGGCGGACATTCCGATCTCAACGGTAAGTGATGTTCCACGATGCTGGTATCCAACCCTGGCATATCCTGATAGGACCAAGCGAATACATCGGGGAATTCTCTGAGAAGCTTTATTAAAATCTCTTTGGCATTTGGACTGAGCAGTGCCCCAATCCTGATTTCTTTTCTCTCTTTTTCTGAACCCAAGTTTACCGTTTCCAACGGCTCTTTGTGAGGTTCAATGGACCTTTCCTCTTGTCTGAGTAGTCGGGAGATCTCTTCTGGAATTTCGTTGTAATTTTCTTCTTCAGCCTCGAATACCGGGAACTCAAAGTTGGGAGAAGGCATCGGATCGTATGTTTCAACTGGGTTTAAAACAAGCAATCTGCATGATGTGATGATTCATGTTTAGAAGAGATAGAGGAAAATGCAAGTGTGTGCAGTGTATATATTTTTCTTACTGCTTGTTTTTATTTGAATTGTTTTTTAGGATTACCATTTTCTGAAAAAAGCGAAAAGAGAAAACAACAATTAATGCGGAATTTACAGAACGACATTATTTTATTAATGAACAAGTCGATCCTTGAAACTACAGCCCTATAAAACAAAACTCTGTCGCTTTGGGTGAAGCGAAGAGGGATATTTACAGAAAGCGAGCCCTATCAAAACATCTGTTTCACCTGGGCAGGGTGAAAGGTTAAAGATGGCAATTACTTTGACTGGTGAACGATCTTCGGAACCTCGACAGCAACCCATTGGCGGCGAACTCCTCGGTGAATCACAAAGTCTGGCACCTTCCTTGATTTTTCTTCAGAAATGACGCTGATTTCTGGTGGAGCGGGATCATTGGAATCTGTCTCCCAGGAAGAATTATCGTAGGAGAATTCCTCTATTGCATTTTGCATAGCATTTGTGCTCTCACCTGTACCTCCCCATCCAGTAGGCTGGATATCTTCGAGCCTGATACGAGAGCTTTCGGGAGCGGTGTACCTAACCATATAGTCGTATTTTCCACTCGGTTGTCCCAGAGTGTCCCAAACATCTTTGGAACTGGAGGAGTCATCTCTCTCGATGACGTTGACCTCAAGAAAAGCATAGTTGATGAATTCAAGTCCTGCAAACGTTGCAAATTCATCTTCATGTTGAGTAGTTTCTGAATGACCTGAGTGTTGATCCCATGACATGGTGGGGACACAGGTATTCTGTTCAATGATGGTCAGCTGATTTTCATTACTCGGCTGACTTTCCGGCCCCAAGTTTCCTGGATAAGGTTGCCACATTGGCAGACCATCCATTGGGCCATAGTAATCGTGGTCAAAGTTATCTTTCATCAGAGTGTCCTCCTCTAATGAATTTGGCGGAGCACGGCATCCTTCTGGATCACAATCTCCGTATATCATTTCGATGTCTGACCGTGGTATAAATCTCGGACTTTCTGTGGGAAAGCAAAAAGGCATAGGTACCTCTTCCTGAGACATATAACCGTCCTCAATAAGATAGGACTTCCATTCTTCATCTGTGTCAGAGGGATCTTCCTCATTGATAGCATGTACTGCTTGAGACACTGGGTGAAGGAAACCTCCACTGTGGAAGAAATTTTGAAGGGGATGAAGACTTTCATCACGGGCAGCTGTCTGGGTACAGGTTACGGAAAAACCAAGACCCTTCTTTGTTTTATTGTCAGTAGGAACGACAAGTTGTCCCCATCCTGTTGTATCGGTACTCTCGACTGCTTTGGTAGCATCTTTGTATGAGGAAATCGAGGTTCCTCCCCTGAACTGATTATTCTCGCTCATTGACAGTGCTTGGAACTGCGTTCCAATAACCTCCTCGGGCTCTATACTAGTAGATGATGACAAGTTGCTTACAAGCAAGGCTTGTTCTCCACAGACTGTGATGAGTTGATCGTCCTTGACGAATTTTAGATTTTGGTGGAGGGTCGAAGTAACCGCTCCAGCCTGATGTATCCAAGGTCTTCCTAATAAACAACTGTACGTTGCCTGGATGTCCATGACCTGGAAAGTGACTTGGAAAGTGTGAGGACCGATAGTTATGGGAAGATCAACTTCGCCGATAACTGTTTTTCTGGATCCGTCGAACGCTTTGACGACGACCTCGTTGATTCTCATCGGAGGGCCTTTGAATGATAATTGCATCAACGTGGACTTCGGCATAACATTCAGGGCTGACCCTGTGTCTACCAGTACGCTGGCTAAAGCATCGTCCTAGCAGTTAACTGTGATATTGAGCACCATGTTATGACGGCGACCCTCTTCAGGTAATTCCTCATCACTAAATCCCACATTATTGCAGGAAGTGATGTTAGAGACAATGTTATCGAACTGTCTGATGGTTACATCTTGTTCTACAAAGGCTTGCTCCAAGACTTTCTGTAGAGCCTCCCTATGGGCTTCTGAACTGAGTAACAGTGATAATACCGAGATCTTTGAAGGAGTCTGTAATAGTTGATCAACAATGTTGTATTCACTCATTTGGATGAGCTTCAGCATCTCATCATCATTTTTTGAAAGGTCGGGATTACTGGATTGACCGACTGGTGGATCGGGAGCTTCCGTCTGAAGTTCCTTTTTCTTTGTTATGTTCCCTAACTCCTCGGTTGAAGATTCGACCACTCCGTGTTACTCGACTGATGTCTGCAATATTCACGAAGGAGGGTAATGGAATTTCCTTTCCATTTTCAATTATCGTTGCACCGTATTTGTAAGGGATAACCTTAGCTGATTCATACGGTAGTGGTCCCGGTAGATAGATGATTATGGGAACCTTCTAATTTTTCTGACCATCATAAGTAATCTCGATCCGTTCCCGGTTGGGAACTTTAGATTCGTCAAGTAGAGGGATAATGGCAAAAACATCCCTGGTCCTGTGATGACTTGAGATCGTGACAACATCCTCAACTTGCTCGGCAAGGTAGTTCGGCGTCCAGTTGATGGGTCCAGAACCCGGATATGGGCGAATCTCTCCATGATCTACCTGACCCTGAAGAGCTGCTCTCACAAAGTAACACCCTTGGTTACTTTCCGAACAGACGCCGCAATGTTCATAGTTGTGCGGTGGCACTTGGCCACGCCCACTTTGAATACAATGTAACCTCACTAGGTTAGCTTCCACAGATCGGACATCCTGACTCTGACGCCGAGTGGGGTTCCTGTTACTGATACTAATTTACTGAGTATCTTCATCCATATAAATTGGCATCCACCAGTGATTTAACAAGTGCTGAAGTGCCTCCTGGACAAGGGTACAACCTCGATCGTTTTTGAAACCCGCTTTACAGCTTTGATAGTCATGTGACATTAAGAATCCGAGCCGGACCTGCTCAGTATGTAACTCTACCAGGTTGGTATTCATCACGCGAATATCGAAGATCTAAACTATGTTGATCTGATAAGGGTTCCTATCATGGTAGTCTTGGATCCATCCAAGATCCATCTGACGCTGGAGGGCCTCCTGTATGAAAGAGCATCCCTGTTTGTTTACCGAGCAAGTCAGACAGGAACTGTAATCGTGTCGCGGCAGATTATGATACTGACTTTGCCTTGAGTGCATTGCCACCAAGTTGACATTCATTGCACGGATGTCGTGGTTCTGAATGATGTTAGAGTTTGTGTAGACCATGCTAACTCCACGAACTCGGTGCTCTTGGATCCATCCGAGATCCATTTGTTCCTGTAGAGCTGCTTGCACTACAGAACATCCATGGTTGTCTTTAGAGCAGATATCACACTGATGATAGTTATGAGGTGGCACATGGCCATATCCACTCTGTCTACAATGCATCTTGACCAAATTGGTCTTCAACAAAAGTACATCGTGAATTTGATAGACATCGTTAGTCTCTCTTTCTATCAGATTGACTGCAGCCTTCTCGTGTTGAGGCAGCGGGTTTGTGAGAACATTAGGATTCGTATCCTTGAAGGATAAGACCCCGCTCCTAACAAGTTTTTGCACGTCGGACTTGAAATTGAGACAAGTCTCTATGTTATGCCCTGGACCTCCTTGATGATAAGGGCATGTCTGATCCACCTTAAACCAAAAAGGCGGATTTTCCGGTACTGTAAGAGGAGATTTAGTCTGAATGTGCCCCTTAGCCAGTAGTAATGGAAACAGCTCTGCGTACGTTACGGGTATAGGATCAAATCCTGGTGGCCGTGTTGTACGGTTGTTGTTATATGGAGGACGAGCCTGCTGAACAGGCTGTTGTTTCCTTTGTTGGTCAGGTTGGCTTTGCGCAACCTGAGGTTGATACGTAGGAATAGACGTAGGGTTGATAGTAGGAGTTACAGCTGCTACCGGTTGATAACGTCGCCTTTGCTTTCCGAGAGAGATATTCCCAATATCTTGCTCTTTTTTCTTAGGGAGAGCACTACCGTATTTTTTAGTACCCCTCGCCGATCCAGCGTCTTTTACCAAACGTCCTTCTCGGACGGCTTCCTCAAGACGTACGCCCATGCCGACCATTTCGGTGAAGTCACTGGACGCACTGGCAACCATTCGGTCATAGTAAAATGAGCTTAAGGTCTTTAAGAAGATCTTTGTCATCTCTTTTTCCTCCAGAGGTGGACAAATTTGAGCGGCGATTTCACGCCACCTTTGAGCGTACTCCTTAAAGGTTTCCTTGTCCTTTTACGACATTGATCTGAGTTGATCTCTGTCGGGTGCCATGTCCAAATTGTATTTGTATTGTTGGGCGAAGGCAGTACCAAGATCTCTGAATGTACTGATCGTGGCACGGTTTAAACCCATGTACCATTTGAGTGCGGCACCGGTTAAACTATCCTGGAAGTAGTGAATTAGTAGGTCCTGATTCTCCGTCTGAGCTGACATTCGCCGAGCGTACATCACCAGATGGCTCTGAGGGCAAGAGTTACCCTTGTACTTTTCAAAGTCGAGCACTTGGAATTTGTGCTGGACTTTCACATTTGGGACCAGACAAAGGTCTGCGGCGTCCTTTCCAAATAGATCCTGACCGCGAATGGCTTGCAGCTCCTTCTGCATTTCCAAGAACTGCTCCTGGAATTCCTCCATTCTGTCAAACATAGTTTCCTTCTTACGAGGAGGTGTCTGTGGAATCTGCCCTTCCGGGACAGTGTGCACCACAGGGGGTGGTACCGTAACTACGGTAGTGAGTCTTGGCGTCTCCCAAAGTTTGTAACCTTCAGGAGTCTTCTGTATGCCCCTGGCTTCTTCGCTTTCCCGAAGTTTGTAACCTTCAGGCCTAGCGGCTTCTGTTGTGATTCCCTGATCCTCAGTGATCGGCGGAACATATCCTTCCGGGATATAGTTAACAGGCATGCTCCATGGACGATCTTTCTGCATCTGATACCTAGGATCATACTTCTCCACTATGGGCGTTGAGGTGATCTCTGAGATCACAGTTCGTTGTAGCTGAGCTTCCGCCATGGCTTGCATGTCGTTACGAAGCTTTCTCATATCCTCTCTCAGAGCGTCGATCTCTTCCTTCAACTCTCTGTTTTCTTCCTCAAGATCATCCATCTTTTTCTGACGATTGGCCCGAGTATTATACGAATGAGATAATTTGACTCTAGAACCGAGACACAAACGTGAGATTCGTAGGTAAGAAGAATACGCGATGTGAGAGTGATGAATGCAATGATTATATTAATTATTTTTTGGTTTAATAAAAATAAACTTCGACAATTAGATTGCAAATATCAAACGGTGGGGAAACCCCTTTTTATTGAATTCAAAGGATTACAGAAATGGAAATATAGTAGATTACAAAGTGCAGAAACAGAAACCTAAGCTAATGGGTCCCGAGTCCTCTCTGAAGAGAAATCGGGTGCTGATTCTGGTATCTTCCTTTTCTTTGACCGGGGCTCTTGGGCCGTTGTCGGGTTGTCATTCCTTTGCCAGGTGAAAGGAGCGAGCAAATTCCTTTGGTCATCTTGATTCTCTACAACATGTTGCTCTAAAATCTCTATCAGAGCATCTTTTTCTTTCAGTAATTGCTGTATTTTGATGCACTCTACGTCGAGGGTGCGGTACTTGTTCTTCCAAGACCTTCTCTCCCGTTGAACTTTGTTGAGAGTAACCTGAAGCTTTTCAGTTTCCGTTATGAAGTACATGACAGATTCCCTCGGCGGAAGAATTCCGTAACGAGGATAAGGCATTTTTAGCTTGAGAGCTCTAGTTTATACCCAATGGAGATAAGGCTCCACCGAGACATAGTCTGGTTTTCCCAGAGACTCTCGTCCTTTCTTATGAACATGTTTCCGAGCTTTCACTATTTCCATCTTTAGTGCTCTGTCATTTTCTCCTTCCTTGAAGAAAAGACCTTCCAGATGAACACCCAGTGGGATGTGTCTCATCGGGTATCCAAATTGACGGCGAACCAATACCGGATGGTAGTTGATTCCTCCTTTAGTTCCTATGAGGGGTACGTTGGGGAAGTTTCCACAACGGTCAATGATTCTGATTCCCTCATAAATCCTATTGCACCAATCTATATCAGAGTTGGTAAGAGACATGATCTTCTGCGACCAACGTAAGGCACTCTTGCAATCCCAAAAAGCAGCAGACTTTGGCAAGTGAGAGATAAACCATTTGTAAAGCAGAGGTACACAGCATGTGATCTCCCCTCCGCTGTACAAATTTCCCAAGTGTACAGAATGATACACATCTGCGAGCAAAGTCGGCACAGGGTTTCCAATGAGAAAAACCTTAATGGAGTTGATATCGACGAAGTTATTGATGTTGGGAAACAAAAATAACCCGTAGGTGAGCAAGACAAAGATGCTTTCAAAAGCAGTCACGTTTCCTATACTGGCGAAATACAGGGCTTTCTTTGTCAAGAATTAGGCTGGCAAACCTTGGATGCCACCCTTAGTAGTTAGGTGAGTCCTAACCTCAGACTTGTCCAAATGAATTGCTCTTGCAATGGTCTGATTCTTTGGAATTTCATCCAGTCCAGAAAATGGAGCTCAATCTGTGATGTGTAAATCGATCAGATGAGAATACTCCTCCAGCGTTGGTGCTAGCTGGTAATCCGGGAATGTGAAACAGTGATAAACTGGATCATAAAACTGAATGAGCGCATCCATGATTCCCTCAATCACATGGACTCTTAACAGTGGTAACAAACCTCCGTGCTTGGCTCTGAAAGCCTCTGGGTTAGTGATCATCCTTGCTAACCTTCTCAAATTCTCTAGTTTTGGAACCTTGAAGGTGTACGTATGAGTTCTCCTTCTACCGAAATCCATTAGTGCAATCCTTTTCTCTGATATTTGCAATCACAGTCTTAGTTTAATTTGAAAAATAGAGAGACTAGAAGAGAAGATTTTTTGAATGTTTTAATGTTTTTTAAATGAATGCATGAATGCAGCACACAAAAACATAGAAAAAACATGGGGTCAAAGGGTCGTTGTCATGAAGTCAAGGCTCTACCCATCCCCCAAAGGTTTGTACTAGGGTGATTTTTGTACCTGTACTCATTATCCTCAGCTCCTCCCAGGAAAGCAAAACAACAAGCGGATCGCCAACGAGTTGTAGAGCGATCTTAGAGTAAGTGCGATTCACCGAGAATAGATCACCAGCCTCAAATGAGGGTAGTATCGCGTAACAACTATTTCCGATAGTTTCCGCACTACGAAAGGGTTTGGCTCCTCAGCTTCTCAGACTTAACAACCGACTCATTGTCTAGGTGAGAGGTTGGGTTGCGTTTGTCAGCCTCCACTGAGGTTGATGGTCGACCCCGTCGCCGTCACTTATCTTAAGTGTATACTAAATCTTTCCACATACGGCATCACCCGCATTCCCATTAGCAGAAAAATAAACACGTATAGCAATTAGGAAAAGCAGTATATATATTTGTCCTAATCATCCTAGACCTTTAAAGCTATGAATCTTAAGTTCCTGACAGAAATTGGGTTCCCCGGCGGAAGCCCCAATTTGTGGTATTCACTCAAGAGATGAAAAGGAAGACCGTGCCTAGATCTAACTTTGAACGGCCCCACGGTGGGCGCCATTTTTCTGTAGCGAGCGATTTTGGACGCGGTTCTTAAGCGCTGGTCGCTCTCTGCGGTTTGAGCTTAAACTACAGGTCGATTCATTTTTTATCCTATTGTGAGCTGATGAAGGAAGGGAAATAGATGTCTCCAATTAACCCTGCTTTGCATACTGAGTTTAAACAGCGGTCTGTTAGGTTACAGATGCTATCAATGTGGGGGGCCTTTGTACTGGTTATTTGTATTTTCGCCAATACAGTTTCTTTCTTTTTATCTAGACAGAAGGTTTCTGGCGGGGAACAAGGATTAGGATGTTAGGACTGATGCTTTTTGATGTGAGAGTATGGGATTTGGGTTTTTTGTTTAGTGTGCTCGCTAAGATTTTTCTTTCAATCTTATGCCTACGTATTCCCGTTTACCGAAACAGGGAAATCAGAGCGTTCGTAGTTCCTCCTATTCTATGGGAGGAAATGGGTGTTTTGGTGTCTTGTTCAAAGCCCAAGACATGAAGCGAAAGGTGATTTGTATCTTGTTCAAAGCCCAAGATATGAAGCTGAATTTGTCATCTCTAAAGAAGGGTTTGTCTGTCACAACTGTTGGGTGACTGGTTATAAAGGAGAATTACTTTAACCGGAATTTGTGAATCCGGCAATGCCATAATTTCCTTTATCGGGATTTTAACCTGAAGGAGAAGACTTTAACTCAGTGTAGAGCAATGCTATCTTTCCTTAGGATTTTCTCATGCTAAAAGAGGGACAGTGGCATCGATATAGATGATCCAGAGGCTTGCCGCTTACAGCGATTAGATGAAAGGGAAAGAGTTGTTGATGTTTGTATACTGTGAACGAGGCACATCTTTGATGCTAAAAGGTTAATTGGATTAACCAGTGGTTTTCTTATATAAAGCCTAAGAGGAGGCTAATATGTGTCTCGTACAAAGCCCGAGAGAGAGGTTAAAAGGTTTTTGACTCAATGAGGGAATCTTTTGGTATCTCGTATAAAGCCCGAGATGGAGGCTAAAATTCGTTTGGCTCAGTAAGAACCTTTTTGTATCTCGTATAAAGCCCGAGATGGAGGCTAAAGGGTGATTGACTCAACGAGGGAATCTTTTATGTGTCTCGTACAAAGCCCGAGAGAGAGGCTAAACGTTGTTCGACTCCGCTGGGGAGAATCATTGTACAAAGCCCAAGAGGAGGCTGTGGTTACTGTTTCAGTTTAAGTGACAGGTCCAGTATACTGATTTTAAAAGAGAAAATCAGTTCTTATATGAGCAATGCTGTACTCAAGGATTTGATCCAAGGATCCAGGTTATTCTTGTTCTTTAAAGAATCGAGAAATCCGAAGGGTATTGAGACTGTCCGAGTCTACGGGTTTCCTTCCTATTTAATGAAGGGGTCACTTGAGAATGTCTTTGAGACTCAAGGAAATTAGACTGTCCAAGTCTAGAGTTTCATCTTTTGTACTATGCTTTGAGAAACAGTAGTAGACTCTATGAAAGGACTGTTCTATGTAGATGATTAAGTTCTGTTCCTATACCTCTAGGAGGTCGTCGGGACAATTTGTACGAAGCCCAAGAGGAGGCTGGAAACTTTTAAGAAGCCGACGGGTCCTTGTACGAAGCCCAAGAGGAGGCTATCATTCCCGGAAGAAGAGATCATTATACGAAGCCTAAGAGGAGGCTGTGAATACTTCTAAGAAGCCGTAGGGTCCTTGTACTAAGCCCAAGAGGAGGCGGGGTTGCTTTTAGGAAGCATGTGGGTCCTCGTACGATGCCCAAGAGGAGGCCGATGCTTTTAAGAAGCCCGTGGGTCCCCAAACCCCGAGAAATTCAAGGCAAGCTATTCACAAGGAATAGATCAAGTCAGGAAAGTTCGAGAATTTGGAAGAAACTCAAAGATTCCATTCACGGAGAATACATTCATCTCTGGGAATAGAGTTTCTTGACAATTCCTAATGAGGACAGCCGGAGAGAAGACTGTATCTGGTGATCCTATTGGGGATCTAGTTGTCTATTTCTACGAATAAACGAAACGGCGTCACCTAGTTCTAGACGTAGTTGCCGGGGAAACTCGAAATATCTATACTATTATTACACAGTTGATATGAGTTTACGAAAGAAGACTTACAGTGAAACAGCCCCACAATACAGTTATATGTATATGAAAGCGGTAAATGAAAGCAATAACCACTTACTCGATTGTAGAGCTTCCATGCTGTTTGGTTAGTTGTTCAACAAAGAAAGATTGAAAACAACAGTATATTCAAAATCAAAGGAGAAAGTGCTTTGAAAAAGGAAAATTTGGGGCTTACAGCTCAAGGAGAGGCCCAAAAAAGTTTAAAGAAAAACAGTGGGGCTTATAACACGAGGGTAGGCCCAGATGATTTTTCCGTTTAAAAATGGCGATCGCGCCGAGGTTTTCTTTTAACACGGAGGGACTTATACAATAAGTGAGGCCCAAAATGTTTGGTTAAAAGGGGGTTGGGTCTTACACTCTATTAGAGGCCCAAAAGTTTTGAATGGGTCTTATAGCTCGAGGAGAGGCCCAAAAGGTTATTTTGCAAAAGGCGACGATCGCGCCATTTGTTTTGACGGTATCGGGACTTATACAATGCACTGAGGCCCAAAAATGGTTTGGTCAAAAAAAGGATTGGGTCTTACACTCTATTAGAGGCCCAAAGTGTTTTGAAAATGATTTATGATGGTTGAATTAATCCAAAAACCCTAATTTGTTTTCAAAAATGTATTTAATTGAATAAAAATTCAATTAAAATAATCAAAATTGTTTAACATGTGAAAAACAAATTGTGATCTTGGATTAATGCTTCAAAAATTAAGTATTGACCTACAAAATAATTAGAAAGCATTAAAAGTTGCAAAATCAATGTGGAAAAAATATTTAAAATGTCAAAAACAATTAAAATATTAATTCTTTGCAAAAATATCAATTATATGAAAGAAATAATATTTTTGGGATTTTTTTGGGAAAATAAAATATTTTAACATTTTTGTGAATTATTAAAAAAAGAATCAACTCTAAATCATTAAAACTCAGAGAGAAATTAATTTTTGAATCAATTAAACAAAAATCACAAAATTCAAATATTTGAAAATTCAAAAACGGCGCCAAGAACAGCTGAAGAACACACGCGTGTTCTGGGTTTGACTGATTTGCATTTTCTATCCAATCTCCCTGAATACTTGATTATAACATGCAATCCATATATCATTATGCTCGTCTCAACCTCACGATCATGTCTATGTCCATTAATTTCATTTAAATTAAACACATAACAAGAAATCATGAAAAATCCTCAAGAACCCTAATTTCTGCATGAAGGCCAGGATTTTTGATACACGATTCAAACAATGCAATTAATTGAGGGAAAACATTCCATGCATGATTATGAACATATGGCCAAATTATTGTGTAGCAAATATTGCATGGATCATAGAGTTAGAAGAACTCATGCTTACCACTTGCAGCTGGTGATCGTGATTTGTGTTGGAGGTGTTACAGCTAGGTTCCAATGATGTGGATAGCTTCCCTAGGTACCAAGTGATGTGTCTGAGTGCTTGGAATGGATTGAAATGGTTTGGAGTTGAAGATGGCACCTCAACTGCAAAACTGTCAAGAACTTGAGTAATTGGCTAGTGATTTTGTGAAATCAGTGTTCCAGATGTTATGTGAGTGTTTGGATCACTTCTATATGATGTATGTGAGGTGTGTGAGTGATTGGTTTGATTGGAAAAGCTCTCAAACTCAAAACCCGATAGCTACCTTGCTAAGAAAGGCATTTTTGCCAAGAGAAAGAGATTTTGAGGAAAGCATCTGTTAGATGGCTTTGGTGTACTCAAACTGATCACAATTGAGCTCTATTTATAGTAGAGCAAGTTTGTTTTGCAAGGAATAGTGAATGGCAACTGGTAAGTAGGTTTGGCCAATGTTGGCAAATGAAAATCCAAGTCTCCTCTAGACATTGACTAGAGGTTAGGGCACAGAGCTTTGGTTCCCTTGGTATTGGATAAGTCTTGACTTATTTCAGATGAGAATGGCTCAGTCCATGCCACCTTGATGCTTCCATTGAATGCTTCAATCCAAATTTGGAGTCTTGTCCCTATTTTGGCCATTCTAGGTTCAACATGTTATTTCTTATTCCATGGACTTTGGAGGCTTGGCTCAGTGATTGTCCCCTTTAGATTCAATCCTCAGATGTGTCCAAGTGGATAGGAGCATTTGAATTTGGTTGATTTTGGCAAATCGAGCAAAATTGCAAATTCTGCCTTGCCTTTGACAGATTTCAGCAAGGCAACTTTCCAATGTCATAACTCATGGTGTAAGTTGAATTTGGTAATGCTCTTGACCATTTTGGAAAGCCCTTACATGATACAACAACTGTTTAAACATGTTTGGTTTTGATCTCTTTTGAATCCAAGTGAAAAATCCCTCTACATTTGGCAAAAAGTGAAGGCAGATTCTGACTTAGTGAAAATTTCACTAAGTGTTGGAAAAAGTGATATTTTCACATTTCAGCCATTTTGATCACTCACTAACTCAAAATCCTTAATGAATTGGACTTAGGTCTAGTTGAAGTTTTTGTAGAGGGTAATGAGGGCTACAAATCCATCTTTGGATGAAAAAAAATGGCTTTGTGGTTTAGGAGCTATGATCCTCCAAAGTTGGTGCCCTTGTCACTTTATTTTTAACTTAGAAAATTTTCTAAGTCTTTATGGTTACCCCTTTTACAAGTTATCCCACTTTTCTTGATTTTTCTTGATGAATGATGATTCAAATCATACATTAACATCATTTTATGGTTAAAAATCCATTTTGGTGAAAAATCTCAAAAAGTCAAAGTTGACTTTTGTGCACAGTTGACTTTTTATCAGATGAATTTCAAACTGTGCAATTCTTCAGGAAATCATGTCCTTGACCTAAATCAAACTTGATGGACATGTTCCATGGGTGTCATAGGGTATATTGATGCATGCCACAGGGCTTGGGAGCATGTCCTGGTCAAAAGTCAAAGTTACAGTTGACTTTTCCCTTAAAACCCTAACTGTGGTGCAGATGAAATTGAGACTTGTTGCTCAAGCTTCTTGGATTAATCCATTGTTCCAAATGGATCAATATAGTTCATTAGAGACCCTCAAACCCTCTCTTGAGGTCTTGGCTCATGATTTGTCCCAAATGTCAACTTAGGGGTGAATTAGGTCAAGAACCCTAATTCCTGATTTTTGATGAATGCATCCCCTGAGGCAAAATTGACTTGATGATTGGGTCCATGAGGTCCCATGGAGTATATTAGGTTATGTTTTGGATCATTGGCTTGTGCCCAAATGAAAAATTTCCATCTGGAGGCCCTGGTCGACCAAAACCCTAATTTGGTGACACTGTCGATCTTGAGACTTGATCCACCTAGAAGGGAACATCCTTGTGCTTGATCCTTGAAGTGGGAGTCCTTTTTTATCCTTTGTGTATGTTTGAGAGGTTTAGACAAGTTGAAGATCATGTCATTCCTTGATTGATCCTTTGTCTAAGGCTCTGAGAGGGCTTAAAACCCTAATTTTGATTGTAGTGGATGCTCACCCATCTTTGGGGAGACTAATGAGGTATGATGGTTCCTCCATATTGTGATGATGAGTGACACAATGATGGGACATCTTAGTGGTCAAAATTTGGGGTATGACACCTAATTGTGGAAATTTACTTGGTACATGGAGGATAAGGTAGCTAAAGCATATGCCATTAGATTCTCCTCTCGAGGTATATGATGGAAATTGACTTTATCAAAGAAAGGAAACAACCTCATAGCATAATCTTTGTATGGAATCAAACCATGATGACGAGTTTCCCGTTCACCTTTGATCTGATTAATAACCAATGCTAAATCCACAAAGAATCGAGGTTCTTAAATCTGAGATCAATAGCTTCTTCAAGACCAAGGATACATGCTTCATATTCTACCGTATTATTCGTACAATCAAAAGCTAACCTTGCAGTAAAAGGAATATGAGAACCTCGAGGAGTGATTATAATATCTCCAAATCCATGTCCATATGCTTTAGAGGCTCCATCAAATACCAAATCCCATCGGGATCCAGGTTCTGGTCCTTCTTATGGACCTGGTTCATCACAATCTTTAGCTCTAATGGTCATAACATCCTCATCAAGAAAGTCAAACCAGATAGGTTGATGATCTTCAATCGGTTGATGATCCAAAATGATCTTCCAATACACTTCCTTTAATAGCTTTCTAAGTACGATATTCAATGTTATATTCTGATAACATCATTTGCCAACGGGCAATTCTCCCTGTCAGCGCAGGCTTCTTAAAAATATACTTGATAGGATCCATTTTGGATATTGTCGTACCTAAAAAAATACGATCCTTCGTGATGGTCGTGGAAACTTTAGTTCAAACAGAGTTGCCACCAAACATTATTTATTCCAATGAAGGAACAGAAAAATATCGATAAAACCTTTAAAAAGAATAATGGTCGTCGCAACCATATTCGAGTTCAGGAGTAGATTACGCAAGGGAAAGCTATTAGCACCCTCATGTCCGTTGTACTCAATAGGAACCTCTTAGTTAGATTTGCGATTGAATGTTAGCTCATGTTTATTTGCTTTCTTAAAAAGATTAAAAAGAGAAAAGAAAGGAAGTCTCAAAAGAGGAAAAAGGATGTTTCTTATTAGGGTGCTCGCCAAGGATTGGGGCCCTTGTGCCTACGTATCCTCATTAAATTAGAGCATTCGTAGTTCAGAAGACTATAGTGGAAAAAAGAAAAAAGGTTGAAAAGAAAAAGGTTGAAAAGAAATGGTTGCTCGCCAGGATCTCACAATCATGTGCCTACGTATCCTCATGGTGCAATGAGGAAATCATAGCTCCGTAGTTCGGGGAGACTACAGTTTGTTGGTTTGTGTTTTTTAATGAACGAGTGTTTAGATCGCATTCTAAGGGATAAACATTGGCTTGTCTACTCTCGGGGGAGGATTAAGTACAAGTTTGTATGCATATTAGAAAGGACTAAACAGTGTTCTTTTGCAAAAAGGTGTTTGATCACACGGGGTGAGAAAAGATAGGTTTGATGTGTTGAGTGTTGATTTTAGGGTTTTGAAAATAAGTTGTTTTTTAATTCGAATTGCACTAAAGACTATGGGTAGAGGTGAATATTTCAGACTACCAAGTCAAGCGTCTTGTGTCCAAAATACTCAGATTGAGGGCATGAAAGCTCCGTTCTCACTCATTCTCCACCACTTAAGGCTCGTGGTGTGCAATCCTAACCGTAGATTATTGTGTTTTTTGAGTTTATTAAGAAAATGTCCCTTGACGTTGGATCAAGGGTTTTATTGAGAAAAGATGAGGTTGAAAATGGTTTGAGATTGAGATGTGATGCTTATTAAAGAAAAAGGCTTGGTGTTTAACAAGTTGATTTTGAAAATAATTGTGGAATGAGATGATTTTATTTTATTTATAAAGGTTAATGAATGTTAAGAGATTGAATTCGATTTGGAAAGGTTTTGGTGTGACTTTGAAAAATGTACTTGATGTTGATCAAGCACCTTTGATTTTATTATTTTTAAAAGATTAATTTTAAGGGTCATTTTATCTTTCTAGATTAAAAATTATGCATCAACTAAAGATACTAAAAAAACAATAATAAATAAATAAATAAAAGATAAAAGAAGCAATAAAAGGGAGGGGCACACTATCAATACAATAAGTAAAAGAATTAAAAAAAACTAAAGAAAGTAGAAGAAAAAACAACAATAAGTAAATAAAGAAATAATAAGAAAACAAATAAATAAAAAATATACAAAAGACAAAAATATGATGAAAATTTGGGGTGTAACTAGGAAAATTCTCTAGGTCCAAAGGAAAGGGACCCACAGGGGTGCATTGAGCAATTAGCGGGAGTGTGGAGACTCCATCTTCCCCAAACTCACATTTGGCTACAATTCTCGTAGCAACAAAAATGGAGGAAAAAATGTTCTAATGAAAACGTAAAAACACCATGACTTTCTCAAATTTTCACGGAATTAAGGAAATAAATAATGAAAATTTATCTACGCGGTCTCACAAACACAATGGTATATTCAAAATTAAAAAAATAAACAACAAAACAATTCGAAAATTAACAAAAATGCAGCAACATATATTGCTTGATTCGGCCATTTTATCAACCCTCATGACAAACGAATCATGAATTTATGCTCGGGATGATGTTGGGAAGCTATTGGATACATTATTTATGTAAAACAGGCATCAATTTGAATTTTACTCTTTTTGTTCATGGAGGTTCAAGAACACTTTAAACTCTTAATTTTGTATCAATAGAGTTTCCATACAAAATAGTGGTGATTAAGATTCTAATAAAGTGCAACAAAAATAATAATGTAAAGAAAAATTAAATAAATTAAAATTAAACAACAACTAATCACTTTTACTTATGGAGGTTCAGTAACACTTTTCAACTCTTGATTTAAAATCAATTGAGGTTCTATGCAAAATGGTGATGATTATGGTACTAAATAAATGGAGCAAGAATAAAAGTGCAATAAAATTAAATAAATGACAAACATAAGAGCCTACCTAAAATAAAATTCAATAAAGAAAGAAAGAAATGACTTGAATAAAAATAAGGAGAATTTTGGCTTAGTTTAGTGAATGGTTGATGTTGAGATTTGAATATGAGAATGACTTTATTTATAGGCTCTAAAAAGGGTAGTTTAGGAATTATGCAAAGAGTGGTGAGTGCCTTTTAGAAACTTATTTAATTAAATAGTGAATATTGATGTAATATATGCATGGAATAATGATGTAATAAATGAGAGATATTTTGGGCCTTCTAGAAAATTGACTTTTGTTTTATAATGCATGAAAATGATTAATAATAATTAAATGGATATTTTGATGAGTAATAAAATGATCATGAATTTATTTTTCAAAATGCATAGTGAAAAAAATGCAATTTTAGCCAATTTCTTCAACATGTAAAATGTTGACTTTTTGTTGACTTTTTACTATAATGCATATATGCATGATTATAATGACCTTATTTGATGATAAAAATGCATATGCCTAAAAATGCAAAACTTGAAAAATGGACGTGTATCTGATGAGTTTTAAATGTTCGGGCAAAATTAGGGTATAACAGATATTAACCAAGTAGTATCGTTCAACCTATACTACTGGAGACGTTGGGCAGCTCATGCCAAAGCACAACAAGTTGTCTCAAGCAACAAATACTAGGATTTGCAATCTGTGAATTTCTTACTCAAGTAGTAAATAGCATGTTCCTTCCTACTTGTCTTGTCATGTTGTCCGAGGACACAACCCATCGGTCCTTCCAAGGCTGTTAAATACATAATTAGAGGTTTCCCTTCCACTAGCGAGATCAAAATAGGAGGCTCAAGCAAGTAATCTTTAATACTATCAAAAGCCTTTTGATAATCTTCATTCCATACAATACTTTGATCTTTACGAAGCAATTTAAAGATTGGCTCACAAGTGGCAGTCATATGAGAGATGAATCTGGAGATATAATTGAAACGTCCGAGGAACCCTCTGATTTGCTTCCACTGGCCCTGACTTTGTCTGAATCCACCTCTATACCTTTCTGTCTAACAATGAAACCTAAAAGCTTCCCGGAACAAACGCCGAAAGAACATTTGTTTGGATTCAAGCGGAGTCTGTATTTTCTCACACGCTGGAACAACTTCAACCGATATTCTACATGATCCTCTTCAGTCTTAGACTTGGCGATCATATTATCAACATATACCTAGATTTCCTTGTGCATCATGTCATGGAATAGGGTAGTCATAACCCTTTTGTACATAGCGCCCGTGTTCTTCAAGCCGAAGGGCATCACTCTGTAGCAGAATGTTCCCCAAGGGGTGATAAACGTTGTTTTTTTTCATGTCCTCAGGTTACGTCTTAATTTGATTATATCCGGAAAAGCCGTCCATAAAGGAGAAAACATTGAATTTGGTTGTATTGTCTACCAACATGTCAATATGTGGCAAAGGAAAATCATCTTTTGGACTTGCTTTATTCAGATCTCTATAATCTACACACATTCTGACTTTTCCGTATTTCTTTGGAAATTGAACAATATTGGCCACCAACTGAGGATAAATAGATGTGACAAGAAAACCGACATCAATCTGTTTCTGCACTTCTTCTCTAATCTTGACAGCCATGTCAGGATGAATTCTTCTTAACTTTTGCTTCACTGGAAGACATTTTGGTTTAAGCGGCAGTCGGTGCTCTACAATATCAGTATCCAACCATGGCATATCTTGATACGACCAAGCAAATGTACCAACATACTCTTTCAATAGCTCTACCAAACTCTTCTTGACATCTTCACCAAGCAGTTCCCCAATCTTGACTTCTCTCTTGTTCTCTTGAGAACCCAAGTTGATCAGTTCGACAGTCTCTTTATATGGCTGAATAGTCTTCTCCTCGTGCTCAAGCAGCTGAGTAATTTTTTCTGGAATATTGTCCTCTTCTTCACTTTCTTCTTCCGCTTCAAATACAGGGAATTCAAAGTTGGGAGAGGGCGCAGGGTCATTGTTTTCAATGGGTTTATTGCTTATTAATCTGCACATGATTTATGCTTTGTTTTAGGAACAGACAAATGTGAAAGTGATATTCAACAAATGAAAATTTTTAATAGGTTTTTTAGTTATCATTTTCCAGAAAAATGCAAAAAGAAAAACACATTGGATAACAAAACGTCTTTTATTAATGATTTTAAAATTTGAAACAAAGGTGCCCGAACAATGTTACTTTCACCTTGGGCAGAGTGAAAGGAATTATTTAAAAAAACAAAACAAATTACTTTGACAAATTAATGACTCCAGGAACATCCACAACAGTCCAATTCGTACTAGTCTCTCTATGCATCACAAAGCAAGACCACTCTGGATCTGAATCACCTTCACCAATGGTAGCAACAACTTGATTTCTAGGGTGAATAAAACCAGCACTGTGGAACACCTTTTGGATAGGCCTGATAGTAGCTTCATGCTTCAATGCTCTTCTAGTTGTATAGGGTGAGAAGCCTAAAGCAACTTTGTTCTTATTCTCGGAAGCTCAACAATTTTTCCTCAACCTTTTGCTTGATCGCTCTTCATAACCTGTTATGCATCTCTCAACAAACCAAGAAATGCCTCATTCTTCTGAACAACATTGACTATATCAAGGGCTTGGAACTGAGTCCCAATAGCTTACTCATTTGCATCTATATATCAGAAAGAAGAAAGGTGACTGACCAATAGGGCCTGATCACTGTAAATGATTACCCGCTTACCATTCTTAACAAACTTGACTCTTAAATAAAGAGATGATGTTACTGCCACAATGTCGTGTATCTATGGCCTTCCCAATAAACAACTATATGTCGGGTAGATGTCCATTACCTGAAAAGTGACTTGGGAAACCTATGGACCTATCATCATTGGGAGATCTACTTCACCAATTATTGTCCTTTTGGAACCATCAAAAGCTTTGGCTGCAACCGCACTATGTCTCATAGGAGCACCTTGATAATCCAACTTGGACAAAGTTGCTTTTGGCATAACATTGAGCAAAGAACTTGTATCAAATACGACATTGGACAGGGAGTCTTCTCGGTACCTTATAGATATATGCAAAGCATAATTATATTTCATACCCTCCCGCGACAACTCTTCATCTTTGAAGCTCAAGATATTATAGGCCGTAATGTTTCCCACTATGCCATCAAATTGATCCACTGTCACATCATGATCCACATAGGCTTGTTCTAACACCCTCATCAAAGATTTTTGATGAGCCTTGGAGTTCAAGAATAAAAATAACACTGATATTTTTGACGGAGTCTGAAGGAGTTGATCTACAACTTTATAATCACTTCTTCTGATTAATATTAGTAATTTGTCAGCATCATCATTCTTCTAAGGTTATCAGAAGGGCCAATAACCACAGGTTCTTGATTAACCACAACATGATCTTTACCATGCATTTTCTTACTTGCTGACACATTATCAACCTTTTGGAGTAAACATACAACCACTTATAGTCATACCACTACATCTGCTATATTTCTGACTGACCGCGCTAATTCAATCATTACTTCTTTACCATCTTCCAATACAGTAGCATTATACTTCCAGGGAATCGCTTTATCTTATTCATACGAAAATAGTTTCGGCAAATAAACTATCAAAGGATCCATAGTACTTCCCTTACTCTGGTACATGACTTCCAAAGGCTCTGGGATATCAAACTAAGGAACAATAACATCTACCTCGTCATCCTTATGCTTAGTACTGACATGTAAAATATCTTGGTCCATCAAGCCCTAGATATCTTTTTCACTAATGTGCACCCTTCAGGATTCTGCTCACACAACTAGCAGTCTGTATGGTTATTAGTGCGGTAAAGCAGCAAACAACAAAAGCTTTTGGAAGTATTTATCTGGGAAATTATCGTGTCCACAGAGTTTAGTGTTATTGAACTGCCGTTCGACAATTTAAATGTTATTGATTTTGGGTTTAAAATGGATTTAAATTAAATGCGGGAAATAAAACTTATGAACAGAAAAAGAATTCATTCTTTGGAGAGTACAGAACTCTCGAGTATGAATTTCATCTACCCTATCAAATACTTAAA
This sequence comes from Lathyrus tuberosus, assembly GCA_022829125.1. Classification (NCBI taxonomy): domain Eukaryota; kingdom Viridiplantae; phylum Streptophyta; class Magnoliopsida; order Fabales; family Fabaceae; genus Lathyrus; species Lathyrus tuberosus. Next base: position 14,380,909 of record JALAZF010000075.1, read on the forward strand.
CTTACTACCCAATTGCACGTAACCTAAATCACTCGTCAACATTATCACTTATCTCTCACACAGAGGCTATCTCTATCATAGAGTGAAACAACGACCATATTACTCGCGTCGACGATCTCTCAGCGCAACACAAACAACACAGAATCATTAAGTTCCGATACCCAAGTGAATATTAAGCCTAAATCTATCTCTAGAATCTAGAACCTAATAGATGTTCATCCTATATCTGGATTCAACTCGTCCATGTCTGCAACAACTCAAACCCAAATAAAGAAAGCAATCATCAACATTAATTTGTAAAATGAGTTTTATTCAACACCATGAGCAATAAATATACATATAATCAAGGTAAACTTACATATAAACTCACAACAAATGGAAACTACAAAGGGAAGAGAGAAGAGGAATAAAATCTCTCGCGGTGTCAATCACGATCCAAGAATCATCCACCCCCAATCGTCGAGTTGCAACGTCCATTGATGCTTTTCTAAGCTCTAAACTATAAAAAATGAAGGTTTGATGAATTGGGAACAAGTACCCCAAAACATAACCTAAAAAATGTGTATTTACCCCTTTTAATGTGTTTCTGCCAAGGCAAATTCGGCCGACGAAGCAACGGTTGACCCGGTAAATCAAGGCGGTCTTTTCTGCAGCTTCTGGAATTTCTGGCTCGCCCGACGAGCTCGGGGCGAAAGCTGACAGTAGAAAAATTCAGCATACTGTTTTCTTCATAACTTTCGAACCGTAACTCCGTTTGAGACCCAGTCGGAAGCATCAGAAAGGTTATTCAATGCTCTATCTAATAATGACTATATATCAATGCTTGAATACCTACAAAAATGAGATAAAACAATTAAATTCAATGATATTTACACAAAAATACTAGTATACACTAAATATATACTTTTACAAACAAAGTGGGATTTTATTCAAAGAATTCAATACAAATGAATCGATAAGTGCCGCAAAACTACTACTAAAAACACAATATTTTGCCACTTATCAAACTCTCCCCAACTTAAAACATTGTTTGTCCTAAAAAAAAATTAAACAATTTAAAGAAATAAAAGACGATAATCCACGAATCACGAATCAACAGGTTTTTTAAACGGAAAATAAATGTATGGGTCAAATAAAAAACGTACAAGCAAAGTAAACACCTACCACCATCCTACCATGACAACATGAAAATGAAACAAATCTTAAGTACAAAAATCATGCCACACAATCTAAAACAACACAAGTTAAATCATGAATCACACCTAGCAAAAATTCATCGAGGGATGAAAAACACACAAAGGTGAGGATTTGACATTCATCCAACAATCTTGCAAACAAAAGACTAAATTATGCATTCATCCAAGAATTCACATTGAACTTAAAAAGGAAAGAATCACAAGGGCTTTTCAAAGTTGTAATGTGGCTTGGTTAACAAACAAGGGGTAATTCCTAAAGCTAATCGAAACAAAAACTTGCCTAAACCTAAGGGAGTGATCAACTCACAAAAGTTCAAACACAAAATTTCAATCAAACTTCTTCTTTCATCCCAAGTGTTACACCAAGCACACCTTACTTATTAACACAATTATTTGATACTCTTTTTGTTTTTCTTTTTCAAAACTTTTCTCTTTTTTTTTTCTTTTCTTTCTTTTTCTCTTTTTTCTTTTTTTTTTTTCACAACTGCATAGCAACCAACAACATAAGTGAGCAAACATTGCTCTTCCCAACTTGAATTCAACCAACATCAGTGTGTGAATACTCCCTACTTTCTAAGGCAAGGTAAAAATTCAAACAACAACACATGGTTGAGGGTTCAAGAAAACAAATAATCAACATCTATTCAAAAAGGTGAACTAATACTTATAGACAATCATCAAGTTCAAAAACAACATGGACATTGACAAAAAGGCTAAAAAAGGGGTTAACAAAAGTTCACACACTCACAAGGTGAATTGACTATTTGATTAGGAAGTTGTGTTCAATAATCAAACAAAATGCCTTGATCATTTTCATACTTTCATACAATAAACACAAACAAAAGATTAAACATAATAAAATCCAGTTAAAACAAGAATTGTGACCTCCAGCATATATGAACAATGGAAAGCTTCCTCACATCTAGGGGTAAAAAGGGAACTAAAGTGATTCAATAAAAAAACAAGTAATGTAAAAGAATGAATGTCATGGAATTTGTACGAATGAAAAGTTTCCTAAACATCTAATGCTATAGAAAGTGATAAACGAGTATTTGGCGTGTACCAACTTCAAAAAAATATCATTACCATACATCCGCAAGTTGAAATGGTCATGTTGGAAAATCACCTCAAACTTCCTCAGGATACTCAAAACAAGCTCTTGGACAAACACAAAAATAACAAATTAAAACGAACTACTATAAACATACTGAAAGATCGGGTGAAATTGAATTAAACAAGTAGAAAAGTGAAGATTTGAGAATTTTAAGAACTGGTCCAATTTCAACTTGTTTAACCAATTCACCACACTATCTATACTAATACAATAAAAACAATAAAGAAACTAAAAACAATACAACATGCTTGTTTTACGTCATAAGCTCGACGCCTATTATTTACAAACCAACACGTTGCTTTGAAAGAGACAAATGCTTTCACTCCTGCCTTTTCTCTCATCTCTTCGAGCTCTAACCGGAACTACACATCTAACCACCCTTTTGGCAAACGTGAAGAGAAACAAATATATACACTATATTCACAAGTATGCAAAACATGTAAAATACACAAATATGGTAAACATATACAAGTATCAATATAAACAAGTGAAAATAGACAATATATACGATATCTACAAAACTCAAAAACAAAGAAACTATCGCAATGCGATCTAATAAAAACACCAATCCTCGGCAACAACGCCATTTTGTTGGTGCGGTAAAGCGGCAAGTAATAAAAGTTTTTAGAAGTATTTATCTGGGAAATTATCGTGTCCACAGAGATTAGTGTTATTGAACCGTCGTTCGAAAATTTAAATGTTATTGAGTTTGGGTTTAAAATGGATTTAAATTAAATGCGGGAAATAAAACTTATGAACAGAAAAAGAATTCATTCTTTGGAGAGTAGAGAACTCCCGGGTTTGAATTTCATCTACCCTATCAAATACTTAAACTTACTACCCAGTTGCACGCAACCTAAATCACTCATCAACATTATCACTTATCTCTCACACAGAGGTTATCTCTAACACAGAGTGAGACAATGACCGTATTACTCGCGTCGACGATCTCTCAACGCAACACAAATAACACAGAAGTATTAAGATCCGATACTCAAGTGAATATTAAGCCTAAATCTATCTCTAGAATCTAGAACCTAATAGTTGTTCATCCTACATCTGGATTCAACACGTCCATGTCTGCAACAACTCAAACCCAAATAAAGAAATCAATCATCAACATTAATTTGTAAAATGAGTTTTATACAACACCATGACCAATAAATATACATATAATAAAGGTAAACTTACATACAAACTCACAACAAATGGAAACTACAAAGGGAAGAGAGAAGAGGAATCAAAATCTCTCACGGTGTCAATCACGATCCAAGAATTATCCACCCCCAATCGTCGAGTTTCAACCTCCATTAATGCGTTTCTAAGCTCTAAACTATCAAAAATGAAGGTTTGACGAATTGGGAACAAATACCCCAAAACATAACCTAAAAAAATGTATTTTTACCCCTTTTAATGTGTTTCTGCTCAAACAAATTTTCCCGGCGAAGCAACGATTTGCCCGGAGAATCAAGGAGGTCTTTTCTACAGCTTCTGGAATTTCCGGCTCGCCTCTGGCTCGCTCGGCGAGCTTGGGGCGAGAGCTGACAGTAGAAAAATTCAGCATACTATTTTCTTCATAACTTTCGAACCGTAACTCTGTTTGAGGCCCGGTCGGAAGCGTCGGAAAGCTTATTCAATGCTCTATATAACAATGACTATATATAAATGCTTGAATACCTACAAAAATGAGATAAAACAATTAAATTCAGTGATATTTACACGAAAATACTAGTATACACTAAATATACACTTTTACAAAAAAAGTGGGGTTTTATTCAAAGAATTCAATACAAATGAATCGATAAGTGCCACAAAACTACTACTAAAAACACAACATTTTGGCACTTATCAATGGTAACGCCCAAACAAACCAACCTTGCACAACTTGGCATGCACATCAGCTAAAGGAGTCTTCACCAAGTTAACATTAGAAAACAAATACTCTCCGGGACAGGCTTCTACCATGCTTACAGAAGGTCCACCATGCTCTGGTAGAGGATTACCTTGCACATTAGGTCCGACCTCTCGGAACTTCAACATACCATTCTTAAAAAGCTCCTAAACTTCTGCTTTCAACGAGAAACAAGTCTCAAGACATGCCCCGGTGCTCTGTGTTGAAAAACACAAAGAGCTTCAGGTTTATACTACCATAGAAGTGGATTCGAAACGCCTGACGGATCTCTAGTATGAATCAACCCCTTCTGCAACAAAGTGGGATATAATTCCCTATAAGTCATATGAATAGGGTCAAACTGAGCCTTCCTAGGAACATGGGCTTGCTAATTGTGATTAGGTTGTTTATTTTGTTGTTGTTGTTATTGGAACTGCGGTTGATAAGTCTAAACAGCAGGAGTTGGACTAACCATTGGAGTTACTGCGCCAATATGAGATTGTTGATAATACTGTTGTTGAGATTGTTTATGTTGACCTCCTCCATTTCTGGGTCTTCCCTGCCTTCCCCTTGAGAAATATCATTGGTATCCCTTTCTTTCTTCTTCTGGAAACTGTTACCAGACTTCTTTGTTCCACCTGACGAACTCGCTTCTTTTGTCAAACGACCCTCTCTGACACTTTCTTCCAATCTGACTCCCATATCAACCATTTTAGTGAACTCATTTGGAGCACTAGTGTCATACCCCCAAAATCTTCTGGCTTATGCATCTCATATTCCTCATGTACATATCCTCCATTAGGTCATGCATTTAACATATCATTCATCACATTTGGTATTGCACAATCACTAGGTCAAGGTTCGATAATGGTGTATTTAATCGGTTTAAAGGGATTTTCAAGGCGGATATTATTTGGTAATTATTTGGGGTTATTTACCATATTGGTGCAGATCATCTCTTTATTTGAGATTCATGGTTAGTTGGTAGATTTGAAGGATTGTCACTTAATTCAAAAGTGCTTATTTTCAACATAAAATCACTTCTTAAAGGCACTTAAAATCAAGGGATGATTCACTAAAAATCAAGGCAAAGTGGTATAAAAATTAAGGCAAAAGCATTCAAATTCAAGTTAATTACTAGTGACCATTCACCTTACCCCTAAACTTGGTACTTATGCTAAACTCAAACATGTCTTACTTCTAACTACCCTTAACTACCTATTTTAACACAAAACTCATGCATTTACCCATTTTCCCTTAAACCCCCTAACTAACTTTTAACTTCCTTAAAGCTCACAAACTAACACAAAACCAAACCACTTTTCATCAAATCTCAACCATTGATAACAATTAATCTAACGGCTAAGATTCGTGATCCGCAACTAACATTTGGATTAATTCCTAACTGTTGATAAAGTAATAATTTGCATCACAATCCAATGAATCACAATTAATCAAAAATCAATATAAACCTTCTTTTTTCCCAATTCTTGGGGGTTAACCACTTTGACCATTTTTCCACCATTTTTGCTTCTAACCTCTAACTTTTCTCTCAACCTTTTCACCATTTTCATAACCTCCACCAAAGTTCATCATCATCACCATCTAGAATTTCACATTGAAATTCTAGAGTTGATGGAACTTAACCACAAGCATTCAACAATTCGAGATTCATCACAATTCTCAACAATTCAAGCATTCATCAATTTTCAACAATTTCATCAAGATTCAAACATGGATCACTTTTCTACCATCTCCTAATTTTCATCTTCTAATCATCAATTCTTGGAAGCTAATGAGAGCTTATTCTTGAAATTTTCCTTATTACACTTCGACAGCTGAATTTCAACATTAACCGGAGCAAACCTCTGCTCTGTCGGTAATGCTTTATCACTTCCATATTCTTGTCATGAATTGTTGGATGATTGTTGGTTGATTTAACTTAACTATTGTTTTAAAATCGCTTATTGGATAATCACTTATTGTTGCATGAAACACAATCTTGAAAATAACGATTTTTCAATTCTTAACCGTTAATTACATGTGAATATACCATTTGAATCGATTTTACGCGCTGATCGTGAATATATAATTATTTTGTCGTTCTGATGCATAGTTTAGCCGAACAGGCGCATTCTTTAATCAAATTTTTGCCCACTTTTTACTTTTTTCAGTATAATCCATAGCCTGTTTTGCAATTTGCAATGTGTATTTGATTTCTTTGCGAAATTCCAATTCCAACAATACATTAACTCGTCAAATTCGATTTCGTTTATCATTACTGAAAACTTGTTCAAAGATATTTTTTTTTCTCCACATTACTACCATTTAACTACTGCTAGTTTACGTTTTTTATTTTTTTTCTAAACCACTATTATGTGCCACATGCTAATGATGATGCTGTAGCTGATATTGATATTTTGAGTGACATACTTTGTTGTCCAATCATGTTTTTCCGCGCATTCGTACATCACGGCATTACAACTACTTCGGCTTTCAATCAACTTTGCAATTAGTTCATGTTACTATGACATTTAATCTTAATTATATATAATACATTAGCCTTAGTTTAGTTAGTAGCTATTACTTTTAGTATACAGTAGAGCTTAGTTTAGATATATATTAGAGAGTTGCTATTTTGACACTAAAATTCAACACCGTATCCTTACACCCACTACAATACAGCCTAGGAGTATGGGTTATTTGTGTCAGAAAGAAGAAAAAATAATTATTAAACATGATAATAAAAACAAAACCGTATAAACTACGGTGTAAGTGTCACAGTTGGTTGTAAAAATATCATTGCTGTATATATTAATAGCTTTAGTTTTATAACATTCAAGAGTTTAGTTTGGAAATGTATTAATAACTTTAGTTTTATAATCAGTAGGTTTTTTATCCAATAGTTTATTTAGTGTAGAAAGATTACATTAGTCACTAGTTATTTAGTTAAAAAGTATACTTTACACTAGTTTAGTTAGAATATATATTAGTTTTAGCTTAGCTTATAATGTATACTATTGTGATAGTTTAGAAACATTATAGTTCTACCATTTAGTGATAGTTTAGAAACATTATAGTTCTACCATTTAGTTTAGAGATAATACTTTGACTCTAGTTTAATACAAACAGTAACTTTGGTTTAGAATTGATAACTAGTAGCCACTTAGTTAGAAAATATTTATACTAGTTACTTAGCTTAAAAAAAATGTATATATTAATTCACTTAGCTTAATTAGAAATAATTTAACTGTATTTAAAAAAATTAATACATTAGCTTAGTTAGGAATTAATTCACATTAGACTTTAATTAATAATTCAATTTGAATTAGTCTTAGAATTGACTTTTAATTAAAGCTCATTAGAACTTAATTCTTTTGCCTTTACTCTTAATTTTATGCACGATTAATGGTTGTATATTTTGTGTGTTTGTATGATTCTTTTTCCATTCTTGTATGGTGTATGGTGGTTATCCCCCATTGTAGTAATATGTCCCCGTTCCTATTAAAGTGTAATAACGTAGGACTTTACATTCTTTATTGTCTTATGCTTGCATGCTTGTATGTTAAAAAAGATAAAATAAAAGCGATTAGAAAACAATTTCAAAAATAAAGATAAAAATAAAGTTTGATTCAACGTCAAGTCATTTTCAAAACTATTAATTGAATTTTCATCCTTCATTACGCCTTAGGGCTCCACCACCTTTTCACACCCGTAAGTCGACCGCTTAGGCATCGCCGTCAACCTCCATCCATTCTCATCTTCAATTCAATCACCCCTTTTTCCTATTCACACCTCTCACATTTTAAACATCAAACACTTGGTCCAATGCCAAGTCTTTTTTCAAACTGTTTTCATAATAAATTGGGAGAAAGGGGAATAAAGTGTACGTACTTGTGCACCCCATTTCTCTATTGGAATTAACCCAAAACCTTTTAGGAATTCCTAATCAATCTTGATCTCAAGAAAGATTATGCGCAATAACTTTTAATGAAAAACGAGAAAGAAAGAAAGAGTTTGACAAAATTAAAGGAAAAAGGGAATGATTTTCAACTACGGAATCTCCGCCCATAAACCGTGGAAACCTTGTTAATATTGTAAAATGCAAGTGACTACAAGTTATTACAAAAAAAAAGGGTTACTCCCTCTATTTATAGATGAGAAAGCCCAAAATTACTAATTTTGGCCTAAGTCGAAATTCTATGTCAAGCAACCTACTTCGACATTTAATCAACTCGACACACACATTAGGCTAATTCAACTAATCCTTGTTTTTGTCGAGCTACACTGCTTCGACACTTACAAACGCAACACACCTCCTAATTTATTGTGTCTAAGCTATCTACATTCATCATAGATCTTAGCTTCTTGAACACTTCGATTTGCACTACTTTCGTCATGATGTATGCAATCTGATTATCAGTTCTGCAGTGTTCCAAGTTCAACTTCCCCTCTACTACCTGCTCTCGAAGATAATGAAACCTCATTTCGATGTGCTTGCTTCGTTCACGTGCTATTAGATTCTTCGCCAGGTTGATAGCTAACATGTTGTCGATCTTCATGGTAATTGCTCCATGAATCTTCGCTGTAATCTCTTCGACAAGGTTCACCATCTATGTTGCTTGACATGCACAAAGAGAAGCAACTATGTATTCTACTTTGCATGACGACAATGCAACTACTGGCTCCTTTCTCGAACTCCAAACAACTGGTGCACCACCTAGCATAAACACATAGCCAGTTGTGGCTTTTCTATCCTCAGGATCACTACACCAACTTGAGTCAGTGTATCCCACTAACTTGCATTATTTTCCTTCATCATCTACATGAAACAAGATGTCGTAGTCGAGAGTTCCTTTCAGATACCTCAATATCCTCTTCGTCGCTGCTTGGTGTGATACCTTTGGCTTCTACATGAATCTACTTACCATACCCACACTGTATGCTAAGTCATGCCTTGTGTGACAAAGGTATCGAAGTGACCCAATAAGTCTTCTATATTGGGTTTGGTCGACATCATCTGAATCTGAATCTTTCGATAGTTGCATTCTGAACTCAGCTGGAGTCGAAGTCGGGTTGCAATCTTGCATCTCAAATCTCTTGAGTATTTCGCTTGCATATCTTCTTTGGTGCATCACGAAACCTCTACCACTCTTGTAGAATTCGAAGCCAGGGAAATATGAGAGATTTCCCAAGTCTGACATTTCAAACTCCTCACTTAGGTCATGTTTGAAATCTTCGATCTCCTTCTTGCAACTTCCTGTTATCAACAGGTCATCGACATAGAGACATATTATAAGTAATTCACTATTGCTTCTCCTTACATATACTCCATGCTCACTCATGCACTTCACAAATTTCTTCTCCCTTATAAAGTTGTCGATCTTCTTATTCCAAGCTCTTGGAGCTTGCTTAAGTCCATACAGGGCTTTATGCAACTCGTACACCTTTATTTTTTCGCCTTGTTTCACAAACCCAACTGGTTGTGCAACATAGACTTCTTCGTCTAAGGGGCCATTTAGAAATGCACATTTTACATCAATCTAACATGTGTGCCAATTTTTAAAGTTTGCTAGACCAACAGCCAACCTGATTTTTTTGATCCTAGCAACAGGTGCAAAAGCTTCATAAAAATTTATTCCTTATTTCTGAAGAAATCCTTTCGCCACAAGTCTCGCCTTGTGTCGATTTAATTCTCATTTAGGATTTTGCTTCACCTTGTATACCCACTTCACATTGATTGCCTTCTTGCCTTGAGGCAATTCGACAAGTGACCAAGTGTTGTTGACTTCGACAGACTTTAACTCCTCATTCATTGCTTTCACCCACTTTGAATCTTTCAATGCCTCAGCTACATTGACTGGTTCGACATCTGCGTAGAAAGCATAGTGTACCAGCTCATCTGCTTCATCGATTACATCATCTGATGTAATCACACATTCTTGCAACCTTGTAGGCATGTGTCTTGTTCGTCGAGGTCTGCTTGGGCCTGCTTCACCTCTGACTTCTTCTTGTCGAACTTCTCTTTCGACTTCACTAGTTGGTTCTTCACATGAGATTATCACTGAATCCTTCTTGACATTCTCAGTCCAATCCCATTCCTTAAGCTCATCTATGATCACTACTTGCTTGTTCTCTGAGTCGAATAACTTGTATCCTCCAGTCGAATGATATTCTATTAGGATCATTTGACTCGACTTATCATCAAGCTTTCTTCTCAACTGATCTGGCATATGTCTATGTGCTATAGATCCAAACACCTTCAAATGACTTAGGCTAGCTTTGACACCAGACCACCATTCTTCTGGCGTGATTCCTTCTAGCTTCTTCATCGGACATCTATTCAAGATGTATGTTGCTGTCGACACAGCTTCTCCCCATAAATCTTTGGGTAGATGCTTGCCTTTCAACATACTTCTCATCATATTCATGATGGTTCTATTCTTCCTTTCCGCAGTTCCATTCTGCTGTGGAATGTAGGGTGGCACCACCTCTTGCACAATCCCTTCTTTCTCACATAATGCATTGAAATCTTTTGACACATACTCTCCACCACCATCAGTCCTCAAAATCTTTAGCTTTCGACCACTTTATCTTTCGACCATAGATTTAAATTTGGAAAATACCTCGATCACTTCACTTTTCTTCTTGAATATGTAAGTCCACTGTTTTTGACTGAAATCATCTATGAATGTGACAAAGTATATATTACCTCCAATCGAATCCACCTGGATAGGACCACATACATCAGAGTATATGACTTCGAGGATTGCCTTCGATTTGCTTCCTGCATCCTTGCTGAAGCTATTCTTGTGATGTTTCTCCTGAACACATTCTTCACACACTTCGCATGGAATGTCGATTTCTGGTAATCCTGAAACCATATCTCTTCTCTTCAAATCTCTGATGTCTTTGAAGTTGATATGGACAAGTCGATAATGCCATAACCATTCATCTCTGTTGGCTGCAGTTGCAAGGCACTTATGCTCCATCACATTAAAATCAATCTTGAAGGTTCTATTCTGAGACTCTGGAGCCTTCAATATTAACATACCACCAGAGTCGAGAACTCTCATCATCTTGTCTTTGATCGACACCTTGTAGTTCTTTTCGACCAGATGCCCTATACTGAGCAAATTACTCTTCATGTCTGGTATGTACAACACATTGGAAATTATTGACCTCTTGCCATCTTTCCTCATAATCAGAACATCACCAATACCTTCAGCTGCTAGAGTATCGTCATTTGATAATTTCACCAAGTTCTTCATTGAGGGCTTTATGTTGACAAACCAATCTTTCCATCCAGTCATGTGTGATAGGCATCCTGAGTCCAAGTACCACTGGTCCTATAATTTTTCTTCATCTCTTGTTGTGACCATCAACAACATCTTTTTTTCTTCATGTTTCGCCAGCTTTGCATTCGTTTCTTGATTCTTCCTCTTTTCTGGACAACCACTAAAATAGTGACCATACTTCTGACAATTGAAACACTAAATGTGACTTTTGTCAGGTTTTCGACCACCACCTCTTCATCTACCTGCAGCACCACCTCTTTGGTTGCCTTGGTTCCAGGGTTTTCTCTGATTCGACTAGTTTCCTTCCTGCTGATTTCGACCAGTCGAATTGTTGTAGCCTCCTCTGCCTTTGTTGCCATTCCAACTTCCTTTGCCTTTCTTTTCTTTTTTTGACTGCGCCTGCAAAGCCATACCACTCTTCATCTTTCCTGCAGCTCTTTCAGCCATCCTTTGTTCATGAGACTCAAGCGTCCCTTGAAGCTCTTCTTTCGTCAATGTTGACAAGTTTTTTGACTTTTATATGGCTACTACCACGTGGTCGAACTTTGGAGCCAATGACCTCAAGATCTTTGCGAAAACTGATTTTGATGTCAATACTTCTCCACATACCTTGATTTGATTCACCAGTTTTGTAACCCTAGTGAAGAAAGCTTTTATGATTTTATTGTCTTCCATCTGAAGCAATTCATAAGTCATTTTATGAGTTTGTAACCTCACCTCTTTCACCTTTTCTGCACCTCCAAACAATTTTTCAAGAATCTCCCAGGCTTCTTTTGGTGATTCTACATCACTAACCTTTTTAAAATTATCTGGATCAACACATTGATGAATTATAAAGAGAGCTTTATAATCTTTCTTCTTTAATTCTTTGTGTGTAGCCTTTTCTTGATCCGTTGTGTTTTCTACAAGCGGTGTTACTCCTTCCTTCACAAGATCCCAAAAATCTTGATAACAGAAAACCACCTTAATCTTCTTACCCCAATTCTCATAATTATCTTTCTTGAGAATCGGAAGGTTCGTTGGAAAGTGCCCGTTTGGATGATTCATCGCCATCACAATTTTGCTTCCTTGAATCGCAACCGGAGCTCTAGATACCAGATGTTGGAATTAACCCAAAACCTTTTGGAAATTCTTAATCAATCTTGATCCCAATAAAGATTATGCGTAGCAACTTTTAATGAAAAATGAGAAAGAAAGAAAGAGTTTGACAAAATTAAAGGAAGAAGGGAATGATTTTCAACTGCGGAATCTCCGCCCATAAACTGTGTAAACCTTGTTAATATTGCAACTGCAAGTGATTACAAGTTATTACAAAAAAAAAGGTTACTCCCTCTATTTATAGATGAGAAAGCCCAAAAACATAAAAGCCCAAAATTACTAATTTTGGCCTAAGTCAAAATTATGTGTCAAGCAAGCTGCTTTGACACTTCGACATCTAAATAACTCGGCACACACACATTAGGCTAATTAGACTAATCCTCGTGTCTGTCAAGCTACATTGCTTCGACACAAGGAATTACAAACTCAACATTCTTAAGTACTTGGGTTATTGGCCCTGATTGGCATGTGGCCTAACGCTTGTCTTCCATTCAAAACACCTAATAATAAGAAGAGTTTAATTCGGTCCTCTTAGGGCGAAAAGGAGTGGCTGGGATTTTGAAGAAATGCTTTTCCATGTATTTTAGTTTTGATGAAGACATTGCGTATCAAAGAAGAAGAAAAATGATCATACAAGGCTTCAAAAGCTCTCAAGATTGCTAAAGGTATAAATTTTTAAATTCAATGTGTGATACTCTTAGAATGCTCAGAAAACATGATTCTTAAAGCATATCATTTTTGTTGCATGCATTCACATTGTAAAGAATCGGAAAACAAACTTACTCATTTGAAAATGCATTCTTTCTCAATCATGTCAGTAACAGATTACAAGATTTCAGCAACAGATTACCAGTAACACATTACTAGTTTTTTGTAATCGATTAGCATAAGGAAAAATTCAAATTTTATAGTTGTTGGAGTAAGGTAATCGATTACCACTTATCAGTAATTAATCACTCTGCATAGAGCTGCATCTTTTCATTTTTTAAAGGCTGTTTTTTGTATGGAAAGGTTCTTTGATCATCCCCTTTCATATACACCTATTCATAGAGGTTTTACAACATATATTTAAGCCTTTCAAGGCAGAATTTTTTCTTCACCTCTTCCATTCAAACTTTTACCTAAATTCAAGCATTTTTACTTGAAACTTTTTCTGCACAATTTCATATTAAACATCAAAAGTTTATGAGCAATCAAAGTGTTTATACTTGAATTATTCATTGGAAGAGAAGACCAAAGTTCTGCATATAAGTTGGTTCAAGTGCAAACAACATCATCATATTTCAAATACTTGTAAAAATTCAGATTATTGTTGAATTCCTTATTGTTCAGGATTGTTGGAAACAAGAGAGTGGTTAAGGGAGGATTGTTCTATTAATGCACTTTGTGTAAATCCAAGAGGATTGTTCTTGGTGTTTTTTGTTAGTGTATGTATAGGAAAACTAGGATAGTATTGTATAAGTCCTAACAATAATAAAATCACTTACTGTGTAAGGGGACTAGAGTACTTTTGAACTGTGAGGGGAACCAGGATACATCGTTGTATCTTTTATCTTTCTACATTTTATCGCTTTCATCACTTCAAATCTAAATCGGAAAAATAAGAAGACATAAGTTAAAAACTAGAACAATTTTAAAGTACCTAATTCACCCCCACTCTTAGGTGCATACTTGTCGCACCCTAATTTTTGACCCTAAGATCACTTTTCTTTTCGCATAGCATCTTTAGATCACGCGGTCTCATGTGCGTGTTTGTTATCACTAACCAGTTTGTGCAGGTGCATTAAATTCAAATGAAATTAGCATCCGTTCTTTCAGTCAAACATTTCAGAACATGACCAACTGATACTGACTTAAACTGGTCCTAAGGTTTCTACTTTGATCTGGGCTTCACTTTTAGATTTCTCTCTCACTCATAGGCTATTCTTGGAACAAGACTTTAAAGATATCTTGGGTGGATCTTACGGTCATATCTCACAATAAAGTCATAATCGAGCTGTGTTTTTTTTATAGAGCCGTTATATGTTTATTCTTGAAGACATGGTACATTGATCCCAAATCCGAATTTGTTGGACTTTAGTGTATTATGAGTTGGGCCATGGTATTGCATGCTCGGTTGCAACGTGATGTTTGTCTTGGACATATTTGTTTCTTTGAAGAAGTTTGACCATCGCTAAGAGATTCATGGTTCCATCAAAGCATTCAAAAGCTTAATAGCATAATCATGACAATCCAAATATGCAAGAGATTCAAGTTGAAAATTCGCATTTTAAAGCCAATCTTAAGTTGATGGAAAGATCCATTACAAGCTCAAGCATGGAAATTCAAGTTAATATCATCTCACCATGCTAAGATTCAATTGATAAGGGCAAGAAAACTTTGGTACAAAATTCAAGATCCATGTTCCTCACAATTTATAAGGGCCCAATTCACGTCACCAAGTATCAAAAGCATACCAAATCAATTTCCAAAGTTCAAAGCTTGTCTTAATTCAAAGTTTTCTCTTACGAAGGAGAATAATGATGGGATATCCACACATGAGCATTCTTCATTATAAGAATTTGTTTTCAATACATGCTGTCACAAGATGTTAAAAATTATGAATGGCCTTTGTTACAAGTAATTACAAATTCATGGCATGTCACATTACTTTACATTTTACAAAAAGAATATCCAAAACTTCTAAGAGGAACAACAACAGTATGACTCCTTTCTCAAGACTTTACTCCCTTGAAAGCCCATGGGACCCATCGTTGAGGGACACATATACCAACATAAATGGCAAGAAGGCACTTGATTTCTGTCGTTGCATTGTTTGAAGGAATTCATGCTTGGCTATTCTAATTTTATAACAATTAAACTACTATTGATAATTGAAAATTTATATTTTGAAGATAAGATCAAAGAAAAATACACTACTGTTCTACAAAAACCAAAAGGTTGAAACGAGCCATCAGACATCTTGAGGTGGCTACTTGGTGGCATCGGTTTTGGTGCTGGCAAATCCACTTTTTCAACCGACATAGCTTGCTCTTCGAGTTTCAGAAGTAAATGCTCCGACCGTCATACACCAGTAGCAATTCAGTATGGATTGTTATGAGGTACAAATTTCCTTTTGGGCTCTAATTTGAATTAGTGCTCCGTCATCTGAAAAAAGCATAGAGATGGAAATAAGAATTACCAAATGTTCAGCCTATTCACCAAACTCAACACTCAGAGCTCATCTAAAATACAAAAGCCATGTACGTCACATGTCGAACAAAAATTCAGGATACATTATCTTTGTTTCAGTAGAGAAAGACCCGTGATTTCGCTCCACCAAAATCAATGCCAAGCAATCGACACATTAAACCTAAAAGAGGAAAGCCAAAACAATAGATGTTAAGTTTTGGCAAACTTCAAAATCCCAAGGAAACACAATCTAAATGCGTTCAGGATGGTTTTCAATGAGCAATGAAAGTTTTCTAACATTTCCAAAACTGACTTACAGCATGATGAAAAGGAGAAGAATTGAATAAAGATGTGTTCCCACATGCTTGAACCAATATGGAAGGGATTAATCAATTATCTTCATGCACTCTCCAAAACAATTTCAGCACAGGATCACACTAAAATCAAAGAAATCAAATGTTGTTCCATTCTTTCCATATTAACACAAACATACTAAAACCAAAAAGGAAGGAATTCGAAAATGCTTGAACATGTCTAAGGCAAGACCGGAATGTATCCATACAAAAAAAACTCACACGGTAAAGGTAAGAATCCCAAGTCATAAAACGTTTCCAAGACCAATATCATCAAGTGATTTATTTCAATTAAGACAAATCAGAAATCATTCCAAATACAGAGGAACATGCTTCAGATACATTTCAAAGACTTTCCTAACTATAACAAATATGTTTCAACCACTAAATTAAGAGCATTCAACAAGTTGGGTTCTCTAAAGCCTATATAAAGAATCGGCATACACGCAGCAAGGGGAGGAGATTGGAAATCCAAAAAAAAACCATCAACAATCTTATACCAGCACATATCAATACACGACAAAAAAACCCAAACAGAGCACAACCATTCATCAATCATATACATCTCAAGTCGTATCAGAAAACCAAAACAGAAATTCATCATCACCAAAAATTCACAAATCCAACAAAAAAACCAATTTCACAGAAAAGCCACGAAACATATCCTCAACTACCATACAAGACACACACATTAAGAAGAACATCTACCTCGCGCGAGACAATTACTGCCTTTCATCCAACATCGTCACGTTGAAACCGCTTCGACGCGCACAGACTCGGCCCTTCATCACCACTCACGAACCAAATCGCGAAGGCACCCGGAACATGAAAAAGAAGAAGTTTCAAAATCAACGAACATCAACAACACATGGTCGAAGAAGATAGGAGCAGAAGGGAAGACTCACCTTTGAAGCCGCCTTCAACCTTCACTAGCCATTTTCGTTTTCGTTTCACACTTTAATCTGATGTAATATGTAAACTGTGATATCATATTGAAATGGGGTATCGGGGGGATTAGGGTAGATTTAGGATTTTTTTTCTTTTGCTGTTGATTGTTTGAACGAGAGAGAAAAATCGAGAGAGAGGGCGAGAGTTTGAGAGGTGGTGACGGCGGCGTTTTTGATTTAGGGTTTTCAAACCCTTTTGGGTGAGAGAGGAAGGACGAGAGAGACTGGGAGACTGAGAGACAAGAGTACGCTTTTTTCTTTTGGTTTGTATTTCGGACGTATCCTGTACATGCGCACACACCGTATCACCATGCACCCTCACATCTTTTCAGCTTGATCACTATGCACACACATCCAACGACCAAGATTTGAGGATCTATCTTAGACCCTCTCCCTTTGCGCAATACCGTAATCCCTCTGTTTTAATCTAACTTTTTATTTAACTAATAATCTTTTTATTAATTTAACCTTTTAAAATATAATTCCTCTTTTCTAACCTTTTTTTTTTAATAAATTACAACCTTTTGTTAACTTTTTCTAGTTAATTAGCAAAAACCATTAGTTAACTTTTATTTATTAAAATATTAAGACTAAAATCTTTTTGATAAGAAAACTTTTATTAATTGTTAATATAACTTAAAAAAAACTAAAATAAAGTCTTTAAGAATAATTAAATCCTTTTTTAATAAGAAAATTTTAACCCCTTTTTAAAGTAATCCTTAACTTATTTCTTAAAATAATAAACCTCTTTAACATCAAACTCTTTTCTCATAAACCTTAAGAATAAACCCGTTAGAATCTCTCATTGCGCTAGATCGTACGCTCGTGTGTGAACCGCTTGTCTTGCTTGCTTGTTTGTTTTACTTGATATATTGCTTATATGTTTCAAACCCTTTTTCAAAACAAAAAATCCTCGATCCAACGTTGAGCCCATTTTCTACCCATGTAAGTCGATTGCCTTTAGGCATCGCATTCGACCTACCGATCACAAGACACAAGTTTAGCATCACTTTGCTAGCACCCTCGCCTAAATAACAATAATTAATCGCATTAATATCCAAGGGAAAATCCCATGCATGATAATCATATTATTGTGCATGGTGCATATCATTTGCATTTCATAATCGGCACCCTAAGATAAGTCAATTAGATAACTTAGGATAGATTTCCTAGGTTAGTGCCCCCTTAATTTTGATTTTTTAATCAAACTTTAGCCCACCTAATTCTCCACACAAGAGAATTAGATGTTAACCATCTCAAAGAAGGGACATACAATCCCATACCCCACAAAATACAAACATTTTCAAAAGTGTGGTGGTCTTTCTTAAGATGATGACTTATCTTCCTCTCCTAAACCTTTAAAACATTTAGTATCCTTAATAAGGAACTACAAGTGCTCTGATTCCCTCCTGACAGGATATGTAGGCACAAGATGCGATATCTTGTCGAGCACACTTAGGAATTAAATAATAAATCACCTACCCTAAAACCCTTAGCAAAACAAATAACAGATAACATAAAGTAAAATCAAGAGGTTCCTGTAGAGTACTACAGATATCTAGGATGCTAACACCTTCCCTAGGTATAACCAACCCCCGAACTTAGAATCTTAGTGCATTTGCATTGCATTGTGGGAATTCGGTTTTTCTCCCTTCCCTTGGATAAAATCAAAGACCGGTGGTGACATTAAAAATGCGATCCTAGTTAACCAATAACTGTGGTATCCAATTTTCACCGCGATAGAAATGGCGACTTCACTGGGGAATCTCATAAGAGGGTTCCCCCTAACTTGATCTTTTAATGTTATCTTATATATATTTGTTTTGCTGTTTGGAGGGATTCTTGAGTGGTGAGAGTCCTAGACCCGGACTTGAGTGAATTATAGGAGATGATATGGTCAAGGGTACTTTGACGGAGTCGATTCCTGAAAAGTCAAATTGAGAAAATCATCGCTCAGTTTAGGTTCTTTTGAACTTAATATTGTTTGAACGAGTTCATTCGTGAAAACGGTTTTAACTTCGACTAAGAACCCTTAAGACTGAGGACCGTAGCACCTTTAAACCCACTTGGCCTTTTAGGATGTAGTGCAGTGACTATGCGGGAGTCTATTTCCAAATAGTTGTCACGCGATACTACACTCAGACGATATTCTCTTGAGAATGTTATTGAATACCAAGTGATTTGGGAAGTCGATAATATCCGAAAGATGGGTTGTAGACTCTGGGAACTTTTAGAACCCGTTCGACAGGTACATTTGAAACCCTACATACCTTGGGGAGGGTAGACCTTGACTCCATGTTGTGACCTTTCAAACCTAGGACTCTTGTTTGTTTGTTTGCTTATGTGTGCTTTGTGCTTTGTTGTTTTGTCTGTATGTTTGCATCCTTGCATTGCATTAGCATCATATCATAAAGATTCATGGAACTTAGTCTCATTCGTAAACATCATAAGAATATCATAGACTCTTGAAAAAAAATGTTGAAGTACTCTTACAATAGTCATAACTTGGACGATCTAAGGAGATTGGAGACCTTGCGGCCAGACAAAGAAGAATTCAAGACAAGATAAAAAGTTATTCTACTGCTGCCTACCATTATTCCTGAGGACTAGTTGGTGAAACCTTATGAAGAATATTCTTAGCTGACCAAGTTACTATTTCAGGACCAAATTTCATTTCCTATCCAAAGTTCATATTCAAGCTAAGATAATTACCAAAGGAGAATATATTGGAAAGAAGTTATTTCTTGCAAAGAAAAGCCCAAAGACGTCGTATTCCGTTCTAATCTTCAGTCAACACTTCTAGAAGAAGCTCAATTGGAAGAAAAGGTCAAAGAAGACCATTGGAGGAGTCTCCTTAGATCCATCATTACTAGCTTTTATTTATCTTTTTTTGTCATGACTCTTGAAAAGTGTACCGACGCGTTGTAAACAATTTTGTAATAAATATTCCAATGCTAATAGTTGTAACCGTTTTGAAAAAAAAATGAGTTTTTTGATATTCCTTGATGATTATAAATAATTGAGTTCCCTGAATCTTGTTGCATCATATGCATCATTTGCATTTGCATATGTCTTTTCTCCACCTCAGCTTATTCAGTCCTATCTTTATGTCACTCAGCTGGTCTTCCCGAACTTGAAGTGTTTACTGGGGATAATGGATAGAACACAAAGTGTGGATCCCATGTCAAACTTCAGAGTGACGACTAATCCAATGTTTGATTTTCCTCCTGACGACAATGTCCCGTAAGTGGATCTCCCTACTCGATCTCAACATGTGCAAAATAACCTGGTTGGTCAAGTTAATGAAAGAGATTCCCGTTTTCCAAGGCATATGCAAAATTCTCAAAACGTCCGTCATGTGACAACTGTGAACGATCTTAGAGTTGCAGAAATTGAGAAAGGATTTCATGACCTCCAAGAACAATTGAAGATGTTGAAGAAACCTAATGCATCTGGTTTTAAAGCTTCTGACTTGTGTCTAGTTCTGGGCGTGGTTTTTCCTCCGAAGTTCAAAATGCCTACCTTCGAAGTATACAAGGGTGTTAGTTGTCCAAGGTACCATTTGACGATGTTTTGTCGAAAGATGACCACTTACGCCGACAATGACAAGCTGATGATTCATTGCTTTCAAGAAAGTTTATCTGGGGCATCATTGATATGGTATATGAAGCTAGAAAGGAACTATATTCAGTCTTGGGAAGACTTAGCCAGCGTTTTTACGAAACAATATGATTACAATGTGGACATGGCTCCAGATAGTGACCAATTGATGAACATGAGTCAGAAAGACAACGAGTCCTTCAGGGAATATGCGCAACGGTGGAAAGAATTGGCAGCCCAAGTTCAGCCACCACTTCAAGAGAAAGAACTGGCCAAGATGTTTCTAAAAACACTGTCAGACTCTTATTATGTCAGAATGATAGGCGTTGTGCCATTAGAGTTCTCCAAAATTATGGAAGTTGGAGTAAACATCGAGAATGCACTCAAAAGTGGAAAGATCCAAGATGTCTTGAATGGACAAGCTAATGAAGAGAAATCTATTAGCGGTTCTCAAGAGGAAAGAAGTGTTGAAGTCAATGCAGTTTTGGGATCTCCTCAGACTTTGCAAGCTCTAGTTCCGGTGCCTTTTCACAAACGTCAGTAGACAACTCCTGTTCAGTGCCAGCAATCACTACCTCATGGACGTCCGTACAAACGACGAAGGTTGACTCCTCATAATCAACGTCAAGATCCCCGAATTCAGAACATGAATCACCAGAATCAACGTCAGGATCAGCAGAGACCTTTGAGTAGTCCAGAAGAAAAGACTCATTGGTTCGACCTAATCCCAATGACTTACAGTCAACTATGGTCTTACTTTTCCCGAAACTCAGTGATGGTACCCAGGAAGACTAGAGCCATGAAATCTCGCCCTCCTTGGTTCAATCCAGATACCAGTTGTGCATTTCATGACGGAGTGTTGGGGCATTCGATTGAAGACTGTAAAGTTTTCCAAGAAAAGGTCTAAGAAATGATCGACAATGAAGTGTTGACCTTCAGGAGAGGAATCCTAGTTATAAATGGAACACCTTTATACTGAGAGACGTGAAGACTCGAGAAGTTCCTTCCAAGCCAATAGAATCAAGAGTAGAGCTTACTCCAAATACCATTAAGATGTTTATTCATTTGCTTGCATCTTGTTGTTATTTCTTTGATTATGAGCATGTTTGCGTGTAAGAATTTGTTACTTTGAATAATTAATGCAATGATAATGGTTGTCTTGAACAAATCCATTCGTTTCACTCATTTTAAAACACTTTTTCTATTTTATAATGCCAATGTTGCCTAATCTCTTGCCTTGGCAAAGAATTGAATGGAGGATGACGAAATCAAACGGAATACCTCTTGTCGTATGCTTTTGAATAAAACTCTGCTGGTGATATAAGGCATTATTTCAAAAATCCAAAACACCGGAGATATAAGGAGATAAACCCTCGTTAACCCCTTTGAACCTTTGAAGTAGAAGTTTTCTTCTTCCAAATAAAAAAAACCCTCGTTCTTAACCTGGGGCAGGGTAATTTTCAGTTAACAAAAATGGAGTAAATAGCACGAAGATGGGGTGGGCACAAACAAACTTTGAGCTTTATATCCTTTGTTTCTTAAATCGTGAACCAACCACGATACAACCCTCAAAAGACCTAGTTGAAGCAGGGTTTATTTCAAAAGCATACTCATTGAGACATCGTTTCCTGACTCCCATGAGCTATGCTCAAATTCATGTTGGCATTATAAAATCAGTAATTCAATCACCAAAATATTTTAAATGAAAACTTCAAGATAAACGTTTGTTGCATTAGCAATTTCAGAATTAACATTTTTTGCTTGCTAACATTGTTCGACATCATAGAAGCTAGCATACAAGCATCAAGCGATGAGCTAAACCTTTTGAGACTGGAAACTCTGATGAGTAAATGGTAGATTATTTCAAAAGGATAATAATACACAGGGGCATGTTGCCTAAAGAATTTTCTGAGCAGGGGCAAGTTGCCTCCCAACTATTTCTTTCACTGTCTGACCTCACAGAACAAAGTTTGAAGACTCAGAACACCGTCAATCTGGGGCAGTTACGTCGAGATTTGGTAAATCTCTTAAAGAATTTGAAGACTCGGTTACAGAACACAGTCAATCCGGGCCAGTTACGTCGAGATTCGACAATCTCTCCAAGAGTTTGAAAACATTGGGACAGTTGGACACTAAGTTTTCTATAAAATCCTCTTGGGATGACTTCTTCTTATAAACCAAGTGTTCTGGGGCATTTGAGAAGTGAAGATTACTTCTCATCCACAACAATTGTTGTTCAAAATGGTGACTACTATGTAGGTTATCAATACAAAGTTACATTAGTCTCACGACTTTATTCACTCATACCTCAAAGGGTTTCTATCCTAAGTGATGTGGCGACTCCCCAGTAAATCTTTACTTTAGGTAGTCACGACTAATCCCCGGTAAATCTCTACTTCAAGAAGTTATGACACCTTTGATGCAAGACTCCTCCGACGGGCAACCTAAGAATCCCCGGTGAACTTCTTCGGTTTCGACCTTCCCCAGCGAAGCGAGTGTTTATTTCACTCCTCATTGGATTTTCTCAATCTTCTCCAGTGAAAGCGGATGTTTATTTCATCCTCTCGAAGTTTTATCTCCGACATTTCAACTACTATTAATCCAAGTTTCCCCGTTGAAGTGGATATTTATTTTATCCATCTACAACTTTCATTCAAGATTATTTCAGTTCGCAGCGGATATTTATTTTATCCCCCCATGAAGTCTTTTCGATCGTGAGTTTGATTCGTTCCCAGGGAATCTTTCGCATTCCCAACAGAATCTAAGGTTCATCTTGACAATCCTAAGTGAAGTCACGATGTTCATCCCAAGTGGAGTACTCTCTTCTCCCCAGAGAATTTTGAAGTTTTGAAGTGGGACATGTTTCCGTATATGGATTTCCTTTCATCCCCAGTGATGCTTCCACCATGCGAAGATCGGTCGAGTATTCGTGTCGAGATGCTTGTTTTTGTCTCCTGTTTGCTTCTTGTTGTTGTTTTGTCAGCATAAGCATAAGCATAGCATGGCATCCTTACATGTAGATTCATGGCATGTGCGCATTCTTTTTTTGCATCTTGCATTTTGTGTTGTTTGTTTTGTTCTGTCACTTTGGTCGCGGTTATCCCCAAGTGACTGGGTTTGTCTGCTCCCTTCAAGTATAGTCGTCAGCCCTAGGCAGAAAAAGCACATAATTTCTAATTCCCCACTGAGCTCGATCCTCGTGGAAGATGGTTGCTTTAGTTTTCTTTTCCATTTTTGGATAAAGATAAACCCCTTTGAGTTCATTCCTCAATGGATGGAGTCTTGCTTGACCGTTTCTTTCCAGTTATTTCCTGGATTGAACTTTGGTCCCTGACAATCACATTTTCGGATATCTCTAGGCATTTGGACCTAGACTCAGCGTGCATTTATTTTGCACTTTGTCTCCCCAAGAAGAGTTTATTTGAAGATCTCTATGGAAGACAAAAGTTATTCCTCCAGCACTATTATGGGATTTACACCCAGACAACAAGTGGTAGCTCTTTATTTGAGCTTAGTTCTCTACCTGGATGACAAATGGCAGTCTCCTCAAGACATTTTGTCTACCCCCGGTGAAGTTGTCAAGACTATCAACTTATTCTCCAGAGAAAGTTATTGAAGACCTTCCAGGTGTTTCTTTTTTTTTAGAATCCCTATTACAAGAATTTTACTAGCTTCAACATGAATTTCAACTACAGCAATATTACTTCTCAGTGGTATTCTCCCCAGCGAGTCCACAATTCAATTTGCTTCCATCAAATGGCGTCTCTTTGAGAAGTTTGGTGAAGATTCAAATGATCTTTCTCTTTATTTGAGAAGACATATTTTACAAGTCAACCGACCCGCATCTCTTTTAAGGATCCCCGGTGAAACTTCCAGATCTCCAACAAGTTATGGATTCTAGCTGAAGTCACAAGATCTCCAGTGAAATCCCAACCCCATGTGAAGTTACCTTTCCAGGAGGAGTTCAAGACTTTTTCTCGAGACAGACAACCTCGTAGCGTTTTTATTTCAAGAGTGTGCTAGAGGCAAACAACCTCGTAGCAGTTTGTTTCAAGATGTAAGCGAGGCAGACAACCTCGTAGTATTCAATTTCAGACTTTGTTCGAGACAGACAATCTCGCAACACTTATTTCAAGACTTTGTTCGAGGCAGACAACCTCACAACATTTATTTCAAGATTTTGGTTCGAGGCAGACAACCTCGTAGCATTCGATTTCAAGATTTTGGTTCGAGGCAGACAACCTCGTGGCTGTTTATTTCAAGATTTGTGTTTGAGACAGACAACCTCGCAGCAATGACTTATTTTCTACTCTTTCAAGTGGATTACTTGATAGAAGACCTCGGCAATAGGTATTTTCCTGGTTATTCTCGGCAGTAGATTTCCAGAAGACCTCGGCAGTAGGTATTTTCCTGGTTATTCTCGGCAGTAGATTTCCAGAAGACCTCGGCAGTAGGTATTTTCCTGGTTATTCTCGGCAGTAGATTTCCAGAAGACCTCGGCAGTAGGTATTTTCCTGGTTATTCTCGGCAGTAGATTTCCAGAAGACCTCGACAGTAGGTACTTCCCTGGTTATTCTCGGCAGTAAATCTCCAGCAGACTTCGACAAACAGTCGTTTTTTTGGTGTTTTGGTCAGATGCCTCGCTTGGGCTACCGTGCTGGTAGTAGGTCATCTTTCCTTTTGTGTTTACCTCGCTTAGGCTATCATATGCTTGATAGTAGGTAACACATCTTTTTTTGGTCGGACGCCTTTGCTCAGGCTGCCACAAGTTGGCAGTAGGTGACCCTTCTTTTCCAATTTATTACCTCTGCTTAGGCTATCCTGTGTGATAGTTTCTCACCCTATGTTTAAGACACCTCGTGATTGTCAGTTGATAGTCTCTTTCCCCCAGTGGAGTTAGGTCTTTCCCCGTTGAGTCTTGTTTTGCTCATCGGGTCTCCCATTCTCTAGCTGTGTTCCAATTTTTTTAACGTCGGTCATCCCCTGTGGCATCATTCCTCGCAGGTTCCTTTGTCTTGCATATTCATATCATTTCATACCATAACATGTGCATTTTGCGGCATCTTAGGGCCAAAAATTCGTGCATGTTTGTATTTAAGTCACTCCTATCTCGTTGAGACGAAGATTTCAATCTCCATACCTACGAATAGGAGAAACTTAAATAGGGGCATCTGTCGCACCCTAATTTTTGACCCTAAGATCACTCTTCTTTTCGCATAGCATCTTTAGATCACGCGGTCTCATGTGCGTGTTTGTTATCACTAACCAGTTTGTGCAGGTGCATTAAATTCAAATGAAATTAGCATCCGTTCTTTCAGTCAAACATTTCAGAACATGACCAACTGATACTGACTTAAACTGGTCCTAAGGTTTCTACTTTGATCTGGGCTCCACTTTTAGATTTCTCTCTCACTCATAGGCTATTCTTGGAACAAGACTTTAAAGATATCTTGGGTGGATCTTACGGTCATATCTCACAATAAAGTCATAATCGAGCTGTGTTTTTTTTACGGAACCGTTATATGTTTATTCTTGAAGACATGGTACATTGATCCCAAATCCGAATTTGTTGGACTTTAGTGTATTATGAGTTGGGCCATGGTATTGCATGCTCGGTTGCAACGTGATGTTTGTCTTGGACATATTTGTTTCTTTGAAGAAGTTTGACCATCGCTAAGAGATTCATGGTTCCATCAAAGCATTCAAAAGCTTAATAGCATAATCATGACAATCCAAATATGCAAGAGATTCAAGTTGAAAATTCGCATTTTAAAGCCAATCTTAAGTTGATGGAAAGATCCATTACAAGCTCAAGCATGGAAATTCAAGTTAATATCATCTCACCATGCTAAGATTCAATTGATAAGGGCAAGAAAACTTTGGTACAAAATTCAAGATCCATGTTCCTCACAATTTATAAGGGCCCAATTCACGTCACCAAGTATCAAAAGCATACCAAATCAATTTCCAAAGTTCAAAGCTTGTCTTAATTCAAAGTTTTCTCTTACGAAGGAGAATAATGATGGGATATCCACACATGAGCATTCTTCATTCTAAGAATTTGTTTTCAATACATGTTGTCACAAGATGTTAAAAATTATGAATGGCCTTTGTTACAAGTAATTACAAATTCATGGCATGTCACATTACTTTACATTTTACAAAAAGAATATCCAAAACTTCTAAGAGAAACAACAACAGTATGACTCCTTTCTCAAGACTTTACTCCCTTGAAAGCCCATGAGACCCATCGTTGAGGGACACATATACCAACATAAATGGCAAGAAGGCACTTGATTTCTGTCGTTGCATTGTTTGAAGGAATTCATGCTTGGCTATTCTAATTTTATAACAATTAAACTACTATTGATAATTGAAAAGTTATATTTTGAAGATAAGATCAAAGCAAAATACACTACTGTTCTACAGAAACCAAAAGGTTGAAACGAGCCATCAGACATCTTGAGGTGGCTACTTGGTGGCATCGGTTTTGGTGCTGGCAAATCCACTTTTTCAACCGACATAGCTTGCTCTTCGAGTTTCAGAAGTAAATGCTCCGACCGTCATACACCAGTAGCAATTCAGTATGGATTGTTATGAGGTACAAATTTCCTTTTGGGCTCTAATTTGAATTAGTGCTCCGTCATCTGAAAAAAGCATAGAGATGGAAATAAGAATTACCAAATGTTCAGCCTATTCACCAAACTCAACACTCAGAGCTCTTCTAAAATACAAAAGCCATGTACGTCACGTGTCGAACAAAAATTCAGGATACATTATCTTTGTTTCAGTAGAGAAAGACCCGTGATTTCGCTCCACCAAAATCAATGCCAAGCAATCGACACATTAAACCTAAAAGAGGAAAGCCAAAACAATAGATGTTAAGTTTTGGCAAACTTCAAAATCCCAAGGAAACACAATCTAAATGCGTTCAGGACGGTTTTCAAAGAGCAATGAAAGTTTTCTAACATTTCCAAAACCGACTTACAGCATGATGAAAAGGAGAAGAATTGAATAAAGATGTGTTCCCACATGCTTGAACCAATATGGAAGGGATTAATCAATTATCTTCATGCACTCTCCAAAACAATTTCAGCACAGGATCACACTAAAATCAAAGAAATCAAATGATGTTCCATTCTTTCCATATTAACACAAACATACTAAAACCAAAAAGGAAGGAATTCGAAAATGCTTGAACATGTCTAAGGCAAGACTGGAATGTATCCATAAAAAAAAAACTCATACGGTAAAGGCAAGAATCCCAAGTCATAAAACGTTTCCAAGACCAATATCATCAAGTGATTTATTTCAATTAAGACAAATCAGAAATCATTCCAAATACAGAGGAACATGCTTCAGACACATTTCAAAGACTTTCCTAACTATAACAGATATGTTTCAAACACCAAATTAAGAGCATTCAACAAGTTGGGTTCTCTAAAGCCTATATAAAGAATCGGCATACACGCAGCAAGGGGAGGAGATTGGAAATCCAAAAAAAAACCATCAACAATCTTATACCAGCACATATCAATACACGACAAAAAAACCCAAACAGAGCACAACCATTCATCAATCATATACATCTCAAGTCGTATCATAAAACCAAAACAGAAATTCATCATCACCAAAAATTCACAAATCCAACAAAAAAACCAATTTCACAGAAAAGCCACGAAACATATCCTCAACTACCATACAAGACACACACATTAAGAAGAACATCTACCTCGTGCGAGACAATTACTGCCTTTCATCCAACATCGTCACGTTGAAACCGCTTCAACGCGCACAGACTCGGCCCTTCATCACCACTCACGAACCAAATCGCGAAGGCACCCGGAACATGAAAAAGAAGAAGTTTCAAAATCAACGAACATCAACAACACATGGTCGAAGAAGATAGGAGCAGAAGGGAAGACTCACCTTTGAAGCCGCCTTCAACCTTCACTAGCCATTTTCGTTTTCGTTTCACACTTTAATCTGATGTAATATGTAAACTGTGATATCATATTGAAATGGGGTATCGGGGGGATTAGGGTAGATTTAGGATTTTTTTTCTTTTGCTGTTGATTGTTTGAACGAGAGAGAAAAATCGAGAGAGAGGGCGAGAGTTTGAGAGGTGGTGACGACGGCGTTTTTGATTTAGGGTTTTCAAACCCTTTTGGGTGAGAGAGGAAGGACGAGAGAGACTGGGAGACTGAGAGACGCGCACACACCGTATCACCATGCACCCTCACATCTTTTCAGCTTGATCACTATGCACACACATCCAACAGCCAAGATTTAAGGATCTATCTTAGACCCTCTCCCTTTGCGCAATACCGTAATCCCTCTGTTTTAATCTAACTTTTTATTTAACTAATAATCTTTTTATTAATTTAACCTTTTAAAATATAATTCCTCTTTTCTAACCTTTTTTTTAAAAAATAAATTACAACCTTTTGTTAACTTTTCTAGTTAATTAGCAAAAACCATTAGTTAACTTTTATTTATTAAAATATTAAGACTAAAATCTTTTTGATAAGAAAACTTTTATTAATTGTTAATATAACTTAAAAAAAAAACTAAAATAAAATCTTTAAGAATAATTAAATCCTTTTTTAATAAGAAAATTTTAACCCCTTTTTAAAGTAATCCTTAACTTATTTCTTAAAATAATAAACCTCTTTAACATCAAACTCTTTTCTCAATAAACCTTAAGAATAAACCCGTTAGAATCTCTCATTGCGCTAGATCATACGCTCGTGTGTGAACCGCTAGTCTTGCTTGCTTGTTTGTTTTACTTGATATATTGCTTATATGTTTCAAACCCTTTTTCAAAACAAAAAATCCTCGATCCAACGTCGAGCCCATTTTCTACCCATGTAAGTCGATTGCCTTTAGGCATCGCATTCGACCTACCGATCACAAGACACAAGTCTAGCATCACTTTGCTAGCACCCTCGCCTAAATAACAATAATTAATCGCATTAATATCCAAGGGAAAATCCCATGCATGATAATCATATTATTGTGCATGGTGCATATCATTTGCATTTCATAATCGGCACCCTAAGATAAGTCAATTAGATAACTTAGGATAGATTTCCTAGGTTAGTCCCCCCTTAATTTTGATTTTTTAATCAAACTTTAGCCCACCTAATTCTCCACACAAGAGAATTAGATGTTAATCATCTCAAAGAAGGGACATACAATCCCATACCCCACAAAATACAAACATTTTCAAAAGTGTGGTGGTCTTTCTTAAGATGATGACTCATCTTCCTCTCCTAAACCTTTAAAACATTTAGTATCCTTAATAAGGAACTACAAGTGCTCTGATTCCCTCCTGACAGGATATGTAGGCACAAGATGCGATATCTTGTCGAGCACACTTAGGAATTAAATAATAAATCACCTAACCTAAAACCCTTAGCAAAACAAATAACAGATAACATAAAATAAAATCAAGAGGTTCTTGTAGAGTACTACAGATATCTAGGATGCTAACACCTTCCCTAGGTATAACCAACCCCCGAACTTAGAATCTTAGTGCATTTGCATTGCATTGTGGGAATTCGGTTTTTCTCCCTTCCCTTGGATAAAATCAAAGACCGGTGGTGACATTAAAAATGCGATCCTAGTTAACCAATAACTATGATATCCAATTTTCACCGCGACAATACTCTGCTTACAATTGGCATCAGAGCAGGTTATAGGTAATGTGTTCCTATTAGATCCAGTATGGCTTCCACAAGCGCTAATCCGGTTTTCAAAGATGGTGGTAGTAGCAGCAAACCCCCTCTATTTTCTACCGAGTATTTTGATTTATGGAAAATACACATGAAGGCTTATTTAGAAGCACAAGGAGAAGGAATTTGGGAAATCGTCAAAAATGGTCCACATGAACCAGTTAGTGTCGTTAATGGTGAAGGAACTCCTAAGACTAATAGTTCTCTTGATGATGATGATGATGATGATGATGATGATGATGATGATGATAAGAAGAAAATTCTAAATTCAAAGAAAGCAATCAACATACTTCAAAGCGCACTAAGTATGGATGAATTCTTCTGCATCTCTCAATGTATATCCATAAAACAAATTTGGGATACTTTAGTAGAAACTCATGAAGGAACCGCCGAAGTAAAAAGGTCAAGATTGAATACCTTGAGTCAAGAATACGAAATGTTCCAAATGAAGCCCGGAGAATCCATCATCGCTTTGCAGAAAAGATTCGTGTATTTAAAAAATCATTTGATTGCTCTTGGTAAGACATTTTCTAACGATGAATTGAATCTTAAAGTTCTTAGATCATTAACCAGGGAATGGCAACCTAAAGTGACGACAATATTTGAGAAGGAAAGCCTTTCAACTATGACGTCCGCATCATTCTTCGGGAAAATCCAAGAGCATGAACTTGAACTTGGAAGACTTGAAAAGAATGAACATCAAGAAAAGAAATCCAAAGGCATCGCTTTAAAAATCGAATCAAACTTCATGCTTCTTGTAAAGAGACTTGGTAAGTACTTTAGTAAAAATGACAAATATTTCAATTATGAAAAAAGAAAGAACATTTCAGGAAAAATGAGGCTTCCACTTCAACACCCGATGTCACTTGTTATGAATGTGGTAAACAAAGCCATATTAAGACTGATTTTCTGAAACTGCCAAAGAAAGGTGGCTTCAAGAATAAAATGGAAAATAATAACAAGAAAGCCTACATAGCATAAGAAGATAATGAGATAAGTTCTTCATCAGATTCGGATAGCGACGAATGTGAAAATCTAGCATTGGTGGCTTCACACCATTCCGATGATGAATAAGAGGTTAGTAATGAATTTTCCATTTATGATAACGATGCACAAGGTGCTATAGATGAACTTCTTAATGAGTGCAAAAGTTTGTACAAAACAATATCATCTCAAAAGAAAGAAATTCCGTCTCTAGAAAATAAAATTGAGACAATGGAAAAAGATTACAAAGATGAAAAACAAAAGATAATCAGTGAACAAAAACAAAAATTTGTATGCAAAGAATGTTGTTATACCCCAAATTTTACCCCTTAGATGTCATGACATTTTGCATCTTGCATTAGGGTTCAATCAACTATGCATTGTCAACTAACCATCATATTTTTCTAGTTTGTCCATTTATTTGAAAGCTAGGGTTTTGCACAAGAAAGAGGGAAAGATCAATAAGCCAAGTCCTCATACATTTCAAAGTCCCCTGAGAGACTTTTTGGCTCAATACGTCCATCCCAAGTATTCATTAGGCGGTTAAGGAAGGTGTTTGAAGTCATCTGATCAAGAAAGTCAACTGAGACTCCAAAAGCTCAATCTTTGGCCTTGAGGGCTAATCGTGAAGTTTTCAAGTCATGTTCCATGGTCTCATGTGATTGGATCAAGAGAAATCAAGGAGAAACCATAAAATCAGGAGTTGTGGAATTAGGGTTTTGACTTGAAGAATTACAAGGGAATCTTGGTGTGATCAATCAATGCCTTGATTGGTTCATCAAACAATTGAGCTTACATACATTCAAGAGGCCTTATTCATCAAGAAATTAAGTGTGTTTGGCTCCCATCACAAGTGCAATGAACCCCAAGTTCATCTGACCCCAAATTAGGGTTTTGTTAGGAAAAGTCAACCATGCATGTGACTTTTGGTCAAGGCATGACCCCAAGTCTTGTGACATGATTCCATGTGTTCATATACATCCTTGGAGGCCATCTATTAGTATTTGAAGAGATTGAGAAAGCAAGATCACAAAGAATCACACAGTGCAATTCATGAAGAAATTAAGGTTTTGTTTGAAAAGTCAAACCTTTGACTTTTGATGTTTTTGGTCCAAGATGAAGTATTCAAGCCATATTCCATCAAGATATGTTTGATTTTTGAGTTAGAGCACGAGAAATCAAGACTTGAGAGGTTTCTTGCAAAAAGGGTCCTTGTGTGAACTTTAAAGAGCCATAACTTTCAAACCACACATCCAATTTTTGTGGTCCAAAGCTCAATTTGAAGCTCTCATCATGAAATTTAAAATGTATTAGAGGGTCATTTTCCAAAAAAGGCTTAGTTTTTAAGTTATGAGGCTTGGAAGTTCAAGACAATTTAAGACTTAGTGAAATTTCACTTTTTTTGCCCTAGTTTGCAACCAACTTCAAGCCCATTTTTCATCATGATCCCTTTGGATTCAGAACTTGGAGTGAACATGAACATTGTAGAGCATACTTGGGGCTTTCCAAAAAGTACAAGAACTCCCCAATCCAATGTGTGATCTGGGAGAATTGTAGCCTTGAATTTGAGGGTTTGAAACTTGATTTTAATGCCTTTCCACTCGGTGAACTTGTTGCAAAACCAATTCCTTGCCACACAATCTTACATTTCAGAGATGTTTGCTTGCAAATCTTTATTTGTTCAGAAGATTGCATGAATTTGGGAACAATATCCAACAAGTTTGAGCATTATCTACTTGACATTTCCATTTATGGCATAAAGGGATGACTTCCATTTTGGAAAAGCATGGCTTTATGCAAAGTCAGCTCCTTGAGCCTCTAAACTACTCCTTCTGCACCAGAGTGTTTTCCTTGTATCATGATAAAGTATCTGAACCTCCTAACAACTCTAGAAAGGTCAATACTACACATTGGAACTCTTCAAACTCTTGCCAAAGTCCACATGCATTTAAACCAAAATGCAACTAAACACAACCAAGTCAATTACATTTCTGCAAACTGACTTCTCTCATCCTTGTGCCTATAAATAGAGCCTCATAATACACTTCAAAAAACACAACAAAACCTGATACAAACACTCAAGCAAGACTAAAGAAACCAGTTCTTGCATTCATCCACCCTTTGTGCCAAGAAACCACACTTTGCATAAATCTTGCCAAAACCATTTCCAAACACCAAACCACTGAACCAATCACTCCAACACATCACAAAATATGTGTTAGAGCTGTTCAAACTCTCACCACCATCAAAAACCCCTCAAACCAGAAAGTCAACTCTCAAACCTATGAAAGGTTGACTTTCTGCACTTTTCAAGAACAATCCTTGTTACCTCCATTTCCAAACATCCTAATACCTCAAACACCTTCCATAAATCATGTTTGAAGTGTTCCAGGCTTGATTCATCAACTGTAACATCATTTGTCCTAACTTCACTTTTGACAACTTTGGTCATTTGTGCAAAAAGGAGCCATACCTTATTCCAGTCAGTCTCTTTGATTTCCAAGCATCTAAAAAGGATCAAGAAGGTGTGTGGAAGCTGTCTAAATCATTGGTTTCTTGCTGGAACTTTTGTTTTGAGAACTGCATATTGAGCTAAAGAGGTAAGTCTCGCTCCAAATCCAGCTCATTGAAACACGACTATTTTTTATGTACATTGAGCATGTTTAGTTTAAGTATAATATATATGACATGTTTGGTTCATTGATTGTGATTTAGCATGTTTGTATTGGACTGTAAACATGAAAATACAAATAGGAGCATTGTTTAGGAACCCTTATCGTGTTTTAAGTTGGAAACACTTTTAGCCAAAACCAAGAGTACCATCATAATCCTTGTGAAAAAAATACACAATTTCCTTTTTTATTTCACTACTTTTCTTGAAGTATTGAGAGAGTTTGAGTTGTTCTTGCAAATGCCAAGTTTTAGGTCATAACCTTGCCAAACCCAACCATGGCGCCATTCTGGTCACTAGAAACATGTTTCCTATATTACTAATTAGTTGCAAGTTTGTTAATGGGTGTATTGGCCACCCCAGTGGCGCTGACCTTGCCTTGCCTTTGCCTTACCATTACCTTGTCCAGGGTTCGATTCTGCCAGTCAACCCTTTTGGCCAGCGCGCTCTCTTTTTCTAAGGGATCCATGTCACTTTCACATATATTTTAGCAGCTGCATTTGTTTTACAAGCCTTACAACCAGCGCAGTTGGTTAAGTGTTTTAGACACAATGTTTAGGTAGCGAGTTCAAACCCCACCATGACCACTCCCTTAATTTTAACACCTAGTTTTTGCTATTCTTTCACAAACTTCTTAAATTCATAACTCACTCAATTTTTATGATTTTTGGTCCATTCTTTTTGCATCCTTTTAGTCTTGTTGCCTATTTTATGTTGACATTTAAAAATCTCCAAAAGTATTTATTTTTAAGGCTTTTGTTCATATGTGAAACATAAGTGTTCTTTTAAGGTTGCTTGGAATAATTTTGACTTCTAAGGTCATAACCTTTGATTTCCCTTACCTTTTATGACTTGTATAGGTTTGTCTTAACATATTAAGATCATTTCCCCATGTCTTGGACTTGTACATAGCTATAGATTTTGGTTTTAGGTACACTTGTAAGTGTATTTGTTTACTTTAGGATGTATAGACTTTTGTCATCCTCATGAAGCTGTAGATAGGTATTTACCTTCAATTAGGGCTCCACCCCATGTCTATATGACATCAATGTAGATACAAACCACCAACTTAGGTTATACCATGTACATTTGTGCTTAAACTTCCCTTTGAGTATTTACCTTATTTATTAATGAATGATTCTTGTGTGCTTACATAATACTTGTATATGTTTTAAGATACTTGCCTTGAATGTTATTATATTCACCATCATTACCCATGTATTATATCCATGTGTTTCTTACCATCTTTAAATTTGTGTATGGATATTCTTGTTATCTTTCCAACTTTATTAAGTTATTCCCTTTAAGTGAAGCTAGCTTGTTAGTTCTCCTCCTTAACCCTCTTTGTTCCCCTCCTTCCAAAGGAAAGTCTCTCTATTGACTTTAATGTCATAGATAGCTCATTACCTTTTGGTCTCATTAGATCCATCACCTATCTCTTGGCCTCATTAGAGCCACTTCTCCCTTAACCTAGTTAGGTTCCCCTCTTGTAAACACTATCATCATAGATGCTTGCCTCCCTCCTTGGCCTCATTAGAGCCACTTACCTTACAACTTAGGATTCACCTAGAGTTCTTCAACTCTATGTGAGCATCATCATAATGATGTTTCATCTCCCTTTGGCCTTATTAGAGCCACTCACCCATTTAAGTTAGAAATTAGGATAGAGTTCTTAAACTCTATGTGATTCTCATCATCATGAGTAATCACTTCCCTCTTGACTTTGTTCAAAGTTAACCTCTTAGACTAGTCTTTCAACTTAGACTTAGAGAGTTCTATAACTCTATGTGAGTATCACACTCATTACCCCTTGGAACTTTGACCATAGTCAATGGTTCCTCACCCTAGTTGAGGTGAACTATGAATGCTCTAATTCCATCCTAGTCAGGATACGTAGGCACGAGATGCAACGTCTTGGCGAGCATACTTAGTGTATATACCTATAGGTCTTTATCTTACCTTAGCACATTACCTTAGCAAGCAAGCATAACATAACACAAATACTAACAAGAGGTTCATGTAGAGTACTACAGATATCTAGGATGCTAACACCTTCCCTACGTATAACCAACCCCTGAACCTTAGATCTCTTAGCCGTGTCTTTACATAGCGCAATTAGGGTTTTCTTTGATCTTTACCCTTTCCTTTGGATAAATCAAAGCTCGGTGGTGAATTTCAAAGATGTGTGATTCAAGTTAATTAATAGCTTGATATCCGATTCTCATCTCAAAAAAATGGCGACTTCACTTAGGATCTCACAAAAGAGGGTTAAGCCCGCCTTGTTTTATTTGTGTTATTTATGCTTTGCTTGTGTGTATATATGTACATATTTGTATATTTGTTTGATTTTGTCAGTTTGGCAGGCTTGCTATTATTGAGTGGTGAGATAAGTCCTAACCCGGACTTGAGAGCATACATATGATAGGATTGTGGTGTAATTAATAGTCGGATGTTGGGAGTAGTCCAAACATGTTTGGCATATGATGACCACGCTCAGTGGAGGCCCCTTTGGAATTATTGATGTCTGATGTGAGTAGTCGTATTGATGCCACTCTTTCTGACCTGGGAGTCCGTGATACTGAGGACCTTAGTTACCCTTTACCCCACTTGGCCTTTTTAGGATGTAGTGAAGTGATTATCCAGGTGTAGACCTGTGATGGTTGTCACGTGATACTACACTCAGACGAGTTTATCTTGAGAATATTATTAACCCGCACATGTAGTCGTGTAGGCTGATAATATCCAAAAGATTTATTGATGACTCTGAGAACTTTTTAGAACCCTGTTCTACAGTCGATAAACCCACAGTACATACCTCTTGGGATGGGTAGACCATGGCTCCACACATGTGACCCCTAAACCTAGGCCATGTGTGTTTTGTTGCATGTATATGTTTGTGTTTATATGTGTTTGTGTGTTGTGTGCATTGCATGCATCCATTGTTGGTTTTAAGGAACTCAGTCGTCTTTTCCTTTGAAAATCATAGGTATCATGGATCTTGAGAAAAGGAACACTAAGAAGTACAATTTCAAGAAGCCCAATTTGGTAGAGTTGAAAAAGCTGGCAGTTTTGGTGTCTTGCCCTGAAGACTTCAGAAAGCGTTATGGAAGGTTGATTCGTATCCTTAGGACTAAGATGGAAGATGGAATTCTTGACACGTTGGTGCAGTTTTATGACCCTCTCTACCATTGCTTCACCTTTCCCGACTACCAACTTGTTCCAACTTTGGAAGAGTATTCTTATTGGTTTGGTCTACCAGTATTGGAGCAAGAACCTTTCAGTGGTTTAGAGAAGATTCCTTCACCAAAGGATATTGCTGATGCTATTTGTAATACCCTAATTTTTACCCCTAAGATCCCACATGTCATTTTCATTTTTGCATACCACAAACAAGATCACATATTGGTTCCCTCATAGATAGGTTTGTGCTTGCAGGGTTCTTTAAGTTTGTGTGCGTTTGATTTGTTTAATTTGTTTATATTTTACTAACCATTAATCAAAATCCAAAAGTATTTTGTTTTCTTTCACTAACATTTTTCAGGGGAAGAACAGGTTAAAAATGCCAAAATAACAGTCCCTCAGCTCGAATGATTTCATCTGAGAAAAGTCAAAGTTGATCTGCGATTAATTCAAAAATTATTTGATCAAGAGTTTCCAAGATTTAATTGATTATTATTCAAGGGACTCCAAGGTTCATGTGTTTATTTCCATGCCTTCTTTGACAAGCAAGAAAATCGAGCCAGAGCCAAGACAACACATCAAAAAGCCATTTTTCCCATTTTTCATTGTGTTAATTGATTAACCTAATTTCACTGTGAAGTGGTTAATCGATTAACACGTGCAATTTTTGAAAAAATGTGCCAAATTCAAATTCTGCAGCAATTTGCACCAATTTTCACCATTTTGATCACATGTGGAATATTCTAGACCATCTCATTTTAATTCCCTTTGATCATTTCTCACCATGTACCTTCACTAATCACCACTCTTTTGTGATTTCCCTCCAAATTTGAATTCCAATCCTAATTTTGATCATCCAAGCCTAATTCCAAACCACCAAATTTCCAAGCCTAAACTCTATAAATAGAGCCTTCATTTCATTCATTCTACAAGCTTTTGAGAGCCAAATTCACCTTGCTAAAATTACATTGAAGCTTTTGATAGCCAACAAATCCCTTGCAATTTCTCTCCCCAAACCACAAATTCACCAAAGCTCTTCTTTCTTCTTTTGAAAGTTAGTAAGAATTCACATTGATTCTTGCTTAACTTTGAGCTAAACCTTCATCATTTCTTGTTTTTGTTCATAGATCAAGGCTTTGGAGTATAGATCTTGCTTCAATTTGGAAGGATTTTCTGATTTGGATTGGTAATTCACTTTTCACCATTGTTGAAGCTTCATCTTCATCTTCCATAATGTAGATCTTTTGTTGATCTTGTTTGCTTGATCTTTGGATCTTGAAATTTGTGTTGATTGCTGGTTTTTGCTGCTGTTTTACTCCAAAATTCATGCACAATTGAATCCTTGATCCTAAGATGTTTGAAGAAATGAGTGATCAAGGATTTGGCAATTTTCAAACTGATTTTTTACTGTTTTCACAGTGTTAATCGATTAACCAAAACATGTACAATTAGGTTAATCGATTAACAACTTGTTTCTGCGCAAAAATCTGGAAGTTTACACTGGTTAATCGATTAACATAATTACACTGTGAGTTGGTTAATCGATTAACCAGCATCCAGAATGTGAAAAATGCTTGTTTTTGGGACTGTTTTTGCCATTTTCTTCCCTTTCCTTTGTTCTTAGCCTTAGATCACATATTTGTGTGGTTTAATTTGGCTTTCTCTTCATCTATTTCTCTTTTCTTTTTGATCGATGAAAGTCTAAAGATTTTGGAATTCTTTTGTTGAATTTCGATCGAGACGAGATCGCTACCACTTTTCTTTTCGTGCGGTATTGCTTTCGAATGACTATCTATATATCGTTCATCTAGCATGCATTAGCACAAAGAGCTATTGACCGGCCTCATTGTAGGGTAATTACTCCGTAAATTACTCGGCGATTGCTTAA
The DNA here is from genome assembly GCA_022829125.1 of Lathyrus tuberosus. Taxonomy (NCBI): domain Eukaryota; kingdom Viridiplantae; phylum Streptophyta; class Magnoliopsida; order Fabales; family Fabaceae; genus Lathyrus; species Lathyrus tuberosus. The sequence goes on from JALAZF010000075.1 coordinate 14,420,037, forward strand.
CATAGCGCAATATTTGTCCCGTATCGGAAAACTTTCAAGAATGGTTGAATATTTGTCTTATGGTTCAAAACACATGAAACTTGTTGTTAGGAGGCTGTGGTCTTATCAATCCTCTAATGAGTTTCATCAACCTTGACCTAAGTGCAATTATTCAATTGTTATTGATCACTAATACTAACAACTAATCACTAATTTACTAACAATATTTTATATTAATTTTGTTTACATTTCCTTCTCGCTCCCTACCTCTTTTACTTTTATGCTCCATTATTATCATTTCATATCATGTTTACGTTTCCGCAATTTTTCCTTTGTCCGTTGGACATATGTTTATGCTTATGCCTTTTTTCACTTTGTCCATTTGGACTCAAAAACATTAATAAAGGCTTAAACCATAAAAAACTTAATTCTCCTCATCTTGGACTATTGGTTACTATCCTATGCTTTGGAGTGATCTCTTTATGGACCTCTTTCGAAGTAATATTGGACTTATGGACCTAGAATTAGGACTTCTTATCCCTTTACTTGGAGTATTGATTGAAGACTTGCCTTTATTGGTCAAATTTGCTTAAGGATGGAATTCTTTTAATATTACTTTGAAGTGGCTCCATTTTGGTTAGATCCTTCTTTTCCCTAGCTTTTATTTTATGCACTAGGATATTCACTTCTTCTCCTCCTCATTCTTAAATTTTCAAAATCCTCCCTCTTTTCTCAAAACCTTCTTGTTTTCAACTTAAAACCGCTTTCATAATAAAACCTTGACTTTCGTCAAGTGACTTTTTTAAAGTTTTGTTTTCTTTAATAAATATCAATCCATTTAACTATATTTTGACCATTTCATAAAAACATAAAAAAAATACAAAACTCACTCAAATCTTTTGTGCTTTTATGCACCTTTTTTCTTTTAAACTCTTTTTCATAAGTTTAAACATGATTCATTTCTTTAAGCGAAATTATTCGCTTAGAAATGACGACTTGTCTTTATACTTAAAAATCAATCAAAACCAACAATTTTTCGTTCTTTGTACCACGAACTACGGGGTTTTGATCCTACATTGCACATCGTGGGTACGTAGGCATGAGGCGATAAGTCTCTCCAAACACAAAAATCTTAAAAAATAATTCTCCTCTCATCTCCTCAATCTCTTTACAAGCAAACCATTTTCAAACCAAAAAGCAGTAGATATTTCAAAGGGTTCCTATAGAGTACTATAGACGTTTTGGGTGCTAACACCTTCCCATTGCGTAACCAACCCTCCTTACCCATTCTCTGTTTGTTCTTGTTTTTTTAGAACTCTTTAGGTTTTGTTCGCTCTTTTTCCTTTCCCTTTGTGGATAAAATAAAAGTACGGTGGCGACTCTTGCTTATTTTTTAGTTAAGTTAATCAATAGCTTACACTCACAAATTTCCCCGCTACAGAAAAGTGGCGACTCTGCTGGGGACCATCTCCCTTGAGGGGTTTAGCCTACTTTGATTTATTTACTGCTTTTTGTTTGATTTTCTTGTTACTTGTTTGTTCTGTTTGGGAGTTCCTCTGTGTGTGAGATAGGTCCTATACCCAGACCAGAGTGCACTTTGAGATAGGAGGATAGTATAGTCAAGGGAACTTTGAAGGAGTCGAATCCTGAAAAATAAGAACTTGAGAATCTATCCGCTCGGTGGTTGCCTCTTTGGAATTACTGATGCCGATCGAGTGATCAAGAAGGCATTACTTTTCCCATAGAAGCCTATAACACTGAGGACCTTAGTAACCCTTAACCCATCCTAGCCTTTTTAGGATCGTAGCGCGGAAGCTATGAAGATGCAAATCTGACTTAGCTGTCACGCGATGCTACACTCAGGTTAGATTCTCTTGAGGATAACTACCAACCTCCGAGCAAATCGGTGTGCTGGTGTGTCTGATAGTGGATTTTGGACCTTGGGCACTTTGTTAGAACCACTATTTTCTGCAGGTACAATGAAGACAAAACCTTAGTACACACCTTTGTGGGATTAGTTCTTACCCTCGGCTTCATGCTCGTGACTTGAACCTTGACCCGTGTGCTTTGTGTGATCTTTTTTGTGGGTGTTGCATTCTTGCACTCATGCATTCATGAGCATTTTTTTGGAAGGTTTCAAGGAACTTAAAGGCGTTATTGCAAACATTGCAGGTACTTTTGTTATGGATTTTGGAAGGAGAAGTACAAAGAAGTACACTTTCAAGAGTCCTAAATTAGAGGGTTTGAGAGAGCTAGTATCTTTAATTGCTGATACCAAGAAGTTCGAGTCCAGATATGGAAGGCTTTTGTCTCTCTTGAAGGTTGATATGGCTAAAGGATTGCTTGCTACTTTGGTTCAGTTCTATGACCCTTTGCTACATTGTTTCACCTTTCTTGATTATCAGTTGGTACCTACGCTAGAGGAGTATTCTCTCCTGCTTGGTTTGCCTGTTTATGGTCGGATTTTCTCTGGTTTGGACCCCGCTCCCAAGCATGATGTTATTGCGAAGGCTACTCACTTGAAGGTTTCCGATATTAAGGCTCGCATGGATACCAAAGGAAAGATTCTTGGGTTACCTGCTAAGTTCTTGATAGATAGAGCTCATCACTTTGCTAGTGTGAAGAACACAGTTGCTTTTGAGGCTATTCTTGCCTTGCTTATTTATGGACTTTTCCTCTTCCCGAATGTTGAGAACTTTGTCGACATCAACGCTATTCAGATCTTCTTGATTGGGAATCCAATTCCTACTTTGCTTGCCGATGCTTACCATTCTATTCACCTCAGGAATTTCCATGGTGAAGGGATGATTATCTGTTGTGCACCTTTACTTTACAAGTGGTTTATTTCTCACTTGCCGAAGTCTACAGCTTTCTGGAATCTCAAGTATGGTTTATATTGGTCGCAGAAGATCATGTCCCTCACTCATTCTGATATTGATTGGTGTAGCCATGTTCCTTCTGGAGCGATGATTATTGATAGTTGTGGTGATTTTCCCAACGTGCCTCTTCTTGGTACAAAGGGAGGAATCAGCTACAATCCGGTGTTGGCTCGTCGTCAGTTGGGATATCCTTTGCGAAAGGTACCGAAGAACATTCATTTGGCTGGTCTCTTTTTCAAGGAAGAAGAATCTCAGGTTGCTCTCAAGAGAGAAATTGTGGAAGCTTGGTGCATCATTCTTAGAAAAGGAAAGGAAAGTTTGGGAAATCCGAATTGTGTCTCTTCGGAACCTTACCTCCAGTGGGTTAAAAATAGATCTATTACTTTGAAGATGCCTTATAAGTGTCAGGAGCCTTTATCTCTAACTGATAAGAAGCCTATTCTCTACTTTATGGAGGACACAGAGAAACTTCAGATCGCTTTGGCCGAGATGCAACAAGAGAGAGATGCTTGGAAGAACAAGTGTCAGATTATTGAGTTAGAAAATGCAAGGCTTCAAGCGCACTTCAAGAAGAAGAATGGAGATAAAGTTGCCAGCAAGAAGAGAAAGGCGCAAGAGGATTTATTTTCCTCTCGCATTCATCCAGTTTTCGATATTCCGAAGTGTTCAGAATCTCCTTGGAAGTTGATCGTCGATAAGTTGTTGATTGAGAAGACTCAGATGCAGGCCCACATCAAGAAGCTGGAAGATAGAGCTGAGACTTCTTCTCATAGGATTCTCTAGGGATCTAGTTTTCTTCATTCTCTATTGTTTTAGGATTCTTGAATTTGTACTTCCGAGATGTAATCTTTTCCATCATTAATGAATGAGATTTTGGTATTTCAGATAACAATGTTTGCAATATGCCTTATATTTCCTTGAAACTTTGCATTTTCATCTTGCATATCAAGCATCATCTTTTGCATTTGTTTCTTGCCTTTTTCAGGTGTCTTATTGTTTCCCTCTGGTCTTCATTCAGCCAAGCTGTCGCACCAGTATAATACTCGATCTAATCTGAAGAAAAAGACGGATCAATTGCAACAAGAGAACCGTGAGCTTCGTGAAGAAGTGTCAACTCTGAAGGATGGTTTGGAAAGACTTACTGCTATGATGGAAGCTCTTGTGGCTGCTCAGAATCAGCCACCACCACCTCCTCCTCCCCTTTCAACTCCTGTGCAAAGGACAGTCATTTCTGAGATTGTCTCTACGCCCATCTCGGTGGCGCCTGCTAGTGTTCCTCAGTATTCCATGCCTCCTGGTTTCCCCTGGGGCATGCCTCAAAACTTTGTTCCTGAAGGTTATCAACCACCACCACCTCCTGAAATTTCAGTTGTTCCTACCGTTTAACCTGTGATGACTGTGCCACCACCTGTGATTCACACTCTTCCTTTTGGTGAAGAGCAGATTTTCCATACTGCTCCAAGTGAGAATGCTAGTGCTTATGATAGAATGGAAGAGATTCAAGACCAGTTTGTGGAAATGCAAAAAGAAAATAAGGCTCTGAGAGGTAAAGAGCTATTTGGAAAGAATGCTCATGAGTTATGCTTGGTCCCAAATGTAAAGATCCCGCATAAGCTCAAGGCCCCTGACTTTGAAAAGTATAAGGGTAACTTTTGTCCGATGAGTCATTTGACTATGTATGCTCGTAAGATGTCAGCTCAGAAGGATAATGATCAGCTTCTCATTCACTACTTTCAAGATAGTTTGTCTGGTGCTGCTTTGAAATGGTATATGGGACTCGATAGTGCTCGAATTCACACTTTCGAAGATTTGGGTGAGGCGTTTGTGAAACAGTATAAGTATAATGTGGATATGGCTCCTGATCGTGACCAGCTTCAAGCAACGGCTCAGAAAGATAAGGAGACATTCAAAGAATACGCGCAAAGGTGGCGCGGGATTGCTGCCCAGATCAACCCTCCTTTGGAAGAAAAGGAGATGACCAAGTTTTTTTTAAAAACTCTGAGTCCTTTCTATTATGAGCGTATGATTGCTAGTGCCCCAAGTGATTTCACTTAGATGGTTAATATGGGGATGAGATTAGAAGAGGGTGTCCGTGAGGGATGTTTGTCGAAAGATAGCAATTCTACTGGAAGTTCCAAAAAATATAGTGGAGGATTTGCCAAAAAGAAAGAAGGAGAGACCAATGCCGTTTCTCGAGAAAGGTATAGAAGACCTCACAATAGAAACAATCAGTGTCAGCAACATGTTGCATCTGTCACTCCTGTTATTAGTTCAGCTCCTGTTGTTTAGGCAGCTCCTGCTCAGCAACAACGTTCTGATCAACAGAATAATCAACGGGGCCGTTTTCAGAAAGATTTTGATCCGATTCTAATGACATATACAAAATTGCTTCCTTGTCTAATTAAGAAGAATCTTGTTCAGACCCGTCCACCGCTTGCTGTTCCAAAAGATTCACCATGGTGGTATAAGCCTGAGGCTCATTGTGCTTTCCATCAGGGAGGAGCTGGACATGATACTGAGAACTGTTATCCATTAAAGATGGAAGTTCAGAGATTGGCTAGGAGTGGTATTTTGTCTTTTGAAGATTCCAATCCTAATGTCCAATCGAATCTGCTGCCTAATCATGGCAAGGCGTCTGTCAATATGGTTCAAGATTGCCCTAGTGAAGATCTTCCTACAGCTGCAATTCTTGAAGATGACTCTGTAGGCTACATCCCGTTTAGTTCTGAAGATGATGTCATTCCTGCTGAAGACTGGGAGCCTTATTTGGAAGACCCTGGGTATATGTCCCCGGAGGATGCATATGTGTCTTTTTATTCCCCTCGGAAGAAGTTTAAGGAACCTGAATATGAAGTCAGTGCCATCATTGAAGATGATGAAGAGGAAGAGCTTCCCAATTTCGTGACACATGGACAAGTCTGCCAGAATTGGATAGCTGTTGATGTTCCCATTGTTGTTCATATTTCAAAGTATTTTGTTTTTGTTTCTTTCAAAAATCCTTTCACTTTGCCCAAGGTGAAAGTGAATTTGTGAGGGCTTTGTTTCAAATTTTATCATCATCAATAAAATGTTATTTTGTTTATCCATTTTATGTTTTCCCTTTTTGCTTTATTTCTGAAAAATGGTAACATAAAAAACCAAAAAAAATAATAATAATGTGATAATCACTTTTATCTGCATGATACTTGCACTTTTTGTTCATATTCTAAAATCAAACATAAATCATTGTGCAGATTGATTGTTAAACCCATTGAAAACAATGACCCTATGCCCCCTCCCAACTTTGAGTTCCCTGTGTTTGAAGCTGAAGAGGAGGATATTGAGGAGATTCCAGATGAAATTTCTCCGTTGCTTGAGCACGAGGAAAAAGCCATTCAGCCTCATGAAGAGTCGTTGGAATTGGTTAATTTGGGTTCAGATGATGATATAAAAGAAGCCAAGATTGGGGCACTGCTTCAGTCAGATGTTAAGAAGAGGATTGTGGAGCTTCTTAGAGAATATGTTGATGTGTTTGCTTGGACTTATCAAGACATGCCTGGTCTTGATACTGATATTGTGGAGCATAGATTGCCTTTGAAGTCTGAATGTCCATCGGTGAAGCAGAAATTGAGAAGAACTCATCCCGACATGGCTGTGAAGATCAAAGAGGAGGTTCAAAAGCAGATTGATGTTGGTTTCCTTGTGACTTCTGAGTATTCTCAATGGGTGGCCAATATAGTGCCTGTTCCAAAGAAAGGCGGAAAAGTTCGAATGTGCGTTGACTATAGAGATTTGAATAAAGCTAGTCCAAAATATGATTTTCCACTGCCACACATTGACTTGTTGGTAGATAATACTGCTAAATTTAGTATCTTTTCTTTTATGGATGGATTTTCCGGTTATAACCAAATAAAGATGGCACTCGAGGATATGAAAAAAACAACATTCATTACACCTTGGGGAACATTCTGTTACAGAGTGATGCCCTTCGGTTTGAAAAATGCTGGTGCAACGTACCAGAGAGCTATGACCACTTTGTTCTATGATATGATGCATAAAGAAATTGAGGACTATGTGGATGATATGATTTGTAAGTCGAAGACTGAAGAAGATCATATTGAGTATTTATTGAAGCTATTTCAACGTTTGAGAAAAGTTTAAGCTCCGTTTGAATCCTAATAAATTCACTTTTGGTGTCCGTTCTGGAAAGTTGTTGGGCTTTATTGTCAGCCAAAAAGGCATTAAAGTTGATCCTGGTAAAGTTAAAGCCATTCAGGAAATGCTTGCGCCCAAAACAGAAAAACAAGTAAGAGGATTCTTGGGATGTTTGAATTACATCTCCCGATTTATATCCAATATGACTGCCACCTGTGCGCCGATCTTCAAGCTTCTTCGCAAAGATCAAGGTTGTGATTGGACAGAGGATTATCAGAAAGCTTTTGAAAGAATTAAAGAGTATCTGCTTGAACCTCCAATTTTTTCTCCTCCCGTGGAAGGAAGACCTTTGATCATGTATTTGACTGTGCTGGAAGAGTCTATGGGTTGTGTTTTGGGTCAACAAGATGAATCTGGTCGAAAAGAATTTGCCATTTATTATTTGAGCAAGAAGTTCACTGATTGTGAGTCTCGGTACTCAATGCTTGAAAAGACATGGTGTGTTTTAGCTTGGGCTGCCAAGCACCTCCGCCAGTATATGTTGAATCATACAACTTGGTTGATATCCAAAATGGATCCAATCAAGTATATCTTTGAAAAGCCTGCTTTAACTGGGAGGATCGCTCGTTGGCAAATGTTGTTGTTAGAATATGATATCGAGTACCGAACTCAAAAAGCGATAAAAGGAAGTGTTTTGGCTGACCATTTTGCACACCAGCCAATTGATGATTATCAACCTATCAGGTTTGATTTTCCTGATGAGGATGTGATGTACCTAAAGGTTAAATATTGTGAAGAACCATTACTTGATGAAGGGCCTGAGCCTGGATCCCGTTGGGGTTTGATTTTTGACAGAGCTGTTAATGAGTATGGCAATGGTATTGGGGCAATAATTGTTACTCCTCATGATTCTCATATTCCTTTCACTGCAAGGTTGATGTTCACTTGCACGAATAATGCGGCTGAGTATGAAGCATGTATTATGGGCTTGGAAGAAGCCATTGATTTAAGAATCAAGATTCTTGATGTATACGGAGATTCAGCCCTGGTGATTAATCAGATTAAAGGAGAATGGGAGACACGTCAACCTGATTTGATTCCTTATCAAGATTATGCAAGAAGGTTGTTAACTTTCTTCAATAAGGTTGAGTTTCACCATGTACCCAGAGCAGCAAATCGAATGGCAGATGCCTTAGCAACTATATCCTCCATGATTGTGGTGAATCGGTGGAATGATGTACCCAAAATCGATGTTATGCGGCTTGATAGGCCAACTCATGTATTTGCGGTTGAAGAGGTTGTTAATGATAAACTGTGGTATTATGATATTAAATGCTTTCTTCAAAATCAAGAGTACCCGCTTGGGGCATCCAAGAAAGATAAGAAGACTTTGAGAAGGTTGGCTGGTAGTTTCTTCTTGAACGATGATGTGCTGTATAAAAGAAATTATGACATGGTCTTGCTCAGATGCGTGGATAGACACGAAGCAGACATGCTGATGAAAGAAATTCATGAAGGATCTTTTGGTACCCATGCCAATGGGCATGCAATGGCTAAGAAAATGTTAAGGGCAGGTTACTATTGGCTGACAATGGAATCTGACTATTGTAAATTTGTGAAGAAGTGCCATAAGTGCCAGGTTTATGCTGACAAAATTCATGTACCACTCCTCTCAATGTTATCTCCTCTCCATGGTCTTTCTCCATGTGGGGCATTGATATGATTGGAATGATTGAGCCTAAAGCATCGAACGAACACCGTTTCATATTGGTGGCTATTGACTATTTTACCAAGTGGGTTGAGGCGGCATCATATGCCAATGTGACCAAGCAAGTAGTGGTCCGATTTATCAAGAATCAAATCATTTGTCGGTATGGTGTTACGAGCAAGATTATCACTGATAATGGGTCGAATTTGAATAACAAGATGATGAAGGAATTATGCGATGAGTTCAAGATTGAGCATCATAATTCTTTTCCTTACAGACCTAAGATAAATGGGGCTGTTGAAGCTGCTAATAAGAATATTAAGAAGATTGTTCAGAAGATGGTTGTTACTTACAAGGATTGGCATGAGATGCTCCCTTTTGCTTTGCATGGGTATCGTACATCTGTCCGCACTTAACAGGGGCAACCCCTTTCTCTCTTGTTTACGGTATCCCAGTAGAAGTTGAAATCCCTTCTATGAGAGTTTTGATGGAAGCTGAATTGTCAGAGGCTGAATGGTGCCAAAGCAGATATGACCAGTTGAATTTGATTGAAAAGAAGAGAATGATGGCCTTGTGTCATGGCCAATTGTATCAGCAGAGAATGAAGAAAGCTTTTGATAAGAAGGTTCGACCTCGTGTGTTCAGAGAAGGAGACCTCGTGCTCAAAAGGATCTCGACTTCTACCATTGATTCTTGGGACAAGTGGACTCCTAATTATGAAGGCCCATATGTTGTTAAGAGAGCCTTCTCTGGCGGTGCATTACTTCTTACAACTATGGATAGTGAAGAGTTCACTCGTCCTGTGAATGCCGATGCAGTCAAGAAATACTTCGCCTAAAAAAATAAAAGAACAGCTCGCTAAGTTCAAAACCCGAAAGGGCGGCTTAGGCAAAAATGAGCATCTCGGTGGGCTGAAAACCCGAAAGGGCGGTCCAGGCAAAAATTAGAGACAAAAACAGAAATAATCATCCTGGTAGATTGAAAACCCGAGAGGTCAATCTAGGCAAAAGTTAGGGATCATGGCAAGTAACTGCATCTGGCCAGTCTTGATCATTTGGAAGCAACATTGTCTATCAAGGATTCTGCTTCAATCATCCTCAGCTTAAGTTTTGGGCACAGTGGAATTCAAAGTTGTTAGGGAGAATAGTGGTCATTGCATTTCAATGTAACCCTTTCCATGTATTTACCATTTTTCAAACTTTGTAATGATCCATGGAATTACGCCATTTGCGGACTTCCATTCTATTAATAAAATTTGGGCCTTTGTCCCTTTGTTTGCAATTCTTATTTTGTTTCTGTTTGCAAAATTTCATTTATTTTTTATGATGATTTTTGAAACAAAATGTGAATAATTGATTTAAATTTTTGAAAATTATAAAAACATTTTCCTTTGAGTTATGAATGTGAAAAGGAACATCAATGGTTATTCCAAGGATGGTAAGATCGATGTTTTCCTCAGCAGGGTTTGTTCTCGCTCCTTTGGCAGAATTTGTTGACAGCTCCCCAGTAGAGTTTGTCGATATTTCCCCAGTAAAGTTTGTTGCTATTTCCTCAATAGAGTTTGTTCCTATGAATGGTAATTGATGATAAGATGATAGGTTTGTCATGATGTGTTGAACCAAAAGATGAACAAGCGAGGGGACAGATGAATACCAACACATCCAGATGCACAACCAAGTCACAAAGAAGATCCAAGTCTTGAATTAAAGATTAGAGGGTCCAGAGGAATCACAAAGTCTCAGATACCACTCCAAGCAAGGGAAAAACACTAAGTCTAAAGTCCAACATACTCTTTAAGCAAGGGATAGTAACATAAAGTCCAAAAGATGATATTGAAGTTTTTTAGGGTTTTAGCCATTTTATAGTGTTTTTGTTATTTTGAAATAAGAAAGCAATAAAGCATAAAGTAAAGTGTAAAAATGAAAGGCAAGAATGTAAAATGGCATGAATGTAAAAATGGCATAAAAGTATTTGACATAAATGTAAAGAGCATAAAAGTAAATGTTAGGTGTTAGCACAATTAATATGTCATAGTTAGTGTTAATGAGAATTCAATAGAGTCGGGACAATTTAGCGTTATATTAAGCAATCGTAGGTGGGCTTATGTAGAAGTCATACCTATCTGAGGCCGGTCAATAACAATTTATGTGTCATACATGTTAGAGAAATGATACAAAATCATTCTCCTAAAACAATGTAACACAATAGCTCAAACAAAATAAGATGAGAAAGAGATGAAAGAGAGAATGAAATGAAGGCTCAACCAATCACATATGGATCATATATCAACAAGTCAAATGACTCAAAGCATGATCAAACAAGGGATAGCCTATCTATGATACAAAGTACCAAAGATGATCAGATAATCATTTATTAACATGTTTGAACCAAAGAAGGTTGAATCAACCAAAGGATCATAAATCAAGGACTTGAGATGTTGAAAATATGTTCAACCAAGCAATCATCAAGAGAAAATATCAAAACACTCCAAAATTTTGAATAAAACAACATAAAAAAGATTTTAAAATGGTTTAAAAGTGGAAATTAAATGGAAAATTCAAACAAGGCATCAAAACATCAAATAAATGGTTGATAAAAATATGAGAATCAAGAATGTTGCAAATAAGGATATCTCAAAAGTTGGAGTGAAAAATATTTCAAAATGATAAAAAATAAAATTGAAAACAAAAATTAAATGGAAAATGAAGGAAAATATCAATTAAATTCAAAATGATTTTAAAAATTATGCAAAAAATATATGTGATAGAAAATAATTTTTGTGATTTATGAAAATAAAAATTGGAGTAAAAAATAATAAAGGAGCTATTTAAAATAAATCAGAAAAGAAAAAATAAAATAAAAGTAAAAATAAATTTGAAAGATGGCGCCAACGGCTAGCATGAGTATCAGGCTGGGAGTAGATGAATTCAAATTCTCATGCAAAATGAACTCCATCTTCAACCTTGCTTTGATTTCTGCAAATCCATGAACTCATGTTTTTAGCCAGAATCAAGCATGGATTCAGCTTCCAAACACTTCATCGTTCAAGTCTCTATGCATCAGAACCATTGATTGGCTCTGAGCTGAGAGAATTTTCTCAAAAACACAAAGAACCCTAGTTCTTCAAAATAAAATTAAATGACTAAAACGAAAAATAAATTCTAGATAGGTGAGGGATTTTGGTCAGTGAATCAAGACAAACACACTGGAAACTAGTTTGCTCAAAAATTTAACTCGTAACTACCTTTTCAGTTGGAGCTTCAAAGGTCAACAATGGTGGAATCGAGTTGAAGGTTGCATGATGTTTAAAGCCATATAAATGCTTTAGTTAGCTTCAGAGGAGATCGGTGAGTGATTTTGGGTAAAGATTCTAAGCTAAAAGAGTTTGAATCAAAGAAATGTTTGATTGTTTTTTAGGTATCAGGTTCAAATGATTGCAGAGTTTCTTTGGCTTTTCTAGCTTGCAAATGAAGGCAAATGCTTCCTCTATTTATAGAGAAAGTGTTGCTGAGCTCACACATGTGAAATAAATTTGAAATACGTGTGAATGGAATGGGAATTTTCATATTGGCAATCCGTGTGAGGGCAAGGTTTAAAAGTGTGATTCAATGATGAAACCTGGTTGTTTTTGTAAGAGCAAGAGTTGTCTCTGCTTGTCATCTCTATGTTTTGATGATAACAATGAGTATTTGTGAAAGAACAATTTTATGTTCTAATGCGTGTTGTGTACAGATCATAATCATAGAAGATATCAGATCCAACAAACACCAGCAAGATGTGCGTAAATGATCATATGCAAGTTCTATGTGTAACACAAGTCGCAAGAAGCAAGTATGCTTCTGTATCTGATCATAATCAGATAAATCCAAGGATGCCGATATTGCTGCTGCAATGCTCTTGTGGATGCTACTGTGAAAGTGGTTATGATTCTGAAGATTGTGAAGCTTTTAAAGAGATAATCTTGTGGAGAACCGAAGTGCTGAAGATTCTCATGACTTGAAGTTCTGAAGGCTGAAGGCTCTGAAGACCAAGTGCAGAAAGAATCTGAAGACTGAAGTGTTCTAAAGATTATGGTTCTAAAGGTCAAGTGCTGAAGACTCTAAAGACATCGTTCTGAGTGAACAAGGTTTTGAAGATTCTGAAGAGTTGAAGCAATGAAGATAACGAGTTTCAAGACAAGTGCTGAAGCTCTGAAGACATATTCCTAATAGACAAGCTCTGAAGACGGAAGACTTGAAGTTTCTGAAGACCCAGTTATAAAGTATCTACTCATGCTTCAATTAATTACCATTAGAAGCCTCTAAAGATTTGAAGACAAATGTTACCGTTAGTAATGACTGTACACCGTGCTAAAAAAATCTATCCCATCACTTCTTCTACAATAAAAAGAAAATATGGCAGTACAACTTTCATCATTGCATAACGACTTTTTTCAAACAGCCAACAGCTCTTCAACGACTAGAATTTACTTAGCTATTTAAAGGAAAGGAGAATGCACTTCTGAAGGTGTCGATGTGATGATAGTCGCAACGATCAATTATCGTTGTTACACTAAACACTTAAGGCTATCACCATTAACACACGACTATTGTTGTTGAAGCTCAAAGATCATCATTTAACACAACAACAATTAATTGGAACATAAGCTATTGATGAACAAGACAACATCGCAAATCAGTCAAGTCATCAACCAACTTCATCATCTAAGCTATATTGAAGATCTGAAGCAAGGAGTTGTTGCTCGAAGCTTGCTCAACAAAGAAGATGAAGAAGATCTACAAGATGTCATCAAACTGTCAAATCAACATACATTTTTGTAGAATATAAAGATAACAGGGAGTTGTTGCTCATATCTTGCTAGAACACTGAGTGTTCATTTGTACTTAAAATTAGGAGTTATCTGCTTGTTAAGAAGCATCATTGTAATCTCCAGAATAACTAATTCTATGTGAATTAGGATTCCTCAAGTGATCAGTGTGATCGGAGACTTGAGAAGACAATGACTTGGTGTCGTTGTGGAAATCCTAAAATATGGTCAATGATAGTCATATCTCAAAGAGGACCAATTGTGGGTCAGACTCTTGTGAGATCACTGATGGAACTCATTGAAAATCCTGGAAGAATGGTCAGTAAACGTTATATCTATTGAATCGGATCCCTGAGTGTTTAGCTGTGAAATCCTGATAGTAGATCTTGCGAGATTAGAACCTATTGGGTCAATGTTCGTTATATCCATTAACTTGGATCCCTGAACGGTTCATTTTGGGTTAGTCATAGTTGTGGTTGTGCAGGATGTTAGTCACCAGCTGTTTCCCGTGCATCTGTAATCGGTTTTGAAAATCCTGGAAGAAGGGTGGACTGGACTAGCTTGGGAATGGCTCAAGTGAACCAGAATATATCGTGTGTTCTTTACTCTTGTTTATGCTTTGTTTGATTGTTTATGTTTCTGTATCAATTATCAGAACCTTTCATAGTAAGTCAGAACCTTGCAATCAAACTCTGATGAGCTTCCGCATTGCAAGTCTGATTCAAGCATCGCTAATTCAGATTTGCCTTATCGCTTATGCTTCATGCATAGCACGATCTGAATGACGCTTCGCAAGTCAGAGTCTCTCAAGCAACTCTGATAAGTCTCTTGCACGTTAATGATAAGAGGCAAAAATTTAGTAAGAGTTAAAAACACAATTCAAACCCCCTTTCTTGTGTCTTTCTCACACCTTCAGTTTTTTACTTGTTTCCACACATTTTGGTTTTACAAAAGGTTCACACATGTACAGGTGGTCCCAAATTAAGATTTGGCATGAAATTCATAACCTGAAACTGAACAAGGAGCAGAGCTCAAGGTACCATGTTTGAAGCTAGGACAAATGAAATCCACTCGTGAATTTTTTAATTTTTTTTTTGCCAAATGTTCCTTTCATTGCAAAGAATTCAATGCAAAAAGTTTCACATTGTCGTGGTGAGAATCAGATATCAAGCTATTATATTAACTTGAATCACAAAACATTGAATGTTCACCACCGAACTTTAATTTATCCAAAGGAAAGCGAAAAGATCGAATAAAATCCTAATTGTGCAATGTAACAACAATGCAAATAGATCTAAAAGTTCGGGGTTTGGTTATACTAAGGGAAGGTATTAGCACCCTAAGTATCTATAGTATTCTATAGGAACCTCTTGAGAGTATTTGTGTTATGGTAATTTGCTTGCTAATGTTTGGAAATGTTATATTCTTGGGTTTTATGGATAGGGAACCTAAGGAGGTTTATTGCTAGTGTGCTCGTAAAGACTTCGCAGTCTCATGCCTACGTATCATAACATGGATGGAATCAGAGCAATCATAGTTCACCTAACTACGGATTAAGAACACTTAATAGTGATCAAGGTTCCAAGGGGAAAGTAAGTGTTTATAACAATAACACTTACATGACTTAACAAAGTTAAAGAGTTTACAAACTCTAACCTAAGGCTATGTTGTAAGGGTTAATGGCTTAACAAAGTCAAGAGGGGTAGTTAAGGGAGTGCTAAGCTACCTATGACATAAAGTCAACAAAAGGGATCTTTCCTTTGGATTTAAGCAACAAAAGAAAAAGTAAGAAGGCCAACAAGCTAACCTCACTAGGGGATGACTTGACAAAGTCAAAATGAACATGATTAAATGGGAGATAATGGATGAGATGAACAAGAATGATAATCAAATATGATATCAAAGCTTTAAACATGATAAAGAATGACATTCAAAACATGACACCAACCAAGATTGATAAAGAATGATAAAAGTGATGTTCAAACATGACATAAATCAAAGCATACAACTCATGGAAAATATGACATTCATACATGATATCAACTATGAGATGTAATGAGATATATCAAAATCAAAATGAACATGGTAAGAACTATAAACAAAGGTATGACAACATTCAAGTCAAGATTTTATAAAATCACAAATCAACATGGTAACAACCAAAGTAAACACATAAGCATGGATGGTACATAATCAAATGTGTACATGAAATGTGCTTCAAACAAGAATGATATGTCATGGTATCATGAGATGTTCATTCAAGGCATGTTTATAACAATAACATATAAGCATAAAACATAAACACATAAGTAACAACATATGAGCATGTAAAAGAATGTGACAACATTTAACAACAACATCATGAAGGATATAACAATATCATGGTCATGGATATAACAATATCAACATATAAATCATGGTGAAAAGTTCAAGTATACAATTAGGGTAAGCATGAAATAAGGTTAGGGTTGGGACACATATTAGGGTTTACTAACACCACTTAATGATGAATATTGTTCTGGACTGGACTAGCAGATGACCCACAGTTGGGTAAGGCCAAATCCAGTCTAGCTTTAGGAAAGGCCTAATAAGGAGATTAAGATAATCTCGCCGTTGGGCACAATATAGCCGTTGGGCACAATATAGTCGTTGGGGACATCCTCCTCACACACTTGACATTTCACGCGATCAACTTCCCTTCCGGAGTTTAGGAGTACAATTGGACCAGGTCGAAGGTCACGCGCTAGATCTTCCACCTGGCAGTCTCCCATTGGTCGACCAGATACTTCGGCCATATTGGAGACCTTGGCCCATGCCCTCTCACTTGAGAGGGTCAGGTATCCAATTTATTCTAACAAACCTGAACTCTTTGTACTTGCTCTATTTCCTCTAATTCTTACTTTAACATCAGAGTGCCTTGCAGGTACACCGCTCTCCTCTCCTACAACCATCATTGCTGCCCTACGCTGAAGGCCACGAGGATCCATTTTGATTATTCCAGATTAGTGGAACCATCTGTGGGAAACTCTACTCCCCCGTCTTTCTTGAACCAAGATCCCCAATCTTTTTAATCCAAAGACCAAAGCTTTTCTTTCTAAACCTTCCTCGATCGTCATGGCCTATCACCGTAACGATGATGTCCCTCAAGATTCTGCCATCGTCGTTGCCTTGGATAACGGCAATAACCCCAATCCTGGAGTTGTGGTCTACGAGACCGATCACAGGGATAGAAAGACTGTCTCTCCATCCTCCGACAACGTAAAGCCCCGCATCCAGAATTCCGATCATATCTACGAGCCCATCCTCGTTCCTCAAGACGCTGATCCTAGCACCACGACTCTCATCGCCACCCTTAACAAATCCAACTACATGATCTTTCAGCAGGGTGAGAAGATCCACATGTTGGAAAATTCCATTCAAGAATGATTTCCCTCACAAAGACCTCACAGACATTCTCCCCGTTCTCGTTCTCCCCCTCAGAAACGTCGATGAGATGAGTCTCGAAGCATTTCCCATTTCAAGGAACGATCAAAATTGGAAAAATAAAGGCAAGAAGTCATGAGGAAGCGACATTGTTCCCCTCCCCGGAGGTCTAGACATTCTACAACCCCCAAGAAGACCAAGCCTTCAGAGAAACCTCGCGAGCATCGCAATTAGCACAGACACTCTCCTCGGCGCAACAGGAGTCATGGGTGTAGTCATTCCCTGTACAGGTCATCAAGCACGAGCAACGAGGAAGACGTCCATGGACCTCTATCCCAAGAGATCATGGACACCCATATCCCTCGCAGGCTGGAGAAGCCTCCTCCTCTGGCTCTCTACGATGGCACTATGGATCCCGACTACCATATAGAGAACATTGAAGCCATGCTTCATTATCACAACGTAGGCGGAGCAATCAAGTGCAGATTATTCCCCATCACCTTTAGAAAGGGAGCTATGACCAGGTATAAAAATCTTCCTCGGGGCTCGATCACCTCGTGGAGGAATCTAAAAAACCATTTTTCTCGACATTTCACCGCTTCCAGGCGCCATCCCACGTAGGAAGCCAAGCTTGAAGGCATTATCCAGGGCAAAGATGATCCCCTTCGGGCATGTATTAAGAGATTTAACAAGGAGGCAGTAGAGATCCGCACAACGGATCACATGAAGAAGTACCTCCTCGAAAAGGGGCTAAGGCCAAATTATGATTTCCGCAAAGCGGTGGGTATTGAAACGCCTTATTCTCTGGCCGAACTCCTCCACAAGGCCCAAGCTTACATCCAATATGAGGAAAAAGAAGCTGCTTACAAAGCTCGGGATTCAAGGAACCAGGAGAATTCAAAGGCGTCAAAAAAGGATGAGTCAGAAGCTCCCTGACATGACAAAGAGAGACAACGAGATGACTGTACCCGTGAACATAAAGGACTTGGTGGTTGATTTACTAAATATACCTTGCTAACAGCTCCTCTAAACTGACATCATCGACGGGCAACTCTAACAGAAGCAAGTATTGCCGCTTTCATCGCAGTCATGGCCATGTGACCGAAGATTGTGTCCATCTAAAGGATGCCATCGAGATCCTCATCAAGGAGGGTCATTTGAAGCAATACATGAAGAAGGGAGAAGTTCCCCGACGAGAGACGTCTGAGTCTAAGAAGACGGAAACAAAAGATTCACCTTCTAGTCCTCCCCTGCAAGTTGCCATGTCCGTTTCGCGGCCAGAAGACTTCTTTGTCCCCGACTATCTCGAGGACCCTCCGTATTTCGCCACACACAGCTCCTGGGAGGCCTTCCCCGCTGCGATGGTCATCTCCTGTGGCGGGTATAGTGAGCTCACGGTGGGATCAGTCAAAAGGAAGTTCGATCAGCTGATCGATTGTAGCCCTGACCGACTGTCTACACTTGAGAAGTTCCAAGGATGCTCTCAACCCATCACGTTTTATCGTGAAGAACTCCCTGGAGACTCCCCCAGTGTGCACATCCCTCTACTCATCAGGGCCAGATTGACAAACATAGATGTCCGACGAATCCTTGTCGACCAGGGGAGTTCGGTGGACATTATGTATACCAGCTTGTTCCGTGCCCTTAAGCTCGATCAGAAGAACTTATCTCCATACGTGGGCTCAAACTTGCAGGGATTTAATGGGGCTACTTCCAGACCTTGGGGGTACGTGGAACTCTTAGTCACCTTAGGGGAGGAAGAGGCCTCCAAAATGATTAAGGCATAATTCCTGGTCATCGACTGTCCCTCTTTGTACCAGTGTATTCTTGGAAGACCAACCCTTGCTAAGCTAATTGCCATTCCATCCACGGTTCATCTCAAGATGAAATACTACACCGAGAAAGGTCACGTCGCCACCTTGCCTGGAGACATCGAAGCTGCAAGAAGATGTTTCGAGGCAGCTACCAGGGGGCAGAGTTTGATTGACATAACACCAAAAGCTGTCAAACGGGCAAGAGACGAAGAACTTCCCAGTGAAGAGAGCCAGCCCGAGAAAAAGCCAGCACTCCAAGTCCACACCATTGACCTCGACAGCTGAATCTCAGAGAAGGGTGAGGAGGATAGCAGCGAAGACACTCCAGCATCGACTGGCAGCTCCCCTGCCTCAACTATCATGCGCCCAGTACCAGACGGGGACTTCAAAGTGATCACTTTCAATAATCCCAACAGAGAAGTCAGGATAGGTGCAGGACTGCCCGAAGAGGTGAAAGAGAAGCTGAAAATATGCCTAAGAGATAATGCAGATTTATTTGCCTGGAGCGCCGAAGACATGCCCGACCTCGAATCTAAAACTGCTTGCCACCAGCTCACCATCGACCCATTAGCTCGAGCAGTGGTACAACATAAACGTAAACAGTCTAACGGGAAGACAGAAGCTGCAGAAAAACTCTTAAAAGACCTCCTAGAGGCAAAATTCATTTCGGAGGCCAGGTATACATCCTGGCTGTCCAACATTGTATTAGTTAAAAATCAAATGGAAAGTGGAGGATGTGCATTGACTACACCAATCTCAATCGGGCTTGCCCGAAAGACGCTTATCCTTTGCCTAGCATTGATAAGTTAGTAGATAATTCTGCCGGTTTCAAACTCTTGTCCTTCATGGATGCATACTCGAGATATAACCAAATTCCCATGGAAGAAAAGGACAAGAGGTACACCGCTTTCATGACCTCGTCGGGCAACTTTTACTACAACGTAATTCCCTTCAGTCTGAAAAACGTTGGGGCCACGTACCAGTGAATAATGAACAAAGTCTTCCGATTAGAAATCGAGGACATGCTCGAAGTGTATATGGACGACATGATCGTGAAATCCCAAGAGGAATATGATCATACGCTCCACTTGCAAAAAAGTCTTCGACCAAGC
Source organism: Lathyrus tuberosus (assembly GCA_022829125.1). Taxonomy (NCBI): domain Eukaryota; kingdom Viridiplantae; phylum Streptophyta; class Magnoliopsida; order Fabales; family Fabaceae; genus Lathyrus; species Lathyrus tuberosus. The sequence goes on from JALAZF010000075.1 coordinate 14,439,893, forward strand.
AAGGAAATGCAAAATACGATTTAACCCGGAGAAATGCACCTTCGGTGTGCGAGCAGGGAAGTTCCTCGGCTTCTACCTCACTGAGAGGGGGATCGAGGCCAACCCTGACAAATGTCGAGCATTTTTTGAGTTACCCACACCAAATTCGAAAAAATCCATATAATCCCTCAATGGGATGCTTACCTCGTTATCTCGCTTCGTGGCTAAGTATGCCTAACTCGCTCTGCCCTTCTTCAAGCTTCTACGAAAAGAGGCAATGTTTAAATGGACAGAGGAATGCAAGCATACTCTGCTCTATCTTAAGATTGCCCTGTCAGAACCACCAGTTCTGTCACGACCAGACAACGGGGAGACACTTTACCTTTATCTCTCCGTCACTAATGAGGCCATTAGTGTTGCCCTCATCCGGGAGACCCTCGAAGGGCAGAAACCGATATATTTCACAAGCAAGTCCTTACAATGGCCAAAACTCAAATACCATCAGATCGAAAAAGTCGCCCTGGCCCTCATTAACGTTGCCAGAAGATTAAGGCGCTACTTTCTGGCACACACGGTAGTTGTACGAACAGACCAACCCATAAGACAACTGCTTGGCCGACTAGATATGGCCGATATGATGCTCAAATGATCTTTAGAACTGTCAGAGTTTGACATCCATTATGAAAGCAAGAAAGACCTTAAGGCACAAGTCCTGGCGGACTTTATGGCAGAAATGACACCTCCAGCGTCCCCATCAAACAGAGTGCACAAGTAGACCATCTTCGTCGACGGAGCTTCCAGCTCCACGAGCAGTGGAGCAGGCATCATCCTCGAAAACGAAGAAGGGATCCTAATCTAAGTATCGTTGGTCTTATCCTTCCCAACCCCGAACAATCAAGCTGAATACGAAGCATTTCTCGCAGGCTTATGATTGGCCGAGGACCTGGACGCTAAGGAAGTAAAAATCTTCACGGACTCCCAGCTCGTGGACTCCCAAGTACGGGGAGAATATCAGGCCAAAAACGATCATATCATCGAATACCTGACGTTAGTAAAGGAAAAGATAGCTAAGTTTGACATGTGGGAAATCCAACACGTCCCCCGCGAGCGAAACACACAGGCAAATGTCTTGTCAAAATTTACCAGCACTAGGAGAAAAGGTGGCAACAAGTCTGTTATACAAGAGATGCTTCCCCACCCAAGTATCAAAAAACCAACAGGGCTACTCGATGTTAGCGCCATTGGCGAAAATAACTGCTGGTTGACTCCAGTATACAACTATCTCACCACAGGGGAGTTGCCCGTACACAGCAAAGAGGCTAGCATAACTAAGTAAAGGGCCTGCTTATACGTCTTAGTCGAAGACAAGCTCTACCGATGAGGATTCTCCATCCCCCTCCTGAAATGTGTTGAGGAGGACAAGGTCCCTGACATTATTCAAGAAATTCACGACGGGATCAACACACAACACTTAGGAGGAAGATCCTTGGCACGAAAAGCCTTGCGAGCAAGATATTACTGGCTGACTATGCAGTATAACACAAAGGAGCATGTCAAAAAATGTGACAGATGCCAACGCCACGGGGACATGCACTTGGCACCCCCCAACGAACTAAATACTTTTTCCTCCCCATGGCCCTTCGCTTGGTGGGGGATGAACATCCTTGGTCCCTTCACGATGGGGCCCTATCAGAATAAATTTTTGATCGTGGTCGTTGATTACTTCACAAAATAGATTGAGGCCGAAGCCCTTGCCAAGATCACAACATTCAACATACTTCATCTTTACAAAAGAAACGTCCTCGCATGATTAGGTGTGCCCCAGGCCCTTGTGACCAACAACGGGACCCAGTTCACGGACAGGAAGTTTCAAGACTTCGTCGCCAAACTAGGCACCAAGCAACACTTTACATCCGTCGAACATCCTCAGACCAACGGGCAAGCAGAGGCCGCGAACAGGGTGATCCTTCGAGGTCTAAAATGAAGATTAGGCGAAGCCAAAAAGAGATGGGTCGAGGATCTACATAGCGTACTCTAGGCCTATAAAATAACTCCACACTCAACCACCAGGGAGACTCCCTTCCGACTAGCATACGGAATCGAGGCAGTAATCCCGGTGGAAATCAGAGAACCCTCTAGGCGAACAGAGGCTCCTCTCGACGAGGAACTGAACGACGAAGCATTAAGAGAAGAACTTGATCTGGTTGAAGAAATCGAATCAGGGACAACCCTCCACGAAGCTTCACTAAAACAAAAAATAACACTGCGCCACGAAGCCAGAGTCATAAAGCACGATTTCCAAGTTGGCAGCCTGGTTCTATGTAGAAATAAAAAAGATTCACGCGAGGGTAAGCTGGCCGCAAATTGGGAATGCCCTTACAGGGTAAAATCAAAAACAGGCACCGGCGCCTACAATCTCAAACATCTAAACGGAGAACCATTTGCTCGACCATGGAATGCTAAAAAGCTTAAACAATATTACAGTTAGGACCAATAATCAGTCAGGACTAACTGCTGACGAACTCACCCCACAACGGAGAGATTGCTGGGCCAAGGGAGTGTGCCCTGGTGCAAGCACAATCCTTAAATTTATAATGAAGGCAAGTTTCTGCTCATGGAACGAGCAGACTCTGTGCCCAATGGGGATACCTCAATCAAGCTCCTTCGTTTCCGTACCAGCGTGGCAGGACACCCAGCTCGCGATGGGAATAGTCCAAGCCCTGTGTGATCAGGACCTCGACCGAGATCCTAGTCCCATGACTGGTGGAAACTACTTTCGCCTCCTCGACAAGTTCCCTAAACTGTCGAGCATCATAACAAGTCGAGCAAACTCCTATATTTAGCGAACACAACTCACAAAAATCATCATACGAGGCATACACCTATACAAAAAAATAAAATGCAAGGCATACAATGTCAAACATAAATATTATATAAATCCGACCACCAGGCTAGAAATTGTCAAAATGTTACAAAATATGGGCCAAGCCCGATAATCAAAAGTTACAACAAGAATGGCACGTAGGCCAATAAATACTAAGTTACAAAAAGAAACGAGGCATCCCCCGATGGAATCTCAGGAGGGACCACCTGGCCGTCAACAACTTGATGCAAAACACCCATCCCATTGGTGACCAGCTGGACATCGGAGTTTAGAGCCTTTATCTGCTCCATAACAGCATTAAACCCGAATTCGGCCGCCCCCAGGTTATCCTGTTCAAGGATGCATATTTTTCCGATCAGGTCTCCCCGAGTCCTTAAGGACTTTTCCTCCTCGGTCTCATCCTGACTGACTGCCGATGAACCTTCTAGTTCAGCAATCCTCTCCTTTAGAGTGGCGTTCTCCTCCTTCACATTTTTCATCTCCTCCGTCATTTTGTTCATCTCCTTCAGGAGCTTGACCTTGGCCTCATAGTTTCCCTGGAGAGTCGTTAGCTTGTTGAACATATCAGCATTCTCTAGCTTGAGATCAGCCTCCCTGGCCTTTACCTTCTTGAACTCCTTGAGCGGAACTGTCTCCGCGTCGCCCTGAGCTAGAGTCGTCTCCAGCACCCTCATCATCGCCGCCACGTCCTGACAAAGGTGTTTCCTCCTCACCCTAGAATCAGCGGACAAGATAGCTGACGCCTCAAGGTCGGAGACGACAACTGATTCTTCCCCGTCGAAGATTTTCTCCTGCAAATAGCATGGTGGAAAAATAAACATGCCCCTGACAAAGCCACTTGGGCCAGCGACCAGGGATGAGCTGAGGTCGTCCCGTTTCCTTTTCTTTTGGGGATCCAGGGTAGGAGGAGTCGAGGTAATGCCAGGAGAAGGAGAGGAACCACCGACGAACTTCTTCAGCGTTGCCTGCTATTTAACTGTGTCAACCCTTGACATTGGCGCTTTCTTGACATTTTTGGCAGCTGCATACTTGACAAGACGCTCGCGCATGGTTGACATCTTCCCTACAAAAAGAGGAAAAGGGGTTAGCATTTTCCATAAAACATCAGCAAGGCAAACAAAAACTAACCTATACATAGATGTTCAAACGCGGCCTTCTCGGTTTTGCAGTCGAGGAGGGCCTTCGTGTTTATATAACGGGTCGCCCGAACAGGCTCCCCATCCTTTGTGTAAAACAAATTGTTATCTTTGTCCATAATTTGAGCTGGGACAAAACTCTCCATGAACACTGTCAACGCTCGAAATGATTTCTTATCCACGACATTCAGCTAGTCGTGCTTTATGAGGAACTGGTCGGTTCTGTATCTGAAATGGGCGAACACCCACTCTAGTGGAAACTTTGACACTGGTTTCATCACCTCCCGACCATCCTTTCCCACAGCCTCCATGGTGACCAGTGAGTCTTTGGCCGCTTCTGAGAGAGGCTTCACAACCAAGAACCTGAACTTAAAATTTCGGACAGACTTCGAATACGGCCAGAACAGCCTGCTTTGCTACTTGAAGGACACCCAGCTTTGCTTCTGACCAGTTGTGCTCCTCTGAAGCTGGAAAATATAGAAGAAGAGCTCCATGGTAGCCCCGATCTTCAAGTACCGGCACATCATCTCAAAAGCTCGGATGAACGCCAGAGCATTCGGGTGGAGCTGAGCAGGAGACAACTCGAGGTGACAGAAAATCGTTGAAGGGCAAGAGATACCCCGCTTCCCTGAAAGCAAACTCATACATTGGAAATCTTCTCCCCGGATATACTGAGCATATCCGATCATTCTCCGTGAGGCTGATCGCCTTCTAGTTCGCAGGTACACCCTCTGCCCGATCTTCAAGGAGAGTGAAAGAGTTGGCCTCGTCCTCGCTGAAAGTTGACTTTGTTACCAAGGGCTCTTGGGTGATCCAGCTAAGACCCCCTTGAACGACCTAGACGTTAGCATACTCAGTAGGATGCACAGCTTCGTCATTAGTAATTTCTACGTCGGGGACGATCTCCTCGTTCCTATCAGCCATTTTACCTGAAAAGCAGAGGAAGCAAAAGTGAATTCGACAACAGAGATCAAATTCACCCTTCCACCGTAAATCAAGTGTGAAATTCTGGTTAAGCGGATCACTAAGATGTCAGACAGGATGTCGTGACACTTGATCTCTGCTTCTCACAACGATTAAGGAAGAATAGAAACAAACAACAGAAACAAAACAACACACAGAAATTGTTAACCCAGTTCGGTGATCAACAACACCTACGTCTGGGGGCTACCAAGCCAGGAATGAAATCAACTAAGTAGAATTTGGTATTAAGCTAAACTCCAACGTTTACAACTTAGCACCTAGAAACTACCCTTCCTAGATTTCTACCTAGACACTCCTAGGTATGAGACCCTTCTCAGTTCCCTTCCAATCACAGTAGTGACTGAAAATATTACAACTCAATAAACTGTCCTTCTCTGATATTCACGCAATACAAGAGAGGTCACACAAGTAAAAACCCTAGTACTTCTATATCAGCTGCAATATTCAATCCTTCTAGGTCAAATCCATCCTATTTATATAGCAAAACAGAACTGGATTTGGGCTTCAAAAACACAGCAATTCTGCTCCACAGAATCTGCGACCTATTCTTTTCTTCAATCCCAAGTTTCCAAAAATGTCTCCTTACTAGGAAACCGCATATTCTTTTTAGAATCAGAATCTATGATTCCTCAATCTCAGATGTCACCTGGGATCAAATCATATTCCAACACACCTGGAACATAAATACAGTTATTCCAAAACTGTAACAGATAAAGATGTCGAATCCACCTGATAGGACATCTTTTCTAACATCTTAACCTGCAGTTAGTTTATCATGTCAGAACATCTTGTCCAACATCTTTCTGCTAAGTTAGTTTTACCAAAATTGATGCCAACCTCAAGGGCTTGGACTCATCAATCTACCCCTTTGGAAGATTTTGGCTAAAACTAACTTTAATTGACCTGCCGAAGAATATCAGGGAGACCATCATCAGAACAGCCGCAGAAACACAACTTTGTCTCCCCCTCAACTAGTACCTCCTACAAGTATCACAGAACTACTCCCCCTCAGTGGTTAGTAGTATATAAGTAGTGGTTAATGATGTTAGTATTTCTCCCCCTTTTTATCCAGAATATGTCAAAGGCAGAAGAACTAACTCACAAACCAATTAATCAGTTCATAGTAATTAAATTACACACCCAACAAAAGAAAAAAATATCATGGGCATTCAGCCCTTACACAACCAAAAATAAAGTAAAAGCATAAAAATAAAGGCGAGATCTTTGAGAGAATTTGAAGACAATCCTCTCAAGCTAGATGGAAATACATATTTAGAAAAATGAATAGCATTCCCATAACCAGTGAACGGTTATGCTCCTTCAGATAGGAAAACTCCAAGTTTTCCTCTTAACACTTTAAATTGACTTGTATCCAAAGCTTTAGTAAAAATCTCAGCGAGTTGATTTTCTGTGGCAACATGCTCCAGAGTTATGATTTTGTCCTCCACAAGGTCTCGAATGAAGTGATGTCTGATGTCAATGTGTTTGGTTCGGCTGTGCTGAATTGGATTCTTTGAAATATTGATTGCACTCAAGTTGTCACAGAAAAGGGTCATGACATTTTGAGTGACATTATATTCAGTCAGCATTTTCTTTATCCATATTATTTGAGAACAGCTGCTCCCTGCTGCAATATATTCAGCTTCAGCAGTAGACAAGGAGACACAATTTTGCTTTTTACTGAACCATGAGATTAAATTATTCCCTAGAAAAAAACATCCACCAGAGGTGCTCTTTCTATCATCTGCATTCCTAGCCCAGCCAACATCACAGTATCCTATTAGTACAGAATCAGAGTTATGTGTGTAGAGTAGTCCATAGTCACATGTGACATTTACATACTTCAGAATTCTCTTAACCTGATTAATATGGCTAACTTTGGGTTCAGAATGATACCTTGCACAGACTCCTACTGCAAATGTTATATCAGGTCTGCTAGCTGTTAGGTATAAAAGGCTTCCAATCATGCTTCTATAGAGACTCTGATCAACACTTACTCCTTTCTCATCTCTAGATAATTTCAGATGAGTAGGGGCTGAAGTCCTCTTGTGTTTCCAAGCCAAACTTTTTAACAATATTCTTGGCATATTTCCCTTGACAGAGAAATATAGAATCATCCATTTGTTTGACTTGGAGACCAAGGAAGTAAGTTAATTCTCCAGCTAGACTCATTTCAAACTCAGATTGCATTTGCTTAACAAAATGTTGAACCATCTCTTCTGACATTCCTCCAAAAATGATATCATCAACATAAATTTGTGCTATCATGAGATTACCTTCTCTTTCTCTGAAAAAGAGGGTTTTATCAATTCCTCCCTTTTCTATAGCCATTTGTAACAAGAAAGTCAGTTAGCCTTTCATACCAGGCCCTTGGAGCTTGTTTCAACCCATTTAAGGGTTTCTTCAGCTTGTATACATGATCTGGAAATGTCGGATCAACAAATCCTTTGGGTTGTTCCACATAAACTTCTTCATTGAGATATCCGTTCAGAAAAGCACTCTTGACATCCATTTGAAAAACCTTGAATTTCAATAGACAAGTTATCCCAAGTAACGGTCTCTTCAGACTCCAGTCTAGCTATAGGAGCAAAAGTTTCATCAAAGTCCACTCCCTCTATATGAGTGTACCCCTGTACAATAAGTCTGGCCTTATTTCTTGTGACTACTCCGTGTTCATCAAACTTGTTCTTAAACACCCATTTTGTTCCAATCACATTTGATCCTTCTGGCCTGGGTAGAAGATCCCAGACATCATGTCTCTTGAACTTCCACAGCTCTTCTTGCATCGCATTAATCCAGAATTCATCTGTCAAGGCCTCCTTGACATTCTTGGGTTCCATTTTTGACATAAAACATGCACTTGCAACAATATCTCGAGATCTGGTCATCCTTCCTCCATTTGGATCCCCTATTATGAGTTCCTTAGGGTGATCTTTCTAAATTCTGATGGAGGGTCCCTTGTCAACCCGCTTAGTCACAGTAGGTTCAGGATTGTCATTGTTTGATATTGTAGCACCTTCAGAATTATCTTGGGGTGTTTCAACATTCCTGTGACATCTTCCTCCTCCATGGGAAAGAATGCTCCAACATCATTTGTAGCTTCGACTTCCATAGGAGAGTCATCAACTACAACATTTTTGGACTCCAGTACCACTTGAGTTCTTGAATTATAGACTCGGTATGCTCTGCTATTTGTAGATTATCCTAGAAAGATTCCTTCTTCACTCTTGGGATCCATCTTTCTTCTCTGCTCACGGTCTGCAAGGATGTAGCATTTGCTTCCGAAGACATGGAAGTATTTCACAGTTGGTTTTGTGCCTTTCCATAATTCATACAGTGTAACAGATGTTCCAGACCTGATAGTTACCCTGTTTAAGATATAGCAAGTTGTGTTCATTGCTTCAGCCCAAAGGTGATAAGGAAGTTTCTTTGCATGAAGCATGACCCTTGCACATTCTTGAATTGTTCTATTCTTTCTCTCGAACACACCATTATGTTGAGGAGTGATGGGTGAAGAGAATTCATGGTTGATTCCTTCTGAGGAGCAAAACTCATTAAACTTATTATTCTCAAACTCCTTCCCATGATCGCTTCTGATTCTAACAATCCCACTATCCTTTTCTCTTTGAAGTTTCTGACATAGTCCTGTGAAAACTTCAAAAACTTCTTACTTCTCTTTAATAAAATGTACCCAAGTGTACCTAGAGAAATCATTTACAACAATATATGCATACCTTTTTCCACCCAGGCTTTTAACCTGCATAGGTCCCATTAAGTCCATGTGGATGAGCTCTGAGTTTTTTGAGGTGGTCTAATGTTGAAGCCTTTTATGCGACATTCTGGTTTGTTTTCCAATTTGGCATTCACCACATATCTTGCCTTCATCTATCTTTAAATTAGGAATTCCTCTGCAGCCTCCTTGGAGATGACTTCCTTCATTCCTTTCAAGTGCAAGTGACCAAGTTTATGATGCCATATCTTCACTTTATCTTCCCTTGACACTTGACAGGTGGGAGGACACTTAGATCTGGTAGCTTTCATGATGAGTTCCTCTTTGTCGTTTGTAACCAGATAGTCGCAACTTCGTGTAATGGTCGGATTACTGCTGCAAGTATACATCTTATCGCGTAGTCTTAAAAAGGTTATCGAACCCACAAGGACTAACAATCAACCTAGAGTGATCGATTATTGCGGTGTAAAGCTAAGGCTAGATTTGGCAGTAAAAGGAATTTGGTTATTAACGGGATTTGAAAAACAATAATAAAGATGAGACCGGAGAATGATTTCCGTGCTCTTTGGGACTCCGTAAGATCCAAGTGTTAACAAAGATCTTGAGATTGGTCTGAAGGATATACCAGTTTAAAGGCTCGACCTCACGCTCTCGCGGTCTTAACCAAGCCACGCCTAATGACCCCAAGATTTTACTCTCGCTCGCTCGGTAGTTAAGAGGTGTTGTTTGAAAACTAACATAAACTAAATGAGGCCCTAAACCGCTCTCGCAGCATTTAGGCTCAATGCCCGATGTCTACTATCCGGCGATTACCTCAAACTCTCGCTCTATTAGACACGCCTTTGTGTGTTTCTCACTCTCGTGACGAAACACTGTTCAACAGCCCCTCGCTCTCACGACAAGGTTGTCTAAATTCAGTTTAGACACCAAAACCCGAATTTTAAAACAAAAGCTAAACACCGAAGGTTCTACAGAGTCCCGTCGGAACGACGGTCCTCAATCTACAGACTCGAAACAAAACTACTCAGACATAATTAAATCTAACACTAATACATTAACATTTCTGAATTTTAAAACATACATAATGGCTTGGTCTCAATTAAGTTCAGAATTAGGTTTTTATGCGAAATCAGAATTATGCAATTAATCAAAAGAAAACAAGATGCAGTAAAATAAATAAATCGTAAATAACCTGAAATGCAAAGTAATTAAAACGGGAGATGGACTTGTATTAATTAATCGATCCAAGTGTACATCAGCAGCAAAAGAAACGAAAAATACAACGGGTGTATCAATCTCTCGATGTGATTGATTGATACTATGGCTAATGATATAAGTGGTTAGGAATTTCGGCAGCGCTTCCGCAAGGTTCTTGGATTCCAAATGTAGGCCTCTGGTACTCTATAAATAGGAAAAATGGGCTCCAAAATAGTTGAGTTCGGATTTTGAAATATCACTTGCAAACTGCCAGAAGTGCATAAAGAAAACTGCTCCCGCGCACAATGGCGGTCGCCTTAGGGCAAACGGCGGTCGCCTTTTCTTTTAGTGTTTGAATTTCCCTCCTTTCTGACATGGCGAGCACCATTCACTTGAACTGGGGGGAATGGCGAACGCCTTTCATCTGGAAGAGGCAGAACCATGCAATTTTCTCCACTTTTCTTCTCTTTAAGCTCATATCTTGGTCTTTTCTTCTCTGAAGCTGATATAGGACCTGTAAATGGAAAAGAAACAAAAACATAAGCAAACAATACACGAAATGACAATGACTCGATAAAAATACAATAAAACATGCATGAATTGAATCGAATTAGACGATACGAAATCGAGTCATCAAACTCCCCCACACTAAGGCTTTTGCTTGTCCTCAAGCAAACTCCCAATGCAATAAAACAGTAAGCATTATGTTTCGACTCTTAGGCACGACAAAAAAAAAATCTAAGCACAAGGTTGCTAGGCTACAGTGAAACAGATAGGTACTGAATAGTGAAAACAAGGATACCGTAATGACACGACTCCACAAAATCGGACGAAAACTCCCTTCATATTCAATACCAATTCAAATCACAAAATTATACCTAGACCTATATCCTTCATCTTATTTCACCTCTTTTTCATTCGAGCGCAATCACATTAAGCCCGTTATCCTTTGTACTTACATGGTAAGCGAACCTGTTAGTGTTTATGATCTCTTATTCAACAAATTTTTTTTTCTTTTTCTTTTTCGCATTTGTGCATTCTTTTGCTTACGAATTTCAAGAGTCCGAACCTTTAGGCTAAATGGTCGGGTGAGGACCACCTAACTTAGCGGGAACATGTCTTTCATTCGCATTTTTCTATAGAAATCATATAAATCACATTTTGAGATCACACATATTTGCATCGGCTCGTCACTTAGTTCGTACATAAGGATGGTGCTGACTGCTAGAATAAACTAATCAAGAGGTTAACTCTAAGAAACTAGGCATAAGGTCATGTCATAATGTCTATTTAAATCAATATCACATATTTGGGGAATCTAAGGTGTAGGAACGGTATCGATATTTTCAAAACTTTCCCAAGTCCGCCTACTTAGCCTAAATAAAAAAATGAAACAACCTATACTATACGCGTCATGCCTTTGAGTCTAAACAAAATTTTTGAAATTTTGGGGTCAAATAAGGGAATTTATAGACATAGGGAAAACGTAAAGTAAAAACGACTCAAACGTGCATATGACTCGATAATGAAAAACAAACTAAACTAAAAAGCAAGAGATAAATAAAGCAATAAACGAATCCTCCCCCACACTTAAATTAGACAATGTCCTCAATGTCTTAATCTAAGGTGAAAGAAGGAGCGATAGAACCTGGATACATCAATGATAGCGAGCACGCCCTCCACGATGGTGTCTGTCCTTCCGGATGGCTGGGTTGTCCTGGGGGACATGCTGGACACAATCTACAATTCAGTTTACCTCCCTGCGCAGTCCTGCCATCTCCGAAACAACATCTCTCAAATCCGTCTCAGCCCTGGCCATAAACTCGTATTGTCTCCTCTCTAACTCCTGCATCTGCACATCACGCGCGACATCTCTCTCTCTGCTGCCTGAGCTTCGAAAGAACTTCATCCAATGACGAGCGAATACCTGTAAAATCAGCAAAAGGTGCCATGTGTGCTTGGGTACTAGACCCAGGAATGTCAGTGGCATGGCTATGAGCACGGGGCTGCTCAGGGTGTTGTCCCATAATCTCACGGTAGTGCCTTTCGTTGTTCTCTGCCTCTACATCACGGGCTCCTAAATCAAACAGCCAATTGGTGCATCGACGCACGTTCATACGCTCAACATTTGGCAAAGAAAAACCTCGAAACTCGTGTGTCTGGACCATAAAGTGATACTTGTTATTATGCAAACTCTTGATAAGTCGCGCATTACGGTAAAAGTCAATGTCGGCATAAAGACAAGGTATGCTTTCTTCGTTTTCTAAATCGGCCTCTAAGTCTAAACAGATGGCAATGGAAATAATGACACCGCCTATACAGATGGAACCGCCGACTCTGTTTGCTACACTGATAAAGTGGGCAAGAAGGAACAGTGTTGGATTCACACGGGTCTGGGAAAGTGCACAGTGGATAAAGAACAAATCTTTAGAGTTTACGTTTCCCGAATTTTCACGGCCGAAGATGGTGGAGGCGAGGGTGCGGTGAAAATAACGAATAGCAGGGTTGTGGATTGTTGTGGCTTTCAAGCCCTCCCATCTGGTGGCTCTTGCGTTTGTTATTTGGTGCCAAAATTGGAAGGCTCCTTCCTCCCAATCACTGTCTAAGGGGGCTTGAGTCGCAAGGACCTCACCGGTAGGAAAACCAAAGTACTCAGCTATCTGCTCATGAGTGAGCAAATAGTCAACGTTAAACATCCTGAAGTGAATGGTTCCGGTAGTGCGGCTAAGGTCATGGACGTATCGTACTGAACTAAGAAACTCATAGGTAAGCCTAACCGAAGAAGGATTAAACATAGAGCAAAAGCGGGTCATACCCAAGTTCCGGAGCATCCACGTGACGCTATCATGAAGCCCCAAGGTGCGAAGAGTCTCTGGCTCTGGATACCTCGTGGCGTAGACTGGCCTTTTGGATACTCGGTGGAAGTTGGAATGCATGGTGGCTCCAAGTTCTCCGTCGGGGAACTCAATGTCCATGTAGTCAATTTCCTGGTTAGCAGTCATGATTGTTTCTTAGGAAGATGGTGGTTGTGGAAATTTTCTGAAGTGGGTAGAGAAATGGATAGTTGGTATGAGAAAGGTGAATGGTAATGTATGGTTAAGGGTGCTTAAATAAGAATTTAGTGGATGAATATGGATAAATGGAGTTAATATGGGATGATGAAGGGTTTACTAGGTACTTAGGGGGTCTAGGAACATGCAAGAGTGCAATGAATGGCAGTAAAGGAGGCAAGGGCGCGTTTCACAAAGAAAAACGCGTGTTCTGCCAATTCAAATGCACGGCGAGCGCCGTTAGGCACATGGCAGCCGCCATTTGCTTTCAACACGCCTTTTGGTTTTTTTTTTGGTTTGCAGAATGCAGATTGGTTATTAAATTTTTTTTGTTTTTGGTTTTTCTTGACAAGCCTAGGTTTGCTAAACATCAACAACAAGTAAAGTAATTATTTAAAACACTAAAATAGAAATTTAAAGAGAAACTTGCATTAAACGAAACTGAAATGTACTACAATTACGGGCCGGCATCCCGACGGTACACAGTGGAATGGAAATTACAATTCAAACAATACAAGAAGGGGAAACACTATACGTGTAAACAAACTAATCTAAGAAAAACAGGAAAAAGAAATGTGTGGCTACGGATCACCCATGATGTTGTCTAAGAGAGTAGACAATTTGGAACATATGGTCCAACTCTTCGTGAACAACATCCATTAGGCCGATGACGTCGACTAGGAGAGAGGAAATCTCGTCTCTGAAGGAATCTCTTCAACCTGGAGAGCATTAATAGCAGCGGCAACATTCAAAGGGGGGCATATCAGGATCGACCTCGGAACCTTGAGTGGCCTCAGCAGACATAATGGTATCTCTATTTTCATAAGCCTGAGGAGAGTCGGGTGGAGTCAGAAACTCGTTGACGACCTCCAAATCATAGAGCCAATTGTCTTTGTTGTGCACACTGGTCTTAGCATGGTTGGGCAGGGTGAAAGCATGGACCATAGAATTATTGATAAGTAGCTTGAATTCCACTGGGCCAAGGTTAGCAATAATGCATCTGTTGAAACAGAAGCTAATGTCCATCGGGCGGAAACCACCGAATGCAAAGGATCGGTTCAGATGGTACCTCATCCCAATTGCATCGGCAATCATGGTCACCAGCCCACCTATTAAAATTGGTTCGAGAATCACGGGCAATATGACTGAGATTAGCTAGTAGGTACGGGGCTGCATTTACCGGCTTTCCTTGGGATACGCAGAGCATGATATATAGCTCAACCCTTGACACAGACGTTACGTTCTCTTCTTTGCCAAAGAAGGTGTGAGCCAGAACCTTATGGAAATATCTCCATCCAGGGTTGTAAATGCTTTCGGAGAACATAGCATTAGGGTCAGCATTGCCGCTTCCTGTTATGGTACCCCAGAAATGTTCAAGATCATAGTTAGTGAAGGCATCAGCAGGGGTTTTGGTCACAGCATCGGGTTCATTAGGAAAACCCAATAATTCAGCGAATTCTTGGTGGGTGAATCTGTACTTGTTTCTAAATAACCTGAAGGTGGCCAATCCACGGCCAAATCCGAAACCACGGGGGGCATCATAATAGAGGGAGCTTAGGAACTCCAAGGTCAGGCTACGGTAAGTGCTAAATCTCTTCTCTAAAGCAAAGTGAGACCATCCTATCTGGCTCAGAAGGAAAACAACACTGTCTCGGATGCTAAGGGTTTGCATGGCCGAGTCATCAGGATAGATGGACATACCAAAATCTCTTTGAGACAAAGCCTCAAATTGACGCCTCTGGACATCGTTCCTGAAAACAACGGCACGGGTTTCAAATGTCTGCATGGTTGCTGGTCAAAGGTTTCCTAGAGAAGGGTCTCCTGAAAAATTGAAAAACATTACAATATTAGGGGGAAAATACTATTAGCTACGCGTTAGTAAGATAAAAATAGTAATAATAATCGTAATAATAATAATGATAGCAGAAATAATGAGATGCAATAAATAGTGATGTATATTGCATAGAATTTATACTAAACATGCATGCAATGTCCTAAAACTAACAAAGTAAAATAGAGGATAAAAATAAAATAAAATAAGAAATATTAAAAACTAAAGATCATGGTTTAGCTCCCACGGAGCGCTTTGTTTAATGTCGGAAGCTCGACATTAGAATTGGAAAGGGCATCATTTGTCGGGAAGAGCGCGAAGCTCTTCCAACTTGTAATAATTTATGAATTCCCTGTTTTCTACTAAGTGGTAGTGCTTGAGTCTCTGGCCGCTCACAAAGAACGTCTCATTCGACTTTCCTCTAATTTCAACTGCTCCACTTGGTAGGACTTTTGTAACTTCGCAAGGGCCAGACCATCTAGAGCGTAATTTTTCGAGAAAGAGTTTAAGCCTAGAGTTAAAGAGAAGAACTATATCTCCTTCGTTAAACTCCTTCTTTGTTATTCTTTTATCATGCCACTTCTTGGTTCTTTCTTTGTATATTCGGGCATTTTCATAGGCATCTAGTCTTAGTTCTTCTAATTCATGGATATCGAGAATTCTTTTCTCGCATGCTGCCTTGTAATTCATATTCAGGGTTTTAATGGCCCAATAAGCTTTATGCTCAAGTTCCACAGGCAGATGGCATGACTTTCCATAAACTAGTTTATACGGTGTGGTTCCTATGGGGGTTTTGTAGGCTATTCTGTAAGCCCACAGAGCTTCATGAAGTTTAGTAGACCAATCCTTCCTAGAGGTTGCAACGGTTTTTTCTAAAATTTGCTTAATCTCCCTATTCAACACTTCTACTTGTCCACTAGTTTGAGGGTGATAGGGTATTGCTACTCGGTGTCGTACTCCGTATTTAAGTAATAGCCTCCCGAAAACATTCGAAATGAAAGGGGATCCGCCATCACTAATGACAATTCTTGGTACACCGAACCTGGGAAAGATTATGTTCTTGAAAAGCTTTACCACCACTCGTGCATCATTTGTAGGTGAAGTTACTGCCTCAATCCATTTTGATACGTAATATACTGCGACGAGTATTTATTTGTTTCCAAAAGAAAATGGAAAAGGTCCCATGAAATCAATGCCACATACATCAAAGACTTCGACTTCCAAAATTCCCCTTTGAGGCATCTCACCGCGTCTAGAAACATTTCCAGTGTGTTGGCACCGGTCATAGTTCATAATGGCAACGTGAACGTCCTTCCAACGGTTTAGCCAAAAGAGGCCAGATTGTAATATCTTTGCACATGTTTTTGATGTACTGGCATGTCCTCCATACGGTGCAGCATGGCATTGGGATATGACATTCTCTACTTCCGATTCAAGGACACATCGACAAAATATTCCATCGGCGCCTCTCTTGAATAATAGGGGTTCATCCCAGTAGTATTGTTTAAGATCATGGAAAATTTTCTTTTTCTGTTGGTATGTTAGATCTGGTGGAAGC
The DNA here is from genome assembly GCA_022829125.1 of Lathyrus tuberosus. Lineage (NCBI taxonomy): Eukaryota > Viridiplantae > Streptophyta > Magnoliopsida > Fabales > Fabaceae > Lathyrus > Lathyrus tuberosus. The sequence goes on from JALAZF010000075.1 coordinate 14,456,242, forward strand.
ACTTTGGCTGCTAAGTAGTTGACTAAGTCAGCATACCATGGCAATGTGGGTTTTGTATAGATTGCTTCTACTACTTCATTTGTCTCTACATCGTTAAATAATAAGGAACATTCTACAGTTTTGCTTTCCCTTTCCAACAGGGCTACTAGTCTGTCGTAAGGAAAATCATCGTTTATAGGCACTCCTTCGGGCTTTAGATCCTCAATCCTAGAGAGATGATCTGCTACCATGTTCTCCGTACCTTTTTTATCCTTTATTTCCAAATCGAATTCTTGCAAGAGAAAAATCCATCTCAAGAGTCTTGGTTTGGCATCCTTTTTAGCTAACAGGTACCTAATAGCGGCATGATCGGTATAGATAATAATTTTTGCTCCTACCAGATAGGAACGAAATTTGTCTAAGGCGAACACAATAGCAAGGAGTTATTTTTCTGTGGTTGCATAGTTCATCTGCGCGTTGTCTAAGGTTCTACTTGCGTAGTAAATATCATGAAGCCTTTTATCCTTTCTTTGTCCTAAGACAGCGCTTACAGCATAGTCGCTAGCGTCGCACATTATTTCAAATGGTAAACCCCAATCAGATGGTTGCATAATTGGTGCGGTAATAAGAGCATCCTTCAGGTGTTCAAATGCTTTCAAGCATTCTTCATCAAATATAAATTCAGCTTCTTTCATTAGTAGTCCAGTCAATGGTTTTGTAATCTTAAAGAAGTCTTTAATGAATCGTCGGTAAAAACCGGCATGACCTAAAAAACTTCGTACTTCTCTAACTGTTTTGGGTGGTTTAAGGTTTTCTATGACTTCTATCTTCGCTTTGTCTACTTCAATGCCTTTATCGGATACTACATGTCCAAGAACTATACCTTGTCGCACCATGAAATGGAACTTCTCCCAATTTAGCACAAGGTTCACTTTAACGCATCGTTCGAGTACCAACTCTAGATTCGACAGACAGTGCTCGAAACTTCTCCCACATACAGAGAAATCGTCCATAAAGACTTCCATTATGTCGTCTATGAAATTTGCAAAGATCGACATCATGCATCTCTGAAATGTTGCTGGAGCATTACACAGTCCAAACGACATTCAACGATATGCAAATGTACCATAGGGGCCGGTGAATGTTGTCTTCTCTTGGTCATCAGGGTGAATAGGTATTTGGAAAAATCCTGAGTATCCGTCTAAGTAACAAAAATATGAATGTTTGGCTAGCCGTTCAAGCATTTGGTCTATGAAGGGTAAAGGAAAATGGTCTTTTCTAGTAGCCTTATTCAGCTTTCTATAGTCTATGCACATCCTCCATCCAGTTTGAGTTCGTTTGGCTACGGACTCGCCTTTTTCGTTAGTTACAACTGTAACACCACCCTTCTTTGGTACGACATGCACTGGGCTGACCCATTTGCTGTCAGATATTGGATATATGATTCCTGCTTCCAATAGTTTTTGCACTTCTCTCTTCACTACATCGCTTAAGACAGGGTTCAACCGTCTTTGATGCTCTCTGGACGTCTTACAGTCTTCCTCCATCATGATGTGATGCATACATATAGAGGGGCTTATCCCTTTTAGATCGGAGATGTTATATCTGAGAGCTGTGGGATACTTCCTTAAGACTTCCAATAATTTCTCGGTTTCTATTTGTCCTAAATCGGCATTAACTATCACTGGTCTTTCAAGTTCAGTATCTAGGAATTCATATCTTAGATCTTTGGGTAATGTTTTGAGTTCTACAGATGGTTTGTTTGGGCAAGGAATTGGATCGGGTGTGGGTGCTAGGCATTCTCTTAGACTGTCATCTTCATACGGCTCACGCCAATTATCATCTTCGAATATTGGAGGGGCTGGAATCTTTAGTACTTCCGTGTACCTCGTCGGTTCCCTCTCCATTTCTCTGACGCATTTGTCGATAGCGTCTAGAAAACAACATGAATCGTCTAAAGCAGGGGCATTTAGGAATTGGGCTAAAATAAATTTGACTTTTTCTTCCCCTACTTCGAAAGTTAACTTCCCTTTCTTCACATCTATTATAGCTCCAGCTGTTGCTAAGAACGGTTTACCTAAAATAAATGGTATATTAGAATCTTCCTTAATGTCCATTATCACGAAATTTGTTGGAATATAAAACTGACCTATGCGAACTGGCACGTTTTCTAGCACACCTACTGGATATTTCATAGAGCGGTCTGCTAGTTGTAGTGACATCTTCGTTGGCCTCAAGTCTCCTAATTCAAGTTTATTACATGTGGATAGGGGCATTAGGCTAACACTGGCTCCTAAGTCACATAACGCTTTGTCTATGACATCTTTTCCGATTACACAAGGTATGGAAAAGCTACCTGGATCTTTTAGTTTAGGAGGCATGTTATTTTGAAGTATGGCACTACTCTCAGCAGTGAGCATAACGGTTTCATTATCTTCTAACTTTTTCTTGTTTGACAGGATCTCTTTAAGGAACTTGGCATATGAGGGCATTTGCGTAATAGCTTCTGTGAAAGGTATCGTTATATTCAGTTGCTTTAGAAGCTCTACGAATTTCTTAAACTGTCCTTCATTTTTGGATTTAGCTAGTCTTTAGGGATAAGGCACAGGTGGTTTATATGGTGGCAGAGGCACATAAGGTGTTTCTTCCTCTGCGGCATTTCCGCTTTCGTCTTCCTTCTCCGTGTTAGGTTCTTTTATTTTCTCAGTTCCCTTTGGTGAATTTTGGTGCATGGTTGAATTTTGAAATCTCGGGTCAACAGGTCCATCGTACTCTGTTCCGCTTCGCAAAGTTATAGCATTAGCATGACCTTTTGGGTTTGGTTGTGGTTGGCCAGGAAATGTTCCAGCGGGGGCTGCGTTAGTTGATTGTTGTTGGGCTACTTGAGAAATTTGAGTTTCTAACATTTTGTTATGGGTAGCCATAGCATCAAGCTTGCTTGACAATTGTTTTATCAATTCGCTCGTGTGAGCGTTTTGATTTGCAAAATCCCTGTTTTGCTGAGCTTGAGTGTTAATAAAGTTTTCCATCATGATTTCTAGATTTGACTTTTTTGGTAGAGGTGGAGCGGGTTGCGCTCCTTTCTGAAATCCGGGTGGAATAGCAGGTGCTGGGTTAGGTGGATTCAAAGCATTGTTATTCTTATACAAAAAATTCGGGTGATTTCTCCAGCCAGGATTGTAAGTGTTTGAATACGGGTTCCCTTGAGTGTAGTTCACTTGGTCAGTAGGAGTACTAGCCAACACTTGACATTCAGCATTTGTATGCCCAGGGTTTCCGCATATTTCACAATTTGGTGTAAGTGCAGCTACGGTAGCTGCTGGAGGTGTTATTGCTAAACTTTCGATCTTTTGAGCAAGCGCGTCCACTTTAACATTGACTCGGTCTATACCATTAACTTCATGCATTCCTCCTTTCGGAGTTGGTTTCTCTATACCAGCGCGTTCACCTCCCCATTGGGAATGGTTTTGAGCCATAGTCTCTATGAGTTCATAGGCTTCTGCATACGGTTTATCCATTAGAGCACCGCCTGCGGCAGCGCACAGATTCATTTTGGTATTGTACAGCAGCCCCCCGTAAAAGGTATGTATTATCATCCATTCTTCAAGTCCATGGTGTGGGCATAACCTCAACATGTCCTTGTATCTCTCCCAAGCATCAAATAAAGATTCGTTGTCCTTTTGCTTGAATCCGTTAATTTGGGCTCTCAGCATAGTGGTCTTGCTTGGTGGGAAATATCTGGCTAAGAAGACTTTCTTCAACTCGTCCCATGTCGTCACTGAGTGAGATGGTAGAGATTGGAGCCAAGCCCTTGCTCTATCTCTCAATGAGAACGGAAAAAGTATCAGTCTGATTGCTTCTTGACTAACCCCGTTGGCTTTCACGGTGTCTGCATATTGCACGAATATTGATAAATGAAGGTTTGGGTCATCTGTAGCATTACCCAAAAATTGGTTTTGTTGAACTGCGGATATTAGCGAAGGTTTCAGCTCGAAATCATTACGGTTAATGGTTGGGGCAGCAATGATATTATGTGGTTCATCCTGCGACGGAATAGCGAAGTACTTTAGAGGACGGTTTTGTGGGCCTTCTGTCATGTTTTGTTCTGGCTCTGATTCGGCTTCCGAATCTGAGTAGGGAATAAGAGGATCTGGGATATTATATCTAATAAGGAATTCGTTAATTCGGCGTCTCAGAAGTATGTAACGTTCAATTTCGTTGACTGGTTGCTCCAACTCTTTGCCTTGTGAGCGAGTGTTTGGCATACAATTGACGAATCAAAAAGGAAAAGAAATAAAAAGTTGCCTTAGTCTATACTGTGCAACGAAAGTATCATAATAATGACTAATTGAGTCCCTGGCAACGGCGTCAAAAACTTGGTCGCGACTTCGTGTAATGGTCGGATTACTGCTGCAAGTATACATTTCATCGCGTAGTCTTAAAAAGGTTGTCGAACCCATAGGGACTAATAATCAACCTAGAGTGATCGATTATTGCGATGTAAAGCTAAGGCTAGATTTGGCGGTAAAAGGAATTTGGTTATTAACGGGATTTGAAAAACAATAATAAAGATGAGATCGGAGAATGATTTACGTGCTCTTTGGGACTCCGTAAGATCCAAGTGTTAACAAAGGTCTTAAGATTGGTCTGAAGGATATACCAGTTTAAAGGCTCGACCTCACACTCTCGCGGTCTTAACCAAGCCACGCCTAATGACCCCAAGATTTTGCTCTCGCTCGCTCGGTAGTTAAGAGGTGCTATTTGAAAACTAACATAAACTAAATGAGGCCCTAAAGCGCTCTCGCTGCATTTAGGCTCAATGTCCGATGTCTACTATCTGGCGATTACCTCAAACTCTCGCTCTATTGGACACGCCTTAGTGTGTTTCTCACTCTCATGACGAAACACTGTTAAACAGCCCCTCGCTCTCACGACAAGGTTGTCTAAATTCAGTTTAGACACGAAAACCAGAATTTTAAAACAAAAGCTAAACACCGAAGGTTCTACAGAGTCCCGTCGGAACGACGGTCCTCAATCTACGGACTCGAAACAAAACTACTCAGACATAATTAAATCTAACACTAATACATTAACATTTCTGAATTTTAAAACATACATAATGGCTTGTTCTCAATTAAGTTCAGAATTAGGTTTTTATGCGAAATCAGAATTATGCAATTAATCAAAAGAAAACAAGATGCGGTAAAATAAATAAATCGTAAATAACCTGAAATGCGAAGTAATTAAAACGGGAAATGGACTTGTATTAATTAATCGATCCAAGTGTACATCAGTAGCAAAAGAAACGAAAAATACAACGGGTGTATCAATCTGTCGATATGATCGATTGATACTATGGCTAATGATATAAGTGGTTAGGAATTTCGGCAGCGCTTCCGCAAGGTTCTTGGATTTCAAATGCAGACCTCTGGTACTCTATAAATAGTAAAAATGGGCTCCAAAACAGTTGAGTTCAAATTTTGAAATATCACTTGCAAACTGTCAGAATTGCATAAAGAAAACTGCTCCCGTGCACAATGGCGGTCGCCTTAGGGCAAACGGCGGTCGCCTTTTCTTTTAGTGTTTGAATTTCCCTCTTTTCTGACATGGCGAGCGTCATTCAGTTGAACTGGGGGGAATGGCGAACTCCTTTCATCTGGAAGAGGCAAAACCATGCAATTTTCTCCACTTTTCTTCTCTTTGAGCTCATATCTTGGTCTTTTCTTCTCTGGAGCTGATATAGGACCTGTAAATGGAAAAGAAACGAAAACATAAGCAAACAATACACGAAATGACAATGACTCGATAAAAATACAATAAAACATGCACGAATTGAATCGAATTAGATGATACAAAATCGAGTCATCACCAGACACTCAGATTCAGAGAAGTTAACCTTAAAGCCTTGGTCACATAATTGGCTAATGCTTATTAGGTTTATTGTCAAACCTTTGACATACAAAACCCTATCAAGGTTGGGATGTCCATCATACTTTAACTTGTCGACACCTTTTATCTCTCCTTTTGAACCATCTCCAAAGGTGACATGACCAGTGGAATGAGGTTTAATGTCAGTCAAGAACTTCTTGACACCTGTCATGTGTCTAGAGCAGCCACTGTTGAAATACCAGTCTTCTTTGGCAGAGGCTCTCAAGGAGGTGTGAGCTATGAAGGCTACCGTTTGATCCTTAGGGATCCACTTCTTCTTCCCTTTAGGAACCTTCTTTCTTCTTCTAGATCGTGTTGATGATTTAGGATAACCATTTAGCTTATAGCAGTGAGCCTTTATGTGATCGAACTTCCCACAGTAATAGCACTGCTTGTCCTATTTCTATTTTCTTGAAGAGATATTCTGAGGCCTTTGATGATGTTGAGACATTTTTCTTGACATCACATGAGCTGAGTTCCCTCCAGTGCTCTGCCCTTTATCCTGATCATTGTAGCCAAGACCTCTTCCGCTTCCAGCATTTCTTCCTGACATAACTATTTCATCTAGCATTTCTGAGCTATTGTTCATCATCCTTATGTACTTGGTCATGTTGTTGAGTTTGGAGTTTAACAACACAACTTCATCCTCCATATCAGATACCATTTCCAAGTTATTTACTCTTTCATCACAGAGTTGGGAAATAAGATTATGCTGATCATGTCCCAATTGACACAGCTCAGCAAGATCACCAGGGTTGAAATATCCACTATTTGACTCCTTGTCAGAGTCATAGACTCCAGTCATTGCAGACACCTTCTTTGCAGATTCTCCATCGCTCGAGGAGTCATCCTCAGACCACGAGGTGGATAGACCTTTTTTCTCCTTCTTGTTGAAAGTGGGACACTCCCCTCTTGTGTGTCCAAAACCTCCACACTCAAAACACGAAATTCCCTTTCCTCGGTTGGGTTTCTTATCATAGCTAGGTCTTCTTCCAAAGTTTCTTGATCTATAGATGTCGGAAATCTAATCTTTGACATTGGTCTTAGACTTCTCATCTATTTTCTTCTCCAGTTGATGAAACTGTTTTTCAAGAAACCCTACAGCTTTGGACAAATCCTCATTGGTGTCAACCTCTTCTTGGTTGGTTACCAAGGCAAGACTTTTCTTCTTTTCATCCTTTTCACTAATATCCATCTCAAACATTTGGAGTGATCCCATAAGCCCATCTACTTTCATAGTATTTATGTCTTGAGCTTCTTCAATAGCTGTCACTTTCATATCAAACCTCTTGGGAAGAGACCTTAGAATCTTCTGAACCAGCTTGGCTTCAGAAATTTTATCCCCAATGTCACTAGATGTGTTGGCAATATCAACAATGTTCATGTGAAAGTCATGTATACTTTCATCTTCTCTCATCCTCAAGTTCTCAAACTTAGTGGTGAGAAGCTGGAGTCTTGAAGATTTGACTCGAGAAGTACCTTCATGAGCAGTCTTCAGGATTTCCCAAGCATCCTTGAGCAAGCTTATCATCTTCATCATCCCAGTCTTCCTCCGGTTTCAGCTCATCAGTGACCTTTCCATCTTTGTCTTTGATCTTTGGTGGATCCCACCCTTTAACCACAGACTTCCAAGCTTTACCATCCATTGACTTGATAAACGCCACTATGTGCACCTTCCAATATTCATAATTGGAACCATCAAGTATTGGTGGTCTATTTAAAATTCCTCTTTCTTTATCCATCGAACCAGAAAGTATCGTTCCTGAATCTCACCCAAATACAGAGCAGGATGTCTGCTCTGATACCAATTGAAATTCTGGTTAAGCAGGTCACTAAGATGTTAGACAGGATATCGTGACACTTGATCTCTGCTTCTCACAAGGATTAAGGAAGAACAGAAACAAACAGCAGAAAGAAAATAACACACAGAAATTGTTAGCCCAGTTCGGTGATCAACAACACCTACGTCTGGGGGCTACCAAGCCATGAATGAAGTCAACTAAGTAGAATTGGTACTAAGCTAAACTCCAACGTTTACAACTTAGCACCTAGAAACTACCCTTCCTAGATTTCTACCTAAGACACTCTTAGGTATGAGACCCTTCTCAGTTCCCTTCCAATCACAGCAGTGACTGGAAATATTACAACTCAATAAAATGTCCTTCTCTAGTATTCACGTAATACAAGAGAGGCTCACACAAGTACAAACCCTAGTACTTCTATATCAACTGCAATATTCAATCCTTCTAGGTCAAATCGATCCTATCTATATAGCAAAACAGAACTGGATTTGGGCTTCAAAAATGCAGCAATTCTGCTCCACAGAATCTGCGACCTATTCTTTTCTTCAATCCCAAGTTTCCAAAAATGTCTCCTTACTAGGAAACCGCATATTCCTTTTAGAATCAGAATCTCTGATTCCTCAATCTCAGATGCCACCTGGGATGAAATCATATTCCAATCACACCTGGAACATAAATACAGTTATTCTAAAACTGTAACAGACAAAGATGTCGAATCCACCTGATAGGACATCTTTTCTAACATCTTAACCTGCAGTTAGTTTATCATGTCTGGACATCTTGTCCAACATCTTTTTGCTAAGTTAGTTTTACCAAAATCGATGCCAACCTCAAGGGCTTGGACTCATCAAAGTGAAAGGGCGAGGAATAAGTACGAGGATGGGTCCTCGACTCGAGCCCTTGTCGACACAACAGGGATGTAGCGTAAGCTTCTCCTCGAAGAACGGGGACGAGTCTCCGCGACTCTAAGAAATATTCCTACGGGGACGAGTCTCCTCGGCAACTAACACTTATCAAGTACTCGAGAATAAATTCTCGACGACGAGAGGTCTTATGCCCGACTACAAACATAAGTTACTCCCCACAAAAAACTAGGAAGATCCATGGACTTCTCCTACGCTAATTCCTAACATTCATCATCAGATTCATATGTTCTTCAGGATCTTCATAAATTTTCCAGAAATTCATTTGTTCATCGAAGAACACATGAACTTCAACCAGAAAGTTCATGCATCGCCAGAACATCCATGTCAGATTCATCCTAATTTCCAGAAATCTACAAACTACCCTAGATTCTGACCAACATTCAAAGGTTAAAGATGAAGAAATACCTGGATATAAAGGTTAGATATGAAGATGGATGGCGTCGGGAAGTGCTCCGGCGAGAGACAAGAGACCACGGGTTACAGAGCAAAAGATTGTTGTGGAGAGAAATTCGCGTGAAGTATAAAAATGAATCAGTCTGTTCTCCTTTTATAAACATTTGCTCGCATGGAGAAGCGCAAAGGGAAGGAGCCGTCATTCCCTAGCTAGCCTAGATTCCCTAGGTCTTAACAAACATTAATTGCGCTGTCACGTGTCAGAAGGGAATCTTTCGTTTTGGCATTCTCAAGGCTGAACCTTGCACTTTCCAAGACAAGTTCCCTCTAGCTCCACTCGGGCACATCCTCCTCGACAAGACACCCAGGATATTATCCGAGCACAACCTCATTGACAAGAAATTTCCTTGCCTTAAGCGCTAGGCTGGTCGACGTACAACGTCCCTTCCACAAGCATGTGCTCGCATCCCAAGGAACCTCTGCAGTTACGAATAACTAATCGTCGGTAACACTAGTCATAGACATTCGAAGGGCACATCCTCTAAGATTTCCATTAAAAAACAATAGTCCCAAAAGCATCCCTGCGATGCAACTTCTGTCCAGCGGTCGACCATCAAGCCTAACTCAAGTCATTGCTCCTCCCCTAAGAACAACGACTTGGGGGGCTCCTGTTCTAGAATGGACTGAAAGATGGCCCACGGTTGGGCAAGGCCCAATCCAGTCCAGCTTTAGGCAAGGCCCAATAAGGAGATTAAGACAATCTCCCTGTTGGGCACAATATAGTCGTTGGGGACATCCTTCTCACGCGCTTGACAGTTCATGCGACCAACTGCCCCTTCGGAGTTCATGGGGACAGTTGGACCAGGTCGAAGGTCACGCGCTAGATCTTCCACCTGGCAGTCTCCCATTGGTCGACCAGATACTTCAGCCACATTGGAGACCTTGTCCCCGCGTCGGGGGATTCTTATAAATGCCCTCTCACTTGAGAGGGTCAGGTGTCCAATTCATTCTAACAAACCTGAACTCTTTGTACTTTCTCTCTTTCCTCTGATTCTTACTTTAGCATCGGAGTGCCTTGCAGGTACACTCTCCTCCTCTCCTACAACCATCGTTGCTGCCCTACGCTGAAGGCCACGAGGATCCATTCTGATCATTCCAGATCAAATACAATATAAGAATGCAAACAAATCATGGACAAGTTTACTAACACCACTTGATCATGAATACAATATAAGAATGCAAACTAATCATGGACAAGTTTACTAACACCACTTAATCATGAATATAATTTAAGAATGCAAACAAATCATGGACAAGTTATAACAACACTTAATCATGAATACAAGTCAAGACATAGTTCAAGACATAAAGTAACTGTGAGAACAAAATTTGGTTCTGCAATTTTATCTCTAAGTTTTGATGATATCAAATGAGTATTTGTGTATGAACAATTTTGTATAACTAATGTTTGTTATTTGTGAGAACTTAACAATCAGGTTATGCTTCCGTAAATTGGCGCGAACACAATGCTTAAAGGAAAATACTCCGCCTACACTCTTGAAAAGCAGAACTCATTTTAAGATAATAAGAAGCTCTCAAGACTCTGATATAAAAGGAAAAGAGAACAAGTTTTGAAGATCTGAAGAGATAGGTTCTGATCAAACGAAGTCCAGATGCTGAAGAATTAAGCTATCTAATCAAGGTTCTAAAGACCTAAATCAAGTCTCTGCTCATGCTTCAACCAAATACTATCAGAAGCCTCTGAAGATATGAAGACAACGCATCAACCGAACAAGGTTCTGAAGACCAAGTGCTGAAGACTCTGAAGACACTGCTCTGAAGATTCGAAGACTTGATAATCTCAAGAACCGAGCGATGTTTTCCCTTCTTACTCATGCTCGTAAAAAGCCTCTGAAGTTGAGAAGCCAAGAAGATAAAGCTACTTAGTACAATTGTACCACAATACAAAGCAAAAATATCTTGGTAACAGTGCAACGGTACAATCAAAGATATTCTGACAAAAATAGGACACGTAGCACGCAAAAGTTTTTATCTGTCCTCACGCTTCTAGCCGCCAGCCTAGTTAAGCTATCATGATTACATTTCAACGACTCTTTCTACACGGGTATAAAAGAAAGCAAAAGACTTGAAGAAAGATACACACGAACGCTACTGCAATATTCTTTCCATCTGAAATCTTTCTTAAGTCTTTCTGGTTAAAACTTGTTTACATTATTAGCTTGTATAGAAGCACTTGTTTGTAAATAGAATTTATTCAAACTTAGGTTTGTGTTCCTTGAGAAAGACCGTGTGGTTGCATTTCTTGATAAGTCTAGGACGTGTAGTCTTAGAGGTTGTTCCTTGAGTAAGACCTGTGAGGTTGTATTACTTGAGAAGTCTAAAACTTGAGAATTTTAGAGGTTGTGTTAGTCACCAGCATTTTGGCTAGTGCATTGTACTGTTTGATTGAATAGTGGATTAAGACCTCGTTGAGAGAGGCGAAATCATCTTGGCGGGTGGACTAGACTAACTTGAGTGTTTCTCAAGTGAACTAGTATAAACATAACGTGTTATCGTGTTGTGATTCAAAAAGGTTTTTATTAATAAACGAAAGAGTCTTATAAAAACAAGTTTTCATAAAAGAAACAATTTTATTTTGAAAAACCAATTCAAACCCCCCTTTCTTGTGTTTTTCACACCTTCAATTGGCATCAGAGCTCCGGTTCTGAGATGATAAAAAGGTTGAATTTTTATCAAGCACTTAACAGTGTTCAGTACCAATCCAAGTGTGAAAAACAATGTCTATACCAAATGTTGAGACAAGTGTTATTGTAAATGAAAGAGATTCTTATAGTGAAAAACCTCCAATCTTTGATGGAGAAAAATTTGACTATTGGAAAGATAGAATTGAAAGTTACTTTTTGTCGTTTGACTTAGATCTATGGGATCTGGTAGTTGATGGCTACAGTCATCCAGTAGATTCTGCAGGTAAGAAGATTGATAGAAGTACATTTACAGATGTGCAGAAGAAAACTTACAAAAATCATCACAGAGCAAGAACGATTCTGTTAAACGCAATTTCTTACACCGAATATGAGAAAATTACAAACAAAGAAACTGCAAAGTCCATCTTTGACTCTCTTCATATGACTCACGAAGGCAATGCTCAAGTCAAGGAGACGAAGGCTCTTGCATTAATTCAAAAATATGAGGTCTTAAAGATGGAAGATGATGAATCTGTGGAAACCATGTTCTCAAGATTTCAGATGCTTGTTGGAGGACTCAGAGTTCTGAACAAAGGATATTCTACTACTGATCATGTCAAGAAAATTATCAGAATTCTACCCGCCAAATGGAGACCAATGGTGACTGCATTGAAACTAACAAAGGATCTGAACAGTATAAGTCTTGAGGAACTAATTAGTTCTTTAAGAAGTCATGAAATAGAGCTCCAAGAAGATGAACCCCAAAAGAAAAGCAAATCCATTGCTCTAAAAGCTAAATCTGAAAATAAAAGGGCATATCAAGCAGAGGAGGAAGTCGAAGAATCTGAAGAAGAATCAGATGAAGATGACATATCTCTCATATCAAGAAAAATCAGTCAACTATGGAAATACAGAAGAAATAAGTTCAGAGGACCAAAAAGAAGATCTGAATCTACATATGGTCAAAGGAGAATTTATGGAAGAGACGTTACGTGCTTTGAATACAAGGAACCTGGACATATTAAAAATGACTGTCCAAAGGTTAAGAAAGATGAAAGACCTAAGAAAACTAAAAAGGGTCTTATAGCAACTTGGGATGATTCAGAGTCCGAAGATGATTCAGATGGAGAACGTGCTAACGTAGCATTCATGGCTAAAACCACTTATGCTCTATTAGAAGGAGAACCTTCAGATTCTGACGACGAAATAGAGGTACTTTCTTCCCTGTCTCGCTCTGAACTTGAAATAGGATTATATGAACTTATGGAAAGATATCAAACTCTTCTAAGAAAACACAAAACTCTGAAAAAGACTATTATGGTTCCTTCAGAAGATCTTACTGAAAGCAAACAAACTATATTTGAATTAAATGAAAAACTACTTTCTCTAGAAAATTCAAATACTGCATTAAAAAGTAAAATCTTTAGGTTAGAAGAAGAAATCGCCTCTAACATAACCAATACTAATGAAGTAGCCAAGTATGATAAAACTTTCCAACACTTTCTCGCTAAGAGCATAGACAGAAGCAAAATGGCTTCAATAATCTATGGAGTCAGTAGAAATGGTAACAGAGGTCTGGGATATTTAGGACCATCACATCCATATAATGAAACCAAGAGTATCAAGATAATACCTCTGTCCAAACATTTTGTGCCCTCTGGCACTATCTTGAAATGTTCTGAATAAAAAGGTTCAAAATCTATCACTACACAACCACAGACACTAAAGAAAACTCCCAAACTTAAACACTATGCACAAATTCTACACTATTATTCCAATATAAGGAAGTCCAAAGGTGTCAAAACTTCTGGAAAAGCTAATGTGAAAGGAGCCACAAAATGGGTACCTAAGAAGAAGATAATTTATGTTGTAGACATCCTTAATGGCACCATTGAAACACCAGTCATGGTACCTGGACAGTGGATGCTCACGACACATGACGGGAGAAAGGCATATGTTCCAAGATCTGAAACTTAAGCCTAGAGGTGTTGTTGGTTTTGGAGGAAATCAGAAAGGAAGAATTATTGGCTCCAGAACTATTGGAAATGGTAAGCTTCCTTCTATTAATAATGTTCTACTAGTTGAAGGTCTAATGCATAATCTATTGTCAATTAGTCAACTTAGTGACAATGGTTATGACGTTATTTTTAATCAGACATCCTGTAAAGCTGTAAGTCAAAAGGATGGATCTGCTTGTTCAACGGAAAGAGGAAGAACAATACTTATAAAATTAAATTATCATATTTAAAGCATCAAAATGTAAAATGTCTTCTTTCTGTAAATGAAGAGTAATGGGTCTGGCATAGACGTCTTGGTCATGTTAGCTTGAGAAGAATTTCTCAGCTGAACAAGCTTGGACTTGTCAGAGGCTTGCCAAATCCGAAGTACTCTTCAGATGCTCTTTGTGAAGCATGTCAGAAAGGCAAGTTTTCAAAAACCTCTTTTAAAGCAAAGAATATTTTTTCCTCCTCCAGACCGTTAGAACTTCTTCACATTAATCTTTTTGGACCAGTGAAAAATGCTTCTATCAATGGTAAGAAATACAGACTAGTCATCGTTGATGATTACAGCCGTTAGACATGGGTGAAATTCTTAAAACACAAGGATGAGTCACATTCTGTGTTTGCTTCCTTCTGCACTCAAGTTCAAAATGAGAAAAATTGCAAAATCATCAAAGTCATAAGTGATCATGGTGGAGAATTTGAAAACAAAGACTTTGAAAACCTTTTTGATTCACATGGGATATCCCATGATTTTTCTTGTCCTAGAACTCCACAACAAAATGGAGTTATAGAAAGAAAGAACAGAACTTTACAAGAAATGACTCGCACCATGATCCAAGAAACTGACATGGCTAAGCATTTTTGGGCAGAAGAAATTAACACATCACGTTATATTCAAAATAGAATCTCTATTAGACCTATCTTGAATAAAAATCCCTATAAATTGTGGAAGAATAAGATTCCCAATGTTTCTTACTTTCATCCGTTTGGATGTACTTGTTATATGCTTAACACTAAAGAGAATCTTAGCAAGTTTGACTCCAAAGCACAGAAGTGTCTGCTGTTAGGATACTCTGAACGCTCAAAAGGCAACAGAGTTTACAACACAGAATCACAGATTGTGGAAGAATCAATTCATGTTAGATTCGTTGACAAGCCTGACCGTAAAAAGTCAGAGCTAGCTGAAAAACTTGCAGGTTTAGAAATTAGCTTCTCAGAACCTAAAGAAAAGGCAGATGAAGTCAAAGACCAGCAATATCCTACGCCTGAGACCTCTGACGTAACTCTGAATACTCCACAACAAAAGAAAAGAAGAATGTCTACATCTCACTCTGAGGAAATAATTCTGGGTATCAAGGATGCTCCAATCAGAACCAAATCAGCTTTCAGACCATCAGAAGAAACACTCTTGGGACTGGTGTCGTTGATCAAACCAGCTACAATTAAAGAAGCTCTTATGGACAAGGTCTGGGTTCTGGCTATGGAAGAAGAACTGAATCAATTCTCAAATAATGATGTTTGGGATCTAGTTCCAAAACCTAAGAATGTTCATGTTATTGGAACCAAGTGGGTATTCAGGAACAAGCTAAATGAGAAGGGAGAAGTTGTCAGAAACAAAGCACGACTTGTTGCTCAAGGATACAGTCAACAAGAAGGAATTGATTACAACGAAACCTTTGCTCCGGTCGCCAGACTTGAAGCAATACGATTATTAATTTCATTCTCAGTAAACCATAACATCACCCTATATCAGATGGATGTTAAAATTGCATTCTTAAATGGTTATATATCAGAAGAAGTCTATGTCAAACAACCTCTTCGTTTTGAAAATTCAGAAAAATCAGATTTTGTTTTTAAACTCAAAAAGTCTCTCTATGGCTTAAAGCAAGCTCCCAGAGCTTGGTATGATAGATTGAGCAAATTTCTTTTAGAAAACCAGTTCACCAGAGGAAGGGTTGACACAACTCTCTTCTGTAAAACATATAAGAATGATATTCTTATAGTTCAAATCTATGTTGATGATATCATTTTTGGTTCTGCTAACTCCTCTTTATGTGAAGAATTTTCAAAGTTAATGAAAGCTGAATTCTAAATGAGTTTGATGGGTGAGTTAAAGTTCTTCCTGGGAATTCAAATAGATCAGAAACCAGAAGCCACTTACATTCATCAAAGCAAGTACACAAAAGAACTTCTGAAGAAATTCAACATGATGGATTGTAACACAGCCAAAACACCAATGCATCCAACATGTGTCATGAGAAAAGAAGAAACAGAAGCTAAGGTTTGTCAGAAGCTTTATCGTGGTATGATAGGCTCTCTCTTATATCTAACTGCTTCTAGACCTGATATATTATTTAGTTTACATTTATGTGCTAGATTCCAATCAGATCCAAGAGAATATCATTTAACTGCTGTTAAACGAATTCCAAGGTATCTGAAAGGAATAACTAACCTTGGCTTGATGTATGAGAAAACATCAGAGTATGCTCTTTCTGGTTACTGCGATGCAGATTATACTGGAGACAGATTGGAAAGAAAGAGCACATCTGGAAACTGTCAGTTCCTTAGGAACAATCTAATTTCATGGTCAAGTAAGAGGCAATCTACAATTGCTCTCTCTACAGCAGAAGCTGAATACATCTCCGCCTCTCTATGTTATACACAAATGCTTTGGATGAAAAATCATCTGGAAGATTATCAGATATATGAGAGTAACATCCCTATTTTCTGTGGTAATACTACTGCTATTTCTTTAAGTAAAAATCCAATTTTACATTCTAGGGCTAAACACATTGGAATAAAACACCATTTTATCAGAGACTATGTTCAGAAGGGAACCTTATGCTTAAAATTCATTGATACAGGCCATAAATGGGCTGATATTTTTACAAAACCCTTAGCTGAAGATAGATTTCAAATTATTTTAAAACATCTGAAAATGGAGTACTGTTCGGAATGAAATTATTTCAGAACCCAATGTGTTTAAGTCAGAAGAAACAAATATTTTTTAAATCATCAGAATCACTTTTATGAGATGTGTCTCAGTTCTGATAAATTTTTCTTTTAAAGACAGTTCTGACGTGTCATTTGATTAGAAAATAATTTTTGCATGTGATTAGATTATATCTAACTCAATATATCTATTCAAATCAAACGAACAGCAATTTTCTTGGGATTGACTCGAAACTTTATTACATTTATTCACCTATCCCCTGTACGGTGTCTATTTCTTTAAATTCTCAAAAAACCATTCCTCTTCCCACTCTCATTCAAAAGTAAATTCCAAAACCCTAAATCTCTAAATCTCTTTATCGAACCAACTCAATCCCTGTTCTCAACCTCTCTGATCTTAACTATCATCAAGATGAACATCATTCAACAAGAAAACGCTCCTCTCTCTCAAGATTTTGAACCATCACTAAATCCCTTTCAAGAGCTACCATCTTCATCTATCACTGAAAAATCTATTTCAGGCCTACTAGGGATGCAACTCTTGGAAGGAAAAAGAGTTTATGGAAAAACTGGAATATCTGACTTCGTCATCAACAAAGCAATTTTCAAAAATTGTCAAACTGGGACTACATAGTACAAAAGCAAGAATTTGCGTGACAATCTGAGAATCTGACATAAAATTATTCTTGGATGTATCAATCCAAGACCTCCAAAGAGTGCTGCAGATTTCTTCAACACAAATCAAAAGTACATGTTGTACTCCTTGCACAAGAATGAGAAAATGTGTCTTCCATCCATTCTTTTCTACTACCTCAGAGATATGGTGCACAAGACAAGAACAACAGCTTCACCAGATAGGAAGATTGTAAACTACATTCTGTTTGAAAGACTTCTCTCTGACATCTTTGTTGAAAGTGGCCTAGTGGAGTATCTAGTCAAGGAAGCTAAGTACACAGATTATCTGGCTGGCAAAGTAGGAGAAGCTTTCAATGCTGTGAACCTTAAGCATATGAAAATGATTACAAATGTTGATGTGAAACCCACATCCATCCCTTAAGACACTGTGATCGATAACCGATGTCCAGTAACGAACTACCCATACTATCGCAAAGAAGATAATCCAATAGCAATTGCTTCGTTTGTGGCTATAATAAGAGAAGAAGGGCATGACATGCCAAAATCCAGAGTTGAAGAGGTTGCTCTCAAATCTAAATACATCACAAGGAGTAAGAGGAAGCAAATTGAAGAGGATGCTGAGCCTAAGAAGAAGAAAAAGGATGAAACTGAAACCTCCAAAACTTCTAGACTGGAATCTCTTCTTCTTGAGAAAATCAATAAATCGGCTATCAATTCTTCTGGGTCCATGAATGTCCCTAAGACCGTTACTACACCATCATCATCTCCAACCACCTTTATTCCTACCTCCAATCCACAACAATTCCTACATACACTCCATCAACAACCACCTCAATCATCCAATCAGACATGCCTGTCTCATCAATGTCTTACACTTTTTTATAAGACCACTGTTCTTGAATCCTCGAGTCAACACTCTGATCCTTCATCCCCATATTCTGAACCTCTCATGGTTTCAGACACTCTAGAAGTGACATCTCCTGCTGATCAATAAATCAGTGAACATGCTCCTACTGAGATCGTTTCATCTCAGCAAACATCACCTAAAACAAATCCTGCCAAACCTGACCTTGCTTTGGTTATCTATAATGTACCACCTCCAAAATCTTTTGAAGAAAGCATAGGTCAATTCAGTGAAAAAGCATTAAACAAGTTTGCTAACTTGAGAAAAGACTTTAACACAAGTACCAAGCCTATGGAACTTGAAAGATCTTGTCAAAAACTTCTAGAAATGGTTGAGCAGTGAGCTTGCAAGAATTGTAAGCTTCTCAGATGCAACCATCACAGATGGAATTCAACGAGCAAAGGAGAGAGCAGAAGCTGAAGAGCGGGTCAGGATACTTAAGTTTTTGGCTGCAAAGCAGAAAGAAGTTGAAGAAATGGCTGCTAAGGAAGCAAGACTTCTTGCAGAAAAGGCTGCTGAAGAAGCCAGAATAGCACAAGAAGCTGAAGCCATGGAAAAGGCCAAGCAAGCTGCTGCTGTTGTTTCTACATCTGATCCTGCTGTAAAGCATTTGGAAGATGCAATTGGACAAATCAGAGAGGAACAACAGAAGTTCAGAGATAACTTTGAGGAACAAAAGACTGTCAATACTAATCTTCAGGGTATGCTTCAGAAGATATGGGACAAGATTTCCTCTGGAAGCACCTAATTCTTATGTCTTTGTTGTCCTTAAGACTTTAGATCTTTGTTTTTCACCCTTGTACCACTAATCTTTTTGATCAATGACAAAAAGGGGGAGAAGCAATATGAATGTGATATTTTGATTCCATAGTCAATCTCTGAAAAACAACGCTATTTACATGCTAACAGATAAACTGCTATTTCTATTAGAGTGTTTTTCTTTTTCAGGAATTCTGATCCAAATCAAGATTCATTAAGAAAATCAGAACTCTGCTGAAAAGAGAATCAAGACTAGGATCTCATGACTTATTAAAGTCAGGGGGAGCCCAAGCACAAAAATTCATCAATTCTAAGACTCTGGGGGAGCACTTCATATGCAGGATAAGCTATCTTTAGAATCTATTATTTTCCCTGCATTATTTATATCAAAATTGTGTCATCAAAATACATAGTTTTGTCATCATCAAAAAGGGGGAGATTGTGAGAACAAAATTTGGTTCTGCAGTTTTATCTCTAAGTTTTGATGATATCAAATGAGTATTTGTGTATGAACAATTTTGTACAACTAATGTTTGTTATTTGTGAGAACTTAACAATCAGGTCATGCTTCCGTAAATTGGCGCGAACACAATGCTTAAAGGAAAATACTCCGCCTACACTCTTGAAAAGCAGAACTTATTTTAAGATAATACGAAGCTCTCAAAACTTTGATATAAAAGGAAAAGAGAACGAGTTTTGAAGATCTGAAGACATAGGTTCTGATCGAACGAAGTCCAAATGCTGAAGACTTAAGCTCTCTGATCAAGGTTCTGAAGACCTAAATCAAGTCTCTACTCATGCTTCAACCAAATACTATCAGAAGCCTCTGAAGATATGAAGACAACGCATTAACCGAACAAGGTTCTGAAGACCAAGTGCTGAAGACTCTGAAGACACTGCTTTGAAGATTTGAAGACTTGATAATCTCAAGAACCGAGCGATGTTTTCCCTTTTTGCTCATACTCGTAAAAAGCCTCTGAAGTTGAGAAGCCAAGAAGACAAAGCTACTTAGTACAGTTGTACCATAATGCAAAGCGAAAATATCTTGGTAACAGTACAACAGTACAATCAAAGATATTCTGACAAAAACAGGACACGCAGCACACAAAAGATTTTATCTGTCCTCACGCTTCTAGCCGCCAGCCTAGTTAAGCTGTCATGATTACATTTCAACGGCTCTTTCTACACGGCTATAAAAGGAAGCAAAAGACTTGAAGAAAGATACAAACGAACGCTATTGCAATATTCTTTCCATCTAAAATCTTTCTTAAGTCTTTCTGGTCAAAACTTGTTTACATTATCAGCTTGTATATAAGCACTTGTTTGTAAATAGAAATTATTCAAACTTAGGTTTGTGTTCCTTGAGAAAGACCGTGTGGTTGCATTTCTTGAGAAGTCTAGGACGTGTAGTCTTAGAGGTTGTTCCTTGAGTAAGACCTGTGAGGTTGTATTACTTGAGAAGTCTAAAACTTGAGAGTTTTAGAGGTTGTGTTAGTCACCGGCATTTTGGCTAGTGCGTTGTACTGTTTGACTGAATAGTGAATTAAGACCTCGTTGAGAGAGGCGAAATCACCTTGGCGGATGGACTAGACTAACTTGAGTGTTTCTCAAGTGAACTAGTATAAACATAACATGTTATTGTGTTGTGATTCCAAAAGGTTTTTATTGATAAACGAAAGAGTCTTATAAAAACAAGTTTTCATAAAAGAAACAATTTTATTTTGAAAAACCAATTCAAACCCCCCTTTCTTGTTTTTTTCACACCTTCAGTAACAACCAAGGGCTCATGTCAAAGGTTCATCAATTCTAAGCACTTCAAAAAGGTTAAAAATGGTAAGCATGAAGTTTAAGAACCAAACAAAATCATGGTATCAAATTTAAGGCAAAACATGGAAATGTGTTCAAAGATGATTCAAACACAAAGCAAACATGCATTCAAGGTTCAAAGTGGTATAAATATCATGTCAAGGTCAAAAGGAAAGTTTCACAATCAAACACGAAGAAACAAGTTATGTAGACTTGAAAATTATGTGTTTAAAGCATACTAAACTTAGGAAAATATCAATAGGATCATGTTATTAACATCAAACAAGGTTCATACTAAATTCATGACATTCACAAACATCAATATTGTCAAGCACAATCAAAGGAACAAGGAAAAAAATCACTTTATAACCTAAAAACACCTAAAAATGTGCCTCACTTTGACTAAGCAAAAATGTATGAAAAATGTATTATTTTTGGGATTTTTCGATACGATCATAAAATATGTATGACAAATAGGAGGTATGCAAAAAATCAAGTCAAAATAGTAAATAATTTAGGAGATATGATAAAAAGAAAATGGGAAAAATATAAAGGAAATAAGTGGTAAAAATATAAGGGGAATGGTCCAGCCAGAGTTTGAACACGCGCACTGGGCTTGCAGGTTAAAACTTAACCACTGGGCCAGCTGCTTGGCCCAGTAATAAAATACGCGTAGTAAAATATATGTAAAGCCAAGTTGAAAAACAACAAAATAAAAAAGAAACAAAAGGACTGGGCGAGGGGGATTCGAACCCCAGTCCTTAAGGATCCAAACTACTCCAAACACACACAAACTACCACCATGGCGCAATGCCCAAGTCAGAAGTAATATGGAAACAAAATAATATATTTTAAAACATGATCTGAGAAACTAACAATGGCGCCATCTATCATCTTCAACCTTCCTCCATTTTCAAATTTCACAAAATCTGAACTTCCTTATCTCTTAATATTTTTCAATTATCCAAAAATGAAACTTGTTTAATTTTTCATGAGGATTCTAATTGTACCAACCAATTCAATTGAAAATCAACACACAACAAAAATCATGACTGAACATAAAATGAACCCTAGATGTTCAGAAATCCAAAACTTCACATGCCCACAAGATAAATTGCAATTAACTTAGGGGATACACTCTACACATTAAAGGCTACATTTTTGCTTCAGAAATCAAACACTAACAATGCTTACATGAGTGAGCTCAGAAATGAGAAACCTTACCAATTGGAGGAAGGTCCAATTCCTCTTCAAACTTGTTACATAAGTGATTTCTTTATTGAGAAAGCTTCAATGAACTCCCCTAGTGCTTTTAGAATGCTTAGAATGACTTGAAACAGTTTCAAGCTTTCTGCACCAACCTTCTTGCAAGAATGAAAAAATGCAAAATGGAACTCCAAGAAAATGGTGTTACAGCTGCAAAATAAGGTTAGGGACAGCTTAAGACATATTTATGGATTGTGTT
Organism: Lathyrus tuberosus; assembly: GCA_022829125.1. Taxonomy (NCBI): domain Eukaryota; kingdom Viridiplantae; phylum Streptophyta; class Magnoliopsida; order Fabales; family Fabaceae; genus Lathyrus; species Lathyrus tuberosus. The sequence continues at coordinate 14,478,500 of JALAZF010000075.1, forward strand.
GGAAGCTTTGAAAGGATTGAAAATAGTCAGAATGTGGTTTTGGATTGGATAATGCAGAAAGTCAACAACTTTGGTGTTGAGAGTTGACTTTTTGCTTCTAAGGTTTTTGGATGAAGATGAGGGTTTGGATAGCTTGGTTAGGTGTTTTATGATGTGTTTGGATGGTTAGATTGAAGATTTTGTGGATGGAAAAGGTTTTAGAGGTGTTTGTGCAAATGGAGGATTTTGTGGCAACAATGAGGTTTGATGTGCATATCTGGTATGAGGGATGTTTGGAATGCCTTGAGGTGTGACTGTTGTGTGTTTTTAAATGAGAAGAGACCCTCTATTTATAGGGAACTTGAGGGATTGCAAGTTCTGCAGAATTGGACTTGTGGAGTTCACTTGGTTTGGTTGGAATTCAACTTGTGGTTTCATGGATTTTTGAAGTTCTAAGGCATAGTACCAACTTTCTGGGGTAGTTTGAAAGTTTAGAGGTGTTACTTTCTGAGTTTAGAAAGGTTGAGTGCAGAAGGAACAAGTTGGAAGCTCAAGACAAGTTGACTTGTGATTAAAGGTTCTTTATCAAAATGGAAGTGTGATCTTTCTTCCCAAAATGGAATGATCTTGTGAGCAAAGCCTTAATAACTTGTGTAATGCACTTAGGATCTGTGTAATTCATCAATTATGTGAAGATTTAGAAGCAACATAACCTGCAAGACTAGATTGAGTAGGTTTGGTTTGGTTTTGGTTCAAGAACATGTCATGAAAATGACCTAAAATCAAGTTTGAAGTGCCAACTTCTCTTCTTCAAAACTCATAGCTCAAGTATGATAAAAATGTGTTCTTGGACTTTTTGGAAAGCTTGAAAAATGCTCTACAACTTTCATGTTTTGAGTTTTCCTTGAATCAAAAATGGACCATGGTGAAAAATGGCCTTAAATTTGGCTCCAAATCAAGGCATAGTTTGGTTAAAATTTTCTCTAAGTGTTCAAGTTCAAAAAGTGATGAACCTCCAACTTCATGGCTTCATATCTCTCAATCTATGCACTTTTTGGGAATTCATCCTCAAGGTCATAGTTGTATTATGTAACAAGCTCTTAAATTTTGTCTTTGGAGCAAAGAAACTGGTTACTTGGATTGGAAGTTATGGCCTTGGCAAGTTGGACAAAAATCATGAACTTCCATAACTTAGAAAAATTTCAATTTCTTCATTGTTGCCCTTTTTGCAAGTAACCTCACATTTCTTGATTTCTTTTTATTGATCATGATCCAAATCACATATTATCATCATTCTTGACTTGAGGAACCCATGTTTGACCAAGAAGTCAAAAGTCAAACTTGACTTTGATTAGTGGATGACTTTTTGTATCAGATAACTTGAACTTTGTGATCTTCAATGAAATCAACCTCTTGAGCCATTTGAACATTATGGATGGACTACAAAGGTGTTTTTGAATGTCTTGAATCATGTATCAAGGCTTGAGATCATGTCTTGGTCAAAGTTCAAAGGTACATTTGACTTTGGCTCAAAAACCCTAATTTGTGGACCAGATGAATTTGAAACTTCATAAACTTGTAATGAGGCCACAATACACTTGATTATTGATGTAGGGAAACTCTTGATCATGAGAACTTGATATATTGATGATAAATCCAAGACTTTGACTGATCAACTAACTCCTTGATGCAAACCTTAATTCATAGACAAAGCAAAACAAAGCAAAATTGGTAATCTTAAGGGTTAGCTATGCATGAATGATGCACCTAAAATGTTTTGCAAATGATGATGGAATCTAGGGGTAAAATTTGGGGTGTAACACACATCAAAAGGATGCTTGGATTGGAAATGGCATTTAATCAAATTTGGGGTCGTGGCCTGAAATTTCAGGTCAGGCATTAAGTCGACTAGGTCTTTGGCCTACTTTTTTGCACACATGGGCAACTTGGAAAATCCCAAAATTGATGGACTTAGAAGTTAAATTGATGTTTGATCCTTGAAGAAAAGTTGTAGAGGAGTTCAAATGTGACATTTGGCTCAAAGTAGATTCCAAAAATGATGAGGAATAAGAGAGTTATGGTGTTTGGACCAAGTGACATGCCATACTTGATTTTAGGCAAAACAAACATGTGCCAACTTGAGATTTCTTGCCATTTTATTGCATCCAAAGGCCCAATGATGAAAATTTGAATACCAAATGAAGGAAACTAGATTATACTTTGAATAATATTTGATGATTGCTTGAGAGTTAAATGGAGATGGCATGAAAATAAATACATGAACCATACTTGAATCAACTTTGAAATCATGCACCCAACTTGAACTTTTCTTGATCAAATGATGTTGAGTGAAGCTTGACATGAATATAACCTAAGATTATAGGTCATTCCTTGAAGTGAAATCTCTTTTGTACCACTTATTAACCAAAACTTTGACTTTGAGAATCAAAACCCTAATTTAGAAACCAAGCTTGATCCTTTGATTGTAAGTCCCTACCTTGTAAAATAAAAAATGAAAATAACACATATTTTTTTATTTTGAATAAGGTTAAAAAATTTAGAATGTAAACAAGCAATAGAGGGAAACAGAAACACAAAGGGTGCTTGGTGATCTCCCACATAGGCAAACCCAAAAAGATGAAAGCTAGAAGGATGCCATGCTTGTGATCTTGGTTGAAATGCAAATGATATGGTAGGCAGAATCTTAGGGGTAAAAATTAGGGTATGATAGATGCCCATATTTAATTGTATTTTATTCAGAGATATGAATATTGGAAATCTTTGTCTTGGCGGGATTGAAGAGACTTAAATATAGAAGACCTGATTTTTATCCCAAAGATGTCGCACAATGCTTATGATATGCATGCAAATGATACTGTTGGAGAAAAAGCGAAGGGAGCCTGACAGGGAGACGTAACTCATTGGGGAGTGACACAACATCACGAAGCACATACTAGGGAATGACCCCAAAGTACAGCCAGAAGTGAAAGAAATAACAAGCAACAACGGAAGACTCCACTAGAGAATTTGCAGCAAGGAAAAAACACTAAGCTTACTAGGGAATCAACCCTAAGTAATCAGTGGGACAAGGAACTACTACCAACTCATATTTGAAAGCAGTGAACAGGGTCTGAACATACTACCAACTCATAGTTGAAGGCAATAAATAGGATAATACCGACTCGTAGATGATGGTAAAGAAACAGGTAATATCGACTCATAGATGACGGTATACTACCAACTCATAAATGAAGGTAGTGACTGGATTTGAATTGATAATAAGCCTCTCATAACTTCTGGTCTTCCACCTGGAATGGGGCTTAGCTTCTTCTTTGGCCAAGTATTCCACTTGGAAAGGGTAACAAACCTCCCATGACTTCCGGTCTTCATCCTGGAACAGTTCTCATTTTCTTCTTTGATCAAGTATTCCACTTGGAAAGGGTACAAAAGTCTCCCATGAATTTCGGTCTTCATGCATGAATGAGTCTTAGTTTCTTCTTTGACCAAGTCTTCCACTTGGAAAGGGTAACAAACCTCTCATGACTTCCAGTCTTCAACTTGGAACGGGGCTCAGCTTCTTCTTTGACCAAGTCTTCCACTTGGAAAGGGTAACAATCAAGTTTTCTTCGACTTCTAGTCTTCAACCTGAAGCGGATAAAGATTTATTAGAATCCACTAATATTAAATACTTTGATTATATAATGGGATACTAATTTTATTTTTATTGCAAAATTATACATAAAAGTTGTTGTATAATATATCATTATTAGAATTTTACAAATTCAACCACATATTTTTCACATAATTAGAATATTATTATTTAAATAATTTCACATGAAAGAATATGATGGTCATATAATATATTTACCGTCATTTAAAGGAGATCAAATCCCTAAAATTTTAAATATAGGATTATATACAACATCTTAATAACTCACTTAAAACTTAAATGCTACAGTTATAATCACACACATATGAGAAACATATTTTGTTATACGCAGCGGAAAAATGTGAGACTTAATTTTAACTATTATTGAGGATACATATCACAAATAGTCATAAACTTTATTACTAACATATGAATATAATATCGTCAACATAAATCTCTATAAAGTAATAAATAAATATTATTTGTTTCTCAATTTCAGAGAATTGACATGTTAAATTCTCCCACTTGATAGAGAATGATAGTTGAACTACGATTAAGAGTTTTGAAAAAAAAATTAAATAAATATTCAACTATTTTCTCTATCACACAATAATAATGTCAAGTAACGTCACACCGATAAAGTATGTCTAGCACTTATATAATACATAGAGAATTGAAATTCATTTTAATAAAAAAATATTAAAATAAATTATTAGATTTTATAGAGTATTACACGTTTTTAAAATAATTTTTTATTTATTAAATAATAGTACTTTAAACAATATTCAATAAGAAATATAACAATGTTCAAATATTATGTAAAAAAAATCGAATATCGATAGGGTATTCGAAAAATAATTGACATATATATATATATATAATTATAAAATTTGTACAACTGTACCCACGATAAGTGAGTTACAATCATGTAAATTAAAATTAATTATATTTTATTTAAAATAGTAAAATTTGTATAATTGTATCTGCGATAAATGGGATTACAATTATACAAATTAAGAGTGATTATTTAATTATCCATAATAAAACTCTTAAATGATAAAATTTCCAATATACTCATGAAATTAAATTTGTATTTATTTATTTGAGTAACAAGAAATCAATTTATGAAAATAAATATAGAGTTTTAATTTTAGAATATTTTAAAAAACACAGCATTTATTTTATATATAATTGCACAATTTTATTTTATTTTTTAAAATGTGGATAATAATATTTTAAACGGATTTATTCATATATGGAATTATATAATACGTCATTGGAGGTTCAAACAATGATTTTAAAAAATTACGACTACCCTCATAGATTGTGACTTTTATCTTTTTGTTGAGTCTTTGATTATTTATAGAGTATTGCAATGTCAATTCAAAAAACGATTCATGATCAAAGAGTAAATCATTATATCATACTATAAGACTTTAACTATAAATCACTATAATTTAAGAAAAATATGTTATTTAAGATAATTATAATATTTTACGATGATTTATATATTTGTACATAATTTAAATATATTTGTATTTAATATTTCAATGTTGTTACACCAAAATAAGATATATCTTGAATCATATTAAAATATAAAACAAAGCAATTTTTTAAGTTAAAAAAAAATATCCTTTATATAATAATAAATTTTTATATTTATAACTATTAAAAATAATATATCTTAAAGAAATTTTGATTATTTATTAATTACAACGTAGAATTATATTTGTTTTGTATGTCCAGTTATCTAATACATTTTTATGTCTATTATTATAATGTTGATTATTGTTTATTTATATCCATTAATACATTTATAGTATATTAATATACATTTATATATATATATATATATATATATATATATATATATATATATATATATATATATATAGGGTTTATATCCTATGAGAATGTCATTTTTATGTAAGAACATGAGAATGAATTTGAATCATTAAATTTTAAAATAAATGGTGGAGATTATGTGTGATTTTTATTTTTCTCTCTCCTCCATTATTAAAATAAATGACGGAGGAGAGAGAAAAAAACTGACACATAATCTTCACCATTTATTTTAAAATCTAATGGTTCAGATTCATTCTCATGTTCTTACATAAAAATAGCATTCTCATATGATACGTTTCCTATATATAGGGTTTATATCCTATGAGAATGTCATTTTTATGTAAGAACATGAGAATGAATTTGAATCATTAAATTTTAAAATAAATGGTGGAGATTATGTGTGATTTTTATTTTTCTCTCTCCTCCATTATTAAAATAAATGACGGAGGAGAGAGAAAAAAACTGACACATAATCTTCACCATTTATTTTAAAATCTAATGGTTCAGATTCATTCTCATGTTCTTACATAAAAATAGCATTCTCATATGATACGTTTCCTATATATAGGGTTTATATCCTATGAGAATGTCATTTTTATGTAAGAACATGAGAATGAATTTGAATCATTAAATTTTAAAATAAATGGTGAAGATTATGTGTGATTTTTATTTTTCTCTCTCCTCCATTATTTATAAAATATTTATATATCTATAGTAAACTTAAAAATATTAATGTTTATACATATTTATATATTTATATATAATTTAAATATATTTGTATTTAATTATTATGTTGTACACCGAAATAAGATATATCTTGAATCATACTAAGATATACAACAAAGATATTTGTTAATTAAAAAATAGTAAAATTTTGGTCAAAGTTCAGAAAAATAATCCTTTATTTAAAAATAAAGTTTAATATTTATAAATACTAAAAATAATAGATTTTTAAGAAATTTTTAATATTTATTAATAACAAATTTTATTTTAAAATATAATAGTTTATTGAATTCTAAGAAAATTTTATTATTTTTTATTCAAATAAAATTATATTATATTTATTTTAATATATATATTTTCGGTTTAATCAGTACTCATATTCCATTAATATTTTGAATAGACATAAGAATTTTTATAAAATATAAAATTTCTTAAAGTTATAAAAAAAATATATTCTTTATATAAAAATAAAGTTTTATATTTATAAATTTTAAAAATAATATATTTTAAAGAAATTTTGATTATTTATTAATAACAACATGGAAATTATTTTTTTATATTTAATTATTATTGTATGTCCAGTTATCTAATATATTTTTATGTCCATTATTATATTGTAAATTATTGTTTATTGATAATCATTAATAGATTTATAGTATATTTATATACATTTATATTATATATATATATATATATATATATATATATATATATATATATATATATATATATATATATATATATATATTTATAGTAAACTTTAAATATATTAATGTTTATACATATTTATATATTTATACATAATTTAAATATATTTGTATTTAATATTTCTATGTTGTTACACCGAAATAAGATATATCTTGAATCATACTAAAATATAAAACAAAGCAATTAGTTAAGTTTAAAAAATATATATTCTTTTTATAATAATAAAGTTTTATATTTATAAATATTAAATATAATATATTTTAAAGAAATTTTGATTATTTATTAATAAATATACTCCTCCTTCAATGCATTATATCGTTTTTTTTTAATATGGAATATGCTGTAATAAATCATATTATATTTTCCGATGGAAAGTTAAGTAAAAGATATAATGTTAATAACAGATATAATGGCTCCAATTATCATTTAAAGATTGCGTGAACATAACAATTAGAATTTTAATGCTTTTGCATCTAAAATTAATGACGTAGATTGTATTTCCAAGGTAAGTAATTATAACTTAGGCTTAAATAGTGTTTTCGTCCCTGTAAGTTGGCGAGTTTTTGGTTTTGGTCCCTGAATCTTTTTTTTTTCGGTCCAAGTCCTTAACATTTGATTTCTTTTTGCGATTAGTCCCTGACGTTAAACTTCTGTTACAAAAATGATGATGTGGCTAACGTCGCTGACGTGGCAAGTGTTTTTTATCATTTTTCATTTATTTTAATCCCCAATAATTCCACATAAGCTGTTTTGATTTTGGTCCCTATTGTTTAAGAAGGCAAAAATGGAAATTTTGGTCCCAAGAGGACTAGAACCCATGACCTTTGCTTCAAGCATATGCTTCTTATCCACTAGACCATTTATCTCACTTGTGTTTTTATTTGCAACAAATTTATATATTACATAAATCCAATATTTACTATTTAATACTTAGTATAAATTATTTAATATAATTAGTATAAATTATTTAATATAGTTAATATAAATTATTTAATATAATTAGTATAAATTATTTAATATAGTTAATATAAATTATTTAATACAGTTAGTATAAATTATTTTATATAATTTAATATTTAATACTTATTAATATAAATATAAATTATTTTATAAATTAGTATAAATAATTAGTTTATTAAATATTTCATTAATTTAATATTCCAAATATTTAATATTTCAATTATTAATTATCATAATAATTTATTATTTAGTATCATAATTATTTACTATTAACTAATAATACAATATTATTAACTAATAATTATTTATTATTTATTATCATAATTATTTATTATTTATTATCATAACTAATAATTATTTATTATTTAAATAACTAAATAATTTTAATATTAATAAACATAATTATTTAATATCTCATTTATTTAATTTATTGTAATTAATATTATAATTATTTAATAAATTAAACTATTATTAATAATTTACTGTAATTATTTATGTAATTAAACTAAATAAATTTATTGTAATTATTTAGTAAATTAAACTATTAAATAACTAAATAATTTACTGTAACTAATAAATTAATTACATAAATTATTAAATTAAACTAAATAAATTTGCTGTAATTATTTAGTAAATTAAACTATTAAATAACTAAATAATTTACTGTAACTAATAAATTAATTACATAAATTAATTACATAAATAATTAGAGTATTAATAAATTACAGAAAATTATTAATAATAGTTTAATTTATTAGATAATTATAATATTAATTACAGTAAATTAAATAAATGAGATATTAAATAATTATGATTATTAATATTAAAATTATTTAGTTATTTAAATAATAAATAATTATTAGTTACGATAATAAATAATAAATAATAACGATAATAAATAATAAATAATTATTAGTAAATAATATTGTATTATTAGTTAATAGTAAATAATTATGATACTAAATAATAAATAATTATGATAATTAATAATTGAAATATTAAATATTTGGAATATTAAATTAATGAAATATTTAATAAACTAATTATTTATACTAATTTATAAAATAATTTATATTTATATTAATAAGTATTAAATATTAAATTATATAAAATAATTTATACTAACTGTATTAAATAGTTTGTATTAACTATATTAAATAATTTATACTAATTATATTAAATAATTTATACTAATAGTATATATAAATATTTATATTAAATAATTTTTATTTATATTAATAAGTATTAAATATTAAACTCTATAAAATAATTTAGTATAATTATATTAAATAATTTATACTAATTATATTAAATAATTTATACTAAGTATTAAATAGTAAATATTGGATTTATGTAATATATAAATTTGTTGCAAATAAAAACACAAGTGAGATAAATGGTCTAGTGGATAAGAAGCATGTTGTTGACCCAAAAGTCATGGGTTCAAGTCCTCTTGGGACCAAAATTTCCATTTTTGCCTTCTTAAACAATAGGGACCAAAATCAAAACAGCTTATGTGGAATTATTGGGTATTAAAATAAATGAAAAATGATAAAAAATACTTGCCACGTCAGCAACGTTAGCCACATCATCATTTTTGTAACGGAAGTTTAACGTCAAGGACTAATCGCAAAAAGAAATCAAATGTTAAGGACTTGGACCCAAAAAAAAAAAGATTCAGGGACCAAAACCAAAAACTCGCCAACTTACAGGGACGAAAACACTATTTAAGCCTATAACTTATAATGAAATATCCCATCTTCATGCGCAAATGGTAGCATAAAACATGAACATATTAGTATTTGTGTAACCCAACTATATGCGTCATACAATATATTGTACAATGGATCTTAATGAAGCTGAAAAGCATGCCGTTTTTATACGTAGAATCAGCGAAGTGAAAGCTGCAGCAGCAAGAGTCAATAGGATGAACGTGCTTAGGCAAGAAAAATCAAAGAGGTTGAAGACAACAAATGAGGAAAACGAAATGGTTTTTACCCCACATATTGTTCAACGATATTCGTAAGTCAGAACTCCATCTTCTAACATTCAATCGAACTGTGCAAATGGTAAAAATTCTACTATGCAGTCGTCCATTTCCAAAAAACTACCATCATCTTCTACCCATAATTTTATGCCACCTTCGTCTTCCAGAACCCAGCCGTATACAATTGGAAATTTCAAATTCAGGAAAGTTTCGTCATTGCAAGTAAACAGACTGTGTGTGAATTTAACAAAGGTTTGAAAGCACTCTTCCAAATACGAGTGTTGTTCCTGAGCCCAGCATAACAACTGTTACAGGATCGGAACCTAATGATGTGTTTATGGATTCCGAAGATAGTAGCACCGAAGGTTAATTTAATCTGTACGCTGCTTATATTTAATAAGAAACTTTTTATCTGTACAAAAAAAATTCAATTATTACTAATGAAAAATTATTTTAAACAGGTTATGGTACTGAGTCAAATAGTGAATCCAGTGATGAAGTTGATAATAATCCAACGGATTTTACAATTGCAAGTTCTTCTGTGACAAGTATTTTTTTTATAGAAGTATTATGGACATATAATAATAATTCAGATCATATTTACAGGAATGCTTGAGTTTTTTTGCATTATTTGTTATCATTTTGTTATATACGTTACTATGACATAGGAGAGACAATTGTAGAGTGTCAACAATGCGGTGCAAATATGTGGTATCTTGAAAGAAGAGAAAAGAATCGTAATAGAACAATTCCTGAATTTTCACTGTGTTGTGGAAATGGAAAGATTTAACTTCCTTTGCTAAAGATGCCACCAAAGGTATTGTAAGATCTTTTATTTGGATGTGAAAGGGTGGAGTCAAGGTCTTTTCAACAAAACATTAGAATGTACAACATGATGTTTGCGTTTACATCTCCTGGTGCAAAAATGGATAACCGTTTTAATAATGGTAGAGGTCCTCCAACTTTTCGAATTCGAGGTCAGTCCTGCCACAAAATCGGCAGCATGTTGCCAATGCCAGGTCAAAATCCCAAATTTGTACTACAGAGAATGAAATCCAAAATAGAATTAATGGAATAAGGTACGCCGTAACAGAAAGCTGTATTTATGCATTTATTTATGCATTTATCGTTGGAAATGACTACAGTAATATATTTGCATTAATTTAAATATATTGTAAGCGACATCAAAAATTTTGTAACAATTTGGTTTTTTTATTCAAGTGTAGGTCAAAGATCAAGGTAGACGTTCATATTGTTTCAAAATTGTCTCAAATGTTGTACGAACACAACGTTCATGCTCAATCATTCCGAATGGCGAGGTATATTATGGCCCACAATAATGTCTCTGATTTAAAACTGAAACTTATTTCAGACCGAAAAAGTGATGGAAGGATATATAATCAATCGACTGTATCTGAAGTTGCTGCTTTGATTGTCAGGGATGTTGATACAGCAGAAAAAAGGGATATCATCATGCACAAACAGACAGGTCATCTTCAACGAATAGATGAGTATCTTACCTCTTATTTAGGATATCAATATCCATTACTTTTTCCATATGGTGAAGATGGCTATAGGCTAAATATGAAGCATCAAGATAAGAGTTTAGTATCACGTGACAACCAAGAAACCATAAATTCTGATTTGCGGTTTGATGATACTCCATGGGAAGAAGCAACTAAAAGAAACAGACTTACAATAAAAGAATGGATGGCATTTTGAATCCAAACCAGACATAATGAACCACCAACATTGTTGAAATCCCGAAGGCTTTTCCAACAGTTTTTGGTAGATGGTTTTACCATGATGGAATCGGAGAGACTTGAAGGTGTGAAAAACACAAGAAATGAGGGGTTTGAATTGGTTTTTCAAAAATAGGATCTTTTCTTTTATACTAACCCCTTTTTAACAACTCTTTAACTTACTAGTGATAATCTTAATGAAGCTTGAAAGAGATAACACAGTATGTTTATACTAGTTCACTTGAGAATTTCTCAAGTTAATCTAGTCCACCCGCCAAGGTGATTTCGCCTCTCTCAATCGAGGTCTTAATCCACTAATCAATCAGATTAATACAATGCACAAGCCTAACTGCTGGTGACTAACAACAACCTCTAAAACTCTCAAGTTCTAGACTTCTCAAGAGATCTAACCACACTGATCTCTCTTAAGGAACAGCCTCTAAGACTCTCACTAGTCCTAGACTTCTCAAGAAATTTAACCTTACCAGGTTTTTCTCAAGGAACTTCAAACAACAGTTTGAAAAAGATTTTGTTTACAAGGTATTGCTTCTAGCACAAGCTGAATATGTAAACTATTTTACAGCACATAAAATGACTTTTTGAATGATAATAGCAAGATAGAGCGTATTTTAATCGGAGAAGTTATTATCATTCTTTAAGTCTTCAAGTCCTTTTATAGCCGAGTAAAAGTAACCGTTGTAAAGTAATCATGACTATTGACGGCGGTTTGGTAGAAACGTGAGGACAGATAAAACCTTTTGTGTCCTGTCTTGTCAGTATATCTTCGTTTGTACTATTACCAAGAAATCTTCATTTAAACTTTTGCACAGTTACCAAGATATCTTTGTTTGAACTTCGTTACTTAGTCTTATAATCTCCTTAACTTCAGAGGCTTCTGCGAGCATGAGTAAGAAAGGAAAACGTAGCTTGGTTCTTTAAGATCTTCAAGTCTTGGAGTCCTCAGAGCTGCGCCTTCGGAGTCTTTAGCACTTGATCTTCAGAACCTTGTTCGCTTAGAATGTCGTCATCATATCTTCAGAGGCTTCTGATGGTATTTAGTTTAAGCATGAGTAGAGACTATAGTTGGGTCTTCAGAACCTTTATCTATAGAGCGTAAGTCTTCAGCATCTGAACTTCGTTCATCAGAACCTCAGTCTTCAGATCTTCAGAGCTTGTCCTTTATACATATTATATCAGAGTCTTGCAATCTTCAGATTCTTCACAAGCAATTTCTATTATATAGCACATCAAGTGTAATGCGTAGGCGAAGTATTTTCTTTTAACATCATATTCACACCTTTTAACGGAAGCAGAACCTGTTTGTTAGATTCTCACAAATAACAAACATTAGACTTATAAAATTGTTCATACAAACATACTTGTTTGATATCATCAAAACTCAGAGGTATTAATGCAGAACCAACTCTTGTTCTCACAAGACTTAGGCGGCTCAGAAAAAATTAATCAAAACTAAGGGTTGGAAAGTACCACAATTTGAGTGAATTGAACTCAGACAGTCAGATCGAGGGTTCAAGCACCGGGAAGAGGGTCGTTTTGCCTTCTTCATATGTTGGTAGTCGTAGATATATGGATCAACTTATATTTCGACGGAATGATAATATGCAGTTATGTTGGTTTTCCAGATCTATTTATTACATTTACATGTAATCCCAACTGGCCTGAGATTTAGCGTTATCTTGGAAAGATGAATTTGAAACCATCCGATCCTCCGGACATTATTTCTAGAGTTTTTAAAATGAAGTTCGATGAGTTATTGTGCGACTTGACCAAGAAAGGCATGATGGGCAAGGTTCTTGCATGTTACTGTATTTTTTATACATTTTATTATGGCATACATATTATTTCCATTTTTTAATTGTTTCCAAAATCTGATTCACTGTCGTGTTAGTTAACTTGTAGTATTTTGTGTTTGATGACAGATATGTATACCGTTGAGTTTTGAAAAAGGGGGTTGCCTCATGCCCACATAATAATTTTTCTGCACCCATCCAACAAATATCCAAATCCAACTGATATTGATAGAATAATTTTTGCTGAAATTCCTGATGCAGAAACCGACACTGAATTATATAACTTGGTCAAGTCCCGTATGATACACGGGCCATGCGGTGTTGGTAACAAATCTGCGCCGTGTATGAGGGACAAAATTTTTTCCAAGTATTTCCCAAAAGAATTTCTTCCTCAAATAATTGTCGATCATGATGGCTTCCCGGTATACAGAAGAAGATACAGTGGTCACTCCATGTTAAAAAATGGAATTCAGTTGGATAACCGTCAAGTTGTACCATGCAATCCAGGATTGTTACGTAAGTTTCAAGCTCATATCTATATGGAATGGTGCAATCAAAGTACTTCAATAAAGTATTTGTTCAAGTACATCAACAAGGGATACGATAGAATCACTGCTACCATAGTCCAAAGTGGTGATCTAATTCCAGCTGTACAAAGACAGATCGATGAGATAAAACAATACATTAATTGTAGATATGTTTCTCCTTGCGAGGCATAAACAACGTGCTGGATAAACCAGGCATTACAGAATCTATGTTTACTTTTTGGTTTGAAGCAAACAAAAAATATGTTGAAGCTAGGAAGTTAACTTACAGAAAATTTGTTGGAAAGTTTGTTTATGTTAAAAAAATAGAATGGAGACCGCGTAAAAAGGGTTACACAATTTGAAGATTGGTATAGGTTCCTCCGAGCTCAGGTGAGTTGTATTATCTTAGAATGATATTAACTCATGTAAAGGGTCCACAGAGTTACGATGAGATAAAAATAATTAACAACCACAAATACGATTCTTTCCGTGATGCTTGCTTTGCTATGGGTTTTATTGGGGACGATAGGGAATACATAGTTGCTATTGAAGAGGCAAGTCAGGGGTTCTGGACATTATTTGAGATTACTTTTTGTGCATATGTTACTATCAAGCAGCATGAATAAACCAACATGTGTTTGAAAAAAAAAACATGGCAATTATTATCGGATGTCATTCTTTATTCTCAACAAAGAATTGCAAACAACAGAGGTATATGACTATTATACTTTATAGTTTATTCTCATGTAAAGAATCAAATTATTTAACAATCCCCAGTATGTTTATATGTACGTCTTAACGTAATAATAATACTTTTTGTAGAATTGAGATTATCGAATGAAGATATAATCAATTTGACATTGATTGAAATTGAAAAAATGCTTCAGAAGAACCGTAAGGTCTTAACAGATTATGTCAGTTTGCCACGGCCCATTGGATATGTGGTTCAGCGGTTAGGCAATAGACTAATCTACGATGAGCGAAACTACGACACTAACGAGCAGTTAGTAGAATTCAATAATTTATACCATAATCTACAGGTACAATTGAATTATCATTGCAATGTATAACTGTATTATATTTTTGTAATATTTCAGGATGTATTATTCAATATCATGCTCTGTTATAAAGTATAGTCTTAACTATTAAAATAAATCCTATTATATGAATAAATTATATATTGCACTATGGATATTTGTTTTGTTTTAGTAAAATGTTTGTTATGATTCGAACTAATGCATTAAAACATATATCTCACAGCCTCACCACATTAATATGTTTGTTTTTTAAAAATTATTTGGAATGGCAGAAAATCAAACAACAGTACCTTATTTATATGGTATAGGTTGTTTTACACATATGCATTCAATGCTTAAAAAAACAATAATGATTATTTACTGATTAGTACTAATACTTGGATTTATTATAGATGAACAGAAAGTTGTATTTAACAGTATTGTTGGTGCTATCAATAACGAAAGAGGTGGTGTATTTTTCCTATACGGATACGGTGGAACAGGGAAAACATATATCTGGAGGACTTTAGCATCATATATAAGGTCGAAAACAAATTTGCTTGATAATTGCTTTATCAGGTATATCATCTCTTCTACTTCCTGGAGGTAGAACAACTCATTCTATGTTCAAAATTCCAATACCGACAATGGATTCATCTACGTGTAATATAGAGAAGAATACCGATCGTGTCGAACTGTTGAAGTTATCCAAGTTGATTATTTGGGACGAAGCTCCAATGGCGGCTAAGTATTGTTTCGAAGCTTTGGATAAAACACTTAAGGACATCATGTCAGGAACAAAGAATTCTAAGACGATATTTGGTGGTAAAGTTGTTGTTCTTGGCGGGGATTTTCAATAAATACTTCATGTTATACCAAGGGGAAGTCGTTTTCATATCATTCATGCAACTATTAATTCTTCATACATATGGGATTATTGCACAGTTCTTAGACTTACAAAGAACATGCGTCTTCAGCAATCCACCATCCCTTCAAGTGCTTATGAATTAGAACAATTTTCAAATTGGATATTACCGGTTGGAGATGGAAAATTGGCTAAGCCGAATGATGGCTATGCAGATATTGACATACCAAAGGATATGTTAATCACAGATTACGACGATCCCCTAAAAGCCATTGTTCAATCAACGTATCCTAACTTTCTCCAAGACTATAAAAACCCTAAATTCCTTCAGTGTAGAGCAATTTTGGCCGGAACATTAGAAAAAGTCGATGTTATCAATCGGTATGCGTTAGATATTATTCCAGGTAATTGAATTTACATTTTCAAACTGTTTTTTTATAAATTAGTCCATATTATACATACCTTTTATATACTGTATTGATGTTTTTGACATACATATGTAGGAGATGAAAAAGAGTATTTAAGTTCTGATTTCGTTGACAAAATGGGTATTGATGCCAATGAATCATTTGATGTATTGACTTCTGAATTTTTGAATACACTTACAGTATATAGTCTTCCACATCACAAAATTAAATTAAAAGTTGGTACACCGATAATGCTTTTAAGAAATATTGATCAATCCGAAGGATTATGCAACGGTACGAGACTTATTGTTTCAAGATTGGGAGACCATGTGATTGAAGCAAAGATTATGTCCGGAAAAAACATTGGTTGTACAATTTACATTCCAAAGATGGATATCACTCCTACACAGTTGTCGGTGCCTTTTAAGCTAACAAGAAGGCAATTTCCAATAATTGTGTCATATGTTATGACATTTAACAAATTACAAGGTCAGTCATTAGACTATGTCAAATTGTATTTGCCTAGGAGAGTCTTTAGCCATGGTCAATTGTATGTTGCAATATTGAGATTAAAAAGCAAAAAGGGCCTTAAATTGTGTTTTGTGTAATTTTTACCCGAAATTGATACTTCACGTCTTCTTTAATTGCCCAGTGGCTCAATTAGTGTAGAGGGAGGTGGCGGATTGGATAGGAAGGTCGAATGTTAGTAGTACAAGTTCTAAAGGTAATTTTCTGGACTGGTTTGCTTTTTGTAAATTAAAGCGAGTCATGGCAGGGAGGGAGGGGTGTATTTGGTTAGCTGTTTGCTGGAACTTGTGGATTCTCAGAAACTAAATCATTTTCAGGAACATCGGTTGGAATGTGGTTGATACTGTTTGGGCGATTAAGTTTTCGGTTTGGCGTTGGTCTTTCATTGGAGAAATTATCCATTCCAATTGTAATTTGTATGAGTTCGACAAAGACCATTTGTTTTACTTGTCGTAAGTTTCAATTGGTTTGTAATCTCTTCGTTGTTTCCGAGCTTTGTTTTTGCTCTGTTATAACCTGGTTCGAGTACCCTATGTACTCGCTTTAATTCCATTCCTTGCTTATTAAAAAAAAAAAATACGCCACTGAAGCATAATTAAGAATATATATCACGAATTGTCCCGGTAACTTAATTATTTGTTAGAGTTTTCAATTCATGCAAATATATGAATATCAGAAACCTTAAAATCATAACATACTCATTTTTTATTTATTTTTTATAAATACTAGATGAAATGATTTGATTTTTTATCTGCTATTTGCATTTAAGCATCAAGCCCACTCAATTAGTAGATTTGCAAATAGAAAGAAAAATTATAACAAACCTACATGATTTTGATTCCAAAACATATGCACAATTTCTATTAACATTAATGCACATATTAAGGCTCTGTTTGGTAAAACTAGCTGGTAGCTGTTATCTGGTAGCTGTTAGCTGATAGCTGGTAGCTGTTAGCTGATAGTTGGTAGCTGATAGCTTATAGCTGATGGCTGGTAGCTGATAAGTTAATTTGAGTATTTGGTAAATTAGCTGTTACACTAGCTGATAATTACAAAATAACATAAAATGACATTTTAATTAAGAAATTTGTGATTTTATTATCTTGTTATATCATATTATTAAATTAATTTTTATTATAAAAATAAATGTATTAATAACAAAATACAAAACAATGTTAATATATATGAAAAATTGAATATATCATCAAAATATATAAATTTGTATATAAATTTTATGAGCTTTGCTATTTTGTATGAATATATTGACAACGACATTCAATGAATAAAAGAACCAGCAAATCATACATGAAGTACAGGTATTTTATAAAGCAATTTATGAAGACATAAAAGTAAAATTAATCCTAATAACTACGATTCTCAATCTGGTTAACTCATTCTTTCGTAAAATATAGTTTTTTTTTTCTTTGTAATTTTATAATGAAATTTAATAAAATATGTGAAATAATAACATTGTAATTTTAAATTTATTTATATTAATCTAAAATAATAACAAAAACAAGTTTATTGTCTAATATTTTAAATTTCATTGATTTTCCTCCGATGTTTCACTAACTTGAGAATTATCAACAGTATTTCTAAATTAATTATATAATTTATATTTATTAAATAAAAATAATGTTTAATAAAATAAAAAAATTAGTAAAAATTTTCTATAACATTTTTCAAAATCTCTCTAAATTCAATCTTTTAAAATTAATTTTTGAATAGTATATATATATATAAAATAATAAGGGTATAATTGGAATAAAAAGTCATAAGCTAAAAACTACAAACTCAAAAGCTACTTTAAATAGCTTTTGAAAAAAAAGCTAAAAATTAGTTAAAAAACTAAAAGCTAAAAGCTAAATGCATTTACCAAACAGAGCTTTTTAATAAAAATGAGCTGAAAGCTAAAAGCTAAAAGCTAAAAGCTCTTTTTCTGGTGTTACAAAACATACTCTAATTAAGAGTGAACATCGTACACATTGATTAAAAATTGATCGGATTGAATTAACATATTCACATTTCAAATATTTTAATCCCCTTATTGATTTCAAAAGTCAAATTGAACTCAATCCTAATAATAAGGTTTCGTAGTAAAATAAAGAAAAAAAATAGTCAAATATAATATCACATTAAAAAGTCATTCATATTTATATTTTATTTAGGTTTGATTCAATAAAATATAATTCAACTCCATCCTAATATATATATATATATATATATACTTTTTGTGCAATTAAATAATAATGATAACAATAATAATAATATATATTTAAGCCGGCTCTACTTTAATTTGATACATTAATGAGAGAGGAAAAAAAAGTATAAGTGTCCCATAAATAAAGAATATATTGCGAACTTTACTATTATTATTATTATGATCAATTATTATCACAAATAGTATCAAGTTGTATTGGAATTCAGTTGTTTCTGTTCTTGTCATATCTCAAATTTGTCCTACCTATATATTACTGTTGCGGTGAGAAACGGATATCAATCTATTAGTTAATTTGAATCACAAATCATGAAATGCACCACCGAGCTTTGATTTATCCAAAGGAAAGGGTAAAGATCGAAAAATCCTAAGTGTGCTATATAAGAACACAGCTAGAGATCTAAGGTTTGGGGGTTGGTTATATTTAGAGAAGGTGTTAGCATCCTAAGTATCTGTAGTACTCTACATGAACCTCTTGCTAGTATTTGTGTTATGCTAAAGTTTGCTTGCTAAGGGAAAATGTGCTAAGGTAAAGACCTAGGGGTATATACACTAAGTATGTTCGCCAAGACATCGCATCTCGTCCCTACATTTCCTGACGGAAATGGAATCAGAGCATTCGTAGTTCCCCTTACTACGAGGTAAAAGGGTTTAAAAGAAAAGGTGAAAAAAATAAAAGGTAGCTCGCTAGGATCTCGCAATCCTATGCCTACGTATTCTCAAAAGAAACTTTGAGAAATCAGAGCGTCCGTAGTTCCCCTCAATAGGGGTGAGAAACTCTTGACTGTGGTCAAGGTTCCAAAGGAAAGTAGGGTCCACGAGACACCTACATGGAGTGCGGCGACTCCAAACCTAAGGCTAGGTAAAACGGGGAAAGAAGTGTCCGCGGCGGAACACCTAAATAGAACACGGAGACTCTAAACCTAAGGTTAGGTTAAAAAGAGAAGGCAAATCTCGATCGCGCGGCGGCGTGGGATAAGGGAATGATGGAAAAGGCTATCCTAAATGACATGGCAGTCAACTAGGAGGATCCTTTTCTTTGGAACGAGGCAAACAGATAAGTCACAGACACAATACACGGAAAAGCATCATGAGAAGAACAAGCATCAAATAACAAAAGTAGACAAGTCGCAAAGTAGAGTCAGGTCACAAAAGAATTATTAATCAATTTAAATATTAATATTTAAAAATATTAACTAATAATTTAATTAATCAAATTAAATAAAAATATTTATATTAACAAATAATTACAACAAATATATATTTTTTACATTTTTTTATATCACAGAAACTTAATAAAATATTAACAAGAAATTAAGATATTTTCTTTCAAATATTTAAATTTAAATAAAAAATAGAAATGTTTTTGATATTATTTGATTTTTAGAATATACATCAAAACAAATATTTAATATAAAAAAAAGTTTAAACCAAAAAGTGAACAAATAATAATAATAATAATAAATAAAAAAGACGGTTAGCCTAAGGTAAATATTGAAACGAATTAACATATTACCACACCCCAAAAACACCAATAATAATAATAGTAAAAAAAATATGAAAATATGTTACCAAAAAGGAACGAAAAACTGCAAAACAACAAACTCACATCAAGCTAGAATATGCACAAGACCAAAGTCCTTCTCCAAACATGTAACAACAAAAACTGCAGGCACATATTTTCCAAAGCCAATGCCATAGACACAACTACAAAATACTATTAACTACACACTTTTTTAACAATAATAAATTAATAAACAATTAAACAATTTATATTTTCAATAAATAATTAAATTAAAAAGAAAGCACATTAAAATAAAAGATTGAAATGTTCTAGTATTCTCAAAATTAAAATCAAAGGAGAAATAAAATTAAAAATCAACTAGAAAATAGAAATTAAAAACTAATTAGAATGTTTATTTCTCTTTAACTATATGAACTAATAATTAATAAATAAATAAATAAATAAAATATTAAAGGATAGTAACAAAATAGAAATGTAATACTTACAGTAGCAATAAAAATCACAAGAAGTTTCTATGGGGCTGCTACTATATTGTTGATGAGGAGTATTATGTCCTGTGTGTGAGAGAAAATTTGAAGTGAGAGTATACTGTTACATTCAAGGCAAAATAATTTTTTTCGTCCTTTAACTTTGTCCCAGGGTCCAGTTTGGTCTCTTAACTTTAAAAAATGGCAAGTTCGTCCCTTAACTTTTAAAATGGTGTCACGTTTATCCTTCCGTTTGGTTCTGTTAGTCAAATATTGAAAATAGATGCCACGTATTTCTAGGTATTGCCAGGTGGACTTTATGTGCAGCAGTAACCAGAAAAAGACTTGCTACAATCATTTTTCTTTTCCTTCAAAACAACCCTCTTCCAAACTCATATTTACCGTCATTTTCAATACTACCTTCATGCCTCCATGATTCTCCATTAAACCACCACAACTCACCTTTAATGTTTGTTCTCCCTCATTTATATATTTTTGGTTAAGCAGTTGTGTTTTCTTATTGTGCAGCGATCCCATGACTCTGTTTTGTCTCTTCAAACTAGCAACTGGTGGCAATAATATACCTGCAACTTATAAAAAAGTGTCGTTGCAATATATGTTGATTGAGATGTAGATGGGCAAAGAGGAAAACGCAGACCTAATGATTGACAACAAATCAACAACATTTTCCATTAAAAACAATGTTAAATTGTAATTCAAGTTTAGAAAGTGTTAGTCAAGTTTAAAGGTGTCTCCATATATTAATATTCTCCATTAAAAACACGTGGGTTAAAGAAATTCAGATATTTAACGCTACCAATCATACAAACATTGGAACCAATGAAGAGACAACCCTAGCTACTAATCTTAAAAAATCAAAACAATATATTTTTTGTTATTCTTCAATCACCAATCAAACCATGTCATCTTCTTCCTTCAAATTCAACACATGTTGCCATACTTGTGGTCATGATACTCATGTTGCCATGCTACTTGCTACTGATAAATTCTTTATTTTGTCGTATAACTAGGGAGCTGTTGTTCTTGTTTTCCAACCAGCAGAGGAAGGAAGTGGAGGAGCTAAGAAAATTGTAGAATCTGGAGTGTTAGAAAACGTTACTGCTATCTTCAGATTGCACGTTGTTCCCGAATTGCCAATAGGTGAAGTGGCCTCTAGGTCTGCTTTGAAGCAAAAATAAGTGGAAAGGGAGGTCATGCTGCTATTCCTCAAATGTCTATAGATCCCATATTGACAGCTTCCAATGTAGTTATTAGCTTACAGCACCACGACATAATCGAGCTGAAATCTATATACACCACAATATACAAGCAACTAACAACATAATTACAATATTATGATTAACATTAATCACATCTTAAATAACAGTATGACACATTCGATTTAATTGAAACAAATGCCAATCAACAACTAACAAAATAATCAGAAGTTTGAAAAATAATAGAAGATGAATTTTAACTCTAAGCTCTAGACACGACCAAATACGGTTAATACCAATGCAGGTGGGAAGAACTTGAAGTAGTGACTTAACACATCCAATGTTTACAAGTTCAACACAATATCAAAGCATGAACAACAACTACCAGTCACCCTGCAACGTGTAATGCACAATATGCAGAACATCACGATGTTCACATACAAAATAAAATCAGTAACAACGCGAACGAATCGAAATCAATAGGCAATGCCTATATCAAAGCAACACTAAAGGTAATGTAACCAAAATTAAATAAAGACAACAATCGAAACATAACTCGAAATGGAACATGAAAACAAACAAATCGAAAAATCACAAAATCCAAACAGAAGTAAAAAATGGGAATCGAACAAAAAAAGAATGTTACACGATATGCTGCTTACTCAGAAATGGAAACCGACAATGCAAAATCGCAGAAATGGAAACCGACAATGCAAAAAAAGTCGCTTATGTTAAGTTGCTACGTTTCTCGTGAAAAGTACATGCATGTAGATAATCCAAAATCTTGATAAATAGCTCGTGGTCTTAAGGTTGAAAAACAATGGTTAATACGTGGATATCAACTTTCTGGTGATGGCGGTGATGAACGATGGTTAATACGTGGAGGGAGGAGGATTTTTGTAGTGGTGCTGTTGTTCCAGACGGAAGAAAGCTCGCTTGAAAGAGAGGTTTTATTATGGTGTTTGTGTAACAGCGAAGGGTGCAAGCAGAGAGTGACGGAAGGAGGTTCGGATCGGTGGTGTTAGAGGTTGGAAAGGGTGCATGGAGTTTATACGAATATAGAGAGCAGTAGGTTTATGGAGGTTGTAAGGAGAGTGATGAAATGGAGAAGAAAGAAAACTGGTTGACAGAGGGGAGTTAAGGTGGTGAGAAGGAGATGGAAGGGATAGTGGAACATAGCAGGAAGAAAATGCTAAGAAAGAAGAAGATGATGTTCTAAATTCATGTCAACTGCCACGTAACCAAAAATAAACAGACGTTTGAGCCAACTAACGGCAATGACTACTTTGACACCATTTTAAAAGTTAAGGGACGAACTTGCCACTTTTTAAAGTTAAGGGACCAAACTGGACCTTGGGGTAAAGTTAAGGGACGAAAAAGATTATTTTTCCTAAATTCAATTGCAGAATGGATGTGTGTTTGTTTTATGTAACGTGTGTATATGGTTTACTGTGACATGGAGGTACGTAAGGTCTTCAGTAGGTGCAGTGCTTAGTGATCAGATGAAACGCAAGTTTCACAAATAAATAAAACAAACAAAATTGCCCTATAAAACTTAAATACTAAGTGTTTCTAAAAAATAGCTAAAGATCAAAATTTAAATGTTAAAAATAGGAAGATAATAAATAAAATAGAAATATAAAATTTAATATAAAAAAATCTTAAAGAAATTTTTTTGGATTAAATAAAAATATTATTAATTGAAAATAGAAATAAAATCGATAAAAAATGAATAATTGGACCGGTATCGAAGTGTTCGAAAAAATAAAATGAATACACCAAAATGATCAGCAAAAAATATACGATGCGAAAAAATACAGCGTTTGGTCAAATTTTGAAATAAATTTTACCCAGTTAAATGACTTAAACTGTCCAAAATGCGACCGAAAAGTGCTCAAAAAATTCAAACAAGCACGCCAGGTTAAACTATGCGAAACGTAGATTAATATCACTAACGTTTGCAGGCTCGATTTTAAAATTTTGCATTCATTGATTTTTCGCACAGTTGACTTTTAGTTTGACCGATTCAGCTGTAAATCCAACAAGTTTATTTCGGCTGATAAATTGGGTATTATGCAAGATGATCGACCTAGAATGATATGCAAAAGATCAAAGAATCTGAGGGTAAAATTTGGGGTATGACAATTACCTTCACATGTATTTTCATCTACTAACCATTATTCAAAAATCCAATAAAATATGTTGCTTCTGCTTTCATTTTCTCTTGCCTAAGTTCAAGATTCATTTGAGGATATCAAGTCAGGAGTGTGTATTAAAATTCATCTGTTTTGACCTGATTTTAGTCAGGTAAAAGGGTTTGTTTCTTGATTGATGCTAGGGTGTGCATAACTCAAGTGGTGTATGTCTGAGGCTCCAATTAGGGCTTTGTGCAAGTTCAGTGCATTTGGTCCTTGCTAGTCTTGATCATGTGATTCATGTGCTTGTCATTTGTTCAAGGAAAATTCAAAATGGATGCATCATGGCATCAAGTTCTTAGGAATTTGTTGCATTCAATATTTGGTTCAAGGTGGAGGATTCATTGTTTATGGCTTACTTGGAATTTAAGGCATGCTTTCAAAGTTGCAATATCCAATTCCCAGTTCACACTTCAATTTTCAAATCCATTCCCCATATCCATTATCCAAATTCATTTCATTATCCATTTTTTCCTAAATCCATTAGAGCATTTCTTAATACACCACCCAAGTTTCTTAGGCACCACGTGAAATTTCTTTTTTGCCCCCTGATTTCGAATGTGCACATCCGGACGCACCGTAACCTTAAAAAAAGTCATTTCGGATGTGCATATCCGGAAGACCTCCGGATCTGTATATCCGGAATAATTGCTGATATATTTGAAGCTGCATGATCACTCCCCCTTCCCATAATCAACCTTTCTTCTTCCACACTCACTATCACCAACCCAAAAAAACCCTACTTCATCAATACCATTTCTCACTCAAAAAGTTTAAATTTTTGGTGCAACAAATCAAAGGGAGCAAGAAAATATTGAATTTCAGGTAAATATTCAACTTCATCCACTACATTGCGAAATCAAGACATTTTGTACAAGTTATCTTGAAACCCGGATGCCCCATACCACCTAAATCACCGCAATGGGCGACGCATGCAACCGCAATTGCCGAGTCGTGGCCGGATAGTTTTGTTGAAAGGATGCTTGAATTCGAAAGATTGAACGCAATTGAAAAGGCATCAAATGCGGAAAAGTCGAAAGTTCAAGCTCCGATAGATTTAGACGGAGATTTTTGTTTTAACTCTTTTATATAATCATACGACAAAATGTACATTTTTGAAGTGAAATATATTGAATTTTCATTCATATGTCTTTTTAATACTCTTATGAATTTTATTGCAATGAAAGCATTCCAATTGGTTGCATAACATGTTCAATTCTGTTTGAAAATGTATCAGTAAAACATTCTGATTTGCAGATCCAAAAAATTTTCGGATGTGCACATCCGGAACCAATATTTGTAGGGTTTTTCCGAATCTGCACATCCGGAACGAACTTAGGCAGAAATAACTTTACCCTAACTTTTCTATAAATTAGGGGTTTCATTTGATATCATTCACACAAACTCAAAATGTCTCAATTGTATGAAATCAAGTTCCGTTGGTATGTCGCAAGTGTCTCCTACACCGATGGCAAAACACGCGGTCGCACGTTTAAGCTAACGAGGGACATCTCCATCGGCGAGATCATTGACGACATCGAACATCTCCTACCTTACGGAGACAAAGGAAGGTTGCGAGGCTTCAGTATCGTTCACCTTCGGTTGACAAAGAAGGGAACGTCGCTTACAGCCTTGTTGAGCTCAAGAATCAAGACGATGTTAGAACGATGTGGCAAACTTTTCTCGGTTACGAAGAACGATTCCCGCTCGAGTTCGAGGCGACCATCAAAATCCAAAGAACGGTCGATGACATCTTAGAGATGTGCATGCGTCCACCGGGCTATTGATCTTATAATATTTAAATTTATGTCGATGCAATGGCGATTTTCTGAATGTAATCCCGATTTTATTTTATGAATGTGAGAAACATTGTTGGATTTTTGGTGTTCTGTATCAGGATTTATTCCGGATTTGCAAATACGAATTTCTTCCGGATGTGCACATCCAGAAAAAACTGAAAAATTTTAAAAAAATGGTGCGTCCGGATTTGCACATCCGGAACGCAGGGGTATTTTCGTCAGCGCGCATGGTGTCTAAGAAGGTTGGGTGATGTGTTAAAAAATTCCCAATCCATTATCCATTAACCCTTTTTCTTAAAATTCATTATCCATATGTATCCATAAATCCATTTTTTCCATATCCATAACCATTTTCAATTATATTATTTTTCTAACCAATTTCCACTTTTCAAATTCAATTCAAGTATCCATATCGAAAATCCATTTACCCATTACAAATCAGAAAATTTTACCCCATACCCCATCATTTATTCCCCTACCCCTACATTATATTTTTTTTTACTAAAATATCCTCATATAAATAAGTGCAAAATTTTCTTAATTTAATTATTTGATCCACAATTTAATAAATAAATCTATCTTTAAAAGTTGCTTTATTAATATTCTCAGCAAATATGGCAAGCATTATCTATACTATTATATAATCTTATAATGTCTCCATCAAAGATTTTCTGCTAAAACTTTTTCCTTTAATTAATTAATTAAATATAAATATTTTATTATTAACTCCATTTAAAACTTCCGACTAACTCATTCTTATATTTTAAATAAATATTAATTTACAAATGCAATAAGACATGTCTTAAATTTTTTTAAAAATGCAGCCACCAACCAAAAATTAATTAAATATAAATATATTTATTATTAACTCCATCATTTAAAACTTTTAACTAAGTCACATTCTTATATTTTAAATAATAATTAATTAACAAATGCAATAAGACACTCCTAATTTTTTTTTAAATGCAGCCACCTACCAATAATATGTTAACATAGTAACTTACCTAGCATAACTTTTCTCTTCATTTTATTAATTAATCTTTTATTATTAATAATTAAATAGTATTATTATTAATTAAATGCACCAAAATGATCAGCGCGAAATAAACAATCCGGAAACATACAGCGTTCGATCAAATTTTGAAATAAATTTTCCCTAGTTAAAATGCTCAAACTGATTAAAACGTGGTCGAAAAGTCATCAAAAATTAAAACGAGCACACCAAGTTAAACTACGCAAAGCATATATTAATATAACTGACGACTGCAAATTCAATTTTGAAACTTTTCATCCACTGATTTTTCGCACAGTTGACATTCAGTCTGACTGATTCGTCTATAAATCCAAGAATTTTATTCTGGCTGATAATTTGGGCATTATGCATGATAAAAGACATGATAGGCTATAAAGATTATACAAATGGTGGCGAGATATTAGGGATAAAAATTAGGGTATGACAGATGCCCTTATTTAAGTTTCTTCTATCCGGAGATATGGAGATTGAAATTTTCGTCTCGACGAGATTGGAGAGACTTAAATACGACATGCACAATTTTTGTCCTCAAGATATCACAAAGATGCTTATGATATGATATGAATGCAAGACTCTGAATTCTGAGGGGAATGATGCCACAGGAGACAAACTACTGCTGGAAAAACCAAGCAGAGAACAAAGGGAACACCACAGGGTAATAAGTAACAGATCTAAAAAAGACACAACTGAGGAATACATGATATTATTGAAATCCAGAATTACAGACATCCGGGAAGGCATCAGATGCAGAAAGTACCACACTCTGAAAAACATATCAGAAACATCTAGAAAAAACATTAGATGTGGAATGAGACCAAATCTGAGAATACAACAGAGACTTCCAAGAAAGCACTTAACTTTACTTTCGAATACTTAGGAACATCCAGAAAGCAAAAGCAACTTTACTAGGGAAAGGGTCACAATCATCAAAGGTTTTTCAGAAATGCATTGAACATACCCTGGAAAAGAATAGTATCAACCATCAAAGACATCCAGGAGAACATTGAATGAAACTTTGGGACATAAGCAGACATCAGAGATAATCGGGAAAACATCGGGGACATTTAGGAAAACATCAGAGACATCCAGGAAAACATTGAATGAACTCTGGAACACAAGCAAACATTAGAGATATTCAAACAAACAATAGAGACATTCAGGAAAACATCAGAGACATTCAGGAAAATATTGAATGAACTCTGGAACACAAGAAAACATTAGAGATATTCAAGCAAACACCAGAGGCATTCAAGCAAACATTAGAGACATTCAGAAAAACATTGAATGAACTCCGGAACATATCCAGAAAAAGCATTGGATGAAGAAGGGAAACAAACTTAAAGACATTCAGACATTTTTAACCATAGTCAGAGACAAATTGAAAACATCCATAATATCATTAGATGAAAACAAAGATTCTGAAGCTACGTCTGAAACATTCAGAAAAAATTTAAATGTACGAGAAAAAGGTTTTGAAGACATATCTGAAAGAACATCAGATAAGCAAAGTCATATCCGAAAAAACGTCAGATAGACACGAAGGGTTCTAAAAAAACATCAGATAGATTTTAGAATGCATTAGAACAAAAGACTCAATATGGGAATTCATCAGAGAGACAAAGGAATAATCCAGAAATTCATCAAAGATTGAAAAACAAATTGCTGAAAGTGCATCAGAATGGTAAGGCACATATGAAAATTCATCAGACGGTAAAAGAAACGAAATTCTGGAAATGCATCAGAATTACAAAGGAATATCTGGAAATACATCAGATAGGTTCTGGAAATGCATCAGAACAAAAGACTAAATCTGAGAATACATTAGAGAGACAAATGAATAATCCAGAAATTCATCAGAGAGTGAAAAATGAATTCTGGAAATGCATCAGAATCACAAAGGAATATTTAGAAGTGCATCAGATAGAGATAAGACACATCTGTAAATTCATCAGACGGTAAAAGAATCAAAACTCTGGAAATGCATCAGGATCACAAAGGAACATCTGAAAATACATCATATAGGTTCTGGAAATTCATCAAAACAAAAGGCTCAATCTAGAAATTCATCAGAGAGACAAAGAGATAATCTAGAAATTCATCGGAGAGTGAAAAACGAATTCTAGAAGTGCATTAGAATTCAAAAGGGAGTATATAGAAATACATCAAATAGGTTTTAGAAATGCGTCAGAACAAAAGACTCAGTATGGGAATTCATCAGAGAGAGAAAGGAATAATCCAGAAATTCATCGGCGAGTGAAAAACGAATTCTAAAAGTGCATCAGAATTACAAAGGGAGTATCTGAAAATACATCAGATAACATAAAAAGAGAGTTTTGGAAATACGTTAGAACATATAAGACATGTCCGAAAAAACAATCGGATAAGGAAAGTCAAATCTGGTGGAACGTTAGGTAAGACACAAAAGTATCTGTTTGGTAGGTGCCAAGTAAGTTAGACTTTTACCACAAGGTGAGACATGGATAGCAACACGACCTCTGGTGAATGCAAATGAGGATGAAACACTCTTGCTATGCATGGTATATGAATTTTTCTAGGATGTATGATCAAATGCAGATGTTGATGACATGGCTCGACTCTCTTGGGGAGAGGACAAGATTGGAAGACTGATTCCTCAACACGGAGATCTATGCTATTATGTTTGGGTACTAAAGATGCTGCTGCTGAACACATCTCTGCCACACTGGTAAACTATATCGAGTTGATGATCCTTGGAGGAAGGATGGAGAGCTTCTTGGGGATTCTTTACGTAAGTTACCCCCATATTAGCTGACTATTTTAGATGAACTAATTATTGCTTCAACTTAACTGATTCTGGAAATGTCTGCTTTACTGTGCCCTTGGAAGGTGTAGCGTCGATTTTTGTGACGCGACCACAACCGCTTTTGGTGCTACTTTCTGATTTCTATATCTACCATATAAGAAAATCTTATACCACTAAAATTACTCTTTTACTGTAACACCCACATATACATACATACATCAAAGCATATATCATACATGAATAATACGTTTGGTACTGAAATATATACGTACAAGTTCCTAGTTAACACATTATATACATTAAATGCCCTAAATACAAAGTTCTAAAGCCTACGGCATAATGTATACAAGATGTCCCAAAAATACACTAAGAACTAGATCAATACAATGATCTCAAAATAAAACGCCCTAGCGGAAGCCATGCCATCTCAAAACCACGATCCATAAGGAAAAGTCAAACCACTTTGTCCTTACCCTTCGCCGAACCTGCAGAACCTGTGATGTAAACAACAACAGTGGGGTGAGATACATCAAATCTCAGTGAGTTCACTATCTTACAGTCCTCTAGGCTTTACAAGGTTCTAATAAGCCTAACTCAAGTCAAAGGGAAGGGAAGTGACTTTGAATACACACACAATATAAATATGTTCACACTCGTGGGCCTGTTAACTCACAATAGTACCAAAGTAAGTTCTGAGCCTGTTACTCCAGAATCTCACAAATCAATAACCGTACCAAGGCATCCCCTATTCCCGTCCGCTTCTACGTCTAGAAGACGACCCGAGTCATGGATCCTTGTATTTACTTGGCATACGAATTGGATTCGGGATCATCGGCCCGTACACCGTGATCCGTCACTTCACACGGCCTGTACACCGTCACAAGTCTCTTAACCCGTAGGCTCCAATCATACTATATGCGGGAATCAAACCTGCCAAGTAATTATGCATACGTTTCAGAGGAGGTGCTCGAGTCTCATGAAACTACACCACAAGATCAATCGGTTATGATCACTAGACACACACCTCAGCCTCTTCTGCACGAGCGTTGTCACAATGTTATTCCACACTATCCGACCATTATTTACGGGATATTCCTCTCTCTACCTATCTCATATTTTAGCATGCATAACAATAGGAACATAGGCAATTATTCATCAATCACACAATTAAAACACATAATTCCACATACCGCATATTACGCCGATTAACGGTTCCCTCCAATTTATTTAATCAGGCATCAAACCAGTATTTCTCCCTTCTACTAAATGGAGGTTATTCACAGTTTCACATCGATATCAAGAATACGCAAAACGGATAAACGATGCACAAGTTATGAAAGAAACAAAATTTCATACACAACCATGTTCGCTAGGAGAACATCCCCGCGAGCCTTCGCTTCAGCCTTCGCTAGGTGAAGCTCCTGGCGAATGCACAAACGGAATAAAAACAGACACAAAGTTCGCTCCGCAAACACTCTAGCGAACACTCGTCTCTCCCTTCGCCTAGCGAACAACTCAGCGAAGCAAGGCAGAACCAAACAGAACTGAAAACACCCAAAGTTCGCTAGGCGAACGTCCCTGGCGAACACTCGTTGACCTTCGCCGGCGGGTTCGCTAGGCGAACCCTCGAAAATCCGTTCGCTGAGACTCGCCCCAGGTTCGCTAGGCGAAGCCTGGAAAATCCCACTTCTCCGCAGCGCTGTTCTTGAACCCAAAACCAAATATTTTCCAATCATATCACATCCAAACCTCCTAATAGTCATTAAAACAGGGTATAATCATAACAGCAAGCATTTAACAACGATTATCTCGCATTTCATCTGTTAAATTCATGATTTTAACATAATTACTCATTTTCTCACAATTTCATCCTAACCCTAAAACACATGGAATTCTACATCTAGTGTATCTATCTAGAATCCACCTTATACAGAGGATGATGATGAATAAGATGAGTTGATTCGATGAAGATTGGATGATGGTTGAAGATTGAATGTTCTTGAGCTTTTCCTCTTCTTTCCTTTCCTTTCTCTCCCAATTCTTTCTACCTTTTCCTTTCTTTGCTTCTAAGTGGAAAATGAGTGGAAAAAGGAAATGATATAGTAAAATATCATCAATTAGCAACACTACTAATTGTCCAAAAAGTCCTTTAAAGTCCAAATATTTAAATATCTCAGAGTCAGATAATATTAATTGGATTTACTCTAAGTCCAACAGTTACCCTAATTATCTCTGCAGATAATTTATCAGAGTACACTGGAACTCAGTTGATCACAACTAATATTCTCTGGAATAAAATAATTTACGGGGTATTACATCCTCCCCCCCTTAAGTAGAAATTTGCCCACGAATTTAAAACAATTACCAGAAAAGATGAGGACAGACCCCCCGCATCTCCGATTCCAACTCCCAAGTTGCATCCCCCGGATGCGTTTCATCCCACTGGACCTTAACAAGAGGAATCTCTTTATTCCTTAACACTTTAGGTTCTCTTCCGGTGATACGACTCGGTTGAGGCTCAAATGTCAAATCTGCTTCTATCTCAATGGTACCTGGTAAAATTGGCTGAAGAGGATCTGGGACAAATTTCTGAAGTTGAGATACATGAAAACATCGTGCATCTCGGACAGAGAAGGCGGTAAGGCTAATCTGTAGGCTACTTCACCAATTCTTTCCAAAATCTGATACGGTCCCACATATCTCGGACTTAACTTCCGCGATCGAAATGGTCCTTTCAACCGCAATCTCGGAGTAACCTTCAAAAATACATGATCACCCTCATCAAATTCCAAAGGTCTCCGCCGATTGTCCGCATAGCTCTTTTGGCGATCTTGGTCCTGTTTAACTTTTTCCCGAATCATTCTAATCTTTTCTGTAGTTTCGTGAATAATCTCGGGTCCCAACATCCTATCTTCGCCAACCTCCGCCCAACACAATGGCGTTCTACACTTCCTCCCATATAATGCCTCATACGGAGCCATACCAATACTTGCGTGATAACTGTTGTTGTAAGAGAATTCAATCAATGGCAAGAGTTCTATCCAATTTCCTCCACTTTCAAGGACACAAGCCCTCAACATGTCTTCCATTGTTTGTATTGTCCGTTCCGTCTGACCATCCGTTTGTGGATGATTCGACGTACTCAACCACAACTTCGCTCCAATCGCTTGTTGAAAAGCTCTCCAAAGTCTCGAAGTGAACTTCGGATCTCTATCCGAAACAATACTAGTAGGAATACCATGCAACCTCACTATCTCCGAAATGAACAACCTTGCGAGATGACTCGCCTTATAAGTAGTCTTTACGGCCAAGAAATGAGCAGACTTCATCAACCGATCCACAATCACCCAAATTGAATCATAACCACCTTGGGCACGGGGTAATCCCACGGCGAAATCCATCGAAATACTATCCCATTTCCACACCGGAATTTCTAAAGTTTGCAATAAGCCACCCGGCCTTTGGTGTTCGATCTTTACTTGTTGACACACCGCACATTCCTACCCATACACCGCAATATCCCTTTTCATCCTGGACCACCAATAGTCCCTCTTTAGATCTTGGTACATCTTTGAAGATCCCGGATGTATAGTAAAAGCACCCTTATGCGCTTCATCTAAAATCCTCCTTTTTAACTCCGTGTTATCCGGAACACAAATCGTTTGGTTAAATACAACAACTCCATCGGTAGCTCGTACAAAACCCGGTTGCAATAACACTTCTTGTAACTTCTCATCTAACCCTTGCTCTCGTTGGATTTCTTCCCTAAGAGTATAATTGATATCGAAATTCCCCAAAATCACACAATTAGGAGTCCAACTAAATTAAAGATTTAGATCTCGAAATTTCTCCAATAAAGTATACTCTAGCATCATCAACTCGGCACGATGCAACACTTTCCTGCTTAAAGCATCCACCACTTTATTCGCTCTACCCGGATGGTATTTTAGCTCCAAGTCATAATCTTTCAAATATTCCATCCACCTCCTTTGATGCATGTTCAACTCCTTCTGATCAAAGAGGTACTTTAAGCTCTTGTGGTCACTAAACATCTCAAACCGTACACCATACAAATAGTGACGCCACACTTTCAAGGTAAAAACAACTGCCGCCAATTCTAAATCATGCATTGGATAATTCTCTTCATGGACTTTCAACTGTCGTGAAGCATAAGCCACTACATGTCCATCTTGCATTAACACTCCTCCTAATCCCATCTTCGACGCATCACAATATACCTCATACGACTTGCTAGGATCAGGAATAACCAACACAGGAGCGGTCGTCAACCTTTCCTTCAAATTCATAAAACTTTGCTCACAAGTCGAATCCCATTCATAAGAACAATCCTTCCGGGTGAGCCTCGTCATCGGTAAAGCCAGTTGGAAAAAACCTTTAACAAACCTCCTATAATAACCTGCTAGTCCCAAAAAGCTTCAAACTTCAGACACATTCTTCAGTCTCTCCCAATTTATCACTGCTTCAACTTTTGATGGATCAACCGCTACACCCCCTTGAGATATGACATGTCCAAGGAAATTTACCTCCGACATCCAAAATTCACACTTACTTAGCTTGGCAAAAAGTTGTCTTTCTTGTAAGATGGATAAAACGATTCTTAGGTGTTCTCCGTGCTCTTGAGGGTCACGAGAATAGATAAGAATGTCATCAATGAAAATCACCACAAATTGGTCCAAGTAAGGTTGAAATATCCGATTCATATAATCCATGAAAACTGCCGGAGCATTCGTCACACCGAAAGGCATCACCAAAAATTCATAATGACCATAACGGGTTCTAAATGCAGTCTTTGGTATGTCTGAACTCTTCACCCGAATCTGATGATAACCCGACCGTAAATCAATCTTCGAGAACACACAGGCTCCTTTCAATTGATCTAACAAATCATCTATCCTTGGCAATGGGTATTTGTTATTGATGGTGACTTTATTCAACTGACGGTAATCAATACACAACCGCATTCCACCATCCTTTTTCTTTACCAACAACACTGGAGCTACCCAAGGTGAAACACTGGGTCGAACAAAATGCTCGGCCAACAACTCTTCCAATTGGTCCTTTAATTCTCTTAATTCAAGTGGTGCCATCCGATACGGAGAAACGGATATTGGAGCCGTTCCCGGTATTAAGTCAATAGAGAATTCCACCTCCCGTTCCGGAGGAAGAGAAGTGATATCCTCTGGGAAAACTTCAGGAAAGTCACAAATTACCGGAATACTCGAAACTTGAAGGTTACTACTCCCCTCCTTAGTAAGAATCATAAGAACAGACTTTTCCTCTTCAAACAAGAAATTAATCATTCCAACCGTACCTTCTAAAATAGTAATTAACACATCATTCGGAGTAGCTTCAGTACATGGAATAATGATTAGTTTTTCCTCACACCCGATAAATACCGAATTAGCTGAAAGCCAATCCATTCCCAGAACAACATCCACTTTCTTAAGCGGCAAACAAATAAGATCAATCTGGAAGACTCTTTCATTCACCGACAATACACAATTTTCACACATCAACGGTGTTTCAACAATTTCATCCATGGCAGTAGTAACCACCATGGGTGGAGACAAAGGAACAGCTTGCAACCCAAGTCGCTTCACACATCGCGTGGACACAAAAGAATGTGTTGCCCCACAATCAAATAAAACAAAACAAGGATTTCCATTCACACAACACGTACCCGCAATCAAGGAGTTATCACCCTTTGTCTTCCTTGCATCCAAGGTATACACTCGTCCAGTATTCTTTTCTTGCATCTGATTCCTCTTCTGAGGACAATCCCTCGATAAATGACCCACCTTGTTACACTGATAACATCTTATTCCTTCCCAATTGCACCTCCCAAAATGATTCCTACCACAAGTACGGCATACCGGAGGCGCACTAGACTTAGAACTCTGAACTTGTTTCCCTTTGAAAGATTGTTGTCTCAGCCTAAATGGTTGATTCGATCGCCCACAATCACTTTGATTCACCCTACTTAATTCTCCTTCCGCTTGTACCTTCTTCAAACTATGCTCCGCCACATAACACTGTCGTAATAATTCAGCATAGCTAGTAAATTCTCTCTGGGACACACTATGTGAAATTTCAGCCCTTAAACCAAACAGAAACGGATCAATCTTCCACCTCTCATCAGGAGCATACATGGCTTGTCTAGAATAAGCAGCCATAACCTCGAACTTTTCCGCATAAGAAGCCATTGTCAAGTTACCTTGTCTCAGCTGTTGAAACTCGAATTCTTTTTTAGACCTTAGGGAACTTGGAAAATACTTCTCCATAAAAGTTATCTTAAACTGATCCCACACTTTCGGTACCTCTTGAATTGTCATTAATGTTGAAGCACTTTCCCACCATCTCATGGCAGGACCCTTTAACAAGTGAGAAGCGAAAACAACCTTATTTTCTTCACTACACTGAACGATCAGGAAAATGCACTCCATACCGAATATCCATTCATGCGCCTTTACCGGATCTAATCCTCCCTGAAACTCCGGAGGGTTCATGCGAATGAAATCCCTAAAGGTTCCCCCTGCAGCTTCAGGAACAACCACTGGAGGATGCACACCACCAGCCATTTGATGTACCACCTGTTGCACAAACTGATTCTGCTGTTGCTGCATCTGTTACATGAATTGATACAAAGGGGCATTTCCTTCGTCCCCTGGCGGATTTGTCCCAGCTGGAGTAGTTCTCGATCTACCACGGTTGTTTCTGCGTCGATCGGCCATGTTCCTAAATGTCATACAGATAGAATTAAGTTGATCAGGTTCAATGCCATAAATATAACACATAAGACCAATGGCGACACAACACATATGAAACGGAAAGAAACACTTATACTATTTCATGGCTAGGTCGAGGATACGACCTGCTCTGATACCAACTGTAACACCCACATATACATACATACATCAAAGCATATATCATACATGAATAATACATTTTGTACTGAAATATATACGTACAAGCTCTTAGTTAACACATTCTATACATTAAATGCCCTAAATACAAAGTTCTAAAGCCTACGGCATAACGTATACAAGATGTCCCAAAAATACACTAAGAACTAGATCAATACAATGATCTCAAAATAAAACGCCCTAGTGGAAGCCATGCCATCTCAAAACAATGATCCGTAAGGAAAAGTCAAACCACTTTGTCCTTACCCTTCGCCGAACCTACAGAACCTGTGATGTAAACAACAACAGTGGGGTGAGATACATCAAATCTCAGTGAGTTCACTATCTTACAGTCCTCTCGGCTTTACAAGGTTCTAATAAGCCTAACTCAAGTCAAAGGGAAGGGAAGTGACTTTGAGTACACACACAATATAAATACGTTCACACTCGTGAGCCTGTTAACTTACAATAGTACCAAAGTAAGTTCTGAGTCTGTTACTCCAGAATCTCACAAATCAATAACTGTACCAAGGCATCCCCTATTCCCGTCCTCTTCTACGTCTAGAAGACGACCCGAGTCATGGATCCTTGTATTTACTTGGCATACGAATTGGATTCGGGATCATCGGCCCGTACACCGTGATCTGTCACTTCACACGGCCTGCACACCATCACAAGTCTCTTTACCCGTAGGCTCCAATCGTACTATACGCGGGAATCAAACCTGCCAAGTAATTGTGCATACGTTTCAGAGGAGGTGCTCGAGTCTCATGAAACTACACCGCAAGATCAATCGGTTATGATCACTAGACACACGCCTCAGCCTCTTCTGCATGAGCGTTGTCACAATGTTATTCCACACTATCTGACCATTGTTTACGAGATATTCCTCTCTCTACCTATCTCATATTTTAGCATGCATAACAATAGGAACATAGGCAATTATTCATCAATCACACAATTAAAACGCATAATTCCACATACCGCATATTACACCGATTAACGGTTCCCTCCGATTTATTTAATCGGGCATCAAACCAGTATTTCTCCCTTCTACTAAATGGAGGTTATTCACAGTTTCACATCGATATCAAGAATACGCAAAACGGATAAACGATGCACAAGTTATGAAAGAAACAAAATTTCATACACAACCATGTTTGCTAGGTGAACGTCCCCGCGAGCCTTCGCTAGGCGAAGCTCCTGGCGAATGCACAAACAGAATAAAAACAGACATAAAGTTCGCTCCGCGAACACTCTGGCGAACACTCGCCTCTCCCTTCGCCTAGCGAACAACTCAGCGAAGCAAGGCAGAACCAAACAGAACTGAAAACACCCAAAGTTCGCTAGGCAAACGTCCCTGGCGAACACTCGCTGACCTTCGCTGGCGGGTTCGCTAGGCGAACCCTTGAAAATCCGTTAGCTGGGACTCGCCCCAGGTTCGCTAGGCGAAGCCTGGAAAATCCCACTTCTCTGCTGCTCTGTTCTTGAACCCAAAACCAAATATTTTCCAATCATATCACATCCAAACCTCCTAATAGTCATTAAAACAGGCTATAATCATAACAGCAAGCATTTAACAACGATTATCTCGCATTTCATCCGTTAAATTCATGATTTTAACATAATTACTCATTTTCTCACAATTTCATCCTAACCCTAAAACACATGGAATTCTACATCTAGTGTATCTATCTAGAACCCACCTTATACAGAGGATGATGATGATGAAGATGATTTGATTCGATGAAGATTGGATGATGGTTGAAGATTGAATGTTCTTGAGCTTTTCCTCTTCTTTCCTTTCCTTTCTCTCCCAATTCTTTCTACCTTTTCCTTTCTTTGCTTCTAAGTGGAAAATGAGTGGAAAAAGGAAATGATATAGTAAAATATCATCAATTAGCAACACTACTAATTGTCCAAAAAGTCCTTTAAAGTCCAAATATTTAAATATCTCAGAGTCAGATAATATTAATTGGATTTACTCTAAGTCCAACAGTTACCCTAATTATCTCTGCAGATAATTTATCAGAGTACACTGGGACTCAGTTGATCACAACTAATATTCTCCGGAATAAAATAATTTACGGGGTATTACATTTACCCTTTGGACACGTGTCAAGTTGTTAAAACCACTTTTGTTTTACAACACCATCCACCTCTACACTATTTCTCTGTCTAAACATCACCTCTCTCTTCCTCTTCAATACTTTCTCTCTCTCTGTTGTCCTTTCTCTGTCTCAACATCATCTCTCTCTTCCTCTTCTTTCTTCTCTCTTCTGTATCTTCCTCTTCCTTCTTCTCTCCTCCCCCTCTTCCTCTTTCTCTTTCTATTCCTTCTCTTTCTCTTTCTCTAACGTTGACGAAAAACCCTAATCCCTAATTTTTTCACTTCTTCTCTTTATCACTTCTTCATTATTTTCATTGTTTAAGCTAACTTGGTATTGTTTTTGTTGTTCTCCTACGAGTTAGAGTTTGTGGGTTTTGTGTATTATTCAGTTTCAGTTGATTCAATTTAAGCTAGAGTTTAATATGATTTTTGGTGGTTAATTAGGGTTTTCTATTATGATGTTGGTTTAAAATCTTATGGTTTCGTGACTTGTATTTTTTATTATGTGATGTAGGTCATTAATGTTCTCAAATCAGGAAGGGACAATGTCTCCAAGATATTTTTGTTTATTGTTTTTTAGTTGTGTGTTGGATATAATGAGCAAGTGCTTTTTAAATTGAAATTTGGTTGTTTGTTATTATATTTGTTGAAATTGCTTTATTCTTTTGTGAAGGCCGAACTCAAAGAGAAATTGGCAACAATTTATGATGTGAAGGACCCAAACACTGTTTGAGAAGTTCAAGTTTAGAACTCATTTAGGAGGATGTAATTAGAGACAATAAGCAAAAAAGGCACCGTGACAGGTACTTTCCTCAGATCTGTGTTTTGTCTTCTATTTTGTTTATTATGGCTTAAGCATACTTTCTCAAATAGTTCATGTTGTCGTTTTGAAATGGATTTTAAGTTCATCCTACTGCTACTAAAGGGCTGTAATTATTTTGAGATTATTCAAATTAATGCCGGAACAGGCTAAGACTCCGCATAGGTGCATGCATCAAATGATTTTTCCTTGAAGTATAATTTACTATTTTTTTCATCCATGAACTTCTTTAACATATTTGGAATTGAGTTTTTTTTAACTGCAAAAGGGCTACTATGAAGTCTACCTATATACCTATAAGCAAGGCTTTTCTGAATTTGCTGCAGTTTTAAGTCAATCTCAAGCTAAGCTTACTGCATGTATTTTACAATTTAACCATAGGAAGATCAGATTTTCTGAAGGAGGAGGAGAAATGAGAAAAATTTCATATTTTCTGAAGGAGAAAATGCAGCCATATGTAAGAGTGTAAAGTATCAATTAGGAACTGCTTGTAAGAGTGTAAGAGTATAAATTTTGAAAGATTTTGAATTATGTAACGAGTTGATACAATAATAATGAGAGGTGTCTACATGTAGCCTTTTATTGGAATTTGAAAGTAATATCTTAGATTGATATTTTCATTGTTTTGTCCGGTGTGTATGTTTATATCAGGGTCCGATGAAGAAAACAATGTAAATAGGAAATTAGCCAAAGATTTGGTTGATAAATGGGTAAGTATAAGATATTACTTAATTCTTGCTCTTTCATTATCTTGTATCTAATTTTCAAAGCTGTCTGGTTCCCCTCATGAGTTCATAATTAGTCAGATTCATATTTTTGTTATCTTCATTGTGATTTCAGAGCCGACCTATTTTTAACAAGAGTACTCAGTTTGAAGATATGTGTAATATTGAGGACGTGCAAAACAAGGTTCACAAAACCAGCATCGAATGAAGGTTGGTGTTTTTTTACTCTTTAAAATTCTGGCTTTTTTCCGCTTCACTGCTTGTATTGGGTATTCTATCTCATATTTTATCATGTTGCTCCTGATTTTGTTTCGACTTAAATTATCCTGTTAATACACATGCGGTTTGCGGTTTGTGTATCGGTTTCGAAAATGATAAGTTTTTTTGACAATATTGTTGATAGGAG
Source organism: Lathyrus tuberosus (assembly GCA_022829125.1). Lineage (NCBI taxonomy): Eukaryota > Viridiplantae > Streptophyta > Magnoliopsida > Fabales > Fabaceae > Lathyrus > Lathyrus tuberosus. The sequence continues at coordinate 14,519,467 of JALAZF010000075.1, forward strand.
ATTAGTCTGCTGCTTTTGAATGAATCTGTGTACCTGATTGTTGCAATTAATATTGACTATGGATATTAGATTTTGGGGTGATTATTGTAACTCTTATTCTTTTATTTATCAAATGGTTAGATTAAATATAAGGTGCCCTCTGGTTTTTAAAAAAGGTTTGAGTTGTTGTTTTAAACATTTTTTATTTCATGCACATTAATTTATTTTGTTTGCGGCTACTTGATTTTTGATAAACACTGTTGTTGCTACTATGTTGTGTTAAATTAATCGATTTCAAGAAGAAAAAAGCTTAATGATAGAATAATTTGTCAAATAATTTTTACCTTCTTCCTTATTATGTAGAATTAGAAGTTGATTGTTGTTTTATTATTAACAATACTTAAGTCACGTGGCAGCTAGAGGTTGGCTAATTTTGATGATTCAGACCTTCATTTTTGTGAAATGGTACTATTATTATAAATTGTTTGGTTGGGTAAATTAAGTGTAGATTAATTGGATGTGTGTTCTGGGCCGGATTCAATGTTATCCTTGCTCTCCCCTTTCTTTTGGTGTTGCTCTAAGCTTATTTTCAGTTATGTTGTGTTAATTAATTGATTGATAGTTTTTAGAATTTTATAAATTTCAATTGGACTTAGTTGTTGAGTCTAATTTGTTTATTTAACATGTACTGCATTGTTACTGACTCACATCCTATTTGTTAGATAGATTTGTAGATATTGTAACAAATATTATGTTAATTGAATGTAAACAATTTGAAAAATGCTCTATGGGGTGCAGATACAAAAGATATATGCATGGGAAGAAATATGTGGTTGATGTATGTAATTGGATATTAGAGTGTATTTGATAAATGTTTTATGTGTATTTAAAATATTAATGAAGTTATTATGTTAATAAAATAGCTATTACTGTAAATTAATTATTTTACAAATTGAAGTTTGAAGATTTTGGCACAATAACTCAATATACAAAAACAAAATCGATTCCTGGAATAATGAATGGCCAGACTTATAACCTTTTAGGCTGATTTCTTGGATATTTACATACATTTAAAGACCTATAAATTATATCTGGTGAGAACAATGATTGGCCAGACCTATAAATTAATGATTAGTATTTGTTGGATATTTAAATACATTTAAAGATGATATCTTTTCAAAAAAATTCTTTAAAATATTAATACATTAAATATTTTATTATCAAATTTTGCAATTATTTAAATGGCGTTATTGATAAAACATTGATATATTTTAAACTACATTAATTTAAATAATGAATCTTTAATTAATTTATCTAAAATTTCAAATTTGTATAAAAAAAAGTTATAAATAAACCACAAATAATAATTGAGATGTTTTTAGTTATTTTAACAAACAAAAGTGAATAGAAATTTTAGCAAAATTGAAAATGCTTTTACTAATATATATATATATATATATATATATATATATATATATATATATATATATATATATATATATATATATATGATTACTTTGAAAAATAACGGGAATTTGAAGTTATTGATCGAAAATTTGAATATTAACAGGAACACGAAATTACTGATCAAAATATTGAATATTAACGGGAATTTGAAGTTATTGATAAAAAATTTGAATATTAACGGGAATACGTAGTTACTGATCCAAATATTTAATATTAACGGGAACATGAAGTTACTGATCAAAATATTGAATAGTAACAGGAACATGAAGTTACTGATCAAAATATTGAATATTAACGGGAATTTGAAGTTACTGATAGAAAATTTGAATATTAACGGGGACACGAAGTTACTGATCAAAATATTGAATATTAACGGGAATTTGAAGTTATTGATGGAAAATTTGAATATTAACGGGAACATGGAGTTACTGATTAAAATATTGAATATTAACGGGAATTTGAAGTTATTGATAGAAAATTTGAATATTAACGGGAACATGAAGTTACTGATCAAAATATTGAATATTAACGGGAGCATGAAGTTACTGAGCAAAATGTTGAATACTAATGGGAACATGAAGTTACTGATCAAAATATTAAATATTAACGGGAACATGAACTCACTGATCAAAATATTGAAAATTAACGGGAACATGAAGTTTCTGATCAAAATTCTTAGTTGTGGAAAATGAACATAAAGTTGCTGATCAAAATTTTGAACACGATTGTTTTTTATTGGGTGTTATGATTTTAATTTTTTTTTTTAATTTACAACAAAATTTTTATATTTTCGGTTTTTTTATATATTTCATAACGTAACTGATGACGTATCCGCGGTCCACACCGGAACCCATGCTGACGCACGGGTTTCCCACTAGTTTATCCTATGAAGCATAAAAGGAAGGGGAAGATATCTCAAACTAACTCTGCGTTCAAATGTTTCCTTCAATAAATGCGAAGAGATCGGGGATCGGGGGTTAGTTATACAAAGGGAAGCTATTAACACCCAAAGTATATATAGTAATCTATATGAACCTTTATTTGCATGTGTTTCTACTGTTAAATTGCTTAGTTGCTTAAATTCATTTACTATTGAATAGGGAAAGTTTCTCCTTTGGGAAAGTTGAGGAGTTGTTTTTGGGATTTACTATTGTTTTTGGGAAGGTACTGGACTTAAAGTTTTTTATTAGTGAGCTCGCTAAGATTTCACAATCTTATGCCTACGTATTCCCGTAAAGAGATCTGGGGAAATCAGAGCATTCGTAGTTCCTTCTATTCTATGGGAGGAAAATTTGTTTGGTGTCTTGTTCAAAGCCCAAGATTGAAGCTAAAAGAGTATTTTTGTCTTGTTCAAGGCCCTAGATTGAAGCTAAAAGAGTATTTGTGTCTTGTTCAAAGCACAAGATTGAAGCTAAAAGTGTATTTGTGTCTTGCTCAAAGCCCAAGATTGAAGCTAAAAGTGTATTTGGTGGAGATAATTTGTCATCTCTAAATGGAGGTATCTCACCTATTCATCACAAACATTTGAGGAATTGATTATAAATGAAGTTGCTTTAACTGGGATGTATGGAATCCAGTAATGCCACATCTTCTTTTATAAGTCTTTGCATGTTAAGATAGGGACATTGACATGGATGTGTAGAATCCAGAGGCTTGGTACTTACATCACTTAGATGAAAGAGAAATTTTAGCCATGATAAAGGAGGGACTCCAGCTTGAAATTTGAATCAACGAGTGTGCCACTTACACCAATTATCTAGAAAAAGGTTTTTGACTATTTGTTTTGAAATGTGATGTATAGAGGGGATATCCTCCTATAGACAGGACTCATGGTCTCATCTATGGGGATGTTGGATTTTGTGCCTTGATCAAAGCTCAAGGTTGAAGCTAAAAAAGGTTGAAAACTGAATCAACTAGGGAGGATTATATCTATCTTGTACAAAGCCCAAGATTGAGGCTGACTGGGAAAATCATTATATGAAGCCTAAGAGGAGGCTTACTCTTGATGAGGATTTATTTAAATCCAGGAGAGGGTCTAAACTATTTTGAGGAATCCAAAGGGAAACTAACTCTTGTTGGGGATTGGAGAAGAGTTGAATTATCAAATGCCATGAGGTTCTGATACTTTTGGGGTTTTTTTTATGATAACCTGATCCTGGCTAGGGATTTTGAAGATGAAAGCCAAACCTTGTTGCGGATCAGAAAAGCCTTAAAAGATGAGTTTGAAAGCCTTAGAGGTTTTGACCCCCCTGGGGACTGGTGTATTGTTAAAGATGACTAGGATTTATCCTATGCTTTTAGGAAGCTTGAGGGTCCTTGTATGAAGCCCAATAGGAGGTTGGGGATGCTTCTAGGAAGCATGTGGTTCCTATTATGAAGCCCAAGAGGAGGCTAGGGTAGAGACTTTCCAAGTCTAGGAAGAGTTCAAGAAAATTGTCACCGGGAAATAATCTTTTCTTTGTTGAACTGTCCCAGGGTTAAAAGGGGTTAAAGAAGAGGTTTCACCGGGAAATAATCCTCTCTTTATTGAATTGTTTCAAAGGTTGATCAAATTGAACAAATCCCAAAAGGAGGCTAACTGTTGGGGAGATTCATTATATGATGCCCAAGAGGAGGCAATAATGCTTGGATAAAGCTCAAGAGGAAGCTAACTGCATTCCTTTGTACCGGGGGAAATAGTTATTTGAACTAAGTTATACTGATTGAAAGGATCATATTGTTTGAACTAGTCTAAACTGAGGATGATTTAAATGCTAAGAGGAACTTAACAAGATATGCACAAGTGTATATACAGACAAGTATATAAACATGTATTGAATAGAGAAAGGTGATGGGTCTTACACTCTGAATAGAGGCCCAAGTGTATTGTGATTGATCAGATGTTTTCTTCAAGATTGGATTAGGTTTTTGAAGAAATTGAAGAAATTTTTGAAAATGATTTTGACTTGATCTCAAGTAGGAGAAAAGCAAAGGTGTTGGGTCTTATACTCTAGACAGAGGCTCGAGTGATTATTTGTATCCTATACAAAGCCCAGGATGAATGAGGCTAAAAGATTTCTATTTACAGAAGGGTGTTGGGTCTTACACTCTATCAGGAGCCCAAGGTTGTTGTATAAAAAACAAAGTTATGTACAAAGAAATGAGACTTACACTCTAGATAGAGGCCCAAAATTAATGTTTAAACAGTGATCGCACCGTGATTTTAAAAAGTGCGATGGGACTTATACTATAACAGAGGCCCATGGATTGGTTTATTTACAAAGAGGGTTGGGTCTTACACTCTAATAGAGGCCCATGAGTGTTGAAATGAAGTTTGAAAGATTGAATCCAAACAAAACCCTAATTTCATTTTTTAAAGATATTTTTTCAAAGAAATTCAATAAAAATGATAAAATTATCAAATAAAATCATTAATCATGTTATAAACAATGATTAAGGTTTATGAAAAAATTATTTTATTCACATTAATATTTAAAATCATTTTAGTTTTAAAAATCAAGAAAAATAAATCATTTTAAAAAACATTTAAAACAATTTAAAATAACATTTTTAAACATATTAAAATATATTAAATAAAAATATTTTTGTGATTTTTTTTGTGAATAAAATATTTTAATATGTGAGGGATATTTTTGCAAAAAATCATTTTAAAATAATTAAAATTGATTAACAAAAAAAATTATTAAAAATAATATGGAAAATATAAAAAAAAAAATAGTAAAAATGTGAAAAATTGGACAAAATGGCATGGGTGGGTGTTGAACCCACGCCCTCCAACACAAACACACTTGAAAACACACGTTGCTACCACTAGGGTGGTGATACACCCGTGTATCAAATCCATCCCATAAATACATAAGGGTGACTTGGTTTCTAGGCCTGGCCATGGCTGGCAAGGTTTTGGAGGTTTTGCAAGAAGGTTGTAACTTGTTCATTTCTCCATGAAAATGGATGAAACAAAGATGGATCCAACCTAGAATTTCATGAGAAATCCAATGGTGGTCTTAGAATTTTCTAAAAATGCCTACATTTTAAAACCCGATAGTGGTTTCAAAATAGGTCAAGTTTTGCAAGTTCTATGCTACAACTCTATACAAGCAATAATAGCATGGCAAATTAGTTCAAACACAACAAATATGATATGTATGACATATTCATGATCAATGTACATCAAAGCAATGCATATTTCACAAAGTTTAAGCTCTTATGCACTTACCTCTTGAAGCTCCACTTGCTAACCTTCAAGATACTTGTGATAGAAGCAATCCAATGCCTTGGACGCTCTTAATATACCCCTTAGAAGCTTTTAGGATGATCAAAATCAAAGGAAACCTCTGGAACAGAATCTACCTCATTCTTGCAAAATTGGCAAAAGTGACCAAAATGATAACTCCCTCAATTGGTGTTACAGTTGAGGAATACTTGTTGGGACAACTTGGGGATGATATTTGGAGAGTGTTTGAAGTGTTGTTTGGCTTTGAAAGTGATTGAATCAAGACATGGCTTGAAAAATGCAGAAAAGTCAAAATTTAAGGTTTTGATGGTTGACTTTCTGATTTTGGTGTTTTGAGATAAAGATGAAGGTTTGAACACCTCCAATGGATGATTTGTGATGTGTTTGGATGGTTGTTTGAGTGGTTCAGGCTCTGGTTTTGAGAATTTCAAGTTTGCTCCTTTGAACTTTGAAATCTGAAGTAAGAGAGGAAGAATGAGAAAACAAGGCTTTGGTGTTGTTTTGAAGTCATTTGAAACATCAGAAATGACCTCTATTTATAGGAGAACAGGTTTGTTTTTGGAAGAATAGTGAATGGATGAGGGAGCATACTATTGTCCAATGGATTTTGTCATGTAGCATGACTTGAAGTCTAAGGTACTACAAGTCTCCTCTAGCATAGCTATATCTTGACTCAAATTCAATTTTTGCAGGTTTGAACACTCATGGTTTTGGACTGAATCTGAACTTGTGTGACTTGATCCATACCAATTCAAAGTATCACATTAATGTATGAGAACAAAACTTAAGTTCTCACATTTGCCATTATGGTTTTCACATGCCAAAGGATATGATTCTTAACTTAGGGTTCAAGCTTGCAGGTTCTTCATGATTGATTGAGATTCTTGTTGAATTCGGATGAAGATCAATCTTGCATAGTTATCAAATTTGGACTTGAAATCGTGGGAGGCAAGTTAAGTACCCTAATGCTGTCAAAAAACAGTTTGTGTCAAGGCATGTTGTGAGGATCATAACTTCTTGCTCAATTTGAATTAATGAAAGTTCTTGTACTCTTTGGAAAACTTGTATATCATACTTTAACTTTGATGTTTACTGAAATTCTTGCATAGCAGATAGCAGATGTCCTAACACATGTCAAGACATTGTTCTCTGCACAACTTTTGTTTATATTAATCTCAACAATCAATATTACCACACTTTTGTTTATATTAATCTCTATCATTTAATATTCTTCCACTTATTCCTTTGTTAAAATAAAATAAAAAACAAATTTATATTTCTAGTTATTTGTTTTAATTATTTTCTTTTTAATTTTTAATTTGTATAATATTAAAAAATACCAAAAATATGTTGTAATTGTTAATTGCTTTAAACATTTTTATTTAATATTGATTAATTAAATCATTGATTAATCTTATTAAATATTTATATTTAAATTGATTAATAATTATTTTGTTTCCCGATTCTATTTTGCGATTGTTTATTTCCATGTCTTAGCCTCGATTTCTTTGGTTGATTCTTCTTGATGCTTTATCTGTTTGAGCTTAATGACTACATGATGTTTTGTCATGTACTTGTTGATTCCATTTGTTGTGTGACCATATTTTGGTGCTTGATGATTACATGATATTTTGCCATGTACTTGTTGATTCCATTTGTTGTTTGATCTTACTTTGATTTCTATTGACTACATGATGTTTTGCCATGCGCTTGTTGATTACATGATGTTTTTCCATGTGTCTGTTGGTTTCATTTGATGCTTGCACTTGTGACCTAATCCAAGGGAAAGGGAATGTGTGTTGACTTATTGTCATGTGCATGTCCATTGTATGTTTGTTTTTTTGCCTTGCTCGTCTTTGTCTTTCTCATTTTCCCGATCTTTAGCAAACAATTTTAGCCAAAAACACAAATATTTCAAGAGGTTCATGTAGAGTACTACAGATGCTTAGGGTGCTAGTACCTTCCCTTAGTATAACTAACCCCCTTACCTTTGATCTCAATTTTGCTTAGCTTTTAGCCTTGCTTTTTGCTTTGCATGTTTATTATGGGTTTGTTCGATCTTTTCTCCCTTCCCTTGGAAAAATAAAAGTTTGGTGGTGATGTCTTATTTTTGCGAGTCAAGCTAATCGATAGCTTTTGTCTCTGATTCTTCATCGCGACAGGTTGAACCTGAAAACGTGCTGCTTGGCTCGCATCAATGTTGGAGTATGGCGTGACTTGGTTTACTGCAGGTTTGGAATGTTGTTGTTTTGGCTTGTACATGGTTGGTTGGTCCGTGTGTCGTACCTCAAAAAATACGACCCTCGCGATGGACGCGGAAAAAACTGTTCGAAACAGAGTCGCCACCGAACTTTATTTATCCCAAGTTAGGGAAAGGAAAATATCGATAAAACTTTTAAAGGGAGATAAGAACATGGTCATCGCAACCAAATTCGGGTTCGGGAGTCGATTACGCAAAGGGAAGGTTTTAGCACCCTCTACGTCCGTTGTACTCAACGGGAACCTCTTGAATCGATTCGAGAGATAAGTTAGCTTGGTTTGTTTATTTTCTTCTAAGGTAGATATTTTTTTCTAAGGGGAAAATGGGTGATTTTTTATTAGTGTGCTCGGCAAGGATTGGGACCCTTGTGCCTACGTATTCCCTCGTGCAATGGGAAAGTCAGAGCATTCGTAGTTCATGGGACTACGGTTGGTTTGTGTTTTTTAAGCGAACGAGTGTTTAATTTGCATTCTAACTGCTAAACGTTGGCTTGTCTGCTCGTCAAGAGAGGCTGAAGCACTAGTTCATATGCGCGGAAGAATGGACTAAACAATGTTCTTTTTGTAAAAGTTGTTTGAGTATGAATTAAGTGTATTAGAGATTTGATTAAGAAAAAGGTTTAATTTGGACGAGTTTTAGGGTTTCGATCGCGTAAGAAGTGTTTAGTTTGTTAAGTATTTTGAGGGAAGAATGACGACTACTCAATAAACGAGACGTCGGCCTCGCAACCAATTAATCGGGGCATTATTGAGATGCTAGATCTCAACGACACCTTTTTCATTCTATTGATTATGAAATTGTTTGATAATGATTAAGTGTTTTAAGACGAAAGGTTGAATGAACAACAACCCAAGGGCGTGCCTCAAGAGCCATTCATTCGAAGATCCAAGGAATGCTAGACTCCAAAAATCTCCTCCTTTCGTTAGTTGATTAAGAAAGTGTTTGAAATAGGTTGAATCAGATTGGTTACGAAAATAAGTGAGGATCGATACTAGTCCCTAGGGGTGCTCCTAGTAACGAAACCTCGAGATGTGCAAGTGTGCGTTTGATGGCGAGGCAAAAGGCGCTCGACTTACGATTGGGCTCGACGGCTAATCGAGGACCGGTTTGGAAATGATTTAGTTGAAAAGGTCGAAAGATTGAATGAATGACAACCCAAGGGGCGTGCCTCGAGAGCCATCCATTCGAAGACCCAAGGAATGCTAGATTCCAAGAATCTCCTCCTTTCGAAAGTTTGATTGAAAAAAAAAAGGTGACATGCAATAAAAGGCTCCAATTTAGTGTATTTAGATTAAGTGTATGAACAAAGAAAATTGTTAGATAAACATGAACATGAATATGATGTGGACAATATGAATAGTATGAATAAAAAATATAATCGAGATAATATTTGACGGAAAATAAACAAGATAATGATTAATCGGGTGAATCGGGAAATAAAAGGTGACAACCTCGTCTCAATCAAGAACTCTAAAAAAGAGGTTCCATGATGTTTAAGACCATCATTGATCGGAAATGAAAAGAATATAGTGCAAAGTAAAATGTGAAATAAAATCGAAATCGAAGAAAAGTCTCATCTTAACCGACAAAATTTGGTTTTAGATGTTCACCGACCCATAAAAAATGAAAAGTAAAAGTGAAAATAAAATCGGTCTCGTCTTAATCAACATCTTTAATCTTAGATCGATAAGCTATGATTTTTTGACTTTCATTGACCGATAAAAAATATAAAAAATAAATAGGCCTCATATTAATCAAGATTTTGAATCGATTTTAAGAAAATCAACTAAATCATTAGTGTTGTTATATCATTGGCCCATGTCAAAATTGGAATAAAGTCGAGAATGAAAATCGAGATAGAAATGAAGAGAAATGGAATGAGTGAGCACAAAAAAGTCAAGAGAATATTAAAGAATCGAAATCACGAGATCAAACAAATCGCATCTAAGTTACAAATCACAACAATTAGAAGTCGAAATAAGAAGAAAAAAAATTGATCATAGATAAAATCCTAAATATTTAAAATCTAGACACAAACCAAAATCGAAAGGACTAATTCAAAGAGTAGCTAAGAAAATATTTTTTTAATTTTTACCAATCTAAAAAAAATATACTATTAATAATAACCAATATAATTTAGAAAAATATTTTAAATATTCAAAACCAAATTTAATTAAAGGATATATCTAAACTAAAATGATAATGTAAAAAAACAAATTAAAAGAAGAAAATTTAAAACTCAACAAACAAAAAAAAAGCTACAAACAAATCAGGCTGGTGTGAAGAGGAAGTTGGGCCACAGCCAAATCCAAACCCAGTTCGTTTTCTTTTTTTTTTTTTTGCCAAAGAGGGTTATGTGAAACCCTGCATCCCAGCCGTATCAAAACAACACGCACGGAAGGAGGAATAGGAAAGAGGTTTCACACACACGCTCAGAACAGAACGAACCGAAGCCGCAAAACTCTCACGATTCGATCCTCGATTCTACTCCATTCAAACTTGTTTTTTCGCACCATCCTCTCTGATCGCTCTTTTCTAACACTCTATTTCTCTCTCTGCGTTTCGATTAGGTTTATCTCGTTTGCTCAGTTTCTCTCTTCATCTCTTCAATTTCTATTCATATTTTTCTCCTCACTGTCTCTCGATCTGCTCTCAATTTCTTCTCTCAGTTGCGTCTCTATTGCTACGATTTCTTTTTCTCGGTCGCGCCACTCTATATACAGCGGTGTTGTGATTTGAAGGGAGGGGCGAGATAGCTTTGTGGATGAGTGACAGTGAGGTCGAAGGTTGAGGATCGGTGGAAGAAAAATTGAAGGTTGAAGGGTGACGACGAATTGTGAGGGTTTGGTTCGAGAACTATTTGTGTGTTATTGATGGGTTAAGAGATATGAAGGTTGGGTTGTGATTTAGATTAAGAAGGGTGATTTGGGTGGTGATTAAATGTTGTATTGTGTTGAAGATGGATGGCGGATCGTCGAGAACAAGAGAGTGAAGGTTGAAGTCTTTATGACATTCTTTGTGTTGTTATGGCTCTGTGGCGTTAAACCGTTCGAAGGTGCGTTCTCCCTTTTTTTTGTCTTTGTTGTGTTTGAGTTGTTGAAGGTAATATGGAGATTTGAGAGATTATGTTGTTTGAGGTGAAATGGAGAGGATCACTGTCTGGGAAATGAAGGAAGTTGAGGAGGCTTTGTTAATAGAAGTTGATGAATCCATGGGAAACGAAGAGGTTTGGTTTTTGTCGAGAAGAAAGTGGAGGTGTTGGGTTGTGTTGTGAAGAGAATAGAGCGCAAGGTTTGTGAAGACGGTCACGAAGAGGATGAATCAAAAATCCCCCCCCCCCCAGAAAACAAAAGGGTCCTCTTTTCTTTTCAACAGGTTTTCCCCTTTCTTTGTAACCTCTCCTCCTCTTTTATTGTGAATTGGTCCTTTCTTTAAAACAGATTCAAACCTGTTTTCTAATTCTTGTCTTGTATTGTCACTCTCAAGAATGCAGATTGTTGTACCATTGTTGCAGAAGTCTTGGCTGCTTGTGTTGTCCTTTTCAGTTGCAGCTTTTGTTGTCTGTTGTTACTGCAGTGTTTAGGTCTTTGTGTGGAGCAGTGGTGGTCGCGCATGGCTTTTGTTATTGTCTTGGTGTGTAGAGGCTTAACATGGCACTGTCACTTTCATGTGCAGAAGGTGGTTTGTGACTTGTAGCAGCTGTAGCATGCGCATAATTTTTCTTTCCAAATTTTTTGTTGTGATATAAATGGGCTCCTTGAATGTAAATTGGGTTTGAAAAAGTTGTAAATGGGCTTTCTTTATGGGTTTGGCCTTGAATATTTTTGTAGAACTTTTTGTAAATAGACTTTGGTGTTTATTACTTATTTATTATTTTTCTACACAATGGGCTTGTGATTTTGGATAACATGGACTTTGGGAAGAATTATGAAAGGGATTTGAATTTGAATGCATTTGGAATGGATATGAAACTAACATAAGAACTGGACATTTTGGCATGGAATTGGATTTTATTTAGATAATGTTTTGGGAATGGATAATAAAGTGGAAATCGGAAAGAATTAGATATTAATGGGTATGAAATGGAAAATTGTTACGAAAAATGATAAAATGGTTTGGTAGATTTAAATTAAATAAAATGGATTAAGATGGTTAAAAATGGACAATAAAAATAATAATGGTTAAGAAAAAAATGGATGATGACTAAGAATTGTCCCTAAGGAACCATGAATCAATCTCAACCTTTAAAACTATGAATCATACACCAACTGGCCTGATCATGAAACACACTTTGCCTGACCAAACAAAGCGACATATTTTTGGATTTTTTGAATATGGTTAGTGGATGGATGTATAAATGAAGATTATATACAGGTAGGACAAATTTGGGGTATGACAGATGCCCCTATCTAATTGCCTTGAACCTGAGAAAATGAACAACTGCAAAGGGTTTATTTTAAGGGTAGAAGTCAATTAGATACAAGAAGACCCCAACATTTGTCTGACAAAAGGTAAAATGATATAGAGTGGGAGTTGACAGAATGGGGTAGCGAGGTTCAACTGAACAAAATAACTTGAGGTCCTTTGGGTGGTCGAAGCAGTCCCTTATCCAGTAAGGTTCCTCGATGATACCAAAGCAGTATCTCTGAAGGGAATCGATTCTCTGGGTCGTCGAAGCAGTCCCTTATCCGTTAAGGTTCCTCGATGATACCAAAGCAGTATCTCTGATGGCAGCCGATTCTCTGGGTCGTCGAAGCAGTCCCTTATCCATTAAGGTTCCTCGATGATACCAAAGCAGTATCTCTGAAAGCGGACGATTCTCTGGGTCGTCGAAGCAGTCCCTTATCCATTAAGGTTCCTCAATGATACCAAAGCAGTATCTCTGAAGGCAGCCGATTCTCTGGGTCGTCGAAGCAGTCCCTTATCCATTAAGGTTCCTCGATGATACCAAAGCAGTATCTCTGAAAGCAGACGATTCTCTGGGTCGTCGAAGCAGTCCCTTATTCGTTAAGGTTCCTCGATGATACCAAAGCAGTATCTCTGAAGGCAGACGATTCTCTGGGTCGTCGAAGCAGTCCCTTATCCATTAAGGTTCCTCGATGATACCAAAGCAGTATCTCTGAAGGCAGACGATTCTCTGGGTCGTCGAAGCAGTCCCTTATCCATTAAGGTTCCTCGATGATACCAAAGCAGTATCTCTGAAGGCAAACAATTCTCTGGGTTGTCGAAGAAGTCCCTTATTCGTTAAGGTTCCTCGATGATACCAAAGCAGTATCTCTGGAGGCAGACGATTCTCTGGGTCGTCAAAGCAATCCCTTATCCATTAAGGTTCCTCGATGATACCAAAGCAGTATCTCTGAAGGCAGACAATTCTCTGGGTCGTCGAAGCAGTCTGTAACGCTCCGGTTTTGTCTTATTTAATTAATCGAGTCATTTTGATTATTTTATTATTATATTATTTTATTTTCGACTTTTATTTAGAAAAATGTTATTTTTCATCGTGATTATATTTTGTCGCGTTTTGAGAGCGTTTGCGAGATATTTGAATGTAGGGGTATTTTGGTCTTTTGTGGGGATAGATAATTGTCTTATTAAAATAGAAAGTTAGAGGTGAGAAAGGGAGAAAAACAGAATTTTGAGAGAAAAAGAGAAGAAGAAGGAAAAGAGAGGAGAAAAGAGAAGAGCAAGAGAAAAGTGTGGAAAATCACCAAGATCAATCTTTCGGAGTCGATTTAATCGGGTAAGGGTGTGAAATATTGTTATCCTAACTTTGTGTATGATTATGTATGTGTTTTGTGTGGATGTTTTGGTTGGTTTTCCATATGTTTCCGGTTATGCCGTATTGGACGAAATCGATAGAAACCAATGTTTTTACGGTTGAAAAGTCGTATGAATACATGTGTTGGTTGGTTATAAGTATGTGAGCTGCTGTTTAAAGTTTCATGAAGTTTGGTTATGTTTCGGTTAGTTTTCGGTATGTTTCCGTTGTTGTTTCCGTTTAGGTCGAATCGTAGGAAATCGATAGAAACCGATGTTTTCACGGTTAGGATTCGGAATAAATTACGTAGTTGTATCGAGTAAGGTTAGGTTGTCGTATAGCGTGCTTTTTATTCGATTTGGCGATGTTCGAAAATTCTGGTTTTTGAAAGGTTGAAATTTAATCGAAAAATCGAACGTCGTAGAAATTTCGTTTATGTGTTCTAAATTGTTCTTATGTATTTGGTGGTTGCGCGTATATGTTTGTTTCGATGAAAATGTTCGATTTAGTCGAGTTTCCGGGCACTTTGGAAAAATGGCAGCAAAGGTGTATTTTGAGAAAATCTGATTTTTGAGAAATACAGGGCTATGAATCGATACATAACAGCTATGTATCGATACGAAATGGTTTATGTATCGATACATAACCCTTATGCATCGATACATACTGAAGAAATTTGGGAAAACATCATTTTCACTACAGCATGTGTCGACACATGCGTGCTATGTATCGATACATGTGGCTTTTTGTATCGATACATAAGCCTATGTATCGATACATACTGTGCTGAACCATAAAATTCGGGTTTGTCGGTGAAACTTCGGAAATTCATATCTCTTGAACCGTAAGTCGGCTTTGGTCCCCGTTCGAAGCGTTGGAAGGCTAACGAGATGTTCTTTCTAGGAAAAATAGTTTTGGGGTCTGATCTTGGTCCAATCGGTATAGTTTTTACGAACCGTTTCATAGTGTCGGGCGTCCGGTTTATGTTTTTGCGTTATTTTGAAATATTCATATCTTGTTAACCGTTTATCGTATTTAAGAGTTCTTTATACCGAATCGAAGCTGTCGATGAGTACTTTTTGATGATGATAGAAAATACTATTTTTGGCCGACTTTTAGCCGATTTTTTCGGAAAACCGAATAATGGAATTTTGAGTTATTTTTCAATATTGTAAGACATATTATGATGTGTTATGAGATGGCTTGTGTGATGATTATTTGATGGGAATTTGATGTTGTGGAATGGTGTATTGGTGTTTGTGGCCATTTTGGGCAATTGTGTGCATTACTTTATATGTACTTGAAATACATGATTATTGTTAATGCATGAGCATTTGATGTTGGCATGAGTCATTAATGTGTCAAGTATCATGATATGCATTCTTGCATTGGAAGATTCATAGATGAATCAGTTTTATCGTCTTACGCCCTGAAATAATGGTAGAAGCGATTAATCACAAATGATTGTGCGCCCTGAAATAGTGGACTATGGCAATCTAATTGTGCGCCCTGAAATAGTGGACTAAAGCAATCCATAAACGTCGTACGCCCTGAAATAATGGTTTATAGCGACGGGGAACATCGTAGGCCCGACGGGGAGTTACTCTATGTAACGAGCGATGATTCCAGCAGAGTTCCTGAGTGCACTAGTGATGATTGAGTCGGTACCCGCATTGCATTTGCATAGAGTCGTGAGTCGGTCTCTATGATTTGCATTGGTCATCTTTGTATATGTGCATTGATGAAGGAACCTGAATATATGTATTTATGTTGAATGATAAGCATTGTGATGTATATGCTTGGTTTTGTATATATATATATATATATATATATATATATATATATATATGCCTTGCGATGTATATTGAGTAAGATGTGATGAATGGCGATAAGAGTTGTATCTTTGTAATGATACATTGGTGAATAAACATGTATGCGTGTTATGTTGAATGAATGGTGATGAATTGAGATGTATTAGGGATGCATGTATTTGAGCATGAATGAATATGCCTATGTGAAGGATGCGTTAATTACGGATTGTTATGCCGTGTATTTGATTTATGGTATATGCTTGGTGTGATATGTATATATACATGCATAGTGATGAGTTGTGGTGAGAATGTGGTATATGTGTATTATATGTTGAGATATATAATTATATGCAACGTTATTATAATAATACTTCTCACCCTTCTGCTATTTTATGATGCTCTATGAGGCATTGCAGATTAGGTATCTGGTGGTCTTTTGTGAAGCGTGTCTTCATTTTCCTTGTTGGTCGGTTGGCTCTGATATGTAGCACCGGGTAGCTAGGACGTTTTGATCTTTTTGTGATACATTTGCATATGTATCTTGCTGATGAATTTGTGTATATAAACATGATGTTGTTTGTGATTCATACTGGATGATGTATATATATGTTGATGTATATATGTGGTTGTTATTCAATATTTTAGATGTTTCCGCTTTTATTCTAAATATTGAGATGTGGGTATAAGGACTGAGATCCTTTGTTGTTTGAAAGTTACCCCACTGTTGCATATCATTTTGAGCAGGTGTTGTATGTGTTTTAATTTCAAGCATAATGTGACATACCTTTTTATGCCGTGTTTGCAATTATACTCTGATAAAATTTTCAATACGTGCCTAAATGATTTAATATGTTATTTGGGGGTATAGAAAGGGGTGTTACATTAAGTGGTATCAGAGCCAGTGTTGAGTCTGTTGTTGAGTCTGTTGGTGCGACAGTTGAATACTGTCGTTGTTGTTTGTCCCTTAGTACGTGATATGTGTGTGAAACACTGTCAGTGCTTTTTGGTTTTCTAATCCTTTGTTTTCAGGAGTTAGAGTGAGATAAGTGGGGGAGAAGCAGGTACTTCTCCATGTTGCTTCAGGTGTGGAGTGCTGGCTCAGTGTGTTGTGAATTGCAAGATTGTAAGTGTTGTTTGGACAGTGTTGTTCCCGATTCCGTAAGAAATGCAGAGGTAAGGTTTATGTCAACTAAGGATTTGTGCCTTAGGTAGTTTTGTGTATGGGATGCAAGAAAGGCTATTATAGTTTGGTAAAGACGGTTTATGCCCCATCATGATTGTCGACTGTCTATTGGCAAATTGAGGAACTGATCACCCTTAATCTCTTGTTGATAGCAGACGGAAATTATGTTGGATGGAATAGGCGGGTCTT
This sequence comes from Lathyrus tuberosus, assembly GCA_022829125.1. Classification (NCBI taxonomy): domain Eukaryota; kingdom Viridiplantae; phylum Streptophyta; class Magnoliopsida; order Fabales; family Fabaceae; genus Lathyrus; species Lathyrus tuberosus. The sequence continues at coordinate 14,536,348 of JALAZF010000075.1, forward strand.
TCCGGCTTTGATAGTGTGTGAAATGAATTGTTTGGAATTTAAAGAGATGATTACAGATTGTTTTGATGAGTCGATGAAGATGCTAATATCGGAAGATGAAATGGATTAGAGGTTTTGGTATGTTAGTCCAGTTGGGAAGTCATTGAGAGAGAATGATTGGGTTTTATTTAAGGACTGCTTCACAGAGAGTAGAGATTAAACTTAATTGGACGAAGGTGAATAGTTGAGGTTTATATCTGCTAAGTAAGTAGGAAACTCTTAGTAGATGGGAATAAGACATTTGTTTTGTCTGTGATAGTGGTGTTCTGGGAATTGGCAGGAAGTCGCAGTGATGGGCCATCAGTTGGGCATGGTTTTCAGATATGTTTTTGGATGGAACGTTAAGGTGTTGTCTTAGAGAGCTCCAGTATTGTTGGTAACAAAAGGAATGATGTTTGAATGGAATAACAAGCAGGATGTGTATAATGGTATTGAGACTATGGAAAGCAAAACTTAGAGTTCTGGTGAAGTTTGACGTCTTGGGAGTTTTAAGGCATTAATGGAAATTTTGAGAGAACCCTTAGGTATGGGTGTAATATTTAAGAGTTCTTTTTGGTTAGTTGTGGCTACATGTTGGGATTTGTGGAATTTGGATTGTCCAGAGAATGAAATTGTGTATGAGTTACTGTCAGTGGAAAGTTTTGCAAAAGCTTTAAGAATTTATATCTTTTGGAATTTGTTTGGGTATTACAACGTGCAGTGATGTTATTTGGTGTTAGTAAGGAATATGTAATGTTTGTGGAGTAAAGGAATCGTATCTTCCATATTTAATTGGATAAGTTCGTAGTGGTTTCGATTGAGGATATTTGGATTTGTTATAAACTAAGAGGAAGAATGAGTAAAGTGTTTGAGATTTGAATTACAAGTGTTGAAAAGAGACGAAGTTTTATGCTAAGTTATTCGAATGAGAATTTTGGCTGAAAAGGGCTAGTTTCTTGGAAATGTTATTTCAGATGAGAGTATGCTTAATGGATCCATCGGAAGTAGATGTAGTTCTACATTGAGAGGCTCCGAAGTTAGTTAAGGAGATTAGAAACTTTTGGACTCAGTTGGTTGTTATTACAAGTTATGGAAGACTTTGTTAAGTTCGTACTTCTGGTATCTCAGTTGACTTACAAAGGGTGAGTCGTTTGTTTGGATGTTCGTTGTGAGTAAGTTTTGGTGAGCTGGAGTAGAAGTGTCTACGGTTTCAGCTTTGATTTTGTGTGATCCTAATAAACCGGTTGTGGGGTATTGTGATGTGTCTTTGATGAGTTTAGTCAACGTGGTAATGCAAGAGGGTAAAGTCGGGGCTTATGCTTTACGACAATTGAGGATTTATAAAAGGATCTGTATTATTATGGATTTGGAATTTGTTGCGGTGGTATTGTGTTGGAATGTTTGGAGGTATTATCTTTATGGTTCTAGGTTCGAAGTGTTTGGTAATCGCAAGGACATTGAGTACTTGTTGGGTCTAAAGGAATAAAGTATGAGACAACAAGGATGGTTAGAGTTCTTGATGAGTTATGAATTTGGCTTGGATTATCCTTCGGGGAAAAGCTGTTGTTGTGCCTGAAAAGTTAAGTCGGAAGTTTCTATGCATGTCTGTTTTGATGATCAGGGAGTTAGAATTATTTGAGAAATTCCGAGACTTGTGTATGGTGTATGAGATAACACAAGAGAGTGTGAGATTGGTAATATCAAAGTGAACAGTGATTTTTGGTGAATTTGAGAAAGAGTTAGACTTTGGACGTGGAATTGATAGTTTTGATGGTTGCGAGTAATCAGAGTGCGCAACGGAAGCGTGAGGTGGCACATTTTGTGTTTACGTGTGGGACTTGTAAGAGTTCGTAGGTTGAACATTGAAAACATGTAGGAATGATGAGACCATTGGACGTTTCAGAATGGGAGTGTTAGGTGAAAGGTTTAGATATTATTCATGGGCTACTATGTAGATGGATGTTTTGGTTATATGTTCGAATGGGAATCGTAGCATTGTTGTAATAAGGTTGTGTGACAAGGATGTTGGTATTCTGGTTTTGTAGATGTTGTGGAATCTATGTTGAGTCGTGGAACTTGTGTTCTTGTTTGTGTTGTTGCCTCGTTTAAATGGTGATGGTTCGAGTGAGTGTAGCTAATTCCTATGATGGGGAATTAGGGGAGTGTTATCTACGGTGATGGTAACGATCTTGTTGTGTTTTGGTTCTAGAGTGAACCTGTGTGCTGGTATCGTGGTTTTCCTTGAGTTGTGAGTTGGTCGTCAAGTGCATTGTATGGGCTTTGCATCTTGTCGTTGTTGTTGTCGTCGTTGTCGTGCCGTTGTGGTATCTGCTGTTAGCACGGTGGTTTGTCAGTTGTGTTATTTGTGGTGTGCCTTTTGTTGGCATGTTGGTTTGTTAGTCGGATGCGAGAGTCGCGTCCGGGGTTGTTCGTCTCAGTATATTTTCGAGGACGAAAATTTCTAAGTGGGGGAGAGTTGTAACGCCCCGGTTTTGTCTTATTTAATTAATCGAGTCGTTTTGATTATTTTATTATTATATTATTTTATTTTCGACTTTTATTTAGAAAAATGTTATTTTTCATCGTGATTATATTTTGTCGCGTTTTGAGAGCGTTTGCGAGATATTTGAATGTAGGGGTATTTTGGTCTTTTGTGGGGATAGATATTTGTCTTATTAAAATAGAAAGTTAGAGGTGAGAAAGGGAGAAAAACAGAATTTTGAGAGAAAAAGAGAAGAAGAAGGAAAAGAGAGGAGAAAAGAGAAGAGCAAGAGAAAAGTGTGGAAAATCACCAAGATCAATCTTTCGGAGTCGATTTAATCGGGTAAGGGTGTGAAATATTGTTATCCTAACTTTGTGTATGATTATGTATGTGTTTTGTGTGGATGTTTTGGTTGGTTTTCCATATGTTTCCGGTTATGCCGTATTGGACGAAATCGATAGAAACCAATATTTTTACGGTCGAAAAGTCGTATGAATACATGTGTTGGTTGGTTATATGTATGTAAGCTGCTGTTTAAAGTTTCATGAAGTTTGGTTATGTTTCGGTTAGATTTCGGTATGTTTCCGTTGTTGTTTCCGTTTAGGTCGAATCGTAGGAAATCGATAGAAACCGATGTTTTCACGGTTAGGATTCGGAATAAATTACGTAGTTGTATCGAGTAAGGTTAGGTTGTCGTATAGCGTGCTTTTTATTCGATTTGGCGATGTTCGAAAATTCTGGTTTTTGAAAGGTTGAAATTTAATCGAAAAATCGAACGTCGTAGAAATTTCGTTTATGTGTTCTAAATTGTTCTTATGTATTTGGTGGTTGCGCGTATATGTTTGTTTCGATGAAAATGTTCGATTTAGTCGAGTTTCCGGGAACTTTGGAAAAATGGCAGCAAAGGTGTATTTTGAGAAAATCTGATTTTTGAGAAATACAGGGCTATGAATCGATACATAACAGCTATGTATCGATACGAAATGGTTTATGTATCGATACATAACCCTTATGCATCGATACATACTGAAGAAATTTGGGAAAACAACATTTTCACTACAGCATGTGTCGACACATGCGTGCTATGTATCGATACATGTGGCTTTTTGTATCGATACATAAGCCTATGTATCGATACATACTGTGCTGAACCATAAAATTCGGGTTTGTCGGCGAAACTTCGGAAATTCATATCTCTTGAACCGTAAGTCGGCTTTGGTCCCCGTTCGAAGCGTTGGAAGGCTAACGAGATGTTCTTTCTAGGAAAAATAGTTTTGGGGTCTGATCTTGGTCCAATCGGTATAGTTTTTACGAACCGTTTCATAGTGTCGGGCGTCCGGTTTATGTTTTTGCGTTATTTTGAAATATTCATATCTTGTTAACCGTTTATCGTATTTAAGAGTTCTTTATACCGAATCGAAGCTGTCGATGAGTACTTTTTGATGATGATAGAAAATACTATTTTTGGCCGACTTTTAGCCGATTTTTTCGGAAAACCGAATAATGGAATTTTGAGTTATTTTTCAATATTGTAAGACATATTATGATGTGTTATGAGATGGCTTGTGTGATGATTCTTTGATGGGAATTTGATGTTGTGGAATGGTGTATTGGTGTTTGTGGCCATTTTGGGCAATTGTGTGCATTACTTTATATGTACTTGAAATACATGATTATTGTTAATGCATGAGCATTTGATGTTGGCATGAGTCATTAATGTGTCAAGTATCATGATATGCATTCTTGCATTGGAAGATTCATAGATGAATCAGTTTTATCGTCTTACGCCCTGAAATAATGGTAGAAGCGATTAATCACAAATGATTGTGCGCCCTGAAATAGTGGACTATGGCAATCTAATTGTACGCCCTGAAATAGTGGACTAAAGCAATCCATAAACGTCGTACGCCCTGAAATAATGGTTTATAGCGACGGGGAACATCGTAGGCCCGACGGGGAGTTACTCTATGTAACGAGCGATGATTCCAGCAGAGTTCCTGAGTGAACTAGTGATGATTGAGTCGGTACCGCATTGCATTTGCATAGAGTCGTGAGTCGGTCTCTATGATTTGCATTGGTCATCTTTGTATATGTGCATTGATGAAGGAACCTGAATATATGTATTTATGTTGAATGATAAGCATTGTGATGTATATGCTTGGTTTTGTATATATATATATATATGCCTTGCGATGTATATTGAGTAAGATGTGATGAATGGCGATAAGAGTTGTATCTTTGTAATGATACATTGGTGAATAAACATGTATGCGTGTTATGTTGAATGAATGGTGATGAATTGAGATGTATTAGGGATGCATGTATTTGAGCATGAATGAATATGCCTATGTGAAGGATGCGTTAATTACGGATTGTTATGCCGTGTATTTGATTTATGGTATATGCTTGGTGTGATATGTATATATACATGCATAGTGATGAGTTGTGGTGAGAATGTGGTATATGTGTATTATATGTTGAGATATATAATTATATGCAACGTTATTATGATAATACTTCTCACCCTTCTGCTGTTTTATGATGCTCTATGAGGCATTGCAGATTAGGTATCTGGTGGTCTTTTGTGAAGCGTGTCTTCATTTTCCTTGTTGGTCGGTTGGCTCTGATATGTAGCACCGGGTAGCTAGGACGTTTTGATCTTTTTGTGATACATTTGCATATGTATCTTGCTGATGAATTTGTGTATATAAACATGATGTTGTTTGTGATTCATACTGGATGATGTATATATATGTTGATGTATATATGTGGTTGTTATTCAATATTTTAGATGTTTCTGCTTTTATTCTAAATATTGAGATGTGGGTATAAGGACTGAGATCCTTTGTTGTTTGAAAGTTACCCCACTGTTGCATATCATTTTGAGCAGGTGTTGTATGTGTTTTAATTTCAAGCATAATGTGACATACCTTTTTATGCCGTGTTTGCAATTATACTCTGATAAAATTTTCAATACGTGCCTAAATGATTTAATATGTTATTTGGGGGTATAGAAAGGGGTGTTAAATTAAGTGGTATCAGAGCCAGTGTTGAGTCTGTTGTTGAGTCTGTTGGTGCGACAGTTGAATACTGTCGTTGTTGTTTGTCCCTTAGTACGTGATATGTGTGTGAAACACTGTCAGTGCTTTTTGATTTTCTAATCCTTTGTTTTCAGGAGTTAGAGTGAGATAAGTGGGGGAGAAGCAGGTACTTCTCCATGTTGCTTCAGGTGTGGAGTGCTGGCTCAGTGTGTTGTGAATTGCAAGATTGTAAGTGTTGTTTGGACAGTGTTGTTCCCGATTCCGTAAGAAATGCGGAGGTAAGGTTTATGTCAACTAAGGATTTGTGCCTTAGGTAGTTTTGTGTATGGGATGCAAGAAAGGCTATTATAGTTTGGTAAAGACGGTTTATGCCCCATCATGATTGTCGATTGTCTATTGGCAAATTGAGGAACTGATCACCCTTAATCTCTTGTTGATAGCAGACGGAAATTATGTTGGATGGAATAGGCGGGTCTTTCCGGCTTTGATAGTGTGTGAAATGAATTGTTTGGAATTTAAAGAGATGATTACAGATTGTTTTGATGAGTCGATGAAGATGCTAATATCGGAAGATGAAATGGATTAGAGGTTTTGGTATGTTAGTCCAGTTGGGAAGTCATTGAGAGAGAATGATTGGGTTTTATTTAAGGACTGCTTCACAGAGAGTAGAGATTAAACTTAATTGGACGAAGGTGAATAGTTGAGGTTTATATCTGCTAAGTAAGTAGGAAACTCTTAGTAGATGGGAATAAGACATTTGTTTTGTCTGTGATGGTAGTGTTCTGGGAATTGGCAGGAAGTCGCAGTGATGGGCCGTCAGTTGGGCATGGTTTTCAGATATGTTTTTGGATGGAACATTAAGGTGTTGTCTTAGAGAGCTCCAGTATTGTTGGTAACAAAAGGAATGATGTTTGAATGGAATAACAAGCAGGATGTGTATAATGGTATTGAGACTATGGAAAGCAAAACTTAGAGTTCTGGTGAAGTTTGACGTCTTGGGAGTTTTAAGGCATTAATGGAAATTTTGAGAGAACCCTTAGGTATGGGTGTAATATTTAAGAGTTCTTTTTGGTTAGTTGTGGCTACATGTTGGGATTTGTGGAATTTGGATTGTCCAGAGAATGAAATTGTGTATGAGTTACTGTCAGTGGAAAGTTTTGCAAAAGCTTTAAGAATTTATATCTTTTGGAATTTGTTTGGGTATTACAACGTGCAGTGATGTTATTTGGTGTTAGTAAGGAATATGTAATGTTTGTGGAGTAAAGGAATCGTATCTTCCATATTTAATTGGATAAGTTCGTAGTGGTTTCGATTGAGGATATTTGGATTTGTTATAAACTAAGAGGAAGAATGAGTAAAGTGTTTGAGATTTGAATTACAAGTGTTGAAAAGAGACGAAGTTTTATGCTAAGTTATTCGAATGAGAATTTTGGCTGAAAAGGGCTAGTTTCTTGGAAATGTTATTTCAGATGAGAGTATGCTTAATGGATCCATCGGAAGTAGATGTAGTTCTACATTGAGAGGCTCCGAAGTTAGTTAAGGAGATTAGAAACTTTTGGACTCAGTTGGTTGTTATTACAAGTTATGGAAGACTTTGTTAAGTTCGTACTTCTGGTATCTCAGTTGACTTACAAAGGGTGAGTCGTTTGTTTGGATGTTCGTTGTGAGTAAGTTTTGGTGAGCTGGAGTAGAAGTGTCTACGGTTTCAGCTTTGATTTTGTGTGATCCTAATAAACCGGTTGTGGGGTATTGTGATGTGTCTTTGATGAGTTTAGTCAACGTGGTAATGCAAGAGGGTAAAGTCGGGGCTTATGCTTTACGACAATTGAGGATTTATAAAAGGATCTGTATTATTATGGATTTGGAATTTGTTGCGGTGGTATTGTGTTGGAATGTTTGGAGGTATTATCTTTATGGTTCTAGGTTCGAAGTGTTTGGTAATCGCAAGGACATTGAGTACTTGTTGGGTCTAAAGGAATAAAGTATGAGACAACAAGGATGGTTAGAGTTCTTGATGAGTTATGAATTTGGCTTGGATTATCCTTCGGGGAAAAGCTGTTGTTGTGCCTGAAAAGTTAAGTCGGAAGTTTCTATGCATGTCTGTTTTGATGATCAGGGAGTTAGAATTATTTGAGAAATTCCGAGACTTGTGTATGGTGTATGAGATAACACAAGAGAGTGTGAGATTGGTAATATCAAAGTGAACAGTGATTTTTGGTGAATTTGAGAAAGAGTTAGACTTTGGACGTGGAATTGATAGTTTTGATGGTTGCGAGTAATCAGAGTGCGCAGCGGAAGCGTGAGGTGGCACATTTTGTGTTTACGTGTGGGACTTGTAAGAGTTCGTAGGTTGAACATTGAAAACATGTAGGAATGATGAGACCATTGGACGTTTCAGAATGGGAGTGTTAGGTGAAAGGTTTAGATATTATTCATGGGCTACTATGTAGATGGATGTTTTGGTTATATGTTCGAATGGGAATCGTAGCATTGTTGTAATAAGGTTGTGTGACAAGGATGTTGGTATTCTGGTTTTGTAGATGTTGTAGAATCTATGTTGAGTCGTGGAACTTGTGTTCTTGTTTGTGTTGTTGCCTCGTTTCCATGGTGATGGTTCGAGTGAGTGTAGCTAATTCCTATGATGGGGAATTAGGGGAGTGTTATCTACGGTGATGGTAACGATCTTGTTGTGTTTTGGTTCTAGAGTGAACCTGTGTGTTGGTATCGTGGTTTTCCTTGAGTTGTGAGTTGGTCGTCAAGTGCATTGTATGGGCTTTGCATCTTGTCGTTGTTGTTGTCGTCGTTGTCGTGCCGTTGTGGTATCTGCTGTTAGCACGGTGGTTTGTCAGTTGTGTTATTTGTGGTGTGCCTTTTGTTGGCATGTTGGTTTGTTAGTCGGATGCGAGAGTCGCGTCCGGGGTTGTTCGTCTCAGTATATTTTCGAGGACGAAAATTTCTAAGTGGGGGAGAGTTGTAACGCCCCGGTTTTGTCTTATTTAATTAATCGAGTCGTTTTGATTATTTTATTATTATATTATTTTATTTTCGACTTTTATTTAGAAAAATGTTATTTTTCATTGTGATTATATTTTGTCGCGTTTTGAGAGCGTTTGCGAGATATTTGAATGTAGGGGTATTTTGGTCTTTTGTGGGGATAGATATTTGTCTTATTAAAATAGAAAGTTAGAGGTGAGAAAGGGAGAAAAACATAATTTTGAGAGAAAAAGAGAAGAAGAAGGAAAAGAGAGGAGAAAAGAGAAGAGCAAGAGAAAAGTGTGGAAAATCACCAAGATCAATCTTTCGGAGTCGATTTAATCGGGTAAGGGTGTGAAATATTGTTATCCTAACTTTGTGTATGATTATGTATGTGTTTTGTGTGGATGTTTTGGTTGGTTTTCCATATGTTTCCGGTTATGCCGTATTGGACGAAATCGATAGAAACCAATGTTTTTACGGTCGAAAAGTCGTATGAATACATGTGTTGGTTGGTTATATGTATGTGAGCTGCTGTTTAAAGTTTCATGAAGTTTGGTTATGTTTCGGTTAGTTTTCGGTATGTTTCCGTTGTTGTTTCCGTTTAGGTCGAATCGTAGGAAATCGATAGAAACCGATGTTTTCACGGTTAGGATTCGGAATAAATTACGTAGTTGTATCGAGTAAGGTTAGGTTGTCGTATAGCGTGCTTTTTATTCGATTTGGCGATGTTCGAAAATTTGGGTTTTTGAAAGGTTGAAATTTAATCGAAAAATCGAACGTCGTAGAAATTTCGTTTATGTGTTCTAAATTGTTCTTATGTATTTGGTGGTTGCGCGTATATGTTTGTTTTGATGAAAATGTTCGATTTAGTCGAGTTTCCGGGCACTTTGAAAAAATGGCAGCAAAGGTGTATTTTGAGAAAATCTGATTTTTGAGAAATACAGGGCTATGAATCGATACATAACAGCTATGTATCGATACGAAATGGTTTATGTATCGATACATAACCCTTATGCATCGATACATACTGAAGAAATTTGGGAAAACAGCATTTTCACTACAGCATGTGTCGACACATGCGTGCTATGTATCGATACATGTGGCTTTTTGTATCGATACATAAGCCTATGTATCGATACATACTGTGCTGAACCATAAAATTCGGGTTTGTCGGGGAAACTTCGGAAATTCATATCTCTTGAACCGTAAGTCGGTTTTGGTCCCCGTTCGAAGCGTTGGAAGGCTAACGAGATGTTCTTTCTAGGAAAAATAGTTTTGGGGTCTGAACTTGGTCCAATCGGTACAGTTTTTACCAACCGTTTCAAAGTGTCGGGCGTCCGGTTTATGTTTTTGCGTTATTTTGAAATATTCATATCTTGTTAACCGTTTATCGTATTTAAGAGTTCTTTATACCAAATCGAAGCTGTCGATGAGTAATTTTTGATGATGATAGAAAATACTATTTTTGGCCGACTTTTAGCCGACTTTTTCGGAAAACCGAATAATGGAATTTTGAGTTATTTTTCAATATTGTAAGACATATTATGATGTGTTATGAGATGGCTTGTGTGATGATTCTTTGATGGGAATTTGATGTTGTGGAATGGTGTATTGGTGTTTGTGGCCATTTTGGGCAATTGTGTGCATTACTTTATATGTACTTGAAATACATGATTATTGTTAATGCATGAGCATTTGATGTTGGCATGAGTCATTAATGTGTCAAGTATCATGATATGCATTCTTGCATTGGAAGATTCATAGATTAATCAGTTTTATCGTTTTACGCCCTGAAATAATGGTAGAAGCGATTAATCACAAATGATTGTGCGCCCTGAAATAGTGGACTATGGCAATCTAATTGTGCGCCCTGAAATAGTGGACTAAAGCAATCAATAAATGTCGTACGCCCTGAAATAATGGTTTATAGCGACGGGGAACATCGTAGGCCCGACGGGGAGTTACTCTATGTAACGAGCGATGATTCCAGCAGAGTTCCTGAGTGAACTAGTGATGATTGAGTCGGTACCGCATTGCATTTGCATAGAGTCGTGAGTCGGTCTCTATGATTTGCATTGGTCATCTTTGTATATGTGCATTGATGAAGGAACCTGAATATATGTATTTATGTTGAATGATAAGCATTGTGATGTATATGCTTGGTTTTGTATATATATATATATATATGCCTTGCGATGTATATTGAGTAAGATGTGATGAATGGCGATAAGAGTTGTATCTTTGTAATGATACATTGGTGAATAAACATGTATGCGTGTTATGTTGAATGAATGGTGATGAATTGAGATGTATTAGGGATGCATGTATTTGAGCATGAATGAATATGCCTATGTGAAGGATGCGTTAATTACGGATTGTTATGCCGTGTATTTGATTTATGGTATATGCTTGGTGTGATATGTATATATACATGCATAGTGATGAGTTGTGGTGAGAATGTGGTATATGTGTATTATATATTGAGATATATAATTATATGCAACGTTATTATGATAATACTTCTCACCCTTCTGCTGTTTTATGATGCTCTATGAGGCATTGCAGATTAGGTATCTGGTGGTCTTTTGTGAAGCGTGTCTTCATTTTCCTTGTTGGTCGGTTGGCTCTGATATGTAGCACCGGGTAGCTAGGACGTTTTGATCTTTTTGTGATACATTTGCATATGTATCTTGCTGATGAATTTGTGTATATAAACATGATGTTGTTTGTGATTCATACTGGATGATGTATATATATGTTGATGTATATATGTGGTTGTTATTCAATATTTTAGATGTTTCCGCTTTTATTCTAAATATTGAGATGTGGGTATAAGGACTGAGATCCTTTGTTGTTTGAAAGTTACCCCACTGTTGCATATCATTTTGAGCAGGTGTTGTATGTGTTTTAATTTCAAGCATAATGTGACATACCTTTTTATGTCGTGTTTGTAATTATACTCTGATAAAATTTTCAATACGTGCCTAAATGATTTAATATGTTATTTGGCCAAGAGGCTGTGAACTGATCCTGGATCCTGTTATGCTATGTTGTTGGGGATGAATATGCCATGCGTTGCAAAATGCACTGAAACACACACTAAGATGCAACTTCTAAGGAATCTAATGCACGTATGAATTCACAAGATATAATAGATATGATTATGATGTTATGCTTGGATGTTATGCACATGACGATGCAAATGATCGGGCGCGCTGGGGATAAGTTTCCTTGTCGAGGGTATCACCATGGATTGGATTTGGTGGTTGCCAAATAAAATTGGACTTTAGGTTATGCGCCAAATGAAATTGGACTTTGGGTCAAACTTCCAGACTAAAACTGGATTGGAGGATAGATTACCAGACGAGAACTGGTGTTTAAACTTTGGTTTGTCAGACGAGAACTAACTTTAAAGTGATTTGCCAGACGGGAACTAGACCTTAAAATGATTTGCCAGACGAGGACTGGACCTTGAAATGATTTGCCAAACGAGAACTGGACCTTGAAATGATTTGCCAGACGAGAATTGGACCTTAAAATGTTTTGCCAGACGAGAACTGGACCTTAAAATATTTTCCAGACGAGAACTGGGCTTTAAAATATTTGCCAGACGAGAACTGGGCTTTAAAATATTTGCCAGACGAGAACTGGGCTTTAAAATGTTTGCCAGACGAGAACTGGGCCTTAAAATATTTGCCAGACGGGAATTGGGCCTTACAATGATTTGCCAGACGGGAACTGGGCCTTAAAATGTTTGCCAAGCTAAGTTGGACTTTGGGTTGCCAAGCTAAGTTGGACTTTTGGATTGCCAAGCTAAGTTGGACTTTTGGATTGCCAAGCTAAGTTGGACTTTGGTGTCAAGTCTTGCGATACCAGGCTTTGAGACGTCAAATCTTGTTGGAAGGTTAGGCTTGAGGAATGATATTATACGCATGTCTATGCAATGAGCGAAGCGACATGACTAATGCATATGAGTGATTTATGCAATGATATGAAGGTTTCCAAGGATGCCCCAGCAAAGGATAAGGGATGGATAGGTTCCTATGCAACAAGGTTTCTTGTCAGAAGAAAGGCAACAGGTTATTTGTGGGGTGATAGCCTGATTCCCCAAAACTCGTCTTGAACTCAAAGGTCACTTGATGGTGTTCGCCTGAGCAGATTGAAAGCAACGGAGAGATTTGCCCCTGTATGGCTCATCCTGCCCCAGTCTGGGCCTATGAAGAATTTCCCCTTGATAGGAAATTGGAAACAACTATACCATGAGATGATCTCGAGATGGCTTGCCCCAGAATTCCAAGTCGTGAAAGGTTTTGTCCTTGAAAGGAAGTTGGAAGCAGATGTACCATGAGATGAACTCGAGATGGTTTGCCCCAGAATTCCAAGTCGTGAAAGGCTTTGTCCCTGAAAGGAAGTTGGAAGTGGATGTACCATGAGATGAACTCGAGATGGCTTGCCCCAGAATTCCAAGTCATGAAAGGATTCTTCCTTTATTGATTGACTCTTGAAGTATTTGGCTTCGAAGTACCCTTGAGGTAGCTTGCCCCAGAATGAGCGTTTGAGCGACTTAACTTGTGTTGATTGAACATTGGAGGGGTTTTCCTTTAATCAAAAGAACCTCTGGGTGGCCTGCCCCTGGTTGGTAGAGTCTTGAGATGATTCACCATGTTCAACCTGATTCCTGAATGATTTGCCCCATAATCAACTAATACTTCGGGGACTTGCTTTAAACTGACTAATTCCATAATCATTGGATGTCAATGCCCCTGTTCCATAGGGTTATGAGGTGTTGTTAGTTCAAATCAAATTTGTTGAATGATCTAGCTCTCTTTGATTGCTCCTTGTTGGAATTTCCTTGATGTCAAACGCTGACTTGCAGTCAAAATTGTTCGTTCACAAATGGTAATTTTAATGCGATGCTCATGCAAGTTTTGAAAAAAAAATCAATCATTATTGGAATGATGTGACAATGTTGTATGAAAGATATAGCAAGAATATGACACCAAAACAAGTGATTAGCAAATTTGTAGGAGTCAGTTTACGCAACCTTGCTGTAGTATGCTTTCAGAATAAACCCCGCCTCAATTAGGTCTTTCAAGGGTTGTAACGTGGTCTGGTTCACGGTTATAGAAACAAAGGATATAAGGCTCAAAGTGTGTTTTGTACCCACCCCTTCTTCGTGATGATCTCCAGTCCTACGTTCAGTTAAATTGACACACATTTGTCCTCTAAAAGAGTTCGACGGTGCAAGAGCAAAGGTGAGGATTCAAGATTTACTTGAAATGGCAGTCACCTTATTTTGCTTTTGTCAGTAATGTCAGTGACCCTTTTGGTTTTTGTTGAGGATTCGAAAGCCTCTTTTGGTATTATTTTTTATCTTTGTGGATTGATTTCGCTTTTCGAGTCCATCGGGGTTGCCTTGATTTTTGCCTAAGTCTCCTTTTGAGGTGTTCGACTTAGCAGGCTTTTTTTTAGTAAGGTTTGTGACTGCCAAATCATTGGTCATTAAAGAACAATCGTCATAACTTCTGAATTTTGCATGGTTCCTTCGACACGTTCGGAGGTGTGGGAATGCGGGGTCAGATTAACTGAACACTACCCTGCCCTGGGTCGAGTTTAAGGGTTTGAATATCCGAAGGAAACTCCTACTTCTAGGCTCTAAGTGGTTAACTAGGGACTAACTCCTTACCTCTCCAGTGTTTGGGGATTTGAAACAATTCCTGTACATCCTTGACAGGATTCTATCCGAAAGCATACCATCAGCAATTATGGGTACCTTGTTTTCATCATCCTCCAATCTTTGCTAAAATGACAATTTGGTGAAGAAAGTGGACGAGAGATACATGGAAGAATTTTTTTTTTATATATATATGTGAAGAAAAAATGAGCGAATGCGACGTGATTAGTTCAAAAAAAATGCATGATCACTTCATTAATATTACCATTTAAAATAAACAATGTTCAAAACAAGTAGCATTTAATCATAAAAGAAATTACAAATGCGAATGATAAAAACAATCCAATGATTGCCAGCATCTGAGGAAGTCTTCCTGTCTGAACCACTGGCTGCCTCTTGAAGTCTTGGAACTTATTTGGGCGAGAAGCTGACGTGCATAATCAAGTCTCCTTCTTGGAAGGATATGTACTTCTTGTCAATCAACTGTTGCACCTTGGCTTAAAAAGCTTTGCAATCTTCAGTCGAATGCCCCATTAATCCAGCATGATATCCACAATGCGCATTGGGATCGTATCCAGGCGGGTATGGTTTTAGCAAAGACTTGATAGCTTTGGGCTCTACCAGTGAGTTTTGGACCAGATGCGGCAAAAGTTGACTGTACGACATAGGAACTAGGTGAAGAGGAGCAGTCCTTCTTTCCAAGTTGTTTCGAGGCCACTGATTCTGATATCCTTGACCACGAGCTCGTTGATTTGCACGAGGAGAAATCATGGGTTTCTGTTATGACGCCCTAGGATTGACAGGTTGCCCATAAGGATGATATGGCGCTGACAATGATAACTTCTTAGAAGCTGAAGGGCCATAAAGTTTTGCTGGTGTACCTTGAGAATACTCAACATTTGCTATGACTGCATCAATTTCATTATCATCTTTCTCTTGGGAATTGCTGAAGGATTCAGTCTCACTAGCTTGATTACTCGAGGCATCTCAAACTTGTTTAGCTTTGAGGTAACTCTTGATGCGTTCTCCTACTATTATAAGGTCAGAGAAGCTTGAGAATGAACTACCAGTCATTCTTTCAAGATAGGTGTCATGCAGACCATTCAAGAACATGTCAATCACTTCTTTATCCAAGAGTGGTGGTTGCACCCTGGCTGCCAACTCTCTCCACCGTTGTGCCTAGTCCTTAATGGATTTACCGCTCTTCTGGGATAGGCTTTGCAGCTGCGTGCGACTGGGAGCCATGTCCAAATTGTACTCATATTACTTTAGGAAAGCATTGGATAAGTTTTTCCATGATTGGATACAGCTTTTTTCTAAATCCATGTACCAATCCAAAGATGCACCACTTAAACTGTCTTGGAAACAGTAAATCATCAACTTGTCGTCGCGGACATGAGAAGTCATCTTTCGGCAGAACATCACCAAATGATGCTTCGGGCAACTGAGACCAGCGTACTTCTCAAAGTTGGGTACTTTGAATTTTGGAGGAATTACCAGGTCTGGCACTAGGCACATATCAACAGCATCGAGCCCAAAAGTATCGCGCGCTTTCATAGCTTGAACTTTCTCTTCGAGGGCACAAAACCTTTTCTCCATGGAATCAGTCAGCGACATCATCTAAGACTGAGTAGGGATGTTCACTCGTGGAGGATGATCACCAGGTAGATGATCATACAGTGGGTTAGTCGACACAGCAAAACCTGATGAGGGGTCAAAATCCTTCATCCCAACATGTTGAAAGCTATCCTCTGACATAGCTATCACAACTTTCAAATTGTCTATGCTCGTCTTATCTCCACTTGAACTTGCTTCAAATGCTTTGCGGCTACCACAGGTTCAATATGAGTGTCGGGAAATCAGCTGGCAGGAAATGGGCAGAGGATCAGACGCGTTTTGATTGGAAGGGTATGCCATGCAAATGAGATGCAAATGCAATGATATGCAAACAAATGCAATGCAGAAAGATCCAGGATCCAGGATATCACAAGTAACTTCCCAACCCTCATAACAGGTAGGCTTTATAAGGATAGTTCTATATTCTTTACCCATAAACCCACTCACGGGATAGCTCTTATGTAGATGGATATGGTTCCCAGGGTCTCGGACACTAATCGCGTCAACACCACGCAACAGGCTAGCTGCATTATGACAGGGATACAAAAAGGTCTATCCTGAGTGTAGTCTTCATGCTAGGCCCACGAGAAGCGAGTCCTCGGAGACTAACACTAACGACTGCCAAGATGGAAACTGGTGCTAAGAGTGGTTCCCAGAGTCACGGACCCTTCACGAATCAAGTTGTGCGACAGGCTAGCTGCGTTACAACAAGATCTACGAAAAGGTCTACTCTAGGGGAAGCTTTCATGCTAGGCACACAAGGAGCGAGTCCTTGGGGACTAACACTAATTACTACCAAAATCTAAACTAGGTGTTCTCTCTTCTTTTTCCAAGACTCGGGTATGGAGCCTTACTTGTGATATCATCCCAAGATCCAACAAACAAGTATGATAAACAACATATAATAAAGAGAAAGCAACACAAAGCAAATAAAGAAGTAATAGGAAAAAACAAACAAGAAGAAATTAAACAAGCGAAGCTAACACTCTCGAATCGAGTCAAGTTAGGCTCGACTCTATCTAGCATAGGGCAATGCAGATTCCCCAGCAGAGTCGCCATCTATCGTACCTCAAAAAATACGATCCTCGCGATGGACGCGGAAAAAACTGTTAAAAATAGAGTCGCCACCGAACTTTATTTATCCCAATTTAGGGAAAGGAAAATATCGATAAAACCTTTAAAGGGAGATAAGAACATGGTCATCGCAACCAAATTCGGGTTCGGGAGTCGATTACGCAAAGGGAAGGTGTTAGCACCCTCTACATCCGTTGTACTCAACGGGAACCTCTTGAATCGATTCGAGAGATAAGTTAGCTTGGTTTGTTTATTTTCTTCTAAGGTAGATATTGTTTTCTAAGGGGAAAATGGGTGGTTTTTTATTAGTGTGCTCGGCAAGGATTGGGACCCTTGTGCCTACGTATTCCCTCGTGCAATGGGAAAGTCAGAGAATTCGTAGTTCGTGGGACTACAGTTGGTTTGTGTTTTTTAAGTGAACGAGTGTTTAATTCGTATTCTAACTGCTAAACGTTGGCTTGTCTGCTCGTCAAGAGAGGCTGAAGCACTAGTTCATATGCGCGGAAGAATGGACTAAACAATGTTCTTTTTGTGAAAGTTGTTTGAGTATGAATTAAGTGTATTAGAGATTTGATTGAGAAAAAGGTTTGATTTGGACGTGTTTTAGGGTTTCGATCGCGTAAGAAGCGTTTGGTTTGTTAAGTATTTTGAGGGAAGAATGACGACTATTCGATAAACGAGACGTCGGCCTCGCAACCAATTAATCGGGGCATTACTGGGATGCTAGATCTCAACGACACCTTTTTCATTCTATTGATTATGAAATTGTTTGATAATGATTAAGTTTTTTAAGACGAAAGGTTGAATGAACAACAACCCAAGGGCGTGCCTCAAGAGCCATTCATTCGAAGATCCAAGGAATGCTAGACTCCAAAAATCTCCTCCTTTCGTTAGTTGATTAAGAAAGTGTTTGAAATAGGTTGAATCAGATTGGTTATGAAAATAAGTGGGGATCGATACTAGTCTCTAGGGGTGCTCCTAGTAACGAAACCTCGAGATGTGCAAGTGTGCGTTTGATGGCGAGGCAAAAGGCGCTCGACCTACGATTGGGCTCGACGGCGAATCGAGGACCGG
Source organism: Lathyrus tuberosus (assembly GCA_022829125.1). Lineage (NCBI taxonomy): Eukaryota > Viridiplantae > Streptophyta > Magnoliopsida > Fabales > Fabaceae > Lathyrus > Lathyrus tuberosus. The sequence goes on from JALAZF010000075.1 coordinate 14,554,304, forward strand.
TTTGGAAATGGTTTAGTTGAAAAGGTCGAAAGATTGAATGAATGACAACCCAAGGGGCGTGCCTCGAGAGCCATCCATTCGAAGACCCAAGGAATGCTAGATTCCAAGAATCTCCTCCTTTCGAAAGTTTGATTGAAAAAAAAAAGGCGACATGCAATAAAAGGCTCCAATTTAGTGTATTTAGATTAAGTGTATGAACAAAGAAAATTGTTAGATAAACATGAATATGAATATGATGTGGACAATATGAATAGTATGAATAAAAAATATAATCGAGATAATATTTGACGGAAAATAAACAAGATAATGATTAATCGGGTGAATCGGGAAATAAAAGGTGACGACCTCGTCTCAATCAAGAACTCTAAAAAAAAGGTTCCATGATGTTTAATACCTTCATTGATCGGAAATGAAAATAATATAGTGCAAAGTAAAATGTGAAATAAAATCAAAATCGAAGAAAAGTCTCATCTTAACCGACAAAATTTGGTTTTAGATGTTCACCGAACCATAAAAAATGAAAAGTAAAAGTGAAAATAAAATCGGTCTCATCTTAATCAAGATCTTTAATCTTAGATCGATAAGCTATGATTTTTTTACTTTCATTGACCGATAAAAAAAAATAGGCCTCATATTAATCAAGATTTTGAATCGATTTTAAGAAAATCAACTAAATCATGAGTGTTGTTATATCATTGGCCCATGTCAAAATTGGAATAAAGTCGAGAATGAAAATCGAGATAGAAATGAAGAGAAATGGAATGAGTGAGCACAAAAAAGTCAAGAGAATATTAAAGAATCGAAATCACGAGATCAAACAAATCGCATCTAAGTTACAAATCACAACAATTAGAAGTCGAAAATAAGAAGAAAAAAAATAATTGATCATAGATAAAATCCTAAATATTTAAAATCTAGACACAAACCAAAATCGAAAGGACTAATTCAAAGAGTGACTAAGAAAATATTTTTTTAATTTTTACCAATCTAAAAAAAATATACTATTAATAATAACCAATATAATTTAGAAAAATATTGTAAATATTCAAAACCAAATTTAATTAAAGTATATATCTAAACTAAAATGATAATGTAAAAAAACAAATTAAAAGAAGAAAATTTAAAACTCAACAAACAAACAAAAAAAAGCTACAAACAAATCGGGCTAGTGTGAAGAGGAAGTTGGGCCACAGCCAAACCCAAACCCGGTTCGTTTTCTTTTTTTTGCTAAAGAGGGTTATGTGAAACCCTGCATCCCACGTGTATCAAAACAACACGCACGGAAGGAGGAACAGGAAAGAGGTTTCACACACACGCTCAGAACAGAACGAATCGAAACCGCAAAACTCTCACGATTCGATCCTCGATGCTACTTCGTTCAAACTTGTTTTTTCGCACCATCCTCTCTGATCGCTCTTTTCTAACACTCTATTTCTCTCTCTGCGTTTCGATTAGGTTTATCTCGTTCGCTCAGTTTCTCTCTTCATCTCTTTAATTTCTATTCGTGTTTTTCTCCTCACTGTCTCTCGATCTGCTCTCAATTTCTTCTCTCAGTTGCGTCTCTGTTGCTACGATTTCTTTTTCTCGGTCGCGTCACTCTATATACAGCGGTGTTGTGATTTGAAGGGAGGGGCGAGATAGCTTTGTGGATGAGTGACAGTGAGGTCGAAGGTTGAGGATCGGTGGAAGAAAAATCGAAGGTTGAAGGGTGACGACAGATTGTGAGGGTTTGGTTCGAAAACTATTTGTGTGTTGTTGATGGCTTAAGAGATATGAAGGCTGGGTTGTGATTTGGATTAAGAAGGGTGATTTGGGTGGTGATTAAATGTTGTATTGTGTTGAAGATGGATGGTGGATCGTCGAGAACAAGAGAGTGAAGGTTGGAGTTTTTATGACATTCTTTGTGTTGTTATGGCTCTATGGCGTTAAACCGTTCGAAGGTGCGTTCCCCCTTTTTTTTGTCTTTGTTGTGTTTGAGTTGTTGAAGGTAATATGGAGATTTGAGAAATTATGTTGTTTGAGGTGAAATGGAGAGGATCACTGTCTGGGAAATGAAGGAAGTTGAGGAGGCTTTGTTAATAGAAGTTGATGAATCCAAGGGAAACGAAGAGGTTCGGTTTTTGCGGAGAAGAAAGTGGAGGTGTTGGGTTGTGTTGTGAAGAGAATAGAGCGCATGGTTTGTGAAGACGGTCACGAAGAGGATGAATCAAAAATCCCCCCCCCCCCCAGAAAACAAAAGGTTCCTCTTTTCTTTTCAACAGGTTTTCCCCTTTCTTTGTAACCTCTCCTCCTCTTTTATTGTGAATTAGTCCTTTCTTTAAAATAGATTCAAACCTTTTTTCTAATTCCTATCTTGTATTGTCATTCTCAAGAATGCAGATTGTTGTACCATTGTTGCAGAAGTCTTGGCTGCTTGTGTTGTCCTTTTCAGTTGCAGCTTTTATTGTCTGTTGTTACTGCAGTGTTTAGGTCTTTGTGTGGAGCAGTGGTGGTCGCGCATGGCTTTTGTTATTGTCTTGGTGTGTAGAGGCTTAACATGGCACTGTCACTTTCATGTGCAGAAGGTGGTTTGTGACTTGTAGCAGCTGTAGCATGCGCATAATTTTTCTTTCCAAATTTTTTGTTGTGATATAAATGGGCTCCTTGAATGTAACTTGGGTTTGAAAAAGTTGTAAATGGGCTTTCTTTATAGGTTTGGCCTTGAATATTTTTGTAGAACTTTTTGTGAATAGACTTTGGTGTTTATTACTTATTTATTATTTTTCTACACAATGGGCTTGTGATTTTGGATAACATGGACTTTGGGAAGAATTATGAAAGGGATTTGAATTTGAATGCATTTGGAATGGATATGAAACTAACATAAGAACTGGACATTTTGGCATGGAATTGAATTTTATTTAGATAATGTTTTGGGAATGGATAATAAAGTGGAAATCGGAAAGAATTGGATATTAATGGGTATGAAATGGAAAATTGTTACGAAAAATGATAAAATGGTTTGGTAGATTTAAATTAAATAAAATGGATTAAGATGGTTAAAAATGGACAGTAAAAATAATAATGGTTAAGAAAAAATGAATGATGACTAAGAATTGTCCCTAAGGAACCATGAATCAATCTCAACCTTTAAAACTATGAATCATACACCAACTGACCTGATCATGAAACACACTTTGCCTGACCAAACAAAGCGACATATTTTTTGGATTTTTTGAATATGGTTAGTGGATGGATGTATAAATGAAGATTATATACAGGTAGGACAAATTTAGGGTATGACACCGTGAAAAGGCTTTGTGTGTGGCTTGAGGTATTTTTATGTATGAATTGCGTTGAGGTTTGGAAAATGCGTGGAAGCTGGTCTTGCAAACATGATGAAGGCGTGTTGGCTTATGCGTTGTGACCTTTTTGTGATGGTTGAAGGTTGGCTTGTATTTGTTGTTTTGGTGGCTCATGTAAAACTTGTGCATGTGTGGAGCTTTGTGTAGGGAGTTGGCTTTGGATATGGCTTGAGCTTGTTAATTGTTGTTGGTTTGCTGATGTAGATTTTTGTGTACTGCTTGCAAATAGGCCTTGATATTTCATGTAGAACTTGTAGAATATTGTTCTAATATTTTGTAATGAGAAAAAAATGTAGTGGGCTTATGGATTCATGAGCTTTCTCTTTTTATATTAATTTTTGGCCTTTCTTGAGTAAATCTTATGTGGACTAAAAAAATAACATGGACTTTGAATTTTGTAGCACGGATCTTCATTTTGGACTTTGACTAATTCTTATTTTAATTTTTTAATTAGTGGACTTGTGAGTTTTGCAATTTGCACCTTCCATAATTCTTGAACAATGCCCTTCTTGAACAATATTGAATCTTGAATACCATAACCTTTGAATTTTCAATAAAGACCAACTTGGAATCAACTTTGAATGAATCATGATGAACCACAAATATTCTCATTAAACTTTCTTGGACAATAACATGGATATGATAAACATGTCCTGAAATTATGAATCCCAATGTACTGCACCAACCCTAATTGACCATAATCCTTGACAAATGAAACAGCACATGGACTTATCTTGAATTTTGAAATAAATCAGAACCTTGAATCAAAATAAATCCACTATTGAATCAATCCTTTGAACTTTTCCACTTGCACTGCCACACTAAATTTTCACCATGAACCAAATGCTCAGTCAGCAATATGTCATGAAATCAGAGGAACATGACTTGATATGAACTGCTTTGTCCAAAACCCTGACTGAAAAATGAACTGATCTCTGATGATTCTTCACCATAAAACATTTGAACTCAACACAACCTAATAACTAAGTTCATACACAGATGACTTGAATTAGCACAAAAAACACTAATTAGAACCTCAAGCACAAATCATTTGAATTATGCACACCCTGGCCTCGATCATGAAACAAACTTTTGCCTAACCAAGATTAAGTCAAAACCAGATGAAATTCAATCCATATTGCACACACAACTTCCTTAATGACCTGATAGCCTTGCCTAAAACTTGATCCATCCTTGCAACGACTTGAGTTTAGACAATACGACAACGAAAGCGGAAGCAACATATTTTTGGATTTTTTAATAATCGTCAGTAGATGGAAACACATATGAGGATAATATACAGGTATGACAAATTTGGGGTATGACACTAGCACTGCTTTAGGTTTTGAGAGAAAAAATTACTTTATATGTGTTGAAGATCTAGCATAAAAATGAGTGAAAATGGTGTATGATTTAAGTCATAAGTAAGAGGTATGATTCGAATCAGAAAACCAAGTGATTTGAATCAAGAAGCTAAAACCATATGAAAAAAAATTTGTGTGATTCGAGTCACACAAACTGTGATTCAAGTCACATGATTGAATTCATGAGAAATGGTGATTCAAATCAAAGTTCCAGAAGCAAACCAAAAAAAAATTTGTTCAGTGTGATTCGAATCAATTAGTCTTGTTATTCAAATCATATTGTTGTGATTTGAATCATGAATTTTGTGATTCAAAACATGAAAACTAAAAAAGGATCCCTAAGCTCTCTGTAAGTCTGATTTGAGTCAAGTAAATAGTGTGATTTGAATCACACTACCAGAATCTCATTTTTGAAATATTTCAAGTGATTTTGAGACTCTTGTATAGTCATGACTTAAACCATTCTCAAATATAGTTCTTTATCCAAAAACTTAATAGATTGACTTGAATAATATTGTTTAAACTATAACTAAACACTTTGATTCATGCATGCTAAAAACATATTTAAAAATCAACCCTTAAGATGCACAATCGATGAGGAGACTCAATAGCTAAATAAACAAAACCAAAAAATTAATAGACAAGCAATCAAAACTTTTAACACATGAGGCAGAGATCTGCAACATGCGACTTCAAACACAACCATTGAAGAAGCCAAAGATGTTACCAAAATGAAAATTGATAAGCTAAATGGATCTCTTCTAACTTTTGAAATTTCGATGGATGGAAGGTTTGAGAAAAAGGGTAAGAATGTGGTGTTTAAAGTAGATGTTGAAGAAGGAGATGATCATGTAGAAGGTGATGTTGATGAAAACTTAATTAAATCCATTCCCTTCTTGATTAGAATTTTAGCAAGGTCATGAGAAGACTGGACTGGAGATCGAGGAACGATGTCACTACCAATGTCAAAGGCAACTACCATTGCATCCAAATGCATCAAATTTAAACGTAAAGGAAAATATGGAGAAAAACAAAACAATGGCAATGGAATCCAATGTCATTAATGTTAAGGCTTTGGACATATTTAGGCTTATTGTGATAACTTTCTTAAAAAGCATAAAAAGGGGTACAGCACCACTTTTTTATGATGAGTCTGATGAGGAAAGTGAATTTGAATAAGCCAACAATGTGGTTGCATTCATATCTCGCATAAGGTCAAGTTTAGATTTGCAGAATTATAGTGACATAGTGATGACGACATGTCTGATGATGCACTTGTTGAATCCTACAAAATTTTGTATCTCAAATGGAATGATGCGTACAAAGCTAGTGAGAAGCCGAAAAAGAAAATTGAAGTTATACTTCAAGACAAAGCTTGCCTCATAAATATTGTTTCTAAATTAAAGGAAAATTTAATTATCTTAATTCCAAACTTGAAGGTATGACTAAACATGTTCGTAAGTTGAATTCTAAAACTGAAACCCTTTATGAAATTCTAGGGGTGTGAAAAAAATAAAGAAATATGGAAGGAATTGGATAGACCTATGAGATATCCAACTTAAAAACATTTTTCTCTATATAAAAAATGGAGTTCATAATGTCCAACAACAAGGCTCAACATCCTGTCAAATATCGTAACTAGCACTTGAATGTTTATTCTAGATCCACTTGGGTATGCTATTATTATGGTTGCCAGGTTCATATATAAATGTATTTCTACAAACTATATGGTAGGTCATTCTATCATCGTCATTCTCATCCTAAGTGGAAGGAAACAAATGATGCGCGTCCTCAATAGGTTTGGAAAGCCAAGGCAAAGTCTCGAATAGGTTTGGAGAGCCTATACTTCTTGAGTCTCCTATCTTGAAGATTAATACTTTGATAGTGGTTGATCAAGACACTTGACTGGAAAAAAGAATTACTTGAAGGACATTAAATCATACCCTAACAGCTATGTCACATTAGGTGATTGAGCCAAAGGAAAAATTATAGGGTAAAGAAAGTTAGACTGCCTTGGTATCCCATGTCTAAATGATGTGCTTCTATTCGAGGGTATCACTTATAATCTCATTAGTATTAGTCAACACTATGATCAAGATATATGTGTTAAATTCAATAGGTATGAATGCATAGTCATTGACAAAAATCATGTTCAATTAATGAAGGGATCTAGATCAACAGACAATTGTTATATGTGGTGTCCTCACAAGAAGAATCAACCTTAGTCATGTATGATCTCCAAGACTGATGAAACTAAGTTGTGGCATAGGAAACTTGTTAGATGAAACCTCAAAATTATGAGAAAGATTGTATCTGAAAAGGATATTATTGGTCATTCTGATCTTAAGATTGAAGAAGGAAATATTTGTAGTGAATCTCATATAGGAAAGGAGACCAAGATTTCACACAAGAAGTTTCAATATCTTACCATCACTCGAGTGCTTGAACTGCTCCACATGGATCTCATGGGACTCATGCAAATTGAAAGCTTTGGATGTAAGAGGTATGTCTTTATCTGCGTTGATGATTTCTCTAGGTGCACATTGGTTGAATTCACACGTGAAAAGAATTATACATTCACTACCTTTGAATTTGTGTCAGCATTTGCATCATGAGAAGGGAAACGAAATTGGTAAAATTATACGTATTTGTGGTGATCATGGAATAGAATTTCATAACTCGGTCTTCTCAAAATTTTGTACATTGGAAGGTATAACTCTTAATTTTTTATCTCCTATAACACCCCCAACAAAAAGGAGTTGTGGAGCATAATAATCGTACTTTACAAGAGATGGCTAGAGTTATGATTCATGTCAAGAATCTTCCATATCATTTTAGGCTGGGGAAATAAATACAACCTGTCACATCCACAACTATGTAACTATTCGATCAGGTACCAAGGTCACTTGTTATGATTTATGGAAAGGAATAAGGACAAATTTGAAATATTTTCATGTGTTGGCAACAAGTGATACATCCTTGCAGTTAGAGATCAAAGACAGAAGTTATATCCTGAAAGTGATGAAGGCATCTTATTGAGATATTCTACAAATAGTAGGTCTTACCATGTGTTCAATAATAGAACAAAATTCTTAATGGAACCCATAAATTTCATTGTTGACAATATCCAATACGAAGCTATCGGTCAAGAAGATGTGGATTTTGTTATTCAAGAGCAACATATCCTACCAAATTTTCCAGACAAGAATACCAACATCCTTTGGCCAACTTTAGATGTTAATTCGGAAATTGATAAAGGTAGTGCTCCAGAAAATAAAGGACCATCCACAAGGGTACAAAAGAATTATCTTATTGAAAACTTAATTGGATATCGGAATGAATGGGTCATAGTCACAAACCAGGCAAATAAACCTGTAACTTATAGAGAATTGATAGCCAATATATGTTTGATATCCAAAAGTGATCCAAAAAATGTGAAAGAAGCCCTCAAGGATGAATATTGGATCAATGATATGTATGAAGACCTTGTTTAGTTTGAAAGGAATCCAGTATCAAAACTAGTACTAAGTGGATTTATAAGAACAAGTCAGATGAGAGTGGGAATGTTTCAAGAAACAAAAGCTCTCCTAGTGGATCTATGTTATACTTAAATAGAGGGAGTTGGTTTTGAAGAAACATTCTCCCTGGTTGATTTCTATAAGCCATAAGATTGTTACTAGGAGTAACATGCCATATGAAATTCAAACTCTACCAAATGGATATGAAAAGTGATATCCTGGATGGATGCTTGAATGATTAAGTGTATGTTTAACACCTAAAAGGGTTTATTGATCCATGTCTTGCATATCATATTTACAAACTTAAGAAAGCTCGGTATGGATTAAAACAAGCACCCAAACCTTGATATGAGAGACTCATAGAATTTCTCACTAGCAATGGTTATGATCGTGGGGGAATTGACAAAACTTTGTTTGTTAAGAAAGCATAATGAAAGCTCACGATAGTCCAGATCTATGTTGATGGCATTGTGTTTGGTGGAATGTCAAGCAAGATGGTTGAACATTATTGTAATACCCCAAATTTTGACCACTTAGATTTCCCATCATTATGAAAATCATCATCATAATATGGATGTACCTTTATGCTTCATTAGTCTCCCCAAAGATGGGTGAGCATCCACTACAATCAAAATTAGGGTTTCAAACCCTCTCTGAGTGCTTAGACAAAGGATCAATCAAGAAATGACATGATCTTCAACTTGTCTAATCTCTTAAATATCCACAATGGATCAAAAAGGACTCCCACTTCAAGGATTAAGCACAAGGCTGCTCCCATCTAGGTGGATCAAGTCTCAAGATCGACAGTGTCACCAAATTAGGGTTTTGGTCGACCAGGGCCTCCAGATGGAAATTTTCATCTGGGCACAAGGCAATGATCCAAAACATAACCTAATATACTTCATGGAACCTCATGAACCCATGCATCAAGTCAATTTGCCTCAGGGGATGCATTCATCAAAAATCAGGAATTAGGGTTTCTTGACCTAATTCACCCCTAAGTTGACTTTTGGGACAAACCATGAGCCAAGACCTCAAGAGATGATTTGAGGGTCTCTAATATACCATATTGATCCATTTGGGACAATGGATTAATCCAAGAAGTTTGAGCAACAAGTCTCAATTTCATCTACACCACAATTAGGGTTTCGCGAGAAAAGTCAACTGTAACTTTGACTTTTGACCTGGACATGCTCCCAAACCCTAATACATGATTGAATATACCCTATGACACCCATGGAACATGTCCATCAAGTTTGATTTAGGTCAAGGACATGATTTCCTGAAGAATTGCACAGTTTGGAATTCATCTGATAAAAAGTCAACTGTGCACAAAAGTCAACTTTGACTTTTTGAGATTTTTCACCAAAATGGATTTTTAACCCTAAAATTATGTTAATGTATGATTTGAATCATCATTCATCAATAAAAATCAAGAAAAGTGAGATAACTTGTAAAAGGGGTAACCATAAAACTTAGAAATTTTTCTAAGTTAAAAATAAAGTGGCAAAGGTACCAACTTTGGAGGACCATAACTCCTAAACCACAAGGCCATTTTTTCTCATCCAAAGATGGATTTGTAGCCCTCATTATCACCTACAAAAACTTCAACTACAAGTCATTCCAATTCATTAAGGATTTTGAGTTATGGAGTGATCAAAGTGGCTGAAAAATGAAAATGTCACTTTTTCCAACACTTAGTGAAATTTTCACTAAGTCAGATTCTGCCTCACTTTTTGCCAAATGTAGGGGGATTTTTCACTTGGAATCAAAAGAGATCAAAACCAAACTTGTTCAAACAGTTGTTGTATCATGTAAGAGCTTTCCAAAATGGCCAAGAACATTGCCAAATTCAACGTACACCATGAGATACAACATTGCCAAGTTGCCTTGCTGAAATCTGTCAAGGCAAGGCAGAATTTGCAACTTTGGTCGATTTGCCAAAATCAGCCAAATTCAATTGCTCCTATCCACTTGGACACCTCAAAGGATTGAATCTAAAGGGGACAATCACTGAGCCAAGCCTCCAAAGTCCATGGAACAAGAAATAGCATGTTGAACCTAGAATGGCCAAAATAGGGACAAGACTTCAAATTTGGAATGAGGAATTCAATGGAACCATCAAGGTGGCATGGACTGATCCATTCTCATCTAAAATCAGTCAAGACTTATCCAAGACCAAGGGAACCAAAGCTCTGTGCCCTAACCTCTAGTCAATGGCTAGAGGAGACTTGGATTTTCATTTGCCAACATTGGCCAAACCTACTTACCAGCTGCCATGCACTATTCCTTGCAAAACAAACTTGCTCTACTATAAATAGAGCTCAATTGTGGTCAGTTTAAGTACACCAAAGCCATCTAACAGATGCTTTCCTCAAAATCTCTTCTTTCACTCCAATTTTGCCTTCTAAGGCAAGTCACTATCGGGTTTTGAGTTTGAGAGCAATTCCAATCAAACCAATCACTCACACACCTCACATACATCACATATGAGCTGATCAAACACTTAGATTACTTCTGAAACATCAATTTCACAAAATCACCAGCTGGTTGCTCAAGGTTTTAACCAAAGTGCAGCTGAGGTACCACAAAATGATCCAGCCAATTTCAATCAAGTCCAACCATCCAAACACAATCCATAGGGTGTAGGGAAGCTGTTCAGATCATCACAACTCATCTGTAACACCTCCAAATCAAAAATCACTTTGAACTTGCTGTCACGGCCTAGAGGTAAGCACATACTTGGTCATCTCTCAATCTATGCATATTTTCTCGCACAATAATTTGGCCATATGTTCATAATCATGCATGGAATGTTTTCCCTCAATTAATTGCAATGTTTGAATCGTGTATCAAAAATCCTAGCCTTCATGCAGAAATTAGGGTTCTTGAGGTCTCTTCGTGATTTCTGGTTGTATGTTTAATTTAAATGAAATTAAAGTACATAGACATGATCGTGAGGTTGAGACGAGCATACTGATATGTGGATTACATGATATGATTACGTATTCATGGAGATTGGATAGAAAATGCAAATCTGAGAAACCAAGAACACGCGCGTGTTCTTCAGCTGTTCTTGGCGCCATTTTTCATATATTCAAATATTTGAATTTTGTGATTTTGTTTAATTGATTCAAAAATTAATTTCTCTCCGAGTTTTAATGATTTTGAGTTGATTCTTTTTTTAATAATTCACAAAAATGTTAAAATATTTTATTTTCACAAAAAATCCCAAAAATATTATTTATTTCATATAATTGATATTTTTGTAAAGAATTAATATTTTGATTGTTTTTGGCATTTTAAATATTTTTTCTACATTGATTTTGCAACTTTTAATGCTTTCTAATTATTTTGTAGGTCAATACTTAATTTTTGAAGCATTAATCCAAGATCACAATTTGTTTTCCATGTGTTAAACAATTTTTGATCATTTTAATTGAATTTTTATTCAATTAAATACATTTTGAAAACAAATTAGGGTTTTGGATTAATTCAACCCTCATAAATCATTTTCAAAACTCTTTGGGCCTCTTGAGAGAGTGTAAGACCCATCCCCCCTTGTACAAAAACTTTTTTTGGGCCTCACTCATTGTATAAGTCCCTCTGTATAAGTAAACGGCACGATCGTCGCCTGTTTAAAAATAAAAATCATCTGGGCCTCTCCTTGAGCTATAAGACCCATTCAAAACACTTTGGGCCTCTATTAGAGTGTAAGACCCAATCCCCCTTTTAACCAAAACATTTTGGGCCTCACTTATTGTATAAGTCCCTCTGCGTTAAAAGAAAACCTCGGCGCGATCGCCATTTTTTAAACGAAAAATCATTTGGGCCTACCCTCGTGTTATAAGCCCCACTCTTTTCTTTAAACCTTTTTGGGCCTCTTGAGAGAGTGTAAGACCCATCCCTTTGTACAGAAAACCTTTTTGGGCCCCAGTCACTTGTATAAGTCCCGCTGTACAAAGTCAAACAGTGCGCTCACTGATAAAACCCTGGGCATCTCCTTGAGTTGTAAGCCCCAAATCTTTCTTTTTCAAAGCACTTTCTCCTTTGATTTTGAATATCCTGTTGTTTTCAATCTTTCTTTGTTGAACAACTAACCAAACAGCATGGAAGCACTCCAACCGAGTAAGTGGTTATCGCTTTCGTTTACTGCTTTCATATTATAAACTGTATTGTGGGGCTGCTCACTGTAAGTCTCCTTTCATAAACTCATATCTACTGTGTAATAATAGTATAGATATTTCGAGTTTCCCCGGCTACTACGTCTAGAACTAAGTGACGCCGTTTCATTTATTCGTAGAAATAGACGCCTAGATCCCCAATAGGAGCACCAGATACAATCTTCTCTTCGGCTGTCCTCCTTAGGAATCGTCAAGAAGCTCTACTCCCCAAGATGAATGTATTCTCCGTGAATGGCATCTTTGAGTTTCTTCCAAATTCTCGAACTTTCCTGACTTGATCTATTCCTTGTGGATAGCTTGCCTTGAATGTCTCGGGGTTTGGGTACCCACTACGGTCATAATCTTGGACCTTAACTAAGGAACCCTCTTTAAAAGCTAAAAGTCGCTGGATAGTAAACCTCGCACGTTTACCAGTGGTTTTTATCTTTAAAAGAGTTATCTCTCCTAATGGAAAGGAGATGATAGATCCGACGGGCTTCTTAAAAGCATCGGCCTCCTCTTGGGCATTATTCAAGGACACTACGGCTTCTTAAAAGTTTCTAGCCTCCTCTTGGGCTTCGTACAAGGACCCGTCGGCTTCTTAAAAGTTTCCAGCCTCCTCTTGGGCTTTGTACAAATTGTCCCGACGACCTCCTAGAGGTATAGGAACAGAACCTAGTCATCCTCATACAACAGTCCTTTCATAGAGTGTACTACTATTTTTCAAAGCATAGTACGAAAGATAAAACTCTACACACGGACAGTCTAACTTCCTTGAGTCTCAAAAGACATTCTCAAGTGACCCCTTCGTTAAATAGGAAGGAAACCCGCAGACTCGGACAGTCTCAATACCCTTTGGATTTCCAGTTTCCCCAAAGAAAAGGAAACAACCCCGATCCTCAGATCTAACCCATGAGTACAGTGATGCTCATATAAGAACTGATTTTCTCTTTCAAAATCAGTATACTGGACCTGTCACTTAACTGACACAATAACCTTAGCCTTCTCTTGGGCTTTGTACAAATGATTCTCCCCAGCGGAGTCAAACAACGTTTAGCCTCTCTCTCGGGCTTTGTACGAGACACATAAGAGACTCCCTCGTTGAGTCAATCCCCCTTTCGCCTCCATCTCGGGCTTTGTACGAGATACAAAAAGGTTCTTATTGAGCCAAACAAACAATCGCCTCCATCTCGGGCTTCATACGAGATACAAAAAACTCCCTTGTTGAGTCAAATAGCCTCCATCTTGGGCTTTATGCGAGATACCAAAAGACTCCATCGTCGGGTCAAAATATTTTAGCCTCTCTCTCGGGCTTTGTACGGGACACAAAATAGCCTCCTCTTAGGCTTTGTATAATGATTTTCCTAGCGGAAATTAGCCTCCTCTTAGGCTTTGTATAAGAAAACCACTGGTTGATCCAATTAACCTTTTAGCATCAAAGTTGTGCCTCGTTCACAGTATACAAACATCAACAACTCCTTCCCCTTCATCTAATCGCTGTAAGTGGCAAGCCTCTGGATCATCTATATCCACGCCACTGTCCCTCTTTTAGCATGAGAAATTCCTAAGGAAAGATGGCATTGCTCTACACTGAGTTAAAGTCTTCTCCTTCAGGTTAAAACCCTTTCTTCGGAAATTATGGCATTGCTCGGATCCGCGTATCCCAGTTAAAGTAATTCTCCTTCTCCCCTCTTTAGAGATGACAAATTCTCTCTAAAGCCGAGGTCTTTCAGCTTCACGTCTTGGGCTTTGAACAAGACACAAATAGACCTTTCAGCTTCACATCTTGGGCTTTGAACAAGATACAAACCACCTTTCGCTTCACGTCTTGGGCTTTGAACAAGACACCAAAAACCAATTTCCTCCCATAGAATAGGAGGAACTACGAACGCTCTGATTTCCCTGTTTCGGTAAACGGGAATATGTAGGCATAAGATCGAAAGAAAAGATCTTAGCGAGCGCAATCAACAAAAAACCCAAATCCCATATCTCCATCAATCAAAAGCAGTATTTCAAAAGCATCAGTCCTAACATCCTAATCCTTGTTCCCCGCCAGAAACCTTCTGCCCAGGTAAAAAAAGAAAGAAAACAGTATTGGCGAAAATACAAATAACCAGTACAAAGGCCCCCCACATTGATAGCATCCGTAACCTAACAGACCACTGTTTAAACTCAGTATGCAAGCAGGGTTAATTGGAGACATCTATTTCCCTTCCTTATTCAGCTCACAATAGGATAAAAAATGAATCGACCTATAGTCAAAGCTCAAACCGCAGAGAGCGACCAACGCTTAAGAACCGCGTCCAAAATCGCTCGCTACAGAAAAGTGGCGGCCACCGTGGGGCCTATCTCTTCAGCTTCTTTCCTTTTTCCTCCTTTTCACCTCTTTGGTTGATACCACAGATTGGGGCTTCCGCCGGGGAACTCATTTCTGTCAGGAACTTAGGAATCATAGCTTTATAAGTCTAGGATGATTAGGATAAATATATATACTGCTTTTCCTAATTGCTATACGTGTTTATTTTTCTGCTACTGGGAATGCGTGTGATGCCGCATGTGGTGAGAATGAGTATACACTTAAGATAAGTGGTGGCGACGGGGTCGACCATCAACCTCAGTGGAGGCTGACCAACGTAACCCATTCACTCTTCTAGCCAATTGGCCGGTTGTTAAGTCTGAGAAGCTGAGGAGCCAAACCCTTTCGTAGTGCGGAAACTATCGGAAATAGTTGTTACGCGATACTACCCTCATTTGAGGCTGGTGATCTATTCTCGGTGAATGGCACTTACTCTAAGATTGCTCTACAACTCGCTGGCGATCCGCTTGTTGTTTTGCTTTCCTGGGAGGAGCTGATGATAATGAGTACAGGTATAAAAATCACCCTAGTATAAACCTTTGGGGATGGGTAGAGCCTTAACTTCATGACAACGACCCTTTGACCCCATGTTTTTCTATGTTTTTGTGTGCTGCATTCATGCATTCATTTAATAAAACATTAAAACACTCAAAAAACTTTCTCTTCTAGTCTCTCTGTTTTTCAAATTAAACTAAGACTGTGATTGCAAATATCAGAGAAGAGGATTACGCTAATGGATTTCGGTAGAAGGAGAACTCACCAGTATACCTTCAAGGTTCCAAAACAAGGGAATTTGAGAAGGTTAGCAAGGATGATCGTTAACCCAGAGGCTTTCAGAGCCAAGCACGGTGGTTTGCTACCACTGTTAAGAGTCCATGTGATTAAGGGGATCATGGACGCGCTCATTCAATTCTATGATCCGGTTTATCACTGTTTCACATTCCCAGATTACCAGCTATCACCAACGCTGGAGGAGTATTCTCATCTGACGGATTTACATATCACTGATCGAGCTGCATTTTCTGGACTGGAAGAAATTCCAAAGAATCAGACTATTGCAATAGCAATTCATTTGGACGAGTCTGAGGTCAGGACTCACATGACCACTAAGGGTGGCATCCAAGGTTTGACAGCCCAGTTCTTGACAAAAAAGGCTCTATACTTCGCTAGTATAGGGAACGGGACTGCTTTTGAAAGTATCTTTGTCTTGCTCACCTACGGGTTATTTTTGTTTCCCAACATCAATAACTTCGTCGATATCAACGCTATTAAGGTTTTTCTCATTGGAAACCCTGTGCCGACTTTGCTTGCAGATGCGTATCATTCTGTACACTTGGGAAATTTGTACAGCGGAGGGGAGATCACATGCTGTGTACCTTTGCTTTACAAATGGTTTATCTCTCACTTGCCCAAGTCTGCTGCTTTTTGGGATTGTAAGAGTGTCTTACGTTGGTCGCAGAAGATCATGTCTCTTACCAACTCTGATATAGATTGGTGTAATAGGATTTATGAGGGAATTAGAATCATTGACCATTGTGGAAACTTCCCCAGCGTACCCCTCATAGGAACTAAAGGAGGAATCAACTATCATCCGATATTGGTTCTTCATCAATTTGGATACCCGATGAGACACATCCCACTGGGTGTTCATCTGGAAGGTCTTTTCTTCAAAGAAGGAGAAAGTGACAGAGCACTAAAGATGGAAATAGTGCAAGCTTGGAAACATGTTCATAAGAAAGGACGAAAGTCTTTGGGAAAACCGGACTGTGTCTCGGTGGAGCCTTATCTCCA
Organism: Lathyrus tuberosus; assembly: GCA_022829125.1. Taxonomy (NCBI): domain Eukaryota; kingdom Viridiplantae; phylum Streptophyta; class Magnoliopsida; order Fabales; family Fabaceae; genus Lathyrus; species Lathyrus tuberosus. Next base: position 14,570,840 of record JALAZF010000075.1, read on the forward strand.
TTGGGTACAAACTAGAGCTCTCAAGCTAAAGATGCCTTATCCTCGTTACGGAATTCTTCCACCGAGGGAAACTGTCATGTACTTCATGACGGAAACTGAAAAGCTTCAGGTTACTCTCAACAAAGTTCAAAAGGAAAGAAGATCTTGGAAGAAATGTAACCGCACCCTCGACGTAGAGTGTATCCAAATACAGCAACTACTAAAAGAGAAAGATGCTCTGATTGAAATTTTGGAGCACCATGCTGTAGAGAATTAAGATGACCAAAGGAATCTGCTCGCTCCTTTCACATGGCAAAGGAATGACAACCCAACAACGGCCCAAGCGCCCCGGTCAAAGAAGAGGACTCGGGACCCATTAGTCTAGGTTTCTGTTTCTACACTTTGTAATCTACTGTATTTCCATTTCTGTAATCCTTTGGAATTCAATAAAAAAGGGGTTTCCCCACTGTTTGATATTTGCAATCTAATTGTCGAAGTTTATTTTGATTAAACAAAAAAAAACAACAATATAATCATTGCATTCATCATTCTCACACCGCGTATTCTCCTTACCTACGAATCTCACGTTTGTGTCTCGATTCTAGAGTCAAACTGTCTCATTCGTACAATACTCAGGCCAATCGTCAGAAAAAGATGGATGATCTTGAGGAAGAAAACAGAGAGTTGAAAAAAGAGATCGACGCTCTGAGAGAGGATATGAGAAAGCTTCGTAACGACATGCAAGCCATGGCAGAAGCTCAGCTACAAAGAACTGTGATCTCAGAGATCACCTCAACGCCCATCATAGAAAAGTATGATCCTAGGAATCAGATGCCGAAAGATCGTCCTTGGGGCATGCCTGTTAACTATATCCCGGAAGGATATGTTCCGCCGATCACTGAAGATCAGGGAATCGCAACAGAAGCCGCTGGGCCTGAAGGTTACAAACTTCGGGAAAGCGAAGATGCCAGGGGCATACTCAAGACTCCTGAAGGTTACAAACTTCGGGAGGCGCCAAGACTTACTGCCATAGTCACGGTACCACCCCCTATGGTGCACACTGTCCCGGAAGGACAGATTCCACCAACACCTTCTGGTAAGAAGGAAACTATGTTTGACAGAATGGATGAATTCCAGGAGCAGTTCTTGGAAATGCAGAAAGAGCTGCAAGCCATTCGCGGTCAGGATCTATTTGGGAAGGACGCCGCAGACCTCTGCTTGGTCCCAAATGTGAAAGTCCCGCACAAGTTCCAAGTGCCCGACTTTGAAAAATACAAGGGTAACTCTTGCCCTCAAAGCCATCTGGTGATGTAAGCTCGGCGGATGTCAGCTCAGACGGAGAATCAGGACCTGCTAATTCACTACTTCCAGGATAGTTTAACCGGTGCCGCACTCAAATGGTACATGGGTTTAAACCGTACTACGATCAGCACTTTCAGAGATCTTGGTACTGCCTTCATCCAACAATACAAGTACAATTTGGACATGGCACCCGACAGAGATCAACTCAGATCGATGTCGTAAAAGGACAAAGAAACCTTTAAGGAGTATGCTCAAAGGTGGCGTGAAATTGCCGCTCAAATTTTTCCACCTCTTGAGGAAAAAGAGATGACAAAGATCTTCTTAAAGACCTTGGGCTCATTTTACTACGACCGAATGGTTGCCAGTACGCCCAGTGATTTCACCGAAATGGTCGGCATGGGTGTACGTCTTGAGGAAGTCGTCCGAGAAGGACGTTTGGTAAAAGACGCTGGATCGACGAGCGGTACTAAAAAATACGGTAGTGCTCTCCCTAAGAAAAAAGAGCAAGATATCGGGAATATCTCTCTCAAAAAGCAAAGGCGACGTTATCATCCAGTAGCAGCTGTAACTCCTGCTATCGGCCCCGCGCCTGTTCCTATGTATCAACCTCAGGTTGCGCAGAGCCAACCTGACCAACAAAGGACACAACAGCCTCTTCAGCAGGCTCGTCCCCCATATAACAACAACCGTATAACACGGCCACCGGGATTTGATCCTATACCCATGTTGTATGCAGAATTATTTCCGTTACTGCTGGCTAAGGGGTACATTCAGACTAAGTCTCCCCTTTCAGTTCTGGAAAATCTGCCTTTTTGGTTTAAAGCAGATCAAACATGCCCTTATCATCAAGGAGGTTCAGGGCATAACATTGAGACTTGTCTCAATTTCAAATCCGACGTGCAAAAGCTTGTTAGGAGCGGGCTCTTATCTTTCAAAGATACGAATCCTAATGTTCTTACGAACCCGCTGCCTCAACATGAGAAAGCTACAGTCAATCTGATTGAGAAAGAGACTAACAATGTCTATCAAATTCATGATGTACTCTTGTTGAAAACCAATCTGGTCAAGATGCATTGTAGACAGAGTGGATATGGCCATGTGCCACCTCATAATTATCACCAGTGTGATATCTGCTCTAAAGACAACCAGGGATGTTCTGTGGTGCAAGCAGCTCTACAGGAGCAAATGGATCTTGGATGGATCCAAGAGCACCGAGTTCGTGGAGTTAACATGGTTTACACGAATTCCAACGTCATTCAAAACCACGACATCCGTGCGATGAATGTCAACTTGGTGGCGATGCACTCAAGGCAAAGCCAGTATCATAATCTGCCGCGGCATGATTACAGTTCCTGTCTGATTTGCTCGGTAAACAAACAGGGATGCTCTTTCATACAAGAGGCCCTCCAGCGTCAGATGGACCTTGGATGGATCCAAGACTACCATGATAGGAACTCATATCAAATCAACATGGTTCAGATCTTTGACATTCGCGTGATGAATACCAACCTGGTAGAGTTACATGCCGAGCAGGTCCGACTCGGATTCTTAATATCACATGATTATCAAAACTGTAAAGCAGGTTGCGAAAACGATCGAGGTTGTACCCTTGTCCAGGAGGCACTTCAGCACTTGTTAAATCACTGGTGGATGCCAATCTATATGGACGAAGATACCCAGCAGATTAGTATCAATCACAGGAATCCTACTCGTCGTCAAAGTCAGGATGTCCAATCAATGGAAGATAACCTAGTGAGGTTACATTGTATTCAAAGTGGGCGTGGCCAAGTGCCACCACACAACTATGACAGTTGTAGCGTCTGTTCGGAAAGTAACCAAGGGTGTTACCTTGTGAGAGCAGCTCTTCAGGGTCGGGTCGATCATGGAGAAATTCGTCCATATCCAGGTTCAGGACCCATCATTTGGTCGCCGAACTACACCGAGCAAGTTGAGGATGTTGTCACGATCTCTGGTCATCACAGGACCAGGGATGTTTTTGCCATCATCCCTCTACTTGACGAATCTAGAGTTCCCAACCGGGAACGGATCAAGGTTACGTATGATGGTCAGAAAAATCAGAAGGTTCCCATAGTCATCTATCTACCGGGGCCACTACCATATGAATCAGCTAAGGCAATCCCTTACATATACGGTGCAACAATAATTGAGAATGGAAAGGAAATTCCATTACCCTCCGTCGTGAATATTGCAGACATCAGTTGTGTAACACGGAGCGGTCGAATCTTCAACCGAGGGGTTGGAGAATCCAACAAAGAAAAGGAACTTCAGGCAGAAATTCCTGATCCGCCAGTCGGTCAATCTAGTAATCCTGACTTTTCAAAAGACAAATATGAGATGCTAAAGCTCATCCAAAGGAGTGAATATAACATTGTTGATCAACTGTTACAGACTCCTTCAAAGATCTCGGTATTATCACTGTTACTCAGTTCAGAAGCACACAGGGAGGCTCTACAGAAAGTCTTAAAGCAAGCCTTTGTGGAACAGGATGTAACAATCAGACAATTCGATAGCATTGTCTCTAACATCACTTCCTGCAACAATTTGGGATTTAGTGATGAGGAATTACCTGAAGAAGGTCCCCGTCATAACATGGCGCTCAATATTACAGTTAACTGCCAGGACGATGCTTTAGCCAACGTACTGGTAGACACAGGGTCAGCCCTGAATGTTATGCCGAAGTCCACCTTGATGCAATTATCATTCAAGGGCCCTCTGATGAGAACCAGCGAGGTCATCGTCAAAGCATTCGACGGATCCAGAAAAACGGTTATCGGCGAAGTTGATCTTCCCATAACTATTGGTCCTCACACTTTCCAAATCACTTTCCAGGTCATGGACATCCAGGCAACATACAGTTGTTTATTAGGAAGACCTTGGATACATCAGGCTGGAGCGGTTACTTTAACCCTCCACCAAAAGCTAAAGTTCGTCAAGAACGATCAACTTGTCACGGTTTGTGGGGAACAAGCCTTGCTTGTGAGTAACCTATCATCATCTACTTGTGTGGAACCCGAGGAGGTTATTGGAACTCAGTTCCAAGCACTATCGGTGAGCAAGAACAATTAGTTCAAAGAAGGATCTTCAATTTCTTCATACAAAGATGCTATCAAAGCGGTCGAGAGTAACGATACGACAGGATGGGGACGGCTTGTCATTCCTATTGACAATAAAACAAAGAAGGGTCTTGGTTTTTCTGCAACCTGTACCCAGACAGCTGCCAACAATGAAAGTCTTCATCCCCTTCAAAACTTCTTCCACAGTGGAGGTTTCCTTCACCCAGTGTCTCAGACAGTCCATGCTATCAATGAGGAAGATTCCTCCGACACAGAAGAAGAGTGGAAGTCATATCTTAACAAGGACGGTTATATGTCTCAGGGCGAAACGCAAACTCCTTTTTGCTTTCCTACAGAGAGTCCGAGATTTATACCCAGATCAGACGTCGAGATGATATACGGAGATTGTGATCCGGAAGGATGCCATGTTCCGCCAAATTCATTAGAGGAAGACACTCCGATGAAAGACAGCTTTGATCACAATTACTATGGCCCGATGGATGGCCTGCCAATGTGGCAACCTTACCCAGGAAACTTGGGGCAAGAAAGTCAGCCGAACAATGAAACTCAGTTGAGCGTCATTGAACAGAATACCTGTGTCCCCACCCTTTCATGGGATCAACACTCAGGTCATTCAGAAACTAAAGCGAGCGATTTTGGACGCGGTTCTTAAGCGCTGGTCGCTCTCTGCGGTTTGAGCTTTAAACTACAGGTCGATTCATTTTTTATCCTATTGTGAGCTGAATAAGGAAGGGAAATAGATGTCTCCAATTAACCCTGCTTGCATACTGAGTTTAAACAGCAGTCTGTTAGGTTACGGATGCTATCAATGTGGGGGGCCTTTGTACTGGTTATTTGTATTTTCGCCAATACTGTTCTCTTTCTTTTTACCTGGGCAGAAGGTTTCTGGCGGGGAATAAGGATTAGGATGTTAGGACTGGTGCTTTTGAATACTGCTTTTGATTGACGAAGATATGGGATTTGGGTTTTTTGTTGATTGCGCTCGCTAAGATCTTTTCTTTCGATCTTATGCCTACGTATTCCCATTTACCGAAACAGGGAAATCAGAGCATTCGTAGTTCCTCCTATTCTATGGGAGGAAAGGGGTGTTTTGGTGTCTTGTTCAAAGCCCAAGACATGAAGCGAAAGGTGATTTGTATCTTGTTCAAAGCCCAAGATGTGAAGCTAAAAGGTCTATTTGTGTCTTGTTCAAAGCCCAAGACGTGAAGCTGAAAGACCTCGGCTTTAGAGAGAATTTGTCATCTCTAAAGAGGGGAGAAGGAGAATTACTTTAACTGGGATACGCGGATCCGAGCAATGCCATAATTTCCGAAGAAAGGGTTTTAACCTGAAGGAGAAGACTTTAACTCAGTGTAGAGCAATGTCATCTTTCCTTAGGAATTTCTCATGCTAAAAGAGGGACAGTGGCATAGATATAGATGATCCAGAGGCTTGCCACTTACAGCGATTAGAAGAAAGGAAAAGGAGTTGTTGATGTTTGTGTACTGCGAACGAGGCACAACTTTGATGCTAAAAGGTCGATTGGATCAACCAGTGGTTTTCTTATACAAAGCCTAAGAGGAGGCTAATTTTCGCTAGGAAAATCATTATACAAAGCCTAAGAGGAGGCTATTTTGTGTCTCGTACAAAGCCCGAGAGAGAGGCTAAAATTTTTTGACCCAGTGGGGAATATCATTATACAAAGCCTAAGAGGAGGCTAGCAAAGAGTTTACTCAGTTGGAGAATCTTTTATACTCAGTAAGAGAGTGTTTTTGTATCTCGTACAAAGCCCGAGAGAGAGGCGAAAAGGTTGTTTTGACTCCACTGGGGAGAATTTTGGTATCTCGTACGAAGCCCAAGATGGAGGCTATTGTAACTGTTTCAGTTGAGTGACAGATCCAATATACGGATTTAAAAGAGAAAATCAGTTCTTATATGAGTAACACTGTACACAGGGATTTAATTTGAGGATCAGGGATATTTTCTTCTCTTTGAGGAAACGGGAAATCCAAAGGGGTATCGAGACTATCCGAGTCTGCGGGTTTCCTTCCTATTTAACTAAGGGTGCTTGAGAATGTCTTTGAGACTCAAGGAAGTTAGACTGTCCGTGTCTAGAGTTTTATCTTTTGTACTATGCTTCGAGAAACAGTAGTAGACTCTATGAAAGGACTGTTCTATGAGGATGACTAGGTTCTGTTCCTATACCTCTAGGAGGTCGTCGGGACAATTTGTACGAAGCCCAAGAGGAGGCTAGAAACTTTTAAGAAGCCGACGGGTCCTTGTACGAAGCCCAAGAGGAGGCTATCATTCCCGAAGGAAGAGATCATTATATGAAGCCTAAGAGGAGGTTGTGAATACTTCTAAGAAGCCGTAGTGTCCTTGAATAATGCCCAAGAGGAGGCCGATGCTTTTAAGAAGCCCGTGGATCTATCATCTCCTTTCCATTAGGAGAGATAACTCTTTTAAAGATAAAAACCACTAGTAAACGTGCGAGGTTTACTATCCAGCGACTTTTAGCTTTTAAAGAGGGTTCCTTAGTTAAGGTCCAAGATTATGACCGTAGTGGGTACCCAAACCCCGAGACATTCAAGGCAAGCTATCCACAAGGAATAGATCAAGTCAGGAAAGTTCGAGAATTGGGAAGAAACTCAAAGATGCCATTCACGGAGAATACATTCATCTTGGGGAGTAGAGCTTCTTGACGATTCCTAAGGAGGACAGCCGAAGAGAAGACTGTATCTGGTGCTCCTATTGGGGATCTAGGCGTCTATTTCTACGAATAAGTGAAACGGCGTCACCTAGTTCTAGACGTAGTTGTCATGGAAACTCGAAATATCTATACTATTATTACGCAGTAGATATGAGTTTATGAAAGGAGACTTACAGTGAGCAGCCCCACAATATAGTTTATAATATGAAAGCAGTAAATGAAAGCGATAACCACTTACTCGGTTGTAGTGCTTCCATGCTGTTTGGTTAGTTGTTCAACAAAGAAAGATTGAAAACAACAGTATATTCAAAATCAAAGGAGAAAGTGCTTTGAAAAAGAAAGATTTAGGGCTTACAGCTCAAGGAGAGGCCCAGGGTTTTATCAGTGAGCGCACTGTTTGACTTTGTACAACGGGACTTACACAAGTGACTGGGGCCCAAAAAGGTTTTCTGTACAAAGGGATGGGTCTTACACTCTCTCAAGAGGCCCAAAAAGGTTTAAAGAAAAGAGAGGGGCTTATAACACGAGGGTAGGCCCAAATGATTTTTCGTTTAAAAATGGCGATCGCGCCGAGGTTTTCTTTTAACGCAGAGGGACTTATACAATAAGTGAGGCCCAAAATGTTTTGGTTAAAAGGGGGATTGGGTCTTACACTCTATTAGAGGCCCAAAGTGCTTTAAAGAAAAATAAATGGGTCTTACTACTCGAGGGTAGGCCCAGATGATTTTTATTTTTAAACGGGCGACGATCGCGCCGTTTACTTGTACAGAGGGACTTATACAATGAGTGAGGCCCAAAAAGTTTTTGTACAAGGGGGGATGGGTCTTACACTCTCTCAAGAGGCCCAAAGAGTTTTGAAGAAAAATAAATGGGTCTTACTACTCGAGGGTAGGCCCAGATGATTTTTGAAAAGGCGACGATCGCGCCGTTTGTTTTTTGACGGTATCGGGACTTATACAATAAGTGAGGCCCAAAGATGATTTGGTCAAAAAAAGGATTGGGTCTTACACTCTAATAGAGGCCCATGAGTGTTTTGAAAATGATTTATGAGGGTTGAATTAATCCAAAACCCTAATTTGTTTTCAAAAATGTATTTAATTGAATAAAAATTCAATTAAAATGATCAAAAATTGTTTAACACATGGAAAACAAATTGTGATCTTGGATTAATGCTTCAAAAATTAAGTATTTACCTACAAAATAATTAGAAATCATTAAAAGTTGCAAAATCAATGTAGAAAAAATATTTAAAATGCCAAAAACAATCAAAATATTAATTCTTTACAAAAATATCAATTATATGAAATAAATAATATTTTTGGGATTTTTTGTGAAAATAAAATATTTTAACATTTTTGTGAATTATTAAAAAAAGAATCAACTCAAAATCATTTAAACTCAGAGAGAAATTAATTTTTGAATCAATTAAACAAAATCACAAAATTCAAATATTTGAATTTGAAAAAAAAGGCGCCAAGAACAAGCTGAAGAACACGCGCGTGTTCTTGGTTTCTCAGATTTGCGTTTTCTATCCAATCTCCATGAATACGTAATCATATCATGCAATCCACATATCATTATGCTCGTCTCAACCTCACGATCATGTCTATGTACTTTAATTTCATTTAAATTAAACATACAACAAGAAATCACGAAGGAACCTCAAGAACCCTAATTTCTGCATGAAGGCTAGGATTTTTGATACACGATTCAAACAATGCAATTAATTGAGGGAAAACATTCCATGCATGATTATGAACATATGGCCAAATTATTGTGCGAGGAAATATGCATAGATTGAGAGATGACCAAGTATGTGCTTACCTCCAAGCCGTGACAGCAAGTTCAGAGTGATTTTTGATTTGGAGGTGTTACAGATGAATGGTGATGATCTGAACAGCTTCCCTACACCCTATGGATTGTGTTTGGATGGTTGGACTTGATTGAAATTGGCTGGATCATTTTGTGGTACCTCAGCTGCACCTTGTTTGAAAATTTGAGCAACCAGCTGGTGATTTCATGAAATTGATGTTTCAGAAGTTATGTGAGTGTTTGATCATCTCATATGTGATGTATGTGAGGTGTGTGAGTGATTGGTTTGTGCAGAATTGCTCTCAAACTCGAAACCCGATAGCTACCTTGCTAAGAAAGGCATTTTTGCCAAGAGAAAGAGATTTTGAGGAAAGCATCTGTTAGATGGCTTTGGTGTACTTAAACTGACCACAATTGAGCTCTATTTATAGTAGAGCAAGTTTGTTTTGCAAGGAATAGTGCATGGCAGCAGGTAAGTAGGTTTGGCCAATGTTGGCAAATGAAAATCCAAGTCTCCTCTAGCCATTGACTAGAGGTTAGGGCACAGAGCTTTGGTCCCCTTGGTCTTGGATAAGTCTTGACTGATTTCAGATGAGAATGGCTCAGTCCATGCCACCTTGATGGTTCCATTGAATGCCTCATTCCAAATTTGAAGTCTTGTCCCTATTTTGGCCATTCTACGTTCAACATGCAATTTCTTGTTCCTTGGACCTTGGAGGCTTGGCTCAGTGATTGTCCCCTTTGGATTCAATCCTCTGAGGTGTCCAAGTGGATAGGAACTATTGAAATTGGATGATTTTGGCAAATCGAGCCAAAGTGCAAATTCTGCCTTGCCTTGACAGATTTCAGCAAGGCAACTTGGCAATGTTGTATCTCATGGTGTAGGTTGAATTTGGCAATGTTCTTGGCCATTTTGGAAAGCTCTTACATGATACAACAACTGTTTGAACAAGTTTGGTTTTGATCTCTTTTGATTCCAAGTGAAAAATCCCCCTACATTTGGCAAAAAGTGAGGCAGAATCTGACTTAGTGCAAATTTCACTAAGTGTTGGAAAAAGTGACATTTTCACTTTTCAGCCACTTTGATCACTCCATAACTCAAAATCCTTAATGAATTGGAATGACTTGTAGTTGAAGTTTTTGTAGGTGATAATGAGGGCTACAAATCCATCTTTGGATGAGAAAAAATGGCCTTGTGGTTTAGGAGTTATGATCCTCCAAAGTTGGTACCTTAGCCATTTGAATTTTAACTTAGAAAAATTTCTAAGTTTTATGGTTACCCCTTTTACAAGTTATCTCACTTTTCTTGATTTTTCTTGATGAATGATGATTCAAATCATACATTAACATCATTTTAGGGTTAAAAATCCATTTTGGTGAAAAATCTCAAAAAGTCAAAGTTGACTTTTGTGCACAGTTGACTTTTTATCAGATGAATTCCAAACTGTGCAATTCTTCAGGAAATCATGTCCTTGACCTTAATCAAACTTGATGGACATGTTCCATGGGTGTCATAGGGTATATTCAATCATGTCTTAGGGTTTGGGAGCATGTCTTGGTCAAAAGTCAAAGTTACAGTTGACTTTTCCCTTAAAACCCTAATTGTGGTGCAGATGAAAATGAGACTTGTTGCTCAAGCTCTTGGGTCAATCCATTGTTGCAAATGGATCAACGTGGTATGTTGGAGACCCTCAAATCATGTCTTGAGGTCTTGGCTCATGATTTGTCCCAAAAGTCAACTTAGGGGTGAATTAGGTCAAGAAACCCTAATTCCTGATTTTTTATGTGTGCATCCCCTGAGGCAAATTTGACTTGATGCATGGGTTCATGAGGTTCCATGAAGCATATTAGGTCATGTTTTGGATCATTTCCTTGTGCCCAGATGAAAATTTCCATCTGGAGACTCTGGTCGACCAAAACCCTAATTTGGTGACACTGTCGATCTTGAGACTTGATCCACCTAAAAGGGAGCAGCCTTGTGCTTAATCCTTGAAGTGAGAGTCCTTTTTGATCCATTGTGGATGTTTGAGAGATTAGACAAGTTGAAGATCATGTCATTTCTTGATTGATCCTTTGTCTAAGCACTCAGAGAGGGCTTGAAACCCTAATTTTGATTGTAGTGGATGCTCACCCATCTTTGGGGAGGCTAATGAAGCATGATGGTTCATCCACATTGTGATGATGATTTTCACAATGATGGGAAATCTAAGTGGTCAAAATTTGGGGTATTACAGAAACTACTCATCATCTAGAAACTACTCAACATGAAGATGAATTCGCAACGTTCGCAGGACTTGAATTCATCAACTATGCTTTTCCCGAGGTCAACGTCATCGAGAGGGATGATTCCTCCAGTTCCAAAAAAATGTGGGACACCTTGGGACAACCGAGTGGAAAATACGACTATATGGTCAAGTACACCGCTCCCGAAAGCTCTCGTATTAGGTTCGAAGATATCCAGCCAACTGGATGGGGAGATACAGCTGAGAGCACAAATGCTATGCAAAATACAACAGAGGAATCCTCCTACGACAATTCTGCTTGGGAGACAGATTCCAATGATCCTGCTCCACCAGAAATCAGCGTCATTTCTGAAGACAAATTAAGGAATGTGCCAGACTTTGTGATTCACCGAGGAGTTCGCCGCCAATGGGTTACCGTCGAGGTTCCGAAGGTCGTTCGTCATTCAAAGTAATTGCCATCTTTAACCTTTCACCCTGCCCAGGTGAAACGGATATTTTGATAGGGCTCGTTTTCTGTAAATTTCCCTCTTCGCTTTGCCCAAAGCGACAGAGTTTTGTTTTATAGGGCTGTAGCTTTAAGATTCGACTTGTTCATTAATAAAATAACGTCGTTCTGTAATTTCCGCATTAATTGCTGTTTTATCTTTATGCTTTTTCAGAAAATGGTAATCCTAAAAAAAAGAATTCAAAAATAAAAACAAGCAGTAAAACAAATACACTGCACACACTTGCATTTTTCTCTATCTCTTCTAAACACGAATCATCACGTCATGCAGATTGCTTGTTTTACACCCCGTTGAAACATACGATCCAATGCCTTCTCCCAACTTTGAGTTCCCGGTATTCGAGGCTGAAGAAGAAAATGACAACGAAATTCCTGAAGAGATCTCCCGACTACTCAGACAAGAGGAAAGGTCCATTGAACCTCACAAAGAACCGTTGGAAACGGTAAACTTGGGTTCAGAGCAAGAGAGAAAAGAAATCAGGATTGGGGCACTGCTCAGTCTAACTACCAGAGAGGGTTTGATAAAGCTTCTCAAAGAATTTCCCGATGTATTCGCTTGGTCCTATCAGGATATGCCAGGGTTGGATACCAGCATCGTGGAACATCATTTACCATTGAGATCAGAATGTCCGCCAGTAAAGTAAAGGTTGAGACGCACTCACCCGGACATGGCCATCAAAATCAAGGAGGAGGTACAAAACCAGATCGACGCGGGTTTCCTCGCTACATCTGAATATCCTCAATGGTTAGCCAACATCGTACCCGTTCCCAAAAAGGACGGAAAGGTTAGAATGTGTGTCGATTACAGAGACCTGAACAAGGCTAGTCCAAAGGACGACTTTCCTTTACCACACATTGACATGCTGGTTGAAAGCACAGCAAAGTTCAAAGTATTTTCCTTCATGGATGGATTCTCGGGATATAACCAGATCAAAATGGCGCCGAAAGACATGGAGAAAACTTCGTTCATTACCCCATGGGGTACCTTTTGTTACAAGGTAATGCCGTTCGGTTTGGAGAATGCCGGGGCAACCTATCAAAGGGCCATGACTACTCTGTTTCATGATATGATACACAAAGAAATTGAGGTATATGTCGATGATTTGATTGCAAAATCAAGAACAGAGGATGAGCACGTTGAACATCTGTCAAAATTGTTCGAACGTCTAAGAAAATTCAAGCTCCGCTTGAATCCCAACAAGTGCACCTTCGGTGTCCGTTCGGGGAAATTACTAGGGTTCATCGTCAGCCAGAAAGGAATTGAAGTTAATCCTGACAAGGTCAAGGCCATTCAAGAAATGCCTTCTCCGAAAACTGAAAAACAAGTCAGAGGATTCCTGGGACGTTTGAACTACATCTCCAGATTCATATTCCTCATGACCGCGACGTGTGCGCCGATTTTCAAATTACTCAAAAAGAACCAGGATTGCGTTTTGTCAGAAGATTGCCAAACCGCCTTCGATAGTATTAAGGAATATCTGTTGAATCCTCCGATTCTATCACCTCCAGTGGAAGGAAGACCACTGATCATTTACCTCACAGTCCTAGAGGACTCAATGGGATGTGTACTTGGCCAACAAGACGAAACTAAAAGGAAAGAGTCTGCCATTTACTATCTAAGCAAGAAATTCACCAACTGCGAGACTCGGTACACAATGCTCGAGAAAACTTGTTGCGCTTTGGCTTGGGCAGCCAAACGTCTTCGCCAGTACATGATTCGTCATACTACTTGGTTGGTCTCCGAAATGGATCCAATCAAGTACGTTTTCGAAAAACCTGCTCTCACGGGAAGGATTGCCCGTTGGCAGATGTTACTATCAGAATATGACATAGAATACCATGCTCAGAAAGCCGTTAAAGGAAGTATTTTAGCCGATCATTTGGCTCATCAACCGATTGACGATCAAGAATCAATCGGGTTTGACTTCCCAGATGAAGATGTCATGTATCTAAAGATGAAAGATTGCGATGAACCGCTACCCAGTGAAGGGCCAGAACCAGATTCCCAGTGGGGACTTATCTTTGATGGAGCAGTCAATCATTATGGAAACGGAATTTGGGCAATCATTGTTACCCCTCAGGGTTCCCACATTCCTTTCACTGCCAGACTTACGTTCAAATGTGCGAACAACGAGGCCGAATACGAAGCATGTATCATGGGTCTCGAAGAAGCGATTGATTTAAGGATCAAAAACTTGGACGTATACGGCGATTTAGCCTTGGTTATCAATCAGATAACAGGAGATTGGAAGACATACCAATCAGGATTGATTCCTTACAAAGACTATGCAAGGAGGTTGTTACCCTTCTTCAACAGAGTCGACTTTCATCACATCTCTCGTGATGAGAATCACATGGCTGATGCATTAGCCACTCTCTCTTCCATGATTAGTGTAGGTCAATGGAACGACTTACCTAAGATCGACATAATGCGCCTTGAACGGCCCGCTTACATCTTCGCGATTGAAGCAGTCATAGACAACAGACCTTAGTATCACGATATCAAATGCTTCCTTCAGAAACGAGAGTACCCATCTGGGGCACTCAGAAAAGACAGGAAAACCCTCAGAAGATTGGCTGGAAACTTCTTCCTGAGCGGTGACACTCTTTATAAGAGAAATTTTGACATGGTCTTGCTCCGATGCGTCGACAGACCAGAAGCGGACATGCTCATGAAAGAAATTCATGAAGGATCCTTTGGCACTCATGCCAATGGACACACAATGGCGAGAAAAATTCTCAGGGCCGGGTATTATTGGTTGACCATGGAATCCGACTGCTACAAGTACATGAGGAGGTGTCACAAGTGTCAGATATACTCCGACAAAATTCATGTACCGCCATCACATCTCAAAGTTCTTTCTTCCCCGTGGCCATTTTCCATATGGGGAATCGATATGACTGGTATGATTAAGCCCAAGGCTTCAAACAGACATCGGTCCATCCTGGTAGCCATTGACTATTTCACCAAGTGGGTCGAAGCAGCGTCATTCGCCAATGTAACCCGACAAGTGGTGGTCCGATTTATCAAAAACAATATCATCTGCCATTATGGTGTTCCAAGCGAGATCATTACTGATAATGGATCTAACTTGAACAATAAGATGATGAAAGAGTTGTGTACAGAGTTCAGGATCGAACACCATAACTCATCCCCCTACGGACCCAAGATGAACGGGGCGGTAGAAGCGGCTAACAAGAACATCAAGAAGATCGTTCAAAAGATGGTTGTAACCTATAAAGATTGGCACGAAATGCTACCCTTTGCTCTTCACGGTTATCGAACATCTGTCCGCACTTCAACAGGAGCAACCCCTTTATCTCTAGTATATGGCATGGAGGCAGTTCTCCCCATAGAAGTAGAAATCCCATCAATCCGGGTATTGATGGAAGCTAGGCTCACCGAAGCTGAATGGTGTCAAAGTCGACACGACGAATTAAATCTAATCGAGGAAAAACGAATCACGGCACTATGCCACGGTCAGTTGTATCAGCAAAGAATGAAGAGGGCGTTTGACAAAAAGGTCCGACCTCGTGTCTTCAGGAAAGGAGACCTTGTGCTCAAGAAGATACAATCATTTCTCACTGATTCTCGGGGCAAATGGATCCCAAATTATGATGGCCCCTAAGTGGTCACGAAAGCTTTCTCAGGCGGCGCCTTGAGACTTGCAACCATGGACGGAGAGGAATTTGCCTACCCCACGAATGTTGATGTAGTCAAGAAATACTTCGCCTAAGATTAAAACTAAAAAAAAAAATGTCTCGGTGGATTGAAAACCCGAAAGGGCGGTCCAGGCAAAAGTTAGAGACATGAAAAGGATCATCCCGATGGATTGGAAATCTCATAGTACAATCCAGGCAAAAGTTAGGGATAATGGCAAGTAACTATGTTCAACAGAGGCAAGTCCCTCAGCAGCAGTTGCATCGTCATCCGTCAGGAAAACTCCAGTCAAGGTCATCTTCGACAGAAGCTCAGGATGTCCCAAATTCAAAGTTGGTAGAAGGATAGTGGTCGTTATGTTTCAACGTAGCCCTTTTCCCTATAAATTACCATTTTCTAACTTTGTATATACTCTTTGGAATCACGCGTTTGGCTGATCTCCATCTTATCAATAAAATTTGAGCCCTTGTGCTTTTGTTTGTAATTCTTTACTTGTTTTAGCTTTACAGAATGACGTTGTTTAAACTTAATCAGCGATTCTTGAAATAAAACAAAAATAAATTTACTTGTTAAAATTTTTCTGCTTTTAAATTAAAGATGGCATTTCTTTTGACTGTTGAACATCAGAAGAACATCGATCGCTTCTCCCGAAGTAAGCGAACTTCAAAGTGCAGAATCAAAGTACTCCTTCTAAGCCAGTGCGCCTGAATGAAGGATCAACTGTATCAGATGCGGTTTTCCCGTCTGATACCCTCGGCCGAGGTCTCATCTCCTAAGCCCGATCAACATAGCTCCCCGCGTGGACTATTTCTCCTAAGCAAGGTGGAATTGCTATTTTGAACCAACGGTACTTCTTCGCCCCGCGATGGCCGAGTATCCAATTGTGTTCATCCATTAGTCTATATGTCGCGTCAGTTTTGTCAGCATATACATACATACTTCATGCATTTTTTATTTGCATTTACATTTCATATTGCATCGTTATCACTCTAGCCGGTCTTGTCCCCTAGTGATAAACAGTTTTCTCAATCGAGTTTGTCAGTTCTTTCCTCGTCAGGAAGTGTTGCGTCTGCACAATCTCGCCACCAGTGTATCTTTAGATCAGAGTCGGCACTTGGCCACTTTGATAACTTGAACCTCTGAAAGATCAGAGAACCTTCAACAGATGTCACTCTTCACCATTGAAGATGATATCCTCGCTTTCCCGGATTAAGGAAAATCCACAGAGAAAGCCTCTTAAATAGAGATTCGGCAGTACATCAGTGTTTCTCCGAAAAGCCGCTGATGAGAAGGTCATTGGCACCTCAAAATTGGACCCCATCATATGGCGTTTCTCCGGGAAGATCCCGAGAAAAGTATGATGAAAGATCCCAAACGAAAATAGTCTCTCAAGAGACTCGTTTTCCCTAGTAGAATCGACAAATGGCGTCTCCAAAACAGAGAAGTTTGTGTACCTCTACAATTCAGACGAATGGGTTCCCCAGCAAGTCTGACATCAAAACTTTTTCCACTCAAATGGCATCTCCCCAGGAAAATTCGGCGAGAAGTTTGAAGGAAAGTCGCTACGAATAGCGTCCCTTGTCAGTAAAGTTTATTGACCAAAAGAAACCGAGACCAGTTCCTTGGTAAGAAACCAGGATCGAGGGGAAGTTTAAATCAGAAACTAAGACCAGTTCCTTGGTAAGAAACCAGGATCGAGGGGAAGTTTAAATCAGAAACTAAGACCAATTCCTTGGTAAGAAACCAAGATCGAGGGGAAGTTTAAATCAGAAACTAAGACCAGTTCCTTGGTAGGAAACCAAGAACGAGGGGAGGTTTATTTCGAAAGAAAACTGAGACCAGTTCCTTGGCTGAAGACCAGGATCGAGGGAAAGTTTACCCTTTCTAAGCATCATTGCTTAGCTAAAGAAGATGAATGCGTAAGCTACCATTCATAACCACCACCAAAATTTCGGGTATTCCGATATTTAATCCTCTTGCACCCCGAATGCCCGAATCCCTTCGTCATTCACACCTTCGGGTCCAAGAAGATTAAATAGGGGCATCTGTAATACCCCAAATTTTGACCACTTAGATTTCCCATCATTGTGAAAATCATCATCACAATATGGATGTACCTTTATGCTTCATTAGTCTCCCCAAAGATGGGTGAGCATCCACTACAATCAAAATTAGGCTTTCAAACCCTCTCTGAGTGCTTAGACAAAGGATCAATCAAGAAATGACATGATCTTCAACTTGTCTAATCTCTTAAATATCCACAATGGATCAAAAAGGACTCCCGCTTCAAGGATTAAGCACAAGGCTGCTCCCATCTAGGTGGATCAAGTCTCAAGATCGACAGTGTCACCAAATTAGGGTTTTGGTCGACCAGGGCCTCCAGATGGAAATTTTCATCTGAGCACAAGGCAATGATCCAAAACATAACCTAATATACTTCATGGAACCTCATGAACCCATGCATCAAGTCAATTTTGCCTCAGGGGATGCATTCATCAAAAATCAGGAATTAGGGTTTCTTGACCTAATTCACCACTAAGTTGACTTTTGGGACAAACCATGAGCCAAGACCTCAAGAGATGATTTGAGGGTCTCTAATATACCATATTGATCCATTTGGGACAATGGATTAATCCAAGAAGTTTGAGCAACAAGTCTCAATTTCATCTGCACCACAATTAGGGTTTCGCAAGAAAAGTCAACTGTAACTTTGACTTTTGACCTGAACATGCTCCCAAACCCTAATACATGATTGAATATACTCTATGACACCCATGGAACATGTCCATCAAGTTTGATTTAGGTCAAGGACATGATTTCCTGAAGAATTGCACAGTTTGGAATTCATCTGATAAAAAGTCAACTGTGCACAAAAGTCAACTTTGACTTTTTGAGATTTTTCACCAAAATGGATTTTTAACCCTAAAATGATGTTAATGTATGATTTGAATCATCATTCATCAAGAAAAGTCAAGAAAAGTGAGATAACTTGTAAAAGGGGTAACCATAAAACTTAGAAATTTTTCTAAGTTAAAAATAAAGTGGCAAAGGTACCAACTTTGGAGGACCATAACTCCTAAACCACAAGGCCATTTTTTCTCATCCAAAGATGGATTTGTAGCCCTCATTATCACCTACAAAAACTTCAACTACAAGTCATTCCAATTCATTAAGGATTTTGAGTTATGGCGTGATCAAAGTGGCTGAAAAGTGAAAATGTCACTTTTTCCAACACTTAGTGAAATTTTCACTAAGTCAGATTCTGCCTCACTTTTTGCCAAATGTAGGGGGATTTTTCACTTGGAATCAAAAGAGATCAAAACCAAACTTGTTCAAACAGTTGTTGTATCATGTAAGAGCTTTCCAAAATGGCCAAGAACATTGTCAAATTCAACCTACACCATGAGATACAACATTGCCAAGTTGCCTTGCTGAAATCTGTCAAGGCAAGGCAGAATTTGCAACTTTGGTCGATTTACCAAAATCAGCCAAATTCAATTGCTCCTATCCACTTGGACACCTCAGAGGATTGAATCTAAAGGGGACAATCACTGAGCCAAGCCTCCAAAGTCCATGGAACAAGAAATAGCATGTTGAACCTAGAATGGCCAAAATAGGGACAAGACTTCAAATTTGGAATGAGCCATTCAATGGAACCATCAAGGTGGCATGGACTGAGCCATTCTCATCTGAAATCAGTCAAGACTTATCCAAGACCAAGGGAACCAAAGCTCTGTGCCCTAACCTCTAGTCAATGGCTAGAGGAGACTTGGATTTTCATTTGCCAACATTGGACAAACCTACTTACCAGCTGCCATGCACTATTCCTTGCAAAACAAACTTGCTCTACTATAAATAGAGCTCAATTGTGGTCAGTTTGAGTACACCAAAGCCATCTAACAGATGCTTTCCTCAAAATCTCTTCTTTCACTCCAATTTTGCCTTCTAAGGCAAGTCACTATCGAGTTTTGAGTTTGAGAGCAATTCCAATCAAACCAATCACTCACACACCTCACATACATCACATATGAGCTGATCAAACACTTAGATTACTTCTGAAACATCAATTTCACAAAATCACCAGCTGGTTGCTCAAGGTTTTAACCAAAGTGCAGCTGAGGTACCACAAAATGATCCAGCCAATTTCAATCAAGTCCAACCATCCAAGCACAATCCATAGGGTGTAGCGAAGCTGTTCAGATCATCACAACTCATCTGTAACACCTCCAAATCAAAAATCACTTTGAACTTGCTGTCACGGCCTAGAGGTAAGCACATACTTGGTCATCTCTCAATCTATGCATATTTCCTCGCACAATAATTTGGCCATATGTTCATAATCATGCATGGAATGTTTTCCCTCAATTAATTGCATTGTTTGAATCGTGTATCAAAAATCCTAGCCTTCATGCAGAAATTAGGGTTCTTGAGGTCTCTTCGTGATTTCTTGTTGTATGTTTAATTTAAATGAAATTAAAGTACATAGACATGATCGTGAGGTTGAGACGAGCATAATGATATGTGGATTACATGATATGATTACGTATTCATGGAGATTGGATAGAAAATGCAAATCTGAGAAACCAAGAACACGCGCGTGTTCTTCAGCTGTTCTTGGCACCATTTTTCATATATTCAAATATTTGAATTTTGTGATTTTGTTTAATTGATTCAAAAATTAATTTCTCTCTGAGTTTTAATGATTTTGAGTTGATTCTTTTTTTAATAATTCACAAAAATGTTAAAATATTTTATTTTCACAAAAAATCCCAAAAATATTATTTATTTCATATAATTGATATTTTTGTAAAGAATTAATATTTTGATTGTTTTTGGCATTTTAAATATTTTTTCTACATTGATTTTGCAACTTTTAATGCTTTCTAATTATTTTGTAGGTCAATACTTAATTTTTGAAGCATTAATCCAAGATCACAATTTGTTTTCCATGTGTTAAACAATTTTTGGTCATTTTAATTGAATTTTTATTCAATTAAATACATTTTGAAAACAAATTAGGGTTTTGGATTAATTCAACCTTCATAAATCATTTTCAAAACTCTTTGGGCCTCTTGAGAGAGTGTAAGGCCCATCCCCCTTGTACAAAAACGTTTTTTGGGCCTCACTCATTGTATAAGTCCCTCTGTACAAGTAAATGGCACGATCGTCGCCCGTTTAAAAATAAAAATCATTTGGGCCTCTCCTTGAGCTATAAGACCCATTCAAAACACTTTGGGCCTCTATTAGAGTGTAAGACCCAATCCCCCTTTTAACCAAAACATTTTGGGCCTCACTTATTGTATAAGTCCCTCTGCGTTAAAAGAAAACCTTGGCGCGATCGCCATTTTTTAAACGAAAAATCATTTGGGCCTACCCTCGTGTTATAAGCCCCACTCTTTTCTTTAAACCTTTTTGGGCCTCTTGAGAGAGTGTAAGACCCATCCCTTTGTACAGAAAACCTTTTTGGGCCCCAGTCACTTGTATAAGTCCCGCTGTACAAAGTCAAACAGTGCGCTCACTGATAAAACCCTGGGCCTCTCCTTGAGCTGTAAGCCCCAAATCTTTCTTTTTCAAAGCACTTTCTCCTTTGATTTTGAATATACTATTGTTTTCAATCTTTCTTTGTTGAACAACTAACCAAACAGCATGGAAGCACTCCAACCGAGTAAGTGGTTATCGCTTTCGTTTACTGCTTTCATATTATAAACTGTATTGTGGGGCTGCTCACTGTAAGTCTCCTTTCATAAACTCATATCTACTATGTAATAATAGTATAGATATTTCTAGTTTCCCCGGCTACTACGTCTAGAACTAAGTGACGCCGTTTCATTTATTCGTAGAAATAGACGCCTAGATCCCCAATAGGAGCACCAGATATAGTCTTCTCTTCGGCTGTCCTCCTTAGGAATCGTCAAGAAGCTCTACTCCCCAAGATGAATGTATTCTCCGTGAATGGCATCTTTGAGTTTCTTCCAAATTCTCAAACTTTCCTGACTTGATCTATTCCTTGTGGATAGCTTGCCTTGAATGTCTCGGGGTTTGGGTACCCACTACGGTCATAATCTTGGACCTTAACTAAGGAACCCTCTTTAAAAGCTAAAAGTCGCTGGATAGTAAATCTCGCACGTTTACCAGTGGTTTTTATCTTTAAAAGAGTTATCTCTCCTAATGGAAAGGAGATGATAGACCCGACGGGCTTCTTAAAAGCATCGGCCTCCTCTTGGGCATTATTCAAGGACACTATGGCTTCTTAAAAGTTTCTAGCCTCCTCTAGGGCTTCGTACAAGGACCCGTCGGCTTCTTAAAAGTTTCTAGCCTCCTCTTGGGCTTCGTACAAATTGTCCCGACGACCTCCTAGAGGTATAGGAACAGAACCTAGTCATCCTCATAGAACAGTTCTTTCATAGAGTCTACTACTGTTTTTCAAAGCATAGTACGAAAGATAAAACTCTAGACATGGACAGTCTAACTTCCTTGAGTCTCAAAAGACATTCTCAAGTGACCCCTTCGTTAAATAGGAAGGAAACCCGCAGACTCGGACAGTCTCAATACCCTTTGGATTTCCAGTTTCCCCAAAGAAAAGGAAACAACCCCGATCCTCAGATCTAACCCATGAGTACAGTGATGCTCATATAAGAACTGGTTTTCTCTTTCAAAATCAGTATACTGGACCTGTCACTTAACTGACACAATAACCTTAGCCTTCTCTTGGGCTTTGTACAAATGATTCTCCCCAGCGGAGTCAAACAACGTTTAGCCTCTCTCTCGGGCTTTGTACGAGACACATAAGAGACTCCCTCGTTGAGTCAATCCCCCTTTCGCCTCCATCTCGGGCTTTGTACGAGATATAAAAAGGTTCTTATTGAGCCAAACAAACAATCGCCTCTATCTCGGGCTTCATACGAGATACAAAAAACTCCCTTGTTGAGTCAAATAGCCTCCATCTCGGGCTTTATGCGAGATACCAAAAGACTCCATCGTCGGGTCAAAATCTTTTAGCCTCTCTCTCGGGCTTTGTACCGGACACAAAATAGCCTCCTCTTAGGCTTTGTATAATGATTTTCCTAGCGAAAATTAGCCTCCTCTTAGGCTTTGTATAAGAAAACCACTGGTTGATCCAATTAACCTTTTAGCATCAAAGTTGTGCCTCGTTCACAGTATACAAACATCAACAACTCCTTCCCCTTCATCTAATCGCTGTAAGTGGCAAGCCTCTGGATCATCTATATCCACGCCACTGTCCCTCTTTTAGCATGAGAAATTCCTAAGGAAAGATGGCATTGCTCTACACTGAGTTAAAGTCTTCTCCTTCAGGTTAAAACCCTTTCTTCGGAAATTATGGCATTGCTCGGATCCGCGTATCCCAGTTAAAGTAATTCTCCTTCTCCCCTCTTTAGAGATGACAAATTCTCTCTAAAGCCGAGGTCTTTCAGCTTCACGTCTTGGGCTTTGAACAAGACACAAATAGACCTTTCAGCTTCACATCTTCGGCTTTGAACAAGATACAAACCACCTTTCGCTTCACGTCTTGGGCTTTGAACAAGACACCAAAATCCAATTTCCTCCCATAGAATAGGAGAAACTATGAACGCTCTGACTTCCCTGTTTTGGTAAATGGGAATACGTAGGCATAAGATCGAAACAAAAGATCTTAGCGAGCGCAATCAACAAAAAACCCAAATCCCATATCTCCATCAATCAAAAGCAGTATTTCAAAAGCATCAGTCCTAACATCCTAATCCTTGTTCCCCGCCAGAAACCTTCTGCCCGGGTAAAAAAAGAAAGAAAACAGTATTGGCGAAAATACAAATAACCAGTTCAAAGGCCCCCCACATTGATAGCATCCGTAACCTAACAGACCACTGTTTAAACTCAGTATGCAAGCAGGGTTAATTGGAGACATCTATTTTCCTTCCTTATTCAGCTCACAATAGGATAAAAAATGAATCGACCTGTAGTCAAAGCTCAAACCGCAGAGAGCGACCAGCGCTTAAGAACCGCGTCCAAAATCGCTCGCTACAATTATGTTAAACAAATGCAATATGAATTAGAAATGAGCTTGGTTGGCAAACTTACTTACTTTTTTTGGTTTCAAGTTAAACAAATAAAGGGTGGTATCTTTGTTTCCCAAAGCAAGTATGCTAGAAATATAGTGAACAAGTTTGGTCAGAAAAATGCTAGGCATAAACGCATTCCTGCTTCTACATATGTCAAACTTACTAAATATGATTAAGGAGTGACTATTGATACAATTTTCTTTAGGAGTATGATTGGTATTCTCTTATATCTCACTGCTAGCCATCCTAACATAAATTTCTCTTTAGGTGTGTGTGTGTGTGTGTGTGTGTGTGTGTGTGTGTGTGTTTGTATGTGTGTGTATGTGTGTGGATGTGTGTGTGTGTGTGTGTGCGCGTGTGTGTGTGTTCATTATTAAGCCAATCCTAAAATGAGTCTTCTCGTACAAGTCAAAAGAATCATCAAGTACATAAATGGAACATCTGACTATGGCATTTTGTACTAATTTGATACAAACCTCTTTCTAGTTGAGTATTGTGATAATGAATGGGAGGAAATGTAGAGGATAGAAAATGCACCTCCGATGGATTTTTTCCTAGGAAACAATCTCATATGGTTCAGTAAAAGGCAAAAATGTGTTTCCTTATCCTCTGTAAAAGATGAGTACATTGTTGCAAGAAGCAGTTGCACTCAACTAATATGGATGAAACAAACGCTAAAAGAGTACAATGTGACATAAGATGTCATGACATTATACGGTGACAACATGAGTGCTAACAACATCTCAAAAAATCCATTCCAACATAGTCGTACCAAGCACATTGACATTAGACATCATTTCATCAGAGAGCATATAGAAGAAAAGGTCATTTATCCTGGTCATGTTACCATTGACAAATAACTTGTAGACATCTTTACAAAGGCCCTATATGTCATTCAATTTTAAAAACTAATAATTGTGTTAGGGTTATGTGTAATGGAATTATAACAGTTAATTCTCAAGTGGCTGGAAATTAATTGGGCTGGATTTTTATCCTACAAGTCCATGTTTTCCAAGACTCGTGTAGTGTACTTTGTCAACTATTATATTATCAGATTAATTCTTAAGTGGATGAAGGTGTGTTTCTCAAGATTAAGTCTCGTATTATATTGCCAGGTTCAATCGAATACACTAGTGAGATGCTTATCGTATGGATCCTCTTCATTGGGTTTTCGGATTATATTGTCCATGTATACCTATAATATCTCACTAATTTCTTCTTTAAAAAACTCTTATTCATCAATCTTTGATATATGACACATGTGTTCTTCAAACCAAAAAGCATAACATTATATCGAAAATTCGCGCATTTTGTCATAAAAGTTGTCTTGTCTATATCTACCTCGTGCATATGGATTTAAAATACACAACATTTTGTACTCAAATGAGTAATCTACCAATATATTAATTTTTGGGAGAGGATACAAATATTTTGAGAAAACCTGTTTGAGGTCAGTGTAACCCACTTTCCTGACACCTTTTCGACCAAGACAACATTAAACAACCACTTAATGTATTCTAACTCGAAAATAAAGTTGGCATGAACAACATATCTAATGGATGGGTCGATATTCAATTGGTGGCATGTTATGCTAGGGTCGTTGTCAGAAATTTTATCTAGCGAGATCGTGAAGAGGTCGATAATGTCTCTAAGGGATCTGATGAGGTTTCTCTTTACTAGATCCAGTAGGACGACTCCTATTTGGACTAACATGGTCGGGTTTTTGTCAAGCTGCACTATTTAGAATTCTTCATCTATAATTTATCTCATGAATTAAGCGAACTATGAGTAAGTCGTCCGAAATTACGAGCGAACTGTGGATATAGTTATAGTATTTCATTATCAGATGTAAGCTGGAAGCTACTATGTAACACCCTTCTAAACCCACAAATGTTTCGTAAATAAATTAATAAATAATTCAACACAATGTACCAACAAGGGTGTCACATCGTCATAAAAACATCTTAAATAAACATCCTGCTCCGTAATACGATTTTTCAAAACATTTAACATAATCATTTTGTCACTAACATCAACAAAAATTCAGACTTCGCAGCGGAATCATAACCTCAAAGTAATTTATTTTGCTTCATTAAACATCAAAGTCTTTTGGTCATTATCAAAAGTCACATCTTCAAATGAATCTAATCGTATAGAAAACTCATAAAATAAGTCTAACAAAACAACATAATATTAGACTCAAGTGTTCCCCGCCCGATGTTACATATCAGAGCAAGACACCTCTATTATTAACAGAAATAGAGTAAAACAACTCCAAAGCTAAGTCTCTATGCATCTACGAGCTAATCTTGATCACCTGCATGTTATCCACGTGGAGAAAACATTCAAACAGGCAGGGTGAGTAATCACAATTCATTACAAAAGGTATAAGGAAAATATATAGTAGTTACAACAACAATTATCAATAATTTATATATTCGTCACACATCACACACATACTCACACTGTCACTTCATTAAGTCATTCACAATGTCATTATATCATCAATCAATCATCATCACCAAAACATCACTTAAGTCACAACATCATCAAACATCATTTAACTCACAATTATGCAATGTCACTTAGTATGTAATGTGTAACACCCTAAATTTATTAGAAAATTTATTTAATTTACTTAAATATAATATTTGTGATTTTTCGGTGAATTTTGGTGGTTTGTATCGATGTCAATATTGTGGTGGAGTTTCGGTTATTTAATTAAATAATAGTATATAATATGAATATATTAGTATTATTATTAATTTAAATAATATTCAAGGAATTAAGATAAGATGGACTTTTGAGGAGGATTAGTGAGGGTAAATTGGGGAAAGCCCATTTTGGAAGCCAAGGGTTTAACAAAAAGGAATTGGGAAGGAATAGGATTCATTTAGTTGGAACGTGAAAATAAGGAGAAAAATGCAGAGCTCTGAGGAAGAATGAAAAGGCGAGGAATTCGAGAAGGTTTTCGAAGAATCAGTAGAGAAAGCTCCGGATCGACAATCTAAGGTATGCGGAGTATTGCCTTTCATTGTTTTCAATATAGGAGTGATGTGTTTAAAATGGATCTTGAGGTTTTTGGGGGTTTTTGAAGGGTTTATGAGTTATTGATGATTTAGAGGTATTTCTGAGGATCGGTGATGGATTTTTAAGGGTTGAATTGATTTGGGTAAAAATAAGCCTTCAAGGCAAAAACCTTTTTGATGATATGTGGAACCTTGTATGAGGAAGGGATTTAAGGGGTTTATGGGAACCTTGAGAGTTTGTGAAGGTTTATGTGATTTTGAGTTAGGATAGTGGAATTAACCGACCTAATAGTCGTAGGTTTTGTGCCTTTGACTGCCTTGATGTTTCAGGACTGTTTTGGGAGTGTTTTGGGGTGAATTGAGGTTGGAATCGCAAAGGTTTTTGGGGCTGGGATGCTACTGGTACGTAGCAGCGATTGCATGAATCGCTAGTTCGCAAAGCGAACAAATCATTTGCAAGGTGAATGTTCGCCCAGGCTCACAAAGCGAGCAGCGCAGTGAATGCGCGATAGATTGTGTGATGATACTGGGATGAATTCTGAGATGTGATTTTGTGGGCTCGTACAACGAATAGAGGAGCGAGGAGAGCCATAATGGGGAACTCTCTGGTTTTTGTATGGGATTGGGGCTTCGCTGCCAGCTTTGCAAAGCGAAGGTCTCAGCGAATGTGTTCGCACAGCGTACTCAGTAGCGAACCTTGCTGTTCGCGAAATTTTTTTTATGATTTATGTGATGTTCTGATGTTTGATGCTGTGATCTTTCTGATGGTTTACTGTGATGTTACTGATGATATTGAGATAATGATTTGTGATGTTTTGATGAATATATGATGACATGATTAACATGATGTTTTGGTGAATGAAGTGCACATAATGATATTTTGATGATGAAGATTATTGATGTTGTGTATCATGCATTCATAGCATATTCTGGTGATGATGTTTGGACTTCGGTCCAGTGATGATGATGTTAGACTTCGGTCTATTTGTGGCTTCCATCCGATTGTGTGGATGTGAAGTGGTTTATGACGTGCTCCGGTTCTTGTGTGGAACCGATCCTATTTGATGGGGATCTTTGGAGGGTGATGGCCTAAGTGTCCATCGATTGTGACGATTGGTACCACATGCATGAGTCCTGTTGTGCATTGCATTTATGTGGCATTTGTTGTGATTTATGATGATGTGTTTTGATGTTTGCCTCGTGACAACTCTGATGATGTTGTAAATGATGATGACGCCATTTATATGCATATCTTATTTTATATTGATTATAATGAATTGTTTTACTCACCCTGCCTGTTTGAATGTTGCCTCCACGTGGGTAACGTGCAGGTGATTGGGATTAGCCATGGATGCTTTTGAGTACTTTTGAAGTTATTTGCATTTTGGTCGATGTAGAGGGTCTTGCTCTGATAGTGTAACATCGGGTTGGGTCGTTGAGTCAAACCATGTTGAGTTTTATTTGGTTATTATTTTATTGATTATTTGATGACTATGGTTTATTGTACTAAACCCTTTTGTGGGATTTTTGTGGTTATGGTGATTTTGCTGCCCTTTGAAGGCATTTTGAGTTATTTTGAGGAAAACCCGTTATTTACGGAGCAATTTTGTTGATTTAAATTTATTGAGAAATGTGCACCCTTTGAGGTGATTCTGATTTTACTATGATTTTATGTTTATTCTGCTGCGATAATTGTGGGGTAGAAAAGGGTGTTACATTAGTGGCATCAGATCAGGTCGGTCTGTCCGGCCAGGTTTTTACGTGATGTCAATCCCCTGTCGGTCGACAAGTGTGTGTACACTGTCAATGTTTTAGTTCTTTTAACCTTGTTGGTGGTGTGCTGGATGGTTGGAAGAAATGATCGTGCTATTACTAATGCTTTGGAATCAGTTGCTAATGTGGTGGCACAACTCAATCCGAATGGTGGAGTTCCAGATGAGTTTCGTGCTTTGGGGGAGTTCAAGAGGAGCAATCCGCCGGAGTTTGAGGGTACTCACGATCCAGTAATTGCACACAAGTGGTTAAAGGCGATCGAGAAGATCTTCCAAGGGATGGGATGTACTGACGCACAACAAGTTCAGTTTGGAACTCATATGCTGTCAGAGGAGGCTGAGGATTGGTGGGATAACACCCGTCAGAGACTGGAAGATGTTGGCACTGTGATAACCTGGGTTGTGTTCAAGCAGGAATTTCTGGGAAAGTATTATCCAGAGGATGCTCGTGGTAAGAGAGAGGTGGAATTCCTGGAGCTGAAGCAAGGAGATATGACTGTTGCAGAGTATGTTGCAAAGTTCGAGAAGCTGGTGAAGTTTTGTCCTCACTACAACCGTGCTGATGCTGAGATGTCCAAGTGCCTCAAGTTCGAGAATGGACTGAGACCAGAGATTAAGCAGGGTATTGGGTATCAACAGATCCTCATGTATGCTGAGTTTGTGGACAAGAGCAGAATCTACGATGAGGATAGCCGAGCTCGATCTGCTCACTACAAGTAGTTGAGTGAGAAGAAAGGGCAGTATAGGGGAAACCTTATACGACTTCAGCTGACAAAGGGAAGTGTTATAGGTGTGGTGAGCAAGGTCACCATGATGATGTTTGTACTAATAATGTGTTGAGGTGCTACAAGTGTGGTAAGAAGGGTCATAGAGCTAATGATTGCAAGGATGATGGCCCAACTTGTTTCAATGGTGGTGAGATGGGTCACATCAGTACCAAATGTCAGAAACCAAAAAAGACGACTACTGCTGCTCAGACCAGTGGCAGAGTGTTTGTTTTGAGTGGTGCAGAAGTGTCAGAGAAGGACAACCTGATTCGACGTACTTGTTTTATTAATGATGTTGAGTTAGTTGCTATGATTGATACTGGTGTTACTCATTCTTTTGTTTCGCTTGAATGTGCTAATAGATTGGGTTTGAAGTTATCTAATATGAATGGTAGTATGCTAATAGAGACTCCTGCTAATGGTTCTGTTACTACTACTTTTGTGTGCTTGAGATGTCCTTTGACGATTTTTGGGAAGAGTTTTGTGATGGAATTGGTGTGTTTACCCTTACACTAAATCAATGTAATCCTTGGAATGAACTGGTTAGAGTTCAACCATGTTCATATCAATTGTTATACTAAGACTGTAGAGTTTCTTGAGTTTGGTGATAGTGAAGAGTTGATGTTCCTGTCTGCTAGGCAAGTAGACAAGCTTATGGAAGATGAAGCTTTGGTGTTTGCAATGTATGCATCATTGCAGATTGATCGTGAAGCTGCGAGTGTGGATTTGCCTGTTGTCTATGAATTTCCAAAGGTATTTCCAGATGACATCAGTGATTTGCCTTCAGAGCGTGAAGTAGAGTTTGTAGTGGACTTAATACCAGGTACGAGTCCAGTGTTGATGGCTCCTTATCAGATGTCAGCTTCTGAGTTGAGTGAATTGAAGAAACAATTGGAAGAATTGCTTGAGAAGAGGTTTATCCGACCAAGTGTTTCTCTGTGGGGTGCTCCTGTGTTGTTAGTGAAGAAGAAAGACGGAAGTATGAGGTTGTGTGTTGATTATCGGCAGTTGAATAAAGTGACTATCAAGAATAAGTATCCACTTTCGAGAATCGAAGACTTGATAGATCAGTTAGTAGGTGCCTGTGTGTTTAGTAAGATTGATTTGAGGCCGGGTTACCATCAGATTCGTGTTAAGCCTGATGATATTCCGAAGACAGCTTTCAGAACGAGGTATGGTTACTATGAATTCACTGTGATGTCGTTCGGTGTGTCCAATGCACCTGATGTGTTCATGGAGTATATGAATCAGATTTTTCATGAGTATTTAGATCAGTTCATGGTGGTCTTTATTGATGATATTCTGATATATTCTAAGTATGAAGAAGAGCATGTTGAGCATTTGAGAACCGTGTTGCAAGTGTTGAAAGAGAAGAAGTTGTATGCAAAGCTATCAAAGTGTGAGTTCTAGTTGAAGGAAGTGAGCTTTCTTGGCCATGTGATTTCGAGTGGTGGAATTGTTGTAGATCCTTCCAAGATTGATGAGGTGTTGCAGTGGGAGACTCCGAAGTCTGCTACTGAGATACGAAATTTTCTGGGATTAGCAGGTTATTACCGCAAGTTTATCGAGGGCTTTTCTAAGTTGGCATTACCTTTGACTCAGTTGACTCGAAAAGGGCCAAGCTTTTGTGTGGGATGTAGCTTGTGAAAAGAGTTTCGTGGAATTGAATAAGAGATTAACGACCGCTCCAGTGTTGATTTTGCCTAATCCGAGTGAATCTTTTGTAGTGTATTGTGATGCGTCGAAGATGGGTCTTGGTGGAGTGTTGATGCAGAATGGTCAAGTTGTTGCCTATGCTTCGAGACAATTGCGAGTTCATGAGAGGAATTATCCTACACATGACTTGGAATTGGCCAATGTGGTGTTTATGCTGAAGATTTGGAGACATTATCTGTTTGGCTCTAAGTTTGAAGTGTTCAGTGATTATAAAAGTCTGAAGTACTTATTTGATCAGAAAGAATTGAATATGAGGCAGAGAAGGTGGTTAGAGCTGTTGAAGGATTTCGATTTTGATTTGAGTTATCATCTGGGCAAAGCAAAAGTAGTGGCCGATGCATTGAGCAGAAAGTCATTGCATATGTCGATGCTTATGGTGAAAGAACTTGAATTAATTGAGCAATTCTAAGATTTGAGTTTGGTGTGTGAAGAGACCCCTGACAGTGTGAAGTTGGGAATGTTGAAGTTAACTAGTGGTATTCTGGAAGATATTAGAGTGGGACAACAATCTGACTTGAAGTTAGTTGACCAGTTGACTTTGATCAACCAAGGTAACGGAGGAGAATTCTGAGTTGACGAGAATGGTGTGATGATGTTCAGAGACAGGGTGTGTGTTCCAGATGTTGCAGAAATTAAGAAGAGAATTCTTGAGGAAGGACACCTAAGTAGGTTGAGTATTCATCCCGGTGCTACGAAGATGTACCAGAATTTGAAAAAGTTGTTTTGGTGGTCAGGTATGAAGAAGGATGTTGCGGAGTTTGTTTATGCGTGTTTGACTTGTCAGAAGTCAAAGATTGAGCATCAGAAGCCTTTAGGTATGATGCATCCATTGAGGATTCCATAATGGAAGTGGGATAGTATTTCCATGGATTTTGTGGTGGGATTGCGGAAGACTGTAGCGAGCGATTTTGGACGCGGTTCTTAAGCGCTGGTCGCTCTCTGCGGTTGAGCTTTAACTACAGGTTGATTCATTTTTTATCCTATTGTGAGCTGAATAAGGAAGGGAAATAGATGTCTCCAATTAACCCTGCTTTGCATACTGAGTTTAAACAGTGGTCTGTTAAGTTACGAATGCTATCAATGTGGGGGGGCTTTGTACTGGTTATTTGTATTTTCGCCAATACTGTTTTCTTTCTTTTTATCTTGGCAGAAGGTTTCTAGCGGGGAACAAGGATTAGGATGTTAGGACTGATGCATTTTTATGTGAGAGTATAGGATTTGGTTTTTTTGTTGATTGTGCTCGCTAAGATTTTTTCTTTCAATCTTATGCCTACGTATTCCCGTTTACCGAAACAGGGAAATCAGAGCGTTCGTAGTTCCTCCTATTCTATGGGAGGAAATTGGTTTTTGGTGTCTTGTTCAAAGCTCAAGACGTGAAGCGAAAGGTGATTTGTATCTTGTTCAAAGCCCAAGATGTGAAGCTGAAAAGGTTTGACTTTAGAGAGAATTTGTCATCTCTAAAGAGGGGTCTGTCTATTACGACTGTTTTATAAAGGAAAATTACTTTAACCGGGATATGTGAATCCGGCAATGCCATAATTTCCTTTATAGGGGTTTTAACCTAAAGGAGAAGACTTTAACTTAGTGTAGAGCAATGCTATCTTTCCTTAGGAATTTCTCATGCTAAAAGAGGGACAGTGGCGTGGATGTAGATGATCCAGAGGCTTGCCGCTTACAGCGATTAGATGAAGGGGAAGGAGTTGTTGATGTTCGTGTACTGTGAACGAGGCACAGTTTTGATGCTAAAAGGTTAATTGGATTAACTAGTGGTTTTCTTATACAAAGCCTAAGAGGAGGCTAATATGTGTCTCGTACAAAGCCCGAGAGAGAGACTAAAAGGTTTTGACTCGATGATGGAGTCTTTTGGTATCTCGTATAAAGCTCGAGATGAAGGCTATTTGACTTAACAAGAGAGTTTTTGTATCTCGTACGAAGCCCGAGATGGAGGCTGAAATTTGTTTGGCTCAATAAGAACCTTTTTGTATCTCGTATAAAGCCCGAGATGGAGGCGAATGGGGTGATTGACTCAACGAGGGAGTCTCTTATGTGTCTCATACAAAGCCCGAGAGAGAGGCTAAACATTGTTTGACTCCACTGGGGAGAATTTTGGTATCTCGTACGAAGCCCGAGATGGAGGCTAAACATTTGCTTCGCTGGGAAGAATCATTGAACAAAGCCCAAGAGAAGGCTAACTTCACTGGAGAAGGATCATTATACAAAGCCTAAGAGGAGGCTATGGTAACTGTTTCAGTTGAGTGACAGGTCCAGTATACTGATTTTGAAAGAGAAAATCAGTTCTTATATGAGCAATGTTGTACTCAGGGATTTGATTCAAGGATCCGGGTTATTCCTGTTCTTTAAGGAAGCGGGAAATCCGAAGTGTATTGAGACTGTCCGAGTCTACGGGTTTCCTTCCTATTTAACGAAGGGGTCACTTGAGAATGTCTTTGAAACTCAAGGAGATGAGACTGTCCGTGTCTAGAGTTTTATCTTTTGTACCATGCTTTGAGAAACAGTAGTAGACTCTATGAAAGGATTGTTCTATAAAGATGACTATGTTCTGTTCCTATACCTCTAGGAGGTCGTCGGGACAATTTGTACGAAGCCCAAGAGGAGGCTGGAAACTTTTAAGAAGCCAACGGGTCCTTGTACTAAGCCCAAGAGGAAGCTATCATTCCCGGAGGAAGAGATCATTATACGAAGCCTAAGAGGAGGCGGTGAATACTTCTAAGAAGCCGTAGGGTCCTTGTACTAAGCCCAAGAGGAGGCTAGGTTGCTTTTAGGAAGCCTGTGGGTCCTTGTACGATGCCCAAGAGGAGGCCGATTGCTTTTAAGAAGCCGATGGGTCCCTAAACCCCGAGAAATTCAAGGCAAGCTATTCACAAGGAATAGATCAAGTCAGGAAAGTTCGAGAATTTGGAAGAAACTCAAGAGATGCAATTCACGGAGAAGAGATCATCTCTAGGGAGTAGAGTTTCTTTGACAAGTGCTTTTAAGAAGCCCGTGGGTCCCCAAACCCCGAGAAGTTCAAGGCAATGTTATTCACCGAGAATAGATCAAAGTCAAGAAAGTTCGAGAATTTGGAAGAAACTCAAGAGATGCAATTCACGGAGAAGAGATCATCTCTGGGGAATAGAGTTTCTTTGACAACTTCTATGAGTGACAGTCTATGAAAGGGTTCACAGAGAATGCTGCCTTTCATATCTCCATATTGTTTAACCCCAAGAGGAGGGAAGACTGTGTCTGGTAATCCTATGGGGATCTAGTTTAGATTATTTCTAAGAGTGATCGAAACGGCTTTACCTAGTGCTAGACGTAGTTGCCGGGGAAACTCTAAATATCTATACTATTATTACACAGTTGATATGAGTTTATGAAAGAAGACTTATAGTGAAACAGCCCCATAATACAGTTATATATATATATATATGAGTTTATGAAAGGAGACTTACAGTGAAACAGCCCCACAATACAGTTATATGTATATGAAAGCGGTAAATGAAAGCAATAACCACTTACTCGGTTGTAGAGCTTCCATGTTGTTTGGTTAGTTGTTCAACAAAGAAAGATTGAAAACAACAGTATATTTCAAAATCAAAGGAGCAAGTGCTTTGAAATAAAAAGATTTGGGGCTTACAGCTCAAGGAGAGGCCCAGGGTTTTATCAGTGAGCGCACTGTTGAATTTGTACAGAGGGACTTATACAAGTGACTGAGGCCCAAAAAGGTTTTCTGTACAAAGGGATGGGTCTTAAACTCTCTCAAGAGGCCCAAGTGAGTTTTAAGAAAAGAAATGGGTCTTACTACTCGAGGGTAGGCCCAATGGTTAATTTTGAAAAGGGCGACGATCGCGCCGAGTTTTTGGAAACACCGTGGGACTTATACAAGTGACTGAGGCCCAAAATTTTGGTATTTACAAAGGGATTAGGTCTTACACTCTATTAGAGGCCCAAAGAGTCTTGAAACATTTGAGTATGATTAAAAATCAAAGAAACCCCAATTTTCACTTTTTAAAAGTAATTTTTCAAAGAAAATTAATAAAAAATGACAAAAAATCAAATAAGTTTAAATAAACCACTTGTGATTTTTGGTTAAGGTTTGAAAAATGAGGTTTTAATCACAAGATGATTTAAAACTTATTTAGTTTTGATTTTCAAGATGAATATTCACTTTTAAAATGTTTAAAAACAATTAAAAATGAATTTATTCACAAAAATACCAACTATATTAAATAAATAATATAAATTTGATTTTTTTGTAGAATAAAATATTTTACTATTTTTGTGATTTTTCAGAAAAAGAACCAATCAAAAATAATCAAAATTGAGAGAGTTATTAATTTTCCAAATCTTTAAAAAATAATATGAAAAATGAAAAAATATGAAAAAGAGGGGTTGGGTCTTACACTCTATTAGAGGCTCAAAGTGTATTTTTGTACAAAAGATGGGGCTTACAACTCAGGGAGAGGCCCAAAATATTTTTAGTTTGAAAATGGCGATCGCGCCGAGATTTTTAACGTATCGGGACTTATACAATAACTGAGGCCCAAAATTGTTTCGTTAAAAAAGGGTTGGGTCTTACACTCTAATAGAGGCCCAAGTGTTTAAAAATGAAAAGAAATGGGACTTACAGCTCAAAGAGAAGCCCAGTTGATTTTCGTTTGAAAATGACGATCGCGCCGAGGTTTTCTTTTAACGCAGAGGGACTTATACAATAAGTGAGACCCAAAATTGTTTTGGTTAAAAGGGGATTGGGTCTTACACTCTAATAGAGGCCCAAAGTGTTTGAAAAAGATTTGTTAGGGTGAAAATCAAAGAAAACCCCAATTTTATTTTTTAAGGCATTTTTCCAAGAAAAATTAAGTAAAAAATGATAAAAATATCAAATAAAATCATTAAATAATGATTAAAGTTTATGAAAAAAATATTTTATCCACATAAATATTTGAAATCATTTTGGTTTTAAAAATCAAGAAAAAGAAATCATTTTAAAAGCATTTAAAACAATTTAAAACACTATTTTTAAATATATTAAAAATAATACTTTTTTTGTGATTTTTTGTGGATTAAAAGATTATGGGGTATGAATTGGAAAATGATGATTTTTTGCTATGTAAAAAAAATTGGTTGAGTTTTGAAAATAAAAAATAAGAAAAAGAGGAAAGATGTCACAATATCATCTCCGACATTTCTTATGGGGTAAAAATGAGTACCGAAACTTTAATTTTCAACACGTTTTTTATCAAATTTCAAACACTCATAACTCTCTCAATTTTTATCGGAATCAAAATCCGGAAGTACCTATCTTGACCAATTTTTCACAAGGAATCCGATGGTACCACACATACATACTGAAACTCGACGTACGAAACACGCAAATCGAAAAACCAGAACTGCACTTAATTCGAAATATCGTTCCGCGTCGAATTTCCAACACGCGTAACTCTCTCGATTTTTAACCGAATTAAGATCCGGAAGAGTCTATTTTGACCGATTTTTCGCGAGGAATCCAATGGTATCGCACATGCATGCTGAAACTCAACGTACAAAACGCAGCAATTAAAAAACCAGAACTGCTACTAATTGAAAACGTCGTTCCGCGTCGAATTTCCAACACGCGTAACTCTCTCGATTTTTATCCGAATTGAAATCCATAAAAACATATCTTGACCGATTTTTCGCAAGGAATCCAATGGTATTACTCACGTACATGGAAAATCAACACACAAAACGCAGCAATTAAAAAACCAGAACTGCACGTTGTTTTCGGCGCCGTTTCGCGTCAAATTTCCAACGCGCGTAACTCCCTCAATTTTCATCGGAATTGAAATCCGTAAAAACCTATCTTGACCGATTTTTCGCAAGGAATCCAATGGTATTACTCACGCACACGGAAAATCAACACACAAAACGCAGCAATTAAAAAACCAGAACTGCTATCGTTAATTCGACGTCGTTTCGCGTCAAATTTCCAACGCGCGTAACTCTCTCAATTTTCATCGGAATTGAAATCCGTAAAAACCTATCTTGACTGATTTTTCGCAAGGAATCCAATGGTGTTACTCATGCACACTAAAACTTAATGTACAGAACACATCAATCAAAAAAACCAGAACTGGACATGATTTTAAAACAACCAAAATTCCACATATAAACATGTTAAAATGCAAAGAGTGAGAGGATCACAACATACACATTAAGGACTACATTTTTGCCTCAAGAATTATTCAATATGATGCATGTATGTGGACAACAAAGGAAAGCATGATTCAAAGAATTCAAGTTGTGAATTTTACCTCTTTTTTGGAGATTTTGGGCAACCTACCAAGTGCTTTGTTCCAGAAATGATTTGATGCTTTGGACAACCTCAAATGACCTCTTAGAAGCTTTTAGGATGGTTAGAATCAGCTGGAAACCTCTGGAGCAAGTTTGAGCACTTTCTCGCAAAATGGTCAAATGTGGTCAAAATGTCAACTCTCTCAAATGGTGTTCCAGATGTGTGGCACCATTTGGGACAGTTCAAGGATGATATTTAGAGTGTGTTTGAGGTTTTATCTGGTTTGGAAAGTGACTGAATCAAGACATGGCTTGAAAAATGCAAAAAAGTGCCATTTTGAGGTTTTGAGAGGTGACTTTGTGATGTTGGTGTTATAGGTCACTTGTGAGAGTTTGGATCACCTACATATGATGTTTATGAGGTGTTAGGATCATGAGCTGTGATGGAAATGCTCTCTAACTCAAAAACTCAGAATTTCCTTACTAAAGAAGGCATTTTGGAGTGAAAGAGAGAATTTGAGGAAAGCATCTGTTTGATGGCTTTGGTGTACTCAAACTGAGCACAAATGAGCTCTATTTATAGTAGAGCAAGTTTGTTTTAGGATCCACAGTGAATGGCAACTGCAGCAGAAGTTTGGCCAATGTTGTCCAATGAAAATCCAAGTCTCCTCTAGCCATTGACTAGAGGTTAGAGCACAGGCTGCTGGTTCCCTAGTTGTTGGAGGAATCTTGACTGAATTCAGTTGGAGGAAGCTCAGTTCATGTCACCTCTAAGCATCCATTAAATGCTCCAAACCAAAATTGGAGTTTTGTCCCTCTTTTAGGGATTTCTAGGTTTTGGCATGCTTTTTTTGGTTCCATGGACTTGGGAGGTTCATGGATCAGATCATCCCACTTGGATTTGATCCTTGGATGTGTCCAAAATGATGACAAGACTTGAAAATTCGTGTGGCACAAAAAATGTGCAAATCTGCCCTGAAAAATTCAGCTGCAGTAAGTCTTTTTGTAAGATCCATAACTCCCTGCTCGAGTATGCTACATGGACGTTCTAGGACTTTTCGGAAAGCTTAGATGACGTACTTCAACTTTGATGTTTGACACTAGACCTGGTTCAACTTGGATCATGGAGAAAAATAGCCTTGAAGTTGGGACATTGTGCTGAAATTACAAGGCAGATTTTTGGCTAAGTGCTGAAAAATGTCAATTTTAGGTTTTTAGCCCTTTTGATCCAACCATAACTCAAAATCCATGATGAATTAGGATGAAGTGTAGTTGACACTTTTGTAGAGGGCCATGAGGGCTACAAATCCATCTTTGGATGGGGAAAAATGCCTTTGTGGTTTAGGAGTTATGATCCTCCAAAGTTGGTACCCTTGCCACTTTATTCCATAACTTAGAAAAATTTCTAAGTTTTTATGGTTACCCCTTTTACAAGTTATCCCACTTTCTTTGATTTTTCTTGATGAATGATGATTCCAATCACACATTAACATCATTTTAGGGTTAAAAAACCATTTTTATGAAAAATCTCAAAAAGTCAAAGTCTGACTTTTGTGCACAGTTGACTTTTTATCAGATGAATTCCAAACTGTGCGATCCTTTAGGAAATCATGTCCTTGACCTAAATCAAACTTAATGGACATGTTCCATGGGTGTCATAGGGTATATTGAGGCATGTCCTAGGGTTTGGGAGCATGTCCTGGTCAAAAGTCAAAGTTACAGTTGACTTTTCCCTTAAAACCCTAATTGTGGTGCAGATGAAATTGAAACTTGTTGCTCAAGCTTCTTGGGTCAATCCATTGTTATAAATGGATCAACGTGGTATGTTGGAGATCCTCAAATCATGTCTTGAGGTCTTGGCTCATGATTTGTCCCAATAGTCAACTTAGGGGTGAATTAGGTCAAGAAACCCTAATTCCTGATTTTTGATGTATGCATCCCCTGAGGCTAAATTGACTTGATGATGGGGTTTATGATGTTCCATGGAGCATTTTAGGTTATTCTTTGAAGCATTGGCTCATGCCCAGAGGAAAATTTCCATCTGGAGGCCCTAGTCGACCAAACCCTAATTTGGTGACACTGGCGATCCTGAGGCTTGATCCACCTAGAAGGGAGCAGCCTTGTGCTTAATCCTTGAAGTGGGAGTCCTCTTGATCCATTGTGGATATTTGAGAGGCTAGACAAGTTGAAGATCATGTCATTCCTTGATTGATCCTTTGTCTAAGAGCTCTGCGAGGGCTTGAAACCCTAAATCATGTTTGTAGTGAATGCTCACTCACCTTTGGGGAGACTAATGAGGTATGATGGTCCATCCATATTGTGCTGATGATTTGCACAATGATGGGAAATCTTAGTGGTCAAAATTTGGGGTATGACAGATGCCCCTATTTAATCTTCTTGGACCCGAAGGTGTGAATGACGAAGGTATTCGGGCATTCGGGGTGCAAGAGGATTAAATATCGGAATACCCAAAATTTTGATGGTGGTTATGAATGGTCGCTTACGCATTCATCTTCTTTAGCTAAGCGAAGATGCTTAGAAAAGGTAAACTTCCCCTCGATCCTGGTCTTCAGCCAAGGAGCTGGTCTCAGTTTTCTTTTGAAATAAACTTCCCCTCGATCCTGGTTTCCTACCAAGGAACTGGTCTTAGTTTCTTTTGTAAACTTCCCCTCGATCCTGGTTTCCTACCAAGGAACTGGTCTCAATTTCTAAAGTAAACTTCCCAAGGATCTGGTCTCGGTTTCTGATATAAACTTCCCCTCGATCCTAGTTTCCTACCAAGGACCTGGTCTTAGTTGCTGAAATAAACTTCCCCTCGATCCTGGTTTCCTACCAAGGAACTGGTCTCAATTTCTTTTGTCAATAAACTTTCTTGACAAGGAACGTTGTTAGTAGCGGTTTTCCTTCAAACTTCTCGCCGAATTTTCCTGGGGAGATGCCATTTGAGTGGAAAAAGTTTTGATGTCAGACTTGCTGGGGAACCCATTCGTCTGAATTGTAGAGTTACACAAACTTCTCTGTTTGAGACGCCATTTGTTGACTCTACTAGGGGAATGCGAGTCCCTTGAGAGACTGCATTTGTTTGGGGTCTTTACATCATACTTTTCTCGGAGATCTTCTCGAAGAAATGCCATATGATGTGATCCAATTTTGAGGTGTCGATGACCTTTTCATCAGTGGGTTTTTCGGAGAAAAACTGCCGTACTGCCGAATCTCTAATTAAGAGGTTTTCTCTGGGGATTTTCCTTAATCCGGGAAAGCAAGGATATCATTTTCAATGGCGAAGAGTGATATTTGTTGAAAGTTTTCTCTGGCTTTTCAGAGGTTCAAGTTATCAAAGTGGTCAAGGACCAACTTCATTCCAGAAGTAAACTGGAGGAGAGAGATTGTTCAGACACAGTATTTCCTGACGAGGGAGGAACTGACAACTCGATTGAGAGGACTTCTACCACTAGGGGACAAGACCGACTGGAGTGATAGTGATGCAATATGAAATGTGAATGCATATCAACAATGCATAATGTATGTATGTATATGCGGACAAAACTGACGCAACATACAGACTAAAGGATGAACCCGACTGGATACTCAGCCACAGTGGGGCATGTAGAAATATCGCTGGTTCAAGATAGTAATTCTGCCTTGCTTAGGAGAAACGGTCCCTGTTGGGGGTGACGCTGGTCGGGCTTAGGAGATGAGAACTCAGCCGAGGATGTCAGACGAAACATGGTCTCTGACATTGTTGATCCTTCATTCAGGCGTACTGGTCTAGAAGGAGTACTTTGATTCTGCACTTCGAAGTTCGCTTACTTCTGGAGAAGCGGTTGATGCTCTTTTGATGTTCAACAGTCAAAAGAAATTGCCAACTTTATTTTAAAAGCAGAAAAAGTTTTAACAAGTAAATTTATTTTTGTTTTATTTCAAGAATCGTTAATCATGTTAACAACGTCGTTCTGTAAAGCTAAAACAAATAAGAATTACAAACAAAAGCACAAGGGCTCAAATTTTATTGATAAGATGGAGATCAGCCAAACGCGTGATTCCAAAGAGTATATACAAAGTTTGAAAATGGTAATTTACAGGGAAAAGGGCTACGTTGAAACATAACGACCACTATCCTTCTACCAACTTTGGATTCGGGACATCCTAAGCTTCTGTCGAAGATGACCTTGACTGGAGTTTTCCTCCGATGGATGATGTAACTGCTGCTGCTGCTGAGGGGCTTGCCTCTGTTGAACATAGTTACTTGCCATTATCCCTAATTTTTTCCTGGATTGTACTATGAGATTTCCAATCCATCGAGATGATTTTTTTTCATGTCTCTAACTTTTGCCTGGACCGCCCTTTCGGATTTTCAATCCACCGAGCCGTCTTTTTTTTTTTTTAATTTAGGCGAAGTATTTCTTGACTACGTCAACATTCGTAGGGTAGGCAAATTCCTCTCTGTCCATGGTTGCAAGTCTCAAGGCGCCGCCTGAGAAAGCTTTCGTGACCACATAGGGGCCATCATAATTCGGGGTCCACTTGCCCCGAGAGTCAGTGAGAAATGATTGTATCTTCTTGAGCACAAGGTCTCCTTTTCTGAAGACACGAGGTCGAACCCTTTTGTCAAAGGCTTTCTTCATTCTCTGTTGATACAACTGACCGTGACATAGTGCCGTTATTCTCTTTTCTTCGATCAGATTCAGTTCATCGTGTCGGTTTTGACACCATTCAGCTTCGGTGAGCTTCGCTTCCATCAATACCCAGATTGATGGGATCTCTACTTCTATGGGGAGAACTGCCTCCATGCCATATACTAGAGAGAAAGGGGTTGCCCCTGTTGAAGTGCGGACAGATGTGCGATAACCGTGAAGAGCAAAGGGTAGCATCTCGTGCCAATCTTTGTAGGTTACAACCATCTTTTGAACGATCTTATTGATGTTCTTGTTAGCCGTTTCTACCGCTCCATTCATCTTGGGTTGGTAGGGAGATGAGTTATGGTGTTTGATCTTAAACTCAGCGCACAACCATTTCATCATCTTATTGTTCAAGTTAGACCCATTATCAGTAATGATCTCGCTTGGAACACTATAACGGCAGATGATATTGTTTTTGATAAATCGGACCACCACTTGTCGGGTTACATTAGCATACGACGCTGCTTCGACCCACTTGGTGAAGTAGTCAATGGCTACTAGGATGAACCGATGTCCGTTTGAAGCCTTGGGCTCAATTATGCCAATTATGTCGATTCCTCATATCGAGAAAGGCCATGGGGAAGAGAGAACTTTGAGATGTGATGGCGGTACATGAATTTTTTTGGAGTATATCTGACACTTGTGACACCTCCTCATGTACTTGTAGCAGTCGGATTCCATGGTCAACCAGTAATACCCTGCTCTCAGAATTTTTCTCGCCATTGTGTGTACGTTGGCATGAGTGCCAAAGGATCCTTCATGAATTTCTTTCATAAGCATGTCTGCTTCTGGCCTGTCTACGCATCGGAGCAAGACCATGTCAAAATTTATCTTATAAAGAGTGTCACCGCTCAGGAAGAAGTTTCCAGCCAATCTTCTGAGGGTTTTCCTATCTTTTTTGAGTGCCCCGGATGGGTACTCTTGTTTCTGAAGGAAGCATTTGATATCGTGATACCAAGGTTTGTCGTCTATGACTGCTTCAATCGTGAAGATGTAAGCGGGCCGTTCAAGGCGCATGATGTCGATCTTAGGTATGTCATTCCATTGACCTTCACTAATCATGGAAGAGATAGTGGCTAATGCATCAGCCATGTGATTCTCCTTACGAGGGATGTGATGAAACTCGACTCTGTTGAAGAAAGGTAACAACCTTCTTGCATAATCTTTGTAAGGAATCAGTCCTGATTAGTATGTGTTCCAATCTCCTTTTATCTGATTGATAACCAGGGATGAGTCGCCGTATACGTCCAAATTTTTTATCCTTAAATCAATTGCTTCCTCGAGACCCATAATACAAGCTTCGTATTCGGTCTCGTTGTTCGTACATTTGAACGTAAGTCTGGCAGTGAAAGGAATGTGGGTACCCTGAGGGGTAACAATGATTGCCCCAATTTCGTTTCCATAATGATTAACTGCTCCGTCAAAGACAAGTCCCCATTGGGAACCTGGTTCTGGCCCTTCA
This sequence comes from Lathyrus tuberosus, assembly GCA_022829125.1. NCBI lineage: Eukaryota > Viridiplantae > Streptophyta > Magnoliopsida > Fabales > Fabaceae > Lathyrus > Lathyrus tuberosus. The sequence goes on from JALAZF010000075.1 coordinate 14,613,881, forward strand.
CTGGGTAACGGTTCATCGCAATCTTTCATTTTTAGATACATGACATCTTCGTCTGGGAAGTCAAACCCGATTGATTCTTGATCATCAATCGGTTGATGAGCCAAATGATCGGCTAAAATACTTCCCTTAACGGCTTTTTGAGCATGGTACTCTATGTTATATTCTGATAACAGCATCTGCCAACGGGCAATTCTTCCCGTGAGAGCAGGCTTTTCGAAAACGTACTTGATTGGATCCATTTCGGAGACCAACCAAGTAGTATGACGAATCATGTACTGGCGAAGACGTTTGGCTGCCCAAGCCAAAGCGCAATAAGTTTTCTCAAGCATCGTGGACCGAGTCTTGCAGTCGGTGAATTTCTTGCTTAGATAGTAAATGGCAGACTTTTTCCTTTTGGTTTCGTCTTGTTGGCCAAGTACACATCCCATTGAGTCCTCCAGAACTGTGAGGTAAATGATCAGTGGTCTTCCTTCCACTGGAAGTGATAGAATCGGAGGATTCAACAGATATTCCTTAATACTGTCGAAGGCGGTTTGGAAGTCCTCTGACCAAACGCAATCCTGGTTCTTTTTCAGTAATTTGAAGATCGGCGCACAAGTGGCAGTCATAAGGAATATGAATCTGGAGATGTAGTTCAAACGTCCCAGGAATCCTCTGACTTATTTTTTAATTTTCGGAGAAGGCGTTTCTTGAATGGCCTTGACCTTGTCAGGATCAACCTCAATTCCTTTCTGGCTGACGATGAACCCTAGTAGTTTCCCTGAACGGACACCGAACGTGCATTTGTTGGGATTCAAGCGGAGTTTGTACTTTCTCAACCACTCGAATAGTTTTGACAGGTGGGTCACATGCTCCTCTTCTGTTCTAGATTTAGCAATCATATCATCAACATATACCTCGATTTCTTTGTGTATCATGTCATGAAACAGAGTAGGCATGGCCCTTTGATAGGTTGCCCCGGCGTTCTTCAAATCGAACGGCATTACCTTGTAACAAAAGGTACCCCATGGGGTAATGAACGAAGTTTTCTCCATGTCTTTCGGCGCCATTTTGATCTGGTTATAGCCCGAGAATCCATCCATGAAGGAGAATACTTTGAACTTTGTTGTGCTGTCTACCAGCATGTCAATGTGTGGTAAAGGAAAGTCGTCCTTTGGACTTGCCTTGTTCAGATCCCTGTAATCGACATACATTCTGACCTTTCCATCCTTTTTGGGAACAGGTACAATGTTGGCTAACCATTGAGGGTATTATGGTGTAGCGAGGAAACCCGCGTTAATCTGTTTCTGTACCTCCTCTTTGATTTTGATAGCCATGTCCGGGTGAGTCCGTCTCAACCTCTGCTTTACTGGCGGACATTCCGATCTCAACGGTAAGTGATGTTCCACGATGCTGGTATCCAACCCTGGCATATCCTGATAGGACCAAGAGAACACATCGGGGAATTTCCTGAGAAGCTTTATCAAACCCTCTTTGGCAGTTGGACCGAGCAGTGCCCCAATCCTGATTTCTTTTCTCTCTTTCTCTGAACCCAAGTTTACCGTTTCCAATGGTTCTTTGTGAGGTTCAATGGACCTTTCCTCTTGTCTGAGTAATCGGGAGATATCTTCTGGAATTTTGTCGTCATTTTCTTCTTCAGCCTCGAATACCGGGAACTCAAAGTTGGGAGAAGGCATCGGATCGTATGTTTCAACGGGGTTTAAAACAAGCAATCTGCATGACGTGATGATTCGTGTTTAGAAGAGATAGAGAAAATGCAAGTGTGTGAAATGTTTTATTTTACTGCTGGTTTTTATTATTGAATTGTTTTTTAGGATTACCATTTTCTGAAAAAAGCAAAAAGAGAAAACAGCAATAAATGCGGAAATTACAGAACGACGTTATTTTATTAATGAACAAGTCGATCCTTAAAACTACAGCCCTATAAAACAAAACTCTGTCGCTTCGGGCAAAGCGAAGAGGGAAATTTACAGAAAGCGAGCCCTATCAAAACATCTGTTTCACCTGGGCAGGGTGAAAGGTTAAAGATGGCAATTACTTTTACTGATGAACGACCTTCGGAACATCGACAGCAACCTATTGGCGGCGAATTCCTCGGTGAATCACAAAGTCTGGCACCTTCCTTGATTTGACTTCAGAAATGACGCTGATTTCTGGTGGAGCAGGATCATTGGAATCTGTCTCCCAGGTAGAATTGTCGTAGGAGGATTCCTCAGTTGCATTTTGCAGAGTAGTTTTGCCCTCAGTTGTATCTCCCCATCCAGTTGGCTGGATATCTTCGACCCTGATACGAGAGCTTTCGGGAGCGGTGTACTTGACCATATAGTCGTATTTTCCACTTGGTTCTCCCAGAGTGTCCCAAACCTCTTTGGAACTGGAGGCGTCATCCCTCTCGATGACGTTGACCTCAGGAAAAGCAAAGTTGATGAACTCAAGTCCTGCAAACGTTGCAAATTCATCTTCATGTTGAGCAGTTTCAGGATGACCCGAGTGTGGATCCCATGACATGGTGGGGACACAGGTATTCTGTTCAATGACGGTCAGTTAAGTTTCATTACTCGGCTGACTTTCATGCCCCAAGTTTCCTGGGTAAGGTTGCCACATTGGCAGACCATCAATTGGGCCATAGTAGGTGTAGTCAAAATTGTCTTTCATCGGAGTGACTTCCTCTAATGAATTTGGCGGAGCACGGCATCCTTCCGGATCACAATCCCCATAGATCATTTCGACGTCTGACCTTGGTATAAATCTTGGACTCTGTGCGGGATAGCAAAATGGCATAGGCACCTCTTCCTGAGACATATAACCGTCCTCGTTAAGGTAGGACTTCCATTCTTCATCTGTGTCAGAGGGATCTTCCTCATTGATAGCATGAACTATTTGAGACACTGGGTGAAGAAAACCTCCACTGTGGAAGAAATCCTGAATGGGATGAAGACTTTCATTGTTAGCAGCTGTCCGGGTATAGGTTGCAGAGAAACCAAGACCCTTCTTTATTTTATTGTCAACAGGAATGACAAGCTGTCCCCATCCGGTTGTATCGGTACTCTCGACCGCTTTAATAGCATCTTTGTATGAGGAAATCGAGGTTCCTCCTTTGAAATGATTGTCCTTGCTCACCGACAGTGCTTGGAACTGAGTTCCAATAACCTCCTCGGGTTCTATACCAGTAGATGATGACAAGTTACTCACAAGCAAGGCTTGTTCCCCACAAACCGTGATAAGTTGATCGTTCTTGACGAACTTTAGCTTTTGGTGGAGGGTTGAAGTAACCGCTCCAGCCTGGTGCATCCAAGGTCTTCCTAATAAACAACTGTATATTGCCCGGATGTCCATGACCTGGAAAGTGACTTGGAAAGTGTGAAGATCGATAGTTATGGGAAGATCAACTTCGCCGATAACTGTTTTTCTGGATCCGTCGAATGCTTTGACGACGACCTCGCTGACTCTCATCGGAGGGACTTTGAATGATAATTGCATCAAAGTGGACTTCGGCATAACATTCAGGGCTGACCCTGTGTCTACCAGTACGCTGGCTAAAGCATCGTCCTGGCAGTTAACTGTAATGTTGAGCGCCATGTTATGACGGCGACCCTCTTCGGGTAATTCCTCATCACTAAATCCCAAATTATTGCAGGAAGTGATGTTAGAGACAATACTATCGAACTGTCTGATTGTTACATCCTGTTCCACAAAGGCTTGCTCCAAGACTTTCTGTAGAGTCATTCTATGTGCTTCTGAACTGAGCAACAGTGATAACACAGAGATCTTTGAAGGAGTCTGTAACAGTTGATCCACAATGTTGTATTCACTCCTTTGGATGAGCTTTAGCATCTCATCATTATTTTTTGAAAGGTCGGGATTACTGGATTGACCGACTGGTGGATCGGGAGCTTCCGTCTGAAATTCCTTTTCTTTGTTAGGTTCCCCAACCCCTCGGTTGAAGATTCGACCGCTCCGTGTTACACGACTGATGTCTGCAATATTCACAACGGAGGGTAATGGAATTTCCTTTCCATTCTCAATTATCGTTGCACCGTATTTGTAAGGGATAGCCTTAGCTAATTCATACGGTAGTGGTCCCGGTAGACAGATAACTATGGGAACTTTCTGATTTTTCTGACCATCGTAAGTAATCTCGATCCGTTCCCGGTTGGGAACTTTAGATTCGTCAAGTAGAGGGATGATGGCAAAAACATCCCTGGTCTGGTGATGACCAGAGATTGTGACAACATCCTTAACTTGATCAGCAAGGTAGTTCGGCGTCCAGTTGATGGGTCCAGAACTCGGATATGGACGAATTTCTCCACGGTCCACCTGCCCCTGGAGAGCCGCTCTCACAAGGTAACACCCTTGGTTACTTTCCAAACAGACGCTACAACGGTCGTAATTGTGCGGTGGCACCTGGCCACGCCCACTTTGAATACAATGTAACCTCACTAGGTTACCTTCCACTGATTGGACATCCTGACTTTGACGTCGAGTAGGATTCCTGTTACTGATACTAATCTGCTGAGTATCTTCATCCATGTAGATTGGCATCCACCAGTGATTTAACAAGTGTTGAAGTGCCTCCTGGACAAGGGTACAACCTTGATAGCTTTTGCAACCCGCTTTGCAGTTCTAATAGTCATGTGATATTAAGAATCCGAGTCGGACCTGCTCAACATGTAACTCTACCAGGCTGGTATTCATCACGCGAATGTCAAAGATCTGAACCATGTTGATCTGATAGGAATTCCTATCATGGTAGTCTTGGATCCATCCAAGATCCATCTGACGCTGGAGGGCCTCTTGTATGAAAGAGCATCCCTGTTTGTTTACCGAGCAAGTCAGACAGGAACTGTAATCGTGTCGCAGCAGATTATGATATTGGCTTTGCCTTGAGTGCATCGCCACCAAGTTGACATTCATTGCACAGATGTCGTGGTTCTGAATGACATTGGAATTCGTGTAAACCATGTTAACTCCACGAACTCGGTGCTCTTGGATCCATCCGAGATCCATTTGTTCCTGTAGAGCTGCTTGCACCACAGAACATCCTTGGTTGTTTTTAGAGCAGACGTCACACTGGTGATAATTATGAGGTGGCACATGGCCATATCCACTCTGTCTACAATGCATCTTGACCAGATTGGTCTTTAACAAGAGTACATCGTGAATTTGATAGACATCGTTAGTCTCTTTCTCAATTAGATTGACTGCAGCTTTCTCATGTTGAGGCAGCGGGTTCATGAGAACATTGGGATTCGTATCTTTGAAAGATAAGAGCCCGCTCCTAACAAGATTTTGTACGTCAAATTTGAAATTGAGACAATTTTCAATGTTATGCCCTGGTCCTCCTTAGTGGTAAAGGCATGTCTGATCCACCTTAAACCAAAAAGGCAGATTTTTCGGTACTGTAAGAGGAGACTTAGTCTGGATGTGCCCCTTAGCCAGTAGTAACGGAAATAATTCTGCGTACAACATGGGTATAGGATCAAATCCTGGTGGCCGTGTTGTACGGTTGCTGTTATATGGAGGACGAGCCTGCTGAAGAGGTTGTTGTGTCCTTTGCTAATCAGGTTGGCTCTGTGCAACCTGAGGTTGATATGTAGGAATAGGCGCAGGGCTGATAGCAGGAGTTACAGCTGCTACTGGTTGATAACGTCGCCTTTGCTTTCCGAGAGAGATATTCCCAATATCTTGCTCTTTTTTTCTTAAGGAGAGCACTACCGTATTTTTTAGTATCGCTCGTTGATCCAGTGTCTTTTACCAAACGTCCTTCTCGGACGGTTTCCTCAAGACGTACACCCATGCCCACCATCTCGGTGAAATCACTGGGCGCACTGGCAACCATTCGGTCATAGTAAAATGAGCTTAAGGTCTTTAAGAAGATCTTTGTCATCTCTTTTTCCTCAAGAGGTGGACAAATTTGAGCGGCAATTTCACGCCACCTTTGAGCATACTCCTTAAAGGTTTCCTTGTCCTTTTGTGACATTGATCTGAGTTGATCTCTGTCGGGTGCCATGTCCAAATTATATTTGTATTGTTGGACGAAGGCAGTACCAAGATCTCTGAATGTGCTAATCGTAGCACGGTTTAAACCCATGTACCATTTGAGTGCGGCACCGGTTAAACTATCCTGAAAGTAGTGAATCAGTAGGTCCTGATTCTCAGTCTGAGCTGACATTCGCCGAGCGTACATCACCAGATGGCTCTGAGGGCAAGAGTTACCCTTGTATTTTTCAAAGTCGGGCACTTGGAACTTGTGCGGGACTTTCACATTGGAGACCAAGCAGAGGTCTGCGGCGTCCTTTCCAAATAGATCCTGACCGCGGATGGCTTGCAGCTCTTTCTGCATTTCTAAGAACTGTTCCTGGAATTCATTCATTCTATCAAACATAGTTTCCTTTTTACCAGCAGGTATTGGTGGAATCTGTCCTTCTGGGACAGTGTGCACCACAGGGGGTGGTACCGTGACTACGGTAGTGAGTCTTGGCGTCTCCCGAAGTTTGTAACCTTCAGGAGTATTTAGTATGCCTCTGGCATCTTCGCTTTCCCTAAGTTTGTAACCTTTAGGCCCAGCGGCTTCTGTTGTGATTCCCTGATCTTCAGTGATCGGCGGAACATATCCTCCCGGGATATAGTTGACAGGCATGCCCCAAGGGCGATCTTTCGGTATCTGATACCTAGGATCATACTTCTCCACTATGGGCATTGAGGTGATCTCTGAGATCACAGTTCTTTGTAGCTGAGCTTCTGCCATGGCTTGCATGTCGTTACAAAGCTTTCTCATATCCTCTCTCAGAGCGTCGATCTCTTCCTTCAACTCTCTGTTTTCTTCCTCAAGATCATCCATCTTTTTCTGACGATTGGCCCGAGTATTGTACGAATGAGACAGTTTGACTCTAGAATCGAGACACAAATGTGAGATTCGTAGGGAAGAAGAATATGTGACGTGAGGATGATGAATGCAATGATTATATTAATTGTTTTTTTTTTGTTTAATCAAAATAAACTTCGACAATTAGATTGCAAATATCAAACAGTGGGGAAACCCCTTTTTATTGAAATTCAAAGGATTGCGGAAACGAAAATACAGTAGATTACAAAGTGCAGAAACAGAAACCTAAGCTAATGGGTCCCGAGTCCTCTCTGAAGAGAAATCGGGTGCTGATTCTGGTATCTTCCTTTTCTTTGACCGGGGCTCTTGAGCCGTTGTCGGGTTGTCGTTCCTTTGCCAAGTGAAAGGAGCGAGCAAATTCCTTTGGTTATCCTGATTATCCACAGCATGTTGCTCCAAAATTTCAATCAGAGCATCCTTATCTTTCAGCAGTTGCTGTATTTTGATGCATTCCGCGTCGAGGGTGCGGTACTTGTTCTTCCAAGACCTTCTTTCCCGTTGAACTTTGTTGAGAGTAACCTGAAGCTTTTCAGTTTCCGTCATGAAGTACATGACAAATTCCCTCGGCGGAAGAATTCCGTAACGAGGATAAGGCATCTTTAGCTTGAGAGCTCTAGTTTGTACCCAATGGAGATAAGGATCCACCAAGACACAGTTTGGTTTTCCCAGAGACTCTCGTCCTTTCTTATGAACATGTTTCCAAGCGTGCACTATTTCCATCTTTAGTGCTCTGTCATTTTCTCCTTCCTTGAAGAAAAGACCTTCCAGATGAGCATTAAGTGGGACATGCCTCATTGGGTATCCAAATTGACGAAGAACCAATATCGGATGGTAGTTGATTCCTCCCTTAGTTCCTATGAGGGGTACGTTGGGGAAGTTTCCACAACGGTCAATGATCCTAATTCCCTCATAAATCCTATTACACCAATCTATATCAGAGTTGGTAAGAGACATGATCTTCTGCGACCAACGTAAGACACTCTTGCCATCCCAAAAAGCAGCAGACTTGGGCAAGTGGGAAATAAACCATTTATAAAGCAGAGGTACACAGCATGTGATCTCCCCTCCGCTGTACAAATTCCCCAAGTGTACAGAATGATACGCATATGCGAGCAAAGTCGGCACAGGGTTTCCAATGAGAAAAACCTTAATGGAGTTGATATCGACGAAGTTATTGATGTTGGGAAACAAAAATAACCCGTAGGTGAGCAAAACAAAGATGCTTTCAAAAGCAGTGATGTTTCCTATACTGGCAAAATACAGGGCTTTCTTTGTCAAGAACTGGGCTGGCAAACCTTGGATGCCACCCTTAGTAATTAGGTGAGTCCTGACCTCAGATTCGTCCAAATGAATTGCTCTTGCAATGGTCTGATTCTTTGGAATTTCTTCCAGTCCAGAAAATGGAGCTCGATCTATGATATGTAGATCAATCAGATGAGAATACTCCTCCAGCGTTGGTGATAGCTGGTAATCCGGGAATGTGAAACAGTGATAAACCGGATCGTAGAATTGAATGAGCGCATCCATGATTCCCTCAATCACATGGACTCTTAACAGTGGTAGCAAACCTCCGTACTTGGCTCTGAAAGCCTTTCGGTTAGTATCATCCTTGCTAACCTTCTCAAATCCCCTAGTTTTGGAACCTTGAAGGTGTACGTATGAGTTCTCCTTCTACCGAAATCCATTAGCGTAATCCTCTTCTCTGATATTTGCAATCACAGTCTTAGTTTAATTTGAAAAACAGAGAGACTAGAAGAGAAGTTTTTTTTTAATGTTTTAATGTTTTTTAAATGAATGCATGAATGCAGCACACAAAAACATAGAAAAAACATGGGGTCAAAGGGTCGTTGTCATGAAGTCAAGGCTCTACCCATCCCCAAAGGTTTATACTAGGGTGATTTTTGTACCTGTACTCATTATCATCAGCTCCTCCCAGGAAAGCAAAACAACAAGCGGATCGCCAGCGAGTTGTAGAGCAATCTTAGAGTAAGTGCCATTCACCGAGAATAGATCACCAGCCTCAAATGAGGGTAGTATCGCGTAACAACTATTCCTGATAGTTTCCGCACAACGAAAGGGTTTGGCTCCTCAGCTTCTCAGACTTAACAATCGGCCCATTGTCTAGGTGAGAGAATGGGTTGCATTGGTCAGCCTCCACTGAGGTTGATGGTCGACCTCGTCGCCATCACTTATCTTAAGTGTATACTCAATCTTTCCACATACGGCATCACCCGCATTCTCATTAGCAGAAAAATAAACATGTATAGCAATTAGGAAAAGCAGTATATATATTTGTCCTAAACATCCTAGACCTTTAAAGCTATGAATCCTATGTTCCTGACAGAAAATGGGTTCCCCGGCGGAAGCCCCAATCTGTGGTATTCACACAAGAGATGAAAAGGAAGAAGGAAAAAGAAAGACGAGCCCCACGGTGGGCGCCATTTTTCTGTAGCGAGCGATTTTGGACGCGGTTCTTAAGCGCTGGTCGCTCCCTGCGGTTGAGCTTTAACTACAGGTCGATTCATTTTTTATCCTATTGTGAGCTGAATAAGGAAGGGAAATAGATGTCTCCAATTAACCCTGCTTTGCATACTGAGTTTAAACAGCGGTCTGTTAAGTTACGAATGCTATCAATGTGGGGGGCCTTTGTACTGGTTATTTGTATTTTCGCCAATACTGTTTTCTTTCTTTTTATCTTGGCAGAAGGTTTCTGGCGAGGAACAAGGATTAGGATGTTAGGACTGATGATTTTTGATGTGAGAGTATGGGATTTGGTTTTTTTGTTGATTGTGCTCGCTAAGATTTTTTCTTTCAATCTTATGCCTACGTATTCCCGTTTACCGAAACAGGGAAATCAGAGCATTCGTAGTTCCTCCTATTCTATGGGAGGAAATTGGTTTTTGGTATCTTGTTCAAAGCCCAAGACGTGAAGCGAAAGGTGATTTGTATCTTGTTTAAAGCCCAAGATGTGAAGCTGAAAAGGTTTGACTTTAGAGAGAATTTGTCATCTCTAAAGAGGGGTCTGTCTATTACGACTGTTTTATAAAGGAAAATTACTTTAACCGGGATATGTGAATCTGGCAATGCCATAATTTCCTTTATAGGGGTTTTAACCTGAAGGAGAAGACTTTAACTTAGTGTAGAGCAATGCTATCTTTCCTTAGGAATTTCTCATGCTAAAAGAGGGACAGTGGCGTGGATGTAGATGATCCAGAGGCTTGCCGCTTACAGCGATTAGATGAAGGGGAAGGAGTTGTTGATGTTCGTGTACTGTGAACGAGGCACAGTTTTGATGCTAAAAGGTTAATTGGATTAACCAGTGGTTTTCTTATACAAAGCCTAAGAGGAGGCTAATATGTGTCTCGTACAAAGCCCGAGAGAGCGACTAAAAGGTTTTGACTCGATGATGGAGTCTTTTGGTATCTCGTATAAAGCCCGAGATGAAGGCTATTTGACTCAACAAGAGAGTTTTTATATCTCGTACGAAGCCAGAGATGGAGGCTGAAATTTGTTTGGCTCAATAAGAACCTTTTTGTATCTCGTATAAAGCCCGAGATGGAGGCGAAATTGGTGATTGACTCAACGAGGGAGTCTCTTATGTGTCTCGTACAAAGCCCGAGAGAGAGGCTAAACGTTGTTTGACTCCACTGGGAAGAATTTTGGTATCTCGTACGAAGCTCGAGATGGAGGCTAAACATTTGCTTCGCTGGGAAGAATCATTGAACAAAGCCCAAGAGGAGGCTAACTTCACTGGAGAAGGATCATTATACAAAGCCTAAGAGGAGGCTATGGTAACTGTTTCAGTTGAGTGACAGGTCCAGTATACTGATTTTGAAAGAGAAAATCAGTTCTTATATGAGCAATGTTGTACTCAGGGATTTGATTCAAGGATCCGGGTTATTCCTGTTCTTTAAGGAAGCGGGAAATCCGAAGTGTATTGATACTGTCTGAGTCTACAGGTTTCCTTCCTATTTAACGAAGGGGTCACTTGAGAATGTCTTTGAGACTCAAGGAGATGAGATTGTCCGTGTCTAGAGTTTTATCTTTTGTATCATGCTTTGAGAAACAGTAGTAGACTCTATGAAAGGACTGTTCTATGAAGATGACTAGGTTTTGTTCCTATACCTCTAGGAAGTCGTCGGGACAATTTGTAAGAAGCCCAAGAGGAGGCTGGAAACTTTTAAGAAGCCGACGGGTCCTTGTACTAAGCCCAAGAGGAGGCTATCATTCCTGGAGGAAGAGATCATTATACGAAGCCTAAGAGGAGGCGGTGAATACTTCTAAGAAGCCGTAGGGTCCTTATACTAAGCCCAAGAGGAGGCTAGGTTGCTTTTAGGAAGCCTGTGGGTCCTTGTACGATGCCCAAGAGGAGGCCGATTGCTTTTAAGAAGCCGATGGGTCCCCAAACCCCGAGAAATTCAAGGCAAGCTATTCATAAGGAATAGATCAAGTCAAGAAACTTCGAGAATTTGGAAGAAACTCAAGAGATGCAATTCACGGAGAAGAGATCATCTCTGGGGAGTAGAGTTTCTTTGACAAGTGCTTTTAAGAAGCCTGTTGGTCCCCAAACCCCGAGAAGTTCAAGGCAATGCTATTCACCGAGAATAGATCAAAGTCAGGAAAGTTCGAGAATTTGGAAGAAACTCAAGAGATGCAATTCACGGAGAAGAGATCATCTCTGGGGAATAGAGTTTCTTTGATAACTTCTATGAGTGACAGTCTATGAAAGGGTTCACAGAGAATGCTGCCTTTCATATCTCCATATTGTTTAACCCCAAGAGGAGGGAAGACTGTGTCTGGTAATCCTATGGGGATCTAGTTTAGACTATTTCTAAGAGTGATCGAAACGGCTTTACCTAGTGCTAGACGTAGTTGCCGGGGAAACTCTAAATATATATACTATTATTACACAGTTGATATGAGTTTATGAAAGAAGACTTACAGTGAAACAGCCCCACAATACAGTTATATATATGAGTTTATGAAAGGAGACTTACAGTGAAACAGCCCCACAATACAGTTATATGTATATGAAAGCGGTAAATGAAAGCAATAACCACTTACTCGGTTGTAGAGCTTCCATGTTGTTTGGTTAGTTGTTCAACAAAGAAAGATTGAAAACAACAGTATATTTCAAAATCAAAGGAGCAAGTGCTTTGAAATAAAAAGATTTGGGGCTTACAGCTCAAGGAGAGGCCCAGGGTTTTATCAGTGAGCGCACTGTTGAATTTGTACATAGGGACTTATACAAGTGACTAAGGCCCAAAAAGGTTTTCTGTACAAAGGGATGGGTCTTACACTCTCTCAAGAGGCCCAAGTGAGTTTTAAGAAAAGAAATGGGTCTTACTACTCGAGGGTAGGCCCAATGGTTAATTTTGAAAAGGGCGACGATCGCGCCGAGTTTTTGGAAACACCGTGGGACTTATACAAGTGACTGAGGCCCAAAATTTTGGTATTTACAAAGGGATTGGGTCTTACACTCTATTAGAGGCCCAAAGAGTCTTGAAACATTTGAGTATGATTAAAAATCAAAGAAACCCCAATTTTCACTTTTTAAAAGTAATTTTTCAAAGAAAATTAATAAAAAATGACAAAAAATCAAATAAGTTTAAATAAACCACTTGTGATTTTTGGTTAAGGTTTGAAAAATGAGGTTTTAATCACAAGATGATTTAAAACTTATTTAGTTTTGATTTTCAAGATGAATATTCACTTTTAAAATGTTTAAAAACAATTAAAAATGAATTTATTCACAAAAATACCAACTATATTAAATAAATAATATAAATTTGATTTTTTTGTAGAATAAAATATTTTACTATTTTTGTGATTTTTCAGAAAAAGAACCAATCAAAAATAATCAAAATTGAGAGAGTTATTAATTTTCCAAATCTTTAAAAAATAATATGAAAAATGAAAAAATATGAAAAAGAGGGGTTGGGTCTTACACTCTATTAGAGGCTCAAAGTGTATTTTTGTACAAAAGATGGGGCTTACAACTCAGGGAGAGGCGCAAAATATTTTCAGTTTGAAAATGGCGATCGCGCCGAGATTTTTAACGTATCGGGACTTATACAATAACTGAGGCCCAAAATTGTTTCGTTAAAAAAGGGTTGGGTCTTACACTCTAATAGAGGCCCAAGTGTTTAAAAATGAAAAGAAATGGGACTTACAGCTCAAAGAGAAGCCCAGTTGATTTTCTTTTGAAAATGACGATCGCGCCGAGGTTTTCTTTTAACGCAGAGGGACTTATACAATAAGTGAGGCCCAAAATTGTTTTGGTTAAAAGGGGATTGGGTCTTACACTCTAATAGAGGCCCAAAGTGTTTGAAAAAGATTTGTTAGGGTGAAAATCAAAGAAAACCCCAATTTCATTTTTTAAGGCATTTTTCCAAGAAAAATTAAGTAAAAAATGATAAAAATCATTAAATAATGATTAAAGTTTATGAAAAAAATATTTTATCCACATAAATATTTGAAATCATTTTGGTTTTAAAAATCAAGAAAAAGAAATCATTTTAAAAGCATTTAAAACAATTTAAAACACTATTTTTAAATATATTAAAAATAATACTTTTTTTGTGATTTTTTGTGGATTAAAATATTATGGGGTATGAATTGGAAAATGATGATTTTTTGCTATGTAAAAAAAATTAGTTGAGTTTTGAAAATAAAAAATAAGAAAAAGAGGAAAGATGTCACAATATCATCTCCGACATTTCTTATGGGGTAAAAACGAGTACCGAAACTTTAATTTTCAACACGTTTTTTATCAAATTTCAAACACTCATAACTCTCTCAATTTTTATCGGAATCAAAATCTGGAAGTACCTATCTTGACCGAATTTTCGCAAGGAATCCGATGGTATCACACATACACACTGAAACTCGACGTACGAAACACGCAAATCGAAAAACCAGAACTGCACTTAATTCGAAATATCGTTCCGCGTCGAATTTCCAACACGCGTAACTCTCTCGATTTTTAACCGAATTAAGATCCGGAAGAGCCTATCTTGGCCGATTTTTCGCGAGGAATCCAATGGTATCACACATGCATACTGAAACTCAACGTACAAAACGCAGCAATTAAAAAACCAGAACTGCTACTAATTAAAAACGTCGTTCCATGTCGAATTTCCAACACGCGTAACTCTCTCGATTTTTATCCGAATTGAAATCCGTAAAAACCTATCTTGACCAATTTTTCGCAAGGAATCCAATGGTATTACTCACGCACATGGAAAATTAACACACAAAGCGCAGCAATTAAAAAACCAGAACTGCACGTTGTTTTCGGCGTTGTTTCGCGTCAAATTTCCAACGCGCGTAACTCTCTCAATTTTCATCGGAACTGAAATCTGTAAAAACCTATCTTGATCGATTTTTCGCAAGGAATCCAATGGTATTACTCACGCACACGGAAAATCAACACACAAAACGCAGCAATTAAAAAACCAGAACTGCTATCGTTAATTCGACGTCGTTTCGCGTCAAATTTCCAACGCGCGTAACTCTCTCAATTTTCATCGGAATTGAAATCCGTAAAAACCTATATTGACCGATTTTTCGCAAGGAATCCAATGGTGTTACTCATGCACACTAAAACTTAATGTATAGAACACATCAATCAAAAAAACAAGAACTGGACATGATTTTAAAACAACCAAAATTCCACATATAAACATGTTAAAATGCAAACATTGGGAGGATCACAACACACACATTAAGGACTACATTTTTGCCTCAAGAATTGTTCAATATGATGCATGTATGTGGACAACAAAGGAAAGCATGATTCAAAGAATTCAAGTTGTGAATTTTACCTCTTTTTTGGAGATTTTGGGCAACCTACCAAGTGCTTTGTTCCAGAAATGATTTGATGCTTTGGACAATCTCAAATGACCTCTTAGAAGCTTTTAGGATGGTTGGAATCAGCTGGAAACCTCTGGAGCAAGTTTGAGCACTTTCTCGCAAAATGGTCAAAAGTGGCCAAAATGCCAACTCTCTCAAATGGTGTTCCAGATGTGTGGCACCATTTGGGACAGTTCAAGGATGATATTTAGAGTGTGTTTGAGGTTTTATCTGGTTTGGAAAGTGACTGAATCAAGACATGGCTTGAAAAATGCAAAAAAAGTGTCATTTTGAGGTTTTGAGAGGTGACTTTGTGATGTTGGTGTTATAGGTCACTTGTGAGAGTTTGGATCACCTACATATGATGTTTATGAGGTGTTAGGATCATGAGCTGTGATGGAAATGCTCTCTAACTCAAAAACTCAGAATTTCCTTACTAAAGAAGGCATTTTGGAGTGAAAGAGAGAATTTGAGGAAAGCATATGTTTGATGGCTTTGGTGTACTCAAACTGAGCACAAATGAGCTCTATTTATAATAGAGCAAGTTTGTTTTGGGATCCACAGTGAATGGCAACTGCAGCAGAGGTTTGGCCAATGTTGTCCAATGAAAATCCAAGTCTCCTCTAGCCATTGACTAGAGGTTAGAGCACAGGCTGCTGATTCCCTAGTTGTTGGAGGAATCTTGACTGAATTCAGTTGGAGGAAGCTCAGTTCATGCCACCTCTAAGCATCCATTAAATGCTCTAAACCAAAATTGGAGTTTTGTCCCTCTTTTAGGGATTTCTAGGTTTTGGCATGCTTTTTTTGGTTCCTTGGACTTGGGAGGTTCATGGATCAGATCATTCCACTTGGATTTGATCCTTGGATGTGTCCAAAATGATGACAAGGCTTGAAAATTCGTGTGGCACAAAAAATGTGCAAATCTGCCCTGAAAAATTCAGTTGCAGCAAGCCTTTTTGTAAGATCCATAACTCCCTGCTCGAGTATGCTACATGGACGTTCTAGGACTTTTCGGAAAGCTTAGATGACGTACTTCAACTTTGATGTTTGACACTAGACCTGGTTCAACTTGGATCATGGAGAAAACACCCTTGAAGTTGGGACATTGTGCTGAAATTACAAGGCAGATTTTTTGCTAAGTGCTGAAAAATGTCAATTTTAGGTTTTTAGCCATTTTGATCCAACCATAACTCAAAATCCATGATGAATTGGGATGAAGTGTAGTTGACACTTTTGTAGAGGGCCATGAGGGATACAAATCCATCTTTGGATGGGGAAAAATGGCTTTGTGGTTTAGGAGTTATGATCCTCCAAAGTTGGTACCCTTGCCACTTTATTCCATAACTTAGAAAAATTTCTAAGTTTTTATGGTTACCCCTTTTACAAGTTATCCCACTTTCTTTGATTTTTCTTGATGAATGATGATTCCAATCACACATTAACATCATTTTAGGGTTAAAAAACCATTTTTATGAAAAATCTCAAAAAGTCAAAGTTTGACTTTTGTGCACAGTTGGCTTTTTATCAGATGAATTCCAAACTGTGCGATCCTTTAGGAAATCATGTCCTTGACCTAAATCAAACTTAATGGACATGTTCCATGGGTGTCATAGGGTATATTGAGGCATGTCCTAGGGTTTGGGAGCATGTCCTGGTCAAAGGTCAAAGTTATAGTTGACTTTTCCCTTAAAACCATAATTGTGGTGCAGATGAAATTGAAACTTGTTGCTCAAGCTTCTTGGGTCAATCCATTGTTGCAAATGGATCAACGTGGTATGTTGGAGATCCTCAAATCATGTCTTGAGGTCTTGGCTCATGATTTGTCCCAAAAGTCAACTTAGGGGTGAATTAGGTAAGAAACCCTAATTCCTGATTTTTTATGTATGCATCCCCTGAGGCTAAATTGACTTGATGATGGGGTTTATGATGTTCCATGGAGCATTTTAGGTTATGCTTTGAAGCATTGCCTCATGCCTAGAGGAAAATTTCCATCTGGAGGCCCTAGTCGACCAAACCCTAATTTGGTGACACTGGCGATCCTGAGGCTTGATCCACCTAGAAGGGAGTAGCCTTGTGCTTAATCCTTGAAGTGGGAGTCCTCTTGATCCATTGTGGATATTTGAGAGGCTAGACAAGTTGAATATCATGTCATTCCTTGATTGATCCTTTGTCTAAGAGCTCTGCGAGGGCTTGAAACCCTAAATCCTGTTTGTAGTGAATGCTCACCCACCTTTGGGGAGACTAATGAGGTATGATGGTTCATACATATTGTGCTGATGATTTGCACAATGATGGGAAATCTTAGTGGTCAAAATTTGGGGTATGACAAAGACTGCTAAGGGAAATGATTCCATTTGGGTGATAGTGGATAGATTAACTAAGTTAGCTCATTTCTTGCCGATGAAGATTAATCATTCTATGCAGAAGTTAGTCGAGATGTATATTGAGGAGATTGTGAAGTTACATGGGATACCTTCGAGTATTGTGTCGGATAGAGATCCGAGATTCACATCGAGGTTCTGGAAGAGCTTGCAAGCGGCTTTGGGTACTAAGTTGAGGATGAGTTCTGCCTATCATCCGCAGACGGACGGACAGACATAAAGGACTATCCAATCCTTAGAGGATTTGCTGAGGACTTGTGTGTTGGATCATGGAGGATCTTTGGATAGACATTTTCCGTTGATTGAGTTCACGTACAATAATAGTTTTCATGCTAGCATTGGAATGGCGCCCTATGAAGCTTTGTATGGGAGGAGGTGTAGGACTCCGTTGTGTTGGTATGAATCGAGCGAGAGTGTTGTACTCAGGCCTGAGATTGTGCAATAGATGACCGAGAAGATTAAGATGATCCAAGAAAGGATGAGAGCGTCGCAGAGTCGCCAGAAGAGCTATCATGATAAGAGGAGGAAGACACTTGAATTCCAAGAAGGAGATCACGTGTTTTTTAGGGTGACGCCAGTGACTAGTGTGGGTCGAGCTTTGAAGTCTAGGAAGCTCACTCCACATTTTGTTGGTCTGTATCAAATCTCGTAGAGGATAGGAGAGGTAGCCTATCGAATTGTTTTACCGCCGTCACTTGCGAATTTGCATGACGTGTTCCATGTGTCTCAGCTGAGGAAGTACGTTCCATATCCGTCGCATGTGATTCAGATGGATGATGTACAAGTGAGGGATAACCTGACAGTGGAAGCTTTACCTGTGCGGGTTGACGGTCGAGAGATGAAGCAACTGCGGGGTAAAGGCATAACTTTGGTGAAGGTGTTGTGGGGCGGACCAACTGCCGAAAGTTGGACTTGGGAATGCGAAGATCAGATGAGGGAGTCGTATCCGACTCTATTTCTTTGAGGTAATTTTCGAGGGCGAAAATTCTGTAAGTGGGGGAGAGTTGTAACACCCTAAATTTATTAGAAAATTTATTTAATTTATTTAAATATAATATTTGTGAATTTTCAGTGAATTTTGGTGGTTTATGTTGATGTCAGTATTGTGGTGGAGTTTCGGTTATTTAATTAAATAATAGTATATAATATGAATATATTAGTATTATTATTAATTTAAATAATATTAGAGGAATTAAGGGTAAGATAGACTTTTGAGGAGGATTAGTGAGGGTAAATTGGGGAAGCCCATTTTGGAAGCCAATGGTTTAACAAAAAGGAATTGGGAAGGAATATGATTCATTTAGTTGGAACGTGAAAATAAGGAGAAAAGTGCAGAGCTCTGAGGAAGAAGGAAAAGGTAAGGAATTCGAGAAGGTTTCCGAAGAATCTGTAGAGAAAGCTCCGGATCGACAATCTAAGGTATGGGGAGTATTGCCTTTCATTGTTTTCAATATATGAGTGATGTGTTTAAAATGGATCTTGAGGTTTTTGGGGGGTTTTTGAAGGGTTTATGAGTTATTGATGATTTCTGAGGATCGATGATGGATTATTAAGGGTTGAATTGATTTGGGTAAAAATAAGCCTTCAAGGCAAAAACCTTTTTGATGATATGTGGGATCTTGCATGAGGAAGGGATTTATGGGAACCTTGAGAGTTTGTGAAGGTTTATGTGATTTTGAGTTAGGATAGTGGAATTAACCGACCTAATAGTCGTAGGTTTTGTGCCTTTGATTGCCTTGATGTTTTAGGACTGTTTTGGGAGTGTTTTGGGGTGAATTGAGGTTGAAATCGCAAATGTTTTTGGGGCTGGGATGCTACTGGTGCGTAGCAGCGATTGCAGGGATCGCTATTCGCAAAGCAAACAAATCATTCGCAAGGCGAATGTTCGCCCAGGCTCACAACGCGAGCAGTGCAGCGAATACGCGATAGATTGTGTGATGATACTGGGATGAATTCTGAGATGTTATTTTGTGGGCTCGCACAGCGAATAGAGGAGCGAGGAGAGGCAGAATGGGGAACTCTCTGGTTTTTGTATGGGATTGGGGCTTCGCTGCCAGCTTCACAAAGTGAAGATCTCAGCGAATGTGTTCTCACAGCGAACTCAGTAGCGATCCCTGTTGTTCGCAAAATTTTGTTTATGATTTCTGTGATGTTCTGATGTTTGATGTTGTGATCTTTCTGATGGTTTACTGTGATGTTACTGATGATATTGAGATGATGATTTGTGATGTTTTGATGAATATATGATGACATGATTAACATGATGTTTGGGTGAATGATGATGCACATATTGATATTTTGATGATGAAGATTATTGACATTGTGTATCATGCATTCATAGCATATTCTGATGATGGTGTTAGGACTTCGGTCCAGTGATGATGATTTTAGACTTCGGTCTATTTGTGGCTTCCATCCTATTATGTGGATGTGAATTGGTTTATGAAGTGCTCCGGTTCTTGTGTGGAACCGATCCTATTTGACGGGGATCTTTGGAGGGTGATGGCCTAAGTGTCCATCGATTGTGACGATTGGTACCACATGCATGAGTCCTGTTGTGCATTGCATTTATGTGGCATTTGTTGTGATTTATGATGACGTGTTTTGACATTTTCCTCGTGATGACTCTGATGATGTTGTATATGATGATGACGCCATTTATATACATATCTTATTTTATATTGATTATAATGAATTGTTTTACTCACCGTGCCTGTTTGAATGTTGCCTCCGCGTGGGTAATGTGCAGGTGATCAGGATTATCCATGGATGCTTTTGAGGACTTTCTAAGTTATTTGCATTTTGGTCGATGTAGAGGGTCTTGCTCTGATAGTGTAACATCGGGTTGGGTCGTTGAGTCGAACCATGTAGAGTTTTATTTGGTTATTATTTTATTGATTATTTGATGACTATGGTTTATTGTAATAAACCCTTTTGTGGGATTTTTGTGGTTATGGTGGTTCTGCTTCCCTTTGAAGGCATTTTGAGTTATTTTGAGGATAACCCGTTGTTTATGGAGCAATTTTGTTGATTTGAATTTATTGAGAAATGTGCACCCTTTGAGGTGATTCTGATTTTACTATGATTTTATGTTTATTCCGCTGCGATAATTGTGGGGTAGAAAAGGGTGTTACATAATGCAACAACACTGACTCATGCATGTGGTAACAATTCTTTGATGAACACTTGGTCATCTCCCTCCAAAGATCCCCACCATAGGATCGATTCCCACTTGGAACTGGAGCACATCATAAAACGCACTCAATCCACCAATGGGATTGAGGCCACCACTGGACCGAAGTCCTAACATCATCACTAAACCGAAGTCCTAACATTGTCACTAGACAAACGTCCTAACACATGCCATGAATGTATAATGCACAATACCAATAATAATTCGACCACGGCTAGTCAATTGCATCATAATTCATGTAATCATCATAATAACATCCTTCACATAGCATGTATGCATATCAAACATGCTTAAATGTCAACTTCATTCAACACATCACATAATCTTCATCACATAATCATTGTCACATAACATTTATACCTAATGTTATCATACATGTCGTCAAACGTTACTACGAGTAACATTTATCACATCACCTCAACATCAAAGTCATCATAATTAATTCCACAACAACATCATTACTATCATTAGACATAGAACAACGCCAATTATTAATTACACATAGCCTTTTCATACATTCCACAAAATGACATAACTTGACAGTACGAAACAACAGTCCTCGCGTCAAATAGGTGGAATTGTGGTATTGAAAATATTTTTAAGAGAAAGTACGTTAAACCAGCTTTCCAACGATCCAAGCCACGTATCAATCGGACACTCACAACTCGAGTTATGAATTTTCAAAGTTTTAGAAATAAATATGTCCCAGTCTACTCGCCTGAGGCTCGCCCGACGAAGTGGTCCACTCGCCCGAGGCTCGTTCGGCGAAACAGGGGCGAATCACCTTCGCACATACAAAATTCCAAGAGAACCTCCTTTCCATCATTACCTTCGCCTCTCATCTCACCTGTGTTGCCTGAGTGAATTAGCTTTGCCCGGTGAAGCATATGGCTCGCCCGGCAACGACGCAAAAACAACAACTCTGTTGTTGCATTTTCTGCACCAGACAGTCTCAAATCCCATGCGATTTCAATACCCTTTCTGTCCAAAACTCATATGATTCAACATATATTCACAATACGACAATAATACATCATAATAGACATTAACTACACCAAATCATAATATTTCAACATCATAAACTATCATAAAATTATCATGATAGCATGTACTACTCCGTCCCATATTATAAGCAAAAGTTACTTTTTAGATACATTGAATAATTAATGTATATGGTCTATATATAGACCAGATACATTAATTATTCAATGTATCTAAAAAGTAACTTTTGCTTATAATATGGGACGGAGGGTGTATTATATTTGCACACGCACCTCACCAAATCATCATCAAGAATCACATCATTTACTTCACAACAACATCATTAACATATCACTACGATAGAACATCATAATCAAGATCATGTTTATCATCAAATAGCACATCATTGCATAGCAATATGTGATAAATCAATCTCATAAACACATAGATACTGGAATCATGTATCAAAACACTCATATAATTCAATCATAATGTAGTTCATCACGTTACCTTTCCAACGCTTCGAGCGGCGCGTTAAACGGACTCTTTAAACTCAAGTTATGACACTTTGAAGGTTCTGTCTGCTGCCCCTCGCTTGAGGCTCGCCCGGCGAAGCTGGGGCGGCTACTTGCGAGACAGCACTTCTCAGCCTGCGGTTTTTCGTGGTTAGAGGCCTTCCGGACCTCCGAATTAGATTTCGTAAAAAGTCTCAGTCTCGTAATTCAAAATCCTATGATTGTATAACATTTATAACAGCCTATAACACTTATTTAGAGGTCCTAACATCATGCATTCATAAGGATTCATTCAATACATGGTTTTCACCAATTTCATCAATCTTCATCAAATTCATCGCACAAAACACAAACCTACCAACACCTTAACCCAATATCAATTATTATAAACGCGATTAAACCCCTTACCTTAGTTCTTAGCAATCTATCTCTTTCAAGCTCTACGGGATGAACTCCTCTTCTCTTCTCTCTGTGCCCTAGCCGCTTCTCACTTTTCTCCAAAAGTCACGATCATACAGAATGACCTCAAATTCCCTTATTTCTTTAATCTTGTTTTTCTCCTTGGACCCTTTTATGATTTTCCCATCATACCCTCACTAATCCTCACCATAATTACCTTCTTGCCCTTATTCTCTCTTTTCACCTTATTATTCTATTATCTTCATTTATTCTAAATAAAATAACTAAAATTATTACTATAACTCTAAAATAATATAACTATAATTATTTAATTCTAAATAATAATAATTAACACCTTAATCCACCACTACCCCACAACATGCCTTAATCAACAATAATTCGCATATATTCACCAATAAATCATAATTAACCAATTAAATAATCAATTATAATTTTTTTGGGGTGTTACATACTACACCCAATTCCATGAAGAAATGACTCACTTGGATGCAGTTGTAAACGTATTCACATGGGATCACCAGGAAGCACACGCTTGTTGTCTTTCTGTCTTTTCCTCCTCCAAATGAGACTGGTAGTTTTATAGTGCCGCAATGGTAAGTTATGAAATCATTGAACATTTATAGGTTCATGCCTGCGTAGGGTGATTAGGTTCATGCATGCGTAGGGTGATATGCTCTTTTCACATAGTCTTGGCTCCGTGAAAAGGTTGGCATGCATGCCATCACATGAACTCTCGTCATCGATAAAAGTCATCGGCATTGTCCAATTTTCCATGGTAGTGGCCACCACCAATGAAAATACTTCATTGGGGATTCCATCCACTTTTTCACTGTCTCAAACCCCTATGGCTGATATTTTGCTCTTCAATCCCCCCCTCATTCACCATCATTGATCTTGAGGTCTTCCTTCTTTTAGATTCCTTGCTTGGCACTTTTGAGTTGGATGATCCTCCGATGATTGAATAAATTATAATGTTTCTAACGGTTTTGAGTTGGGGTTAGGGTGATTCTAGTGGTAGGATTCAGAGTCTCCATTTCTAAGGATTAGGACCATCATCTAAGAGACATGAATTTCTGAATTTGATGGAGAAATTTGCAAGAAATAGAATTTGATTCTCACAAACGGCATCATAGTTATAGTTACAGGAGGGAGGGAGTTCTTTTGTTTCCATGGAAAAAATCTTTGGTGCACTGAAGAGGGGTGGACTCACAAGGTTAGCGTACCAACACCCAAGTCAATGAGGTTAGAATGGTGCAACTTGCAAGAGTGAGAATGAAGTCATACTTGTTATGGTGTGTGTAAGGACTTATATATGGTAGACGATTAAAACTACCTGTTTACTGGGAAAAATAATAAACAACCTCTGGTCTATCAATTTTATAAAAAAAATGAGTAACTTGCAGGATCGACCAAACTAGATCCTAGGACATGTGCTAAAACGATTTAAAAAGATAAGGAAATAATGTTGAACATTTCGACTACGTTCATATTTGGAAACACAAGCATTTCGACAAGACTTGAAAAGAAGATAATACGAAGAAATTAAAAGTGCATTGGAAAGTGACTTAACAAAGTAAAGGAAAAAAGGTAAACTTCTGAATAAAAATTAATTGGATTGCATTGAATAAGAAAAATGGTGTTACATAACACGTACATTTCTTCAGCAACTCGTTTCTCGCTACACACGGATATTTTGAGTGATTTGAGAAATTTGTACAACTTTAACACACACAAATCCTAATACTAAGACTTGCTATTTATAATGGTGGAAAATAACTACCCACTAATGGCCTATTAATCAGAGCGAAACATATGGCATCATGCATGTCTTCATTCTTCAGATGTTTAACACGTGTCCTTTCTCTCAAATGGATAAGGACAAAGTTCCCTCCATTATTTAAATTTGAATCTCCAAATCGAACGACGCTCATTAACCTTCTGTCGAAGAACATCTCCAAATTGTTTAAAAATATTTCTAAGTCCCTGAAATACTTCCCTCTTGCATGAAGACGTCTTCGACTAAACCTTCTACAAGTACAATTTCTGTCGAAGTCCCCAAAACTTCAGAAATCCCACTTCTTAAAATAAAGCTCTTAATCCAATATCAAGCGTCGAAATTGGGAACTATCAAATTGCCCCCCAAAAATGTCATTTTCGACATTTATTGAAGAAAAAGGTATTTTTTGAGAATGTCATTCGACGCCTTATTCAAACCTTGCATGATTTCGACGCTTGCTAGTGGCTCTAACTATTCATTTTCCTTTTAGCAGACCTATGACGTCATAGCCATTATTGCTACTTCTGACATGTCTTTTCAAATCACGCAAAATCTCCATCATCATTACCTTTTCCTAGGGTCTAGGAGATCATTTGGGGTAGGAACTTATTACCACCGCTTCATCAAGAAACGTGGAGAAAACATGTGTCCCACTATTAGGCTAAATACTTCACAATTTTTTAAACTGCTTCCACTTCCCTACTTATAAATACTCTTTCCAACAATTATTACCACTTTTGCGTTCTCTTCCTCTCAAATTTCCCTGCAACCTCTGCACTCTAAAACTCAATCTTCTTCATTTTTTCAAAAATGGCTTCCTCCACACGCTCCACCAAAGATGCTGCCAAGGTCACCAAGGATGCTGGCAAACTTACGAGAGCTCCAAAAAAGATTTCTCAACTTGCTCCGTTTGACTCCGTTTTTGTACCTACCATGGCGGGGAACCAACAATATCTACCTGAACCTCTTGATGAAGAGAAAAGGAGAATTTACGCTTCTCGGGTACTTATTCCTTTAACTATTTCTGACAAGCCATTGGCTTTGTTTGGTCCTTTAGCTGATTTAAGTGTAGATCCTGCTAGGCTTAAGGAATATTTCCCCTCTTATCATAAATACAAACATGTAGGACAATGTAGGAAACCTAGGGCTAGTATTAAAAATCCTGCTAATCCAAACGATCCCCTGACTTAAGAGGCTATTGACCTTAGATACATGAACAATTTTAGGGTTTTTAGAGCAAGACCGACCTTTAAGGATCCCTCTGATTATCTAGGGTGGTTGAACAAATTAGAAAAATTGAAATCTGATGTTTAGAAGAAAATGGGTATTTATGACCTGATTATGCTGTCGAAAGTAGGACCTGATTACTGTTCAAATATGCTGATTTCGTCCTTGTACTTCTAGGATTGCACCCACTACACCCTTCATCTCCTATGTGGCATGATGACACCCACCCTTTTCGACATAGACGCTATCACAGGGCTCAAACCTACTGGGAATACTTACGATCCTGACTTTATGGCTGAAGATAGCATAGGTTTTACTACCTCTAAGGCAGCTTATTCGACCCACATAGCTCACTATCACGATAAGAGCAGAGAGGAAGTGTCGGACGTCAAACATATAGCTTTCCTAGCCCTGTGGCTGTCACGTTGTGTCTTCTGCTCGAAGTCACTACAAGTTGATAGAAAGTTTATGACTATGGCGAACCAATTACATTCTGGCCATGACTTATGTTTAAGCGAATTGATCTTAGCCAGCCTCTATGAGTCCATGAGCGAAGGGGTCACCCAGCTCAAAATCCTAGCTGACAAGGGAAGTTTACTACTCTCTGGACCCTTCTGGTTGCTTCAGCTGTGGTTGAATGCATCGTTCGAAGCTTGCCTTCCCCATAAGAATCAGATTAATGAAGATGCTGATGATGTGAAGAATCGAAGAGTAGAAGGCCCTTGCTTGGTGAAATTGACACCTGCTGATGATGGTCGACCTGTCCAATAGACTTTCACCAACTTCATCATGATGTTCACCAAACGTTATGATTTGACACCCAACATGGCTCCTTTTGCTGCAAGGAAGTATAGTCCTGAGTGGTTCACCAGGCCATTCCCAGCGCCGTCAAAAGCTTCGGGTAAATCACGGAAGCTGCCGTAGCAGCTGTAACAGGAGTATCCATTTTTTTCTCTTTTTTTGTTGCAGGGCGAACGACGGGAATTGAACCCGCGCATGGTGGATTCACAATCCACTGCCTTGATCCACTTGGCTACATCCGCCCTAGGGTCTTAACCCTCATATTTAACCTCTCAAAAAGCCAAGTCTCCTTAATCACTTACCAACCAAATCTCGTCGCTCGATAGTTTGGATTGGTTCAAGTCTTACCCCGACCGATCTATGAGAAGAAAAGTGTTCTCCTTCCTTACAAAGCCAATCATAGTGAAGCAATGGCCATTAAGCAGATTGCACGATATGCTGGTCGAACGCAGTTTCTTCCAGTAGATTTCGAACCAAGCTTCCTTTGTAATAAAAAATTGGATGACTGGTGGAAGGCTTATTATGCTGAAGAATTTTTCGACGTGGCTGCATTTACGTATCACTTTAACAAGGCTTTCCTCTCTGTGCATGAAAGAGTGAAGAAAGGTACTTTGATGCACATTAAAGAAATCCAAGCCTTCCAAAAATACTTTGAAACTGTTTATCGACCAAATGACCTTGGTCGAACCGTCTGTGATGCAGCTGTTACTCTGAAGGAAATTTTTTTAAAGAAAATGGAGAACTTAAAGATCCCTTCGTACGTTCCTCCTGAGAAACGATACGAAACGTCTTTCAATATGTTTCCTCCCAAATTCCCTTGACTTCCAATCGCTGATTTTGGAGTGGCCCTTGCCCCTCCATTTCCAGACTGGTTCGTCTGTGGGGATTCTATCAAAATTCTTCATCAACAATCAAAACCGAAAGCACAACAGGTGGTTCCGACCAAACATACACTAGACAGTTTCAAAGGGAATCTTCATATTGGGATCGAAGATGTTCGCATCGAATCTGAAATATATGAAGGTGTGAAACAGGAGGATTTAGATCCAACATTTCCTTGTCTATTTATATTCACATATAATGATTGCTTTTCTAGTTTATTTTAGCCGTGAAGATTCCTCCGAAGAAACCACCAACTAGAAAGCTTGCAGAGGTGAAGGAAGAGGAAGGGAGTAAGACATCAACAACAACAACAACAAATGTATTTCGCACCCTTTATTAAGTTTGTCACTTTATGTTCCCTATTTTCTAACATTTTCCTCTTCAGGGCGCTCGAAAGCAACCCCTAACTCCCCAAAAAAGTAAGGCCAAGGACGACACATTAGTGATAGTCAAATCTGATGATGAAGACTTATCTCCCATTGTTGAACAACCTCTGAAGAAGAAGAAAAGGCAACCAAAGATAAATGAAGCCATTGCTCAATCTCAGGCGAAAAGCGTGAAGGTCGTGATCAAGAAACCCACCAAACTAACCATCTTGGAGCCAACTCCTAAGGAGATGTCGAAAACAGCTGTAGAGCAACCTGAAAGTGATAACTCAAGTCCTGGGGCAGAAGCTCCTAAGGTACAAAAATGATTCGCATATATACCTTATTGCCTTTAGTATTTCTCTTCGACTATTAACTTTAATTAATTTTTTCAGGATGATGCAGGAGCTTGGATTCAACCAGCTGCCGAATCAACCAACCCAACAATCCTCAATAGTGAAGGCGAACCAACATATCACCCTACTTCAGCAAAGGACTCTGAGAAGAGCTCACTGAGCGAAATCAACCAAGTAATCGAAAATCCACGTGAAACTTCTCCACCCAAGACTACCACTCAAGATTCTTACACCAGTGAATCTGATCACGAAGATGATCAAGAC
The DNA here is from genome assembly GCA_022829125.1 of Lathyrus tuberosus. Lineage (NCBI taxonomy): Eukaryota > Viridiplantae > Streptophyta > Magnoliopsida > Fabales > Fabaceae > Lathyrus > Lathyrus tuberosus. The sequence continues at coordinate 14,641,783 of JALAZF010000075.1, forward strand.
AAAGACACACAGGCTAAAACAACTGGGGATGGCATGGAGGTGGATAACCCTGAGGTGCAAGTCGAAGACGAAGCTGATGATAGGTCCCTAAGAGTCGAAACCTCAGATGTTGTTCAAGATGATGTTATGGAAGAAGGAGGTAAACATTTTATGTTCCCCAACCAATCAATGCCTATTGAGTTATGGATGATGATGAAAACGTCGAAGGGGGTAATGACCAATACAAAGAAGAGGAAGAAGACATTTATGAAGAGATAATTGCCTAAACAACTCCTAACCCTAACCTGTCAACTGCGAAGGATTCGAGCAAAGCCTCCATGACCCTTTCTGCAGAAGAACTGGAGGCTCTGAAAAAGAACAACCCCCGTGAATACTTAAAAGTTTTACTTGGTTCTAGGGGAAGTTTGTCTAACAATCTGGTGGTCAATCCACTGCTAATCCTTCCAGCCAGATATGGTCAAAGATCAAAGAAAAGGTTTTCAAGGGTGACTTGTTTCGACTCATTGAGTCTGATCTCACTTCTCCACTTGCCTTGAAGAATCTTCTCAAGGAGGTTGATACTCTAACTACCTCTCCAAAAATCGCCAATATCATCTTGGAGCTGACCTCAATGATAGATCGAACTGTTGTTGACCTTGCCAAAATCAAACAAGTGTTGAAAGACATTGAAAATCAAACTGGCTCAGTCGCGGCTGCATGGGATGCTGCTTCAGAATCTACCAATCGACTGGCTAATTTGGAGCAAATCCAAGAACAGAACAAGACTCAAATCGAGGCCAATAACTAAAGTATCAACTCCTGGGAGGCACAGATTAAAGAGCTGCAAACAAAGATTTCGAACGCCAAGAAGCAGAAGCTGAGCTCGAAAATTTCGACAACTATCAGGTGTCGAAAGAGCTTAACGGAGGTCTGGATTTTGCTGACAAAGCTCAGAAACTAGAAGCAGAACTGGAGACCATGAGATCGAACCAATCCATCTGTGAGAGGCGGCTAGAACTTTTGAAAGCAAAGTACTCCACCATGAAAGACAACATGTCGTTCTAATTCCCAAGACTTTTTATTTTTTTATGCTTCATCATTGTTCCTTGGATTTTGTAATGCTTATTCGCTTTTTTATGTAACGAATTTAGCCATTTTGGCACTATGTTTTATTTTGCCATATTAGCTTCAATTATTTTCCATGCGTGATTATTCTCTAGCTATTTTTACTTCTCGAAGAGCAGGCTTGTACTTCTTTAAGTACTTTCCATTTACCCAGATTCTCTTATCTTGATCTAATTCTTCGACCTCATAAGCACCATTCGAAAAAACTTGTATGATTTGAAAAGGACCTTCTCACTTAGGAGACCATTTTCCCAAAGATCTATCCTTTCGATCCATAGGCAAAATTACTTTCCAAACCAATTCTTCAGGCGAAAAAGTCTTGACTTTAACTTTCTTATTATAAGATTGTTCCACTCTTTTCTTCTGCCTTTTCAACAATTCTAAAGCATTAAGTTTTTCCTCATCAAAGTCCACCAATTCGTCTAACATCATATTCCAATACAACTCAGATGGGATCTCATGATGCCTCTGGATTCTTACCGACTGAAGATAGATTTCTACTGGTAATACTGCATCATGGCCAAAGGTCAATCGAAAAGGTGTGGAATTAGTCGCCTCTTTGGGGGAGGTTTGACATGCCCAAAGAACTTGGTCCAATGTTTTGTGCCAATTTATAGGCTTCTTTCCCACATGCTTCTTAATTAGGCTAATCACCACTTTATTTGTTGCTTCGACCTGGCCATTAGCCTGAGCATAATAAGGTGTAGAGGTTAAGAGTTTGAAACCCATTTCTTTAGCAAATTCTTTCATTTTCCGACCAGTAAACATTGATCCTTGATCTGTCATAATGGTTTCTGGGATTCCAAACCTATAAATAATGTGTTTTTTAATAAACTCGATCACGCCTTCTTGGTCAACATTTGGTAATGGCACAACTTCGATCCATTTCGTAAAATAGTCAATGCCTACCAAAATGTACCTTTAGTTTTTAGATGACGTTGGTCGAATATCACCAACCAAATCCAAATCCCAACCTCTAAAGGGCCATGGTTTGACTATGGAGTGTAGTTCGCTTACAGGAACATGTTGTACAGCTGCATGCACTTGGCACTCTTGGCATCCCTTAGCGAATTCGATGCAATCCTTTAACATAGTAGGCAAATACATCCCTTATCGAAACAAAAGCCATTTCATCTTGTGGCCTACCTGATGGGCACCACATGCCCTTCTATGAACTTTCGAAAGGGCTAAGTATGCTTTTAACTCACTAAGGCACTTAAGCAAAACTCCCTCATGAGTCTTTTTAAATAACTCATTACCCAAAAGAACGTAACTTAAAGCTCGATACCTGGTTTTTCGATCAGTGGACGCCTTTGGGTTCTGCAGATATTTAACTATTGGTTTCCTCCTATCTTCGTTTGTTAAGCTACCCACTGCTAAGATTTTGAAATTTTCTTTATCAACGTATCCAAGCTTCGTTATTTCCAAGTCTGATGGGGAAAATCTGGCTGATACAACTCTTCCTCTGACTTCGATTGCCTCTTCTAATATTTCCTTCGACACTTTATATCCAGGAGCAATCTGAGCCAGGTCATTTTCCACTTGATTTTCCAATCGAGGTATGTGTCGAATATTCATTACTTCGAACTTTTTCAGTAATCGATTGGCTATTACGAAGTACATAATGAGATTCTCTTTAACACATTTGTACTCCCTTGTAATTTGTTTTATGACTAACTCTGAGTCTCCCATTATTTCGACTTGAGTTGCCCCTAATTCCAACAATATCTCAAGTCCGGCTATTAAGGCTTCATATTCAGCCTCATTATTTGAACAGATACCTTCGACTTTATACTTGAATCTTGTTGGAATTCTATTAAGAGAAATGATCAGGACCCCTGCACCTGTACCATCTTTATGACTAGAACCATCAAAATACAATTTCCAAGGTTCAAGCTCAAGATAATTCGACACGTTTTCGTTTATAGAGTGGTCGACAATGAAGTCAGCTACCACTTGTCCCTTAACAGCCTCTAAAGGCATATACGTCAAGGAATACTCAGTTAAAGCCAATGCCCATTTACCAATTCGACTATGCAAAATTGGCTTAGACAACATGTGTTTAATGATATCGAAATGAGATGAAACATAAACATCAACTGGTTTTATATAATGCTTTAACTTTGTACAAGAAAAATACAAGCATAAACATAATTTTTCAACTATGTTATACCTAGTTTCTGCATTGTTCAAAACCCTACTAAGGTAGTAAATAGATCTTTAGACGCCATTTTCATCCTCTTGAGCCAACATACTCCCTAAAGTTTTGTCCGACGCAAATATGTACAGTCTCATGCTCCTATTTCTACAAGGTAGTGCTAGAATTAGAGGATGACTCAAATACTCTTTGATTTTTTCAAAAGCTTCCTGTTGAGCTTTCCCTCATTTGAATCCCTCCTTGTTTAGTCGGAGTAGAGGTGAGAAGGCTTGAGTTCTCCCACTGAGGTTCGAGATAAATCTCCTTAAGAAATTGATCTTTCCCAACAGTGACTGCAGTTCCTTGTTTGTTGATGGCGTTTTCGCCTCCATAATGGCCTTGATCTTATTCTGATTTATTTCGATTCCCTCCTTATGGACCACAAAGCCTAAGAAATCTCCCTCCTGTACACAGAAAGCACATTTCAGAGGATTCATTTTAAGACCATGCCTCTGCATCCTTTCGAATGATTGTCGAAGATGGTCAATATGATTCTTCCCTTAAATAGACTTTACAACAATATCGTCAATGTAAATTTGCATAAAAGTCTCTATGTAATAATGGAAGATTGTATTCATTGCTCATTGATATGTTGCCCCAGCATTCTTTAGGCCAAAAGGCATAACTACCCATTCGTAAGTGCCTAAGGGCCCAGGGCAATGAAACGCCATTTAAGGGACATCCTCTTCAGCAATGAATATTTGGTTATACCCAGAATACCCGTCGAGCATGCTAAGGTATTCATGGCCAGCGGCAGAGTCGACTAGCATTTTCGCCACAGGCATCGAGTATTCGTTCTTTGGGGTTGCAGCATTTAGATCTCTAAAGTCTATAGAAACCCTCAAAGTACCATTCATTTTTATAACAGACACAATTTTTGCAAGCCATTCGACATACCTGGCCGTTCAAATAAATTTGCAGCGAAGAAGCCTTTCAACTTCCTCCTTGATCTTCGAGAGGATTGCTGGTGCAAACCACCTTGGATTTTGCTTGATTGGCTTCTTTCCAGATTTAATTGGCAGCTTTAATTCGACCAGCTCTCTGTTCAAACTAGGAATCTCGTTGTAATCCCATGCAAAGCAGTCTTTGAACTCCTTTAACAACTAGATCACTTCGACCTTGAGTTGTGGACTGATATTTGCACTGATATATGTTGGTCTTTTCATTGCCCCTTCTCCCAAGTCGATTTCTTCCAAAAGATCTTGATGTTGGCTGCCAACGGACCCTTCTCGAAACCCAAAGGCTCGTCATCATAAATGTCATCGAGCCTCTGGCTTTGAATTTCGTCCTGAACCTTATCAGGTGGTTCTGGGTCAAAGTCCTTACCAGGACCTTCTTGATTTACTTTTTGGTTGGCTTCGACAGTCATATGTTTAACTTCGGCCTCCAGGGCTGCTTGCAATTTGTTCTCGGCTATGTAAGCCAAAATTCTTTTGAGCGCCTCAAACTCATGCATCATCGTCGAATTCATCTTCTCCTACAACTTCCTGATCCCACTAGAACCCATTTGTTGGATGCAGGTACAGTGAACAATACGCGTTGTCGTCTGGAGTGAATGCAAAATTGGTTGGGTTACATGGAGCGATGTTAGCCAAATTCCTGTCGAAGTTTCGACCATCGACATGGTTAGTCGAAGCCAAGAAGTAGCTCTAGTCGGCTTCAATGTTCTCAACAATACCATCTATTCGCCAGATGGTGATTCTTTGATGCATCAAAGATGGCACGGCTCCTATTCCGTGGATTCATTCTCGTCCCAATAATAGGTTGTAGTTGGCCTTTGTCTCTACAACCATAAACATGGTTGACCTTGTGACTGTCTCTACCGTCATATCAACTTGGATTACCCTCAACGTGTTGCCAACCTTCCCTTCATAATTTGATAGCACCATGTTGTGAGGTTTGGTGTCAGTATCGAACTTTTCTATCTTCCACAACATGAAGTGCGGCATCAAGTTTACAGTAGCGCTGCAATCCACCAGAATTTTGTTAACTGGTACGTCTTCAATCTTCCCAGTGATGAAGAGAGACTTCAGATGGCTTTTCATAGCTTCACTGGGTCTTTCGAAGAATGCATTTTGCTCTTCGACACACCCGTTATTCATCACATAATAGCAAACTGGCCTATATGTGGCCATTTCTACATCAATGTTGTCCTCCATAACTTCGACCTCACATACCTGGTCGAACTCCCTTGGTAGAACAGATACCACGTTGACCAAAATGTCAAGAGACTGCTCTGGTTATGAATCAAATTTATCAGTGGGCAATTCATCCTCAGCAACCTTTTGATCCTGCTCTTCCTTGCCTGCTTAATCTGGTGTAACGGCAGGCGCTTTTTCAATAGGCTTGGGCTTTTTCCCGTCGACTGGTACGTTGGTGTTGGATTCTGATTTCGCCTCAGCTTCTCTCTGGGCTTTCCTTCGTCTTTGTTCCCTTCTCCACTGGGACCTAGACATGGGGTTTTTCCTTTTGTAGTTCTCTGAGACGTAATTTGGTTTCTTTGAGGACATCGAAGTGTCTCTTTCTACATCAAAACTATGCCATTTCTGTTGTCTCTTTTCCTTATTCTCATTTGGTTTTACCCACTTGTCGTTGGAAAGTTCCGCAATTGGTTTAAAAGTAGCGGGCCTTGCCCTGGAACTCTAGTCTTCGGCTGTTCTTGCTTCGAAGAAGACTTCCTTGGGTCGAAACCCCGCTGGCCATGAAGGGCTTTCTCCTCGTGCCTTTGTTTGGCCTTTCGAACTCTTTTGAGATTTTGCGCTGCCTTCTTGTCAAATACAACGCTACATCTGAAACACAACATGACTTCTGACCTTTTCTTTTGACACCTGTGTATAATGTAACACCCCAAATTTATGAGAAATATTGATTTAATTTATTTAAATATAATATTTATGAATTTTTCGTGAATTTTGGTGGTCCGTGTCGATGTCGGTGTTTTGTGGAGTTTTGGTTATTTTAATTAAATAATAGTATATAATATGAATATATTAGTATTATTATTAATTTAAAATAATATTAGATGAATTAAGGGCAAAGTGGACAATTCAAGAGAATTAGTGAGGGCATTATGGAGAAAGCCCATATTTGAGGCCCAAGAGTTAAATTAACCAAAAAGGAGGAATTGAGAGAATTAGGATTCATTTTGTGGAGATCGTGAAAATAAGAAGGAAAGAAGGAGAGCTCTAAGGAAAAGAGGAAAAGGCGAGGATTTTTGTGACGGTTTCCAAAGGCTCAAGAGAGAACACATCGGATCGACAATCTAAGGTATGGGGAGTAATTGCCTTTCATTGTTTTCATTATAGGATTCGATTGATTAAAGTGGATCTTGGGGTTTTTGAGGGTTTGTGGGTTTTGAGGTAAACTGATGATTTTAAGGGCATTTTTGTGAATCGAACAATAACGTGGAATTGAACCGTTAAAGTAGACCTTGGGGCTGATTTCCCCGTCGTTGTTGTAGTTTTAACCTTGTGGAAAGGATCTATGGAGTTTATATGAAGTTTGAGAGTTTGTGAAGGTTTAGGTGATTTCGAGTTGGAATAGTGAAATTAATCGACCTAATAGTTGTAGGTTTTGTGTCCTTAATGGTTGTAATGCCTTAGGAATGTTGTAGGGATGTTTTTGGGCGAACTGAGGTGGAATTTGTAATGTAATGGGGGTCTGGTATGCTACTGATGCGTAGCAGCGATTCCCTGTAATCGCTAGTTCGTAAAGCGAACGAAACACTCGCAAGGCGAATGTTCGCCTGGACTCGCAAAGCGAGTAGCGCAGCGAATGCGCGATAAATGTGATGATTCTAGGTTGATTTCTGAGAAGTGGTGTTATGGGTTCGCACAGCGAATGTCCCAGTGAAGGGCTTCGTAAAGCGAATGAAGTGGCGAAGAGAGGTAGAATGGGGGCTTTGTTGGGATTCTGGGATTCACTAGGGCTTCGCAAGGCGAAGGTCCCAGCGAATGTGTTCACACAGCGAACTCAGCAGCGAACTGCTGCTATTTTGTGAAATTTATTTATGATGTTGTGATGTTCTGAGGTTTTGGTGTTGTGATATTTTGATGATTTACTATGATGTTATTGATGATATTGATGATGATGATGATTTGTGATGTTTTGATGAATAGATGATGACGTGATTAACATGACGTTTTGGTGAATGATGATGCACATAATGATAATTTTTACGATGATGATTAATGATGTTGTGTATCATACATTCATATGCATACTCTGTGACGACGCTTCATTCCCATTGTGCGGATATGAGGTAATTATGACGTGCTCTGGTTCTGATTGCGGGATCGATCTTATTGACGGGGATCTTTGGAGGGTTGATGGCCTAGTGTCCATCCATTATGACGATTGGTACCATATGCATGAGTCTTGTTATGCATTGCATTTTATGTGGCATTGATGAATTTGTGATATGGTGTTTCCTGATGTTTTCCTTGATGATGACCTTGATGATGTCGTTTACGAAGTTAAAGCCATTTTATGTATGTCTTGTTTTATAATTATTATTATGAATTGTGATTACTCACCCTACCTGTTTGAATGTTGCCTCCACGTGGGTAACGTTCAGGTGATCAGGTTTAGCCATGGATGCTTTCGAGGACTTGAAGTTTAATTGCTTTTGGTCGATTTAGAGGGTCTTGCTCTGATAGTGTAACATCGGGTTGGGGTCCTTTAAGTCGAACTATGTTGTTTCCCTATTTTTGTTGTTATTTGATGATATGGTTTTAATTTGATTATTATGATGTTTGTTGAAAAACCTTTTTATTTGAAATTTGAGTTCCGCTGCCATTGAAGGCTTTTTTGTGAAACTTTGAGGAAACCCTTTTGTTCACAGGGTAATTTATGTTATTTTGATTTAATGAGAAATGTGCACCCTTTGAGGTGATTTTTATGCCTTACTCTGATTATTTAAGTTGTTTCTGCTGCAACATTATTAGGGATAGAAGAGGGTGTTACATTAGTGGTATCAGAGCCTGGTTGGTCTGTCCGGCCAAGTTTTTACTTGATGTCAGTCGACGAGTGTGTGTACACTGTCGATACTTTAGTTCTTCTAACCTTGTTGGTGGTGTGCAGGATGGCTGGAAGAAACGATCGTGCGATTGCTGATGTGTTGGAATCAGTTGCTAATGTTGTAGTGCAGCTGAATCCAAATGGTGGAGCTCCTGATGAGTTTCGAGCTTTGGGTAAGTTCCAGAGGAACAATCCACCGACTTTTATGGGTACGCATGAACCACCAACTGCACACGAGTGGCTGAAGGCGATCGAGAAGATTTTCCGAGTGATGGGGTGTTCTGATGAGCAACAGGTTCAGTTCGGAACGCATATGCTAGAAGAGGAAGTTGAGGACTGGTGGGATAACATCCGTTAGAGACTTACGGATGTTGGCACTGTGATAACTTGGGCTGTGTTTAAGAAGGAGTTTCTGGGAAAGTATTTTCCAGAGGATGCTCGTGGCAAGGGAGAAGTGGAATTCCTTGAGATGAAGCAAGGAGATATGACTGTCGCAGAGTATGCCGCGAAGTTTAAGAAGCTAGTAAAGTTATGTCCGCACTACAATCGTAGTGATGCTGAGATGTCTAAGTGTCTCAAATTCGAGAATGGGCTGAGACCAGAGATTAAGCAGGGTATTGGGTATCAGCAGATCCGCATGTATGCTGAGTTGGTCGACAAGAGCAGGATCTACGATGAGGATAGCCGAGCTCGATCTGCTCACTATAAGCAGTTGAGTGAGAAGAAAGGGCAGTATAGGGGTAAGCCTTATACAACTTCAGCTGACAAAGGGAAGCAAAAGGCTTCAGATGGGAAAAAGACAAATGGAGGAGCAGCTCCCGCTTCTGTAAAGTGTCATAAGTGTGGCGAGCAAGGTCACCGTGCTGATGTGTGTACCAACAATGTGCTGAGGTGCTATAGATGCGGTAAGAAAGGTCATCGAGCTACTGATTGCAAAGATGAGGGTCCGACCTATTTCAATTGTCGTGAGAAAGGTCATATCAGTACTCAATGCCAGAAGCCAAAGAAGACTGCTACTGATGCCCAGACCAGTGGTCGTGTGTTTGCTTTGAATGGTGCAGAGACGTCAGAGAAGGACAACCTAATTCGAGGTACTTGTTTTATTAATAATATCGAATTGGTTGCTATTATTGATACTGGTGCTACCCATTCTTTTATCTCGCTTGAATGTGCTAATAGATTGGGTTTGAAGTTATCTGATATGAATGGTAATATGGTAATAGAAACTCCAGCTAATGGTTCTGTTACTACTACCCTTGTGTGTTTGAGATGTCCTGTGACAATTTTTTAGAAGAGCTTTGTGATGGATTTGGTGTGCCTACCCTTGCACCAAATTGACGTGATCTTTGGAATGAACTAGTTGGAGTTCAACCGTGTTCATATCAACTGTTATAACAAGACTGTAGAGTTTCCTGAGATTGATGATAGTGGAGAGTTGATGTTCTTATCTGCTAAGCAAGTAGAGGAACTGCAAGAAGACGAAGCTTTGGTGTTTGCAATGTTTGCATCGTTGTAAATTAATCGTGAAGTTGCGAGTGTGGAGTTGTTGATTGTCTGTGAATTTCCAGATGTGTTTCCAGATGACATCAGTGATTTGCCTCCAGAGCGTGAAGTAGAGTTTGCAGTGGACTTAATACCAGGTACGAGTCCAGTGTCGATGGCTCCTTATCGGATATCAGCTTCTGAGTTAAGTGAATTGAAGAAACAGTTGGAAGAATTGCTTGAGAAGAGGTTTGTTCGACCAATTGTTTCTTCGTAGGGTGCTCCTGTGTTGTTAGTGAAGAAGAAAGATGGAAGTATGAGGTTGTGCGTTGATTATCGGCAGTTGAATAAAGTGACGATCAAGAATAAGTATCTAATTCCGAGAATTGACGTTTTGATGGATCAGTTAGTAGGTGCTTGTGTGTTTAGCAAGATTTATTTGAGGTCTGGTTATCATCAGATTCGAGTGAAGCCTGATGATATTCCGAAGACGGCTTTCAGAACGAGATATGGACACTATGAATACACTGTAATGCCGTTTGGTGTATCCAATGCACCTGGTGTGTTCATGGAGTATATGAATCGGATTATCCATGAGTATTTGGATAAGTTTGTGGTGGTGTTTATCGATGATATCTTGATATATTCTATATCTGAAGAAGAGCATGTCAAGCATTTGAGAACTGTGTTGCAAGTCTTGAAGGAGAAGAAGTTGTATGCAAAGCTGTCGAAGTGTGAGTTCTGGTTGAAGGAAGTGAGTTTCCTTGGCCATGTGATTTTGAGTGGAGGGATTGTTGTTGATCCTTCTAAGATTGACGCGGTATTACAGTGGGAGACTCTGAAGTCTGCTACTGATATACGAAGTTTTCTGGGATTAGCAGGTTACTACCGCAAGTTTATTGAAGGCTTTTCTAAGTTGGCATCACCTTTGACTCAGTTGACTCGAAAGGGTCAGACTTTTGTGTGGGATGTAGCTTGTGAAGAGAGTTTTGTGGAATTGAAGAAGAGATTGACTACTGCTCCAGTGTTGATTTTGCCTAATCCAAGTGAATCTTTTGTGGTGTATTATGATGCGTCGAAGATGGGTCTTGGTGGAGTGTTGATGCATAATGGACAAGTCGTTGCCTATGCTTCGAGACAATTGCGAGTTCATGAGAGAAATTATCCTACACATGACTTGGAGTTGACCGCGGTGGTGTTTATGTTGAAAATTTGGAGACATTATCTATTTCGCTCTAAATTTAAAGTGTTCAGTGATCATAAAAGTCTGAAGTACTTATTTAATTAGAAGGAATTGAATATGAGGCAGAGAAGGTGGTTAGAACTGTTGAAGGATTTTGATTTTGATTTGAGTTATCATCCGGGCAAAGCAAATGTAGTGGCCGATGCATTGAGCAGAAAGTCATTGCATATGTCGATGCTTATGGTGAAAGAATTGGAGTTGATTGACCAATTCAGAGATTTGAGTTTGGTATGTGAAGCGACTCCTGACAGTGTGAAGTTGGGAATGTTGAAGTTGACTAGTCGTATTCTGGAAGAGATCAGAGTGGGACAGCAATCTAATTTAAAGTTGGTTGACCAATTGACTTTGATTAACCAAGGTAACGGAGGTGACTTCCAGATTGACGAGAATGGTGTGATGAGGTTTCGAGATAGAGTATGTGTCCTAGATGTTCCAGATATTAAGAAGAGCATTCTTGAAGAAGGACATCGAAGTAGGTTGAGTATTCATCCCGGTGCTACGAAGATGTACCAAGATTTGAAAAAGTTATTTTGGTGGCCAGGTTTGAAGAAGGATGTTGCGGAGTTTGTTTATGCGTGTTTGACTTGTCAGAAGTCGAAGGTTGAGCATCAGAAGCCTTTAGGTATGATGCAGTCGTTGAGGATTCCAGAATGGAAATGGGATAGTATTTCCATGGATTTTGTGGTGGGATTGCCGAAGACTGCTAAGGGAAATGATTCAATTTGGGTGATCGTGGATAGATTAACTAAGTCGGCTCATTTCTTACCGATAAAGATTAATCATTCCATACAGAAGCTAGCCGAGATGTATATTGAGGAGATTGTGAAGTTACATGGGGTACCTTCGAGCATTATGTCAGATAGAGATCCGAGGTTTACGTCGAGGTTCTGGAAGAGTTTGCAAGATGCGTTGGGTACCAAGTTGAGGATGAGTTCTGCCTATCATCCGCAGACGGACGGCCAGACAGAAAGGACGATCCAATCTTTAGAGGATTTGCTGAGGGCTTGTGTGTTGGATCATGGAGGATCGTGGGATAGCCATTTGTCGTTGATTGAGTTCACGTACAATAATAGTTTTCATGCTAGTATTGGGATGGCGCCCTATGAAGCTTTGTATGAGAGAAGGTGTAGGACTTCTTTGTGTTGGTATGAATCGGGCGAGAGTGATGTACTCAGACCTGAAATTGTGCAAGAGACGACTGAGAAGATTAGGAATATACAAGAAAAGATGAAAGCTTCGCAGAGTCAGCAGAAGAGTTACCATGATAAGAGGAGGAAAGCACTTGAATTCCAAGAGGGAGATCATGTGTTTTTGAGGGTGACGCCAGTGACTGGTGTGGGTCGAGCTTTGAAGTCTAGGAAGCTCACTCCACGTTTTGTTGGTCTGTATTAGATATCGCAGAGGATAGGAGAGGTAGCCTATCGAATTGCTTTACCATCGTCACTTGCGAATTTGCATGACGTGTTCCATGTGTCTCAGTTGAGGAAGTACATTCCGGATCCGTCGCATGTGAGCCAGATGGATGATGTACAAGTGCGGGATAATCTGACGGTGGAAGCATTGTCTGTGCGTGTCGACGGTCGAGAGATGAAGCAGTTGCGGGGTAAAGACATAGCCTTGGTGAAGGTGTTGTAGGGTGGACCAGCTGGTGAAAGTTGGACTTGGGAACGGGAAGATCACATGAGGGAGTCGTATCCGACTCTATTTCCTTGAGGTAATTTTCGAGGGCGAAAATTCTTTAAGTGGGGGAGAGTTGTAACACCCCAAATTTATGAGAAATATTGATTTAATTTATTTAAATATAATATTTGTGAATTTTCGTGAATTTTGGTGGTATGTGTCGATGTCGGTGTTTTGTGGAGTTTTGGTTATTTTAATTAAATAATAGTATATAATATGAATATATTAGTATTATTATTAATTTAAAATAATATTAGAGGAATTAAGGGCAAAGTGGACAATTCAAGAGAATTAGTGAGGGCATTATGGAGAAAGCCCATATTTGAGGCCCAAGAGTTAAATTAACCAAAAAGGAGGAATTGAGAGAATTAGGATTCATTTTGTGGAGATCGTGAAAATAAGAAGGAAAGAAGGAGAGCTCTGAGGAAAAGAGGAAAAGGCGAGGATTTTTGTGACGGTTTCCAAAGGCTCAAGAGAGAACACATCGAATCGACAATCTAAGGTATGGGGAGTAATTGCCTTTCATTGTTTTCATTATAGGATTCGATTGATTAAAGTGGATCTTGGGGTTTTTGAGGGTTTGTGGGTTTTGAGGTAAACTGATGATTTTAAGGGAATTTTTGTGAATCGATCAATAATGTGGAATTGAACCGCTAAAGTAGACCTTGGGGCTGATTTCCCCGTCGTTGTTGTAGTTTTAACCTTGTGGGAAGGATCTATGGAGTTTATATGAAGTTTAAGAGTTTGTGAAGGTTTAGGTGATTTTGAGTTGGAATAGTGAAATTAATCGACCTAATAGTGGTAGGTTTTGTGTCCTTAATGGTTGTAATGCCTTAGGAATGTTGTAGGGATGTTTTTGGGCGAACTGAGGTGGAATTCGTAAAGTAATGGGGGTCTGGTATGCTACTGATGCGTAGCAGCGATTCCCTGCAATCGCTAGTTTGCAAAGCGAATGAAACACTCGCAAGGCGAATGTTCGCCTGGACTCGCAAAGCGAGCAGCGCAGCGAATGAGCGATAAATGTGATGATTCTAGGTAGATTTATGAGAAGTGGTGTCGTGGGTTCGCACAGCGAATGTCCCAGTGAAGGGCTTCGCAAAGCGAATGAAGTGGCGAAGAGAGGCAGAATGGGGGCTTTGTTGGGATTCTGGGATTCGCTAGGGCTTCGCAAGGCGAAGGTCCTAGCGAATGTGTTCGTACAGCGAACTGCTGCTGTTTTGTGAAATTTGTTTATGATACTGTGATGTTCTGAGGTTTTGGTGCTGTGATATTTTGATAATTTACTATGATGTTATTGATGATATTGATGATGATGATTTGTGATGTTTTGATGAATAGATGATGACGTGATTAACATGACGTTTTGGTGAATGATGATGCACATAATGATAATTTTTACGATGATGATTAATGATGTTGTGTATCATACATTCATATGCATACTCTGTGACGACACTTCATTCCCATTGTGCGGATATGAGGTAATTATGACGTGCTCCGGTTACGATTGCGGGATCGATCCTATTGACGAGGATCTTTGGAGGGTTGATGACCTAGTGTCCATCCATTATGACGATTGGTACCACATACATGAGTCTTGTTATGCATTGCATTTTATGTGGCATTGATGAATTTGTGATATGGTGTTTCCTGATGTTTTCCTTGATGATGTCGTTTACGAAGTTAAAGCCATTTTATGCATGTCTTGTTTTATAATGATTATTATGAATTGTGATTACTCATCCTACCTGTTTGAATGTTGCCTCCACGTGGGTAACGTGCAGGTGGTCAGGTTTAGCCGTGTATGCTTTCGAGGACTTGAAGTTTAATTGCTTTTGGTCAATTTAGACGGTCTTGCTCTGATAGTGTAACATCGGGTTGGGGTCCTTTGAGTCAAACTATGTTGTTTCCCTATTTTTGTTGTTATTTGATGATATGGTTTTAATTTGATTATTATGATGTTTGTTGAAAAACCTTTTTATTTGAAATTTGAGTTCCGCTGCCATTGAAGGCTTTTTTGTGAAACTTTGAGGAAACCCTTTTGTTTACAGGGTAACTTATGTTGTTTTGATTTAATGAGAAATGTGCACCCTTTGAGGTGATTTTTATGCCTTACTCTGATTATTTAAGTTGTTTCTGCTGCAACATTATTGGGGGTAGAAGAGGGTGTTACATATAAAGTCAATCAGATTCTCTTCCTCTTTTGGGAAGGCCAACTTGTTGTATTCTTCCTGTCGACGTTCATCAGCGACCTCCATGGGTGTCTCTTGCAAAATCTCCACCATGTTGATTTCCATTTTGACATCCTCAGTGATATCAAGCTTACACAATTCCATTTGAAGGCCCTCAGCAGCTTTGTCCATCTGAACAAAACCGTCAGCGGTTTCTTTGGTTACCATCATCCACTGGGAATCCTCAGTGATTCCTTCGTCGGCGTCTTCAATAACCCCTATGTCGACACCATTAGTAGTGTCGTTGGTGAAACTTTCGACAGCCCCGTGAGCAAAACTCTTTATGAATTCTTGGTCGAGACCTTCAGTAATCCTGACCATAACTGCTCCATTGTTGAAATCGTCAGCAATTTCGACCATATTGACATTGTTATTGAGGCCTTCAGCAACCTCGATCATGTTAACCTCTGTTGGCCCTGCATAGTGAGCATCAGCCACTGGTAAGGGATCTGAATCGATCTTCATCTGGTTTTTGGACTTCTCACCGAACTTGAGCCTTCCTTCTTGGATAGCATTCTGGACAAGATCCCTGAAAAGAAAACATTTAGAAGTCTTATGGCCCAAGAAATTATGGTATTTACAAAACCCTCTCTCTTTTCTTTGTTCTAAAGAAGGCATTTTAGCACCAGGAGGCACTATCATCTAACCATCCTTAACTAACAAATCAAAAATTTCGTCACACTTAGTAACGTCGAAAGTGTAAGTTTTCTTGGGGAATTTATCATTCTTTTCTGGTTCGACAGGATTTTTCCCATTCGAAGGGGCCAACAGCTTACAAGAATAGGGTGGTCCTTGTTTCAATTCAGCAAGATCAATCTCGCCTTCGTTGAAATTAGTGGCTCATTATAATACTTATTATCTTCATCATTAACTTCGACATAGGCCACCCTTTTATTCTTATTCGCCCTAGCTTTTTCTTCCTTTAGGAGTTCTAGTTGTCGAACTCTATTAGCCAATTGAGCCATATCTCTTAAATATTGGGTATCCAATTTCTTCCTAATGGAATAATCGAGGCCTCTAGTGGCCATTTCGACTAACTCATGTTCTGGCACTTGTGTAAAGCACCTAGCCTTTAGTGGTCGGAATCTGTTCAAGTAGTCATCTATTGGCTCAGTGAATTTTCATTTTATACTAGCCAACTCCTTCAAGCTGATCTTCGTTTATCCCATATAGAATTGCTCATAGAATAGCCGTTCCAACTGGGTCCAATTATGGATCGAATTTGGTGGCAAAGTTATGAACCACTTGAAGGAATTCTTCGTCAGAGAACTTGGGAAGTATTTTATCCTAAGATTCTCATTATTCGCAATTTCTCCAGCCTCTATCATATATCTAACCACGTGTTCGACAGTGGACTCAGTGGTGTCCTCAGAAAATTTAGTGAACTTAGGAACTTTCGTTCTAGGGGTAACTCCGACTGGAGAATATATTATGACAATGGAGATGTATAATTTGGCCTTCGAAGGCCAAAGTTTACCCCATTTTGGACCATAATTCTTTCGACCATGGCTGCCAAATTATTATCTGCCGCCACGTCATGACGCCGAACCTGTTGTATAACGTTGTCAGCGTCCTGGTTTCTATTCACCAAAACCATCCTTGGTTGTTCTCCTACAGGAATTTGTGGTTGATTCCTAGGAGGTTTGACTACTCCCTGGTTTGCTAAATTTTCCTGAGGTATGTTTCCTGATTTTTGTTGGTTCTGGTTAATAGTGGGGTCCTCTTCGAACACTGCCCCTTGGTTTCCTGTGATATACTCTCTCTGAGGGTGTCGAGGAGGGTTAGGTACACCAAAAAAATCTGCAAGGCGCGTCATCTGCGCAGCCATTTGCTGATTAGTCAGGGTGGTATTTTAGATTAGAGGCTGAAAGATTTCCCCCATAGTTTGGGACATCATTTGTACCATTTGATGGTTACTTTCATCCATTTGTTGCCTTAAATATGCTATAGTAGTATTCGTCAAGCCTGGTACTTGGGTTGAATATCCTATTCCTAAGGATTGGTTATTTCGACCCATGTTAACACCAGATCCTAACCCTTGTAAAGGTGAAGTTATTATAGGTTCCGTAAATACAGGAGGAGCATTCTGTAAGTTCGCCATCATCGAAGTTGGCATCCCATAAGGCGGGTCTCGACTAGGCAAAGGCATAGAAAATCTAGGGGGAAAATGGTTGGAAGTTAGCATTTCCCACTGGTGGGGGAGTCCTTGGTGGACCCCTTGATCCAACATAACTCAGAATGGGTTGAGTATGAGCAATCGAATGTGTTGGGGTCGAACTTGCTAGAGATGGTATGGCTTCGGATACAAGCGCAGAAATCGTGGGTCCTCCAGTCGAAGACCCTGGGATTGGTTTTACATTGATACTGGATGTGGTTTGAGGATTCGAACTATTTGGCTGATTAGCACTTGCCATTTTCCTCGTATATCTCCTCTTTGATCTATCTTCGTTCGTGGTGACTACTTTACCACTTCTTAATAGCATATAACATAGTTTTTGATAGAGAAGAGATGATCAAAAATGTAAAATTTTAAATTTCTTTTAAAAACACAAGAAATTCGTTTAGCACTGTCCCACTGGGCGTGCTAATTTGTTTACTGGGAAAAATAATAAACAACCTCTGGTCTATCAATTTTATAAAAAAATGAGTAACTTGCAAGATTGACCAAACTAGATTCTAGGACATGTGCTAAAACGATTTAAAAAGATAAGGAAATAATGTTGAACATTTCGACTACGTTCATATTTGGAAACACAGGCATTTCGACAAGACTTGAAAAGAAGATAATACGAAGAAATTAAAAGTGCATTGGAAAGTGACTTAACAAAGTAAAGGAAAAAAGGTAAACTTCTGAATAAAAATTAATTGGATTGCATTGAATAAGAAAAATGGTGTTGCATAACACGTACATTTCTTCAACAACTCGTTTCTCGCTAGACACGGGTACTTTGAGTGATTTGAGAAATTTGTATAACTTTAACACACACAAATCCTAATACTAAGACTTGCTATTTATAATGGTGAAAAATAACTACCCATTAACAGCCTATTAATCAGAGCGAAACAAATGGCATCCTGCATGTCTTCATTCTTCAGATGTTCAACACGTGTCCTTTTTCTCAAATGGATAAGGACAAAATTCCCTCTATTATTTAAATTTGAATCTCCAAATCGAACGACGCTCATTAACCTTCTGTCGAAGAACATCTCCAAATTGTTTAAAAATATTTCTAAGTCCCTGAAATACTTCCCTCTTGCATGAAGACATCTTCCACTAAACCTTCTACAAGTACAATTTCTGTCGAAGTCCCCAAAACTTCAGAAATTACACTTCTTAAAATTAAGCGCTTAATCCAATATCAGGCATCGGAATTGGGAGCTAACACTACCTATGTTTAATTCTACATGCGTCATAGAGAGCCTTCCTGTTGTACCCCAAATTTTACCCCTTAGATGTCATATCGTCTCGCACTTACATTTAGACTTCAATCATGTGTGCATCGTTAACTAACCATTTCATTTTGCTAGTTGTTTACTTTTATTGTGGAAGATAGGGTTCACATAAAGAGGACAAGGTATCCCCAAGACATCTCTTGGCTCTAAATGCAACCATTTGAATCTACATGCATCCAAGAAGTATTTTTCAACAAGAAATCAAATGTTTTACCAAGACAAGTCAACCATTGCCTTTCATGTCAAGCAAAGTGTGATCCCAAGTCTTGAGGCATTATTCCATGTGTTAATGAACATCCTTGGAATCCACCTATGGGTCTTAAAGATTTTCTCTCAAGTGCAATAATTTTTCATTTGGATAAATATTCACCAAAGTGCAACATCTCAAATTGGTGCCATGGGAGGATTAGATTTTGTAACTTGGAATTTCCTAAGTTTATTCCCGTGACATTTTCTTTTTTCATGGACATGTGATTTATCTCAAAATTCCATTGGGCCCAAAATGTTGTCATTTAAATCAAAGGCCATAAAGTTATGAGAATTTAAAATGGTGTTCCATATGGTTAAGCAACAAGGCATTGTGCACTTAATCCATTCCATGTGCCTCTTGTATTATTTGAAAAAATCTGAAGATACCTTGCTTGTAAGGCAATTGTGTGAAGTCACTAAATAATGCCTCTTTGAGCTCACTCTCTCCTGACATAGCCAAAAGATTTCTGAGATACCATATTGGATTAATGAAATAAAAGAGGCTCAGCATAAGAGATTCATATTCATGCTCAGGGAATCCATAATCCTCAATTCCAACAATTACCTCTTTTCACTTTCTCTCTCATGACACCATAAAAAGAGTTTTTAGAGTGGACATTGAAGGATGAAAGTAACAGACCTGCACCATATCCTCCGCTGCATGGTTCAGCATAGTGATCCCCAAGGTTGACTGAGATCAAAGGCTGAAGGGAGTGCCATGCAAACCCTAATTTTTTTCCCTACGGATAAAGCTTTTGTCCACTGTGCCTCCAATACCCGGACCATTTGATTTTGACTATAAAAGGAGACCATTTCTCCTTTGTTCAGACACACAACAAAAACACCGAGAAAGATACAAAGAAAACTCTCTCAAAATCTCTCCACCTCTCCATTTCTTAGTTCTGCAAGTAATCTTCAAAACTTGCAAGGAACTCACCATTTTCATTCCCTCCGTAAACACTTCAAACCATCAAACACCCAATATCCTAACCACCAGCGACCTATAACTCTTTCTGGGAAACTAAAGGAGAGAAGAGGTAGCTCTGTAGCAGTTTATCTTTGAAGGAGGAGGAGCTTATCCACCATTTCTAGAAACTTGTACCCGTGAAGAAGCAGTGGACTTTCTCCACTAGGTATCACACTCTCTTCCACTTTGTTTACAATATCATGATCATATTCACCTCATACTGTTACCATGTTTTCTATCTTGTTAATGCTTGATGCTGTGATGAACATTGTTAATGTTGATTCTGTGATAGATATCTTAAATCATTAATATGTAGTTTTGGTTTAAAAAATCGTGAACTAGATTCGTGTTCGTGTACAAGAAAACTGAACAAGAAAAAGTTTCTAGTGGCACTCGTCATGTTAAAAGTAGTGGCGTCTGCCACACCATTAACACAAAAAAAAAAAATACATAGCACACATAAACCACATGGCGCCTGCCATGTAGCATGTGGCACCGGCCACAGACCCTCCCACTAGTGGCGCTGGCCATAGGGTGAATAGTGGGCGCCGCATAAAAAAAAAACCTCACCTGCAATGAAGTTAAGTGTGGCGGGTGCCACACTATTTTTTGTTTCTTTTATTTATCTTATTTATTTATTTGTTCCATTTGTTTTACCTCTCATAGCCACTTTATTTTCTTCTCTAAATATTTCAAAAGGACAATAAAATGTGCTTAGTTTTTTTTTAATTCTCAGACTTTTCTGTAAATAAAATCAACTATTTTCTTAAAGACGTGAAAGGACTTTCCTTTGGAGTATTATGTAACTTGTAAAATTTTGTTCGAAAGTTGCTTCCTGACTTCAAACAAGACTTTATCATGAGATTGTTGTCTTTGTTTTTTTTGGCTTCTGTTGCTAAGTTGTATGACTCCAAATGCATCTGTTTTCAAATTGCGTGAACACCTTCTCTGCCATGCTTGGCATATTTATGTGACCACTGACTTTGAAGTGAGTTTCTTTGAAGTATGCTGTGATTTGTGAAACTTTGTTTCTAGGCTTTAACAAAACCTTATCATGAGAGTGTTATTTGTATTTTTTTGTTCTCTGTTGATGATTTGCGTGACTCCAAATGCATCTGTTTTCAAATTGTGCGAATGCCTTCTCTGCCATACTTGTCATATTTACATGATCACCTATTCTTGTTGTTTGCCATGTTCACACTTGCGAGTTTATTTCATATGTTGATTAATGCTTACTGTTTTGGAATTCTTGAACTCATATGTTTCATCATATTTCAACCTCCCTGTAACTCTTGTTTACAAGATGTTATCCTTCCCCTCCCTTCCAAGGGAAAGTCTTTTTATTGACCTCAAAGTCATAAAAAGCTCATTACTACCTTTGACCTCATAGTCATAGGCACCCATCCCCCTTTGACCTCATAGTCATAGGAATCTCTCATGGCCCCATAGTCATAGAACTACATCTTTAACCTTGACCTCATAGTCATAGGTAACCTTTGACCTCATAGTCATAGGATTTCATATTGGCCTCA
The DNA here is from genome assembly GCA_022829125.1 of Lathyrus tuberosus. Classification (NCBI taxonomy): domain Eukaryota; kingdom Viridiplantae; phylum Streptophyta; class Magnoliopsida; order Fabales; family Fabaceae; genus Lathyrus; species Lathyrus tuberosus. Next base: position 14,662,940 of record JALAZF010000075.1, read on the forward strand.
TAGCCATCTTTCCCCTTTTGACTTCATAGTCAAAGTCTCTCTATTGACCTCATGGTCATAGATAGCTCATTATCACCTTGGCCTCATAGCCATTCAACCTCATAACTTAGAATTAGGTTAGAGCTTTAAACTCCGTGTGAGACTCATCACTTTGAGTATTCACTTTACCCCCACAAATTAGACTTAGAGAGTTTCCTTAAACTCTAAATGAGCTCATACTCATTTCCCCTTGGAACTTTGGCCATAGTCAATGGTTCGTCAAATCCACCCTTAGTTAGGTGAACTACGGTTGCTCTGATTCTTTAGTCAGATACGTAGGCACAAGATGCGACATCTTGGCGAGCATACTTAGTAAATAAACCCTTAGGTATTTACCTTATCATTAGAAGATATCGTAGCAAGCAAACATAACATAACACAAACTTAAACAAGAGGTTCCTGTAGAGTACTACAGATACTAAGGGTACTAATACCTTCCCTTAAGTATAACTAACCCCCGAACCTTAGATCTCTCCCCTTTAGGTTTTCTCGATCTTGAACCTTTCCTTTGGATAAATCAAAGTCGGTGGTGAATTCAAAGAAATGCGATGCAAGTTAATTAATATCTTGTTATCCGATTCTCACCGCAACAGAAATGGCGACTTCGCTGGGGACGGAAGAATAAAACTGAGGGTTAAGCCCACCTTGTTTTTGCTTATGTTATTTATGCTTGTTTTCTATATTTGTACATATCTGCATATTTGCTTGGTTTCTTCTGTGGGCATGGTGCTTTTAAGTGGTGAGATAAGTCCTAACCCTGACTTGAATGCACTTATGATAAGACGATGGTATATTCAAGGAGGCTTCGAGGGATTCAATTTCCAAAGAAGTTGACTTGAGACACCATCACTCAGTTGAGGCCCTCTTGAGAGTCTAGTCATGTTGAATGAGTCTATTCGTGAAAGCGTGCTACTCTCGACATAGGTGCCGTCAAAACTGAGAACCGTAGTTATCTCCAAACCCCACTTGGCCTTTTAGGATGTAGTGCGGTGACCATGAGGGAGTCTATTTCTGAAATGGTTGTCACGTGATACTACACTCAGACGAGATTCTCTTGAGAATTTTATTGACTACTGGGTCATTCGGGAAATTGATAAAATCCGAAAGATGGGTTGTCGACTCTGGGAACTTTTAAAACCCTATTCTACAGTTGATAAACCAATAGTACATCCCAAATGGGAAGGGTAAACCACTGCTCCATGCTTATAACTTAAGCTTAAGACCCTTTGTTTGTGTACATTTGTGAATATGTGTACATCTTTGTGTGTGCTCTTTGCATTCATACATCATAAACATCATTTCATATCAGTTTCATGGAACTCAAACCTTCTTTTGTGAACATCATAGGGATATCATGGAAAGCTCAAGAAGGAATACTGTGAAATATACTTTCAAGAGCTCTAAACTGAGTGACCTAAGGAGGTTGGGTGATTTGCTGACAGACCCTGAGGGATTCAAAGACAGATATGGGAAGTCGTGGACCTTGTTAAAGAAAGATGTTGATGAAGGACTCCTCTCTACATTACTTCAGTTCTACGACCCAAAGTATCATTGCTTCACTTTCCCTGATTATCAACTCTTGCCTACCCTCAAAGAGTATTCTCAGATAATCGGTTTGCCTATTAAGGACGAGTCCCTATTTCCTATCTTCATGAGAAACCCCAAAGAGGAAGAGATAGCTAAGAAAACTCACTTGGAGTTAGTTGACATCAAAAGTAACTTGACTTCCAAGGGAGGAATCTTTGGGTTGACTGCCAAGTTCTTATTTGGAAAAGCTCAGTACTATGCTAAACACTCAAATAGGGACGCCTTCAAATCTGTCTTTGCATTGCTCATCTATGGACTTTTCTTATTCCCAAACATTGACAACTTTATGGACATGAATGCAATTAAGATCTTCTTGAAGAAAAATCCTGTACCAACTTTACTTGCTGAGGCTTATCACTCGGTCCATTCAAGGAATGCCCATGGTGGAGGACAAATCACTTGTTGTGCTCCTGTGTTGTATAAATGGTCTGTGTCACATCTACCGAAGGCGGGTGCATTTTGGGATCCTAAGAAGGGATGGTGGTCTAAAAAGATTATGGCTCTTTCTCATTCAGACATCGACTGGTATAACCGTGTGTATGATGGAATTTTAATTACAGACAGCTATGGAAACTTTGGCAACGTACCTCTTCTGGGTATCAAAGGAAGAATCAGCTATAACCCTGTGTTGGCTCGACGCCAATTGGGGTACCCTCTGAAGGAGAAACCTCTGGGTATTCATCTGGAAAGCATCTTTTTTGAAGGATATGACAAAAATGAAGAACAGAAGAAGTTGATCTTGAGTGCTTGGGGTAGCAGGTGCAAGGGAGGAAGGAGTTCTTTGGGAAAACCTAATTGTGTTTCTTTGGAGCCCTATCTCCAATGGGTGCGAAGAGAGCCATTGAGCTGAAGATGTCATACGCTAGGCAAGAACCTATCACTTTGAGGGAAGAGCCTATTCTTTATTTCATGTCAAAGGAGGAAGAGCTAAAGATTTCCTTGAGCCAAGCCCAGCAGTCAGGAGAAGCCTGGAAACTCAAATACCAGGTGGTTGTTGAGGAAAACTTAGAGCTCCAAAAATAACTACAGGCCAAGGATGAAGAATTGCTTTCATGCAAGAAGAGAAAAGCCCGTGAAGGTCCGAGTTCCTCCAGCACTCAGCCTACTGCATGGAAGTCCATCGTCGACAACCTCGTCATGGAAAGAGACCAGATGGAGAAGGAAATCAGAAGACTCAACATGAGACTCTTAGGAGAGCTTTCTTAGGATGTTTAACTTTTATGTATGACTCATGGAAATTGTATTAACTTTTGTAATTCATCTTTTATTAATGAGAATGAGGTCTTTTGATATCCTTTGATGTTCCGCAAGTGTCTGAATTCCATGAAACGTTGCATTGCATCTTGCATTCTTTGCTAAGCTATCAAGATACTAATTTTGTTTTGCAGATCTTGTAGAAATGAACGCTGCAGGAAAGAGAGTCTGGCCTTACTTCTTTAAACTCCCAGAATTGGAGCAGTTGTTGTGGTTGGGAGACATGGTTAAAGACCAGTCAGCCTTCGCTGATAGATACGGGTGTATCATTCCACTGATGAGAATCCTAGTGACTGAAGGGCCCCTCGAGGTTCTGGTACAGCTATATCATCTGGCATATCGCTGCTTCGTGTTCCCTGAATTCCAGTTGGTGCCAACTTTAGAAGAGTTTTCTTCCATGATAGGGATTCCTGTCAGAGGAGCTCTCATCTTTTCTAGGATCGAGGAAATGCCCTCCGCCAAAGACATCGCCAGAACAACAAGGATCAGATTATCTGACATCCAGGCTAATCTGACTAACAAAGGAGGAAGGCGGGGACTGCCCGCCCAATTCTTGTTGGAAAAGGCTCTTTACTTCAGGAACAGAGGAAATACTGCACTGTTCGAGTCAACTTTAGCTCTACTACTCTATGGTTTATTCTTGTTCCCAAATGCAAAGAACTTTGTGGATGTTCAAGCTATCCAGATATTTGTAATCAACAACCTGGTTCCAACACTGCTAGTAGATGTCTACCACGCCCTCCAGACCAGGTATACAAGAGGTTGTGGGTAAATCGTCTGCTGTGTGGCTCTTTTCTATAAATGGTTCAAAACCTACTTGCCAAAGACACCAACCTTTTGGGAGGTTGAGGACAACAAGCTCTGGTCCAAAAAGTTGATGGAACTGAAGCATACCGACATTGAATGGTATGATCCGACTGACGAAGGAATTATTGTAATCCATAGTTATGGGGACTGCCCCAATGTACCCCTTATGGGGAGGAATGGTTGTATCAATTACAACCCTGTCCTTGCTCGCCGCCAGCTGGTCCATCTGAAGAAAGGAATTCAAGATAATGAGGATATGCAGATGATGTATTATGAGAAAGATGAAGGGTTTGAGATGAAGATGCGATTTGAGCGCGCCTGGCGCCAAATTAACAGACAACTATGGAGCGCTGAATGCCCTATCACTGAGGCCCACTTACAATGGTCTTGTAACATAGTTCGTATGGTGAGGAAGCCATTTCCTCGCCACAAATCACCCACGAAGGCAAAGCAGAGGATGGTGGAAGCTTTAGGAGAACTGGTTCTTGCGAGGGAGGAGACTAGGGAACGTATCAGTAAATTGATGAGAATGATTAATGGAGAATGGTCATCAACTAGTGGATCCAATCCTTAGTTTCCTTGATGTTACTGTTGTTATATCCTTTGTTGTTGATGTTCCCTTTTGTTATTGTTGTATTTCTACTTATGTACTTGGAGTATGAAGATGCACTGCTCCTGATGTAATGTTCACCAAATTTCTGAATGAAGAAGTTTATTTTGTTGAAGATTCTATTATCTACATTATTTGAAAAATTTCTTTGGTTTCTTGATAGTTTAGCTTGCATTTGCATTTGCATCCTCAGTTGCATCATAACATGTGCATTTTCCTTGTCTTTATCTCATGTCATTGTGTTCTCTCCAGAATCGTCACACTGAATCCCAGACACAACTACAACACTCGGGCCCAAGCTCGACTAAAGATGTCAGAAGTGTACAGAGAAATGGATAGATTCAACAACGAATTGAATGAGATACGCGGAGGGATGGGGAAGATCTTAGAGCCTATTAATATCATGAAAGCAAAGATGGACACCCAGGCCACTATGGTCTCCAAAATCATCACTACAACTGTGGAGCCTCCCGTTATCCCTACTGCGAACCCCACTTTGGGCATGCCTTTTGATTTCATGCCGGCTACGGTTCCCTTGTCTACTCAGCAAATGGTTCATATGGTTAATGAAACTCTGCAAGTCGTTCCCACCTTTGCTCCAGCAGCGGTATAAACACAGGTACACCAGGTTTTTCAGAACCCTCCTCCGGTTTATGATTACGTTGATATGTCAGAAGAAGAGGATGATCAGCACGAAAGGTTGAGAGAAAGTGTCGAGACAATTCAAAGAAAGATGAAAGTGATGGAAGGAAGCAATACCTTCAGCACTGATATTAAAGACATGTGTTTGGTCGCAGACTTGGTAATTCCACCCAAGTTTCAAGCTGCCAAATTTTGACTTATACTCGGGTGCAACATGTCCCAAATCGCATTTGGTTATCTACTATCGAAGAATGGCTGCCTACATGAAGAATGACAAATTAATGATCTATTGCTTTCAAGACAGTTTAAAAGGGGCTGCTGCTAAATGGTACTTAAGTCTGGACCAATCCCAGATCCGTTGTTTCCAGTATTTGACTGATGCTTTCGTAAAGCATTACAAGTACAACATGGATCTGGCGCCCGATTGTAGGCAGTTATTGAGCATGACCCAGAATAATACTGAGTCTTTTAAAGAATATGCACAGCGATGGAGAGAGACAGCATCTCAAGTTGAACCACCCTTGTCTGAGAAGGAGTTGGCCGATTGGTTTGTAGACACATTGAAGCCAAAATTTTATGAGAGAATGATCAGCAGTGTCAGTACTAATTTCGCTGATATTGTTGCAGTTGGTGTAAAGGTGGAGGCAGGATTGAAGAGTGGAAAGGTGATCAGTTCTTCGAGCAATTCAACTAGCATCAATACCAAGAAAGCTCCTAGCCACTTCCACAAGAAGAAAGAGGGAAAAACCAATGCCATCATGGCAGGAAAGAAAAATAACCCTAAGTGGAAACAGCCGATCTACCAACAACAGTCGATTTCAAACTTCACTCAATAACCGACCCACCCTATGCAATATACTCAGCAACCTTATATAGCAACTGTAACACCTACCTTCAATCACCAAGCAGCGCAGCAGGCGCCGGCCTATCAGCAGATGCAAAATACCCAACAATATCAACAACAGAGATAACAAGCTCCTCAGCAGAACACTTCTTATAGAAGACAGGGAGGAAAACCTTCATTCCCATCCATACCTATGACTTATACTGAGTTGTATCCTTCCCTGGTTCAACAAGGTTTGATTGTCACTAGACCTATGGGCCCACCCTCAGAGAGATCTATGATGTTCCATAATCCGAATGTTACTTGTGCCTTTCATCAAGGGGCAGCTGGTCATGATTTGGAGAGTTGCCTTGCTTTGAAATATGTGGTAAAGGGTTTGGTGGAAAAGAAATCTTGTCTTTTGTGGATAATCAGCCGAATGTGAAAAGCAATCCATCGCCCACACATGGGGCCACTAATGCCATTGAAGACGAGAATAATGAGGTGTTATTAATGGACGCATCAAGGATACAGACTCCTATGAAGATCTTCCATGCTAAGTTGTTCAAATCTGGGTTGGTTAAAGCTTGTCATAGTAATTGTGAGGGGTGTAATATCAACATCAAAGGTTGCCAATTAATCCGAGATGACATCCAGAGTTTGGTTAACGAAGGTTTTCTACAAGTGTTCAGTAAGGAAAGGAAGAATGAAATTGCAGTAATTGAGCTTGTGTTTAACCTACCAAAGGCAAGAGAGCAGGTGCTTGTGTTCAATATGCCTGAGTCTGCTTCTGTGGTTCTAGTATTCAATAAGCCTGTACCAGTTTTCAACAATTCTGAGTCTGTTGTTGCTTCCGCTGTCACTCACCCAAAGCTATACAACATCCAACAACCTATTATGTTCAGGTTCAGAGGCACAAAGGTCGTACCGTGGATCTACGAGAACATTATGGGTAACAAAACACGCGAAGAAGTGGTTCCAAGGATTGAGGTGGGAACCACTTTTGAAGAAGTAGTTCCAAGGAATGAGGTGGGAACTACTGAAGATGTGACAAACATAGTTGGAACGGGAAAGATAACCCGAAGCGGCAGAGTTTACACTCCTTTGTTCAAAGAAACTATGCCCAAGGAGGCTGCTATTTCTGTACCCCCTAAGGACAAAGGAAATGAGATAATTAATAAGGAAGAAGATGATGAGTTCCTAAGAATCATTAAGAGGAGTGATTACAAGGTGGTAGATCAGCTTCATCAGACCCCGTCCAAGATTTCCATCTTGTCTTTACTGGTGAATTCACCTGTCCACAGAGCAGCCTTACAGAAAGTTCTAGCCCAAGCACATGTAGCTCAAGATATTACTGCTGGACAATTCGACCATGTCATTGCTAATATTACAGCCTGTAATACGCTCAGTTTCAGTGATGAGGAGTTGCCTCGAGCAGGTAGGAATCATAACCTTGCCTTGCATGTATCCATAAAATTTCAAGAGGATACATTGGCCAGAGTTCTTGTGGATACCGGTTCATCTTTGAATGTTCTACCAAAAAAAAAACCTTGAAAAGCTGACTTACCGAGGAACTGTAATGAGACCCACTTCACTTGTTGTTAAAGCTTTCGATGGCTCAAGAAGATCGGTGATGGGAGAGATCGAGTTGCCTGTTTTGATTGGTCCTCAAGTGTTCAACATCATTTTCCAAGTCTTAGACATCAATCCTGCTTACAGTTGTTTGTTGGGTAGACCTTGGATCCATGGGGCTGGCGCCGTGACATCAACTTTGCATCAAAAAATGAAATTTGTGGCGGAGGAGAAATTGGTTATTATAGATGGTGAGGAAGACCTAATGGTCAGCAACCTGTCCTCTTTTCGATATATTGAGGCTGATGAAGATGCTTTGGAGACTTCTTTCCAAGCTCTTGAGATAGCAAATGTTGTTATGCTTGATGATAAAGAGCCAGTGGCCTCCGATTGTCCATCTTTTGCTTCTTTCAAAAGCATTCAATTTGCACTACAAAAAGGTATACCAGAAGGCTGGGGCAAAGTCGTTGAAGTCCAAGAAAGAGAAAAGTACTAAGGGTTGGGTTACAAACCGACTCTTGAGGAAAAATCTGCTCCAACAGTTAGAAGAACGAAGACAATTCAGGAAGTGTTTGTCAGTAGAGGACATCAAGTCCATGCCATCATTGAAGATGTTGAAGATGAAGACATCATCCACTTGGTTTTTCAGTGTGACGCCACTCTGAGTAATTGGGAGGCTATTGAGATCCCTACTGTGTACCCTATGCCAGAGTAATTTGTTTGCTTTTGTTGATGTTTTCAATTCCGTAGCCTTGCCCGAGGCTATCGGATTATTTGTATGGGCCACCGCTTTTAAATCATATTAATCAATGAAAGTGATTGTTTTGTTAGATTCTTTGTCTTTATTTTACTGTTTCTGCTTTTAAGGAAAAATGGCAATCTTTTCAAAACTACAAAAAAATTTCTTCTTGCACTTGAGTTTTGTGCATTTTAATAAAATAAATCCCTCCATCATGCAGAATAAGTCCCAAACCCGTTATACTCAATGACCCTACTCTCACTATTGACTTTGATTCACCTATTTATCAAGCTGAGGATGAGGAGGATTATGAGGTCCCTGATGATTTGGCAGAAATGTGTGAGTATCAATACACAGATCTTCAACCACATGAGGAACAGGTTGACATCATAAATCTTGGTACCGAAGAAAAGAAGAAAGAGGTCAAGGTTGGGGCAACACTTGGGGCAAAAATTAGAAAATGGCTAGTACTGCTTTTGAAAGAATATGTGGATGTGTTTGCTTGGTCTTATCAGGATATGCCTGGCTTGGATACAGACATAGTAGTTCATAAGCTACCGCTCAAACCCGATTGTCCTCCGGTGAAACAGAAGCTTCGTAGAAGTAGACCTGACATGGCTCTCAAGATCAGAGATGAGGTTAAAAGGCAACTGGATGCAGGTTTCTTGGCAGTTTCAAAATATCCTGAATGGGTAGCCAATATTGTGCCAGTAATGAAGAAAAATGGTAAAGTGTGAATGTGCGTAGATTACAGGGATCTCAACAAAGCCAGTCCTAAGGATGATTTCCCTCTACCGTATATCGATACTCTAGTAGATAATACAGCTCGATTTTCAGTCTTCTTATTTATGGATGGCTTCTCAGGCTATAATCAGATCAGAATGGATCCGGCCGACATGGATAAAACTACATTCATCACCCCATGGGGAACCTATTGCTACAAAGTCATGCCCTTCGGTCTGAAAAACGCAGGGGCAACTTATCAAAGAGCTATGGTGACTTTATTCCATGACATGATCCATAAGGAGATTGAAGTATATGTGGATGATATGATTGCTAAATCTCAGAGTGAGGAGGAACATTTGGATCATCTTCTGAAGTTATTCAAAAGGCTTCGGAAATACCAGCTGAAGTTGAATCCTGCCAAATGTACTTTCGGTGTTAGATCGGGAAAGCTGCTCGGCTTCATCGTCAGCCAACGAGGAATCGAAATAGATCCTGACAAGGTGCGAGCTATTTAAGAGATGCCAGCTCCATAGACTGAGTCGCAAGTAAGAGGATTTTTGGGCCGTTTGAACTATATCTCCAGATTCATCTCCAACATGACTCCTACTTGTGAACCAATTTTCAAATTGCTCCGCAAAGATTAGACCGTAGAGTGGAATTTCGATTGCCAACAAGCCTTTGAGAAACTCAAGAATTATCTACAGGAACCACCAATCTTGGTTCCTCCTATTCCTGGAAGGCCTCTCTTTATGTACATGACTATTTTAGAAGGATCCATGGGTTGTGTCTTGGGCCAACATGATGAAACCGGTTGCAAAGAGCATGTCATCTATTACTTAAGCAAAAAGTTCGCTGATAGCGAAAGCCGTTATTCACTGCTTGAGAAGACCTGTTGTGCTTTAGCATGGGCTGCCAGACGTTTGAGGTAGTAACTGATATGTCATACTACTTTGTTGATCTCGAAAATGGATCCAATAAAGTATATCTTTGAGAAGCCTGCTCAAACAGGAAGACTTGCTCGATGGCACATGTTGCCGTCAGAATATGATATCCAATATGTTGCTCAGAAGGCTATCAAGGAAAGTGTTTTATCAGAGTACCTTGCAGATCAGCCTGTTGAAAATTATGAACCTCTCAAGTTTGATTTCCCTGATGAAGACATCATGGTGGTAAAGGATTGCGAAGAGCCAGGCCCTGACGAAGGTCCTGAACCCGGTTCTAGATGGAAAATGATGGTTGATGGTTCTTCCAATTACAAAGGACACGGCATGGGTGTTGTGTTTATAAACCCTGATGGTGGTTACACTCCTTTCACAGTAAGATTAGACTTCGGGTGCACAAACAATGTTGTTGAATATGAAGCGTGTATCTTGGGCTTAGAAGCTGCAATTGATCTCAGAATCAAAATTTTAGAAGTCTTGGGTGATTCCGCCTTGGTTATCTATCAAGTCAAGGGTGAATGGGAAACTAAAGATGAGAAATTGATCCCATACCGTACTTATATTATAGAAATGATCAAATACTTTGATGAGATTATTTTCCGTCATGTTCCTCGTTCTAAAAACCACATAGCTGACTCCTTAGCCATGTTAGCTTCAATGTGGAGAGTTAACTTTGTTAATAAAGCATCGCTCATCAGCATCGAGCGCAAGACCAAACCAGTGTAGTGCCAGTCAGTTGAAGAAGAGATAGATGGTAAATTGTGGTTTCACGACATCATGAATTATCTGAAGACTCAAGAGTATCTCGCTAATGCATCCAGTCTTGATAAGAAAACTTTGTGGAGGTTATCATCCAAATTCTTCCTCAGCAATAATGTGCTATACAAGAGAAATCACCACATGGTCTTGCTAAGGTGTGTTGATAAACGAGAAGCAGACCTGTTGATTCATAATATTCATGAAGGAGCCTTTGGTACTCACGCCAGTGGGCATGTTATGGTTAAAAAGATCTTAAGGGCTGGGTATTATTGGTTGACTATGGAAGTTGACTGTATCCAATACGCCAGAAAGTGTCATAAGTGCCAGATCTATGCTGATAAGATGCATGTTCCTCCGACCTTGCTGAATTTATTATCATCTCCTTGGCCTTTCTCTATATGGGGCATTGACATGATTGGAGTTATTAAGCCGAAAGCTTTTAATGGTCATCTCTTCATTCTAGTGGTCGTCGATTATTTTACCAAGTGGGTTGAAGCTGCTTCTTATGCTAATGTGACCAAGCAAGTGGTTGCCCATTTCATCAAAAACAATATCATCTGTCGTTATGGAATCCCTAACAAAATCATAACCGACAATGGGACAAATCTGAATAACAAGACAATGAAAGAGTTATGTGACAATTTCAAGATTGAGCATCACTATTCTTCACCCTATCATCCCAAGATGAATGGAGCTGTCGAAGCTGCTAACAAGAACATCAAAAGGATCCTGCAGAAAATGGTCAAGACTTTTAAGGATTGGCACGAAATGTTACCATTTGCCTTGCACAGATACAGAACTTCGGTTCGAACTTCGACAGGGGAAACTCCCTTTTCTCTGGTATATGGAATGGATGTTGTCCTCCCCATTGAGGTAGAGATACCATCATTGAGAATCCTGATGGAAACCAAGCTTGAGGAAGCAGAATGGGTCAGAGAGAGATATGAACAACTGAACCTCATTGACGAAAAGCGATTGACCGCCATGTGTCATGGGTATTTGTATCAGAAGAGAATGAAGAGGGCATTCAACAAGAAGGTCCGTGTTCAAGAATTTTGAGTAGGAGAGCTTGTACTCAAGAAGATTCTTCCATCTCAAAGGGATGCTCGCGGAAAATGGGCACCTAACTATGAGGTTCCGTTTATGGTAAAAACTATGTTCTCAGGAGGCTCTTTATTCCTCACAACGATGGATGGTGAACAACTCGTGCACCCTGTGAATACTGACTCAGTACGAAAATATTATGCCTAAAAAGCTCGCTAAGTCGAAAACCAGAAATGGCTACTTAAGCAAGAAAAGAGTATCCCGGTGGGTCATAACCTATGAAGGAGACTCAGGCAAAAGTTAGGGATCAAATAAAAAAATAAAGAGCTCGCTAGGTTGAAAATCCAAAAGGGTGGCCTAGGCAAAAAAAGAGCGTCCCGGTGGACTGAAAACCCGAAAGGGCGGTCCAGGCAAAAGTTAGGGACAAAGGTGTTTCACTGTGTCAGAAAAGGTCGTCACCTACATCCAGGAATTCATGAAGAAATTCAAGTTTCATTTGTCCGCACCATCGGCAAATATTTTAGGAGTCTTAGTCATTAAGGAGGGTAATGGTCATTGAGTACGATGTAACCTTTTCCCAAATTGCCATTTTTCAATTGTAATGTTCCATGGAACTTCGCTATTGGCAAGTTACCATTCTAATGAAATTAGATTTTTGAGCCATTCATTGTTTGATGTTCATTATTGCTCTGTTATTTTCCTTGTTATGCAAAACTTCACTTATTCATTAATAATGGTTTTGAAAGCGGAAAATGTTTTGAAAAAAATCTTTTGAGAAAACACAATGAAAATATAAATTTTTGCTTTGGCGTTACGGACGATTCAATGAAATCAATTGCTTCCCTCAAAACTCTGGTTATGACGAAAACACTAATAAATCATCCAAGCTTGTCATTGAAGAAAGATTGACAAATACTTCCCTGAATTAGTACATCTCAGTAATGACCAGATGCCACGATATAAAGGGATTCGCCCCAGTATCTTCACAGATGTTTGTTGAAAATGTGAAATTTCATTTCCCCAGTGAAGTAAGGACATTCCTGGATTAGCTCCAAGACTGATTACCTCTAGATTTTAGTGTGACTCCTTGCAGTGGATGTGTCTTTCCTTCCACTCACTTTTCCCCAGTCTGTCGTCTCTCGTTAGAGTCGTCTCCTACAAATCATTCAATATTCGCATCATACCATAGCATTGTACATCTTTACATTTGTGTGTTTTGCTTGTTGGGTCCTTATCTCCCGAGACCTCTTTTTTGCTGGTTTGCAGACTTTTTGTCTGTGTCTTGTCTGCGTCCGGTCTATACCTGCATGCGTCATATTTTTTACTCTTTGATCACTATTCCCCAGGAAGTCTAACCTACAAACCCCAGTATTAACTTATCGGATATTTAACCTCCTTATATGGATACTTAAAGTCCAGTCATTGCTGGCATTGTTTTCCTTGGTCAGATATGAACCTTGGTTATAGACGAACCTAAATTTCAAAATCCAGCTCATACTGGTAGTCCAAGTCCAGCTCACACTGGCACTCAAAATCCAGCTCATACTGGTACCTAAAAATCCAGCTCATACTGGGAGTCAAAGTCCAACTCACACTGGCATTCAAAATCTAGCTCATACTGGTACCCAAAATCCAGCTCATACCGGTAGTCCAAGTCCAGCTCACACTGGCACTCAAAATCCAGATCATACTGGTACCTAAAAATCCAGCTCATACTGGTAGACAAAGTCTAGCTCATACTGGCATTCAAAATCCAGCTCATACTGGCACCCGAAATCCAGCTCATGCTGGCACCCGAAGTCCAGCTCATACTGGCACTCAAAATCCAGCTCATACTGGTAGTCAAAATTCAGCTCATACTGGTATCCAAACTATTATCCCTACATTGGTGTCCTGTCCAACTCATATTGGTACCCGGGTCCAATCATTAATGGTTCATTAGCCTTACTCCCAGCTAAAGTTCAGACATCTTTTCATCTGGCACACAAGAGTTTGTCTTTTTCTTTTCTGGCCTTTCTTGAAGATCCCGTTTGAACTCTTCAGTATAAGAAATACCATAAAATCATTTGTTGTTGTCTATCCTTTTACTTCAAATTGATCCCCAGTGGAGATCATGTCTTCTTTCTGGTTTCATGCCCAATAAGAATGTGTCTTTTCCCCAGTGTCGTCCGGTCACGTATGAACCTGTCGTCCATCTCCCCGAATCTTTTCCCAGTGGAGAGCTCCTCTCTGGCTCCTATCTCCAGTGAGGACTCGTAAGGGTTTCCCTCTTTTACTTTTATATCCCCAGTATTTCCTCAGAGTCTCCCCAGTGAGTCTGTGTCGTCGGTTAGCCTGTATCCCTAGTGAGTTTTCCTCGTGGATACTAACCTTCATCCTCCCCCGGCAATACCCGCCTGTTTTGGTTTGCTCTTTATCTCTGGTGTCCTGTTTTGTCCGTATTTTTGCATTATCATGACATCATATCAACATACTAGAGTTTATGGCATGTCAGCATATGCATGTCTGTTGCCTGTCCTTAGCATTTGCATTCCATCTAAGGGCAAAATTTCTGGTTTACTATATTTAAATACCTTTCACCTTGATGACCCGAGGATTTTCATTCCTCGTGCCATCCGGTAAAGCTATTCAAATATGGGCAACTGTTGTACCCCAAATTTTACCCCTTAGATGTCATATCGTCTCGCACTTACATTTGGACTTCAATCATGTGTGCATCGTTAACTAACCATTTCATTTTGCAAGTTGTTTATTTTTATTGTGGAAGATAGGGTTCACATAAAGAGGACAAGGTATCCCTAAGACATCTCTTGGCTCTAAATGCAACCATTTGAATTTACATGCATCCAAGAAGTCTTTTTCAACAAGAAATCAAATGTTTTATCAAGACAAGTCAACCATTGCCTTTCATGTCAAGCAAAGTGTGATCCCAAGTCTTGAGGCATTATTCCATGTGTTAATGAACATCCTTGGAATCCACCTATGGGTCTTAAAGATTTTCTCTCAAGTGCAAGAATTTTTCATTTGGATAAATATTCACCAAAGTGCAACATCTCAAATTGGTGCCATGGGAGGATTAGATTTTGTAACTTGGAATTTCCTAAGTTTATTCCCGTGACATTTTCTTTTTTCATGGACATGTGATTTATCTCAAAATTCCATTGGGCCCAAAATGTTGTCATTTAAATCAAAGGCCATAAAGTTATGAGAATTTAAAATGGTGTTTCGTATGGTTAAGCAACAAGGCATTGTGAACTTAATCCATTCCATGTGCCTCTTGTATTATTTGAAAAAATCTGTAGATACCTTGCTTGTAAGGCAATTGTGTGAAGTCTCTAAATAATGCCTCTTTGAGCTCACTCTCTCCTGACATAGCCAAAAGATTTCTGAGATACCATAATGTTTCATCATATTTCAACCTCACTGTAACTCTTGTTTACAAGATGTTATCCTTCCCCTCCCTTCCAAGGGAATGTCTTTTTATTGACCTCAAAGTCATAAAAAGCTCATTACTACCTTTGACCTCATAGTCATAGGCACCCATCCCCCTTTGACCTCATAGTCATAGGAATCTCTCATGGCCTCATAGTCATAGAACTACATCTTTAACCTTGACCTCATAGTCATAGGTAACATTTGACCTCATAGTCATAGGATTTCATATTGGCCTCATAGCCATCTTTTCCCTTTTTACTTCATAGTCAAAGTCTCTCTATTAACCTCATGGTCATAGATAGCTCATTATCACCTTGGCCTTATAGCCATTCAACCTCATAACTTAGAATTAGGTTAGAGCTGTAAACTCCGTGTAAGACTCATCACTTTGAGTATTCACTTTACCCCCACAACTTAGACTTAGAGAGTTTCCTTAAACTCTAAATGAGCTCATACTCATTTCCCCTTGGAACTTTGGCCATAGTCAATGGTTCCTCAAATCCACCCTTAGTTAGGTGAACTACGGTTGCTCTGATTCTTTAGTCAGATACGTAGGCACAAGATGCGACATCTTGGCGAGCATACTTAGTAAATAAACCCTTAGGTCTTTACCTTATCATTAGAAGATATCTTAGCAAGCAAACATAACATAACACAAACTTAAACAAGAGGTTCCTATAGAGTACTACATATACTAAGGGTGATAATACCTTCCCTTAAGTATAACCAACCCCCAAACCTTAGATCTCCCTCCTTTAGGTTTTCTCGATCTTGAACCTTTCCTTTGGATAAATCAAAGTCGGTGGTGAATTCAAAGAAGTGCGATGCAAGTTAATTAATAGCTTGTTATCCGATTCTCACCGCAACACTTCCGATCAGATCCAATTGTGGGTACTGGATTTGCAGCTCAGATCAGATGTGATACCTTTTTAGTAAGATTACACATGATCTCTAGCCTTCCATGATGATTTTTAGGGTTAGGCCCTTGTAAGTGGACTTGTCTTACCGGGCCTTTGGCCAGCCCGAAACAAGATTCAAAATCTCATGATAACATTTTTTAGAAACCTCTTGATCATCTTCTATCATGTCAACCTCTCTGTTGTTAGGGGATACTTCAGCATCAAGTACATGGTGGACACTACTTCCCCCTAGTGCATTAAAATTTTAATGGGATATGATAATTTTGTAGGATGAAAATGGGGCTTTCATTACTAGATAAAGTATTATCATTGTCTTTTAACTTCTTATAGTCCCAATGGGAGTATTGAGGCTGATATTGCATATCATGATAACCTGATCGCTTAAGAATCCTAATAGGCTTCCTCAGTAAGGTTGGAGATGCTTTGTGAAAAGCTACAAAGTCACAAAAGCTTCCTAGTACAAAATGTCAATTGAAACTCTCGGGTTAATCAGGACTCTCTTCACGTCCCCTTTAAAATTTGAACCTCAATCAACATTGGGTCGTCTTCATGAGGGATAATTCTCGATAATTTTCCAAAGTGTGATTTATAAAGCGCTTCTAGACATGTTTCATATGCCTCATATATCTTCTATTGGAAGAACATGTCTCTTCCATATAATATGTTGACAATGATTTTGAGATTGTGTATGGCCAAAGATCCTCCTTTTTATCGTGTTGGTCTTTGTATTATTTTTTAGGGGATCTCAAGTTGGTAGGCATGTATATGTATTTTTATGAGCTCATATTGCACCAAGTATACTCTATGTATTTCTTCAAATACCCTTTTTATCAGCTTTT
Source organism: Lathyrus tuberosus (assembly GCA_022829125.1). Lineage (NCBI taxonomy): Eukaryota > Viridiplantae > Streptophyta > Magnoliopsida > Fabales > Fabaceae > Lathyrus > Lathyrus tuberosus. The sequence goes on from JALAZF010000075.1 coordinate 14,679,677, forward strand.
CAATCTCTCTTTAGATGAAGACAATTGCCAGTGTCATGCCCCTTTGCATGATGGTAACAACACTATTGACTCTCATTAGGGCCAATTTATCCTTTTGGTTTAGGTGGCCCATCCAACAACCTAGTATTCATGATCTCCTTTAGCAATTGGATCCTTCTGACATTCAATTGAGTTATTGGAAAATTGTATTATCTTTTATCAATAAGTTGGTGGTTTGGTTTATTTCTCTATTCACTTTCTTGGCGTCTTGGTGAATTGTTTTCTTTTCGATCATGTGCCCTTTATTTGGAAACGTTGTTTATATTTCTATCGTTAACCTCTTCTACCTTGAAGTATAATTCATCACAATTCATTACCTCTTACATGGCGGTGACTAGTTTCTATGTTAAAGACTCATATAAGTGTCCAACTTTCAGCTCATTCTGAAAGCTCATACAAATATCTCATGATTTAGGTTAACCACCATTATAGTACCTTCGTTGAAACAAGCAGGGTAATATTTGAGGGCTTCAAAGTGATCCTAGTGAATATTGAACATGTTTGTCGTGATTTCCTTTTAGTGATTACTCCTCTAAAATTGATGATGTAACTTTCTAAAAAAAATGGGTTTACCATGTAATAAAGTGTCATGTTAATCAGAATGCTGACAGGATTGCCATGTTGTCATGCATGAAAGATCAACACTTAGAAGTTGATGATTTTGTGCTTGATTGTTACAAAAAAGATTGCTATGAGGCTTGTTATGCACTAGTGATATATCTAGTTAATGGGGAATCTCTATGGAAAAAAAACAGATGTTGTTGATCTACAACCACCACCCATAAAAAGCAACCTGGTAGACCTAAGAAGAAAAGGAACAAGGCGGCTGGAGAACAAGTGAGACATGAGTCACAGCTGAAAAGAGCAAAATTTGGTATCAAATGCAATTGGTGCCATAAGGATGGTCACAACAAGGCCACATGCAAGATGAATCCTCCAGTCACTCAGCCAGCACAAGGTGACTCTGCACATACTAGTCAATTAACACTATTTACACCTGCCAATCAGCCAGCCCCATCTGCGCCTGCTAGTCACTCAACATCATCTCCACCTGCTAGTCACTCAACACCATCTACAACTGCTAGTCAGCCAAACCATCTGCACCTTTAACTTATGGAGCACCGTCTGCAACTTCAACTCATCAAGCACACAAAAAAGAAGACTTCAAGATGGCTTAAAACCTATTCTGAGCTAACCCTAATAGTTTTGTTTTGTTGCTTTTATGTGTACTCATTGATGTAATGACTTATAATGCCACTTTGTAGCTTATGGCTTATAATGTCACTTTTGTGTATCATATGGCTTATAATGCCACTTTTGTAGCTTATGACTTATAATTTCACTTTGTGTAGCTTATGACTTATAATGCCACTTTTGTGTATATGACACTTTGTGTATCATATGGTTTATAATTCCATTTTGAATTAAACTATGTAATTTTGTTGATGACTATTGGAATGATATGGTTATGTTACACAATTCTAAATTATATGCATTTTTGTTCTGATGTGTTACACAATTACAAATTGCTTATCATAAACCAAGAAAAGTACATTTATAAACTCATAGCACACAAAATACATTAACTCGTGACAGTTTTGATTGCACTCATAACATCATGACAAATACAATACACTTATAAACTCATGACAGAAAAGTACATTTATAAACTCATGGCACACAAAATATATAAAGTCATGACAATGTTGGTTACAGTCATTAACTCATGATAGATACAATACACTCATAAACTCATGACAGATAAAATCCCAAGGTAAAAATACATTGATACAAAAACAACATTCATCACTAAGCTAAAAATCCCAACCACAGTGGACATTTTCAACCATCCTCTAGTGTGGGAAACCTCGTTCTTCAATTTGTAAATTTTCTTCTTTTGACTTTGAATCTTCAAATCTCTTTCATCAACAATTTTATCATCTAACCACTTGAAAAATTACAACCCTTATTCATATGATTTCTTTAATTTCTGCAACTCCAAAAAATTTCCCAAAGTTCACACTGTTCATGTCACTCACAGTACGAATGACACATTCATCTTGGCAAAAACACTCTCTCCTCTTGTTTCTACAAAGAATAAATTCAATTGTTCCAATGGAATGATTGTTTGACATTGAAGCACTACTTAAGAACTTTGACATTGGAGAAGATGAAAACCCTAGAAACGCAGATTTAAAATCCCTAAAAGTGGAATGAAACTTGAAATGCAACTTGATTAAAACGCATATGCAAATGCAAGAAACAAAAAGCCTAGAAAAAAAGATGAATGGAAGAAGAAGAAGCTTGAATAAAAGAGACAACAACAACTTCTGGAAACGTGAGTTAAATACAATGAAATCCTTAAACGCGTTTGTAAATCCTTTTACTAAGTCATTCTTTTACCAATTTCCTAATTGTCACACCACGTTGGCAACCCTAAACGTTTTTTCAGAAAATATAACGGAAAGTACCAATAATACTAACGTAACTAATTTTAAGGGATCAAAGTGTAACATTTTTTAGTTAAGGAACTAAATCGGAACTTTAAATTAAGTTAAGGGGGCTGGTGACTAATTATATCTTTATTTATCGATTGAAACCATTAATTTTATTTATTTTAATTATTAATTTTTATAATTCATAAATTTTAATTGATCAATTTGGAGTGACTATATTAAAATACTTTTTGTATATTTAAAAAACTTTTTCCTTGTCTTCCATTGTCTCCAATACTCTTCCAAATACACATATATTTATTAATTATCCTTCATAAATTGCCTATCTGCAAATACTAATGTTTGACTATGACAATTAACACTAGAAAATATGACAAAATGACAATACTGTCAAAAGTTCTATAATTTAGTCTACTTTATCTATCACGCCATAATAGATAATGTAACTTCCCTTTGTTATCAATTGATCTTTAAATATCACATTTTACTTATGATGAGAACAATAAATAAGGCAATTTCTTAATACACCGCTCATGTTTCTTAGACACCACGCGAAATTTCTTTTTTGCCCCCTGATTCTGGATGTGCACATCCGGACGCGCCATTTTTTTTAAAACGTTGATGTGTTCCGGATGTGCATATCAGGAAAAATCCCTGATCTGCAAATCCATAACCATTTCTTATTAATTCACGCCAGACCTTCTCCCTCCCCTCATTCTTTACATTTCCATATTCCAAATAACTAAACTCTCTCAAACTCTCAAATTCTCAATCCCACAAATCCTGACTTTTTTTCACTCGAGTTCGGCGCAGAGCAACTTCTACAACGATCAAGACACTCCAAATCCTCTGTATCTCAATTTAATCGGTAAGTTTTTGAATTTTAGAGTTTCAGAGTTATTTTCGAGTAATCGATTTAGAGTAGACATTTAGGTGTAGAAATTGTTAGTTAGTATGAATAACATAGGTTAGAGACAATGTAGATATTGTTTGCTGCTTCAAACGGACGATCAGGGCATTAAAATGCCCTTTTTCTATAATACAGTAGTCATGGCTGCATTTTTAGAACTTCAAATACGTACCGGATGTGCAGATCCGGAAACATTTTAACATTAAATATTCTGAGTGCTTCCGGATGTGCAAATCCGAAAAAACCCAACGTTAAATATTCTGAGTACTTCCGGATGTGTGCAAATCCGGAAGAAACTTGGTCTCTATTTTTTTTTAATTATTTTTAAAAAATTATAATTTATTTATTATGCTTTGCAGATTACATGGTTGGCAGAGACGATCGTATCATACATTGACGGACAGCTCAGCATGCATCTGCCCGACGTCAGCGGATGCAGTCTACAGTCGAGAGTTCTAGCGCATAGGGAGTTGGGGTAGCCCCTACAGATGAGAGACATCCTACACCTACACCACAGCCTTCCACATCACAGGTTCAGGCCACTCCCCCGTCAGCCGCTGATTCTACATCTCGGAGGCATCGAGTTCCTACTGTTGGTTCATCAGGGTCCCAGCCCCCACGCAGGCGTCTTCGGGAGACTCCAGTTCCATCAGCTGCTCCTATTTCATCCCTTGTTCCTGTTCCTAAGGGTGATCACCCAGCACATGAGGGTGGTGACGGCAATGACGGTTTCGATGAGCTAGACGATTACCCCGGGGGACCGTCTGATATGTCCCTACTCGTGGGGTACTCTGAGCATACTGCCAGATATGTCTAGCTAGGATAGGTAACATTTCTCGGTTTATTTATAGAATTATTTTCGTTGAAAATATTTTCATTTGTAACATTGTTTTATTTGGAAATTTTCAGGAGAAGGATTCCCAGAAGTTCTATAACCATGGGGGGCAAGGCTATAGACATGATGGCGGAGCTGCCAGGGGATGAGTGGTTCCAGTCTGCACTTGCTACCTCTGGTCTCGGAGGCCTTTCTAGGATTGGGTATCCCCAGATCATGTACGGTATGCTGATGGCCTTTGTTGAGAGATGGCACCCTGAGACATCCTCATTCCATCTACCGTACGGCGAGCTCACGATCACACTCGACGACATCTCGTGCCTTTTACATCTACCGATCACGAGTACCCTTCTCCGTCACGGTAAGATGTCGAAGGTGGAAGCGATAGAGATGCTGACTGAGGAGCTTGGGGCTACCCCAGATTATGCACTTGCGAAGGTGACCCAGTTGAGAGGCGCACACGTTCGGTTCTCCTTTCTAACACGCAGATTTTGTGAGGAGCTTGCAGAGGCAGGATGAACAGCATGTGATCTAGCTGGGGTGGAGATCTACAGGCAGCGTGCCCTGAGATGCTACTATCTGTTTTGCTCGGCACGCAGCTGTTTGTGGACACCAGCGCCACTTACGTTGATATCGTTTACCTCAGGTACCTTTTAGATCCCACAGAGATCCATGGGTACAACTGGGGGGCGGCTACGCTGGCATACACCTATTCTAGGCTCTCAGATGGTTGTCGTTGGGCAGCCAAGACTGTGGCAGGCAGCTGTACACTATACGTGGTAACAATCTTATATTTTAAGTCTTTTTTTTCATTTATTTTCTTTCTATATTCATTATAATGTTTGACACCGATGTTATATTTTCCATTTCAGGCGTGGATATTACAGCACTTTCCCAAGATTATTGGTTGGGGGAGTGTCAGGGGTACACTGAGGATATGCCACGTGCTGCTGCATTTCTCCTGCTCAGAGGGAACTAGGCGTCCGACCCCTACAGAGTTTATCTTGTTCGGATGGCTGCTGAGGACATTTTTTATGACGCCTATGCCGATCACCGTGAGACACGCCCGTTCGCCGAGGTTTCGCTGTTCTCAGAATGGTTAGCATGCAGTTCGACCATTATTGCTCGATAGCTGCCGGAGCGCGTCTTGCGTCAGTTCGGTTACATGCAGACGATCTCCAGGATGCCTCATGAGTCTGCTCCTCTAGGCTTGATCCGCATGTAGATAGATGAGATATATGCTGACTTTCAGTCCCACTTGGTACCGGAAGAGGCTCGGGCGACCAGAGCGTCGAGAGACTGGAGCTTTGCTGCCGGGTACATCATGTGGTTATATACCGTCTCACACCCATGCATGGTGCCCACTGCTGAGGGATCGCCACCCAGACCTGCTCATCAGGAGATATTAGAGGAGCGGCAGTGCCAGCTGGACCATACTCAGGATGTCTTACCTCGCTGTCGTGAGATAGAGGAGATAGCGCGGGCGGCCATTGCGGACGGTCACCTCCCTGAGGGCTCTGGTGGCAGACTTGTCATGTATAGGATTATTGAGATTGCTCGGGGGACACTTCAGTACGGCAGACATCGAGTCAGGACGGCGGGTAGGAGCAGAGGAGTTGGGGAGCCAAGAGAGATCCTTCGCCATACACAATAGTTTTTTGTTTGATGTATTTTATTTTTATTACATTTATGTATTGTATTTTGACAAAAGTATTATTATGTATATATATATATATTATTTTATTTTATATATGGATGTTTTCGAATGTATATTAAGTTGCGACGATATATTAACATATGCACATCCGACAAAACTGATTTTAAAAAAATAAATAAAGTTCTACTATTTTTCCGGATCTGCAGATCAATAATTTTTTCTGATATGCGCATTCGGAACAAATCAAAATTTTAAAAAAAAATTGAACGTCCGGATGTGCACATTCGAAATCAGGGGGCAAAAACGAAAATTTACATAGTACCTAAGAAACATGGGTGATGTAATAAAAAATTCTCATAAATAATACTTTGTGAGCAATGAGATGCGGAAGAACGTTTTTGTGTTCTAATATGTAAATGAGCAAATGAATTACACACTTGTCTAGTTAGGATTTATAAGTTCGATTACTTAATTCAAAGATTGTTGAGAGTATCAACTACAAATCCATTCACGTGCCCCATGACTTTAATCTAATAGCATGGTCAATGGGATGAGTCATCCTTTACAATATGGAGTGTGGTTATTTATGCAACTTGAAATGACTTCAGTTATTCTCCTAATACGTGGTTGGATATGTTCTACTATGATCCATAACTAAAGAGCATTGGGTCGGGCGAGATCATGTGTTCGCCTCCTGACCTACTCTTTCGTGTCCAGTCTTTTCCGTGTTACTTTATGGACTACATAATTGATGGAACAAGCACTTTGAAGTTATTTCAATTCACAATTTCTAAATGCTTAGAAGGATTAGGGGTGTGCATAGTTCTAAAATCAAACTAAATTGAATCAAATATATGAATCAGTTTGGTTTTTAAAACCACTTTGACAAAACTGGTTTATTTTTGTAAAACCGGTTTATGTTTGGATCAATTTGGTTAATAACCGGTTTGCACCAAAAAATCAGTTTTTGTTTGGACCAGTTTTAAAATCAAATTTCCCTCAAATTTGTTTTGACTAAAACTTAATTCTCAATTTAACAACTTATTCTTAACTCCATCTAACAATTTTTGAAATTAATAACCATTCATTGACAATAAAATTGAATTGAATTAAAAAAGTAATTAATGTATATTTATTTATCTTTTCTTAGAAATCAATATATAATGTGAATTTAATATATATATTGAGTAACAATTAGCTTCCCAGAGACTTAGGCAGAAACTTGAGAAAGTGAATGTAGCTTCTCATACTCATCTTGCCCCTGTTCAAGACCATGTAACTACACTCTTCAGATTCCTCAAGTTTCTCAAATTTAATTCACTTCCTCAATATATATATTAAATTCACAAAAATCAATGTAACTACAGGCAGAAATCAATTAGCTTCCATATATGAATAAAAAGTGTATGTAGCTTCTCAATATATTAAGGAAGCTAATTGTTCTTCACTTCCTCAAGTTTCTGCCTAAGTCTTAGAAATCAATATATATATATATTAAAAACTTAATTCCCAAAAATTTCACTTCCTCAATATATATATTAAATTCACATTACTTTAATTGTTACTTATGACTATGAAACAAAAACAAGACAAAAAACAAATTATGTTTAAAAAGTTGACTAACCATTTATATATTGGTTTTAAAAAGTGGACATTAGTTTTTTATGGTTTTAGTAAAATAAATTTGAATTAGTTTTTAAACCAAATAATATGGACTTTTGAAATTGGTGCACCATATTTTTAAATTTGATTCTTGTGAACCAGTTTTTTTGCACACCCCTAAGAAGGATGATGTGATTTTTGGCATTTTTGTCTACCGATTTAATTATAAAGGTCTTTATTCTAAAAACATTTTTTTTTCATATCCCGAAATTGTTTGCTAATGCATCGAGAACTAGACAAGGCTTAATTTTTTTTTTAACTTTCAATTTTAAAAATATCAATTGCACTTATCTTTCTATGATGAGTTAACAAATAATATTTTTTTTCCACGAAGTGTGATTATGTTCATCACTAAAATGAGTCACATACCATCTTCTTGTTCGAGTATCAACGTGAGCGCAAAATTTAGCATGACAACCATACTTTCACTTCTTCCTGACTTTAAACTTTCAATTTGAACAGAAAATATTTGTTGCAGCTTTTCGCCATTTCTATTTCTGACAACCTTATTTTGCAGACACAGAAACTATTCGTTTTGAAATACCAAACATAAAATTCATAAGCCACTTCTAGATCATAAAAGTCATACCTTCTAACATCACTGGTGCTTAACATTTTTCATATGAATCATCAAAATGGCAGTCAAACTATTTATAGTAATTTCATCTTCTAACGAGTTATTTTCATCAAAAATTTCATATGAAACTTAGCTTTTTAATACAGTTTTTATCCTGTCGAAATTCATGCATGAAACACGTTCATTTTTTTATTTGAACTTTCAAATATAGATGGGTTGATCATACAGTGCCTAGCTATTTCTGAAATCAGGATATAGATTGACCGGGTCTATAGAATTGCAAACTACATATTTTTAGTTTTGGAAGCATTGAACTCAAATTGTGAATGAAAAGCTTATCAAGTAAATTGACATGTCAAAAATTGATTCGTTCGGCTAATGACACGATTATTGTATTAATCAAACACTGATTTTATGCATAACATAGCATGTGTAACACTAATAAGGGGTACAGTAACTAGTGGATGCCTATCTATGATTGTTTTTCCTATAAATTGAACCAATCCCAGCTGATGTATAAACAAAATTAATTTATACAGACACATTATGACTACTTGAATGAATTGAAGAAGCTGACTGTGTCGTGGAGGGCGTGGATAAAGTTGTCAACATCCTCCTTAGTGTTGTAGAAATAGAGACTAGCACGTGCACTTGCGCTGACTCCTAAATATCTATGGAGGGGTTGGGCACAATGGTGACCTGATCTGATAGCCACTCCATGCTGTAAATGATACATTGTCAATTACAGTTCAAGAAAGAAAATTTTCCAAACATGTTCATCAGTTATATTAATTAAGTACTACCGAAAATTCGGGCATTTAAGTATTTGATTGTACAGACTAATGAGGCTTTTATATAAAACTTACTTCACCTATGATACACTAAAAGAAAATAGCTTGTGGCATGTTGATGAGTTGTTACCAACTTATTTCAATATAATAGCTTATGAATAAGTACTTAATCATCTCCCTAGAACAATTTATTAGACAAGTACTTGACTAAATTGTTCATCCAAAGGCACCATAGAATGTGTTAAGACCATGAAAATGCATATAGCTGGAGAGAGAGTATTTCATCTTCTTACCTGTTGGTCTAGAAACGTTGCAAGATCAGTAGGGTGCAAATTCTCAATATTGAAAGAACAAAGAGAAGCTCTTTTGACTTCTTTTGAAGGGGCTGGCCCATAGATGCGAATATTTGGGACTAAAAGAAGCCTTTCATACAGGTAGTTACCCAGTTCCACCTGTGAAAATTTTTAGACCAATAGTATCTATCAGACTGCTCATAAAATATAAAACAATTTATCGCAAAGTATTGAAAGATATGAAAACAGATGTTGTTGATGATTGATTGAAATCAGTAATTTAGTCTGTGATTTCAATAACACTGAAGACATTAAAGAACAGAGATTAGAATTGCCTTTGCTTCGAATATGACACTGATGAGGTTGAGGTTTCGAATCGTGAAAATTATGATGATAAAGAGAAGATGTGCGTGAAGAAGTAAGACAAACATGATGATAAAAAAAGAAATCAAGAGTTAGACTTGGGACACATTTGGCTTTTGGTTTTGTAAACTATACTGTTACTTTCATGTGCTGACCAAGTTAAACATTGCCCGTGCATTAAACTCTGAGTAGCATTTATCAAGCTTATTTCCAAGTTATTTTGGTAATTAAATAAACACTACGTGCTACTGAGATGTACGCTAAGCTATAAATGTATTTATGATTGACTTTAGTTCTTAATTTTGATTAGAATGTTTCTATGATACATGAATTTCACAGAATGTTTGCTTTTTACAGTCCTTCGTGATTTTAAGTGAATCTTCAATTTTGATTTTTAGCTATCAGCTAAATCTGAATACAAGAATAGACCACGAGTTGTTTGGCTTTCTCGTATGTTCTGGAAGTGATTGAACTGCATAAAGATGCAATCACTACATTAAATGCAGGGTTTTATTGCTATTAGATGGTTAAGCATACTAGCATCCCAAATATTCAAAAAAAATGATATGCATGAAGGAGAAAATGCAACATCGTCTACAGAAGGTTGACATTTGAGGAGAAAGGAAGTTAATCATAATGAGGTGTTGTGTAATTTGTGTTATTACAGTAGATCATAAGATAGACTGAAGCCCAAATTACCTCATAATCGTGTATGGCTTGCATTCCAATCCCAGACAAGTAATCAATTGCTGCTCCTAATCCAATTGCTTCACCAATAGCTGGTGTTCCAGCCTCGAATCTAGAATGGTAAAAAAGCCCCAGACATTAAGATACAAGAACCCGATGGTAAATGCGACAGTAGCAGCCAAAAATTAGCACTATGAGGCAAAGAAAAATGCTTATATGGTATGAATGGTTATATTTATATTTACGGGAGTATCAGTCCCAAGATAAGGAATGGAAACTCTTCCTTTTTCTTGACAGATATTGATAACGATCATTTAAATGGTAGACTTAGTCATTTTTTGAGATCTCTAGCCAAGCCAGCGTCTATCATATTTTTAAGACAAGGTAAGCTCAAGTCAAAGAGAAAAAACAAGTTCACAAACCTTGATGGAGGTTCGGCATAAGTTGAATGATCAAAATATACATCTGCAATCATTTCACCACCACCTAAAACCAGCAAAAGAAGATATTCACATGAATGTTTAGCTTCAAAACACAATTTTAGTAACATGGTGCCTAAACAAACAGAAACTTTTCTTTTATTCTACCGCATGTAATTAATTGTTCATGTATGATAGGAAAATGTTAATAAAGCACCGTGTATAATACTTACCTAAAAATGGAGGCATGGAAGACAAGAGGTCTATTTTACCATATAAGAATCCAATGCCTGTAGGCCCGCACATCTGTAAGACGTGCTCAACAACTTGTTACACTGGTCTGGAAAAGTTACAATTCAAAAATACATAAACAACTCTACCTTATGAGATGAAGCCACAAGAAAATCAACATCAAGGTTCTGAACATCAACAGTCATGTGTGGAACACTCTGGCAGGCATCTACAAGAATTTTAGCTCCAACGTCGTGTGCCCAATGTGCAATATCTCTAATAGGAAGAACCGAAGCTACAGAAAAGCAGAGTACAAACAACGTTTAAACCCGTCCATTTCAGTTTAAAAAATTAAAAGCAAGTAAAAGAACTAACATTGTTGAAAATAAAAGGTTAGATTGAAAAAGCATGGAAACATTTGGAGGGCGTTTGTGAGCATTCATACACGATATATACATAACTAAAAGTATTGTTCACCAAAGTGTAGTATCCTGGCGAGAAACATACCAAGCACATTTGACACATGATGAACAACAACTATTTTGGTCTTCCTTGAAAGCATTTCCTTCAATTTGTCTATATCTGGAACTTCATCTTCGTTTAAATTCACAAATTTTAAAACAGCCCCAACTTTTTGAGCTACCAATTGCCACGGAACAATTGCACTGTGATGTTCGGCAACTGTAAGTATGATCTAGATTGCAATAATATACAAAAGTTAAGATTTTACATGAGCATAATTAGGAGATAATGGTATTGCAAAGAAAAAATTATGCTAAACGTAAAGAAATAAAACTGAGTGATTAAAAAGAACCCCAGTATCTCTTCCCAATGTCAAAACTCCTATTTCAAAATCACATTTGATAATTTCAATTAAGCCTGGAGCTCTCTCAAAAAGCCGTCAAAACAGTGTGATAACTTTTTTTCCTACAAAGTACACTAATCCAAACATGCACTAAGTTGAAATTCGCTAAAAATATATATATACTACTCCGTCTCATATTATAAGCAAATTTTGCTTTTTAGATTCATTGAATAATTAATGTATCTGGTCTATATATAAACTAGATACATTAATTATTCAATGAATCTAAAAAGCAAAATTTGCTTATAATATGGGACGGATGGTGTATATATTTAGAATGAAAATACCTCATCTCCTGGTTTTAAATTTGACAAGCCCCAAGAATAAGCTACTAGATTGATAGCTTCAGTAGCATTCCTTGTGAACACAATTTCTCGAGAATCGGAAGCATTAATAAAAGCTGCAACCTTCTTTCTAGCGGATTCGTACTCGTCTGTGGCCTTTGCACTACATCCATGGCAAGAAAACATTTTGGCTCTTTAAGAATCATAGATAGAAATTAATATATTTTCGTCCACCGTTAAATACAGAAGGAATAAAGTAAATTACATTAAATTGTCTCCAAACTACATGTGTAATTCCAAATGTAACATAATAAGTACCTCAAGAAATGTATGCCCCGATGCACATTCGAATTGTAACCTTCATAATAGTTTTGCAATGCCTTTATAACAGCTGTAGGCTTCTGAGAAGTTGCTGCATTGTCTATGTAAACAAGTTTTGAGCCATTTACTTCCTGTGGATTGAGTTAAGTTTCATAACTTTATAATATACACAAAATCTACACACTGAACACCTCTAGTCAATAAAGAAAAACAATAAATAGACATCTTTAACCGTACACATGTATAGAAAATACAGGAACAATAAAAGCACATCTTTATGAATTAAATCTGATTTTCAGTAACAACGCTATAGATAAACTAACAAGAAATGAGGCAATGAAACCAAAGATTGGTTAGAAATTACACTATGACCCTGTTTGAATAAACAACTTATTAAGCACTTATGGCATAAGAGCTTATTATACAAGAGCTTATGTCATAAAGAGTTTATGTTGGATAAATTATTTGTGTTTGGATGTGTACAATGAAAAGTGCTTACACAAACGCAAGTGTTTGGATGTATAATTACAAAAACACTTATAAAATCTTATATCTTTTTTACTATTTACCTTTTATATATCAAAAATTGTTGAAATAAATATTCATATATTGAAAATAGTAAAATAAAAATATCATGATAAATTATAAAATAGTTATTAAAAAACTCACAATCAAGAATTTTGTATCCATGTAACACGGCTATAATTAAACCTGTGTTAACTACAATTGACCGTGAATCCATACAATATTAAAGTTCACAAGGCAGCCGTGGCTTAAAACCTTCAACTACCATACCCTCTCAAAAGGATAAGGCAATAACAATTCAGGTCAGACTACTGTCATAACGAAACGATGCAAAAACAAATAAAATAGCAACTAAAAGCTTCCATAAATTTATTAGCACATAGAAACAAGTGAAAAATTAGCGAAGCCGAGCTTTCATAAATTTACTAGCCGCATCAGAAACCAGTGAAGTACAAACAAGACTGCTTCATCAATTTCCATACCATTAAATTCAAAGCATCCACCACCATCTTTGCTAAAGTATGCATGGTTCTAAAAAGTCACTTTATTCCTTTCTTTTGATATATTAACATGGTACTAAAAGCATGAATGAAGAGATAAATCTTATTTGCACTGATCAATTAACAATGATGGAAATCAACATTAACACCAAAACAAAAAGTACGATGCACTATAATAAAGTGCAGGTCAGCCCCAATCAATAACCTCAGAAAATCTCATCAGAACTTTAAAACAGGCATAAGTACAACCTTAAATTCTCATCAGCATTCACTTTACTCTCAAGCAAATTCAGATTTCTAATTTTAAACACCATCCTTTCACATAAATGTTCTAAATCTCATCCAAATGAAACTGATATAACATATGTATCTACCCTTATTAGTTGAGATCCAAAACCCTCCATCCTTAGTCTAACCACATCATCTCCAAGATCAAGCAACAAGAACAAGCAACAATCACACCAAAAAAATCAGGAACAGGCAAAAATCACAATGTGGAACAAACAAATCAAGCACGGGAGATACAAGGAACGCGGATGGACACCTGAGTTCAAGAGTGAGGAGGGAGAAGTCACGAGTTTCAGGGCGGAGACGAGAGTTACATTGCAGAGAAAAAATAGAACGGTGAGGGGTGGCTTAAATCGTATACGAGAGTTTCAAGGGTTCAACATGTTTTATGTTTTGGTTCAGCTAGGATGCATGAGTTGCAAGATGTCCGTGTGTTTCGTGTTTAGTGTCATAATCTTTTGGGAATTCATAAGCTTGTTAGTGGAGCTTATAAAAAACAACTTACAGTAGCTCATTAGCTCTTGTGATATTTTCTCCCAAACAGTTCCTGAAACACTTATGCCTATAGATAAACCCATATAAGCCCTAAATAATAAGCCAATCCAAACAGCCCCTACGTAAGCTAATTCTTAAGCTTTTAGCTTGATTCAACTTGACACCTAAAATTGATCCAGTCATATCATCAAACTAGTAATTACAAATTGTAACATCAAATTTGAAACATGAAACATAACTTAAGATAAGAAAAATGCACCTGATGAAGAATAGGAAAATGAGGTCTGGTAGAGTGACCCAAAGAGGGAGAGCCAATAGCCGGTTCAGCTACTGTTTGATTAACGGTTGATGCACGAACAGGGAGAGAAGATAAACGTCGGAACCCAACCCTAACACACGATGAGGTCCTAGTAGTGATTGGACTTGGAAATTTGAAAGATGGAAGTTTTGGTATCAAAACTTCCATTCTTAACAATCGAATAGGAGAATGAATTCCAATATCTCGGTTATATCTATGAAAAAAGTAGAATAATTTTTGCAGCAAAAGATAATGATAATCAGAATTTACAAAATTCACAAACAATAATAAATCAGTAGATGGTGAAAAAATGACAAGGGGGAAGACGACGGAGTAACAGTTGATATTGGTGGACAGTGAGTGATCCACTGCGGTCGTAAAAATGACGCAGTCACTAAATTAAAATCCAGCCGTGTGATTAATTCTACGGTCCAGATTCACTTTCTTTATTTTCTTCATTTGTAACTAGGACTATTATTGGGTCTTAAAAACCAGAAACCGGCTTGAGAACCGGTCCGAGAGAACCGGACTAATGGACCGACCGAAATCTACTCGGTCCGGGAATGAATAATTTTTATTATCCGATACCGAAAATGGATACTATATTAGATACTTTTTTTATATTTTTATCGGATACTCGAAGTAACGGTTCAGTTTTAATCCAAAAAAATTATCCATTACTATTTCGGTCCGGTTCTGGATTACCCGATTACTATTTCGATCTAATTTTCGGGATAGCAAATATCTGGATCGGACCGGACCAAAAACAGCCCTATCTGTAACCCACAACACAGGATAACAGGGCGAAATTGGATCAACCAAACATGTGTAGGCTTAACTTTTATTACGGGTGTGATAAGATTAGTTTTTGTAATTGTTTAGCTTTTTAATATGAAAATAGATAACCTATTTATTTTTATCTATAAGTCAAAATATGATTATGGTGTAGTTTTTTTTTTTCAAATAATTATTTTCGGATTTTATTTTAAATTTTAACTTCTCTTTTTAACAATTGGTAGTTATTTAAGGGTTTATTAATTTTTATATCATTATTTGTTATATTATTTTATAAATAATAAATAATTAAATAAAAATACTAATATGATTTACGCGTGTGAGTATTATAAAAAGCAGACAGACGGGCACGTACCCGTCTGGACGCTAGTATACATTATTAAGGGAAAATATTTATTTCATTTATTTATTTATGAAAAATATTTATCATGGTTTTTTTAATATATTTATTAGTGGAAAAAGTTTGTCTAGTATTTTTTTAATAATAGTTAGGCGTAATTGCAATTTTGGTCCCTCTATTTTCATTTTTTTTAGTTTTGATCCCCCAATTTTAAAATCTGGAATTTTTGTCCCTCTATTTTCAGTTTTTTTAGTTATGGTCCCCCTATTTTAAAATCCGAAATTTTTGTCCCTCCATTTTTATTTTATTTTTAGTTTTGGTCCCCTTATTTTTATTTTTTTTAACTTTTAATCCCCTTACTAAATTAGTTCCAAATTGTAAAAGGGGACTAAAATCCAAAACAAAATTTAAAATAGGGGACCAAAACTAAATAAAAATGAAAATAGAGGGACTGGAATTCTGAATTTTAAAATAGGAGGACCAAAACTCAAAAAAACTAAAAATAAAGGGACAAAATTTTCGAATTTTAAAATAGTAGGATCAAAACTAAAAAAAATAAAAAATAGAGGAACGAAAATTGCAATTAAACCTAATAATTATTGAAAAATATTTGTATTGCATTTTTTCTATGTTTTGTGATAAATTTTTGTTTCGTATGTATTTTTATGTTATCGGCGGTGATATATATTTCTTAAAAAATTTAAAACATACCAATGTTTCATGAATGATTTTTATTAAAATAAGAGAAAATAGGGGATGCACGGACAATGTAAAATTTTTTTGCACTGTCAATCAATCACGACCATGAATCCCAATAAATCAGACTGTAATTTTTAAAAAATTTAATGACATGGCAAAATGATATGTTTTTATTGGATGGCAGAGTAAAACTTTTTTACACTGTCAGTGCATCTCCTTTAACCTCTTAAAATAATTATAATTTAGTGACAAGTATTTATCTCATGTATAATATATTTAAGCTATTCTTTTGACTCGTTTCCTAAAAATTAACTTGGCAAGATTGAAGTGGGATAAAAGCATAATTAAGGGTTAATAGTCAATTTGGCACATATTTAAATTTAAAAAAAATATATCTTTGAATATTATTTAAATGTATTTTAATATTATTTAAAAATAATAATTTAATCTGTAATTTTAATTTGAGACACATTATTTAAAAACTGAAATACATTTTACAAGACATGAAACATAAAGTTTACTTTATTCATTGGATACAGACATATGTGATACAAGCAAGTTGGTCAAAAAAATGGAAAAGCACATATCCAACTAATCCACCAAAGAAACCACCTTCCTATCTTCAATCACTTGGTCAAGACATACTTATTCCTGAAAAGTAGGCCCAGTGGGATAAAAATTATCCACCTTCTATGAAGCATTCTCAAAAGGGTCCTGAGCAATAGGGAAATTCTCATTCAATAAATTCACAAACTCCTTGAACAAATCAAGTTTCTCAAAATGCATCTCACGAAGACCATTATCATCCTTCTTCCGACCTTCTTGAGACTCCTTCAAATAAGCCTCGAGGTCTTATATCCTCCTTCGGGCGAGATCCAAAAATCGTTTCAATTCATCAAAAGCAACATTTGCCGTAAATAACAATACTTGAGTAGAAATCGGGCTTCATTCTTCTCTAGTACTTTCTGAGCAAACAACTTCACTTTCTCAACCAGAGTGTCAGGATATGCAAAAGACTCCATGTCAACCTCTATTCTCATAAAAGAGGCATACACTTCTTTTTTTTCTAAACACCGATATTTCTCAACAATAAGGGCATCAACCTATTCTTGAAGTATATATTTCCCCATCCGAAGACAGTCGAGTAAGATGACTTTCCCTTGCCTGATGTAACACCCTACTTTCTGACTCAATAATTAATAAATAAAATATAATTATATCCAAGTAGGATGTCACTTCACAGTCCAAGAAGTTTGAATGTTACTTCATTTAATCAAAAATTATAGTCCAAACAGCAGAATTAAACAAAAGTATGGCATTCATAGCCTCAACAAATCACCACATAAAAAATGGTTCAATAATTACTTTAAATTAAAAGACATGTAACCAAATAAAATAAAGAAAACAGCCAATTCGGTGTTACATATTAAAGCAGCTCCACTAGTTGACTAGACGGATAACAACATGAGGTACATCTCCAACTACTTAGGTACCTGATTGTCTGTACTCCGAGGGAGCACAGACACAAAAAACACAAAAGGGGTGAGAAATCCATTCATGTAATAAATGGTGTATGATAATTAAGAGAGTAGTATTTATACACACAAATCACATTCATTCACAATCACATTTTCACCATAACAAATACACAAACACAACATAATTACCTTGCAATGAGACCTGAAAACATTACACAATACATGTAGTACCAATTCTCATCAATGGTTCATCATACGAACTCGATTCCCCCTTCGTAATTCCAAACTCCCCTTTTTAAGTTTCAGATAAGTTTTTCGTCCCCCTTCAGACCTATGACTTGTCTCCTTCAACATATCAACAATGAATGCATAACATGGTAATAATGCAATTAACATAACAATTATAATAATATTTAGTAATCCACAATCGATCACACAATTGCAACCATGATTAACATAATCCACCCTTTTGAACTACCATTAACAGAATCAAACACACCCTCACAATCATTCACAACACATCAAATAATTTGTCAATATGGACCTCGTCCATATTCGTCGCCTCATACACTTATTTCCCACCAGCTACCAACCTCTGATAAAATTGTTTGAAATATTTTAACCCTGAAACAAAGTTATAGCCCTCAGTTTAAGTTACCCAACGCTTCACACCTCATCCCAAAATGATTTAGGAGTTGAAAGTTATGATCAAAATTGTGCACAAAGGCGTTAGTAAAAAGTTATTGTTTTTCTGAAATTTTCAGCACGGTTTTTATCTTCTTCAACCCCAAAAACATTCATGAAATCATCGGCAAAAATATTTTATCCCCAAAACAAAAATATATCAATATGTTTCAGCAACCCAACGCTTCAAACTCCGTTTTAAAATGATTTACCAGTTGAAAGTTATGATCAAAACCGTGCACGAAGGCGTTACTAAAAAGTTGTTAATTTTCTAAAATTTCTAGCATGATTTGCTTCTTCTTCAACCCTAAAAACGTCTATAAAATCATCACCAAAAATATGTATTCTTGTAAAAAAGTTATAACCCTCTATTTCAGCTACCCAACACTTCAAACCCTATCCCAAAATGATTTACACGTTGTAAGTTATTATCAAAACCATGCACAAAGGCGTTACTAAAAAGTTCTTGTTTTTCATAAATTTCCAGCACGATTTTCATCTTCTTCAACCCAAAAATCATCCATGAAATCATCACCAAAAAATTCCATGATTTTAAACTCAATCATAAACATACCAATATCAATCACCACGCATATTCATATAATCACACCAATAAATTCACAATTTCATACCCTATTATCATCATAGCCATCATCCAAAACCCTTAACATACAGCAAACATAAAATTCAGCAACAATTCAAAATTCATCATCAACAAATATCAATTGCTATAGCCACAACAATTACAATTCATTCCTCACAATCATGGTCACAAATCAACAACAATCATAACATGGCATAAGACCAACCTAAAAGGGTAAAGACCCATCACTACCCTCTCATGATTAGACACCCTTATAGGAATAGTTTTCCCCCTGCCTTAGAGTTTTAAGCTCCAAGCTCTTTTACAACTGTGGTCTTCTTTTTCTTCCTACCCTTTCCTCTTGCCTTAACTCTCCATATTCCAATTCTTTCACGTATGTTTCCCACTATTTGTTCTCTTTTCACCTTCTTATAAGTAGACCAACTAGATCCCTTATTTTTAATTTATTTTTAAATCTTATTATTATTATTATAAGATAACATTAAATCAAACTAAAAAATTTAATATATATATATATATATATATTCTAAATTATATCATTGTCGTACCTCAAAAATACGATCCTTCGCGATGGACGAAAAAAAATTTTAGTTCGAACAGAGTCGCCACCAAACTTTATTTATCCCAATGAAGGAATAGGAAAATATCGATAAAACCTTTAGAAAACGAAAATGGTCGTCACAACTGAAGGCTCTACAGATTTTAGCAATTTTTTTGTAAAACAAGATGTCGAATGCAATGTTCCAACATGAAGAAGTCTGATGAAAGAAGACATGTTGGAAAAGATGTCCCAACATGATGTTAGGACATCGTGTCTGTTACTAACAATAGGATATTTGCATATTAGTTCCAAGAATTAAGGAGCAATCAGAACGTGGATCAAGGAATCGGGCAACAGAAGATTTGAAGTCCAACGCAGCAGAAGACTATAAAAGAAGACCTAGTTCTAGGCCAGAAAAGAGAGAGAGAAAACGACATAGACTTAGGAATCCTATTTTGTAAAGCAGGGTTTAGGGTTTGAGAGTCGTAGACTTTCTTGTAAGTCTCCCTCTGTATCGATTTGATACATTGTGGAAGACATAAATACTTGCACAGATTCAGAAACCCGTAAGTAATGAATCGTGTATTGTTCTTGGATGAAGCTTTTAAGAAAATCCAAGTTAACTTGTTAGTCAAGAATTTTTGACTGAACTTTGTATTGAAATGGGTGTCTTTCAAGTAGGATGATACAGTTATTATGACTATAACTGTTAGATAATCACATGTTGTGATTTAGGGAGTGAGATGGATTTCTCTTATCTAGGATGAAGTTCTTAGATAAAGTTTTCATTGGGTTGTGTAATGTAAACCAGAGGTTGTTTACATAAAACTATACTACTGATAGTGGATTCTTCTTCCTAGCTTGGTATGCCCTCAGATGTAGGTGATTTGCACCGAACTGGGTTATCATATTCTGTGTTGTTTATCATTCTGCAATTTATAGTTCAGTTTTGATTAACATGTTGTAACAGATGTCGAAACATATGTCTTGTTGTTGTTACTGATATTCTGAATATCAGTTTGTTGTTCTGTTCTTGTTTTAAAGTTGTGCAGAGAACAATGTCTTGACATGTGTTATGACATCTGCTATCTGCTATGCCAGAATTTCAACAACCATATTCGGGTTCGGGAGTCGATTACGCAAGGGGAAGGTATTAGCACCCCTCACGTCCATTGTACTCAACGGGGACCTCTTAATTTGATTTGCGATTAAATGTTAGCTTATGTTTATTTACTTTTTTCGAATGATAAAAGAACAACGAAAGGAAATTGTTAAAGGGGGAAAAATGAAGGTTTTTAATTAGGCCACTCGTCAAGGATTGGGGTCTTGTGCCTACTTATCTTCATTGTGAAATGAAGAAATGGTAGATGGGTAAAAAATAAAAAGGTTAAAGGTTGATGGGTAAAAAGGTTGAAAAAGAAAAGGTAGATGGGTAAAAAGGTAGAAAAAGGAAAAGGTAGTTCGCCAAGATTTCACAATCCTGTGCCTACGTACCCTCATGGTGCAATGAGAAAGTCAGAGTTTCGTAGTTCGGGGGACTATGGTTTATTGGTTTGTGTTTTTTAATGAGGGAGTGTTTAGATCGCATTCTAACTACTAAACATTGACTTGTCTGCTCACGGGGGGGTTTAAGGCTGAAGCACTAGTTTATATGCGCGTTAGAAGGGACTAAACAATGTTCTTTCGGAAAAGATTTTTGACCGCACGAGGGCGAGGAATTAGTGTCTTAAGAGGTTTCAATCGCACGGGGGCAAGAAAAGACAAGTTTGATGTGTGGATGCTGGTTTTAGGAATTCATAAAATATGGTCTTTAATATGGATTACGCTAAATACTATCGGTAGAGACGGATATTTTGAACTACCAAGCCAAGTGTTTTGTGTCCAAAATACTCAAACCGAATGTAGGAAAACTCTATTCTCACTCATTATCCACCACTTAAGGCTCGTGGCACGCAATCCAAATCGCCTTTTATTGTGTTTTTTGAATTTATTCGAGAAAATTCCACCGACGTTGGATCAACGGTTTTATCGTGGGATGAAAAACGGTTTGAGATGAAAATGGGATAGGTTGATGGCGATGCATGAAGCAGTTGACTTACAAATTAGGTATGGCTTGATGTATAGATCGAGAATGCTTTATATTTGATTGATGGCAATGCACGAGGCGATCAACTTACATGGGTTAAGAGATGATGCCACTTGATGTTGGATCAATGGTGCGAGGAAAAAGTAAAGTTGGTTCTAGTTCTTAAGGAAAGATATCAAGTAAAAACCACAACCAAAGAAAAGCAGGAAAGTAAAGAAAGTATATCAAAATGGGAAAGGGATACATAAAAATTACAAGGGAAGTATGCGATAAATAAAGGGTCTTGTTGTCAGGTAGCCTAAGAGAAAATCGTGTGTGTGCACAATGTCATAAACTAAGACAATGAAAATAAAGAATCCAGATCCAAGCCTCCTTTTGTTAAGGTTGAGTACAAGGTTCAAAAATTCATGCAAGGGATAGTAACCATAGTCCAGAATCAATGTCTTTTAGGGTATGTTTGGATTGACGGAATGCGGCAGAATGGAGCGGAATGGAATATAATAATATTATATTCCACCATTTGGATTGGAAAAAAGAGAATGGAATGGAGCAGAACATGATGGAATGCATTTCATCCAATTCCATTACTTACCCTCATTTTTGTTCCATCCGATTTGGGCAGAATAACATTTTTTACTACATTCCATCCTAAAATATCCAAACAATGGAATGGAATATCGATTTCGCTCCACTCCGTTTTACTCCATTCCACTCCGTTCCATTCCGCTCCACTTCGTTCGTATTAAAATATCCAAACATAGCCTTAGGGTTTTATCATTTTTATCATGTTTTTGTGTTTTCATCAGATGAAGAATAAAAGAAGGAGAAGAAGAAGAAAGTGACATAATGATAAATGAGCAATGAAGTAAATTGCAGAAAGTAAATGGCGGAAAGTAAATGACAAGAAGTAAATTGCGGAAAAATATAGAGCGGAAAGTAAAGTTAGATGTTAGAAGTTAGTTATTAATGGTTATTGATCGAATGGTCGCTTTATCGAATCAGGACCAATTTAACGTTATGTTAAGCAATCGTAAGTGGATTTATGTAGAAGTCGCACATATTTGGCAATAATAATCTTTGTGTTAAAACATGCTAGAGAAGTGATATGTGAATCATTCTCCTAAAGTTATGCCACACAAAAAGAAATAGAGAACAATCTCATATTTAATCAATAATTTCCATGATTAACCAAGGGCAACCTATCACCATCTCAAAGTGTCGAGAATGATCCAAATTATCATTCATCAATATATTTAAAATGTTGAAGATTCAACATCCTTGAAAATCAATATTCCATGATCTTTAAGATCCCATCAACCAAAAATAAAAATAAAAATAAAATCAAACCTAAAAGACCAATTTTAAGGTCTTAAATGAAAAATTTAAAACTCGAAACTTAAAGAAGACTAAAATATTATTAAGGCAAAATATATAGAAGAAAGTGATGCATTTGACCTAAAGTAAATATTTGGATTCATATAATTAATTTGATTTTTATGATCCATAAAACATCTTTAACCATGATATCATAATCAAATTTTATAGGCTAAGATATTATATCATAGAAATTTAAAATTAATTTTATATTTTAAATCAAATTATCAATAATTTCAAAATCAATTTACCTTCGTGTGATTTGTTTGAAATTTTTATCATCAAAAACAAATTTCATATCAATTATTTAAATATAAGGTGGTGTTATACGTCCACTTAAAATATATATGTTAAATTTTAGTATTAGAGAGACTTTATATGTTTGGTTGTGATAAGAGAAAAAATAATAAAAAGTATAATTGATTAAGATATGGGAAAAATAAAGAATAATGAAATATTAAAATATCCATAGCTATTAATTTTTAATTTATTACAATTACAATTAATTATTACAGTATAATTTAATTAATGCTTAATACTCTTTTTAGTCTCTTACCTATACCTCTGGGTCCATTCTGGTTCACTTTCTTTTAAAACGTCAAAGTTAGTCCCTTACGTTGTCAAACGGATTCAATTTAGTACTTCCTGTCAAATTCTATCAAACGGCGTTAGTTTCTATGACGTGTCATCTGATGTGGAATGTCTACTCAACATCTTCTTCTTCATTGATGCTGAAACACACAACACACTTTCAGTTTACCCCCAAATTGAAACCTAACGTGAATTTTCCAACAAAATCCCCAAATTGAAACCTAATTCGTGTCAATTTTGCAAAAACAATGAGTTCTGGGCGCGGATCATCATCATCATCGAAAAATATAAGTGATTCACATGTCTTTAGCAGCTCGAATCTTCCATGGAAACCTCTATGTCGCTGTGGAGACATTGTTGTACTTCGAATGACACAAACTGTCGACAATTATGGATTTTTTTTTTTTGGGGATTGTAAACATTTTAAGGTAGACTTTAATCTGATCCCTCTTGGCTGAAATATTGTTGAAATATATATTTACTACATTGCAATATTCTTTCTTAATGTCATCAGGGATATAGTAATGCTGGTTGTGGATTCTTTGAATGGTTCTATGAAGGAGCTAGAGATGAAAATGAGCAAATCATGATGAAGCAACAAAGTAAGATGGAAGAGCTAACTCAAAAGAAGGAGGAAGCCAAAAATGAAGTTGAAGAGTTCATGCTCAAGAATATGAAGCTAGAAGATGATTTGAAGAACACCATTATGTGGAAAAAATTTGGAAGTTTTTGTTCTATGTTGTGTTATTTGTTTTAGTAATCAAGTTATTGTAAAAATAGGAAGTTTATTGTTGTCAATGTTATGTTTTATGTTGTGTTCATTATTGTGTTATTTAAAATTTGATCATATATGTTCAAACTTTTGAATGTGGTCCTGATAAAACAAAATTATAATTGCATGTTGAATGATAAAACACAATTATAAATTGAAAGTTGGATGATAAAACTCCACTTCATTAAACATTGTTCAAAATAACAGAAACATGTTATCAAAACAGATATTACATATAATTCATTCAAATTCAGACAATGACTAAAAGCTTTTCCTCGGATTGTTTCTTTTTGTTTGAGTAGCCCTCCTAGTTGTAGGTCCCACTGCATTTTATGATGCATTAAGTCTGGTAGTTGGACCTTTTGTAACAGATGATTGAGCTGACTTCCTAACAGGTAACTTCTTTGGCCTCCCACCTTGCTGAGATGATTGAGTTGTTTGAGATGGTTGTGTTGCACCCTTTGTAGCAGTTATTTGAGATGGTCGTGTTCACTAGTGCAAAGTGACGAATATAATTTTAAAATTTACACCCATTATATAGAAAATGGGTGTAAATAAGTAATCTGGTGGCAAATTTGTAAATAAAATGTCATTTTAATTACTAACACGTGACAATAGACATCCTATTTTTGAAAAAAATGTGTAAATTAAAAATATTATTATAATAAATTAAAATTATTATTATAGTCAAATCTCTATTACTCCCGTTAAAGGTAAAACGGGTGTAAATTTTAATTGGCCAAAAAAATTATTTATTTTAACAACTCTAATTATTAATCTGAACACATTAATAAAATATAATATGAGATTCCATGGATATAAACCTATCTTTGTTTGTTTTTTCTACATGAGAATTCATTTGAAATTCTTATTTTTATTATTTTAGTTTTTTTATATTTTAATTTTTCCTCTACTTATTTTTTTATTTCTCTCTCTTTTTTTCTCTAATAAACTTTAAAAAAATTCATTTCCCTCCACTCATCTGAAAATCTCCGTATTTCCTCTCTATTCATATTTCCTCTAATTTTTTATTCTTTGTTTGACATATTATTCATCATCCAAATATTTTTATTATTTTTATTTATTTGTTAAACAATATTATTATTGTTTTCATAAACTAAAAGGGGGTAAATGAATAAACGCAAAACCTCCCAAATTCAATAAAAAATTAATCTAAATTTCTCATTGATCATCTCTCTCTATCGTTATAAGTACTCGCAAAATCGCAGAATGTTCATCTCTCTCAATCGTTCCAAGCAATTTCTGAATATGTTAATCGTTCCAAACAATTGCATGTAACATCCTAAACCCTGAATTCCACAAGAATCTGAATCGCTTTATCGCTCAATCGCACCAAATCAGAATCACACAGAACACAATTGCTCCATCGTTCGTCACTCAACTGCTAAATCAGTCATCAAACAACATGGACATTGTTCCTCACTGAAGAGTTTCCATAACTTTCCCTCAAATCTAAGCGCATGGTAATAACATTTCAACCCTTAACCACTAGTGCAAAGCGACGCATTCACATTCTCCGAGTTCATCATCATCGTCATCATCATCATCAGGTTCGTTTTTCAATCACCATTCATTACTTTCATTTCATAATTGGATCTCGTTATCGTCACTGTTTCGTTCGTTTGAACCCGTTTCGGATTCAATTTATCATACTTTACTTGATCTCGATTAAGCATTGCTTTATTGTTGGAATTTAATTTGAAGTAGCTAAAAGTTTATGTGTTTGCTTGTTTGTTGTTTGATCTAATTAGTTACATTGTGAAGATTTTGAGGCTAACACTGTTTTGTTTATTGGTTGATTTTTTTGATTGATTTATCGATTGATTTGTGTATTGAATTTGAATGTTTTTAGGTTTTTTTGTGTGCATATGAATACTAAGTCGGTTGAGGATTTGATGGAGTGTTCCTCTGAGGTTCATTATTCTGGATTCCATATGGTACAGAGCAACCAACTACCTCTGCGATTGACGAGTATAAACAACCTTTTCTCATAGGTTTGTGTTTTTTTTTTTTGTGGCAATGTAGTTGTAGAATACAGTATTTAGTTTCTGTTTGTTTGCGTTGTTCTGGAACTCACTTAGCGGTGGCGGCGGCGATTTATTTTGTTTTGTCTGTTGTATTATAAGGTACTCAATAGTTTGTCTTATGTTGTGTTTGGTGGAGAGCGGGTTGTACTTGTTAATCAGGTAATGCATTATAAGGAACTCAATAGTCTGTTGTATTATAAGGTACTCAACAGCTTCATGATCAGCGGGTTGTACTCAATAGTCTGTTGTATTATAAGGTACTCAACAGCTTCATGATCAGCGGGTTGTACTTGTTAATCAGGTAATGCATTCTTTCTATATACAATTATCAGTAGTCAAATTGAAGATTTGTAATGATTTTTTTATTAGTGAGTGGCTGAAAAGATATTAAAGGCAAACAACTAACTGTTAGTTCTATCTAACTTCTAATGCTTTAAGATCTACATGCATTCTTGTTCGTCCGCCTTTATCTGAATCCCCTTTGTTTTTGTTTCATTATATTTTCATTATGAAATTGGAAGATTCTATTGGAATGATTTTATCAGCTTTCTTTTGTACTATATTTGAAATTGAATATTGATACTCTATTAGCTACCATTTATAACACCAAAATACTTCAATCATTTTTACTTTGCCCAATCATATTTAGTCTTCTGTTATCATCATCTCCACTTTTATCACGAACAATTACATATTTCACTCAAGTTTTCCTATAAAATGTCAACTAATTTCTAACCAAAAGAGACTATTCATTTGGATCTAAAATATGACAAACCACTGTTTCGGTGTAATTTGAAGAAGAGTTTGAAGAGACTATTCATGTTCTTTCTTTGTGTTCTTGAATTTTCTTGGTTCACAGCTAAATACTCTTTCCTCGACACTTGTCTACAAATTTTATACATATTTCATGAATTATTTAGTTGAAAATTTTAGTAAAAAAATTGAGTCTTACAATTATGAATTATTATTGTTGATTTTCTGTTGTTTCTTTCTATATTACAAGTGATGAACCTCTTGTAATACCCAACCAACAACCAAAGAAAAGGCGCAGAAAAGATATAGTGAAGAATCCAGGTGAAAATGTTAATGACCATGGATCAAATAAACATAGAAGTGGGCAAGTCAGCATCTGCGAAAACAACTTCCATGCAGGCAAGGAATGTGTGTAATTCCTCACAGAATTTGGCTGTACCCAACGAACACTATGAAGACTTGAAAATTCATAATCAATCAGATATCTATGGAGTTAGTTCCAAAAAGAAAATTGCTGATACTAAACCCATATTACTCTCTTCTGTCTCTTTGAAAACATCAAGTGATGATGTCCCTGCTGCCATGTCAGAAGCCAAAGACGCCGATAAGAAGATATGAACTTTTCAATCTAAGAACACAAGTGAATCATTTGATGTATCTCATCAAAAGTACCATGAAAAAGGTGCTTATGTACAATCTAAATTCCAACCTGGAAGACCCTCGAAGAGTATTGATAATTTAGAAAATAGCAGTCGGTTGAAAGAAAAAAATGATATGCGGGTCATTAGGCTTATTTTATATAGTTAGGTATTTGGGTTTTATGGGTTGGCACAAGATTTTGGGATCTTTCAATTAGGTTTTGGTGATGGGTTCAATGTTCTTCATGGTAGATGCAGATGCAGAATGTACTGTTCTGCTTTTCTTATTTCTAATTTTGAAGTAGTTTGAGAATATTAAGGGAAAGTCATGAAATGAAAATAATTGTTTTAAATTTCAGTGTGATTTTGTCTATTTGTAGTATTTATTATTATTTTCCTATATTATACAGCTATTCATCCTGGCGCCACCAGATGATTGCCCTCGCCGCTGTCGGATTCAGATCTGTCGATCCCGATTACAGAGGCTACGGTCTTTCCGATCCACCACCAGAACCTGAAAAGACCACCTTCTCTCATCTTCTCGACGACCTCCTAGCAATTATCGACGCTCTTTCTCTTTCAAAGGTACACACTACTTTCTCGCAATTTTTCCATCGTGTTGCTATACTTTATAGTACATATGCTTAATTTTGTTGCCAAATCTATGAACCACAGACAAATAGGACACTTGAAGCTGGCATTAATTTGAAAAAATAACTAAATTAAACATCGGTTTCGGACATAGACACCGACACATACACACATTCTTCAGAGGCGTTGGTGCTACCGTGTATCTTTGATGCATTTGTATCATATATGATAGGTGTTTCTTGTTGGAAAAGATATTGGTTGCCATGAATGTTGTTAGGTTATTGAGCTTCTTCATATGCTCCACAAACAATAGAAGAATGAGTTCATACTTCAAAGTCAAGCCTTGAAAGGCTTACATTTACAATTACAATACAAAAAAGTGATTCCCAAATGAGTGATATTGTCCCTACAACCCTTTTCCACTGCAGGGAGCAATACCCCGTGCTTATAGAAAGCTAAAAAAAGCTGAAGAAAAACGTTAGTTGTAGCCAGTAGCCACCGCTACTTTTTCCACAAAAGGATACAAGCTGAATATTGCAATTATTTGTTAGAGAATTGCCATCAAAGTAACATAACTGAGATGAATGGAACTGTAAACACCATGCGGTATTGATTGATTTCCACAAGTGCTGAAGTAAAGAGTGGATGGGGTGTCATGTCACTTTCTCTCATATAGGTGCTAACTTGTTTTCTCTCATTCTCTATTTCCATTTTTCAGTAGTGAAATGCTGTTATCAGACAGACAATTATTCTGCTGGGAATGTGACTTCTTCTAAATTGTTTTTGTTTGCATTTTGTAGGACAGTTGGTGATGACTTGAGCTTGCCAGATCCTGTAGTCAAAGTTCCAGCACTGCTGATAATGGGTGGAAAGGATTATGTTTTCAAGTTTCCATGGATGGGATTTAATAAAAAGTGAGAAAGCCAAAGAGCTTGTTCCCAATTTAAAGGTTAAGTTTATTCTAGAGGGAACCCATTTTGTTCAGGAACAATTTCCTAAACAGGTGAATCATCTTATCCTTGCCTTCATTGCTAAACACATTTGAAGTTTTGTTAATGAATTGAATGGTGTGTCTGTGTATGCCTGTATGGTTTGGCAAGTGTGGAGTTTTACTGAAACGATTTGAAGCTATTAGACTGGCTAGCTTCTAAGAGATTATGGTCAAATTGTATTTTTAATATTAAAATACAATACAAATAGGGCATTTAAGGTCACTGCATTAGTCCATAATACTGTATTGATACTCTAGACCTACGGAAGAATGATATTCTTTTGTACTGTTACAACTAATTGTAGAACATCATGATCAATAACATATTGTGCCTTGAGTATGCAGGTAGTTTGACTGGGATCGAAACGAGAGTGCTGAGTTCACAAATTGGGTCTGAAGTTGTTAGAGGAAGTGCTCACCCAGTTATATAATGTTGGGCTACAACTGGCATTGGCATTCAGCAATGATGGTACTACACTAGCTACTGGTGGAGAGGTATTGGCTTCCTTTACATTTATATAAATGAAGAGAAACTGTTTGCTAACACTGATATAACCAAATTTAGTAACAGAAGTAAAAAGATGTTTTATGGAAATTATCTCCACTCATTAATTGTTATTATACTCTTTGTTCAACTAAGGAATGTTTTTGGTAGAGATTAAGATCCAAGGTATTGTTTTTTGTTGTTCATACAAACCATTGTGGGTGTGGGATCTCTTATAAAAAAGAATTAATGTAAGTAGGCAGTACTAGTATCACAAGGTCAGTTTAAGACATGCACTTAATAGGAGAATTACTTGAGTATTACTTTAGTATATGAAAAGTTAATCCAGGTTATAACGGTAAGCCTAATTTATTTGCAATAGATGTAATCATGTAACCATTTGTTTGGCTGCTGACCTAGTGGGAAAAGGCTTTGGCTGTTGTTGTAATAACCATTTGTTTGTCCATATTACAAATATTATTTCCGTGCTATGAAGCATGGACACCCCGAACATGACCCCGACACTGAAACAACGACATTTGGTTATTGATCTTAAATGTCATTAATTGTGTTTTTGTTATTACTCCACATGCTATGATATCATTGAAGTTATAGCTCATTGATTGCAGAATCAAGTGGGATGAGGGATGATGCAACAAAGTTGGAACATGATATTCACTGTCTGGAAATTGAGGCTTACAGTTCCATCTTGAAGGCTTTTATTGCTCAATCAGAGTTTCTTACTTGGGTTAATATTTATTCTAAACCTGGTGTTCTCTGTGCTTATGTTTCTCTTTTTCAAATCCTCTATCTTTTTATGCATGATTGTAATAATTTGTTTGTGGTTGTAGGGAAAAAAGGGCCTCTTGACTGAACTACGTAAGGAACTAAATATTGCAAATTCTGAACATGGAGAAATTCTATCTAAAACATATTTCGAGGCGACAATTAGATGGATAAGGTGTTGTGCTATTCTTATGCTTGATTGTTATGACATGGCATTGTAAAATGCAGCCTTTTGACATTTTATGTTGCAGGGAGCAAAGGAAAAGGGCATCTCATTTGCATGCTCATGATTATGTTAAAGCTAATACTTCCACCTCAAATGAAAATTCCATTATAAGATTGAATACTTCTCTTAGTTTTATTCATGTTCCTGCTTCAATGTCTGTAAGTAAAATCAACCGTGATACAACTGTGAAAATTGTTTATCTCTGCCAGACAAAATTTAATGACAGCTTATTGATTGTGGAATAGGTCTATGGGAATGCTGAGCAAACGTTCAATTATGATGTTCAGTAGCCACCAATTGGAATTGGAAGCGGGAGTGTGCCAAAGCAAATTATCAGTTTAAGCAGTATTGTCAACCATCCGAGGTTCTCACATTAAACAACAAAGATAAGTTAATTGAGATCCGTGCAACAGATAGGGTTATCCATGATGTAAGAAAATTTTGATTTTGTATCTATTTTGGATAGGATTTATGCTAGTTAAACACACTGTATTTCAGGCGTTGTTTAGTTCTCATTCCATTGTGTTAATTTCTTACATTTGACAGGTTGAAGAGATGCTTTTTGGTAGAGAAAAGCCTAGTCCACTTGATATTGAGAATACAAAACAGGCTCTTGATGTTATTCCTGACTTTTGAAATGCACTGAATTACCATACATATTTGTGTCTTTAGACAATTCTAACATAGTTTATTTATATGGAATGCGTACTTTGGCCCAGGAGCAAGAAAGAGCATTACTTGAAGCACTCGGTAAACTATTGAACTTGTTAGATGAAGGGGGTAATGATCTTTTCTTGATATTCTTACTTAACTTCCTTTATAACATGTTTTTGCAAATTTATGTGTGAACATTTGGTTTTAAATCATGCAAATGGAACCACTGGTTATGAATTGGCACTTTAAATCATTCAAATGGAACCACTGGTTGGGATTTGGCACTTGTTATGTCTCCCAGTTCGAATGAGAGTGCTACATCAGCTAGCAAATTGGTATGCTTTTTTCTTCAATCTTCCCTCGGTCTCTTGCTTGCACATATGCATTCTATTTCTGTTAATAAGCGAGATTATCTATTCAGTATTCAGGCTGGAGGTTTGGACCTGGTTACACTAGACAACCTATACGACGACGCACTCAGAAGAAACAACCAAAACGTTAGCTATAATCCATGGGAGCAAGCACTGGCAGGAGGCATGACGCAACCTGCAATGCACGATCCGTTTTTTGCCTTTATTAGAATGGCTGTTCCACCTTCAGTTCAAATGGCAGCTATGTCCAACCAGCAACAATTTTTCATGTATAAACAACAACAATAACACACTATTTATAGTTGAAAATTAGGATGGTTTTGTCATTGTGGAAATAGGTCTAATTGAATAGAAAATAGAATTCATTTGATTTAGTGAGAATTACATGAATTATATTTTTTATTTGGTTGTGCTTTTTGATTACCGAATGTTTAGATGTATACAAAAATATTTGATTAAATGCAATATGTTTAAATCAAATTAAATATAATATAATTATGAAAATAAAACAATCGTATTCTATTTAAAGAAAATAGGGTGTAAACTTGTCAACATCTATGGTAAAATCTGGTGTAGTATATCATGAAAATAAGGTGTAAATTTGTCAACATCCATGATAAAATCGGGTGTAAATTTGTCAATCTCCAAGGTAAAATCGGGTGTAATATATCATATTTTTACACTCTATTTAAAAAAAATAGGGTGTAAATTTGTCAATATCCAGAGAAAACATTGCTCATTTTACACCCGATTTTTATCAAATAGGGAATAAATATGTTTAATTTAAATGCAATTATTTAAAATTTATACCCGTTTTCTAAAACAGGGTGTAATATTACATATTTATACACCCATTTTAAACAAAAAAGGGTGTAATGTACCATCTATAAATGTATACATGTAAACATTTACACCGATTTCGATAAAATAGGGTGTAATATACCATCTATAAATGTATATATATAAACATTTATACCCGATTTCAACAAAAAAAAGGTGTAATATAATATTTATTTACACCCATTTTAAAACGGGTGTAAATTCGTCAGACATTTCTCACCCGTTGAATTCACACCCTCTAAAAACGGGTGTAAAATGTAAAAAAACAGGTGTAAATTACTCTTTCTGCACTAGTGGTTGCACCCTTTGTAGCAGTTGACTGAGCTATTTTCGTAACAGGTAACTTATTTGGCATTCCTCCTTGTTGTGATGCATGAGTTATCTGAAATTCTTGTGTTGCACTGGCCTGAGTTGTTTGTGCTAGTGGCCGAGATGTTTGTGTTGTAGTTGCTTGAGTAATCTGAGATGGTGGGTGAGATGCGTGTGTTGCAGTTGTTTGAGTTGGTGGCTGAGTCCTCTTACAAGTTGATTTATTGTGTCCAGTTCGTCTGCACCTTGTACACCTAAGTACCATGCCAGTTTTTCTCATTTTTCTATTTGTACCATCAATTTCACCCTGCTCACAGTTCCTCATCTTCTTGGGTCTTCCTGTCATTTTTTGAATTTTGGTGGCTGCATATCTGGGTACTCTGTTCTGACCCACAAATTGGTTCCATTAACAAGATAAATGATAGGCTCGTAAACAAATTGATACCTTGACTTCTTATAAATGTCTGAGATGTAATCATCAACCCTTAGACTTTTACTCTTCATTGCATAAATGGTATGAACACAAGGGAGGGCTGTTAGTTGCCACTTTTTTGTATGAACATTTGTGCTCCTTTAAGTTGATAGCATATATATCACTTTGACTCTCAATGTGTGTGACTTCAAAGATGAACTCAGATGACATCCTACAAAATGTTAAGAAACTCACATAATGTATACAAATTCAGAAATTACATGGACACAAAAAATTCAGAAACTGACATATTGCATTAACAGGAAAGTTACCTTACTATCCAGTAGTTTGTGAAACTGCTTGTTTTCTCCGTTTTTTTCTTTATGATTGGCAAAACATCACCATCACTTAAATGCGGGAATCTCACCCTATTAGCTGCCCATTTTTTCCATGATGTAGCCCCTTATTTCTTCTAGCATGATCACCAATGACTTTGCTTTTGACTCAACAATCACACTATTGAATGCCTCTGACATGTTATTCAATACAGAATCACACTTTGAAGTTGTCCTGAAATAGGATTTGCTCCAAAATCTAGGTGGAGTTTGCATCGTGTGCTTGAATGCCTCTTCATGTAACTGTCTCATTCCTCTCATCTCCCTTTCCCATGCTTGTGGATAGGTAGCCCTGACAGCCTTCTAAATGACCTCTTTCAACATTTTCCAGGATACTTCTTCCTAAAATTATTGTATAAGTGTCTTACACAAAATCTCTGTTCAACACTGGGTAATAATTCATCCATTGCAGAAAGAAGACCCTGCAAAATTAAACCAAACAATAGTCACTAAATACATTTACTAGGTACATCAAACTTTAACTGAGTTTAAAAAAAAGGTTGGTGTCTTTTGCTGATCAGAAATGAATGTATAGGTTCTACATTCTTCTCTACCTCCTAGATCATCAATAAGGAGTTCCAAAAACCATGTCCAGCTGTGTTTAGTTTCCCCTTCCACAACAACAAAAGCTATAGGTAACATCTGGTCATTGGGATATGTATCAATAACTGCCAAAATCTGACCTCCACAAAAACCTTTTAAGAAGCATCCACAAGACCAATAATAGGCCTACACAACTTGAAACTCTTTTTGCAGACAACATAACAAATATATAACCTCTTGAAATAAGGTCTTGTATCCTCAACACTTTCTCAGACAGGTATGGCATTTAATTTTACAGTTGAGCCAAGATTTGTCCTTAGAATTTCATGACACTAATCATATATTCTTGTATAATCCACTAAAAATGAGCCATCAACCATATCCCTATCTGCAAATCTTGCCCTAATTGCCTTTCTTTTGTTAACCCCCACATTCCATTTCTTTAGAGCCTTTTCATTGATATCCTTTAGCTTCATCTTAAGATTATTTTCCAGTGAATTTTGAATCCTCTTGCTAAGCCATTTTGTACATTATCTTCACATTGTACTCTCTAGAGCAATTGTGAATATCAACTATTTTCCTAAGTTGCCAAGTCTCCTCATTAGGTAGCTTTCCACAATGTGCAGACCACTAACATCCTTCCTTACACCCCACCCTCACTCTTTGTTTGTCATTTTTTAAAAACTTTAGAGCTCTCCCAGATTGGACAACATAGGTTTGAATTGCTTCCTTAAAGTCACTTTTTGTACTAAAAGAAGTTCCCAACTCCCATTTATAATTAGACATATCGTTCAATAACTTGAACATGGGATACTTCTTCTTTTTTGGTGCATCACTCTCCTCACTATCACATCCACTTTTTAACTCCTCACTATCATATGCATTTCCATTCTCTTCTCCATTGTCTCCTCTTTCCCATTTCTTTTTCTTCATTTTACTTGTTCCTTCATGGTTTCCATCATATTCAACTAGGTTGTCTAAATGTTCTTCAGAATAATTCAAACTCATATTAGAAACACTAAAAGCAACTTTCAAAGCACTATCATAGTTGTATGTCTCATCCTCACTATCATCTGAGCTTGTTGCAACATTCAACAAACCAACATTACTATTTATAACATCATGCACCTCACCATCATTGTTCAAATCCCCAGGGCCTAAATTCACACCCTCAACACCATCATTGTTCAACTCCCCAGTACCTACATTGACACCCTCTACAACATCATTGTTCACACCAACACTACCCTTCTTATCATCCTTAGTGACTTCTTCATAAAGATCTTCAAGTATGACTTCAACCTCCTAATTAAACACACTTATAGGTTCTTCACCTAAGGCTTCTTCCTCCATGTCTATAGGTTCTTCCTCCATGTTTATGGGTCTATCAACATATTCTGGTTGGGATAAGGGATGTTCTATGTAAATGTCAACTGTCAAGTGTACCTTATAGAGGTCAGCAATTTCTAGCACACCCTTGTCATTATTAAGAACATTCATCCCAAAAGTGGGGTCATTATAATAGATGATGTCTACCTCAGTATAACCTAGATCGTTCAGAACACCAACCAATTCAAAGTAACTCCACCTATCCACATCTACTTCTAAATCATTGCATTTACCCCCCACGTACACAGTTTTTTCAGGGTCCGCAAACTCACAAATATAATGAATTTTCAAACGCAAAGTTTCATCAATTTCTACCTAAGACAAGAAAAGGCAACATTATATAACATATTTCAAAAGGGGCGAAAACCCTAAATATCTAAACCCAACAATCGAAGCTATGAACATACATTGCAGGTAACAAAATGCATCAAAATATGAACACATAGTGAATACATAAAGACATTGTGCAAATCGACCTTGCCACCTTCGTAAAGGACGACACACATTCGTCTTCTTTAATGGATTTGTCATCCTCTCGTCGTACTCTTGTCGTTATCTCTTCTTCCTCAGCTAGGGTTCCTATTTCAGCATCTCTTAGAATGAGAAAATAAAATGGCAATATAAAGTGAGTTTCAATGCCAGCTATGCAGTATTTTTAGTGATCATGTCACCTAAACAATGCTTTGCTGCCACATAAGCAACGTCTTACCATGTCACTAACGTTTCTCACAGAAAAGACAAAATAACGTAAGGGATCGATTTGAACATTTTAAAAGAAAGAGGACCAAAATAGATCCTGAAGTATAGGTAAGAGACCAAAAATGATATTATCCTTTTAATTAATTAAACTAACCCACCGAAAAAAACAAAACTCATAATAACACCCTACTAGATTAAGTTACCCACAATAGTTAACGGGCCTGGCCCAATGACCAAGTTATGATTCCTCTCCAACAAACCCCTACTCCACTCTAGGATTTTGAATTCCTCTTCAACCTCTGCTGCTGCAACTTCCACACCCTGTTCTACGACCATGGCGACGCCGTCACACGCTAGAGCTGTCAAGTCTCTCAACAAATCCCCTGGCCGCGGTCGATATATCGTAAGCCTTCACCTCCCTCTCTCCCGCTACTTCACAACATCAAACAAATATTGTTTTTTAGCATTTTCCCCATTTCGTTGCCAGAATTGCTAAAACCCTAAACCCTGCGTTTTTGAACAACTTTTTTTTTTAAAATTTTTAAAATTGATCTGTATCATGTTCTTTAGCTGTTAAATTTTGCTTTTAACATGATTAAGTATAGCTATCAGTTATTGTTTTAGTTGAAAGTTTGTTCTCACACACTTTTTATTGACTGTTTTTTTTTTGTTTTTAATTTATTGTATGTACAGTTTCAGTCAGTCTCTCAGCAAATAGATGATATCGATATCGGTGTGTATACAAGTCTTGACCAGATCAAAGCTGAGCCGAAGGAAGGTTCTTTTTTCAGAGACTGCCTAATGGAATGGAGGGTATGCCTTCATATACAATTCCTCTATTTCCTGCTATTGGTGTATATTTTTAAAGTGGAGCAACTGTATATTGCTATTTTGATAACCAACTTGTTATAGCTATAGACTACACAACATGACTAATTTTGTGACAAGGGATTGCATACTAGACCAAATTGATTTTTGTGTGATAGAATTGTATTACCAGATTATTAATATTTGCTTGGTCTACACTACACTACAATGACTCATTTTCATTAATTGTTCAAATTCAGGAATTGAATACTACGGAGGATTTTATCTCGTTGTATGAAGAAGTTTTGACTTGTACACAAACACATTACCTGGTGCTGTTGCAGAAGGAATTATTAATCTCAAAGCTACTTTCTAGGTTGCACATGAAAGCAAGGCTATCCCTTGAACCGCTTCTCATGTATGCAAGTCATTTTGACTATTTCTCCTTGGCAGTTACCGTGCATTACTGAATTTTCTGTTGGGTACATTAATTTTTTGGCTATTTATATGTTGATAGACTGGCTTGGAGTTCTTCGAGGGATTGAACTCAGTTGTGAAAGTCTGTTGAATTTTATCTTAGTCTCAATATTGCCATGCTTCTAGATACTGTATTAAATATTTATTATTTTTACGCGCTGTTGTAATCTGTTTCCAACAAATTATCGAGAAAGGAAGAGTGGCATGCAAATGATCCATTTTCTCTATTTTTTTATTGCAACAAAAATATATATAGTTTTATCAATTTCAACCGGATAGGCATATTGCAGGAAGGCAATAACCAATAAGTAACCAGTCCTGCCAGTCGATAGGTTTGAAATTCAAATGCTGTCATCCCTGTCTCTTAATATTAGGTATCAATTGGGACTGAATCAAATAAAACATGCAAAGTCAATATCATTAGTTACCAAACTGAACTAAGAGCACTTCTTTTTGGTGAGATCAATTAGTTTGCAATTGTTAACACTTTGTTTTCAGGTTAATTGCAGCTTTATCTAGAGATCTTCTAGAGGAGTTTATTCCGTAAGTTGCTTATCACTTTCACTAGGTGTTGGCTATTTTGGAATTTCCTGTTATTTCATTTGCCAAATTTCTTAGGAAAAAAATAATGACTTCCTTACGGGCATTTTTGCTAACATCTTTCATATTCACCGTGGAAACGGGTTTTGCCAGGCTATTTCCAAGAATTGTTGATTCTTTAGTATCTCTTCTAGAAAGTGGTGCTGATAGGGAGCCAGATATAATTAAGCAGGTATAGTCTATCAATTTGGCAATTTTCTTAATTAAAAAACTGTTCATTTCTCATTCGTTAGTTTCCTTTATTCAGTGTGAATTATGACTGTTCATTTTCATGCAGATCTTCACGTCATGGTCCTATGTTATGATGTATCTGAAGAAATATCTAGAACAAAACCCATCAGAAGTCCTTAAGTGAGTGATATAGTCTATTTTTTTGAAGTTTTGTTTTTACTTTCTTTATGAGAGTTTAACTCTTAAGTGAATAATTTCCTGCACCACTTTGTTGGCATCCAAGGATTGACTTGCATAGCTGAGGTTTGGACAAGGACTGAACACTTACACATTTATCTCATTTGTTGGGTGAATTAGCTGAGAGCTGTGTTAGCTTTCCTTGTTTAAACATGCATGCATAAACAAGTAGTTCTCTTTAGAAACTACTGTAAATGATGCATAAATTAGATTTAGGTGAGGGCCTATAAATCACAATTTCTACCAAACAAAAGGGATGATTTAATGTAGGTTTTGTTACAAAAAAAGGTAAAATCTTAATGTAGCTCAAAGAGACACGAGGAAATCATGTAATGGTCTTGATCTAAACCTATAGACAGATTTCCTTAGTGGCAACTAAGTATGATAATTGAACGGGGAACACAATTATACTGACATATTGGCCATAGTATTGCATTATGATCTTGGCTTAGGTTGACCAAGTAAATGTGAGACACTAAGGGTGGAACTTGAAATATAGTTTAAACAAGTGTTGACAGAAGTGTAAATTCTCAGTTCTTGCCTATCATTAGTTTTTGCTGTAGATGATAAAAGATAAAAATATCAATTTGAAGGAAGGGGAATATGAATAGGAAATGGATGTTTACACCAAGGGATGTTGAACCACTTACTGGAAATTTGCTACAAATGTTCCAACCAACTGATCTAGTCTCATAGGATAATTGCTTGTTTTGCTTAATTTAGCCAACTACAAGTCTGATTCTTCTATGCTTCTTTGATTGATACTTGAAGGGCCACATCAAAATTGAGGTATTATCCAAAGGAATATGTTCAACAGTTCATGGCAGAGGCAATGTCATTTGTTTTGAGAAAGGCCCCATATGAGCAGCTCAAAATAGGTATTGATGTCATTGATTATTTTTCATTGTGTATATATTTCCTCTGCTGACTGTCTTGTCTTTGTTCACATGTTTAATCAATATCTCCATATTGTAATACATCTATTCTAAAATGCTTCACGGTGTTTAATTAATTCTGTCCTTTTCTCTCTGATTTACTGATTACATTAGTTTGGGTGGCTATAAAGCTTGTAATATTGTTTGATTGGACAGGAATTAGAAGTGTCATTGCCGAGGCAGTGAAGGAGCCGTCTTCAGGCCGAGAGTCTGGTGTTGGATTATTGCTTTATAATATCATGAAAGGTTACTCATCAAGGCTCCATTCGAAAGCAGAGCGAGTGTTACAGTTATTGACAAGCGAAACAATTTATACCATTGCTGATGGAGCCGACCAAGGCAAGCTTGTTCTATAGTAAAAAATAACAATTCAACTTTTCTATTATTTCATAAGATTCTGATCATAGACTATGTTCATTTTGTATACGATTGAAGTGACTAAACTATTTGATATTAGTAACATACAAAGAACATGGGTATTTGATTGATCTTCGTGAACATATTTTTGAGCATTTAGGAATTTCTCTCTGTCTTGGCTTAGTTATAAAAAAGTATTTAGATTTCCCCATTTGAGTTAAGACTGGACAATGGGATTCTTAAATTCTGCTGTGGAGACCGTGGCTTAGTGTTACAAGGTCCAAGGATGAAATTGAATATGTTAATTTCATGTACAAAGAAGAGATCACTTCATTTTAGAAGCCGTAGTAGAAAAAAATGGGATAACATCTTGAGCAGTTAGACATGGTTTATAATTTGATGCTATCATAAAGGAGATACTGAATTTGTTGTGTAAAAACTTTCTGAACAGGTGTGGGGAGATTTAATTGTTGCTTGATTTAGTGCTTCAAGACCTATAAACAAAAATAGTGCTATTCTAGGCCCAATTAACTTGTTAGGGAATAATGCTCGTGCAGTGATATGTGTTCAGGACTATGGCCATGGCTAGTAGTGCAATGTGTAGTGAAGTTATTTCAAAGGTAGTTATTGTTATGTTATTATTTGATGATACACCATTTCCAAATAAAACAAACTAGACCTGAAAAGGAGTATACAACAAAGTGTGAGAATAAATTGGAACCAAAAAGGATTACGCAGCAAAATTGATTAAAAGCTGCAAAACCACCAATATTGTTAAATATGCAATAGAACAGAAGATATGATAAGGTTCCAAACATACATGAAATATAATAAAATAAAATTTACAAAACGATGCAGACTCGTGGAACAAAAAAAGTAGAGTTGAAGAGAAGAGAGTAGATAAGGATAAAGTCAAGTATAGAGACAAAACAGGCAAGGGAGACAAGAGAAGATGATATGGTATGAGGACGCAGAACAAATAATAAGATACAGAACAAATGCGTACCTCAACAGATGTCCACTAGTTTTTGCTGGCAGTACTAAAGGGCTTGAGTAATGTCAGAAAGAGCTAATTAGTGATGTGATTTTGGGGTTATAGCACCACTTACTGTAAAACCCCTGTTCTGATTAAATATTAAAAAGGTTATGGCGTTTACCATACTATTGTTACCGTAGCATATAGTAATGCCACTAATGTGCATATTAAAATAACTTCCCATGTCCATAGCATAGTGAGTTGCTTATCAATATAGCATATACTACAGTAGGCTATTAACATCGCGACATGATCAATACCAAAATACTGTCTGTAACTTAGTGGCTTGACAGTTTGATTGTAAATTTGTCAGTAATTAAGATGTCATAAATTAAGATTTTAGCCGAACAGTCATGTATTGAAGGGGATTTGAACTACATGCATAACTCATCTCATCTCTGTTGGATAATGTTTATGTAATTTCTGCCCTGACGCTGATATTATTTGGCGCAGCACTACAATAGTGTTATTGATGGCAAATGGCAGACCATGCCGAAAAGCCAGAAACAGAACTACGATTTAACAATAAATTAGTAAAAGCTAGAAGTAAGTGCTAGACAGATACACACCATTTTGTTGACCTAGCCTCAGCAGGACAATTTCTTTTATATAGAAACTCGAGCATTCTAAATTCTCCATTAAGTGATCTGATATTGATTGTAGCATGGACTCTATTTTGCTTATTATATTTATGTCTCTAGTATGGTACTCTTCAATCAGTATTAAAATGATTAGATATTTTAACCAGCTCATCTTGTCTCCTAGTCTTCGGGCCTTAATTTGTTGTTATCTGTCACCTGATGTTGCTGTTTGTAAATATAATTATGTTTCTACATGATTTGTAATGTGTTAGATTACATTGTTTGATTATCTCTATCTGCTTCATTTCAGAGTCAAAAACCATTTTGAACATCATAAAAACCGTGTTTAAGAAATTATGCGAGACAATGGAGCCCGAAGAGTTGAATTTGGTATGGAGTTGCTTATATAAGGAAGTGCATGAGTGTGTTAGTACTGGAAACATCAGGCATTTAAGTTGCATTTTAACGGTGCTTGTCTCAGCCGTAGAGGTGGAAAAAGGGCAAAAGGTGTCTGGTAAGTTACAATACTTTATGCAAATGAAATATTCCTTTTTATCTGTTTAAGTAAGCTGGTGACAAACCAGTATTGGATAAATAAATTTAATTTTGCTTTTCTTTTGGGGAGTCTTCTCTAATGCTTAGTTTTCTCTTTGTTCTTTAAACTGAGTTTCCCCGAGTATTCCCACATTCTCTGGGTTGTATTACCCTTCTGGCGTATGAGTAGGCCTTCACACACTAGGCATATGTAGGACTAGAGCTATTGATTCCATGGGGATTGCAGTTTGCTTGAATCAAATGATACTATTACTTCAGGTTTTCATGACATGTTTTTGTTTGGTACTTCTTTGAT
This sequence comes from Lathyrus tuberosus, assembly GCA_022829125.1. Taxonomy (NCBI): domain Eukaryota; kingdom Viridiplantae; phylum Streptophyta; class Magnoliopsida; order Fabales; family Fabaceae; genus Lathyrus; species Lathyrus tuberosus. The sequence goes on from JALAZF010000075.1 coordinate 14,722,317, forward strand.
AATCTTCATTACATATTAAGAGTAGTTCATATATTAATGGGCAATTAAAAATAATGTGTGTTGGCACGAGTTCAAGTGCTATATGCTAGTTTGGTTTTGTTTCTTATATTCCCATTTTTGTCAAAAGTATAGTGTCACAATGTTTTTCAGTGTAATTTAATATATTTTATTTTAAGATACTACACAGTTTCTTCAGTAAGTTGCTTTATTTGTCCACATGCTTTTCACTAATTTCGACTCTCCTTACACGAGGCAGATTATAAGCTTATGCTTGAACTCGTCCTCTTGCTTGTGCGCTCATATATCACACCTTTGGGTGTTGCCAAGTCACAAGAAGATACATGCTTTGTTGATGAAGTTTTGAACTTAATGTTGGCTACTCTCGATGGCCTCTGTAGTTACAGTATATCAATGATACCCGAGTGTGCTTCCCAGTGGGCTCCAATTTTTAAATCGCAAAGCTCAAGGTAATGGCTGAGACAAACAGTGTACTCTTGATTTAAACACTCTGTTTAACTTATTTCAATACTCTCTTGTGACACATTTGAGCCTGTTCCAGTTTGCTACATTTCATTGAAAATCTGCTAAAGAAGGATCCCTGTTTACTTGCTTTCAAAAGTAATGTTATAAGGTAACCTTTGAATCACATGATCAAATCATTGTTCTGTATTCTGGATATTTTAGTTGACTTATCTGCTTGTTTTTTAGTGCAATAAATGAGTTAATGGAGATTTCAGAGGAGGAGGTCATACATCTATTACAATCCTTCTGTGAGAAAATGCATTTGGATATACGAGATTCAGACTTTGTAGACGGAGAAAGTGCAGACGCATTAGTTAGGATAAGCAATAATTTGCAAGGGACTATCCGTTCTTGGATTGAAAAAATAAATGATATTGCACATTCTGATGTTTCTTGTGAATTTGATGAAAGAAAGATGGCACTGCTGTGGGGAGTTGTGAACTGCTATTCTCATATGTCTATTGTTGACGCCGTTCCATCTTTGTTGGTGCATCTTATGGATGCGGTAGATCAGCTTCTGACCGTTAACGCTGGTATTCCACCCTTTCTCGATTCAAATATGATTTTATTTTATGAGCAGTAGTCTTGTAGAACGTTGTGTCTGAGTAATATTAAAGCTGGTTTTCATTTTTGGCAATTATATTAGGTTTGCTATGATTTTTAAATTGGTTGGGCCATACTAAAAAATAAAATATATGGTTGAGGTTTAAAGTTGGATTGTTGTATTCATTGAATCTTTTTGATGCTTTACTCATTTTTTTTATAATCTGCACGTGTTTCACACTGATAGATTTTGTAGGCTATAAACACATAATTTCTTATTTTCTTTTTCTCTTTTTCATCTTCAGACCACATTGCAGATACGTCTAAAAAAGCATGGGAAAGCATTATAGGTGCTTTACTAAGTTCTTACGACAGATTATGCAATGACAGTAACCTCGGAACTGATGAAACCAAAAAGTTCTTATTTTTTGCAAAACGATACAAGTCATCTTCACACGTGTTGTCTGCTGTTGCTGGTTATTTGGAAAGCAAGTATGGGTAAGTGGATATGTTAACGTTAACTATGTTTTAAATATTTCAATCTTTAGTTGTCAAATTGTCCCTATTTTATAGGTACTCCTTGGTATTTGAATATCCCTCTGACTTTTATATATTATAGTTCTTCTTTGGAAGACATTGGGTGTAGAATGTACCATCCAGAACTAGAAAAAATGACTGCCGAGGAAGTGGCAGCATTTGGTGATAATTTGTGCCATTCAGAGAAGGAGGTTCGAATTTCAACTCTTAAAATACTCTGTCACTACAAATCTTTGGGTGAGGAAAATTCTTCGATAGATCAGTCAGCTGCGAAGAAAAGGAAAATCAAAGCTTCCTCAACTTCCATTGTGGATAACACAGGAAATAAGTCAGCTGCTAAGAAAAGGAAAATCAAAGCTTCCTCAACTTCCATTGTGGATGACACAGGGATTACGTCAGCCGTGAAGAAAAGGAAAATCAAAGCTTCCTCAACTTCCATTGTGGATAACACAGGAACTAATGTATGTATCTTCAAGTTATGTGCCTTTACCTTTTTTAACCTGAGTTTTAGCATGACTGTATTTTTGTGAAATAGCAGCCTCTGCTGGTTCTACTGTCTATTGAAACAACTCCAGTTTCAATTTCTACAAGCAAAAGTATCCAACTATTGATTTCCAAGATACAGATGGACCTATCTGCTGGAAGGATTACTAATGTGTACGCACCTCTTGTTTTGAGGGGGTTATTTGGCATCTTGAATAACCGATTTAGCGATATCTGGAATCCTGTATTAGAATGCCTTTCGGTCTTGGTTAGCCTGCATTTTTCACTTGTGTGGGATACCCTTATCGATTATCTGGAAAGATGTCTAGCAAAAAGAGAGACCTCTAACAGTGCTGATGGTGCATCGTTTGATCAACCAGCTGGTATGTTTCAAGTTCATTGACATCATATGTTGAGTTCATTCTTGCTCCCCATTTTTTTTGTTCACATGATGTCTTACCTAAGTATATTTTATTGTTCATTGGTTGGTGTTTTTGACTTGAGTTTAATCCACTCTGTAAAATTATAAGTAGTTTAATCAGTGTATATATTTGGCTTAGTTTGTAACAACCTATATAAAAAGTTTATATTTGTGTTAAATTTTGTAATGTTTTTCTTTAAAATTTTTATATTTCTAACATGTAAAATTCCTGTTTATATTATTCTACCTTTGTGCTGTTTTGGTAATCAGCTGATTTTGTTCCTCAGGTTTACTCGGCTGTTTCAAAAAATTTGTCTATCATGAATCTGATAGCACACCATCCGAAACAATATTGACATTATTGCTGCAAGCTTTACAAAGAATTCCAACTGTTATTGAACCTCGCTCTAGGCAATTCATTCCTCTTTTTTTGAAGTTCTTAGGATACAACACTCTTGATCTTGCAAGGTCTGCTAAATCCTTTTCAATGATTTTGAAATTTATGATTTGTTTTCCTCGGCGTTTCACTTAAATTGCCATGTTTTGTAATTTGTTTTTCTTTACAAAAATGAAATTGCAGTGTGGGATTGTTTGATTCTCATGCTTGTAAAGGAAAGGAGTGGAATCTGATCTTGAAGGAATGGCTAAACTTGTTGAAACTTATGAAAAATCCCAAATCATTTTACTTAAGCCAATTTATTAAAGAGGTTCTGCAGAATAGGTTGAGATGCAATTTGATTGTGTATCTTGTACATCACTGCAAAGTTATTTTCTTTTTAGTAACTTAGATAAACATGGCGGTCCCTAATTTTAAACATCTCCCCCCTTTCTTTTTTTTTTGGGGATTTTATGACAGGCTTATTGAAGAAGACGCTCCTGAAATACAGTTTAGAGTTCTGGATTGCCTATTAAACTGGAAAGATGATTACTTTTTACCATATACTGAGCATCTGAGAAACTTGATTAGTTCCAAAATTACAAGGGAGGAACTAACTACATGGAGTTTATCCAAAGAATCTAAAATGATTGAAGAATCTCACCGAGCTTATCTTGTGCCCTTGGTTATCCGTCTTTTGATGCCAAAAGTAAGAAAGTTGAAAGGACTTGCATCTCGAAAGGTATATTGAATTCAAACTTATGAGATTGTTTGATATATCTGTCTTTTTTCTTCCCTTTTAGCTTGGTTGAGTGATAATATTTTCTCTACATTTTGACAGAAAGCAAGTATTTGTCATCGGAAAGCTATTCTGAGTTTCATAGCTGAACTTGATATCTCTGAGCTGCCTCTTTTCTTTGCGTTACTGATAAAGCCGTTGCAAATAGTAGAGAAAACTGATGGGCCTACTAACTTGTTTTGGACTTTACCTATAGGTTGCACTAGTGAATTTCAAGTGTCTTCTTTGTTAGAATATTTTACTTTGGACAATATTGCAGCCTTATCCTGGAAAAAGAAATACGGCTTCTTGCATGTCATAGAAGATGTTGTTGGAGTTTTTGACGAATTGCATATCAGACCTTTTCTTGATTTACTGGTGGGGTGTGTTGTTCGAGTGTTGGAGAGTTGTGCATCAAGTCTTGACAACGTAAAGAATGGACTTTCTTCAGACAAACACAAATCTAGCCCCAGCTCAAACTCCTTTGGCGAGGAAAGTGTGGCAGAAAATCAAACATTGGTAATGTTTTGTTCACACTGAATGCAAATTTTGTGTAGCAATCTATGTTTTCGAAGTTGAGGATGAAATTGCCGTTTCGGAGTAGATGTTAGTTTAAATAGTGAGAAGCATGTGTTTCAATGTTCACTTAGCCGTAATGCTGGTATATTATTCTAGACTAAAATAACCTTTTAGTCCTTAATACACAATATTTTCTGTTAGTCCCCACAAATTTTACAACAAAATTCAACAACAGTTTGTACGATTAATTACGTTCAGTTGATTATTAATATAACAAGGTATTACAATTCATTAACAATCCACTAAACATGACTAACTATAATTTTGAACATCATTAACCATGTTTTTTAAGTGTTCAAATATACCTGATATGGATTATAATTTATAACCATTCAAGTTATGTTAAAAAATATACACAAATTTCCAGGTTTTCAAACATATCTATTAACCACAATTTCTATTCAAATATTTACCTGAAAATTGTGGTTAATAACCATTTAAAATCATGGTTAATGAGTGTGGCACCTTGTTATATTTATTAACCATCTACCAAATGTAATTAATCATGTATTTGAACATCATTAACCATTCAAACTTGTTGAATTTAGTTGTCCCATTTTTTGTCAAGATAAAGCCCCTCATAATAAATACCTTTAGAGACCACAGACATATATGTATTAAAATCAACAATTATTTTGATAGTCACAAATGGAAATAGATGTATATTACACGGGCTAGAAGTATTTAAATTTCTCTTATCAATATTTTATGAATAAATGTCTTAGTTGTTTTGTTATCCTAAACTTATATTGTTGTTTTCCATTGTAATTTGTATTGTTGTTTGATAGCTTCTAAAACACTAGATTTAGCAGTTTGATATCCTTTTTTGTATTTGTTTTTGCAGATTGGCAATTCTTCAAATCAGCTCAAGGATATGAGATCTCTGTGCCTGAAAATTGTTTCCTATGTTGTCAATAAATATGAGGATCATGAATTTAGTTCTGATATGTGGGACAGATTCTTTTCCGCTGTAAAACCCCTGGTTGATAAATTCAAACAGGAGTCTGCCAGTAGTGAGAAACCAAGTTCACTGCTATCTTGCTTTCTGGCCATGAGTGCAAACCATAAACTGGTAGCACTATTATGCCGGGAAGGAAGTCTCATACCTGATATATTTTCCATTATTTCCGTAAATTCAGCTTCTGAAGCTGTTGTATACTGTGTTCTAAAGTTTATCGAGAACTTGTTAAGCCTTGACAATCAGTTGGATTATGAAGACAGTTCTGCCCATAGAGTTTTACTTTCAAATATTGAAGTGCTTATGGACAGCATTTGTTGTTTATTTGAAAGTGATAATGCATCTAAGAGGTATTTAATTGGCGTTTGCTTGTGCTCTCACAAGTTTAGTGGCTGAAGTAATTGTTTTTAACTTTTAACCATGTAGATTGCATGTTAAATAGCAGGAGGCAAATAAGTTTGATTTTTGTCATAAGGAGCCAAATATCTCATTAACTAAACAAAAAGTTCGTGTCTAGGGAGAGCCTTTGGAGTATTGCATTTAGTGTTCCCATCTGGACCAATATTGAATGTCTAGACCTATATGAAAACGAACAACTGGACCAATCTTGAATGTCTAGACCATTTTATGTTGGCAAGAAACAGCATGCCTTTTTCTTGTATAAGAACATGTAGAAGGGAGTTGGGGCTTGAGTATTAAATGTTTTGACTCGTGTTTTTTCCTTGGACAGAAAACTGATCAAATTTCCTGGCGAGACATTGATAAGAATTTTCAAATTTTTACCCAAGTACATCAAGGAGGCAGAGTTTGCCAAGCGGTTTGTGAACATACTGCTTCCATTTTTGGAAATGAAAACACAAAGTTCTGGTGAGAGAACCTCCAATATCTCCAGTTGCTTTATTATCATCCTTTTCTTTTTAAGCTAATTAACTTTTATATTGATACTGAAGTTCTTCTTGCTATATTGTAGATGTTTGTATTGAGGTCTTGCAAGTCATTCAAAACATCATACCCATATTAGGAAATGGAAGCACCACTAAAATTTTGAGTGCTGTTTCTCCTTTATATATTTCGTCTGAGTTGGATATGCGTTTGAGAATATGTGATCTCCTTGATGTTCTTGTTGCATCTGATGCATCTGTACTCTTGGTGGTACTGATTGCTTTCTTTTCTAAATGTCTCTCTTGATCAACACATTACTTTCTGACAAATACATTCTACATTCCGTGTTCTGTTCTAATTTTCCTGCTCTGTTGTTTGGGTGCAGGCCAAACTTCTTCGTCAGCTGAATGCAACATCTAGTTTGGGTTGGCTTGATCATGATGTTATTTTGGATGCCTACAAAAATATCAATACCGATTTCTTTAAAAATGTTGAAGTGGAACATGCATCACTTATTTTATCACACTGTGTGCTTGACATGTCCTCCGAAGAAACAACTTTTGTTTATAATGCTCAGAGTTCATTGCTATCTTTTGTTGATTTTTCTGCACTCATCCTTTTACAAGTGGTAAGCAGTGAACAGGAGTTGACTGTAATGGAAAACACTCATAGTTGTTGGACAAAATCGTGCATCCAGCACATTACAAAGAAATTCCTCTTAAAGCATGTGGCAGGTGCCATGGATGGACCACTTTCTGTTAGAAAGGTACGTTGTAACTCATGTTATAAATCATATTTCAGAGTTGGGTACTGTATGAATTTGTAGTTATATGTAATTATATCTGCATATGTTCGGACTCAATCCCATGTCTAGGTTCGACAAATAGTTGGCATTCCTATTTCCAAGCATGGCAAAGATGTTGGAATGATACTGCCATAGATACACAGTTAATTACTGATTGACAACTTGAACATAAATTTCATGAAAAAGATTGTTTATATCCTTTATGTTCATATGCTGTTTGATGTCATTGCAGGGATGGATGAAGTTGTTATCTCAAATGACTTTGAAGCTTCCAGATGTGGCAAACCTTAAATCACTCACAGTTCTGTGCAATGAGGACGGTGAAGCAAACTTTTTTGACAATATAACCGATTCAGTGGTAGGTTTATGCTTACCATTAATCTAAGTAATTTCCCTATTTGTTGTTGCTCTTAGTTGCCTCTGTCATCTGTTACATATATATACAGCATTTTATTCCAGACATTTTATTATATACGTATTTCTGCTCCTTTCCTTATACTAGTCAGAAACACTTTCGGACTCATTGTTTTGTTATTTTAGCCATAACTTTTGGTTGAGTTATTAAAATTGATTGCAAAACATCTCACATGTTAATTTGATATTGCAGATCCGTAAGAGAGTGAAGGCATTGTCGCATTTTAGAAATGTAATAAGTACAAACAAATTATCAGAGGTAGTAAATTTAACTTCACAAGTAAAAGCATCATTCCTAGTGACCATTTTTTGGATAAGCACCTAGTGACTGGTTTTTAATAATTTATTGTTTATTCCAGTTTATCACTGAAAAAGTGTTCATGCGACTCTTCTTCAACATGTTGTTTGATGAGAAAGAAGGACAGGCTGACCATATGAAAACTGCATGCATCGAGACCATTGCTTCTGTAGCTGGTCAGATGGGATGGAAGTCATACTATGCACTATTGGACAAATGTTTTCAGGGAGCATCCAGGAGTCCTGACAAACAGAAACTCTTTATACGCCTCATCTGTTCTATTTTGGATAAATTTCACTTTTCAGAACTTTCTCACACTGAAGAACCTAATAAAGCTTTGGTTGGTGTTTCTGACATGGGGATAAGTGACAATGGTTCTTCAATTAATTTAGGAAACTTTGGTGTGTCTGATGTGAACACAGATATACAGACGTGCCTCTATAAAGTTGTGCTTCCTAAAATACAAAAGCTGATGGATTCTGATTCAGAAAAGGTCAATGTAAATATCAGTCTTGCTGCATTGAAACTACTTAAGTTACTTCCAGGTGATGTGATGGACACATATCTTCCAACAATCGCTCATCGAATTTCAAACTTCTTAAAGAGTCGCCTAGAAAGCATTCGTGATGAAGCTAGGTCTGCACTGGCTACTTGTTTGAAAGAACTTGGATTGGAATATTTGCAATTCATTGTTAAGGTTTTGCGATCTACTTTAAAGCGAGGATATGAACTTCATGTCCTAGGATACACACTGAATTTTATTTTGTCCAAGTGTCTTTCAAGTGCAGTTAGTGGAAAGATAGATTACTGTTTGGGGGATCTCCTTTCTATCATAGAGAATGACATTTTTGGAGCTGTTGCGGAACAGAAAGAGGTGGAAAAGATAGCTTCAAAAATGAAGGAAACAAAGAAGAAAAAGTCATTCGAGAGCTTGAAATTGGTGGCCCAAAACGTGACATTCAAAAACAATGCGCTAAAGCTGCTTGCACCCGTGACTTCTCATTTGAAGAAACATGTCTCGCAAAATGTAAAAGGAAGATTGGAAAATATGTTGCATAGTATAGCTGCTGGTATTGAAAGCAATCCATCGGTAGATCAGACTGATCTATTTGTCTTTATTTATGGCATTGTTGAGGATGGCTTAAAGAATGAAATTGATTGGCATGAGAATAAGTTGACAAAATTGGAAGATAAGGATAGGCGTACTAACGCTAAAAGAGTTTTTTCAGGTCGTGTAGTTGCTAGGGGCTTATTATGCTCACATCTGATAACAGTGTTTGGTATCAGAATATTACATAAACGTATGAAGGGTTTGAAACAGGGTGGAAAAGATGAAAATACCTTATCCTTATTAGATCCTTTTGTCAAGCTATTAAGTGATGGTTTGTCCTCGAAGTACGAGGACATATTGTCTGCTTCTCTTGGATGCCTTACTGTACTGGTAAAATTGCCTTTACCATCTCTTCAAGTACATGCTGAGAGAATAAAGTCTGCTGTACTGGATATTGCCCAAAGTTCAGTGAACTCTATCAGTCCTTTAATGGAGTCATGTTTGACATTGCTGACTATGCTTTTGAGAAACACTGAAATTTCTCTCACCCAGGACCAAATACATATAGTAATTCAGCTTCCAATATTTTTGGACCTTGAAAGAAATCCATCTTTGGCGGCCCTTTCACTTCTAAAGGGTATTGTCAACCGCAAGTTGGTTGTACCTGAGATATATGATATTGTTACTAGGGTTGCTGAATTGATGGTGACTAGTCAAATGGAATCTATTCGCAAGAAATGCAGTAAAATTTTGTTGCAATTTTTGCTTGATTATCGACTTTCACAAAAGCGCTTGCAACAACATCTTGACTTCCTGCTCTCGAATTTGAGGTAAGTGCACAGTGTGTTCTTGATTATCAATATTATAGTTTTCTTTCTCATTTTTTGAAGATTGATTTTAGGCCAATGGATGTTTTATCCTTACAGGTATGAACATTCAACTGGGCGGGAATCTGTTCTTGAAATGATTCATGCTATTATAGTCAAATTTCCAACAACTGTTTTGGACGAGCAATCACAGACATTTTTTCTCCATTTGGTGGCTTGCTTGGCAAATGATAATGATGATATTGTTTGTTCTATGAGTGGGGCTGCTATAAAGACGCTCGTTGGTTCTGTTAGTACCAAATCACTTGAATCTATTCTTAAATATGCTCTTTCTTGGTATTTGGGTAACAAGCAGCAACTCTGGGGTGCCGCCGCACAGGTATTTCTCTCTAAATTGCCTTGTGAATCATAACTTGATTAGAAAACATAAAACTTACTCCCTCCGTCTCATAAAAAATGTCCAATTTGAGCAATGCGCGGTTCTTAAGAAAATGATTAACTGTGTTGGATTTAGTGAAAAAATTAATGTCATTTACTAGAGTACCCCTATTAAAAGTAGTTAATAAAGGAATTGAATAAAGTGAAAGCTAATGAATAGGGGTAAGTAGTGGAAAAATAATAATAAATGCTATCTTGATAATTGAAATGGACAATTATTTTGAGACAAAAAAAAAGTGCAAATGAGACACTTTTTATGAGACGGAGGGAGTATATCATATTGTCTCAATACCTATTTTTTGGGTCTGATTGTAATACGATTGTCTCAATACCTATATTGTCTCTTCACACTTGCACCGCCTCACACGGCCAACACTATCGAGCTTGGTGCATGGATATAAATGGTGTGTGGCTCGACAGCGGAAACCTGATAGCAGGTGACCCAAATGAATCATGGATAGACTCCATCTTAGATTGTGAGTTGGGCCTAACTCCTCGTCCCTACAAAACCTCCTTATATGGGAGGAATGTCCCCCACTTATAAACAATTGACGTGGGAGTCTTTAATAATTACTCTTCCCAAATCATAAAGTCACTTTGTCAAAAAAATTTGTTCCAAATTATAAGTCACTTTACAATTACAATGCAATTATTGACATTTTTCCCAATATACTCTCTATCATTTATTACTATTTCTTTCAATTCTTTAAGTTTCTCTTTCATCTTCAATAAATGAAGGACAATATTGTAAAGTAATGCACAATTTCTCTTTCCCATACAACATTGATTATGTTTCTTAATTCGCGTGAAAAGTCCAAAACGTCTTATAATTTGGGATGGATGGAGTACAATTTAAACTTCAGTAGGTGTTGTGATATCCACGGCGACTAGAGATATGTCCAATACCTAATCATTTCTCCTGGAGAGATTCCCTAAAATTACAGATAGTTAAAATTAAATAGCCATTAATGAGCAACCCCATACATCTTTTTTCCTGAAGATCCTCCTTGATGGAGGAGACCATAGGTGGAGCAGCAGACAACAAGCTTAGCCCATAGCAAAGACATGAATGCGATGAACCCCTGCAAATACAAGCATTTCTTTCCAACCAAATACTCCAAAAAACAAAATAGGTGCCATATTGGCATAACCCTGCAAATACAAGCATTTCTTTCCAACCAAATTCCCAAAGAACAAAATAGGGGCCACATTGGCATACATGATCTCTTCACTTCTTTCATTGACAAATTGGAAAGAAAATGTTCTAAATTTAGATGAAACTTCCAAGACTCATCAAAGAAATCGAAATGATAGAGGCTTCTGTTCATTATATTATATTGGTTGCTGTTTAGAAACTAGAAATACACAGTGCAATCTAATGGAGAAAGAGTTCTGTTAGCGTGTGTATAATAATAATACATTCTGAGAGCTGGTGTCCAAACAACAAATTTGACCTTAGAATCACAACCGCTTTAGTTTTTCATAGGGTATGCAGTAGTAAGAATTTAGTACCAATCTGTTCATTGTTTTTTATTTTTCTTGTTTTTTCTCAAACACTAAAATTATCTTAGCATAGGTTTTTTTTGTCTGTTTTTGATCTCTGAAATGCCTGATACAGGTTTTGGAGTTGCTGATTGAGGTAGCAAAAAATGAATTTCTTAGACATATAGACTGTATGCCTTTCAAAAAAAAGGAAAGACCTATAGACTGTATCTTGCCGGTGACTTGTCGCATCTTGCAGTCTGCTATACATGCAGTCACAAACAGGCAAGAGAGCTTTGAGTCCGAATCCATCATTCCACTTTGGAAGGAGGCATACTATTCTTTAGTTATGCTAGAGAAGATGATTCATCAATTCCATGACTTATGCTTTTCAAAGGATCTAGAGGTAAATTTTGTTGTACCGTCTATTAAATATATAGACTTGGATTTCTTTGGCGGTGCGTGTAGCTGCATATTGCTGAGTGGAGACAGTTCTTTCCCGCTCTTTAATGAACATACAAGATTTATTGATAAAAACTTTTCCAATTAATTTTCCACCCATCATTTTTCACTTCTTAACAAGCACACGGACATATTTCTTTTACCTACATTTCAGGATATATGGGAAGCAGTACGTGAGATGTTGTTGCACCCACACTCGTGGTTACGCAGCAAATCAGGTCGTCTCATAGCTCTATACTTTGCACGTGTAACAGATGCCAACAAAGAAAATCATCAAAGCTCCTTAAGTAGCTATTTTATGATGACTCCTAGTAGATTATACTTAATAGCCACTTCTCTTTGCTGCCAATTGAAAATGCCACTCATAGATGATGCTGACAGTGACCTGATGACCCAGAATATTGTCTTTGCTATCTGTGCTGTCTATTCTTTAATGGGGCAAACTGCCATCATAGATCCATCTGTATTCTGGTCTACTCTTGAGCAGAATGAGCAGAATCGGTTTCTCAAAGCTTTAGACTTGATTAATGCAAGAAAAGGAAGAAGCATGTTCATGTCTTCATCGCTTACCTCCTCTGTATGTGAAGACAATAGTCAACTTATTGTTAAGAACACCCAACATATACTTGTATCGTTATTGCTCAAGAAAATGGGCAAAATTGCTCTTCAAACAGATGCAATTCAGGTTGGTAATCGATCTCATTGCATATATGTTCTTTAGTCTTGACCAATGTGCATGAATAATATTATTTCTTATTTTTCTTATTTAACAGATGGAAATAGTCTTCAACAGCTTTGGGAAACTTATGGCACAGATACAGATTAGTAGTATGGATGACTGTCTGCACTATGCACATGTAGTCCTGTTACCTCTATATAAAGTCTCTGAAGGATTTGCTGGAAAAGTGGTAGCTGGTAATTTCTCGCTTCCCTCTTAAATTTCTTGTATAGATAAATGCCAGGTCTGCTAGATATCCATTTTACCGGAGGATTTCTGTTGCTTGGCATAGAAAAAGATTATATACACTGTTCTATCTGGTTCAAGATCCTCTCATGTTACTAACACGAAATCTCATCTTACGGGGCAGGCAAAAATGCAAAGCTCGTAAATAGACGTGTCATACTATAATTTCTTGTGTCATATATCATGATCCTATACTGATTTCAGGGCTTTTTATTGAAGATTTTGTTTACCTTGCATTTTTTCTGTGTTTTTTTAATTTTTAATTTAATTTAATTTAATTTCTTTTGGCAGTGGAATGGGGATAACCATTAACCAGCCATAATGTCTAATTAACAAATGCTTCTCTGCTCGATTTTTTTCCTAGTTTTATCTTTTACCAATCCCTCCTTTCATGTCATATTTTTTTAGTTTTACCACCCCCTGTTATCACTGTCTAACTGCTTTGAGTTCTTTACCAGATAATCTCAAAAAGTTGGCAGAAGACACCTGTGGGAAAATTGAGAATATTATCGGTACTCAAAACTTTGTGCAAGTTTATAACCTTATCAGGAAGAACCTCAGTTTAAAAAGAAATAAGAGGAAACAAGAAGAAAAGCTCATGGCTGTTATCAATCCGATGCGAAATGCCAAGAGGAAATTGAAAATGTCTGCCAAGCATCGTGCCAACAAAAAGAGAAAGGTTATGACTTTGAAGATGAGGAGATGGAATCGTTGATTGATGGAGGGGTGTTAGTAGAAAGTCCCGTAGCTATATGCCATCTAGTTTGGAGCCTTCAATGCTTGTGTCAAGGTTTTAGTAAAAACAAGAATCTTACCATCTCATAGAGAGATTCATTGTTACGCATTGCTTTCATTGTCATCTGCTTGTTTGAAGAAAAACAAGTGGGTTCGGAGATTTTTGAAGATCACAAGCAAAATGGTCGATACTAGTATGTATGTCTCATGTCTGAAGATTTTTGGGTATTTCCAAGTGTTGCTGTTGTACATTTTTTAAGGATTGGAAAAAAGAAATACAAAAGGATAGCACAGGGAGGAGGATATTCTGTAACAGATTTTGATGTTCTTTTCTTAAAACTCTCGGGTGTATCCTTAATTTTTGTAGTGAATGAAAAATAGGCACTTAATTTTGTACCAATTGAATGTAAAACATATATATTTTTGATAAATTTTACTTGCTAACTACAGATATGTATTTTAAAATGTAGTATGTAATCATTTTAACTATAATGACTAAAAAGGAAACACCAAATTTAGAGTTTTTTCAACCATACAAATCAAATAGTGGACCACCCTATGTCATCTAATTTTTTAGAACTTGGGTGATATATTTTTCCAAAATATCGACATATATAAAGAACCAAAGTGAATCTTGCTTTCAAAACTCTTACTTTCCTGCCTTTTTCGCTGAGTGGGTCTTTTACCTTTGAAGTAGATTGAGAAACTTCTTGTAGAACAACAATCAATATGTCACGTCGTATTATGTCAAGATCACGTCGTATTATGACAAGATGGATTTATGACAAGGTTTTTTTCTTCCTTAGAGTCTATAATAAGTGTTTTGTTTTTTTGTTTTTATATTGTAAGTAGCTATGACAAGGATAGAAATTTTTATCCACGTAACCACATTTTTTTATATTATTTTCAAAGTAACCAATTTTCAAACCAATTTTTTAAAATACTTTAGTTTCACAAAAAAAAAATTCGTTGAAAGGTGACGCCATTAGGAGTGACGATCCCTTTAAAAGTTAATGAGGGGGTGCCATTTGGGGTATAGTCACATTTATGCATGAGGAGGGGACGCCAAGTACCCCGAAGCCTCTTTTAAACGGTTATTTTTTCTAATAATATTTAATAAATAATATATTAAATAATAATGACTAAATAATAAACAATTTCATTTAATAATAAATTGAGTACATATGTGAAATATTGTATATTAATTTTTGCGACTAGGTCGAGCTAAATGTCCGTCGATACCACATCCTCGAGTATGTACGTTTCTCGGTGGTCTTTGTGATGGCGTCAAATCCACATGGGGTGTTTGATAGAAAACTCGCGCTGATGGTTGTTGTTCTGGACTGGGCCGGGGTCTGCCCCTAGATCGAGCAGGCCCAACCCACGTCCTGGGATGACCCAACAAAGACCCCTTAGAGCGACCCGTGCCGAGCACAGACCCACCTCAACAGCGTCGGGCACGCGCACAACATAGGGCGTCGGGCAGAGGCGCTATCCCCCATCCGGGCTCACTCCTCCTCGACACTCAGGTGCTCTTCTCCACGTGGGGCCATTTCCATCTGTACATAAGAGTCCTCCCCGCGAGGACATGTCTCTCCCCGACACGCAAGACTCCTCCCCGCGAGGACACGTTCTCATGTAACCACCCACTCCCGATAGAATCGGTCTGCCCTAATTCCGGAGATCTAGGAACGGTTACCCCAGGGCGAAGACCACATGCTGGTCTTCACTACGCCACGTAAGCCCTGACAGTTACTTGGATTGGGCCTGACAATTCAGCCCAATGCAAGTAACCGTTGGCCCCACGCTGGGGGCTCTCTATAAATACCCTCTCACTTGAGAGGGTCAGGTTACACACTCTTTTACTCTCTAACCTTGTACTTGCTTTTACTTGTGACCCTTGCCTTACTTGAGCGTCGGAGTACCTTGCAGGTACAACCCCCGCCGTCTTTCAACCTCACCGGAGCTGAAGTCCATACGACGTTGCTGGCCACTGAATAACTGTCTGATCCAGGTACGATTAGTGGCGCCGTCTGTGGGAACCCTTGCTTCCCTGTTTTTCCTCCGATAAACCAAAGCAATCCTCTCGTTCATCACCAGCATGGCCAACAACCCGTCTGCTAACAAAGCTCTGGACACCGTCCTCGCGCAACTCGAGAACGGGAACCACCGCGAAGACGCTGCTACCCTCCACGTCGAAGAAGGCGACGTGAGAGACGGGCAGACCGCCTCCCCAGACTCCCAAGACGCGGCTTACGACGTCGCCCAACAGGACGACCAACAAGCCGTCTTTCAGCCAGTTGCTCCTCCGCCCAATGCAGATTCGAGCACCGTGGCCCTGTTTGCCTTGATCAATCAGACCAATCAAATGATAGCACACCAGAACACCAGAATTGAAGCTCTGGAGCAAGGGCGGACACGGTGATCTTCCCCGCGAAGACATCGTCGTCCACCCTCACCCCGCCGCTCTCCTTCCCCGCGAAGGACTCCTTCCAAAGAATCTCGAACCCCCTCGCCGGCGCGCGAGGGCCGTCGGCCACGCCTTGAACGCCCCTAGCCGGCGGTCTTCCAGAAGCGCCATCGTTCCCCGCCTCGGAAGGAACCCAGGCCCTCCGCAGCCACCAAGAAGTCCAAAACCACCGAGGAGAGACCGAGGAACCGTTCGAGGAATTCCCCTTCTCGACATCACCGATCCCTTTCGAGATCCCCGACCGGAAGCGACAACGACGACCAGAGGACCCCTCTGTCGTGGGAGATCATGAACGCCCCAATTCTTGCGGGCATGGAGAAACCCCCGCCACTGGGGACCTACGACGGTCTGGCCGACCCCGACGATCACGTTGAAAGTTTCGAAGTCATGCTCGACTTCCGAAACGTCAGGGGAGCCATTAAGTGCAAGCTTTTCCCCACCACCTTGCGGAAGGGCGCCATGACATGGTACAAGGGTCTGACACCCGGGTCGATCACATCCTAGAAGCAACTAAGACAACGCTTCACCAAACACTTTACTACGTCTCGTCGACACCTGAAGACGAAGGCAGCCCTAGAGAGCATCTTCTAGGGGAAGAACGAATCTCTCCGGAACTACATTGAGAGATTCAACAGAGAGGTTGTCGAGGTTCATACGACCGACGACATGAAGAAGTACCTGATCATCCATGGACTACGTTTTGGATCTGATTTTGCCAAGTCCGTGGGCCTCCGCAGACCCCGCCGTCTCGAGGACCTCCTCCAACGAGCTTAGTCGTATATCGAGCTCGAGGAGTCAGAGGCAGCGCAGATCGCCCTTGAGTCGAGACGCAAAGAAGGCCCCCGCGACCACAAAGATGAAGACTCTCCTCCCCGACGAGGAGGATAAAGAAAGAAAGAAAATCGCCCCCGTGATCCTCGGGAACCGCGCGGACCAGCTGGTCGGTTCACGGAATACACCCCGCTCAACGCTCCCCGCGCGCGAATCCTCTCCGAGTGCCAGAACTTGGAATTTCTGAAAGGAGGCGTTCGTTTTCCGAAGCCGACTACTCCCAAATCAAACACTGGCAAGTCAAAGTACTGCAGGTTCCACCGAAGCCACAGGCATGTCACAGAAGACTGCATCCATCTCAAGGACGCAATTGAAATCCTCATCAAGGAGGGGCACTTGAAGAAATACGCCCAGAAGAATGATACTCCTCGTCCTAGCTCCCGGGAAGCCCAGAACGTCGAGGAGACGACACCTCCTCCCGACGAGAGTCGACTTCAGGTCGCCCTCAGTGTCACTCGACCCGAAGATTTCTTTGTCCCCATAATCATTGAAGGCCAAGAAGCAATTCACAACATGTGGGCAACCTTCCCCACGAGGACCCCGTCACTGCCCGTAGCATTTGGGAAGGCTTCCCCAAGGCAATGGTCATCTCCGGGGGTGGTTACGAGAAGTTGTCCGTCGGGTCGATCAAGAGGAAATTTGATGAACTGGAATCAGCAACGTCGGCGAAGACAACCACTCTCGAGAAGGTGCGAGGGAACTTAAACCATATCACCTTCTATCTCGAGGAGCTCCCTGGAGGAGCGCCCAACGCCACTATCCCCCTCCTGGTCAGGGCCCAGATGGCGAATTTTGACGTTCGAAGGATCTTTGTCGACCAGGGCAGCTCGGTCGACATCATGTACGCTCACCTTTTCGGGACTCTCCAACTCGACGAGAGACATCTGACCCCATACGTTGGCTCAGACCTGCAGGGATTCAACGGAACCAGCACCCGACCATGGGGCTACGTTGAGCTGATGGTCACATTCGGGGCCGAAGACACAACCCGACAGGTGAAGACCCGCTTCCTGGTGGTCGAATGTCCATCCCTTTACAACTGCATCCTCGGGAGGACCACCCTGGCCGAGCTTACGGCGGTACCATCAACGGTCCACCTCAAAATGAAGTACTACACGACCAGGGGACGAGTAGTGACGATGCACGGGGACATAGACGTGGCCAGAAGATGCTTCGACGCCGCCATCAAAGGCACGAGTTCCATCGGCACCAAACCCAAGACCGTGGCCAAGCCACCCCCGGACGCCGAACAGGTACCTCTCCCGCGCGTCAACGCGGTCGAACTCGACAGCAGGTTCCCGGGCGAACCCGATGAAGACGGGGCAGAAGACCTCGACCTCCAGACGGAAAACAACGGGTGGCCTCTCCACCCAACGCGCCTCATCCCCGACGGAGACTTTGAGCTCGTGGTCCTCGGGGACGATCCAGACCGTAACGTGAAGATTGGCATCGGAATCCCCGACTTGGCGAAGGAGCAGCTGAAGGCATGTCTAAGGGAGAACGTTGATCTCTTCACATGGAGCGCCTCCGAGATGCCTGGCCTCGACCCCGAGGTGGCTTGCCATCAGCTCGCAATAGGTCCGGCCGCTAGGGCCATAGCTCAACGTAGGTGTAAGCAGTCTCCCGAAAAAACGGAGGTTGCTGAAAAAGCTGTAAAAGACCTCCTAGAGGCAAATTTTATTTCGGAGGCCAGGTACACAACCTGGCTGTCCAACGTTGTACTCGTCAATAAGAATAATGGAAAATGGAGGATGTGTGTTGATTATACTGATCTTAACCGGGCTTGCCCGAAAGACTGCTATCCTTTGCCTAACATCGACCAGCTGGTCGTCAATTCTGCAGGTTACAAACTATTATCCTTCATGGACGCATACTCGGGATACAACCAAATTCCCATGGACAAGGTCGACAAACAGCACACGACTTTCATGACCGAGTCGGGCAATTACTACTACAACGTAATGCCTTTCGGCCTGAAGAACGCCGGTGCGACCTACCAACGGATGATGAACAAGGTTTTCCGGGCTGAAATCGGCGACATGTTCGAGGTCTACATGGACGACATGATCGTCAAATCAGCAGAAGAAGTCGACCATGCCGCACACTTCAAGAAAGTGTTCGACACAGCGAGGAGGTGCCGCATGAGGTTCAATCCCGACAAATGTACCTTCGGTGTTCGGGCAGGTAAGTTCCTCGGTTACTACCTCTCAGAGCGAGGAATCGAAGCTAACCCCGACAAGTGTAGAGCTTTTTCTGAGATCCCTACTCCGGACTCAAAGAAGTCAATACAATCATTGAATGGGATGCTCACCACCCTCTCCCGCTTCGTCGCCAAGTCGGTGCAGTACGCACTCCCATTTTTCAAACTTCTCCAAAAAAACCGAAGTTTGAATGGAGCGAGGAGTGCGAGCAGGCGCTCTTCAACCTAAAACAAGTCTTATCGCAACCCCTGGTCCTCTCACGGCCTGAGAACGAGGAGACGCTTTTATTATATCTCGCAATCACGAGTGAAGCAGTCAGCGCCGTCCTTATTCGAGAAACCCCGGACGGACAGAAACCAATTTACTTCACGAGCAAAGCCCTCCAAGGCCCCGAGCTCAGGTATCAGCAGATAGAGAAAGTCGCCCTGGCCCTCGTCACCGCGGCCAGGAGGCTACGCCACTACTTCCTCGCCCACACTGTCGTCGTAAGGACCGAACATCCCATAAGGCAACTCCTTGGACGACCGGATATGGCGGGGAGGATGCTCAGGTGGTCGCTCGAACTCACCGAGTTTGACATCCAATATGAAGGAAGGAAAGCCCTGAAGGCTCAGGTATTGGCCGACTTTGTGGCAGAGATGACCGTCCTGGAACCTTCGATCAACAGATCCCAAAAATGGACGATCTATGTCGACGGAGCATCCAGCCCGAAGGGAAGCGGGGCAGGCATCATCCTCGAAAACGAGGAAGGCATCCTGATCGAGGTATCCCTCGAACTATCCTTCCCGACGTCGAACAACCAAGCGGAGTACGAGGCTTTCCTCGCCGGACTTCGGTTGCCCGAGGACCTCGGCGCCAAGGAGGTCAAAATCTTCACCGACTCCCAGCTCGTGGCCTCGCAAGTCCGAGGAGAGTACCAGGCGAAGAACGACAACCTCATCGAATACTTGACCTTGGTGAAAGAGAAGATGAAAAAGTTCACCTCCGCGGAAGTAACTCACATCCCCCGCGAGCACAATGCCCGAGCAGATGTCTTGTCCAAATTGGCAAGCACAAAGAAGAAAGGCGGGAACAAATCCGTCATACAAGAAGTGCTTTCCCGGCCGAGCATCGACAAACCCGCTCCAGTGGCGGACGTAAACGCCATTGGTGACAACAATTGCTGGATGACCCCCGTGTACGAGTACCTCATGACGGGCAAACTGCCCGAAGATCCCAAGGAAGCCGGAATGGTCAAGCGGCGGACATGCTCA
This sequence comes from Lathyrus tuberosus, assembly GCA_022829125.1. NCBI lineage: Eukaryota > Viridiplantae > Streptophyta > Magnoliopsida > Fabales > Fabaceae > Lathyrus > Lathyrus tuberosus. Next base: position 14,742,627 of record JALAZF010000075.1, read on the forward strand.
TACACGATAGTCGAGGACAAGCTATACCGACGAGGGTTCTCTATCCCCCTCCTCAGGTGCGTTGAGGAGACCAAGGTCCCCCGCATCCTCCAGGAAATCCATGAAGGAATCAATGCACAGCACCTCGGCGGGCGATCGTTAGCCCGTAAGGCGCTTCGACCAGGGTACTACTGGCCCACCATGCAACAGGACGCCAAGGAACACATCAAGAAGTGCGATAGATGCCAACGGCACGGGGATATGCACCTTGCTCCTCCTAACGAGCTCAAAACACTGTCCCCCCCGTGGCCATTTGCGTGGTGGGGGATGGATATCCTCGGACCTTTCGTCCAGGGGTCGTATCAAAACAAATACCTCATCGTCGGGGTGGACTACTTCACGAAGTGGATTGAGGCGGAAGCATTGGTCAAAATCACGGCCTTCAACATACTGCATTTTTACAAAAGGAACGTCCTCGCCCGATTCGGCGTGCCTCAAGCTATTGTCACCGACAATGGAACACAGTTCACCGACAAGAACTTCCAAGACTTCGTCTCCAAGCTAGGCACGAAGCAGCACTTCACGTCGGTCGAGCACCCTCAAACAAACGGACAGGCTGAGGCGGCGAACAGAGTAATCCTACGAGGATTGAAACATCGATTAGGCGACGCCAAGCAGCGGTGGATCGAGGAGCTACACAACATCCTTTGGGCCTACCGAACGACCCCACATTCCACGACCGGGGAGACCCCTTTTCGTCTGACCTACGGAACGGAAGCGGTGATCCCCGTGGAAATCAAGAAACCCTCGAGGAGAACGGAAACCCCCTCGATGGGGACGCGAACAACGAAGCCCTGAGGGAAGAACTCGATTTCGTCGAGGAGACACGTTCGGGCGCTTCTCTCCGAGAAGCTTCACTAAAACAGAAAATAACACTGCGTTATAACGACAAAGTTATCAAACGTGATTTTCAGGTGGGCACCCTCGTCCTAAGAAGGAACCAGAAAGACTCGCGAGAGGGCAAACTCGCCGCAAACTGGGAGGGCCCATACCGCGTCCGCGCGAAAACGGGGACAGGAGCCTATTTCCTCGAAAATCTGCACGGGGAAGAACTCGCTAGACCATGGAACACTGAGAAGCTCAAACAATACTACAGTTAAGCACTGCCCGCGACTCACGAACACCGCGATTACGGGGACACACTAAGGTACGAGCGCGACACCCCTATACAGAACACGGCGATCGAAGGCCGCGTTGTGTGTGCGCGAGGACTTTTGATCCGACGGGGATACCTCGATCGAGCTCCGCCGTCGTTGTACCAATTAGGCAGAACACCCAGCTCGCGATGGGAAGTTCACGCCACGAAGCTAAGATCTCGACCGAGCTCTTAGCCTCGTTGAAGGTCGGAATACGTCTCCGACCACCCGACCAGCTCTCCACGCGGTCAGGGACTATCAAGGTCGAGTAAATCCCAAAGTCTTTATTACATAGAAAAAAACAAAGTATTGAAGTCTTTATTACTTAGACAAAAACAAAGTATAGAAATCTCTATTACTTAGACAGAAACAAATAAAGTATAACAAATGCTATAACATCACACACAGTATAAACCATACAAACAGCACACGAGAAGATAAGCAAAAATGCATTGAAGCGGGCAGAAGCCCATTGTACAAATATTACAAATAAGTATCAAAAGCCCCTGGCACGCAGGCCGGGCATACGTGTTGAAAAATAAATAAAACGGCTCGCAGCCCGAACAAAACGAAGAAGAAAAGCCTACTCGGCGACAGTCCCTTCGGGCTCCTCGCGTTCATAAACCTCGTCTACCCGCATCGGCTGCACGATCTGACCATCGACCACCTCGGAGTCGGGGTCAATCCCTTCGGTTGTGAGGTCGGGGTTGAGAACCCGAAGCTGCTGCATGGTGTTCCTGAAACCTATGTCGGCCGATACGAGGTTGTCCTCCTCGGTTTCCTCATTAGCGGGGGGGACATCCTCCTCTAACTCGGTATTCCTCGCCAAGAGACGATCCCTCTCCTCTTCAATCCCGACGAGACGTCTCCGCTCTTCCTCAGCATTCTTCAACTTTTCCTCCAACTTCCCTTGAAGCTCGACCTGGGCCTGGTTCTGGCTTTTGCAGTCGGCCAGCTCCTTGCCCACCTTCTACATTTCGGCTGAGATAGACTGGAAACTCTAGAGCAACCTGTTCAGTTTGCCTTCCGGGCACGCCTTGTCGTTCAGAACCAGGGCAGCCGCACAAACCCGCATCACAGCGGACACATCCTCCACCAGCGCCCTTCTCTGAGAGACCTTGTCGACGCCTAAGATGGCCTGAGCTTCGGGGGCACCCACACATAGGGAATTATTCCCCATGAAAAAGTTCGGCCTCGAGTGACAAGGCGGGAGCACAAGTTTTATAGCAGAGGGACTCTCGTTCTCAGTAAGGTCGATGGCCACTGTGTCCGCAATCCGCTGCCTCTTCGGGGAGACCTGGGGGCTGGGAGAATCACTATCCTGGTGAGAGCCAGAAGAACCCCCGGTTGTCTGAGTGGGAACGGATTCCTGTGCTCGGATCTGCTCAAGACGACTTTTGCCTCCCTTCTTCGTAGCGCGGTTTACCTTCAACTTTTTGAGGCGCTCCTCAGCAGACGACATCTTACCTGCACAGAAAGCAAAGAGGTCAGTAATTCGAAAAGAAGGACGAAGGGAAAGGCAGGTCGGGGAGGCCGCCCCACCTAACAGCTCGAGAGCCTCCTCGTCAGAAAACGTCTCGAGGAGAGCCCTTGTGTTGATCAATCGACGCTTCGTTAAGACCTCCCCATCGTCGCCCAGAAGGAAGTCCCCGTTCGGCGTCACAAACTTGGCTTTATTAAACCCACTGATGAACTTGACTATGGCCTCGTGAGCCAAGCGATCCCATTCACAGAGTTTACCAGGGCTGACGATATAGCTGTCCGTTCCCCTCTTGAAGTGTTCTTCAGTCCAGAACAACAGAAACCTGGGCACAAGGGCCTCCTCTCGCCGCCCATCCACTTCTTCGACGACCCGACGGTACACTGTATTTACGGCCTCATGTGTGACCGGCCTCACGAGGAAGTACCGATACTTGAAGTCTCGGACGGAGTCCAGATAAGTGTGAAACAGGCTGCTCACCTGCTTGAAGGACACCCAACAATGCTTGCCGTCGACAGCCTGCCGTTGAAGATGGAAAATGCGAAAAAATAGGGGCACCGTCGCCCCAATCTTCAGGTATTTGCACACGAGCTCGAAAGCCCTGATGAAAGCGAGAGAGTTGGGGTGGAGTTGAGAAGGGGCCAAACGCAGGTGGACAAACATTGACTGTTGAAAATCCGTGAAGGGCAAATGCCACCCCGCCTCATCGAACATAAACTCATATACGGGAAACTGCATCCCGCTATATGTCGAGCATATTCGATGATGTGGCAAAGGCCTGAACACGTTCCACGACTTCTGTGAACCTATTAGGCGGTGCTCGACGGTACAAAATATGTCGGCCTCGTTCAGGTCGACAAACTCGGAGATCATGTTCACTGCCTCTTTGCATGCCCACTCGTCGGGAAGCCTCTCCCCGACGCTGGTTGTCTCCGCCATAGGTGAATCGGGCTCGTCGTAAATATCCAAAGATCCCTCGGCCATTGGAAATACGTCCATTTACCTGAAAAGCAAAAGGAAATGGTGAATTCGATGACCCATATCAAATCCACCCCTTCCACCGCTGATCAAGTGAAAGGGCGAGGAGGGAACGTCAAGGAACGCGAACTCGCGACCATCCTCAGGTCCGTGGGGAGCGAAATTGGGCGGGACTCCGGGGTATTCGACCCATATCCCCGAGATAAATGTCGGTTCCCCGGGGATTCCGTCCTTAATCCCCGGAATGTTCAACAAAAGAACGGAGAAACATTCATCTCATGACCCCGAGATATTCTTCGTGTCCTCGGGGATTTCATCGTCTCTCCCCGCGAGATTCAACAACTAAACTATGAAATTCCGCCGTTTTCGTCAGATATTTCGTGATTTCCATTAGAACTTCATCAGTTCACCATGAAACCACCCTAAAAAGGCAAATGAAAGGAGAAAAAAGAAAGAAACTTACTTGAAATAACTTCCGGTAGGGTTCCGGCACGGAAGTTGGCGGCGGCGTACAATGGAAAGATAAGAGAAGGAAGAAAGAGCGAATCTGAGCAAAGGAGGAGCCAAAAGTGCAAATGGGACGAGATGACCCTTATTTATAGGGCTCTCACAAGTTTCGAGGACTCCTAGGCAATCGATTATGCTACCCTAGCGTAGCCGCCCTAGACAATGATGAGCTGCGACACGTGGCGCACACTCTCCCAAACGTGTCGTTTCATTCCCCAACACGCGTCTTTTCATTCACCTCGCTTCAGACTTCCCGTGTCCCCGTGATGCCGCCCATCCACGGCTAGTCTAGCACGAGCAGGTTGACTCGTTTTTGCCCGGTTACCAACCGTTCCTCGTTTAGAGTCCCTCTCCCGACAGGACCCGTCCTCGACATAGCACTGACCCTAAAGTCATTGCCCTGACACCTCAGAGCAACGACTTGGGGGGCTCCTGTTCTGGACTGGGCCGGGGTCTTCCCCTAGATCGAGCAAACCCAACCCACGTCCTGGGATGGCCCAACAAAGACCCGTTAGAGCGATCCGTGCCGAGCACAGGCCCACCTCAACAGCGTCGGGCACGCGCACAGCATAGGGCGTCGGGCAGAGGCGCTATCCCCCATCCGGGCTCACTCCTCCTCGACACTCAGGTGCTCTTCTCCACGTGGGGCCATTTTCCTCTGTACATAAGAGTCCTCCCCGACACGCAAGACTCCTCCCCGCGAGGACACGTTCTCATGTAACCACCCACTCCCGATGGAATCGATCTGCCCTAATTTCGGAGATCTAGGAACGGTTACCCCAGGGCGAAGACCACGTGCTGGTTTTCACTACGTCACGTAAGCCCTGGAAGTTACTTGGATTGGGCCTGGAAATCCAACCCAATGCAAGTAACCGTTGGCCCCGCGCTGGGGCTCTCTTTAAATACCCTCTCACTTGAGAGGGTCAGGTTACACACTCTTTTACTCTCTAACCTTGTACCTGCTTTTACTTGTGACCCTTGCCTTACTTGAACGTCGGAGTACCTTGCAGGTACACCCCCCGCCGTCTTTCAACCTCACCGGAGCTGAAGTCCATACGACGTTGCTGGCCACTGAATAACTGTCTGATCCAGGTACGATCAGTTGTGTTGGGTTGCTATCAAGAAATTGGATCATTTGGGTCCATGAAGATGAGTCGATCTCAGTATAGTCATCCAGATTGAAGGGGTTGCCCATGCCTTCATAATTTTGTTGGGGTGGTTAGCTCGATGAGGCTATGTCAGGACGATAGTCGGCTTGATCGTAAGGTGACCTTGGTGTAAATGTTTGGGTGGGTAAGGTTTGATCGTGTTTGATACTCCATGTTAAATTGGTTTGTAGTATCATAGGAGTATGTTTAGTATGGTGGTGGATTTTGTTGGTATTGGAACTGGGAATAACTCTGTTGGAATGAAGTGGATTGGTAAGGGGTATGTTCATGGAGTTGTGGTTGTGTGAGTAGGGGTTGGGTTGGCTGTTGGGTTGGGGCCTGGGTCGGCGGTTGGGTTCGTAATGATGAGAATAAACAAAAAAGGCCGTCCCAAAAGCACACAAATTAGAACCGAAATGGATACAACTGAGAAAATGGAAAGATTGTGTGCAATATGTCGTCTTCCCGGACATAAAAGGAAACGTTGTCCCAATGTTGAAAAAAGTTCTAGATAGATTTGCTTTTGTCGTTAGAAAAGTTATAACCTTCGAATTTAATATTTATAACAACTTCTGGTTACAAGAAAATAAACTGAAATACTTCTAAAGCAACGACACAAACCATTAAAAATATAGAGATTAATACAACATAAACTAAGATATAACAACAATAAAAACAATATCATTAATTCCAAACATCATAGACCTAACGTCGTTGTCATCTTTAATTCGCAGCCACTAACGCTGTATATTGCCATCTGCAATCGAGAAGTACGAAACAAGTTTTTCAATACTTCTAATTCTTTCACCATAGGGAATGCCTCCTTCTAACCAGCGATTCAAATTCCTTCGTAGTTGCTCTAAATTTTGGGTGTTCCAAAACAACATCCTTATTGAGACTTGGTTCTTGAAAAAATGACATGCCCATATCTTCTAAGATACATAATTGAACAGGCTAAAATTGTAAGAAACAATGACAATTTAAGTGTGAAGGAATATGCAAGTCATGACATCTATTTGTACAAGAAAAAATTTAAATAAAATAATAATAAATATTATAATATTTTATAATATATGAATTAATAAAAATTAAATATTTTATCATAAAATAAGGTGACTCCAATGCATTTGGCATCCCCTTTAAAATTTAAGAGATGACTCTAATCTTATTGGCGCCCCCTCCTAAATTCTAAAGGTGACTTCAACTCAAATGATGTCTCCCTTTTGGTTTTAAAGGGGAGTCATTCCTATTGGCGCCTCCCTTCATGGAGAAATTTTTTTATTTTTATTTTTAATTTGGATAGTTTGGAAAATTTGTTAAGAAGATGGATATATTAGATAATATTATAGAAAAATATGGTTATTTGTGTAAAAAATTCACAAGGTTATTACTGTTATTTTTTTTACTATACTAAAAACATTTATTATTCTCTTTTTTTGTTTTTTAAAATTTTTTTTATATTTATGTTTTTTATACCATTAATGATATAATAGTTCTAAAAATATCAAAACGACTTGGAAGATGTAGTATGATAATGCAAGTACTATTTTTTTTTCAAACATGTTATAATATAAGATTTTTTTTTTGTTATACGCAAATTATTTATTAAATTAACATAAACATGCTATATAGCACAAACAATTCACCAACGAATTTTGCCGACATACTAATCTACAGGTGGAATGAAATACATAGAAGAAAGAAAATAGGAAAGCATGCTGACTCATTTCATCCTATGTTTTTTATTTATTTATTTGTAGCATGCTGACATATTAATTTTAATTATATTAGATTTAATTATATTAAAAAAAATCATTTAAAAATAAATATCATATTAATTATTTAGAAAAAAAATTATATTAATTTTAATTATATTAGATTTTAATTATAATGAATTTAATTATATTTAGAAGTAAATGATTTTATGAAATACTTTTGATTTTATCCGGATCTGCAGATTAGAAAATGATTTTATGGAATTCATTTGATTTTTTTTCGGATCTGCAGATCAGGAATTTTTTCTGATTTGCACATCCGAAACAAATCAACGTTTTAAAAAAAAACAGTGCGTCCGGATGTGCACATCCGGAAACTGAGGGCAAAAATGGAATTTCGCGTGGTGTTTAAAAAATATGAGTGATGTATTAAGAAATTGCTCGATTTTACGAGTCAACTCGATTATATATAAAATATATTATATTGGTAAAATATTAACCATCTATTTTCTTTTAATTTAACAGTTTAAATGAACAAAATATTTTTAAAAATAATTTATGAAAAAATTATATACAATGATTAATGATTTAACTTTTTATATCAAATAAAAATATCAAAGCTTTTAAAAAAGTGTAAAATTCCAATCTTATAATTTTTATTTTATTAATTTTTTTTAAAATATTAATTTAAAATATCAAATATATTTAAAAAATAGACTTATGATTTTTAAACCAGTAGAACAAGCGAATTGAATTTAACAAGTTGAACCGAATTGTTCGTGAATTTAAAATAAATCGAATTTAAGCTTAAAAAGAAGTTTGGAAAGACTTCGAATCAAATTTTGAGCTAAATCAATTCGTATATAATCGAACCAAGTTGAGGTGAGTTCATCTCAACTCGACTTATTTCCAGCCTTAATCGTACCAACAAACATTTTTCAATTAACATAATTAATATCATTTAAATGATTTATAGTTGATAATAAATTTAACAAATTTAATTTTTGTTGAGACTAAATTATTTTTAATTTTTAAAATAGTAAAACATGAGATTTTGTTTTAATTTTTTTTGGAGGCATAAGACGATTTGTTTTTATTACTTCAATTGTCCACGGTCTTAAAGTTGGGCAATATTATTTAAAAGTGATTACATAAGACGTTTTTTTTGGTAAGTAATATCAATAATAAATAAGTAACGATTGATTATTTATTTTTAAAGAGGGCAGGAAGTCTAAAGAAAGACAAATTACAAGAACATCTTTTTAAGGGAGAAATTTCCACAATATTCTTAACTAATAACTTTTTTTTTTTTGAACCAGCAAAAAGAAAGGATATATTAAGGAATAAAGGCATAAGCTATGCCAACATACAACTGTCCATGCTACACCTGAAACTAAGAAAAACAGCACCAAAACAACAGAATGATTATGCTACACCAGTACTGATAAAATAACTGATAAATACATCCCCAAAGCAATATAATAGACCTGCCCTAAAAATCTACCAGTAAAAAACAGTCACAGAATATTTGCAGGAAGAACCCCCTATCCACCTAGAACACCACTGCTCCGGCGCCGAGAAACTAACCACCACGAGATTAAACCGAGACGAACAAAATAGAACTGATCCGAGTTGCTCCCCACTACGTCTGACCACCTCGACCATTAAATCTGCTGCAAACCAAAAACTGCTCGCTGAACCTCTGTCATGAGAACAAAGGTGGGCGACAGACAACACACGAAGCCCCTAACACAACATCCGCTGTGAACGATAACCAATTTTGAACGCCAAAATGAAACCGAAGCCACTAATATACGAGGAGAACCACCGATCACTGCAGCACTATTGGGCCACCGGAGGTCTCGGGAAATTATCACACCTGATCTAGAGAATTAGATACACATTCAGCTGACACCGAGACTAGCCAACAACGCCGGGGGACCAGCGTACAGATCACAAACAGACAACTGACTCAAGCTGGAAAACGTTATAGCCAACTCCCCAAGATCTCCAAACACTGAGCACGACCTGAACCAGCTACGAAACCCATTCCAAGCAGGTTAAATTCTGAAGCAGAATAGAACTAAGTTTCAGAGCAGCCTAGGCAGGATCTAGGATCTGAGGTCCATTGAGCTACATTCATTTTTACGTTGATCGATTTCTTGGACAACCACCTGCGAGAGTATTCCTTGACGTCCTCCAGAAGCTTTTCATGGTCAATCCCCGAATTACCAAACAGTTTTCCATTCCTGGCTTTCCATAAGCTCCAAATACACGCTGCCCAAATCACTCTGGCTTTTGACTCCATCTCCCTCCCGTTTCCGATTAATCCTTCAAATTGCAAAAAGTGACTGTATCCATCTCTGTGATAAGCAGTTTGAATCCTAAGCCATTTGCAGACGTTTTGCCACAGACCTGCGGAGAAAGAGCACTCGAAAAAAAGATGAGGTAATGTTTCTATGCATCCACACTCCCCTACACAGTCAAGAGATTCGGTTCCTATGACGCCCCTTTTATTAAGGTTATCTTTTGTTGGTAACCTATTTTGAAACAATCTCCATATGAAACAAGATACTTTCAACGGGATGAGATTACACCAAGACTTAGACCAAGCTGGGTTAGCTTGATTAGGGACTGACCTAAGCATCTCCCTATAGATTTCGTTAACAGCGAAAAAATTAGAATTTTCTCGATCTCCTATATCTATATCCGAGACATCTTTCCACCACTGTGAAACCTTATTCCTCTCTATACCTCATACTTCATCTAAGTTACCGTATCTATTTATCAAATCCTTGCACCACAACCCACTCCTCTCAGATTTGATGCGCCATTTCCACTTACTTAAGAGAGCCTTATTAAATAATGTCATATTTTTGATCCCCAACCCTCCCTCGTCTATAGGCCTGCACACCTTTTCCCAAGTGATCCAGTTTATGCTTATTTCTTTCCCACCCCCACCCCATAAGAATTGTTTGAAGATTGATTCTAGTTTCGAGATAATACCTGTCGGAGCCTTGAAGAAGGAGAGATAGTAAACCGGGAGAGCTGTAAGGACTGATTTTAGAATCACTGCTCTACCGCCAAATGAGAGATATTGGTTCCTCCATCTAGAAATTCTTGATTTCACCACTTCTATCACCGGATACCACGACTCGATCCTCTTGTAATTGCACCCGATAGGAATACCTAGGTATTTGAATGGTGTGGCTCCCGTTTGACAATTCAGTAACTTTGCAGCTTCTTCAAGCCACCTCTGCTCAATGTTTATCCCCACTAGCTTGCTTTTATTAAAGTTCACCTTGAGGCCCGACATGATTTCGAACAGAAGAAGGTTTGCCTTAATTATACGGATATTTAACCAACTTTTTTCACCTAATATCATCGTGTCGTCCGCGTATTGCAGATGGGAGAAACGATCTTCACCATTCTCGAATTTGTATCCGCTGAATAGACCCCTGTCCATTGCACTTTTCATTAGGATGTTGAATCCTTCAGCAACCATGAGAAAAAGGAACGGTGAAATAGGATCTCCTTGCCTTAATCCTCTCTCCATTCTCACTTCCTTAGTCGGGCTGCCGTTCACGAGAACAGAAACAGAAGCCGATCTAAGGCATTCGGTGATCCACCTTCTACATTTATCGTGAAATCCCATCTTTGACATTACGAAATCAAGGAAATTCCAATCCACCGAGTCATAAGCTTTCTCGAAGTCTACTTTAAACATTAACACTTCCTTATCCATTCTCTTAGCCTCGTCCGCAATTTCATTAGCTATCAGAATTCCATCCAGGATATGTCTGCTAGCTATGAATGCAGTATGTTGTTCTGAGATGACCAGGCCTATCACTTTTTTTATTCTGTTTGTTAAGACTTTAGAAATCACCTTATAGATACATCCTATCAACGAAATTGGCCTGTAATATGAAATTTGCAACGGATTTCTCTTCTTTGGTATCAGGACAATGAAGGAGCTATTAGCCCCTTTTACGATCCTCCCGTTTTCATGAAATTCAGCAAAAACTCTCATGAAATCTTGTTTTAATATGTCCCAAAAATCTTTCGCGAATTCGAAACTCACTCCATCCGGGCCTGGACTCTTGTCACTGTCGCATTCCCATATTGCTCTCCTGACTTCCGCTTCGGAGAATTCACTAACCAATTCTTCATTGTGATCTGTTCCTATCCTTTTGAAGGATAGGTTCTCCGGGATTGCTTTAATGTCAGAAGCTGTGAATTGCTGCCGAAAGTGTTCAAAAATTTCATTTTTTATTTCCTTCGCTTCCGTTATCATCCTACCATTCGACTCCAGACTAACAATTTCATTATCTTTCCTTCTTTGGCTTATACATCTATGAAAGAACTTTGTATTTGCATCTCCTTCCTTCAGCCATCTCGAACGAGCCTTTTGCCATTGAATATTACAATTTATTCTCGAGAGCTCGTGTAGTTTCGCTGTAGTTTCTCTTTTGGAAACTATTTCCTCCTCCGAAAGAGTCGAATCTTCTCCCTGGATTCTTCCTTCCATATTTTGGGTATGCTTCACATGCCATTCTTTTAGATTGTTCTTGATTCTTTTGAATTTCTCCTTTAGAACATACATTCCCCACCCTTCCACTTTGATCTCATGCCAACCTTCAGTAACAAAATTCTGATATCCCTGCACCTCCTTCCAACATTTCAGCATGCGGAACGGTTTAGGGCCCCAATCTTGAACATAATCTGAGAGCATGATGGGATTATGATCAGATAAACCCTTATCTAGACACCACTGAGTGCTCTTCGGCCAGCTTCTCCACCACTTATCTGAGATGAGAAATCGATCCAGCCGACTCATCACTGAACCCCCACTTCTAGCCCATGTGAACCTTCTGCCTTGAAGTGGGAGATCTATCAACTCCGTCTCAACTATAAACTTATCAAAATCTTCAATCTCTTCTGTTCTAATGCCTTCGCTTCCCCCTTTTCTTTCAGCGGTTACTCGAATAGAATTGAAATCCCCCATAATGCACACTTTCTCTCCTTTCTTCCTTTCTAGTCTTGAAGCTAAATTTGTCCACAATACTTTTTTTCTTCTCTCGTCACAAGGCGCGTATACGATAGCTAATGTGACTGGTGATTTGTCCTTCTCGCATTCTCCTTCCAACCACAGGGCGTGATCTAGACTCTACTTCTTACGGATTACTAAAGCGTCAGAAGAGAAATAAAAAATCTCTTCTTCCCAGATTAATATCCAACACAATTTCAGAAGATAGCAAATAGATGTAGTTAATGATTTATATTATATGCATATAGATAGCAAATTATATCATTGATTTTTTCAATTTATTATCCTAATAGTTATTTGCTTGAACATAATACATCTAACTTTCATTCATATGTTCAAGCAAATATTTTTGATGGTATATATTAAAGAAAAATAATGTATTATAGAAAAATAATATGGTAAGATGACTTTATAACAAGCGACTAAACTTTTTACGCCCTTTACAGTTTACTACATAATTATTCAACTAGCTAAAAGAAAATGTAGGGTGATAAATGAAAAAATTGAGTGAATTGATATTATTCAGATGAAGAAAAATAGTAGAGTTTTTCCCTACTTAATTGGTTGAGTAAAACGTAATAAGAAATGTAATAAATAGGTGCCTTGATATAAATAAAAAACACCAAGTGAATCATGTAAGAACTAGAACACTATGGTTCTTGATTGAACTCACACAATTGACTACAGTTTATTTTATTTTTTAAAAAATATTTTTTTATGAAATGTTTTTCTTATGATTTTTTTTTAAATTTAAAAATTTGTATTTGTTAAAAGTATAATGAGTGACAATCTCGGTTTGTGTATGATTCTTTCAGAGTTTTAGAATTATTGTAGTGTTAGAGCAAACTCATGTAAGAATATCGAGAAACTCTTTATTAGGTGATTTTTGGGTGAATTGAATGCCCTTTCTCAACTTTATGGTTGATGTATATATAGAAATTCCTTGCCATGAATCTCAGGATCGTGGGAAGTGGAGTTGTTATTTCTCCTATTAAACAGGAGAATGTGACTTTTTTCTTTGATTGTCCCTCCATAATGTTACGGGGTGAGGACACATCATTCTCCACGTTTTCATAAGTGGACGAGTGATGTAGCCAACAGGCGAGTGTACTAGACAATGGGCGTCCATTATGATAAATGGACGACTATGAGTCTTACTTTGGGTGATGAATGATAAATGGACAATTGTGTTGCCTCTTGTGGATCCTTTGCAAATATACAAGTACACAATCTGTCAAGCACTATGTTTTGTAAAGGGCGAAGTAATTTAGTCTTATGTTCCTCTGCGAAACTCTAAGTTGAGTCTCTTAGGCGAGACTTTTAAGTTGAATCCATCAAGCCAGACTTTTAAGTTGTGTCCTTCAGGCGAGACTTTTAAAATGAGTCCTTCAGGAGAGAATTTTAAGTTGAGTCTCTCAAGAGTTACTTTTAAGTTGAGTCCCTCAAATGAGACTTTTAAGTTGAGTTACTTGTTTCATTGCTTACTAATAGATCTAATACATGGTACATATTATAATCCAGGTTTATTGTGAGTAAAATGATGCTTGAGTGTGCCAATGATGTTCTAGTGGAAATCCAACATATATATTGCCTTTGAGGGTGAGAATGATCTTTCACTAGAAGTCCAACATTTATATTGTTTCTGAGGGAGACAATGATCTTCCAATAAAAATCCAACATTTATATTTCCTTTGATGGCAACATGGATCTTCCAGTGGAAGTCCAATACTTATATTTCCTATGAGAGCAGTACGGATCTTCCAATGAAAGTTCAACATTTATATTGCCTTTGAGGTAGACAAACATTTTCCTGTAAAAATCCAAAATTTATATGACCTTAGCAGTGCATCTACTTTAAGAGAATTCGTACATTGGTGGGATAAATGTCTTTTTCCTTATTCAAAATAAAAAATAGAAAACGATTAACCATAATATTATCTCAAGTTAATTGAGTTCCATGTTCTTGGGATGAGTCGTCAATTCATTTCATCGAGCTTGTAGGATCCATGCTGTAACTTTTGACATATGCAGTACTCCGGGGAGATGTTCTGTCCAGAGTCCTTTGGCTTCGTCAAATTTTTTCTTTATACAGCCCAAAATCACTTTGTTCATCGACTTAGTCTGCATATTCTCCTTTGGGTGGACAACATAAATAAACTTCATTTGTATCCTAAGGTCCCGATAAAAATCAACCACATTAGAGTTGGAGAATTGAGTACCGTTATCTGAAATGATAACCACTGATAAACCAAACCTGCGCATAATCCACTGCCAATAGAATTGACGAGCCCTATCTACTGTGGTCTTGGAGATTACTTCATCTTCTATCCACTTTGTGAAATAATTTACTCCAATGATCTAGAACTTCAATTATCTGAGAGCTTGCGGAAAAGACCTAGGATGTCTACATCTAATTGGTATAATGGCCAAAGAGACGTGACAAAATGAAGGATCTAAACTAGCGCATGGTGTAGATTATCGTGCTTTTGGCATTTCTCACATTTTCTAACGAATGTTGTAGTTTCCTTCATCAGGGTGGAAAATAATAACTTGCCCTTAGCAATCTGCGGGCCAGTTCTCGCCCACCAATATGACTACCGCATGTCCTCTGGTGGTCCTATGTGAAAACCAGAGCGATTTCTCGTTCTCCTAGACTTCTCAACATGAGGGAAGCCGTTTCCATCTTAAAAGCTTCCCTGATATCATGGTCTTCTATCTCGTCTAGTGGCAATACATATAATTTTAGATAGCATATTATGGGTGCCATACAACTGGTGGCTTGGGCAATTTCAAGGGTGTTATTTTCATCCAACTCAATACAAGGGTAGCGAGATTCTCTTGAATTATAGTGCGGTTGTGTCCTGCACTTTTTGTACTAATGAGCTTAGAGAGGAGGCCATCCCCGATGTTCTATTCCTTAGGAATATATGTTATCTCAAAAACCTTAGAACGTTCAAATAAATTGCCTACCTGTTTTAGATATTTGATAAGTTGGGGTTCCTTCGTTGTATAATCTCCAGCGACCTGATTCACCACTAATCGTCAATCGCTTCTGGATTTTTGAATTAAATGCCCATCTCAAGGGTGAAGACCTGTTTACCGGTGTTTTTGGTAAACAATCACGAGTTTAGAAAGTCTGTGAGATTAACTCGAAAAGTCTCCAAAGGAATTTGTGCAAATGATTTGTGTGAACACACATGCGTGTGAATTGAATGCAGTCATCACGTGAACGATAACGACGTAGAAAAAGACTTTAAATGAAGCCTGGTTATGATGAATGATAAAGAAAAATGTAATAAATGACATTAAAAAAAGAAAAAGTAAAAGTACATGTTCCATTTAAGGAAATAAAAAACTAATGAAAAGACTGGACGTAGATGCATACATGTTTCTCGCTAAACTATTTTGCTCTTTGACCCGAGTACTCTAGTGGTATAGAGAATATATAGGAAATTTTGCGACCTTTGATCCCATGTATGGGTATGCTATTTATTTTACTTTCAAAGTAACTGTCGACGACAATTATGACCACTAGAAAACTACTGCATTCACTCCACGTTCATTCTTAAAGTTTCCACTAGTGTGTTTACGTGTCATCTATGACACTAACTGTTTGAAACCCACATTGAGTTGTAACTGCTTCCAACTTCCTCAAGAACCATCGATGGTAACTGATCCAACGTGCACTCGACGCCGACTATCAAGGACTATGGACTTGTAAATTTACTAAGTCTTTCAACATATGGGGTTCAGTCGTCTGGTCTTCTTGATGAAATACATGCCTTTGTCGACTGCCCTTTTTGAGATTATGGACATCTTTCCCAACGATCCAGGTCTTGGGAATTTATCCCCGTGTCGACGACTCTGTCGATCCTTCGTTTTTAGTTCGTCGACGCTCCATCATTAATGCTCTTTAAAACACTTCATCAATGCTTTCTCACAAAAAATGTCCCCTCATTGACATTCTTTGTTGACTTTCGACTAGATGAAAAATCTTAGTGTAACAGATGCCCCCTAAAAAATGTTACTGTCGATCCACATTTGAAAGGAGAAAGGTAACATTTTTTTTGTAACCGCTATGTCATCTCAATCATGCTTCTTGTCAATTATGACTAACTTTTCTACCAAACATTACGCCTTTAAAACATGCAAACAATAGTACATCATTACCCCGAATTCTAAGGTCATTAAACAACCACTAAACAGGGATTTAAGATTTTATTTTTGATATTTTTCTTCTCTCTGAGGCCACTTGTTAGCTCCAAACACTCCATCTGTCCATGTTCATGGGAAAAACTTTTTTCCACCTCTTCTTTGTCTATTTAAACTTCTCCTTTTTTGGCATCTACTTTCTTCTCTTATTTTCATCTCTAAAAACAACGAAAGAAAAACCCTAAATAGTGTTATCCATAATTTTTCTGCCTCTGTAATTCTCTTACACCATATGCTTCCAGAAATGGCCCATGTCTCATTCACGAACACCCTCATTTTGTTGCTTTTTTTGATGAAATGACTCTGGTAAATGGGTGGACGTAAGTCCAAGAACCGCCTCTTCAAGATGCTCGTAGGCGCCCTTCGTATGGATAGCAAAGCCAAGAAAATTCCCTTCCTGGTAGGTCTGATGAACTTGTTCTGGAGCAATCTCTCAATTTCAGCTTTGATCTTCGATAAGATTTCTAGTGCGAATCTTCTTGGGGTTTGCTTCACTGGCTTCTTATCAGGTCTGATCGATAGATTTAATTATACTAAATCACGACTAAATCTAGGCATTTCATCATAGTCCCAGGCAAAGCAATCTCTGAACTCCTTCAACACCTTGATTACTTATGTTTTCTAGTGTGGGGCGATTTTGACACTAATGTATGTCATACTTTTTGTCGTCCCATCTCCCAAGTCGATCTCCTCCAAAGGATCTTGCGCCTGCATTTTCTTGGTCGAGATTGATGGGTCTTTCTCGAACCCCAAAGGCTTATCATCATAGATGCAATCTAGCTTCCGACTTTCCAAAGCTGTTGTTTGGCCACTAGATCCAGATTGATTTTCTCGAGAGTTCTCTGACTTAATGGCTTCGACAACCAATATTTGTTGAGATTCATCCTCCAAGGCCTCTAATATCTTATTTTTAGCCACATAGGCTGAAATCCGAGCCAACACATTTGACTCAATCATAATCTTTATTAGATTTAGACCATCGTTGTACCTTTCAATCAATACTTGTTTTACATCCCAATTATCATATTCTATGATGATTAGCATGGAATCATTGTTATGAGGGACGATGCCATCGACAACTTTGTTGGAGAAGGTGATTTTTTATTTTGTCTCCTTTCTCAGTCCTATTTTTGGACCGGCATGTATTATGCTCGTCGTTAGAATATGTTTGGCATACTTCCAACGAGAATAATTATATTCTCCACCTCCGGAGAAGCATCGAACGATGGTGTTGATGGCGATATTTAAGTTTTGTTCTGTCATCCTCATGGAAAAGATGGTAAAAATGGGACATGAATGATGATGAGTGTGGTTCAGGTCAGTTTTACTGGGGTCCCATGGTAGGCGCCAATTGTATTTGCTTAAAGTATAATGGGTGACAACCCCTAATTATGTAGGGATTTTTGAGGGGTTTAGGGTTGTTGTGGTGTTAAAGCAAGCTTAAACAGAGATGGCAATAAACTTTGTATTAGGTGATTTCTAAGTGAATTGAATGTCCTCTATCAACCTTAGGACTAAGGTATTTATAGGAATCCCTAAGGCCCAGATTTAGGACTAGAGAGAGTGGCTATGATATTCTTCTCCCAACAGCGTGGAAAGTGAAACATTTATTTCCCCTATTATCCTCGAGAACTTGATTTCCTTCTTTGACTGCCTCTCCCCTACCGTTACGGGGTACAGACCATCATTCTCCACATTTTCATAAGGGAGCGTGATGTAGCCAACAGATGCGTGTACCTCACAATAGATGCAAGTTGTAATAAATGGGTGCACATTATGGTAAATGGGCGACTATGAGCCATACTTTGGGCGATGCGTTTTATCTGCTTGCCCTTGGTGAATATTGTGTTGCCTCTTGTGGATCCTTTGCAAACATACCAATACAGGGTTTTTCAAACTTTTTTTTTATAAATTCAAAAATTTATTTTGACATCTATTAACATAAATATACATTAATGAAAATTAAAACATATTCAAAATCACATAATTAAAAAAAATATCTCAAAAATAATTTTTATGAAAAATGATTTAAAATAGTTTTAAGTTTAAGAGATTTTTTAAAATTTTGATATTAAAAAGTTTTACATTAAAATAATGAAATACTTTAAATAATAAAATACAAATAACTACTTAGACTATTTTTTTAATTTAATTTTTTAAATAAATATTTTTAATAAAAATATATAATATTATATTATCATTTAAAAAAAACGGAAACAAACCATGCATCCAAATTCAAGAGGAAAAAAAGAGTGAAAAAAAATTGAAATTTTGAATGGATTTGAGAAATATGAATGAAACTGCATATCAAAACTTTACTCTTTATTATTCTATCTGGGCTACACATTTATATGAGTTTTAAATTGAATGTTTAATATATGGGAATTTTTTTATGCACACTATATGTTTCTTACGCACCACACGAAAATACTAAAATGCTCTTTAGTTTTCGGAGATGTATCTCCGGATGCACCTAATACACACTCAACGCAGGCTATTCTGAGTGGCGCCCTATTAGTTGAGTTTTATTAATATCGGAGATGCATCTCTAGAATATTTTCGTAGATGCATTTCTATAACACATACACAATAGTAGCAGTGACATACACCAAAAACATGTAATTTTCCAAAATGAAATTAACAATCATAAAATAAAATAAGCATTACATAGATGATTTCAACATAAAATATAACATTACACTTCAATATTCAGGTTGACGCTTCAACATCTTCACAATATCTTCGACCAATCTTGAAAGCATGTCACGAAAACATGTTTAACATGTTTGAAACTTAATTTTTAAGTATTTTTCAAAATCAAGTCAGGTGTAACCGGTTACACCATTTCGGATAACCAGTTACAAAAACGAATTTTTGAATTTCTTTAGTTGAAATGTCAGGTGTAACCGGTTACACCATTTCTGGTAACCGGTTGCACATACGAAAATTTCAAATTTTCCTTATACCGCTTTAGGTGTAATCGGTTACGATTATGTGATAACTGGTTACGACTAAAGTAGTGACATTTTTTCACTTAAAATATGATTCTAACGAATTTATTTTTACATCCTTCAAGCATGGCATCCTTTTATGATTACATGCATTTTGAGAAAGGTATTACGGTAGTATAAATACCCTGCATATTATATTTTTTTCCTTACCTCTTTCATTGCAATTCAAACTTATTATTCTCTCAAACTTTCAAACAAGTGTCATATGATATAAACTTTTGTGTGAAACTTACTGCATTAAATTTCATTGCATCATTTAAAGTTAAACATGTGAGGGCTAAGGTCTTTCATCTATTTCGTTTTAATGACGTCAACATATATGCTGAGTATTAGATTGTAATTTGAGCGGTATCACTTCACTTGTCGGGCAAATTGCGTCTAATCATTGTTGTTCATGTGTCTAGATGTATATGACTTTGTCTTTCCCATAAATAAATGTTCATTATCATTTTACTGGTGTCTAGTATGTTTGTCTGGACTTTGGTCAGTTGAAAATGTGCAAAAATTGCATTTCCTGTAAAAACACAGTTCATGCGCTAACCTTCCCAGTACATGAGTCGACTCATGAATACTGGTACAAAACTAGTGAAATATGCGGGAAAGCGCATGATTCTGGGAAGGCACAAAAACCAACTTTGAGTCGACGCATGGTGCTTGTGGGTCGACGCATAAAGACCAAACTTGCATAGTATTTTCCACGGGTCAGCGCACGCTGAACCTCCTTAAGTCATGTGTTGACCCAAACACGCCCGAGCTGCATTTTTCACCTAAATTTTTTTTTCTGTTATTTCTGTTATAAATTTTAGTGGGTCAATTAATTCTCTATAAATAGTTTGGTCATCTCATTATTCAAACAACAAGAAACGTGAAAATAGATACCATTTTTCTCTTCATCTTCATCTTCTTCATTGAATAAACAAACAATCACACATAATCATCTTTGTTTGTGTCGCCCATTGTTCGAAGTCATAACGTTAAGAATTTAGGAAGTGTATGATCTTCATTTTCTGGGTTGAGAGCTTGGTAGGTGTTTCTTGATTAAAACCAGTTGGTTTTATCGTCCAAGAATCGAGTAGATTTTGGGGGTTTTTGCACAAACCGTTTCGTTCTACAGGGATTCAGTCGGGCGAAGGTAACTGAAGATTGGAGCAATTGTTCGGTTTAGTAGCTGTAATCGGAGGATCGTAGAAGAGAGGTTTGGGTTTGAATTTTTGGTAGATCGCAATTGATAGAGTGAAGGTAACCGAAGAACAGTGGGTTCTTTCGGTTTAGTAGCGTGGGACAATAATTGGATCAACCATATTCGAAGGACTTGATTCATCTTGAATCAAGGGGAGAGAAGACTCTGCATCAACGATCGAAGACGTTCGAGGGTTTGGATGTTCATTGTTCTTCTCTTGTAATAAAAAATTTGCAACAACTATATATATATATATATATATATATATATATATATCTCAATTCCAATTGTGGAGTTGGGGGAAGACGTACCCAAAGCGAGGACGATTGGGGAACTGCCTAATCAAATCTCGTTTGTTCTCTCTTTCCTTTAACTCTTTTACATTTCAGTTTATTCGAATTTGTGAAGTCGCAATTATCGAAATTTCTGTCGTAGTGTAATCGTAAGCTGAGAAACTGTTTTGTTTAATTGATACAATTCCTTGAATTGTATCTTAGAGCAACTTTACATTACCTTCCATAGAAATTCTTCACTTAGTGTGTTTATGCACACCAGGTGTTTGATAATTCATTTCAAAGCAAAAATCAAACGCAATGCTTTTCATTGTTTATCGTTTCACCTCATTAGTTTGGATTAAACATCAAGCAAGCGATATTTTGTTGATTGCGTTATAAGTGTAGTAATTGAATTGAATTTTTCTCTTCCGTACTCATTCTCAATATATTCGTGCATATCCGATCCTTTTGGTAGAAGGTTCGTGGTAGACGTACAATCCAGTGGTTTGCTTCCGTTAAACTTTTAAAACTAAATTTTTAGTAACCATTTGCGTGTAAAACTCAGGGATCTATTCAACCCCCCTTCTAGATCCATAGCCATCGTCTAACAAGTGGTATCAGAGCCAGGTTTATTCTAGTGCTTCGGTAAAACTTCTTGGATCATGGCGAACGAACCTAAAGGGGCTTATAATAGAGCTCCGGTTTTTACAGGCGAGAATTACAGCTACTGGAAGGATTGTATGCGCGTTCATATAAATTCCATAGATCGGAAGGTTTGGAACGTTATTTTAAACGGTCCCATGCAAATTACTATGACAAATGCGGAAGGCATTGTCGTTCCTAAACCCGAAGACCAATGGAGTGAGGAGGACGAGAAAAAGTACAACTATGATTGGAAGGCTCGTAATATGATCATCTCCTCCTTGGGAGTTGACGAGTATTATCGAGTCTCCCATTGTGAAACGGCCAAAGCCATGTGGGATGCTTTACAAGTAGCCCACAAAGGCACTAATGATGTTAAGATGGCTCGTATTAATACACTAACGCAAGAGTTTGATTTGTTTTACATGAAGCAAGGGGAAACCATTGCGGATATGAAAAAACGATTTACTCACATTATCAACAAATTGCATGTTCTTGGTAAACCAATTCCAAATGAGGTTGCTACTAACAAAATTCTGAGGTGTCTTGACAGGGAATGGCAACCGAAGGTTACTGCTATCAAGGAGGCCAACAATCTTGCTACACTAGACCTCACAACACTCTTTGGTAAACTCGATGAGCATGATCAAATGCTCATTAGCTTGGATAAACATGAAAAGAGTATCAAGAAAGAGAAGGCAAAAGATACGGAGAAGAAGTCGATAGCTCTTAAGGCTTCTTGTTCAAAGTCCACACATCAAGAGCTAAGTGATGATGAAGCCAATAATGACAAAGATGAAGAATCCGGTGATGATATGGGCTTATTTGTGAGGTACAATAGATATGTTCGTAAGAACGAGATTCAACACTCGGACAGAAATCTAGTCAAGTTTAGGAAGCAATCTAGAAGCGAAGGAAATAAGAATGGTAAGGCAAAAAGGACGTGCTACAACTGTGGAAAATTCAGGCACTACAAGCCGGATTGTCCATCTCTAAAGAAAAACAAAGATAGGGATAATGACAAGAGTCACTCAAACAAAAGGTCCAACAAGTATCGACGAGTATACATCACTTGGGAAAGCGATAGTGAGTCAGAAAAAGATGATTCATCAAGCAACGAAAGTGAATCCGTTAACTTTTGTATTATGGGACGCCACAACAAAGCAAAAGAGGTAAAGCATTCTAAATATAATCATGTTAATACTATGTCGCATTTAGAGTTACAAAAGGCTTTTGACATGTTACACTATGAGGCTAAGGAAGCATTTCAACGTTTAGCCTCAAATAAAAAGATTTTCTCGTATTTGGAGAAGAAGGTTTCTGATGCCGAAAAGGAATTGGAAGCCCTCAAAAACTCTATAGTGGACACATCAAAAGCCAAGGTTGAAGAGGACCCTACCTCTTGGTTCAATTGAGGCTGTGACACTTGTCATATTTGGCAACGAGAGGTGAGAACCCTCAAGGCCAAATTGGACAAGGCTCTTAAGCCAAAAGTTACATTTGCTATTGATCGATCACATTTTCGTGAGAGCATGAATAATCCATATCAAAAGTATACCTATGTGATTCGAGATAGTGATAGCAAAGGTAAATTCCAAATGAACCGTAATTGTCTTTACTGTTGTAAGCCTGGTCATACTATTTCAAAATGCCGCTTCAGAAGGTTTCTTGTTCCGAAAGGCCAATGGTTGCCCAAGTGCGGTCTTGGTTTCACTCACCTTAAAGGACCCAATGAGAATTGGGTACCTACTATCCCTTGATTGTTTTTGTAGGTACAAAGTCTTGAGACCACCGAAAGAAGATGGGTTCTAAATAGTGGCTGCTCGAGACACATGACCGGAGACATATCTCTTTTTATCGACTTTGTGGCGAAGAAAAAGGAGTTTGTCACCTACGGAGATAACAACAAGGGACAAATACTTGGTAAAGGTAGTGTAGGTAACCCCTCATCTACTACTATCTCTGATGTACTTCTTGTGGAAGGCCTTAGACACAACCTTTTAAGCATTAGTCAACTATGTGACAAGAATTATAAAGTATCTTTTTCAAAGGATTGTTGCATAGTTGAAGATAGTGACAAAAAGCATGTGTTTAAGGGCTTAAGGGTGAACAACGTCTATATGCTAGACTTAAATGAGGTATCGTTGAATGGAGACAAATGTCTAGTCGCTATGAATGAAGATTCATGGTTGTGGCATAGACGGTTGGCTCACATCAACTTTGATTTGCTCAACAAAATAGTCTCAAAAGACATAGTCATCGGTTTGCTCAAAATCAAATTCACAAAGGATCATCTTTGTGATGCGTGCCAAATGGGGAAGAAAACAAGCATCTCATTCAAATCTAAAAACACCGTTTCAACTATGAGACCCCTTGAGCTCCTCCATATGGACCGCTTTGGACCATCTAGGGTTAAAAGCCTAGGTGGTAACTATTATGGTTTTGTAATAGTCGATGACTTTTCTAGGTTTTGCTGGACTATATTCTTAGCAAATAAGAGTGATACCTTTTCGGCCTCTGAACGATTTGCTAAGTTATCTCAGAATAAGTTAAACACAAACATTGGGTCAATTAGAAGTGACCATGGGGGTGAGTTTGAAAATCATTTGTTTGAAGCATTTTGTGATTCCAACGGAATTGATCATAATTTTTCCACACCACGTACCCCTCAACAAAGTGGGGTAGTGGAACGTAAAAATATAGTTTTGGAGGAACTTGGAAGGACTATGATCAATGATGGTGGATTACCAAAATACTTTTGGGCCGATGCCATAAGTACGGCTTGTTATGTTTTGAATAGGGTGCTCATCCGACCTATTCTAAACAAGACACCGTATGAGCTTTTAAAAGGGCGTAAGCCAAATATATCTCACCTTCATGTATTTGGTTGCAAATGCTTTATGTTAAACAATGGGAAAGAGACTCTTGGTAAGTTTGATGCCAAGGCCGACGAGGGTATTTTTCTTGGATACTCTCAGTCAAGTAAAGCGTATAGAATTTATAATAAAAGGTTACGTGTAGTTGAAGAGTCAGTTCATGTTACCTTTGATGAGTCTTATCCGAGAAATGTCAGAGAAGGTAGTTCTTTTCATGGTGCAGGTGTACCTACTGAAGACATACTCAAGAACACTGATAAGGGAACTGATCAGCCTAATGCAGTGCGTATTGAGGAGGAAAAGGATCACCAACCAGTGAAAAGTGAGGATGATCACCATTCTGATAAAGATGAACTTCCTCCAGCTTGGAAGTATTCAAAAGACCATCCAATTGACAACATTCTCAGTGATATCTCTAAGGGAGTAACCACTCGCTCTAAACTTAGTAATTTTTGCTATTACTCTGCTTTTGTGTCACAAGTAGAACCTAAAAACGCTAAGGAGGCGTTACTCGATGAGCATTGGTTTCTATCAATGCAAGATGAACTAAATCAATTCAGGAGAAATGAGGTTTGGAACCTTGTCCCCCCTCCGCGAGATCATCGAGTAATCGGCACCCGATGGGTGTTTAGGAATAAACTTGATGAAAATGGAGTAATAACACGTAACAAAGCGCGGCTTGTAGCGCAAGGCTATAACTAAGAGGAAGGAATCGACTATGAGGAAACTTATGCGCCAGTTGCCCGACTCGAGGCTATACGCCTTTTACTTGCTTATGCTTGCACTAAGAACTTTAAATTATTCCAAATGGACGTTAAAAGTGTCTTCCTTAATGGATATATAAATGAAGAAGTTTACGTTGCCCAACCTCCGGGTTTTGAATCTCATGAATATCCTGATCATGTCTACAAACTTAAACGTGCTTTGTACGGACTTAAACAAGCCCCTAGGGCTTGGTATGAACGTCTAAGCAAATTTTTACTTGATCAAGGGTATTCAAGAGGGAAGGTTGACACAACTTTCTTCATTAAACGTCAAGGAAAACATTTAATTTTGGTACAAATTTATGTTGACGATATTATTTTTGGGTCTACTAACATGACCTTGGTCAAGGAGTTTTCTAGTTTGATGCAGGGGGAGTTTGAAATGAGCATGATGGGGGAGGTCAACTATTTCCTCGGATTGAAAATCAAACAACTCGAAGAGGGCACATTCGTGAGTCAAACGAAATATTGTCTTGAGCTTCTAAAACGTTTCGATATGCTAAACTGCAAAGCAATAGATACTCCAATGCCGACTAGTGCGAACCTTGATCGTGATGAGAATGGTAAATACGTAGAGGTAAAAAGGTATAGAGGTATGATATGATCCCTTCTCTATCAAGCACATCCCAAGGAATCCCACTTAAAAGCAGTTAAGCGCATACTTCGATACCTCTCCGGTACTCCAAAGTATGGGCTGTGGTATTCCAAAGGTAGTGTTTGTTCCTTAGTTGGTTATTCCGATTCCGACTTTGCCAGGTGCAAGTTGGACAGGAAAAGTACTAGTGACACGTGTCACCTTTTTGCAAATTCTTTGGTGAGTTGGTACAACAAGAAACAGGGTTCGGTTGCTTTGTCAACAGCCGAGGCAGAATACGTTGCCGCAGGAAGTTGTTGTGCTCAAGTATTATGGCTTAAACAACAATTGCTTGATTTCAATTTAAAACTTGAGCGTATTCCTATTTTTTGCGATAACACTAGTGCAATAAACCTAACTAAGAACCCCATATTACATTCACGCACCAAGCATATCGAAATACACCATCATTTTCTTAGGGATCATGTAGAGAAAGGTGGTGTGATCTTTGAGCATGTTGATACTAAAAATCAACTTGCTAACATTTTTACAAAACCGTTAGCCACTGGGCCTTTCTTTCACATCCATAGGGAACTTTGCATTCTCGATATCTCGGATCGTGTTTGATAATCCTTTAAGATAGTGATCTTCATATATATATATATATATATATATATATATATATACATGCTTGTTTATTCTTTTGACTAACAATGTGAAGCGATAGTTAGCTATATGTGAGGGCTCTTATCATCATGGTGATCAAGGTAATATCGTTCTGATTTATAGATGTTTAACATATTTTGTACCATATTAAGTACCTTAAACTTGATGTTTATTGCTTTTTGAGCACATATTATTCATATGGATGTTTGTTCTATGTGTGTGCATGTTTATTTATCCTTTGGAACTTAGGTTTGCAAAATTTCAATTTTTTTTAATTTTTGCCTTGCATGCGTTGACAAGGCCATAGAGATTAGGGCATCACATCATTTGTGTTTTTGCATTTATGTTTTGTTATTTTTTTTGCATGTTTTGTCCTGCTGTTTACCTTTGACAAATTGTATCAGTTTTTTTTGAATGTTTTAACTATGGAATGAATTGTCTTTGCATTTGATGTTCCGTATTTATCTGTTTCCAATTTTACATTAACTGTATCATATGTGGATGCGTGTTAGTGTTGCTGTGCTGCAAATATATGGATGCATCTTTACTTGTTGTAGAGTTAATCTTTTGACCACCTCTTCTCTTCTTTTTAATGTTGACAAATGGGGAGAAGGATAGTAAGCAGAAAATTAGCAGGAAATTAACCAAGTGTTAAAGACAGGGGGAGCTTGTTCGATCTCAAATTACAAATCACGTGAAAGCTAAAACAGTGTTGCTATCATAAAAAAGGGGGAGTATGTGAGGGCTAAGGTCTTTCATCTATTTCCTTTTAATGATGTCAACATATATACTGAGTATTAGATTGTAATTTGAGCGGTATCACTTCACTTGTCGGGAAAATTGCGTCTAATCATTGTTGTTCATGTGTCTAGATGTATAGGACTTTGTCTTTCCCATAAATAAATGTTCATTATCATTTTACTGGTGTCTAGTATGTTTGTCTGGACTTTGGTCAGTTGAAAATGTGCAAAAAATTGCATTTCCTGTAAAAACACAGTTCATGCGCTAACCTTCCCAGTACATGAGTCGACTCATGAATACTGGTACAAAACTAGTGAAATATGCGGGAAAGCGCATGATTCTGGGAAGGCACAAAAACCAACTTTGAGTCGACACATGGTGCTTGTGGGTTAACGCATAAAGACCAAACTTGCATAGTATTTTCCACGGGTCAGCGCACGCTGAACCTCATTAAGTCATGTGTCGACCCAAACACGCCTGAGCTGCATTTTTCACCTAACTTTTTTTTTCCTGTTATTTCTGTTATAACTTTTAGTGAGTCAATTAATTCTCTATAAATAGTTTGGTCATCTCATTATTCAAACAACAAGAAACATGAAAATAGATACCATTTTTCTCTTCATCTTCATCTTCTTCATTGAATAAACAAACAATCACACATAATCATCTTTGTTTGTGTCGCCCATTGTTCGAAGTGATAACGTTCAGAATTTAGGAAGTGTATGATCTTCATTTTCTGGGTTGAGAGCTTGGTAGGTGTTTCTTGAATAAAACCAGTTGGCTTTGTCCTCCAAGAATCGAGTAGATTTTGAGGGTTTTTGTACAAACCGTTTCGTTCTACAGGGATTCAGCCGGGCGAAGGTAACCGAAGATTGGAGCAATTGTTCGGTTTAGTAGCTGTAATCGAAGGATTGTAGAAGAGAGGTTTGGGTTCGAATTTTTGGTAGATCGCAATTGATCGAGTGAAGGTAACCGAAGAACGGTGGGTTCTTTCAGTTTAGTAGCGTGGGACGATAATTGGATCAACCATATTCGAAGGACTTGATTCATCTTGAATCAAGGGGAGAGAAGACTCTGCATCAACGATCAAAGACGTTCGAGGGTATGGATGTTCATTGTTCTTCTCTTGTAATAAACAATTTGCACGAGCTACATATATATATATATATATATATATATATATATATATATATATATATATATATATATATATATATATATATATATATATATATCTCAATTCCAATTGTGGAGTTGGGGGCAGACGTACCCAAAGCGAGGACGATTGGGGAACTGCCTAATCAAATCTCATTTGTTCTCTCTTTCCTTTAACTCTTTTACATTTCAGTTTATTCGAATTTGTGAAGTCGCAAGTTATCGAAATTTCTGTCGTAGTGTAATCGTAAGCTGAGAAACTGTTTTGTTTAATTAATATAATCCCTTGATTGATATAATCCCTTGATGGCTATTCAAAGTGCATTTAGCATGGATGAATTCTTTCGTATCTCTCAATGTACATCGACAAAGAAAATATGGGATACATTGGTTGAAAATCATGAAGGAACCGCTAAAGTAAAGAGATCTAGATTAAATACTTTAAGTCAAGAATACAAGATGTTTAGAATGCATCCCGGAGAATCAATCGTCATGTTTCAAAAGAGATTTGTACACTTGACAAATAATTTGATTGCTCTCGGTAAGACTTTTACTAATGATGATTTACTATTAAAGTGCTTAAGTCTTTAAACATGGAATGACAACCAAAGGTGACGATAATATTGGAAAAGAAAAGTTTTTCTACAATGACGTCCATATTCTTGTTTATAAAACTTTAAAAGCATGAAATTGAACTTGGAAGATTAGAAAAGCATGAGAATCAAGAGAAGAAATCCAAAGGCATTGCTTTGAAAGTTGACACACAAGAAGAACAAGAAGATGATGCTCCGGAAGAAGATGAAAAATTTACGCTACTTGTGAAAAGGCTTGGTAAGCTTTTTGGAAATAATAAAAAATATTTGAATTATGCAAAAAGAAAGAAATTTTTCACGAAAAAGGATGCTTCCACTTCAACACAAAATGTCAATTTCTATGAATGTGGAAAACAAAGACACATAAAGACAGATTATCCAAAACTCACCAAGAAGAGCGACTTCAAAAATAGAAAAGAGATAAAATCTAAAAGAACCTACATTGCATGGGATGAAAATGAAGTAAGTTCATCATACAACTCGGAAAGTGAAGAATGTGCAAGTCTTGCTTTGATGGCATCACACCATTCCGATAATGAAAATGAAGAGGTTAGTAATGATTTTTCCCTTTATGATTGAAGACTCTAAATATTTGAGCAAATTTTGGTAAAATAAGTTGTTGTACAAGATGTTCCAACAACAAAGAAGAATTCTGCTTAAAGAAGACATGCCAGATAAGATGTCCCAACACGATGTTAGGACATCGTGTCTGTTACTAACAGCAGGAAGTTTACAGAACAGTTCCAAGATTTAAGGAGCAATCAGAACGTGGATCAAGGAATCAGCCAACAGAAGATTGAAAGCCCAACGCAGCAGAAGGCTATAAAAGAAGATCAAGACCTAGGCCAGAAGAGAGAGAGAATGACATAGACTTAGGAATCCTATTTTGTAAAGTAGGGTTTAGGTTTTGAGAGTCGTAGGTTTCTCTTGTAAGTCTACCTCTGTATTGATTTGATACATTGTGGTAGACATAAGTACTTGTACAGATTCAGAAACCCGTATGTAATGAACCGTGTATTGTTCTTAGATGAAGCTTTTAAGCAAATCTAAGTTAACTTGTTAGTCAAGAATGCTTGAATGAACTTTGTATTGAAAGGGGTGTCTTTCAATAGGATGATACAGTTGTTGTAACTATTAGATAATCACAGGTTGTGATTTAGGGAGTGAGATGGGTTTCTTTTATCAAGGATGGAGTTCTTAAATAAAGCTTTCATTGGGTAGTGATAGGTAAATGTGGGTGTTTACTGTAAATCAGCGGTTGTTTACATAAAACTATACTACTGATAGTGGATTCTTCTTCCTGGCTTGGTATGCCCCAAGATGTAGGTGATTTGCACCGAACTGGGTTATCATATTCTGTGTTGTTTGTCATTCTGCAATTTACAGTTCAATTTTAATTAACATGTTGGAACAGATGTCGAAACATCTGTCTTTTTGCAGTTACTAATATTCTGGATATCAGTTTGCTGGTCTGTTCCTTGTTTAATAATTATGCAGAATAATGTCTTGACATGTGTTAGGACATCGGCTCTCTGCTATGCCAGAATTTCAATTGGTATCAGATCAGGCATCCTGTATGTTTCTGGATGAGATCTTTGGGAGATAATTTCTGGAGTTTTAAACAAGGAGGAATTTTAGAGATCATATCATTCACTCAGACATACTCACGGGTATTAATGGATAGGATGGATGTTCTGGATCGAAGGTAACAACTTGGTGGTTGTTCATGTTTATGAGGAGGTTCTACAACAACTGCAGGAGAAGTGGCTAGTTCTCTTGTTGGGGTGTCTTATTGAAGTAATATAAAAGATTATCGAACCCACAGAGACCAATATCAACCTACTGTAATCTATCGTTGCTTTGTAAAGCTAAGGCTATGATTAAAATGGTACGAATGAAAATATAAATGCTAATTACTAAAGGTTTGAAAATAATACTAAAACGAGCACGAAATATGAATTCTGCGCACCTAAAGGATTTGTAGAATATGAGTGCTAATTATGACTATATGCCTATTCCGTAGAATATACCGACTTAAAGGCTCCGCCTCACGCTCTCGCGGTCTTAACTAAAGCCATACTTCTTAATCCCAAGATTTTTCTCTCGCTCGCCCGGTAACTAAGAAACACACTTTGAAAGCCAATAATATCCTAATCGCTATCTAAAGCGCTCTCGCTGTATTTAGATATGATGCTTAATTCCCACTATCCGGTTCACTCCTCATGCTCTCGCGGATTTTGGCTTAAACCTTAATTTGCTTCTCACTCTCGTGACAAAACAATGGTAAATAACCTCTCACTCTCGTGACAAAGCTACTTAAATTAAACTTGGAAATTAAAACCAAAATGACATACATTCACAATTTCGCGCCTATAATATCTGTCGAGTCCCGGCGGTAACGACGATCCTCATACGCTGGACTCAGGACAATTTAGCAAAACATGGAATTAAACGAAAATAAACTAAACATGATAATGATAATTATAATAAAGGACAACATGCTTGACAATTGTAAAAACAGAACAGTAGTAATAATAAAGGGATAAATAAAGCTGTAAATCGCAGGAAAATAAATGGAGACTTGAATAAACAGAACTGGAACTTTAAAACGACGATCCTCCATAGATGCCGACAGGATTCGCTTGACAAAACTACTGACTGAATAATAAAATTACGCCTAATACTAAAGTTGCAATAGTCCCCCGATGTGGAAGAGCTATCACTATTTAAGATAATTTTCTGCTTAAAATCTAAGAAACAAAACTCTGGCAAAAAATCTTCGACCCCTTAAACTGAAGACGAACTTCCTCTTTTATACTCAACTGCCTTCCCTTGAAAGTCTGATAGTTGGCGTGAAACTCGGATGGTTGGGTTGAACGAGGAAAAGGGGCGTGGAGAGAATATAGGAGAAAGTAGCTTGGTGGCATGTGCCACCCTTGATGTGGAAGGCGCCACACTTTTGTGATGTAGCAGGGTCCACACTTTTGTTATGTGGAAGACACCACTTACTTGGGTGGTGGGCGCCACACCCCTAAGTGCATGGCAGGCGCCACACTTTTGTGGTGGTGGGCGCCACCTGGCCTTTTTCTTGTAATTTATTCATTTTTCTTCATTTTCTTTCCTTTTTACTCAAATCTCCTTTGTGACCAATTTTACTTGAGGTACCTGAAATGGGACAATAATACCGGCATAACAAGACATAAATAAATAAAACGAAACTAAAATCCATGCTAGTCAAGTCAAATATACAATATAATTTTGCGTTATCAAACTCCCCCACACTTGAACCTTTGCTTGTCCTCAAGCAATCAACCAACACGGTAAAAAGAAAATAAGCACGGTTTGAAACATAGGCACAACGAGACTCTAATCATACGTGGTTGCTAGGCTAATATTGGATCGATGGGTACTAAATAGTGAAAACAAGGATATCGTAACGACACATTTCCACATTTGCGGACAAAGACTCCCTTCCTATGCAATACCAATTCAAATCATGACATTATAACTCGACCTACATCCTTCATCCTATTTCACCTCTTTTTTCATTCTCGCGCAATCACATTAAGCCCGTTATCCTTTGTACTTACGTGGTAAGCGAATCTGTTTGTGTTATATGATCTCGACATTCAATTTTTTTTCTTTTTCTCACATTATGTTTTGTTTTGTCTACGAATTTCAAGAGTCCAAACCTTTAGGCTAAAAGGCCCGGTGAGGACCACCTAACTTAGCTGGAACATGTCTTTCATTCATTTTTCCTATAAAAATCACATTATTCAAATTTTTGCGATCAACGCATATTTGCATCGGTTTGTTACTTAGTTTGTACACAAGGATGATGCTGACTGCTAGTATAAACTAATTAAGAGGCTACTTCTAAGAAACTAGGCATAAGGTCTTGGCATAACATCTATTTAAATCAATATCACATACTTAGGGAATCTAAGATGTAGGAACGATACCGATATTTACAAAACTTTCCCAAGTCTATATAACACAGCCTAAACAACCTATATACTTTCAAAGTGTCATGCCATGAATCGAAACAAAAAATTGTTGGAGGTTAAATTTTTTATTTTTTTTAAAATTTCGGGGAAATTGAATAACAAGTGAAAACCACGCATAAAGACTCGACAACCTATGCAAATACTCGACAAAACATTAAAAACAGATGAAATTCCTAAAAACATGAAATAAACTAGAAAACAATAAATCAAACTAAAAAGCGATAAATGTAAAGCGATAAAGTCTATCCCTCATGCTTAAACCAAACATTGTCCTCAATGTTTTGATAAAAGGTGGAAAAGGGAAAGATAGAACCTGTGTGGATTCTATTGCGTGCCAAATCCTCTCGGATCCTGTTCTTGTTATCCATGTCTTCACTGACCACTTTCTGCTTCGGCAATGGGCTTTGTGAGATACCTTCGTTTGTGTAATTCTTGAACCATCTCATCATATTCCCCGCTTCCGGAGGAAGTACCTGCAAAAGTGTTAGAAGAATATGGTGCGGCGTGTGCAGGTGGAAACTGACCATGCAAAGAACGAGGAAAAGGTGAGTTATGGACAGGAGAGACATGCTCTCTCGTATCATACTCATCATCGATGTCACCACCAGCAGCGACATTCATAGAAATGTCTATGGGCACCAACTCATCTCCAAGATTTTCATCCGAGAATTTTCTCCTGGATGTAGCTAAAACGTGACAAGCGACACATTTCTTTATTTTCTGCAAATTCAAACAAACAAACATAGAAACTTAAAATAAAAACCTCGTGGGTTGCCTCCCACGCAACGATTTGTTTAACGTCGATAGCTCGACGGCTAAGGAGTGCAAGCACTCATGGTGGTTCTCTCGAGGATGGTTCCTCGATCAAACTTTTAACAATCTTCTATTTCCAAGGCCACTTATCAAGCCATCTCTCATATCTCTCACCTTTTATTTTCTTCCTTCTGTGGGGTGGTTCATTCTTTTGAACTTGTGGTGGTGGTTCTGGATCTGTCCTGAGTATCAGTTTTTCAAGTTTGGGCTCTATTATTTCATCCACCACCTCAAAGGTCAACCTTACCCTCTTAACAGTAATGATATCCCTAGTTTCATGGTCCTCAAATTTTCTCTTTTTATGTAGGACCTCAGACAAAGGTGCATTGGTGTGGATATTTTCCAATACCTCCACGTATGTTTTGGAATGGGAGTCTACCTTAACTTCTACAAACCTTTGCGGGAAATGAATTGGTGTGGTATAGGGAGGAGGAACAATGATAGGAGCTTCCCTCTCTACCTCTTGGACAACCTCTATTTCGGGTGGTGCTGGTGGATTTTCCTCAATCTCTACGCTTTTCTCAATAGAACTCTCCTCAAAATCATTATCACTCTCCTTAGGATTTTCTATTTGATCTTCACTATTGGTTGTCACAACATCCACATGTCTCTCAGGGGAGGGTCCTATAGGTGTCTATGCAAGCAGGGAGATTTGAGTCTCCAATGCCTCGTTGTGATACACGAGGGACTCGACCTCAGTGTTCATCTGCCTAAGGTTTTCATTAATTTGGAGATGTTGTTTTCTAAACTCTTCATTTTGGAGAGTTTGTGTCTCCACAAGTGCTCTATCATAGAAACTATCCTAGAGTGAGTAAGCGTCGCGTTGTATTCCTCCATTAGTATTTCAAGTTTGGATTTATGAAAATCGTGCGGTTCCTTAAAATACTGGGAATGGTAATCATAGAGGGAATTTAGGTGAGAGTGAGTTAGCGTTGCATTGTAATCCTCCATTAATGTTTCGAGATCGGATTTATGGGAATCTTGCGGTTCCTCAAAATATTGGTAGTGGTAAATATAGAGGAAATCTGGGTGATATATGGTAATTGAGATAAGAGTGCCTTAGTCTATACGGTGCAGCAACGAAATCACAATATTGACTGTTGGTCCCCGGCAACGGTGCCAAAAACTTGATGCTCCGCAAGTGTATAGATTTATCGAAGTAATATTAAAGATTGTCGAACCCACAGAGACCAATATCAACCTACTATAATCTATTGTTGCTTTGTAAAGCTAAGGCTATGATTAAAATGGTACGAACGGAAATATAAACGCTAATTACTAAAGGTTTGAAAATAATACTAAAACGAGCCCGAAATATGAATTCCTCGCACCTAAAGGATTTGCAGAATATGGGTGTTAATTACGACTATATGCCTATTCCGCCTCATGCTCTTGCGGTCTTAACAAAAGCCATACTTCTTAATCCCAAGATTTTGCTCTCGCTCGCCCGGTAACTAAGAAACACACTTTGAAAACCAATAATATCCTAATCGCTATCTAAAGAGCTCTCGCTGTATTTAGATATGATGCCTAATTCCCACTATCAGGTTCACTTCTCACGCTCTCGCGGACCTCAGCTTAAACCTTAATTTGCTTCTCACTCTCGTGACAAAACAATGGTAAATAACCTCTCACTCTCGTGACAAAGCAACTTAAATTAAACTTGGAAATTAAAACCAAAATGTCATACATTCACAATTTCGTGACTATAATTTCTACCGAGTTCCATCGGTAACGACAGTCCTTATACGCCGGAGTCAGGACAATTTAGCAAAACATGGAATTAAACGAAAACAAACTAAACATGATAATGATAATTATAATAAAGGACATCATGCTTGACAATTGTAAAAACAGAACAGTAGTAATAATAAAGCGATAAATAAAGAACCTGTAAATCGCAGGAAAATAAATGGAGACTTGAATAAACAGAACTGGAACAATAAAACGACGATCCTTCATAGATGCCAGCAGGATTCACTTGACAAAACTACTGACTGAATAATAAAATTATGCCTAATACTAAAGTTGCAATAGTCCCCCGATGTGGAAGAGCTATCACTAATTCAGGTAATTTTCTGCTTAAAATCTAAGAAACAAAACTCTAGCCAAAAATCTTCGACCCCTTAAACTGAAGAAGAACTTCCTCTTTTATACTCAACTGCCTTTCCTAGAAAGTCTGATAGTTGGCGCGAAACTCGGATGGTTGGGTTTAACGAGGAAAAGGGGCGTGGAGATAATATAGGAGAAAGTGGCTTGGTGGCAGGTGCCACCCTTGCTGTGGCAGACGCCACACTTTTGTGATGTGGTAGGCGCCACACTTTTGTGATATGGCAGGCGCCACTTGCTTGGGTGGTGGGCGCAACACCTCTAAGTGCATGGAAGGCGCCACAGTTTTGTGGTGGTGGGCGCCACCTGGACTTTTTCTTGTAATTTCTTCATTTTACTTCATTTTCTTTCCTTTTTACTCAAATCTCCATTGTGACCAATTTTACTTGAGGTACCTGAAATGGGACAATAATACCTGCATAACAAGACATAAATAAATAAAACGAAACTAAAAGCCATGCTAGTCAAGTCAAATATACGATATAATTTCACGTTATCAAACTCCCCCACACTTGAACCTTTGCTTGTCCTCAAGCAATCAACCAACATGGTAAAAAGAAAATAACCACGATTCAAAACATAGGCACAACGAGACTCTAGTCATACGTGTCTTCTATGCTAATATTTTATCGATAGATATTAAATAGTGAAAACAAGGATATCGTAACGACACATTTCCATATTTGCGAACAAAGACTCCCTTCCTATGCAATACCAATTCAAATCATGACATTATAACTCGACCTATATCCTTCATCCTATTTCACCTCTTTTTTCATTCTCGCGTAATCACATTAAGCCCGTTATCGATTGTACTTACGTGGTAAGCGAACCTGTTTGTGTTATATGATCTCGACATTCAATTTTTTTCTTTTTCGCACATTATGTTTTGTTTTGCTTACGAATTTCAAGAGTCCGAACGTTTAGGCTAAATGGTCGGGTGAGGACCACCTAACTTAGCGGGAACATGTCTTTCATTCGTTTTTCTTATAGAAATCACATTATTCAAATTTTTGAGATCAACACATATTTGCATCGGTTCGTTACTTAGTTTGTACACAAGGATGGTGCTGACTTCTAGTATAAACTAATTAAGAGGCTACTTCTAAGAAACTAGGCATAAGGTCTTGGCATAATGTCTATTTAAATCAATATCACATACTTAGGGAATCTAAAGTGTAGAAACGATACCGATATTTACAAAACTTTCCTAAGTCTATCTATCACTGCCTAAACAACCTATATACTTTCAGAGTGTCATGCCATGAATCAAAACAAAAAATTGTTGGAGGTTAAATTTTATTTTATTTTTTAATTTTTTTTAAAATTGTGGGGAAATTGAATAACAAGTGAAAACCACGCATAAAGACTCGACAACACACGCAAAGACTCGACAAAACATTAAAAACAGATGAAATTCCTAAAAACATGAAATAAACTAGAAAACAATAAATCAAACAAAAAAGCGATAAATGTAAAGCCACTTTCTCCCCGGCAACGGCGCAAAAAACTTGATGCTCCGCAAGTGCACTGATTTATCGAAGTAATATAAAAGATTGTCGAACCCACATAGACCAATATCAACCTACTATAATCTATCGTTGCTTTGTAAAGCTAAGGCTATGATTAAAATGGTACGAACGGAAATATAAATGCTAATTTCTAAAGGTTTGAAAATAATACTGAAACGAGCCCGAAATATGAATTCTGCGCACCTAAAGGATTTGTAGAATATGGGTGCTAATTACGACTATATGCCTATTTCGTAGAATATACCGATTTAAAGGCTCCGCCTCACGCTCTCGCAGTCTTAACTAAATCCATACTTCTTAATCCCAAGATTTTACTCTCGCTTGCCCGGTAACTAAGAAACACACTTTGAAAGCCAATAATATCCTAATCGCTATCTAAAGCGCTCTTGCTGTATTTAGATATGATGCCTAATTCCCACTATCTGGTTCACTCCTCACGCTCTCGCGGATCTCGGCTTAAACCTTAATTTGCTTCTCACTCTCGTGAAAAAACAATGGTAAATAACCTCTCACTCTCATGGAAAAGCTACTTAAATTAAACTTGGAAATTAAAACCAAAATGACATACATTCACAATTTCGCGCCTATAATTTCTACCAAGTCCCGTCGGTAACGACGGTCCTCATACGCCGGACTCAGGACAATTTCGCAAAACATGGAATTAAACGAAAACAAACTAAACATGATAATGATAATTATAATAAAGGACAGCATGCTTGACAATTGTAAAAACAGAACAATACTAATAATAAAGAGATAAATAAAGAACCTGTAAATCGCAGGAAAATAAATAGAGACTTGAATAAACAGAACTATAACTTTAAAACGACGATCCTCCATAGATGCCGGCATGATTCGCTTGGCAAAACTACTGACTGAATAATACAGTTACGCCTGATACTGTAATACCCCAAAATTTTCTCTCCCTTTTGTCATCATAGCATAGCATTATCATTTATCATATCATATCCACCTCATTAGCATTGCATTGCATCTTTCATATAGAAAAATGAAACATAGCATCCCTCTTACCATCAAGGAATGTGATCAGGTGGAAGGTGGACAATCAAGGGATCATTCAAAGCACAAAAAGGTCAGTCAAGATGCCTCAAGGCAAGCCAAGAGGTCTTTCATGTCTCACACTACCTCAACTGACTATCCAAAACCTCAAGAAGGTGAAATTCAATAGGAGATTGAAGCCCTACATCTTTCATCATGCAAGAGGTCCTAAAACTGAAGGAAAACACTCAAAAGAGATAGCTCATTGATTCAAAATCACCCTCAAGTGGCATATCTCATCATCCTTTAAAAGGATACACAACATACTCTGAGGAATTTGAAATTGAAGACTGCACTTTTCCCTCCTAACCAGAGAAGGTCAAAACTAGGGTTTCCAATAAAATCAGGGAATCTTTGATTTTTTGGACAAAACTTGATGTCATGGTATTCTACATGTCCTTAAGTATATGTATATGGAAAATTGCCTCTCAGTTGGTTTTAGAAGTGGTTCAATTGGAAGAAAGATAAAAAATCAGGAAATTTGGGGCCAAGTCAAATAATCCGAGGAAAAAGTCAACTCTTGACTTTTTAAGGCCAAAATCATGAAATTCATGTTATATGTATTCAATGTGCAAAATTTGATCAAGAAACTCCAAAGGAATCATGGAAAAATCAAGATGTAGAAAGTTGCCATTTTTGGAAGAAGAAGGGTTACTAAAAATAGTAATTTTGGACCATTTTGCACTACACTTTGAACCAAGGCCATTTAAAATTGAAGCATCAAATGAAAATTCCACCAGGCCACAACAAAAGGTCTTGCTTTAAGCTTCAAATCCATGTGTAGAACATCTCCATTGGATAAATATTGAGGGAGATATGATGGATCAAAGTTGGACGAAAGTAGGCAAAAACCAGGTCGTGACCAAGAACTTTCAGGTCACGCGCGTGTCATTTTCACAAGCATGTGGTGGGCCAAATGTATTGATCAATTACTCATGGTTAGAGGCCTCAAATGAAAAATCTTTCAACATGAAAGTTGTTTCTCTAT
The DNA here is from genome assembly GCA_022829125.1 of Lathyrus tuberosus. Classification (NCBI taxonomy): domain Eukaryota; kingdom Viridiplantae; phylum Streptophyta; class Magnoliopsida; order Fabales; family Fabaceae; genus Lathyrus; species Lathyrus tuberosus. The sequence goes on from JALAZF010000075.1 coordinate 14,781,874, forward strand.
GTGAGACCTTCAAAATTGGTGTTCATGGTTTTTTCATTTGATCAAAGGTCAAGAAGTTATGTTGAGTCCAATGTGCTATGATCCTGTTGAAATGCCATGCCATGTTTGCCTTGCCAACCAACCTCCTTGCCACGCCCTTATACAGTTCCCAAACCTTTGTGTTGTGAGTCATTTTCTAACCTTTTCCAAGCATCATTTCAAATCATTTCTCATGCCAAACATGCTCTATTACATCTCCTCTTTCCAATGTTTCCAAAAGCTCATCAAACCATTCACAATGCATGGAGAATTCCATCTTCAAACACCAACTGATCTCATCATGTTTCACATCAGAATTTGCAGTTTGGTTCACACACACAACAAACACTTCATCACCTCAGTTTTCCTCTTTTAACCAAGCACATCTCATCTACACTATGCACAATAGCACGTGCTTTGCATGGAAATAGAAAAAACAAGCTTGCTGAGCAAGTTTCTAATGCAACAACCTTTGCCATTCGTTTCTCTTGCTGCTCCACCATAATACACCATAGGTCATCACCATAACATCACAGCCATAGCATAACTCGTCCCCTAACTAACTTGGCTCAGTTAGTTAGGATGGACTCAGTTTAACCACCTTGACTCATTCTAACCAACTCACTAAACCATGGTTAGCTCTCACTATAAATAGAAATCACACACTCTAACTTCAGTTCTAATTTTCATTTTCACACATTCACTTCAGAAACACTCTCTTCTTCTCTCTCAATTCCACCATTGCCACTGATTCTCGAGCTCTACCTTGTTCATTCCACTTCAACACTCTCTCTGATTCTCTCTCAAGTTATCCACAGTGCTACTTGTTTGGAGCTTGATTTCAACCTCTTCTCCATTGGATCATCATCAATTTTCGCATCTCAGCCTTTATTTGGCCAAGTGAAGATTATAGAAGAAGCAGGACCTCTGGTTTTCTGAAGAGCATTTCAAGATCTCAAAACATCAGGTACGAATCTCCACCATTATAGACCTAATGTAAAGAAATTTTCAGGTTCTTGAAGCTTCTTATAAGCTCAAGAACTTGCCTGGCTAGTTGATAGGCCTTTAGAGGCATAGTTCAGATGTTAGGGCAAATCTCTCTCTACTTGTTTCTCTCATATCGTGAATTGTTTGTGAATTTTGTCCTTGAATTTGTGTTCTCCATTAGTTCCTCTTTATTTTGGCATCATGTTTGTGTAATTCTGGAGAAATCAAAGTTGTAGACGGTGGTGGTTGACCGGAGAAGGTGACCGGAGGTCCCTCTCCGGCCGGTAGCTTTGTGCTAGGGTTTCTTGGCCAGTTTGAATGTCAGCCGTGTGATTTTGTTGATCCAAGGGTGGAAATGTTGCCAGCGAATTAATGGAGAGGGTGTGTGTCACGTGTTTCATTTTTTCCACTCTGATGATTGCATGCATGTGCGTATTGGTTTGTTATGATGTGCCAGCAATGAGATGCGTATGATTAATGTACTTTGACTTTGGTTTGACCTTGACTTGATCCAATGGCCATGAGTGAGTCAATTTTGTTGACTGAGAGTGTATGCTTGTTAGTGTGTTTTGCGCAGACTTGGACCTTGGACCAAACTGATATTTGCACCCCTATGTCTTAAGCCCATACCAATTTGAACTGAATAATTACTATGCATGCACCCCCTCCCTTATTTACATTTCATTTTATTTTCTTCATTTTCTACACATTTACTTTTCAATTTTTAAAAATACCAAATTGAATTATAAAATTCCATAAAAATTCATGAACATCATTAAGACATTTATAAAATTTTTGATGATTTCATCTCTTGACTTTATGACCTTTTTACCCCTGTTCTATAATATTCTTTGAATTTCAATTTGTGTGCATGCTTAATGTGATACATAAATTTGTGCATTTTTGTTCTCTATCATTAAAAATTGTTTTGATGCTCTTCTTTTTGCATTGATTCATTAGCATATTGAGGTATGTTAAGTTATTTTTATTTGATTTTTTAGGTCATTTTATGTCATGTTTGGATGTCCATCTTTGCATTACTTTGTATGATGTGCATACTTGACCTAAGTGCATTGTATAAAGCATTTTTGCCTTGATTTCTTGCATGCTATTGTGGTATATGATTCACTTCTGATTTGTGTATCTTTAAACCACACTTGCTTAATTTTCATGAGTCCATCTAATTTTTGTTTAATGCATTACCTTTGAAGCATAATAACATGTCATATCATCTTAACTTTTGTGCATGTTTACATGATTTCTTTTGAACATACTTGCATGATCATTTGCATATTTGGTGAACCATTCATGTGACATAATAGGTCATTGATACATATTATATGTCATCTTTGCATGTTGCTTATCATTTGAACCTTGTGCACCTTTAACATGTTGTGTTTGCACTTTCCTTTCTTTTGAACTTCCATTTCAATTCTACTTCTTCTATCACTTCTTAAATGTCTTGATGTGTTATGCATGCACACTTGTGAGATGTTTGTGAATCATTTTTCATTTCATTTCAATTCTGATCCTTGAATTACATGTTTCATTTATGCATGTTTCTTTCATTCCTTTTCATCTTTCATCTCCCTTTGCTTATGGTAGCATGTTCTAATGCCATGGATGATGATTGTTGGTTGTTCACTTGAACTTGCATGATAATAATCATTTGTTTTCCATATGATGTGTATTCTGGTTGTGACATTAAGATTTGATCTTTCATCTTATTCTTTGATTTGTCCTTTGAGTTTTATGGTGCATTAAATGTTCTTTTACTTCTTATATTTCTTATGCATGTTTACTAACCATGTAGGGGCTTTGGTAAGTTGCAATTGAGTGTGGATAAGGAATCCACATTCAAACTTCTATCCCTTCATCTTTTACAATTCCATCTTGTGTTTGTTAAGCACTTATGTGCTTTTTCTTAATAACTCATCACTTCCCCTTTTGAATTACAATTCATCTTCTACTTTAGAAGTGAATTTTTTAATTCATTCTTTCTTTAGACTTTAGGTTTAAACCTCACAAACCATTAGGATCACTCCCTTAACTAATCAATTAGGATTGAGTCTTAGTTCATATAGATTTTACCTTTATCCTCTCTTGAGTCTTCTCTTTTCTCATCTCAAAGAAAATACAAAAATATCTAATAAAGGTAGGCATTTATTGCATTTAGGCCTTTCATATAAAGAAAAGATTATAAGGGGTCTTCTCTTATAATCTTAGAATGTGTAGCATATAGCCCATCTTGGGTCAATGTGTTAAACATTTGATCTTGTATGAGGGACCTAAATGCAATACTTGTTGAAGGTACAAATAAAAAACACTTCTTCTTGCCATAATCAACAAAAACACTTAATAAACACAAGTATGTTAGCGTGTTTGAACCTTGACAATTGGAACTAGGTGTGGGGGTTTTCTTCACATTTAGTGTGCTTTCTTACCCATTCCATCTTGGAATGTGAGAGTGTACACATTCCAATGACTAAGATTCAGATACACTATCATATGCAAACAAATGAAAAAACTCTTAAAAGATAAAACAAACAATGACGTCTTTCCTTCGGGAATTCTTTTCTCATCTCACTCATTCTCAACGTATGAACGCGCTTCTCCTCGTTCTCTTGCAAGATGGTAACACACTCGGACCAGCGAGCCTGCAACACCTGAGCTAGAACGTTATCCATTCCCTAAAAAACACAAACAATCCATCCCTAGTGAGGGGAACTACGTCGCACTGATTCTCATGTTCCCGATGAGATACGTAGGCAGTGGGGTAGGGCCCATTCGAGCACTTCTTTTATTTTCCCTACATTTGTTTCTCGTTCCTTTTCCATTCTTTCTCCTTTCTTTCCTTCAGTTCCTTTTCCAGCTTTCTTTTCTTACCCTCTTTGATCGAAACCGCAAGCGTGGATCCCATCGGGTACGATGGATGTGAGGGGGTGCTAATACCTTCCTCTCACGTAACCGACTCCCGAACCCACTTCTCTTGGTCGCAAGACCATGCTTTTCCTTCCCTTCAGGTTTATGCGGTGTTTCCTTTCCCTCTCTGGGGATAAATACACATTGCTGGCGACTCTGTTTCGGTGCCACTTTCGCGTTTGTACTTGGACGAAAATCCCGGGAGCGACAGCTGGCGACTCTGCTGGGGATAAGAACCCAGAATCTCTGGTTTCCTTAGCGAGTCAATCCTAGCGCTTGTCTGTTTTTCTTTCATTGGGTGTTTACCGGTGTGCTATTTTTTTGCTGTATTTACTGTTGTACTGTATTGCTATTTACTGCATTACCGCTTTACTGTACTTTACTGTATTTATCGCATTTACTGCATTACATATCATTATTATGCTGGACTGTTCTGTCTGTTTGGCGGGATGGGATTTCTGAGAGATAAGTCCACTACCCAGGCTTGAGTACACACATAGGTATTAGAGTGGATAGTCATGACGCTTGCGTGGTGGTGACCACGTATTGTTGTTCATGAGACCCACAACCAGACGAGGTTCTATCAGGAGCTTTCTGCTACTGCATGTTATGCAGGCCAGTAGTTATTCTCTTGAGGAACTGTCGACTCTGGTGACCATTCCCGAGGACTCAGTTGCGGCACTCCTCCCGAGATGTGACAGTGGCAGACCACATTATGTGGCAAACCCATTGCATATTCTCGATCCGAGGACCCAATGCTGGGAACTTGCCATAGGGTTTCCTTTTTGGAAAGAGAATCAGTGGAGGCACTCCTCGATTGGCGATAGTACTGTACCCTGAGGGATGAATGTACTATTACTTCTCGACCTCAGTGCCAGAAGCTGAGGACCTTTCGTTTTGGAGAATCAGTTGAGGCCTCCTCGATTGATGATGATGCCAAACCAGAAATGGTGAACGTATCATCATTTCTCGACCTGAGAGCCCGGGATACTGAACATCCTAGTACCCACATGTGAGAAGGGCGGGTTGTTTGCAGGTTTGCAGGTAACCATGAATTCCTACATACCCGGTTTTCTATTGATATTACACAAAGGGAGGGTTCATCCTATTATATTCAGACGGCTTCTATTTATGGTTCCATATTGTTCCCAAAGCTACACTGACACCGCACACCGTCCAACACAGACACCTGATTACCCGATCACATTGCTCTTTTGCATTGCATTTTCATATCATAACGGTTATGTTTGTCATTTACAGGTGCATAATACAATTCTGATTCCAATCCATGGGTCCAACAGAGAATGATGAGAGAAGAAAGAACAATGTTTCTTTCAACTTTCCCGACCCTACCTTGGATTCATTGCTCAAAGTTATAGATATGGCCGGCCCGAATGTTCTTGATAGGTTTCAAAAGAAGTATGGGAATTTGGTTAAGATGGTCCGTACCATCACGAAGTATGAACATGATGCTTTGCACACTCTGCTGCAATTTTACGAGCCTTCGCTGAGATGTTTCCTCTTTCCAGATTATATTTTGATGCCAACGTTAGAAGAATTCTCATTTATTTTGGGGATTCCAATCATGTCTGCAATACCGTTCTTCTCTGGTAGCTCTCCTAGTGCAAAAGAAATTGCCGCTGCAATGCAAATGGATCAGTCCGTGATCAAAAGTGGTGTGAGTAACAAAAACGGAGTTGACGGATTTCATCTGGAATTCCTCTCTGATCAAGCCCAAGAGGCTGCTAGTGCTAAAAACTGGGCGATTTACAACTCCATTCTGGCTCTCTGCATATATGGTCTAGTTCTTTTTCCCAATCAGCAAGACTTTGTGGATATGCAAGCTACGAGAGTTTTCGTTCTTAAAAATCCAGTTCCTACGTTGTTAGGGGATTTTTATCATTCTGTGCATTACAAGAACGAGAAAAGAAGGGGAGGCACTGTTAGTTGTTGCACTCCACTCCTGTGTCATTGGCTTTTCAAGCATTTGCCTCAAACAGGCGCCTTTGTGGAAACCATAGATGTTGCAAAATGGTCTAAGCGAATGATAGGGTTAACTGCTGATAATATTGTCTGGTTCGATCATCGGTTGTTGAGAATAGAGCTTATCACAAGATGCGGAAGTTTTCCAAATGTACCTCTGATTGGCAGAAAAGGAGGGATCAATTATAATCCAGTTTTGGCCATCCGACAGTTCGGGTATGCTTCCAGGGATCCTCCTAGAGAACAAGATGTGGAAGAATCTTTGTTCTTTACAGGAACTAAAGATGATAAGGTGGTAGAAGTAGTGAACGCTTGGAAGGATAAGCATAAAACTGGAAAAGCGGTTTTTGGGAAAGGAGATTGTAGGTCTTATCCTGAATATGACAGATGGATCGAGATGAAAGTAAAGGATTTGCTTTTGCCCTTTTCAAGAGGACCTCTTTTATGTTCAGTACAGCCCGAACAGCCTACCATGGTGGCTATTGAAGAGTGCGAGAAATGGAAGAAAATGGTTAGAGAGCTGCAGATAGAGAACTCTGGAATGAGCAGATGTCTTCAGAAAGCTCTAGCTGACAACAAAGAGTTGAAAAAAAGAGCATTGAAAGCGGAGAAAACCTTGACAGACAAAGAAGAAGATTTTAATGACAGAGCTCGATACTTCCGGAAGCTTACCTTGGGAGCAGATGATACTAGTCAAGCTCACAAGGCTACAAAACAGGCGTTAGCCCGAAGCAAGGATTCGTTAGCTAAACTCCATCAAGCTTGGGATGAAGTCAAAATTGAAAACTCTGAATTGCTGACCCAGTTAAAAGATAAAAATGAAGAGCTGAAGAAAGCATATGAAGCAAGAAGAAAGCATCGAGAAGACCTTGACAAAATCCAAGAACAGATAAGGAACGCTGAAGATAAGCTAAAAACTGCCAACAAAGAGCTTGAAGAGGTCACGACAGATCTGAAGCTGGTTAAAATTCAAGCTGGAATTAAGAGGCGCAAAGGAGCCAATAAAGATGAAGCATTGCTGATGCACGTGGGGTCATTAGAGGATGCATTGGAAAAAATGGACGTCGTAATCAAAGAGCTGATTGAGAAGCCACATCATCAGCGTACCCGCATCCTGTTCGAAGAGATTAAGTATTCCAGTCAGAAGCTGAAAGATGTAGAGCTATCAGATTAAGGATTTTCGCCATTTCTTTGTAATTTGCAATGGTTACCATCAGAATTGTTGATGGAGCCATTTGACTGCTTGTTTCTTATTCTGTTGCTGAAACTATGACAAATGTGCTTGAAAAATTTTGGGAATTTGTATGAAATGAGCTATTTCTGTTCACAATTTCTGGTCTTCAGATATATGTGACGTGATAAGATATCTGCACACTGGCATACTACACAATCACTATAGATATTTGTGATTTGCGTATATGAATATCTCTTCAAGGCAAAACTCAATAATCATGATTTCTGGTCGTCAGGAATTCGTGGTTATGATTGGAATCAGAATATGAAAAGTATCTTGAAATGACAAACATAACTGTGCATTTGCATTGCATCGCATATCATTTTGCATGATGTTATTTTCTTTTTCAGGTACCTGTTGCAGGAGATCTCTAACCTTTATTTGGTTTCAGGCATTATAGCTGAGAATCATATTCACCAATACTCAACTCGAAGAAATCAAGCAAGGGTTATGGATCAAATGCAGAAGGATTTGTCTGAGATGAAGGCCCAACTAGGGCATTTTGTGGGGGACATTCAGGCGTTGTCCCGGGGTCAGGAACTGCTGAGAGAGGAAGTAAACCAGATGAAGATTCAAATGGGCCTAGTCATGGAAATCTTGAGGAAGGTGTTGAAAAAAGAAAACGATCATGTGCCCGCTCCCACAACCGAGGTCTTTGCCCCTCCTATCTCTTTGGGTTTGCCTTAAATCATGGATTGCTTCGTGAATCCCCTCCACAAACTAAAGGTTCAGAGATCTCTCACCAGCAGTTACCTCCTGCTCCTCAAGAGGATCTTAAGGCAGAGGGGCCTAAGAGGAAGTTTGATCCCATTCCAATGCCGTATGCGCAATTGTTGTCTTATTTGCTCGAGCTCAAACTGGTTGAACGTGTTAGCTTAGGACCGCTGCCAACGAAGCTTCCTCTGGGACCTAATGCTAATGTTAGATGTGAGTTCCACTATGGGGCACCTGGTCACAGTGTTGAGAATTGTACAAGGTTTAAGCATAAAGTCCAAGAGCTCATTGATTCGGGGGCAATCAAGTTTTCATCAGTTGGCACTGGTAAACAAAGTGATGTTGCTCCCATTATTGCAAAGGGACTGAGGAATCCCTCTTTTGCCAAAGGATCCACCTCGCGTCAGGGATCTATTCCACAACCCTATGTTGCAGAAGACCCACGTCAGCAACCCTTGTTTGTGCCTCAGCCGAATGCAGAAAGGGAAGTGCAGGGCCAGACTGGGCGCCCGAATCAGCAGCAGCAAGATTACCAGTAGAGGAGGCAACCCAGACCAAGGAAGCTCAAGAGGATATTTGATCCTATTCCTATTCCTTACAGTCAATTGTTGGCTCGCTTGCTCCAGAGTTCGCTGATCCAGCTGAGGAAGGCCATGCCCGTGCCATACCCCATTCCTCCAGACTATGACATGAGTGCTAGTCGTGAGTTCCATTCAGGAACGTTTGGGCACACACTTGATAACTGTAATGTGTTCCAGCACAAGGTGCAGGATTTGATTGACGCAAAGGTTATCACCCCAGACGGTACCCCCACAAGATGAAGCTTCTTTATCAGGGTGAGCACTCAAAGCTACCAAAAAAAAAAAAAACATTATCAGAAGTAGTCAGTCCAAACGGAGCCAAGCCTCCTCAACAAGGATAATCATTTAGTTTCTTTGCTGCTTTTTCATATGTAGTCTTTATTTGTTTGTTCAGACATTGTTTGCATGTTAAAATTTGTTTGTATTTGGTCTGGGGATTTTAATGCAATGAATATGTTTTCTTGAAGTAATCCATTCGTATTCACTCCTTTAATGTTAATGTGCATTGTAATACCAAGTTTCTTGTTTAAACTCTTGAGGGAGGATGATGAGTTGAAAACGCAAAAATCTCTAATTGTGTGCTTTTGGATAAAAGCCTGTTGAGGATGTACAGGCATTGCTTCAAATCCCCAAACACTAGAGATATAAGGGAGATAGACCCTTGTTAACCCCTTTGAGCCTTGAAGTAGGAGTTTCTTTCGTACGAAAAAAACCCTCACATTTAACCCAGGGGCAGGGTAGGCGTCAGTTAATTTGACCGAGCGTTCAAATTTCAAAAGGAGTGTGCATCTGAGGATCCATTACCTTCTATTCCACCGTTAAGAGGTCAAGAGATGTGAAACCACAATGGGTATCCATCAACAATCAAAGAGTGAGGCAGTCACAACCCTTTCAACAAAGTCAAGACAAGCTAGTGTCACACGACGTGTTCAAGAAAAAGAAAGAGAATAAAAAAAAAGAAATGAAAAAGCCCGCTAAGTTGAAACTTGAAAACAAGCAACTTAGGCAAAAGTTAGGGCATCCCGCTAGACTCCAAAATCAAAGATTCAAAAGAATCTGTCCAGGCAAAAGTTAGGGATAAGCAAAAGAATGTGAAAGCGAAATGCGAAAAGGATTACAAAAGAAAATCCTTGAGCAAGAACAAGGTCGTGTGACTATGAACAAAAGACAAAAGGGGTGACTGTTACTCCAAAGCCTCATTGGGTCTCAAACCATCAGTATCATGGGTTCCTTAAAGATCATAACATCTTTTTGAGAGATGAGCGCTCGTGCCAAATTAACTGAATGTAGGACTGGAGAATATCACGAAGAGTGGGTGGGCACCAATAAACTTTGAGCCATTAACCATTTTTCTCAAAACCGTGAACCAGGCCACGATACAACCCTCAAAAGTCCTAATTGAAACAGGGTTATTTCGAAAGCATACTACCAAGAGATAGCGTTCCTGACTCCTATGAGTTGTGCTAAAAGATCTTTGTTGGTGTTGCATGTGCATTGCATTTTTTCATCCAAAAGTTAATGTCGTATCCTAACCCGTGATCCGCTCACAAAGGGGTTTGCGACATCTTGTTAGTAAAACTTCAAGATTAACATGTGTGTTGCATTAGAATTTTCATTCTCAGAATAAAACATTTTCTGCTTGCATACTTTTGTTTGACATCAAAAGAAGTTTACATGTGGAAATTTAGTCCAGAAGCTTAATCTTGCCGAGTTGAGAATTCTGAAACTCCCGAAGGGCAGCCATATCCAGTGGTACTTCCTCAGGAAACTTTGTTGAGTGGGGTCTTTTCCAACAAGGTGTGCTAAGACGTAGTCTATTTGGGGCAATCACGTCAAATCATCTCTTTAAGGTGTAGCCAATCTGAGCCAATCACGTCGAGAAATCTCTTCAAAGTTCAGCCAGACTGGGGCAATTACTTCGCGATCCAAATCTCTCCAAAGGCAGGTAGTCGGGGTATTTCTTCGAAGATCAGTAGTCAGGGGAAAAACTACTTCAAGGTTCATACTGGGGCAGGCCATCCCAAGAGTATGAGAAGGTAGTCCGTCTAGATGGCAGATCAGCCTATCCAGGGTTCAGAGTATTGGGGCAGAATATCTCACGGTGATATGAGATTGTTCATGACTCTTCTCAAGGCGAATTCCTCTGTAATCCATGCAATCTGAAGCAGCTAATTTGAGATGCATTGAATCTCTCCAAGAGTTTGAAGACACTGAAGCATTGAGCATGCCAAGTCTTCTGTAAAATCCTCTTGAGATGACTTCTTCTCTGTAATCCATGCAGTCCAGGGCAGTTACTTCGAGATCCGGTGAATCTCTCCAAGAGTTTGAAGACATTAAGGCGTTTTGGATGTCAAGTCTTCTTTAAAATCCTCTTGAGACAATTTCTTCTGGTGGACCATATCGGTCTAGGGCAAGTGAAGAAGAAAAACTGTTGTTCACGCATATGCAGTCAATCAGCCAAAAGGTTTGAAACAAAAAGGCATTCCAACCCAAGGCATTTGTGGTTCCCAGCAAGAGATTGCATACAAACTTTTCTCCCCAACAAGTGGTGGTTCAGAGTGGGATTTTCTCATTTTTAGAAGTCATGTCTGGCACGGGGCATACGCGCATCTCCTTTTGCTTGCAAGTAGCAGCCTCATACTAGGTTCAAAAGCAAGATTGAAGCCTTTTCAAGAGCATGGGCCAATTTCTCCTAGACGAGTAATCACTTATCCCCACACAATATCCTGGGGCATGTGCATATACTTTTTTCCGTTGCAGGTAATGAGTGCGATCGATCCAAGCAGCACGAAAGTTATCTCTCGGCATAATCAACAGATATTTACTATGACTTGATACTGTTGTATCTTATTAAGTCGATTCTCTCATTCAAGATTTCCCACCGAATTTTGTGACGACAACGGTTGTCGAAGATTGAATTCTTCTGTGTTGATAACGGTTATTAATGCAGTGAGCACTCCATGTCCACAACGAGTGCAAATCCTCCGGTACCTCGCAGACGATGTGAAGGATAGTTCAAGGCAGGGTGTTCGTCTAAGAGTTTGAAAACGCTTGGTTTTCTATAAAATCCTCTTAAGAGACGAAACTTCTCGCAGTAACTTCCCTTGTGGCGTTTACCAGCAAGTGGTAGTATCATATCTCCCGCAGGTTTCAGCATGTGAAATTTGTCAAAGAATAATCCCCAGCGGAGTTATTGACCCTCCCATGCATGGGGGATGTTATCTCCCCAGCAAAAGATATTCCCGATCTGATATCCCCAGTAGAGTTTGAGGACATTTGGTCTTCTGTAAAATCCTCTTAAAAAGGCATCCCCAGCACGAGACGCTTTAAAGCAGTTTTCTCTAGCAGGGTGTGTTGTAAACTCATTATCCCCAGCGGAGTCGTCAAAGAGAAAGTTCGCCCGACATGGGGCATGGTGACATTTATCCTAAACTCGACAGTCATCTTCCTCAGCAGATTACCGAGGAATTGCTTTGGGTTTCCCCGGCAGATCTCTAGGGACTCTTTCTCAGCATGTTGCAACGGGTTGTCTTTCAACCAAGATTTGCATATCCCCGGCAGAGCAGCCCTGATTCTCAGCAAGATCGCATCTCTGGTAATGGTACCCCCACAGAGTTCAGCATTGAATCTTGTCTGCTATACTTCCCAGCCGAGTCGCGGTAATTTCCCCAGCAAGGTTTAAAGAGATCGACGGAATATCTCCTTTAGCAAGGTGTCAACACATGATATTACCCAGTAGGTGGTGTAATTCTCAGCAGTGTTCATTTATAATCCAAAGTCCGATTTATTTTGGCATGCGTACAGTTGGTTCATGTTATTCCAGCAGGTGGGATGATCGTTCATTTGGCAATTTTGAGCTTCCAACGACAGTTTGGTAAGCACCAAAGTCCAACGACAGTTTGGAAAAGCTTCCCACGACAGTTTGGTAAGCACCGAAGTCCAACGACAGTTTGGCAAAGCTTCCAACGACAGTTTGGTAAGCACCGAAGTCCAACGACAGTTTGGCAAAGCTTCCAAAGCCGGTTTGGTAAGCACTGAAATCCAACGACAGTTTGGTAAAAGCTGCAAAAGTCCATCTGAAGATGGCAAGTTTGAGATCCCAAACGCCGGTTTGGTAATCTTTGAAGTCCAACGACAGATTGGCAGAAATCCAGCACAGATTGGTGAAAGTCCAACGACAGTTTGGCAGAAAGTCCAATGACAGATTGGCAGAAATCCAGTACAAATTGGTGAAAGTCCAACGACAGTTTGGTAGAAAGTCCAACGATAGATTGGCAGAGCAGCTAAAGTCCATCGACAGTATGGCAAGCCAGTAGTCGTCTGGCGTCGTTCAAAAAGACATTGTTGAAAGTCCATCGACAGTATGGCAAGCTAGTAGTCGTCTGGCGTCGTTCAAAAAAGACATTGTTGAAAGTCCATCGACAGTATGGCAAGCCAGTAGTCGTCTGGCGTCGTTCAAAAAGACATTGTTGAAAGTCCATCGACAGTATGGCAAGCCAGTAGTCGTCTGGCGTCGTTCAAAAGGACATTGTTGAAAGTCAATCGACAGTATGGCAAGCCAGTAGTCGCCTGGCGTCGTTCAAAAAGACATTGTTGAAAGTTCATCGACAGTATGGCAAGCCAGTAGTCGCCTGACGTCGTTCAAAAAGACATTGTTGAAAGTCCATCGACGGTATGGCAAGCCAGTAGTCGTCTGGCATCGTTCAAAAGACAGATCTCTTCGACAACGTTTTATTTGAAGATTCAATCCAACAGTCCTGTTGGGTTTATATCCCTTTTGTTCTTCATCATCCAGAGCAAATTTTTGGTTATATTTGGTATTCAATCACTATATACCTTGAAAGTATGAAAGCAATCGCTTTCAGGCATTCAGGTCTACAGCGTTTGAATAGGGGCAACTGTAATACCCCAAAATTTGCTCTCCCTTTTATCATCATAGCATAGCATTATCATTTATCATATCATATCCACCTCATTAGCATTGCATTGCATCTTTCATATAGAAAAATGAAACATAGCATCCCTCTTACCATCAAGGCATGTGATCAGGTGGAAGGTGGACAATCAAGGGATCATTCAAAGCACAAAAAGGTCAGTCAAGATGCCTCAAGGCAAGCCAAGAGGTCTTTCATGTCTCACACTACCTCAACTGACTATCCAAAACCTCAAGAAGGTGAAATTCAATAGGAGATTGAAGCCCTACATCTTTCATCATGCAAGAGGTCCTAAAACTGAAGGAAAACCCTCAAAAGAGATAGCTCATTGATTCAAAATCACCCTCAAGTGGCATATCTCATCATCCTTTAAAAGGATACACAACATACTCTGAGGAATTTGAAATTGAAGACTGCACTTTTCCCTCCTAACCAGAGAAGGTCAAAACTAGGGTTTCCAATAAAATCAGGGAATCTTTGATTTTTTGGACAAAACTTGATGTCATGGTATTCTACATGTCCTTAAGTATATGTATGTGGAAAATTGCCTCTCAGTTGGTTTTAGAAGTGGTTCAATTGGAAGAAAGATAAAAAATCAGGAAATTTGGGGCCAAGTCAAATAATCAGAGGAAAAAGTCAACTCTTGACTTTTTAAGGCCAAACTCATGAAATTCATGTTATATGTATTCAATGTGAAAAATTTGATCAAGAAACTCCAAAGGAATCATGGAAAAATCAAGATGTAGAAAGTTGCCATTTTTGGAAGAAGAAGGGTTACTAAAAATAGTAATTTTGGACCATTTTGCACTACACTTTGAACCAAGGCCATTTAAAATTGAAGCATCAAACAAAAATTCCACCAGGCCACAACAAAAGGTCTTGATTTAAGCTTCAAATCCATGTGTAGAACATCTCCATTGGATAAATATTGAGGGAGATATGATGGATCAAAGTTGGACGAAAGTAGGCAAAAACCAGGTCGTGACCAAGAACTTTCAGGTCACGCGCGTGTCATTTTCACAAGCATGTGGTGGGCCAAATGTATTGATCAATTACTCATGGTTAGAGGCCTCAAATGAAAAATCTTTCAACATGAAAGTTGTTTCTCTATGTGAGACCTTCAAAATTGGTGTTCATGATTTTTTCATTTGATCAAAGGTCAAGAAGTTATGTTGAGTCCAATGTGCTATGATCCTGTTGAAATGCCATGCCATGTTTGCCTTGCCAACCAACCTCCTTGCCACGCCCTTATACAGTTCCCAAACCTTTGTGTTGTGAGTCATTTTCCAACCTTTTCCAAGCATCATTTCAAATCATTTCTCATGCCAAACATGCTCTATTACATCTCCTCTTTCCAATGTTTCCAAAAGCTCATCAAACCATTCACAATGCATGGAGAATTCCATCTTCAAACACCAACTGATCTCATCATGTTTCACATCAGAATTTGCAGTTTGGTTCACACACACAACAAACACTTCATCACCTCAGTTTTCCTCTTTTAACCAAGCACATCTCATCTACACTATGCACAATAGCACGTGCTTTGCATGGAAATAGAAAAAACAAGCTTGCTGAGCAAGTTTCTAATGCAACAGCCTTTGCCATTCGTTTCTCTTGCTGCTCCACCATAATACACCATAGGTCATCACCATAACATCACAGCCATAACATAACTCGTCCCCTAACTAACTTGGCTCAGTTAGTTAGGATGGACTCAGTTTAACCACCTTGACTCACTCTAACCAACTCACTAAACCATGGTTAGCTCTCACTATAAATAAAAAATCACACACTCTAACTTCAGTTCTAATTTTCATTTTCACACATTCACTTCAGAAACACTCTCTTCTTCTCTCTCAATTTCACCATTGCCACTGATTCTCGAGCTCTACCTTGTTCATTCCACTTCAACACTCTCTCTGATTCTCTCTCAAGTTCTCCACAGTGCTACTTGTTTGGAGCTTGATTTCAACCTCTTCTCCATTGGATCATCATCAATTTTCGCATCTCAGCCTTTATTTGGCCAAGTGAAGATTATAGAAGAAGCAGGACCTCTGGTTTTCTGAAGAGCATTTCAAGATCTCAAAACTTCAGGTACGAATCTCCACCATTATAGACCTAATGTAAAGAAATTTTCAGGTTCTTGAAGCTTCTTATAAGCTCAAGAACTTGCCTGGCTAGTTGATAGGCCTTTAGAGGCATAGTTCAGATGTTAGGGCAAATCTCTCTCTACTTGTTTCTCTCATATCGTGAATTGTTTGTGAATTTTGTCCTTGAATTCGTGTTCTCCATTAGTTCCTCTTTATTTTGGCATCATGTTTGTGTAATTCTGGAGAAATCAAAGTTGTAGACGGTGGTGGTTGACCGGAGAAGGTGACCGGAGGTCCCTCTCCGGCCGGTAGCTTTGTGCTAGGGTTTCTTGGCCAGTTTGAATGTCAGCCGTGTGATTTTGTTGATCCAAGGGTGGAAATGTTGCCAGCGAATTAATGGAGAGGGTGTGTGTCACGTGTTTCATTTTTTCCACTCTGATGATTGCATGCATGTGCGTATTGGTTTGTTATGATGTGCCAGCAATGAGATGCGTATGATTAATGTACTTTGACTTTGGTTTGACCTTGACTTGATCCAATGGCCATGAGTGAGTCAATTTTGTTGACTGAGAGTGTATGCTTGTTAGTGTGTTTTGCGCAGACTTGGACCTTGGACCAAACTGATATTTGCACCCCTATGTCTTAAGCCCATACCAATTTGAACTGAATAATTACTATGCATGCACCCCCTCCCTTATTTACATTTCATTTTATTTTCTTCATTTTCTACACATTTACTTTTCAATTTTTAAAAATACCAAATGGCATTATAAAATTCCATAAAAATTCATGAACATCATTAAGACATTTATAAAATTTTTGATGATTTCATCTCTTGATTTTATGACCTTTTTACGCCTGTTCTATAATATTCTTTGAATTTCAATTTGTGTGCATGCTTAATGTGATACATAAATTTGTGCATTTTTGTTCTCTATCATTAAAAATTGTTTTGATGCTCTTCTTTTTGCATTGATTCATTAACATCTTGAGGTATGTTAAGTTATTTTTATTTGATTTTTTAGGTCATTTTATGACATGTTTGGATGTCCATCTTTGCATTACTTTGTATGATGTGCATACTTGACCTAAGTGCATTGTATAAAGCATTTTTGCCTTGATTTCTTGCATGCTATTGTGGTATATGATTCACTTCTGATTTGTGTATCTTTAAACCACGCTTGCTTAATTTTCATGAGTCCATCTAATTTTTGTTTAATGCATTACCTTTGAAGCATAATAACATGTCATATCATCTTAACTTTTGTGCATGTTTACATGATTTCTTTTGAACATACTTGCATGATCATTTGCATATTTGGTGAACCATTCATGTGACATAATAGGTCATTGATACATATTATATGTCATCTTTGCATGTTGCTTATCATTTGAACCTTGTGCACCTTTAACATGTTGTGTTTGCACTTTCCTTTCTTTTGAACTTCCATTTCAATTCTACTTCTTCTATCACTTCTTAAATGTCTTGATGTGTTATGCATGCACACTTGTGAGATGTTTGTGAATCATTTTTCATTTCATTTCAATTCTGATCCTTGAATTACATGTTTCATTTATGCATGTTTCTTTCATTCCTTTTCATCTTTCATCTCCCTTTGCTTATGGTAGCATGTTCTAATGCCATGGATGATGATTGTTGGTTGTTCACTTGAACTTACATGATAATAATCATTTGTTTTCCATATGATGTGTATTCTGGTTGTGACATTAAGATTTGATCTTTCATCTTATTCTTTGATTTGTCCTTTGAGTTTTATGGTGCATTAAATGTTCTTTTACTTCTTATATTTCTTATGCATGTTTACTAACCATGTAGGGGCTTTGGTAAGTTGCAATTGAGTGTGGATAAGGAATCCACATTCAAACTTCTATCCCTTCATCTTTTACAATTCCATCTTGTGTTTGTTAAGCACTTATGTGCTTTTTCTTAATAACTCATCACTTCCCCTTTTGAATTACAATTCATCTTCTACTTTAGAAGTGAATTGTTTAATTCATTCTTTCTTTAGACTTTAGGTTTAAACCTCACAAACCATTAGGATCACTCCCTTAACTAATCAATTAGGATTGAGTCTTAGTTCATATAGATTTTACCTTTATCCTCTCTTGAGTATTCTCTTTTCTCATCTCAAAGAAAATACAAAAATATCTAATAAAGGTAGGCATTTATTGCATTTAGGCCTTTCATATAAAGAAAAGATTATAAGGGGTCTTCTCTTATAATCTTAGAATGTGTAGCATATAGCCCATCTTGGGTCAATGTGTTAAACATTTGATCTTGTATGAGGGACCTAAATGCAATACTTGTTGAAGGTACAAATAAAAAACACTTCTTCTTGCCATAATCAACAAAAACACTTAATAAACACAAGTATGCTAGCGTGTTTGAACCTTGACAATTGGAACTAGGTGTGGGGGTCTTCTTCACATTTAGTGTGCTTTCTTACCCATTCCATCTTGGAATGTGAGAATGTACACATTCCAATGACTAAGATTCAGATACACTATCATATGCAAACAAATGAAAAAACTCTTAAAAGACAAAACAAACAATGACGTCTTTCCTTCGGGAATTCTTTTCTCATCTCACTCATTCTCAACGTATGAACGCGCTTCTCCTCGTTCTCTTGCAAGATGGTA